>CAJQZP010000001.1:0-2842500 GCA_907164705.1 Parnassius apollo
TACTATTTTACGCTGGTGTTCTGTGAGAGCGTGGTCCATCCCCGGTTGAGCCCACCCATTCGCGCTACAATCATACTACTAACATAACTACAGCATGGCTCTACCAAGTATTACGTATCAGTCACTACATCATCATGCGAACCACACTCTTTCGATTGTAATGTTAAGTATATTGAGAATATATCGAGGATGTGTAACCCTCAATATATTTTCACACATGCAAGTTTTCTCCCAAGCACAAGAAATAGAAACCTGAAAAAAAAATCTGTTTCATTCTAAACATTAAGACTTACGGCATTTTTACTGCCAGTAACTTTGTAGAGTTTCTTTTGACACATTCATTTCGCTTCCTTGGTAACAGCGTTATTGAGGTTAGTGATGTGAAACTTTCCTGCTTTATGTGGACAAACTATATTCTTAGTAACTTTGGATAAAAAGTATTACCGGTGGTAAAAAAAAACTAGTGATCTAAAACTGGCGACATTATTCTGAATAGTTAAGACATAATTCTTTGAAAAAGTTTTTAATTAAAATTTGTCTAGTTACAGCAATACTGCTTTCCCATGTTGATATTGTTAAAAAAGGGTGAATGAATGTAAACGTAAGTGAGATGAAACTGACGGTTTTTGAAAGAGAATTAAGTAAATCTACCTGTACAATAAGAACAAGAGGAGTTGGTTGAGCATGTGAATGAGTGTGCATTTTTGGAAGGGAGAGAAATGTCAAGAACATAAACATAAAAGGATTGCAGGAAACAGGGCAATTCCCAATACTGTGTGAGACCTTAATGTATAGTAGTGAAAGTTTGGTTTAAAGAAAAAACATGAGAGTAAAATTAATGCTGTAAAAATGCGGTTATTAAGATGTGTTTTAGGAGTGCCTTAATGATAATGAAAAATGTATTGATTAAAACTACTTTTACGGATTTTATGGCGTTTTATTTGTTTTTAATACCCGACGTTTTAGGACCTAGACGTTTTTTCCTATCCTACTACCAAGGGTAGTAGGATAGGAAAAAACGTCTGATATGTGAGGCTATTGAAATTAAAAAACATCCTAATTTCAATAGAGAAGGAGGCTGGGTACTACCACCTTCTTGGGATCCTATAATTAATAAAATTAAAACTAAACCCAAGCATACCACTGCAAGACTTCAAACACAGTTCATTCTGCGTAGATCGGACTAAAGACAATAATTAAAAAGCTGAAGGTTCTCCGGGTTAACTTTGACATCGGGACGTCAGTCACCTCAGTCCCCGTGACCATGGGTGCTGGAAAGCACCTGAAACGTCGGGTATTAAAAATAAATAAAACGCGATAAAATCCGTAAAAGTAGTTTTAATCAATGTATAGTGTTCGCGTAAATATAAGAAATCATAATGAAAAATGTAGTTTGAAAGATGTTATGACCAAGATTTAAAAAAAAAGAATGCTAGAATGTATAAAAAACTTAGTAAGGAAAGAGTAACGTGATGTATGTGTAGAATGTAAATATATTGATTGCATGGATGTAAGGGTAGGTTTGTCAGGATCGTGTTACGCGGGGCGGCTGAAAAGTTTTGAGCCTAAGTACATTCAAGTGTCATTAGTCAGCATATTATTGATTTGCGAATACCCTCCTTAGCATACGTAAAATTTCACATCCTTAGCATCATTATGCTTTTAGAAATTAATCCGTAAACATCATCATGTCTCAGTCATCAGCGCATTGTACGAAATTGGACTACCGAGCTATCACACAATTCCTCACAAAGAAGAACAAACCGCCGACATAATTTGAAGAGATGTCGACAGTTTACGGGGAGTCTGGACCTTCATTTCCCATCGTCAAACGTTGGAGTCGCGAATTCAAGCATGGCAGGGAGTTGCTAGAAGATGACACCGGCTAGTGCGGCCAAACACTGCCGTTTACGAAAAAATATTTATTTATTTATTTATTCTTTTTTGTACACCACAATACAGAAACATCAATATAGTTAAAACTAATTAAAGTATGTACAATAGGCGGTCTTATCACTGAAAGTGATTTCTTCCCGAGAACCTTTATGCGTGAGGAATGATGCAAACAAAAGTTACAAATAGAGGGTGGCATACAAAATAATAATAATAAAAAAAATACAATAATACATACAAATAAAAGTAAGTGAAAGTTATATATAATAGATTAAATGAAAAGAGTAAGAGAAAGGTAAAGTAATTTATCTAATAGCGTTCTAAATAATACGAATTAACAAGAATTTTGAAAGAGTGAAGAGATTTAGCACGACGAATATGGAGAGGTAAGGAGTTCTACAATCGCACAGCGGTTACAGTGAAGGATTTCTTGAAAAAGGAAGAAGAGTGCAAAGGTGTAGAGAGAGAAAGATTGACGGGATCAAAGGAACCGATTATGGGTTAGGGAAAGATACTGGAAACGGTTTTTTAAATAAAGAGGAGTAGAAGGATTAAACAGCACACTATACAACGCGGAGAGAATGTGAGTATTCCTGCGAAGGCGGATCGGGAGCCATTTGAGCTGTTTGCGAAATTCGGAGATATGATCATATTTGCGAAGCCCAAATATAAATTTAATGCATAAATTTTGAATGCACTCAAGCTTATTAAGCTGCTCCTCGGTAATGTCAAGATAGAATGAAAATATAGAAAAAGTAAAGAAATTTGGTCTAAAAGATCGGCGAATCAAGTTATGGCAGATAGATAAAGCCATAGGCATTAGCAAGGAACGAATAGGCGATATTTTGCACACTCATTTGCACATGCAAAAGGTATGCGCACGTTGGGTGCCAAAAATGCTTACTCCGCTGGACAAGCAGCGTCGAGTCACAACTTCGCAGGAGTTTTTGGACATCTGTGGCGATAATCCTGATGATTTTTTTTCTCCATTGTCACTATTGATGAAACATGGATCCAGCCGTACAATCCAGTCAATGCAGTAGATTGAAAAGGGAGAAAAACCGCCACGGAAATTCAAATTCGAGCGATTGGCATCCAAGGTCATGGCCACTGTTTTTTGGGACTGTGAAGGAATTTTATTGACTACCTTCCTGAGAATAGTACAATGAACGGGAACTATTATATATGCTGCATTGTTGATAAAGTGCGTTAAGTGGTTGTCAAAAAAAGAAGACGCCATCTGTCCTGTTTTTGCAGGACAATGTGCCCATACACACTGCGCGAGTTGCAGGGCGTGCCCTGAACAAAACTGGATTTGAAGAAAGCAATCACCCACCCACCGGACCACACCTAGTACCCAGCGATTTTACTTAGTTTTTAAGTTGAAGAAAGACCTCCGCGGACGAAGATTTTTGTGTAACGAAGAAATGAGGGCAGCAGTAGGCGAGCATTTAGAAGGCAAAGACGACAAATATTTTTTCACTGGGTTTAAAAGCCCTTTATCAAAAAAATAAGAAGTGCATTGAAGTAGAGCTTTTACGTGGTAGAGCCACGCGGCAGTTATATTAGTAGTATAGTTGTAGCACGAATGGTTTGGCTCAACCGGGGAAGGACCACACCCTCACAGAATACCAGCCTAAAATAGCAGCTTAATGCTGTTGTGTTTCTTATGGTGAGTGTAGAGAACCGGAGACCCTTTTTACTGGAAACGAGGCATTCTATCTGAGTCCTCACGGGTGACAACGCATCTGCATTTTGTTTTGTGATCGAGGATAGATGTAGATGTCTATGGGCAGCATCAACCACTTACCATCAGGTGGACTGTGTGCTCGTTTGTCACCCTATCCTATAAAAAAAGAGGCAGATTACATAGAAAAATAAATTTTGTATACTTTTCTATCAGCCTTTTTAATACCCTCGGCTCATAACTTTTTAACCGCCCCTCGATTCTACATGCTGATTTAGAAGACGTAAATGTAAAGTAAGCACCTGTAGAAACTTCTGTTGAGCTAACTCTTGTTGTTGAGCAACTTGCTGTTGCTGTAACTCAGTTTTCTGTTGCTGTTGTTGTTGTTGCTGCTGCTGTTGTTGCTGCTGATGTTGTTGTTGCTGTTGTTGTTGCTGCTGCTGTTGCTGCTGCTGTTGCTGTTGCTGCTGCTGTTGCTGCTGCTGTTGTTGTTGATACTGTTTCTGTAACTAAATTGAAATGTAAATCAGAGAAAGTTTTCGTACAGAAGCTGGAACTTAAAATGTTGATATATGCTATTGGTACATAGTTTAAATTTGTAGACATTCACGAAAAATTGAATACTTTACGTTTGGGTCTTAGCAAGAAATACCACCCTGAATTCACTACCTCACCCAATAATTACCATTTGGTTGACACCGTTGCCTACAGTTTATTACATACTATGCTGTCTGATGTTCTGAGATGTCTGCAGATCATTGGTCCCATCTTTGTTATTTAGAATGTGTTTTTCAATGATATATAACCACAATTATGGACAATTGAGAGGAAAGCTAAAAAAAAATGGTTTAATTTCTCCTGTGGTAATTATCGCCACAAACATTAGTAACATTATTGTGTTCCTTCATATTATGCAAAAACTTTGCCAACTTTTGAATTTCAGTGTAAATTTATGTTTTCATTAAGTTTTTTCCTTGACTACCTTGTTTATCGTTCTTTAAATTGTTACTGCAAAAAAACTGAGAATGGTAGATCTAAACGCCACTCAAGTTGTCTGTGGCTGTCACTTTAATTAAAACTATGCACATCTACAAACATGTGGCCCAAATATTACGTGTATCAAAATCTGTAGTATACCGAGTTGTCAAGAGGTATCGGAATGTAGCCAGAGATGACCCATTCATTGATACCAGCGTGTTTAGAAACCGGACCTTAACTGAGGTAATAACGAAACTACAAAAGTTCGAGTGTGGAAAAAAAGACTGAAATTAGCCAAAACAAATTCACACTTGACTGCCTCTTCTTACCACATGCCAAAGTAGCTCGAGTTAATTTTGCTAGCAATTACGAAAATTGGAATAACGAAACTTGGAGTCAAGTTCTAATCAGAAATGACCACAGATTTTGCATCAAGCCGGACGAATGAAGGATTAAAGTGTGGGGATGCTCAACAGCGAGGTACGCTCAGTACAACATCATTGAAAAACAGGCTTATGGTGGAGGGTCAGTTGTGCTATGAGGAGGTACTTACGGTTACCATAGGTGCTGAGGGGGCACGTACTAAACTCCGCGTCATTGATAATGGATCTGGATAATGGAAATTGTAGTGTCATAACGCCTTTTATAGGAGATAGATTTGTTTCTTTACCGTAGTTGTCGAATACTTTGGAGATGTTGAAATTAAATGGTATGGGATGGCCAGCGCGTTCACCCGTTCGACTTGAACCCCATAGAGCATGGTATGGGATAATCTTGAAAGACAAATTAAGAAAATAAATCCTGCCTCCGCTAATTTGAGAGATCTTACAAACGCATTACAAGAAGAATGGAATGCAATTCCTCAAGATTTTAATGATAACTTGATTAGGAAAATGCAAAGGAGACTGGAAGCAGTACAAAAAAGCGAGGCAACACTAAGTACTGGTTATAGCCCACATTATAGCCTTTTCTAAGCATTTATGAAAAAATTAATAAAATGTGAAGTACAAAAATGTTTCATTCCTGTAAAAATTTTCGTTTTTTCTAAATTTGGTTAATTTTGATCATTGAATGGTGTGCTTTTTCGACGTTTGCAATTTGAAATGAACGAATAGTAGGCAAAATACAAATTCCTAAACTAAATTGTAACAAAAAAAACCTCTAAATTTGTTAATGAGTATATTATATGCATAAGTACACAAATATATATATTCACCAAATACGTGGTTTCTAGTCATTATGCTTTTGCGTTTAATTTATTTTAGAAATAAACATTAGGTTTGAACTATATATAAATAGTATGATCATATTATGATCCTTTACTCTCCTCGCGAAATAGTCGAAAGAATAAACAACCTTCTTAAGGTTATTGCTGGAAGTAGGACTTTTCAAGAATATTACCCTAGTAGCTAGCTTAGAACAGTTGCTCATATTCACCATGCTGTGCAATAAAGGGGTTAGTGAGCACAGAATTCATACCCTCTCACTAGTAAAACTGCCTCACTATCAGTGTGCGGTGTGCAAAACGCAAAACCCATTAAAAATATTTTAATGGATTTTCCATCAATAATCACAACATAGAGTTGAGGTTGATATTCTGAAAATAAAAGTGGACTATTCAAATCCACACCGGCCTTATGTAATAAAGTCATTTTTAATTAGAATTAGAAAAAAAGCAGACAACTTATGAGTAGGACGTCCAGCGCCATGAGTGTTAATTATAAACGTACATGTAAGTAGTTCATCTACTTCGGGAATCGAGATTCTCGACTTAATTTTTTTTATAGTAATAACTGTTTTGGATACCAATACTATCAAGCAAGATATCGGTCCTGGAAATTCAGTCTTTCGATAATGTTTAAAGTGCAGCTTAAATTTCGCATTGTGTAAATTTCAATAGAGATGGTGGCGAGTGCTAACTTATCCTTAGGATCCATAATTAAATAAGTTTTTTTTAATGCAGCACTGACACATTGTTGACAAACAATGTGTCAGTGCTGGAATTTTTAATTTTATACAGATTATATAAAGATATTTTGGTTTTTCTAATCAAATCAAATCATTTATTTCGCTAAAACATGGGTAAAGACGGATGGATACAGAGTCAACATTTGTTTCCACATGTTTTGCCTTTTGTGGCATGCGTAAAAATTGTTTAAAATAAATATGTTAAAAACAAACTAAAATTAAAAAATTAAATTAGAAATAAACACTTTTATAAATTTTCTTTTTCTTTCATAAACAATTTATATTTATGTTTTTAGGAAACCATAACAAATCACGCAAAATCCTGGATCTATAGTAATTTACTTAGTTAATCAAAATCAATAAAATTAAAATCAAAATTTATGGTTAAAGAATTCTTTGATATAATAAAAGGCAGTATTTATTAGCCACTGCTTTAAACTTTTTTTCATTCGCCTTAATGGTTGTTCACGAATATTTTTAGGAACTTTATTATAAACCTTGATACACATCATGAGGCAATTCCTCTGGAATAATGTAGTTTTACAAGATGGCATGAGTAGACGTGTCGGATCTCTTTTTGCTAGATAGTTATTATTTTCTTGCACAGTAACAAATTGATTAGAATTATTTCTAATGAAAACACAGATTTCCAATATATATAAACCAGTTAAAGTGAGAATACTTTTTTCCTTGAACAGGGGTCTACAGCTTTCAAGAAGGCTTACATTACACAGTGCACGAATACATTTCTTCTGACTTAGGAAGGCTTTGTTTGCGTCAGTTGAGTTGCCCCACAAGAGTAGTCCATATCTTAAGACGGATTCAACGTACCCGTAGTAAACAATACGTGCTGCTTGTGAACCTGCTACATTTTGAAGTTTACGTAACGCATAAACAAATTGATTAACTCTTTTGCATACTTTTTGTACGTGTAATTTCCAATTTACATACCGGTCAATAGTAACACCTAGGAATTGTGTATCAACTACCTCTACTAATCTTTCGTCCTTATATCTTAAGTCCAATTTTTGTGGTTTTGTTTTATAATTTCCAAATTGAATATATTCCTAGTTTTGTTAGTGTTGACTCGTAAATTATTATCTTCTAGCCATGATATAACTGACTCTATAGTAGAATTTATTTCTTGTTCATATATCTGTAACTTATTAGTGTGGGATATAACAATTGATATGTCATCAGCAAATAGTATTGACTGATGATTTGTTATACTCGGTAAGTCGTTTATGTATAGAATGAACAATAAAGGGCCTAAGACACTCCCTTGAGGTACCCCATAGTCATTTTGTAGATAAGGCGATCTGTAATATGCTAACTCTAGTTTATTATTAATACGTGATACTTCAACACATTGTTTCCGATTTTTCAAATAACTTTCGATACATTCTAAAGCCGGTCCTCTGATTCCTAGTTTTTCACATTTGTACAACAACTTGCTGTGTTCTAGACAGTCAAAGGCTTTGGACATATAAATAAGATATACAAAAAAGATGCCTACTGTTGGTACTCTATTATGAATACATTCAGTTATTCGACGTATCAGTGAAAAGGTAGCAAGTGTAGTAGATTTATGCTTTTGAAAGCCATTTTGTTTGTTTCTGATTATATTATATTTTGCAACAAAACTAATAATTCGACTATACATGGCTTTTTCAAATATTTTGGATAGAATGGGTATCAACATGATCGGCCTATAGTTATGAATCTCATGACGGTCATCGTTTTTAAATAAGGGTTTGACTATAGATGTTTTTAATTTATCTGGAAATCTTCCATGTATGAAAGAAAGGTTTATTAAGTACGTCAGAATTGGTGCAAATTCTTTCACACATGATTTCAGTATATGTGTAGTAATAGAATCATAACTAACAGATTTAGCATTATTAAGAGAATTTATTATACTTATGATTTCATTTAATGTGCAAGGTTTTAAAAAGATCGATGATTGAACATTTTCATTCATATTCCTATTAGTATTATTATTTAAAGAAGAACGGCCGTGAAGAGCTGTACTAATAAAATACTCATTAAATTTACTGGCAATGACGAAAGGATGATCTATTTTAGTTCCATTGCAATTAATCCAGTCAATATTATTATTTCGTGTATCACTATATTCATAATTTTTAATGATTTCCCAGGTAGCTTTACTTTTACTTTTTGAATGTAACAGGTGTTTCATGTTAAAAAAAAATTCGACCATGTTACGCAACTTTTTAATAATTTTGAATATTTGTTATAGATTAATTTGTATAGATTAATAACTTTTTGTTTTGTAATATTTATGTTTTAGTTTTCTTTTAGTTTTACTTGCAACCCTTATACCCTTTGTGATCCACTTTGGAGCGAGATTGTCTGTTTTGATTTTATATTTTTGTAATGGAAAACAGAGGTCATATAATAAACAAATTAAGTCATGAAATTTATTAAAAATGTTATTAAAAATGTCATCTGTAGTTTCTTTTTCCCACGAAATATTTCGAATGCATTTACGAAACTTATCAATATTTTCCTTAGAGTAATTTCTTTTCGTAGTATACCAGTATTTAATTTTAGGTAGCAGTTTAATTAGAAACCTTAGAGATTGACAGGTGTTACGATCTGATAAATGAAAATTGTACAGGGAACTAGAAATATCAGACTCTTTGAAATTCCTAGCTATATGATCAATACATGTGTGATGTCTCGTAGGTTTATCATTATGTAGTTTAAGATTGTAGCTGCATAATAATTTTTTTAAGTCATGAGTGACGTTATTATTCTTAAGTGTGTCAATATTAAAGTCACCACACAATATGACTTTCTTATTATTAAGCTTAAATGACAATTTATGAAAAAGAAGATCTAGTTTGTTGAAAAATATTGATACAGGCGAATTGGGAGTTCTATATACACAAAAAAATTACACATTTGTAACTTGGTACCTCTATTCAGCAACACTCAAAAATTTTGTCTGCAGATAATTCATAGCATAATTGTATAGCTTTAAATTCTATTGACTTTCTAATAAAAATACATACACCTCCACGTTTTTCTTTTGTTCTACAATATAATGAAGCTAATTTAAAATTTTTAAACTGAATGTTACTCCCTTTTTAACAAATGTTCACTAAATCATAAAAAGTTTATTTCTTGCCCCTCATTTGTTAGTCCATCAATACATAGTTCTATCGAATCAATTTTGTTAAGCAAACCAGCTAAGTTTTGATGTAGTATGGAAGCAATTTCATGTTTTTGGTTATTATTGCGTATGAAAAAATGGAGTCGTGGACACATTTACGTTTGTGCTTTTTTCAACAGTTAAGGTCTTATTTAATTTATTAACCTTTTTGAAATAATATGGTATGGTGCCAATTTTAGGTTCAGCTGTTTTGCTTTCATTAGCTAACATAATTATTTCTTGGGATTTTCCCATACTGTGCATCGTATCAGATGTATTAATGCGATTTTTAATAATAGTTTTAATATTTTAAATAAAATGCTTTTCGTAATATGTAGAGTCTAATCTTAGATTAATCTTTGCACAAATATTTGCGTGATATTCCGTCCTAGATCTGTTTGTGCATTCAATAAAATTACAATTTGGAATGTTATAGCACAAGTTTTTTAACATATTATTTAATTTATATTCATTTAAATATTTATTGTAATTAGTATTAAGTATAATAAAGTTTGAGTTTTTTAGTGTTTTTATTACAGCAGCTGTTTCAAAGAATATCTTTGTGACATTCGTGTCATTTTCCCCAACACAAAGAATAAAGTAGTTAGTGTTAGAATCTTCAATGTTATAACAGCCTTTAAGAATTTCTTCTGTTTAGGCATGAGGTTTGTCCAAGAGAGAGATATGTCAAAATCTTCGAATTTTGTATTGGCTCTAGAATAAATCAGTTTTGTTCTAATTAATATAAAATGATAGCAAGCCAGGGCTTTGCCCGGGTGCAGTTCATATGTAGTGTCATTTGTTTAAAAAAAGCACTATTCAATGGATTTAGAGTTTGTCGTTTCATTTCACAAGTAAATATTATATTTATTTTATAACGTTTATTTATTATTATATTTTAATCGCACTTATGTCTTAAGTGAGAAACTATTTTATAACGTTTATTTATTATTATATTTTAATCGTACTTATGTCTTAAGTGAGAAACACGATTAATATCAAAATTAGTAAACATTCATCTGCTTGAATTGCACTTTTATCATTCTTTATCTGGGACAATATTTCTGCAAAATCCCGGTTTCCATGAGCAGACAATGGGCGCTTTTCCATTCAACGGCACAGCCGGTGCCGGGGAAACAAAAATATAAAAAATGTATAATATTCTCCAGACCGAATTTCTGTCACAGAGCATTATTGCTTCTTGACAACGCTCTTAAATTGATTGATTTACAATTTTTTAATTATTTTAGTATGTATGTACATTTGTATGTACATTTGTTTGTACACAATTATTTCTTAATGTAAAGTTATTGCATATTTTTTTAATGGTGTCAATTTTTTTAAATGTAAGCTTTCTATTGTGTTATTTAATTTACTAAATTTGACATACATAATGAAGTCTGATTTGTCCTTCAGGGTACACACACGCACACACACACACATATATATATATTTATTCAAAAGATCTTTGCTAATGTAATGTAATCACGAATATGGGAAATAAAACTAAGCAAGCTGGCAAGTTCCTTAAAAGGCCTCTGGGTAGGAAGGGTAAAGTGTATTCTTACCAATTCTTGATCCTGTTGGTTTTTAATGTGCTGCTGGATGGCGTGATGCTGTCGCTGCAGCGCTTGTTGTTGCAGCTGTTGCAGCTGTTGTTGCTGCAACTGCTGCAACTGTTGTTGTTGTTGTAGCTGCTGCAACTGTTGCTGTTGCTGTTGTTGCTGCTGCTGATGAATTATCTGCTGTTGTATCTGTTGATTTACACATATCTTACTCCTCTATATTTCACCAAAACTAAAAATTGTATGGGGGATGAGCAAACTTCTTCAAATAGCAACCTCTCTTATAGGTACCAGATTTGAATGTTGCATCATCTGATTGTTTGGTGTCTGACAAATGAAGTTGGTTTTACTGTCAACTGGTAGCAGAAAATAAAGTGAATAAGATCAAATACAAGATAGTAGTAATGGGGATAGACTATGGCAATACAATGATATCGGATTCATGTTGATAAAGAGACAATATTATATGCAAACTGAGAACAATATTCTCAATTCTTTATGAAATAGGGGTACCAAATGAGCATACAGTCCGCCTGGTGGTAAGTGTATGCTGTGGCCCATAGACATCTACTTTTATCCTCAAATAAGAACCAAATGTAGATGTGTTGTCACCCCTGAGGACTAAAATGGAAGGCTTCATTTCCACTAAAAGGGTCACTGGTTCTCTACATTCACCATTCGAAACACAGCACCCCTAAGCTGCCATTTTATGCAGGTATTCTGTGAGAGTGTGGCCCTACCCTGGTGGAATAACCCATTGGTACTTTTTTTTTTTTATAGAATAGGGTGACAAACGAGCACACAGTCCACCTGATGGTAAGTGGTTGCTGCGGCCCATAGACATCTACATCTATCCTCCATTAAAAATCAAAATGCAGATGCGTTGTCACCCGTGAGGACTGAGATGGAATGCCTCGTTTCCAGTAAAAAGGGTCTCCGGTTCTCTACACTCACCATACGAAATACAGCAGCATTAAGCTACTATTTCACGCTGGTATTCTGCGATACTACAACTATTTGAGCTGCGGCATGGCTCTAGCACTTCCAAAATTTGCATCATATTGGAAAACAGTCCATGAAAACGCAGGACAATAGGAACATTCTTAGAACAGCTTATATTCAGCAATAGACTAGAAAAAGCTGAGAATGATAAAGCAAAGTGTAGAATGGAAGAAATTCTTGTTGTGCTATTGTCTTTCTTTGAATTAACATTGAATCTATTAACCTAGATTCACATTTTTTTCTGCAGCATCCTACCAAATAAGAGGTGTAATAGTAGACTTATTCTCACATTTTTTACTATTACACATAACACACCAAAGAATTATTATACATTTTCTTTATTAAATTTCACAGCCGTTAAAAGCTATTTGTTTCCCTCATCAATCCATCATCAAATGATGAAAACTGAAAAATGTAAGAAATCGCTGAGAACGGAGGTCAAGAGTGATCCCAGATTTAATAAAGAATGGAAATCCCGGTTAAAACCCTGCCGTCACTAATGAAATTAATAATCGCAGAATTATCAGGTAATCGGCAGTGAAAGAGAACATTGTGACAATTCATATATAATAAAGAATGGAAATCACCGTTAAAACCATGCCGCCACTAATGAAATTAATAATCGCTGAATTATCAGGTAGTTGGCAGTGAAAGAAAACATTGTGACAATTCATGTATAATAATTCCTGTGAATTATAATTGATATCTGGGACCGATGGACACATTGAAATTAACATAAGTTTCTTGACATAAGGGAACCTTAAAAAAGAAGTTAAGGATTTCATTATCTTTGATTAATACTGTGATAATTTAAACATATAATATTAAATAAACTTATTATAAGAATAATACTTCATACACCATCAATTTAAAATTAAATATCATTTTTACTATTGCGCAACATTGACATGTGCAAGTTATACATTAAGAATTTATAACTAATATCTGGGACAGATTGAAATTAATGGGTTTCTTTACACAACAGAACCTTAAAAAGAAATTAAGGATTTCATTATCATTATTGTGTTATCATTGATTAATTATGTGATATTCTAAACATATAATACTAAATAAACTTATTATAAGAATAATACTACATACACCATCAAATAGTTTAAAATTAAATAACTGCAATTTTCTTTCATTTTTTATAGCATGTGCAAAATTTACCTGTAACTTATCATCTTCATCTTTTTGGTTTCTGTAACGATACTCTTCAGCTTGAGGCTGACTTTCTGGTTCTGTTTTAGGCTGTTTTAGTTCAGGTCTTCTGTATGTATTATTTTGTTTGTCTAATGCTAAAAGTGTGTTTGCCGCTTCGTATTTATCCTCAAATGTGATACCAGCTTTCTCTGCAAGGGTCTCTAAGCATTGAAGTGGTCTCTTAGTAGATTTTGACTGACCTTTAGATTTATCAACTTGCCCACTCCCTGGAGATTGTTTTGGCACAGTTCTAGTTATTGTGATACTATTTTTGTTACATTCATCTTTCTTGTCATTTTTGGGCTCTAATGTAAAATAATTTTTAGGATAATTATTGTCTTTATCTTTTTCACTGTTGTGATTGCCGTTTTCAATCAAAGTTATTGTAGTGGAATTAGCAACCTTTATTGTCTTATCTTTGGAGTCTTCTTTTGATTGGACGGCTGGGCCTGAGCCATGTGATGGTGACAGAATCTGAGTAGGAACATGCTGTGTCACCGGAACATTGACATTCTGCGCTTCCGAACTGTGTAATTGTTTGTCTGTCTTTGTCAATTGCTGCTGTTGAAAATTAGGACTTTGTGGCTGATCCTTTTCTTGTTCTTTTTTCTTTATATTATCTAGGATTTCAGACCTGTAATGGAATAATTTTCTTATTTTAAACAAAGAAATACCATGAGAATGCATTTAAAAATTGTTTGGAACTGACATTGTTAACTTCATCGGCCATAATTTAAATATTTGTTACTGGATATAATGATAATGCCATTAGTTTGCTTTAAATTGAAAGGTTTTAATTGGCAAAAAACGCTACTTGTAAAGGTTTTTTCATTTTTACGTTACATATATATCACAATGAATTATATAGTTGTTCAAAAAATATCTTTAGATTACAATTATCATTAAATTACTTTTACAATGTACTTTCGTTCGTTTCACTTTTTAACTAGTAACTGTCTGTGTCAATGTCAAATAATGACATAATGACATGTTAAGACTTTTCTGTAGAAAAACATTCCTATAGCACTTAACTCACGTGCAGAATTATTATATTTACAAAATGATCCCTAATAAGTAAATTAAACTATTGCATTTTTAATTAAATATTGAAAAAATAAATTATTCTAAGTTATTTTTCACTATCCATTACATGAAGATACTATATGTATCTGTATATATTTAATAGTGCACCTTAACTTTGGTGCACTATTGGTATCTTCGTTAATAGAACGAAACGTAATTTTAGTGATGTACTTTCTCTCCATTATGTCTATCTGGATAAAATTACCACAGAATATCTATGGTCTTAGAATAATTACGTTTCGTTTAAATGAATAAAACAGAAAATGAAAACCGACAGCGTTTAAATTAAAAAGCTCTGTTGATTATTCAAAATATCATACCGAAGAGGTGTGTAGAAGGGAAAATTTTATTAGGAAAAAAAATTATTCATGCTATTTATTTATTATACTTCCGACAATTTTACAAACATTGTTAATTATTAATATAAAGGAGCATTAGTTACAACATTCCATTCCCGTGTTTTGTTTCTGGAACACTTACCATTTCCTCTACTTAAATAATAACGATAGACACCTATTTTAGGCACAGATACCTAAACAAAAACGGCCTGTCTGGCATTATTTCACAAGGGGGGAAGCAAAAAAATAATGGAAACGTGCGAGTAAGAGGGCATAATGCGAACACGTGTGGCAAAGAAAGAGAGTGTCAAAGCGCACTAGGGGAGTTGGAGAGCAAACCGGTTCTGCATGTGTGCAGACAGTTGGCGCCCTCCCTCCCCACGCCTGCCGACCCTCGGGTACGAGGGCCTCACATTGTCGGCTTTTCCCCGAAGCGTTGCAATAATAATACTAACCAACTCCCCTTATTAAACGCATAACAAAGCTCCTAGGTACGTGCTTTGTACATTAAGGGTAACAAACTGTGCAGTTTTTTTTTAGTTTGCTGGTATGATGTAAAAATACTATGTATATATATATATATATATATATATATAATATAACATGGTATAATATATAAGTTTCTTTTCGCGAATACTCGTTATAAGAGTGGATATCGAAGTAGATTTGCCAATGTAGGCGCAAATGAACGGTCACGATCCATAACGATGATGATCATCTCAGTCAGCCCACCTTCTATAGCCACACGCGATGCACTCAACCACACTAATTCGCAACATTAAAGTAAAAAAATAACATAAAATACCTTTTGGTGTAAAAACCATAAGAACAACGTTCCATCGTTTCAAAATAAAGGGTTAACTGAAACGTAAGCGCCGACCCATGCGGCAATGATTAAAAGAAAAAAACAAACAAAAAGGTAAGGATCGAGACATTCGCACGGGGGAAAGTAAACACAACACTTATTATCGACGAAAACGACATACAAACACACTTTATCGATAGTCCGGTGCCCGTCTCATTGTATCAATAACCTTCTTTTCGAGTGGCGAAACACGACTGCACGGTGAGCGAGCGCTACCTCCGTCGCGCCGCACCCATGCCCGTCACCCCCCGCATTATAACGCTCTCTATCGTCCGTCGCCAATGGTACGCCCGCTGAGAACCCTGCATTCTCATTGGCCGCTTCGTTTATGAACGTTCTACAAACAAAACCGGTTTGCCAAGAACGGCACGAAAGGGCGCGAGGGACGAAATTAGCGTTTCTGCATTATTATTATTACTTTCGTCCTATCTCCCTCTTACATGTGATTATTAGTGAGACAGAATTTCTAAAATATTAGCTTGTCGCGCCATCCTCTAACATACCTTTTCTTTCCAGATGCCTGTAGTTTTCGTATAAATAAAGTAAAAGTATTTACAATTCGTCATTATTTTCAACTAATCGAATCAATTAAACGAAACTGTTTCTTTCTGATTTACAAAAAGTATTCAAAAAACTGAAGCAGGTATAGATACTATTTTAATTTTATTAGTAATTGTTCTCATAAAGGGTATTTTTACTATTGCACAGTTGTAGGGTCTCCCCCTACAACCCCAATGGCTTCCCTTATCCACCCTTATAATCCGACACTATTGGCATTAGGGTGAAAGTAACTCTTTCCAATAATAATATGACTACTTACAGAGTATATACCATATCTTTTTATTTTATTACATTAGAACTAATTGTTATTTATTGTATTATGGTGTCTTTATGTTTTACCTACCTACCCAAATGAATTTCCCATTAAAGTTTTTGTTAAACATTTATGTCCTGAACTATAGAATTTTGAATTCAATTTTCAAACTTCCAAACATGACGTAACTACCTACCTAATACTGTCCGGTATTGTTATATATTATTATTTAATAAGAATTTTGATGAAAAATGAAATGTCTATATCATTGATTTATTATTTAGATCAATTATCTATACAAGTTTAAATAATAAGAATTGGACATGAAAAAAAATTATATTTGTCTAACCGTACTAATAGGTAGTACCTATCTATACTCTACCTAATAATAAAATTCGATATTTTGTTTTGCAAGTAATATTTATCACCATTATGTTAAATAATGCATATTTAGATGCTAAATGCCTTAGCCTTAGCAGTTTGTAGAGTTAACTTTATTTCACTAAATTCTAAACACAAGGATTAAAACAATATCTAATAAGCGCCATCTATCAGTACAACCATACACAACTGTTTTTAGTTACTTATGTACGCCATCTATAGACTCTCTCCAAAAACTTAACTGATAACGAAACGTACTGTTTCGAATTAGTGTCCAAGTCCATAATATTAAAGTCATTAATGATCTTTTTTTTTCTTACAATACCATTGATAGTCGTAGAATAAATAATAGTACTATAGTATATCTATATATATAAGAGATTTCCGCCTAAGAACTGACTCATCACGATATCCTCTGGAACTATACGGCCTAGAGACTTGAAATTTGGTAGGAATATTCCTTTCGCCGAATAGAGGTCAGCTAAGAACTTATTTTACATTAAACAAAAAAAATTACATTATCAAACTATAGCTCTTATAGGTATAAAACTAAGTTATGTTTCTGTTTCTGTTTTGTCATCTTGAGTTCGACAGAAAGAATTTTACGAAATTCCACTCACTAAGGGGATTGCGGGGGCGTTATACCCAATCCTAATCAATTTTTAAATGAGACTGAGAAAGACGAAGATAGATTTAAAAAACCTACGTAGGTACGATGAAATTAAAAATGTGATCAAATATCTACCTGCATCTCTGGATGTTGACCATTACACGACCACGTCGACTAATACGAACTCTATTTCAGAAACTCTGTGTGATAGTTATGATCCATCGCCGCTTAGTTTTAAAGAAAAGCTTAATCGTCAACTTTCTCTTGCAAGTGTGGGTAGCGATCATCAACACCAGTCAACGAGTGTAATTAGCGCAACTGATTCACGTTGAAATGGATTAATTTGAAAACGGTGGAGGTCGTAGAGAAATCCTAAAAAAAATTCTGAACTGGTTGCTTTCCATATTGCCGACCAGTGTTGGGTCTAAAAGAGCTTTTTCGTTAGCTAGCATGTTCTGTAATAAAATAAGATTACGTCTACACGATGAGACACTTGACGCTTTCATATTTTTAAGATCTTGTTTTCTAAAAAATACTGATTAATGTATTTTCTAAATTAACGTCATAAAAATAGAATTTATTAATTATTTCTTCTCTTATTCTCTATAGCTATATTCTCTATAGCTATATTTTCAGCATTGTGCACTTGCAACACGCGGGTGTGCACTTGCCAAGGGTGTTAACTCTATTGTTTAATATATGTCTAGGACATGCGTACTTACCTGGAGAGCTTATAAAACCATGGTTGTACCAATATTAAAAAATAAGACTAGTGATGCCTCCGGTGCGTCCAATTATCGCCCAATATCTTTGGCTACCGTAGTTGCGAAGGTACTGGACAGTTTGCTTGATCAGCAACTCAGCCAACACATTCACCTACATGAGACTCAGTTTGGTTTCAGGCCGGGGCTTTCAACTGAAACTGCCATACTGCGACACAAGCACGCGTGTTTCTTGGACCTGTCGAAGGCATTTGACCTGGTTTCGTACAATGTGCTATGGGACAAACTTAACCAGGAAACTAGCACACCCAAATAAGTAATTAACCTCTTCAATGATTGGTATCACAACCAAGCTAACTGTATGAAGTGGGCTGGCTCATATTCGTCGGAGTACAGGTTGGAGTGCGGGGTGAGGCAGGGCGGCCTTAGCTCCCCTCAACTTTTCAACCTGTACATCAACGGTCTGATCGTGGAGCTCAGTGATGCCGAGTCGGCTGCGCAATTGACGGTCATTTTGTTAATAATATAAGCTATGCCGATGACATGGTTTTGCTGAGTCCTTCGATCAGGGCCCTCGAAACGCTAGTGGACATCTGCGAAAGGTACACGGCGGCTCATGGTCAAAATAAGAGTGAACTACTCGTGTTTAAGGCTGGAAATAGAAAACCTAAGTCTGTTCCGCAATGTTAAACTTGGGGGAGTTACACTGAGTAGAGTCACCAAATTCAGATATCTGGGACACTGGGTCGCCGAGGATCTTTCTGACAATTTAGACGTTGAACGGGAACGTAGAGCGTTGGCAGTGAGGTGTAATATGCTTGCCCTTGATCAATGAAGTTAAGATAACGTTATTCAAAGCTTACTGTCATAAATTCTACACCTGTAGCCTGTGGACGAAGTGTACTCGCCGAATTCTCAATGCGCTACGTGTTCAGTACAACAATGGATTCAGGATGTTGTTGGGGCTGCCACGCTTTTGCAGCGCATCGCGTATATTTGCTGAGGCACGCGTGGACAGTTTTGCAGCAATATTACGCAGAAGAATAGCCTCCGTAATGCGTCGCGTGCGAGACAGCACCAACGGCCTCATAGCTTCCATATATGGAAGGCAAGATTGCCCGGTGATGAGGTACTGGAACACAGTGCATATGGGTCCCAGACCCAATATGTTTAATAATAAATAATAATTTTTGTGTAGTTATAATTTATGTATTTTGTGAATTTACTAACCCCTAGTTTTTAAGTTTTAAGTGTACTAACAAAATGGGTGTACTTACCTGAATAATTAAATAAAATTATTATTATTACCTATTATTTGTAACTGAGTTACGTGAAACATTTTTTTGAGACTGCACTTTTATAAAAACGATATTTTAGGAACGGAGAATTCTATCTTGAAAGGAGAATTTGGGTTATTTAATATTAATATACCATTATTTATTATTGGGAGCTACGTTTTTGACTAATAGAAAGCCATTTAAGCTTAGAACCGTACCTACTGGGAAACATGCTAATACTTATCTAAGTAGAAAATGAGTCTAATGTAATTATTGTTGAGAAGGCGCTCCAACTTATATAGAAGCATCGATATAAATAGTAGGTATAATGTGGCGTATCTGGGTATGGTATTCGCATAATCAATAATATCAAAGACTGGATGAGTAAGAGCTTATTTTTGAAAGGCGGTAAGTTTTTAAAGACAAAGAGAAAGAAGGTGGCAGTAACCTTACAAAACTCCACACCTTAAAGTATGGTCTATGTATATGTAAGCCAAGATTTTTGACAGAGTTGCAAAATAGCAGCAGAGTTTCGTTGTAAAATATAGCAGAAAGATAGCTGTTATCTATCTTAGCTAACATACTGCACCAATAACCGATACCTTAAATTTGGAAGGCTTAACCGAAAGACCATGTCTGTACGAACATTCTCTAATGGCATTAAGTTTAACTGTGGTTAACTTTATTAATATAAGTAATCATTCAGTTCGTTAGCACTTAGCACGTAGAGCTGAAGATCATAAAATTTAGAAAACATAATAGGAGCAAGTAGAAGTTCGGCCTTGGGGCTGGCCTGTTTCAATGTCAGCCTACATTGAACTCTAATCCTAACCGTATTTATTGCTAGCGGCCACGATGATAGGGTAAAAGCCATTCCAAATCTGAGATTGAGAATCTAAGATTAGTTAGGAAGGTAAGGATATCGTGGTTCGTGGTCGACTGCGTTAAAAGCATTTGAAAAATTAACAAGCACTACCATAGTACGCTTCTGCTTATCCATACCCTTTCTAATGACATTAGTAACTTTTATAAAGACAGTGGTAGTACCTACTGTGACCTATGCGAAAGCCTGATTGATATTTATTTAGCAGGTTATGTTTTGCAATGAAACTAGAGGTTTGCTTGTGAACGCAGGCTTCCAGAAATTTAGATAGATAGGATAAAATTGAAACTGGCTGTATATTGAGTCGGTCTTGAAGGAGTCGGTACTTACTTCAATTCATAATTGTTGTTATATATCCTTGTTCTCATTATTTCTATTTTCCACGGGATTTCTTTATTGAATCAATCCAGATTAAAATCAAACAAATTCAAGACCAATCTAATCGCCATAACTATTACCTACAGCATTTCTGAGGATTTGAAGCAATAATTACCTATTTAGTTCACCTCGCTGTAGTGCGTGTTGGTAAACCTAATATATCTATCTTCATAATACAAATTTAATAGTCAGGCATGCAGGTTATGTACCTACTACTCGATGCTTTAATACACCGCCGCTTACGTGATATTCCATGTATAAAGTGTAAATTATACCAACCTATTAAAAGTCTTCAACGTCAGAACAATTCAATAAGTTCTTCATGAAGAAATAATCGAATAATAGAGCAATTGCTTGATTGCGGTCTTTTTACAACAATGTAGTATTCACGTAATTATAAGAAATCATTAATATTAGGCACTTTAGCTTCTCGTAGCTCTGACGTACTTTGAAATGAATCCACACCAATATCTAAATGAAGGGAAAAAACGGAATGAAAACAAAACTTTTTATAATAATTTACCCACAGGGGTAGGCTGATAATATGAACTTCTATTTGGCATGATCATAAAACAAATCTCTCACTTCTTTCACATTTACATAAAATAATCAGTTAAATAAGCGTATAGTACACCTATGGTCTTCGATAGGTTGTTACAAATTCTTACTATTTTTTTTACACAATTTCTCATTAAATCATACTTCTTAATGACCGAATTTGTACAGCATTATTTTTTTATGTTTTCTCTGCCTATCCTAACTTTCACGAATCGTACATTAATTGACTGACACAGCGTTGTGAATTGACATACCGAGCCTTTATTGACACATTCTATCTCCCCACGGTAAACTGTAGAGCCCATAGAATACTTATGTATGTATTATAGTATTCTATGGTAGAGCCCCATTTACTCTATGTTCTACAACATTCAAGTTTCATTCTATATCCTGTCCATGTCTACCATCCCTGCTAAACACACATCCATAAAAACTTATCCACTTGCTTAACCAAACTATTTTAACAATTTCAATGCATTTAAGGGCACTTATCGCATGGTATAAATAAAAAAGAACATTATTTTTGAATAAAGTGTATGTATTCTACTAGTAACTGTGTAGTATGTACTGTTATAGCAAACACCGACCTTATAAATTTGTGGGTTCCGTATAAATTATAAGAATATAATCATTTAATCTGTTTGGTCAATGACGAGTTGTTGAGAGATCAAACTCTACACTCCTGAAAAATATCTGCAGCGATCTCTTACCGTTACCGTTGCCAGTCCACTGCTGACAATAGATTGTCTCATAGGAGGGATAAAAGCAATGTCAAACGTGGCAACTGCAAAAGTTGCCACGTTTGACAAGCGGGTTGGCTAACGTTGTTTTTTTTTTAGTTTTAGTAGCGTTTAGGAAGATGCTGCTGCCGATTTCTTACATTTCTTTGTTATTCATAACCTCAAAAGTGCAGAAAACTCCTACATGTTTTCATAATGAACAGACGACATTAACGACAAAAGCGTAAGTCATCTATGTGCTAGTTAGCGGAGAGGAAGTAATTAGCTTTAAAGCCAATGCTTCGGCGCCATAGATTTAGTATTAACTAATACAATATCTATGTTTGGCACTGCGCTAATGGAAGCGAATTTAATAAATCCTATCAGCTATTTTTTAGGTAAAGGGAGAAAACGTATCAATAGTGTAGTTAATACTTGTAGATAGTTTTATTTTAATTTTATTATTATTTTCCACCAAAACATTCATTTACACTTTTTTTAATATTTATTTTTTCAAAAACTTGACGGGTTTCGTCAGTCAAAGCTTTTTAACCTTAAGGTTGCTACCCTATTTCACTTTACCCAATTACATGAGGAAAGACTATAGTCCACGTGCTGGTTAGTGGATACTGTGTCCGTAGACACCTACGTCTATCCTGTATTACCTAATTATAAACACAATGTAGACGCGTTGTTACCCTTCTGCACTAGATATAGATAGAATTTATTACGGGGTAGAGCCTTGCTGCAGTTATATTAGTAGTATAGTTGTAGCACGAATGAGTCGGCTAGACCGGGGAAGGACCACGCTCTCACAGAATACCAGCGTCAAATGGTTTTTTTTTTAATAGAAGAGTAGGCAAGCGAGCATGTGGGTCATCTGATGTTAAGTGATTACCGCCGCCCATGATCTACCGCAACACCAGGGGAATTGCAGGTGCGTTGCCGGCCCTTTAGAAAGGAGTAAGCTCTTTTCTTAAAGGTCCCCAGGTCGTATCAGTCCGCAAAAATCGCCGGTGGTAAACTATTCCACAGAGAGGACGTACGTCGTAGCTTAATGCTGCTGTGTTTCGTATAGTGAGTGTAGAGAACCGGAGACCCTTTTTACCTACTGGAAACGAGGCATTTCATCTTACTCCCCACGGGTGACAACGTATCTGCATTTTGATTCGTAATCGAGGATAGATGTAGATGTCTATGGGCCACAGCAACCACTTACCATCTGACTGTGGTAAGTGGTTGCTGTGGACTGTGTGCTCATTTGTCACCCTATCCTATAAAAAATGTAAATATAATGTATCGTTACCAGTAGAAAACGTGTATGGTTTTCTAAACTGACCACACGATACATGTTATCTTAAATATTACTATGTTATTTTATTCCCTTTTTCATTACCTCAAACAGTCACCAGTTGGATATGGGCCAGTACCTACTACTGTATCAGGTATAAGTACTCGTACTACTGTATCAGGTGTAAGTACTCGTACTACTGTATCAGGTGTAAGTACTCGTACTACTGTATCAGGTATAAGTACTCGTACTACTGTATCAGGTATAAGTACTCGTACTACTGTATCAGGTATAAGTACTCGTACTACTGTATCAGGTATAAGTACTCGTACTACTGTATCAGGTATAAGTACTCGTACTACTGTATCAGGTATAAGTACTCGTACTTCTATATCATATTATATATTTATACGTGGTAGAGCCACGCTGCAGCTATATTATGGTTGTAACTAGCGTTGCCAGGCGTCCGGATAAAGCCGGACACAGTCAGGCTTTTTGGTTGCGTCTCCCGCCAAATTAGACATTGTCCGGCTTTTGTTAAGGTACCCACTGACGATACGTCCATTTAGTAGACTTCCAAATGGATCCACTCCAAATAAAAATGTATCCAAATACGGTACCATTGATGATACTTCCATTTGGACGCACAGTGTCACTTCGAACTTGGCAGTCGTACGGAATGGAAATAAATAATAATATGGATGATAATACTTTACCGGCGGCAGCAGCAGCGTGTATTTCATTAAAAAGACAAAAACCTAAACGGGACAATCCATCGTAGTCTTCAAAGATGACAACGCATCGATATTTTGATTCTCAATTGAGGATACATGTAAATGTCTATGGGCCACAGCACCCACCACCAGGAGAACGGTGCTAGTTTGTCACTCCAGTTCCAGATATAGTATATATTATGGTGGAGCAATATCATTGACTGAGCTTGAAATTAAAAAAATCAACATATAGAGGATATTAATTTTTCATTATAACTATACGTGGTAGAGCAACGCTGCATCTATATTATGGATGAAGCACAAATGGGTCGGCTCGAACGAAGAAGGACCACGATCTCACAAAATAGCAGCTTAAATCTGCTGCGTTTCGTATGCTGAGTGTAAAGAACCGGATAATATTTTTACTGGAAACGAGGCACATAGTTCTACAGGGGTGACAATGCATTTACATTTTGATTCTTATTCGATGACAGATTCAGTCTATTGGCTACAGTATCAACTTAACATCATGTGGACTGTGTACTCGTTTGTTGGGTGACAAACAAGTACGCAGTTCATAGTTTACATAATAAAAACATATTTAATCCAATACACGGTTTATGTTTGACAAATAAAGCACATATATTACCATCAACACCAAAACATTAACTGACGCAATAACGTTCAAAAAATGGACGTTGGTTCGCCCATTCACTGACGATTCGGACTGCTTCCATTTGGCGTGGCGCACGTTTTTGACATCGACTGACGGCCGCGGACGACGTCCATTTGGACTGGACGCATGGATTTCAATCCATTTGGAAATCCAGAGCTGGATGAAGTCCATCCAAATGGAATATGTTTTTACCATTCACGGAACAATTTTGGACGATTACCACTCCATTTGGATTAATGGTCGTATCGTCAGTGGGTACCATTAGGCATTTTAAATTTGACAATTTATTTGCTTTTTTCATGTACTTACATACATACTACTGCAATCATTGAAATTAATATTGTAATAAATATTGAATGATTAATAATAAAGAAGACTGATTTATTCAATTGTTTTTATTTAATTAGAATTTAAGAAGATTTTATGGTAATTTTTAAAAGGTATTGTTTTACTTTAAGAAAATATATCGATTTACTAAGACTAAAAAATTAAGGATGTCCGGCCATTTTACCAAAATGTCCGGCTAAGCTCGCTGTTTGTCTTGCTTTTCGGATTTAAGATCTAGCAACCCTAATTGTAGCACGAGTGGGCCGTCTCGACCAGGGAAGGACCACGCTCTCAGAGAATACCAGCGTAAAATAGCAGCTTAACACAGCTGTGTTTCGTATGATGAGTGTAGAGATCCGGAGACCCTTTTTTACTGGAAACGAGGCATTCTATCTTAGTCCTCAGGAGTGGCAACGCATCTGCATTTCGATTTTTAATAGGGGACAGATGTAGATGTCTATGAGCCACAGCATCCACTTACCACCAGGTGGACTGTGTGCTCGTTTGTCACCCTTATTGTATAAAAAAACACTACACGAGCGGTTTTTTGTAGTAATGATTTCTATAACGATTTTTATTCCATTTAAAGGAATCGGTTATACTCGTATTATATCTAGTAAGATAGATCTTGTTGGATATCTACATTTTTTTATTCATGGGTAAATCCTTGTGAAAACTATTATGGGGTCGACAGATAATTTACAACTATTAGCTGTCGACCCCATAATAGTTTTTGCCTATTTATATTCTAGCATCTAGAATCTCGGGGACGGGAAAAAATTTATATGTCATAGAAGTGAGTGTTAGAACATAGGACGACTGATTCCTCGAAATGGATTTACAGAGAAACCTGAAAACGTGACAAATCTTTTTGTAATTACTTGACACGGATTTTTATGTACCTACCTATCATATTAAAAAAGAATAAGGTACCTATTCTTAAACCTTATTAATAAACTAGTAATGATCGCAGGGGAAGTAAGATTCTCGAGTGATAACCTCGTACTAGACACTAGACGATTTTTATGTACCTACCTATAATAAAAACCGCACTGGAGAGATACGCAGTGAGTACGCTAAGCGCGTTAAATCTTGCTCTTTATCATATTAAAAAAGAATAAGGTACCTATTCTTAAACCTTATTAATAAACTAGTAATGATCGCAGAGGAAGTAAGATTCTCGAGTGATAACCTCGTACTAGACAGCTAGACGATTTTTATGTACCTACCTATAATAAAAACCTCACTGGAGAGATACGCGGTGAGTACGCTAAGCGCGTTAAATCTTGCTCTTTATCATATTAAAAAAGAATAAGGTACCTATTCTTAAACCTTATTAATAAACTAGTAATGATCGCAGAGGAAGTAAGATTCTCGAGTGATAACCTCGTACTAGACAGCTAGACGATTTTTATGTACCTACCTATAATAAAAACCGCACTGGAGAGATACGCAGTGAGTACGCTAAGCGCGTTAAATCTTGCTCTTTATCATATTAAAAAAGAATAAGGTATCTATTCTTAAACCTTATTAATAAACTAGTAATGATCGCAGGGGAAGTAAGATTCTCGAGTGATAACCTCGTACTAGACAGCTAGACGATTTTTATGTACCTACCTATAATAAAAACCGCACTGGAGAGATACGCAGTGAGTACGCTAAGCGCGTTAAATCTTGCTCTTTATCATATTAAAAAAGAATAAGGTACCTATTCTTAAACCTTATTAATAAACTAGTAATGATCGCAGAGGAAGTAAGATTCTCGAGTGATAACCTCGTACTAGACAGCTAACGAAACACCTGGGAAACCTCAAAATAATAAGTAGTTAAAATTGAACCACTATTATTAGTGAATTTAAAAAAAAATTAAATTTAAATGCTTTCGTTCATATCAATTTTAGATAAAAATAGTAGGTAAAAGGTAAAAAAACGAATGCTCATTAGCTAAAAATTGCAAAGATTTAAAAGGTTACCTATATTTCTTAAGCGTAATCGTAAATGAGTGTTTCCTAATACGAGGGGTCGATAACAAAAGGAAGGGGGGACGGTGCACAAAACGAACGTTGAGGTTTGGCTGGTCCGTGTAATTAGTGGACTGCAGTCAAGAGAAAGGGTAGCTCCAGAGAGTGCAAAAAATATAATATATAACACATGGTATAATGCACTAAGCACTTGCGCATTTTATACGTGGCTGGCAACTGGTTGTATAAAGCTGAAGAACGGGCTAAGTGGCGCACCTTGGGTAGGGCGGCTTATATCTATATAGGCTTATAGCTATGTCAAGTGTTAGAGTCACGCTACAGCTTCAACTATATTAGTTGTACCACGAATGGGTCGGCTCGACCGGGAAAGGACCGCGCTCTCACGGAATACTGCCGTGTTTCGTATGATGAGTGTAGAGAACCGTTTTAAAGTATAATTTTGTTCCTTACTCAAGTCTAACATTGAAATGTAGAAGCGTGGTGGTAAACTTCAGTCTCCGACTATTGTTGCTCAAATTATTCTGTTATAAAAAAGCTTATGCTTTTGCCATTTAATTAACGTTCGCTCTACAAATATAATTATTCAAGCATAAATTGTCGTCCTACTTTAATGCCTTCAATATTGGCCTGTTTTATGCTGGAAAAGGATAACTAAACTACTTAGTAAACGTGTTATGGTTGTTTCACAACATCTATCTTTAGCGATCTTTATCCATTACCATTAAAACATTCATAGTACAAAATAAAATCGGTTAGGTTATTTTTTTACTTTATGTAGCAATTTAAAATAACCCCTTAGATATTAATGAACAAAATTAATAAATTGTAAAATTAAAAAATGTTTACAAATGTATTAGCGCAATCCTGTTTATTGCCTATTTTGCTTAAAGACCAATAAAACCATGTGAAATCCGAGAGATAGAATGTACAGTATCTCATAAAATTGTAATGCCAAAGATGAGGTGGCAGCTTTTACGCTGCAGGGTCATGGATTCACATAAGATAATCCATCTGGCTTGCTTGTCAACTACTTAACTCGTAATTGCCATCTTCATTAACGATTTTATGGCTTCATTAAATGCCCTGCTGCGAATGCCGACCATTTTTCCCGCCCGATATTTATTTTATTTTACTTTTTTTTACGGCTTGCAGTCCGATGTATTAAAGTCCACGGCAGTTTTATATATTATAAAAGTCAATGGTTTTATATGTCTAAAGTACATGATATCTTTGTTGATCTGCCCTTTTTAAAAGTTTTTTCTTATTTCATTCTTGTTATGTATTTTAATTGTATGATGATTTGTACGGTGATTTGTCACTACGTTTTATATGATATTCCCACAATATTTTTGGTGGAACACAATTTCCCACAACAACCGTATTATTTTCTGATCAAAATGAGCAGAAGGATATCTTTATTGGTATCGTCATTTTTATTCACAGTATATAAATATATGATTTCAAGAACACTTTCAAAAATGACGATAAACAGAAAAATGCGTAATGCTCTAATTCCAGTCACCCTGTGCTGAATGTCTTTTATGTCTCTAATGCCAGCCTAGCATAGGGTTGTTTTTTGAGCTTTTGGTAGTTACCTATTATAGGTAAGTTTTATATGAAGTAAATTAAAATAAAATTGTGATAAAAGTTTATATAGCACGTCGATTTCTTATAAATTAATCATCCAAGTTTGTGTAGTGTGCTGCAATGATGATGATGTTTCAACATCATCATTACAGCTTTCGATCATTGATCGAAGATTACAGCACACCATAAATCCGCTGCTGAACATGACTTCCTACATTGGTTGCTGCCGAGCACGGTCCTGATCCTGAACTACTATGCTTTTCGTGAGTTTTTTTCGTTTACCTTTGTACTAATTTATAATTATTTGCTTATTTTGCCTCCCTTAAAAATAATTTAAATATACTACGATATTATTGATATAGGTACCTACAACAAATGTATGAAAATAAAATTTCAAATAAAACTTTTGCTAAACTTTCAATTTAAAAAAAAATCAATTTTATAACATAGACGAATGATCTTAGTTTCGTCTCAAAAAAATTTATCCTCATTATTATATTATATATATTTACTTCAGTTTATGGCAACCCTAATTTATATTTCGTGACTGAAATTTGGTAGTAGATACTTGTTATTAGGTTATTTTGGTAGTTGGCTGACATTACGCACTCCATACATTTCGTATATCAAATTACAGCCCCATTAATTTGCATTAAAATAAAATAATTAGCTCATAAATTTATTCATAAATAACTGAATTACTATGTTTATAGTCAGTCATATTTATGCAACTCACAAAGTTTATAGACAAGATAATGTAAAATAAGTCTAATTTTATCGGGACCATAACTTACCAAACAATTGGAAAATGAGAGTTTTCCGTTACCTGCGTTTCTAACATTAAATTTAACACTGATAGATTTATAACTCTGTGGTAATATTTAAAATATACTTTCTAATTATGACGAAGAATTTTTTTAATTGACAATATTTGTAGATAACACCACTAGAAACTTTATTTATGAAGCTAAAAGGCGAAAAGGCTGGTATTATGGGCAGGGCTGGTATTAGGGCCATCCAGCCTAATAATTAAAAATTTACACAAATGTATAAACTTAATCCTCTTTATTGCTTTATTACACATTTATATAGAATCCTAAGTAACATTAACAACACATAGGTATATAATCAAAACACCCGAGTTAAGTTCTTATTTTATAACGCAAACTCAGCAAGGCTTATACGAATAGACCCTGTGTTCAATAGATTTAAGACAAGCCTTGCAGTAGTCGCATCTAGCAGCTCACTGTTTCCTGTGTGGAAACGGACCCCCCATGAGCCCCCCTGGATGAGCCGTGGTAGCTCAGACGGTTAGCGCTCGCTGTAAATTTCACAGTACGCTAGCAAACCGGGTTCGATCCCCGCCGGCACCAATGAAATTGTTAATTGCAATTTTAAGTGCTGATTTACCACGTGCTCGGCCGTGAAGGAAAACATCGTGAGGAAACCTGCATGTCTGAGGAATAAGAAAAAAATATTTCGAAGACATGTGAAGTTCGCCAACACGCATTGGGGCAGCGCGGCGGACACTTCCGTGCCCTTAAAACCCTCTCAGAAATGAGGGGAGGCCTGTGCCTGTGTAACTTTAACTTTTTTGCAGTAGTCACTGACAAATACAATACAACGTGCTGTTACAAATCACGTTAACTAACCGATGTCGTTAACTTTCACTGCCAAAGTTGAAACAATGTGGTAAAAATAAACGATGGTGATAATAATACGAATGTTATTTGCTACAGATCGTATTAAAAGTGAGTGAGTGAGAGAAACAGGTATAAAAAGAGCGAGATACAGATAAAGGACAGCGCCGTTTTATTTCGGCCGTCACAAAGATGTTTTATAGGTATAAAATATCTTTGGGCCGTCACCAATTCCCTAAGAAAGAAATATACGGGGTAATATGTGAGCCATACACACTAAAGCGTACCTCTCTACGTCTTTGTGAAATATTAATAAGACTCTTGTCACTGTTGCGGTAATTCCTATGTTTTTATTATTTCAACTGCACATAAAGGAACGTGCATAAAATGCATATGTGCAAAATGCGCATCTTTTGTATACTTTGAGATGAAATTAGCTTCTGAACGCTGTCAGCACTTCAATCGCGGGATTGAAGAAAATATAAGTTGACGTCACTCCTATAATCGCCGAGGGGCTATGCAGACTCTGGACTCTGACTCCAGAGAGCAGAGATTTTCTCCAAGTTTAGGCGAAAAAAAAAGTGTAGGTAGCTATAGATGGCAAATTGTGAAAGAAATGTTGGCTTGCCTACACTATCGCAAATACAAAATCCCATTAGTCGGATTTTACATACCACTGTTGGCACATTATTTTTTAAGTCCTACGTAAACATGGTACCTATAAATTCCAGTTTAAAATTGGACTGGGATAAAGAAAATCTAAGTTTTTTTTTCTGTAAAAGTAGATATGTGTCTGATTTGGTTTTAAGTTATCGTAAAAATATTTCAGTGTTTTTAATTTCGGTTCCAATTAATTCGTATCAAAGTATTTTTTTAAATATAGCCCTATTCCATGCATTGTGTAGAAAAAATGCGTGACTGTACCATGGAATTACGAAAGCATTCAGATTAAATACTTACACACACATATGACCGCGAAAAAGATACAAGGATCAGATCGGATTTATAAATAATATTTTCAAATGTTATGTCCCTTGTTTAAATGTACTGTAGGTATTTATAATCGATAGTAATTATACCTCCTGGTGTCTTTTGAAGATAAACATTTATTAAGGAAGCTTCTTGTTATTCAAAGAAGATGAATATGCGACATCTGAACTGGTAGATATCTATAGGCTATTTTTCCCGTCGCATAAATTTGAATACAAACACCACAAAAATCGTAATAATAAGACGTTTCAAGGCACTCCCCTTGTTGCCTCAGCCAGTATCGGAATCCTCGGCGTCGACATATCGAGTGACGTGCAGTTTCGTGGTCACTTGGAAGGGAAGGCCAAATTGGCCTCTAAAAAGCTTGGCGTGCTCAGCAGTGCGGGACAGTATTTCATGCCGGCACACCGCCTGCAACTTTACAAGGCGCAGGTTCGGCCGCACATGGAATACTGTTCCCATCTCTGGGCTGGGGCTCCCCAGTACCAGCTTCTTCCACTTGACCGCATCCAGCGCAGAGCGGCTCGAATCGTCGACGACCGAGTGCTTTCCGACCGGCTCGATTCACTGGCGCTGCGAAGAGATGTTGCATCTCTTTGCGTATTTTATCGCATCTATCACGGGGACTCATTTACCAAATTTCGTGAACGCACTACACGTCAAACGTCCCGATACCATCCACACCATCTGGATGCTTGGCGGTCCACCACTGTACGTTTCACAAGGAGTTTTCTTCCACGTACAACCTCTCTGTGGAATAGTTTACCACCGGCGATTTTTCCGGACCGATACGACCTGGGGACCTTCAAGAAAAGAGCTTACTCCTTTCTAAAGGGCCGGCAACGCACCCGCAATTCCCCTGGTGTTGCGGTTGATCATGGGCGGCGGTAGTCACTTAACATCAGGTGAACCGCATGCTCGTTTGCCCCTTCTTCTATAAAAAAAAAAAACATTGAAGTAATATGTACTTATAATAGCTCAATGTAATAAGACAGTCTTATTATTACTATTTCTGTGACAAACACTCATTTGCAAAAAAGGGCCTGAAAAAAAAACAATACGAAAAAGGTTTTAATCATTTAAACATGTTACGGGCCGGTTATAAAAGTGCCGTAGTGCTTAAAAATTTCAATTTTTTTTCCTGAGGCGGCTGGTTTTAAAGAAAACAACTTAATATTTATTATAGGTACTTAAATTTTGTAACGCGAATACCCGAAAGTTATTATCAACTTTAACTAAAACTAAAAAATATCTTTTAGTCCATTTTTATTCAATTATCTCATTTCTTCGACATTTTAAAGTATTGTCATTGCTGTTTAGCGGTCCCAAAAACGGTAGATAAAGAGATAAAAGCCACCCAGAATGATTGCGCTGCACGATCAAGAGACCAGTTTCGTCAAAAGAAGGCCTGGTTCTGTAATAAATCCGTATTACCAGGGGATTATCATTTTCTGGTGAATCAAGTGTTGTGAAATCACAAGTCTTTGTAAGAAATTTGTAAGAAATGTGCAAATCAGTATATGGACGGTCGGGAAGATACTTCTCTCTGCCAATATACGCAGTCATGGGCACAAGAAGTCTTGGATAGGGTATTGTTCTCCGATGAAACACGAATACCTCCGTAGGGCGAAGAAGAACGTCGGCGAGTGCTATGAAGACGAGGAGAACGCTTAGCGGTGGCATGTTTTGAAGAAATCAACTTTGTGGTGGAGGCTCTCTTATGTTTCCGACAGGAATACTTTCGTTTGATCGTACGGAGTTAGTCTTCATCGAAAATGGCAATAAATTTAATTAAACTGATGCACTTCAGCGGAAATTTTTACAAAATTCTGAGTAAAAGACTATCTAAGATTATCAAATAATCTAATAGTACCTAACTATGAAATTGGTACTTTACTTAGGCGGCCGTTTTTTTTGCAAGAATTTATATAGAAATTTAATTGTTACGCTTGTTATAAAATTTTTAAACTTACAAATATACTTATTATAGATATAAAACCTTAAAAAGTTTCAAAGACCCGCCAACGGGGATTGAGTAAGTGCAGCAGACACTTCCTTGCGCTAGAAACCACCTCAGAAATTAGAAGAATGGGATGTATAGGTATTTAAAATGTTAAATAACAATAACCGGTTTGGATTCTGATAAACAGTTACTGTAACAGTAAGTTTGCACTGAGAAATATCCAACAAGTAATGTTATGAAACAAATCGCATAAAATAAATCACACAACATGTTTTAATGATGGTAGCGTTCGCACTCACAAAAACATTGTAAATTTTTCAACGGATATTCAAACTTATCTTTCAACATGACAATATTTCTACAAATTTGTGTTAAAACATTTTGTTTCTGTAGTTATAACGCTATAGTATAGTTAAAATATGTAATAAATAATATTGTCAAACATATTTCACTACAACATGTTATTTGACTATACAAACGCTTTTTGATACATTGACAGAAAACAGTGTTTAAAACATGTTTCTTTTTGTGAAAATCGCGTCAGTATAAACTCCCGGTAATCCTACATTGTAATGTAAATGACTAAAACAAATGCTTTTTTTTAACTTTGCATAAAACAAATTCTCTTTGAGAAGTGCTCGAAATTTCAGTTGCAAGATTCCACCTGGAACGAAAGACAGCCCAGTGTTATGAGTACTACGTTTCTCATATTCCTTTACTTATAATTCCTGAACCGTTAGATCTACGTGCGTCAATGAACACATCGAAGAATTGTCATTAGATGTAGAAATGTGATGTATCATGTCCTCCAGACCGAATTTCGGTCGCGGTGGTCAGCCTCAGCGGAGACTAGCCATCGGCGCAGGACACTAACTAACTATTCCTTTAGTATCATGGTCCGATGGGATGGTAAACCGACACAACCGGAGAGAGATCAGGCGCAGGACCAACGGCCTTACGTGATTTCCGAGGCACGGGGGTGAGGGTGAGACACCGCTAGCTTTCTGACTCCGGGCAGCTACTGAGAATTTCTTGATGGAAAAACTTAATTACCTACTGATATTTTTTGGCCCGACTCGGGATTTGAGCCCGGGACCTTACGATGAGCAGTCACACTACTACAACCACTAGAGCAACGAGGCAGTCATGTTATTTTTGTATAACACATATTGGAAAACGGTAGCAGTACATATACTAATAACATTCTAAAGTAAAACCCAGAAATAATAAGAAATTGAGCGTACATTAAGTTTAATATAAAGTTCATGTACTTCCACTACCTCAGAACGTCCTGTAGGTGTCTTAAGAAGCGATATAGATAAACAAATCAGGATATTGATGGCCAAACTAGTGTCCAAAACATAATAATTTGTATAAGTACTTAAAATAGTCAATGAGCAAATTTATTCGTTCATTCATTCATTCTTTCATAACAGCCCCTCACAAGTCCACTGCTGAATATACGCCTCGCCAAGGAATACCACGAAGCACGGTCCAGAAAGGAGCCACCTGTATCCATCGACTTTTTTGACTTGACTGGCTTGACTTGCAAAATAAACCGTTCCAAACACCTGATCCCATAAAAAAATTACCACAATGTAAATTTTAACATTGTATGCGTTTGGTCAAGTTTCGGTAAACAGAACTAAGCCAATAGCTCGGATTACAAACTGAAATTCTATATAGCTTAAGTAAAAGAATACTTCGCATGATTGCTACGTAAGCGAGTTGGTAGCTATAGAAACGACGTTTGCCCTGCGTAAAAACTCCGCAGTGTTACATGTGAATGAACAATCAATTAGAGCTATCCGATCGAAATGTTACACTTTTTTAATGATGACCATGCTTTTAAGTTTTTTTTCGGAATTGTGGAATCTTTTTACATTTTAGAATGGGATTACAAACGAGCACACAGTTCACCTGGTGGTAAGCGAATGCTATAGCCCACAGACATCTACACCTATCCTCGAAAATGCAGATGTGTTGTCACCTCTGAGGACTAAGATGGAATGTCTCGTTTCGAGTAAAAAGAATCTTCGAAACACAGCAGCACTGGGTTGCTATTTTACGCTGGTATTCTGTACATATTTATATTGCACACGGACAAACATACAGTCATGGAAGAATTATTTGAAGTCATAGAAATAGTTGTTCCGTACGGCATTCGACACACTCCACTGCGCTGCGAGCCTAATTATTTCGCTCTAGCCACTAACCACTTTTAATTACTTTGGCGATTGATTTATTTATGTAAATGTTTTGGTTATAAATATCAAATGTTAAATAAAAAAAATAAAACTCTATAAATATCCATATATAGCAGTTTTAACTTTGAATGCAACAAGTAACGATATAGAACAAAATTGCCGGCAACATAATTTAATATTCTAAACAGGTTACCCCATCACCTGTTTCTCTTACCTGTTGGTAAATTGCTATAAAATAAGGGTCGTATTGTGACGGGCGGATTGCCGAATGAATGGAAGCGTAATGGTAAAAAATTAAGTCACTATCGAAGGGACAAAGTTTGCCGACACAAATGACCATGTGCTGTAGGACTTACGGCATGCACCACGGCGACATGGGCTATATGCTGGGAGTTCCCACTCACGCAAGATATATTACTTTTATGAAACCGTAAGCATTACCATAACGTTATCCTTTACACGGCAAAAAAGAAATCTTAATTAATAGAGCAATGCTAGGGATACAAAGCAACACGTACGTAACATCATCGTAGTAGATAAAGGAAGGGTAGGTGAAGTCCTTCTATTATCAAATCTAATAAAGTTAAATTACAAAACCTTACTGTAAAGTCAGTCAGGTACCCATATTTGGAGACTACGTTTTTTTACGTTACTTACCACTTCGTTAAAGAGATCTTTTTATTGTTGGAATTACAAATACGCAAATTTTTTTTACTGCATGCAAAGCAGGTACCTGTCTGCAATAGATGAGAATTGGTAAAAATCTTAACACTCAGCCTTTTGTTGGATGTAGATTGATAGACAAGTATTTGCCGTTATCTCGTAGTTTCGGTTTTCACAGTACAACTTGTTATAAATGTTATGAGTAACAATCAACTGTTACCGTAAAACTGCGCTACTTGGTCTGCAAAATATTACAACTTTCATTAATGTTGAGTATAATTAAAAAAAATATACAGCCCCCTGGTGTTGCTATGTTCTTGCAGGGCGTCACATGTTACCTATTATAATGTACCATATTTAATGGGACGTACAAAAAGACTTATCTTCACGCACAATCCCTAACGGGGTAGCCAGAGAGAACAGATCGCCATGTGTCACGATCCTTACATACCTCTTTCGCTTCTTTCAGGTTCATTAAATTCTTCATAAACATGCACGTCTAGGTATCCGAGTACTCTTGACCCACCCCTCTTCGAGCAATTTGCTCACATGGTCTTCAAAAGTTAGTCTCGGTCTACCTCGACACCTTTTAATATTTACTTTCGCTCTATATATTTTCTTCACCATTCGGTCTTCACTCATTCGTTCAACGTGCCCAAACCATTGGAGTACGCCCCTATCAATTTTTGTGATAAGGTCATCTTTCAATCCTGCCATATTGCGAATCTCTTCGTTTCGCTTTCGGTTGGCTATGGTAACGCCACACATTACGAAGAGATCGCATCTCCACTGCATTCAACTTGCTTTTATGCCTTCTGGCATACCCAGGTTTCGCTGCCATATAACAAAGTCGGTACCAACACTGCGTTATGTATTGCAAGGCGTGCACTCTTCACCACGCCTTGCCTTTTTACTAATGCATTCAGGGCACCATTGACTTTGTTTCCGGCAGCGACACGCCTATCCACATCTAAATCACATCTTCCATCCCGGCTGAAAGCACTCCCCAAGAATACAATTTCATCTACCTGTTCTAGACATTCCTGATTTACCCATATTTCACATTTCGTTCTCTCTTCGTCCTTTTTAAATACCAGAACCTTAGTTTTATTAGCATTCAAACGGAGACCTTTAATTTCACATTCCTCTTTCATACACGTGACTAATGCCTGCAGTTCTGCTTCTGATGGTGCAATAAGCACTCCATCATCAGCATACAGCAGACAATTAACTTTTATGTCACCCAATTTCACACCCAAACAGCTATTTTTCAGCTTCTGTAAACAGCTGTCGAGATACAGTATGAACAGCCAGGAAGACATGACACAACCCTGTTTTACGCCCGCTTGGACGCTAAACATGGGTGACAGGTCATGCCCTACCCGCACACAGGCATTACAGTCATAGTAAAGTGACTGCACAGCCCTTAACAATCGACCATCCACACCATATCCCGGCAACAGTTCCCACATTTTCTTCCTTATAACCTTATCAAATGCTTTCTCCAGATCCATAAAAGCACAGAAAATCCTCTGGTTAACACTCAGAAGCTTCTCCGTGATCATGCGGAGAGAAAACATTTGATCCGTGCATCCTCTTCCAGGTCTAAATCCGCATTGTGCCTTCCATAAGAATCTTTCCGATTTCTCTTGCATCCTACGTGTCAAAACCTTCGAGTAAGCTTTACTTGCTAAACTGGTCAAGCTGATCGCGCGATAGCAACCGCAGTCAAAATGTGAACCTTTACCTTTATATAAAGGCACAATGACCGCGGATCGCCAATCATCCGTGACATCTCCCGTCCGCCAGCACAAATTGCACAGCAGATGGAAGCTGTCCCAGACGCGAGGCCCACCGTACTTGAACCATTTCAGCAGTAACTCTGTCTAGTCCCGCAGCCTTACCACATTTCAAACTTCGAATCGCACGTTCAATCTCTTTCATGCTGATGACCTCAGTGTCATCGAGGTCCGTGTCTGGCGTGCCAGTCACGGCGTCACCCCCGGATCCTTCACTAAGATCATGACACGCATACATTTCTCTATAAAATTCACTCTATCGCTGCATGACGTCCGATTTTTCTGAGAGGACGTCATTGGTTCTCGAAAGCACTTTGTTCATTCTTAAGGCTGTCGCACCACTCCGGGACCTTCCAACCTCTTTCCAGAAGAGTTTGGAGTTTTCCCTAAAGTTGTGCGACAACCTCTCGTCCGCTTCTATTCTACACCTTTCACGTACTTCCTCAATCAATGTTTTCGCATGAACTTTCTGCAGCTTATATCTTTCTTTCATCTTCTCTCTCATATGCTCATCGTTACTAGAGGCCAAGTAGTCTAACCATGCTTTTTTCTTCTTTTTTTACAGCTTCTCTCACTTCATCATTCCACCATGCATCTCTTCTTTTACTACTACCTCATTTTGTCGTACCACATACTTCTTCCGCTGCATTTACCATTCCATCCCTAAGGTTCTGCCATGTTCTATCCACACATTCTTTCCTGCCATCAATGGTGTCAAGCTTTTCGGCTACCCTCGTGTGATATTTGTCCCTAGTATCCGCTTTCTGAAGCTTAAAGCTTCGGATGCGACAGACCGACTGTGGTTCTGTTACTGCCGTCCGATAGCGCCAACCCGCGAACAAACCCCTAAATCTAGTAATTACTAGATAATGATCCGTTCCCAGGTCAGCACCCCTGAACACTCGTGTATCCATCACCTGTTTTCGCAGTCGGTCATCCACCAGGAACAAATCAATCATACTTCTCTCATTCTTTCTTTCTCTAGTGTACATATGGATTTTCCTGTGATTAAACATATGCACAAAAGACCTTTCCTTGCATAAGCCAATATAAGCTTGCCAGCATCATTAACCCTTTTATCGCCAAACTTTCCAAGCACCGACTCGTATCCTGGTCGAGCGATACCTACCCATCCATTCAAATCACCACATACAACAGTTCTTTCGTTTCCCTTAACCAAATCTAGAACTTCTCTTGCATTCTCCCAAAACTGCTCCAGCTCAGCCCTGGACGACGAAGCTACCGGCGCATAAACAGCCAAAAGGAATAACTTCGTCAGTCCCATTTTGAAGCGAACCCAGAGAAGTCTTTTGCACAACCTTGTATTCAGTCATAAGATCGACCAACCGGGACGACAACAGCATTCCCACTCCCTGGCAGGCGTTCTCGCTTTCCGGGACTCCGGACCATATAGCTAACGTCCCGCCAGGGAGCTCTTCAGTACCACTGCCTTTCCGTTTGGTCTCCGACATACACACGACATCTAATTCTCCTTCTTTCATTATTTCGATCAACTCATTCGTCTTATCTCTCATGCCCCCTCTAACATTCCACATGCCAACTCTGCACTCCGTACTCCACCTTCCGCCGTGTCGGGCAGTGCGTGACGGGTGGCGGTCCCCATCGCCGCTTTGCGCGCTGCATTCCACACCAACGGGGACGAGCTGGTGTGCGCCGCCTTGGGGGGGACGCCCTAACCCTCGTTTGCATGGGTGTAGGCGCAGCTGTGTAGAATTGCAGCCCTGAAAAGGGCTGGCAGGGGTCGCGACGAACACGCTTCTACAACGACCGTGCAAAAAGCAATTCAAATTTAAATATGAACTCTATTTTCTCTTTTATTTTGGTACTCAATTCAACTGTATGTTTTTTATGTGTGTTACCTTAGAACTTTTTGTAGGTGAACCGATTTTGATGATTCATTTGAAAGCTGGTGCTTCTCGTGTAAAAGTTAAGTAAAGTTACAGCCTATATACGTCCCACAGCTGGGCACAGGCCTCCGCTCATTTCTGAGAGGGTTTTAGGGCAAGGAATTGTCCGCCGCGCTGCCCCAATGCGTGTTGGCGAACTTCACATGTCTTCGAAATATTTTTTTTCTTATTTCTCTGACATGCAGGTTTCCTCACGATCCTTTCCTTCACCGCCGAGCACGTGGTAAACGTGGTAAATGTGACACGTGGTGCTTTTCGTGTGGTTCCATATAAATTTCAGCAAGATATGACCACTAGTTTTTTAATTGACTTCGAATACATTGATGATGTTCTTATATTGAAGTCGGTTGTGCAAAAATTTTTAATTTTACTAAGTTGTATTTGAAACTACTGAATGACGAACACAAACTATATTATATGTAAGAGTCTCCCGAGCACGCCTTGTATCTTTAATTTGACTACAGACTGTAATATCTACTATCAATCTCATGACATGCCAGCTTCAACAACCTCGAGCTCGAGCTGAAGATCCTCGTTATTTTACTTAAGTTATAGTAGGTAATTTCTATTAATTATATATCATCTTTCGAAAATCCAGTATACTAAGATCTTAGCAGTCAGTCAATGCAGAGTCTACATCACCTGAGGATGCCTCGTTTAGAGGCGAAAAACGTGTCGTATTATCGTCGTCGGTGTTGTCTTTCCTAGTATAGTGGTGTTGGGAGTAGTGGTAGGTACTGCGATTAGTGGTGAAGGGGATAGTGCACGCAATTGAGGAAGAGCGGGAGGTGCTCTTCAAACTAGGTAAGACACATCATTTTATTTTATTCAGCGGATGTGTGCGAGGTAATTCTTAACAAATTTAGTTTTTGTAGGTAGGCCGAGAGCCTTGGGATCATTTGTATGAGCACACCATTTTTATACAAGCTGTATCTATAAAAACTTTTTATATATAAACTTTTTTTACGTGGTAGAGCCATGCTGCAGCTATATTAATTGTATAGTTGTAGCACGAATAGGTCGGCTCGACCGGGGAAGGACCACGCTCTCACAGAATACCAGCGTCAAAAAGCAGCTTAATTCTGCTGTGTTTCGTATGGTGAGTGTAGAGATCCGGAGACTCTTTTTACTGGAAATGAGGCATTCCATCTTAGTCCTCAAGGATGACAACGCATCTGCATTTTGATTCGCAATCGAGGATAGATGTAGATGTCTATGGGCCACAGCAACCACTTACCATCAGGCGGACTGTGTGCTCGTTTGTCATCCTTTTCCTATATAAAAAAAAACAACAAAGCCTAGTAGCCCGGGCATGTGCAAGTAGAATCGTTTTAAAAAATTAATAGGTACACGCCTCCTCTCATTTCTGAGAAGGTAATATCTCAGAAATGTAGGTTATTTACGATGTTTTCCTCCACCGCCCAAAACGAAATTTCACTGTAAGTACAAAGCAGGACGAACGCCGTTGCCGTATGTGTAGGTTGCTAACTTTAACTGCGTTATATCTGCTCGTATATCGGCAATGAAATAAGGTTTTTCTCTAAGAGATAAATTCAACTTAGCTTACGATTAAACGATATTTTATTAAGTTCATTAGCTGGACCTTCACAGAGAGCAGTGCTCTAACGATCAAAGTGCTTTACTGTAATAAAGGTTTTAACATTATTTCCGCCAGCTTCAGTAGTAATTGCACACTGTAAAGGTAAACAAATGACGTCATTTTGTTAATCTTGCTTTTTGTTGTTGTTGTGTGATTTTAATCAAATTTACACACCGCATGCACTTTGGTCCAACCTGAGAGATAAGATAGAGATAAGTTATTTTTCGCACATGAGTGACCTAAATTTTTTTTTGCGAATTTAAAGATTTTTAATAGGACACGACAGAGAGTCGTCGAAAAGAGCAGAACAACGTCTGCCTGGCAAGCTAGTGTATTATATATCATTGGTTTACTTGTTTTATTTTATTATTTATGTCCAGCAACTGTTAGGTAAATATGAGACAATACAATATAGTTCTGTGGCCGTGGTGCCACTGCCATATTATTGTTCTCCGTTCCAAATCTCGACCGGCACACCCACGGCAACTAGCTATCTGCTCAGGACAGGATAGAGCATGAGTGCGTGCGAAATATAGGTGCAATCTCTCTCTCACTCTCAAAGTCCGATGGGACAGCGAGCGAAGAAAGGCCGCTACCACTTATATCTATGGCTACCACTGAGAATTTCTTAAAAGAAATACCCATAGACTGATTTTGATCCGACGCCGAATTCGAACCAGGGACTACGTGATCAGCAGTCGCACTTACCACTACTGGACCAATGAGTCAACACTGACTGACTCAGTCATTTCGTTGCTGCAACAATCTAATGTATTTGTGTAATATTGTTTTTTTGTTTTAATTTTTTGTATGCTGTGTTGTGTACAACAAATAAATCATTCATTCAATCATTCCTCTTGGATTAAATTTTTAACCGGCTTCAAAAAAAAACCGGGAAGGCACTCAATTTGACTGAATGTTACTTTTTAATGTATGTTACTTAAGAACTTTTTTCTAAATGAACTGATTTTGATAATTATTTTTTATTTCATAGCAGATGCTTCTCAAGTTCTCATGTGATCCAATATAAATTTGATCAAGATCTGACTAGTTTTTGAGTTATCCTTAGTAATGCGTATTATATTGAATATATTGATGATGTTCTCATTTTATTTATAAGTATTGAAGTCGGTTGTACAAAATTTTTAATATTACCACTTGTTAGATTTCGTTTCGTGTACACATGGTGCGAAACGTGCTTGTGACGCACTCCAGTTTATCTCACATTTTGCGTTCCTCTCTGACTCTCAACACGAGCAGGTCTAGCCAGATTTATTGACAGTCACATTAACTTCAACTCATAAAAGCTGTGAGAACATCATCATGATCATGAGTCAATGTAAGGTACCATCAATCTTATTTACCTGACTAGGAAAAGAGCGAATCCTTTAAACTCTCAGCTCAGATGCATACGCATACGGACCAAAGAGAATATAATCACTACTTTTAGTACGGACGGCACAGTCGCGTACAATAGAACTTGCATCGACCAGACATCACAAAAATGATAACACGGTGCGTCGTTTCTGTGCTCGGCCACAGCGAGCACCATGAACGAACGAAGATCGAGTTTAAAGCTGTAGTGAAAACGTTACTGTAAATGACAAATTTGTTTTCATATATTTGCGTCAAATGACCAAAATTTCTAAGCGAAATACATATGTGTTAGGGTAATTACATTAACTACTCTAAAGATAACCATAGAGATAGAGATAAGGATGCCGTGTAAGTGTTACAGCGGTGTAAAAATATCGACTACCTCAAATCTTCCCGTAGGTGTCGTAAGAGGCGAGAGTGAAAAACTGCGGGTTTGGCAGAGTTTGACGCCTTCCTGATAATAATTCAAAATAACAAAAAATTGGCAACTATGTCAACATCAGCCATACGGAGCAATCCACGGCAAGATATATTCGGCAGTTGACTTTTATGCCCCATTTACACTCAGCCACTGCTTACTGCTAAGTGCTCCTGTCGCTGCTGGAAATATTTCCCTAAATACTTCTGCGGCAGTAACGACGTTTACACTCAGCCTTCGTACTTCTTTATTGATCAATTCGCAACAACGACTGACGTCGAATTTGTTGGTGTGACAGCATTATGTCTGCTCAGTGTAAGTAGCTACCACGTACAATTTATGGTTTTTATCATGAGGAAACCATATTACCCGCTCAACTTCATAAAATTCTAAAATTTTTATTGTTTTATCATTACTTAATATCATTAAAACACATGACAGATTAATAAACAGAAACAGAAAAAAATGCCGTTTTTAAACGTAGCACGTTCTTTCTCGGTCCAATTTCGGCGGCAAGTGAGGCACAGAGGCAGAATGTAAACACTCGCTGCCGCTCGCGCTGGCCGTCCTTTGACTTCCGCGCAAAAAACCACACAGTCTACGAGGGCGGCACTGAAAATTTCGGGAATCACATTACTACTCAAAAATGTATTTATTGCTTTTCGAAGTATTCTCCGCGAAATTTGACACATTTTTCCATACGAAGGAACCAATCATTGAAGCAACCATTCCATTCGGAAGTTGGGGTCTCCAAAATGGCCGTTTTGTAGGCGTCCACAGCTTATTCAGGTGATGAAAATCTCTGTCCACGCAATTTAGTCTTTATTTGGAAAGTATAGAAATCATTAGGGCTTAGGTCGGAGCTATACGGCGGATGGTCTAATAATTCTATGTTTTCTTGCTCTAAAAACTCTTTTGTTCTGTGTGCGGTGTGAGAACTCGCATTGTCGTGATGGAGGATGATGCGGCGGTTGCAGTCTTTACGGAGTTCAGAAACGACCTGTGGCAAACAAATGCTAGCATACCATTCTGCATTAACCGTTCTTTGTCTCTCAAGAGGAATAGTTGTAACATAGCCGGTTTTGGAGACAAACGTGGCCACCATTTTTTTGCAACACTCCGTGAATGAACAATGTTTGTAGGCTTTAACTCATTTTCGAACACCCAAACTCGTGACTGGTTTTTTGTTTCGGGTTCGTACGCGTATATCCAGGATTCGTCCCCTGATACGATGTTGTATACAGCATTTGAGGATCCTGCGTGGAATCTTTCGAGAGTTCTGACGCACCAAGTAACGCGAGCCGCTCTTTGCTCTTCACAGAGCGAATGCTGTATCCATCGGGAAAACAACTTTTTTACACCTAATTGTTCATGGAAGATTATTTGTATTTGATTCATGCCAATGTCTAAAGTTGCCTGAATTTCGCGGTATGTCACATGTCGATCTTTCTCAATCAGCTTACGCACAGCATCAACGTTTTCTTAGGTGACTGCAGTTTTTGGACGACCTTGACGGAGATCATCAGCAATTCCAGCAAATTCAGCAAACCAGCAATAAATTGTGGTTTTGGATGGGGCTTCATCACCAAATGCGGAAAAAATCCGGTCAACACACTGTTTTTATGTTAAACCACTTCGAAAGTCATAATAAATCATCGCTCTTGAATTTTCTCGAGTCAATTCCATTTTCTCAACGACTAAACAAGTTTGACAAAACCTTATGACAAGACCGAGAATCTTTTTTTAAATAAATAAATGGTATTCGATTTTTAAAACCAAGGAGTTTTCAATTAAAAAGATTTTAATATGACAGGAACAGTGGAAATATTCCATTCCCGAAACTTTTAGTGCAGCCTAGTATAAATCCATATGTTTTTATTATACTGTGCAAAAAACCGACAGTCTAGGGAGCGCCGGGCACTGGCAGCGGCATGAGCAGTGACAGCGCGAGTAGCCTATTTACATACTTCCCTGCTCACTTCCCTGCCCAACAAGGCTGAGTGTGAATGGGGCATTATAGGTTGTAATAGATGGATGGAATGGAGGGGACGATACAGCGAGCCTCGGAAAGTGGTACGGTACGGTCTCCAGTCTCCACGAACAAGCAACAAGGATATTGGATTGTAGGATTTTGAAGGAATCCGAGGTTCTAATGTATCTGCAAAAATGGAGATATTTTAGTGTTTTGTGACAAATATCTAGCGTAAAACGAAACACTTATGGAATTACTTTTGCATCTGATGTAGGTACTTATATGTGTGTTGGTCTGTCAAATATAATCTTTATATATGCAAATTACGTGTCACGTTGTTTGTCCTAAACTACTGAACTGATTTCAATGAAATTTTGCACACTGTGTGCAGTTTTTCCAACTTGAGAGATGGGGTGGTTTTTAAAACGATAAATAACCCTTAATTTTTTATTGCGTATTTAAGGATTTTGTACAGGAGAGTTGTCGGAAAGGGCAGACTAACGTCTGCCTGGCCAGCTAGTATATAATAAATATAAGGATTTATTCACCGCTTGATTTAGACCTTTACATAAAATGTGTCCAATATTTACACATAATGCCATAAGAAACTAGATACTCAAAGTAAATTAAGTTTATGCTGGGAAATGCCATTTTTGTTGATTTTAATAAAATAATTAAGAGTTTTGTAATTATGTATCTACTTATTTCTTAAACTATGACACAATTTAGGTGTGTCATATAAATACATGTATTACTTAATTAATTTAAAATTATTTGAAGTATTATCAGAAGTGAAAAATGAGATCATAATAAACCATACCCTACGATCATGTACCTATTAGTTTATCATTCATCAATGACGCCAGTTTAACAAAAAAAAAATCGAACTTATAATCAATCACGCAATAAGAGTTAAAACACAACACAACCAAATTAAGCTTACCACGAGCGGTTAAGGGGAATATTAGTAATGTTTATAGCATTGCTAATATTCTTTTCAAAAATAATAGTGAGTATACACATAATCCTTAAGCTTTCGTGTGCGTAATATAAAATCTGAATAATTAACCATCAACATTTGCAGTATTTAATACATTTGGTTTTCCTTTTATCTGAAGAACATTGTTGACGTCACAAACCATGTAAAAAATGTATTCCGTACGCTGATGATATTTTAATTATAGTAAGTACCTACTTGTAATAAAAATAATAACACAATTATTTGCACAATTATTGGTACACAAATAGAGTGGCTTGACATAAATAATTTGTAAAATTAAACTGGAAAGAACAAATCCATAACGTATGCAATAAAAAGTAAATCCTATATAGTAAGCGATCACAACTGAAACCCCCAAACAGCTTGTAATTGTATGGTGAACCTGTGCCAGCATTATTCGTTCCAGCTTCTAGATATTGGTATAACAATTATGTGGAGGTATAGATATTGACAAGAACTGTAAACGATTATGTAGGTGAAGTCGATGCTTTCAAACAGAAAGGCAAAAATAGCGCTCTTTCAAACTTCGATTGAGGTTGCAACCACAAGTTGCTGCCCACAAGGAGGTGTTTTGTCACCCCTTCTTTGGACTCTTGCGGTTGACTAACTATTGTACAAAATGGCAGACCTACGCATTGACACACTGGGTTATGCTGATGATCTTGTGATCATTGCGAGGGGCTTTTGCCAAAGTACTTTATCGTCAATCATACAAAGAGCCCTAAACACCATAAATAACTGGTGTATCATCATCCCCTCCATCAGTCCTCCAGCGATTCTGCCATAAGGACTATATCGTCGGCAAATCGAAGGTGAGTGATGTACTAGCCGTTGATGTTAATACCGTATCCTTTCCAGTCCAGTAGCTTCAAAACGTCTTCCAATGCAGCGGTGAAGAGTTTCGGGGAAATAACGTCACCCTGTCTTACACCTCTCTGCAGTTGGATAGGTTATAACTGGTGTAGGGATAACAGTTTATCAGTTAATGCTGATAAAACTGTTATAATACCCTTTACCAAAAAGAGACAGTTGGACAAATTAGTCCAATCAAAACTTAATGGTAAAGAAGCACCATTTTCCACTGAAGTTAAGTACTTGGGCGTAACAATCGACCAAAAACTAACGTGGAACTCTCGCCTTAGCAACTTATGCCATAAGGCAAAAATTGCTTTAGGTACGCGCAGTCGTTTGGTCGGGAACAACTGGGGCTTGCGTCCCAGTATGGTCCTATGGCTGTACAGCAGCATAGTGAGGCAGATTCTCACCTACGCCTTTATTGTCTGGTGTAACAAGGCCAACCAAAAGACGACTGCGGACAGACTGAATAGTCTACAAAGTCCTGCCTGCTTAATGGCAACTGGAGCTATGTGATCATCGCCTGGAGCGGCTCTTAATGCACTTCTATGCCTAACGCCCCTTAATCTTTATCTTGATAAGAAGGCGAGGGCTAGTTTGTATAGGATTAACGCCCAGTGCGGTCTGAGCTTGCTCTCGTACAGATTAAGATCCACGCTCGACTCAATTAAGGAAACACCGGTCTTATGCATTATCTCAGATATCTTGCGTCCACTATACGCTTTTGGTAAAAAGTATATAGGGGAATTACCCTCCAGAGTAGACTGGCTGAATGGCCAGATTACCTGTGAGGTCGGTAGCCTCATATGGTATATCGATGGGTCTAAAATGGGCCTCGACGTGGGCTTTGGAATTTACAGGTAAAGCCCCAAATTCAAACGTAGTATGAATTAGGGTAGATTCACTTCTATCTTCCAGGCAGATACATATTTTCGCCATACTTCAGTGTGCGGAAACTAATCTACAAAAACACTACGTCAACCATATAATTTATATAAACTCTGATAGTCAAGCAGCACTACTAGCGCTGAGGTCAAACTTAATGAACTCGAAGCTAGTTGGAGACTGCGTGAACCGTTTAAACGCCCTGGGGTGTACCAACAGGGCGGATTTAAAATGAGTTCCGGGTCACGCGGGTATGCAGGCAACGAATTTGCCGAGAAACTTGCACGGGAGGGCAAAGTGCACACAATTTGAAGCCCTGGGATTAAGTAAAAATAAATTGCGCATTCTGACAAGAAACCTAACTGGACACTGTTGTCTTAAAATGCACATGTCCATCCTGGGACTATGCAACTCAAGGATGTGTCGGTTCTGTTCCATAACAGAAGAAACGCCACTGCACATCCTGCTGATTGCAGATCCTTAATGTGCAATCGTAACATTAATCTGGGAAACTATGTACTTCGCCCAGAAGAAGTAAAATACACACATTCACAGGACATAAACAACACTTCAAACTACATTAAGTTAATGCAAATACGACTGACAATTAAATTGTGTTAAGACTAATCTTTCTACCATGACAACATTCATCTGACAAATTTCTTTTATCATATTACGAGAAAACTATTGGTTTGGATCTTATATGACAGATATAATGATATCAATTTAAATTTAATATCATTTCTGGGCGGTGCCAGAAAGAAGAAGAAGTGCAGAAGTAAAATTGCTCATGGCTAAGCAACTCCTTCTATTCATTGAAGACATAGGGCTTGGCAATGAACTATAGCCATAGCAGTTATCAAAACAATATACAACGTATAGAAAAGGTACAAAAAAGAATGTTAGCTAGACTCAGTTACATCGAAGGGACTTATCACACTTTTAATAGCTATAAGAAAAGACTTGAGCATTATCATATGATACCTTTAGAAAGGCGTAAGGATGTATTAAGTATAACTTTCTTGCACAAGCTCTTAAGTTTTAAAATTGACTGTCGGTCTCTCTTACTTGATATCGATATCACTGTTCCAAGAATTAGTGCACGTCTACATAACTACAAACCGTTTCATATTAAAAAGAGTCGTAATGAATATGGCAGAAACACACCTTTATCATCCTTGTTGAATGCATTTAATTCAACATTTCAAAATTGTGATGTGGATATCCATTTTGGTAGCTTAAATGTTTTAAAGAGGAAGGTACAACATTACACAGCCAAATAATTTTTTCATTTTAAAAGTTTTTTTACTTCCTCTCTTTTTTTCCATTTATACATTATATAAGATAGGTTTTTTTTTGTTTGTTCTAATTTTATTATTTTATTGTAGTGATAGTTTTATAGGTTACTGTTCTCCTTAAAGGAAGTCTTTTATTATATGTTGTGTTTACCTTTAATTTAAATGCATATATACAATTTTTTTAAGTGCACCTCATAATAATTGTTTCTATATGTATTTAGTTGGTAAGCCTTATTAAATAAAAAAAATAAAATAAAATAGCAGGGATCACAATAGATCTTTTAGGTCGCAGTGATACTGGTCTCTTTTCCTAGACCTGCATAGCTGCTCGCACATAAAAAAATACGATAATGTACGAGCCTTGTCAATTGCTCTTATCCAAAATCCAAAGATTTTCCATATTGTTTCTTATTGCGGCATCTTTAGTGAATACTCTTCTCATGTAAGCCTGAGTAGTACTCGTAAAATTGTTCGTTACCGGACTAGTAGGAACGAAAACCCTTCTCTGACCAATAATGGATAGTTTGTTAGAAACCAATACAGATATAGGCAATACCGAAGTTACCCAGGCCGTTGTGTACAGGCCTGAGGATGGCCATTCTCACATAATTCCATTTAACCATTCTCACTCAAAACATGAGGATTATTTATAAAAATTTTGACACTTTTCAACTAACGTTAGACTATTTTAACATAAATTGCGACAAACTAGTCATGACTCATCATTCCAACACTTAATAATAACTATAATACATATTTTACAAAAAATACTTTAAATCAGTGTTATTGTGTGGTATTTTCGTACATAAAAAACTTAATTAAAACTACTTTTACGGATTTTATAGCGTTTTATTTATATTAATTTTAATACCCGACGTTACGGGTGCTTTCCAGCACCCATGGTCACGGGGGACTGAGGTGACTAACGTCCCGATGTCAAAGTTAACCCGGAGTACCTTCAGCTTTTTAATTATTGTCTTTGGTCCGATCTACGCAGAATGAACTAACTGTATTTTGAAGTCTTGCAGTGGTATGCTTGGGTTTAGTTTTAATTTTATTAATTATAGGATCCCAAGCAGGTGGTAGTACCCAGCCTCCTTCTCTATTGAAATTAGGATGTTTTTCAATTATCCTTGGTAGGAATCGATGTTCTTTCGCGAGGATTTGTGGTTTATCAAATCTGATGTAATGGTTGGGGCCATCTAGAATATGATCGCAAACTGCAGATCTGCAGTTTGCGATCATATCCTAATTTCAATAGAGAAGGAGGCTGGGTACTACCACCTGCTTGGGATTCTATAATGAATAAAATTAAAACTTTAGAAATCATTATAAAAAACTTAACTAAAAATACGAGAACCTTGCATTAGAAATGCTTCTTGTCTTGTGCTTACCTTTATACATAGTGTACCGCTTCCCCCCTCTCATAATAATAAATATATTAAATATATTATAATCACAATAATCATAATCATTACAGCCCTTCACAAGTCCACTGCTGAACATAGGCCTCCCCCAAGTAATGCCACAAAGCACGGTCCTGAGCCACCTGCCTCCATCGACTTCCTGCATATATTACCAGGTCGTCACTCCATCTAGTGGGGGGTCGCCCTACACTACGCCTACCGGTACGAGGCCACCACTCGAGAACCTTTCTTCCCCATCGGTTATCGGTTCTTCGAGCTATATGGCCGGCCCATTGCCACTTCAGCTTACTAATCCGTTGCACTCTGGTTTTACTGCGGATATCCTCATTTATGAGTCTATCACGCAGAGAAACTCCGAGCATAGAATATAAATTAATTAAATATATTATATATAATTAATTTACCCCTTTTCAATAAAATTATATATATGTGACCAAGATAAATAAGATATATTTTGATCTTTCTAAATGATCTTTCTAAAGGTTTAATAATAGGCCGTTTGTAATATTTTGTGCCTTATAAGCTAAGTGAACCCCGTTCACGAAGACACTCGAGAAAGGTTAAGAACATAAAACGTCCCTATTCCACTTGTATCAGGTTTACATTATTAATTTATTATTATTTATCCCTTCCCGCTTGGAAAAGGCTCACAATATATTTATACAAAATACCCGATACAAGGGCTTCGCTCTCCTACATTTATAAAAAAAAATTTAGGGGAGGCACATGGCTCCACACACGCCGAGCGCGGTGAGCGCCAACCATTTTGATGCACTCCCCCCTGAAGGAAACGTTAATTCGGGAACTGGACCGTAGTCCACAGCAAAATAACTTTCGAACCAGTAAAAGAGGCTTGGAACCTTGTTAGTGCGTAAGCACAAACATCGACCGAAGTCGCGCATGTCAATGCGTGTAAACGCCATACAGAATACGAACGAATCCAGCCACAGTGAATGTACGTCACACGGTTTAGGAAAATAGGCACACTGGCCGTAAACCCTCCGTTAGCGCCACCACCTGCCAGACCGCCGCGCCCACAGACGTGATGTAAGTGTATGGCATCACCACCAATTGCATGATCAGCACGGCTACTAGCCGCAGATCGTGTCATAAGTCTACCACTCACCTCAAGGGAATGGGGTCCAACGTTGAGCGGCTTTCGGCCGCAGCCTTGAGAGTCTCCTCAGATCCTCCCGCCAGCTACCACCCGCATGAGGTCGACACATATGCTCCACCAACCAATACAACGTCAGATATAGCCAAAAGGCAGTTACAAGATGTTAGTAATAATTTGCCATCAGAAAGGTTTTGTGTCACTGACGTTGAGTAAATGTATTTTCGATCATGTTTGTCTCACCCACCAACAAGTTGCCTTCAATCATTCAAAGGTGGGAAAGCTACAGAGATATATTATTATGTTGTTATATAAAACATCATGGAGGGCAGACAGTCTGCAGCCCCGTAATGAAGGGACCCGACTTGGACAAAGCTACTTAGGTGTAAGTCAAACCAAGACATAGAGAGCGCCATTGAGAATAGCGTCCCACTAAACAACCATCGCAGAGACGCAATGCTGCAGAACGCAACAAGCATCAATACGACTATCGTCGGGCTTACACCATCCCAAAGTCCCCCATACATCCCAGCAGACATCACCACCCACATACCTCCATCGACCAGAACCACAAGAGTGCGTCGAATCAGGCGCAGCACACCCGCAGATACACCACAAGACGCAATACCGCAAGAAGCTGTAAGCATCAATGCAACTATCATACGGATGGCGCCCCCTCACAACACACCTACATGATCCCTATCGACTTTGGTAACAAAGTTTGTATTGTCAGTATTAAATCAATTGCCATTTTTATTATATATTATATGGATAATATTGATTGTATAAGCACTATTTAAATCTTTGGTATAAGCGCCATCTATTTGGAAATATCGACACGTTATTAAAGTGGATCATCACCTGCGTGTATTATAAAGTTTACGGTAGATGGTAGAGAAAAAAAATGAATTAAGAATTACTAATTTTATAATTGATTAATTTTAATATAATGTTTGTTTTTTGGAACAACTCCTACCAGAAAACGATCACATTAACAGTGAGTATTGTAAAAAAAGTATTAAATTTTGTACGTGGTAGAGCCATGCTGCATAACTGCAGTTAGCTAGTATAGTTATAGCACGAATGGGCCGGCTCGAACGGGGAAGGACCACGCTCTCACAGAATACCAGCGTAAAATAGTAGCTTAATGCAGCTGTGTTTCGTATGTTGAGTGTAGAGAACCGGAGACCCTTCTTACTGGTAACGAGGCATTCCACCGTAGTCCTCCTCACGGGTGACAACGTATTTGCATTTTGATTCGTAATCGAGGATAGATGTAGATGTCTATGGGCCACAGCAACCACTTACCTACAGGTGGACTGTGTGCTGTGCTCGTTCGTCACTCTATCCTATAGAATTTTTTTTATCGCTATATTGAAAATATGCAATTAAATAATTGTGGTTTATTCTATTTTATTCATTTATTTATTTAATTCAAAAACTCTTGTGGCTTACAGATAATCCAATACGCACACGGGGTAAAATTTTACATGCAAAAATATTAAAAAAAATGCATCCAATTATAACAACAAAAATTAATAGTTAGATATTACTTATAAATTAAAAATTAAAATTAATAATCAATTATACAATATTAGTGATATAAAATCTCTAAGCCTTTAGTTTAAATATTATATAACGACCTACCCCATAAAACCATCGTATTACCCATTCAATTCCGCTTGGGTAACCTTTATCTTATCAACTTATCATACGAAATGCCGACGAAATACCGAGCAGCTGTGCTTTCACTCGCGTTAAATTCTTTCATCTTACCTTTTTTTAAATAATGATGTCGATGGTCACTTCTCTTGTTTATGTTATATAATATATCTTTTGTAATATTGTAGTGTCTTTTGTAAAATTGACACTTAATCTTCATTTATTTATTTGGTTCACCAACAAAATATTAATACGTTAATTTCTTAAACTCTCAATAGTGCCTCCCAACAGATAGGTCTTAAAATGAACATGGACAAAACAAAGATCATGTTGAATGTACATGTTACACCTATGCCCGTAGTTGTTGGGAGCACTAAGCTCAAAGTTGTTGACGAGTACGTTTACCTGGGACAAATAATCCGACTAGGTAAGTCCAACTTCGACCAAGAGGTCAATCGACGGATTCAACTCGGCTGGGCAGCGTTCGGGAAATTACGACACATCTTCTCGTCAGGTATACCTCAAAACCTGAAAACTAAGTTGTACAACCAGTGCGTGTTGCCAGTGATGACCTACGAAACCGAGACGTGGTCATTCACTGCTGGCCGTATGAGGACGCTCTAAGTCGCTCAGCGAGCAATAGAGAGGGCTATGCTCGGAGTTTCTCTGCGAGATAAACTTAGAAATGAGGATATCCACAGTAGAACCAGAGTGACCGACATAGCCCAACGGATTAGTAAGCTGAAGTGGCAATGAGCCGGCCATATAGCTCGAAGAACCGACAACCGTTGAGGAAAAAAGGTTCTCGAGTGGTAGCTTCGTACCGGTAGGCGTAGTGTAGGGCGACCCCCCACTAGATGGAGTGACGACCTGGTAAGACAGTGCAGGAAGTCGATGGATGCAGGTGGCTCAGGACCGTGTCCTGTGGCACTCCTTGGGGGAGGCCTATGTTCAGCAGTGGACTTGTGAAGGGCTGTAATGATGATTTCCTAAACACAAATATAAAATACACCTTTATCACAGATAGTAATAGCATGACGATTTTACCCCAAATGCTTAGTTCTCACAGCATTTCTTACAAATACAAGCTTGGTTATTAGGTACTATATTATGTAGTATATACCTACTACATAATATAGGTGTATAGTATAGAAAAATAATACTAATAAGTACTACACAAAAATATTATTAATTTGATAAATTTTGTGCCAAAAACATTATAAAAATGTTGGATTGGGCTTAGAGCACTCGTTAAGAGCGATTTAAAAATATACACTTCTCCGTAACGTCTTTTAAAATATTTATAATATTAAAGCAGTGGAAAGTAAGTTGTGTCATAAAACAACACGTAGACAGTAAAGGTAGTGTATTGCAAACCTGTGCAGACCACCCAATGATTACTTGTTCACACAAGTATGCCGCATGTGGCAGCCATCGCCCTCCTTGCCTATTTTAAAGGAAAGTAGACGGACGATCAGCCACGTGACGTCTGCACGCACTAACGAAAATTAATGTGACAAATCTTGCATCCAAATTAAATAATTGTTAAATTCTAATAATAATGATAAATATTTATTTAAAGATGCTAATTTAAAGGAGACAATTGAAAAGTGAGAAAATTGAAATAAAAGAAACCTAATTTGAGTTAGCTGCTATGATATTTGCGTCAAACACATCATGGATGGTGCAAGACAGTTGAAACGTAGAGATGTCAATAATTTATTGACGACCGCGAATTGGCTAGAGAGTCAGAGTGCACTAATAAAGAGGCGACCGATCTTTAGTTCGAGTCATGGTTGAACCTGGTATAATATGTAGATACTACGCGTAGATAGGTACATACATAGGCTGCACTAAAAGTATCGGGAATGGAATATTTCCACTGTTCCTGTCATATTAAAATCTTTTTAATTGAAAACTCCTTGGTTTAAAAATCGAATACCATTTATTTATTTAAAAAAAGATTCTCGGTCTTGTCACAAGGTTTTGTCAAACTTGTTTAGTCGTTGAGAAAATGGAATTGACTCGAGAAAATTCAAGAGCTATGATTTATTATGACTTTCGAAGTGGTTTAACACAAAAACAGTGTGTTGACCAGATGATTTCTGCATTTGGTGATGAAACCCCATCCAAAACCACAATTTATCGCTGGTTTGCTGAATTTGCTGGAATTGCTGATGATCCCCGTCAAGGTCGTCCAAAAACTGCATTCACCCAAGAAAACGTTGATGCTGTGCGTAAGCTGATTGAGGAAGATCGACATGTGACATACCGCGAAATTCAGGCAACTTTAGACATTGGCATGAGTCAAATACAAATAATCTTGCATGAACAATTAGGTGTAAAAAAGTTGTTTTCCCGATGGATACCGCATTCGCTCTGTGAAGAGCAAAAAGCGGCTCGCGTTACTTGGTGCGTCAGAACTCTCGAAAGATTCCACGCAGGATCCTTAAATGCTGTATACAACATCGTATCAGGTGACGAATCCTGGATATACGCGTATGAACCCGAAAAAAAAACCAGTCACGAGTTTGGGTGTTCGAAAATGAGTTAAAGCCAACAAAAATTGTTCGTTCACGGAGTGTTGCAAAAAAAATGGTGGCCACGTTTGTATCCAAAACCGGCCATGTTACGACTATTCCTCTTAAGGGACAAAGAATGGTTAATGCAGAATGGTATGCTAGCATTTGTTTGCCACAGGTCGTTTCTGAACTCCGTAAAGAGAACTGCAACCGCCGCATCATCCTGCATCACGACAATGCGAGTTCTCACACCGCACACAGAACAAAAGAGTTTTTAGAGGAAGAAAACATAGAATTATTAGACCATCCGCCGTACAGCCCCGACCTAAGCCCTAATGAGCTCTATACTTTCCCTAAAATAAAGAATAAATTGCGTGGACAGAGATTTTCATCATCTGAAGAAGCTGTGGACGCCTAAAAACGGCCTTTTTGGAGACCCCAACTTCCGAATGGAATGTTAGCTTCAATGATTGGTTCCTTCGTATGGAAAAATGTGTCAAATTTCGCGGAGAATACTTCGAATAATAATAAATACATTTTTAAATAATAATGTTGTGTCACTTCCTTGATTCCCGAAATTTTCAGTGCCGCCCTCATATTAACAGAAATACAAGTTGAAAATTTAAATTTCTTTTTTTTCACTGCATTCGAAGCTTTCTCGTCGATAGTATCGCATAATCGCATTGCTTTTGATAAAAAAGTTATAATTAGGTACCCAGCTGTTAATTGCACCTTTATTTATACAAATAGACATTTTCTTACTTCAAACTTATTGGTAGTAGGAGTGGCCGACCCATTCCTACTACCAAGGCCTGGCCTACTGCAGGGTCTGGTTTACTCTCAGGCTAGCTAGGGCCTAGGGCGCACAACGTACAAAATAAAATTTGGTATAATATTCTCATAAATAATAGAGTAAGTGCCGCAAGTATTTTACTTGTTGCCCTTTCTTTACTTTTGGCGCAAAACAAATAAATAGATTTTAAAATACGTGGTTCAATAATTTTAAACTGCTCGCCACCACTGTTAATTTCTGTTTATCTACGCCCTTTCTTAAAACGCCTGTGACCTTGATAAGCGAAGTCGTGGTGCTATGACCAGAGGTAAGCTCCAATTGATAAACAAACCGACGAGGAAAACATAAAGTTTATGTTATTCTCGTTGGTTACAATAAAATTTTTGTAAATCACGGTACCGAATCACCCAGAAATATTCTTGGAAAAGTAAAGATTTTTTCTGTAGGTATGTTTTCATAATTTATTTATAAGTCGCAGTAAATAATTCAAATACTAACACTTTTTTACGGGGAAATTATGTATTATTTCACATTTACATAAAACACATACCATTACCTACATAAAATGTTATTTTATATGTGACATACGAGCAGACAGTCCTCCAGTCCAGGCTATTCCATCCTACGGAAACCTGCAACCAACTTCAAGCAAAGGCTTTTTAAATAGGGTACAAACGAGCACCACAGTTCTGCGGCACATAACATCACTACCCCATAAAAATCAAAATCAGAGTGTTTCACCCGTGAACTGAGATGGAAGTTCCATCTCCGGTACAGAAATAAAAAACAGTATTGTGAACCTTCCCAGCTTCGTAACTATACTCTGGCCGTATATAGTTATCAACCGGAACTTATGAAGTTACTGTAGTGAACTGCTGCTATGCGCCAGAAATAAGTAGAAAGGGGAGGTACAGGCCCAGACAGATGTATGTGCAAATAAGAGGTCCTACCACCTTTGTCATTGATATATATGTACTACGCACTAGATATGGCATTCCGAACACTACTATGTTCAACTTAACTGTACCACAGCGGTGACACTCCCTGTACGTGAGAGCTTAAGCGCCGGTGACCTTGAGTCGAAGCGTGTAACGCTAGGGTTGATGTCGAACCGAAATGGAATATTATAGACTTGTATCAAAGAAGATACATAGTAGGTATGTGTTATATATTATGTAAACTTGTGTATTCGGGTAGTGAAAGATACGTTCAATTTTAAATGATCTTTTATTAAATGAGGAATATTAAAACTTCCGCCAAAACCAAATATGCACGACAGTTAATGGTAATCTTAAATAATTAACCAACACTTATTTCAGTACGCAATAATCAGTATTACTATTTTTCGATTAATTTTTTAATTTTCATTATTATTTCTAACAATTGCAAAAATTCGTAGCATGTATATTTTTTACAGAAAATCCAAAGGTATGCAAGTTTCCTGGGACATGGCGGCCAACAAATTGTTCCCTATGTGTTGAGGAGATAAGTCATTTCTATTTCTAATGAAATACTCCATGAATACAACAATGAACAAATTAATATAAAAACGCTTTATAGATATCTAAAATTTCTTGACTATAGTGGTATTTTTAATAGTGTATATTTCAGTTAATGTAATATAATAAAATTATTGGCGATATATTAGTTTTATTGCCATGTTATTTCCCCATAATTCTTGTTAAGATCATATCGACTTTCATTAAAATTAGTTCACATATTTATAGGTATCATAAAACATTATTAAAAATTAAACTAACAAAACAAGGGTCCTTGTTTTGTGCAGTGGAATTTATTTTAATTCTAATCACTTAAAATCACTTTCAGTAATACTTATACATATACTATAACATCTTTTATTTAATAACACCATTAATATTTATCAAAGCATATAAACCTAGCATACACGGCTATAAAAAATAATAACGTTACTTGATAACATAAGCTTAATACCTACATGAATAGAATAGTAATAATTAATACATTAAGATATCAGTAATGTTCATATATTAATTGAAATATTATATCACTTGACGAATATACTCATATTAACTAATACCGACAAATATCGGTATTACTATTAGCCCTCGGCCAGGGCAGTCGACGACTTTCCACGTGCCCGTTCCACGCCCCGCGCGCCTCTCAAGGCCCCGGCACACATCCAGACACCCACACATAGCCGCAAGCGATTTTACGTGCACACATGCTTAAGTGTCGTTTCTTTTCGCGTAGTGTATATATTCTTTGACTGTACTGCAATACTGCAATCCGTACACCTGTTATTGTGGCTTCGATATTCATGCAGTACGGAGCGGCGCTAATAATAATTTTTGCTTGTTTAATAATTTAAATGTATAATGACGTTGTCATTAAGGTTGTATGAACAAATGTAGAATTTTTCCCAAAAAAGATCCAAAAATATACTTTTGAGAAATTCAGGAAAAAAGTACACATAAATTTTTAATCTTTATGTTTTTTTCCATATAAATAGATATTTGTTATTGCTTTGGCCGTCAATGATCCTTTAAATTAATTATAGGAGTCTGAGCAATTTAGATTCATATTAAAATAAATTATTTTTAATTAAATTCTATAATAAATGCTCTATTTCTTTCTTATTTCAATTATGCATTCATGACGGAAAAATATTTCCGTAAAACTTACTTGTTCCAGACTTCTAATCACAGTTTATATAAAAAAGTGCGACAATTGAATTAGGGATGAAAATGTAGTAGTTTTCGTACTTTCGTTTATTGAGACTTTTTTGTTTTTTAAAGGAACCGTTTCAAACGTAGCATTGGGTGCGTTTGGCAGAAAAAAGCGCTAGCAAGCGCTTGTAAGCAAAATGGCGATCGTAAGCGGTACGCGCTGTCAAATCGTAAGTAGCTATTTTCCTCTAGGACACGAAGTTAGTTTTAACCGGGGTACCTAACCTAATTTAAATATATGTTTGTAAAGTATTCATATTAAAAACTTACCAATCATGAATTTTTAATAATATGTATATGTTTATTCATGTCATTATATTACTTAAAACTAATATTGCACAAAACAACTTATAAACTCTACTTCAAAACAAAGAAATTAAATAAGCAAAATGGCGGATTGTGTCAGCGCTACTGAAGTTAGCAAACGTGTCCTGGCCGAAAACTGTTTAGTTTCGCCATTTTGCTTACAAGCGCTTGCTAGCGTTTTTTTCTGCCAAACGCATGCCCATTACGGTACCGTACTGCGCATGCGTCAATGCGCTTGAAAGCGTATGTATTGTGATTGTCAAATTATATACAAATATAATTTGGAATAAAATAATATTGCGAATATGAATTGAAATGTAAGCTATTATATCTCTCAAGTTGGACCAAACTGCACACGTTGTGCAAATTTGATCAAAATCGGTTAAGTAGTTTTGGGAGTCTATCGCGGACAAACAACGTGACACGTACTTTATATATATAATATATAAAGATGTGTATTATTTTTTATCAAACCAATTTGCCCTACCCCTGTCATCTTTGTGTAATCCTGTCCATTCAATTCGTTGTCTGGAAGAAATTGCTATCAGCAATAAGACCGCCCATTGCACACTTCTTTTCTATATATAATCTGTAATTTTTGTATGGTGTGCATTAAAGCATATTAAATAAATAAATAAAAATTCGGCCAAACATTATTCGGGAGGATCACCTCGATACATAACCAATTTGTGTCGAAACTTGTTACCGTAGAGCGTACCTACGGGATTAGCGCCGGACCCTGCCCCTCGCTCCCCCGCCACACCTGACATGTTATTGCATCATCTAGTAATAAGCAAATTACTTACCGGCACACTATTTTGACTATTTTTGTGAGAAAAAAGTATTTCGTTGTGTTAGTCTTAGTGAAAATTGATAATGATACGACAAAAATAAGTAACAGGAGATCGATCTACTATTTGGACTTATTTTAGAGAAACTGACGACCAAAGTAAAGTGAAATGTACCTACTAATGTAATATAAAATTTCTTTGTTTGATTCCAAAAACATTTTAACAAGCTTTCTTTTTGCTATAATTGGAAATAAATCTAAAGTGCCTCAAAATTCATAATCATTCAAAAGCCATAATATTCTTTCACTTGTAAAATTATGAAAGATATGGCATTAAACAATTCGTACATTTCAATACAGTGGACACTTTGAGTACCACTTTAACGAATGTTCGGTGATTTAGCCAAATATTCAGACGAATACGAATATTCGGTAAAGCTGCCGAATACCGAATATGAAACGAATATTCGGCCCATCTCTAGTAAAAAAGGTCTCCGGTTCTCTACACTCACCATACGAAACACAGCAGCTCTGGCTGCTATTTTACGCAGGTATTCTCTGAGAGCGTGGTTTACGCCGGTCCGAACCAACCCATAACTCTATCGTACTACAACTAATATTATAGCTAAAGCTGCAGCGTGGCTCTACCATATGACATAGTTGGACATAGGCCGTCTTATCCAAGGTACGTCACTTAGCCCGGTCTTCAGGTTTACGCAACCAGTTGCTACCAGCCGCCTTGCGCAGATCATCTTGGCCCTGCTCGGTACACTGAAGCTCGTTAAATCTATAGTTTAAAGTTAAAGGTATGGTATGTCAAATGCGAAATAGCGGGAAATCGTGTTATATTTTTTAGGGTCTACGCACACGTAGCACAAGCACAATTACACCATAAACACACGTGGGCGGGCGCATTTTGTATTATAAATGAATAGTACAATTTACATGTACCACATTTCGCAGTCTATTATCGACTGCGTGAGTGATACCGACTACGACGCCACAACTACGGAACCAACCGGAACTGGCGGCCGCTACTTTGTCGCATAACCGCAACACAACTGCAAAAAGCTGCAGCGACACTATTCACACGTGACCAGTTTTTGAATTTTGTGGTTATGGTACGTGGGTCGATCCTAAATCCGTGTCCGTTCCGAAAGAAAATTTATTATTACACTAAATCAGTAAACATTACATGAGAATATATGACAGTGTCAACTAATTTTTATTTCAAAGAAAATCTGCGGAATCCAAGTTCAAAAAAGAAATAAACTTGAGTAAGAAATACATTTGCGGCTACGCGTCCAACATGAAACGGTCACAATGTCCCACCGCGTTATAATTCGTTATTAGGCCTCATACGCACGAGAGCTTTTTTAATGTCTGTTAAAAAATAACAAATACATTCCCAAGTATATGTTCACAATTAAGCGCTTTTAAAACGCGACGTTTTTTTATCGAGCAGTGTTGTACCTTCAACGCTGGGCGTTGGGCGTTAAAAGGAATAGATCATATGAAACTTCTTATTATTCACACGAGCGCTAAAAAAAGCGCGGGCGCTGCATTAACACCATTCAGTGAACCGCGCCCTCGCTCAGCGGTCGGACATTTTGTTTGTGTTTACGTCATTAGAACTTCGATACGATGTCGTGGGTTGTACATCCTGAAGTGCTTATAATAGAGGTGGAGGCTCGGCCATTTCTATATGTAAAGACATTGCCAGAATACTCAAATAAAATTATAAGGTATAATGCCTGGGAGGACATATCCAACAACCATGTTGGTATTTTGAATTGCTATTTGAGGCCTCACTATTTCCAACAATTCGTCGCCTTTTGCTTTTTTTTTCGCCTTATAGCAGCACAAATTGCTATTGCTAGTAATTTAGTAGAAACCATTATCACATCTTATGAAGCGAAAGCCGAGACAAGAGTGATTTTAAAGCGTTCGTATGAACAATCACATCGTAAACGTTTTAAAAGCGCCAACGCCGAGTTTTGACTTTTGACGCAACGGTTTTTTAGCTCTCGTGCGAATGAGGCCTTATTCCGCACCAAACCGGAGATTTTTTCTGTTTCTTCCTTCTTCCTTTGTGAATCTTCCGTCTCGCACGCACCTGAGGATGTTATTGCGTCCTTCTCGCTCACTCAGTATGGATTTGAGCCCATCGGACAATGAACCCAACGCACAGCTGTTTTCGTCAAAGAATAATTATAAGGAGCAACCTTATACAGTTTCGGAATATATACGGACTATGAACAAGAAAAACTAATATACTATTATGTGTTCAATATTGATTACCTATGCAGTTTTTTTTAAAAGATAGGGGTGGCAAACTAGCACACAGTCCACCTGATGGTAAGTGGTGTATTTGCTGTAGCCAACAGACATCTACATCTAACCTCGATTACGAATCAAAATGCAGATGCATTGTCATCCGTGAGGACTAAGATGGAATGCCTCGTTTCCAGTAAGAAGGGTCTCCGGGTTTTTACACTCGCCATACTAAATACAGCAGCATTGAGATGCTATACTACTCTGGTATTCGGTGAGAGCTTGATCCTTCCCCGGTCGAGCCAACCCATTTGTGCTACGACGTAAAAAGTTTATTTCTTACCACACAAAATGGCATGATGTCTTATAAGTTTCAAAAATTTATGTTTTAAAGTAGTATAATAACATACATATGTTACATAATGGAGAAGTATATTATTATTACTTATCAACACAGTGCGTTCATGTTCAAGGCACAATGAGTTTGTAACTTTTAATTCTTTATACTTAAAGAAGCACTAACAATATTCGCGTTAACTATATCAACTAAGCTTTAACTTATTGCGTTATGATAGGTTCACGATAGCAGTAGTTTTAATTCGAATTGGAACCCACAATTATTTAGTTTCGCAGTCCGTTCCCTAAGCATTAGATATCTTTTGGATGAAACTGTTCTATCATATAATGAAATTAATTTTATAAATCGTTCATATCGTTTAATAATTTTGCACTACACATATCTAGTAATTTTAGACACATCGTTTTTTACTTACCAGCCCATGCCTGACTGGTATCCAACCTGTAGTAAGTAGATAATAATATATACGAAAATAGTAAAACGCAAATATCATATTATTGTATAACAATAGCCTATTAAGTCTAGCATTGAAGACCACTAAATTGCAATTGTATAGGAAGGCAGATGCTGGCAAACTAATAAACTCCTGGGCTGTGAGCGTTACGAATGTTAAAACTGTTTGGTTTGAATGCGTGGAATGTCGAGGGCTGCAGATTCGTCGAGAGTCTGGTATTGAGCGATGTTGGAAATAGAAAGAAGAAATTAAATCATGTCAAGCCAATTAGTATGTCTCTCCATTGAGTCCAACATTACTAGTTGGAATTTTGCAGCACCAGTCCATGTGATTTGCATTTTATGTAGAGTATGAAGCTGATCTATCGTAGAACACTCGCACTCATCTTGCTTTATTACTTTCTTTAAAATGTCCTATCTCCTTCACCTGCACATGGTACAGCCTTCTGATTGACGCACCACCGACAGTAATCTTCGAAAAAAATGCTTGGTGGCTTGCGTGTTCTTGCCAAGGCCTGTCCAGTCCAGTAGTGGACGTAAAAAGTCTGTTGTGTGGGTTATATCGAATTTTATTTATGATTGAAAGCAAAAACCTTTAGAAGTATGTAGCGGTCTGCTGGTACTAGCCTCTTTCATATTATTTATTTATTTATTTATAAGCTTCACTGTCGTAACCATAAAAGTTACTAAGGGCGGACTTCATGCCAGTTAGCATTCTCTGCCAGTCAACCCATGGCGTGGTGAGAAATTTGTGGCGGATGACTTAAATAACTAAATATAATAAATTTATATAGATATAACACACATTAAAATAAGGCTTGTAAATTACACTAATACATATGAGTACGAACAAATACATAGTAATCCATATAACCTACCCTACATATATTTTAGACTAGAGACATATATAGATATGTAGCACAAGTCACGAGAAACAAAAACCAAAATACCACCCCAAGCTAATGCTGCGTATACGATGAGTGTAGAGAACCAAGGAAAAAAATCCCCACCCCCGACAACCCAAAAAGTTGTGGGGAGGGAGAGCAAAAACAACCCCCCCCCCCGAGGGGGGTATACATACATACATAATATGTGTAGATAAAGGTAGCAGTAGAGATGTTCCCGGAACAATTGGTGCTCATTTGGTGCTCTCCTAATGTCTTCAGGTAAGGAGTTCGAGGGTAGTGTAGCCTGAACAGTAAAATAATTGCCGATAAAGCCAGTATTATATGGATTTTGAAGATTTACAAGCATAAACGCAATTGACGAGTAGCGACCCGCCACGGCGTTGTTTGAATAGGATTAATATTAAGGAAGACAGGTCAAATGATCTACAAAACATCGATGTAAGAGGTATTAATTTCATGCCATAGATTTTACTCGACCTAATTCTATTAATTAGTCTACAACATAAATATTCTTTATATATATATATATATATATATATATATATATATATATATATATATATATACATACAGTATGTAACGTACTTAACGCACACCCTCAGACACCCCAATTAGTATATTATGTTATAATCATAATACATACACTGAATTTTAATTAAACATTTTTATGCAGTGATTATTTATCAAATTAGTTATACTAATTCCGGAAGAATGTTGTGGTCACAGTACAAATCCACGAACGCAAAGACTTTAATGTGCTTGAAATAAAGTACATTTTTCTTCATTTTTATTGAATGACAGAATTAGTAATAATACAAATAAAACTGCACTCTTAAAAGTCTTATTGCCTTAAGTTACGGTCCATTTCAGTTTGTTTTGACTGTACAGATTTAGTGTGACTGTAATTTACGTAGTTTTAATTATTTTTGGGATAAAAAGAATCGATTTAGTAAACGATTCTGTACAAACTACTTTCTCAAAGTGCGTTAATTATATATACATATATATATATACATATATATATATATATATATATATATATATATATATATATATATTTATATATAACTGCTCTGAAGCGAAAAAGCTTTAGAAAAGATAAGAAGACATCGTAGTACTTTCGTCCCAGTGTAGTTTTTGTCGCGCTTTTCCGCGCCTTGTTGTTTTTGGCTGACTTTAATAAAGAGTAGGTTCTGAATTCGTCTGTGTATATTTCTTTATGTACATTTACCGATTTCTCGAAAACGGCTGACCTGAATTTTTAGAAATTTTTTTGGTTATACTTCGGGATAATCTCATATATTTTAAGAAAAAAACATCAAAAATATGGAATGAAGTTTCAAACGTAACTATCAAGCGACATTCTAGTTATTACTTTGAACGTGTGATATTCCGTAGTCCACTCAAAATGGTCAAAATGGTAACTTAAAAGAATAAAAATAATTTGTACATAGTAGCTTCTGAAGTCGGGGTTTAATTCATCGATACATACGATACAGTTCATAAAAATAGCATTATCGTATAACAACGGATTAGTTAGCAGAAATAGCAGTGTTGGAAGGTGGGCCGGCCATATATCTCGAAGAACAACAAAGAATTCGAAGAAAGGTTCTTGAATGGCAGCCCTTCACCGGTAAGCGAAGTGTAATGCGGCCCTCCACTAGATGGAATGACAACAGTAAGAAATGCGATGGATGCAGGTGGCTCGAAACCGAGTATAGTGGCATTCTTTGGAGCGGCCTTTGTTCAGAAGTGGACTTGTGAAGGGCTGTAATGATGTTGATGAAGTATATAACAATAGTAAGAATTTCATACTAACATACTATAGGGCTGAATCTGAACGACAGGGTAAGAAATTGTGTAATAAGAGAAGAGTGTGGTTTGCAAGATGATGTTGTGACCATGATTAAGAAAGGAATGCTTCGGTGGTTTGGTCATGTGGAAAGAATGAATGAGGAAAGAGTGACAAAGAAAATTTATGTTGCAGAAGTGAATGGCAGAGTCGGAAAGGGACGTTCTAGGCGAAAATTTATCGACCAATTGGCGATTTATTGAAAACGGGCCAAATTAGGAGTACCCTTAACCGACGAGCATGTATGCGTAGGTGTATGGATGTGAAGGAGGCGAGAGAGGTGTGTCAGGATCGTGCCAAATGGAAGTCTGTAGTCTCTGCCTATCCCTATGGGTGACAGGCGTGAGTGTTTATGATGATATATGATGATAAGAATTTCAAATGGAAAAAATCGTTGTTAAACGTTTCCTGAAAAATTTAGACTGAATGCTTCATGAACAATAATGTAAGCCACCTGGGAACATTAAAATAACTTATTTCGAAGAAATACATAGTTGATTTAACTACCAAGTAATGGATAAGAATGAAGAATATCAGAATATCAATTCGACGGTATTTCCTTTTTGTTAGGGATGTTGGACAATATCTTCGAGATTAGATATTTTGTTGTCGAAAGATTGTACTTCCATAATACTCTACTTATAAATATAAATTTAATATAAATAGAATAGAACTATAAAACTCGATGTGTGTATGTGAGTTCCTCCGAAACGGATGGACCGATTTCGATGAAATTTTCGGGAAAACTTCATAATAACCTAGCGGGTGATCCGAGTTTGATAGCGATCGGATCACAATTTTACAACGGAAGTCAATTTACATCATCGGCGTAAACTCATCGACGCTGGTACCACAGGGGCACTGGTGAGGTTGACAAATTGCCGCTCCTAGACGGATTCCTAAGGCGACGGGAAGCTTTCCCCATGAAGCAATGTGCCGAGATTACTTGATGGCGCAGCGTGTAACCAGTGAAGATTCCTTCGTCGAAACAGCTAGAAGGCGAGCCTGATCTTGGTCACTGTGGATATTGTGAAATAAATCTTTCTGGACACTCCGTACCAACGGAATATCCCAGTGTTTCGCTGGTTAACTTCCAGTGGGACATTTTCGCCCGGACAGAGTGTTTATATTTGCAGTTGGAGCATGGTACGTGATGTAGGATGATGTATTAACATTTGTTTCTGCAAACTGCAAAGTTATGTTTGTTCTTCGATTCGACTTTTCTAGCTTTGTTTGGTGCTAAGTGCTTGCCTTAACTATAATTCAAGAAATAGATGAATTATGTAGTGCACAGATAATTAAGTTTATAAGGAAAAGCTCGGAGTCCTACTCACACTACTCATAAACCGGTTTTTATAGATTTGTATTAAAAGTAAGTTATACTGCATAACATGAAGTCGTGTGTCGTTATAATTTCTTTAAATTATTAACATTTTAAGCTATTACTAATAGCTACTATTTTAAGCTTAACAATTTCAAAAAATGTGTTATATTTGTTAAATATTAAAGCCTAAATTCACAAAACTTTCCCATTCAGAAACAAAGCCTGTGACAACTAGGGCTTACTCAAGACAAGACTGAAGCCCAGGATGACCAAGTGGCAATACAAATATATATATATATTATAGGATAGGGTGACAAACGAGCACATAATCCACCTGACGGTAAGTGAATGCTGTGGCCCATAGACATCTAAATATTTCTTCCATTAAGAATCCAAACGCAGATGCGTTGCCACCTCTGATGTGCATATTATATTATATATACGTGGTAGAGCCGCGCTGTAGCTATATTATGGCTGTAGCTAGTGATGCAACGAATACTACGTTTATGAATACGAATACGAATATCAAACCTACTATTCGGTGAATACGAATTTTTCATTACATTGCATTGTAATGAATAATTAATTTATTTAATGATTTTGTATCGTTTTAATAATAAATTTACAACAGGCAATTTTTAAAAAAAAAAACATAAAATTTGCAGATTTTCTGGTTTTAGACGATTTCTTTTTTCAGTCTGAATTTTCTCAGCTGTTAAAAAAAAGCCTTTCCGAGGCGACTGTACATGTTTTCAGAGAAAAATATTTTTGGGCGAGTTTTTTCAACCTTGGAAAATGGACGTATTCTCGCCAAATAAAAAGCTAATGAATCAGAGGCAATATTTAAAACTTCGTATTATTGGGATTGCTTGAGATAATGTCGTACGTATTCCTTACATCACAAGTTGTAGCACGAATAGTTCCGCTCGACCAGGGAAGGACTACGTTTTCACAGAATACCAGCTTAGTGCTGCTGTGTTTCGTATGGTGAGTGTAGAGAACCGGGGACCGTTTTACTGAAATCGAGGCATTCTATCTTAGTACTCAAGGGTGACAACGCAACTGCATTTTGATTCTTAATCGAGGTTAAATTTAGATGTCTATGAGCCACAGCATCCACTTACCATCAGGTGGACTGTGTACTCGTTTGTCACTCTTATCCTATAAAAAAAAAACAAGAGCGTACTGCTTCACCCCAAGTCGGAGAGGCAGTGTCCTTTCTGAGAGGATAATCGAGTAAAGATCTCGAGACCCCTTACTTAGTTCCTTCATCCAGAGAAAGTAGAGCTTTGTACGTTCAATTATGTATAGTTGTTCAGTAACCCTATAATAAAAAACAGATTATACTGTAGTTCTAATTCTTAAGGCACTATATAATACACTCTTTTTGTATGTTCGTACGAGCGTCAAGTTATTTTCGGCATGCAGTCTTTTTAGTGTATTAAAACAAAATAATATTTCAACTGAATTGCTTTGTAATAGCGACGTTTATTTCATTCTATAGTTAAAATCATTTTAACGAACAAAAATTGATTGATTATCAAAGTAGTCCGTAAAATAGAAACTAGATGGCTTAAACACGACTAATTTGATAAAAATCGGTAAGATATGAAATTGTGGATTGTTAAGCTGAGCCGCGCGAAATGACACCTCTTACGGCGCCTCTACACGTTGGCCAACACAGTGGCGAATGTAGTGGCCAATAGCATTGGCGAACGTGTAGACGGGGTGTTTGGGCTTCATTGGTATGTATTGGAACGATGGCCCGCAAGTTGGCGCGAGATCCGTGTGGTGTCGGTTTTTTACAAAAGATCAAAGAATTGTTGGCAGAGTTTGGTCGCCGCGTCCACACGTTGGCCGCGAGTTTAGTTTGCTACAAGCTCTCAGAGTGATTACACGCATCTGATTAAAATTTTATATTCACGCTTTGTAGGGTGGATGACCCAATTACCAGCCTTTTAGTGCCAATTTCCACTTTAAACATTCCTACTACTTTAATTCGCGCGATTTAATTATTTTTAAACATTTGTTTTAATCGATAAGCTATTTATAAAAAAAATAATGAACATTTATTTGCAATCAGATTATTACGAGAACAATTTTAAAATCAAAAAAAAATGAAGCACGTCGTTTATACGTGGTAGAACCATGCAGTTATATTAGAAGTATAGTTGTAGCACGAATGGGTCGGTTCGACCGGGGAAGGACCACGCTCTCACAGAATACCAGTGTAAAATAGTAGCTTAATGATGCTGTGTTTCGTATAGTGAGTGTAGAGAACCAGAGACACTTTTTAAAGGAAAAGAGGCATTTCATCTTAGTCCTCACGGGTGACAACGCATCTGCATTTTGACGATCGAAGTAGTTGTAGATGTCTGTGGGCCACAGCAACCACTTACCATCAGGTGAACTGTGTGCTCGTTTGTCACCCTATCCTATATAAAAAAGCGTCGATTTCTTATAATTTAATCGTGCAAGTTTTCGAATCATCATCATCATTACAGCTGTTCACAAGTCCACTACTGAACATCCTCCTCCACAGACAGCCGCAAAGCATGGTCCTGAGCCACTTTGCTCGTCATGAGTTTTTCATTTATGTTCTAAGTTATAATTAGTACCTATTATTAAGTCAGTGTTAATTATATTTATTGCTATTGTTTTTGTCTTTCTCAAAAAATAATTAAATTACCAAATAAATTATAAGGTGTTTTAATACATCAAATGTCTGATAGAAATGCAAGTACATATTTTGCTAAACTTTAAAATCAAAACCCAATTTTAAAACATAGACTAATCGATTATAACTCCTTTAGCTTCAAAATAAGTTAAGTTCTTATTAATGGTATTTATTCCAGTTTATGATGCATGTAAAGAATAAATAAAGCTAATCGTATATCGTATATCTATTTACAACCCCATTAATATCCACTATTATTTTATAATTCTTTTATAAAAACGTTAACCCCACACTAGGATTTTCTCCCGTATCGCGCAGGCAGTTTACAAACAGACCCGAAACAATTATTTTTAGGACATACAAATACTTGTTCCATGCGGGATTTAACCCGCGGTGCCCGGCGCAGCCACTCATTGCTGAGCCCCTGCGTCACGGTGATTATAAATTCGTCCGCACATTGGCCCGAACCGAAGTAAACTGAACGACCTTCCAACGTGTGGACGCCGTCACCAACTCTCGGCCAATATATTCGTCACTCCATTCGCCACTGTGTTGGCCAACGTGTAGAGGCGACATTATAGAGGCGTTCACTGCTGGTTTCTCTCTGTTCTCATCGGGTGGCTAGGCGTCGGTCGCGCGCTTAGCCGAGTGTTAGGTAAATTATTTTAATTTTTCATTATCTTAATTTTAAAGAATAAGGGTGGCAAATGACGATCTACCTGATGGTAAGTGGATGCTGTGGTCCATAGACATCTACATCTATCCTCGATTAAGAATCAAAATGCAGATGCGATGTCACCCGTGAGGACTAAGATGGAATGCCTCGTTTCCAGTAAAACGGGGTCTCCGGATCTCTACACTCACCATACGAAACACAGCAGCATTAAGCTGCTATTTTACGCTGGTATTCTGTGAGAGCGTGGTCCTTCCACGGTCAAGCCGACCCATTCAAGCTACAACCATAATAAAGCTGCAATTAACATGCTATAAAAAGCGAAGTATGTCTACATAAAAATGTCTTGATGATGAAGTAACTTTCTTTCGTAAGGATTAACACCTACGCCATGCCATGTCTAATAATAACGCTAATTTATCACTTTTTACCACTTCTATGATACTCACGGAACCCGGTTTATCAGATTTAATGATTTTCCAAAATACTTAGACTTTACACATAATTCCCCAATGGCCGCCGGTGGTGTCTATGATTGGCGCTTGTTTTCAAATATGCTTAACTCTACCTTTATGTACAAGTTATTTATACAAGACAATGTTAACAAAACTCGTAGACAGAATAATGTGAGAAAAAATAGCCTTACTGCTAATACATGGCTTCTGATAGGTGGCGGCAAAAGAATATCGTTTACGCCAAACGTTCTCAGACTTGTGACGGGGAACAGCGTTAAGATGCGAGACGACTGGTACCTACTGCGCGCTCCAATTCCTTTGCTAAGAGTGGCGATTATGACAAATCCTCCCTCCAGGAAGGAGTCCCGTGTCCTGCAGATATTTACGAGCTAAAGAAAAAAAATAGTGATTATTTGGTACCTCTCCTAACCTTGGACTGGTGACATGGTTTATGTGTGACCAGCAGTCTGAAGGCCTAGCCGTAACCTTTCATTAACATTGTGGAACTATGATAGTACACCCTAATGTTTATGTACCGCAAAGTAACATATTAACACCTTACCGCATAAAGAGCCACATATGGGATCAAAAGGTTATGATTTTTTTCTAGTCTAATGAAAAACTTGATATTTAATGTGTAATAAATTTATAGCTTTTATACGCCCCACTCCCGGGCACAGGCCTCCGCTCATTTCTGAGAGAGTTTAATAATAGGTAACTTAAATTAGAAGAAGCATATTTTTGTTGTTATTTCGAACGTAAATCATTTGTTCATGTTCATGGATATTTGTTAACTATATTTGTGGTTATTTGAAACGCGTGTGATCGGCCGGTGTCTGAAAAACAAGTTTTAGGATTCAAGATAAAATACTAAACGGTAAGTAAAACGCATTAAAAATAAAACTATATGCTTCATACCCTCTAAAAAAAGAAGCTTGGTGGTATAAACCACTTAAAATAATTTAATGCCTAGCTTTTTTCGCATTTTTGTTTGTCTTTTTTCAATCTGCCATATTTAGCTTCGTATGCGTTCAAGATTATTGTTGGCTTATTTCAGAAACGCTTCCAATCCTTTGCGCTTTTATGCAAAATCCAAGCATATAATGGGTGGCTGCGCTGGGGGCCGCGGGTTCGAATCCCGCACGGCACAAGTATTTGTATGGCCTACAAATAATTGTTCCGGGTCTGGATGTTTGTCCTTGTGCAATTTATGTTTGTAAACTGTCTCCGCGATACAGGAGAAAATCCTAGTGTAGTGTAGTAACGTTTTTTTTTTCTTTAAATTAAGCACTTCGCTTATTTCATTTCATTATTTCATAAACATGTTAATATTATTCCTGGTGATGGCAACTTGAGCGATGATGATATTTCTTCTAACAGTGCCGATGATTTTGAACCTAACTCTATTTGCCAACCTCAAAAATGACATATTGTTATTCCAAACCCGGAATCTGATTTCTGTTATAGAAGACTGCATAACATACATCTACAGATAAGGGTAAAAATGCTAAAAAGGAGCGAGCTATTTGAAAAAAGGGGAAAGTGTCCACTTATGACAAATCTGACATTGAATTCAAAGGTAACTCAGAAGGAACCCAAACAAAAAACCCAAAAAATTACTGGAGATAATGCAGCAAGACACACCAGCAGAGTTCTTTAATTTTTTATTCACATCTGAAATTACGGATTTCATTAATGAGCAATCTAATCTTAAGTCTTTTCAGGATAATATAAACAAACCAACAGGATTTACGACAGAAAAAATAGAAAAGTTTATTGCCATCCTGATCTTAACACCATTAGGCCTTTCGTTGATTTCAAACTTGCAGTTTCCGAACACTGGCAAAGCTCTAATAAAAAAAAACGTGGTCGTTCATTTAGTATTCTTGGAACACCGACACCAAGCCGGGGCGGGGCGGCACTCACATCGACTTGCCTGATTATTCAGTACCTGCAAAAAAACCTCGAAAACTTTATGCCAGACATCAAGAGCTTCCTTTGAATTCAGCACGTCGTGATACGATTAGTTATTTTCCTATTTGGGAGAAAAATACCCGACAGATAAAATGCAGTAATTGTTCAAAATATCGTTTTTTCACTAAATGTGAAAATGTAATGTTTATTTATGTTTAACGACAAACGCAATATTTTTAAGAAGTTCCACCAAATATAACTCAAATTTTTCTACACATACGAAGCCAGATGTGGATTCACATTAGACGACTAGACAGCATATGAAGTATATTAAGTATATTAAGCAATACGAATATATATTAGAAGTTTATTACCTTTTATTTCAATTTTATCTCATTATACACCTAATTAAACACTATTTAGTAAAAAAGAAAGAATTTTCATTCCATCTCTTTAATAATTTATGCGGTTACGAGTTAAAGGACAAATTAAAACAAATTCGTATACTCTCAATATAATGTGTTTTCGGCCTGTTTTCGGAAATTTGTGGTTCAGGTGGCAAATCAGAACATGAGTATTATAAACTCTGCTCTGCATGTTTTGTTAAACCATGCTTGTGGCCATTGTTTTTATGAACTATCTGCTCTACCTCTCTGTAGTTCTTGCACCAACGGCTTGATACAAAAGATGCGCATTCACGGTTATCTACAATTCGATAAATAGCACCATAGATAACCTTCACGTTTGACAACTGCATGAAAAATGGAGCATTTATCTTTCTTGTCGAGTTCTTCTATCGTATTTTAGTTTTACTTAGACTACGCGTCACATAATTTTCGGAACCATTTTCTGTTTCCGATCGATACGACTCTATCTATTTCATCAATTTGACGAACGGAATTAAAAATTTCGAGCGATGAAAACTGTTTACTATATTTAGTGCTTGGTAGGGGAGATGGAGATGGCTGACTATAGGGACAAGTTGACTTACAGTCAATAACTCGATCTACTCGAAAGTGTTGCTTCATTCAACTAGGCGCGACCGATTTTTTCCTCCACTCAGCTACCGGGAGCGAGGAATCGCGAAGGCACGTCGTTCGGGAGAAGGAGCATATTATTGAAAAACAAATCATGTAATTACATATTTTCCCCATAATATTTTGTAGTAACTCCTAAATAGTCGTAGTTGTCTACTTTCAAGTCATTTAAAATAAAAGTTTTATTTTTAATATTTTTCTCAGGTATATTTCTTTTTTATTAGTCCGAGTTTTGAGCTTTTGAGGCTCTACACGTGCTTAAAAATTAAAAAAGCGACCCGGGGCTGGTAGATTAATTTATTTCGGAGCTGATTAACCACCTAGTCAACCTACTTCATACTAGTCTGAGTATAAGTACTTAACATGGAATAAAGTCAATCTTTTATGCTAGTTGTTACAGAACCATGCGAACGTACGAAAGAAATACTGATCGAGGAAGTACACTCAAAGATGTCCTCGATATAGCATTAATTCTACAGTAAATTATTTGATATATCTACCATATAAGACACTCCAACGCAACGCGATAAAAATGAAGAAAGTGTTGGAAAGTAATCCGGAAATGACGAGATCTAAATTTGTCATTACATTTTATTTTAATATTGGATAGCGCTGACTACATTAAAAATAGACAAATATTTATTGAAGGTAAAGAACTTGCATCAGAAAAATACCACGAGAAAGTTTACGGATTCACACTCCTTATGAAACACAAAAGTTTGAACTGTTTATACAGATACACTTGAAAAAGAAAATGTTAAGGAACTCGAAATAAACAACAATCCTCTAAGACGCTAAACAAGAAAACAAAGAAATCAATGGTAATAGAAGGAAAATTAAAAGGGGTAATGAAAAAGAAAAAGAAAAAAAGCTGTTGATGTGAGAAATAACAGCAAAAAAATAACATTTTGTTTATCGTGCACTAAATTAATTTTATAGTTTGAGTAGTATTCCCAGAGAGTAATGTATTCAGAATTAGGTACGTGCGAGTCAGGTTAAGTTTTAAGTATTTAGTTGACAAATTTTAAAATGTATGACTGTTTATTCTAATTTAATGTTTATTATATATATATATATATATATATATATATATATATATATATATATATTGTTATGTTTATTTAAATTGATAGCTGATTGAATTGTTATTTCAATAAAATATTTTTATCCTATTTATTCCCATAATGTGTAATAAGGATAATAAGGTTATAAATGTAGAAATTATCTCATAGGTCAACTTACCCCCATTGAAAACTCAACCAACCCATGGCGTAAGTTAGCTATAGTATTTCGTGTTCTACAAAATGAAGCTTGTGCACTATATTATAATTGGTGGTACTCTTATTGTTTTTTTTTTCTGAAGTTTAATAGTATACCTATCGTATGTAGTGATTTTTACGATAATATTCACTGCAACAATAACAATATCTACTGCACTTTAACTGGTATTTGGTCTGATGAATGATGACGATGAACGATGAATGTGAATTCTGCCTCCAGACTCGCTACGCTTCTTTTTAGGAATTTCAGGGTTTTTATTGCTAGATCTGTAGATCTATAAAATCTATCTGTAGAAACCATAATAAACCATAATAATTAAACTATTAACACTACAAAAAAGTTACTTTAGTGATGACATAAGGTCTGAGGATGTAGCGGAAATTTACATTGATCTTACTTACTAATTTGGGCCTGAAGGACGCAGCTTTCCTTTTAAACGGCATTGGCGCAACAGAAGTCGAAGTTACACAGGAACTCAAACACGGGAAACGCAGGAAACGCTGTGATATGATGTTTGAGTGGTGCCACTAGACCTGTGGAACCAAACGTCACCAGTTAAAGGTAATGAAATAAAAGAATCTGTAAACAATAGCGCCATCTGTCTTTACATATCGAAGTTAAATAATTATTTTAGTTTAATTACCAACACATTTTTTACCTTGTTTACCAAGGTCACACTGTAAATTAATACCGATAATTCGACGAAAGCGCGATCCGAGATTTTGTGATTTTTGTTTTTGACACTAAACATTTAATATATTATACTTTATTTACGTCTTTAACCATGAATGTGTGTTTTAGTTATGTCCCTATAGTAAATATGGTTGGCGTCGAAGTCAACCATCCAACAAGTCAACATATTCTAGAATAGCTATTAACTATCGCCTCGACAAAAGAAACATAGCATTACGTTTATTTTATAGTAACAATAAGTTAATATGTAATAGTAATGTGAATATGACGACCTCTATCGCTCAAGCAGTTCGGAAGCTACACTATCCGCACGCGCTTCTACACACTATCAGAAAATTTCTGCACCGACGATGGTGTAGATCTTTTTACTGGATACGAGACCTTCCATCCTAATCGTCAGGGGTAACAACGCACGTGCATCTTGATACGTAATTAGCGTTGCCAGGCGTCCAGAAAAAGCCGGACACAATCAGGCTTTTTGACTGCATGTCCAGTCAACTTAGACGGTTAATTGCAATTATTGAAATTAATAATTGTAATGGATATTGAATGGTTAATAATAAAGAAAACTGATTAATTTAACTGTTGTTATTGCAGTAGAATTCTAGAAGATTTTATGGTAAATGATAAAAAGCATAGTTTCCTTTTTTAAAAAATCGTTCAACTCCGACTAAAAAGTTAAGGTCCCGCCTTTTTACCAAAATGTCCGGATAAGCTTACTGGTCTGTCCGGATTTCTGGTCTTAAGACCTGGTAACCCTATACGTAATTGAGGATAAAATAAATGTACCTGGACTGTACATGTCCATGGACTACAGCGACCACTTACCATCAGGTGAACCGCGTACTCGTTTATCACCCTTATTCTATTAAAAAAAAAATCTACCTACAATCAAGTTCACGCCGAAACCTCCGTTGGCAGTCAGTTATTTTTTGGCATAACAATAATGAAAATAATTTTAATAAGCCCACAGATAACTGAAGCATGGTTTATTTTCTTTTAAAGAAAGATGGCTTATATTTTAAATAACATCTTACATAATTTTTACAAATTCCAGTACACAGAAAAAAGGATATTACTGATTGAAAATCATAATAACACTCATCTGCGCGAGTTAAATGTGACGAAACACATCGTAAAGAATTTTACGGTCGCATTTCGGAATTCTGAATCGTCTTCATAGTTGGTGTGGCAACAGGGAGCAGCTGGGATCGATCGGAGGGTGGTTTCCCCTCTACCCTCTCCTACCCCTCACTACACCCCCGGATTCAGACGAACCCTCGTCATTATGAGATCACACGTATCACGTCGTTAAATAACGTAAACGGACGTTGACCGATGAACCGACTTTGAAAGTTTCAAGTTGGGTAAAGTTCATGTACCTATTAGACATTGACCAAGTTTTGAGATAACGTTATAAAGTTATATGTCTTAAGTACGGTATTTTAATTTTATTACTCGACTGGAACAAAGCTTCACGTTTTAATTACAATAAAGTGAATGAATGAACAATGAATTATTTTTTTAATTCTACAATGAATATTCACAACGCCAAGTACTATGTAGTATATTAGTATATTCATAATAGCCAACAATATTGTTCTTTTTTTACTTATTCGAATACTTATATGACGCAATTGTTATTAAACTAAGATGTCATTATCCTAGCTTTTTAAAAACACTAACATTTTTCATCATGCTTACCAAAAACAACATATCATGGTTAAAGTAGTGCCCAAAAAAATAAACACTTACAATAACGATAACAGACATATATATATATATATATATATATATATATATATATATATATATATATATATATATATATATAGATATAAATATATCTATATGTATATTATATCCTCCTCCTATATATTTAGAGTATAGAATTTAATCAATAAATACAGGCATGCGTAGGTAGAGATAGAGCTTCCGTAGGGATTGAAGTTGCTCCGTCCAGCCCCATTTCCAAATGGTCGATGCCTCCTGCATATTATGCAATAATCTGATTGACGGAGCCATATTCGAAATCCTTGGGAAGTCTGGAATTCAACAGCTGAGAATAGTTGGCATTTACAACGATTTCGTCGCATTTGATACTGCATATTTCGTTATATTTCTTATTTGAGTAACTATTGAATACCAGTCTACGATCTTTAGGCGAATATTCAATTTACTGTTTCATATCTGTAGTTTGTGACGACCGACGTAGACAATCCGACCCTGGTTTTTGTATATTTGAAATAATATTAAATGAAGATATAGCAGTAAAAGGGTTGTTTTTTGTAAATTATGCGTTTCGGTATGTCTGACTTAGAGTAAAGGCCATAACCATTTTTATAAAATTATTTTACTGTATGTCTTTCTATCCATCTGTTTCATTAGTGAAAGTGACAGCGTCTAGGTAAACGATATGATAGACTCTTCATATGAACTCTAAAGTATCTGAACGACAATTAAATGTTTGACATTGACGCTATGAACCTAAACAATGTGTTGCATATAATTGAAGCTTAAGTAATTGTATCACTTACATAAAGGGAATTTTATACTATCGCGGTCACCTCGTTTTTTGGCTTTAGAAAATCGAAAAATCTTCCGATTACGATGAATTTTTTTAAAATCTTCGCCTTTATGGCGGATTTATGGAAAAAATATGGAAAATATCTCACCTCAAGATTTCATATAGTTTCATATAGCTTTAAATGCGATCATAAACGCACTTCGAATATAATCGTTCAACTTTTTTGCAAGGCGTTAAACGAAGTTTGTATATTTTTATTCTTAATCTACACAAAAAACAGGCATTTAAAAAAAAGCAATGAAAAATGTTGGTTTATTGATTTTTTATCTAACATTAAGTTTTTGACTTTAAATGTTATCATAAAAGCTCTAAAAAATTGAAAAATCATTAGATTTCGATGAGGTTTTTTTTTTAAATCTTCGTTTTTATGGAAAAGACTAAAATGAAAAGAAAGAATAGACCCCGCCATCTCCTTCGTGGTTATTATTTTATTAACCACTCAGAAATACCGTCGACCGGGCTTCCCTCGACTGCGCTACGTTGAGTGGCGTGGTGCTTCCCTCCCCCAACTCTCTTCCGTAGCACAGTCGAGGGAAGCCAGGTCGACGAACTACTCCTAAGTGCTTTATAAAAAAACAACCACGAAGGAGATGGTGGGGTCTATTCACTCGCTCATTCGACCCCGCAATCTCCTTGTAACCTAATCTGTCCTAGTCGGGATGCCCTAAGTCCCGCGCTCGCATCGCTAGATCTTACACTCAATAAAAACCAATATTAAAAATTAATAAACAAACATTTTTTTATTTTTTTTTTATTGAAAATGTTTGTTTTTATTGTGAAAAAAATATAACACCTTCATTTGATTATTTAAAAAAAAGTTATCAACAATTATACGTGAATGAGTGCATTTTCATGAACATTTAAAGCCTTGAAACCAATATAAATTGTCATTTTTTTATTCTTGTATTTTTTTCATAAATCCGCCGTAAAAATGAAGATTTTATAAATAATTTCATCGAAATCTGATGGTTTTTTGATTTTCTAGAGCCAAAAAACGAGGTGACCGCAATAGTATAAAATTACCTAAATAAATTTTAACTTTCTGCATTCCTCCATATAAATTTTAACTATGTTTAATCTCACACGCCTCATTGCGCGCAGTACGATTATGAAGATATAAAAATTGGTAAAAAGATTTTCCTACGTTAGTCACCGAGAGACATCAAACCCATGTAATAATAAATAGACAAAAATTATGAATTAACTGCAGTGTGCGGGCAATGGCGAGTAAAATAAAAAAATCCTATCTTTCATTAAAGTTTCGGACATTAACTTTTATTTTTCTGTGATTACCTACAACCATTTAAGTAGTACTTAACGCGAGCGATTTTGCGAGCGTGTATTTAAGCAGCGAAGTGTAATTAATGTTCATACTTCATAGTCTGAAGGTCTCAGCCTACTACAACGGCTCTTACTATGAACGTACAATTAACGTATCAGTAACATATTAGTGTGCAACGCAACGCGTTTAGTGACTATCAATATCATTTTTAACATAAAAAAAACTTGATAACTTGATATTTAAAGGTTGGCGAAAGGTCTTCTTTCAATAAGACATTAGGAAGTCAAACGCCTCAGTCCATCCACCCCATGAATATGAGTGCTGTAAAAATACCGAAACGTAACAACATCAACAGTAACAAATTAAATTAAACGCAATAATATCTATAGTTTTTAAAAGCCAGAATTTCTAAATTTCTAAAAGGCTGGCAACGCTCCTGCAGTTCCCTCTGGTGTTGCAGTTGTTCATGGACTGCGTTAACATCAGGTGAACCGTAAGCTCGTTTACCCCCTCTTCTATAAAAAATAGTCAACAAAAGCTTAAAGTGTTTCGTTAAATAAAGATTTTACGGTGTTCCTAATTATTGCCAAAGCTTGTTTGCTGTTTTCTTTCTAAATATATAAGTTATAGTATACGACTTTGTGTTTTTGTCTCTGTCCTTCTCCTAGTTTTGGTTTTATAGGGCGGCAGAGCTTAAGGTGACCATATTACCTCCTATGTACCTTAAGTATATTTTTTGAAGTGTCCATAATTATTTATATTTTCTTAATATATAAGTTATAGTGTACAACTTTGTGTTTTTGTCTCTGTGCTCCTCCTAGTTTTGGTTTTATAGGGCGGCAGAGCTTAAGGTGACCATGTTACCTCCTATGTACCTTAAGTATATTTTTTGAAGTGTCCATAATTATTTATATTTTCTTAATATATAAGTTATAGTATACGACTTTGTGTTTTTGTCTCTGTCCTTCTCCTAGTTTTGGTTTTATAGGGCGGCAGAGCTTAAGGTGACCATATTACCTCCTATGTACCTTAAGTATATTTTTTGAAGTGTCCATAATTACATATTTATATTTTCTTAATATATAAGTTATAGTATACGACTTTGTGTTTTTGTCTCTGTCCTTCTCCTAGTTTTGGTTTTATAGGGCGGCAGAGCTTAAGGTGACCATATTACCTCCTATGTACCTTAAGTATATTTTTTGAAGTGTCCATAATTATTTATATTTTCTTAATATATAAGTTATAGTATACGACTTTGTGTTTTTGTCTCTGTCCTTCTCCTAGTTTTGGTTTTATAGGGCGGCAGAGCTTAAGGTGACCATGTTACCTCCTATGTACCTTAAGTATATTTTTTGAAGTGTCCATAATTATTTATATTTTCTTAATATATAAGTTATAGTATACGACTTTGTGTTTTTGTCTCTGTCCTTCTCCTAGTTTTGGTTTTATAGGGCGGCAGAGCTTAAGGTGACCATGTTACCTCCTATGTACCTTAAGTATATTTTTTGAAGTGTCCATAATTATTTATATTTTCTTAATATATAAGTTATAGTATACGACTTTGTGTTTTTGTCTCTGTCCTTCTCCTAGTTTTAGTTTTATAGGGCGGCAGAGCTTAAGGTGACCATATTACCTCCTATGTACCTTAAGTATATTTTTTGAAGTGTCCTTAATTATTTATATTTTCTTAATATATAAGTTATAGTATACGACTTTGTGTTTTTGTCTCTGTCCTTCTCCTAGTTTTGGTTTTATAGGGCGGCAGAGCTTAAGGTGACCATATTACCTCCTATGTACCTTAAGTATATTTTGGACAACGGCGAGCAAGCCGGGTTACACTGTGTTTGGTCGCCTGCGTATTACGACGAGAATATTTGGCAGGTAGCGTATCCGAAACCCGCTAAATATTCTCGTCATGAATTCGCAGTTGGGATGGTCATGGCACGTTATGGTGTACGTCACTGGTGGAACAGTCTGGTGGGCGTTTCTGCTGACCTATTAATTTATATAAAAAATATTCTATGCATGTGCCGTAACTGTTACGGTCATAGCATGGAACGTTGTGGTGGATAGAGACCTTAAAGCCTGAGTGGAGAGCCAAGCGTAGGCGTAGCGTAACGGCGCGTTCATTAGAAACATTTCAAGTGGCCGCTCAAACGCTCTCCGCTGCGGCCTTAGGAGAGAGCGGGGCTAAATGTTTCCGAGGTAAATTATTTTAATTGAAATAGCTTCATGAGGAAATGAGATAAAAATATGTAGTAAATTCTTCGTGAAACTGAACGTTGCAGCTTCCCGACGGCAGCTATCTTAGTTTACCCAGTGGCGTCCGGTATGGAAAGTGAGTTCATGCGTCACTTATCCATCGTAAGTAAATATTTTAATTTTTAATATTTATGGTCAACCTCACGAGCTGTAATAAGTAGCTTTTAACTATTTGTAGTTTACTTACAAAAATATATCAAGTATCTTGATTCTTGATATACTACGCTAAAATTGCGTATGTTTTGTAACCTAACCTAAGACTTAATTTTTTGAAAGCATGTGTTATTGGGGCTATAAGGGGCTTCCTTTCTTTTGGGGCACGTTGTGACCTTAGAATAACTTACCCAAGTTCATCTGTACCAGTAATGCGGTAAAAATATTGTTCTTTTTTCTTTTTCAGAATACGAACTTATACTCGAAAAACTACACGAGGTTCTGTATATAAGGAGTAAGGCTGGGGGCACGAAATTAGCGACGGTCGAGAGATGTCAGTAGGGGTGCGTGGCGCGGGAGATCCAACAGCAATATATCTCGCGTCGGCACGAAACTGCGCGCGGTCTGTCGCGCTAGTACGAGTAGAGTAGTACTCTACAAAACATACGCAGTTTTATTAGCGTAGTATATCAAGATATTAGATATACTTTTTAAGAAAACAACAAATAATTTGTGATTAGCATGAGTTTAATTCGAAGAGAACTATTGGAATCTAGTCTCATAATGAGAGCGGAGAACTAGAGATGGCGTTCGTACAATAAATGAAGGGAGAAGTAGTTTTGGCTAATTCTATACCCTTTATTATAAATTAAGGTGTCATTCAAAGAACTTTTATAACTATACAAAAATGATAATGAGTAACTAGACACATTTGATTATAATTTAGAGAAAATAAGATGCAATTTGGAATCTGGTATCGTTTGATATCGTTATCAATTACCATTATTAAAATTACACATAAAAATACAACCCTATGTAATCGAGCAAGCAGTGAAAACAAAATAGTTTGTTCCTGTCGCCATCGCCCCGCTACCGCCCGTGATCGCTCGATCGCCCCTCGCCGCTCTCGACTGTTTCGTGCCATCGAACTATATTCGTAAGTAGTAATCCTACCTACCTCAATGTTTCGTGCGCGTCGCTGTCGCGTCGCATCGTGCTACTCCGCTACCGCCATCGTTTGATCATCGCTAATTTCGTGCTCGCACCCTAACTGTTTGACAGCTGTGAGTGTTTTTATTAAGAGTTGTATGTATATTTTTAATTACTTTATTATACTTTTTAAGTTGTAATATTAAACATAGTAAGACGACTCAGTAGCGGAGTGACCAAGTATGAAGCCGGAGGCCGCTGCGTCGATTCCTGCCCGGAACAAGTAATATTGAAGCTGGCAGTATCATTAAATATTCGTGTAATTTCTTTCTGAAGAGCCGTGGTAGCGCAGATGGTTAACGCTCGCAGTAAATATAACAGAACGCGAGTAACCCGGGTTCGATCCCCGACGGCACCAATGAAATTGTTAATTGCAATTTTAAGCGCTGATTTACCACGTGCTCGGCGTTGAAGGAAAACATCGTGAGAAAACCTGCATAGGTATCTGAGGAATAAGAAAAATATTTCGCAGACATGTGAAGTTCGCCAACACGCATTGGGGCGCCGCGGCGGACACTTCCTTGTCCTAAAACCCTCTCAGAAATGAGGGGAGGCCTGTGTCCAGCAGTGGGACGTATATAGGCTGTAAAAAAAGCCTAAATGTAAAGGGCGGCGGATACAGTTTTCGAACATGGAAGGAAAATAAAAATTGTTGCTAAGTAATTAGATATTTGACATATGACATTACAAAGGTTTATGAAAAAGTTAAAATCTGGAGTAGGAAGCGTTACGGTTGACTACATAAAAGTAAAATTGTTCTTTAGTGAAGAACAGGAAAATAAATTAGGAGAGTATCTGTTCAAATGTGCATCAATCTCTCTCTGACAAAGAAATGGCGCCTTAGCAGAAGAGCAAACCAAGAGAACGAAAGTAAACACTGAGAATAAAGAAGTAAGAAATAAAAGGAAATGCCAAAAAAATGGAAGTCTGTTAAATTACAGGTTTTAAAAACTAAAAGTTCTGAGGATGAAGAGGACTATTTAGAGTATTATTACCTAGTCTGACGTGAAGTTCCGGTGAAGAATAGGCACTGTGTCAAGTACGTAAAAATCAAACGTAATAAATATGGTCACATCTTAATATACCTTTCTCCGAATTGTCAATCTAATTAATCTTGTGATGATTAATTAATTTAATTTTTTTTTGTTATTTCCGGTCAAATACGAGTTTCTGATATGATTTTTTTTATTGAGAATAAACACTGAACTAATTTATAAAGCTGTTAATTATATGTGTAATGGTTAAAGTTAACCCGTTAAATACAAATAAAAATACCATATTAAAACTTAAAATGTTTATTTTATTGACAATTTAAGAGAAAACAACTGATTATTCATATGATATTCTTGAATAGACTAATTATTTTTCTTAGAAAATTGATTAAACCAATTATTGTTTTTTTTTTACAAATTATATCTGTAATAAATCCCGTTACAACTTACTAACTTCTCAAAAAGCCTTTTTAATATCATCGTTACGTATATATTTCGAGATTGTGATCTAGTAAAACTAGTGTTTCAGCTATCTTTTTATATAATTATTATGTTAAATCTAAAACGGAGCTTTTAGATCCGCTTTCCGCTACTTTTTGTTGGAAGGGGTTTATTTCAGCGATAGTCGTTCTGTAAAAAGTTTGATTACCTAGAAACTAAACCTTCTCAAGTTATGAAAAACTATGATTAGAAAAGTTATATTGTATTACGCTATGGGTAAATTAAAGTGAGTTTCAGAAATTGCAAAAATTAAAATAATACAAGACGGTAGCTGTAATAGTGCAGTAAATTGACGCTGCAGGAGTGCAGGACAAATGCTGTCTTGTTGTCACAGTATAAATAACATTATTTATGAAAATATGTATATTGTGTTTATTAATAAAATTCGTATATTTTATATTAATAAAATTAATTGGCTTTATTCGGAACAAGCGACCCGTTAGCTAGCCAATTTTATCAGATTTTCCGTTTTTGAATTATTTTTTAAAATTACCAAGTTTATCGGATAAAATATTGTAGCCTAGATAAGTTCTGTTATAGATCCGTATCTGATCTTTTCTTGAAGTTTCATTACATTCGGTTCAGCCATTCCGAAGATTAATTCCATTCCGGGCTGGACAGCCATGCATCATCATCATCATCATCATTACAGCTCTTCACAAATCATCTGCTGAACATAGGCTTCACCCAAAGAATGACAAAAAGTACGGTACTGAGCCACCTGCATCCATCGACTTCCTGTCCACCATAAATATGCGACATATAGAAAATTCAAAATTCGACATTGGTTAAGAATGATAATAAAAAAGTGAGTATTAAACTTTAATAACACTGGTATTCTGGGTCAAGGAATATAAATACAATTGATGACAACGTTAGTTACGATCGGTTTTATGATTTGAGCAGATCACTGAAGTTTAGACTATCTTTTTGGCTGTTAACAAGTAGGTAGGTGTGAGCGTTATTTCACGTCGCTGTTTACAATAACTGGCCACGTGTCATACCGCCAAATAGCTAGTTAGTTAACTTTTTTAGCTAATATCGATATGGTTGTGATCGACCAATGTGAATAATCGATGTGGTTGTGCGCTCATCATCAGTATCTTTCAAAATTTATTCAGAAGTGAACGCGTTATTGTTAGCTAGTACGCTCTTTCTCGTATTATTATTACAGAAATGTAAACGCAGAAGACTCTGGATGCAACGGATTTTTAAGGCCATGGATAGCTTGTTTCATTTAGACTACTCTTTGAGTATTAAACCAGTGAACACTCAAAGAGACCACTACACTAGCGATCATTGGACGGGAGGGGGGGGGGTTCTCGAATAATCAAGCACGATCGACGTGGTAGAATCATAGATCGACGTCTACTAATCTATTCCACCATCTATCGACGATCGATCGATTGGTGTGACCCTAACGGATATAAAAAAACTTGTTACTCAAAAACACTAGTTTTTAAAACAAATGACGTCTTCTTCGTCATTGGTTTCTACGTTTCACGAAATTCACGTTCGATGCGATCGATCATAAATGACACGTGGTAGAGCCATGCTGCATATTAGTTGTACAGTTGTAGCTCGAAACGGTCGGCTCGCCCGGGGAAGGACCACGCTCTCACAGAATACCAGCGTGAAACAGTAGTTCAATGCTGCTGTGTTTCGAATGGTGAGTGTAGAGAACCGGAGACCCTTTTTACTGGAAACGAGGCATTCCATCTTAGTCCTCGCGGGTGACACTCTGCATTTTGATTTGTAGTCGAGGATAGATGTAGATGTCTATGGGCCGCAGCAACCACTTACCATCAGTTGGACTGTGTGCCAGTTTGTCACACTATCCTATAAAAAATACACATCTGTTATCACGGTTAGTGTAGTGACACGTATAGAGTTTCGATTTTCAGTTTCTGCCACAGTACTTACCTATAAGTGCGAATATGCTTGAATTGTTACGCTAGGAAGATTGGACTTGGTCGATTAGTGATTGTGATGTTTCTCATATTTGATACTGCTCTTCGTCGGCAGACAAAGTATTTTACATCTGACGTTTATGATTTGTATCACAATGTGTTACGGACGTACATTGTCTCGCATCTGATACAAAAATAAAATTTACAGTTCGGTTTTTAATTAAATTAAAACGCGGTCTAACAGTACAAAAGACCTAAGTATTACGTTAGATCGAAAGCTCACATTCCACACTCACATAAAAAGTTAAGAACTCATACAAACGCTAGTGTTCGTTCTTAGAAATGGTAGAGCTTAGATTATTCTAAGTAGAAGTAGATACTTTCCTAAGTAAAGCGTAATACGCTTATTAGCAGGTCCTGGGTTTAGATTATTATACAAATACAAAAATACGTAGTTCCATGCTCTTTTTGGAAAAGGTCCAAAATTAGTTTTTTAAATCCCTTCGCGTACCTTTATGGGTACTCTCCGTATTTATATTCCACGAAACTCCTCGGTTCTTTGAGTTGCAACTCATTGAAGGCACGGCGAGCATATCAGTAAGCCGATATTGCGTGCAAAAATAATTCGAAATAAAATCGGCGCTGCTATACTCAGCTACAATACAAGCTCCTATACTCCTATACAAGCGACCTCAAAACATGGAGGAGATGCCGCCCTCCTTTTATGCCAAGGAGTGTCGCGTCCGTATACGATCTCTAGTTATACCGTTAAGCCAGTCCCTAAAAGGTGGGGTTTAGTGAGTAAAAGTCTCCACATAACCACGCAGCCGGCTGCGTGGTATGCTATGAGCATTCCCCAGCTCCCTCCCCCGCTTTCCGGAGGGTTGCCCATATTTGCTTCGGGCGCAAAAAAAAATGGAGGAGATTCCCATTTCGACCTACAATTTTTTTATGTGTTTTCAGCGAACATTTCATTCTCGATGTCCGATTTCAATCATTCTTCTTTTGTTGGCACGAAACTCATCAAACTCTTCAATTTGCAGAAGCATCTGCACGGCATATGGGTGAATAATTCTTTACACGTCAAACGATTTCGAAGATTGTAATACTCTTTTCAGATCTTCGAAGGCGGACACTTATTTAAAAGTTGGATTATTGCGCCCAATAACGATTCTTGAAATCGTACTGTATAAACTATTTGCCGTGACCGTGATACACCGTTGCGCGCACCACCTTGCCTGTAGTGTACATCGTGATCAACGCTCTTCTAACCACAAACCCTGTTGATGTGAGTGTGACCTCTTTGCGGAAAAAGACGGTAATATTGTCGGAATACCAGACATTCTGGGAGCGAGAAGAATGAATATATCTTAAATTAATATGTTTCATTTGATATCGTTTTATTTAAAGTAACAATAAAATTAAGATATTATATTGTTACATTTGATTTCGATCAAGCTTCCAAAATCTTTGATAAAAAAATAATTAGGTAAAAAGACTTACTTACTTTACTTTACAGACTTACGTACTTAGTACTATTATTTAATCCGTGGTCGTACCGTATCTAAACTAAAATAACTACTAACTAACTATTGTACATGAGTTCTAAATTCAAAATACCTTGTTAAGTTATTTCGTTCTTCATCCATTACAATAGATTGCAAACAAAACTCTTTAGATGTGTAAGTTGCAGGCCAGTTATAGTCCAGACAGAGTAGCTTGCGGATGGAAAATAGGTAGATAAAAGGGGCTGTTAAGTGACACAAATTTGGTTGGCGTTCTATAACTGGCCAGTTCAAGTTTCCCAATGATGCAAGCCGTAACGGAGAGGATATCGATTTCTACAGCGTGACTACAGCGATAGCCAGTAACGTAAATGCGGTGAAGTTTCTAAAGGGATTGTATGCGCGAACGGTCGTGATTGCAGATAAAGTGGGCTAATTACTATTGCGCCTAAAGGATGAATACCTACAGTGTTCTTTGCACTGAGGTATAACCATTCAGCGAGGAAACGCAGCTAGCATTATTAATAATAGACGAGTTGATTTTTACGTGGTAGAGCCATGCTGCAATTATATTAGTAGTATAGTTGTAGCACGAATGGGTCGGTTCGACCGGGGAAGGACCACGCTCTCACAGAATACCAGCGTGAAATAGTAGCTTAATGCTGCTGTATTTCGTATGGTGAGTGTAGAGAACCGGAGACCCTTTTTACTGGAAATGAGGCATTCCATCTGAGTCCTCACGGGAGTGACAACGCATCTGCATTTTGATTTGTAATGGAAGATAGATGTAGATGTCTATGGGCCGCAGCAACCACTTACCATCAGGTGGACTGTGTGCTCGTTTGTCACCCTATCCTATATAAAAAAAAAAAGTTGAGAGTAGGACTATATATTATCATAGTTTTAGTTTTTGTGGTTGTAATAAATGTAAAGATTATGGTTGTGAAATCTATCAATTTAGTGTGTGAATATTTCAGCCTCATAAACGTACGCACATAATGAAAGCAACTAGATAGGCATTCACTTATACTAAGATATCTTGTTCACATCCGAAATGATGCTTGCGCTATAAGATGGGAGTTAGGCATTTATGTAGTTTTAGACTTAGGTCTGGGAATAAACATAATTAGTAAACCCTCGTTAAGACGAACACAAAAAAAAAACAGACAAATAGTTCGTGTTACAGGGGAGTTCGTGTAATCCGAACAATGCAAAAAATGAATTCGTGTTTCTGAACTCAATATTATGATTCATCATAGAAACATTTTTCTTAATAACTTTGATTTTATTATTTTATATTTACAATAATTTTTAAAAGCCAAATTGTTAAGAAGCCTTTGCTTTTGTTAATTAGTTTTCAAAAGTTTACAACCTTTTCAATAGCTTTTGTAAGACGGAAGGAAAATTTGAGGTATTGTTTCTATTTTTAGGTACTCGAGTGAATGTTTGATATAGTAATCATTTGTCTATTTTTAGAAACTCGATTAATGACTTTTCTAATCTCTTCAGCATTTGTTTACCGGTATTTGTATTGACCGAAAAAGGACAAAAATATACAAAATACATGATTTGGGAATTTTTATAGTTCGTATTATCCGATAATTAACCGTGAAGGGCGAAAAAGTTGTTCGAAGTTCGGATTAACGAGGATTCGTCTTAACCGAACATAATTACATTGAAGCTCATGGAACTATTGTCTAGAGCAAATTTTTGTTCGCCTTAAACCAAAATTCGTGTTAAACGTGTTCGCATTACCGAGGGTTTACTGTATTTAAATTTTAACTCCTGACTTCCCTTGTATTAAGAGAATCCAGAACTTTTAACGTAAGAGATAGCCTAAACTACATCGCCCATAACCGCTAAATGAAATAAAATAATGTGTTCTACCTAGCTTGAAGAGCACCTCCCACCCTCCCTCAATCTCCCTCTACCGCAGAGTCTACTTCACTGTAGATACCTCGTGAATAGGCGAAACACGTGTCGTATTATCGTCGGTGATGTGTCTATCCTAGTGTAGTGGTGTTGGGAGTAGTGGTGAGTGGTGACGGGGATAGTGCACGCAATTGAGGGAGGGCGGGAGGTGCTCTTCTGAATCCCCTTACGCGACGTAAGCTTTTTAAAATGTAGGTAGGTACGTCGTTTAGATAACGAAACAGCATGTTATTGAATCAGATTCTTCATCGGCTACATTTTTATTTAGATCCTCTATTTCCTGATAATAATTAAAAACGTTTCAAATAAAATACCTAGGTATCTTTTTTTCACCGAATGTCGCACACTTACTTTCAAATAAAAAAGATTTCGAATAAGAAAGTACAAACCATTGGTACAAATAAAAATTGCCAATCGTAAATACGATTTTCATATAATTAAATCAAGTAAAAAGTAACAAAAAATTATTAATATGGATATTACATACTCGTAGTAATTGCGAGGGACGTCATTGGTTAAAAACATAATAGAATAAAAATACTTCGACAGAAAAATCAAAATGCAAATTTATTTATTTGTAAATACAGCTGCACAGGAGACTTAATGCTTTAAAAAAAATGTTGTTTGCTTCATTCAACCCTTAGGTATATAAATGTAAAATTACCAATTAAATCTATAATTTACCTCCAATTTTCAACATCAACCAATTTGTACAAGTCGTAGTGCATATTATCAAGCAAAAATGTAATAAATGAAGTCACTTATATATTATGTAGTACAGTCTTTAGGGATTTTTAAAAACTAATTAAATTTTTCGAATTATTGAGTAAAATGCATTTGGCGCTTACTATATCTTTAATCCGCAATAAATTCTCGTCCGTCTCACTCTCACTCTCACGTCACATGCTTCAAGTGCTTTGTAATCGGCATCAATCGCAATTATCCGTTGAGACGCGAACACTGTGTTTGAAGTTTGAACACTGTGTCACGACCGCGCGATCGTGTTGTACACGCTGTACATAAATATGTCGATAGGAATATGGTGGACAACAAAGCGTATAAAACTTAATTGTCGTATTTATGAATTTTTCTTAGACCCGTCTAGAAATATCAATCCTTATTACTTAGAGTGTAGCATATTCCTTGCTTACTAGTAAACTCAAGTGCTATTATCATCAGTGCGTAATAAATTCAAAATAATGGGTGCGTTCGGCAGAAAAAAGCGCTAGCAAGCGCTTGTAAGCAAAATGGCGATCGTAAGCGGTAAGCGCTGTCAAATCGTAAGTAGCTATTTTCCTCCAGGACACGATGTTAGTTTTAACCGGGGGAATCTAACCTAATTTAAATATATGTTTGTAAAGTATTCATATTAAAAACTTACCAATCATGAGTTTTTAATAGCATGTATACGTTTATTCATGTCATTATATTACTTAAAACTAATATTGCACAAAACAACTAATAAACTCTACTTCAAAACAAACAAATTAAATAAGCAAAATGGCGGATTGTGTCAGCGCTACTGAAGTAGCAATCGTGTCCTGGCCGAAAACTATTTTAGCGCTTATAAGCGCTTGCTAGCGCTTTTTTCTGCCAAACGCACCCATTGTTTTGTCTGCTACTGATTGCTAAATGACTAATGTTATTCTCAATTTTTACGTGATAGAGCCTGCTCAAGCTTTTTTTTATAGGATAGGGTGACAAACGAGCACACAGTCCACCTGATGGTAAGTAGTTGCTGCGGCCCATAGACATCTACATCTATCCTCGATTACGAATCAAAATACAGATGCGTTGTCACCCGTGAGGACTAAGATGGAATGCCTCGTTTCCAGTAAAAAGGGTCTCCGGTTCTCTACACTCACCATACGAAACACAGCAGCATTAAGCTACTGTTGCACGCTGGTATTCTGTGAGAGCGTGGTCCTTCCCCGGTCGAGCCGACCCATTCGTGCTACAACTATACTTCTAATATAACTGCAGCATGGCTCTACCACGTATGTATTATTGTTATAGTTGCAGCACAAATGGGACGGCTCGACCGGGGAGGACCATGCCTGCACAGAACTCTAGCGTAAAATAGCAGCTTAACGCAGCTGTGTTTTGTATGGTGAGTTTAGAGAACCGGAAACCTTATTTACTAAAAAAATATTTTGGAAGGAAACAAGTAAGGTCGAACGATAAACTAATTTTAAATTTGATACTCTATGCAGAAACAATTAATTCAAAGTAAACGAACCGAAATTAACAAACGAATTAAAATTAATGTCAAGTAAATAATAAAAATAATGTCAAAAAGTAATAAAGTAAAAACTAAATAATAATAAATTAAAAAAAAAACAATAACTGATTTTGGCCCAACCAAGGATTCAAAATTTGAATTTCAAATCCGAGACCTCGTGATTAGCAATCGCAATTACGGTCATATATTTAGGAAATAAATGTAGAGTTAACGAACCAACAAGAAAATTAAAAGAAATAAATAAAAATAATGTCTATAATGAATGAAGTAAAATAATAATAATAAATTAAAATAAAACAATTAGAGAAAGATTATTAGAGAAAAAAAAGAAAGACCTTGGTAAAATCAGGGATTCGAACCCGGGACCTCGTGATTAGCAATCGTGTTTACGACTACTAGATCACAATGTTATACTATAACTAAACATATACTATAATAAAAAAAACGTACAAAAATATCTAGGTACGTAAGCAGTGTTTTTCGATTTTAATATTATAATTTTTTTTAAATCATGTATTTTTCTTTATTATTTTAGAACAAAATAATCGTAATTGCCAATATTTCTGGCCACCAAAATTTGTGCGTTCAATTAATTGTAAATATTATTGATTTAATTGCATATTTATCAAGCCAGAAAAAATTGAAACTCGAGTGTATGAGATGATTCACCGGATCGATGCATTATTTAAGATAGCAAATACCTATGTATATTGAGTCAAGATAGACTTCTAAAATCCCTTATTCGAACTCTGACTATATTGGAAGACTTTTTTTACCGTCTGGAAAAACTTTTTTGTCAACGGAGTAGAAGCCTATCCTAATGGCACTGATATATTACAAAAATAAAAAGATTTTTTTTTAATAATTAATAAATTCAAATCATATTCACCCATTCATTCCATGAACGGCAATATAGCAATAAATTTAGTAGGCATCTTTGACCATACTTCGTAGCATCACAGGCTCAAGGGCAAAGGGCAAAGTAATTGTTAAAAAAATTCAAGCGTTAAATTCAAAATATTTGTTTTTATTTTTCGTATACCTAATATCAGTTCCATAGGCTTCTACTCTGCTCACATGTTACAATCTATTTTATCCAGACGGTAAAAAAGGTCATCCAGTATACCGATAGCAGCATCCAGTATACAACTAGCGCGTGTAGTTATATTTTTTTTATGTAGGAGTTGTAACAGAAGTAGAACACGCAACACGCGTAATAGATAGTGTGCATGAACATCATGACAGTGTTGGCCTGCCCGTGGCGGCCGTACCTACCATAGACTGAGTTATTTGCTGCAACGCTAAAAATTAGTTCAATATATTAAAATAAGCATTAAGCGCGAGATCGCTTATTAAGTAAAGTTTTCACGCGAACAAATCGTCGTAAGCGCTATTATAGGAATTTCGTGGCGCTTTGACTCCGAGCGGGTTATAGTTGTTGTGCCGTCATCGGCCGTGCCAAAGATGTTTTGACCTATATAACATATTTGGGCCGTGCTAAGGCGCAGCCCCGCGGTCTCGGTGCAGGACGCAAGAATGAAGTCACAAATTTTTCTGACTTATACTCGCTCTTAATGTTAATGCCGATAACCTCTTTAAATTTTAATTAAATTGTGACCTTTTAAATTTAACATTTTAAATTATTTAGCAAACTTATGTTTTTTCCTCACAATTCGCTTTTTTTTTTAATTTACACTACCTTAACATGAACTATACAAGTAAATTCCTGTTAATTCAAAGGCTTTAGATAATATGTTCATTAACCGTAAGCATTAACCGACTGTAAAAAGTAATTCCATATTAATTAAAACATGGTAGTACCATAGTGACGAACAATATCCAAAAACCGACAATCCCCAAAGCTATTCTGGCGATAACAATAGAGGAACAGGTAAAAAAGGGACGCTGCCTACTAGTGATGTGAGAGGCGGGTAGATCGCAATAAGTTGTACTTCTCATGATGTACTCCAGTTTTGAAATTAAACTTTTCGGATACGAGTAATACTTTCGATACGTAATACTTGAGTACTGAAATGATTATTTTAAATCGCAACTCTGTCACCGCTTCTTATACAATGATCAATGGCATACAATAGTTGTGATCAAAAGGGGGTAATCCGTAAACATCATGAACAAACTTATGTTTGTTCATGATGCTAGTGGTATCTACCAGATGGACTTAACTCGACTTCAAAGAGCCAGTAATTTTCTCTGAAGTGCATACGCAATCTAACTTCTTATTTTGGTACTGGCTGATCATTATAACAAATTTGAATTTTATGTATCATTATTTAAAATTTGATGGCGCTTTTTAAAATTGAAGTTTAATTTAAATATTAAAAATTTTTTCGAAGTGAGAGCAATGGCTCTCGAATTCAATAACGTACCTGAATTCTGACTCGATTCTGTTTATAACGAGTGCAAAGTATGTGTTAAGTTTACTTGTTATGTTAAGTGAAAAGTGTTCGAATACAAAAAAATTCCGACTCGGCACAACACTAAGCCAAACAAAAATCTCGAATCTAACCTCTACTCTACGACTCTACCACTCAAATATTTCTTGGGCAACGGACGGCATGGCAACGTCGCTGTCACTTGTTAACGTCCGGGGGTGTGAAACGTGGCAACGTCGCGTGCCTGTTTGAATATCCAATTATTCCACTCTCTAGTACATAGTCAGTAATCTATGATTCCACGATACAGATTACAGATACATTCGTAATTTTCAACGAACGCATTTACACTTTACGCTGGTTAAAGTCAACGTGGAATACAAAAATGGCAAATTCTAAGTTCGAGCAAAGGTAGGTAGGCATTTATAAAAATGATAAACATCAGTTTTATGAGTCCATTTTATATCAGTCACTCATTGTACTAATAGTCTCTATAAACTGTGCTTGTACACAATCTTAATTATTTACATAGGCGGTAATAGATGTTTTCAGAATATCAATGTCGGGCATCAAAAGTGAGACCTAGTAACTATTAAGCGTAAATAACTGACATAAGCGAGTATAAAGTATAAATAATAAGTCGATGTACTTTGCCCCTGAACCGCTTTGTTATATAGTGCACTGTAGAGATTTGAATTTGCTCAGATCGAGCAGTAATTCCGACCCGTACCAGTCGACATCAGACGCTTGAGAACGTACGTTACAAGAGCGAAGTGTATGAATAATCGGTATAATAAAAAATTATTTACACATCCTGCTAAGTCGTTAGATAAGTGAGTGTTTCTGTACATCAAGAAGTCTTTATGTGAGCTCTTTTCATTTGCTGTGCTCGCTGTGCTAGTTATTTGTTTCGAAGCAGGGAGTGATGACAAATTTGTTTTTAATTATAACCCTTTTGATGTGTTCGGCAAATTATCATACAACGGTTTCGCATTTAGGTAGGCGTGTTATGTGCAACACCTAAGTAAATGTCATAAGTCATAACCTAAAAGTTTGCGTACTATATTTGGTATTAAACATTTATTTAATTTTATTAATTACGTACAGCTACCATTTCTTTCTTTAATTTTATACGCATATCAAATAAAGAAGATGATTTTACATATTTTCGTTGCTTCGTGGCCTCATTGTGTTCTATTAGGTAATTGTAGGTTTAAATAGTTAGATTGGATACCTATAGGTACTTATAATCAACTATAGTCAGTGCGTACGTAGATGAAAACAAATAAGGAGTTTAATTTTGAATTTGTATTACAAACATGGACGTATAAAAAAGTTTTTCTTAAGTCCATGATAACAAAGAAACAATTGGATTTTGAAATTATACGCTAACCAACCCTAACCTTTTTTCTATTGTCTTTGTATAGCCTTCATGACAAAAAGGTGTAAAATAAATAAAATAGGTACATGTTAAAAAGTTAAAGTTACAGCCTATATACGTCCCACTGCTGGGCACAGGCCTCCCCTCATTTCTAAGAGGGTTTTAGGGCAAGGAAGTGTACGCCGCGCTGCCCAAATGCGTGTTGGCGAACTTCACATGTCTTCGAATTTTTTTTTATTTCTCAGGCATGCAGGTTTCCTCACGATGTTTTCCTTCACCACCGAGCACATCGTAAATCTATGTATATATTAACAATTTCATTGGTTGCGGCGGGGATCGAACCCGGTTTGCTCGCGTACTGTGAAATTTAGGTATAAATGTATTTACTCTAAAATTTAAGTATGTATTAAGAATCGGAAAGGCTTAAGGAGCAAGTTAGATTTGCCCTTAGAGCCCTTATGGCTTTTTAATAGTGCGACATAGAGAACTTCACATACTATATAAGTATTAAGAGGATTGTGAATTTGTGAAGCTGTAAATTTTCATACAAAAAGCGATAATGTAATGTATGATAACATAGTCTAATTTAAATTATTTTATATAAATTTACCTACATATATATGTATATAAATGTAGATATAACGAAAAACTGGGTCTGTGCCTACGTTTTTATTATGAGGAGATATTGCGTACGACATAAATTATTAGTAAGTATCTAAATATTCTATATTTTTGACTTAAAAACTTCCTCGAGCGTTTTTATTTTTTTATTTAACTAAACTGAATGACTAAAAAAGAAAAACGTACAGACCTAAAGTAAGGTATACTGAATCTAATGAGACCAAAATTATCTCATTTTGCAAAGGTTTAGGGGGTGAAAACGTTATCGCTCGAAACAATCTTTTAAAAAGATGTAGGCAATTACCATTGAAGTAATATGTACTTACGTACTAGAACAGCTATCTCAAACAAAAAATGTGCGCTACTCTGTGTTCGCGCGGTTGTTTTTTTATCATAGAATAAACATAGGTAGAATGATCCGTAGGTAATAGTGGATTGTATTGTTAATTAGGTAAATTATATCGAGAATAATATTTAAATTTTGTCGTTACATAATTTTATATCACAATTACATTTTAATGATATTTTTATCTGAACATTTTAAAAGGTATATCTATGTCAAATATAAAAAACATACTAAATACTAGAAATATATTTATATAAATTAGAATGAGTCGTTCATAAATGCTGGGTACGCGAGAGTTAAAAATGGACGAATTTATTCCACTTTGACTTTGATGTGGAAATCTAAAAACAAAATAAAAGAATAATAAGCAGACTTAAATATGAAAAATTTAGCCTAATTATATTAACTTATATATGTTTCTACAAAAAAATGTGTACAATAGTATATTCGTCCTATACTTAAGTACCTACAGAAACGTTGCATCTGAACATATTAATTTCATAATCTATATTCCATGAAACGAGATGGCGTCTTATTAGGAATAATTTGTTTTATTATTAATTTATATTACTTTTTCTTCTTATTAACCGATGAAAAGTAATTCCTTGGTTTTTACTGACATTTCTTGAATTATTTGTGCAATATCTAAGTACACACGACGGCATATTTTTATCAAGAGATTTTGTTTAAATCAACACAACACGTGACAATTCTACAAGCGAGTGACAGATTAAAGTGCGGTGTATGCAATGCAGTTGAGTGGAACATAGTAGCTGAATGCAGTGTCGCCTCCAGTACGTAGTACATAATAGCTCAATGGCAATTACCTAGTTACTTCCAAAATTTGCAACTCTCTCAATCGCATGACGGCGATACTGAGCGGGCGATGTGAAACAGATAGCATTTTAGAAAATACTTTTGCTCTATACTCTATGCCTGCACGCGCTGCGTATTCGGCACTTCACAATCCTATTAAAAGTTACCGTACGTTTTAGTATTGAATAAAAGAAGGGGCTTCGTGTCTATAATGATAAAATTTAACTTTTATCATTCAAAAGGAACTGTCATAGATGTAGGTACAGTATGTTACTAAATGATCGAATTTCAGTTTCAGTCCTTCACTGTCGAACACTTAAATCTGTAAATTTCAATTATCATAATATATCGAAATCAAGTTACTTGCGTACACGAAATATAAAAAAAAAAACAGTCAGACCCAACTCTGAGCTAAAATAAACTCTATGAAGATGGTTTCGTCCCTCACACATGCAATTGAAAATTTCTTAAAAAGATGAATGGAATAAATCTCTAAGTTCCTTAAACAAAGTTACATCTTGAAAATACTACGACCAATATTAAGATGATAGGTACCTACCTAACTTTATCTATTTATTTATGATACTCGTTGCTCGCGGCGCAGCTCGCGCATTGATTCATTTAAAACCTCAAAGCGCCTTGAGAGGCATCATAATTAAATATAAAGTGCTATTTGAATACAAAGATAAAATATATGTATTGATAATTATAAAGAAAATATAATAGAATACCAGATGAGGCATGTACCAATCCTTCTAAACATTTTCGAAATGTTTTGGAATAAGTTGATACTGTTAATTTTGTTGACTAATTGTACATACCTACTATAATACTACACTACCGGAGACGACATGGCTAGACGCCTTACCACTTCGGACTTCGGAATGTAATCTCCACTTGTTCGGTGCTTTCCAACAGCATCTGCATAGATACTACGGTGTTTAGGATCGGAGCTTGTTTGTCCTGTAAAAGCACTTGTCGGCAGCCACGCTCGAAAATAACATTGTCAGTCTATACTGTGAGCGTACGGGTAAACTATTGTCACAGACACACGGTGCTTTTTGTTGATCGATCGGCTGAATATAGCCGAGGATATTTTGGTCTACATTGCCACTCCATTTGCCGAGGAATTCGAAATGATCAACATATTATGGTGCAGTCTATCGGCCGCAAATTTTCATTTTTAACAACTAATATCTTGGTTTGTTGTGACGCTACAGGCACTTTGTAACAAATTGATCCGCGCTAAACTACACATAGCGGTGCCCTTTGAAACCACCAGCACTGTTCGTATCACTATATTTTCTCCTCCAACTCTAGTTTTGATCTCCTTCGTCCTCTTTGTTGTTTTTTCATCTGATTGGGTTCATTTTATTTTCGTAACACTTTTTTAATGTTTTTGTTAATTTAGGTTATTTTGTTATATGTAATTTATCGTTTCAGTCAGAGTTTGGGTCAGATGATAATATCACAGTATAATAAAGACATACAGTAGGACAACGCCTTTGATCTCATGGTAAATGCCGACAACGTCTGGACAAGCAACGCATGGAGGCTTTAATTTTTTATTTTAGATCTACATCGTCATCAACAGTCGTTGGTTGACGTTGGTATAGCTATTGTTCAGTGATTTCTTCCCGTATATACTCTTTTCGAAATGCAAACTGCAAATGTATGTATTCTTTAGACTTTTAAAAGTTCTTCCAACTAAATCAGATCCTCTAATAACTGCCATCAATAATTTGCATCTAACATCTAATAACAGAACGTCTGACTGTTTTTGGTGTAGACACTTTTTATATGTTATGTTAGATGGTGTTATCGCCATCAGTATTTTTTCACATTACATTCTCAAATATTTTTTAATCTATAGTAGAATAGTTTTCAATTAGAAAAATAAAGGTCAACATACTGTTAAAAGTGACTTAGTTAAAATCACTTTTGGACAGGTGCATTAAAAAACGATTTTGATATTTTAGAAAATATTAATTGCTAAGAAAAAGTAGTCTAAAGAGTTTTTGACTACTTTCGTCGGTCAAAAGTAGTTTAGACCGGTAAACAACTGATGTAACATATAGTAGATATTTTACCAACATTTGACAAAACCAGGAAAAACAAAAAATAAAAGTTCAATAATGCTAAGTGATTGCTGCGAAATTTTATCACGTTGAGGTTTTTCCGAATTCATTTAAGCGTTCCTCGTTTTCCTGTTTATACAAACAAACACCAAACCGAAAGCCGAGATCAAAATAAGGAAGTTTCAACGACAAACTTCAAACAAAATAGATAAGCTACGATTTCATAAGGCACAATAAATACACTAAATAATTAATGCATCTAATGATTTAAATATAATTTCAGTTCCATTGGCAACGGACCACAGGCATACAACCAACGCCTGTGGTTGTGGTATGGTGATGTGGTACATTGGTGCTCATAATTTTTATCAATAAGTAGTTAAGATCAGATCCGCACTTTTAATAGGATATTGTTAAGAAAAACGATCCATGTAAAGAGCTTATTTTGAGATTGAACGTTTGTTATGCGAATAGGTCTTTAGTGGTGTATCTTCAAATTTATCGTAGTTTAGTCTTTCATGGATTGTGGGCTTAGCTCTTATTTACTAAATGAAAATATTGGTCTGAAGCTATATTTTGATAATGGAACATATATTTTACCAGTTTGCGTTGAGTGCTTTTTACGTAACTATGTCCAAGTTTCTAATGAAACAAATTTTACTCCTCCTCCGGATGTTTATAGCACTTTATAGCACCCATGGTCACGGGGGGAGAGGGGGGGGGGGGATTGGACGTGCCGATGTCATAGTTTGGTCCGATCTACGTAGAACGAGCATGCGGTATCTTGCAGTCTTGCAATAGTGACTACGCTTGGGTTTGGATTTAATTTTATTATATATGGAATCTCAAGGAGATGGTAGCACCCAGCCACCTTCGCAATGAAAATTAGGATGTTTTTTAATTTCAATAGCCGCGCGAATCCTTGATAGGAATTGGTGTGCTTTGACGAGGATTTGTGGTCTATCGAATCTTATATTATTCGATGTGAAGTATTCGGATAAATATAATAAATCATTCTATTATTTCCAAGCTTGATTATTTTTTTTAATATAGGTAGAATAGAATGACAAACGAACATACAGCCCACCTAATAATAGTAAGTGGATTCTGTGGCCCACAGACATCTACATTCATTCTCGATTAAGAATCATAATGCAGATGTGTTGTCAACTGTGAGAATTAAGATGGAATACCTCGTTTCCAGTAAAAAGGGTCCCCGGTTCTCTACACTAACCATACGAAACACAGCATCATTGAGCTACTATTTTACATTGGTATTATGTGAGAGCGTGGTTCTTCTCCGGTCGAGCCGACCCATTCGTGCCATAACTATAATATACTTGCAGCGTGGCTTTGCCACGTAATTAGGAAACGATAAATAATAAGTATAGGTATTCCCAGGTTGTCGTAACGATACTGCATATGAGTTATGACGAAAGCTAAGTATATCTTCATACATTGTATCCTACACAAGGGCAATTAAGCGTAATTTGGAGACTTCATCGAGTAATCAGAGATTCGAGGATTAATAAACTACAGATTACAAACACTACTATTTTCTGGATGTTAGCGCTGTTAGTCTATACGACTCTTACTGCTTCATCTGAATTCCGCTCTTTTTCAATAAGTTAATTTATTTTTAAACATTTTCGATGTAAATACCAACACTTACGACACTGTTAAGTATCCATTTAAATCTGATAAGCCTTAACCAAAACTGTTGGTTTCTGGATGACCTACCAGCAGTTGGTAGCCTGAACCTCACAACGTTGACGGGGTAAAAGAGTTGTCATAACTTTCTCCAAACTAATTCATCATTGTCATAACTCTTCCTTCCAATCATGCGTACCTATCTGGTTTAGTATTCACTTATGTAGGTATCTACGTAAATTGGTAGAATGTAGCCAAAGTTTGGACATAATACCAAATATTTTTTAGAATAATTAAATAATGTAATAATTTTTATAGAATAAGGATGACGACCGGGCACACAGTCCACCTGATGGTAAGTGGACGCTTTGGCCCATAGACATCTTCATTTATCCTCGATTAAGAAATAAAAACCAGATCCAGATGCGTTGTCACCCGTGAGGACTGAGATGGAATGCCTCGTTTCCAGTAAAAAGGGTCTCGGAATCTCTACACCCACCATACGAAGCACATTAGAATTGAGCCGTTATTTTATTCTGGTATTCTGTGAGAGCGTCGTCGTTCATCACCATCACCATAATTTCCAACTATCTGCTAACTAAAAAAGTGAAAGTATTTGACCTTAACCTGAACGGGACAGCCTTGCTCCTATTTAAACATAGTAATTTCCTGAGGTATACGACGCTATGAGAATTTTATTCCGTATTTCCGAGCATGATATAAAATAAAGTCTCATCACATTTTCATGCACTATACAAACAGACACTAGTTCTGTCTACTTGTAATTCTATAATTTTTACAGTCACAACTAGGTAGTAATACAAAATATTATACAAAAAATAAACAAACTACATACATGCCATGTTCACTCTCATATTGTAGGAATGGTGAGTTAAAGTAATTCAAAATGAGGTCATTAATTACCAGAGGTGTTTAGGGTGGGGGTGGGGGGGGAGATGAGCCGAATATCACTCGATCTCACGTGGGGAAGAGGGAGAGTCTCGGCATATGTCACGTTTTTTGACAAAATTGGATTAAAGTAGAGTGTGGCTGGCTATTCTTCACAATAATATGTAATATTTATCCCGGTTATGCGAACTTCACAAATTATAAAAAAATAATTGAGCAAATTATGTTTTTTTTTTAATAAACCCAAAGCAATTTATTATTTTAACAGAAAGGTGACTAGGGGATATGTGTAAGTTAAAAGATGCCATAGGCCTAGTTTGATATCGAGTACTTACTTATTGTTTTATTAGGATATTTGCTTTTACGCGGCCGAATCCGCGTAAAACTAAGACAAAAACCAGCAGATCAGATGCAGATCTACTCGTATAATAGTGGTCTTTGGACAAGGTTTGTGGGTCCCTAAATGCTGATACTGGTACCAGTATGATAACACTGGTATTATAACGTAAATAACTTTTAGTAATTTTAATTACTTATTTATGTAAGGCTAGGTCTACATAATGAGTAATTCATGGTACAACCATACTTCAATGTATTATGGCTCCAGCACGACTGGTATGGCTCCCCCGGGGAGGGATCACTCTCGTACAAAATACCAGCGTGAAACGGCAGCATCGTGCTGCTGTTTTTCGTCTGGTAATCAATGACCTTATTGGAATAGCATTTCATCTTAATCCTCAAAGGTGACAACACAACTGCATTTTGATTCTAATAGAAAGTAGATAACTAACTTAATTAAAGGTATCTATTGGCTGCGACATCTACTTACAATCAAGTCCACTGGCTGCCTGTTCGTTGTCCTCACTCTCTTAAAACGAAATTTAAGAAAAATTTTTGGTACACTGTTATTAACTACAGCCTCAGAAATATAACTAACGATCCGTAATTATTGTGTTTACGTTAACTGCCTGTATTAGTTAAAATCGATAACTTTGCGTCCAACTGTTTAATAAACGATTCTCGTCAGTCTGTCCGTCGGAAATGTCTGTACTATGTATTAGTAGGTCTGTACGTAGGAAGTGGACTGGTCAGTTTGCTATATAAATAGATAATGATAATGGAAGTTACACAATGGTGCTAAAAAGTTGACAAAGATAAATTAATTATTTTTTTATTCCACATCCACAAGTACACACAGATATACTCGTATATATATATATATATATATATATATATATAGTATCTATATATATATATATTAGAGTTGGCCGATTACTACTTTGGCCGATTGCCAATATTACCGACTAATCGGTTAAGAAATGGCCGATTAATCGGCCCAGTCGAGCCCTATCCGACGATAAATTCAAATGGTGGAACAAAAATTCTTCCAGACATCCAGAAATGTCCCGTTTAGCCAAAAATTTCCTTTGCTGCCCCGCCAGCTCTGTGTATAGTAAGAGACTTTTTTTTAGGCAGGGAATATCTAGTATCTACGAAACAAAAAAAATCGACTTCAACCAGAAGAGGCTGAGATTTTGACCTTTTTGCATCACTATTTGTCACTGGTTAAAAATAACAAATAAATTAAATATTTTCTAAAAAGCCAAATTCAAATTGAGTATTTATTTTTAACAAATTATTAGATGATTATAGTTTCTTTATTTAATAATATTACAGTAAAAACAATTTATTGTAATTTTAAGTACAGAAAAATAACAAATTGTTTTACTTTTTAGTACAAAAATATAACAATTTAGTTTTAAGTACAGAAACAAGTATGTTCTATTTGTCTTTAAAAATCTATATGCGTGTAGTTTAACAAACTTTATTCAAAATTAACTTTTTTATTGCTATGCAAAGGAAGAGACTTAAAATGTGTTTATTTTTAAGTCTATTAAGAATAATATTATTAATATTTCATTTTGTTATGTCACTACTCTGCATTATGATTAGAAAAAGTTAAAAAGTAGAATTAAAATAGTAAGCTTAGGTTTTTATTTAGTTTTAAATAGCTACCTCAGATTCTTTTTTTTACCAAAATTCCTATATCCGGAATAATTTACATTAAAACATGTGAGACTGATTTTTCAATAAAAGTTATTTATGAACCTACTTATTTTATTATTTATTTGATTTACCAACATTTATACGATTTTTTAGATTTATAAATCTGACGTGAGTTTACGCATAGGAGAGAAACTATACTTTTCTTAAATTTAAAGCTTTATTCATATCAATGTAGCTAGGCAGTTACCACGCAGAAAATCACGAAAAACCTTGGCTGAAATGAATAAAATAAAAAGCTGATTAATCGCCGACTACTCGGTGACTACAAATAGGCCGATTAATCGGCTTCACCGATTACTCGACGGCTAATCGGCCCAATATATAAAAAAAAAAAATATATATTCCCCCTATATATATATGATGTATATAGAGCCATGTTGCAGTTATATTAGAGCGTGGTCCTCCCCCTGTCGACACGCTCTCACAGAATACCAGCGTAAAATACAGCTTAACGTTCCTGTTTCGTATGGTGAGTGTAGAGGACCGGAGAAGCTTTTTACTAGAAATGATGCATTCCATCTTAGTCCTCACGGGTGACAACGCATCTGCATTTTGATTCGTAAGTGAGGATAGATGTAGATGTCTATGGGCCACAGCAACTTACCTTAAACTTAAACTTAACTTAACTTACCATCAGGTAGACTATGTGCTCGTATGTCACCCATATTCTATTAAAAAAAAAACTATATTTGGTATTATGGCCAAACTTTCGATACATTTTACCAACTAAATAGGTACCTACACAAATAAATATTGAATTAGATACGTATGATTGGAAGAAAGAGTTAAAAAAACTAAACATAAATATTAACATAACACAAAGAAGTTCTTACTAATTTGATAATTTGAAAACATTAATCTATAACAGCTTATAACATTTAGTAACAAGCAGTATTTGCACATAGTAGTAGGTTTCTTTATTCATGTGGTATTTGTAAGACTGTTCCAAACATTAAAATGAAGTCGCAGTATCTATCGAGATAATAATGAAGGCAATTTAATTGCTAGGATATCACTGACGTACAAAGAACACAAGGAATACTGTACAAAAATATGGTGAAAATTATGGATTAACATTGCTCGTACTCAACTTCTGACTAACAGTTTATTAAGTAAGGAGGATTAAAAATAAACTTATAATTTTTTCGGCTCTCATAATATAAAGTAATAATATACGAGTAATACAGTACCTAATGATGTTTTAATGTTCAAAGTATGTGATTGACTTAATTTCCAAATACTTACGTCAAAATTTCATTTGTAAAATGAAAACATTCCACCGGACGGAAATTTTCAGTGCATTTCTCATAGTTAAAATGAATGCTCATATTTCATATGGTCCGGAATAAGACTTATTGTTGTTTTATGTCGAAAACTATTGTGTTTTATTTAAATTACAATACCTGTATCAAATATTCAAATTCTAAATATGTATGTTATGTAAATTATAATGTTAATATAATATCTCGGTGTATGGCTGAGACCCAACAAAATCGTGAGTATCGCAATAATAACAAGACGCAAAGTTATCGAATATAGAAATCGAAACATATAAATCCAAAATAATAGGTAATAAGTCTAATATACCCTCGGTTTAACTGTTAGTTATTCAAAATTAATAAGTAGCAATCATAATGCGGCGTGTGTTCACTGGGAGTATGTCACTAATTAGCTTTGTCCAAAACAACAATGAAGATTCTTTCGTCAACTGCTGCAACATAAATGTTGGTAACAAGCAGCCCTTTCAGCTTGGGAGAGGCAGATACCTTATAGTATAGTTTTTACCCGATGTAGCCACAAAACGATTGCGTTTCATCCGGGTCAAAGAATCTAACTAATGCATAGTTCCCACTGCCTTGCCTATAATCTTCCCGTACACTTTTGTTAACGTATTATCTACTACAGTAGAAGCTTTCGAATGTACATGTTTAAAATGTTATAGTTCACACTCCTTCACTGGTCGTTCTTCCCGTTATGGGGAGGTTTTTAGAAGAACTTTGATATTGACTCCGTCTAGCGTACACGAGATGAAGGAATTTTACATCCTAGCGTACACGATATTACTATACCGTTTTCTATCGGAATCGATATCGGTCACTTACGTTTACGGCACACACAGGACGAAATTAAGTTTTTTCTCTAGTGTATTATGTTTCTACAGAACTTGATTAGTAGTTTATACAAATAATTGAAAAGTATTTATAAAGAGAAACCTTACGATTAGTGAATGTTGTGGCCTATAGATTACTGTATCTATGCTTAATTATGAATTAAAATTCAAAGTGTCTACGGTAATCTCCAGTCGCCATACTAAAGACAACAGCATTATGCTGATATATTAAGCTGGTGTCTGTGTGAGCGGTCCTTCCCTGGTCGAGACGACTTATTAAGGCTTCATCCATAGTATTCTTCAGCGCGGCTTTATCACGTATAAACAAATGCAGTCGTGTAGTTACAGTTCCTTTCTGAGTTTGAACAGGAAAAGTTTGTTATCTTTTTTTAGAAAACGATGAACGAAACGAGATGACAAACGATCACATTTATCCTCGATTAAGAATCAAAATGCAGATGTGTTGTCAATCGTGAGGATTGAGATGTAATGCCTCGTGTCCAGTAAAATTTCATTCTTTAGAAAAAAGGGTCACCGGTTCTCTACACTTAACATACGAAATACAGCAACAAATATTAAACTCCTATTTTACGTTGATATTCTGTGAGAGCGTGCTCCTACCCATCGAGCCGACCCATTCGTGCTATTATATACAAGTTGCATCGTGGCTTTACCACGTAAATACTTGTATCAACAAGTGGGGTACAAATATTTGTAGTAAGTAGTTTATCAACTTTTAGCTTCTGAGACATGTTTTCTCTAAAATTTTGTCTTAATTCTTTAACAAAAACAATTTCATAAATTTTCACAAACATATAAATTTTAATATTTGAGTAAACTGAAATTTAAGTAAGTAATAAGTATACCGAAAAGCCTTCGAACGTTAACATTAAGTGTTATATATATATACATAAACACTCACGCCTCTCACCAAGAGGGGTAGGCAGAGCCTACGGACTTCCATTTAGCACGATCCTGACACACCTCTCTCGCCTCTTCCACATCCATATACCTACGCATACATCCTCGTCGGTTAAGGGTACTCTTAATTTGGCCCATTTTTAGTATATCGACAATTTGGTCGACAAAATTTCGCCTAGGACGTCCCTTTCCGACTCTTCCATTCACTTCTGCAACATATATTTGCTTTGTCAGTCTTTCCGCATTCATTCTTTCTACATGACCAAACCACCGAAGCATTCCTTTCTTAATCCTGGTGACTACATCATCTTGCAAATCACACTCTTCTTTTATCACACAGTTTCTCACCCTGTCACTCAGATTCAGCCCTAACATACTCCTTAGCGACCGCATTTCTACTGCATTTATTCTACTCTCATGCTTCTTCTGCCGCACCCGCACCCAACTTTCAGTACCATATATTAAGTGTTATGTGTATAGTTTATACAAAATTATGATAAGGAAGTTAACATGTAATCTTATTAGATATTGATTTACTTCAAGAAATTTATTGGAACTATGCAAAGTACAAAATAAGTAGAATATACAAATTAAGTAGTAAATCTTTGCCATGGTTTTATATCATTTATCTTCCTCACGCCTTCCTTCCTTTACTGTTTTTTATTACATCATTTTTCAACCGATTTCAAAAAAGGAAGAGGTTCTCAACACAGCTGTAGTTTTTTTATGTGTTACCTTAGAACTTATTTTTAGGTGTACCGATTTATCTTCCTCACGCCTTTACTGTTTTTTATTACATCATTTTTCAACCGATTTCAAAAAAGGAAGAGGTTCTCAACACAGCTGTAGTTTTTTTATGTGTTACCTCAGAACTTATTTTTAGGTGTACCGATTTTGATGATTATTTTTTATTTGAAAGCCTTTCATTGTTATCTCATATAAATTTGATCAAGATCTGACCAGTAGTTTTTGAGTTATCCTTAATAATGCGTATTTAATAGACTTCGACTACATTGATGATGTTCTCATTTTATTTATATTGAAGTCGGTTGTACACATTTTTAACTTTTTTTTATAGAATAGCACACAGTCCACCTGATGGTAAGTGGATGCTGTGGTCCATAGATATCTACATTTATCCTCGATTAAGAATCAATATACAGATGCGTTGTCATCCCTGAGGACTAAGATGGAAAGTCTCGTTTCCAGTAAAAAAGGGTCTCCGAATCTCTCCACTCACCATACGAAACACGGCAGTATTAAGCTGCTATTTTGCGCTTGTATTCTGTGAAAGCATGGTGTTTCCCCGGTCGAGCCGTCCCATTCGGGCTACAACCGCAGAATCGTAATAATAAGACAATATAAGTCGTATAGACGCGTGACTTTGTCGCCGCTATGTGTTGACAAACATCATTCACCATTTTGTGATTTAGTTGTGCGGGGAACGTCGTATGTGAATCAGTAGCAGTTCACCATTATAATAACATAATATTATAATGGTGAACTGCAGCATAATCCGTTGTAAAAACTCACCAAGGAATTGAATTACAACTACGTGTAATTCAACTAATAAAGGCATAACATTTTACCGAAAAGTTGATTATTTACTAATTATCATTGTTTTAAGTAATTTACATCTAGATAAATACTTTACTATGATATTACCTTTGTAAACTTCCATTTATTACTTATCGTATATTATTACAATTACCATTGCTGATTTTGTTCTACCATAATACGCGACGCACGCATCGCTGACAAACTCGCCAAGCAATGTAATGTGAAATATTAGATATTATTGTGCTGGCGTATCCTTATAATACGGGTGCAGGCATCGGTCGCAGAACAGTGATGTAATCATATCATTCATTTGAATGAAAGTGCGGGTTATATCGATGTTTGTATTAAGGATATTTTTCAGAATTTCGAACGTGAAAACTAAATGACATCTTACCGTAAAATATTCTTAATAATAATTATACAATAATTTAATTAAGAATGTAATTATTTGTCATATAAATGTTCAGCATGCTGATAAATGTAGAGAAAAAGTTGTCTTTTTAGGAAGTATAAATAATTATATTTACTAGAACATAATTATCGCTCATTTCTAGATTTCCGAAAGATTCTGATATTAAAGAAAAATTGATAAATATTGCGGGTAGACAGGACAGGTCAGGTTCCCTACAGAAAATAGTCGAATCTGTTCAGTTCATTTTCAGGAAGACGATTTTATTGCCACTGCTAAAGACGCAACAATAAAAATATTCAAGGATCACTTTCTTGCGAGAGCCATGAGTCATTTTGTTGCCACAAATATATTTGCGGATATTCAGTATCATCAGTGTGATCAATCTCCTCTTGATAACCACATACTCCAGTTGATTAAATGCGTTTTGGAGAAGTATAATATGGATATCCGTTTACATTATTTGCGATACAAAAAGTAAAAAATGGCAGTTTTTAAATAAATTTCTTTATTTTACGGGTCAATAAACTTGTTTCTTAAAGTTGCTGACAATATTAATTGCAAGGTACTGCTAAAAGAGAAGAGACTTGTTTAGTACCCAATATAAATAATTACATTTTCAAAGACAGTGTAAAGGATAAGGGTATTACACAGTTGACCGATGTAAATGTCATAAAGAAAAAAATAGGACTCACCACTCTGTTTATTAAACTTATTTCTATATTCATATCAATCTAACTTAATTATTTCATAAGTGTACTTACTCTATAACCTCGATTAATTAAGTACTCTGACTATTAATAGATAGCTCGATTTTATATAATTAGTACCATTCATTCATAAGTATAATTTCTGTTAAATATTAAAAAAAATTATATGTATCTATGGTTTTCTTTGCTACTTGAAAGCCATTATAATATATAGTAAAAAGAATATCGACACCTTCAAAAATTTTTGTCAATCTCTGGTATTGTTTACAGGGAAAGTGTTCACACATCGAAAGTGTTTGCAGTGGTGTAATACTATATATTGGAGTAAGATGTAGCGTAATTACTATAAATTAAGGTTCATAATAGATAGTGCCCTATACACTTCACCGGTGTTTAGCAAGTGTGTGCGAGTCCTATATCTATCTATTTGTTACTTAACTTTTTGAGCGCCAAAGTCGCCTATACTTGACCAGCACCTGCGAGCTCTGAGCGCCAACGACGTCTATAGTTGACAAAAAACCCGGCCCACAAAAATATGAAATATAGATATTGGAAAATTATTACTGGTATTTTAATTCTACACTCCTCAAAAAAGAATAACCCAGCAACAGTGAGTATAAACAACAAGTAAGCCACAAGAACTAAGAAACATTGAACTAAAAATAATGGATTTTTATCTAAGCAAATACTATGTCCAGCACGCCAAAGTCGTCTATGATTGACCGCTAGTGTTGTAATGCGTTAGACATAGATTTATTGAAAACTATTCAAAATTAAACGCAAACGTGTTATTTTTTCTAAATTATTATTGATATTTGAATAAAACAAAAAGTGAAAACATAAAACTATCATCAGCTATATAAATAAAAGAAAATTTCATCAAATCAACTTCGCATAATAAATCTAACATCTCAACTCTGGCGCATCCTTAGCGCGTCATCGTTATCAGTTCATTAGGCGCCGTGGTCAAGGATAGACGACACCCTGATGACGTCATAAACGAATAGCGGAAAAAGTAGTGCAGTGCAACATGAACGACTCCTCAGAACTCATTCGCATTTTGGAAATCGTCGATAATGATGTTTTTTTTTATTTTAATAATATAAAATTACAAATAATAAATGTTTATTTTTTTCTTAAGGTATGAAGAGCAATTTTACATTTTGTGTTATGCGATTTTCTTTCTCAATCTAGGGTATTGACTGAAACCTCTATTATATTTGCTGATGACATTTCCATTCTTATTCCGCATACAAAAGACCAGAATTTAAATAATAAATTGAATCAAGTATTGAACCAGGTTACAAATTAGCTGACACATCACAACCTAGAGATTAATTTTATTAAAACCGAGTACTACATTATTTTTACCCAAATTAAAGTTATATTTAATTGAAAATTTTTTCTAATTATTCAACTGATTTAAATGAATATTTTGATACAAATATTATTTAATTTGTGTGGACAACTTCGGCCTGTGCTTATATAATTTAAATTTTTTTTATTCCAATATTATTTTCTTACTTAATTTTATTTTTATTTATAATAATTATTATTATTTTTACTTGAAATTGTGATTATTAATTTAATTTACAGAATTTTAAAATAATATAATCTAATAATGTAATTTATTAATGAAATCTAATATTGTAGTTTAAAAATAATATTTAATATTTTTATTTTGCTACGTCTAAACTGGGTTCAAATGCGGACAATTTTTTTTAAAAACATCACATCTATTGTTTTACCATTTGATTGCAATAAAGATTATGGTTATGATTATCTCAAAATCATCTGGTAGTATCAGCATCATATCAAACCCCCATCGTTGTCATTAGAACGTAAGACTTTTCTTCTGTGCTTTACTTGGCCCAGCCTCCCCCAACACATAAAATATTTTGAGTTGATCTCTGTATATTTTGGTTAGATCGATTTGGAAATCGATTCACAACGTGCGACACGGCTACATCTCTAACGGCGCCTCTACACGTTGGCCAACACAGTGGCGAATGTAGTGGCCAATAGCATTGGCCAACGTGTAGACGGGGTGTTTGGGCTTCATTGGTATGTAATGGAACGATGGCCCGCAAGTTGGCGCGAGATCCGTGTGGTGTCGGTTTTTTACAAAAGATCAAAGGATTGTTGCGGAGTTTGGTCGCCGTGTCCACACGTTGGCCGCGCGTTTAGTTTGCTACAAGCTCCCAGAGTGATTACACGCATCTGATTTAAATTTTATATTCAAGCTTTGTAGGGTGGATGCCCCAATTACCAGCCTTCTAGTGCCAATTTCAACTTTAAACATTCCTACTACTTTAATTAGCGCGATTTAATTATTATTGAACATTTGTTTTAATCAATAAGCTATTTATAAAAAAAAATAATGAACATTTATTTGCAATCAGATTATTACGAGAACAATTTTAAAATAAAAAAAAATGAAGCACGTCGTTTATACGTGGTAGAACCATGCAGTTATATTAGAAGTATAGTTGTAGCACGAATGGGTTGGTTCGACCGGGTAAGGACCACGCTCTCACAGAATATCAGCGTAAAATAGTAGCTTAATGATGCTGTGTTTCGTATAGTGAGTGTAGAGAACCAGAGACCCTTTTTAAAGGAAGCGAGGCGTTTCATCTTAGTCCTCACGGGTGACAACGCATCTGCACTTTGATTCGTAATCGAGGATAGGTGTAGGTCTGTGGGCCACAGTAATCACTTACCATCAGGTGAATTGTGTGCTCGTTTGTCACACTATCCTATAAAACGCGCACATTGGCCCGAACCGAAGTAAACTGAACGACCTTCCAACGTGTGGACGCCGTCACCAACTCTCGGCCAATATATTCGCCACTCCATTCGCCACTGTGTTGGCCAACGTGTAGAGGCGACATAAGAAAGTTTCAAAAAGCAAGGTCAGCTACGCCGTTGTCGTCCAGTCGTGACAGTGACGTCATCACGATGAAGAGTACTGTTGTGGTTAACTACTATTTTATTGTTATTGTTTGTTTTTATTTAGTAAGTTTTTTTGTACAAAGTATATATATAAAAAGAGTTGAAGACAGCACAAGATTAAATAAAACATATCAAATTATAAAGAGTCATTTATTCGATCCGAGTGAATACATAATTTCTATAAAAACTTGAAAAAACGCCGTCATACTGTCTAAAATTGCATAACGCCCGCGACAAATAAAACCGCTTGGAAATTGTCAGAATCTTAAAACATTTTTTAAAAAATTATTGATTTAAGTAATCAAAATAATGAACAAGTAAATTATGAATATTGATGTTATGAATATATTTGAGTGATTCCCAAGCATATAGATTAAGTAATTTCGTTGTAATTTCAACTATAGTGATTTTTAGAGGTGTTTTCGCAAATAATTATGATCGAGTCAAAATTATACAATCGTGTTTTTGAACAATCAAATTCAAGATAAAGACATGAATTTACCTATATCAAAATTCCAGTTTCGTTAGTGGTATCATAGTCCTATACTATTCGATGAAAGGAGGTGCATTTTTTCACGGTGTCGCGTTAACAAACAGACAGACAGACAAAAATTTTAAATTTGTTATTTTTTATATTAGAATTTGTTATTAAACATGTTTAATAATAGTATTAGTAATATATTTACAACTGTAATAATAAGTATTATAAATAAAAATTGGGTAAATAGTAAATACCTAAATGTTTAATGTTCATAACAATACATTAATCTTTGTTGTTGTTGTTGGTGATGTTAAATTATTATTATTTAAATACTATATTGTGTATTGTTCTTTATTGTCCTTAGTAAGGAATATATACACTACAAAAATCTTTAGCGAATTTACTATATTTTATAGTAGCTTCCTCTTACAATAGGTATTTTTTCACATTTTTTTCGCGCTAATGTAATGTTTCGTGTTTCTTAAATCAATTCGTATTTTTGTAACTGCGGGCATGTTTCCTCAAGATGTTTTCCTTCAGCACCAAGCACGCGTTAAATCTAATCGCTCTCAATCGTCGAAAGCCTACCATTATGCTATCAATTTGAAGAGTGCTTATATTAGCAGTAATTAATATTTACCTTCGAAAATTTTACCTTTGTGATTTTTAAATAATGGTGAGGATTTGTTACAGCGCTATAAAATAAATAATTTAAAATGATTTTTCGTTTTATTTCTAATCCATTTCAGGGTGTAGTTAATTAACACATGTAATCGTTCTGTTTGAGATTATTAGATACTGTCTGCTAACTTTCATTATAATTTATATATAATAATAATAAATAAATAAAAATATATAAAATTTTTATACGTGGTAGAGCCATACTGCAGTTATATTAGTAGTATAGTTGTAGCACGAATGGGTCGGCTCGACCGGGGAAGGACGACGCTCTCACAGAATACCAGCGTGCGTATGGTGAGATTAGAGACCGGAGACAGTTTTTACTGGAAACGAGGCATTCCATCTTAGTCTTCACGGGTAACAACGCATCTGCATTTTGATTCGTAATAGAAGATAGATGTCTATGGGCCGCAGCAACTACTTACCATCAGGTGGACTGTGTGCTCGTTTATCACCCTATCCTATGAAAAAATATTTAAATTATATTTACTACCGAGCTTTTATTACTGCTGGATATACATTAGGTATTGTTAAGATGCTCCTTTACTAATACACATTATAAATTATCTAGGGACCCATTAAAAGATTAAAACACAATAAATTTCAACGACTACTCGTACTACGACTCCAACGTACTGCAATTGTTTTTTTTTTATATTAAAGATATTATTATTTGCAAAAATAATATCAAAAATAGACGAAAACCAAATTTTTAACAACACTCTGGATGCTTGGCGGTCCTGTCCACTCCTGTGCGTTTTTCTAGTTTTCTTCCACATACTATTTCTCTGTGAGATTGTTTACCACCGGCGATTTTTCCGGATCGATACGCCTAATGGAGGACACACACGGTCAGTTCAACTGATCAGTTGAAACTAAGACCGTTGATATTTATTTAAATATCGGAGTTTCGATATATCAATAAATAAACTTATTTATAAAACTCCGATATTTATATCGCTATATTGAAAATCCGATAATTTAAAAAATATTAACAGTCCCAATCTGAACTTAAAAGTTGGATTGATCAGTTGAACTCACCGTGTGAGTCGTCCATTAGGGACCTTCAAGAAAAGAGCTTGCTCGATTTTAAAAGGCCGGCAAAGCACCTGCAATTCCCCTGGTGTTGCGGTGTTTCATGGACGACGGTATACGTGGTAGTGGTAGAGACACGCTGCAGTTATATTATAGTTGTAGCACGAATGGATCGGCTCGACCGGGGAAGGACCACGCTCTCACAGAACACCAGCGTAAATAGCAGCTTAATACTGCTGTGTTTCGTATGGTGTGTTCGTGAGGTGGTGATTCCGTCTTAGTCCTCAGGGGTGACAACGCACCTGCGTTTTGATTCTTAATCGACCGATTTCGAAAAGACGTCTATGGACCACAGCATCCAATCATCATCAGGTGGATTGTGTGCTCGTTTGTCACCCTTATTCTATATAAAAAAGTCACTTAAAATCAGTTAAGCCGCATGCTAGTTTGCTCTTCTTCTTTAAAAAAAGTCACTTAAAATCAGTTAAGCCGCATGCTAGTTCGCTCTTTCTTCTTTAAAAAAGTAACTTAAAATCAGTTAAGCCACATGCTAGTTTGATCTTTCTTTAAAAAAGTCACTTAAAATCAGTTAAGCCGCATGCTAGTTTGCTCTTTCTTCTTTAAAAAAGTCACTTAAAATCAGTTAAGCCACATGCTAGTTTGCAGTTTCTTCTTTAAAAAAGTCACTTAAAATCAGTTAAGCCGCATGCTAGTTTGCTCTTTCTTCTTTAAAAAAGTCACTTAAAATCAGTTAAGCCGCATGCTAGTTTGCTCTTTCTTCTTTAAAAAAGAAACTTAAAATCAGTTAAGCCGCATGCTAGTTTGCTCTTTCTTCTTTAAAAAAGTCACTTAAAATCAGTTAAGCCGCATGCTAGTTTGCTCTTTCTTCTTTAAAAAAGTCACTTAAAATCAGTTAAGCCGCATGCTAGTTTGCTCTTTCTTCTTTAAAAAAGTAACTTAAAATCAGTTAAGCCGCATGCTAGTTTGCTCTTTCTTCTTTAAAAAAGTCACTTAAAATCAGTTAAGCCGCATGCTAGTTTGCTCTTTCTTCTTTAAAAAAGTCACTTAAAATCAGTTAAGCCGCATGCTAGTTTGCTCTTTCTTCTTTAAAAAAGTAACTTAAAATCAGTTAAGCCGCATGCTAGTTTGCTCTTTCTTCTTTAAAAAAGTCACTTAAAATCAGTTAAGCCGCATGCTAGTTTGCTCTTTCTTCTTTAAAAAAGTCACTTAAAATCAGTTAAGCCGCATGCTAGTTTGCTCTTTCTTCTTTAAAAAAGTCACTTAAAATCAGTTAAGCCGCATGCTAGTTTGCTCTTTCTTCTTTAAAAAAGTCACTTAAAATCAGTTAAGCCGCATGCTAGTTTGCTCTTTCTTCTTTAAAAAAGTCACTTAAAATCAGTTAAGCCGCATGCTAGTTTGCTCTTTCTTCTTTAAAAAAGTCACTTAAAATCAGTTAAGCCGCATGCTAGTTTGCTCTTTCTTCTTTAAAAAATTCACTTAAAATCAGTTAAGCCGCATGCTAGTTTGCTCTTTCTTCTTTAAAAAAGTAACTTAAAATCAGTTAAGCCGCATGCTAGTTTGCTCTTTCTTCTTTAAAAAAGTAACTTAAAATCAGTTAAGCCGCATGCTAGTTTGCTCTTTCTTCTTTAAAAAAGTAACTTAAAATCAGTTAAGCCGCATGCTAGTTTGCTCTTTCTTCTTTAAAAAAGTCACTAAAATCAGTTAAGCCGCATGCTAGTTTGCTCTTTCTTCTTTAAAAAAGTCACTTAAAATCAGTTAAGCCGTATGCTAGTTTGCTCTTTCTTCTTTAAAAAAAACTTGCGGTTCTTATAAAAATATTTTTTGTGAAAATTCATCGATTTCAGAAAGTCTTACCTACTTTATAACAACATGAATTAATGTTTGATATTCACTTTTAAAGTAAATTAGTTTAGCAATTACCGATGGATAGAGTTGCCAGATGGTAGGGATTCGTCTGGATTCTCCGATATTTTAAATGATATCCAGACTCCCGACAAAACTCAAAACCTCCAGACAAACTCACACAGCTGCCTTTGATTTAATAACTGCCGAGTTAGTAATTAGACTGAACTTTGCAGTAAATTGTTTGAATTTCAAATGTTTTCTGAATACTAGTAAATGATCGTAATTGATGGATTCAGTATAGTCCCCTAAACATGTACTAACCTAATTAATAAGATTAATTGCATCTGGACGTACTTTTCGAACATATACACTATACAGATAAAATTCTTAAGTTGCAAATTAGACTAATAAAATTGTTTATTGATGAAAAAACAAAGAAAAAATATAACATAGACGGAAATTATAATAATTTATTTAAAAAATTTAGAATATTATCCGTCCATATAAAACTTAAGTACTTAATTGCAATAGATCAATTTAAATATCTATAGTTTAAAACATTTCGAACGTTAAACAAAAATATTAGAATTATTTCGCGAAAGAAATACGTTGAGCATAGAGTTAATAATTATTACGGCAAGAGGACGAGAAAATATCTAGTACCACGTATTTTCAATGAGATATTTTCTGAAAACGAATGCGGTGGTAAAGAAACATTTAAAAAGAAGTTAAAAGCGTGGTTGCTGCATAATTATATGTATAATAATTAATATTGTCTTATAGTTATAGTTTTAAATTAATTTGTTATTTTTAAATTAGTGTAAATTTAGTTTTCCCATTTTTAAGTTTTTAAGGATTGCATTTTAAATTACATTTTATGTGTATTTTAGATTCTTAAGGACAGTAGGTACATAAAATGTAAGAGGGTGATGTATTCGTCAACAAACTGCCTTGCAGTTTGGTGAAAGTTGTATAAAGAATAACCGACTGTATTTTTGTGTAATAAATAAATTAAAAACAAAAACTAAAAAAAACAATGTTAAGTCTTTTTATTAGGGATGGGCCGAATATGGATTTAACCGAATACGAATATTCGACCGAAAGTTCGGTAAAATTTTTACTGAACAGAATATTCGGCCGAACATTATTCGGCAGGATTACCACGGTACTTGACCGATTTATGTCGAAACTTGTTACCGTAAAGCGCGTGGGATTAGCGCCGGACCCTTTCCCTCGCTCCCCCGCCACACCTGACATGTTATTGTATCATCCAATACTGAGCAAATTGCCGGCACATATTTATGTTTTGACTATTTTTGTGAGAAAAAAGTATTTCGTTGTGTTCTTCGATTAATAGTATATAATTGATCGAAGGTTGTGTTATTCTTAATGGAAGTTGATAAGTATATGATGAAAATGAGTGGCAGGAGATCTACTACTTGGACCTATCTTAGAGAAACTGACGACTGTAATGTAATGTTTCTGTTTACGCCAAGTTGTGGCATTTGAAGCGTGCAAGGCACTTCCCGGGTGAGGAACCGGTTAGCGGGTTGCGAGAGGTGTTTGCGCCTTGCGCCGGCGACCGTGCCGTGACAGTCGGCAGGAATCTTTGGAGCGCGGAAGCCGCGCCGGTGGGGGTCGCGAGATTAGACTAGAACATTCGATTTGCCCGACACCCGGGTCGATTATAGGTCGTGAGTTTTGATAACAATTGCCGCGTCGAATATCGACAGCCTCTATGGTGTTGTATTTTGTCATTAATGTACGTGACAACGAGGCTTATTCTTGAGTTTTATTTGCACGGCGCCCGGGTCGATTATAGGTCGCGAGTTTTATAAGAATTACTGCGTCGCAATAAAGACGGCCTCCATGGTGTTGTATTTTGTCGTTAATATACGTGATAACGAAGCCAGATCATATAATTATTGTGTAACAGTTTTGAGTAGTTTGCGACCGTTAGACGGTATGGCGCGGCCGGTGTTGACTTGAAGGTCTAAAGTTTAGGTTAATTGTGCGCGCCATTTTGAATTTACTATTGAATATTTGGGTCTAGTTTAGACCGCCTCGAATTTGGTTGTCTATTTTGAACGTGTTACGTGACAAGAGGCCTAATTTGAGTTTGTGAGTGATTAAAGGAACTTTTTTAAATTCCTTATTAATGAGCTTATTCACAATATGAATATGTCGCTCCATTAATTCATCACCAAAAAAAAAACAATTACATTAGGTATACTTAAACTTATTACATTATAAAGTTCTCATATCAGTAATTAATTACAGAAAGTTGAAGAAGATATGCATTCAGTTACAAAAAGTAAAATGAAAAGTTCTCAGATCAATCACATTGAGAAGTGAGTGAGCGATCCGAGAACTTCACCTTGTAAAGTTTGACTAATATTTTTATATCGTCAGAATGTGGCTTAGCTAAAATTATATTACAATCAGCGAAATCTTTTAAAATGTGGTGGCATTTATCAATACGAAAGGCAGCGTTGTGTCCACAATCCATCAAGACATGCATTAGGTCCTCTGGAACACCGCATTGATCACAGTTCGGTGACTGGACCTTTTTCATAAGGAATGCAAACTTTCTAGATGGAATGTGTCCACTGCGAAACCTCATTATAACTACTGCATCCTGTCGCGATAGCTTATGGTTATCACTCCATGGTATTTTAGGCTGTGGGTGTACCGTCTTGTACCAAATACCCTTTTCTTTTGAACGTAAATCGAAATATTCTTTCCATAGGTTGTAACATAGACTTTTTATAATACAAATACAATCAGTGTAACAGCACGTACAAGAACGAACACCGGGGCCCACTGTTGGAGTGCGCTTCTTGAGTCTGTCAATATCAAAATATTATCTTGTGGTAGTGATGCAGCGTATGACGGTGTTTCACATATTGCTACTAGCTCAGCCTCCATGATGCATATACTATCTTAAATTGTAAGCTAAGATTACACTGTGGGTCAAAAAAGGCTGCACCGATTCCGCCTGAATCTTTAGAGCCGTCTGTAAATATTTTATAATAATGATTTCTTATATTTACGCGAACACTACACATTGAAATAATACTAGTTTTTACGGATTTTATCGCGTATAACTATAAATACCCGACGTTTCGAGCGCTTTACAGCACCCATGGTCACGGGGAGGACTCATGGTCTCTATCTCATGGGTATTTATAGTTAAATATACGCGATAAAATCCGTAAAAACTAGTATTATTTCAATTTTATAATAATTTTCATACTGCCCATTAATGTAGTCTAAACATATTACTTTTAGACTAAAATTGTTGTAATTTCGTTTAGCTTGTGCAATATACGGAATATTTAAATCAACTATGTTATTTAAACCTATGTTTCTGACTCAAGTACTTATATTAAACATTTCTAATTTTTGACTACTCTGAATAGGGGTATCAACGAAGTGATCATAAACAGATAATAGTAAAGGTTTCTTTTTATTGTTTCTAAAGTGCTAATTCATTCAATATTATTAGTGTGATGATATTTCTTATTGATTTAGCTTTTAAGATGAATTTCCCTGCCAAAAAGGTTCCTCGTACATTTAGCGGAGGTAGACATAGCTCACTCTCCATTGTATGTATAGGAGTAGTTTTAATGAATCCTCCGATTACTCGTAATGCCTGATTTTGTATTTTGTCTAACTTACTTTAAAAACTTTTGACAGCTGTTATCGAATAAATAACTCCCATAATCTAGCCTACTTCTTATAACGGCAATATATAGTCTTCTTAAATGCTTGGGATGTATTCCCCAACCAGGTCCTACTAAAACTTTGAATATGTTTAAAAATCTAGAAATTTTGTTCGTTAACTCCGTAATATGTTTATTCCATTTCAAAGACCGGTATAGCCACATCCCTAAATACTTGACTGTGTTCACTACTTCTATTTTATTATCATTAACACTTACTGAAATAGCTTGCCTACATATACCTTTTTTTTAAATACAGATCTTTGTTTTAGTCATTGAAATCTCCAAACATAATTCTATGAGCAAACCATACATTTTATTTAAGGACAATTGTAATTCAATGGAAGTATCATTTAAATTTTTACCGGAAGTATATAACACATAATCATCAGCATACTGAGAAATACATACATTAGGATTAATTTGTTTACAAATATGAATAGTTGCAATATTAAATAGTAGTGGAGCGATAGGGTCACCCTGAGCAATTCCTCGACCTGTAGATCTAGATAAAATAACATTGTCCACCTGGACACTTAAGTATCGTTCCTTTAAGAAGGTCCATAAATATTTACAAACTTTTGAACCATCACCTAATCGATCCAAATTTACTAACGTAGCCGTAATATCTACGTTATTGTACGCATTCTCTACATCAATAAAGCAACCTATTGTGATTTGATCTTTTGAAAATCCCAATTGTATTCTACTGACTAAATTACTAAGATTATCCAGGCATGATTTTGTTTTCCTAAATCCAGTAGTCTCTTCGTAAAATAGATTTTCATTTTCCATCAACCATTCCAATCTATTTCTCAACATACCATGGAAGATTTTACTCAGGCAAGACACAAGTGAAATAGGTCGAAGCGATGATAAAGTTGAAGTGTGCCCTGTTTTTGGGATTGGTATAATACGTATTTCTCGCCATTGGAATGGTACAAAACTTAAGGAGTAAAATAAATGAAATAGTTTGAGTAAAATAATACATGCGTTTTTGGGAAGATGTTTGATCATGGAATAGGATATATTATCCACACCTGACGAAGTATCTTTTGTTTTAAAACAGCACGTTAGTTCGCTCATTGAAAAAGGAGTGTCAATTTCAGTGTTACGAGATGAAAAAGCAGGGTCTTTTAGATAAACAAAGTCTGGAGTCAAACAGTGTAAAAGCTCATTTGCAATTGTTAGATCAACATAACTCCTATTTGTATTAGAACACCCATAACCTTTTAACCACTTAATTTTTTGCCACATGCCGTGTACAGTAATAGACTCATCAATCGAAGAGCAAAAATTAGAGAAAGATTTTCTAGTTGCCTTTCTAATTAGCAGTTGTGAAATTCTAATTTTATCTTTTAATTTATCTAAGTTATCAAGAGTAGGGTTTTTCCTAAATAAAGCAAGAGCTGGGCGCCTTTCTGCAACAGATTTAGATAAGTCGGTATTCCAATATGTTGGCTGGTTCTGTAAAAAGGAATATGAGCATCAGCGGCTTCATTGACCATATTAAGAAATAAATCGTAATTTTTCGGCGGATCATTATTGATAAAAGCAAAACTTGAAAATTTATATTCTAAATAGGAGCTATATCCATCCCAATTTGCTTTCTTATAGTTTCTTTTCTTTAGAAATTGATGGTGACTATTGTGTAAATGATCACTACCCAATGACTCATTAGTTGCCTTCCAATCTAACTGCAACGCTAAATCCGAAGAAGCCATAGAAATGTCAAGGGATGACTCCTGTACTATTCCGTTTACTAATTTAGCTGTGCCATCATTCAAGGAAACAAAATTATTTTTAATTAAAGAGTCAAAAATATTCGTGCCTCTTAAATCAGCCTTACAAGACTAGCTTGGGTGATGCCCATTGAAGTCCCCAAGAATCAATGTTTTGTTAGTTTTAAAAGAAAATATTTCATCCCAGTCATTCTGAGAAGTTCGTATGGTAGGGGAAAATATATAGAGAGTATATAAACTATATGTGTACAGTTAAAAATCTTAATACAAATTATTTCAATTCCGGGATTAGAAATTTGGATAGATATCAGTCGAGTCTTTAAAGACTTGTGTGAACAAATAGCAACCCCACCATAAGAATCATCTCGGTCCTTGCGGTAAATATTGTAACCACTTATTTTAAGCATAACTAACATAATTTTAATTATTATTTTAGTTAAGTTCATTATTATAATTTTTGTAATATATTTTGAATTATAAACAAAAAAAAAGTAAAGCATAACTTCAGCATTCAACCATGTCTCACAAATGGCAGCAATATGAATTTTAAGCTATTTAACAGCTGATCGAATTCCGTGCGTTTGGGCCTAATACTTTGTGAGTTCCACTGAAAAATGTTTATGTTGTAATTACTATTCATTATTGACTAAAAAAGCTTTTAAAAGGCAAATCCCAAATGCACTGCCCCACCATCGGTACTAACCTTTCAATAATTAATGACATTCCTTGAATCATTTTGTTCTTAAGTTGTTCTTGTGAATTTGTAAATATAGCATATAACTTAAAAGTAACTGCCTAAAATTAAAAGTTGATTTAAGCTTCTCTCTTCTCTCTTTTTTCTCTTTTCTTGATTTTAGCTCACTTTCCATACCATCATCATTATTAAGCTATTACATAGCTTCTATCGCGGGCCTTGAGCGCGGGGACCGAATCCAGAAATTCCGTAACGAAAAAAAAACCTCACGCTCCCCACTCCGACGGGCACGGAGGTGTGGCGTTGAAAGCCGTGCATCGTCTAACGTCGTTTTAGTTCGGCAGACTTCGGCACTCGGCAGACTTCGGCACGGTGTTTGTGTGCGTGTACACTAGCTGCTAACTCAATGATAAAAATTCCTGAATAACCTACATGTATTCTAAGATATTAAAAATATTTTAAACAATATTAACTTCTCATTTATTCAATAAGAGAAAAAAATTGTTTTCTTATCGGTCACCACGCTCAAAAAGTGTAACTTGATTTAATATCAAAGACTTAACTGCATAAATAAAATAAATAAATAATTATAATTGCATAAGTTGATAAAAAATGCTATGCAATAGCTTTACCGCGGCAGTCACCGAGTGCCACACGTATTTTTTATTAATTACTTCTTCTGATTCTGTAGATATATCGTTTTCAAACACTTCATTCTGATTTTGCTTCTTTTTCCTTTTTCTCTTTGTACTTATAGTTTTTTCTTGTAAAGTTTGCGAAACCTCCATAGCACCCGATTGTGATGTTAATGGTATTGATTTAGTGTTAGAAGTAATTTCGTAAGTGTTTTACACCTATTAGCTCGCAATCACTTGAAATTACCTCCAGCATTTATTTTTCGGTCATCTCCAGCTCAATATCCTTAATAACACCGTATGAAAAAGCAACCTCTAATGGCTTTTGAAATCTCCATCCTAACTCCTTCAAAGGTGTAGAGTTCATCAGCTCATCAGCACTTTCTTCACATTCAAACTGCACAAATACTTTATACGCGTTCACATATTTCACACGGCTGATATGCATAACATTATTGGTTTTTAAAAGTTTTGCAAGTGCAAACTGTTTAGGTAATTTTTCGAAGCAATTAATATATACATCAACTTTCTGTCCCACTCTCTTCCCATTTCTTGAAACCGTAATCCACCTTTCTTCCTCATCCTCTTCTCTGCGTCTCTTACTACTAATAGGTCTAACCTCATCGTAAATCATTGCTTGACATTGAGCGGATTTCTCTGGTAAACAAATCTCCGTTTCCTGTTCATTGTTTTCAATTAGAATAGAATTCATCGCCTCCTCTTCTGAAATTTGATTTTCATCCATGGTGATCAGAGTACACCAATGAATGTCCTTCAATTAAAGCATGGCACACCACGCAGGCAGGCAGGAAATATATATTACAAAAATATATTATTTTAATTAAAATATTTAATTAAAATATTTAATTAAAATTTAAGATAGCTGTCACTTGTCACCTGTCACTGATTAAAGGAACTTCTATGCCGTTAATTGCATCGACGAGTTGTTAGTGCGTCGTTTGATAGCGTGATAAGGCTTTTACTTTGTCGGGAGAACGCTGAACTTTGTGCCTCGAGAAGAGACCGCGTTCGTTCTCGTGGTTATAGTTTCGTGCTAAGTGAACCTGGAACCTTGACCAACCGTCCTTAAGTTGTGCAGCGTGTTACTTGTTTTAATGTCGATTAACGTTGATTTGGTTGAATTTGAAGTTAATTAAATGTACAATAAAGTTGATAAAGTAAAATAGTGAAAATAGAATCAGAAGCTTTCAATTGTTGAACGCTCCCATGGAGGGATCTCACATTTGGAGAGAAGCAGTGCCTTTGGATCGGCAGTCCTGGATCAGCGGGGCTGTCAGGTCACACAGTGTACACACTACTACACACTACTTACATGCACACCACTTCCCACCTGACAGGTACCTCGTGGTCAACCCTACCTCTCCGCAAATCGGTAAGTGGTCCTTGCTTCTTTGTCAGCCGTTTTTGGAATTGTTATCCATAGGCTATTTGGAGGCCCTCCACTCTGTTACACGTCGAGTTAGATTACGATGGGCCCTAATTCAATCGACCTTTGTCGGGGTAACTCAGGGCCGTAACATTGCTGGTAGCAGAGCGTGGTTGATTGTTTACAATCACTCCCGGCCATAATAAGTAATAAAAATATTCTTTTCTTTTCTTTTTCCTTGTTCGTTAGCGGTGGGTAGAATTAGAAACCGCGCCCTTTAGGCTGCGCAAGCAGAAGTGTAGTTTAGGCTTAGGTACCGTCACGCGTCGGGTAAGGTGGATAATTATCGTTATCACATAATCGTGTAATTATCGTATTATCGTTATTGTATAATTATGGTAGATTAATTGCCGAAGGGTCAGTCGCCCCAGCGTGGCATCTTTGTTGATCGACTGTAGTGTGTACTTGTATTTGTAGTGTAATTTGTATTTAATTTGATAAATAATAATTTGTATTTGTAGTAATTTGTATTGAATTTAATTTGATTGTAATTTGTATTTAGTAGTGATGCCATCGCACTGCCAGGGCAATCACCTTGCCGTTTTGTGCCTGGGTGCGAATGACGCTTCCTCTTGGGGCTCTGTCGAGCCCTCAACCCCCACGGGCGGGGGCGCTAAGCCACGCCCTCTGTCGGGCGACACTCGTCGCTCCCCTGTCGGCCTCCGTGCCCCTAGTTTTGGAGGGGGTCCTAACTCGACCAGTCGGGGGGTCGTTCCCCCAGGGGCGGGGGGTCGTCACCCCCCTCAGCGTGTGGAGAGGAACTTCACAGCCACTCAGCGGTCAGCGAGACCCTTCTCACCCCCGTTGGCTGAGAGGCCGCGACTGGAGTACCACCCTCCCCCTTTGGTCTGTACCGGTACTACGGGGTTCCCGCAACCTAGAATTTGTCCCGAGCCTCAAGGCCGAGTTTCCCCGAAGCTCCCCAGGTCGGCCCGTTCGGTGAATTCCAACCACGGGTCATTGAGAGGCCGCCGGAATGCCGCTTTCGGGACCCCCGGTTCGAGTGCCGGTCCGATGGAGGCCGCTACAGCTAGGTAGCGGCCGCCCTAGCTCCCACCATGGCCGCCTCCTGATCCACTGAGCCGTCAACAGTCCAATTGTCAACCTGTTCAATAGTCGACGGCCTCAGTGAAGGTGTACAACCCGAGTGGCGATTGTGTAACGGTTCGCGCTCTATTGGATTCGGGTTCAAACGCGATGTGGCCTCCACTTGGTTGGTGGGGAGACTAGGGCTCACCTGGAGCTTTGAATGCTTAGAAAAAAAAAATTGCTTTGGTTTTTCCGCGAAATGTTTCGTAGTTGTAGCGGTTGTGAGTAAAAAGGGTGAATTTGATATACTCTTTGAATACGTGTACATATGTTTTTGTAAATATATTTGATCATTATGCTTGCTTTGTTGAAAAGAAAATTGAAATTGAGTAACCATTTGTGCCGAAGGAAATAAAAATTAATCCTCCTTTTGTTTTCACATTTTGTTGGCATTGTCGAAGATATTTATTTTGGAAAAAAGGGAAAATGGTTATCTTTTATGTTTATCGTTTTGCTTAATTTATCTGTTTTGATCAATGCGCATCGAACGTTACATTCAACGTTATATGTTGAAAGATTGTTAGTAGAGCTTACTATCAGAGTTTGTGACATTTAAATTTTTACGATGTAGCTCTTGAAACGTGTCCCTTTTGTTTTTTGTTTTTGTTCTTGTGTTTTTTTTCACTTGTGCTTTTATTATTGTGCTTCGGTTGCTGGTAACTCATGTTCAGAATGCTGCTATAATATAATGCGGCTTATTTGTAGCGGGCCGGCGCACCATTCGGAGCGTCATTTTTAAGAACATATTACCTTGTTATAAATTGAAAGCCACCATATCGCAGCCGATGATGAGTGACTTGCCACCCGACCGCGTCGGCGCCATCCGACCTTTGCTGACCACTTCCTCGTCAAGTCCTCCAACCTACGTAACGCGCGTTCACAAGGGGCCTATCTGCGTTTTAGTTTCGTCGAGTTGGATTACGATGGGCCCTAATTCGATTGACCTTTGTCGGGGTAACTCAGAGCTGTAACAGTTTCTTTGTTAGATTGCAAACAAAATTTTATCAAGCTTTCTATTTGCTATAATTGAATATAAATCTATAGTGCCTCAAAAACATAACCAGTAGATTTAACCCATGATACGAATACATACTACAATCAGTGGCGAAGCTTCCATTAAAGCCGAAAAGCCGTGCTTGCCTTCTTAAACATGAATCAATCAATAATATCAACTAATAAAATAACTCGTAAAATGTTTCAAGCTATTTCAAATTTACCGCGCACTCCACTGTTCGACACATGTCGACCGATGACCTCGTATTGCCTTAGCGATACTGCTGCTGTCATAAAAAATGAGTTTTAAAAGAGCTAATAGTTGTCTCCCTCGCTCGCGTGGGCTTTTTACGGGGCTTTCGAGAAGACGATCGCTCTTTTTTCTAACCTATGGCAAAATATTCTATAATGAAATATAACTACGATTGTATATATAGCAATTAGTATAGAGATTTAAAGCCAGGCTTTTGGGAATAAATTTGTTAAAAGCGGAGGCGCGCGGGCAATACGTTTGCAAGTTCATTTCACGTTTCAATGTTTATTTACTCTGTGTGCTTATCTTAAGCGATTTAATATTACGAGTTCAAAATTTATGCTTTTTTAAAGATTTTTAATAAAAATGGAGGTTAATTGTGTTCCATGTGATGAATTGAAGTGTGTTAAAGTGATAATCGGAGAGGAAATCTTTAAACTTTGTTGAAATAATACACAAGGTTAATACATAAGGTTAAGAGTGTATTTCAGACTTATCAATTATCGCAATTAAAAACAGTTATTGGTACAATTAAAAGGTTCACCAACATTTTACGTGGACGTAATTAAATCTTTCCATAAGAAAGCGAGACGATTCCACTTATCTTATCTTATCTCTTATCCATTAGAATGTAAATAATTTTTTTTTAATTTTGTACATAGTTTGTTTGTATTTTGTTCGTGTTTTACTTTTGTTCATGTATTGTATTGGATGTAAATATTTTTTTTTCTTTCGCTTAAACAAACCCAAACGGCTTTCTTCAAAGCCACCGAAGCTATGCAATTGCTGATATGTAATACAATCTATCTAGCAGCGGTATGCCTTCTGTGTGCTTTGTTAAACACGTCCTTGACAGCACTGAATATGAAACTGAAGCGTGGAGACAGATCAAGATTGGTGTATTTTTATAAAACTGCTAAAAACAACAATCTATATTTTTATCAATTTATATCTTGGGCTTGCCCTAGCTTGGAGCTCTAGCTTTGCCACTGCATATAATACATAAATAAATGTACTTTCAACAGTAAAATTATGAAAGAAATTATTTCCGTACAGTGGATATTTTAAGTACCACTTTAACGAATATTCGTTGATTTAGCAGAATATTCGGTCGAATACGAATATTCGGTAAAGCTGCCGAATATGTCGAATACCGAATTTATATTCGGTAACAAATATTCGGCCCATCTCTACTTTTTATAGTCTCAAATTAAAAAGAATTGTTTTACAAGTTTACTTTTAATATTTACTTCTCGAGGTACCTAACCACCCCAAAATTTCTACATTTTAAAATGTCGTCCAGATATTTTGGTTTATAGATCTGGTATTCCTACCGATAGATGTCATTTGTAAATACTTGCATAAAAATCCTCTAAACCGTTATAAGTAATTGTACTCAGTTTATATAAGATGTTCTTAGAGGAACTTGGTAGAAGCAAAAATATTTGTCATAAACAAGTGAAGTACAAGTTGTGATTGTTATACAAGCGCAAACACTGCAATGACAAGTAACAGCCCTCACGCCGTGGTTCTCACTTCTCCATCGTTACTCTCCGCGGAGCTGTCCGTTGCAGGACTTGATTGCGGTAAGGTAAGAGGTTACGCTACAGGTACCTACATATAAAATATTGATATGGCTATTTTTTAAATGTAGACCGAAGCAATTGAAATTTACCGGTATGTTACCGGTATAGAATACCGGTAACGCTATTTTAAGGACTATTGTTATACCTTTATACTCTTGTTGTACCTTTACATAACCGAAATTATTGTAGTGTTTGCTTATATGTACCTATATGTAGGATAGAATAAGAGAGAGTTAGTAATAAACCTACAGTCAAGACCACTGGACGTATTATCATTTATTCCCCGAATCTCCACACATTTCATGGCGACCCTGCCAGAATTGTATCGATTTCAAATTATATTATACATATCTCAAATCATATTATTACATATATAATGTTATACACAGCTCTGGGGAAAGAATTTTTTTTAAATCATTTATTAAAATAGGAATAACATTGGTACTATTAATAGAAAAATTCGAACTTATTTATTATACCGCAATAATTAATCGGTAAACTTAATAATGATAATAGTAATATTTGTTTTGCAACAATATGGTTGTACAATGGTGTTTAAGTATAATTTGGTTTTACATATTCTACCATAGTAATGTGCAAATATTAATGGCCATGTATAACAATATATTATATAGAAATTGTAACAACACATAAATTATTCAGTATTATTCAATTTATTTTGTAACTAATTAATTATGTAACACGTGAGAGAAAATACCAACGTTAGATTATCACTATAGCTCAATGGCATATAGGTACTTGTTATAATAATTAATTTGTTAATCATTATATGTATATTACAAATGTTACAACCAATTATCATTAATTTTTTTCTGTGTTTGTTTTCTTGTTTTGTGTATTGACATATCGAGTGACGTGTAGTTTCGTGGTCACTTGGAAGAGAAGGCCAAATTGGCCTCTAAAAAGCTTGGCGTGCTCAGCAGAGCGGGACAGTATTTCATGCCGGCACACCGCCTGCAACTTTACAAGGCGCAGGTTCGGCCGCACATGGAATACTGTTCCCATCTCTAGGCTGGGGCTTCCCAGTACCAGCTCCTTCCACTTGACCGCATCCAGCGCAGAGCGGCTCGAATCGTCGACGACCGAGTGCTTTCCGATCGGCTCGATTCACTGGCACTGCGAAGAGATGTTGCATCTCTTTACATTTTATTTCGCATATACCATGGAGAGTGCTCTGAGGAATTGTTCGGATTAATCCCAGCCGCCAAATTTCGTGAACGCAATACGCGGCAAACGTCCCGTGTCAATACCATCCACACCATCTGGATGCTTGGCGTTCCACCACAGTACGTTTCAAAAGGAGTTTTCTTCCGCGTACAACCTCTCTGTGGAAAAGCTTACCACCGGCGATTTTTTCGGACCGATACGACCTGGGGACCTTCAAGAAAAGAGCTTACTCCTTTCTAAAGGGCCGGCAACGCACCTGCAATTCCCCTGGTGTTGCGGTTGATCATGAGCGGCGGTAGTCATTTAACATCAGGTGAGCCGTATGCTCGTTTGCCCCCTCTTCTATAAAAAAAAGTAATATAATAAAATAATGGGGCCCATTTTATAAAGTATTAATAAATATCTCGTAAAACAAACTTGAGCCGTGTACTTAGTAGTGTTTTCTTTTTTTATACAAATTTCATGTCATGAAAAAATGAGTTTTCGAAATTATATAAAGTCTAAAATTTCAAAATTTACGTATGCTTTATTTCAAATTAAATACACCACTGACACAGCCACGGCATTGTCAGCTTACTATGCCTATGCTCATTCGTGGCTTAAGTACGGAGTTATGTTGTGGGGAAGTAGCGTCGATATGCAGCAGCTTTTTATTACCCAGAAAAAGTGCGTTAGAATACTAGCCCAGATAGATAACACTACTAGCTGTAGACCGTATTTCAAACAACTAAATATTCTTACCTTACCCTGTATGTACATTTATGATCTATGCCTGTTTGTCCACAAAAATAATAATAGTTTTAAGAAAATTAAAGATACGCATAACTTAAATACATGTAACAAAAATAAATTATACCTACCACAGTCGCGAACAAAAATGTTAAATACAAGCCCCTACTATATGGCAATAAAAGTATATAATAAATTACCACAGGAAATAAAAAACATATCAGAATTAACCAAATTTAAATCAAGACTCGGTAAATATTTAAAACAAAACCCCTTCTACTCAGTAGAAGATAGATAGATAAAAAAATAACACTATTATATATTTTTATATCTTTTATAGCTTTTAATTTAATTTAATTTTATGTATGTTAATAGTACATAAGCAGTGCCCTTGTCAAATTTGCAGTGCCTGAAAAGGGCGCCTAAGTTGTAAGCACATTTTTAATTTAATACCAATTATGTACACTTAGATTGCAAATAAATGATTTGATTTGATTTGATTAAATAACTTAATTAATGATTTTTTGTTAATGTACCTATGTAAAAGTGTAATACTTTTACAAAATGAATTTAAAATTGAATGGAAAAATCTATATTTAGAGGTACAAACTATTGGGAAAGTTAAATTCATTTTATTTACGATATCATTTTAATGCATGGTTAAAACTAGGTACCATTATACAACGTAATCGAAAAAACCACGGTAATTTTATTATAGATAATATTACCGTGAAAAATCGTTCCCATGAACATACTAAGAAATTTAAAACAAAGGTGTCACAAACCGCTTACGCGGCTGAGATTGCAAGTTGTATTTTGATTCTTGTAGTTTGTTAATGATTCTGAATATGTTGCACTAGGACCGCCGTGAGACAAAACGTGTAATATTAAACGACTATCATTTTTTGCCAACTAACGGTGTAATATATGTAATGCAAAAAATATTCTTTTGACCGGAGTTAGAGACTACAAACATAATTAGTAACATCCTACTAATTATATAAATCGATGTGACAAGTGTTTGCGATGTAAACACTAAAATAAATATATAAATTTGTTCCCAATGGTTATAACCGATACGAGATATTCCGCTTTGATATAGGTTATTTAGATTTAGTAGGGCCCTAATGTAAGAATAGTTTTAATAATGTTTATATACTCACACTACAGTGTGATTTAAATAAGTATGCTGAAGTTTATCCATTTAAAAGTAAGGATACTATTTCAATGGCATTAGCTTCTTTTAGATTTGTTAAGATTTAAAATGAATAATATAGTTTAAGTTTAAGAATATAAAAAAAATTGTAAACACCTTATAATATTTTTGATAACTATTTTGTTTTAAAAACTGTATTTTCAGTCTAGTGAATTAATAGTTATATATGAAAATTTTAAAAGTTATGCATGATAGGGGAACTAAAATTATTTCACAACAAAAACTTTAAGATTCAATACGTACGTAAGGAATTTGATGATTGTTTAATAAATTTAAATACAGAGATATAAAGTAATTTTTTTTAAATTACGGTGTTTACGATATTTTATTTTCATTTTATTATGTTATAAATATGATATAGTAGGTATAAGAATTTTAATATTTTAAAATAATGTAAAATTTTTTATACACCAAGTTATGTTACATTTAAAAAAAATATGTTTGTGAATGATTTTTTTTCTTATTGCCGATGAGCGTGTAGTGTGTGCTTATATATGTAGGATAGAATAAGAGAGAGTTAGTAATAAACCTACAGTCAAGACCACTAGAAGTATTATCATTTATTCCCCGAATCTCACATTATATTGGTAACCAAAAATATATTTGTTTGTGTAACCAAAAGTATTTGTTGTTTTGACTTGAAAACTAATGTTGAACCACAGGAAGAAGAAAACCTATAAGTTGATAATTAAGTAACGAAAAAAATAACGCTATTATTTAACGCCGTTATTTTTCGGCACCAAAAAATCTTTTATTAAGATATCGCAATAAAATGTTATGACGTCATACCTTTAACCGTTATAACCAATAATTATTCGGTCATGCAAGCCCTGGTCCGTGTCAGCAATGCCACCTACTGATTTATTTATTTTAGCGTCACACAACACAACAACATGTGCATATTTTAAAGGTTCCGTAGGTGCTTATACCGCAGAATAAATAATAGTACCTCGTACAAAAGTTGCACTCATATGATCTTGACTGCTTGTCGACGTTTAATAGCCCACATAATTATCATTAATTAGATAAATCGAACCAGCAAGCTAAATAAAACTTTATCGCTGCGCGTGAGTGTCTAAATTACTTGCATCTTTTCCCCTTCCTACATCACGGCGGACTTTCCGTGATTACTAAGGGCTGTCAATAAAGAGTAAAAAAATACATTACTAAATGTTAATTTACTTAGGTGAAGTACCTATTCTGACTATGATCGACTGACCATATTTTCGCACCTATGTGAGTTCTGCGATGACCAACGCATGCAACTTACAAGGCCATTCGGGAATCGCGATGCTTGGCTCGGAAGAAATAACAAATAAACCTCAAATATCACAGAAATCGTAATAGCAAGACAATATAAGTCGCATAGACGCGTGACCTTGTCGGCGATATGATGTTTTGACGAACATCATTCACCATTTTGTGATTTAGTTGCGCGGGGGAACGTCCTACGTGAATTATGTTATTATAAATTTATAACGGTGAACTGCAACAAAATCTGTTGTAAAACTCATCATCATCAAGTACGTGTAATTAAACTAATAAAGGTATAACATTTCATCGGTAAGTTAATTATATACTAATTATCATTGTTTTAACTAATTTAAATCTAGATGAATACTTTACTATGATATTTTCCTTTGTAAACTCATTTATAACTTTTCGTATTGTACAATTATCATTGCTGCTTTGGTTCTACCGTAATACGCGTAACAAGCGACTTTGACAAACTCGCCAAGCAATGTAATGTGAAACATCAGATATCATTGTGCATTGCGTATGTTTATATTACGGTAAGATGTGGCGACATCGGTTTTGGAATTTATCGAGCGCTAATTCATTTCTATTGTCTTATTATTACTATTCTATTTCTGTGTCAAATACGATTCCTAACAGAAATGTGATCGTATTCCACTTAGTTAAAAATCTTGTTAATAAGCAATGTTTTAATTTCAGTATTTTGTGTTAGTATAACTTAAGAAGATTGTGAAGCCGTAAATTTTCATACAAAAAGCGATACCTTTTTTCCACTCTTAAACATAGTCTAAATTTCATAATTTTTGGAAATGTTGTAGATATAACAAAAAACTAGGTCTGTACATTTAATTTTAAAGAAATACTACGTACGATATAAGTTATTTATTAGCATCTAAATATGTATCTATATTTTTGACTTAAAAACTTGCTCGAGCGTTTTTAGTTTTCTTAATTGAACTAAACTGATTTACAAAAAAAGAAAAACGTAATGACCTAGACTAAGGTGTACTGAATCCAAAATTATCTTATTTTGTAAAGGTTTAGGGGGTAAAAATGTTATTGCCCGAAATAACATTTCAAAAAGGAAATGTAGGCAATTGCTTTCAAGACTTGCTGCTCTCTAGAGTACTCGAGGCAGGGGCATACGGCATCCTGCTGTAGTTGTGGTTTGTGTATAGATGTTGGACATTCTATCGATATATGTATATATATAAGAATTGACGCCTACGTGACGAAGTAGCTTAGCAATGAGTTATAGCGCTGAGGGCCACGGGTTCGAATCCCGCACGGAAAAAGTATTTGTGTGGCCTACAACTATTAGTATTATGTTCCGGGTCTGGATGTTTGTCCTTGTGCAATTCATGTATACTGCTTCCACGATACAGGCGAAAATCCTAGTGTAGTAATGTTTAAAAAAAGATATTATAGTCTAGGTCTAGGGAGAAGAAAGAATTTTTTTTATAGGATGGGGTGACAAACGAGCACACAGTCCACCTGATGGTAAGTGGTTGCTGCGGCCCATAGACATCTACATCTATCCGCGATTACGAATCAAAATGCAGATGTGTTGTCACCCGTGAGGACTTAGGTGAAATGCCTCGTTTCCAGTAAAAAGGGTCTCTGGTTCTTTACACTCACCATACGAAATACAGCAGCATTGAGCTACTATTTGACGCTGGTATTCTGTGATATCGAAAACAATTGAAATAAACAAAACGGTTAAGAGCTTAACGACGTCATAGGATCGGTTAGGAATTACGATAGGCGGACGTAAAGACGCGACGGCCGCGTTGCCCGCACAAAGATGTTTACAATTCCAAGCCAAGCCATTTCCGGCCGTCTCGCCTCACGACTGTATGTGACATGTAAACAGAACTAGACACGTTTGTATTATAAAGCCCACCCCACCGGCACACGTGATTTATTCAATAGCCCAGTCGACAATCAACAAGGAGTTAGCATTTCATAAGTGTGATGTTGAGACAATAACATTGTAGTCTTATCTCACCAGAATAATCTCGCGAAATTTTTCAGATTGGATTTATAACCGAATTTATAGTATTTACACATTTACTTATGTATATAAGCACGCAAATTGAGAATAAGACTGTCTGCCATGGCGCTAAAAGCGTTGCTCACTTTTTTTAAATATGCTGGATGACCTTTTTACTGTCTGGATAAAAATAGGAGTGGTAACATGTAAACGGAGTAGACGCCTATGGCACTGAGATTTAACAAAAAATAAAAACAATTTTTTTGAATTACATACATAAATAAATTAAAATTTCTCATAATTCAAATCATATCCACCCTACTTTACATACGGCAAGAAGACAATAAATTTAGTAGGCATCTTTGACCTTGTCACATCGCATGGTCACAGGCTCAAGGGCAAAGGACAAAGTAATTGTTCAAAAAAAATTTCTAACGTTTATTTCACAATTTTTGTTTTGAATTCAAAAAAATTGTTTTTATTTTTTTGTAAAATATCAATGCCATAGGTTTCTACTTCGTTCACAAGTTACAAATTATTCTTTCTTTTTTCTTTTTCTTTTTTCTTTTCTTTTTCTTTTTTTTCTTTTCTATTCTTACAAATTATTTTTTCCAAACGGTAAAAAGATCATCCAATATAGGGAGCAAACGAGCATGCAGCTCACCTGATGGTGATTACCGCCGCGCATGAATAACTGCAACACCAGTTATTATTATAAGTATATTACAGTATAATGAAAATTTGCTTTTTTTAAGTAAAGTTACGAGTAAACTTTGGGTGTCCGATTTACTGGTAACTTCAAGCTATTCTTATTCTTATCAAGCTTGCCTAATAGTAACACAAAAAAATCATGTGGTGGTACCAAAATGGAAATGAAATGGTGATAAATTGTTCCCGCGGCACAACACAACCGACGTTACAATTACGTATATGATAAGATCGAAAACAGGATTCAAATCAGTGTGATTCCAAGGTCCAGTGGGTACCTACCGAGATATTGGACACTAGTTAACTGAAAAACTTTTAAGTAGTTGTAAAACAAGCATTTCTATCGAAATTGTATGTGTTCTATAGAAAATGTGGTTTAATGACGTCATTTACAGGTTAATTATTAACTTGTCGCAAACACAAAAGAGCTCCCAAACCACGGGGGGCAACAATTAAAAATAAAAAAAAAAACAAAAAAAAAAAAATAAAAAAAAGGGGGGGGCACAGTCACGAAAAAAAGCGGCCCCATTATTACCACGTTTTTATTAAGTTCTTTTCTTGTTTGTCTGTTAGTCGTTCCGGGTCCGGGTGGAATTTTACAACTCAAATTTCGAGCACTTCCCGATGAGTTAGAGACTTGTCAATTATGAACATAGTTCAGAATCGGATGACGACAATACAGGAATATGAAATGATGGATTAATTAATCGTTTTAGATGGTAGAATTTTTGACGTGGTAGAACTAAGCTGTAGCTACATTATGGTTGCAGCATTTCAACTGTTATATTGTATAGCCAACCGATTTCTACCACGATGACATCTTTTAGTTAATACATAAGCTATCGACCGCACATACCAAGGGGTGGAATTTACCAACACCAGACAAATTGTACGGTGTTAGTAGGTTTCTCTATATTTTGAATATTGTCCCGGACAATAATCGAAAGATAAACAACTATTATTACCTTACATTACGCACTTTCACTGGAATTACGATCACAGGGCGAAAGACGCAAACTATTAGGAATTCCTTAGTATATTCTTTATTATAATCCTATAATTTTTCTGAGTATTCGTATTATAATTGTTGTCATTGTCGAAATATCCATTCAAAGAACATCTCCTACTTAAGAATTTAATTAAACGTATAATTTTAAAAGTTATTTTAGATACACCATTTTTCGTTATCTACGTTTTTGAAAATCTTCTTGAAAAAATGTGATTTTTGGTAAAGGTGCATTACAATTTTAGAGAAATACCCTATTAAAATCAAACGTTTACAAATATGCTCTAAATGAATTATGTAGTACAAATTATTAAAGGTGTAAGGCTAGTTATAATAGCCCTCATCATTGTTCCAAACCTATATTTGCATATTAGGTATACTCACATGGTGTAATGTCATTTACAAAAGCGCTTAAGCGCGTGTCTACGTGGTAGATCCACGTTGCAGCTATATGTATTATAGTTGCATTTTACTTCATCGGATGTTGCAGCACTAATAGGTCGGCTCGACCGGGCCAGGGCCACGCACTCACAGAATACCAGAGCAAAATAAGAGCCCCATGCTGCTGTGTTTCGTATGGTGAGTGTAGAGAACCGGAGACCCTTTGTACTGGAATCGACGCATTCTATTTTAGTCCTCAGGGGTGAAAACGCATTTGCACTTTGACTCTTACTTGAGGATAAATGCGGATGGCTAGGGGTCACAGCATCCACTTACCATCAGGTGGACTGTGTGCTCGTTTGTCACCCTTATTGATATAATATGACTACTCTTTGGATATTACTAAAAGCTAAAAGTAGAAAATTTATTTGCATAACGTAACAATCTATTAATGATAGTACTGTCAACCACGCAATTGAAGATGCATCCAAATTGGTGTTAGTGTAGTAGCGGAAATCTGATAGCTCATTTAGTTCACGCATTTTGACCGTGTATTCATATTCACGAATTTTATCGTACTACGCCATTGGTTGTATATCAATGTTTTACGCATTAAATGATATCGTCGTAACTACTATAAGAATGATTAGTAAAAGGCTAATTATAATCATCATAATCATTAGAGCACATCACAACAGTTTAAACCGATTGAATGCCACAAACTATGCCCTTTATTAATACTATCGATTATATTTATATTATTTTTATTTATATATTTATATTTATCCATTAATGGAACGCTGTGCTCGAACTTTAGCAATAATACAGCGGCATCTTGGCTCTACCTCGTAATGTATGAACTGTACACTATCAATAAATTACACAACTTATTGTTATAGGATAATTAAAAATCTTGCACTCTGTTTGTCGTACTTGGTATGTTAACGATAAAAATTAATTACCCTATAGGTAATTGAGAATAAGCACGAGAGTAGAATGAATGCTGTAGAAATGCGGTCATTAAGGAGTATGTTACGGTTAATTCTAAATGACAAGGAGAGAACTTGCGTGATAAGAGAAAAGTTTGGTTTGCAAGATGATGTTGTGACCATCTTTAAGAAAGAAACGCTTCAGTAGTTTAGTCACGTAGAAAGAACGAACGAAGAGTGACAAAGCAAATTAATATTGCAGATGTGAATGGTAGAGTCCGGAAGGGACACCCTAGACGGATGGTTATCAACCAAATTGGCGATATATTGAAATGACAATACAACAAAATTGGGTGTAAAGGAGGCGAGAGAGGTGTGTCAGGATCGTGCCAAATAAGAATCTGTAGTCTCTGCCTACCTCTCCGTGATACTGGCGTGACTGTTTATGTTTATGGTAACTGAAAAAAAATTCCATGCAGTATAGTGCAATAAGGTGTCTGAGATTCTTTTAATAAAATGTAGGCAACTAATATGAGAATATTTATTTAGTAAGATAAGTAAAGTGACATATCTACTTAATGTTACCACCTGACCGGATAAATCCGGTCTTGACCGGATAAATCCGGTCTTGACCGGATTTTAAGAACAAAGAACGGATTCCGCCCGGATTTCAATAAGGTCCAGATTTTTACGCCGGTTATACTATGTAATAGGTGTACAGGTTGCGCGAGCAATATTATTGACACAATACAACTTCATACATATAACTTATTAACTTCACACACACAAAAATTACAAGTGAAGAAGCTAACTTTTTTTTTTAAAAAAAAGGTCGTTTTTGCGTGGTAGAGCTTACTACCTCGCTCTTTTAGAATGTTCTGTTCTGCGTGAAACAGCAGCATAATGCCCCCTGTGTTTCTTATGGATAGAATAGAGAACCGGAAACCTCTTTTTACTGGTAATGTAGCCATCTTAGTTCCTTCAGTGGTGACAAAGCATTCTGCATTTTGATTCTTAGTCGAAGATAGATGCAGATATCTAAAGGCCACATCATTCACTTACGAACAAGCGGGCTGTGTGTTCGTCATTCTATAAAAAACAATAAGTTGAAATAAATGTATTAAACCAACATTTAACCTTGGATTTCGATTTAAGCCAGTATTCCGGTTGAAGAATGGGTTCTTATTCAAAAATCATTCTCTTTACCATTTGCAATCGGATTCCTAATTACAGCCCCTGGTAACCTTAACTTTAAGTTTTTTTACTAAGTAACAAACGAGCTGACAGTCTACCTGATGGTATTTGGACAATTGCAACTAATTGCAAATAAAAAAGTTCACAGATAGGCTGTGACTCCTGAGGACTAAAATGTAACGCCTAACATTCTTTATAACCTTCAGACTGGAACGACGGGTCGCGGCCACACACATACGCAATCCCGTTTTGGCTCCAAATTTCCGATGAAAACTACTGTAGGTGTGCGACGGGTCCTTGATTTTATATGGACTTGCTGCGTTCGGAAACTCGAATCGGAATCCTGAAACGGAATTTCGTATGTATGTGACGGCCCAAGAGGTGCACCTGCTAATGCGCACAGCTGGTTTCTAAATAGAGGTAGGTACCTACTCATCTAATTAAAATTTAAAACTGGCCAGGGAGACATAAGACAACATCACTTTCAGCTCAGCGAGCACTAATTTAAAGAGCTCTACCTTTTTTTTGGTAAGAGACTCTAGGTAGGTACTTATTGTAATTACAGCGTGCAGATTTAAATAGATAATATATAAATAAATCATAGAATGAATATTAGTACCTATAGAACAGAAATTATTTCATAAATGTTAAGCTTTGTATTTTTTATTACTAGGTAGATACTATCCAGACATAAGCACGTCTCCAACATTATAATTAAAAGCGGTTAAGTGTATATATCCTAACTTTTGTTACAAACAGTCTATATTTACATAGATATAGATACCTAAAGAGTTTCTATTGAAGTGAATAAGCAACTTTTTAAAACAATAGAACTACATACTCCAAGCTCAAACATTTAAGCAAAGCGACTAATCGTTTAATCAGGGGCAGTTTCACTGGATTACAAAATATCATTAAACAGCTCTCACGAAACATAATTTCGAGTTCTAAGGCGAGAGACGATCGCCCGCTTATTACGTAACCGCTGCATTCATAAAATATTTCCAAGAAGGAAGTTCAAGGGAATGTAGTGTGACTAGGATGAGATCGAATTACTATACAATTTGATCAACAAACAAAAGTTGTTGTCCGTAACACAACTAGCCTAGATTTAATTAAAACTGCAGTTTTATTTTTTAAAGCAATAAATAAGATTATGATGCACTAGTAAGGTCGCTGGTTACTCTCACCGCTAGCGCTACTTAGCCTAGCTGGCCCGGTTCAATGACACTATTTTTGACGACAGGGTTACTAGCGCCATCTATTATGCGCCAAGAGTAATGTTAATTATATTAGTAACAATTACTCACGTGAAGATTCCGCGTTGTGTTTACGTGACACGTCCGCGGTATCCGAATATATTGCACATGCACACACAAATAATAAATGCATTTGTTGACAAACTACCGGCGACGCATGCAAATCACGCCGACGACACAATCCTTAGCAAGGGCCCGGGACGGACTGGACTGCCCGGGCTTCACTGCGCCGCGGTCCCTTTCGTGCGTAGGGCCGAGCGCGGCCAATGCACACATTGGTTACGATGTCGACCAATAGCGTCGCACGCCGCGCTCTTTTGCCACTGGCTCGACGCCGAGGATGATAGAGCGGTGGGGAAAACGAGAGACCGAATTCGCCTGCGCGCGTTCGACACTAACTTCTACTATTCGTTTCACACACAAATTAGAGTGCGAGGCCACACCGCTCAATGTAAAGACACCAATCGGCTGCTGGCTATAAACAAGCGCCCGACGAAGCCTCCACAACCAATTCAACAAAATTCACCAGGCAAGGCATTGCCGCTGTGGGGATGCTGCAGATATTTCGTCTGGAGTGAAATAGAGTGGTCTGCTCTATCACTACGCTCGACAAATTAGCCGTCTTTATCTCCTCTAAAAAAGCATATGCTAAGTTATGTCCTTTTATACCTACATGTATACTTATTAGACAACTCACTTTTCATATACCTATAAACTCTAGGGAACAACCCTAGACTTATTTAAGAATAGTTTAAAAAAAGTACTGGCCACACAAAATCAATGTACCATATATACCTATGTACCTAAATTACCTACGTTGTTGTCTTGAAGTTTGTATTAAAAAAAGGCCTGTAATAAAAGTTCGAAATTTAAAATATAAAACCAAAATGCGGAACCTTACTGTAATAAGGAACGACAACTTTTATCGAAAAAGGGTGACATGAGCACACTGTCCACCTGATGGACCATCCACTTGCTGCCCATAGACACCTATCCTCGACTAACATAGAATCCTCGTTACCAGTAGGTACCTACAAAATGTTTCCCGTTCTCTACACTCACCAAACAAGCTGCTATTTTACGCTGGTATCTATATATTATGTGGAAAGTGTAGTTTTTCTCCGGCCGAGCCGACCTAAGTGTGCCGCAAGCATATATTATAGCTGCTATGGATATACCATTTTCGATACTATCGTGGTCCTATTGTACCTACAGGTACCTATAGGGTTATATATATAGGTATATATATATTATCTATTAGTATTTCTTTGATGTGTTATGAATTATGATTGTGCCAACTAATATATGTACTAATCGCTGCTTTCTTAATTTTTAGGTAGGTATATTAGTTCTATAATTGTGGACGCCGTTAACTCTCAAAAAAGCGTAACTTGCCAATTAGGTATTGACACGCAGCATGAGTTGTATCTAGCTGAAGGTCACCGAGGAAGATTTAGTGTCACTACTCAGAGAAAAGATCGTTTTCTGTAAAATGCTGCAAGACGACAGCTCCAGATCACTGTTTGCTAACTGGGGAAGACTTCAATCAGCATTAAGTGCTTATCGGTTATCAAACTTTCAGTTGACAAATCGAAAGATTGTTTGAAATCCTGCCATGTTTTAATTATATCTTTGATAACACTAAGTATAACAATATTTTAATTGATTTTTGGAAAGTTATTATAAAATTGTAAAATATTTTGATATTGATTTCATTTAATCAATCAATCAATACCTTGTTCTTTATTGCGCAACAATATCTGCACTTTGAAACAAAATTAAATAACTTAAATAAAGAAAGTACCTAGTCTTATCGTTCTAGAAGCAATTCCTTCCAAGCAACTTTATTACGCAAATAATTGTTCATAACAAAGGACTATGGAAAGGTTTAGATAAATTATATCTACAATTAAGTTAAAAAAATTAAACAGAAATTACAGAAATAAGTGGGTGTACCATGGAAGGCCACTCTAACAAATAAACAGTTATTATTCGTTTATTTACTGGATAAATGAAACTAACAAAAATTTAAGTAATACTTTGTTTTATTACGTAACATATAAACCACTTTTTTAAATTGCAGATTTAATCAATATCGATTGAACTTAAGTTTCATTGAACTCTTCCAAAAGGCCTTGCTAGGAACAAGGCTTCTCAGAAGGCCATTATAATAAATCAGTCATTTAACACTAAAGTTTAATAAATAGCGATTAAATCTACAGCAAAAAGAAGTGGTTTATATGTTACGTAATAAAAAAAGTTTTACTTAATTATTTCTTAGTTTCAATTACCCAGTAAGTAAACGAATAATAACTGTTTATTTGTTACAGTGGCCTTCCATGGTACACCCACCTTATTTTAACGTCGTGGATTCCCGAAATCAATGAAGCGGGGGACCGTACTGCCGAAATAGAAGCGCGAGCAATTCGCCGCTGTGTCTGTGATTTTCAGTCCGATGGGAATTTGTCATCACATGGCAATAACTACGACATTTTAATAATTGGCCTTCGAAGGAGCATGGCCGTCCATGGTCCACCTACCTTACAAGAAAAGACAAGAAGTACGAGTATGATAGAAAATATTAGAGATACAAGTAATAAGCTTTTTTGTAAAAAAGTATTTTTTTTTTGTTGACTTAAACTGTCACTAGTAAAATAAAAGCGCTCTTCTCCAATTTTCACACCATACAAGACGTTGTGATATTTCTATATTTCTTATTATTTATTGAAATTTATAAATTGGTCCTTCACCGAATTTTTACTGCTGAAAACGATCATTCGAGTTCAACGAGGATTGAATCTGTTTTTAAAGAAATACCGGCGGAAGCAGCGAAGCATTTTCGAGGTAGCCATTAACGGAAAATGAAAATTTTCATGGTGTAAGTTTGGTGTGTTTGTCGGAGCAAAAGCATCGGAGAACTCGATAATTGAGCAGCACGTGTAAAATAATAACGGTGTTTGCTCTAATTTTGTTGTCCTGTTGCCTAAACTGTCTAAATTAAAAGTTCGTGTTTTTTCGCATGTCTCGAGGTTCTACCTACTGTGTAGTGCGTGCATAAGTAACCTAGTAAACCACCAGTAACCTACTAAAAATATTTTTATAGCCTCTGTTTGCGTTTCAATTTAAGATGGAGGATGCAATAATAAAACTAATCAACAGAAGAAAGTAATTCTGTATAAGAAGATACAAACTACTTAGGTACCTCAGTCTTTTTGTTTGGATCATTCATGTTTTATTCAAATTATTAATTTTTATTACTTTAGTAGTTCTGTTTATGAAAGTGTACGCGTTTATATATAAATAGAAACGTTAAATAAGTTTGGTTAGAATAATACTAAAACAGCGAGTACTTATGTTTTATTACGTTACTAACTTATGACAATGTTGATTACGTAACTAAATCTAATGACTACTTAGTATAAAAAGCATGAATAATTAAAGTTTCTAGTATTTTTACTTTATTACCTAATTATTTTATTAATATGTACTAGGTAACTAAGTACTTATTGTAGTAATGTAGGTAGGTACCTACTACAGTAATGTAAGAACAAGGTTGTTTTTGTTCTGTACCAAATTGCTACTGCTTTGGCTAAATGTTTCCTGGTTTACTTTCTTGATTAATTTTGGGAATATTTAAATAGCTTGCCTTTGTTCCGGGGGGCTCAATGTTTGTAAATGGAACGTATTAGGAAAAAGTATAATTGTTTTTTATTGAAGTAAACTGTCATTACGAAATGATCGGGAATAAGAAAAACCACATGCACGGTATAGCTAAATTGTATTTTATTGTTTTTCGAAATATTCTCCGTTCAACTTAATGCAATTTTCCATTCGTGCGAACCAATCATTAAAACAGTAATTCCAGTCTGAAGTTGATGTTGACAAAATGGCTGATTTGTACGCTTCCACAGCTGCTTCGGGTCTTCAAACCGTTGATCGCGTAATAAATCTTTCATTCTAGGGAATATAAAGTGTTTGGGCTCAGGTCAGGACTGTACGGAGGATTGATCATCAGCTCAACGTTTTCCTGCTTAAAAAAAATCATTTGTCGAGAGCTCGCATTATCGTGATATCATATGATGCGACGTTTCGGATTATTATTTCGGAGTTCGGCTATCATTTCTAAGTGTGCCGCAAGCATATATTATAGCTGCTATGGATATACCATTTTCGATACTATCGTGGTCCTGGAATTGTACCTACAGGTACCTATAGGGTTATATATATAGGTATATATATATTATCTATTAGTATTTCTTTGATGTGTTATGAATTATGATTGTGCCAACTAATATATGTACTAATCGCTGCTTTCTTAATTTTTAGGTAGGTATATTAGTTCTATAATTGTGGACGCCGTTAACTCTCAAAAAAGCAACATATAAATCAATGCAAAAAAGCGTAACTTGCCAATTAGGTATTGACACGCAGCATGAGTTGTATCTAGCTGAAGGTCACCGAGGAAGATTTAGTGTCACTACTCAGAGAAAAGATCGTTTTCTGTAAAATGCTGCAAGACGACAGCTCCAGATCACTGTTTGCTAACTGGGGAAGACTTCAATCAGCATTAAGTGCTTATCGGTTATCAAACTTTCAGTTGACAAATCGAAAGATTGTTTGAAATCCTGCCATGTTTTAATTATATCTTTGATAACACTAAGTATAACAATATTTTAATTGATTTTTGGAAAGTTATTATAAAATTGTAAAATATTTTGATATTGATTTCATTTAATCAATCAATCAATACCTTGTTCTTTAGTCTCGAGGTTCTACCTACTGTGTAGTGCGTGCATAAGTAACCTAGTAAACCTACCTAGTAACCTACTAAAAATATTTTTATAGCCTCTGTTTGCGTTTCAATTTAAGATGGAGGATGCAATAATAAAACTAATCAACAGAAGAAAGTAATTCTGTATAAGAAGATACAAACTACTTAGGTACCTCAGTCTTTTTGTTTGGATCATTCATGTTTTATTCAAATTATTAATTTTTATTACTTTAGTAGTTCTGTTTATGAAAGTGTACGCGTTTATATACAAATAGAAACGTTAAATAAGTTTGGTTAGAATAATACTAAAACAGCGAGTACTTATGTTTTATTACGTTACTAACTTATGACAATGTTGATTACGTAACTAAATCTAATGACTACTTAGTATAAAAAGCATGAATAATTAAAGTTTCTAGTATTTTTACTTTATTACCTAATTATTTTATTAATATGTACTAGGTAACTAAGTACTTATTGTAGTAATGTAGGTAGGTACCTACTACAGTAATGTAAGAACAAGGTTGTTTTTGTTCTGTACCAAATTGCTACTGCTTTGGCTAAATGTTTCCTGGTTTACTTTCTTGATTAATTTTGGGAATATTTAAATAGCTTGCCTTTGTTCCGGGGGGCTCAATGTTTGTAAATGGAACGTATTAGGAAAAAGTATAATTGGTTTTTATTGACGTAAACTGTCATTACGAAATGATCGGGAATAAGAAAAACCACATGCACGGTATAGCTAAATTGTATTTTATTGTTTTTCGAAATATTCTCCGTTCAACTTAATGCAATTTTCCATTCGTGCGAACCAATCATTAAAACAGTAATTCCAGTCTGAAGTTGATGTTGACAAAATGGCTGATTTGTACGCTTCCACAGCTGCTTCGGGTCTTCAAACCGTTGATCGCGTAATAAATCTTTCATTCTAGGGAATATAAAGTGTTTGGGCTCAGGTCAGGACTGTACGGAGGATTGATCATCAGCTCAACGTTTTCCTGCTTAAAAAAAATCATTTGTCGAGAGCTCGCATTATCGTGATATCATATGATGCGACGTTTCGGATTATTATTTCGGAGTTCGGCTATCATTTCTGGCAAACAAACCGTGATATACCACTCACCGGTAACCGTGCGTTCCTGTTAAGGAATTGTAGCAACATGCCCCTTTTTCGAGACAAACGTAGCGACACTTTTTTTGACACGCTGCGGGAGCGAACCACTTTCGTTGGTTTGACCTCGTCTTCGAAGACCCAAACTGCTGACTGATGTTTTCTTTCAGGTTCGTATGAATAAATCCATGATTCGTCACCTGAGACGATATTATAAACGGCATTTGACTTCCCTCCGTTGAAGCGTTGCAGAGTATTCCGGCACCAATCTACACGAGCCGCCTTTTGCTCTTCGGACAAATTGTGGGGAACCCAGCGGGAAACTATCTTTCTTACACACAGCTCATTATGTAATATCGACTGACTTGCAGTCATTCCGATACTGATAACGGCCTGAATCTGCTCGTATGTCACATGACGATCATCTAATATAACAGTTCGCACAGATGCGATGTTTTCAGGCGTGACCGCTGTTCTTGGTCGACCTGCAGAAGAAACTCGGCATACCAGCGGTATATTGTCGTTTGACTCGGTGCTTCAACATCATAAATCGAAACAAGTTCGCTGAGACATTTATCTTGAGATAAGCCGCGACGAAAATCGTGATAAATTATGGCACGGAAATGTTCAAGCGTGAGCTCCATTTCTGTTAAGGACGTGTCAACATTAAACCAACATAGTTTTGGTTTTTAAACATTTTTTTAATTGTTTGAATGTCATTAAGATTCTAAGACACCAGTATTTAAATTCTAAAAAAGGTTTTATTGTAACTTAATCCGAAATATTCTATTCCCGATCATTTCAGTGTGCCCCTCCGTAGTAAAATAAAAGCGCTCTTCTCAATTTTCACACAACACAAGACGTTGTTTTACTTCTATATTTTTATTACTTTTCGAGGACATTATTTTCAATATTTTGTGACTCATCATTATTCAGAGGCTGTAGAGGAGATGCCAGTCAACCGAGTTCGATTCTCGCAGTCACCATTGAAATTGCCATAATATAGAGCAGGAAGTGCGAAGGTTATTGTTTTACTTCACTGTATTAAGTAGGTATTTATAAGCGGACCAGTAAGCTGAAGTGGCAATGGGTTCGTATATATATAACAACCGATGAGGAAGAAAAGTTCTATCGTAATAGCCTCCTACTAGATGGAGTAACAATCTCGTAGGACACGCTGGTAGTATAGAAACAAGAAATTGAAAGAAGGAAAAAGGTGAAGGAAATATATAGGTACCATTCGATCGATTGCTATGAAATTGGTAGGTATTACAAAGTGAAAAAAAAGTTTTTTTTTTAATATTCATTATGTGTTATAATATTTTTAATATGCATCAAAAAGCTGTGCGTTATGCTCAGGCAGGCAGGCTCCTAAGGCGTGCGACATTCTGCACCCCTGAATATTGGCTTCTCGTGTCTTCAAACACCGTTTTGAAAACTATCCACTCACCTGGGTCTCCATCGAACACCGGTAATTCCTGGAGGAAATGAAGCTGGGAAGACTATCTTTACCCGCTATCTTTATTGCACTCACAATCGCTTCGGTAAATTCTGACACCTCACTCGCGTGTGTTTTCTGTGCATTTCCTTGGTTGCGCTTCGATCTCCGCCCCTTTGCGGCGTGATCCTTTACGCGCTTCCTTATCAGTAATATCTAGTTGCGTTACGCTAACCGGCGCGCTCATTTTCTTATTGTATTATGTCTATTATGGTCTGTTGAACCCAACTCCTTACGAAAGGTTCCACCGGAGTATTCCGCTCTTCATCATCCTCACTCGAGTCGATCTCCTCTTCTCGGTTGAGTCGTGCCAACTCCAATTGAGACTTGGCTAAGGCAGCAGCTGCCTGTGCTCGTTCGAGCTCTGAGCGTTCGAATTTAATCCGCGCCTCTAATTCGGCTTTCAGCCTCGCCGATCGCGATGACCTACACCTCTCTGTGACCCTTTGTCACTAGTGTGCCCGATTACTGTCCTTGACGATGCCGCTTCTTCGGTCCTTTGACCTACTTTTTCGACTACCGTTTCACTCCTGGATATAACGGATTGTTGTGCGGTGCTGGCCTGCGTGCCACTGGTGTCCGTCCTGTTGCTTGTCGTTGCCATGGACGCCCCTGAGTCCCACATGCATGTGGACGTATCGGTGGTGGCTCCACTTGAAGGAGTTGTTCCACTCGAAGCAGTAGCTGTGGTCGCTCCAGATGGTTCCGCCTCTTTAGCTTTTCTTGAGGGCCCTGTCCTTGTCTTGGTTCCTTCGCTTCTCTCTGTCTGGTCTTGTGCCTTCTTCATCTTGGAGGAAGGTGGTTGTTGTTGTACGGTCCCTAACTGTCCCTACGGTCCCTACAACCCCTCACCTACAACACTTCTACACCTCAACCTCTCCCCCCCTTTATCTCCCAACCCTACAACCTTACTACCACCCTAACAGCCCTATCATCCCTATCAATCCTGAACGGGGCCTACCGAGGTGAGCCGTCCAGGGATGGCGTCGTGCAGGAATGGAATGGAGGAAAGGTTTAGGAACTGTCCCGCCAAGGAATATGACGAAACAGTCGAGCGGTAGTGCAAGCGCAGTCTCGCTCGAGAGAACTGCTCCACCCGAAGGTGTTGTGCCAGAGCCCGACCGTTTGGCACCGTTAGGTGGTCGGGATGTATGCTGCGCTTCGTCGCCCAGTCGCCGGTGACGCGTCGTCCAGGCGCCCTCTTCCGGCCGCGATGCCCACTTCTTCTTGCACCCTCTGATGACCTGACAGGAATGCCGGACACGGTCGTCCGACAGGAAATGCCGGACACGATCGTCCGACAGGAAAATGCCGAGCACGCTTGCCCGACAGGAAAAATGCCAAGCCCTGCTTGGCCACGATGAGCGCCTTCACAAGGCACCTGCGCCTGGCTGCGATACGTGCCCCATGCGAGCACACGCCCCAAGCCGCAATCCCGATTTTCTTTCTTCTGAAGTTCCAGGTCCGGTCCTATTGCGCTGACCTGGTCTTCCGGCCTTTGGTCCTGTTGCTTCAGCTCAAACCTCCGGCTTCCTTCGGTTGCTGATCTTCACTCGGCTCCGAAGGTCTTCTTCTTTTCCATAACCAGCAGTCCACAGCTGGTTCCTTGATCCTGTTCCGAAGGACCACTTGAAAAGGAACCAGACAAACGTTAACTAAGAAACAGAAGGGGGAAATCGAGGCTTCTCTCGATCCGGCCTCCTATAACGCCTACGTTGGGTTCGGGAACAACGTATGTGATCTCCGCAACGGAGTAACATACAAGGGCGATAACCTCTTCCTTTTCAGAAAATAGGTTCAGGCGGGGATTACGGGTCTTCCGAAGTCGTCCCGGTCCCAACGCCTTAATTCTTCGATATGGACTGTATCACTTTAAGGGGAGAATTCCTTGGGAATAAAACAGCAATTATCTTCAAACCGTTCCGTGAGAGAGTAAATACTTTTCCCTATCACTTCCCTATACTTTTTCTTTCTTGTTCTTATTGACTGCTGGTCTTGCACTTTTCCCGAACGATTTGCAACGTTGAACGTTGATTGTCGTCTACATGTACCTAGGTACATGCAGGTATCGGCCTCGGGGTAAACCCCACTACCCGGATATCCTCATACCCCATAACTATAGGGCAGTCATTTTGGCCTATTCATGGCATAGATAGTGCTACGGTTTGTAACGTAGCCGGATAAGAATTTTTTCCCGTAGTTCACCGACTACGGGAAAAGGAGGTTATCTGTGGAGGTTATCTAATTAGGTCTGAGTTGGCCTTTCAGCGGCATTGTGGGTTGTTACTCGACTCTCTAATCGATATAGAGAGGAGTTCTCTTGGAAGAGGTCGCCCGTCCGGTGGCCGAGTGTGCAACGGTGCAAAACCGTTCAGATGGTCATTTGGCCCGTTATCGGCACGGTCAAACATGCCTCGCGCAAGCCGGGCCACGAAGTCGGTGATGGTCTCGACTTTCAGATCGGCCGCTATGACGTCATTCCGGACGTAACGACCTGCTCCGACAATCGTCCTTAATGACAGGTTCTGCTGAGCCTGTAGTCGCCGCCTCAGAGGGTCGCTCAGAAGCGCGTACCAGGCCGGAGCAGCGTAGGTGGTAATGGTAGGAGCTTGGTCTTTATTGGTAGCTTGGATGCCAGGACCGGACGAAGCATCGCCCGCGCACATCTAGCTTTGCAGACGACGAAGTCGACGTGCGCAGTCATGCGCAGCGCCCGGTCGATCCGGCACCCGAGGTATGTCACGGCCTTCTCGTACGCGATCTTTTGGCCGTCGAAAGTTAGCGGTGGTGGTGGATTTCTGAGACGACGGGTGAGCAGAGCGGTCGTCTTACCAACGTTGACGACCATCCTCCACTCGTTCAGCCATGGTGGCAACAGGTCCAGCAGACGCTGCATTTTGGCAGTGGCTATATGGGCTCTTCTGGACGAGGTGAAATAGGCGCTATCGTCCGCATATAGCGCCAGCTCAACATCGTCCTCCCATTCTTGCAGCCTGCCTGCCAATGTTGGTATGTCGTTCGTGTATGCCGCGTACAGGACTGGAGACAGACAACTGCCCTGTGGGACGCCGGCACTGATGGTTCTTGTTGCGGACTCGGCGTCCTCTACGCAGACGTAGAACTTCCTGTCTTACAGGAAAGACGCCATTAACCGCAACATAGCAGGGGGGACACTGGTCTGCTCGTGTAGTTTGTATAGTAATCCTGAGTGCCACACCCGGTCGAACGCCTTCTCGATATAGAGAAAGACGCCCAACGATATGCGGCCACGATTGTACTCTGCCGCAAGCAGGTGCAGCACTCTATAAACTGTGTGACTGTAGAGTGACCCCTCCTGAATCCGTGCTGCTCCGACCGAAGTTGGATGCACGGACGGAGACGTCTCAGCAGCAATCTTTCAAACAGTTTAGCTATGTGCGGTAATAGCATAATCGGCCTGTAGCTGGCAGCTCTACGCCTGTCCTTCCCGGGTTTCGGCAAGACGATAATTTTGCCTTTTTTCCATTCCTCCGGGAAGTGAGATGTCCGCAGTATCCCATTGTAGAGTCGACCAATCTCTACTAGGACTTTGTAGGGCAGTTTTCGGAGTGCAGCGTTGGTAATCCCGTCGTGTCCGGGCGCCTTCCTCGGTTGCAGGCGGGTTACTGTCCTCCGCAATTCGGCAGGGGAAATGAACCACTCTCCTGCAAGAGGCGGTGCAGGTGACGACAGGAACTCCTGTACGCGACTCTCCTTTATGGCATGAAGCTCCATGTACTCCGCACTTGCAGGATTCGGCATAAATTGCTCCTCGAAGTGCTCTCCTAGGATATCCGCTCTGCCCTTGGCATCATAACAGCGTTCGCCCGCACTGTTGGTCAGCGGGCAAACGGGAGGTCTGGTTTTGGTTAACTGTCGGTTCAGTTTATAGAGCGACGCATTTTGCTCATCCGCCTTCCATATGCGCCGCTCCCAGGCCTCTCCTCTGTAGGCCCGGACTGCAACCGACAGTTCCTCCGATAAGATGTTGAGCTGTGATTTTAGTCTTGGGCAGCGAGTACGCGCCCAGAGCTTCCTCAGTGCTCTTTTGCGCTTTATCTGCACGCTTATTTCCCGCGGCAGATCGTCACGCCTTTCTGTGATCGGGACGATCGTAGAAGCCGCGTGGAGGGCCTCCTGGATGTTTTTGGTGATTCTAGTTGCAGCGGCCTCTACGTCGTCCGCTGTATTTATGAGTTGGTGGGCTGGAGGTCTCGCCTGCAGGTGTTGTGCGTAGCGCCTCCAGTCGATGCGTGTCTTAAATGCTCTGGGCGGCGTAGTCACCGCCTTAGTGCCAAGGGTTATCAGAATCGGGAGGTGCTGTGAGCTCAGGTCGTATAGCACCTCTACCACTACTGGGTAGTTGACGTTCCTAGAGAGCACGATGTCTAATACATCCGGATGTTGCCTCGGGTCTGTCGGAACGTTGGTTGGTTCTTCGGGACCTAAAACGTCATAGTTGTTCCTCTCGGCGTCTTCGTATAGTGCATGACCCGGCGGGGTGATCACTCTGGTCCCCCACGCCGGGTGTTTGGCGTTTAGGTTCCCGGCGATTATAGTAGGTGTTTCGCCTTCCATCACCGTTCGGATGTCTGAGGAGCAGAATGGAGTCCCTGGCGGGCGGTATGCTGCGTAGATCCTTAGTTCCTCGCCCGCCGCCTCCATTCTCATGCCGATAGAGCGCATAGTCTGGTAAGGTGGTAGTTCCAGCTCTTGGTGGACGATGCCCCTCCTCACAAGAACCGCCGTCCCTCTGTAGGCGGCCCCTTGAGGGGTGACCTCGTCCCTTCTGTATAGGTGGTAATTTGGCAGCTTAATATGCGTCTTGGGATTTAATTTTGTCTCGCCCAGCAAAATGATGTGCAAGTCCTGTTGCTGGGCGACTGTGCGGAGTTCATGCAGCTTCTGCTGTATTCCGCCCGGGTTCCAATAGAGGAGGCGCAGATTACTCTCCGTATCCGTGCCCATAGGTAGACCCCGGATGCCCACTTTAGTGGGCTTGTCCTCCTCCGGGGTATAGCAGTACCATGACAGCGTTGGTGTTGCCTTGGTTAGCTCCACCATATAGCGCTGAACTGTACAGAATTCATTGGCGCTTTGCGGCTTGAACCGTACGCCTTTCCCGAACGGACGGTCATTTAAAGGGTGGCCCAACATTCTGTTGAGCTCCTTGAAATGCCTCGTCCAGTCCGGTAGGCATTCAGCCACTATAGGTGGGTATCTAGTCTTCTCCTGGTCGGCAGACTTGTCGGTAGGCACTGCCGCCGGTTGTGGGCGTGGTACTGCTGGTGCAGCTACCATATGGGCATAGCTGGTAGATGGTCGTTGACCATCATCCTGCGGGAGCCCGGACGGATTGGATGTTGCCACCGGCGATGATCGGCCGGCGGATGCTGCCAGGGTTGCATAGGTGGTCGACCCCCAGCTGTAGGATTCCTCACCCCCCTGCTCATACTGAGCCGAATCTCGGCTTCGTCGATCTGGTGATATGGAGCGAGGGGGGGGGGTTGTGGTGGAGAAGGTGACTTCGGTGGTGGTCTAAGCACCTTCTTCGTCGTCACCACCTGGTGGTATGTTTCATCTTCTGATGTGGATGGTGCTTCATCTGATGACAGCTGGGAGCCTATCCGTTGCCTCTTCTCAAATAGGGAGGCTTCGGTCTCTGGTGGTGTGTGGCGTCTGGCCGTTTTCTTAGCCCGCTGCTGTTGGGGCGACGGTTCCTGCCTGACCGTGTGCTCAGACACGGCCGGCGTGAGCGCGACGCCCGGTGCGGGCTCCTTTCGCGGCGAGACGGGTTTCCTCATTGGGATATGGGAGAACGCTGGCACCGTTCTGGTGCGCTCCGGGTTCGCCAGATCCCTGATTACAAGTGGTCTCTCCAACACTCTTATCCGGTGGTACTCTTGACTTGGGGGGTGGTTCCCCCTTGTCCCTACCCGACATGCTAAGGTGTTACCTAACCTGTCAGTTGTACTCTAAGAGGCCCTATCTATATAATGGTGGTATTAGTAAGCGGCTTTCCTCACTATGGGCACTGCCTACCCCTTTTGTCAACAAAAGGGTTGGGGGAAGTGCGACGGTGGCACTTTATAACGCGACTAGGCACAGGATGCACGAAGCGCATAAAGTGCCAAGAATCACCTAGGGGCCGGTGACCTCGACGCCTCACGGAATCACGGGACTCAACGTTCGGTGGAGTATGTCGTACCGGCGGTCATTTGCAGCTACTGCTAACTACAAACAATGCACACCTAGGCGATCCTGATAATATAGATAAACGATTTGCAAGAAAAATCAATTTACTGAACTACCTCGAAGCTAAACGCGAAAGTGAGCCGCGCCATTTGTGCGCTTGCGCAACTCAATTACATCAATTTGTACTATCACTCTCTCACGGTTTGCTCAATAACTTTATTTGTATAAGACATACATTTATACAATTTACTTATAAAGATAGCACAAAGAAATATCTATACTACGATATTCATTACATTTTCATATCACAAAAAATCCTTTATTTATTTAACAAAATATGCTTATTTTACTCACATGTTCAAAGTTGGAATTTCTTAAATATTTAACATAGAAAGTTAAAACAATGTTTTCCACTTGAAATTATACATATCTTAACTAATACAATAGTTTAATTTACATTTTCTCTATACATTTCACTATTAAATCACTTTTAAATTTCTTATACAAAACTATCATTATTTCACTTATTCACAGCAATTTTCACATAAAATAACACAGGATTCACCTCTTTTACACGTACAATCAATCTGAAATGTTTTACAAGTCATTTTACATAAATTGCTGAAATTTGCAAATATTTAAATTTCTACATATTTGGCCTCCTAAGTACGTGGCTAGCGTGCGTCTATGAACTCACGCTATTTGAACAACTAACTTTTGCACGACTATCGACTATCAGTAAAAATGGAAAGTTTAGTATACACAATATCAACAATACTAGGTGAATAAATGATTCTACTCAATTCTCAAACGCCGAAAACTACCTCTAATCAGACTCTTATCAGTTATCATGTTTCTTATCAAACAATATAAGTGAATGTTTTCATAAATCAATCATAGAAAATAGGCATTTGTTTTCATACAAAACATATCAAACTCATATAAGACAATACTTATGCAATTAATTTCCATTAATTCTACTTATGTACGCGATCGGAAATTTCGACCGGGGAACAAATCCGGTAACATAATTTATATCTTAAAATTCCCTATACTTATGAATTTATTAAGAGATATTACTAAGAAAACGACAAACTATTCCGGCCTGGGAGTCGAACCCAAGACCTTCATATCATTAATTCGATATTTCTTTAAGATTCAACTAAGCATTTTCTTATCGGAATATTGTTGCTTGATAATTTGCCTTTTAGAAGCCATTCGTAATCGGTTAACTAATAAATTGAAATATTCTTATAGGCGCATCGCCAACAATTTTTTTATAGCTTTTTAATAAAATACAAATATAAAAGGTCTTATGACTTTTTACGAAAAAGATAATATTTTCGGCGTTATAAATTTTCAAGGTTTGAAAAAAAATCTCCAATTCGGATACTTTTGACTCATTAAAAATACACAAAGAAAAAGAATAAAATATTGTTTTATATTATTTCATGTAGGTACAAATAAAAAAGGACCTATGACGTTTTTACGATAAAGTTGTCAAAAGTATCCGAATCGGGATTATTCAAACCTTCGATTAATTACTAACATAGAGAGTCTTAAAACAGAACGAAACCCATGTTACCGAACTCTTTATGCATATGACATTGGATGAAAAAGATAGTTACATGAATATCACCATCTCTCCTTTACAAGGTTGGTGGAGACAAGGTTGCGCGCGACATCACTACATGAACATGCGTCACGTAGTTTTAGCAACTGGGGGCGGGGGGAGTGGGACGGCAGGACATGGTAGCGGTTCGCCGGTTGGACAGTACTAGCTTGCTACATATTTATTTATCTATGAACAGTACGACTTAGCTTAAGTTATCTATCGCACGGTTACATCGTCGGATTAACTCTGTAGCCTTTATTAAACCAATTCAGTATAGTCCAAGTTTAATTTATTCTCATCAGAGTAGGCAGTGGCGAAGCTAGAGCTCCAAGCTAGGGCAAGCCCAAGATATAAATTGATAAAAATATAGATTGTTGTTTTTAGCAGTTTTATAAAAATACACCAATCTTGATCTGTCTCCACGCTTCAGTTTCATATTCGGTGCTGTCAAGGACGTGTTTAACAAAGCACACAGAAGGCATACCACTGCTAGATAGATTGTATTACATATCAGCAATTGCATAGCTTCGGTGGCTTTGAAGAAAGCCGTTTGGGTTTGTTTAAGCGAAAGAAAAAAAATATTTACATCCAATACAATACATGAACAAAAGTAAAACACGAACAAAATACAAACAAACTATGTACAAAATTAAAAAAAAATTTATTTATATTCTAATGGATAAGAGATAAGATAAGTGGAATCGTCTCGCTTTCTTATGGAAACATTTAATTACGTCCACGTAAAATGTTGGTGAACGTTTTAATTGTACCAATAACTATTTTTAATTGCGATAATTGATAAGTCTGAAATACACTCTTAACCTTATGTATTAACCTTGTGTATTATCTCAACAAAGTTTAAAGATTTCCTCTCCGATTATCACTTTAACACACTTCAATTCATCACAAGGAACACTATTATCCTCCATTTTCATTAAAAATCTTTAAAAAAAGCATACATTTTGAACTCGTAATATTAAGTCGCTTAAGATAAGCACACAGAGTAAATAAACATTGAAACGTGAAATGAACTTGCAAACGTATTGCCCGCGCGCCTCCGCTTTTAACAAATTTATTCCCAAAAGCCTGGCTTAAAATCTCTATACTAATTGCTATATATACAATCGTAGTTATATTTCATTATAGAATATTTTGCCATCGGTTAGAAAGAGAGCGATCGTCTTCTCGAAAGCCCCGTAAAAAGCCCACGCGAGCGAGTGAGACAAATATTAGCTCTATTAAAACTCATTTTTTTATGACAGCAGCAGTATCGCTAAGGCAATACGAGGTCATCGGTCGACATGTGTCGAACAGTGGAGTACGCGGGAAATTTGAAATAGCTTGAAACATTTTACGAGTTATTTTATTAGTTGATATTATTGATTGATTCAGGTTTAATAAGGCAAGCCCGGATTTTCGGCTTTAATGGAAGCTTCGTCACTGAGAGTAGGCAGTACTCCCTATCAAAAGGTGTACAAGAGCGCTGTCCCCATCATATGGTCCTTCGAGCCGGATATCGCTAGTAAAATTTTGTTATTGTTGGAATATCATTTACGCAAATTCAACTGCGCTAACTTTAAGACCTTACATTACATACTCCCTGACAAAGTGAAATTACTTCTTCTACAGTTCTATGACCAGATAAAAAATCATCAACGTAAAAATCATGACAACTTGCGCGTTTTATATCTGGATTTGTGGACTCCTGACCTAACTTTGTATCTAAATAAGGTGCTGAAGATGTGCCGTAAGTAACTGTATTTAGTTGATAACTTTTGATAAGATGAGAGGGGTCGAACCTCCATAAGATTTGTTGAAGTGTGTGTTGCTCATTGAAGACTTCTGCTTGGCGAAACATCTTTTCTATATCAGCGGACAGAACGTAATTATGTTGTCTAAACCTTAACAAGATCGACAATAGATCTTCTTGTAATGTTGGTTCTCTTAAAATATCGTTTAGTGATTTACCAGTTATGTAGTCGCTGACACATCGAAGACAACGCGTAAGTTCGTAGTCGTACTAGATTCCCTTAAAACACCATAATGAGGTAAATAACAAGTGATGTTTTGATGCAATTTCGATACTGTCACGTGACCAAGAGTGAGGTACTCTTTCATGAATTCTACATATAATTGTTTCATAACAGGGTCTGGATGTAATCTACACTCCAAAGATAAAAATCTACGCTCATCCTAATTATAGGAATCTCTTAAGACTGCGGGTGATTCTTTAAGTGGCAGTGAAACAATAAATTGATCATCTAATTTAAGCCTTGTGGTTCTTATAAAATGTTTCTCACATGCGCGTTCTTCAGGGGAAAGATTATGCTTGGGAGAAATAGAATCTAGCTCGAAACGAGTGAAATCATAATCTAAATGGTTACTTAACATACATATAGATTTATTAAGATTATTTTCTAAGAAAGAACCTGACACAAGCCATCCTAAACTTGTCTTTTCCTATATTAATACGATTTACCAGCTAAAATACCAATAGTAGATGGAATGTGAAACGAAGGATCAGCTAAACAAAAAGCTGATGGTATTTGTATGTTTCGTATGTTAACATACGTAGAAGGAAGATGTGTTGTGATGTTCGGTAAAATTATGCAATCAATGTCTGTCCTATAGTCATTAACGTAAGACTCCTATGCAAGAGAGCAAGACTGTCAACTACTGAGAGGTTGATTGTTGATACCAGGCACCCTAGAATCTGTTGAAGTAGCATTAAGTTTTAACTTATGACAAAAGTCCTGTGTTATGAAATTATAAGTGCTTCCATTATCAAGCAAGATTCTTAAGAGAAGTTTAATAAGTGTATATTGTGGTTCGACTCCACAATGGTTTTGGGTTGGCTCAGAACTATTCCCAGTTAACTAAAGCCGTTTGTGCGTGCGTCATCGTGTTTCAGAGATACAGGAAGGTTTTTCTAATTATGAATGGCGCTATGCTCCCTCAAAGGACAATCCCGCAGATCTTGTTTCACGAGGTTTGAGAGCTGATATGTTAGGTAAATCATCTTTGTGGCGGTCAGGGCATTCCTTCCTTAAATTAAATCCAGCAAATTGGCCAGTTCAACCTAAGCAGGAATTATATCCTTCTAACTTACCAGAAATGACTAATTGCCTTCACGTTATTAACGAACATACTTGACTTGAAATGACTTATTTGAATATTAAATTAGAAAAAGCAAGACAAAAACAAGTCTATTGACTCAATTTATGTAGAATTGTAGGTTCTCTATGCATAGGTACGTATGTATGTAATTACACAAAGATTCAAAGACCTAAAAATTTATTACTCCGAGAATATTAACGTAAAAAGTTATAGAACCTTTTTTTATTCATATTTTATCAAAGAATATAAAAATATTTATATTTTATCCGTTTTCTATATATATATATATTTAATGAGAATTTGAAAAACAATTCCCCGCAAATGAAAAAAAATCGGTTTAAACAATATGGCACGGGGTTGACCCATGCATTAATATCGTCAGTAGTAAAATGTAAAGAGAATAGCATAAAAAAAATGATGTGGAATAGTTTTCGGTAGGTAAGTGTCATTTCACAATTCAACCTTTCGGTCGCTAGTAAGATTTCTTGGGTGAAACTAGTGTTTATAGATTGAATAAAAAGTCTGATTTACAAGACATAAGCCGAAATTTACTGATGCTCCGGTGTTAGCCAAGATGATATTCTACGATCTTTAACGCTACCTATAGAAAACAAATCAACTCTAAGTCGTGTAACTTAACTTTATTGTTATAGTTTTCTATAGCATTAACCATTGTGGAAAGTCATATTGATAAATCTCGTCTTTACTTTGATGGTAGAAAAGACAAAACTTTGGTAACAGTCAAGAAATAATATGGAAAACGGCAGATAGAATATAATTAACATAATTAATTCGGAAACAAAAAAGACAATCGGAGATAGTGTAAAAAAAGTAAATCGATTAACTTGAGTGCTTTACCAGTAGTGGGTTGTAATGGACCATTACTAAATACAGGATCTGAAGGTGGTGTCATTAGACTTTTAGATGTAGAAATAAAAAAAAAACCCGTAACATTAGTATATCTGTGCTCTACATTCAAACAAATTGCCAATACGTCACCTTTTTAGAATATTTGGATGGTCAAACTACAGGACCTCGATGTTTTTCAGGTCTAATAGGATCTGAACTGCAACAACATGAGAAAAAAAGTTTTAAGTTCGTTCTTTAACCGCAACACTTTCCCATGTTACTAAAGAACTCGGCTCCTATAAAAATATCTATTCGATCTCTGCCATTAACAGTGGTAAGGTTGGTAATATATCTAACTTTGCTTTCAGAATACGTCGGCATGCTAGTTCATTTAAGTATAACTTTGTCTCGTATAACTGTCGCAGCTATAAGAAGATTTACGCAAGGAAAAAAATATCAATTTCGTTGGAGACAGGATCCATCATTTTGTTCAAATAATCATTGAAATAGTGATGACAATTAATGAGACGGCCAGAAGTTAATTTCAATACACTCGATCTGATATCGTTGCTTGGCACAATATTAAAATTACTGAGCCACCTTTACCTAAAAAATTATGTTCTGAAGCCTTACGAAAGATAACAAAGCACTTTCCTGATTTCCTGTTACTCAAGCTGTGGGGCTTTACATCAAGTACCTACGTAACCGAGCTTCTGGTATTGTAAAGGTCAGTTCACACACAGACGCAACGCGACGCGAAGTGACGAGGCGATGCTTGAAGAGACTAGTGGTTTCGCTACGCCGCGTCGCATCCCAATAAAATGTGTTTCTTTCTGTGTAGTAAATAAAGTTATATTTTGTATCACTATTTTAAAAGAGCACGCCGCGTCGCTTCGCGTTGCGTTTCGTCTCGTCTCGGTGTGCGCTGACCCTAATTGGGGAAGAAAAACGAACGACATGACAACCCCTTGATAAACAAGGTTGTCATGTCGTGTTAGGTGATGCTTTTTTAATACTAAACTCAGTTTTGTATTTTTTTTTAATAAATATAAATTGCATTTTTATTGCAAAATTATGTATTTTTTATTTTAGAGGATTTGGAGCACCATACTATTCAATTTTTTAATTTTTATATAAAATGTAAGCTTTAAACAACATAAAAAACACTATTTCAATAAACTATTAGAGGTTTTACATGTACATATGAATGGGGTTGTCAAAAATGAACGAATTTATAGGTACTTTTTTTTTGTATTACTTCGTGCTGGGGCACCTCAAACAATTATATGTAATACATAAAATATATTTAACATACTTCATTCTCTCATCCATAGGCATTTCTTACTTACTTTACTACTTTTTTGGATTCGCAGATTTATAAAACAAAACACAACTTTTTAAAACTTTAATTAATATAAATGAAAAAACTCAAATAATTAATATCTATTCGCCAATATAGTCAGTGGTGGTGGCGGCTCCTGAAGGGTCCCCACGGAACAAGCAACCACAGGCATTTTGCTCAGCAATGGCAACCGCGTCTCCAGCTGCTTGGTTGAGATCCCACCACGCCGCTCCTCCCAGCACATTGCGAAAGTAGGGCGGCACGTACTCCTCTCGTAACAACTTTCTGTTTATACATTTATACAAAATATAATTTTTATGCTATGTTAAAGACACTAACTTATCTATGGAATATTTAAGATTTTTCCACGCCGAAAACGAAGTTACATGCCGACAATGTTAATATTATCAAAATCTATCAATTGCACGGATCATAATATAGTTCTTAAGAGCCGTGGTAGTTCAGATGGTTGTAAACATCACATCGCGCTCGCTGTAAATATCACAATACGCAAAGAACCCGGGTTCGATCCCCGCCGGCACCAATGAAATTGTTAATTCCAGTTTTAAGTGCTGATTTACCACGTGCTCGGCGGTGAAGGAAAACATCGTGAGGAAACCTGTATGACTCAGAAAAATCATGTCATATTTTATAAATGATGCTCGTTCTCTATAACAATATGATATACCGGCATAACGCTGCTGTTTCGAGTTTGTTTCATCATAGTGAGTGACCAGATCCCAGAACCTTTTTCTGGTGACAGAGCAGTCTTGTCCTGAGGGGTGGCAATGTAACTGCATTTTGATTCCACCTTATGGCTAGTTAACTTTGTGACCCATAGATAGCCTACATCTATCCCCGATTAACTGAAAATGTAAAAATGGTCATCTCCTAGAAGGACTTGCCTTATTACCAGCAATAAGGGTCTTCGGTTCTGTACGTTATCGATACGAAACAAAGCAGCATTAAGTTAGATACTATTTCACGCTGGAATTTTATAAGTGTGGTCCTATCTAAATCGAGTCGCCCATTCGTGCTTCAGCCATAATATATTAGCTTCGTGGCTCTACCACATGAACGTCTAAACCCGGAACTGTTATTTGTAACAGATACAAACACTTATTTCGTGCGGGATTCGAACCCGCGACCGCTCAACTACGCAACCAAACGCTTATAGCAAATTGAGCTATCGAGTCGTTATTTAAAATTTGTTAAAAATTCAGATAAGCAAAGACACATGGTTAAGGATATTAGGACACTAACAAGTGAAATTTTAAATATATTTTTTTAATTTTTACTACGTTTTTTTATCATATTCTTGCATTGTAATCCAAATTTCCGCTATATTTAAAATTTCAGGTTTTGAGCTCATCGGGAAGTTAGTTTAAAATCTATTACTAAATTCCACGCGGAATAACACACAGGCAATCGTTAGATATAAATATATGAACGTATAAAAATGTTTTTTTTATTCTTACGATTCTTTTTTAAATTCTTGATATTAATAAACTATTGTGTAAAGAATATATAATATATATCTTTTATATTTTATTTTTTTATTTTTCATCAGAGTCAAAAGTATCCGAACTTGAGATTTTTCAAACATTTGAAAATTCATAATCCGAAAATATTAACTTTATTGTAAAAATTCATAGGACCTTTTAAATTCGTATTTCATCAAAAAATATAAAAAATATCTTTTATATTTTATTCTTTAATTTATACATTTTCATCATTTTTTATCCGAATTTAAGATTTTTAATACCTTTAAAAATTCATAACTCCGAAAATATTTATTTCATGTCCAAATAACAATTCCTTGCAATTGAAAATCGGTTTATACAATACTAACTGTTATCCGCGGCTTCGCCCGCATGGTCACTGGGAAATGAACTATCCTTTGCTTTTTGAATTGAAAGAAAACTGAGTTTTATAGATTTGTCAGAGATGTAGCCATTAAAAGGAAACTGAGCAAAATTGATTCGTCAGCCTATTTAAATGTTTTGAAACGCAGCGTATAGGAAAGCATGAAAATAGCCTGTTTATTTCAAATGGAAATGGGATATTTTTTTAATTAAAGGAAACTGAGCATAATTATCCGTCAGGGATGCAGACTTTTCAAAAGAAACTGAGCTAAATTGATTCGTCAGAGATGCAGTTTTCGGAATTGAAAGGAAACTGAGCCAAATAAAAGATCCGTCAGAGATGCAGCCTTTTGAGTTGAAAGGAAACTGAGCTTAATAGGTCCGTCAGAGGTGCAGCATTTGGAATTGAAAAGAAACTGAGCTAAATAGGAAACTTTGAATTGAAAAGGGAAGATCTGTGGGAATTCTGATTAATTAATTGTGGGAATTTTGGAAAAAAAAAACTAACTGAACACTATTTTAAGACGCTACTGTACACAATGTTATATGTTTTTCCATTCGGGGAAAGAATGTGGAGATTCTGGGCATTAGACACACGCGAACATGCTCCATACAGGTGACCATGAGAGAAGCACGGCTTTTCTATGTTGACCCCCGCTACCTGTAACGTTTGCCCTTGCTCTTTATTAATTGTTATTGCAAAACTGAGCTTAATAGGGAACTGCAACCTTTTGAATTGAAAAGGAAGATCTATGGCAATTATAGGGATCCGTGGTATAATAACATTTTCACCTTTTCCTACGCCTGTCAAAATTGTAGTGTGAGGGCACACCTGACAATTCTAGAGAATTTAGAAACTTTACGGCATATGAAGTGCTCTGTTCTGTGTCCATAACTGTGTCTACTGACAAATACTCTGTTATTTCTCCTGCTACTTCGCTTAATATATCTGAATTTATTTTGTTAACGCTCTCATTTTTTGGTGCAAGAATCGCCCTTTCACATAACCATTTGTCTTCATGCGAACGAACGCAGATTCAGATTTAACGAACAACATGTTCGTTAAATCTGAATAAATTAATTCGGAATGACTCTGTACTAAATTACAAAAATCTCTCGTCAATTTAACGCAGCCCTCAGCATCCGTTTCCAACCGCCCATCGCCAATTTTTAATAGTGTGTCAGCATAGTTTCCAGCATTGATATCATTATACAAATGCACTCTCATATTCGTATTTAAACTGAATTTTGTCACCTTGTTCCATAAAATAGACGACTTGAGGCATGCTTTAATTTCATCTGCAGGCGTGCCCTTTTGAATGACAGGTAAAGTTTGGCGAAAGTCACCAGCCAGTAAAACCACCATTCCTCCCATTACATCGGTATTGCTGCGCAAATCCTGGAGCATTCGATTATGCTTCTACAGCTTTTTTATGCGACATTGTACTTTCGTCCCGCACTAAAAGTTTGCATTGTCGTAGCATTATACCTCGTGCACTATTTTTGCTAAAGTTGCAGATCGGCGATTCTTCCTGGGCTAGATTTAGAGGGAGTTTTAAAACAGAATGTGCAGTACGGCCCCCGCTTAGCAGCGTGGCGGCTATACCGGAGGAAGCTACGGCCACAACAATGTTTTTATCTTTCCGTACTTGCACTAATTATAAATTTAACAAAAATGTCTTCCCAGTTCCTCCAGGGGCATCTAAAAAGAAAAGTGCACCATTTCCAGATTCAATTTGTCCTAATACTTTGTCAAAAACACGTTTTTGTTCGGAAGCAAGCGGGGTATAAATTCGGCTACCTGCTGCTGCAAAGCTGGTATATCGTAGTTTGTTTCACGTATAATTTCATCACTTAGTTCATTTTCGGTTGTTCGCTGAGGGCTTATCATTCCAAAGTAGCTTAATTTCTTGCCTACCATTGCCATTACTTTATCTTCAATTTTTCCAAGTGCTTCATTATAAATATGTTCATTGTATGTCATGTTTGCGTGTGTCTGCTGTAACCTTCGCAAAATATCTTCCGCCATGTACTCTTTATATTTGTCCCACAATTCATGTGCATTAGATAGTTGCAAAAAGATCCCTAATTTTGGCTGGTGACTGGCACTGCACAGCTTCCTCCATGGTTTCATCGCAGTGATTATCGTTTTCTAAAAGATGTACAGCTTCACATGCTTCTCTATAAGTTGCGCATTCCTGACCGTTGACAGTTTTAAGCTCTATATATAGTTATATAGTTATATCCTATATGACCTCGAACATGGTGCAGCAGCAATCGTAAACAGAAACATTCAAAATTAGTTACATGGACGGTATACACACGACCAAGGGCATCTGATGACTTTACACCGGGCCAATTTGCAACAGGCGCGCCTTGAATACGGCGTTTCCACTCCTTCCTAGATGTGTTCCAAGTATAATAGCGGGGGACTTCAGATATACACGTGCAAAGGGGGGTTTGACAAAGTTGAAAGAAGGCTGTTAGTGTAGTTTTTGGCGGTGATGCAATTTTTTCTTGGAAATTTCTTTCGGTGAAATATACACGCTCTCCATTTTCTAAGTGCACAGCAAGGTGAGTAACTGTTGGGTGCCTTTCGTGTAAAGGGAAGCCAAGGAGACGCCACGCTGCCTCGTTACTGCTGACATAACGCCCCGCTTGAAAGGTCTGTACTTCATTGACGGGATTTGCCTCACCTTCACTCCTGAGATTAAATATTGCTTGGTCGCTTCCTTTATTTATGTACTTACAGATATACTTGATTGCGCGGACAGAGCTACATGCTTCTACATTAATGTGGGCATTAAACATTTTACATAGAATGGACGAATACGGGACAATCCAGCTGTTATCTAAGGTTTCGAACGCTCCAGAGAGAGATTTGATTGTAACTTTCCTGCCACCATCTTCGAGAGCTCTGCGTCTGTATAAAGGGTAGCCATTGTCATTGTGCACTGTTTCTTTTAATAGCTGTTTAGGGAATTTCTTTGTACATTTTCCTTCTTTCATACATGGCGATATTTAATTTCGTGCTCCACATGGACCGTGATTCATATTTCGGACGATGGTATCATACAATTCTTTATCTTGCTCAGGATCCGGAATCTCGGCGTTTATTATGTCGTCTATTTAGCTGGGCCGCAACTTCTGTTTAAGCCATATTAGAATGTGGGCATGCGGTAATCCTCTTTTTTGCCATTCAATTGAATACATGACGCACTGCACCTCTTCGAAAATTTTCCCTTTGTTAATTACATACATTAATTTTTGTACTTTTAATCTAAATACTCTAGCAACAATAGCCGTGGTAGCTCAGATGGTTAGCGCTCGCTGTAAATTTCACAGTACGCGAGCAAACTGGGTTTGATCCCCACCGGCACCAATGAAATTGTTAATTGCAATTCTAAGTGCTGATTTACCACGTGCTCGGCGGTGAAGGAAAACATCGTGAGGAAACCTGCATGTCCAGCGAGAATAAGAAAAAAAATTCGAAGACATGTGAAGTTCGCCAACACGTATTGGGGCAGCGCGGCGGACACTTCCTTTTCCTAAAACCCTCAGAAATGAGAGGAGGCCTGTGCCCACCAGTGGGACGTATATAGGCTGTTACTTTACTTTTTTACTTTTACTCTAGCAACTACATCGTGTCTGTCAGTACTTTTTTGGCCCGGCATTAGCTCCTCGGTTATTTCTTTCCATGTGGGATTGCAAGTAAAAGTAACAAAAAGATCAGGTCTTCCGTAAGTTTGTACATAGGCGAATGCGTCTTGTGTGTATTCATGTAGGTAGCGGGGATAATGATGAGGGCAGAATTACCATTTTACCTAAATCTCTGGGGTTTACATTGGCGTCGCTAGAAACTGCATCTTGTAAATGTATATAATTCTTAACGCGCAGCTTTTTTTGATTTATAGATATATAACGGAGACGTTCACTTTCTACCTTCACATACGTGTCTACCAAAAATTGATGAAATAATTGTCTACACCGGGCTAAGAGGTTAAAATCATTTTCTCGCAACTTCATATGATACGCATAAAATACATGATGATACTTTTTTACCCATACACGATACTTTTTTGTTCGGAGTAGGCTCCTTTGTGACCTTTGTGAATGAGGGGAATTTGAAAATGATAACCCTCTTGTCCTTTGCAATAAATCAATGGGTATTGCAAAGTGTCATAAAACTTGTGTGTATCGGCTACCCGTTGCAACGTATCATCACGTGCTCGCAAGACAATGTCTCGTGAAGAAAATTGATCACCACTAATTACGGCTGCTATTTCGTTTATCAAAGGTGCATTGTAGCGCCTTTCATGCTCTCCTCGGGGGGTCCGATCTGCGTGAATGACGATTTTATAATCCTCTTCAGGTAGGTTTTCTAAAGCAGTTTTAAATGTTTTGACTAAAATGTTACGTTCTTTAACGTTGTTAGAATCTTTGAATTTTGAACACTATGTCTCTCTCAACTCCCTGGATAAATTGGCAGCGACCTTCTACCTCAATTTCTTCGTCACCCATAAAATATACTTGTAAAAATTTATGCTGTTCGTTTTCAGCTGGAAACAGTGAACCTATTCTATAATAAACCTACCGTTAATGTAGGCGAAAATCCCGGCATTATTATTTCCCGGTCAACTCCGAAGGACGTCATTTGAAAGCATGAGTTATACTTCCTTATCCTGTTTAACAAGCGCTGTTACTCATTAGCAGCATATAAAAAAAGAGTTTTCAAAGGTTCTTCTGGTTACCCAAGTAACGGAAGAGACACTTTGCCATTGGAACAGCACATGCCTACGGTCTCATCTTTCCATTTTAAAGCGCTGCAAAATCGACACGCCTTGTCCATCAGTCCGGTAACAACTAACCTGTGATTTTTATAATCAATCAACGGATCATAATTGAATGCTGCGTCATTAAAAACCAACCAATTATTTCTTTGAAAATTTTGGCGACGTTCAGCTTGGAGCTGTGCATTTGCATCTCTTCGCGCCTGTGTCTGTTCTGGTGTTTCAGATGCCTCCTATAGTAGATTGACTTTCAGCTTGCTCAATGAGTCTGTATTGAGTTTCATCAGGTGTTTCCGCGGCTCTTAAGGCGGCCTGACATTCCGATTGTTCGAATAGCCTTTGCTGACCTTGAGCAGGTGTTTTAGTAGCTCTTAAAGTAGATTGACATCATATGATACGCTTAAAAATCCATACATGATACTTTTTTGTTCAGAGTAGGCTCCTTTGCGACCGGGTTAATGAGTGGAATTTGAAAATGATAACCCTCTTGTCCTTTGTAATAAATCAATGGGTATTGCAGAGAGTCATAAAACTTGTGTGTATCGGCTACCCGTTGCAACGTATCATCACGTGCTCGCAAGACAATGTCTCGTGAAGAAAATTGATCACCACTAATTACGGCTGCTATGTCGTTTATCAAAGGTGCTGAAACACAGCTTTTAAAGTAGATTGACGCTCTGCCTGTTCAAGACGCCTTTGCTGAATTTGATCAAGTGTTTCAGTAGTCCTACGCTCTGCCTGTCAAAACTTTTCTCTTTGAGCAGGTGTTTCAGTAGCTCTTAAAGTAGCTTGACGCTCTGCCTGTTCAAGATGCCTTCGCTGACTTTGATCAGGTGTTTCAGTAGCTCTTAAAGTAGCTTGACGCTCTGCCTGTTCAAGACGCATTTGCTGACTTTGAGCAGGTGTTTCAGTAGCTCTTAAAGTAGCTTGACGCTCTGCCTATTCAAGACGCCTTCGCTGACTTTGAGAAGGTGTTTCTGAAGCTCTTAAAGTAGCTTGACGCTCTGCCTGTTCAAGACGCCTTTCCTGATTTTGAGAAGGTGTTTCGGAAGCTCTTAAAGCAGTCTGACGCTCTGTCTGTTCAAGACGCCTTTGCTGACGTTGAGAAGGTGTCTCAGATACTCTAAAAGCAGTTTGACGCTCTGCTTGTTCTTGCCTTCTCAGTTCAGCATCTTCTAAAGATTATAGCGATCGAGCTAATCTTTTCGCTTGTCTTTGAGAAGATACTCGTGAAAGGCTAGACTTACGTTTGCGAGGCATTATTTAGTAACTAAAAACCTATTTATAAAAAAAAACGTTAAAATACCTAAAAGGAATTAAATTTCCTTTTAAATATTTTTTTAAAAGTAAATCCAAAATATCTAAAGGGAATAAATATTCCTTTTAAATATTTTTAAAATCAAAACAACAAAACCAATTCAAGACACAACACGAATCTGAAAACGATAGCCAAAAAAATCGAATCAACTTAAACCAAATCACAAAACAAATCGCAGAAAACCGAAATCGAAAGCAGTAGTCAATATAAATATAACCAACGAAAAAAGAAGTAAGTGTATAGGTAGCGTATACACTATCTGTACTATTAATATTCCTTTGAAATATTGTTAAACAACCTAAAACAACGAAAACCATTTCACGATTCTAAATAAACAAAATCCAAAATCAAAGCCAGAGTCTAAATATGTATAAAGGAATACCAACCAAATCAACAAAACCGATCCAAGAAAATACACAAATCCGAAAATGAAAGCCAATATAAATCCATTCAACCTTAACCAAATCGCAAAGCAAATAACAAACAATCAAAATCGAAAGCAGGTAGTCGAATAAGCTACGAAATAGAAACAATTTAAGCGTATGGGTACCGTATGCACTATAAGTTGACGCGCGGCTCAACGACGGGAGTTAAGTACATGTCAGGAAACATTTCGTTACCGCGTTTTAAAAACCTAGTAACGACATCTAGCGGAATCAATTTAAACTATGTATACGTTAGTTAACTCTCAAAAATATTTTTCTTATAATTTTGCACAATTTTCCTTATTGTAATACCGATTAATTCATAACCACATATAAGAACTGTATTCATTTCCGTTCAATAAATATTACTAAGGCTTATTAATCAGGCTTACTAAGAACTGTTTCTACCACAGTTAACTAATAGTTAAGGGTGAAAGCGTGACAGGTGGTGATAGTATTTCTGATCCATACTTATAATCACGCCTGTAACCCTTGCGGGGTAGGCGGAGCATCAACAGATTACTTAATATCGTCTGCGAGGTTATCGCCTATTCTGTGAATTACAATGCACCAAAACGTTTGAAGAAAATCAGCTGGTGAATTTTATGTTTTTTATCGCTCTCTTCCCGGTCCTGCGTGAAAAATATAGATCCATACATTTTTTATCTTAATTTTGGTAAAAAGACATAATAATCCAGATATTCTGACCTTCTGTGTTCGTCCATCGTACCGTCGTCCGTCTTGTAGAATCACGGTGGCGCCACCTAGCTGACTTTAATTTTGCAACATATTCGATTTTCCCACGGGAATGAGATGTTTTTCCGCGGAAAAAACGTAGCCTATGTCACCCTACAGCCACCGAACTATCCCAATACAAAAAATCATGCCATGCCGACACTCTGTTGCGACATGAAAGAAGGACAAACAAACAAACAAACAAACACACTTTCGTATTTATAATATTAGTATGGATAGCACCAAGTAGCCCCACGGCAACACGCATTATTAGAAAGACAATTTGAAGAGAATCGCATAAAAAAATTGAGATGGAATAGTTTTCGTTACTCATGTGCCAATTCCTCCTGGACTGACTCGTATGTGCAATACTAAGGTGACCTGCATTATAAATCGAATATTGTGCATCGGGTACGTTTTGATTTTATTAAGCTCGAGTTTTTAATGTTTTCTTCGTGACCATTTCTGAGAGGCCTGTGCACAAATAATACTATAATAATAACCTTAATAAGCTTCCGTGATCACTTCCTGGCGAGATCGGATGATCCATTCTATAATAACATCATTTCTAGTGATAAAGGACTTACCCCTCTATCCTTAGCCAACGAGCAATGGCAGGACCCGGTAGTACAGAGCATTTCCGACCGGGAGATCGTATGGAAGGAGAAGGAGCTCCACGGGAGGTACTACAGGGCTCTACATGAGCCCCACGTAGATACAGCCGCCTCCCTCAATTGGCTACGTTTCGATGACCTCTTCGGGGAAACCGAGGGTTTTGTCTGTGCAATACAGAATCAGGTTATTAAGACCAACAACTATCGGAGATACATCCTAAAGGATGGCACCGTCGCCCTCTGTCGAGTTTGTCGCCATCCCGGGGAGTCATGTCATCTCCGGTTGTTCGGCGCTTTCTAACTCTGAGTACTTGCACAGGCACAACCTAGTAGCCAGAATTCTACACCAGGAGCTCGCTCTGAAATACGGTCTCGTGGACCGGAAATTGCCGTATTACAAGTACTTGCCGGAAGCCGTGCTCGAAAATGACCGCGCCATCATCACGGACAGGACTATTCTTGCGAATAAGCCTGATATTGTGCTGATGGACCGGGCACAGTCAAGGATATTTTTGGTCGACATTACCATTCCGTATGACGAGAACTTCGTGAAAGCCGAAACAGATAAACGAATAAAATATCTGGACCTGGCTCACGAGGTGACCGACATGTGGGGTGGTATGCCGGCCGAAATTATTCCTATAGTCGTCTCTGCGAATGGGCTAATCCCAATCAGCCGTTCGGGTCATCTGAGGCGACTGGGACTCCGTGACGGACCGCTCCGGGCTCAAATGCAGAAGGCGGTGCTCCTCGATACCGCCCGCATCGTCCGCCGGTTTCTTTCCCTTTTCTCCTAACCCTCGGCCGTTTGGTCTCCCCTGCCGAGGGCTTCCATCTGTTTGGGCTTTTATTTATTTATGTATTTTTGTATTTATTTTATTTTAATTATATTTATGTATATTTATCTTTTCTATTTAATTTATAATTATATATTTACAGAACCCAACCAGATGAGAAAACTATATAGATACCCCACATAACCTTAATAACCTTATTTTGTATTTTTTATTTTTATTATTATTTTTGGATTGGCGTCGCCAAACCCGATTCGCTGTGTTGACATACTGAGTAAATTTACACATTTTAGACATATGTCCAATATATATTAAATAAATATATCTTCTGTTGAACTGTACTTGGGGTTGAAAGTCGGCATAACAATCAAAAAGAGAATTCCGATTATCCACCCCGTTTAGGGTGGATAAACGAACACCCGTTACCGAGTATCCACCCTAGGGTGGATTCCTCAGGGTGGATAAACGGAATAACCCAACAACACGTATCTTTAATTTATTGTTTGTGTTATAATTGTTTGAGTAATTACTTTAATATTTAATTATAATGATGGTGTTATCCTTGCTGTCCCTGAATTCCACACCGCGGACATTGCCTGACTTGCACACCGGACTGATCAATACTGATGCGAAAGTCGCGAGTATGTGTGTAAATGTAAGCTCCTACATTCTTGGCCTCCTAATGCCTTTGTCCAGCTTTAAAGGCTGCTGTTACATATATGTGTACTTACTTGTAAAATTCTTCCTCTTTTTTTTCTTCAGCACGACGTCGCCAATAGCGCTTCAGGTTTGGGCTGGGCTGAACAATTTCTTCGACCTCTCTTAAATACTCAGCTTGTTTCTCCTGCAAGGACCTCTTCAAATCTTCACAAGTCACTGGAATAAAATTTATATGAATAAAAGCAAACGAGCTCTCATTCCACTTTTCTGAGTACCCATAAAGCTGTTAATTTCAACTTAGGCTTTTACCACTTGTGGCCTAGGGTTAAAGAATATAAGAATCGGGAGAATTAAAAAGTGACACTTATTTGTAACCAATTTGTTTTTCTGTATATTTGTTACCGTACGTTAATGCATGAACCACCAGGTGGTGCTTATTTTCAGCTTAGGAGGCTGCCTGTACTACCCTCTCGTCTATTAACAATCGTCCAATTAGAAGTCAATAAAATTACAGGCTCTCAAGAGTTACAAACCCGTTTTCAGTGCCTGAACATAGCCATATGGCCTATGTTCAGCAGTGGACTTGTGAAGGGCTGTAATGATGATGATGATTTCAGTGCCTAGAAGACTGCAATTTGGTGGACGATATGAATGTTAAGCTCGTGAAAACTGTCCATGCGATCGGAGCTAAGTTTTGCAAGACCCGCCGCAGAAGAACACAAAAATCTCCTATCACACTCTTAACCTCATGACTATTAGACGGGAAATGAAGTTACAGTAGTGTGTTTATACCAGTTCTGGCTCACCAACCCTCGAGGCCTGCAGGTGGGTCGACGAATCCTAAAAAAAAGGTTTTGGCATGTTCTTTGCGTAGGATGCGCGGTTCTGGAGATGTACAGATCAATTAACTAATATCTAACTTTGAAATAATACTAGTTTTTTACGGAATTTATCGCGTATTTAACTTTTTAAATACCCGACGTTTCGAACGCTTTACAGCACAGTGAACGAGTGAAGTCGGCCACAGTCGAGCGTGTACCTGCTGTACTGCCATATGTTAGAGGAGTCACTGACAAGATTGGCTACATCTTGAAGCGCGCTTCCATCAAAACATACTTCAAGCCGCTGAAGAAGATTGGTCAGTTTTTACCATCAGTCAAGTGTAATGTCCCTCTGCAAGATGCAGGAGTGTACAAGCTTGATTGTGAATGTGGTCTCTCCTATATAGCACAAACTAAAAGATCAATTAAAACCCGCGTTAAAGAACATATAGCTGATGTAAAGAATCGACGCTCTGGGAAGTCTGCAGTCTGTGAACACGTACAGGATCGTCCCCGTCACTACATCAGATTTGATAGACCACAAATCCTCGCTAAAGAACACCGATTCCTTCTAAGGATGATTCGCGAGGCTATTGAAATCAAAAAAACATCCTAATTTCAATAGAGAAGATGGCTGGGTGCTACCATCTGCTTGGGATCCTATAATAAATAAAATTAAATCCCAGCCCAAGCATACAACTGCAAGACTTCAAGATACCATAAGTTTATACTGTGTAGATCGGAACAAAAGTTAAATTTTAATCCATGGTAATTGCGGTTAACTATGACATCCGGACGTTGAACATCTCAGTCCCGCCCGTGACCATGAGTGCTGTAAATCGTTCGAAACGTCGGGTATTTAAAAAGTTATATACGCGATAAATTCCGTAAAAACTAGTATTATTTCAATGTGTATTGTTCGCGTAAATATAAGAAATGATTAATATCTAACTGATATCCGGTGGGCCTGCACCCTCATTAGCGTTTCATTGTTCAGCCTTTCCTGTGTGAAACATCTCATCTACTAAAATATCGTTGTCCAGTGTCTTCCCTGTAAATATGCTCGTAAAACTATACATTGAATATCCCTGAAACTTATATAGCAAATACATTAAGCAATATTCACCACAAACTGAAGTCCACTCATTCTGAATCCTATCAACATTCTAGTCCCATCTTGTACAATTCCTTTTTAAAAACTTTAGATGTATCGTTTATGTGATCGTCCGTATGAATCAAAATATTGACCGATGCCATTCCTATTGATATATAAAGCTATCCAATGTGAGCCAGGTGTACCATCTGTATCCAAATTGCATATTATATACCTTGGCACGTGTAAATAGGCAGTCTATTAGCAGCATAAACATTATTTTCTAGACTGGGATGAATCTTTTTCAGATGTAGTTGTACATCTAGTGTATCTATGTCAGTGTCATGGAGATATTTCTGCTGGGATGAAAGTCGCGATATCGCATTCCAGGAGCTCAAGGAGCGTCTGTGCAAAACACCATTTTTTTTTCGGTGTGCATCAGGGGCAAGGAATTTATAGTTGACCCAGACGCAAGTGATACAGGACATGGCGGTGTGTTGTCTCAACGGAATGGTGATCAGGTTATGATAGCGTACTACAGCAGGTCATTGTCAAAACCGAAAAGGAACTATTGTGTCACAAGACGCGAATTGCTAGCTGCGGTAAAGTCGTTGCAGCATTTTATCAAATATCTTCTAGGGTGGAAAATTCACTTACGAACTGACCATGCTGCACTAAAATGGCTATTGCAGTTCAAAAATCCAGAAGGACAAGTTGCGAGGTGGATTGAACTACTGCAAGAATACGACTTTGTGATCGATCATCGAAGCGGGAAATCTCATGGCAACGTGGATGCATTGTCAAGAACACCTTGTCCTGAAGATTGCAAGCATTGTACTAGGCAAGAAGGTAAGGAAGTCGTATCTGTGAGGATGCTCAGGACAGACCACCTCAGCAACGAGTGGTAGGACAGCTTACAACATGCACAGCAGGAAGATCCAGACATCAAGCAGATTCTGGAATGGATGAAGGCCAGTGCTCCTAAGCCCAAGTGGAGCGACGTCTCAGCGATGAGTTCGACTACGAAAAGCTATTGGGCCCAATGCGACAGCTTGCTGCTTTAGGATGGAATTCTGTGCCGTAAATGGGAAATTGGTCGGGGAGACGGATATCATTTGTAAATGGTTGTCCCTAAAGCTAAAATACCGGATGTTCTACAGCTGTACCATAATGATTGTTCGGGAGGCCATCTGGGAGTTAAACGAACTCTACTGAAGATCCGAGAACGGTTTTACTGGGTCCACTGACAAAACGACGTCGAGGACTGGTGTCGCAAATGTACAAGTTGTGCGGCTGTAAAGGGAGCGCAGACTCGTAGTAGAGGTGCACTGAAGTTGTACAATATTGGTGCACCATAGGAGGGAATAGCCATTGACGTAGCAGGGCCGTTTCCGAAAAGTGAAAATGGTAACAAGTATTTCATGGTTGTGATGGATTACTTTTCACTAAGTGGCCAGAAGTCTTCGCCATTCCAAATCACGAAGTTTCAACAGTTGCAGATAAACTAGTACATGAAGTCTTCTGTCGTTTTGGAGTACCTTTAGAGATTCACAGCAATCCATGAAGGCATTTTGAGTCTCAAATATTCCAGCAAACTTGCCGAGTTATGGGTATTCATAAAACAAGAAAGACTTCTTACCATTCGCAATATGATGGAATGGTAGAACGATTTAATCAGACCTTGGAGAGGTACCTAGCAAAAGTTGTAGACAATCGGCAACGAGATTGGGACACGCAAAAACAACCGTTTTTGTTGTCATATCGAAGCGCTGTTAAAACATTGTAAGAGGGTTACGGCTGCCTACGGACCTTATCACCGGGATACCACCTGATGCCCCACGCAGTATAACCGGTTATGCAAATGACTTGCGGAACAAAATGAATGAAATTTATGAGCACGTCAGATAATCTGGCCAGCAAATGTCTGAGAAGATGAAAACCCAGTATGACCGCAAAATGAATAACAAAGGGTTCGACGAAGGTTCACTAGTGTGGTTGCACAATCCAGACCGCAACAAAGGAAAATCTCCTAAGCTTCAAGCTAAATGGGACGACCCGTACCGAATTGTGACAAGGATCAAACCTACCGGATACAAAGAGGTGCAAAAGGTACTCCTAAGATAGTCCAGTGGATCGACTGGCGCGTTATTATGGGGGCCGATAGTGCTCGGGACGAGCATGTCTTAGGAGGGGACAGTGCAACACTGCGCCATAATTAATGCCCAGTATACGGCGGGTGATTATTGGCGCCATCTGCTACTTGCAGAAATAGGAGCATCAAGATCTTTCCAGAACTTTTCGACTAGCGCCATCTAGTGTCGAGTGGCAAGGGCTTACTGAAGGATTCTTTGCTAGAACTTTCTACCATTAGTCGGTTGGGACCGGTATGTACTCAAATGTTCGGGATGTTTCAGTGGAAAAGGCCTATATAAAGCCGGCTAAGGACCGCGACCGGGACAGTATTGAATTGGCGATACGAGCAAAGCTTTCGGAGCGAAATAGAGTGAACCAAAGTGTTAAGTGTAGTTAATTATTAGTGTGATTCAAGTTTTAATTGGTTGTTCAATTTTGGTAATTATATCGGCAGTTTTTATTATCACGAACCTTAAGCTCGTAACAACACTAATTGATAAAGATGACGTCCCCAGTCAAGACATGACCCTCCGTTCCATGGCTAATTTAGAGTCTATGGGAACAGGTCAGGGATATGTCAAATCCAAAACAGCGTTGTGATACTCAAAGGTGCTTATATGTTATAAAGATAATTTTATGTACATCCAAATGTCACAATATTTACTTATCGTTGATTGTTTTTAAGTTTTCGGGTTTAAAAAAAGTTAAAAGTCACAACCTATATACGTCCCTCTCCTGGGCACAGGCCTCCTCTTATTTCTGAGAGGGTTTTAGGCCAAGGAATAGTCCGCCACGCTGCCCCAATGCGTGTTGGCGAACTTCACATGTCTTTGAAATATTTTTATTTCTTATTTCTCAGACATGCAGGTTTCCTCACGATGTTTTCCTTCACCGCCAAACACATGGTAAATTAGCACTTTAAATTGCAATTAACAATTTTATTGGTGCCGGCCATATTGTGAAATTTACAGCGAGCGCTAACCATCTGAGCTACCACGGCCCTTTTCGTGTTTAATATTCCTTAACATTAATTTAATTAATTAATAGAAACCCAGCATAAGAAAATGTTTTTTTTTAATGAATTGGCGACATTTAATAAAACTGTTTGCACTTATTTTATGTAAACAAACTTTTAGTCAATTTTGACTGTAATTCTTAATAAAGTTGAAAATTAAAATTTTTTGTAAACAAACCGGTGTTTTATTTATCCACATTTTATACTATACCTGATCTCCTCATGGCATTCTATACATTATCTAGGTATTATACCATATTATACAATACCTAGGAAAGGTATGTTATGATTAAATATTTTATACATTGCCTAAGCAAACTCGAAAATACATGAACACCTAGGTATTCTATACAATGGCTAAATTTTATACACTGCCGGTAATACATATACGAGTACAAATATTCAGAAAGCTTTTAAGAAAGAGAATAAGCTAGAGAAGCCAGCAATCAGTGCCGGATTCAGCAAGCGCGGGGCCTGTAGCAAAAGCAAATCTATCGAGGGGCCCTTGATCTGCTATGGGTTCTTAAGTATTAAGTGGTAAAAATAATTTAATACTCAATACGTTTATTAGCCATCTATATGTTACAATTTGTTGATGTGTAATAGTATAGTAAATTAATATGTACACTGTTTAGACTCTGATAAGTATAAAAAGTCAAAGGTGAGATTTTCCTGGCAATTTAGAATGATTTTGATTAGAAACTAATAATTCAAAACTGACGTTACTGCACAATTAATTGTAAATCTTTTTAGTACATTTTTTAGAATTTCTATTTATTGCAAAGTACGTGGGTAGTAAGACATTTTTCCTTGACCTAGAAAAATAAAAATAAATATTTTTCTATATAGTTTCCTTGTCTACACATACAAGTCTACACACTTCTCCCAGCGATGCTCCCATCTCTCTAAACCGTCCAAATAGTACTCGGCGTTTTTCTCTACAAAATAATTGCAAAAAAGAAGGTGATTGCCTCCTCATTTGACGAAAATCTCTGTCCTCCGAGTGCAATTTTTTAAAAAGAAGTCACTTGGGTCTACATGCGGTGGGTAAGGCGGATGGTCAAGCAGTTCAAACCGTAATTCGTGGATTTTCGCCATGGCAAGGTCTGAGGTGTGGCGAGGGACGGCGCGTTGTCAAAAAACAGTCACCATCACTTCCTTAGCCGAAAAAACAATTTATGCCTCTTTTGTGAGCAGTTTTACATTTATTATCCCCTATTTTGACTGTATATTTGTTTCGGAAGTATAATGGTGTATCCAAATTTCATCTAAAGTAATTAATCGGCGCCAAAATTCATCTCATTGCACATCAACATTGCAAAACCGCAAATCGGGTTCTAAATTGGGGAAGCATAATTCTAATGAATTATCCATTAGGAATTTTCGTAGATACTGCCTATAGCATCAGCTATATCCGTTTTGAGCAGCTCAAAAAGCTGCACTAATTCGCCTTCTCTCTCAAATCATTTGCATAAACACTGACCATAATTGGAGTTTCTTTCAAAATTTCTTGATCAGTAATAGATTTTAACTGTCGAAATATCCTGAAAAAACTAGTTAGATTTTGATATGCTTTTATGCGTTTATCTAAAACAGATTAGTTAGTTATTGAAAATGACAACAAACACCTCAATTTCAAACTGTTTACCAGGTGTTTATTTTCCAATAAATTCATGTACACTAGATCCGCTAAAATGGTCGTACTTTGTTTCGCTTGCGTGACTTGAAATCTGTTGCTGATATTCATGACAGCCTGTCAGACCTTTGACTTTTGTTAGAATTTTTTTAAAGGAGAGGGGGCAAATATGCATACGGTTCACAAGTTGATAATTAACTACCGCCGCCCATGAAATACTGTAGCACCAGAGGAATTGCAGGTACGTTGCCGGCCATTTAGAAAGGTGTGGTAAGCTCTTTCTTGAAGGTCTCTAGGTCGTGTCGGTTCGGAAAAATCGCCGGTGGTAAACTATTCCACAGAGAGGTCGTACGCGGAAGAAAACTCCTAGTGAAACTTATACAGTGGTTGGATCGCCAAGCACCCAGATGGTGTCGATGGTGTCGAGAGGTAGCCGCGTAGTGCGTTCATGAAATTTGGCGGCTGCGATTAATCCGAACAATTCCGCAGAGCACACCCCGTGGTAGATGCGAGAGAAAATGCTAAGAGATGCAACATCTCTTTGCAGTGCCAGTGAGTCAAGCCGATCGGAAAGCACTCGGTCGTCGACGATTCGAGCCGCTCTTCGCTGAATGCGGTCAAGTGGAAAGAGCTGGCACTGGGGAATCCCAGCCCAGATATGGGAACAGTATTCCATGTGAGCCCGAACCTGCGCCTTGTAAAGTTGCAGGCGGTGTGCCTGCATAAAATACTGTCCCGTTCTGCTGAGCACGCCAAGCTTTTTAGAGGCCAATTTGACCTTCTCTTCCAAGTGACCACGAAACTGTTCGTTACTCGATATGTCGACACCAAGGATTCTGATGCTAGCTAAGGCAATAAGGATAGTGCCTTGAAATTGAGGAGATACGACAAAGGGGTTCTTTATAGCTCTAAACGTGCAAACTTGTGTTTTCTGAGGGTAAAACTGGACTAGATTTAGTCGCCCCAATCCGAGACTTTGTTCAGCAAAGACTCGACTTCAGACACAAGTTTGTACCGGTACTCGTAGACGTTTTCCCGAGAAATATTAGCACGGCCGGTGAATGTTACCGGTTTGCAACATATCATTGATATGCAGAAGAAACAGCTTTGGTGATAGCACGCAGCCTTGTGGAATGCCAGCATTAATAGGCTTGTAACCGGAGCATGCATCGATCTTGATGCTCTGATCTGCAAGAAAGCTCGTGATCCAATTGCACAATTTTTCGGGAAGCCCATAGGAAGGGAGCTTCGAATGAAGCGCTTTATGTGCCCGATAAACCCGATCGAAGGCTTTCACAAAGTCTAAACTAATAGCCAATAACTCCCTGGAATGCTACTGCTTCCGTGCATCGATGAGTCAGGTAGACCAGAAGATCACCAGCTGATCGACCCCGACGAAAACCGTATTGGCGGTCATTAATCAGCTGGTGATCCTCAAGGTACCTCATGAGCTGGCAGTTAACAATAGACTCCATTGTTTTGGAGAACAAGGAGGTGATGGCGATAGGCCGGTAGTTGCACGGGTCTAAGCGGTCGCCTTTTTTAGGGATCAGGTGGACAAAGCCGTATTTCATGATTTTGGGACTACGCCTAGGGAGTAGGAGTACCGGAAAAGACGCGTTTGAACTGGTGCCAACTCTTGAGCACACGTCCCCAGCACAATTGGGGGGATTCCGTCAGGCCCACTCGACTTGTGGATATCCAGGGAGAGGAGTGCTTTGTGAACCGAGCGCTGTGTGAACCGCACATACAGCATGGAGCACTCACATCGTGGGATGGTCGGCGGTGTGTTCTCTCCGACATCGAGGGTCGAGTTGGACGCAAATAGAGAGTCTAGCAGATCGGCTTTCTCCTTTGCGGCATGGGCCAGTGAGTCGACCTCCCTGTGCAGAAATGGAAGAGATGGCTGACAGAAATTCTTTTGGACAGTCTTGGCTAGAGAGCCAATTTTACCTATGTGCTCTGACTTTGCCTTGGCAATGACTCTTTTGAAGGACTTGGAGGCGAAATTGTACTTTTTTTTTAGGGTGCTGATATTTAATGATGCGTCAGCTCAGGCCCGGTAGCACTCCTGCCTAATGCATGATGCTATTTTACGGGACCGACTAAACCATGACTGTGATCTGCCTCCGATGGGTACCACAGAGGAAGGAATAAAAAGTTCCATACCCTGAAGTTGTCTACCATGTAATATTTGTTGAGAAATGTTATATTTTTATTTTTATTTACTCTTAATCTGTGTTTTAGAGCAACTTTAAAAATCTAAATTAAAAATATGTTTTTTAGATTAAGTATTGAAGTAAGTAGGTATCACATTAGTATTCGTTAATCAATGTTACGGAGAGGGGGGATTTCTAACACAAGTATTTATTTACTTAAAAGAACTCCTCATTCAAAACACTGCTATGTAAAAACTCTGATACTGAATAAATTATTTGATTTGATTTAATTTGATTTGAAGTACCACAACAGCGACAGAATCAGCAACAAAGTTGGGATCGTCCGACGTGAAATCAACTGCCCCCAAGGTAGGATGCAAAGAACGACCGCATCCTATCCTAATCGGCTGACATATAGTGCCAAACACAGCGATAGCCTGCAGAATGTAAAGGCAATTTCAGTGTAAGTGGCACCACACTCGGTACAAGACAACGATCCGAGGAGCCAAGAGGGGCATCGACAGAGACCTGATATTCGTCCGAATGAGAAGTTACCAGAAGTTTCAACAGGGAAGGTACATGATCTTCCACATTTTCGATCCGCGTGGGCGTGGTAATCAGTTGTGTCAGACCATATGCCAAAACACAGTCATAAACTGATCTACCCGCATGATAGGGTAAACGAGAACCAAAAAAATAAAATCAAAAAGTTAAAATCGCCGAGAATTACCATCTGCTGTAGCAACGAATCTGTAGCCATTTGGGCGTGGTCGAAGAGTCAATCTGTTTCAGCATTACCGCTATGGGACCTATAGAGGCACCCGTAGATGCGCGGATAATCGTCGCTGTCTAGATTGTCGCTGGGGAGATTTGGGCCTCAGGCCACCTGCACTCACCAAACGAAACGCGGAAGCAAAGCTTCCACCATATACCACCCCGGCTCGAGCCGGCCCATACGTGCAACAGCGAAAGCCGGTCCGTGGCTCTATCACTGTAAAAATTCAATATCTAAAAATGTAGATCGCATTGTTTGGACATATTCATATAATAATTCATAATCGGTGTATCGCGTATGAAGAAAAATATAACCATATTAGACTATGGTAGCGACGCAATAGTCGCTTGCACGCGTTCCAGTAGGTATTCCATTCCACGTAGTTGTCACTATTTCCGTTTCATGCATTGCTTGCTCAATGCAATTAATTTGATAAATTTCTCGCATGTTATTTTACATAAATATGACGAGTGTCCTTTTTTTATTGACATAAGTTTGTTGTATCGGTGTGGATAAACCGATAGTGACAGTAAGTTCCACAGTTTGGTCGCACGAAGCAGAAATTGTGGACCGCCAGCCATCGAGTTGATGAGGATGGAATTTCGAACTATGTCGCAGTGTACGATGGTGGAATTCAGCAGCTGGAATTAATCCAAACAATTTCTCTATGCACTCCCCGTGGTATATGCGATAGTAGATGCAACGTCTCTTCGCAAGGCCAGTGGATCAAGCCGATCGCAAATAACTTGATCGCTGACGATACGGACCGTTTTCCATTGAATATGGTCAAGTGGATGGAGCTGATACTGGGGTGCCCCGGCCCAGTGATGAGAACAGTATTCTATATGAGGCCGAATCTGCGCTTGGTAAAGCTGGAAGTGGTGGTCCGACATAAAATACAGAAGAGAGCCATTAGAGCAATATATAATTTAAAGCCAAAAGAGTCACTGAGACAACAATTTAAGGAAATTAATATATTAACTCTGGCCTCTCAATACATTTATGAAAATGTAATGTACGTACACAAGAATAAACGTAGTTTTGCAAAAATAAGTGATATTCATTCTGTAAATACTAGGAACAGACACAAGCTAGTAGTACCAGTTACTCGACTCCACCGAGTCAGTAATTCATTCTTGGGGCGATGTATACGCTTTTACAACAAAATCCCAGAAAATATACAAAATTAGTCATACGCAAAATTCAAAAATTTTATTAAACTAAGTTTGTATAAGCCAGCCCAGGCCTTGTAACACTCCTGCTTTTGCCGCGAAACAATTATGCAGGAGCGTCCAAACTTAGGGATCTACCGCCTATAGGCACTACAGATGACGGGATAAAAAGTCCCATTCCCCGAGACAGCACATCGGCAACAGACTCAGCAACGATTTTTTTAGATCATCCAACAAGAAGCAAATCCGTTCCAATGTGTAGGATGCAAAAAGTCCGCATCGAATATCAATTCGCTGACCTATAGTGCCACACACGGCGGCAGCCTACAGATCACGCCTGAAATGAGCAAGTGATGGGCACTTTACTCTGGATCAGGCAGTGGTACAAGGAGTCAAGAGGAGCATCGACAGAAACATGATATCCGTCCAGATGAGAGATCAGCAGAAGGTTCAACAGAGAAAGTGTATGATCCTCCACATTTAGAATCTGCGTGGATGAAGTGACCAGTTGTGTCAGACCATATACCAAGGCAAATTCGTAAACAAAAAAACTATCAGCAATTTTAAAACAAGACCATAATCGCCCGTAATTTTAAAAGTAATTTTTTTCTCTTTTTTTGTGTTTGTTTTACATGCACAATATAAAGGTCCTCTAATTAATGCTGGAAAAATTGCTGGATAAGACTTACTGTTTTTTTTTATGCCCTCACTAATTTTTCAGTTTACTCACTGTTTCGTTTCTTTTTGTATAAGGTTGTTAAATCGTAAAGTCTTTACAATTAAATTCAGTTTTTTTAGTTTATTAAGATTAGATAATATACTATATGATGTTGAGCTTCTGAGCATTTTATAATGTATATGTACGTACATTTAAATGTGTATGATGTATATACGTATGTATTCATGTATAGATATATATGTGATATGCAAGTGTACAGTTCACTTATACATTGTATTATTAGTTCCAAATAATACCTCTTTTATACTGATTCCTTCCCCACTCGCTTCTCAGAATGGTTGTTTTTAATTTTTAGCTTTAAGTAATGTATGACCGTCCGTGAAGTGAATATTGGGCATTTATAATGCAAGGTACAGCAGCAGTTAGCTGAAATAGGGACCTAATATGACTTCACAAAAATCCATTTTATTTTTTATTGTAATATTTTGAGTTTTTTTTCTCTTTGTTAGTTCAAATAAAGTTATTCATTCTTTCTTTCTTAAACAAATCCCACATGAACAGCAGTACAACAACCAAAACCTACGGCGTGGTGGGCATGAAACTTGTATGTTTACCGTATGGAATTCTGTGTTTATTTTCGCCAACGAATTAATCGGTTGCTAATTTTCTACGTGGATTGGCTATAGATACACGTTTTTGTGATATGAAGTAAATTCAATGTACCTACAACGTTTTGCTAACCTTGTTACGTGGTTAATCCGGCACTGCCAGCAATACATTTTATCCCTAGGTTGCCGTAAAATACAAACTATGGAATGCCAAAAATATCATTAAGAATTTTGAAAAAATCCTCAGAAATTTATGAAAGTTGTTTAAAACGGGTTATAATACTAAGATATACATGAAAGATAATAATAACAATTGTCAATCAGGTGTTCCCTGCAAAACCATTTCTAATGTGGTTTGTAAAATCAATTGTATATGTTAATGGTACGTAGCCAATACGTTAAAGAGTTCGTGGTAGAGCCACGCTGCAGCTTTATTATCATTGTAGCACGAATGGGTTGGCTCGACCGGGGAAGGATCACGCTCTCAAAAATACCAGCGTAACATAGCAGCCTAATGCTGCTGTGTTTCGTATGCTAAGTGTAGATGAAAGGAGGCCCTTTTAAATGGAAACGTGGCATTTTGTCTTAGTCCTCAGTGTGTGATCAGAGTGTAGATGTATTTTGTTTGTTAATTGAGGATAGATGTAAATGTCTATGGGCAACAATATCCTCATCATTTATCATCAGATGAACAGTGTGCTCGCTTGTTACTTTTATTCTATAAAGAAATGACAAAATGTTCCACGACGTATGTCTCGGGACATTCCACGTAGTTGTTGAGCGACATGTTGCGCAACATGCCGCTCCTTTTCCCCCCAAGTATATCCAAGGCTTTATTAATTCTATTGACAAACCTTCATCAGTATCACTCTTCGCAGACTTCTGGCGTGGAGTTGGAGCCTTTGTTGTAATTGTAGGTTTGGCTCGACTCTGAATATCATCAGCAAGCTGACTCTTGAGGTCTTCGTACATCCTTTTGAGTAATACGTAAAATATCATTAAAAATCATAAACACTCACGACTTTCACCCAGAGTGGTAGGCAGAGACTAGAGACTTCCATTTGGCACGATCCTGACACACCTCTCTCGCCTCCTCCACATCCATATACCTATGCATACATGCTCGTCAGTTAAGGGTACTCCTAATTCGGCCCATTTTCATAATATCACCAATTTGGTCAATACACTTTCGCCTGGGACGTCTCTTTCCGATTCAGCCGTTCACTTCTGCAACATAAATTTGCTTTGTCACTCTTTCCTCATTCATTCTTTCTACATGACCATACTACCGAAGCACTCCTTTCTTAATCCTGGTCACAACATCATCTTGCAAACTACACTCTTCTCTTATAACACAATTTCTCACTACACTGTAAAATATTTTCTGTTATTAAGTACTAATTGTAATTGTAATTATTAAAAAAACTTCCTACGGTGCATTAAATACCCACTAAATGTAATCATCATCATCGTTACAGACGATCACAAATTTTCTGCTGAACATCCGTCTCCTCCATAAAATGCCAAGAACGTGGCATGTTTCATTAAGCTTATATACATATAGCTAATAGAGATTATTCACACAGTACTGCGCTAGATGGTAAGATTATACTCTAAAACCTTTATACTTTATCTAACTTATCCGTTGCTATATCAGTCACCGTTTGTTTTTTCTGCTCCTTATGTTTTCTTTACGGGTTTTATCACGCGGAGAATAACTATAGGATAGTGAGCTTCCAAATGCGGCCTGCAAGGAAAAACCACGTCTTGATTCCGTAAGTTATTACGGGCAGCGCGTAATGGTTATATGAGCCAAGGCTGATGTTTTAAAATTCTGAGGACTACCGGACGAGGATACAGAGAAAACATATTTAGTAACCATCTGGTAATTAAGTACACACCGCCTAAGCAGCAAGCAAGCTGTATACAGGCTGTATTGAAGTTCGTTTTTGTACTAGCGGCTGTAATTATGGCTGTATAAATGCTGTATAAGCGCTTGTACAGTTCTTATAAGTAAAATATTTTCACAAATTATACAGCTGCATGCGTTAGTAGCGCTGTACAGTAGCTGTACAAACATAAAAGAGCCTGTATAATAGCTGTTATTTGGTGTGCAGGAAAACTATTTCACTACAAATAAGTAATAAGGGTAGAAGTCAGAATAATCGACCGCAACTCACATGAAGTCCGGGTGGTAACGTTACTCACCTGATAAGAAAATGTTACTCACAGGAATAATAGGATGCTTTCACATTGAAACAACAAATAGGTACATATTGTTAGACTGACACAACTGCTAACATCAACAAATGTATTTTTAACAAGTTCACCACCGAAAACATGCTTTAAAAACTACAACCTACTCAAAACAATTACTTAGGCGGTGAAAATAACAAAACAAAAAAAAGGAACTTTAATATATTTATTACAACTAACTTGAGTGATAATTATGTAATTCTTTAATCAAAATATATATAATCATCGTCGTCAAGAAATACAAAATCAGTCTCATTTTCATTGATCGACATTAATTCTACAGTCTTGACAATATTCTTACAATCTATTAGCTCCACTTCCATTGACTTTGTCCTAATAAATTTTGTATTGTCATTTTTGCCAACTTTTCTTAAAAAAGATATTTTTGCCTTGTCATTGACAAATTTTTTCAAAACTGTGCCTACAAAATATTCCACTCTTTTTTTAAAAAAAGTATCTAACCAATACATAATCGTATTTTTTTAAATCAATACGAACAGTTTCTAAGTTGGAACTTGAAGAGGGCTGTGGTTCTAGATTTTGATTCGCCTCTAAAGCAACTGGTTTAATCAAATGCAACATAGTATCTGGGATAAGGCAAGTTTTAGTATTTTCAATTTTAACTTTTAAATTTTTTTGCAGCCTTCAGATTTTGATTTATTAATATTAAAATCTGTATCTTGCATATCCGGGCTATCTGATTCAGAAGCAACGTCGCAAATATCTGAATCACTGTGGACACTCATAGCGATGTCACTATTGCTTGATTCATCTTCTTCTTTTCTTCTTTTTAACTTCTTATCTTTTATTTTAATCTCTTTTCTTGTTTTTCGTTTAAGCCGGTCATAGTTTTTAGTGTTAAGTGATGATAAGTTTTCTTTATTTTCATTATTGGTAACAATTTTTGGGGTACATTTTGAGGGCGGAATTATAACTTGCGACATAATCTTAGGTTTTTTTTTACAGTCGTCAAGACGTTAGTGTTAATATTAAGTGAATTCTGATTTTTCACCATCAATACAATTTTTGTTCCAGCAGTTTCCCGAATGATGCAACTACTTGCTTTTTGTTTTCGATTGAAAAATTCCACCTTCGTCATGTATAATGTCAATGTCATTGGTTGATATTCCATGTGAAACCACGGGAATTTCTGGCAGCACTGCTCCGCGTTCATTCAATTGCCCAGCTTCCTCATTGCTGCGCATCCTTTTACTAACATTGGTTGAACAATTTATCTTATGGACTATAGTTTTTTTCAGGACGTTAGTTTTCGCGTTGTAGTATTCGCAAATCCCTCTTGGCAAAGATGACTCACAGAAACAACTGACATTGCGGTACCTTAGTGTTGTTGATGGAACATGGTAAGTAATTTGATGTAATCGAGTAGTAAGTGGTACTGGATCCAAGTCATTCGGTATCTGGTTCTGTGCATTCCGAATGTTAATTTCAGAGACTGAAAATATTGTAACAGATGATTCTTCAGTTAAAATAGACACCGCATCGTCGGCACAGCTAACATCATTTCCACATGCCACTTTTTGATGCAGCAGTCTTTTTACAGCACCACCTACTCCATCGGCAGCACACTTGCCATGCGCAGCTTCGGAAAACGTCCAGGTTCCAAAAGTTAATTTATACTTTTTGCATAACTCTGTAAACTGGAAAATTTTTTTTGTTTATATTGCGTACTTGGACCGTCTGAGAAAAAATGTATGGTATCTATGTCGGGATTGCTTGTTAATAATAATTCAATTATAGGTTCTATGTGGGCTCTGATGACTCCAGGTTCATGTAAGTTACAGTCGGACGGAGAAGCAAAAGGAACTTTTTTTTTGTAAATATGCCATGCCAGTGTGGATCGTAATTTGGCCCCTTGATGCTCCGAAATGAAGAGCCTGTATCTCTTCTCCTAATTTACAGGAATAATTTTCTGAGAAATCTATTATTAGAGCTGCTTCATTGGGTAGTAGGTTATGAATCACTTCTCGATATTTTTTGTGATGATGATTTACATTAAAGAAATGCTGCCGGAATGCACGTAGATCAGCTAAAAACATTTCTTTGAGTTCTGAAAATGTACCCTTAATACTTTCTTTAACATATTTCTTTGTAGTAGTAATTTTTCTTTCTATTCCCTTCTCAAACGTAAATTCCTTTCTAATCCACTGTATCGATGTGCATTCTGTATTGTTTGTAATATCTATCAAATTCATTTCAGGATTGTTGTCTTTACACTTTCCACAATTTAAATACATACAGTCGTACGATTCAACGCTGCATACACTCGATGCAAGTAATTCTTGCAAATCGGAAGTATCTATAACGCCAATTTTCTTTAAATGAGCAACTTTGAAGGCTAAACTACTGTGCTTTATACATGCAACGGTGTTTCTGTCACTCAACTTTGGCCGTACCACATTTCTTGGCCTATTTTTTCTGAAAGTTGAAAATGAAGCTTTTCCTCCCTCGCTTACATATTTTGTGTAAAGTTTCTTCAATGAAGTAAGCAAGAATCGCTTCTGTAATTTATCATTACCTCTACCAAAACATTCTTTCTTGCCAGCTGTCATTCTAATGTTATCATCCCTGTTGAAAAAAATACGTATTTCTTTAGCTTCTTTGTATGTCCTCTCCTTTTTCTTAAATTTTCTTACTCTTCCTTTCAGTCCCAATGATTTCGAAATATCAGTTTTCAGATTATATTTTTCTACTGCTTCGGATGAAATAATGCCTTTTAGGATCTGTTTTGATTTATTGTCATGTTTTTCATATGCTGTCTGTAACGAAGCACTGATCACATTCAGCTGCAGGATCTGTTTTTTAACTTTATTTTTTTCAGGAGTGGATATAGATGGAATATTTTCATTTATAAAGGATAATGTTTTAGACATGGGAGTTTTTTCACGTAAATCTTCATTTTTAGATTTGTCAGTTGTGGTCAGTCCGGATGAGGTAGTTGGTGCATTAATGTCTGTAGGTACAGATTCACTGTTGGTTTTATTGTCTGATGAGTTTTTTAAAGATTTATTTTCCGTTCGTTCTGAATTTGAGATCAATTTGTGCGCAAATTGAAGAGCTGCGGCTCTTCAATTTTAATTTTATGTCTATATAGGTTATTTTGTAAAGCATGTTTCTTCAGCAATATATTATCTATAACTTTCTTTTGATCTGTTATTCGCTTCTTCAATTTTTCACATAATCGTGCATTTAATGCACAACACTTGTTGTTCTTTGGTTTTGTTACACCACCTACTTTTTTTTTTTTTTGGGAAGTCTCCATTCTCGTCGCTTTTTTCCTTTTCTTTTTCAGTCAGTTCTGCATTTGGTCTTCTAGCAGCTTTCATGTATTCTCTATGCTTCTTCTTTTTGTCCTCGTATTTTTCTGAATTTTGTTTTATTTTTTCACGGTATTTTCTTTATCTCTCAGTATTCGACATTGGCGCCATCTAAAAGTAAGCATGTAAAGTCAATTAGTTTTAATTTATGCACAAATATGTCTAAAAATTCCAATCCATGAAATATTAAAATAATAATAATAGATTATTCCAGAAATAGATGCCGGTCGGTTTTTGTTTATTTTTTTTATAAATATATAAAAAAAATAAACAAAAACCGACAGACGAATTGAGGGTTCTCAATTCGTCGGTCGTTTTTTCTTTACCCAGAGTCGCCCAAGAGCAGTTACAATCCGAGAAGACGGGTGGGCCACCGTAACAGGAAAGGGCAGGCAACCAGCCCCCCCCCCCCCCCCACCCGTAACACCTATGGAAACGGTGGAAGCCGTAGAAGTAAGGGCAACCACCGGGGCAACACTACAGCCCCCCGCCAATCCCGCCACAGAACGGCAGCGCTCTAGAAGGAGGAGGCGGGAGAGGAGCAGGAAGAAGTCGCAGCCTCCTCAGGCTGTCACCTCTACCCCGACACCAGCAGGACCAGTAGCCTCACAGGCGCAGGTTACTCGCGAGATACCCAAGAAGAGCGTGGGTAGAGTGCCAGAAAGGGCTCTATCAGAAAATAGAGCCCGCTCTACACATAGAGCGCGCTCTACCCACAAGCAAGGAGTGCAAAAAGACCAATTCCCGAGACCAGTGCCAACGCCTTTGTATAGGAGAACACCATCTGCCGGCTTCGAGACAGCAGACGCCATATAACGTTTGGTTGGCATTGCTATCGAGGTCGGCAGTCAGGTCCTGGCCGACATAAGAGCCGGGACCGACCCGATAACGGCGGTTATGAAGGCGCTGGCAAACCTACTGGCCCGGCATTACGGAGGAGAGTAATCTGCGCCTCATCTATTGGAACCCGGACGGAATACGGCAGAAGCTGCATGAACTCCGCACAGTCGCCCAACAATAGGAGTTACATGTCATCTTGCTGGGAGAGACTAAGCTTAACCCCAAGACGCACATTAAGTCGCCAAATTACCATCTATACAGAAGGGACGAGGTCACTTCTCAAGGGGCCGTCTATAGAGGGACGGCGGTTCTAGTGAGGAGGGACATCGTCCATCAAGAGCTGGACTTACCTGTATACCAGACAATGCGCTCTATCGGTATAAAAATGGAGGCGGCGGGCGAGGAACTAAGGATCTACGCAGCATACCGCCTGCCAGGGACTCCATTTTGCTCCTCAGACGTCCGGACGGTAATGGAAGGCGAAACACCGACCATCATCGCCGGGGACCTAAACGCCAAACACCCGGCGTGGGGATCCAGAGTGATCAACCCGCCGGGTCATGAACTTTACGAAGACGCGGAGAAGAACAACTACGACGTTTTAGGTCCCGAAGAACCAACACACGTTCCGACAGATCCACGGAGACGTCCGGGGTGTGTTGGACATCGTGCTCTCTAGGAACGTCAACTACCCGATAGTGGTAGAGGTGCTGTACGACCTGAATTCACAGCACCTCCCGATTCTGATCACCCTTGGCCTAAAGGCGGTGACTACGCCGCCCAGAGCATTCAAGACACGTGTTGACTGGAGGCTCTACTGTCAACATCTGCAGGAGAAACCTCCAGTCCACCATCCTATAAGCACAGCGGACGACGTAGAGGCCGCTGCTACTAGAATTACCAAGAACATCCAGGAGGCCCTCCACGCGGCCTATACGATCGTCCCGATCACTGCAAGGCGAGACGATCTGCCGCGAGAGATATGCGTGCAGATCAGGCGCAAGAGAGCGTTGAGGAAGCTCTGGGTGCGTACTCGCTTCCCTAGACTAAAAACGCAACTTAACACCATATCGGAGGAACTGTCGGTTGCAGTCCAGGTCCTACAGAGGTGAGGCCTGGAAGCGGCGCATATGGAAAACTGAAGAGCATGACGCGTCGCTCTACAAACTGAACCGACAGTTGATCAAAACCAGACCTCCCGTTTGCCCGCTGACCAACAGCGCGGGTGAGCGTTGCTGCGATGCCAAGGGCAGAGCGGATATCCATCCTGGTTGAGCACTTCAAGGAGCAATTTATGCCGACCCCAGCCAGTGCGGAGTTCATGGAGCTTCATGCCCGGAAGGAAAGTCGCGTACAGGAGTTCCTGTCGTCGCCCGCGCCACCGCTTGCAGGAGAGTGGTTCATCTCCCCCCGCTGAACTGCGGAGAACAGTAACCCGCCTGCAACCGAGGAAGGCGCCGGGGCACGATGGGATTACCAACCCTGCACTCCGACAGCTGCCCAATAGAGTCCTAGTAGAGCTTGGTCGACTCTACAATGGGATATTGCGGACATCCCACTTCCCGGAGGACTGGAAGAAAGGCAGAGTTATCGTCTTGCCGAAACCCGGGAAGGACAGGTGTAGAGCTGTCAGCTACAGGCCGATCACGCTATTACCGCACATAGCTAAACTGCTAGAAAGATTGCTGCTAAGATGTCTCCGTCCTTGCATCCAACTTCGGGTGGAGCAGCACGGATTCAGGAGGGGTCACTCTACAGTCACACAGTTGACTAGAGTGCTGCACCTGCTTGCGCAGAGTACAACCGTGGCCGGTGACCACTCAGGATTACTTTACAAGCTTCACGAACAGACCAGTGTCCCCTCTTGCTATGTTGCGGCTAGTGGCGTCTTTCCTGGAAGATAGGAAGTTCTACTTCTGCGTAGAGGACGCTGAGTCCGCAACAAGATCCATCGGAGCCGGCGTTCCACATGGCAGCTGTTTGTCTCCAGTCCTGTACGCGGCTTATACTAATGACATCCCAACACTGGCAGGCAGGCTGCAAGAGTGGGAGGACGACGTTGAGCTGGCGCTATATGCGGACGATAGCGCCTATTTCACCTCGTCCAGAAGAGCCCACATAGCCACTGCCAGGATGCAGCGTCTGCTGGACCTGTTGCCACCATGGCTGGACGAGTGGAGGATGGTCGTCAACGTTGGTAAGACGACCGCTCTGCTCGCTCGCCGTCTCAGAAAACTACCACCTCCGCTGATCCTCAATGGCCAGAAGATCGCGTACGAGAAGGCCGTGACCTACCTTGGGTGCCGGATTGACAGGACGTTGCGCATAGCCGCGCACGTCGACTTCGTCGTCCGTAGAGCCAGATGTGCGCGGGCGACGCTCTTGCCAGTCCTGGCACCCAAGCTGCCAATAAAAACCAAGCTCCTGATATACAACTTGTATTTCGTACCATTATCACCTACGCTGCTCCGACCTGGTACGCGCTTCTGAGCGACCCTCTGAGGTGGCGACTGCAGGCCCAGCAGAACCTGTCATTAAAAACGATCGTCGGAGCAGGCCGCTACGTCCGGAATGACGTCATAGCGGCCGATCTGAAAGTCGAGACCATCACCGACTTCGTGGCCCGGCTGGCGCGCGGCATGTTCGACCGCGCCGACAACGGGCCACATGACCACCTCAACGGCTTCGCGCCGTTGCACACACGGCCCCCGGACGAGCGACCTCTTTCAAAAGAACTCCTCTCTATAGCGATTAGAGAGTCGAGTAACAACCCACAATGCCGCTGATAGGCCAACTCCGACTTTTACTGGACAACCTCCTTCTATAAACGACATGCAACGAAAAAAATTTCCGACTACGGATTATCCATCCCTTGACAACCAAGCCTAAAAAAGACTGGCCCATAGTTGTGGGCCATGAGGAAAGTCCGGGCAATGGGGGCATACCCCGAGGCCCGAGACCTGCAGGACTCCACAGTCCATGCAGAAGACATTACGAAGCTCAAATCGCAGTCGCAGCACAGCCTTCGAAGAGGCACAACAACAAGGAAAAAGGAAGCCGAAACCTAAGGAACAAGAAGCTACCTAGGAAAAAATTGTGAAGCTACCTAGGAAAATAGAATTAATTACTAACCCCTATGGACCTATATTGTCTGAAAATAAAAAAGATTTGATTTGATTTGATTTAATTGCCTCGTCCCGGCTGATCGTCTATCTCTCTCTCTCTCTCTCTCTCTCTCTCTCGAGGTCCCAGTGGGGTCGTATTATACATACTCATTCAGGGGTGCGTAGGACGTGCGTCACCAGCACTAAGCAAGGAACGTACGTCATCAAGTGGGAGACTGTCCCAGGGCGACTGCGGGCACTGGACGTGTCCTTGCCGTCCGAAACATCAGTTGTATAGGTTAGAATAAAAAATTTATTAAATTAATAGATATTAAGGAACATAGGGCACAGTGATCATTAGTCAAACTGAAAATAATGATATAGGCTAAAAATAATGTCTACTATATATTCCTAAAATTATATTTTAAATTTTATTATATTGATCCTAAAATGGCGACAATTTGTTAAACAGCCTAATCGGTATTTCGATAGTCTTATAGTCTCAGTAGCTGTACTATGTATGTTATAGATTCTATCATAGCAATCGGTTTATAATCAGTTGCATAATAGAACATTTTTATTACTTACGCTGTATAGCAGTTTTTTCAAAGTAACATATAAGTCTCTTTAGCGATAGATATAAAAGATAAAACCCTTCCCTTAGGAACTGTGTTGGATAACTTTTATTTAGATTTAACATTTTCTTCTAACAAATATATCTGCTACTAAGTGCACCAAATCTTTTTCTCTTTTTCAACATATTGATAACAGATTAATTTCGTCCCGTAGCACAATATAGATATAAACACGAAACGCATGCAAAATGGCGATATTCTATCACTTATGCAGCTTTAAATGAGGATCAGTAAAGTTATGGAAAATTTAATAAAACTAGTATCCACGTTATTATTTATGACATAACAATGATATATCTTTTTGAATTATCCAAATCGGCCCATTACTTACGAGATATTAAGTAATAAACATAGACTGTTCCTGCCGCTAAAAGTCAATGTACACAGGTCCGCGTGACTTCACTGTGATGGATCCGATGACGCTCATAGTTTACGATTCGACAGCTTGCGGAGACTCGGTTGGGCACTACATTTGACAATTTATTTAAATAAAGTGTTGCTAGAGTGTAATTTTATGATAGTTTAGGTATTGAACGTAAATAATATGAGTGCTAATAAAGCAGAAGCTGGTTTTGTGCAAGCTAAATTAGAAAAACTTCCAAAAGTGGATTCTTTCATGGTATTTCTGAAATCCGTGGTTGAAAATATACAGCTTGGGCCGTATAATAACTCACAAACCACTTTTATAAGGATACAAACTCTTTTTTACATTGTTATGCTTCTAAAGACCTCTAAGTTCTATGTGGGCTGGTATTTTGATGATCATAATACTTGTGTGCTGCTTGAGCGTGTAGTGGCGGTGTAAGAATATCTACTATCCCACAAATAGACATTATAAATATATAGTTTCAATATGTCAGACCTTTGCGCGATATCTTGCAACTTTTCGTCGATGCATCTCTCTTCTACCGGGCGAGGATCTCTAATTGGAACTTCCAGGATTTTTTGACACTCCGACTCCATCAAACGACAATACCCAAGCACTGCCCTGACCAACTCCTTGGCACCTTTTAGTTGCTCTCTCATCTCCTCACCCCATAGTTGTTCTAAAGTCCTTAGGTAAAAACAGACTTTCAATCATTTAAAAATATAATATATCGTCTAAGATGCTATGCCTATATGTTAAATCAAGCGTGTCCTTATGAGGCAATCTTACGATAAACACTTCTTAATAACAAAACAATATAAAATAAATTATATATACAACACAATACTTCAAAAGTTCCATATCAAGAGTTCCAGACGTGCTAGTTCAGTCAATAAACTTAAAATGTTGTGGAACGCGAATACTGAGTTTAATCACCATTTAATTGTTTTAATAAGTGAAGAGAAACGTTGCAAAGAAACCTACATATCTGAGAAATTGATAAAATTTCGAGGTCATGTGTGAAGCCTGCCAGAACTTACTTATTGGGGCTGTGCGGCAGATTCTATTCTGCTCCATCCAAGCTCCTTTAAAAAAATGAGAAGAGACAAGTATCCAGCAATGGTATATTCAACACTGTTGACAATAAACTCATTCTGGATGTGATACAGGTGCCCTAAGGAACCTGATTTTCAATTTGGTGTTATTTATTTTATTATTGCACCACGACCACAAATTTATTAATACCTTGGTTTTTTTGGTTATTATAAGTATTTTACTTAAATTGAATCAGATGGAATGACGACCCGGTAAGATATTCAGGAAGTCGATGGATGCCTTGGGGAGACATACCTAATATGTTCAGGAGTGGACTTGTGAAAGGCAGTAATGATGATGATAATGATGAAATCATAGATGTCAATAGATAGAGTGATTGTTATTACATGTTTTTAAAAAAGAAAACAATAATGAGGATGATGATGATTCATTTTTACAAAGTGAGACAGAATTTGTGGTATAAAAATATATGGAAACAAGTGAGACTAATTATTTTAAATATCATATGTAAATATGTCATTATTCGATGGTAATAAGTTTTCAATTAAAATACTACTAAACTACTAGCTCTACATACTACTTATGTGATGAGCTGATGAGATATTGAGATATTTTATCATCAAAAACTTAGATGAAGGTTGTGTTATATACTTCTCAAGTCAGAAAAGTCAGTTTATCAAGCGATTCTTGATAAATTTTCATCGATTGATGATTTTGCAGTATGAAAATGTTAAAATATAAGTATGTTCCGTGACATTTTAAGAAATAACTTCATATATTACAATGGGAACTTTGGTGATTGATATAATATTTACTGCTAAGATCAGTTGCCCGTGTCCTTGGCTACGGCAAATGGAAGTAAAGGGCAGTGATCAGTTATTAGTGATTACTATATTGACTGTAAGATCACATTTTATTAATAAGGTTACGTTTCTTTATTAAGAACCGTTAGGTAGATATTTCTTTCCATTTTCCATATTAATTGCGAGTCAGAAGCATAATTAATTAATAAGGAATGCCCCGTCCGTGTCACAGATGGTCACACTCTTCGATCAACAATACCAACTTGTTCATCGAAGGTCACACTTGTGAAAATCCCTCCTTTTTCCATACTTATTTGTTTTTAATTTAAAATAAAAATAATCTTTAATAAAATCAAAATAAAGTTGCATATTTCAGATAATAGACAAAACAAAAGACCAATTAAAGAACGATAAACTATTTAATACTCGTAATGTTAATAAAAAATACAAAACTTAATCATCTTGATTCCACGGACTTTGGAACGACTCCATGATATTATTTATCGCTGGCATATAAATTTATAATATTTTAGGCGTCCTCCTAATGGGCAACGATCATACGAACAAACGATTAGATTAAACACACACACACACACACACAATTTAGAATGTCTTAATTAAAGCTAGAAAGTGATCGTGCGTGCACAAGAAATGCTAATGATCGTATAGGCAACGCCACGAGTCATGGAAGTGCGCAGAACCGAAAAATAGGTTTCGTTTCGGCACGGTGAGGTGTGAGGTACGGGGAAGCGAAACCATAGCAACGGACGACGCGCTACACCCAAGTAGTTTCTTCCTGCGTCCCGTCTGGTCCCGTCGCACGCGCACCTTCTTGTGTCGTCTTGTGTACTATCGATATCGAAAGTGTTAGCGACTACCTGTTATAAAATTTTAAATTTTGCGATTATTTTTGTACTTTTAAAAATATTGTTCTATATGTTCTATATTATACATTTTCAAATAGTTTGGAAATATTTATTACTTTATAAATTATTATGGGATCAATTAAAATAGCGTAGTTCGTAGTATATTGTAAAAAGTTGTAAATATTTTGTTATTTTCTACAAGATGATTTTTTTTGCAAATTAGTGCATGTAAAATATCCTTATAATCGAAGGCTATCGCATAGTATAGTTTAAATAGCAATTACAAATACAAAAATACAAATACAAAATATTTTATTTCTTTAACTAAGTGTACATAAAATGAGCAGTGGACTCTATTTAATTTCATCTTACGTGGCACAACCTATACGATGGGTTTGGTCGTACGATCGTACAGTCAAAGCTACAAATCTCTTTTGAGTGTCGTAAATGGTCACGCGTCATCATTCGAGCGCAGCGACACAAGGGCACCGGTGAGTCGAGTTAGAACTTAGAAACGATTAGAGACCTAAAAGTGTAAAAAAATTGTGCAAAAAGTGCAAATGAATACTAAATAAGTTAATATACGAGATAATATCTGTAAAAACTAGTTTTATTTAAATGTGTAGTGTTTGCGTAAATATAAGAAATCATTGTTTGATTTATGTACTTATTAAAGTTTTCAAAATTTTAGTTTCGTAATTTTTTTACCAAATTGGTAAATAAAGTTTTTGAAGTGGCGATGATTTAATTATCTAATAGCATAAGTATTCACGAATAAGTATACAACATTTTAATTCGAAATATCAAGAAACAAAAAAGCTATATATTTTTGAGATGGAAAGCACCGTTTGGTCCCGTTGACGCGACGGCATGCGTTAGGACACCTGTTGGATGGTCCAACAGGTGTCCTAATTGCGATCTTTTTTATCGTGCGATGAAATCGCATCGTTTGTTCGTACGATCGACAGATAATTAGTACAACGCTTAAGTATTTTAGAATTTAACATGTGACGTCCCATAGCTTTTAACCGATCCCCCTGTCCCTCGTCACACAATGTCACATTTTGATGCCCTCCCACCTTAACGTGTGATGTAATTTATGGATGACTCATAAGAAACAAAAACAAAGAAGTAATGAATTGTGATAATGATAATTATATACACGTAGTTCCTATATGTCTAGTGATATCAAATATAAATTAGTGCAAATACCTTAAAATATAAGCCCTAGGTAGTCTTGGAAGTGTCAAGTTATCGAGTGTTGTGGGTGTAGGCTCGAACCGTTCGTATGGTCGCATCCAATGGTAGAATCCTTTGCCGATGTCAGTTCTTAAATCCTTGTATTTCAACTGTTTCGGCATATAAGTATATTTCGACGGCATCAACCATTTCTGTCAGATTTATTAAATTATGTAGACTTTTGTTGATTCATTAAATTATGTAATTCATTTGGTATCACTGTGAAAGTGCTGACTATATTGTAACATGTATTTGACTTTATTTTAATCAAAGTACCTACTTATATTCTATTGTTGAATAAAAAATCAGGTGAACCGTTCAAGAAACTTTATATATATATATATATATATATATATATATATATATATATATATATATATATATATATATTTAATATATATTACAAAATCTTCTACATAATAATGTCCTCCAGATCGAATTTCGGCCACGGTGGCTAGCCTAACTGAAACTAGCAATCGGCGCAGGACAGGATTACAGTGCCCAAGTGTATGCGCAGGCACAAGTGCACTCTCATAATCCGATGGGACGGTAAACCAACACGACTGGTGAGAGATCAGGCGCAGGACCAACGGCTTTACGTCCTTTCCGAGGCACGGAGGTGATACACCGTCTTCTACAGAAATCAAGAATTGTACAGGTACATTTTCCAAGTATGTGATAACTTATTATCATCATTACACACGTAGCTTAACGTCTGTTGGTGGCGTTAAGGGAATCCACCAATCGATTCATCCCGTAAGTGTCGTAAGAAGTGATTATAAGAAATTTCAGAGGGATCTTATGGTTTCTGGTGGTCGTATAATCATTTCTCATCCACTAAACGATAAATACCCAGCCCGTCGAACGACAGCAACGTCAAAGACGTGAGACGTCTATGACGGCGATTGTCTATCCGAACTTCAAGCGTGAAATAACGGCTACTGATGAAAAAATAGAAAAAGATGCACATAAACGAGTTGAGAAAAAAAAGAAAGATTTAATCCATGTTAGCAATGACATCATTTGATGTAATAACATCGACTGCAATGTTTTTTTTAAATATTATAATATTTGATCCTAGCTAAATCATCTTTCTCATTTATAAAACCAAACTGACTAACGAATTTACAGTCCACCTGATCAAGGGACTAAGATATAAAGCTTTACAGCCCATAATTATTCTGACTCCCTACACCGAAACGCAGCAGTCCAGGCACTGCTCGGCGAAAAAATTGATAAGAGGCTGGTAACTTACCCAGATGGACCAATAAAATTGAATTCAATTTCAAAGATTATGCGATTCAACCTTATCATAAAAATAAGTACACATTATACATTATCAAAAATAAAAAATGTCACCAAAGTGGATAAAAAATAAACAAAAAGAAACAATTGATGTGTTACGATTTGTAGCTATTCAAGCTTTGAATGAAACTAGTATTTACGAGTTTTATAGCGTTGTAAATTTTCGTTTCGAGTACTTTGCAATCAGTGTTCAATGTCCCGATGTCATAAATATTGATTGACCATGGGAGATACTTTAAACGTCTGGAATATAAAAATATTCGTAAACATTAATTAGGAACACTTCGAAAAATAAACCTAAATAAAACTTTCTACACTACAAAATACTAAAATCGAATAAAATATTAACTATAATGTCAACCGTCAAAATAAGTCAGTTATGTGCGATAATATTCGTAAAAACTAGTTTCATTCAATCAGAAATGCTCACATAAATATAAGAATTACGCAGATTAAATGTATCTTACCTCAGTTTCTGTAAGTTGAATAGGAGTTAGAAAAGAGAGTAAGCACCGGCAGTCACCGAAAGTATCGTAATGATTAATAAAGCACCAAGGTTGCTTCCGGTAGTGATCTTTATATTGGTCAACAAGGTCACGGTGTACTAATTCTGAACAGGTTAAATCCCTGCAGTAGAAATAGGCACATATGTTTATTTGTATTTTCTTTTTGTTAATATCTAAATCATCTACTAAAACTAACCGATTAAATACGAAAAATCGCAACATATTGGCGTCAAATATTTCTTTACACTTTCCTCGAGGTGTCGCATTATTGTCGCTAATTATGTTGGAGTCTTTAGCATTAGGATAAGTCGCTCCTCTGGCTTGATTTTTGTCTTTTTTATTCAGTTCATCTACTAGTTTAATCGTACCTTCCTCGTCAATTACAATCTTTTTATAAAAGGAATCATTCATGGACAGCCAAGTTTGATCTTTTTTGTTTTCAGTATTATTTATTTTCACTCTACAATTTGTAGACGATTCACACATCGAACTTGCATCAAATTTTATATCCAAATATTCACCATCAAATGTTGCAAATGTTGATTCATCTAATGAAAATGCATATTGATTTGCGTTATCAATTGATAAGCTTGTTTTGTTTGGAGATTCTATTGTGATTTTTTCACTTGCTTTGTCGATAGTAATAGTTGCGAAATTCGTATGTTCTATTATATGTCTTACTTGAACAGATACATAGCCATCAGTTCTATTATTACTTTTTCTTTGGTCAACTTTACTAGAATCATTACTATTTAAACTGTTGGATGTGCCTCTGCTCGTAAAACTCTTATCTGATAACAAATCATTCGATTTTAAATCTGATTCAAAGACATGGGTGTTTATCAAACCATGATCGGGTTCTAAACAGTCTGGATAAATTTCCTCATTTTCAATAAAACAAGTAGTTGTAATTTTTGTATCATCAGGAAAAGATACAACCAAAACCCAGTCTTCATTCAAAAGCATTTCAGTACCATCCATACGCCTTGATAAAACTTCTCCTAAATAATAGTCTGTGGCGGTTCTTACCAATAGCTTTTCTGTAGCAATAAGACTGTCACTTTCCCACGTGTGTTTTAATCCACTACTATCAATAGTTTCGAAATCTTCGATAAATAAGTTATAACTCAAATGTTCCTTTTCAGGCAATATTTCATTACGATCTATTACATTTTTTGATGACTTTGTAGATCTTTTAAGCTTGAGCTTGCTTTTATCTTTCCTTTTATTGACTTTATCAGAACTTATGGTAGTACGACTATCGTTTATAATATTTGGATACAGAAGCCTCTTTCCATACTTTGTAATTTTATGACACGTCCCATCCGGTCTAAACACTTCTATAATGCCAGATTTCTTAAATACAATAACTTCTCCATTTGAACTGATACATCGCATATCTTCATCAGAATGTGCTTTTGAACTAATAAAAAACTGCTTAATATGACTGATAGCTTGAGAATTGTTTTCATGTACACTCTCTACAATAAGCCCATTAGGCCAAGTGATTGAAAAAGAATAAAATATCAATTCGTTAAAATATGCATTCATACCACTGTTCGTACTCATATTTATTTTATTAATGCTTTCTTTTATCTCGGGTTTTATGAAAGAAGAAGCATCAAAAGTTAGTGTTGGTGTTTTGTTCCAATTTTTCCTAATATAGAATAAAACCTGGTCTTTTCTTATAATTCGAAAAGATTCACAAGTATTACCACTTTGTGATTGAGTTACATCTCCTAAAGATTTATGCATCACAAATTCAGTATTACAATTACCGGGAATAATTTTTAAAATTATATGCTCCGTGTTCAAAGGTACAGTTACCGTATAGTTAATACATACCTTTGTTCCGTCCTTAGAAAAGTAAGTCGAATCTTTACCAAAAAATTCAAATCTTCGATCGCCCAAATTATATCCAAAGAAAGGTTTTACTTTCGTTTGATTATCACTTACAACATCTAAATTGCTATCTCCAACGGTTTCCGTCACTCTTTTTTTACTATTTTGCGCCAAGGTTTTTTCAGGCCTATTACTTTTTCTGTCTGCTGTGGTAGATCTAGTCGATAAACTATTATTTTTTATTGAGAACTCATCGCTTTCTATATTTTCATTAGTAAGATAATCAACATCCGCTCTCTCATGATACTTAATAGAACCTTTAATTAATAACTCAGACTCCAATTCAAAATTTTCCAGACAAGATTTCGCAGTCACTTGTTCCATTGATTCATTATATTCTAATTTAATCCCTAGAGCAATGCTTTTGTCATGAATTTTTTCTTCGTCTTGAATCCATTTAAACTGTTCTTCAAGAACGTAATCAAAAAAATCTTGTAAACACACCGGTGTAACCAAATGGCAACGCCATTCGTCGTATAAAATACCGTCACTGTCGTGATTATTATAAAACATAAACACAAAACTGTCCGTTACTTCGCAATATTTGTAATTTAAGCAGTTAAATTTTGTAAAAGCTTCATGCAATACCAGCAAAGCACTGGTGTCAGAGAAATCTTCAAAATAATCATAATTATCAATTAAATGCTCCAGCGGTTCATTATTTAATATTTCAGTGGCTGAAATAAGTTCACTCAAATCAGGACAGTTAAAGAGTAATTTAACGTTTTGAATTTCCGAATCACTTCTATTAGAAAGTACTTTAGAATAACTCTCGCTTCTTACCAATGTTGGAGTTGGAGGTGAACTTGTACTACTAGTACATAATAAAGAATGACTCTTTGGAATCGGTTCTGCCAGAATGCTCCGCTTTAAATACTTTCTCTTAAACTCGGGTATAGTGATAGAAGGAATATGATGCTCTTTTAACGAACTTCTATTATTGTACAGTTTTCGGCAAGATAATATATGAATAAGTCTATTTAACATTGAATCATTAACTTTGTCTCTGTCGAAACATGAAAGAAGGGCATCTAAATGAAAATTCACCTTTGCTTTTGAGTTCTCTGAAGGATACGTGTGATTTTTCCACAAATTACAGATCGGCATATGAATTAGTGAAGACCGAACGATATCTTCTAGATCTGTATTTTCTAAATGAAATGTAGTACATTTGATACTATCACCATATTTTATTACTACTGGCTCTTTGAAATTATCATATTCTTCTCCGCATGTTACTCGATATTTTCTTTTATATAAATTGTGTTTTGACAGGGTCTTAAATACCTCCGTAGTAAGAGTTTCTGCCATTTCGTAATTATTCTGGTTTTTAATTCTTGACTCTATTAATGTTGAAGCAGTCGACAACGAAGACCTACTTGTAGTTTGGTTATTGGGGTGACTTACACAAACTGTTTGTAACATACTTTGTAATATAGAAAATATATTTACACATTCCAACGGAATTTTGTCCATATAGTGGTAATAGTATCTTAAAATGTATTCATTTTTGCTCTCAGTTGGTATATATTTTATATCCATGCTGTTTAAATAATGAATGTGTTGTCTAGTTAAGTCTTGTATATCATAGATGAGATAACTCAAGTCATCGTAAATTTTTTCAGAACTATTAGATAGAGTCTCGTTATTACGATATGGTGGAGTAAAAACAATAAAAGCCATATTTTTATAAAGATCAGCTGAAGATTTACTCAAGCGTAACCGTTGTAATGTTTCCCAAAATGTACATGATTTTTCGATCGTTAGTTGGGTAGCGCTGTGCCCTCTTTTGGTCCCTGCAGATAAACCTGACGAAATTTCATTGTATATCGGATCTATTTTTATCTGTACTATAGCTGTCACCGCTACTCCTATTTTCATAAGATTTTCTACAAGATATGGTTCTATAAATCCTGTAATTGCAACATAAAGATTAGGTCCATCAAGTGGATAGTCATCAACATAAATTTTGTCTCTCCATTCCTCTCCTCTCATACGAAGTAACGTGCCGTATTTTTTTCCTTCATTTCCTTCGTCTATGAGGGGCGATAGGTGTACAGGCTCACTTTCACCTTTTTTCTCCTTGGACTTAGTCGGAGAAGACTTTTCTGTTTCAACTGGAGTAACGACCTGGCCTGATTTGTTGTTTTTCACCTCAGCTCGATCAATCATAGTAAAAGATTCCTTTTGCATTCCTTCTTTCACAACCAACTTTTGATGCTGAACAAACATGTAATCTTCTTTCATTTTCAAAATTAGATACTTTATTATAAGCGCCAATACATCAGGGGCAACATCTTTCTTTTCTTTAATATACATATAACCTTCTTCGAATACCCGCATATATTCATCCTTAACTTTTTTTTCTCCTCCTAGTTGGTTAATCATAAACATGGTTTCAGATTTACAGATATTTTTAATTACAAATCTTTTTTCTTGTTGGGCATAAGTCTCGAATTTGTTTAAATAGAGTGCCTCTTGCTCGTTACCAGTAGTTTCTAAGACAACAACCTTAACTCGCCAATTATCTTCATTTAAAACAGCTTCCTCGATATACATTCGCCAGTAATTCTCGTCATTACGATCTTTGTCTCTTTTAGGGGCCATTTTTATTCACAAAACACACACCAACGTTACCACAAAATTTTAGGTGTATGTTGCTGCCCGGCAGTTCAAAAGGTAAACCTTATCCAGTTTTTTATGTTAGTGTACGAAGGTCTTAAAATAAGTCAATATTTTTATGCAATGGAAATAAGTATGAGATGGCGATGTCGCTTGGTTGTCATCCTCAGTGCTTGAGAGCAAAGAGTATATAATCACATTTGAATAATACATGCTCTGGTTGCCAGCTGCCGAAGCTTGTCGGATATATAGAGGTCAGTGTTGTTGCGGTAGTGATTATACACCATTATACACTCTTTGGCTTGTTGCCTGAAAACAGCAAACCAAGTATACAAAAACTACTCTGTGTAGCAAACTTTAAAGATCATAGACTTATTACGGCTCTACGTGTTGGCTAACATAGCAATGGCATTCGTGTAGAGCGGGTGTTTGTGTGTGTATGTATTGGAATGATGTCCCACAAGTTGGCACGAGATCCGTGTGGTTTAGGTATTTTGTAAAAGATCAAAGAAATGCGGTAGTTTGGCCGCCGCGTCCACACGTTGGGCGCGCGCTTAGTAATAGATAAGTGTATATACGGAAATAGATAAGAATCTCTAACGTAAAAATTGGCTGCGACAACAGCGCCGCCTGGAAGCTAGTTTATTAACCTCCTATACATATATAGATATATATATATATATATATATAAAAATATATATAATATATATATATATATATATATATATATATATATATATATATATATATATTACGATAAAACACTCAAAAATACGAAACAACAAGAAAATCAAGAAATAAGCACATGCACAATCCGCCGGACATATTTCATAAATAATTTTTCTTTTCATTTTGATTCAGTGTTGCCTAATGAAAAAAATTTTAAACTTCTATTTTTTATTATATTTACTATTACTCTTTATAATATAAACCTCATGTATGTAGCAAATATAAACTAACTTGAATTTATAAACTACGAAGGGATTTTTTATTATTTATTATTTTGGAAGACAAAATTAATTAATTTAGTAACACCGATATGGCTTTTCTTCACCGCTGCATTTGAAGACGTTTTCAAGCTACTGGACTGGAAAGTAGGAGTGAGTGATGTACTGGCGAGTACATCACTCACCTTTGGTTCACCGATCACACCTATGACAGTAGTTGTTTGGGAGCACTAAGCCAAAGTTGTTGACGAGTATGTTTACCTGGGACAAATAGTCTCACTAGGTAAGCCCAACTTCAGCTGAGAGGTCACTCGAAGGATTTAACTAGGCTGGGCAGCGTTCGGGAAATTACGACATGTCTTCTCATCAGGTATACCTCAAAACCTGAAAACGAGACTGTACAACCAGTGCGTTTGCCAGTGATGACCTACGGAACTGAGACGTGGTCCTTCAGTGCTGACCGTATGAGGACGCTCAAAGTCACTCAGCGAGCCACGGAGAGGGCTATGCTCGGGGTTTCTCTACGTGATAAACTTAGAAATGAGGATATCCGCAGTAGAACCAGAGTTAACGACATAGAGCAACGGATTAGTAAGCTGAAGTGGCAATGTGGCGACCATATATCTCGAAGAACCGACAACCGACGGGGGAAAAAGGTTCTCGAGTGGCAGCCTTGTACCGGTAAGCAAAGTGTAGGGCGACCCCCAATAGATGGTGACGACTTGGTGCGACATGCAGGAAGTCGATGTATGCAGGCGGCTCAGGACCGTGCTTTGTGGCATACCTTGGGGAGGCCTATGTTCAGCAGGAGACTTGTGAAGGGCTGTAATGATGATGATGATGACGATATTTTTAATGTAGGTAATAAATACAATAACATATAACAATAACTTGCTTAATAGAATATGATTTCGTTTTTAGTATTTCCTTTATACCTTTTTATATCATTAGAATTATTATTAATAATGCTTAATTTTTTGTTGCGGCCACACTACCTTGATTGATTTACATAAAGTAGCTAAAAATGCGAGATTTCAGAGCAGCTATAACTTAAAAAGTATTATGTGTTTTATAAAGCAATAACTAGATGGCGGTAGCTTAACCAACTGTGAAATTTCTTAGAAGATACAAAACACTGATCTCTATATATACAAGTACGGTGGACTGGCTATAAACCGTGACATGATGAAGCGATTTGATTTCCACCATTTTGGCGCTGACAGCAGAAGTGCACGTCCACGGAACTAATAATAGGGATAAGACAGTGTATCAAATTATATCGATAAAAATTCTATACCCTACCTAAACTCTGATTTTTCATTCCGTAGAATTCTGACATTTCGTAAGTGTTGCTACTAAAAAAGTTCTCCACCGAAAAAGAGACAAATTTGAACCATTTGAGGGCAATAAATAATAAAATGCTACGTATTTTTTATGTTTCACCTACAAAAAAGGTAAATCTAAATATTTACTTATACAAGTCACCTAATACAAAAATAACAAATATTTCAATATCACGAACAATATATCTAATTAACTTTAATTACTTAATATTTTATTCTTTAGCTGGCATCACTGTCTACTAATTCCAGGTTTAAAAAACCTTTTAAAAAAATGTTAGCTGTCACGTCGCGTCTGTCACATTGATTGATTTTCATTCGACTTCTTTGAATGCTCGAATGCGCATGTGTTCTCGGTGTTTGCTGCTATTTGTTGTTATTATCTTGTTATATTTGTTAAGTTTCTGTTATTCTGTTAAGTTTTTTCTTGTTGACCTTTCGTTTTGTGATCGTTTGTTGATTTTTATAAACGTTATGGAGCCACAACCTGGCCCTTCCCGGGAAGCAGCCCCATCTGACAGAGCACAAGGCTTAGACTTTCTTTCTCCCAGAAAGAAGCGTCCTCGTGGTGCTTTTACGCCCAACGAAAAGACCATAATTCTAAATATTTACAAATATAATATAGAAAATTGGCCGCAAACAACTGATTGGAGTGCAACGGAATGTGCTAAAAAAGACTTCTGAGATGACTGGCGTGGGTCTGTCAAGTGTCTATAAAATTACCAAAGAATATAAAGACACAAAAGAATTTCAAAAGCCGAAAAAGAGTGGACCTCAACTATCTTTCATACAAAAATTTGACGAATTCACTTTCGCCGCAACTCGACGAAAGGTTCACGCGTTTTTCTACAGGAACGAGATTCCGACTATTGAAAAGGTAAAGTTATTGCTAATTCTTTAACACCTCGTTGCTGACATCCCCCATTGTTTTAAAACTATACTTTAACCTGTGTTGCCTGTCTACATTTTAACTGTAATGTAAATGCTTATTTCAGATTCACCAAGAGATAACTGGTGATCCAGACATGCCTGTTATGTCGAAATCAACATTAAGAAAAGTATTGAAGCATTTAAATTTTAAATACACAAGTCGCAAACGTCGAAGTGCGCTAACAGATCGCAAGGAGATAGTACTATGGCGTCAAAAATACTTGCACCAAATTAAACAATATAGAAGAGAAGGCAGGCTTATATATTACCAGGATGAAACGTGGGTAAACGAAGGCAAGTATTGAATTATGTGGTAATTAACTTTTTATAACCTATCTTTTCTTCAAAGTATTAGTCGGAAATCGAATTCTGTACTTATGTAATACTTAAATTAACTTTGTTAATAAATTTTTGTTACCAAAATGAATAAATAAATAAAGAAATCCATGTTTACAGGTAATATTTTTCAATTTATATGCATATATAACTGTCCTCATGTATAAGTGAAATATTAAATATATTTTTATTTTCAGGACATACCGTCAATAAAGTGTGGTGTGATACCAACATTCAATCTTCACGACAAGCTTTCCTCGATGGCTTGACAACAGGGCTTAAGGCACCAACAGGCAAAGGGGGGCGACTTATAGTTAGCCATATAGGGAGCGAAGAAGGATTTTTGGAAGATGGTTTATTAGTTTTTGAGGCAAAAAAAAGGCTTGGCAGATTACCACAAGGAGATGACTGGGGAAGTATTTGAGGAGTGGTTCACAAAAATACTTCCAAAATTAAAACCAAACTCGGTAGTAGTGTTGGATAATGCTCCCTATCATTCGAGGAAGGTCGAAAAAGTACCAACGAGTGCATGGAGAAAAGGCGATATCCAAGCGTGGTTGACTTCAAAAAATTTAAATTTTGAAGAAAAAATGCTAAAAGTTAATTTATTGGAAATTGTGGGTCAGGAGAAATACAAATATCAACAGTGTATTGTAGACGAGATGGCCACAGCACAAGGCATTACTGTGCTTAGACTGCCCCCATATCATTGTGAGCTCAACCCTATTGAATTGGTGTGGGCTCAAGTGAAGGGGCATGTCGCAAGACACAACAGAAGTTTTAAAATGGCGGAAGTTAAAAAACTATTACTGGAAAGTATAAGTAGTATTACTCCTGATAAATGGCAAGAATGTATCAGCCATACAATCAAAGAAGAAGATAAGATGTGCACTCTCGACGATTTCATTGACACAGTCGCAGACTCTTTAATAATTCATGTCAGCGATGATGACGATGATGAAGATAGTGATATAAGTATTAATGATGACTAAAGATTTTAATAAAAATATGTTATTTTTACTTGTGCATTTTTTACTGTTTGTAATGAAAAGGGACGTAATTATCACTCGCCGTAAAACCATGTAGAGTACCGCACTTAATAAAATGGATACATTTACTAACAAATAAAATGTATGTATAGACTCAGATGTTCAGACACGTATTGAAATTGAAAAATGTGCCCGGCCAAAAAGGTTTGTAATCTCTGACATGTCAAAAAATGATAGCTGTCAGAATTCTACGGAATGAAAAATCAGAGTTTATACCTAAATAAATAGAATGGACTCTATGGATAGATGGACTCTACGCGTAACATCCATTTTATTTATGTATCATATTAATATAATTCCATCATCATTCATCATCATTAAAACCCATCACAATTCCACTGCTGAAAATAGACCTCCCCAAGGAATGCCACAAAGCACGGTCCTGAGCTACCTAAATCCATCAACTTCCTGCATGTCTTATCAGGTTTTGACTCCATCTAGTGGGGGAACGTCCTACACTTCACCTGCCGGTATGGGGCTGCCACTCGAGAACCTTTTTTCCCATCGGTATTCGGTTCTTCGAGCTATATGGCTAGCCAATTTCCACTTCAGCGTACTAATCCATTGGTCGATGTCGGTCACTTTGGTTCTGCTGCAGATATCCTCATTCCTAAGTTTGAACCCCTGAGCATAGCCCTCTTCATAGCTCGCTGAGCGACTTCTAGCTTCTTCAGAGGGCCAGCAGTGAAAGTCCTCGTCTCAGATCCATAGGTCATCACTGGCAACACGGACTGGTTGTACAATCTAGTTTTGAAGCATTCCTGACGAGAAGATGTGTTGTAATCTCACGAATGCTACCCAGCCGAGTTGAATCCGTTGATTGACCTATCAGTCGAAGTTGAACTTACCTAGTCGGACTATTTGTCCCAAGTAAAAATACTCTTCAACATTTTCAGTTAAGTGCTCCCAAAAACCACCGGCATAGGTGTGACGTGGACATTACACATGACTTTTGTTTTGTCCATGTTCATCTTAAGACCTATCCGTTGGGAGACACTATTGAGGTTATTGAACATAGTGTGTAGGTCATTCAGAGATTCTGCCATAAGGACTATATTGTCGACAAATCGAAGGTGAGTGACGTACATGCCATTGACGTTAATACCATATCTATGGAGTGAAGAAGTAAGAAGTACAGACTATGTATTAAAAAGTGTCCATAAAAACCATTAAATAAGGGTGGCGCCACTATAACTACGAGGTAAATTTTAAAGAACGCACCGAAAAATATTAGTGGGAGAGACGACTTTTTCGAGGTTATATTTACTAAATAAAATTATTTTAGATTTTAGAGGTACTAAGCAGTTTAGCACCACACCTAAACCGTCGACAACTGCTAAGTTCATTTCATCCCAGTAGCTAATCCAGCGCTGTTGTGGAGTGTTTTGGAGCTGTTTACTGCTTACAGATGGCCACTTTTTCAACTGTTCTACTATGGGAGTTGGTACTCTTTACTTCTACACTCCATAACCGTATCCTTTCCAGTCCAGTAGCTTGAAGACGTCTTCCAATGCAGCGATAAAGTACTTCGTGGATATTACGTCACCCTGTCTTACACATCTCTACATTTGGATTAGTTTTGTACTCTGGTTCTGTACTCAGATAGCCATCGTAGTCCTTAGACCATTCAACTAAAATATTATTAAGATTAAACTATCTACACAAAATAAAAATAAAAAACATAATTTCTAAAATAATTTCTTCTCAACCGTTCATTTAGTTCTAGTATTGTAAAGAAAAACAAATCAGCTGCTATAATAACGCTTATTCTAATCAACTACAGGTCTGTCTATAAAAAGTAAAATATTTTCTACTATATAAAAATTTATGTTTGTTCGTACTTTCTACGATGCCATACCATTCATCAGATTGCGTTAAAACTTAGTCAACTTATTGGTTGCACTTGTGCGAAGGTTATACGCATGGTAGAATTAACTGACACTAAGTGGCGTGCGTATTATACTTTCTATTTATTTGAAAGTTATATATCATTATATTTCAATAATTGTATTATCATTCCTAATTACTTGATTGAGCTCTTTGATTGTTGATTGTGCTCTTCGTCCATTGAGATGGTATACATTCCGTGCTTAAAATGAAGTTATATATTTCTGTGAGTTTTCTTAGCTTTTCCGGTGACATAACTGAGGTTTTGATCATTTCATTTGTAATCTGATCTGCTCCGGGTGCCTTATTGTTCTTAAGACTGCTTTTTCTATTTCTGACATATAATCACGTAGACAGAGAATCCTAGGATTCTCTGTCTACGTGATAATATTATATTCACGCTTCGTAGGGTGGATGCCCTGCCCCTACTGCCAGCCTTTTAGTGCCAATTTCAACTTTAAAAATTCCTGCTTCTTTAATTAGCGCACAATATTTTTAAACATTTGTTTTAATCGATAAGCTATTTATCAAAAAATGTAATGAACATTTTTATTTATGGCTCAAATTTCAACCACACTGCACAAAATGTCCTCCTTTTCTGTATGTAATACCAGCATAGCGTAAGGTTGTGCCTTATGAGTTTTTGGTAGTTTTTTTTTGCATCGATATATATCTACTACGCACTAGATTTAGCATTTCGAAAACTCACTATGTTCAACTGAACTGTACTGCAATACGTACACCTGTTATTGTGACTTTGATATTCATGCAGTGCGTATAGGAAATAAAGCTTTAATCGCATTCTTTAAACAAAGTTTTAAGCAAATTTTATCTACAGGATATGACATTAATTGATAAGAGGTTCGCTACATTCATATATCATCATTGAGCTATTATGTACTACGTACTAGAGGCGACACTGCATTCAGCTGCTCTGTTCCACTCAACTGCAGTGCATACACCGCACTTTAATCTGTCACTAGCTAGACACTTGTAGAGTTGTCACGTGTTGTGTTGATTTAAAAAAATGTCTTAATAAAATATGCCGTCGAGTGTACTTAGATATTGCACAAATAATTCAAGAAATGTCAGTAAAAACCAAGGAATTACTTTTCATCGGTTAATAAGTTACTTAATCAATAAAAAGTATTATAGATTAACAATAAAACAAATTATACCTAATAAAGACGCCATCTCGTGTCATGGAATATAGATTATGAAATTAATACGTTCAGATGCGACATTTCTGTGGGTACTTAAGTATAGGACGAATTTATATTACTATACACATTTTTTTTGTATTAACATATATAAGTTATTATAATCAGGCATAATTTTTCATGTTTGAATTTGCTTATTATTCTTTTATTTTATTTTTATGTTTCCACATCAAAGTAAAAGTGGTATAAATTCATCCATTTTTAACTCTCGCGTGCCAAGGATTTATAAACGACTCTTATTCTAATTTAAATAAATATATTTGTAATTTAAATGTTATGTTAACAAGTTTTGTTAACATAACGTACATTTAGTATGTTTTTTATATTTGACATAGATACTTTTTAAAATATTCAGATAAAAATATCATTAAAATATAATTGTTATATAATATTATGTAATATTATATTAAATAAGCAAAATAAATGACAAAATTTAAATATTGTTCCGGATATAATTTACCTATTTAACAATACAATCTACTATTACCTACGGGTCATTCTACCTATGTTTATTCTACGATAAAAAACCGACCGCGCGAACACAGAGTAGCGCACATTTTTTGTTTGAGATAGCTGTTCTAGTACGTAAGTACATATTACTTCAATGTAGGTATATCATTCGCACATTCACACACTATCTTAAGGTTCAGGGATTAATTAGCTTTTCTACATAAAAACAATTTTAGTTTTGCGACGCTAACAGTAATAAACAGGTATTACAAAAACTTTTAATTTTGAATCATGCATGTCACAAGCATGAAATACGTACGGTGAAACCTTACCGTAAAACCCGCCAACTTTGGTTTTTAATTCTAACATTGGCCACTTGACAAAAATAACAAAAATTTGCTGTAGTAAAAAATATATCTCATATAGCAACATTTTACAACATATTGTGGAAAATAGAATATATTTCTGGCAATAACAATCATACGTTCGGTTACTAAGTTCACTCAGTTGGCTGTCAACATTTGTCAAATAGGATTCTCTGTCGGTCATAGAGATATAATACCTATGGAGGCGGCGTATTCTACTATAGAAATACTAGTTATACAAATATCTATAATATCGACACGCACTTGTCAAAAATACTTTTGTTTCTTTTTAACAAAGCAGTAGCTTCATTAGAAAGGGGCACAGAACACTATTACTCCTATCGGAGAAGAACGACAACTTCATACAAAATTTAAGAAATGAGATATATAACTACTAGCGCTATCTATCGTCAGCCTCCAGCACTTCTCGTGTGGCGGGAAAATTTGAATGTGGTCTTTTTTGTTTTTTTTTTTATTTGAGGTATTTTTTGGGTTTCCTATCCCAGCGCTAAATAAAACAACAAAAATTACAAAATTACTATTTATTTATTCAAAATAAAAATAAAAATTAAATAAAAAACATACATAACTTAAGAAACAAAATTTCTCCAGCAGCTTAGTTCTTTCTATAAAGAAATTTGATGGGTTTAACATGAAAAGAAAATCAATATTGATTACAACATTTCAATTACTTAAGTAAACAATGATAAAGAATTTAAATAAGATTTACAATCATGGATGAATTGATAATATGCACAATGATTGTCTACAATAACCAAAATATCAATATTATAATCAAAAACAAGTTAATTAATAAATAAGCTCCTACACACAAGTGCAAAGTGCAACATTCACAAATAATAATTTTGTGTTGATAATATTTGGTTTTCTATCTATTTCCCTGAATTAACACTAAAAATTTTGTCTCTATATTATATGCAATATATTAAGTATTGTATGCAGCTTATAAATAGAATAATTTTAATTCAAAATTATAAAACATATTAAATATTAGATTACAAAAATATTCCTTATTTCATTTTAAAAAATTTCATATAGAGTATTTTCTTTTTTCAGGTTCAACTTTATGTGTTATGCTTTGATGTTTGTGGTTGTTCTTCAGTGGATATGATGTCCTTTTTGAAGATCCTGCTTGTGGTTTTCAGCAATAATTTGCGAGGGACCAGCTTGTGATTCCACAAAATAAAATGGGAATACACTTTGCTAGTCTGGAAATAAATAAAAACTGAAATAAATTATAGTATCATAAAATTATTATATAAAATTAAATTAACATTATATTCATTGACATTACTTTCATAGTAAACCAGTCCCTACTCATGGCACTACATTACCCGTCTATCAATACAAAGTAAATGAATGGATCTTGTTCATCCAACTTGCTCTATAATACACCCACTATTACAATTAATATAACAAAATAAGATAGTAAATACAATAACTATGTGAAAAGAAATCTTGTGTTTATCTATTGTTTGAGAACCATTTGATGCATGTATTTCTACTGTGTTGTACAAGTTGTGCCCTTAAATTTGGTAGGTTTAGGACCAAATGTAATTATTCATATATTTTGATGCCGGAACTTTCTTAAGGTTTGTTGTTGTTTTAAAATAAAATTTGATTGTTAAAAATAATATGCAGTGTGTTGCACTTTTAATAATGTAAGGTAAGGCTTGTCTCAACTTTATAGACTTCATTCCTTTGGATGCTTTGTCCGATCCAATTTAAATTAGTTGAAAGAATTAACAGACCATATGTGGTCTGTCCATCCATGTTAGATCCAGATGATGGTCATATGAATAATCATCATCATCTTCATTACAGTCTATTAAAGTCCACTCCTGAATATAGTAATCCCCATATAAAATATCTGAGTAATCCTTAAAGAAAACTATATACATACCATATTACCATATACATTATTATACACTTTACTTACATCACATGGGACTGCAGTTCTTAAGAGCTTTTTCTTGGTTGCGTCATTAAATTAACCATCATGAAAATGTTTTTCACACAGCATTCTGGGCTTATTATGTAGCTTTGTCTGGAAAGCTAAAGTAGTATACCGCTCTTGGGAAGGAATATAATATTTCGCCCATAATTTACAGCTGAAAACAAAAGATATAATTATTAAATACAAATTTTATCAAAGTAGGTCCAATGGTTTACAAACCAATAATTTGTTTTTAAATGGTAAAAGAGAAACAATAAGTTGGACAAGAGATTTACTTTAAGGTTAGAACTTATTAAATAGTGTATATGTATATCGTATACGTACCGCAAAATATACTTTACTGCGAATTTCGGAAACCTAAATAATTTAATGTTGTCAACGGTTGGTATGCTGTTGCACTTAGAACACTTTTTTCTATTTTCTTTATCCGCCATTGCTGCGTAGTTTTTAAGAGTCACTATTTCGTATTTCACTACGATTCATTGACTAACACATTGCACATCATATAAACGAAGGACATTAATCTCAACTCAACATCGTAAACTTGCAAAATCTTAGTAAAAGACACAAGCAAAACAAACATAACAACCAATCATGAACAACAATAATTTACACGGCTGCGCCATATTATGAGAAAAGAGAAATATATACTCATTTAGGTATTTGGTGCTACCAGTAAAAAATATAATTTTCTACTCATTGAAAATCAAAACAAAAAAGAAAACATTTATTTTTCTTTTACTGTCAAGAATATGCTAATATAATAATGTAGAAAAATACGACAGGCATAGTTATCTTCCTATGGATTATTATTTCTGTATTCAAAATTTTTGAGTGTAATTTATCTTTAGCAAAATCTTACTAATTATGAAACAAGACATTTATCTGACAAATGGCAATAATAAAATTCAGCCCCCGTAAGTATTTCATTCTGTCCATACAGAGTTGACCAGGCCTGGAAAGGGGACACAACAACAGTTTGTCAATTGCTTATTTTGACAACACTTTCGTGTGACGTCATTAGATCATCCACGCGTGACTGCGTCGCCATGTTAAGCGCTGAGTTTTGTGGTAGATCTGCTGTCAAACTGTTGAATGCTAAAAGTTTTTTTGTTGTGTAGTGCAGTGCCTTCATCTTATCCTATAGTAGGTGTTTTTCTTCTATTTATATTTTATTATGTCAAATAAGTATCTTACAGTTTATTTCAAGTGTTATGGTAGGGATGTATTTTTTAATTATTACTTTATGTAAGATGCATAATTTTATAATTTATTTAGCCAATAAAAAACTGCTAAGAAGTTTTGTAATTATTAAAAATCACAGTATATGTATGTTTGTCGCTACTAGTTGGGGAGAAAAAACAAACACTTTCAGGAGTGGTCTTCAATATGCCTCTATTAGAGTCGTTGTTTAAATTATTAAAAACCTTATCAATTGATTTATTAGAATATATTGCGGGATTTGTGGCAGAAAAAGGTTCAGATACCATGCAAGAAGAAGCAGTGACAAACTGTCTTATAGAAATTATATTAAAAATAATTTTGTTCAGAAATGAACGAATAATAATAATAATAGTTTATATAAAAATCTATCATGATCATGAAACGGTGTATGAAATATGATATCCAGGATGTTATCCTGCATATCATATTTCGTGATCATGCCAGTTTTTCGAATTTTTCGAAATTTGATTTGATCGAATTTGAATATTTTTCATTTAAAATCCGAATGAATAAATAAAATATGATATACAACTTGCTTGTATAACTTACTATTTGTGATGAATTATGTGCAGAAAAATTAATAAAAAATAAGTATTGATTTTAAAACAGTTTATTTCATTTTTACTCAACTAATCATTATTATTTTACATTAATAATATGGGACCTGGGATCACCATCCCAGTAATACTTTCAACACAAAAGAAGGATTTAATTTCTATCTACACAAAAGCCATAAATCAGTCAGTCACATTTATTTGCCAGATTAGTTATTTGACGATTGAAAATTCAGCCCTGTATCTATGTAAATACCTACGGAATAAAGTAAATTAAGCAACAAATCCAATTATATAAAATGAGAAAAAAATTCATATTACATAGTTAAAATATCGATATCAGCTGCGCATATTGCAGAGTTACAACCCTATAAAAGGCGGTCATTTTATGCGCCAGATTTTTGTAGGAAGTCACGTTAATTTTGTAGGTATGCCCAGTCCATATACTTCTAAGTCAGTGCTGTCGGTGGTCCCAAATCATAGATTACTGACTATCCCAAATTGTTCCTCGAGTATAAAGCTTTTTCGCGCTTGAAAAATGATCCAAGTGAGTGGAATTTTTGATATGTTATTAAGTGAAATCTTAGTTTTAATATGGTGTACATCTCAAATCAATATGAGTCCTCTATTAATCAGTAATTCAAATGGCCAATGTTGCAATCACTTGTAGCAAACATGTGCCGTTAACTTTGGTCACAGAAAAATAATACTAGGGCTGCCCACTGATAATTTTAGAATCCGGTACCTACCTACTTATCAGTTGATGGTACTTTTTGCATAAGCAAAAACTTAGTTTTACAATTAGTTTTGGTATAATACCTAGAATACAGTTTAAAATATGTATATTTGCTTATTATTTATGTGTATGTATATTTACAGAATGGATACATCTAAGCCAAAATCAAGAAAAAGTCGCAGGCGCCTTGGTGCCTGGCAATATAAAAATTATTCAAATTAAATGCTTGAAATAGCTGTAGATCTTGTTAGAAAAAAAAACAGATATCAGCAAGAGAGGCGGCGCGACAATTCGCAATTCCTAAACAGACAATATTAAATAAAGTAAACAAGTCTCAAAGTCTGTCGGATGTCCAACGCGATTATCTGATGACGAAGAAGCCAAATTTATTAAAGTTTTAATTGCTGCTGGGGAATTCGGATGCCCACTTAGTAAATTGGATCTTCGCCTCGTCGTGTTTGAATACTTGAAAAAGAATGGCCGCTAGGATGTATTTAACGGAGGACCTCCTGGAAAAGCATGGCTTGATAATTTTTTGTCAAGACATTCATCAGATTTGTTAGTTCGTAGCACGAAGAATTTAAAAAAAAATAGAGCTGAGAAAGGGGTTGATGAGTTCATGGAATATTTTAGAAATTTAGAAGAGACTTTGAAAGATGTTGCTCCATCAAATATACTCAATTTTTACGAAACAAATTTAACAGATGATCCAGAATCTTCAAAATGTATATTTAGGCGAGGAGTAAAATATCCCGAACGAGTGCTCAACTCAACTAAAGCAGCCATTTCGCTGATGTTCTCAGTTACAGCGAACGGGAGCTTGCTACCTATTTACGTTGTCTATAAGGCAGAGAATTTATATTCTGAATGGATACAGGGTGGACCGCGTGGTACTAGGTATAACCGCACAAGATCTGGGTGGTTTGATTCTTTTGTTTTTGAAGATTACTTTAACACAACTATTATGGATTGGACAAAGTCTTTACCTGGTAAAAAGGTCATTATATGCGATAATTTATCAAGCCACTTAAATGTGAGTGTTATCGAATTATGTGAGTGTCACAATATTCAGTTTGTTTTCATTCCATCTAGCTCGACACACATAACACAACCCCTTGACGTCGCTTTTTTGCACCACTTAAAAAAGTGTGGCGAGCAATATTACTCAAGCACAAAATGGAAAATCCCAACCAAACTACTCTGAATAAGAATCATTTCCCAAAACTTTTACATTCTTTACTTGATCAAGTTGAAATATATTCATCTAAAAATATTCAGAGCAACGGGGATCTACCCATTCAACCCAAGAGAAGTACTGAAGCGTGTACCGGAGTACCAAGAATATGTGGCATGATATGGGATCGACAATGCATTGCTAGACTACTTAAAGCAGATCAGGCAGCCAAATCCTATGATAACAAAAATAAACAAGAAAGTTATGACTGTACCTGGAAAATCAGTAACAGTCGATGATTTACTGCTGACTTCCCAACTCTCAAAATCGAATGTACGAGGCAAAGTCAAGTCATCCAAGAATACTACGACACTCACTAAGGTAGATCCTGCTGCCTCACTCGCAAGTGTCTCACTCGAGAATTTTAATAGAAATTACAATTTCGTCCCGATACCATCCACACCATCTGGATGCTTGGCGGTCCACCACTGTACGTTTCAAAAGGAGTTTTCTTCCGCGTACAACCTCTCTGTGGAATAATTTACCACCGGCGATTTTTCCGGACCGATACGACCTGGGGACCTTCAAGAAAAGAGCTTACTCCTTTTTTAAAGGGCCGGCAACGCACCTGCAATTCCCCTGGTGTTGCGGTTGATCATGGGCGGCGGTAGTCACTTAACATCAGGTGAGCCACATGCTCGTTTGCCCCCTCTTCTATAAAAAAAAATTATGACATTAGTTATATTTTAAACGAAAAAACGGGTCTCATGGAAGCCACAAAAACACTGATTTAGTATTTGAAACTGATTTACCCGTGATTTCGATAAAAGACCAAGACAAGCCCAAAAAGATAAATATTCTATCCGACATCATATTACCAGAATATAAGACTGAGCCTATTGCAAAAACTAAAACTAAATATTTTAAAGAAATTGATACAAGCTTTAACATTTTATCACAAACTTTTCCTTCAGAACGCAATATTATCATAGAAAAACCACATACTGAAAATTCGGATGGTAAGGTAAGAAAAATAGATAATATTGCTTTTAATATTAACGTTCATGGTGTTTTAAGTAGTGACGATAATGAGGATATTAGGGATGTTGTGAGTTGTTCTGCAAATAGCAGAGAGAAAACTAGCAGTAAAAAAAGGAAGAAAAAAACGTCGTTTGAGAAAAACTGTCAAAAAGGAAAACGTCAAACCAGTTAAGAGACCAAGAAAATCTCTAGATAGTTCTACAACTACTGAGGAAGATTGGATTAGCACCCATAGTGATTCTGACATAATTGAAGCACTTAGTGATGTTACAAATTTTGAAATAAGTATGGAAGAGTACAAATATTGACGAATCTATAAATATGGAAGAATCTATAAATATGGATAAACAAATAATAAAAGAAGATATACATCAAATTGACAAGAATTCAAAGAAAAAAGAGTATTATGAATTAGGGAAAAAAGAGTATTATGAATTAGGAGAAAAAGTGTTGGTAAGATACTATCAGTCAAATAAATGGAAGTACTATGTAGGATTAATTGAAAGTGTTAATGACAATTCAAAAACGTTTAATATATCTTATTACAAATGCATAAAATCAAAGGATTCGGATGATATTAAATTTATTAAACCTAAGCTCTTGGATCGAGATATAGCCGTACCAGAAAGTAACATTGTTAAAATTATAGAACTTTTACAATTCAATGAAAGTCCTGAAGAATATGCATTAATGTGTGATAAGGATTCTGTGTACTTTTAAGAATTTGATATTATATCTTGTGTTATCACAAAAAGTATATTGCTGTATTTCTTTGGCATTTACTAGAATGTGTCATTTACACGCTCATTTCCTAAAGTATGTTTTTCATTTATTATTTTTTGGTTTCAGTAGGTACCTAGGTTCTAAATAAACACTTTAAGCTTGGTACCTATTGTTATAATTTTTTATATATATATATATATTTATTTATGAATTTGAGTTTCCTCTTTCACCTCAACGTGATGATTAAGTAGTCTTGAGATTACTAAATTGAAAAATGAATCTTTTTTTTAAGAATTTTGATCTCACAAATATGTGATAGTAATTTAAGTACTTACTCATAACCATTTAATACTTGATATAATTTGATAGTCTATATTGTTGTCTACTTGCTTAGTAAAAGTGCCGTATTTTATATGCTAATATTGTACCAAATAAATGTCATATAATAAAATGCGATTGATTAAAAACATGTTCTTTTTTTGATACACCCAACCAATATATAATAATTAAAAAAATTGACAACCCTGAGTCTAAAACCGTTTTGTATGGAAATTTAAAAAAAGTTTCGGGTATCTTTGGCCACCTCGCTGTAAGCCAAAATATTTAACTTTTTGTGATTATTGCCTTTTATACGTCTTCTTTGGCCAGTTTCCTGTCATAGTTCTTAAAGTAAACGGCATTGAGACTATAATTCAAGAGTTATAAGCAGTGGCTAATGTTGACAGAAAGCTGATGTAATTTTGGCCGACTAAAAAAATATATTTTTAGGTAAGAAACTGTCCTAATTTTCGCAATTTACGTGAATTAACATCAACAGTTGAGGTTTCGGTGTTAAACAAATATGAAAAACTAATACTTTACTAACAGTTTTTTGGATTTAAAGTTGATTAAGTGGAAAATGTGGCCAATGTTGGCAGGTTTTACGGTACATCTGCCCTCATATTTCGGTTTTTATTACTTTTTTCAACAAATAGCCACTTTATTTTGATGGTTGCTGAAGCTTTAAATGACACTCTATGCAACAAATAAACTGTCAAAACCAGGTAGTTAACATAATTCCTAAGAGATGCTGAAAAAAAAAAACAAAAACAGACGTGGGCACTTTCTTACATCTTTGCTCAACCTAAATTTCTCAGCAACTATAAGTTCTACGACTTTGATTTTAAGATATATTGTTAGCAAACTGACAAAATGGTATACCATTACATTTTGAAATAAATAGAAGTCCATTTTAAGTTTTAATGGCGGTGGGCAATGTTATCATCACATTTAGTCACACTTTCATACTAAGAGATTTGAGGTGCTAGGGCTGTGCATCAGATGAAAGGAAAATAATACACTGATTTTAAGGCAATAATGTATATTTTATTTTAAAAATTAAAAACAAAAACTAACTGAACAAAAAAAATCAATAAAATCAATGTTTAGATAAGAAAGTTCTAGAAAATTGTCTCAGAAATTAACCCTGATAGTTGAGATAAGGAAAAGTAGACAGCGACGATACTTATACTGATTTTGTTACCACTGATGTGCGTGGTTCACCTACTGTGCGTACCAATCCATTTGTCGGCCACTTTTGTCTGCGATCGTTAATGTCTGTAGTTGAGGAGAAAATTCTCTTTTAGACTTCGAATTGCCGCATAAATCTTATTTAAAAAATTTAGCTTGAAACTGAAAACATTTTAGCTCTCTCTTTTGGGAAACTAGCGGTTTCTGACAAAAAATCCCCACAAATATATACCTATTTATTATATTTAAAATAACGTATAAAACAGTATCTAGTTACCTATATAGTTATCAGAACAGTAGTTTAGTTTGCAGTTAAAAGTAATTATTGTTATACAGTTTTTTTATATACCTATATATATTTATTTATTTTATTAAGTATAAATATATATTTACATATTGTTACATATATATAATTTTTATTTATTATACCTAGGTACATGTTTCCTTGTTTTTTTTCAATAGTGTTTACCCTTTTTTTTTTTTTTTTTTGCGGATGGAAAATCATCTAATGACCCCTTTCGCTCTGGGTGGAGCGTAAGGGAGTGTCAGACTTTTTACTGACTAAAAACCATCCGTGTTCCTTCAGTGCCCTTACGTTCCTGAGCCGCGGTATCTCTTTCGAACAGCCCGCAGCAATAGTGTTTACCCTAAAAACATTTTTGAGCTGGGCAATGTTGTCAACCTCAGTTTATAAAATTGCTTACAACATTACCCTCACAATTTTCTCGCTAACTAAGGCAAGTGTAAGAAAGAGACCTTGATTAAAAGCAGCAACCATGCTCTACACGTAAATAATAATGAATCTTACCTGCGCAGCGTTTCTTGGCAATGCGGGATGCAAAACTGCAACAATGTTTTTGCACCATCTTCGACACTGTCTCTTTGGCGGTTGCTGACAGATGCCTGAATATAGTTAGCTGCGATTGTAGTAGTTAGTGCTGTCAAACGGATACTCTAGTTTTCCCTAGACACCATACAAAGTTGACATTTGTTAAAATAAAATGTCTATCGGTAGTTTTAGTTAATTTTCGTGTTTGGGCAAAGATGTCCCCCAAGGGCAAAGTTGTAAGGTTTCACGCTTTGAGTATTCAACCAATTTGGTTTAATACTCAAAGGGTTTCACGGTACGTAGTATTAATGTAGACGAAAACAATTATTTTATTTTAATGTTTCACTTCTTACCTAACTGTGTTTTAGTTTTATGCAGTAAGGTCTTTCTTTTAAAACAAAACAATTGATTAAAGCAAAGTATAAAAAAATTAAGCACATCGATTTATCGCGCAACTTTTCGAACCATCATCAATATTATAGCATTTTTGACTGCCTCGTTGGTCTAGTGGTTGTAGTAGTGCGACTGATGATCATGAGGTCCCGGGTTCGAATCCCGGGCGGGCCAAAATAAATAAAATTCCAGTTTATGACAGCCCTGATTTATATTACATGGCTGAAATAAAGTACTTCTTATTAGGTATGTAAAACCAAATATTACCCTGACGGCAGACATTATGCACTTCATTCATTTTCAGCCCCATTAATATCCACTAAAATAAAATAAAAAATGTTGAAAATTTAAAGAAAAATAACTGCATTACTATGTCTATAGTCATATTCATGCGAATCAAAAATCCTACAGATGAGCTAATGTAAAATATTCTTAATTTTATAGAGACCACAATTTGTCAAAAAAAAAAAATATGAAAATGAGCGTTTTCCGTTGCGTACGCGTTTTGATTTTTAAATTAAAACTGTTACGTTTATAACTGTGTGATATTTGAAATATGCTTTGCTCAGTGCACACGCTCAACACACGATCACATACACGATCAACACACGATCACACACACGATCAACACACAAATAGTCGTGATTGATCGTGTGTAGGTAGTGATTGTGAACTAGTATATCGACAACATCGGCAACCTAAATATTTAGTTAAGATTGCACAAGAAATATTTTCTGGGTATAATTCTGAGCTCATAAAAAGCTCAATCATGTTCATTGAAGTATTATGTACTTACGTACTAGAACAGCTATCTCAAACAAAACATGTGCGCTACTCTGTGTTCGCGCGGTTGGTTTTTTTTTATCATAGAAAAAATATAGGTAGACTGATCCGTAGGTAATAGTAGATTACATTGTTAAATAGGTAAATTATATCGAGAACAATATTTAAACTTTGTCATTTATTTTGTATATTATATTTGCTTATTTAATATAATATTACATAATATTATATCACAATTACATTTTAATGATATTTTTATCTGAATATTTTAAAAGGTATCTACGTCAAATATAAAAAAACATACTAAATGTGTATTTAACAAAACGTGTTAACATAACATTTAAATTACAAATATATTTATTTAAATTAGAATAAGAGTCGTTCATAAATGCTGGACATGCGAAAGTTAAAAATGGACGAATTTATTCAACTTTGACTTTGATATGGAAACCTAAAAATAAAATAAAAGAATAATAAGCAGATTTAAACATAAAAAATTTAACCTAATCATTATAACTTATATATGTTTCTACAAAAAAAAATGTGTTTAATAATATATTCGTCCTATACTTAAGTACCCACAGAAATGTCGCATCTGAACATAATAATTTCATAATCTATATTTCATGACACGAGATGGCGTCTTAGCAATAATTTGTTTTATTATTATTCTATAATACTTTTTTATTGATTAAGTATCTTATTAACCGATGAAAAGTAATACCTTGGTTTTTACTGACATTTCTTGAATTATTTGTGCAATATCTAAATACACACGACGGCATATTTTTATGAAGAGATTTTTTTTTTAAATTAACACATCACGTTTCAACTCTACAAGCGCCTAGCGAGTGAATGATTAAAGTGCGGTGAATGCACCGCAGTTGAGTGGAACATAGTAGCTGAATGCAGTGTCGCCTCTAGTACGTAGTACGTAATAGCTCAATGATCATGTTCTACTAATAATAAAGACAAAGTAAGGTATGATTTAATGCTAGTTAAAACGTAATTAAATAAATTTATTGCCCTTACACAAATTGTTGAAAACAATGTATTCAATTTTACGTGGTAGAGCCACGCTGCAGCTATATTATGGTTGTAGCACGAATAGCTCGGCTCGACCAGAGAAGGATCCTGCAATCACAGAATACCAGCGTAAAATAGCACCTCAATGCTGCTGTGTTTCGTATGGTGATTATAGAAAACCGGAAATTCTTTAACTGGAAACGAGACATTCCATCTTAGTCCGTAGTGGTAACAACGTATCTGCATTTTGATTCTTAATCAAGGATAAATAAATTTAGATGTGTATGTGCCACAGCATCCACTTATCATAAGGTAGACTGTGTACTCCTTATCATAATTATATTATATAAAAATATCTGGCAACAATCCGGCTGATGATGATGAAATTCAATAAATAAAGTGATTAAAGTTTTACAGTACATACAAGAATTTTTAATCGCAACATCATCAATTATATCGTCGTATGAAATCTTGTAAATTAATCTACTCTATGCACAGAAGCCCTAAAGTGTTTGGCTTTTTGAGCTTATGAAAGTTTGGATAAACGTTTTATAAATTATTTTGTCGCAAAAACGAAGATAGACTTTTCAGTGATTTAGAATCAGATTTCACTAAAATTCTTTCAGAAGAAAGGTGGCATTGAATCTTATGCATTCTTGAAACAAATTAGTCTCTAAATCATAAGAATACATTTCTTCCAAAAAAAAAAGGGCCCTTTCCGTACTATTTTATGATAACAAACCACTCATTTTCCTCAAAATGATAACTTTTCATAGAATCTGTTGTAGGTGTCCTGCTGTTTTTCTAATTCGGATACGAGTATCAATGAGGAATAAAATATGTTAACCCTGAAAATCTCAACTCTCTTAGATGTTCTCATTTCTTCATCGTCTTTCGTATATTGTTTCGACACGCTTGATTACATCGCCTTTTCTTCGAAATACTTATTATGTTTCGAAATACTTATTAAGTTTCTCGTTCAGCTACGAAAAACTTACAGAGATTCGTAAAGATCGACAACAGTTATCAAATCTTTGGTAGAAACCTGAATTTGAACATTCACTTTGTTTATTACAAAGAAACATTCCACACAACAACCGTTACCGCAATTTTCAGTTTTTCTAAATTCAAAAGTATTCCCTTCGCTTCACGTTACAGGCTTTTCGGTACAATTATCCTTGATTAATTTAAGTTTTAAGGACTTCGTACCAATACTCTCTAAACTTTCACATGCGTCCTCTTTAGCTGACCAATGTGTCAGATTTACTTTCTTTAGAGTTTTCCCTTCCCCTATTTCAGTCATTATCTTTTGCCAGCGTTGTGTCGAACTTATATAAAAATTTCTTGAAGCAACACGCAGCAACGACAAGTGTTTGTGCAACATTTAGCAGCCCTAGTTGCCACTGAATTTAAAAAGTGGGCAGAGTAAAAAACGAAAAATGTTTTGATTTCCAAGATAATGGCAGAAAACATTTCTTCCTCTTTCATTTTAAAATTAAAACTCTTTTATTTCTGTGAAATATAAAAAAATTTGCCTCAAATTTGCCGCATCAAAAATCTGCCGCCCTAGGCTCCACCCTGTTCTCGACCCTGTTCTCAGAATTATCATCGACTGATTCACATTACGCCGTTTAATTTCACGTTAACGCTAATTGGTGTGGTGTTCGGTCACAACTAAAGGTGCATTTTATTTCACGATATATTATTTTTATGTGTGCGAATTAGCAATGCGAACTGTATTTATTAATTTGAGCACTGTCATTTCTAGTTGGCCTGCTGTGTTGCATACTTTAATTTTTTTTAGAATGTTCGTCTGTTAATTTATATCATACATAGTATCTCTTTTATATTGGCCTTATGAATATGACTGTATATTGCGTTTCGGTGCGGTTTATATCCGAAGTTGCAGCCTTCATAGGTATCTTGTAAATGGTAGTCATGTACTAACACTCGCGATGTAATATTCACACAAATATAAAGTCACATCGAAATAAATAGACAGAAAGAGAATGCAACGCAAGTTTTGACAGTAAGGGAGAATAATAGTGATAGAGAAAAACTTAAGATATAAATTTAAAAAAAAATTAAGCACACCCAAATAGTTTTTAAAGCGTCAATCGTAGAAATACGTAAGCGATCGATCAACTTGATCATTGATCAAACAGGTGGTGATCTCAAACCGCAGGCCCTCAACCACTGCTGTACGATATTACCATAATATATGGTCTTGTATCGACATAGCCACGCGAGATTGAACATTGCTTGACAGACAGCTCTCTTGAAGAATAGCTCGGCACATTGCTGGTAAATCCGCCACTGGCTTTGCTCCAGTTACAAAGAATTTTTAACTGACAATAATTGTAGTGAAAACTACTAGAGTATTTCATATTGGTCCTCATGGGTGACAACCCATCGACATTTTGATTTGTAATCGAGGATAGATGTAGATGTCTATGGGCCACAGCAACCACTTACCATCAGGTGGACTGTGTGCTCGTTTGTCACCCTATCCTATAAAAAAAACTTATGACAAATATTAATAGCAAGGAATTAAGTGCTACATAGGCAAATAATACGCATATAGGCAAGGAAAAGGCGCCTTCTGATAATCAGAATAGAATTAAAATATAGAATTATAGAATTAATTTGATAATTAAGTGTTTACAAAAACACAACTCACTTTTTTATACAGGAATATTGACACAGTTACTTCTGCAACGGCTGCCGAATGCATGGCACGCATCTGTGCAAGCGAGGCCGAGGCTGATCGCCGAAGGTGACCAATAAGGCCGAAGTGTCGGTGCGGTGAACATTTTAGTGCACCACTTGGTACCTAATTAGCACCTAAAAAGCTCCTAATTTTGGCTTTTTCTAAATGCAAATTCGGCGAGACACAACTTATATAGAGACAGATAATAGCAGACTGTGAAGCACTTTTAGTTGATATTCGTTGCTTGTAATAAATATAGGTAATATAATTTACTTACCGCTTATATTATTAACTTTCGATTTTAACCCAATTTTTGAATGCCTTCAGTGTTTTGGATAAATAAAGGAAAAGTCTGATGAAATTATAGCTAGCAACTTTTTTATTCGATAAAAATAATAAGTCCACATAAATATTTTATTATTTATATATATTATATATTATGATGAAACTTTAATGCAATAACACTTACCAGTGTCAATAGTTTATTGTACCTACACACAAAAATACTTTTATTTCGGATAAAATATAGAGAACAATGCAATGATGGTAATTACATAACATATTTTAGTAGGGCCCTATGATAAAGTTAAAATCTTATTAAGATTAACACTGACCCGGATTTACGAGATCCTAGTGCAAGTAAGATCTTTCTTGTATATTTTATTATGACACTATCTACTTATTTTTGTTTTCTTCGATTTGGTTACAGAGTGGGGTAGAACAACTGAGTAAAATGTATTTTATATAGCTTCACATATCGCTACTAACTAATGCCACAACCAGCTAAGATCTTCACTATATTGTTACGAGCTTGAGGTTCGTACGATTAAAAACTGCCGATTGAATTACCAAAATTAACACTTTAATTCACTTTACACTAATTAAAGTTAAAACACTAATAATTAATCACACTGATTCACTTTATTCCGCTCCGAAGCTTCGCTTGTCTCGCCAAATTCAATACTTCCTCGATCGCATCTTGCAGCGCCTTTAAATACACATTATCACTGAAAAATCCCGAATATTCAAGTAAATACGCGCACCAATCGACAAGGCGCCGAAAGTTCGAGTGTCGGGCTTCTAGAAGCTTAGTTCTTCGTTTCAATACTAGATGGCGCTGTCGGTTGAAAGATTAGTGATGTCATTTTCTGGAAAGCTCCCCTCGCTCTCGTCCCCGACACTATGCTATGACGATGGTGCTAGTTCCGGGTACATGACGTCAACTTAGGCGCGCAACACTGCCCCCTCCTAAGAAATGCTCGTCCCGAGCGTTATCGGCCCCATAATAACGCGCCAGGCGATCCACATGGACGATCTTAGGAGTCCCTTTTGCGCCTTTCTGTATCCGGTAGGTTACATCGTTAATCCTGGTTACAATCCGGTACGGGCCGTCCCATTTAGCTTGAAGATTAGGAGATTTCCCTTTGATGCGGACTGGATTGTGCAACCACACTAGTGAACCTTCGTCGAACCCTTTGTTGTTCATTTTGCGGTCATACCGGGTTTTCATCTTCTCAGACATTTGCTAGCCAGATTGTCTGACGTGCTCATAAATTTCATTCATTTTGTTCCGCAAGTCATTTGCATAACCGATTATACTGCGTGGGGCATCAGGTGGTATCCCGGTGATCAGGTCTGCAGGCAGCCGTAATTCTCTTCCAAAGTTTGCGAAAGCTGGTGTCACTGCTGTACTTTCGTGAACAGCGCTTCGATATGACAACAAAAACTGTTGTATGTGCTTGTCCCAATATCCTTGTTGCCGATTGTCTACAACTTTTGCTAGGTACCTCTCCAATGTCTGATTAAATCGTTCTACCATTCCATCAGATTGCGGGTGATAAGAAGTCGTTCTTGTTTTATGAGTACCCATAACTCGGCAAGTTTCCTGAAATATTTGAGACTCAAAATTCCTTCCTTGATCGCTGTGAATCTCTAAAGGTACTACAAAACGACAGAAGACTTCATGAACTAGTTTATCTGCAACTGTTGAAGCTTCTTGATTTAGAATGGCGAAAACTTCTGGCCACTTAGTGAAGTAATCCATCACAACCATGAAATACTTGTTACTACTTTCACTCTCCGGAAACGGCCCCGCCACGTCAATGGCTATTCTCTCCCATGGTGCTCCAAAATTGTACAACTTCAATGGTGCATTGAAGTTGTACTACGTCTACGTCTACGTCTACTACTAGTCTGAGGTCCCTTTACAGCCGCACAACTTGTACATTTGCGACACCAGTCCTCGACATCGTTTCGACAGTGGACCCAGTAAAACCGTTCTCGGATCTTCAGTAGAGTTCGTTTAACTCCCAGATGGCCTCCTGAATAATCATTATGGTGCAGCTGTAGAACATCCAGTACTTTAGCTTTAGGGACAACCATTTGCAAATGACAGCTGTCTCCCCGAACATTTTCCCATTTACGGCACAGAACTCCATCCTGAAGCAGCAAGCTGTCCCACTGGGCCCAATAGCTTTTAGTGGTTGAACTCATTGCTGAGACGTCGCTCCACTTGGGCTTGGTAGCACTGGCCATCATCCATTCCAGAATCGGCTTGATGTCCGGATCTTCCTGCTGTGCACGTTGTAAGCTGTCCTTCCACTCGTTGCTGAGGTGGTCTGCCATGAGCATCCTCACGGATACCACTTCCTTACTCTCTTGCCTAGTACAATGTTTGCAATCTTCAGGACAAGGTCTTCTTGACAATGCATCTGCGTTGCCATGAGATTTCCCGCTGCGATGTTCGATCTCAAAGTCGTATCCTTGCAGTAGTTCAATCCACCTCGCAACTTGTCCTTCTGGATTTTTAAACTGCAATAGCCATTTTAGTGCAGCATGGTCAGTTCGTAAGTGAAATTTTCGCCCCAGAAGATATTTGCTAAAATGCTGCAACGACTTTACCACAGCTAGCAATTCGCGTCTTGTGACACAATAGTTCCTTTCCGGTTTTGACAATGACTTGCTGAAGTACGCTAAAGTCCTATATCACTTGCGTCTGTGTCAACTATAAATTCTTTGCTTGCATCAGGGTATCCCAAAATAGGTGTTTTGCACAGACGGTCCTTGAAATCTTGGAATGCGATATTGCAACTATCATCCCAGCAGAAATGTCGCTTCTCCTCGGTTAGCTTATGCAGAGGTTTGGCTATATCTGCAAAGTTCTTCACAAATCGCCGGTAATAGGAGCACTAACCCAGAAATGCTCTAACCTGCGTCTTGTCTTTTGGAACCGGCCAATCCTTGACAGCTGCGATTTTCTCTGGATCCGTGCGGATACATTCTTCGTTCGTCGGCGGTAGTCAACACAAAACCGCATCCTTCTTCTTTACCAGCACCACGGGTGAACATCATGGACTAAAGGAAGGTTCAATAACACCATCCTTCACCATTCCTTCAATCATGGTTTCTACTTCCTTTTCACGTGCTACCGGCAATCTTCTTGGTCGCTGACGGATAGGCAATTCTTCTCCTGTGTTTATTTTGTGTTGAACTAAGCCAGTCTTTCCTATGTCAGCATCGTTTGATGAGAATACATCGACGTACTTGAGTAACAACTTCTTTGCCTTGACCATTTCGTTCGGGGAGAGAACGCTGCGACAGTCTTCCAAAAGTGGGGTCACTCTCGTTTGTGCATCCTTGCTAGGGGTCTCACTCGATAGATATCGGCACCGACGTAACCAATCCACTTCCTCACAAGTACCAACCAGCGTGCCTTTTTCAATAATGTGTTGACGGTCACAAAGGTTCAGCACACGTATTCCTGAGATGTCAGTGGTTCTGACCAAGGTTCGAGCTACTTTCCATGGATGGTCATTGTTTACCCTTTCCACAAGTACACAACGGTCAGCTTGCCCAGCGTTTCGAGGAAGACTAACCGGCACAATCGTTTCCGATCTCGGCGAAAGAACAGTCTTCTTAATGCTGTACACGTTCCCTGGTAACGCACCTTCTATAAAAAGTTCCTCCTGCCACATTTCAAAACACCTTGCTTAACGTCGATCTCACAACAATTATTCCTCATAAAGTCTAGGCCAAGGATGCAGTCGTCCATTATATCAGCCACGATGACATTATGCAGGTACATCACGTTGCCTAGCTTCAACTCCATCTCCTTCTCTCCACGGACGGGTATACGCTGACCGGTGGCTGTTACCAAATTAATGCGTTCTCGGTTGTATGCGGAGTCCCCAAGGAACTGACTTATAAGTTGGGAACTAACAACCGTTCGAGAGGCTCGTGTCTATGGTCAGTTTACACGGCATTCCGTTGACCTCGCCCTTGATGATTAGACTGTTCCCATCATGGGTTTGTGAGATCGAGATCCTTGGGGCTCTTTTAACATCAGCCAGCACCCGCCCCGCAGTTCTAGCTTTTACTCGTTTCCCTGCTGCTGATGGGCGGTGCTGTTGGCCGCACTACCCTCACCTTCCTTTTCTAGGGTTCGCTTAGGGCAGCTGGATCGAAGATGGCCCTTTTCCCCACAGCCATAGCACCTAGGGCTGTGTCCTTTGTTGCGGTCGGCGGTGCGAACTGTAGCTGCTGTAACCTCCCTGACGCGATGGGAACGATGATCCTGCCGCACGGCTTCCACCTCCAGTGCATGGGCCAAGGCGTCCTTAAGCGTCTCGTGGTGCCCGAGCCTCATAGCAGCTCTGACTTCCAGGTCACGGATGCCGTCGATGAATGTTTGCACCAGGTTCCCTTCAACGAGCGCAGGTACAGACCGGTATGCTTTTCGCACCAGCTTCTCCACCTCTAGAGCCCCCTGCTGCAGGTTTTCGTTGATGCGCTGCACGCGATCTTTAAGCTACGCACGAAAGACGTGTTCCAGGTGAGCGTCGCCATATCTCGCCTCCAATGCCTCAAGGAGTTGCTCATAAGTCACTTCCTCACCGAGAGCTTCCAGAACTGTTAAGGCCTGGTCGCGGAGGCCTAGTGTGAGAGCTGAGCCTGACTTTTATTCCAGCTGTTCGCCTTCATAACAGCCTCAAACTGGATTTTGTAGACTGACCAGGAAGAAGTCCCGTCGAACGGTGGCACTTTGAAGCCACGTAGCGAAGGTGTTGTAGCTACTGCGGGGTCTGCAATTCCATCTCCAAGTTTGAGTTCATCCAGCGTTTTCTTAACTTGGTTGATTTGGGTCTCAGCTTCCGACAGGCAGTTATCATGTTGAGCAACCTTATCCTTCACCTCCCTTATCTCTTTCCCGAAGGTAGCGTGAAGGTCCTTCATGAGAAGCATCTGCTCTCCCTTGTCGCGTTTGAGCTGCTCTTCTAAGCCTGTTCCGCCTGTTCCTCTCGTCCGCGCTGCAGCTGCTCTTCCAACTGACGGGCCTGCTCCTACAGCATCACCATCAGAGCACCTAAGTCAGGTGCTGCAGATGCAAGAGCTACTGACGGACCAGCCTCCGTTGCCGGCGGCTGGCCCTCCGACGTCTGCGGCGTTGCACCACCAAATCGTCCCTGGTCCGTCTCATGCTGGCGTTGACTGCTGGTACGGACACCCTCCGTTTCCTCCTTAGGTAAAATCGGCATGATTTTATCCCACTTCCTACACCAATTGTTACGAGCTTGAGGTTCGTGACGATTAAAAACTGCCGATTGAATTACCAAAATTAACACTTTAATTCACTTTACACTAATTAAAGTTAAAACACTAATAAATAATCACACTGATTCACTTTATTCCGCTCCGAAGCTTCGCTTGTCTCGCCAAATTCAATACTTCCTCGATCGCATCTTGTAGGGCCTTTAAATACACATTATCACCGAAACATCCAGAATATTCAAGTAAATACGCGCACCAATCGACAAGGCGCCGAAAGTTCAAGTGTCGGGCTTCTAGAAGCTTAGTTCTTCGTTTCGATACTAGATGGCGCTGTCGGTTGAAAGATTAGTTATGTCATTTTCTGGAAAGCTCCCCTCGCTCTCGTCCCCGACACTAGTTGGCGCTAGTTCCGGGTACATGACGTCAACTTAGGCGCGCAACAATATGTTAATTTGAACTACCTTAAGTTAATGTAAGTGATATCCACAATTGTACTGGACGTGGACGAATACCGTCTTATTACAAAGATGGTTTATTGATAGTCTCGGGTTTAAACCAGTGTTTAAGAAGTTGCAGAAATCACGAAAGAAGTCCCTCAGCTCCAGGAATACAATTACACACACTTTATTTCGCATATTTTTCGAGGGAATTCTTTATTGAATCAGACTTTAGTTTATATCTAAGACCAACTATAAACTATTTTTTGTAACAAGATGGATTAGATCTGTAGCCGTGTAGTATGTAGACACCCAATTCTAGATTATTTAAGGTATAACAAAAACCCGAAGTAGGTGTCCCACTAAAAAGTGTCCCTATTACTCGGGTAATATTACCGATCGATACTAGATATTATTCATATCTCACTACGAATTTATGGTGATAATTTATATTTTTAAGGCTGGCAACGTACCTGAAATTCTCCAGGTGTTGCATTTGTTCATGGACGGCGGCACTTACCATCAGGTGAGCAGCATACTCGTTTGCCCCTTTCTATAAAAAATGGTGAGGTAGTAATCCTCCTTTCTGGGATAATATATGCCCTAAAACTTTATCAGATTGACATTAAATTTAAACCGGATTAGAATATGAGAATATTTATTTAACAAATATTAATAAACACTTTACGAGTGATATGGGTCCATGGGTCAAACATCAGGTAATAATTTTTCAATCCAATCTTTGATCAAATCAATGCCACGCTTATTGATTGAATGTCCCAATCTCTCCATAATATGAAATTCACCAGAAACCCCTAGGGATTTCAATAGATCAAAAGTTTTTTGGCCCCAAGACAAGTCCACCAATTCATCACCGTCACCATGTATTTGCAAAAGAGGCGGCACTGGAAAAATAAAACACGAGTTACATTGTTTAATCATTTAAGAACCGTGTAGTGGCGGTGCAAGAATTACCCGATATGTCCCGTTCCTGTCGTAAGAGAATACATAAGGTAACAGACCAGTGCCCTGTTTATCAAAATTTACAAGCCTTGTATTACAAGCAATTTTACTGTAAAAAATTTAATTATTACGAATATGTGTTCATCAAAACTACACTTGTAAATTACAAGTTACAAGGGTGATTATTTATTACACAAGTATATTTTTACACTTGTATTCGTGATTTTGTTCATCAAAAATCCCTTGTAAGTTACAATTTGTAGAAAATCATAGCAAATCCAAAGAGTGTCCGGCGACTATCCATTCTTACAACTTATTATATTTTATATATTATATTTACACAGTCTTACAAGTGTCATAAGTAGTACTGTAATATTTTTTATATTTGATTGTCCTTTTTAAAATGTTGTTAAGTGACTCAAGAGATGATGAAAATTTTAGAATAATGGAACCAAGAACATATAGAATAAGAATTGACTACGGTCATATGGAGACGACCTTTGAATTTAATGAAAGGTTTTGACTTAAAGCCGAAAATTTGGAACAATTAATTAACATTTGGGTAGCCATTTAGAAAAAAAAATACAGTCAACTAAATTAATATTACAAATAGCTCTACATTGGTTGGGAACCGGAACTCAATACCATGCTGTTTCTGACAAGCATGGTGTAACAAAAGGCAGTGTACGTAGTGCAGTCCACAGTGTTGTAGCAGCTATCAATGGTGTAATGTTTGAAAACTACGTTAAATGGCCGAATAATTTGCAGGAGGTAGTACAGAAGTTTCATATGTTGAAAGGAATGCCATTAATTTGTGGTTGTCTAGATGGTATCTTGATAAAAATTGATGCCTCACATCAACATGAAGAAGTATTCGTAGATCGATACGGAAATCATTCCTGAGAAAGTTTTACTATTTCTATACTAATTGGCCCGGAAGCACCCATGACAGTAGAGTTTTAAGAAGCAGTCAGTTATATGAGCAATTTGAAAATGGCTGGAGACCTATTGCACCAGGGGTTCTTTTTGGTGACTCTGCGTACCCTCTGAAGGAATGGCTCATTTGCTCCATAGATGGCAACGATGAAGCAAATATCAGATTTTTAATGGTCATAAAGCAACTCGGCGAGCTATTGGAAATGCTATTGGAATCCTGAAAAAGTTTCCATGTTTAAACTATGTAAGAGTTCAACCCAGAATTGCTTGCAATATTTTTAATTGATGCGTGACCGAAAACGAAGAGGTCTCGAATAACGAAAACAACTCTGATTGTGATAATAAGTATATAGTATTTGAAGGCGTCCAAGATAATAGCGAACGGAGCAGACTCGAAAGAATAATTAATTATTTTAGAAATTAGCGAAATTTAATATACTATATTAAATTAAATTTAAAAGTAAATTATACTACATAGAGAATCAAAAAAATATTACACTATATCACCACAAAATTAGGCACAGATAATGTACACAGACAATTAGTTTAGATAGGGATATATAACAATAAAAAGCAAAAAAAAAATGGCAGGAAAAAATGCGGCATCCATTTTTGATTTTAGAACTTACAAGAAGAACCTACAAGTGTTAAATTTTGCAAGCCCTGTAGATTTTTTTGATAAACGTAATTTACACGAACTTGTAAAAACTTTCTTGTAAAGTGTAACTTGTGAACAAGTAGACTAGTGAATTTTGATAAACAGGGCACTGTAGATTTTTTGATAAACGTAATTTACACGAACTTCTAAAAACTTTCTTATCAAGTGTAAATTGTGAACAAGTCGACTTGTGAGTTTTGATAAACAGGGCACAGGAGACCCATCTAGTGCCCACAGCAACATTTTCCTTATAACATGTAGAAAATAAAAAACTGCGCTTGCCAACCTCCTGCGGACTATGGCAAACATGGAGGATGTTTATACCAAGTCACGGCGGCCCCGTTATTCTTGGCACTAAGGCAACGGCGGTTTCAAGTTCAAGTTCAACAAAGAGTTCTAAGAATCTCCAGTGAAGGTTCGGTTGCCACCTAGGACAACGCAACCTGGCAACATTTACCGCAATCACTGTGATGAGATTCTAGAGCTGGTGAAAATATAGACAAGTTGCGCTAGGATATTGTAAGATTATTTGAAATCCGAAGAGACGAGAATTATTCTTTACTTACATCGTTTCTCACTAATGTTGCGAAGGTCTTGATAGACAACGGAATTATTGTTTAAGAAAGAACTGAAAGCAAACACGCCGGCCAAGTTGTGTTCCCATTTATAGCCTGTATAAAATGAAAGTGCACCTCCCATAGAAAATCCACCTGCAATTCCAATTCAGAATTATTTTTTAGATCACATATACTTAGAAGCAAAATACATATTTGAATTTTTTAATTTTATTTTTAAGTTTGCTTTTGTCAATAAGCTATTGCAGCGAATTTCTTGAGACGGGGTGGGGTATAGGCACAGTAATTTTTTTATTATATTTAACAGTGGCTTACTAACAGAACTCTTTACAACATATCATCCATGTGAAAAGGCGACGGAGAAAATTGAAACAAGAAATTGGCAGCAGCATCTCCAACTCGCTTACCAAGCGTGGCAGCTATGGCAACAGAGCATACATATACATAAACTATCATACGCATAAACGCTCATCGGTTAAGGATGCTCTTAATTTAACCCATTTAAATTTATGGCTAATTTGGTCGATAAAATTCCCTCTAGGATATCTCTAGCTCACTCTGCCATTCATTTCTGCAACATAAATTTACCTTAGCAGTCTTTTCTCATTAATTCTTTCTACGTGATCAAATCACTGTGGCATTTTTTTGCTTAAACCTGATCAAAACATCTTCATGCAAACCACACTTTATTTTTATTACACAATTTCTCACATTGTCATTCAGAATCAACCGCAATATACTCGATAGAATCAGGCGATACTTTGCGGAAATCCATTATAATAAAAAATAAAAATATAAATTTTATCGCAACCTCCCGCTAAATAAATTTCTTCTAGTAGTGTTGGGAGTAGTGGTGCTGGGACTAGTGGTGACGGAGTTAGTGCATGCAATCGAGGGTGGGCGAGAGGTGCTCTTCAATTCAGGTAAGACACATCATTGTATTTATTTAGCGGAAGGTTGCTAAGAAATTTTTATTTTTTTATCGCAATATACTAATCCATAATAACTGTATTTCTACAGCATTTATTCTACTCTCGACCTGCCACAACCAAAGAGATTTAAATATATACTATAGAGCGGACATTGGAAACATTCACATACAAAAACTGTGAGCACGCGTGTGTTAAGCCCTCTAGCGAAAAATAGCAATACTACGCTGAATATTTATTTGTAAAACATTTTAGCTATTTCCCATTAGGTGAAGCTTCTAAACATAAGGTAAAAATCGGTTTTAGGCACGTCGTCAATTACTAACATATTTGTAAATAAATAGTGACGTTACTGGATAACAGAGGACACTTATTAGAATATTTTTCTTTTTTCTAGAACAATCTGCTAGAAATAATAAAATTTAAAGATTATTTGGTAAATATACATTATTTTTAGGATAATAAACCGAAATCACGTTCATTTCTTGCTCCATATCGTGACTTACTATACCTTAATGCACAACCGGGCATACATATATATACATAAACACTCACGCATGTCACCCAGAGGGGTAGGCAGAGACTACAGACTTCCATTTGGCACGATCCTGACACACCTCTCTTGCCTCCTTCACATCCATACACCTACGCATACATGCTCGTCGGTTAAGGGTACTCCTAATTTGGCCCGTTTTCAATAAATCGCCAATTTGGTCGATAAGTTTTCGCCTAGGACGTCCCTTTCCGACTCTGCCATTCACTTCTGCACCATAAAATTTCTTTGTCACTCTTTCCTCATTCATAATGATTTCTTATATTTACGCGAACACTACACATTAAAATAATACTAGTTTTTACGGAATTTATCGCGTATATTTAACTTTTTAAATACCCGACGTTTCGAACGCTTTACAGCACTCATGGTCACGGGCAGGACTGAGATGTTCAACGTGCATATGTCACAGTTAACCGCGGTTACCATAGATTAAAATTTAACTTTTGTTCAGATCTATGCTCCTATAAATCCAAGGTTCTACAAGCGGTACGTAGATGACACTTTCACAATTCTACCTTTAGATAAAGTAACTGCATTTTTAGACCATCTTAACTCTATAAATTCTAAAATTCAGTTCACAATGGAGTTAGAGGCAAACAATTCCTTAGCTTTTCTAGATGTGTTAGTAATTCGGAATCCTGATAACACCTTGAGCCATACTGTGTATAGAAAAAAGACCCATACAGATAGATATTTAAACGGTGATTCTCACCACCATCCTTCACAGTTAGCTACCGTGGGTAAATCTTTGTTTCAGAGAGCACGGGGAATCTGTGACAGTAAACACCTGGCTGCAGAGCTCCACCATGTCAAGCAAGTTTTGCATGACAACAAGCTTCGAGTCCCGCGCCTACGTCACAGTGAACGAGTGAAGCCGGCCACAGTCGAGCGTGTACCTGCTGTACTGCCATATGTTAGAGGAGTCATTGACAAGATTGGCTCAATCTTGAAGCGCGCTTCCATCAAAACATACTTCAAGCCGCTGAAGAAGATTGGTCAGTTTTTACCATCGGTCAAGTGTAATGTCCCTCTGCAAGATGCAGGAGTGTACAAGCTTGATTGTGAATGTGGTCTCTCCTACATAGGACAAACTAAAAGATCAATAAAAACCCGCGTTAAAGAACATATAGCTGATGTGAAGAATCGACGCTCCGGGAAGTCTGCAGTCTGTGAACACGTACAGGATCGCCCCCGTCACTACATCAGATTTGATAGACCGCAGATCCTCGCTAAAGAACACCGATTCCTTCCAAGGATTATTTTTTTAGGATTATTACTATTGAAATCAAAAAACATCCTAATTTCAATAGAGAAGATGGCTGGGTGCTACCATCTACTTGGGATCCTATAATAAATAAAATTAAATCCCAACCCAAGCATACAACTGCAAGACTTCAAGATACCATAAGTTCATACTGCATAGATCGGAACAAAAGTTAAATTTTAATCTATGGTAACCGCGGTTAACTATGACATATGGACGTTGAACATCTCAGTCCTACCCGTGACCATGAGTGCTGTAAAGCGTTCGAAACGTCGTATACGCGATAAATTCCGTAAAAACTAGTATTATTTCCTCATTCATTCTTTCCACATGACCAAACCACCGAAGCATTCCTTTCTTAATCCTGGTCACATCATCTTGCAAACCACACTCTTCTCTTATTACACAATTTCTTACCCTGTCATTCAGATTCAGCCCTAACATACTCCTTAACGACCGCATTTCTACTGCGTTTATTCTACTCTCGTGCTTCTTCTGCCACACCCAACTTTCACTACCATACGTTAAAGTAGGGACCAACACAGGATTGTGAATTACCATACGTGCCTTTTTCGACACATTTTGACTCTTCACAATAGAATGCAAGGCCCCATTTACTCTATTTCCCGCATTCACTCGTCGTTCTATATCCTTATCACATCTCCCATCCCTGCTAAATACGCAGCCCAAATATACAAACTCATCTACTTGCTCGATCAACTCCCCTTCTATTCTTATTTCACAAATCGTTTTACTTTCTTCTCTTTCAAAAACCATAACCTTCGTCTTACTTGCGTTCACTTTCATACCCCTTTCTTTTAATGATCCGTTCATTAATGTAACCATCATTTGCAACTCGGCCGCCGACGACGCAAGAATAACTTGATCATCGGCGTACAAAAGGCATTTGACGGTTAACTCACCCATTCTTAATCCGTATTCTTCAACTTTCAAATTTTGCAAACAACTGTCCATAAATAGGTTGAACAGCCACGGGGAAGCCACACAGCCCTGTCTGACACCTTTATGGATGTCAAACCAGTCCGAGTAGACCCCAGCACTAGAGTCCCTATAAAGATACTCCAATGCCTGTATCAAACCAGCGCTCAACCCAAATGAGTTCAGTGTTTGCCATAGCAAATCCCTATCCACTCTGTCACAGGCCTTTTCCAAGTCCATGAACGCACAAAAAACCTTTTGGTTTTTGGCCAGAAACTTCTCCGCGATCATGCGCATGGAAAAGACTTGATCTGTACATCCCATTCCCTTTCTAAATCCCGCTTGCACTTCCCAAATTTTTCCATCAGTTTCTTTCATGACCCTTTCAATCAGTACCTTAGCATACAGTTTTCCCACAATGCTAAGAAGGCTGATGCCACGGTAGTTTTTACAGTCCTGCTGCGACCCTCTTCCTTTATATACTGGGACTATCACGGCTTTGCACCAGTCTACCGGTACCCGCTTCAGTTCCCAGCATAAATTAAACAAGGTGTGCAGCAGGCCTGCCACTTCTTCCTCTCCAGCCCTTAGCATTTCGAGTGAAACTCTATCATATCCGGCAGCCTTACCTGCTTTCATTGCTTTCATTATTTCATCTATACTTATCTCGCTACCTCTTTCCTCTTCTTTCGGTGTTTCTACTTCACTTAGTACACACGTTGTCTCCTCACTCATAAACACGCTTTCAAAATATTCCTTCCATCTCTTTAAACTCAAAACTTCATCATTCAGAATATAGCCATTCTCGTCTCTTATAGCATTCATCATAGGCTGTTTTGAATGTCCCCTGGCAGTTCTTACAAGTTTCCAGAACATTTTAATATTTGCCTGGAAGTTATCCGTTATTCTTCTATCATTCTTATCCTTTCTTTCTTGCTTTTTTCTTTAAACTACTTCTTTTACTCTCTTTACCTTTCTTTTCTCTCTTTCTTTTACTCTCTCTCCACCTTTCTTTTCTTTCTTTCTTTTACTCTCTTTCTCTTTTACCGGGCATATTTTCTTTAAAAATATTTTTTAAATTTATGAAAAGAATGCGTCTTGACCTCCTCTTTCCTCTTCTTTCGGTGTTTCTACTTCACTTAGTACATACGTTGTCTCCTCAATCATAAACACGCTTTCAAAATATTCCTTCCATCTCGTTAAACTCAAAACTTCATCATTCAGAATATAGCCATTCTCGTCTCTTATAGCATTCATCATAGGCTGTTTTGAATGTCCCCTGGCAGTTCTTACAAGTTTCCAGAACATTTTAATATTTGCCTGGAAGTTATCCGTTATTCTTCTATCATTTTTATCCTTTCTTTCTTGCTTTTTTCTTTAAACTACTTCTTTTACTCTCTTTACCTTTCTTTTCTCTCTTTCTTTTACTCTCTCTCTACCTTTCTTTTCTTTCTTTCTTTTACTCTCTTTCTCTTTTACCGGGCATATTTTCTTTAAAAATATTTTTTAAATTTATGAAAAGAATGCGTCCTGACCTTTCGGTGATGTCACTTAGACAACAATCGGAATATGACAAAAATCGGAGATATATCCTATAGGACAAAAGTTACAGACGATAATTTTGTTGCTGATGTACGGTCTGATGTATTTAAATTTCTTTGGCCACAACCAACTTTTATTATTAATAATTGATTGATAACCTGTCTTTCATATTATGTCAAATGTTTCTTTCAGTCTATTTTAAAGCAAAGGTCAGGTAATAATACTATAAAGCATTATAATTACTATAAAGCAGTAATAGTGCTAGGAATTAAAATCAAAGATGCTTACCTACTATAATTCGGTTGACTGGAATACCAGCATCATTCTCATTCTTGATTAAATTCCTTATTTCCGCTTCTATTTTTTCAATCGAGTCTAATTTCTCAGGCACATCTTGACTAATGTCAGCTCTGTCAAACCATACATTACTCAGTAACCCACCAGCTGGTGTATATCGCTGTAGAGGAGCTGTTGGATATATAACTTTTATATGTGGAAAAGAAAAGTTCTTAGCCATTAAATGTATCCATTCTTTCATATGTTCTCCATTGGCACCTGTTAGTAAAACACAATATAGTTTTTTTAACAATATTCTGTATTATTTAACCCGAAATTACTCGCGTGGGATGTTATTAGCACAATAATAGTAAATCGACCGTCGATGATTCGGCTCCACTGTAGTTGGAGGTGCTGGCACTGGGATACCCCGGTCCATTCTACGTGAGGCCGAACTTGCGCCTTGTAAAGTTGCAAGCAGTATGCCGGCATGAAATACTGTCCAGCTCTACTGAGGACGCCAGGCTTTTTAGAGGACAATTTAGTCTTCCCTTCTAAGTAACTAACGCAGAACTGTACGTCTTTTATATATCGACGCTGAGGATTCCAATGCTGGCTGAGGCAGCAAAGGAAGAGCCTTGAAATTGAGGAGATACGATAAAGGGGTTCTTTTAAGCGGTAAACGCGCAAATCTATGTCTAACAGGTCTAGATTTAGTCGCCCCTAACCCAAGACTTTGATTAACAAAGATGCGACTTCAGATACAAATTTGTTCCGTTACCCAACTTGTTCCTGAGAAAAATTGGCACGGCTGGTGTAAAACGCATCACCAGAGCTGTCGTCCGCATAGCAATGAATGAAATGAAAAAGCGTAAGTGACAGCAAGCAAGTTTGTGGAATACCAGCATTAAGAGGTCGGAGTATGCACCATCTATTACCATCTTAATGTACCACCGTCTACTACGATATTGATGTACCACCAGTTTAAAACTGCTGATCCAAGTACTCAATTATTTCTCGGGAAGTTCATATGAAGGAAGCTTTGAAAGAACTTCGCAAAACCCAATGAAAGACCTTCAGTTTAGGGATCGAATGCACTGTCAGTCAATACCAACTGTCTTTCGTGCTTTCGGGACTACGCCTAGGAAGTAAGTGTCATAAAAGACGTCTTATAGGCTCACATCTTCAACACAATAGCTGGGACTCCATCAGACCCACTCGACTTGATGTTTAGATAGAGGTCTAGTTTGCACACTTAGTGAAGGTATAAACCGCACATCAAAACAGTGCATTTTTCCGGCCATCGAGAGTAGAGTTGCATGTAAAGAGATCGCTTAAAAGATCAGTTTTCTACTTTGCGACATGAGCCAGCCAGACGTCCTCCCTATATAGAGATGGAAGTGACGGCTAGAAGTTCTCTTGGACAGGCCTCAGTAGCTTATTTTGCAATTTGGGCAAATGACAAATAAACAAAATGCATATAATGCGGTATCATTATCTGCAAGTCTGAGAAATAAAAAAAAAACAAAAATATGTCAAACAAGTGGTAAAATTAAAAAAAAATTGTACGAAGTGACTTCAATGAGACTGAATCAAAGTATTCGAAGTCAATTCAATATGCATTTTTAAAGACAACTAAGAACTACTGGTCAGATCTTGCTTAAACTTACATGGGACCACACAAGAAGTACCAGTTTTGTTTAAAAAAAGAATCATCAAAATCGGTTCACACAGAGAAAATTTATGAGATAACACACATAAACAAAGACACAAACAATTGAATTGAATACCTCTCTTTTTTGAAGTCGGGAAATAAATTACTAGTTAATATAATATTCTTATGGGCCCAACACTGTTTATTTACTTGGAGTGTAGTACATTATAGGTAGCATAAGATAATTCATTACCATGGATTGCCTTCCTGCCTGCCAAGATTGGAAACTTTAGCAAAGCCCTATGAGGCAGTTATAAGGAAACCCTTTATTCTGCAGTAGACTTTTGACAGGATGTGATTAATGAATGCGTTAATTAATGAATGAATATTTTAACATTTTTTTTACCTGATGTGCAGTCCGTTTACCATGACATATACATTCTGAATTAAGAATTAAAATGCAGATATGTTGCTACCCCTGAGGATTAAGATGAAATGCCTCGAAAGGGTCTCTGGTTTTCTACACTCGCTATGCGAAACACAGCATCCATAAGCTACTATTTAACACTGGTACTGTGACTGTGTGGTCCTTCCTTGGTCGAGCCGACTAATTCGTGCTACAGCTAATATAATTGCAACGTGGCTCTATCACATGTAGAATAAATTTAATAATGCATCTAAGCAAATTATTCGTTTAGAAACAAATACTTGCTCTTTATTATAACTCCAAAGCTAATGGTGAGAAAATAGTATAAATAACCATCCGCATTTTTATCAAACCTAACGTTTCTTTTACCGTCAAATGTTTTTAATACTTTCTCATTTACATATTATCAGTTATGTTCATTGTTACTACTAAATAAATACCTTAATGCTGTAATAATTTGAACACAGGCAGTTTTATAGTAAAAAACTTAAATAATAGTGAAAAAAAAAGTGTCAATCTAATACATCTATAGATATAAATAAAATTCAATAAGTGTCCATACAAAATATTAAAATAAATGGCTTCTATTAAAACTCAGTGGATATCTGCATGCTATTATGACAGGGTCGTCGGACACCGGCTAATATATAATATTCGGTAGAATCCACTAGTTAGTCTGCGTATATAATACTGGAGTTAGCGGACTACTCAACTCTACGTCAATATTTAAGTTTAACATACTTATAGCACAATTATTGGAATTATTTGTCAGGGTTCAAGATGTTGTTCAGTTATATTTAAAAGTTAAAAAAACATGCGTGCAGCTCACACGCGGCAGAAGTGAAACTTTCAAATGAAATGTAATACAAATAAAGTAGGTATTTGCATTTTAAATTTCGGCAAATGATTTATTTAATATTATAATTTAAACTACAAGTTCAGCATATAATATTAAAAAAAATTATTTTATAGTAAATAAATGTAGCAATCCCTATAATATGAATAGATTAATTTCCCTTCGAATGTTTATACTCCTTTCGATATACCTTATATAGTGCTCACTAATTACAAAAAGATTTATATCAATTTTACCTATTACCACAGAACAAATAATAGTACTATATACTATTATGAAGTTGAGGTTTGGCCGTTCTTCACTGCTTGTTTATTCCATAGGTTCCTTCCATATTCCACACGACACCTTCGTACCTTGTTGAACATTTGTTGAACACGCGAAGTGCGCGTAAGCGACGTTTTTTCGGCAGCATTGCTTACGCGTTTTGTTAAATCACGTTAAATCTTATTAATTTATGTGTCTGTCTCTTTTTACCGTCGCTTTTTCGTTACATAGACTTTCAAATCACACCGATGATAAAGAAGTTTTCACTTCAAAATGAGAATACAGTTGTGAGAATATTTCAAATTATTAGCGAACACCTTTGTCAGTTTACGACTGGCGCCTTATCTAGTTGGCGGCCACTAGATTTACTATTCCAAACTACATTTAATAAAAATATATAAAAATAAAATGTAAATGTTAATGTATTTTTTTTTCAATGTAAATATTAATGCTTTATTATTCATACATTTAATAATGATATAACAGTCATATTTTCATGAGATCAAAGCTACACATTCCTTAAACCATACCGACTTGAAACTGCAATCACAACATAAAATGTTTTAGACAAGTACACAAGTATTAATAATATAAACCTAAAATCTATAGGTAACAATGGGTGCGTTTGGCAGAAAAAAGCGCTAGCAAGCCCTTGTAAGCAAAATGGCGATCGTAAGCGGTAAGCGCTGTCAAATCATAAGTAGCTATTTTTCTCCAGGACACGATGTTAGTTTTAACCGGGGAACCTAACCTAATTTAAATATATGTTTGTAAAGTATTCATATTAAAAACTTACCAATCATGAATTTTTAATAACATGTATATGTTTATTCATGTCATTATATTACTTAAAACTAATATTGCACAAAACAACTTATAAACTCTACTTCAAAACAAACAAATTAAATAAGCAAAATGGCGGATTGTGTCAGCGCTACTGAAGTAGCAATCGTGTCCTGGCCGAAAACTATTTCAGCGCTTATAGGCGCTTGCTAGCGCTTTTTTCTGCCAAACGCACCCAACGTTGATAAACGGACTGTCGAATTAAATCGGTCCTCAGATCCAGTTTCATACAAAACTTCTTACTGTCGGGGTTCTGTCTTTCGTAAATTCTTCACTTCTCTCAAAATAAACTTGATATCCACATTTTTCTTATGGAGGACTGATCCTAAGTGGAGTATCACCTTTCGCGTGGAAACAAGATCTTGATTTGTAATGCCGTACTTTGAACACACTTTGTGTAATTCACTGCATTAGGGTCAAAAGGAAACGGGTCACATTTTCTGAATCCATTTTTTATACATACTTCCATCTGCGAGTCTTCAATAATGTTTTTAAACAATTGACAGCAATTATTTTTTGTTACTGAAGCGTTAAAATTTTCAGGTTTTGATTTAAACCTTCTCACTTCTTTCTTCCAATTTACTTTCAATGAGGCAAACACACTGACATCAGCAGGTTGTAATATGTGCGTGTTTGTTTGCAGAGCGTTTGGTGGCAGAGCATATAATATCATTCCTAACTGTTCACACATAAAACTTAACACCAACCACATATGCAATTTATGGCCATCAACAAGAAGTAAAATGGGCTTCTGTATTTTATTTTTTTCAACCCAAGTATCAAAATCATTAACATGTATTCAAAGAATATTTCGCTTCCCATCCAATGGGATTCACTTCTGCCTAGAATCCATTCCGGAGCCATACTCTCACTTACTGCTTTTGGTGAACGTAAATATGGGAAAACTAGGACCGGTAGACATTTGTCCTTTAGCATTAAAATTAACTAAAATGGTCAAATTACACTTTTCTTTCCCTGAATTTTCTTGGTACAGGTTACGAAATCCTTTCAGTCCAAGAACTTTTCCGGTTTTGGGGCATAATGAAAAGCCACTCTTATCAGTGTTGAATATTCGATCAGGGTGTGTGAAAATATCTAACTGTCCTGATTCGGATAAAAAAGTTTCAAGTTCTTAAAACCACTGCCTTATATGCTCTTTAGTAACACATGCACGAGCTTTATTTATGCTTTCTGCTGCCCGGACTGAGATTTCTGGGTTTCTCTTAAGAAAGCCTGAATAGCAGGTCTGACCAGGATGATCATCTTTAAATGGATTAGGTCTCTGATAGTCTTTACGAATCTTCCATACAGTGTCTAGTAGTTTCTGTTTTTTGACAGAAAAATCACATTTAGCAATGTTGATAATCCATTGTACAACTTCTTTCTCCATGTATATCCTTAAAACAGGTTCAAGTCCTGGATTTTTTAGTATATCGGTCCTTTTGCCACTTAGTCTGTCTTGTACTTTAGATCTTGGGATGTTATATTTTTAACAAGTTTCTCTAATACCGGGCCCCCTTTCTCTTATATCTTTTAAGGCACATTCAAGATCTGTTTGTGAATAAGCCAGAGTTTTTATTCTATTACAGTTTTTAGATGACATCTGTATTAAAAATATTAAATATTAGACATCTATAATACGTAAAATTAAATAAATATTATAGTGACGACTGCAAGTGGTCAAAAAACCACACATTAATTTGCTACTTTTAGTTGGCGACAACTTAATATCCCCATACATTTTAAGATCGTCAATTACACAATTAAATAATATAATTGGGTGGTCATAAACTAAAAGATATGTAATTAGAAATAAACAAACACAATAGAAAGCCATAAAATCCCGGACTAGGTTTGTAGGCTATTAAAATATAAAAAAATAGTTTTTGTTCTAAATATCAATTGGCCGCAAACTATAATTATTACATTATTTTAATTTTAGTTAGCAACCACTCAATTTTTTACAAGATTTGGTATATTACATAAAACAAATATACAAATTGCGTTAAATATGTATATATCTAGTTAACATTACATTAAAAAGTTTCCACAAATAAATAAAACACGATTTACTCACCTCAAACACAACACATGTTTACTATTTTTTCCGTTGTTATGGGAGCATGCGCGCCGATAGTGTGAGTGGCGGAATGAAGTAAGATTTATTAACTGTCTGGTAACACAAAGCTGCCAACTATTATAGGTAAAAATCATAGACAAATCCCTCTCCTTACTTAGTGAATTTCCTTTGGCAAAGAATGATAGAATTCTTATTTTTTTCATATTAGTTTTGTAGGTCCTATTAATGGTCGCTAACTGACCCTGGTCGGTAACTAGCTAAATGACCCTAACTACTTTTTTTAATTTTAGCCTGTGTCCACGTTAATCTTCAGAATGGCTGAACCAATGGTGAGGAATTTTATAAACAGATAAAGAGCAATTCTGGGAAGTAATATTTTATTTGAAAAACTAGTCTTTTTTAAATAGGTAATTAAACATTGATAAAAAATGGTCTTTATCATAAATCTAAATAATGTCACATTATTAGATTATATACAGGTGAAAGAGAGTGGGTCACGGTACTAAATAAATGAACATGTAAGGTCCAAAAACACATTCAGTAAATATGATAAACTATTTGCAGTAACACCCAGTAATAGGTTTGATTCTGTTTTCATTTCATAACTCATTCAGAAATTAATCTGAAATGAAGGATAATAAAAACGATATGTTTATTTAAGTAACTTATCGCCAAGTGTCACAATCCTTACATACCTCTTTCGCTTCTTTCAGGTTCATTATCGTCTTCATACATGCATGTCTAGGTATCCGAGTACTCTTGACCTTCCCCTCTTTGAGTAATTTGCTCACATGGTCTTCGAAAGTTAGTCTCGGTCTACCTCGAGACCTTTTAATATTTACTTTCGCGCTATATATTTTCTTCACCATTCGGTCTTCACTCATTCGCTCAATGTGCCCAAGCCATCGGAGTACGCCCCTATCAATTTTTGTGATAAGGTCATCTTTCAATCCTGCCATATTGTGAATCTCTTTGTTTCGCTTTCGGTCGGCTATGGTAATGCGGCACATTTTACGAAGAGATCACATCTCCACTGCATTCAACTTGCTTTTATGCTTCTTCTGGCATACCCAGGTTTCGCTGCCATATAACAAAGTCGGTACCAATACTGCGTTATGTATTGCAAGGCGTGCACTTTTCACTACACCTTGCCTTTTGACTAACGCATTCAGGGCACCATTGACTTTGTTCCCGGCAGCGACACGCCTGTCCACATCTAAATCACATCTTCCATCCTGGCTGAAAGCACTCCCCAAGTATACAATTTCATTTACCTGTTCTAGACATTCCTGATTTACCCATATTTCACATTTCGTTCTCTCTTCGTCCTTTTCAAATACCAGAACCTTAGTTTTATTAGCATTCACACAGACCTTTAATTTCACATTCCTCTTTCATACACGTGACTAATGCTTGCAGTTCTGCTTCTGATGGTGCAATAAGCACTGCATCATCAGCATTTTCTCTTTACATCATATATAATCATTCTACTGTCTTACTTCCGATGTGCTGTACTTTAAAGTCTTACTACAAGATCTGAAATTATTTCATGTTTCATCTGGGTGGGGTGAGGAATTCACTAAAAATTAGATATTTTTGTATGTGCTGCCACCAGATCACCATCTGTTGCCAGTTATTCTAGGTATGTGACTGTCACACAACCAGTTCTGCCTCCTGATTTATTAGGCTATGTTAGTTACTATTATTCTGCTAGGTACAAATATCTTTCTAATGATTTTTAACAAATACGAAAAACCTGAATCTAGCCCATGTGCATACCAAGTAACACTGAGTTAACCCACTAGGCCAGCTGTAATATCACAGTTCCATAGAGCATCATAGGCCTATCCAAAACAGATTTTTTAACAACATTGGTCAAAGTTGAATTTAAGCACCTAAAACCACAATACAAAAATTTGTTGACATACATTCTAGTTATAGACAGTCTTTGCCTTGTACATGTTTCAATTAAGATATTCCCCTTGAGGTGACTTGCATTGTAACCCTCACAACAGTATATATTAGTTTTAAAGTAGAATAAATAGTAGTCTAATTAAAGATATAAACAGATTAATACATCCACTTCTCATTGACACCTTCCAACACTTTAAGACTATAGAAGTCAGTAAGTATTATGCTTAGGCAATACTCATAACAATTGAATTGAGAACATTAAAAAACATATATATGTATTATATTTATATACCTGTAATGTGACTTAAACTTGCTCACATGGTCTAGTGGTTGTAGTAGGGAGACTGCTGATCATGAGGTCCTGGATTTGAATCCTGGGTCGGGGCAAAAAAAAATAATCATTGAGTTTTTCCATCCAGAACTTCTCAGTAGCTGCCTGGAGTCAGGAAGTTGGCGGTGTCTCACCCCCGTGCCTCGGAAAGCACGTAAAGCCGTTGGTCCTGCGTCTGATCTCTCTCCGGTCGTGTCGGTATACCGTCCCGTCAGATTATGAGAGTGAGGGAACAGAGAGTGCTTAAACTTGCGCTTACACTTGGGCACTATAATCCTGTCCTGCGCCGATGGCTAGTTTCTGTTGAGGTTGGCCGCCATGAACGAAATTCGGTGTGAAGGACATTATACCTGTAACATAATTATTCTTACCAGAGCCATGACAGAAAACAACGGTAGCTGTATGCTTAGCACCGGTATTTTTAGTAAAAGTTAAAGCACTTAATTTAGACATTTTACAAACGAAACCACCAAATGTTATCAAGAAAATAAAAGGTACGACTTTCCATTGACGTCCATCGAATTGAGGGGGGGAGGGGGAGGGGGGATGGAGGGGGGGGAGGTTTAATACCCCCCCCTTAAAAGGAAAAGTTGCGGAGCCCCCCCCTTTTCGAGTTTTTTCATTTTTAATTCTGAGAAAATTTTCCTCATTTTATGGATTAATATTAAGTGTAAAAAACCAGGACTCCTCCTTGGGGGAGGGGGGTTCCCCCCTACGGAAGGGGGGAACCCCTTTCATCAGAAAAAAAAATAGGGGGACTGATTGAGAGGGATTTCTGTGTCTATTTTGAGACTGCAATGTCTACGGCGCTGCGGGAAGAGCAGCCTCTTCGCCTTTGCGTAACAAATCGCAGGCATCCATCCTCGCCTTCGCAGCTTCGGCTTGTTGGTCGCCTTCGGCGACCAGCCTCAGCCGCTCCGGCTCGTCCGATGCCTACGATTTGTTACAGCAGGCGGAGGCTGCTCTCCCTACGCGCTTCCGGCTCTATAATAACACTCGAGGGGTAGGACAGACTTGTACCAAGTGGAGTCAGGGTCAACCAATTCGGTTCTTCGACATAAGTTAAACCTAACCTATTTTATTTCATTACTTTTAAAATAAATCAAATAAAATTCATAATTTATTAATCAATTTTATATACATATTGTATTGCTTTAATTAATTCTATGAAAACATCTTTATGTGCTATTTTTATTTTTCTTCGCCAAGAATATTCAATTAGCCAGTCTGTAAAGTTTGTTTTATAACCTTCTCTACCGAACATCACTTTTAAATTTCGCCAGTGGCTTTCTATTCGTTGTGTGTGTGTCCCATCTGGTGCCACAAATTTATTTATAGGGTCGCTGTGATTAACTTTTTTATGTATATATCCATATTGAGGTAGGCAATCGTAGGCTCTCCAAAAATCGGTATGGATTTCAGTGCCTACCTCCACATGCTTTTGTATTAGTGGCACCAACATTTCCGCAGATCTATCATTATCGGGACACACTTCTAATCTCAAATCATCTTTCCCATTTTCTATCATTCCCAGCACCCAATGGCCTTCAATATGTCTCCCTCTGTTGTACTTGCGTTTTCCAAATTTTGATTCGTCTATTTGCACGATTTTGCCTGGACCACCAATCTTGCCATTAACTTCTTGGTGCTCCAATTCATAAACTACTACTGTCTCTCGGCAGTAAGAAAACCAGTCAGTTATTGTCCTTGTTGATAAAATTGTTTCTTTATCTTCACGGGCTGTCTCTAATTTAACTTGATGATAACTATATTTTTGGCTGAACATATACATCAGTAAAAATTGTAACTCAATGGACAGCCGCGCATTCTCGAACCATGTTCCCGCTGCCCGACTCACTGCCTTAGAGCGACAATTACTCTTCCTGCATCGAAATATGCCAAGCTGACCAGTCTTACTGCTGGAGCTTAACGCCATAGGTCTCCTATGATATGAGCACATTTTTTCTGTAGGAAGGAGCCTATGCTCTTCAGCAAATGCAATGCACTGAGCTGGGGTGTTGAGCCGGGTTATGATTTTATACATGTTCCAATGGCACCTAAAACAAACAAAAATATTCCTATTAGAAATCTAATTACTGTTTTACTCGTCAGCTTTTTCTGTGAAGTTTACATATGTGCTATATAAGAAACCACAGGTAAGGTTTACAATTCGGTCTCCTGAATTAGGGGGTGGGGGGTGGTGTGGGGGGAGGGAGAAGAGTTGTAGAGTCACCCCCTACATCCCCTTCCTGCCGGACATGCTTAGTTTTTTTTTATAAATTTTTAAAAATCTCATTTTGAGGTTATGTTTCGTAATTTTTATGACAATTTAACCTGATTTATGGGGAGAGAGAGTTGGGGGACGGAAGCCCCACGCCACTTAACGAGGTGCAGTAGAGGGAAGCCCAGTCGACGGAGCCCCGCTTTGCGGGGCTCCTGCTTCTGAGTGGTTTACAAAAAAATAACCACGAAGGAGATGACGGGGGTCTATTCGCTCGCTTCGCCGCTCACTCGACCCCGTCATCTCCTTCTAACCTAACCTGTCCGAGTCGGGGTGCCCCACGCTCCCTAGGCTCGCTTCGCTCGCTATTGCACCCAATATAACACCAAAATATTAACTTTTATAACTACTTTAATTTATAAACATAATTTATGGCTGCCACTATTTGTAAGAAAGGATCTTTGCGATATTTAGCAGTGAACCAACCTTATTTCCTCGGCATAGTAGTGGACTCTTCGGCCAGACGAACCAGGAGCTTGAGGTTCCGCATCAGCCACGCTGCTCTCAGACGACGTTGGAGACGCAGGCGGCAGTACCGACACGGTACTGGGAACAGTGGCGCGGGAACTACCAGCTATTGATTTCGATAGCACAGTCATGGGCACAAGTGGCTCACTAGAGTCCAACACTTGCACACAGGGGGTGCCTGCAGAAGAGCTCGCGACAAGTGGCTCATCAGAGTCCAACACTTTCACTACACTCAATTCTACAGACGGCACAGCAGAACACGAAACTTGGGGCTTCGGAGACGCCATGATGGTAGTCAAACGTTGTTTTCACGACAGGAGTACGTAAACGATCTCAACTGCTAGGAACACAAACGATGACAGTGACTGAGGAAGACACTGACAACACTAAATAGCGTCAGTTTTACGTTTCGTTCCACAAGCCGGGAAAAGGCCGTAAACACTGCACATTTTAATTTTAATAGCTCGTAATGAAAATAATTGTTATTTAGTTAAATATAAACTGCTAAATATATATGCATGCATGAAAACTATTAAAATGGATACAAAATATAATTATTTACGTAAATTTTTATAAAATGAAATGTCACCCAACATTTGACAAGTTAACCGTACTTAAAACGGAACATTCAATGTCGTGATATATCTGTAATACGATATAATCTATGGTAGGATTTGACATAAATATTGCAAAAATTATTGATTTTCGATAATTTTTTTCTCAAAAACTACGCGTTTCCGCATGTTAAAACTTTGCGTGTGTGCTTATATTAATGTCATCCTTCTGTAAAAAAAATATCAACCCCCAACTCGACGGACGTCAATGGAAAGCTTAGCCAAATAAAACTGTTGGAAAGATAACCTCGGACAAAACTAAAAAAAATATGTAATATAACCTTAAATTCTTATTTACAAGACAGTGGAGGACAAGGAATTTATACCAAAAGAACCACTCAGTAGAAAGTAGTATACTACTTAAAAAGAATGATAAAAACAAATTAGTTATTGTTCAGAGAATTATACATTTCGATTTAATAAATTCAAATCTACCAAAATCTACCTAGTATAATATAATATATTTCAAACAGTGATATAATATACAGTAATCTATAAAAATCAATAATCTATAATTATACATAATACATATAGTCATACACACGGGTGGTATTCTCTATACAAATATTCCTAGCCTTATGTCTATGGTCCTCAAAAATCGATGTTCACAGCTATTGGCTACAAATGTATAAATATGTAAAAAAAAGTATGTAAAGGGGGGGCGACTTATAGTTAGCCATATAGGGAGCGAAGAAGGATTTTTGGAAGATGGTTTATTAGTTTTTGAGGCAAAAAAAAGGCTTGGCAGATTACCACAAGGAGATGACTGGGGAAGTATTTGAGGAGTGGTTCACAAAAATACTTCCAAAATTAAAACCAAACTCGGTAGTAGTGTTGGATAATGCTCCCTATCATTCGAGGAAGGTCGAAAAAGTACCAACGAGTGCATGGAGAAAAGGCGATATCCAAGCGTGGTTGACTTCAAAAAATTTAAATTTTGAAGAAAAAATGCTAAAAGTTAATTTATTGGAAATTGTGGGTCAGGAGAAATACAAATATCAACAGTGTATTGTAGACGAGATGGCCACAGCACAAGGCATTACTGTGCTTAGACTGCCCCCATATCATTGTGAGCTCAACCCTATTGAATTGGTGTGGGCTCAAGTGAAGGGGCATGTCGCAAGACACAACAGAAGTTTTAAAATGGCGGAAGTTAAAAAACTATTACTGGAAAGTATAAGTAGTATTACTCCTGATAAATGGCAAGAATGTATCAGCCATACAATCAAAGAAGAAGATAAGATGTGCACTCTCGACGATTTCATTGACACAGTCGCAGACTCTTTAATAATTCATGTCAGCGATGATGACGATGATGAAGATAGTGATATAAGTATTAATGATGACTAAAGATTTTAATAAAAATATGTTATTTTTACTTGTGCATTTTTTACTGTTTGTAATGAAAAGGGACGTAATTATCACTCGCCGTAAAACCATGTAGAGTACCGCACTTAATAAAATGGATACATTTACTAACAAATAAAATGTATGTATAGACTCAGATGTTCAGACACGTATTGAAATTGAAAAATGTGCCCGGCCAAAAAAGGTTTGTAATCTCTGACATGTCAAAAAATGATAGCTGTCAGAATTCTACGGAATGAAAAATCAGAGTTTAGCTACGGATTTAAATTGACGATTGACGTTTGTTTTGACGTTTCTGTCCACATCCCACCACGTGACGCGATTTGCGCCGCGGCCATTACACGACGACCCCGTCAGGCATAGACAAAGGGTATTAGTGTTCTGTGGGCATAGATAAATAAATATGTAGCAAGCTACCGTCAGGGTAAATGTATTCTGTGACGACCATAGATAAATAAATACGTAGCAAGCTAGTGACTACGGCAAAGTTAAATATGTAAAAAATTCAAAGGTTATGTACAAAAACTTATATAATAATAAGTTGCATGTGTGTTACTTTTTATTATATATGTGTTATGTATGTATTATTTGTGTATGTTATATATATATACGTGGTATTCACCAGGATCTAAGATCAAAGTAACTGCCTTATTACTTACTTACTACTTACCAGGGTGCATATCTCACGTTGTTTACAGAAGCTGAGATCACGACCGGTCAGTAATTTTTCTATTTATTTTTTCTTAATTAATTATTCCTATAAATATACATCCTATGAAAGCCTGCTGCTGACTATAGGCATCCCCCATAGATTGCCACTTAGGGAAAATTTTGTCATAGTTGCCGCAAGAGTAGTGTATATGCCTTGGTTTTCAAACTTGGCAGGTGCGTTGATTATAATTTTCCATTATTTTATTAATATGAACACCAGTAATGTCATATATACATATTGTACATACCGTAGTCTAAAAACTATTACAATGCAATATATGAAAATTATGGTGACAATATCAAAGTGTCACTACAAGTATAAACTATCATTTATATTTGTACCCTAAATACTGTCCAAATAAATATAACAAAACAAAAAAATTGTTAATTCCCCAGCGTGTATATTACAGTACTAAATTATAATTTACTTGGTTATGTACATTATAAATTTATACCTACTTTGCTCTCAAGCATATCACCCTGACTTTATTGTGTAAAAAGTCGGCATGTCTCACAGAATTTATTTTATTTCAAATGAAAATATTTGAAATACTATAGGTATAATCAATTAATGTATATGATTATCTGATCTTATCTGTTTTCATTTAAATATAAAAAACCATATTAATATTAGTAATGTTTATAGCATTGTTAATATTCTTTAAAAAAAATATATATAAGTACAAAAACACAAAACTAGTTAGTAACGTATCCCTTCTTTTAGTGCCAAAACATTTGGTGTTTCTTGTTTAATAGATGTTATCTATAAATAGAAAAGAACAAGTCTTATTATCATTAACAATGGTGAATATTTTTTGATATAGTGCCTGTATAATGAAACAGTCATAGTAGACTTTTTTATCTTTATTTTGCTTTTTTTTAAGGCAATATAGACCAGCTACACTAAGATGTCTTGTTAATAATATATTAAGGATCCTGCTTTTAATATAATTGTTTTATTTTTCAGAATATGTTGATTTGACCATTGACAACTCTTATTCCCAAAATAAAAAAAAACATGTAAACCACATTTGTACTCAATTAATGGACAGCAATTCCCAGTTTCACCTGAATATATTAGAAGGTAAAACTTATTTACATACAATAGTACAATACCATTTCCTAAATATGTGCCACTTACACTCCTAGTAATTATAGACCTATAGCCCTATTACTCATATTTGTAAAAGTGTTTGAAAAAGCCATGTATATCAGATTATATGATTTTTTAGAAAAATATAATATTCTCGGTGACAGCCAAAACGGCTTTAGAAATTCAAGATCAATTACACTAGCAGTATATAAATATATCCAGACTGACTAAAACATACACACAAGAAGTGTGTACTAAGACTGTAAGAGTACTACTTGACATAAAAGCATACGATAAAGTACTGTATGATATAATTTTACATAATCTACAGTTACATCTTAGTAAAAGTTCTAAATAAGGAACAAACATTGCCAATCTTATTCGCTGATGATATATCAATATTGATTACTTATGACAAAACAAAAACCCAACACCAGTACTTGAGGAAATTAGACAGTAAATCAGTGGCTCAACGACCATTACTTAGAAATAAACTATGACAAAACAAAAACTATCAAATGTAGAACATACAAAAACACCCCCATAAATATTGACACAAGATACAACAACATATAAATAGAAACCGTGTATACATTCAAATTACTTAGTATAACTATAAACATGCACACCTACTGGAAAACACACACTGAACATATTAAAAACAAACTAAATTCACATATACTCTATTCCAACTTAAATCGGCACCAAAGAAAAACCCGCACTGTCAGCATACTATGCATATGCATACTCCTGGTTAAGATACGGCATTATGTTGTGGGGAAATAGTTTACACATTCAGGATCTAGTTATACTGCAAAAGAAATGTATCAGAATCATAAGCCAAATTCAAGATCTTGACAATTGTAGGCCCTACTTTATTAAACATTACATCCTCACACTCATACATATTTAATATTTTCATATTTGTACTTAAAAACTGTTATATATCATGGATTGTGATAAATAGTTATGAATGTGGGTACTTACATAACATTGTTAAGAAATAATGTTAGTTAAGTAAACTAGTTTTTGTCATTAGTCTTGCTACCTAGCACAATACACGTATTTACGTAAATTACGGTGTTTTATTGGATATAACAGTGGCGACGAAGTGTAAAAAGTGAAACAATGGAACGTAAATCTGTAAAATTTCACGAATTTAATTTACAAAGTGATAATTGGGACAATTATATAGAACGATTAATGTACTGTTTTGAGGCGAATGGAATCGTCTCGGACGCGGTTCAAAGGGCGAATTTTTACACGGTTTGTGGCGCAAATGTATATGAGACTGTTTTGGCATTAATTACGCCTAAAAAATCTAGTGATGTGACATTCGCGGAAATTGTAACAATTCTTACGAAGCATTATAGTCCAAAACCAAATGAGATTTCAGTGTCTTTCCAATTTTATAAACGTGATCAAAAAGAAAATGAATCAGTATCAGAATATATTGCACATATTAGAAAAATAAGTGCGGGGTGCAATTTTACGGACTTGGAACGTATGCTTCGTGACAGACTTGTGTGCGGTATGAGTGATAAGAAATTGCAGTATGAATTGCTAAAAAAAGACAATCTACGGTATACGGATGTAGTGGATGCCATGCTATCATCTGAAAGTGCAGTGAGGGATGTCCGCATGATGCAAAGTGTGACAAGCACTAACTTTGCCACCTCCAGGGATTCAATTTCCACTACTTCACCTGTAACATCATCATATGAGCCCATGGATGTCAATGCCATGAAATCTCAAAATAATATTATATTCTGCTACCGTGTGTGTCGTTTCATAAATGCTGTTTGTAATTTTTGCAAGAAAAAGGGGCATATTGAAAAAATTTGCACAGCTAAAAAGAAAAGCCGTAGGGGCAATGTGAATTATACACAAGAGTTAGATACACATCTAAATGGCATTTATAACTTGGAGAGTTTGACTTCACGGGTACCGGCATATAGAATAAAACTTCTATTGAATGGTGTGCCAGTGATCATGGAGGTGGACTCTGGGTCCGCTTTCTCAATTTTGAATGAACACACATGGATGGAGTTACACTCTAGAACTATACTAGATATACTGCCTCATAAGTTACGTACGTGGAACAACTCCCCTGTACAAGTAATGGGTCAAGCTACAGTGCAAGTGCAATTTAAAGACATTAAGTGTAATTTGAATATTGTTATAGCGAAGGGCACGGGCCCAAATCTGATTGGTCGAAACTGGTTTAAAGCATTAGATATTACTTTAAATACTATTAATGTTATTGATATTGATATGACAGATATTGATAAAGTGCTTAATAAATATAATACAGTTTTCAGAGAAGGGCTTGGTACATATAGAGGGAACCCGGTGAACATACAAATTAAGCCTAACACTGTTCCTAAATTTTTAAAAGCTCGACCAGTGCCATTCGCGTTAAAAGAAAGGATTGAAAATGAAATCGATCGTTTAGTGGGGGAGGGGGTACTGCGCCCTTTATCTTTTTCAGAATGGGCGACACCAGTAGTTCCTATAGTAAAGAAAAATGGAGACATACGACTTTGCGGAGACTATCGAAGTACGGTGAATCAAGCTACTGAGTCGGATACGTACCCAATGCCCACGGCTAGTGAAGTTTTTGCAGTTATTGCAGGTGGATCTTATTACACGACACTTGACTTAGACAGAGCATATACGCAAGTGGTGGTCACAGATGCCACAGCGAAGCTCTTGACCTTAAATACATGTAAAGGATTGTATGCCGTACACAGATTGGCATTCGGCGTGAAGGCGTGTCCGGGAATATTTCAACGCCTGATGACCGCACTACTAGCCGGCGTACCAGGTGTAGCCGTGCTTATTGATGACATCATCATCAGCGGTCGCACATTGACAGAAATGACTCAACGTCTTGAAACAGTATTGGAGCGCATTGAAAGAGCTGGATTACGTCTTAATAAAGATAAATGTAAATTTGCTAAAAGACGCGTAGAATTTTTAGGTTTTGTAATCGATGCGGATGGTATTCATCCAGCTCAGAGCAAGGTTGAATCGATTCTTAAAACTCCAAAACCTAAAAATATACAACAGTTACAAGCATTTTTAGGCCTCTACAACTTTTATGAGAGGTTCATACCTCACAAAGCAACTATACTTGAAGACTTGAACCTCTACATAGATTACTTGATAAGTTACAAATGTGGCAATGGACTGACCGAGAACAAAATAGTTTCGATACTGCCAAGCGTCTACTTTCTTCAGAGTTGACTCTTGTTCATTACGATCTTAATAAGCCATTGGTTCTTACCTGTGATAGCTCTGAATACGGCGTCGGCGCTGTGTTGTCACACGTCATGGAGGACGGAACAGAGCGGCCTGTTGCGATGGGCTCAAGAACCTTGCATGCGCATGAGAGACGTTATTCCCAATTGGATAAAGAGGCCACTGCTATAATTTTTGGGGTAGTTAAATTTCATAATTACTTAATGGGAAGGTCTTTCACGATAATCACAGACCACAAGCCTTTGCTTGGTATATTTGATCCTCAAAAGCCGATGCCAGCGATCCTGTCACCTCGCTTAACTAGAATTGCGTTAATACTTACGTCACACAACTACAAAATTGTTTATAAGCCAGGTAGAGAAATTGGAAATGCTGATGGGTTAAGTCGATGGCCACAGCCAGTTCCAGACCAACCAGAACAACAGCTTTGTGATGTTTTGCTTATGGCAGAGACACCTGCTGATTTTCCAGTGGATGTGGATCTCATAGCATCGGCAACGAAGAGAGACCGAACTTTATCACGAGTAAGTCACTATATACTAAGCGGTTGGCCGGAAAGAGTCACGGACAGTGAACTGCGTCCGTATTGGTTACATCGTACCGAACTCTCATTACATGAGGAATGTATTTTATTTGGTTGCCGCGTAGTGGTGCCGCCAACGCTGCGTGAGCCTTGTCTGGGTGCCTTACATAAGACACACGTTGGTGTCGTGCAAACGAAGGCATTGGCAAGAAGTTACATTTGGTGGCCAGAATTGAATCATGACATTGAAGTTTTAGTGGGTGAATGCTCAAAATGTTTAGAAAACAGGCATATGCCCCCTAAAACAAGCTGTGAATGGATAACACCAACTAAACCGTGGTCTCGAATTAATGTAGACTTTGCAGGACCTTTTCAAAATAAGACATTTCTGATTGTCGTCGATGCTTATTCGAGATGGCCAGAGGTTTTTATGGTTAAGAATATGACCTCTGGAACAATTATCCGACATTTAAGGGATATGTTCGCAACACATGGATTGTGTGAAACCTTGGTTTCAGATAATGGAACCCCATTTGTATCGACAGAAATGAAAATATTTCTTGAGGCCAATAAAATTAAACATGTCACTACAGCACCGTATCACCCGGCTACCAATGGTTTGGCTGAAAGGATGGTCCAAACCATTAAGGACAAACTACGCAAGATGGATGATGTTCCATGGGATATTAAACTCCCTAACATTTTACTAGGTTTGCGGGTTACACCTTGTACAGCAACTAAAAACTTTTAATGAACAGACGCCTACGAACTTTGCTAGATACAATTCATCCCGATAATCGCCAGCAAAGAAAGAGAACACAACAAATTATTAGTAATGCTCAAAAAATTAACACGGAATCAAAGACGGGCCAAAATGTAATGTATCGGAATTATGGTAATGGGCCAAGATGGTTACCAGGAACTGTGGTAAATAGAAAGGGACCATCTAGTTATGAGATTGCTACAGATGATGGATCTTTAGTAAATAGGCATATTGATCAAGTAATTAACAAAAGGCAATCTGACTTGAGTGCAAGAGAGGATGAAGAGATGTCCGAAGAGCAAGATATCACAGTTTATAGTGAACTATTGGACAATGACTTAACAGAGGAAATAACTGACGATAACATAGGGAAAGATAAGACCAATAATGATGTAAGAGAAGAGACTATTGAAATACCTAGTCAGGATAAATGGGCGGAAATGTTAGGTATACCAACTAATACGGAAATAACTTATTCCGGGGGAAAAATTAGGAATAAAATGAATGTTCATTCTAAGTCACCATATGAGAGACGTAATAATTTCATAGCTTAAGTTTACCTGTTTTAATATAAATATATATTTAGTGTATTAGATTATGTTAAGTATTAGAAGTTGATTATTGAGTTAAAAATTAATATTGAATGTACATGCTTGGGGGAAAGGTATGTTATATATCATGGATTGTGATAAATAGTTATGAATGTGGGTACTTACATAACATTGTTAAGAAATAATGTTAGTTAAGTAAACTAGTTTTTGTCATTAGTCTTGCTACCTAGCACAATACACGTATTTACATAAATTACGGTGTTTTATTGGATATAACAAAAACATAAATCACTTCTCAAAAGTAAAAAATGTATAAGAGTTCTAGCAAATATTGACTCGCTGTAGACCATATTTTATACAATACAGGATATTAACAGTTACATCTTTATATATATATTAGAATCATGTAAATTAGTAAGAAAATACATAGATATATTTCAAAAAGCTAGTGATGATAATATAAATAGATATACAATTTAGGAAGAGAATAAATCAATATTGCCTAAAACCACTGTATTTTTATACAGTTCTGGACCATATTCCATGGCAGTTAAACTAACGGGTGGGCCAGAAAGGAGTACGATTTTAAAAACACTCTTGCATTTGAAGCTTTAGAGAGGGGACTGCGCGAGTGGTGGGGTTAAGTAGCTCGGTTCTCGGAAATTTAGTCGCGATGGATCACTTCACGGGAGTGCAACGTGCTTTCTGCGTTAAACATTATTATAAAAATTACGATTCGTGCGCTATTGTTCGGCGTTTATTTCGACGTGAGTTTGGATTACATGACCTAAATCAGTGTCCGAAGAAAAGCGTGATTCGATTGTGGGTCAGAAAGTTCGAAGCTACTGGTTCGACTCAAACAGAAGCCTGCGGGACGCCCAAGGTCAACAAGAACGAAAGACACAATTGAACAAGTTAGAGCTTCAGTTCAACGTAATCCTGTTCTATCGACTCGAAAGCGTTCAGCCGATCTTGTGGTGTCCAGAACATCTTTGCGTCGCATTTTGTTGAAAGATCTGAAATTGCATCCGTATAAAATTCAACTTGTGCAGGAATTACAGCCAAATGATCCAATTTTAAGGAGAGCTTTTGTTGAAACGATGCTGGAACGCTTTCGGAGTTTCAACAATATTCTGTTCTCCGACGAAGCCCATTTTCACATAAATGGGCAGGTGAATAAACAGGTTACTTGGCTGCAGAGAACCCACGTGCAAAACATCAAAAGCCTCTACATTCGCCGAAAGTAACAGTTTGGGCGGCCATGTCAGCGCACGGAATTATCGGACCCCACTTCTTCGAAAATCGACAAGGCCAATCTATCACTGTAAATTCTGACCGATACATAGCCATGTTAAGGGATTTTTTCTTTCCACAACTGCAACAATTTGAAGCCTGTAATCGTGCGACATGGTTTCAACAAGATGGCGCGACATGCCACACAGCTAATGCCTCTTTGACGGTCGTAAACGAGATGTTTGGTGAGAAACTGATAACGCGCCGAGGTGACATTGAATGGCCTCCTAGAAGTCCGGATCTTACACCACTGGACTTTTTTTTGTGGGGATACCTAAAAAGTAGAGTCTACTCCAATAACCCAGCCACAATTGACCAGTTGAAGACCAATATCCGGAAAGAAATGGCAGATATTCCCCGTGCAATGTGCCAGCGAGTTTTTACCAATTTGAGGTTCAGATTCGAAGAATGTTTGCAGCGCGATGGTGCACATGTGGATGATGTTATTTTTAATAAATGGATTTCCCAGATGTACATTTTTGTAGAAATAAAAATTTGTATGTGAATTGTACTTAGTTTATTTTTAATGATTTTTTCAAATTCGCAATTCTTTCTGGCCCACCCTGTATATAATACATTACCCAAATATAATAGAAATAGAGGAATATAAGAAGTTTGTGATAGCACTAAATAGCTTTTTGATTAAGAAATGTTACTATAAATTAGATGAATATTATGTTAAGTTAAAGTAAATAAATAAATATAGTAATAGAATATACACGAAATACTATAATAATATAAATATTAGTATTAGAATTAAGGCATAAGAGCTAGCTAGCTTTATTTCATATTGTTATACCCTTGCTGGCTGCATGTGCTGTAATTTATCACACAAAACCACATGTAAATGCAATAAATAAATAAAAGACAACCACAATTTAAAAACACACCACAGAGACAGACTATACCTACCACCATTAAGAATTAAAGATTTTACATGGCTGTAAAAACACAACATTTACAATAAATTACTTATCCACATAAAAACTGAAAATAAGATTACACTATTGATTAAAAAACTAAAGCATTCTTAATTGAAAAATGTTTCTACTCAATCAAAGAATACATTGAAGCACTAGTAACAAAACACAAATAACAAAATACATATTTTTAACACAAATAAAATACATAAAAAAGGAAAAAGCCGTTTTGATACACAATAATATTATGGAAGTATCAGTAAAAGAAAAAATATGTGTTTATGTAAAATGTCACAAATACCTTTATTTTGCATGATTTAATAGTGTAATCTAATTTCTCTATAATGTTTGTATTTAATAACTTATTTTATCTATACTTTCTCAAATTTGCTATGCCTAAAAAAGAATACTATTGTAATGTGCCTCATTAATATGTCATTTTTATTTATAGGTATTCTGTTGCCCATGATGCCATCTAATTTATAAAATATTAAAATGATGGAGGTTGACACCTCAAAAATTTTTGAGAGATGGTAAGTGATATTTTTGAAAGAAGGTATATTCAGATATATTTATTTGACTGAATATTTTGTGTGTTACACTTGATGACTTTTATTAGATACAGATTTAGTGTTTTAAGTAAATGATACTTTGTGATTGCTTATATTTACTCGAACGCTACACATTAAATAAAACTACTTGTACAGATCTTATAGTGTTAAAGTTGATTTTAATTCCAAACATTTCAGGTGCTTTCCAGCACTCATAGTTATGGGGGACTGAGGTGATTGGCATCCCAATGTCAGTGTTACCCGAGTATGTTCAGCTTTTAAAAGCTGGAAAACACCTGAAAGTAAATTGAATTAAATAAAACACGATAAAAGTAGTTATATTAAATGATACATTTTTAACATTAAACTTGCATAATAATTTTTAGAATGAAACATAAGATGGCATTTTGACTTTTAATAAATTGTTTTATTGCACTTGACATAACTAGTAGCAGTGACACTAAATGGTGTGTGACTGACTTGACTAAACACCTGACAATTCTCTTTCAATTGCATGATCATTTAAGGCGCATATTATGAATCTACAAAGTGAGATTTTTTTTAGTCAGAATAGAATATTACCCCATATCTAATTCATGCAAATCTGATGGTAACTGAGGAAAGAGTGTTTATATTTAATCTATTTTCAGTATTCCTGATAATAATATATATTTTGATACATGCAGAAATGCCCATGCCATCTACTTCTGGAACTGATGAAAATAAGGAAGATTGACACAATGGATATCAATATAGGGAAATATTCATTAATACTTTTCTCACATATTTTTCTTATTATACAAACAAGCAAATTAAATTAGCCATTAAGATACACCTATCTATATTATCCTGTGTTTATTAATGGACATCTTATGGATTTTCGACAGATTGTAGTAAAATCTAAACTGGCGACCAAAAAAGTAGAATGTGAATGCTAATCTGCCAAGTACAATAGTAGAGTGTTTACAAGCTGATGTGAAGTCAAACAATTGAACTATTTTATTAATTCAATTGTAATTCTCATTTGTTTATGATCATTGAAAAATTAACCCTTAGGTCCTTTTTAGATACAATCACTCTTTTGCAATACTCACACAATGTTAAACAAAATGCTACTATGTTTATCAATACATTATTACTTTTTTTAAATAAATTTTATATTTGTTGCAGGGTAAAAACTGCCTAGGAGCACTCGGCTATTAAATAGCTTAAGCTTTGAATATTGCTGCATATTTGGTAAATGGAGGAGCAACAAGTATAAACCATATATAGATACTACAAGGAGAAAAATTTGAGAAAAATTGTTACATCATTGAATTGAATATGTGACCTATGTGCAAAGAACCATCAGTTCCTTCGATAAAAAAAAATTATTGTAATTATAGAGGTTTCATTAGCTGTGGCAATATTTAAAAGAAATTGATGTTTTACGCCTAGAAGGAAAGAATTTGCTTGCACTTTTAAATTTACAGTGAAATGTAAAAATAAAAGACTCAATAATTATTTCTGTATTTTATTTCTTTATGTCTAAATAAACGTCAATAATGGTTTAAATTTATGTACGTGGTCACATTGTGAACACGTACATAAATTTAAACCAATAAAGATAAATTTTCCAAGTTCTGGGAGGATTACAGCCACTAGCTACTAGGCTGAAACAAATAAATGCCTTTGCCTTGATAAATTTAAAAACCTAAATGTCACTTTCAATTTTTGAGGCTCGCTATAGACCATAGAGGAAAGTAATATATCGCTATAGACCGTAGACAGAGAAACCTATAGACAAATTGACGCCTTCTTTCGCATTCGCACACGAAAAAGATAGATTTATGCATACGTCTTGCATAGAAATGAGATAGAGCGGTGTGATTGTTTGTCCCTTTCTCCGTGCCGGTTTTTTTGTTTAGCAAACTCTACAGTTTGCTAAACAACTTTAACAGCGTAGCGATTTAAGGAGCTTACAAGTTGGTTTAAGTGAGAAAAAAGTGTTTTGTGAGCTTAAGATTGGTGAATCTTGGTCAGTTCAGTTCTTAGAACAGTTAAAATTTTTATCTAAATGTGTTTAAAAGTCATGAAGATTATTGTATAACCTAAAAATTCGTTATCGTCCTTTCTCACTCGAGGCCACGGCGATCATTAGTCTATAGGTTTCTCTGTCTACGTGAGTACTCTTATTAGTTTGTGGTCATATATCGTATTTTTTTATTAACTGCCTTTACGGCTCTGGGTTCTTGCCCTTCTGAGCTTATCATTTCTTTCGGAATCTTCATTTTATATTTCTTTTTCTTCACAATATGCTGATGCGTCACATTGCAAAGCCCTTGGGAGCTTTTGATGAAAGCTTAACAACCACTCAAGTTCATAAGGCGCCCAAGCGATCAAAATAACTTGAAGTTTATATCGACATCGAAGCACTTGTTTCGTCGTTTTCTATAATAGTTCACACGCGAGGACACTAATTCAAGAAATCACTCCACTTTAACGAATCAATATCCACTTCAAATCATTTTTTTTATTATGTGCAAACAGCTATGAAGGTCTAGGGAAAGAGACCAGTACCACTGCGGCCTAAAAGATCTATTGTGATCGCTGCTACGGCTATAGTTCACTGCTAAGCCCTATGTCTTTAATGAATAGAAGAAGTTGCTTAGCCTTGAGCAATTTCAGTTCTTCTGGGCGGAGTAGATAGTTTCCCAGATGAGTGTTACGTATGCGCATTAAGGGTCCGCAATCAGTTAGAATGTGCAGAGGCGTTTCTTTCGTTATGGAACAGAACCGACACATCCTTGAGTTGCTTAGACCCAGGATGGACATGTACTTTTTAAGACAACGGTGTCCAGTTAGGGCTCTTACCAAGATGCGCAATTTATTTTTACTTAATCCCAGGGCTTCTTAAGCGAATTTACGATCAAAAGCCCGGATCAAGTTTTTAGAATATTTTCAGCCTGGTGTGTCAGACCAGATCTTAAGTGATTTATTGTGATAAAGAGTTTCAAAGGTCAATCGGGATAGGCTTCTTCAGATTCCACAAAATAGTTCAGGTTCAAAAAGTGTGCACTGCGAACCCTCCCGTGCAAGTTTGTCGGCAAATTCGTTGCCTACAATACCCGCGTGATCCGGAACCCATCGTAAGACGACCCTGTTGTTACATCCCAGGGCATTTAAACGGTTCATGCTGTCTCCAACTAGCTTCGAGTTCACTAAGTTCGACCTCAGCGCTAGCAGTGCTGCTTGACTATCAGAGTTTATATAAACTATATGGTTAACGTAGTGTTTTTGAAGATTGATTTCCGCACACTGAAGTATGGCGAAAATTTCAGCCTGGAAAGCCTACGTCGAGGCCAATTTTAGACCCATCGGTATACTATATGAGGCTACCGACCTTACAGATAACCTGGCCATTCAGCCAGTTTTCTCTGGAGGGTAATTTCACTATATACTTTTTATCAAAAGTGTGTAGTGGACGCATGATATCTGAGATCATGCATAAGACCGGTGTTTTCTTAATTGAGTCGAGCATGGATCTAAATCTGTAGGAGAGCAAGCTCAGACCGTCCTGGGCGTTAATCCAATACAAACTAGCCCTCGCCTCCTTGTCTAGATATAGATCAAGGGGCGCTAGGCATATAAGTGCATTAAGAGCCGCTCCAGGCGATGATCGCATAGTTCCAGTTGCCAATAAACAGGCAGTTCTTTGTAGACTATTTAGTTTGTCCGTAGTCGTCTTTTGGTTGGCTTTGTGTAAAAACAAACTTCAGTACACGGTTATTACTCCATATTGTAAAAACAAACTTCAGTTCACGGTTAAAACTCTATATTTTATGTTAAAATAAACACAGTTTACACTTATTCTCTTTTATTTTCTCAACACTAAATGAATCAACTTTATAAACTTTCAATTTTCACTAGTTCACTCCGACACGACTATTACAGCGCAAATACTATTATATTCTGCCTCGGACACGCCCGTCGTTCCGTTTTATAGTCCCCTTTCCGCTGCCAGGCGGAAGGGTGTCTTAATTTTAGTAGTTTCAATACTTCTAAGTTACATATACTGACATTTCAATTGTAGTGAAATATATTAACCGTTTACAATATTTAATTACGGTGTAACAATAATATATTAATAATAGGGTTTATTATGATTATTAACATTATTTATTACAACTCGGCCATCCTTTTACTGCAACGAGTCCCATCGTTGTGAGTTTGGTTTAGCCATTAACAAAGTAATTTCTAGGTAAATAACAATAGCATAATATGTTTACAATAATGTTAAAGCTTAGGTAGAATTATTCAATGACATTCAAGCAAAACCCTACGCCCAGTAAAGTCTACAGTGCCTGTTACCATCCAGTATAGTAAAGTCTTACATTCAATTTACCATCCTGGACCAGAATCAGCAGACTACACAGGACGTTGACCAGGTAGTGACCTCACCCTGAATATTGTGAGTTCACTTGTCTTGTGCTTAGAACGTTATAAGCAAGCTCTTTCCTATACTCACCCTGAATATCATGAGCATAAGATAATCTTATATTAATGTGCACACCCTGAATATTGTGAGCACAAAAAAAATCTCAAACATACATGAATAAAAAAAATAAAATAAAAGTACATCTTTTACATACAAAAGTACTTTTGATTTGGTATTCGAATAAAAAAAATAACTTTCAAGCACTTGCCAAAAAATATAAAATTAAGGCCTAGTGACACATAATGAATAATGAATAGTAATTATAATATGACCAAACGAACAATCAACAACTTTGGTCATCATCGTCCTTACTGCTACTGTTTGAGCCATCACTATCATCATTGGCACTCTGAAAATTTAGCCATGGTTTCAACTTATCAATTGCAACAATTGCTTCATAACGTCTACCCTTTTTTGTAAGTGGTGTATCTTCGAAAATTTTTTTTTTTTTTTTTTTTATAGAATAGGGTGACAAACGAGCACACAGTCCACCTGATGGTAAGTGGTTGCTGCGGCCCATAGACATCTACATCTATCTTCCATTACAAATCAAAATGCAGATGCGTTGTCACCCGCGAGGACTGAGATGGAATGCCTCATTTCCAGTAACAAGGGTCTCCGGTTCTCTACACTCACCATACGAAACACAGCAGCATTAATCTACTATTTCACGCTGGTATTCTGTGAGAGCGTGGTCCTTCCCCCGGTCGAGCCGACCCATTCGTGCTACAACTATACTACTAATATAACTGCAGCATGGCTCTACCACGTAATAAATAATATACCTATAATATACCTGTCATTCGGTAAAACTTTTTTAATTCGATAAGGGCCCCTAAATTTTGGTTCTAACTTACGAGACTGCCCTTCTTGGCTAGGGATAGTTCTTAAAACACTTACAAGATCGCCTACCTTAAGATCTATGTTATTTTTCACGCAAGTTTCGGATCGTTCTTTATATTTATGTTGCTGCTTATCTATAAGAAGCTTTGCACCCTGTCTGATGGCGTTTAAGTTAGGGGCAACCTCATTTTCATTAACGTCCTCGATGATGTCATTAAGTATCCCTTCGGAAGGGTTTGTAATTCTATGGCCAAATAAAAGCTCTGTTGGAGTCTTTTTCGTAATTGCATGAACAGTGGTGTTGATTCCAAGTTGAACGTCAGGCAGGTAATCATCCCACACATTTATAGGCTTTTCATGGGTCATTGCGCCGAGTGCAGCCAGAATTGTGCGATTGTACCGCTCTACTTGGCCATTCGCCCTAGGGGTGGCAACAGCGTTAAGGACATGTTTAATACCCTTAGAAACTATAAAGTCCCGAAACTTTTTGCTTGTAAAGGTTGTACCCTGGTCGGTTATAAGTCTAGCGGGAGTTGCAAAATAACTAAAATGTTCTTTAAATATTCGAATAGTTGTTGTAGATTTCGTATTTTGCACTGCTGTTAAATTAACAAATTTGGTAAAGGCATCAACTATGACTAGAATATAACAATTCCTTCGTTTGCTCTTGTTGAAAGGGCCTAAATGGTCGGCATGAATAGTGTGGAAGGGTATATCAATTTTTGGAATTGGATGGAAACTATTTACTTTTATTCCACCAGTTAATTTATGGTGGGCACATTCTAAACACGCTTTGACGTATTTTTTTACAAATCTTCTCATCTTGGGGAACCAATACATGGCTTGTATTCGGTCTAAAGTTTTTGCGAACCCAAAATGACCTACGTTATCATGATTTGCTTTCAGAATCTGCCAACGCGCCCCTTTTGGTACCACCCATCTGATTGTGTCAGCATCCAAAATCCGATAGACCCTACCATTTTTCAACTTGTAATTTTTAATGATATCCATAATTTTTTCCGAATTAGGATTTGAAAGTACCTCTTTAATATGCTTTATGTTCTCATCATCATCTTGGACGGTTGCGATCCAATCCTCCGCATTTACCGCAAGGATGTCAAGAACGCGATTTTCTGTACTCGCGTCGGGAATAGCATGTCGACTCAATGCATCGACGTGTGCCATTTTTTCGCCCGGTTTGTGCTCAATAGTACAATCAAACTCTTGGAACTGTATCCACCAGCGGGCAATGCGCGGAATTAGATCACGTTTGGTAAGGGTTGTGCGTAATGCATTGCAGTCTGTGAAAATTTTAAACTTTATGCCTAGAAGGTACACTCGAAATTTATTTAGAGACGCTACTACCGCCAGAGTCTCTAATTCGAAAGAGTGAAGTTTCTGTTCATCGGGGTTAGTTTGACGACTATAATAGGCAATAGGTTGGAGAATACAATTTGAATTCCTTTGTAGAAGTATGCCTGCAACGCCCAATTTACTAGCGTCAGTGTGAAGTTGTGTTTCTGCTTCTGGATTATATAGAGCTAGTACTGGTCGTTGGACTAATTTTATCTTAAGGGTTTCAAAAGATTTTTGTTCTTCTAACTCCATTGCCATTTGACATCTTTCTTCAATAATGTTGTTAGAGGTCGCGCCAAGATAGCGAAATCTTTTATAAATCGCCTAAAAAAACTCGCCAAACCGATGAATCTTCTCACATCGTGTTGGTTTTTAGGAGCTGGGAATTTCGAAACAGCATCAGTTTTAAGAGATCCTGGCCGAACTCCCTCAGCGCTTATCTCGAATCCCAAGTACTCAATTTTGTCAAAGAAAAACCTACATTTGCTTAATTTTAGCGTAAGCCCACCTTCTTTTAAAAGTGCGAGGACTTCCTCCAAACGCAATAAACCCTCGTCAAAGGTTTGTGCTGGGATCAGGATGTCATCCATGTAGACGAGAGCATATTTTACTCGTGCTTTGTTGAGAATTTTATTAATTGCTCTTTGAAATACAGATGGTGCATTCACCAGCCCGAACGGCATCCTCGTATATTCGAACTGCCCATCTGGTGTTACAAACGCAGTTTTATCACGAGACCCCTCCTCAATCGGAATCTGGTAATAACCAGATGCCAGATCCAGAGTAATGAATAATTTGCTCCCACTCAGTAAATCTAATTGGTCTTCGATGCGTGGTAAGGGGTAATGCTCTTTAATAGTTTTGTTGTTAAGTGCTCTGTAGTCCACACATAACCTTTTTTCCCCAGATTTCTTTTGTACTAGAACTATCGGGCTAGCATAAGGCGAAGCCGACTCCCGAACAATTCCACAGTCGAGCATTTCCTGGATCATGTTACGGACTAATTGTCTATCGGCAAAAGATAATCGATAAGGCCTATATACTATCGGTGATGAATCTTTTAGATGAATGACCATCTCTGCAGCTGTAGTGAATCCCAAGTTACGCAAATTGGATGAAAAACATTCTTTGTACTTGTCGAGTAAATCGGCCAGTTTATTCTTTTGCTCGGGATCCACAATTCCACAGTTTAATGCCGTCGACTCATCTTCTAAGTTTACATTTAAAATTGAGGCTATGGCGTTGCAATTATTAGTTATGCTACGTGCACGAGTTATTAAAGTTCCATGACCTATCTCGACCGTATTGTCGCTTAAACATTGAACCAGTAGCTTTGTTATTCCGTTTGTTATTTCAAATTGGCCCGGTAATAAGAAATATTCCTTGCCCGGGGGTCCCCTGATATCTCCATGGACATAAATAGAACCAGAAATGTCCTTTACCGATTTAGCATAAATTATAGAAAGGCCATCACGTTTTAAGACTACCTTTTCAGAAACTACAAGAGGTATTTTAACATTTTCAATTTGGACGTTACTCCGTTTTATAATCAAATCTGAAGGGGTTTTAATAATTTCTATTGTAGGGCGCTCAGTATACGTGTGTCCAATGAGTATAGGATGGCTTATCATGTAGTCATCTACTATTAGTGCTTTCACATTGTCTTCAACTACACCTTGAATATCTAAAGTTACGTAAGTTACTCCTATTGGCCGATAAGGAGTATTGCCTAGCCCTTTCAGAACGGGAGAATCAACAGCCTGCCATTTAATACATAATTTCTCTGCATCTGACCAGCGAATTAAAGTGCAGTCACTTCCTAAATCGATATGAGCAAGAAGGACGTTGACCTTTACTGGAACTAGGTACTTCGCATTGCTATTTTCAGGTATATGAACTTCCATTACCGTTTTAATACTGGTTCCCGGTTTATCTATATGGTTAGATGTTCGGCTAATATTTTTGGGACAGTTTTCTGCAGTGTGGCCTCTCCACCCACAGTTTTTACATTTAATAGTCGGCTTAGGGCATCTGTAAAATGTATGACCCGTCTCATTGCAATTGTAGCAAGTTACTTTATGGTCAGGTTTGCTTGTTTTTCTCGTATCTGAAGGGCTTATAATATTGGAGGCGACATACCTTTTCTCTTTATTTTTATTAACATCTAGCTCTTTATTTTGACCAACTCTTATAGTTTTAAAATATTTTAAAAGCTGTTCTGGTTCATTAAATTGGGCTGCTTGTATGCTTAATCTAATACCACGATCCTCGATTCCATAAATTATGCAGTCTACTGCGTTTTTACCAAAAATGGAACATCTATTTAATAGGTTAAGTTTTGAATAGTAATATAATTCCAAAGATTCACCAAATTTTGATTTTTTACTAAGCATCTCCGTAAGCAGTTCTGCATAATTTTCTCTAGATGGAAACGAGGTTAGCAGTTTTTCTTTCCATTCTCTCCATGAAAAGAAGACCGACGGTAATCCTTGGTACCACGTTTTTGCAACTCCGCAGAGTTTTGGCAAGGCATAATGGATTGTTTGCTTATCGTTCCAATCATATATTTGGGCGCACTCTTCTACTTTCTGAATCCAAGTATCGACCGTCTGTTCTCTTGTCATGGGATCAAATTCTGGTATAACGTTAAGAGCGGGAAATTTATCACTATTATCGGAATTTTTCTTGTAATCTTTCATTATATCTAACATTTTCTCAAATAAGCTAGCGTTCATGTGGTTACTGTTAGGCTGACCATCGTCGAGTTCAATCAAGTGTTCGCGTCCTGCATCACGAGAATGACTATGCTGACCAGTGACATTAAAGTTAAAACTCTGCTTACTTGAGTTCCTCCCGGTTCTGCTTGCTCGAGGCGTCCGGGAAACCACCCGTGATGCTGACCTCGATCGCGCACGCCTCGGCGATTTCGACCGCACGCGGAGCAGAGACTTAGACCGCGCACGGTACAATGACCCTGACCGCGCACGATGCGAAGAACCGGACCGTGCTCGTGTCGTGATCTAGACCGCGAGTGACGCGACTGAGTTGGGCTAAAGTCTCGTCGTTTGTCTCGCCTTTTCTTTGACCGTCGCGACTTTAGTCGTTTATCACGTGGCATCTGAAACTTGCACATCCAAGTGTAAGAATTGACAATGAACGTGTTAATATTACATTTATATATCTACTGTAAGCTTATTCCTTTCGCACTATTCATAAAGCTTTAAGCAAAGTCTGTGAGAAATCACACTAAAGCATGTAATGTATTAGCAGCTATATCTACTTAACCTTTATTAAATAATATCTTTAATAGTTAGCCCTGAGAGGGTAGCAATGTATATACTAAAGGTATTTAGAAAAGGTACCGAAGAAAAAAAAAACCCAATGAATCTCGTTTAGTGTATTGATCATACTGTAAATATTACATTACTTTAAATTAAGGTTTAGCAAAAAATTAAAAAAAAAAAACTTAAAATGCGAATAAGTTTGTAAACAAAACTCAAAGAAAAAAAAACATACAGTAAACAAACTGGGTAATTAAATACACTGGTATCTTCATTAATATGTGCAAAAGAAACATCCTTACTCACTTTTATGGACGGTATCCCACTTCTGAGATGTAAAAACAAACTTCAGTACACGGTTATTACTCCATATTGTAAAAACAAACTTCAGTTCACGGTTAAAACTCTATATTTTATGTTAAAATAAACACAGTTTACACTTATTCTCTTTTATTTTCTCAACACTAAATGAATCAACTTTATAAACTTTCAATTTTCACTAGTTCACTCCGACACGACTATTACAGCGCAAATACTATTATATTCTGCCTCGGACACGCCCGTCGTTCCGTTTTATAGTCCCCTTTCCGCTGCCAGGCGGAAGGGTGTCTTCATTTTAGTAGTTTCAATACTTCTAAGTTACATATACTGACATTTCAATTGTAGTGAAATATATTAACCGTTTACAATATTTAATTACGGTGTAACAATAATATATTAATAATAGGGTTTATTATGATTATTAACATTATTTATTACATTTGTTACACCAGACAATAGAGGCGTACGTAAGCATTGGCCTCACTCTGCTGCTGTACAGCCATAGGACCATACTGGCACGCAAGCCCCAGTTGTTCCCGACTAAACGACTGCAAGTAGCTAAAGCAATTTTTGCCATATATTTCCATACACATCCATACATTTGCATACATTCCTAAGGTGAGAGTTCCACGTTAGTATTTGGTAGATTGTTACGCCCAAGTACTTGACTTCAGTGGAAAATGGTACTTTTTACCATTAAGTTTTGGTGTGACTAATTTGTCCAAACGTCTCTTTTTGGTAACAGTTTTATCGCCATTAAACTGTTGAGCGCCAAAGTTGCCTATACTTGACCAGTTACTGCGGGCTCTATGCGCCAACAACGTCTTTAGTTGACAAAAAACCCCGGCCCAAAAAAATATGAAATATATATGTTGGAAAATTATTACTGGTATTTTAATTCCAGAGTCTTCAAAAAAGAATAACCCAGCAACATGTGAGTGTAAAAAACAAGTCTCCTAGAACCACAAGTATTAAGAAACATTGAACTAAAAAAACGGATCTTTATCGAAGCAAATACTATGTCCAGCACGCCAAAGCCGTCTATGATTGACCGCTAGTGTTGAGCGCGGGAGGTATAGATTTCTTGAAAATTATCTAAACTTCAGCTCAAACGTGTTATTTTTTTTTCTATTATTATTGATATTTGAATAAAACAGAAGTAATAATTGGGCTGCAAGATGGCGATGCACGCTTAACCTATCGCTCCGCGTATTTTAAATACTAAAAATACCTAAGACAAAACTAAGCCACAAATGCATTGTAAAGTAGACATAAAATAGCATAATAGTGAAGTAATAGTGTTATCTTACCGTTATATGTAAGTGCAGTGCTTAAATAACTAATTTTAAAATAAAGTGGAAAGATAGTTTGTTTAATTTTAAAACTATTAATTTTCGTTTTGCAATAAAAATAAATCAACCTAGTACTGTAAAATATCATCACATCTAAGTGGAAGAATAGGCTATTATCAAAACAAAGTGTTAAGTTAAACTGTGTTTTAACAAAACAGTGACGGTGACGGTGAAAAATTGCAAAAAATTCAAACAACGTAACGAACATCTTATATCTGAGGAACAATTTATATTTATAAAGCCTATTTTCATCACACATGTTAACGGCAAATTGGCTCAATTATCTGCCAACGCCGTGTTACTGTAAGTTTCTCGAGTTCGAACCCAGCGTTTGTTGTTGACTTTTTGTGATATTTGTGAATTTTTCCTTGTAATAAATTGACAATTAAACTTAAATACCTATTAAATTACTAAATATAATTTAGAAAGGAATTTAATACCGAAGATTTAAGAAAAATTTTTTTTTAAAAAGAATTTAATAACGAAGAAGCTGCTTTGTGTACTTCTCGTTCGCTACCGTCAGAAAATGGATAGTACTAGTAATGTTACTCTAAGACGTCGATGCCAAACAAAAACAAAATCTTATGAAAGCTTGAATGAGGGCAATTCGTTTGATTCTACGTTTTCCGAGGGCCGATTGAGTAGGAGTTTAAACTTAACTGCAAATAAAACAAACGTGATCTAAGACTTAAAGTCAGAAATAAGTGACCTTAAATCTAATTTAGATAGTACACAACATGAGCTCGATAATATTATCTTGGAAAATATTCAACTAAAGAAACAAGTGTCTCAACTTAGACAAGAAATAGAAGTTCTCAAGCAGATATGTAAAAGTCCTATATCCTCAACAAGGAAAAAAACATGTATAAATCGTAAAGATAGCAAGCGTCGTTTAACTTATAGCTTCCAAAATAACCCACATCAAAACTCATTAACTAACGATCCCGTAACACATGAGAATACCGATCAGGAAGACGCGTTGTTAAAAAATACACCACACAAAACAAACCAAACTAAAAAGAAATTTTCAAAAGATCGTACTCAGTTGTCTAACTATGACGTTAATAAAAAGTGCAAAGATTCTAATCTATCTATAACAGATGGCGCTACTTGTAACATTACGGAAGTTGAACCAAAAAACAAACCAGTATTTAATGGTGTAGAAACATTTAATAGTAATAAGAATATTCGCACAAATAACAAGGAACACAAACTATGTATCATAAATAGCAATAACAATAACAAGATACTAACGATCGCAGAAGATACGTTTCTAAATTATCAAATTTGCCATTATTTGACACCGAATTGTGGGATGAAGAAGCTTATTGATAATATTGATCCAAAATTAAACAACTATACAATGAACGACTATTGCGTGATTTTCGTTGGTGAAGAGGACTTACGGCGTACTACAAACTATGTTAATCTAACAATTACCATACGGGAAACGCTTTTAAAAATACAACAAACAAATGTCATAATATGCGCGCCTACATTTAAACTCAACGATTATTCCGCGATATTTAACGGAAGAATAGAAACGTTTAACAGTCTAATGTATCTGGATGTAAACACTCATAATTACGCATATTTGTTTGATTCTAACTTGTATCTGTCATACGATTATAAAATGTTTTGGAAGAAAAATGGATGTGTCAATAATCACGGTATGGCCAATATATTCATTAATCTAAGGCTAATGATTAATGAATTTGTGGATTTAAGTTACGAAGATAATATAAACTACTTCCGTGACACGAAACAGACGTATGAGTCATCTCCTCTTTCATTTTCTAGCACTAAAGATTCCGGGAATGAACCCTTTTTTCTGTAATAAATATATTAAAATTTTACACCAAAATATTGCAGGCCTAATAAAAAAATCTAACGCACTTACCGTGTGCTTAGATGAGCTATGTGAAAAAAAATACTGGTAGATGTACTGTGCATTACGGAACATTTTATTAAGGAGGGGTATCAGAAACAACTATTTGTACCGAATTATTGTCTGGCTACTTATTACTGTAGAAAGGCGCAAGGGAGGGGTGGTGCATGCATTCTTGTGAGAAACGGTTTTCAATTTAAGGATCTACCTAAAATATCGAGTTTATCACCTCCAGGCATATTTGAATGTTGTGCTATTGAGCTTACCGATTATAATATAATTGTCGTGTGTATATATAGAGTACCAAATATGAACAATCTTAACTACTGTCTGGATAAACTAGAAACTCTTTTGCAAGGAATATCGTATTCACGATATAAAAACATTGTTGTTGGTGGAGACTTAAATAAAGATGTTCTTAAAGAAAATAGTCTCACAAATGCATTAGAATGTTTATTAATTAGATATAACTTGAAACTGGCATTAAAACAACCGACCCGCATGGATAGCTTAACATGTTTAGACAATTTTGCGCACAATTTCAATAAATCATTTAAGGCTGATGTCTTCGAGTTTGCGCTGTCCGATCATACAGCACAGCTGCTGCACTGTCCAGTGCAAAAAATATATGCAATAAACTATTGGTATACGCCCAGAAGGGATTATAATATGGAAAATATAACGAAATTTAAAGATTACATAAAACATATCTCTTTTTCGGAAATATACGATACAGATGATACAAACGCAGCATATAATAAATTTATCGATACGTTTAGACTGATTTACGATTTATGTTTTCCGATTAAATTGATTAAAGTAGCCATAATAAAAAAACCAAAGTGGTTGTCTAAAGGAATTAAATTATGCAGTCGAAAGAAAAGAAAACTTCTGAGGCAGCTAAGATTAAATCCTAACAGTAAGAACAAAATTTTATTTTCAAATTATTCGCAGTTATATAAAAAAAATTATTAGATTGACACAAAATAACCAAAAAATAAAAGCATCTAAAAATAAGTCTAAAACAACTTGGCAAATTATTAAACGAACAAAATACAACTTACCTACACGCAGTATTAATAAAATTAAGGTAAATGATCGAACTCTATCAAATCCTCAGTGCATCGCTGAAACATTTAACAACTATTTTATCGATATTATTCAGGCAAACATAGATGTCACTAACAAACATAAATCTTATAAAATAAACACCAACAGTAAATCTCTGTTCATGCCGCCTAGTGTTCCATTACATATTCACAAAATAATAATGTCGTTAAATAATACAAGTAGCGTGGGATACAATGACATTGCTACAAAATATTAAAACACATATCAATGGAAATATGCGGACATCTAAGTCATCTAATCAACCTAAGTATTAGCGCAGGTATTTACCCAGATGCCTCAATTATAAAACCGCTGTTTAAGAAGGAAAATAGAGAACTAATGGAATATTATCGGCCCATCTCACTTATTCCCGTAATTTCAAAATATTTGAGAAATATATATATATATATATATATATATATATATATAAGGAAATATATAAATTTATTGAAAAATATAACATTTTATGTGAGGAACAAAAAGGATTTAGACCACATAGGATAATTAATATGGCCATATATGACTTTATATACAATATTATTAAGTAGACATGTCTGTGGCATATTTTGTGACATGACAAAGGCATTTGATTATGTAAATTACGCTACTCTTTTAGAAAAACTTGAAGCCTATGGCATTAGAGGCAATGTTCTTAATCTAATTGAATCTTACTTAAAGAATAGAATACAAATAACTGAAATTAATCAAATTAATATAGCAAATAAGAAGGAAGAGATATTTCGTTCGTCAAAGCGCGAAGTTAAAATTGGTGTACCACAGGGGAGTGTGCTGGCTCCTTTTATATTTATATTGTACATCAATGACTTACCTAAATGCATTGAGCAACCAGTAACACTGTTTGCGGATGATACCACAGTGACAATACCATGTAAAAGTGTAGAGACCTATGAAAATGACATTAATAACTCCTTAAAATTAGTTGTAAACTGGTTCGACGAAAACAATTTAAAAATAAACTTAAATAAAACAAAAATTATCCATTTCAGTCAACGGATTCCTAGCATGAGCCTAAATGTACACTACAATAATGATGTTGTAAAAGAAGTTGAAACTGCAAAGTTCCTGGGTCTCGAAATAGATAAACATCTTAACTGGAAAGCACACATTAATACTTTATGTAAAAAAATTAGTAAAGGGGGACGCCCATTTTCGGCCATGGAACGCCCAACAATGTGAATTTGTTAAAAAATTATATCTTTATTTATGGTTATTAATCGCGGTATTCATTTATCCTCAAACAATGGGAATATTTTTGCACAAATTAAAAGTACCGGAAACATAATAATAAAAATTAGGTAAATCATTATGTCATTAGTTTGTGAATAAAAAAAAGTGTTGCCAATCACAAAACACATTTGAAAAATCGATTCTCTTTTTCGATCGATTATTTACGGTGTCATCATTACAGTGCTAATATAATTTTTAAATAATTATGATGTTACGATAATTAAACAAGCGAATTACTAGCTGATTTCTAATGAATTCTTTAGAGAGTAAAAAATGCTACGGCACAATTTAACTGTTAATCTTAACCGATCTTCTTTGAAAACAGATAAGAACTGTTATTCTTATCTGTTTTTAAAGAAGATCGGTTAAGTTATTCTTATCTGTTTATAACAACACATTTAAAATAGAATCATGTTATGATAACGAAACAAGTTAGTTTCCAGCTGATTTACCATGAATCCTTTAACCTTTTGGGCGGCAAAGTCGCCTATACTTGACCATCACCTGCGGGCCCTGAGCGCCAACGACGTCTATAGTTGACAAAAAACCCGGCTCCGAAAAATATGAAATATAGATATTGGAAAATTATTACAGGTATTTTAATTCTACACTCCTCAAAATAGGAATAACCCAGCAACATGTGAGTATAAAAAACAAGTCTTCTAGAGCCACAAGTACTAAGAAACATTGTACTAATAAAAATGGATTTTTATCTAAGCAAATACTATGTCCAGCACGCCAAAGTCGTCTATGGTTGACCGCTAGTGTCAAACGCGGGAGGCATAGATTTCTTGAAAACTATCCAAAATTCAGCTCAATGGTGTTTTTTTTTTCTATTATTATTGATATTTGAATAAAATTAAAGGTTATAAACATAAAACTATAATTAGCTACATGAATAAAAAAATGTTATCAGATTATCTTCGCATAATAAATCTTATATCTCAACTCTAGCGCATCTTTAGCGTGTCATCGAAAATCAGTTCACTGGGCACCGTGATCAAGGATAGACGACACCCTGATGACGTCATAAGTGATTACCGAGAAAAGTAGAGCAATGCAACATGAACGATTCCTCAGAACTCATTCGGATTTTGGAAAGCGTCGATGATGATGAATTTTGATTTTTGATTGATGAATTGAATTTTTGATTGATTGGTGAACAAATATGTTTATTTATTCCATGACCAAGATTTTAGTATTATAAGGCTGATTTACCTAGTGCGAATAATTATATACAATTGTTGATTAATGAATAATTATGTACCTTTTTTAATAATAATACAAAATTACAATTAATGTTTTTTTTTACTTAGGGTGTGAAGAGCAATTTTTCATTTTGTGTTGTGCCATTTTCTTTCTCAGTCTCAAAATCATCTAGCAGCATCAGCATCATATCAAATCCCCATTGTCATAAGAGTGTAAGACTTTTCTTCTGTGCGTCACTTGGCCTACGCCTTCCCCGACACATAAAATATTATGAATCGATGTCTGTATATTTCGGTTAGATCGATTTTGAAATCGATACACAACATTCTAAGAATGTTTCAAAAGGGAAGGTCAGCTACGCCGTTGTCGTCCAGTCGCGACAGTGTCGTCATTAGGATGGAGAGTAGTGCTAATGTTTACTACTATTTTATTGTTATTGTTTGTTTTTTATTTATGTTTATATGTACAAAGTACATATATAAAAAGAGTGGAAGACGGCACAGGATTAAATAAAACATACAGTTTATTAAGAGTCATTTATAGCATAAAAAACCAACAAAAACAAGTTATTTCACGTTATCGATATATCAACTCTTGGCAACACTATTTTGTTTTGGCGCTTTGGCGTACAGGACACGGTAATGCGTTTTTGGCGTGGCGCTCAAAAGGTTAAAGCTTAACAAAACGCAACTGCACAATTTTTATCAATTTCAAGACAAAAACAACCGTTGTTATCGGCTTGGTTGAAAACGTTAACAACCGCCTTCACATCTGTAGTTATGATAATTAAATAAGCGATTTAATAGCTGATTTACAATGAATTCTATGCAGTATAACATAACGCTACTGCACAATATAACTGTTATTCTTATCTTTTCTTAACAATACATTTAAAATAAAATCATGTTACGATAATTAAACAAGTGAATTTCTAGCTGATATACCATGAATTTTTTAGAGCTTCATAAAACACTACTGCACAATTAACTGTTCTTAAAAATACACTTAAAATAGAATTTAAATAAAAAAGGAAGATACATTTTAAAAAGCGAGCAGAAGTTAAAACACCTCCAAGATTATTCTCTTTTTATGAAATTATTAATCGAATAATAATCGAATCGCTATGGATATTATGATGTTATGATAATTAAACAAGCGAATTACTAGCTGATTTACTATGAATTCTTTAGAGTACAATAAAATGCTACTGCACAATTTAACTGTTATTGTTATCTGTTTTAACAGTACATTTAAAATGGAATCATGTTATGATAATTAAACAAGTGAATTTTTAGCTGATTTACCATGAACTGTTTAGAGCATAACAATACGCTACTCCACATTTTAACTGTTCTTAAAAATACGTTTAAAACATAATTTAAAAAAATAAAAGAAAATATATTTTAAAAAGCGTGTAGAACTGAAAGCGAAACTCAAATATTATTATTTTTTCATTAAATTACTAATCGAATACAAATCGATATCGTTTCGTTGTATTTATGTTAGTTATGTGGCAACATCAAATCTGACAGCTATAGGAAATATGTCATGCGAAATGAAATCACAATTCAACAAGTAAAAAGTACTAGTGAATTCACAACTAAATAGTTGCCATTGTGTTATTTTGTTTGTTATTTTTCAAATAAATTCTCAAGAACTCATATGGAGTGAGATTGTCGATCACATTATAGTGTGACAACAGTTAAAAGTAAGTGTTCAACAGTTTTTAATTTATTAATTCTAGTGCTGATATTTGATAGTGATGAATGTATGAAATGATGAAGTTGTTTTATTTTTTAACATATGCACAAGCTATACCTGACAAACAAAATAGCTTATTTGTAACACGGCGATAAGATTAGCTAGCTAACACCAGATAGTTATGAAATTGACAATTTTTATCAAATACCAAGAAATAAGACAGTCGATTTTTAATTGTTTTTGGACTACTGGTAGGCAGTCAGTCCTTAATTATTAAATAATATAGGGCATTAAGTTTTAAGTAACATTTACCTATATTTGAGTTTAAAGTAAACAAATCTATTTTATTTTGTTCACTTTGTCTTATTTTTTTTATTTAATATTATTTCAGTTGCCATCGTCATCGCGTGAGTGTCATGATTGCGAAGGATTGATAAAGCAGCAACACGTTAAACTTTAGAACGGGAACCATCTGAATCATCTAGTCCATCCTTGTAGCAATCTAAAGTGAGTAATGTATTGAACCTAGAACAACAAAGCTTAAATCGTACATCATACAATATACTGCTGCCTAATTTTGTAAGAGCACCACTCACACAAAATCAATGTTTTTTCCTGGTTGTAACAATTCCAATCAACTCACTGTTCCATCAGCATTGCGGGTATGTATTTTTGTGAATACAATTACTATGTACCTCCAGAATGTAGAATCAGTAACTACCATTTAAATAGTAACTCTTGGTATTTACTTTTAGAATTAATATATAACCATATTAAAACATTTAGTGTAGCACAAATTATAGATTTTTCTACATTATTGTAAGATAATATTTACCATCATATAGACTTTGAAAATATTTACAATATGCCCGAATATACTGTACATTATTATCTACGCTTATCAAAGGCACAATGCCAATAAATTCTGTCTGAAGTGCCCAAAATGTCAAGTAAACATAGTGGATGCTTTGCACTTGCTGTATATTTGATAAAAGTAAGAACAGGAGATAGTGATGAATGCATATAGGCATTATTGCAAGTACCAAGAAACAAATTAGAGCGGCTCATGAATATGGCCCAAGAAATATTAAATCGGGATGTTGTTCCTATGAATTTTATCCATCGTTACCACTCTCTGTGCCAAATTCTATTCAGTAATTATGATATTATATCTGAGGCAAATAATTTCTTAGCTTTCCTAGATGTTTTTGTTATCCAAAATCCTAACAACATCATAGGTCACACTGTGTATAGAAAAAAGACCCATACAAACTGATATTTAAGCGGTGAATCTCACCATAATCCTTCACAGTTAGTTACCATGAGCAAATCTTTGTTACAGAGAGCATATGGGATCTGTGAGAACAAGCACCTGGCCGCGGAGCTTCAGCACGTCAAGCAGGTTCTGCACAAAATCAAGCTTCGGGTCCCACGTCTTCGTCACAGTGACCGAGTGAAGCCGACCGCAGTTGAGCGTGTGCCTGCTGTACTACCGTATGTCAAGGGTGTCACCCCAACCAGATAGACATACATCAGATTTGATAGACCACAAATCCTCGTTAAAGAACATTAATTCCTACCAAGGATGATATGTGAGGCTACTGAAATTAAAAAACATCCTAATTTCAGTAGAGAAGGCGGTTGGGTACTGCCACCTGCTTGGGACACTATAATTAATAAAATTAAAACAAACCCCAAGCATACCACTGCAAGACTTAAAGATAGAGTAAGTTCAATCTGCGTAGATTGGACTATAAAAATAATAATAAAAAGCTGAAGGTACTCCATGTCCCAATACTGACATTGGGATGGCAGTCACCTCAGTACCCCGTGACCATGGGTGCTATAAAGCACCTGAAACGTCAGGAATTAATAATAATAGTATAATAATAATATAGCCATTTATTTCCGAACTTTGGGGTTACATAATATTTGTGTTTGAGTTCCTATTGTAATACTAGTTAAAGTAAGTCCCTCTGTTCGGTGTGCCTTTTGGCATAGGCCTCCAAAAGAAAAATCACGCGTCGGGAATTAAAAGTTAAAGAAATTAAAAGCAATAAAATTGGTAAAAGTAGTCGTTAAAAAGCTGTATTTGTGAAAATAAAAAGCTTTATATCATAAAAATCCCGACTTTTTTTAAACCAATTCCTTAACCATTTCATTATTTTAATTGCATATTATCATTTCCTTTTATATGTGGTATTCCTTTCATATGCTTTTATATGTGGGCACCCATGGCCGAAGTGTCTATGAACAGTGGGCATCCCCCTTTGTCTTCAATAGTATACACGGATGCACTCCTCACTGCTTACTACGGCTTAGCAGAATCCCACCTCCGATATGGAATAATATTTTGTGGTAACTCAATCGAAAAAGAATCAGCGTTTAAGGTTCAAAAAAGATGCATAAGGGCGATGTTTAAGCTCAAAACTACCGATAGTTGCATAGCATATTTTAAACAGTATAAAATACTGACATTACCTTGCTTATACATACTAGAAGTAGCAGTGTTTGTTAAATTGCATCCGAAACGTTTTAAACGCCTTGACCAAATAGTTCCACGTAATAGACGCGACAATACCCTTTTATGTCATCAATCCGCTAAGACAGCACTAATGCGCAAAAGTATATACTGCATGGCTCCAGTCATATATGATAAAATACCAAAAAGTTGGAAAGAATTGCCGCTATGAATATTTAAAAAAGGCTTCGTAGCTTCTTGACAGTCAAAGCATACTATAGCGTAACAGAATTCTTGACTGAAAAATTTTTTTCATTTTGAGATTAAGACGGTATAATGTTAAAAATATGAATTATGTTTGTTTTTGTGTTATTATTTTATTTTGTTATAGCTATTTAGGTGATTAGTTTATATTTCTGTTATATTTTGCATGCCTACTGGTAAAATATGGCTGAACTCACTACCTATATTTCCATGTACTGTACCCATATTTGCAAAATAAAATATCTTTACCTTTATCTTTATCTTTAGATATTAGAAACATAAAACTATAATTAGCTACATGTATAAAAAATGTGATCAAATCATCTAAGCATAATAAATCTAATATCTCAACTCTAGCACATCCTTATCGCGTCATCGACAATCAGTCCACTGGGCGCCGTGGTCACGGATAGACGACACCCTGATGACGTCATAAGTGATTAGCGGGAAAAGAAGTGCAGTGCAACATGAACAATTCCTCGGAACTCATTCGCATTTCGGAAAGCGTCGATGATGATGAATTTCTTTATTTTAATAATATAAAGTTACAAATAATAAATGGGTTTTTTTAACTTAAGTTATGAAGAGCAATTTTTCATTTTGTGTTGTGCGATTTTCTTTCTAAATCTCAAAATCATCTGGCAGCATCATATCAAACCCCCATTGTCTTAAGAGCGTAAGACTTTTCTTCTGTGCTTCACTTGGCCTACGCCTCCCTCAACACATAAAATATTTTGATTCGATCTCTGTATATTTTGGTTAGATCGATTTCGAAATCGATTCACAACGTGCGACACGGCTACATCTCTAAGAAAGTTTAGTTAGCGATGGTGGAGTTAGATTCAAGCAGGGTGCAGTTTTTTTAAATTATAAGAAGTACCGAATTGTAAGTATCTGAAGAGATATCAACGTTATAAGATGCGCGATATTTACCTATTTTATATTCATAAACTACGGGGTGCGGTTTAAATAATAAACATTTATATCTATATCTCAAATTCGTAGGCTGGGGTAGGCTAGCTGGTCAGCTACGCCGTTGTCGTCCAGTCGTGAGAGTGACGTCATCACGATGGAGACTAGTGCTGTGGATTACTACTATTTTATTGCTATTGTTTTTATCTTTATTTATATCAAAAAATTACATATATAAAAAGAGTGGAAGGCAGCACAAGATTAAATAAAACATACCAGATTATAAAGAGTCATTTATTGCATAAAAAACAACAAAATCAAGTTATTTTGTGTTATCGATATATCAACTCTTGGCAACACTATTTATTTCATAGGTATTTTTGTTTACTTTTCGCTTTGGCGTAAAGGACACGGTAATGCGTTTTTGGCGTAACGCTCAAAAGTTTAACTGATAAACTGTTATCCTTACACCAGTTATTTATGGTGTTTAGGGCTCTTTGTATTATTAACGATAAATTACTTTGGCAAAAGCCCCTCACAATGATCACAAGGTTATCAGCATAACCTAGTGTGTCAATGCGTAGGTGTGTCATTTTGTGCAATAGTTGGTCAACCGCAAGAGTACATAGAAGATGTTACAAAACACCTCCTTGTGGGCAGCCTCTTGTAGTTGCAACCTCAATCGAAGTTTGGAACAGCGCTATATTTGCCTTCTGTTTGGAGCATCGACTTCACCCATCTGATGGTTGTGGGGTCAACATTTTTAGATGTCAGGCCCATAATCAGCAGTGATGTGAGGCTAATGTCGAAGGCGCCTTCAATATCTAGAAAGGCACAAAGAGCTATTTCTTTATCCTCCAGTGCTTTTTCGACCCTGTCAATGACACCGATCAGGGCTGTTTCCATAGATTTGCCTCTGCGGTAAGCATGCTGGTTGTAATGTATGGGCCTCGTAGCTAGAGCTACATCCCTTATATATCTATCTATAATCTTTTCCAATGTCTTAAGGAGAAAGAAAAAAAAACTACCTTGAGATCGTAGTCAATGTTATTACCTTACATTAAATTAGCGTAGGTCTCTAGACTGCCATCAAAAAGTTCCTAGTTTCAAATAAATTCAGTAAAAAAAATCCCCAAATGTCGCTAAATATAATTTTATTAAAAAAACGCGAAACAAAGAAAAATTGAACTTCTTCTTCTTTGCCCTCGCCTCTTCCCGATACGCGGGGTCGGCTTTCTTCATCCTTCGGCGCCATTCAATTCACAGGTAAGCATCATCTTCTGTAAGGCCGAGCTTTAGCATGTCCTTCCGAACATTTGTTAACCAGGTAGTTTGCAGTCTACCTGTCCCGCTCCTCTTTGTAGCCATGGAAAGGCACTTTTTCACGACATGGTCATCGGGTCTACGCATAACATGTCCATACCACATTAGGACTCTGTAATTTTATTAGTGATAGGCGTTACTTTGAAACTCCCCCTTACGTGTTCGTTACGCACTTTGTCTTTGAGAGTGACTCCACCCGCCCAACGTAATATGCACATTTCAGTGGCATGAAGTTTTCGCTCATAGATTTTCGTCGAAGCCCACGTTTCGCTACCATAGAGTAGCCTAGAGACAGGCCTCACAGCTGTTTTATAGACCTTGGCTTTGGTTCTTATCGGCATTTTTGGATTGCAGAGGACTCCTGTTAATGTACTTATGCCACCCAGACATCTTTCTGTACGTAATGTCGGCTGTTATCGATCCATCTTCCGTGATTATTGATCCGAGGTATTTAAATTTATTTACTCTTGGTAAGGCTATGCCATCCAATTTGACTTCCGCGACTGATGGTACAGTTTCGTCGGGGTTGAAGTTGCATACCATGCACTCTGTCTTGGTTCTGCTTATGCGTAATCCGTTTAACTCTAGAGATTTCCTATATTGCTCCATGTTTTCTTGTATCTCGATTACACTGCCTGAGATGAGTGCAACATCATTCGCATATAAAAGGTTCCATGGTGTGGGTTTCCATATTTTCTCGGTTAGGTAGTTCATGGTGATATTAAATAGCAAGGGACTTAGTGCGCTTCCTTGATGAACTCCTAATTTGATATCGAAGCTCTCCGACGGGCCGGCTGGACTTCTAACACAGCTTTGTACATTATGATACATGCCCATAATCAGTTTCATATAGTGCTCAGAGACATTTTGGGCTCTCAAAGCTTCATCATCATTATCATCACATTTACTCGGTGCCCCATACATGGCTAAAAAGGGTTCTCGAGCTGCACAAAATTGACTGTACAGTTAGAGACTACTTCGGGCAGTGTATGGAGCAGTGGAGTACGATCCTTTGTCATCTGGGCGAGCGGATGATGGCTGCGGAAAGCCACTTAAGGATAAGAAGGGGTATATTCCAGGGCGAATGTCTGAGTCCAATCTGGTTCTGCCCCTCTTTGAATCCTCTCAGTACTTTACTGGAGGGCTCCGGGAGGGGATTTCAGCTTCGGAAAGGAGGTACAAAAGTGACCCACCTTTTTTATATGAATGACCTCGAGTTATTCGCCTCCAGTCGCTCCCATCTTGTGGAATTGCTAAACATCACTTGTGAATTTAGCAATTCTATTGGAATGGAGCTGTGGACGGATAAGTATGCGGTCCTCCATGTTGAAAGAGGAAGCGTTTCTAACTCTGAGTGCACAGACTTATTTATGCCCATCAACTTGAGGACCCTTTCCGAGGCTGAAACATACCGATACCTGGGTATGTCACAGAACATCGGTGTCGATGAGGCTGGTATGAAACTGTCAGTTTGCGACGTGTTTTATGCACGCTTGACCAAAGTGCTTAACAGCCTTTTGTCCGATGTGAATAAGACACGCATATAACGGTTGGGTCATGCTTGTCCTCATGTATACCTTTGGCATACTTAGGTGGACTCAGACTGAACTTAACGCCCTGGATAGAAAAGTCCGCACTACCATGACGTCCCATAGGATGCATCATCCGAGATCGTCGGTAATGAGGCTGTACTTGCCACTGATGCATGGTGGGCGTGGCTTACTGAGCGCGTTCACCATGTATAATCGCGAAGTGTGCAGCCTCCGTTATTTCTTCCTGGTGAGATCGGATGATCCATTCTATAATGACGTCATTTCTAGTGATAAAGGGCTTACGCCTCTATCCTTAGCCAACGAGCAATTGCAAGACACAGCAATACAAAGCATTTCCGACCGAAAGACCGTATGGAAGGAGAAGAAGCTCAACAGGAGGTACTACAGGGCTCTACATGAGCTCTTCGTAGATTCACTCGCCTCCCTCGACTGACTACGTTTCGGTGATCTATTCGAGGAAACCGAAGGTTTTTTCTGTACAATACAGGATCAGGTTATTAACGCCCGAAATTAATAATCAATCCTGATCTAATTTTTGCTATCCTAGATTGGTATTTTAATCCATTTTATGGGTAAAGCGTGCCAATAAACGATCCATGCATTAAATTTGCTATCTTTAAAATCAATTTATCCTATGGACTCTATAGTATAGAGGGCGGATCACAGAATAATGATTGGCCTTCTGTTCGAAAATGACAGTTTGTGCATGACCTAACCTATCTGATATCTGTCCATTTTGACATTTGTTTTGACCGATGTAAACGATCGCAGATATTGCAATCGAAGAAAATACCTGGGATTTCGTCACAGCGTTGATTTTACTAAAGAATGAAAATGGAAATATCGATATTTTCTAGTGTTGATAGTGATTTGGATGTGCTGGCTCAGTTATCCGATTGGGATACTGATAGCGACGCTGAGGATAGACACCGCGCTTCTTCACGAAAAATTAGAAGAGTTAACTACATGCAGAGCCTGGATGATGCCGAATTCACGTTTAGATTTAGGTTATCCAAACCTGCTTTCACATCGCTTTTGATGAAATTGATGCCGTTTATTCGTGTAAACTCAACAAAGTAAATAGTTCTGAGTTCTGAGAAGATGTAAAACAGTAAATTAAACACAAAGCAATTCAATTTCAAAACATTGTATACTTAAACTTACGTAGGTATTCAGTAATGGTTTTAAATTTTCAGGAACAATGAAGTTTCACCACTCCATCAACTTTTATTAACACTACGATTTTATGCATTAGGCACGATGCTAATTTCTGTAGCTGACTTTGTTGGAGTCTATATCGACAGCTGGCAGAATAGTTCATTCATCGTTCATCATCAGCAATTGCCAACTTGTATGATGAATACATTTTAGTACACCAACAAAGTGCTGGGGTCGGCTTTAGTAATCTGCTGCACGATTTAAGCGATTATTTTAGCTTTAGTTGACAGGCAATGATGCTATTGATTACCATTTAGCTGCTTTTTATGCCGGAAATCTTTATTTTTCGAGATATCGATAGTTAAAGTTTTGAGGTTATATTGAGTTGGCTAGTTGGCTTCTTAGGGTTAATCTTAAACCAACTACACTGTTTTTAGATGTCGGAAATGCATTTTGAATTAATTACAATAAAAACAAATTTCACCAAAAATAGTGTAAAAGTCAATTTGTTCTCATATTATGAAGTAGATTTCCGATACTTGATTTTTTAATTATGTTTTCAATTTAGGAGGATTGTCAGGGTTAAGCTCGAACCATTTACACTGTTTTTGGATTTCAGAAATGCCTTTTGAATTAATTACTTACGATAAAAATAAATTTCACTTTAAATTACATATAACGAAACGCAAATATGTCAGTTTGTTTTTTTAACACAGATACACTCATAAAAAAGTTAATCACTCGGACCCAGACAATCCATTTGTGGCTGGAGATGGGACTTATATACAACAAATTGAGTTGGTATAGAGCAGTCAAGAGGTTTATCCGAAAACAAAATTATAACAATTCACGTTACATTATTTCATTTACCACTCTAGTAGCAGAGTTAAGAGCAACTAGACTTTATAGATAAAATAGGTCGAATTGGTTCTGAAACCGAATTAGCACACCCCGACTCCACGTAGTCTTGTCTGCCCTACCCCTAGAGTGTTTTTGTAAAGCCGTAGGCACGGAGGTAGAGCAGCCCCCGCCCGCTGTAGCAAATCGCAGGCACCCACCATGGGTGCCTGTGATTTGCTATGCAAGGGCAAAGTGCCGCACGTGACCATATATTCATGCGGCAGATTACTAAAAACATTCATAAAAAAGGGGGGGGGTTCCGGCACTTAATTCTTTTAGGGGGAGGTTCCTTCCCCTCCCCCCCATCTACCCATCCACTCGGCGACCAATAATTCGTGCAGCAGATTACTAAAGAATTACCAAGTGCTGAAAAATTCTATCGTATTGAAGGATTTCCTAGAGTTCTTGCCGCAATTGATTGCACTCATATAAGAATCCAATCGCCATGTGAGTATTTCCTAATATTTTATTGTGTAAATTCTTATCATAAATATCATTTATAAAACACTATTTTACCATATTAGGTATGTGGTACAGCTACGGTTTAACATCAACTACAAATGGGTTGGCTCGAAACGGGAAAAACTACACTCCCACAGAATACCAGTGTTAAATACGCTGTGTAAAATATGATAAAGAGGTATTTTATCATAGTCCTCAGGCGTGACAATGCATCTACATTTTAATCTTAAATTTAGAACTAAGGTAGCTCTATAACAGCATCTTCTTACCACCAGGTGAACTGCATGCTAGTTTTTCACTATTATTCTATATTATTCTCTTATATTATGTTTTCTTCTAGGTCATGTAATTGGCGAAGAATTTAGGAATCGTAAAGGGTACTTTTCCTTAAAGGTCCAAGCAATCTGTGATGCTAATTTGAGATTCATCAATGTGGATGCCCGTTGGCCAGGTTCGACACATGATGCCACAATATTTAACAACTCAATCCTTAGAGGTTTCTGACTGGATTAATAGTTTTGTTAGCTTTTCTTATATTTCAATGTTATAATAATTTAATTAAATATGTCTATTTACAGCACAATGTGATGCGGGTCTGTTTGGTAACTGCTGGATGCTTGGTGACAGCGCTTACCCAAACAGGCCATATTTGTTAACACCTATTATAAATCCTGTTACTGGGGCTGAAAAGCGCTATAATGAAGCACACATAAAAACTAGAAAATGTTATTGAAAGGTAACTACTTTGTTTATGTCTAACAAGTATTAGGTATTTTATTTTTAGCAGAAAAGGAGAAGGTTCTCAATTCTACCATATTATTTCATATTAATAAAAATAAAAAATCTTGTAATGATCTTCTAATATACATTCATCTTTTTCTCAGAACATTTGATGTCTGGAAGCGTCGCTTCCCTGTTGTGGCATTAACACTGCGTTTATCATGCCTAAGGTTCAGGCAATAATAATTGCTACCGCAGTGTTGCACAATATTTGTAGGAACCACAATTTAGAGGATGTTCCTTCAGAAGTGGAGCTGCCAACTGCGGAAATAAATGATGAAGTGTACTATACGGAAGTTCAAGATGTTAGTGAAAGAGCAGTCCTTATAAATAATTATTTTATATAAATTAAATACTTTTCAAATCAATGTTTGCTTTATTATACTTATATAAATTTTTTAAACTGTTTTGAAACAATAAATCAATAATGTCAAAAGTTCATGTCTCAATTTTAATCCTAAGAAAACCCCATGCTACAAAAAGAACAAGCCTACCTTAATCCAATTACTGCCCAATTTCATTTTTTTTTTCAAACATTTGAAAAGATAAAAATATAAAGGATTTATATTAACACAATTACTTCACAAAAATAGAACAATGGGTTGACTAGTGGAAAAAACCTAACAGCATTGACTTTTTATTCTTTTGTAATAGGGAATGCAATAAATGCAAATTTAACTTATTTTAATGATTATTGAATTTATACAAATATTTTAAAATATTGTTTAACTTGGTTGAAAATAAGTTAGACCTTATAATTATATGCATTATTAAAATTTAGGTGTCAACAAATAATACAGTAAAAAACAATTGTTTCCTAAAAATAACTCGGTTCAGGTTTTTAATTCATTGTATTTGTAAGTTTGACTAAGTTAAACGCCGGAATTCACTGTATGCCTATAATTTTTTTTATTTAAAAATTAAAGACTGTAAAATAGGTCAAATAGGTTTATTCAAAATAACTATAAAATTAAACAATAATATAATGGTAATGAAAACAATCATTTAGTTTTATAGGCAATAACTTTATTCTTCATTTTTATTTAGACAATGCTTTGTCAACTGGGTCAATAAGGCCATATTATATAAGCTGAAAACAATACCTACTTATTTACAAAAGGTCCTTTAATTTTATACAATTACACAATCATTTATTCAACTACCTACTACTAAGCTACAGACTAAATAAGTATTAAAGTTATTAACTACACTAGACATTATTGCTTTCTTAACCTCTCTAATTTTAATTTTAATTTCTCAGTCTCCAACATAAGCTTTTCATTTTTCAATTTAAGCTCTAAATTAAGTAATCGTATTCTAAGTTAATATTGTTTAATTTGGCATCCAAGCATTGTTTTTTCGCTGAATAATATTCAGCTGAAGTAACCTATGTACTTGTAGGTGATATTCGATGTATTAGAAAGTAAGCCAGTATTAAATAATCACTCGAATTGAACAAACGTGTTGCTCTTTCATTCCATTATAAATAATATAATTCATAACGACCCATGCCAAGCGCGCGCGTCCGGGTGCAGGCTAAAAGTGCGGACTTTGCACATTCCTGTGTGCCTCGGCAGTGAATGCAATTACGTAATAATAATGAGTAAGAATATAATTATTAACTTTGTGACTGTGTATGCGCGTGTTCATGCCAAAAAACAAAATGGGGAATAGTAATTCGAGAAATGAAGAACATGAAACGACGATTGCCCAAACTGGAGGAACCAATACTGTGGAAATAGAAGAAAAGGATTATCTATCATATAAAGATTAACAATATATTGATCACAACATTTTTAATTTTGGCATCAATAGTAGTTACGTTGTGCCAGTTCTGGCGCACTGAGTCAGAAGTGGTACAAGAGTAGTTACGTTGTACCAGTTCTGGCGCACTGAGTCAGAAGTGGTACAAGAGTAATTACGTTGTACCAGTTCTGGCGCACTGAGTCAGAAGTGGTACAAGTACGACGTTCGTCGACTCACGATCCTAAAAAAAGGAAGGTTTTGGCATGCTCTGATCACGAATCTGCGGTCCATTTTTGCGTAGGATGCACGGTTCCGGCGATGTGCAGATCAATTAACTCTTATCTAATTAATATCCGGTGAACGCCTCCACCGTCATTAGCGCCCCCATTATTCTTATCTACTTATCTATTGTTCATTGAATACCGTCATTATCTATGCTTCCTCAGCGTGGTGCTATTGTATTATACTCCTTTGTTCCTATCTACACTAATCTGACTCATCAATAAAACACATTACCTAATTTTGTTAAAATTTTTATTTACAAAATACAAAATCTTATTACTTATTATCTATAAAATAGGAGCGAAACATCTCATCCACTAAAATATCGTTGTACAATGTGTTCCCTGTAAATATACTCGTAAAATTATGCATTGAACATCCCTGAAACTTATATAGCAAATACATTAAGCAATATTCGCCACAAACTAAAGTCCACTCATTCTGAATCCTATCAACATTCTAGTTCCATCTTTTACAATTTCTTTTAAAAAATTCTAGATGATATCGTACAGGTGCCCGTCCGAATGAATCAAAATATTGACCGACGTCATTCGTATCGATATATAAAGCTACCCAATGTGACCCTGGTTTATCATCTGTATCCAAATTGCATATTATATACGTTGGTACGTGGGTGTACATGGGTAGTTTATTGGCAGCATAAACATTATTTTCTAGAGTGGGGTGAATCTTTTTCAGATGTTGTTGTACATCTAGTGTATCCATAATATTACTGCTATTAGTAGATTATTATAGTACCAACCTACTCAATGACTAATATAGGAATGATCAATTATAGTGATTTCTAAATATTAAATTGCATTCTTTGTGTTATACAAAACGTATTTGAGTCATCAATACACTGAACAAGACACGACAGGAAGGACGAAGGAATGTTGAGATAAACAACAGAATGTGAGATAAGCTTGTTGACGCATAAAGTTACTATCAATTCTACTGCAGAAATTCTTTAGATTAGAATTATTACTCACTGGTACTATATAAGACCAAGCAACTGCAGTCATGGAGTCAGTGTATGGTCGTTTGACCGCAGTGGATCTATCAATACTACGTTTGTGTTACTTCAACGCATCAAAGGCCATATATGTAAGTGTTTATTCTAATGACAAACTTACTTTTCTTTCTGTTATTTTCTTACGTGTGTATGATTTAGTGTTAACAAATTATATTTAAATATTGTGTGTGTACCGCATCTACGAATACTAGAGTAGTTAAAAAATACTTTTTTAACAATGACAGTCATTAGTTGATCATTAGTGAATGTGATTCTGTTTACTTAAATTACAGGAAGACAAGAGCAGAAGGAAGAAATGGGATGATGGGAAGTAGTTATTAACAGAACTTTATTTTAGGACAGAATTCATGTCTCGGGTTATGGAACAGGTATGTAAGTTATTAGAAATCGATAAGTTATCAACTGCATACCACCACCAATCAATCGGTTCTCTTGAGATAGCTCATAAACATTTAGGTGCGTTTCTAAGAATCAATCTAACTGCAGTCACTTTTTTTCCATAAAATTTAACATATAATATTACTGTAGATGCAATAATGGGATTTTGTTTATGTTTAGCTGTTTCAAAGATATCAGTGTTCATAAAATTCTATCATCTCATCTATAAGATCACAGTGTGAAGAAAAAGCAATTATATCCAACTTAGTAAGGAGGTTAACATACTTTAATGAGATAACTATTAACATAAGAGTCGATCTCATAAAGAAAAGATCTTACACAAATGATTATGACTGACAGTCTGATTTTCCTGTATGTGATGTGATAGCTTGCATGGACACAATTAAATAAGCCTTACATAAATAATCCTCCACAAGGTTAACTTAATAAATATTGTATTACATTTTTTTAAATTTATTATCAAAAAAAATTATAAATTTTCTATGCGGCACAGCGAAAAACCACACAGCTTTGTGTTGTGTTCCATTCCGTCTACATTATTATAATACTATTTATTACAAAAATGGGGATAACAGCTAATATTTGTTAAGGTAAAAACATTTTAATTTATACTTTATGTTAGCTTTAGTAAGTTCACTTCTAAATGTAGTATCCAGACCATTTATTAGGTGAGGTATTATGTATACGCTGATGTGCTCACCATATGTATTTTTGGATGGAATTGTTATTAATTTTTTTTTGAGTTACTTTGCTGGTCTGAATTTTGTTTGAAACTGTATGCTGTATACCTAAATTAAAGAATTGTTCCTTTAACATTTGATATTGGACTTTATCATGTATATTGAGTACCTTACAGAATTTAAATATAAAATTTTCATTTGTTTTCCCCTGAAGTTTAATTTTTATAGGTACAATCGCATTTAAAATCCTAATTCGTAGTTTATAAATGTACTGTAGGTGTGATTTGTCTGTTCGTCCGTAGCTGCTTAGCCCATAAATTATGAATGAATCAGCAAGAGCGTTATAAAGCATCATTTTGACTCGAAAGTTTAATCGCTTTCTAATAATAAACATGTTAGCCAAAAATGCTCTAAGCTTATCACATACATGATTTATATGTACGTGCCAATTGAACTTATGATCTATTATTAAGCCTAAATATTTAAAGAAAAATATAGATATACATAAATCTAAAGAAAGTAAGGAAAGTAAAAAAACAAGAAACATTAATCAGTAATAAATCAAAAATCGACAAAACAACCATTACCTGCTCTAGGTGTACCAAATGAAAGCCTCTTGGTTTTATTAGGAGTTATCAGATTTTGGTCAACTACATCCAACACTTGGTAGTCAGCGACCACAATCTCAATACCTTTTTCATTAGATAATTTTGTTGAGATTGTGGTTTCACTTGAATCCACTATTTGATCTGTCTGCACCGTCACATTTCAAATTTTTTCAACAACACCACTTATTGCAACTATATTATCAGCACCACAACAAACATCAAGCCATTTCCTTATCACCCCCAAAAGGCACAGTAAACCCACTGCCTATACTTCCTAATAGACTGGTCACCCGGTCTAATATGTCATCTGGGGGTATATAGTCGGCAGGACCACCACCAGTCTGCAATGAGAATATTAGATTTAACATTATTTTACAACATGTCATTAGGTCTTAGACTATAAAGATAAACATGTGTTAGAAATTAAGATTATCTACCTTAATTTGGTTCATCCTTATTTGGGTGCTGCGCTTGCGCGAGTTATTTTTTAAATTTTCCCACTTCGAACGCAACTGCTGTGGTGTTCTCGGACAATTCGTAGCTGTGGCATTAAACCGCTCTGCCAAACGAATCCACTCTTCAGTTTTGAGTTTGTTGTTTGTGGCATTGGTTGTTTTGGTAGTTATTCTTTTACTACCTTCTATTAGGTCAAGCAAAACCTTTGTCTCTTCTTTTGTAAGAGGTTTGCGTTTTACCTAGTAAAAGAAAATTATAATGATTAACATTAAAGTTACAAATAAGGCGGGAATAGCAAGCGTCATAAAGAAAGCACGCTAAATTAGAAACGTATTATATAAAACAATAAGTACTTACGATTTCTTAATCCATTTTACTGTAATTACTAATATATATATATATATATATATATATATATATATATATATATATATATATATATATAATATATATATATATATATATATACACAGGGTTACCTATCAAATGAACCATAAAATGCATTATGCAAATGTGGACCAATTTCGAGATATTAAGGTTTAATTATTTTTTTCAAAAATACTTGAATGAAAAGCTGGATACTTATTTATCAATACTACAGTGTGCAAAAAGTCTCATCATTTTCGAAGTAACGCTACTAAAAGTACAACTTTTTCCAAACAGAAGATAAGTACCTAATTAAAAATAAAAATGATTTGTGAAAAATAATTGTATGTGACCAATTGTGCAAATCATGTTAAAAACATCCCTACTTATCTAGCTACCCAACGAAGTATCAATTTAGCTTGTAACTTAAATAGTACAGAAAAAACTTGAAAAAAAGGGGCCAGGCAGACAAGTTCCGAGTAGCAATGTTTTGAGTAATCCCAAATAATCGCTTCTCGGAACCTTATCAACAGCTGCGGGAATGCTCGTAAAAGATTGTGCGTTTGAACTTACGCTATTGTTTACATTTAGTGTGAAATTAGAAAAAAGTTAAACAAGAAGAAACTGTATTACAGGCATCGTACACACGCGCGCATATCTCTCCCTGTTACACTTAAAGAAGTTGAGTTTCAAAGTTTTATGGCGGCGAAACCAAGACGCGGAGATTATGCAAGGAAATCATTTTCCAACGAGGAATACGCAGATATTTTTTATCTCTATGGATATTGTGCGTTACTTCGAAAATGATGCGACTTTTGGCACACTGTAGTATTGATAAATAAGTATCCAGGTTTTCATTAAGTAAAAAAAAAATGAAAATAATACAGCTGTAAGTTTTTTTTAGAAATTTTTGACACCAGACTTTTGAGATTTTTGAAAAAAATAATTAAACCTAAATATCTCGAAATTGGTCCACATTTGCATTTTTTATGGTTCGTTTGATAGGTTATGACCCCAACTATCACGCCTTGGCGGGAATACGTCGAGTTACCAGTAACCCTGTATATATTAAACTCAACACGTAATTGTTCCATTTTATATAATATTAATATAACAATTTATATAATATTTAATTATTAATTTATTTTTTATTTTATTTAATTAGTAAATTTAATTTATATAATTTTAATTTTATTTCTTTAATATATCCGTTTATTTCTTTAATTATGTAATTTTTATTCATTATTACACAATTTAATAAATTTTCTTTATTTCAAATTAATTTTCAATACTTAAATATTAAACTTAATGATATAGAATAAATTGCCTATGCTTGTGCAATTTATTTTGTTCGATTTAAGAAAAATCAAATAACACTATAATTCTAGCAAGCAAAAATAGATGGGAACAGAGATGGACGTGAAAAGGTTTACTCACAGTACGCTCGAACTCATCCTTACGCCTGGGCTAGGAAGTCTTCTTTCTTGATGTCCTGTTTCGAATTCGACAAATTTATTTCGGTTCGTAGATTTCGCGAAAGTGCAAGACGGCACCGTAAACTGCTTCACGACTACTGATTTGGGAGTCTTCTTATATGAGCGAGCTTTACACGCTAAATCCTACCAGCTGCGCCAGTCAAGATACGAAATTGACTCAGGATGTTTTTAAAAAGACTTTATTAATAAACTTATAACTATTAATGTGCGATACATTACTTATATACTATTTAATTAATCCGCGATGGATTCTAACCTAAGGCTACATGTCCGATACATGTGCGAGCCAAACTAAGACTATCCTAATTCTTATTCTAGATCTTTAAGCTAACGAACAGTTATCAGTATTCACACGAAAAACCACCCGTCTTCCAGACGCAATTCAGCAATCTACGCCCACGCTTACGCTTGAATTGTATTGGTCTCCGGTGCAGTTCCGGGAATACCGGGATGCATAACTATCGCTACGAACTGTCAAAGTTGTTCAGCAAAGTGTAGTTTGCTAAACAAAAAAACCGGCACGGAGAAAGGGACAATCACACCGCTCTGTCTCATTTTTATGTAAGACGTATGCATAAATCTATCTTTTTCGTGTGCGAATGCGAAAGAAGGCGTCAATTTGTCTATAGGTTTCTCTGTCTACGCTCCCATGAAGGTTAGAGAACAGGAGAACGAACACTACGTACTAGAGCATAGCCCGCCTGTCCTAGAAAATTGTAGAATGTATAGCAGCGCTGACGTCGGTGGGTAGTAACTGCGAAGTTAGCTGTTTATGAGTACAAGTAGATGAAGTTAGTTGAATAATGATGTGATGCGATTTTGTGAATTAAATGTCTGCGCGTGTAAACTATTAGAGAAAACGACGAAACAAGTGCTTTGAGCCTCAAGTTATTTTTGCTAGGGCGCCTTATAAACTTAACTGTCGTCATCAACTGTCCGCTTGGTTGAGCTGTCGTCAAAATTTCCCAAGGGCTTCTCAATGTTACGCAATACCATATTGTGAAGAAAAAGTATATAAAAATTAAGATTCCGAAATAATAGTCTCAGAAGGGCTAGAACCCAGAGCAGTAAAGCCAATTATGGTTTTAAATTAGACGGTTATAAACACAAACTAATAAGAACTGACTAGAAGTGCTTAGAAGCTAATAAGAGTACTAACGTAGATAAATTAAATCTAGTATTTTGGAATTATATAGAAGCCATTACAAAAATACAAAATATAATGTCTTGCAAAATGCAAGTATTAGTGAGACTTAGACCATTAAATAAAAGTGAAATAAATAAAAAAAGTGAAACTGTAGTAGATGTAATTGACGAAAAAATGCTGCTTTTCGATCCTAAAAAAGAGATGCCACCTTTTTTTTACCAACGTTTTGAACAGCAACAATTCATGAAGAGAGAAAATAAGGAACTCAAATTTGTCTTCGACCGTGTTTACGGTGAAAATTCAACTAATAAGGATGTTTTTGAAACTACAAGTAAAGAAATACTTGCCTCTATAATGAGTGGATATAATTCCACTATATTTGTTTATGGTGCAACGGGGGCAGGGAAAACTTTTACCATGTTCGGAAACGATGAGCAACCTGGAGTTATTCGCTTAAGTATGGAGAAACTATTTTATGCTTTTAATGTCCATGAAGAAAAAACAAAATTTGATATTGGAATGTCTTATTTAGAAGTAAGTATATCTTATTATTGTTTATGGGGTATCAATATAGATTTCCTTTTAGGGAAAAGTACAATCAAAAAAAACCTTACCCTAGATTTTTTTTGATTGTACTTTCCCCTAAAAGGGGGAAGTGCTGGAAACCCCCTTTTTTAAAGGAATTTTTTTCTTTTTATATTATTTCAAAAATATAAAATATTGCTCAATTACATTTTTAGGTCTATGAAGAAAATGTGTATGACTTGTTAAAACCGTCAAAGACTCCACTACAACTGCAGGAAGATGCCAAATACGGAGTCAAAGTCGCAGGGCTAACTATACACATTGTTAAATCTGTTGGAGATATTTTAAACATGCTAGACAATGGCAACAAAAATAGAACACAGCATCCCACTGATGCAAATGCCAATAGTTCCAGAAGTCACGCTGTTTTTCAGGTATTTATTTCTTTATATAGAACTTTCCAAAATTGCTCCAATTAATGTGTCTCAAAAGATCTGCCAATACTCACTCTTTGTTTGCACTGACAAAACTATTGATGTGTGTTTGATACATATATTATTATATTAAAAAATTATAACATATTAGTGATTCCTTTTCATCTTCTTCATCGGCCGTCAAAAGGGTATTTCTTTAGTAATCTGCCGCACGAATTTATGGTCGCCGAGTTGGGGTAGGAATCTCCCCCTAAAAGAATTAGGTGCTGGAAACCCCCCATTTTTTATGATTTTTTTTGTAATCTGCCGCATGAATATATGGTCGCCGAGTGGGGTGGGTACTGGGATAGGAACCTCCCCTTAAAAGGGGGAAGTGCTGGAAAATCCCCTTTTTTTTGTAAAATCATAACCTCACTTTTTTATAAAGGAATATTGACGCAGTTACTTCTGCAACGGCTTCGGCACTGTGGGAAGTGTAGCCCCTTCGCCCTTGCGTAGCAAATCATAGGCACCCATGCTCGCCTCCGCAGCCTCAGCTTACTTGTCGCCTTCGGCGACTCAACCGCTACGGCTTGCCTTAGGTGCCTGCGATTTGCTACAGCGGGCGGGGGCTGCTCTCCCTCCATGCCCATGGCTTTACAAAAACACTCTTATGGGTAGGGCAGACAAGACTACGTGGAGTCGGGGTGTGCTAATTCGGTTTCAGAACCGATTCGACCAATTTTATCTGTAAAGTCTAGTTGCTCTTAACTCTGCTACTAGAGTGGTAAATGAAATAATGTAATGTGAATTGTTATAATTTTGTTTTCTGAAAAACCTCTGGACTGCTCTGCACTGCAACTCAATTTGTTGTATATAAGTCCCATCTCCAGCCACAAATGGATTGTCTGGGTCTGAGTGATTAACTTTTTTATTATGATGGATGATTAATAATAAATTATCATTTCCCTCATTAAAATACATTAAAACTTATTCCGCATTTAATCCTGGCAGGGTCGCCATGTAATATAGGAAAGATGTCAATGAAGAAGAAGTGTGGTTGGTACTAAAACTTTAATTAGACTGCCTCATTATTCTACCTTAACACTAAAGTATATTAACGTGGGCTACAATACATCTCCCACCGACAAAAGAATAAAAAATATGCTATCTATATTTTTTTATCAATTCCTAAAATAGATCCTTAAGATTATTATAAAAAAAGGGCAGAACAACGTCTGCATGGCAAGCTAGTATGTTATTATTATATATTATAGTATTCTCTTACTCCTCATGTTCTTTTACATTTCAATATTTTATTTTATTCTTTTTTTGTCATATATTTACTTCATCCTTAGTTAACCATTACTTATTTATTTTCCTATTTTATCCATAACTAGTACTTTAGCTACTCATTATATATGTATGTCTTTTCTTTCACATACACGGCTCGCGTACATACATGATCAAGAAAATGACCGATATCATTTTATTCACTTCTTTACATTTCAGCTCACGTAATTCCTTATTTAATTGTACAATAACTTTCACGTACATACATGATTAAGAAAATTGAAAATATTCCTATATAATTCATGATAAATTATCATTTCCCTCATCAAAAATACATTAAAACTTATTCCGCATTTAATCGTGTCCGAACAATCTTAAAAAATTTATCGGCTATTAGGTTTTCCAAACTCTCAGCTGATCAGGCTGATTGTATGTGGATATACTAACCTCCGATAATTTTCTTTATCTTACTCTCGCAACTATACATTATAAATATTTTCATTTATAATTATGTATTCCGTAACTTAACCATACATTTAATCACATCTTATACTTTATATCATAAAATAATCTCGTATAATATTTAGTTACAGTGTCAGTCAGAGATTGAGGTTCACAATATGGGAAAAACAAACTTTAAATCAATTAGTTGTGTAAAACATTATATATGTAGTGAGTTTCAAAAACGTATTATCCGTAGAAAATACTTTCATAATCTACTCAAATTAGTACTGTTTTCCAAGAAAATAATAAATTATATTAGTAAAAAGCTTATGATTTAAATATTCAAACAATATAAAACCGAAAATAAATTATTACATTTCACATTAAGATAAACAGAACAAAGAAGTCAAAGTTAAGCAACGTAATAATTATAATTAAAATAGCAACACACAGATCAAAATACAAATTGTAATCCTAACACCGCAAATAATTGGAGACAAGTTTGTTTTAAATTCCGAAGTACGTATAAGGCATTGTTCGTAATTACATCGGAGTAGGATGACACGGTGTAATTCACGCCTAATTTTAAGATACCTTTACAATATTTTATAATATGAATGCAAGTAAAATGTACCTTAATTTACACAGAAGTTTAGAAATAGTTACGATGTTAATATTTATGTTACTTTTACATACATCACAAAATGCATTAGCAATTTTTAAAAAAAATATACTAATGCTATAAAATATGCTTTTTTAAAAAAAATCACTATAACAGCTATAAACTTCACACAACGATATATTAATTTATTTAAATATTATAAAGAATAATTTTTAATATTTTAGGTAGGTTATCATATAAATTAATGATTTAATGCCTTTAGAAAAGAAAAAAAGAAAACAATAATAGCAAATCGGTTATAACTCTTTTAAAAATTGTGTACATTTAAATAAAATTTACTACATAAAAAACACACACGAAATGTATCATCAGTGATATGTTAACTACAAAATATGAAAAATTAATTAATGATAAACAATTGTAAATGTAAATACGTAAAAATGTAATCTTCATATTATTTCATTCATGTTTTGCAGGACACTGTAATAAAAATAATATAAAACTATAACTGAATTAAATTGAATATAAAATCAAGTGCTAGATTATTGATTAATTTATAATTATTGCATTGTGCTTATTTTTTCAGTAATATAAATATTTTAAAAAAACAATTAAATCGTGAATTATCTGATAAATACTTTCAATTTAATCATATTTTAAATACACAAAATTTTATGCTAATTTTTTTAAAGTAAAAACAACATTAAAAAATCTCAAATTATTAAAGTTTTAAATGGAATTAAAAATCACACAGGTGCGAATTTACCTCTCAAATTCTTCTTTATTCTCTTCGGCTCAATTTTCACATCCTTCTGGGTGATGCCCACTAGAATACAACTACTTCTTTCCCTTTTCAATCGTGGAACGAATATCTAGCATGTTATTGATATTTGGTTTGTGATTGCGTGTCCAATGGGCTTTCCACCTATCACTTGTTTCACAAATTCCCAGTTATACCTATATTTTTGGGCTAAGCGGTGTCCGAGTGCCTTGACGTAATATATGTAATGTCCTCCAGACCGAATTTCAGTCACAGCGGCTTATTTATTATTGTCAAATCCGGTATTGCATCCATTCTGTAAATATTTTTTTTATCTTCATTATTTAATTAGGTTTTTTTTTCTTCCTACCTTTTAACTTGGCCCGGCGGTGCGCATGCATTGTTGCAGCGCACTGCCTGGCAGGGTCGCCATGTAATATAGGAAAGGTGTCAATGAAGGAGACGTGTGGTTGGTACTAAAACTTTAATTAGATTGCCTCATTATTCTACCTTAACACTAAATTATATTAACGTGGGAGCACTACACTATAGTTCACACAATGTTCGGTTCGCAAAGCACTCCTCTCCCTGGGCATCCACAAGTCGAGTGGGCCTGACGGAATCCCCCCAATTGTGCTGAGGACGTGTGATCCAGAGTTGGCACCGGTTTTAACACGTCTTTAGGCATAGTCTTAAAATCATGGAAAATGGCTTTCGTCCACCCGATCCCTAAAAAAGGCGACCGCTCAGACCCGTCCAACTAACGGCCTATCGCCATCACCTCCTTGTTCTCCAAAACAATGGAGTCCATTGTAAACTGCCAGATCATGAGGTACCTTGAGGTTCACCAGCTGATTAGTGATCGCCAATACGGTTTTCGCCGTGGTCGATCAGCTGGTGATCTTCTGGTCTACCTAACTCATAGATGGGCGCAGGCAGTAGAGTCCAAGGGGGAGGCATTGGCCGTTAGTTTGGACATTGCGAAGGCCTTCGATCGGGTTTGGCACAAAGTAGTCAAGTTGCAGGAGCTGCCGAGAGCTTTTTAAAAACTAATTAAAACTGCGTGTTCACAGAGTGAGATGTGAATTTATTCTGTCCATTGTCTTTTTACAATTCTTAATCCTAAGCTTACAGTCTACTTAAATTACTACATACTCAGCGTTTATGTATTTATGCTGATGGACGCTTTATACGTATTATGGGTGGTGCTGGTGTAACCATAACTCCTCCCTCCTGAACTGCAAAGTTATCGGCAAGATTTGGATTCCGATGACTTTGCATACAGTGTAAGAGCTTAGACTTATTTTTCCAAATTACAATAATAAGACTAATTAAAATTAATATAACATAGAGTAGTAGTAGTAGCTAAACTAACACTTTTCTTATTCACTAAGATTTCACTTTCACTTTCCACTATTTCACTTTTCAGTTTGTACGAGAGATATTTTAGTTCATCCAAATTAACGCGATTTAAATTCACTGTTTTCTCCGCATTTGTGGGCTGCTCTATCAATTTAGGTAAAGTTAAAATAGGTGTCACCTTATATTGCAGTTTTCCTGAATACTATCGTTTCCGGTGTAATTTAATATTGCCTAATTTTATCTCACAGTTTTCATCGATTTCCAAGAGGTAAGTGCCCTTTAGAGCATTTCTTTGAGTGTCATCGCCACACGTTTTTGTATTTTATATAGCACTATTTCATTTTGTGTCAATAGGATCCAGTTAATAGGACCAATAGATCTTATCTTAACACTTTCCAGCTCTACTATTGATAGTTTACAAAGGCTTAGATTTGATGCGAAGTTCATAAGTTGTTCTATGCATGTGTTTTCAGGATACTGCACGATATTATTTTCCTCACACAGGAACTGGTTTGCTGCTATCTCCTGACATGGGCCATTTAAGGGTAAGTACGTGTGATCTTTCACCATGAGGTAAGGATATTTGGGAAAAATGACAGTTGTTCTATTATAGGTGGGATCAAACATAGGTAAAGCATACATTTTAAAATATGTGTATGTAATATTATCAGTCAGAGGGATTTCCATAATGAACGTTATTTGGTTTTCTTTTACATAGGCCTTAACAGACATAGATCTTTCTAAATTGACTAAATTGTTTTCAGTAATAGGATACAATAAACTATTTGTTTGAGATATAGATTCTAATATAACTAATAATTCAGTGGAATTAACAATGGCTTGATGTAGAACGTGAAGTTTAGTAAATGCTAATGCCGTTTCAATTTCGCTTAAAATTAAGTATATAGTTCTAAAATTATTGACAAACATGTTAAACATACTTAAAACATATGTGGAGTATATGCTGTTATCGTCTTTAGTAATTATATATTTTACAATTCTTTCTATACGTTTCATTCGTTCATTTATAATATTCATATTTTCCTGTAGAGATCCAGTACTATTTATAAGAGAGTCAAGCATCTCCGAGATTATTGTTATTTTCTTATTAGTGTGCGTTTGCTGGGTCTTTAATTGAGATATGAGATTGTCGTATTCTACTGCATCATTGTGGTCTAAGTTTCCTGTAAGCGCTTTGATAACAGAACCTAATGGATTAATAAGACCGCGCTTGAAACGTATCGCAGGTATGAGTTGTTTAAACTTTTCTACAGCTAAGTTACTTAAATAATTTACTTGTGTGTTCATATTTTGGAACTCATTTACGTATGGCTTATGGATATCTATTAAACTGCTAAATTCTTTATATTTATTGATATTAAAATTTAAATCACCTTGTATGCTACTAAAGTCTAACTGCTTAACTATAACCCACTTATCTACTTCCTTGTATGCTTGTCCTTGCTTTACGGGTAACATGCCTGGATTATGTTCAACCTTTAGAAGTTGAAGGCCCTGGGTCCGGATCATCAGATTCAGGTTCACGAAGATCGCCAACAACCTGTGGAGGGCGTTTCACATTTTTGAGGTGCACTTTAGTTTTTCTTTTCCCTATCGTTACAGGTATTATGTTTCTTTCAATATCCCCTTGCACTTTCGCCTTTTGATACCTAGGCTTATCCTTACTTTTTCTTATGTTAATATCTTTAATAAAAACCGTATCGCCTTCTTTAAAATCAATTCCAGATTCCCCGCTTTTCTTTTTCCTAACCTTTTCTTTATCTGTATGGACTTTTTCGGAAATATACCTATATAAGTATTTGGTTCGTCTCGCGTGGTCTTTAACGAGTTGCTGTGTATATGCCTTTTCAAAATCTACGTCGAATATTTTACCAGAATCGGTATGACCAAATGCTACTTCAAAGGGTGTTAATCCTGTCGTTGAATGAATAGTATGATTATATGCCATGACTGAATATGTCATGACAGATGCAGCGTCTGTGCATTTTTGCAAGTCTGTATATTTCAATTATAGTAGAATGAAATCTTTCGATAATGCCTGTCGAATTGGGGTTATTGGGAGTTGTGATATGAGTTTCTATTTTATACATAGATAGGAGCTGACGCATAAGTTCGTTATTAAATTCAGTGCCTGGATCAGATGATATTTTCTTAGGAATTCCGTACATAGAAAAATATTTAATTAATGCTCGTGCTACTTCAGCGGTTTGTCGACTTGCAATCTCTAAGGCCTGCCCTAATTTGCTAAAAGCATCCACAACGGTTAAATAATACTTCTTCCCAATGGTAAATAAATCTATAAATAGTTCCTGAAAAGGCGCATCCTGAGTTGATGTGAGTTGTAGTACAGGTTTTATTGGTTTCCTATCGTACTTCATTAATCTGCAAGGTTCACAAGCATTTATAACGGCAGCTACAGTGTCTTGCATATTTTCCCAATAATAGTTTCTGCGTATTCTTATCATAGTTTCTTTCACACCGCGATGACATGTTTTTCCTTCATGGTGTTTGAGAATGACAGCTTTTTGTTCTTTTTCATCCTCCACATATACTACGCGTTCTGTACATTCAAAGAATTGTACTGCATCCTTCTTAAAGAGTTCTATAATAACTTTTGTAAATAATTTCCTGTGCTCAGCATTCTCGAAATAAATAAAGTATCGACTCTTAAATTTTATATATTCCTTTAAAAATTGTATTATTAATTCTTCGTTTTCTAGTGGCAGAAATACCTTTAATACTTTTTGTTTTGCTCTAGATAAATTTCTGACTTGTAGTTTATTTTGGAACCAAGAAAATACTAGGATCTGATTTGGTTTGGTATCTATTGCCTCGCTCAAAATTGGGATTGCTTTTGACTCCGGTTCAATATTTGAGTGTATCGTGTCTGTTCTACTACTGTTAGTTACCGATGGTACAGGGTAATTTTCTTCGAACAATTCTTCATGTTCCGCCACACTCGAGTCTGAGTCTGAAATTATCACTGTCTCTGGTTGGGGCTCAGGTCTGTATTTTTCTAGTTCTTTCAGTTGGCGTATTAATTTTTGTATCTCATCGTCATCCACATTAACCTCCATTGATGCGTCGTCTAAAGCATTAAGTTTTATGCGAGACAAGGCATCAGCATTGGTATTTTGTTTGCCGTTTTTATAGATTATTGTAAAATCGTATTCTTGAAGACGCAAACGCCAGCGTGTTAGTTTGCTGTTAGGCTCTTTAAGAGAATAGAGCCAAGCAAGGGGTCTATGGTCTGTATAAATTTGAAATTTCTGTCCGTACAAGTAGGGCCTAAAATGCTTTACAGCCCAAATAATGGCTGAAAGTTCCCGCTCTATTGTGCTGTATCGCGATTCGGTGTCACTAAGTGTGCGGCTGGCATATGCAATAGGCTTATCCGACCCTATTGGTCCCTGCGACAGTACTGCACCAAGAGCTACATTTGAAGCGTCGGTAGTTAGGTAGTTAATATGTATGGTTTAGTCGGATCCGGGTATTGTAGTAGTGGGACACTGGTCAATATTTCTTTACATTTATGAAAGGCATCTATATAATTTTGGTCTAAAATTATCTTATTTCGTTTCTTTAAACACGCCGTTAAGGGCTGCGTGATTTTCGCGAAGTCTTTTATAAATTTTCTATAGTATCCAACCAGCCCAAGGAAACTTTTGATTTCGGTGGTTGTCTTAGGAAGAGGATAGTTCTGTATTACTTTAATTTTGTCATCGTTTGGTCGCAGTCCGTCTTTAGTTATGGTGTGTCCAAGATATAAAACTTCTTTTCGGAAAAATTCGGATTTGTCTAATTGTATTTTAATGTTAGTCTTTCGAAAGCGGTCAAAAACTGTACGGAGTTTCTCCATGTGTTCTTGTAGACTAGCGGAAAAGATAATAACGTCGTCTAGGTACACAAGGCAATGGATTCCTTGCAAACCTCTTAAGACGTTATTCATAGCCCTTTGAAAGGTGGCGGGGGCTGTCTTTAGGCCAAATGGCATCCTCAGGAACTCATAGTGTCCATTTTGGGTGCTGAAGGCAGTTTTCTGTCGGTCATCTTCATTGAGTTCAATTTGGTGGTAGCCGCTTGCCAGGTCGAGTGTCGAAAAGTATGTGCTCTTACCTAGCTTATCGAAAAGGTCTGCGATATTTGGAAGGGGGTACTTATCATCAACTGTAATTTCATTTAGCCTTCTGTAATCTATGACCATTCTGTATTTAACTTCGCCCGAAACATCAGCCTTTTTCGGGACAAGATGTACGGGAGAATTCCATGGGGAGAAAGATTCCTGAATTACATTATCTAATAGAAGTTTATCGACCTGCTTGTTTATCTCTGTTACTTGTGCGGGGGCCTGTCTGTAAGGTTTTGTGAATATAGGGTCCTCGTTTTTAGTCCGAATGAAGTGTTTAACCTGATTACTAAAACTCAAAGGTTCACAATAAAATATATCCTTGTATTCCTCACATAGTTTACGAATGCTCTGTCTTTCCTCTTCATTCATATGGTTTAGGCGTAACTTGTTTAAATTTTCAAGCAATAACTGGTCCGTTTCTAGATCAGAGTGATCTATAGAATTAACATACGATTTATCATCCACACATTCACAAATTTCAAAAGGTTTCTTAATAGATAATTCCATTTGTTGATCCAACGTATTTTGTATAATTGTAGTGGCATATCCATTCTCACATTTTACCAATGCAGAAGGCATGCGCACTCCATCACAGAATCGGGTATAATTTAATATTCCTTCGCCATAAAACATTCTGAAGTTAGAGCAAAATTAGCAGGTAATTTTGCTCTAACTTCAGAACGTGGTGGAAGTATTACAACATAATCTAAGCTATTGTGTATTATAGGTATTCTAGAAGAATTTGTGGTAAGTACTTGTTTCTTTAAATCTATTACAGCTTCCAACTGCTTTAATAAATCATTCCCAATTAACCCATCATAACGTGAATCGACATTATAAAGATAAAATTTATGTTCGTCATTACTTTAAAATATAGAAAATAGTGGAATTTTAATTACCTGATCGTGTTTGCTAGATGCATGAGTGCTTATAACTTCAAAGGGTTCATTTGTTATATAATTACGGTAGTATTGGTATGCTTTATCCGGGCTTATAAAAGAACGGGTGCTTCCTGTGTCTATCATAAAATTAGCATCTATTTCCGGTATATATATGTACGGTAGTTTTAGATTTATGTCGCAATTTAATTCTATTATTTCGGGTGGTTTTCGGAGGCTTTTACTTGAAAATTTTCAGTCTGTGCAGACATGTCATTATCCTCTGAATCATTGTTTTCGTCGACCTCTATTATAGAATTTTCTTGTACGGATTCATCTTCATAATAATTGTCGTATGTTTCCTCATACATGTAATTTTGAGGAAAATCGTAGGGATAGTATGATGTATAAATTTCTAATTCATTCAGACGGAAACCTGGCTTTGGAGGGGCAGTTCTCATAGAAACATCGGTATCATTAGAAACCGGCTTATTATGCACATTATTATTACTAGGATAATTAAAACGCTGAGAATTACCAAACTGTTGTGGTAACATTGGTTGCATGGGGCTATAGCCCTGGGGTCTAAATCCAAAGTTTGGTCGGTATCCAAAATTGGGTCGGTATCCAAACTGAGGTGGGTGATATTGCTTAGGGAAACTCATTTGCTGTTGAGGCTTATTTTGTGGTAATGGAATCTTCATTTGTCTACTATGGGGAATGCCAAACTTAAATTGAGGTGGTGTTCCGAAATACTGCCTAGGGGGTTGGTTTGGTGCTAACATTGTCTAAAACCTGTAGGCTGTGTTGGCATTGCGAATTTAAACGATGGTTGTAGCACTGGTATACCACTAGACTGTGGCTTAGACGTATGGCTAGACTGTAACATTTTACTACGCATCTGATATTGGTCATAGAAGTTTACTTCTTCTAGAACTATACTTAGTGCTTCCTCTAGTGTACTGGGTGTTTTCAGCCTAACAATGCGCACCATATTTTCAGGTAAATTATATAAGAAAACCTGCAGAGCGGTGTTACTGTAAATAATAGTTTTACTTATTTTTAAGTTTTTATCACCAATTTGATTAACCTTCGATAATAGCACTGATTTAACGGATTGTATTCGACCACAAAAATCTATATAATTCTCATTTTGATGTTTCTTTAAAGTTTCTAATTCAATGGCTAAACATTCTTCGCTACGTGGGTCGCCGAAGTGAGTTAAAAACAATTCCTTGAATTCCGCCCACGTCTTATCTTTCCGTTCACTGATAAGCGACGCGGCCTCGCCCGTAAGACGACTAGTAATGATTTGCATTATATATTCATTTTGCACATCGGATGATTTAAAGTTATTTATTTATTTATTTATTATATTCACATTTACGCAAAAATAAATTTAAATGGCGTTTATCGCCGCTAAATGTTGGTATTATTTTAGTTAATTCATTAGGGATGAGTTTAATTTCCGACATTTTTAATTATTTATTCACTGGTTCTACACAAAAATAAGAAATAAAATAAAATATTTATTATAACTCTACTAGTTCCACAAATGTTGTATAAGCAAAATTCAAGTATAAGTACTAACCTATTACGTATTAACGTGTCGAGTAATCTTTAAATTAACAAACACATGTAGACACAATAAGAACTTAATATAATGTACTATAATACTTAATATAATATTACTCTATAATTTCATTGAATAATATGGGACTTAATAATATGTACGTGTTACAATTAAATTATTATTATTATTTTAATTTTTATTCAAGTAATAATTATTTGTTGCACTTAATACTTTATAAAATTTACGTAAGATTAGTATTTGAAACCCAAATAACAGTCAAAATGGAAAATGTCTAATTCCAAGTTCACTAAGGGATATGAAGGAGGTGAAGAGTCGTACTCACCAGCCCGCAGTGCCCATCGTCAGCTTCACGGCTCCTTATTCTTGACGAATTTGTTTTGGTTCGCTGGATCACCACGCTGTATGAATCGCCCGCCGATGCGCGAAAATGGGTAAAATTGTATACGCGATATTCACGAACGGTGGCACAGCTTTTCCGGTGATCCTACCGGCTGCGCCAGTCAAGTTGCGGGAGCTGCCGAGAGCTTTTTAAAAACTAATTTAAAACTAATTAAAACTACGTGTTCACAGAGTGAGATGTGAATTTATTCTGACCATTGTCTTTTTACAATTCTTAATCCTAAGCTTACAGTCTACTTAAATTACTACATACTCAGCGTTTATGTATTTATGCTGATGGACGCTTTATACGTATTATGGGTGGTGCTGGTGTAACCATAACTAAGTGCTTCTTTCGAAGCTCCCTTCCTATGGGCTTCCCGAGAAATTATGCAATTGGATCACCAGCTTTCTTGGTGATCGGAGCATCAAGGTCGTTGTAGACGGTGCAAGCTCCGATTACAAGCCTTATAAATGTTGGTGTTCCAAAAGGCTGCGTGCTATCGCCAACGCTGTTTCTTCTGCATATCAACGATATGTTGCAAACCCGTAACATTCATTGCTATGCAGATGACAGCACTGGTGATGCTCTTTACACCGGCCGTGCCAATATTTCTCGGGAAAACGTCTCTGAGTACTGGGACAAACTTGTGTCTGAAGTCGAATCTTTGCTGAACAGAGTCTCGGAATGGGGGCGACTAAATCTAGTCCAATTTAACCCTCAGAAGACACAAGTTTGCGCGTTAACCGCTAAAAAGAACCCCTTTGTCGTATCTCCTCAGTTTCAAGGCACTCCCCTTTTTGCCTCAGCCAGTATCGGAATTCTCTGCGTCGACATATCGAGTGACGTGCAGTTTCGTGGTCACTTGGAAGAGAAGGCCAAATTGGCTTCTAAAAAGCTTAGCGTGCTCAGCAGAGCGGGACAGTATTTCATGCCGGCACACCGCCTGCAACTTTACAAGGCGCGGGTCCGGCCGCACATGGAATACTGTTCCGATCTCTGGGCTGGAGCACCTCAGTACCAGCTCCTTCCACTTGACCGCATCCAGTGCAGCGCGGCTCGAATCGTCGACGACCGAGTGCTTTCCGATCTGCTCGATTCACTGGCGTTGCGAAGAGATGTTGCATCTCTTTGCGTATTTTATCGCATCTATCACGGGGAATGCTCTGAGGAGTTGTTCGGATAAATCCCAGTTTCGTGAACGCACTACGCGGCAAACGTCCCGTTACTATCAACACCATCTCGATACTTGGCCTTCCACCACTGTACGTTTCAGAAGGAGTTTTTTTCCGCATATGACCTCTCTGTGAAATAGTTTATCACCGGCGATTTTTCCGGAGCTATACGACGACTTTGTTCTTAGGGGATGGAGGTAAGTGAAAGTCACATTCATACCCAAACCAGGTAAGAACGACTATACAGACCCTAAATCCTACAGACCCATTAGCCTCACATTCTTTCTCCTAAAGATAATGGAGAGGATGTGTGAACGGGAGTTGAGAGAGTCGGCGCTAATTAACTTACCGCTATACGAAAAACAACACGCCTATAGCACTTCACCATATAATAACAAAGATTGAAGAGGCCATCCAAAACAAAGTAATATGTCTAGGCTCCTTCATAGATATAGAAGGTGCTTTTGACAGAACAAACTCCAGCATAAAAGGTGCACTAAGTAGACACAATGTTGAACCGGCACTGATAGACTGGATGGTAAACATGCTCAGTACATGGACAATAAAGATAAGATTGCTGGTGAATCTCAGGCAATTCAGATTATGAAAGGATGCCTGCAGGGTGGGGTTCTTTCACCTCTCCTGTGAAATGAAGGGATATGGTCATTAATGAACTCATCAGCAAATTAAATGCTAATCATTTCTAGACAGTTGGTTATGCAAATGATCTGACAGTACTGGTCTCTGGAAAGACAGTAAGCATTGTGTGCGACCTGACCCAAGCGTCTTTCCGTATTTTGGAGTGATGGTGCAGGAAATATGGCCTAACCGTTGATCCAAATAAAACGGTTCTAGTAATGTTCATACAAAAACGAATGCTGAATAACTATCGTCTCGCAAGTCTTTTCAGCACAAAACTCCAGCTATCCTCCGAGGTAAAAATTATACTGTGACTGTACAAAACTGTAATTAATTCCGCCCATGATCACACACGGCTCTCTGGTATGGTGGACTAAAACTAATGAAGCCACCTGATACGAAAGCTTCAGCATTGCCAGAGATTGGCTTGTATGGCTACCACGGGCTGCATAAGAACTACACCAACAGCAGCTTTAGGGGCTATACTGGAGCTAACACCGCTTCATCTACGTATACAACAAGAAGCAACTTTAGCTGCCATTAGACTCAAGACCCTAAATCTTTTAAGTAAGATAGAATTTACTCAAAAATTCCTATCTTACAAGCCAAGTATGATAGAGTCCCAAAACAATTTGTATTCGATAAGAAGTACAGGATACAATTGAAGGAAGCTGACCAGCTGGAAGGATTGGGACCAAAAGAGCTCAGAGTTTTCACGGATGGTTCTAAGACAAATGAAGGTGTGTGAAGACCTTAATATCCACATATGCACACCGCTGGGTATCCATAACACAGTCTTCCAGACTGAATGCATGGGTATCATCCAAGCGGCCATAGCAATAGATGCTAGGAAAGTGAAAGACTTCTCCATCAAAATACTGACCGACAGTATGGCAGTACTACAAGCTCTGAGTTGTAATGTGGCGAACTCGGGACTGATATATGAGTGCTATCAACGATTGAATGAGGTATGTAAGCACAACAATGTGACTGCAATGGATCAAGGGACACAGTGGATCTAGAGGCAATAATACGGCAGATGAACTGGCCAGAAGGGGATCGGCTCTAGCCACTATAGGGCCGGAACCTATAATACCAATCCCCTTTGGCTACGTTCGTTCACCGGTACGTAGATACTTCAATAATTTACATGCTCAGCTTTAGAAAAATTTTTTAGACTGTAGACAAGCTAGGGAGGCCCTGCCTGAAATACACAGTTGTCTAACCAAGGTTCTAATGAGACTGAACTAGCCACAGATCAGGATAGTAACAAGTGCTATCACAGGACATGGCACGTTTAACAAACATTTGTTTACCATAGGTGTTACTGATAGCTCCCTGTGCAGGGCATGCATGGGAGAGGAAGAAACGGCGGCTCATGTGTTACTGACATGTCCAGAAGTCGCTTCATACAGGGCTAAACATCTCGACATGCCGGGATCGCTCCCCGAAGTTGCTTGCAACATCAAGGGGCTGTTGAACTCCTTTGGGATGATATCATGGCTCGAATAATTACATTATTCCTGCCCACACACAAATACGCGCTTAGACGTGGAGTTGCGGAAAACAGCCCGTCGTAAACTAAACTAAACTAAGCTAGTTGATAACTAATTGTTGCATATTTTTTAATATAATGACATTTACTTCGTAAGTTTCTGAGCTTGTATACTTTTCTAATACATGTTACGCTTTTACACCCTAAATGTATACAATGTCAATGTTATATATTCATAGTCATTTGTATATACTAATTATGTATGTATTTAAATATATATATATATATATATACTTGTATGTATATCCATTTATTTATATATTTGTATATATGTAAGGATAGATCATATATGTATAGTTTATTTATTAGTAGTTTGTATATATTATGTAGTTAATTATCATTTGTATAGTGTTCTCTTATTGCCACACCTACATCAAATTCTCACCACTCCATGGGTTGACTGGTAGAGAATGCCTCAAGGCATTAAGTCCGCCCTTTGTATTCTTTTGTTTAAGGATGCAATAAAGAATAAAATAATTAAATAAATAAATGTCAGAACATGTCGGTTCTGGCCTTGTATAATTTCTTAACTAATTTACTGAATCAGCGTTAGAAAGTATACGCAACTAGTACGCAGAAATCGTGTATATTTTCTGAAAATTTCATTTGCTACACATTCTGAAAACATACAGTGCAAGAACACTATGAATGCGTGCTGTCCTTGTATACTTCAATATACGTGATTAATACTGCGCTTTGCCAGATCTCTCATAAAGGTCATGTGTCTCAGACCTTTTAGATCCTCTCTACTAACACCCTATATCAGATTAGTAAACATCTCTCGGTTAGAAAGCTTTATGTTCTTAACCTATTTTCTAAAATGTCATAAATCTGTACCGTTTAATGAATCCCTTCAAAAAAAGAGAAGAACTGATATTGTGGCCCCTACACCTCTTGTATGTACTGTCTTTGCTGGTAGACAGTACCCATGTCCGTCTGCTTTTATATATAATATATAAATTATTCGGAAAATCTACTGCCACTTATGAAAAACCACTTAAAGATGAAACAGTAAAATATTAGGGCAAGGGCAAGCAACTCTTAATTTAAGAGACATTACTAAATAATACAGTATTGTCTGCAATATTATGTCGAAAAAATTGTAACTGATGATATTTGTATGTATATTATAAACACTCACTCTTGCCACCCAGAGGGGTAGTCAGAGACTATGCATTTCTCTTTGGTACAGTCCTAACACATCTCTCTTGCCTTCTTTATATTTATATATCTGCATATGTGCTGGTTGCTTGCGGATACCCAAAATTTGGCCCATCTACAATATATTGCTAATAGAGGGTCGATAAACTTCCATCAAGGGTATCCCTTGCCTACTCTGCCGTTCACTTCTGCGGGATAAATATGCTGTGTCACTTTCCTCATCCATTCTTTCTACATGACCAAACCGTTGGAGTTTACTTCGTAATCTTGATCACAACATTATCTTGCAAACCACACTTTTGTCTTATCACTCAATTTTAACCCTGTCATTCCCATTCATGTGCGTGCCCACTTTGATATTTTTGACTTTCCAAAATTTCAAAACCTTTATTTAATATTTTTTCGACAGGTGTATATAAAAATGATGTATAAAACCAGCGGTCAACTACGCAGGGTGAAGTTATCGTTCGTCGATCTGGCAGGAAGTGAACGCGCCTCCGCTTCTGGATGTAGCGGTGACCGGTTCAAAGAAGCGGCTAATATAAACAAGAGTTTACTGTCTCTTGGAAATTGTATAAATAAATTGGCAAATGGTAGCCGCTATATTCCCTACAGGTGAGTAAAATTATGTAAAGAATATGGCCCAAATAGTCGTCAGACAGTAATAAAACTCCTGTTTCATCCACCACCATCAGACACACATGAGATGAGACCTACAGGATATCCCATATCTATTTAGAAAATTTATTAAATTCATATTTTTTCTTAAAGATCATCATATTGCAAAGGACAATTACCTAATTATTCCCAGTATTTTCTGCTTTGGTGTCATATTTCACATATAAACTAATGATTATTTTTAAAGAAACAAGTGGTAAAATTAAAACTTTTGTACAATCTACTTCAATATAAATAAGATAAGAACATTATCATTGTAGTCGAAGTCAATTAAATATGCATTATTATTATTAAACATAACTCAAAAACTACTTGTCAGATATTTATCAAATTTATATGAGACCACATACAAGCACCAGCAATGCACAAGCACCAGCTTACAAATAAAAAAAAAAGAATCATCAAAATCGCTTCACCTAGAAAAAAGTTATGAAGTAACCATACATTGCAAAAAATACAGTCCAATTGGGTGGTTGCGCCCACGCACACCCTTGCATTTTGTATTTGTTGATGTGTTTGTTAGTTGGGTTGGCTTTCATAATCTTCCCTCGCTTCCGTTCCTTCCCAATGCAATGATCATGGTGCCTGCATAGTTGTCAAGAGAGAAGCCGCTCGCCGCTTTCCTCTGGTAAGTGCCCATCCCTATTATGAGCTGTTTTATTTGTTGTGCCTTTATCCGCAGCAGCTCATCTCCCGTCGTGTCAGCCAACGTGTCAAACTAATTTCAAAGCAAGTATATTGTCCAAAGTCCGCCACGTGCCACGTCCGCCATTTTGTTTTGGTTCCGCTAATACAGTCCACTTGAACGTTCGCCCCGCCATACCTTTGGCCACTTTTCGCGCACCCATTAGGTACCTCCTCCTTTTAGAAGTCGGTTAAAAAGGAGATTATGATGGTGAATATTAAAAAGTAAGGGATAATAATTAATGTAGAAATTCTTCCTAAATGGATAAAATCATAAGATTTATTTTTTACAGAGACTCAAAACTAACTCGTCTTTTAAAAGATAGCCTCAGTGGCAACTGCAAGACCGTTATGATTGCAAATATATCACCATCATATGCAAGCTACGAGGACACATACAACACACTAAAGTATGCAGCTCGGGCAAGCAAAATACAACTGAATGTGAAAAAAAACATAGTTGATGGTGATTTAAGACCACCTCAGAGCGTATCGATTAATGAAGAACTAAGGAAGAAGGTTATAGAATTGGAAGCAAAGTTATCATTATCCAATGTTAAGCCTATAGTAAAAGAAGATAATGAAAATAGTAAGTAATAATTTTATGATCAATTTATAAGGGTGATTTTCTTGTGACTCAATTGGCTCTTATGGATATTTTATTATAATGTAAAATTAATTAAATTCACAACAGTCATGTCATACTGGTGTATGTGTTAACTAATTTTATTAGGTGGCAGGAGTCCTCTTTTGTATAGGAGACTATCTGGTACCACTCTTATCTATCTTTTTTGTCTCATATTATACAAGACAAGTGATGTATCTGTCGCAACAAAATGGTTGAAGCTGTGATATAGATATATACGGGAACATAACTTTGATGTGAGCATGATCTATTTACAGTGAAATCTCTATAACTCGAATGTCAAGGGAAATCCAAAAAAAATCGAGTTAACGAGTTTTCGACTTAACAAGATCTTCGAGATGCATATGATTTAACTACTGAAATTTCGACTTACAGAGGGACGATTTCTAAGTATAGTTATAGTTAGTTAACTGCCAAAATAAATACTGACGGACAAGCTCCGCTAAAAGTAATCGTGTCCTGTGTCGACAAGGAACAAACATTACCTTCACAGCTGTGTTACATAGAAAATTTTATATACGTGTATAAAACAAAAACAATAGATTAGAAGCCTGAACCCGGACATCATTTTGGATTTTATTGCTATTATTTCGGGGAATTCCAAGTAAGACGTCATTATGTATTACTAACGACGACTTACGGAGTCTCCTTTTTGAAATTCGAGTTATAGAGTATAATTATGTATTATAAATACTTCGTAGGGAAATAACATTTTGGGGGTTCAGCGGAAGGGAACGGCAATTTTTTTCGACTTACTGAGGATTTCGACTTAACGAGGTTCGAGTTATAGAGATTCCACTGTATATAACTATCATACTAGAGTAATTTAGGGAAATAATTATAAGTATATTTTAACTAAGAATGTTAGTCAAAACTGCTTTTGACTTATACCTTTTAAATTTAAAAGTTCAATTCATTCAATATTATATTTTATATCATTATAATGTACCTGGCTTTAGGGTGATCCAAGGGTCACCCCAGCCGCACCTTAAACCTAGTGTCAAAAAATTTACATTAACAACAATACTACAAGAACTGAAGAACCAAAGTCAATTTCGCAGAATTAGTTGGGGGACTCTTTTTTTACTTTTATTTTTTCGGCTGCTCTTTTCCAGTTGCCTACAGATGCTTTCTTTGGTCCTGAATATTTTTTTGTTGTTACGTTAATTGCACAACAGTTGCGACAACAACAACACACAACACAACCTTCACCACGTAACAATTGTCCACAATCAACATGAACATTTTCTATACGAGTGTGCTTCTCTATATTCAGGCTACAAATATAATTATTTCACTAGATTAGTTTAATAAGATAGTTAGGAACCACTGTCATATCACTATATTCCGGTATATAGCTATATCACTAAGTATATATCATGGCTTTAACCATCTTAATGCGACATATCTACACCATAGCCATTTGCGCAAGAATTCTTCCCTCGCTTTCATACTCAAAAGGGATGAATTGACTCAATCAGAGCGAGATTAGGCGCAAGTTCAACTTTACGGGCTGCTACTGAGAATTTCTTGGCAGCAAAACCCAATAACTGATTTACAATAACTGACACAAGGATATTTCTTCTTTTATCTATAGATCTTTTTCGGTTTATTTCTTTTGGTAATAAATTGAAATTCACCAAATATAAAGTCCAAGTCAATTAATCTAAGACACTAATGCATAAACAATATATAAACACTAATACACTAAAAATTAGAACGAATATGACAATAAAATAAAATAATATATATTTAAGTAGAGCAACTTTCACGATATGCTCCGCTCAGTCCATAAGAGCTGCACGAGGGAAAGAGATCAACCATGCGAGCAGGAGTTAAAGTAACGTTGAGCAACACTGCACAAGTTTGAACGCCGAGAATTCCCAGCGGAACTGGGAGAATTTTCACGCGTTTCTGGTTTATAAAGTGCATATATTTATAAAGTGCATTGCCCCCCGGACCGCTGAGTAGTTCAGACGTGTTACACTAAATCCCTATTTTATTTTATTATAAATATTTAAATTAAAGTTTCTATTACGAAAATTGAGTTAAAAAAATAAGAGTGCATAACTAAGAAGAGTTTGCGACCCGGCGCCGGTAGATTGCCGTGCTGACTCATACGCTGCATCAACGCCGCCCATCTTTATCCTGCTGCCCGCCCCCAGAGGTGTCACGAAAATCAACCAATTCTTCTACGCTTGTAGGAGGTACGTGTTAATTGTGCAGCGCTCCTTGTGCCTTGGCTTAGTCATTTTTTGTGCTTACTAGCTGCTCACTGCGGCGAGACTTATACTTCCCTGGTACTTGTACGTTTAAACAGTTGCGATGCCACTAAAACGGTCGCTGCCGATAAATCCGTCGACGTCACGTAGTCCTTCATTACAGCACTGTGACTCGGAACCAAATTTAAAATCAACAGAATGTGAAGCTTATATCAACACAGCGGTTCGAAAGAGAAAATTTTCCAATAACTTGTCTGATGAATTCTCCGCCATCCAGGATAAGTTTACTGACATGTTTATGTCTCTCAAGAGTGAACAGGACTCTAAATTATCAAAAATCTTAGATTATGTCGGTTATATTAAACAACAAAATGATGATATCAGGGAATCTATTACGTTTATGGCTGAAAAACATGACACTTTATTGTCGAGTGTATAAAGTTTACAAGAAGAAAATAAAGCATATCGGAAGCGTATAGAAATGTTGGAAGAAAAAGTTTAAGGGCTTGAAAGATCTTCACATGCTTCTCGCATAGAATTGCGTAATGTCCCTAAAAAGGACCGCGAAACTAAAGAAGACCTACTAAATATTTTGGTAAAGACAGGTGAAGTGCTTGGATCGACCTTACAGCATTCAGATGTCAGAGATATTTTTCGAACAAATCAAAAAAACGACAGTAATAAAATCATAGTAGCTGAGTTCACCAGTAACATTACCAAGCAAAGATTTATCGCTAATTTAAAGGAATACAATAGGAGAAATAAGAACAAAAAATTGACTTCGACCGACGCAGCCATTGCGGGCCCTCCTACTCCCATTTTCATCTCTGAAAATCTTCCCCAGAAAACAAGGCGATTGTTTGCAGTAGCCAGAAATTTCCGAAAGGCAAATAATTATGCACACTGCTGGACATCTGCTGGTAGAATATTCCTAAAAAAACATAAAAATATATATATATATATAAAATAAGCCTATACTAGTAAAATACCAAGAAGATATTAGCAAAATACCGATCATTTGACTGCTTTTATTTGTTACTATTTCAATTTATTATGATATTATATGTCTGCCTCTGTTTTTGTCTGTATACATACGTTGCAATTTGTAAAATTTTTGTCATTTAGTTAATCGATTTTTAACTTTTTTTGCTTTTGTACGTCGATACCACAACACAACACCAAAACTACTTACATCACGCCACTCTCATATCATATTTAAACAATATACTCATCTTAAAAATAACGCGCACAGTATTAAAATTCAACATCTACATGGCCAAGTTTCTTTAACCAATTTTTACATGTTTTTAAAAATAAAAAGTACATTTACTCAACAACTAGCGTCTGTCATAATTACGGTTCTGGAGAACAATAAAAACCATATTTATATAGGTTATAATTTGTGTCCAAGTATTAACTTGTCTAGGAATAGCATAGTATTATTAATTTGTTTACTATTGATTCAAGTCAATTTTGGCTACTTTATTAAAAAAGAAAAAGTGAAACAACTTTAAATTAGCGATAAATCTTTGCTTGGTAATGTTACTGGTGAACTCGGCTACTATGATTTTATTACTGTCTTTTTTTTGATTTGTTCGAAACATATCTCTCTGTCTGAATGCTGTAAGGTCGATCCAAGCACTTCACCTGTCTTTACCAAAATATTTAGTAGGTCTTCTTTAGTTTCGTGGTCCTTTTTAGGCACATTACGCAATACGCAATACGCATACTACTAATGTATCTTCCATGTCGTTCGTGGTGAGAAATAAATAAATTATTATTATTATTATATAGGTAAAAAATACGAATATATATATATATATATATATATATATATATATATATATATATAATTTTATTTATTTCTAATTAATTCTTCTAATTAATTGTGGTTTTAAGTACGACTTTGCTACATTTATACTTCTAATAGAATAATTAGATTAAATAGATTATTGCAGTAAAAAAATCATGAAATTACAACTTTTTAAGCCCTTCAAATAAGAAAATTAAAGCATATCTTAAAACAGTGACCAAATTAGATTATTGTCAACAATATATGAATAAATGTGATCTGAATATTTTTCTCGATATTGTTATAGTTTGTCTATAGCAGAGGCTTTAATAAGACCTTTTACGCATGTAACCTAAACACAGGCATGTTTAACGCCTAATAGAGCTATTAATTTAAACACCAAAATTATATTAAAAAATAGTTTCGAAAATCTCAAATCCTGCACTTTAAATAAATGTAAAATATGTTTCACTTTTTCTTTTTTAAATACTACAAAAAGTATTTGTTTTGCTGTAAATTTTGCGAGAACACTAATTTTTACAAGATTAGGCCCTTAAGTAATAAGTGTAATGAAAAGCTAAACATGAGTAGAGTGACTCTAACAAAATGCTATGTTACAGTTAAACTTGAGTGGCAACGGCGCATATCTGAAGCGTACGCGGTACAAAGTATCCTGGAAAAAGAACTACTGGAGCTGATGACGAGGCAGCGAGTGTTAGCCTTCCGTCACCGCTTGCATACGCGTGCATTCAGTCACATTGCCGATTTGGCTCGTAGTTCATCCTCTGAAGCTCTAGAACAGGTATGTCGTATTTTCTGTGCTTGGAGAAACAAAAGCCATTTAGTAGCTCTTTAAATCCATCCATTACCCTATCTGTCAGCATTTTTTTAAAGTTCTCAAGACCACAGTAATGGTAGAGTAATTGATTATATATCTTAATATATATAAATTACGTGTCACGTTGTTTGTCCGCAATGGATTCCTAAATTGCTTAACCGATTTCAATCAAATTTGCACACCGTGTGCAGTTTGGTCCAACTTGAGAGATAGGATAGTTTTTTTGCCCATGAGTGACCAACAGTTTTTTTTGTGAATTTAAGGATTTTTAATAGGACATGACAAAGGGTCGTCGCAAAAGGCAGAACGACGTCTGCCTGGCAAGCTAGATATATATATATATATATATATATATATATAATTGGCGGCGCTGTCGTCGCGCCGCAAGCGAAACACACTGAAGCCTAAATCACGCTATCAATATTCCGAATCATAAACAGTATATAATCTCCGAACTATCATACGGAGCGTTGGCCGCTCCCCGGGAAGAACACCTTGCCCGGCGGGAGATCTCCCCTTTTCTTTCACGGCCACAATGGTGACCCCGACGTGATCCGAACACGATACCAACAACCTTCGGAAACTTCAAGCTCCATCATCGTCACAGAATACCCCACCCATTCGCTCCCGAGCAGATATCGTCTGCAATCTTCATATCCTGCAAGCCATCTAGCTTCACAAGGTTCATCGCAGCACTGGAATAATAATGCTTCCTGTTCCTCCAAGCTACTCTCTGCGCTATACAAGTGTTCGGCACGGCTCTGAGCCTTACCGCTCGCCTCTGCTTCACGGCACTCTCGCCGATTACTTACCTTCTTCTCGACTCACGGCAGACTTCAAGGCAATCTCCTGGCACTTGCACATTCCTCGGCAACGAGGCTGCACTATCGACCTCCGGTCTGAGCAGGGGGGTGTTGTGGCGGTGCTGTCTTCGCGCCGCAAGCGAAACACACCGAAGCCTAAATCACGCTATCAATATTCCACGATTATTATATCACACGAAGCATAACACCTTGCCCGGCGGGAGATCTCCACTTTTCTTTGTATATATACACATATATAATATATATATATATATATATATATATATATATATATATATATATATATAGACAGGAAACAGGAAGGAGATGGGCAGCAGCATCTGCCTGATAACAGCAACTATACAACAAAAAAAGTGCGGTTGGCAACCCAAATTAACGGCCCGACGCAAATAAACGGCCCCTGGTCCCCGGTGGCCCCGTTATTCCTAGCTACGGTGATGACCATGGTAACGGCGGGGCAAGAGGTGCTAAGAATCTCCAGTGGAGGTTCGGTTGCCACCTACGACGACTCGTCACGGTAACATATAACGCACGCACCCTTAGTAGTGACGAGAAGATCCTGGAGCTAGAAGAAGAGATAGACAAGTTGCGCTGGAATATTATAGTGATTCTCTAATCAGGCAACTTGTTCTATCACCGGGAGGGCGACCATCTGCCCCAAGGAAATGTTGGATTTATCGTCCACAAGCTCTCGTTAACAATGTTGTAAAGATCTGATTCAGAATCACCAAACGGTATCCGCTGAAGGTCATACAGGTTTACGCATCAACGTCCGCACATCCCGATGAGGAGGTAGAGGAAATGTATGAGGATATTTCCAGAGCCATGCATTCCTCCAAAACGCACTTTACAGTGTTAATGGGAGACATCAACGCAAAACTAGGCACAAGTAAGCATGGTGAGATGAAAGTAGGGAAATTTTGGATAGGGCAACGGAACCCAGGGGCCAGCAGCTGACCGACTTCAGAGAAAGAGGGACTCTTTATGATGAACTCTTTCTTCCAGAAGCGGCCCCATAGGAAGTGGACCTGGTCGAGTCACGACGGTTCGACAAAAAATGAGATTGACTTCATTATGACAACTAAACGGCAACTGTGTCAGTGATCGCAAGGGTTAAAACTGACAGCACGGTTAGAGGCACTCTGAACCTCTTTAATGAAGTCTAGGCTCTGCCCCCCTCGTGCTCTAATCTAAAATCCCGAAACCTTTCAGCTCGAGTTATAAAACCGTTTTCAGTGCCTAGACGCTTGCAATGCAGTAGATGATATGAATGACAAGCTCGTGGAAACTGTCCATACGGTCTGAGCTAAGTTCTGCAAGAACCTGCGCAGAAGAACACAGAAACTTTGCGATCACACTCTTAATTTCGTGGCTGTTAGACGAGAGATGAAGCTGCAGTCGTCAGCAGCTTTGACAGCATACAGACAACTGAACAGACAGATCTACAAATACATACGGGGAGACTTACGCAACTTTGATGTTGCTCGTCTTGAAGAAGCGATCGAGCGGAACCCGGGCTTCAAAGTCCTTGCCCCTGCCAGAGATCTGTCCGCTATAAAGAGCCAACTGTCAAAGCTGAAGACAGAGTGTGGCAGCATCGTTCCCGGGACACCTGAGATTTTGAGTGAGATTGAGAGGTTCTATGGACAGCTGTACACATCATCGTTGGAGCCACACGCAAGTGTAAGAAACGACCCAAGAGCAAGTCGTATCCCACAATATTCCGATGATATCCCGGACGTCAGTCTGAGCGAATAGAATAGAATAGAATATTTTTTTATTCAATATAGATTACAAGTAATTCTTATTGAAAGTCAATATTTTACATTACAACTGCGAGATTATTAGAATGGCTCTCGAGCACCTTAAAAACGGCAAAGCCCCAGGCGAGGATGGAATTACAGCGGAACTTCTGAAAGCGGGTGGAACATCGGTACTTAAAGTTCTTCAGAAGCTCTTCAATTCTGTCCTCAATGGTGGCACTACTCCGGAGGCGTGGAGCGGAAGTTCGGTGGTCTTGTTCCTCAAGAAAGGCGACAACGCTCTCTTGAAGAACTACAGACCAATTTCCCTTCTGAACCGAGTCTACGTGCTGTTTTCGAGAGTCATTACGAATCGTCTCTCACGCCGATTTGACGACTTCCAGCCTTCCGAACAAGACGGTTTTCGAAAAGCTTCAGTACCATAGGCTACATATATACCCTGTGGCAGATTGTACTAAAGACCGAATAGTACAATTAGCCGCTTTGCCTGGCGTATGAGAAAGCCTTTGATTCCGTTAGGCGGTGTTACAGTCCCTGCAGCGGTGCTAAGTTGACTGTCGGTATTTCGAAGTGCTGAAGTGTTTGTACAGTAGGGCTGCGATGGCTATCCGAGTACAGAACCAGAGTACGAAACCTATCCAACTACAGAGAGGTGTAAGACAGGGTGACGTTATATCCCCGAAACTATTCACTCACTAACACACAGTGCATCACTGACTTTCGATTTGCCGACGATATAGTCCTAATGGCAGAATCGCTGGAGGACCTAAGCACTATGCTCAATGACCTCAATAGTGTCTCCCAACGGATGGGTCTTAAGATGAACATGAACAAAACAAAGATCGTGTTTAATGTCCATGTCACACCTATGCCGGTAGTTGTTGGGAACACTAAGTTCGAAGTTGTTGACGAACACGTTTTACCTGGGACAAATAGTCCGACTAGGTAAGTCCAACTTCGACCGAGAGGTCAATCGACGTATTCAACTCGGCTGGGCAGCGTTCGGAAAATTACGACACATCTTCTCGTCAGGTATAAGTATCTCAAAACTTGTAAACTAGATTATACAACCAGTGCGTGTTGCCAGTGATGACTTACGGATCTGGGACGTGGTGCTTCACTGCTGGCCGTATGAGGATGTTCAAGGTGCTATGGAGAGGGCTGCGCTCGGGGTTTCTCTGCGTGATAAACTTACAAATGAGGACATCCGCAGTAGAACGATAGTGACCGACATAGCCCAACAGATTAAGAGTAAGCTGAAGTGGCAATGGGCTGGCTATATAGCTTGAAGAACCGATAACCGTTGGGGAAAAAAGGTTCTCGAGTGTCCCCCACTAGTTGGGGTGACGAACTGGTAAGACATGCAGGAAGTCGATGGATGCAGGTGGCTCAGAACCGTGATTTGTGGCATTACTTGGGGGAGGCCTATATTCAGCACTAGACTTGTGAAGGGCTGTAATGATATATATAATGTGTGTGTGTGTGTTTGAAAAATCTTGTATAATAGCAATGAAAAGTAAAGGTTTTAGAATATCTAAAATTAAATATCATGATAAAAATAACCTTTTTTTCACACCTCAGGCCAACAAAGTAATATAAGAGATACGTTTCATTTGATACCAAAATCATGCCACCAGCCTCCACACTTACGCACACATCTTTCTTCATTTTTTAATTGCCCATAAATGTTCACTGCTGGACACATATGCATATCTAAAATAATGATAGTATATTAATAATGCCGTGTATTTTAACTCGGTGATAATGATATACTATATAAAAAATCCTGTCCAATCTGAAAAAATAAAACATCATTATAATATAATTAATGAATATAGAAATTCTATTTTTAAAATCTGGCAACAACATTATCTGCGACGGTTTTTTGAACGTGTGGTTTGCGTAAATTTTGTTTTCTTACTTACTTTGAAAAGTACCTTCACGGATCGGACAAAATTTTTTGACATACTTTATATTAATAGTTTTTTGATCTGCACTCCAGTAGAAAAATTTCATAATTTTTGTTATGAATATAAGCAATCGGTTGCGACTTATCTAAGCGTGATTATTATTGCAAGTCTTCTCAATTGTATCAGAGCCCCGTGTCTAAATGTAGAGTGGTTAACGACAAGTGTTTAAAATAGATTAGATTACAAGGATTTTTTTCTTCTAGGTTGATACGGAAGATATTTCATGCCAAGAAAGAGCGGCAGAGAACTATGCTGCAAAATCTGTGAAGTTGGATACTAAAATCAAATTCTCATGGATTAAATGGCACGAAAGTCGACAGAAAATGCATGATATGTTCAATCAGGCTCTTAGTGAATGCCCTGAGCAGCGCGACTTCGTTGAAAAAGTAAAATTACAAAGCGAAATGAGAATTGTCAGAGCTCGTAATAACCTTGGACACCAATTATTGTATATGTTGAATGAGAAAGTAAATACCCTCACAGAGCATGTGAGCGATATGTCTGGTATGCTAAAGAAACTATATTCGACGCTTAAAGGATACGACAAAGCAACTCCTGCGTTAGAAGCGGAGTATTTCGAAATAATGAAAAAGGCTAAATCGGCCGAAGGTAAAACTTGCTCAGACGAAGACAGTGAGAGCGATTTCAAATTATTTTCAACTTTAGATCTCGAAAAACTTATGACAACCTCTGACTTCAATATAGCTTTAAAGAAATATGCTAACACGACTATCGACATTGCGACTGACAGTGAAGACATCGAGAACCCCGATCCCTCACAGTCTCTGGCCAGAAAACGTAAAGGAACACCGATAAAACTTGCAAATAACGAGATAATAATAATCAACGATTCGCCAGAATTGTTAGACACAACCATAAATTCGAAATCTGCGATTATGAAGCCTGATGTAAACCTGCCAGTAAAGAAAAAACTCCTGTCGAAGAGTAGAGAGACATATACAATACAGAGGAACTTGAATCTTCTTAATGATAAAGGTGAGATTTTTGTAATTTATATTGTTATGAGTAAATGTATAATTATAATCCGCGCGCGTTCATAATTTTTATATTTTTGAGTTAGGAATGCGATATTTTAAAACCTGAGGCACGTGGTGGCTGCCCGCCACGTGTGGCGGTTTTTACTGTTTATTGCAATTCGGCATTTTTGTTGGAGCTCAATTGACTGACACGAACTTTTGTGGAATGGTGCACGAAGCGGAGCAACTAGTTTCATATAACGGCTATGATGCTCTCGTACCTTTTACAGAGGGGTATGCTTTGCGATGCCGCCTCGTAATGATAACTTGAAAAATTTCGTAATAAAACTGCACATTATGTTCTGTGACGTCTCGACATTGCCTAATATGGCGGACAGCGTTTTGCAGATTTGAGGCACGGACGAAAAATTATATTCTTAAAATTAAATATAAAATTTATAATGCAATTTTATAAACAGAAATCAATATTTCTCGTTTGCTTTTACAAAATCTATCATAAATAATATTTTTTTAATTTTATTTTACATGGTGTAAAATACCCTATTATGTGTATATTTTTTTCGAAGTGTAGATGACATGAATGTATGAAATACGCGTTGAGGGCGAGCAAGCAGAGGAAAACTTTTAATGTTTATTTTGGCCAATAAATAAGAGCAACCAATTTTGTTATTTAGAATTTTAAATATGAAAATAATATCGAAATATATAGTGAAAAATAAAAATAACCTTATTTTTAAATTTCCGTAGCGGCTAAAATCGTCAAGCCTGTAGTGGATCTAGGCGTACCGTTGCTCCGCGTTCCTCCAACCATGAAAGGAAACCGACCATTGCCAGGTTCGAGCTCTAGTCTAACGGCATCTAGTGGCATTCCACTGCAAAGGAACGGCAAGGTAATTGTACAATATTATTATGTAATGATTAATTTATTCATCTGGTTATGTACTGGTGTGGGTAGTAAATTTTTTTTATTTGGTATGGTTTGTGGTACAGCAATGCATTAGCATTTAGATTGTAAATAACTTATAATATAAAATACAAGAAAATGTCTACCTATGTCTGTTATAGACCTTGAAACTATCCAACCCATTTTGAGGAAATTATTTGTGTGTTTAAATGGGTTTCTAGATCGTTTGTATTTAAATTTGGACCCCGTAGGTTGCACTGTTGTCGACATCCAGAAATCATCCGAGGGAAGCTGGGCTGACCGATATATAATAACTCAAATGAGACAAAGTGTATACCATAGAATCATGGCTGAATTTAGTGGGGAGCAACAGACACTAAAGCCAAAGTGGCTATTGCGGTTCGTTGACATCTGCAGCCAACTTGAAACAAAGATGGCTATAGATCCGTGGTCACCACTGAGATGGAGACTAAGATGGAACTCTTTTCAGCCTGTAATTATACTGGCTTAATATATATATATATATATATATATATATATATATATATATATATATATATCCGCGGTGTCTATACCTGCAGCTGTACTAGCACTGTACTTGGCGGCAGAAATAAGTAGTACATACTCAGACAGATTTCTAGGCAAATTTAAATTGATATCATTATATCTGTCATATAAGATCCAAACCAATAGTTTTCTCATAATATGATAAAAGAAATTTGTCAGATGAATGTTGTCATGGTAGAAAGATTAGTCTTGAAACAATTTAATTGTCAATCATATTTGCATTAACTTAATGTAGTTTGAAGTGTTGTTTATGTCCTGTGAATGTGTGTATTTCACTTCTGGGCGGAGTACATAGTTTCCCACGTGAATGTTACGATTGCACATTCAGGATCTGCAATCAGTTAAGATGTGCAGTGGCGTTTCTTCTGTTATGGAACAGAACCGACACATCCTTGAGTTGCATAGTCCCAGGATGAACATGTGCATTTTAAGATAACAGTGTCCCTATAGGGCTCTTACCAGAATGCGCAATTTATTTTTACTTAATCCCAGGGATTCTGAAGTTAATTTTTTTTATAGGATAGGGTGACAAACGACCACACGGTCCACCTGATGGTGAGTAGTTCCTGTGGCCCATAGACAATCTACATCTATCCTCGATTACGAATCAAAATGCAGATGCGTTGTCACCCGTGAGGACTTAGATGGAATGCCTCGTTTCCAGTAAGGAGGATTTCCGGTTCTCTACATTCACCATACGAAACACAGCAGCATCAAGCTACTATTTGACGCTGGTATTCTGTTAGAGCGTGGTCCTTCCCCGGTCGAGCCGACCCATGCGTGCTACAATTATACTACTAATATAACTGCAGCATGGCTCCACCACTTATAAAAACATTAATCCAGGCTTGTAATTTACGATAAAAAGCCCGGATTAAGGTTTTAGAATGTTTCAAGCATGGCGTATCAGACCAGATCTTTAGTGATTTATTGTGATAAAGAGTTTCAAGGGTCAATCGGGCTGGGCTTCTTGAGATTCCACAAAATGGTTCAAGTCCAAATTGTGTACTCTTTGAGCCCACCCGTGCGATCTTATCAGCTAGCTCGTTGCTTATAATATCCGCGTGACCCGGAACCCATCTTAAGACGACCCTGTTGTTACATCCCAGAGCGTTTAAACGGTTCACGCAGTCTCCAACTAGCTTCGAGTTCGCTAAGTTTGACCTCGGCGCTAGCAGTGCTGCTTGTCTATCTGAAATTGTATAAATTATAAGGTTGACCTAGTACTATTGCAGATTGATTTCTGCACACTGAAGTATGACGAAAATTCCTGCCTGGAAAAGAGAGGTGAATGTACCCAAATTCATGCTAAGTTTGAATTTGGGGCGTTCCTCATAAATTCCAAAGCTTACGTCGAGGCCCATTTTTACCCATCGGTGTACCATAAAGTGTATAGTGGACGCATGATATCTGAGATCATGCATAAGACCGGTGTTTCCTTAATTGAGTCGAGCATGGATCTCAATCTGTAGGAGAGCAAACTCAAACCGCCCTGGGCGTTAAAACTATACAAACTAGCCTTCGCCTCCTTGGCGGATCAAGGGGCGTTAGGCATAGAAGTGTCAAGATGGTAGCACCCAACCATCTTATCTATTGAAATTTGGATGTTTTTTAATTTCAATAGCCTCGCGTATCATCCTGGTAGGAATCGATGTTCTTTTGCGAGAATTTGTGGTTTATCAAATCTAATGTAATGGTGGGGACGATCTTGAACATGTTCGCAGACTGCAGACTTCCCGGGAAGTCCAAGGCAAGTAGCACCCAACCATCTGCTTGGGATCCTATAATTAACAAAATTAAACCAAAACCCAAGCATACCGCTGCAAGACTTCATGATACTATAAGCTCGTTTTGCGTAAATCGGACCAAAAATTAATATTAAAAAAAAAAAAAAGGAGACCGACAAATACATGGGAGACAAAACCCCCCCCACCACCAAAAACAACAAGGGGAAAAAAAAAAAAAAAAAAAAAAAAAAAAATCCGTAAATAATAGTTTTATTCAATGTGTAGTGTTCGCGTAAATTTAAGAAATCATTATATTTCAACAATATTTACAAAAAGTTATATACGTAAACAGCGTTAAAACACTTTAACATTCAATCGCCTCCAACACGCTAGCCCTGACTACGTTATTTCGCCCGGGCGCGTCGCGATTTTAGGTAATTATTTCACGTAGGTAGCAAGAGTGATAGAGGCCTGGTATTGTTTATAATTTTTGAATAAAAAAGTGATGATGATCCCAGGCGATGATCCCACAGCTACAGTTGCCATTAAGCAGGCAGTTCTTTGTAGACTATTTAGTCTATCCGCAGTCGTCTTTTGGTTGGCTTTGTTACACCAGACAGTGGAGGCGTAGTTGAGGATCGGCCACACTATGCTGCTTTCCAGCCGTAGGACCATACGGGGACGCAAGTCCAAGTTGTTCCTGACCAAACGACTGCATGTACCTAGAGTAATTTTAGCCTTATGGCATATGTTGCTAAGGTGAGAGTTCTACGTTAGTTTTTGGTCGATTCTTACGCCCAAGTACTTCAACGGAAAATGGTACTTCTTAACCATTGAGTTTTGGTGTGACTAATTTGTTTAATAGTTTTTTTTTTGGTAAAGGGTATTATAACAGTTTTGTCAGCATTAACTGACAAACTGTTATAACTAAACCAATTATTTATGGCATTTAGGGCTCTTTGTATGATTAAAAATAAAGTAAATTCCCTCGCAATGATCACGAGGTCATCAGCATAACAACCTAGTATGTCAATGCGAAGCTTTGCCATCTTCTACAATAATTGGTCAACCGCAAGAGTCCAAAGAGGCAACCTAAATCGAAGTTTGAAACAGTGCTATTTTTGCCTTTCTGTTTGAGAGCATCTTCTTCACCCACATGATGGTTGTGGGTCAACATTTTTAGATGTCAGGCCCCCAATTAGCAGTTATATGGGGGCTACTGTAGAAGGTGCCCTCAAGATCTAGAAAGGCACAAATAGCTATTTATTTATCCTCCAGTGCTTTTTCGACCCTCAATAACACTGATCAGGGCTGTTTCTGTAGATTTGCCTCTGCGGTAAGCATGTTGGTTGTAATGTATGGGCATCGTAGCTAGAGCTACAACAACAACAACTACCTAATATGTAGATATCCCAGGAGAGCGCTTTTGGATCCCTAAAAGCAACGGTTTCATAGGTTGGTGATGCTCCAATCACAAACTTAATGTGTTTGTGATCAGACATCGAGTTTTCATTGCTACCATGCCAGTGCTTTATCCGCCTGGACATGTTATTGGTAGCAAAGGTTATGTCTAACACTTCTTGCCTAGCACGCGTTACAAAGGTTGGTGTACAACCTAAGTTTAAGCCTACCAGGCGGTTCGATATGAGAAAATCATAAAGTATGTACAGAAACGGGAGGCCGGTGCTCTTCAATGATTGATTTATTGAACGTTTGCTGGTTATATTTAAATCGTCTTATTGATAACAGTGTGTATCAGGTAATAATCAAATTTTAAAACAGACAGATCTTATAACTAATTGCACGACGTGCTGATTGGTCGCCGATAATGACGAGCTCTGATTCGTAGATAAAGTTTAGTGTTCCGATGCGTCGCTAGATGGCGTTAGTAGTCGCGCCAACAAAGTAACTTACATCTTTCATTGATGTTAGTGCTTCCCCAGGCTTTGTGGTGAGCATTAGCATCACAACCCACCACAAGTTCGGCGTTGTGTTTTCGGGTGAACTTCGCAACTCACTCTCCGAAGGTAGGCTGAGCAAATTATTACTCTGACCCTGTGCATCCCTTGAGATTTATGATGGCTGTAACCAAGTCATCGTTGCTGTACTCTGGAACAGCTAAAAGTGGCGGGCGGGGGACGGGCGAGGATCTCCAGAGCTCGGTATAGAGCCCTTCATTTTGTGCCCTCAACAGCACAGCCGCCTCCTCTGGAAAGTCAGCTTCGCTGCGAGGCAGATAGGTGATGCCTAGCTGAGGCTTAGGCAGTTCGCCCTCAAATATTGTCGAGAGCTCTGCCTCTGGTCAGGTTTTCACTTTTCTGATTCCACCCACAATCTAGTCCAGGCTTGCCTTATTCTGGCACGTTATCAGAATCCAACCTGGCTTGTGAGTGACACCTGAAAATTTTGGTCCCATAAACGGCTGCGCCTCACAGGCCGTCTTAGCTATGGCCTGTGTTAGTGCCCGGTGGACCAGCCGCATCTGCTACACGCTCATAGGACTCAAATGGCGAATTCCTACACGCGCGGAGCTAGTTACAACACTGAAATTGAGCTCCTTCTCCCCCGTTGCCGGCTTCACAGACTTCCTGGGCTGATCTTTGTGGAATTCTTCCTCAGACCGACTGCGTTTTTTCGCCTTCGGAACTGGGGGAGGTTTGGGCAGAGGAATTTCGTCCCAGGGCTTCTTTTTTATATAGAAGAGGGAGCAAACGAGCATGCGGCTCACCTGATGTTAAGTGACTAACGCCGTCCATGATCAACCGCAACACCAGGGGAATTTCAGGGGCGTTGCCGGCCCTTTAGAAAGGAGCAAGCTGTTTTCTTGAAGGTCTCCAGGTCGTATCGGTCCGGAAAAATCGCCGGTGGTAAACTATTCCACAGAGAGGTCGTACGCGGAAGAAAACTCCTTTTTGTGTGGATGGTATCGGGACGTTGACCGCGTAGTGCGTTCACAAAATTTGGCGGCTGGTATTAATCCGAACGATTCCTCAGAGCACTCCCCATGGTATATGCGAAAGAAAATGCAAAGAGATGCAACCTGTCTTCGCAGCGCCAGTGAATCGAGCCGATCGGAAAGCACTCGGTCGTCGATGATTCGAGCCGCTCTGCGCTGGATGCGGGCAAGTGGAAGGAGCTGGTACTGGGGAGCCCCAGCCCAGAGATGGGAACATGTGTTCCATGTGCGGCCGAACCTGCGCCTTGTAAAGTTGCAGGCGGTGTGCCGGCATGAAATACTGTCCAGCTCTGCTGAGCACGCCAAGCTTTTTAGAGGCCAATTTGGCCTTCTCTTCCAAGTCACCACGAAACTGCACGTCACTCGATATGTCGACGCCGAGGATTCCGATACTGGCTGAGGCAACAAGGGGAGTGCCTTGAAACTGAGGAGATACGACAAAGGGGTTCTTTATAGTGGTTAACGCGCAAACTTGTGTCTTCTGGGGGTTAAACTGGACTCCGAGACTCTGTTCAGCAAAGACTCTACTTCGGACACAAGTTTGTCTTTGTTTGTTTGAAACAGCGTTGGCGATAGCACGCAGCCTTGTGGAACACCAGCATTATTAGGCTTGTAATCGGAGCTTGCACCGTCTACAACGACCTTGATGCTCCGATCTGCAAGAAAGCTGGTGATCCAATAGTACAATTTCTCGGGAAGCCCATAGGAAGGGAGCTTCGAAAGAAGCGCTTTGTGCCAAACCCGATCGAAGGCCTTTGCAATATCCAAACTAACGGCCAATGCCTCCTCCTCGGACTCTACTGCCTCCGCCTATCTGTGAGTGAGGTAGACCAGAAGATCACCAGCTGACCGACCACGGCGAAAACTGTATTGGCGATCACTAATCAGCGGGTGAACCTCAAGGTACCTCATGAGCTGGCAGTTAACAATAGACTCCATTGTTTTGGAGAACAAATAGGTGATGGCGATATGCCGGTAGTTGGACGGGTCTTAGCGGTCGCCTTTTTTAGGGATCGGGTGGACGAAAGCCGTCTTCCATAATTTTGGTACTACGCCTAGGGAGTAGGAGTACCGGAAAAGACGCGTTAAAACCGGTGCCAACTCTGTAGCACACGTCCTCAGCACAATTGGGCGGATTCCGTCAGGCCCACTCGACTTGTTGATGTTCAGGGAGAGGAGTACTTTGCGAACCGAGCGCTGTGTAAACTGCACTTCCGGCATGGAGCACTCACACCGCGGGATGGTCGGCGGCGTACTCCCCCCGTCATCGACAGTCGAGTTGGACGCAAAGAAAGAGCCTAGCCGATCGGCTTTCTCCTTTGCGGTATGGGCCAGTGAGTCGTCCTCACTGTGTAGAGATGGAAGAGATGGCTGACAGAAATTCCCCTGGACAGCCTTGGCGAGAGACCAGAATGCACAGGTTCCAGAAGGAAGGCGAACTAGTTTCTCGCCAATTCGGCCTCTCTGACTCTGCCTTGGCAATGACTCTTTTGAAGGACCTAGAGGCGGAATATATCTTCTTTTTTAGAGCGCTGGTGTTTACATCCCGGGACGTTGATGCGTCAGCCCAGGCTTGGTAGCACTCCTGCTTATAGCATGATGCTATTTTACAGGAGCGACCAAACCATGGCTGAGATTTGCCTCCAATGTGCACCACAGAGGAAGGAATAAAAAGTTCCATATCCTGAAGTACCACATCAGCGACAGAATCCGCAACAACGTTGGGATCGTCCGGTGAGAAGCAAACCCGCTCCCAAGGGTAGGGTGCAAAGAAAATCCCATCCCAATCAGCTGACCTACGGCGGCGTGAGTGGCATCACACTCTGGACAATGGTCCGAGGAGCCTCAAGGGGCGTCGACGGAAATCTGGTATCCGTCCGGGTGAGAGGTCAGCAGAAGGTCCAACAGGGAAGGTGCATGATCCTCCACATCTGTAATCCGCATAGGCGAAGTAACCAGTTGTGCCAGATCATATGCCAAGGCAAAATCATGAACAGATCTCCCCGCATGATCGGTTAAACGTGAACCAAGCCATTCGGCATGGTGGGCGTTAAAGTTGCCGAGGATCACGATCTGTGCGGAGGGGATCTGCTGTAGCAACGAATCTGTAACCATTTGGACATGGTCGAAGAGTCGGACTGTTTCGGCATTATCGCTATGGGACCTATAGAGGCACCCGTAGACGCGCGGATGGTCGTCGCTGGCTACGCGTAGCCAAAGGATGGACAGGTCCGAACCTTCAAGACTGCCGAGGCGTCGAGAACAGATGTCCTCTCTGACGTAAACGCAAACTCCAGCCCGAGGCACAAAGGAGTGTTCCAGTTTGTACCCCGGGTAGGAGAGATACGAGACATCAGCCGAAGAGGACACCTGCGTCTCGGTCAAAGAGAGCAGAGCCGGTCTCGCCGTCTCGAGATGGTAGTTGACGGCGTTTAGGTTAGAGTGAAGTCCCCTGATATTGCAGAAATTCACGGACAGCGTGGCAGGGGTCGCCTTGGTCTTGTTGCTCCGTTTGCCCCGAGCAGTTGTAGTCTTGAGCGAAATTTTGCCCCCCCCCCCCCCCCCCCCAGAATACGTGAGGCAGCCTGAACACCCACGCTCAGAAGTGGAGTAAGCAGAGCTTCCACTTCACGCCGGTATTCTGTGAGGTCGTGGTACCACCCCGGTTTAAGCAGGCCTATACGTACAACAGCAAAGGTGTCGTGTGGCTCTACCACTGTTAAAAAGTGCTTCTGGCAGAGAGGGCCTCTTCGGTTCCTATCTCAGCTGCTATTAGCCTTTGCTACCTCTTCCTTGCTGTCCCACTGTGCTTATAAGGCCTAGCGAACTTTAAAAAAATTAAAGAAAAGAACCAGAGTAACCAACATAGCCCAGTGGATAATTAAATTGAAGTGACAGTGGACTGGCTATGTAGCTCGAAGGCTCTTGAGAGGCAGCCTCATCCTGGTAAGTGAAGTGTTGGGCGGCCCTTCGTTTGATGAAGCAACAATCTGCTAAGATATGCAGGAAGTTGATGAGTAGGTGGTTTGATTTAAATTTCAAGCGAACTACCTCACAATACTTAAAAATGCGTTTAAACATAAACATAACTCAAAGATTGGGTACAATTCTTTAATTATAATTGTTATTGAAGTGGAAACTTCTTTTGAATCGTCATTTGAAATTCGATGAAACGAAAAAGCTACATTAAAAAGAGACGAAGATACATTAGAACGTACATTCTCTCGAAGTTTAGTTTTCTGAAGGTTTCTCTTCTATCCCGTGTGAATTGCACACATGTATTTTTTTATTTTTTATTTAACAAATACCAAATTTACAAATAGTTTTATGTTGACTAACAACTATTACTTCTATTCTATGTGCGTGTCCCGTCGACTAACAATTTAACACAGACCTGAACTCACGCATGAAAGGAAGCGACACTCAAAAATCAATTGGTTACAGGCGGTGCGAGAGCGCGATCAATTTCGGATGCACCCGTACTCCAGGCCAGTCGCCACTGCTTCCCGGAAACAAGGACAAACAAAAAGAACGGAAAGGTTTTGAAACAAACGTGACAATATATTGAAATAAACGGTGGCTTAAAATTAGAATATAAAGTGACACTCGATTGAAGCAGCGGAGTGTTTAGATTTCAAACCTTATTACTTAAGATTAAATCACATCAAAAGAAGAGTATAATATATTTTTTCTACTTAATTTATTTATTCTTATACTTATTTTCTATAACTTTAATAAATAGTGTATTTTGTGATTATACAATTCTATTTAAGAATTTGGGCCAAATTAGTTTTGATTTGTAATTAATTTCTTTAATATGATTATTTATTGATTAGTTATCAACCTATCAAAGCACAAAGCACAATGTTATTACCAACGTAACTTTCAATCGATTTGTTCATCTTTATTGACAACGAAAATTATTAAACTAGGATAATAGAAATGTGTATGAGATTTTTAATAAATAAAATTGTTTTCTGTAGAAAAATAGCCACTTAAAATTGTAAATTTTTATTCTATGTGCTTTGTTTGTCTTGTATATTTTATTTAAGCTAACAAAATTTACATTAAAGGGACCAAATTCATCTTGTAAATAATATATTTTTATAGGATATTGATGGCCAAGAAAAACATAGGTACGGATGAAAACCGTTTTATATTTATCAAATTATCGATACTATTGTAGTCACAAAGCCATAATTACAATATCATTTCTGTTTGTGAAAAGAATTAAAATTCTTTTCGTAGTTTGGTCACCACTAAAAAAGATATGCGGAAGTATAATGTATTAGATTTTATTATTTGACGACGATTATAATTCTATATTTTGAATGACATGTCAGTTTGGTTTAAGTAGCTTTATTTTGGAATTTTATATAGCAAATCTCATTCATATTCTGTATATTTTCTTGTCTTTCTTCTGTACTTCTTTGTTCTGTCATGTTCTGTGACTAAAGATACATTTTTCAAATTATGTAAATTACATTTTTTATAGTTTTCTTTTCTAATTCCATTTTTTTTTGTAATCTTATACATTTTCGTTCGATATTTCATTGCCTTCAGTAAAAAAAAATCGATACAAAAAATAAGAAAAAACTCTATTAACCATCAAAAACGTTTTCATACGGTACGAAAACGTTTTTGATAGTAATATATAATTATGATAGTGATAGTAATATATAATTTTGATAGTAATATAACGTGTTTTGAATATGACAAATTTATTTGCGTTAATTTTATTTTGCCTAATCTTTGATTCACAATACGTATTTAAATCAACAACTACATAATGCATATATAATATATAATTAAAAACATTATATTAATATTGTTCAGTCACGTTTTAGGAACCATACAAAACAAAAAATTTAAAACAAGGGAAACATTTTACAGCTGTTCTAAAAATTGTTAAAATATTACTACTATAGTGTAAAAACCGCTATCCAGTTTAGAATTGCATTTTATGCCTAAGGATTATTAATATAAAGTTTTTAATAATGCTTTAAATTCATAATTTAAGACGAAATAGTAATATTGTCTTACGAGAGAGAAGTTGATTTATTTATTCTTCTATTGAGGTAAGTCGTGTTTTTATATTTTTATAGTCTATGTTTAATTTTATTTTGAATTAAGTTTTAGTAAAATTGTCATTTTGTTACTATTTGTGTGTAATCGAAGTATTTTTAAGGCAATAATTTACTGGAATACAATAATATTTTTGCATTTACTACGATTATGAATAATTTATAATTTCTTTATGTTTGTGTTATAGATTTTAATTCAGAGAAAATCTACTTAACACTGTTTTGTAAGTATTGTTAATTGTCTTATTTCAAAATGTCTCAATAATATTAGTTCTTTATTAAAATGGTTTTGCATAATAGTTTTAAGCGTTTCATTTTAATATAGTTCATCAATCATCATCATCATCATTATTACAGCCCAACACAAGTTCACTCTCCCAAGGAATGCCACAAATCACGGTCCTGAGCCACCTGCATCTATCGACTTCCTGGATCTCTTACTAGGTCGTCACTCCATCTAGTGGGGGCCACCCTACTCTGCTACCGGTACAAGGCTGCCACTCGAAAACTCTTCTTCTGCATCGGATTATTGGTTCTTTGAACTATATGGCCAACCGCCTTTTATTATAAAATTAAATTTTTAAAAAACAAACGACTTCAGAATACTTGAATAAGAATGAAAATACTGATGTGTTTACCCTTGAGAGCTTAAATGGAATGTCTCGTTACCAGAAAGACTGGTATCCGAACCTAATCATACGAAACATGAGTTTCGTATGATGAGGTTCAGAATAACATGCTGTTGTGTTTGAAAAACAGCAGCATGTTATTTAAGGGGACTACAAGAGCCAAGTGACCTCGAATGATGCACGCACACATTTACACAACGTGTACGCCATCTAACGACAGTGACGTTAAACTAACGAATTAGTGAGGTTGGGCCCCGAGTCTTTTAATAGATAGAGCGCAAGTAAGATATAGATCCAATAAACGAATATATGGGACAATGAAATTATTTATAGATTTTTACTTGAAAATTTAAGTTTTTTTTTAGTAGTTAGTAGTTTTTTTTAATCTTAAATTTTTGTTGTGGGTGATTTTTAAATACAACTGATTCGATGAAACTTTATGAAATTCAAACTTAATGAAAAAAAAAAACATTATTAATTAAGATCCTTAATTCCACATTTAGTTTCAGATGTATTATAATATATATACAAAAACATGTAACAAAAACCCTGTGGTTCCCGTTAACTGCGTTATCAGAATCAGTATCCAAGCATATAGAAATATTTTTTTTTCAAAAAAAAAAAACATTTAAAAAAAATAATTTTAATGAAAAAAAAATTTAATTTGCAAATTGTACGTGGTTTTATTATCTCTCCATTGGCCGAGGAGCAAGAGGATTGTCAAAGACCCGTACCGATACTCGTGTGAATTAGAGGAAATAAAACCACATACAAATAAAATTTTTTTCATAACATTTTTTTAAATGTTTTTTTTTTTGAAAAAAAATATCTTTATATGCTTGGATACTGATTCTGATAACACACCTAACGGGAACCACAGGGTTTTTGTTACATATTGTATATATTGATTCATGGGAAACAACTACTCATACGCGCGCTCCTGTCTGCGATTCAATTCACGACGTTTTTATGAATCGTTACGTATATATTATGACCTGTGTACTATAAGCTTCTTCCAGTACTTGCTCCGGTGAATTATATTTACTTATATCAATAATTTCGCAATGATGATTTTCCTGTTCCACTGTTTCCATTCTAAAAAAATGAGGTTTTTAAATTACGTAGTAATGTTAATTCAAAATACAGTGGAGCCCCGGTAATCCGGCACCTGGCTAATGCGGCGCCCCCTATAATCCGACATCGTCTATTACATACATGCTCAGATCCTATAAACAACAGGAGATATGCCCGGTAGTTAAAATGTATCGGAACCCGGTGTCTCCAGTTTGCCCCCGCCACTCGCCAACTACTACACATGCAGTTCATTAAATTGATAGATACGCAGTAGCGCACACACACGCATTCACATCTCTAACTCACAAAAGCCGGCAGCGGCTGCTTCACGAAACTATCGTGTGAGTGAGAGTATCAGTAAAACACTTATCCATTGCGTTATTAGACCAGCTGATTCACAGGTTGATTTGTACTAAGCAAGCAATGGTTTTTGTTCCTAATGAAAACATTTGATTTGGTTTTTCATCGTGTTTCTAGTAGCACGAAGTAATGTTTTAATAAATTGAATAAGAAAAACATTAATATTTTAGTACTTACGTGTGAAATGAGATGCCATCTTTCATGTAATTCAAAAACAGCTGTTATTTTTGCAAACAATCACTGAACAATGCGGCATTTTGTCAAAAATCACGAGCAGTGAAGACGTCACAAGTTGACATTCGACTAATTACCGAAACTGGCATCAGGCCGCTTTGCGGCCAGATGCGTTCGCAAGTGCCACGCCTCCTTGCCATATCTCCTGTTGTTTATATGATCTGAGCATACATGTATTCGCTAATGCACGATTGAACAAGTTACAACTTGTACGCAACATTACTATTGTGCTCGACGCGTAGGGTATTGTTTTGATTCTGATTGTTTAGTTTGACTACATACATACATGAGAGAGGATAGTGGTGCGGCCTAGCGTGTGTTCATTGTTTACTGTTTATTCATAGTGTATTACGTATACGTACCTAGTAATGTAGTCTCAAGCTCAGAAGCGAAAGCACAAAACACTGACAAATAAAGAAACCGCCTAAATCGTAATGAATCTTTCAGTAGTTTAGCAAGTGAATACGGCGTAGGCCGATCTACAATTTATGACATTAAAAAAAACACGAGAAGATTAAACAGTTCGTGTCAACTACTGACGGTGGGCCAGGCAAGAGACAGACACTCAAAAAAGCTGAACACCCAGAAGTGGAAGAAGCTTTATACATGTGGTCATGTGGTTTCTTCAGGAAAGAAATAGGCATGCGCCTATTTCGGGACCCATGTTGGCCATGAAAGCTAAATATTTTTATAAGGAAATAATAAAAAAAGATGATTTTATGGCTAGCAGGGGCGGCTAGAACGTTTTAAAAGTCGTCATGGCATACGTTTAACGTTACAGGATAGAAACTTTCTAATGATGCCACATGCATAGAGCCATTTAAATTGAGATTTTTGCAAAAGGTGAAAGATTTAAAACTTAACCCGTCACAGGTGTACAATGCAGACGAATAAGGGCTTTTTGGCATGTATTACCTAACAAAACTTTTGTTTCCTATGACGAAAAATCCGTACCTGGACGAAAAGTAAGTAAAGAACGTGTAACCATACTACCATGTGCTAACGCTCCGGGTACACACACGCTAAAGATAGTAGTCGTTGGAAAATCTAATAAACCACGTGCATTCAAAAACATTGATTTACCTGTACACTATTTTGGACAAAAAAGTGCGTCGATGACAAAAGATCTTTTCAAAAAGTGGTTTGATGAATGCTTCGTCGCCACTCCTACCAACGATCCACAAATCAGTGTACCTTCGGAAGTAATAGAGCAAATTGCTGCTGAAACACAAATAAGTCCGGAAAATTTGGAAACCTGGTGGCGTGGAATGGATAAAGAGAAAAATATTTTTCACAAAATGTCTGACGAAGAGATTATAAAAGAGATTTCTAGTTATACAACAATTAATCAGGAACATGACGACGAAGTAATTGCAACTACTCCGCAAGTGAAAGCAGAATATGCAATTAACGCCTTTGAGCTGGGTTTGCAATGGGCTGAAGAAAATGGTGCATCCTACAACGAACTTCTACTTTTGAGAAGACTGAGGGACAAAGCTTTAATTTCGCGTTTCAACAATGTAAAATAAAAAAAATTGATGAATATTTTCATGCTTCTTAAATTGATTGATTCATATAGTTTGATTATTTTAGTACATATAAGTACATTTGTTTGTACACAATTATTTCCTAATGTAAAGTTATTGCATGTTTTTTGGTAAATTTTATAGCATTAATGACGTTAATTTTTTAATAAAACGTTATCTTTCTATTGTGTTGTTTAATTTACTAAATTTGACATACATAACGAAGTATGATTTGTAATCTTATCATTGGATCTGTGATTTATCGCATTACAAGGTACTATTTTCTAAAAAAATTCGGACTATAGGGCGTCTTAGGCAGTACTCTATAATCCGACAATTCGATAGTTAGACACTGCCCTGCAAAGTGTTTGTCGCACTACCGGCGATCCACTGTATTCTAGTTCTATGGTTTGCAAGATAAGTAATTTTGCATTTCGTTTATTTTTTGTATTTCACTTTGAAATATTGTTGAGCTACAAGCAGGCATCTGTCACTCTCGCTACCTGTGTGAAATAATTACCTAAAATCGCGAGTCACCGACGGTGTTAGGGTAAGGGTCCATTTGAGATGGGTCAGGTCGCAACGGTGCGGCAAGCATTTTGCGTAGGCATTGCGTCGGCGATTTTTTACAGTCATTCAATTCAATTTTCAGTCAATAGTCAGTTCATTTTTTACGAAAATACATATGTCCCGCTCATTGCAATGTCTACAATGTTTGCGCTTCATGCGTCCACTGGCAGCGGGGCGGGCAGGGCCGAGTCGCATCGACGGAAAAGACGCTTGCCGAGCGATACGCCGACGGATTCCGTCCCGTCCGGCCCGCTCCGCCTCTAATCGACGCGGTATCAACAAAATGTATAGCAAGCGGATTTTTGCGTTGCGATGCGACCCGATGCAGCTCGCCTGGTGGACGCTAACCTTAATACGCACTCGCTGTTAGCGCGTTGTAGGCGATTGGTCAATTTTAACTCTGTTTACGTAAATAGTTTTTTGTAAACACTTTTGTAATTTTTGTTTGTATTTATTTGTCGGAAAGTACAATAGGATAAGCCAATTCTGTGGGAAGTAACAGGATAGCGTTAGTTATTAAAAATGGTAAAAGTGTGAGACATTTGGTAATTCAATCGGCAGTTTTATTGTCACGTACCCTAAGCTACTGTAATACTGTTACGATTTATCCTTGTCACAATCCGGTACGGTCCTTCCCATTTAGGTTAAGTTTAGGAGATTTCCCTTTGCTGCGGACTGGATTGTGCAACAAAATTAGTGAACCTTTGTCAAACCCCTTGTTGTTAATTTTGTGACCATACCGGGTTTTCATCTTTTCAGACATTCGCTGGCCCGATTGTCTGACGAGCTCATAAATTCCATTCATTTTGTTCCGCAAGTCATTTGCATAATCGGTTATGCTGCTTAGGGCATCAGGTGGTATCGCGGTGATCAGGTCTGCATGCAGCCGTAATTCTCTTCCAAAGTTTGCGAAAGCTGGTGTCACTGATGTACTTTCGTAAACAGCGCTTCGATAAGACAACAAAAACGGTGGTATGTGCTTGTCCCAATCTCGTTGCCGATTTTCCACAACTTTTGCTAGGTACCTCTCCAATGTCCGATTGAATGGTTCTACCATTCAATCAGATTGTGAGTGGTAAGAAGTCGTCCTTGTTTTATGAGTATCCTTAACTCGGCAAGTTTCCTGAAATATTTGAGACCCCAAAATAGATGTTTTGCATTGACGGTCCTTGAGCTCCTGGAGTGCGATATCGCAACTTTCATTCCAGCAGAAATGCCGCTTCTCCTCGGTTAGCTTGTGCAGAGGTTTGGCTATATCTGCAAAGTTTTTCACAAATCGCCGACAATAGGAGCATAAACCCAAAAATGTTCTAACCTGCGTCTTATCTTTTTTGGAACCAGCCAATCCTTGACAGCGGAAATTTTCCCTGGATCTGTGCGGATACCTTCTTCTGACACTAGCTACCACAAAAAGTTAACTTGCCGTTTGAATAGTGAACATTTTTACGGACTCAACTTGAGGTTGGCACTCTGAATCTTCATGAGCACGAGTTCCAGGTTTTGAAGGTGTTCCTCAAACGTACGGCCTACGATAATGATGTTATCCAAGTACATCAGACAGGCACCGCCAATTAGCCCGGTAAGTACAAGTTCCATCAACCTTTCAAACGTTGCTGGAGTATTGCACAATCCAAACGGCATTACTTTAAATTGCCACAGACCCTTTCCCGTCGAGAACGCAGTTTTCCCCATGTCTATAGGGTCAATTTCAACTTGCCAGTAGCCACTTTTTCATGTCATCATGTCCAGCGTATCATCAATTATTGGCAAGGGATAGCTGTCCTTTTTCATAACGTCGTTCATACGGCGGTAGTCAACACAAAACAACATGCTGCCGTCCTTAACCAGCACCACGGGTGAACACCATGGACTAGATATTGATTCAATAACACCATCCTTCACCATTCCCTCAATCATGCTTTCCACTCCCTTTTCACGTGCTACCGGCAATCTTCTTGGCTGCTGACGGATAGGCAATTCTTCTCCTGTATTTATTTATCTCCTGTATTTATTTATTAATCGATTATAACTCCTTTAACTTTAAAATAAGTTAAGTTCTTATTAATGGTATTTATTCCAGTTTACGATGCATGTAAAGAATAAAATAAAGCTAATCGTATATCGTATATCTATTTACAGCCCCATTAATATCCACTATTCTTTTATAATTATTTTATAAAAACGTTACCCCCACACTTGGATTTTCTCCTGTATTGCGGAGGCAGCTTACAAACATAAATTGCACAAGGACACACATCCAGACCCGAAACAATTATTTGTAGGATATACAAATACTTGATCCATGCGGGATTCAAATCCGCGGCCGGCACAGCGACTCATTGCTGAGCCACTGCGCCACGGTGCTTATAAATTCGTCCGCACATTGGCCCGAACCGAAGTAAACTGAACGACCTTCCAACGGTGGACGCCGTCACCAACTCTCGGCCATTATGTTCGCCACTCCATTCGCCACTGTGTTGGCCAACGTGTAGAGGCGACATAAAATAAAATATATTCGTCCGCACATTGGCCCGAACCGAAGTAAACTGAACGACGTTCCAACGTGTGGACCACAGAACACATTTACCCTGACGGGGTGTGGACGCCGTCACCAACTCTCGGCCAATATATTCGCCACTACATTCGCCACTGTGTTGGCCAACGTGTAGAGGCGACATTAGAAAAGTTGTAGGTGTACCTACGCATTTGAAATAGTTTTCGGTTGATATAGATAGATAGATAACTCTTTATTACATTTGAACAAAGTTATTACAATAACGGAAAACTTATGATTACAAACGGTGGTCGTTGTGAGGCAGAAATCGCTAAGCTATTTCTGCCTGACAAACCGAACATAAAAGGACATTATTATTTTATATTATGACGGATAGATGCAAAGTGCAATATGAAATAAACAGATTTTTTTAAATAATATTATAATAATATATTAGTAAATTAAAATTATTGTACACAAACACACACACACACACACACACACACACACACACACACACACACACACACACAATATATATATATATACATATATGTGTACAGTAATTTTAATTTAATATATTCAAATATATATTGCAGAGAAAATTTAACAAAAAAATTATCAAGTATTTATGAAAAGAGGAAATACATATAATTTATTATTATGACGGGAACTTCAAATAATATCCCTTAAGTAGTTTTTTAAAAGACTGTAAAGATTGCGCTTTCTGAATGTTAAGTGGTAATGAATTCCAAAGTCGCGTTGCTAGTGAAGTAAATGATTTATTATAAAATGAGCTTACACTGTAAGGAGTATTTAAAGCCAAGCTATACACTGAATGCAAATTGCGTCAGAATTGCAGCGATTCCTAAGTATCCTGTACTTTTCACGATTTATATTACAGGGGTCTTTTTTAAATTTGTAGGAAAAAAGGAGCCAGCGGATGCTTAACTTTAATTTTTTTTATAGGACTAGATATAATTTTTTTTTATAGGATAGGGTGACAAACGAGCACACAGTCTACCTGACGGTAAGTGGTTGCTGCGGCCCATAGACATCTACATGTATCCTTAATTACAAAACAAAATGCAGATGCGTTGTCACCCGTGAGGACTAAGATGGAATGCCTCGTTTCCAGTAAAAATGGTCTCCGATTCTTTACACCCACCATACGAAATACAGCAGCATTAAGCTACTATTTCACGCTGGTATTCTGTGAGAGCGTGGTCCTTCCCCGGTCGAGCCGACATTCGTGCTACAACTACTAACCTAACCTAACCTAACCTAACCTAACCTTTTTTTTTTTTTTACGGGGGGGGAAATCCTCATGGACTGCCTCTGCCTGGGGACAGGCGGAGGGGTGTGCCGGACTCTTACCGGCTAAAACCACCCCGGTGTCTCCTCGCACGTGCACGCGCGGGGCCGCGGGAATCCAAATTCTTCCGCAGCCCCACACTAGTGCTGGCCCGGTCTGTACGGGCCTCGTCTCCTGCACGGGGTAGTGAGGTGTTCAACTACCCCCTGTATCACCTCAGAGGCACGCGCCGACACCCACGCGTGCCTCCGCCTCGGGTCCATCGAATAGGGGGGCGGGGGGCTTCCCCTAGTCCCTCGCCCCTGGACTTATTCATGGGGGCTGGAAAAGGGCGTTGTCCGCCTTTCTCCTGCGCCCGGTGCGCCTTCTGCGGCCAGGGAAGGGAGTCGAGATCTCCCTCTCCCGTTCCGCAGTTTCCTTCTGCGACATCACGTCCTCACAGAAGGACACCACTGCATCCCACGATTCTGCGCTACCGACCATACTCCGCACCAAGGCCGACAGCGACAAATCGCCTCCTACTACATTTGTGAGGACACGGCGCTGCTCCTCCCAAGCTACACACTCGGCGAGCGTGTGTTGCGCCGTGTCCTCCCCGCAATGGACGCAGTGGTGGCACCGAGCGTCCGGCTCCCTGTCTATGCGGCACAGGTACTTGCCAAAGCAGCCGTGCCCCGACAGCACCTGCGTCACCCTAAACGACAGGGAGCCGTGCCTTCTCCCGAGCCAGTCGTCGAGTACTGGCCCGATCGCCTCGACGATAGCGAGGCCGGCGGTAGGGCGCAGAAGCCTTTGCCGCCATTCCGCCACCAAGACCTGACGGAGCTCCTCTCGGCGCAGCGCGATCTGTCGCTGCACCGGCCTCGAGCCCCGTCCCCGCTCTTCCTCGCGCCATCGATATAGTGACGCGAGTACTTTTGCCTCTAGGTCCCAGGGCGGGGATCCGGCCAGGACGCAAGCCGCCTCGTAGGAAATCGTGCGATACCCGCGGGTGACTCTGACGGCCATCGCCCTCTGCGGTTTGCGCAGAATGGCGAGAGTGCTGGCCGTCATGTCCATCGCCCATACAGGGGCCCCATACAGGGCCATGGACCGCACGATTCCCACGCACAACCGCCTACAGGCAGCGCTCGGGCCCCCCAAGTTGGGAAGCAGCGTTGAAAGTGCGCCAGCTGCACGCATCAGCTTGGGCGCCAGCCGCCGGAAGTGGGGCCCAAATTCCCATCGGCTGTCGAGCACCAATCCCAGGTACTTCATGGTGGACTCGACAGCTATCCGGGCCCCGCCGACCACGATGTGCGATCCCGGTGGCGGCGCGCGTCGAAGGCCATGAAACACCATGGCCTCCGACTTGTTAAGGGCCACCTCCAGGCCCAGGCACCGGATGCGGTTCACCACTTGTGAAACCGCAGCCGTGGCAACCAACGCTGCTTCCCTGTGCGAGCTCCCCCGGGCAGTGACGAGCGTGTCGTCCGCATAACAGGTCAAGTCAGCGCCCGACGGGAGCTCACCTCTCAGCACCCAGTCGTAGCCGATGTTCCACAGGAGCGGTCCCAAGACCGATCCCTGCGGAACACCGCACGACATGACGCGTCGACCAGCGCTGTCACGTCCCCAATACGTGACGCATCTCTCCTCAAGGTAGGCCCCTATTGTGCGGCGGAGGTAGGGAGGCACGCGATGGTAATTAAGCGCCTCCCGAATACAACTCCAGGGTAGGGTGTTGAAGGCGTTGGAGATGTCTAATGACACCGCCAGCACCACCCCACCCCGGGATACTGTCTCCTCCGCCAGGGCCCTCACGCGCGTAATAGCGTCTATGGTGGAGCGCCCGCGACGAAAACCAAACTGGTTCTCGTCCAGGTCTGGCCCCACTCTGCACAAGTGGCTGACGAGGCGATCTGCGATGATACGCTCAAGAAGTTTGCCCGCCTCGTCGAGCAGCACTATGGGCCGGTACGCGGACGGTGAGTCCGCGGGGCGCCCCTCCTTCCTGAGTAGGACCAGCCTTCCCTCCTTCCACACACTGGGAAGCTGACGCTGCTCGAGACATGCCGTGAAGAGCCCCCTCAGCTGGGGCTCCAGCTCCTTCAGAGCCAGGACGGGAGCTCGACCAGGAACTCCGTCGGGTCCGGGCGCTGTGTTCTTGGCCCGAAGTCGCGCCATGGCCGCTCTCATCTCTGCTTGCGTCACCTTGGGGACATCGGTGCTCTCCTCCTCTGGAGAGTCTGTGGCTGAGGGCGAAGCCATCGCCGGGGGAACGTGTTCCACTCGTTCAGGGAAGAGAACTGATACCACCGTCTCTAGCAACTGGGGTTGCATTGTTTGCGTTAGTGGAGGCGCCCAGGAACGCAACTTGCCCCGTACCCAACGGTAGGGGCGCCCCCACGGATCCCGATCTAGGGACCCCAGCAGCTCCTCCCTGGCACGCGACTTCGAGTCGCCGATGGCCAGCCACAGAGTCTCCTTAGACGCGCGGTACACCCCATACAGCGCGTCCTCCTCGGCGGAATCCCGTCGACGCCGTCTCCGGTATCGGGTGTACCGGCGTCGGGCCGCAACGCACGCTATGCGCAATTGCGCGATCTCGGCGGTCCACCAGTACACCTGGTGCCTTGCGGACCGTTGGCGGACACGGGGCATGGACGCGTCACAGATCTGCGTCATCGCCCCGCGAAACCATAGCGTCACTGCTTCGACGTCGACGGTACTGTCCGTTGCCGACTCCCAGATCCAGGACTGGACTAAGGCAGCTTCCTCGAGTAGTTCCCTGTCGATGCGCTTAAGCGCCCAACGCGGGCCGTCGTTAATCGGGGTAGTTGGATGGCGGCCTCTCGCAGTCTGGGCAGAGACGTCGAACCGGATATACCGATGGTCCGACAACGTCTCCACCCTTACGGCGACACGCCAGTCGCGGACTCGGCTGGCGACAGAGGGGCTGGCAAACGAGACGTCCACTATCGACCCGCCCCGCTGCCGCACGCACGTGTATTCCGAACCCCGATTCAGGACGACCAGACCAGTTGTCACTGTCCACTCTTCTAGCACCTCGCCCCGAGGATCAGTGACCGGAGATCCCCACGCTGATGACTTTGCGTTGAGATCCCCGAGCACCAGAACGGGACGAGGGTGATAGCGGCCTACGACGGCGCCCAACTCGACAAGGAAACCCTCAAAGTCGGCGAGACTCTTGTTGGGGGAGAAATACGCCCCCACAATAACGATACCACCCGAGACCGCAGCAACCCAGCCACGGCCCCGAGACGGTTCGATCAGAGTCTCGCCAATAATGGCCACCAAACCGTCAGCGCATCCCAGCCAGTTGTCACGGGCGGGAATGAAGTACGGTTCGGCGACCACAGCCACGTGAATCGACCACTCTGCCAAGCTCTGGAGTAGGAGATCCTGAGCTCTGGCACAGTGGTTGATGTTGCCCTGGAGAAAATGGAACTTTGCCATTATTGGCATTCCATTTCCTTCTCAACGGTCCTGGGCCGGGAGTCGCCCGCGGAGCTACTGGCCTGTGTGGGCAGCGAGGTTAACTCGGCAGGCTTGCTGCTCCTCTTCTTTTCTTTTTTGGCCTTGGACTTGCTGGTAGGCGCCCCACAGGCCCCTCCGCCTACTCTGTGCTCCGCTGGCCTTCCCGCAGCAGAGCAAAGGCTGCAGTTGAACGCCGCGGTGCACAGGGCCGCCTTGTGGCCAGGCTGGCCGCAGCGGTAACAAAGGTCACTGCGGTCAACCTCGGCGGTGCACTTCGCCCGGACGTGCCCTTTTTCGAGGCACCGGAAGCACTGCAAAGCCCGGGGCTGTAGCAGCTTCGTCCTTGCCGCCACCCAGCCTACCAGCAATCTGCCGCTATCGGCAAACTTCTTTGCCGCCGCTACAGGGCACCGAACCCAGACCGCGCCAAGTCCGGTGGCATCGGTGCGTATATCGCCGGCCCGCACCTTGTCCGGCGGACACTCTCCGCTTCTGGCAACGGCCGCCACCACCTCCTCAGATGTCACGGAGTCGTCCAGGCCAGCAATCCGCAATTCTGCGGTTTTCATTGGTCTGGAGACCCGGACGTCCTCAGGGTTGAGGACCTCTCTCATCTTGGCGGCCAATGCGTCCGCCTTTTCGGCACTGTCGCTCACAGTGCCAGCCACCTCGAACAGCCGCGCACCCGTGGCAGCCTGCCTGAGGGTGACGGACTGAAGGCCAAGATCTGATAATTTAATCTTGGCCTTGGCCTCAGTGATGACCGACTGGTACGTCACGCCACGCTCCACAGCTCCGGGCTGCAATGTTATTGTCACCGCATTGGACCGCGGAACACGTACAGCCGATTTTTTGCGACCGCCTTTGGCAGTCCGCCGCTCAGGTTGAGGAGCCGTCTTTGCGGTTCCACCTGGGGCATGTGCAGCTGCTGCGGCCTTCTTGGCCTAACCTAACCTAACCTATACTACCAATATAACTGCAGCATGGCTCTACCACGTATAAAGCTCGTAATTGCTCGAAAAGGTGCATGCTTGTCGTACAGTTGCATTAAAAAGGAATTTAAAAGACGCACTTGTTCGTCAACGTCTGAGGTCTCATCAATTATCGACCGGCATGGCAGCATCATTTTCAAGATAGTCTACGTCTATTTTAGCAAAATTACGTAGCAGAAGAACACGGAACTTGACTTTTGGTGATCGTAATTTATAAGACAAAAACAACAGATCATGGTAAGAAAAAGCATCGGCATTGTACTGTCCGTGTTTGAATTATATATTCATCTGGAGGGGAAACAATTATTAAATCAAGAAGAGAAGGGGTACTATTAGGAAAGTAATGGGTAGGATTAGAAGGCAAAATGTAAAGATTACATGAGTCAACTACGGACTTTAATTTCTTTGAGCGGACATCATTTTTAAGAAGACACGTATTGAAGTCACCCATAATGATAACATGTTTACATGTCGGAATCAATTCTTCCAAAGTTTTTTTAAAGGCAGAAAAATAATTAACAGAGATAGAGGGACTATAAAAAACGCCTAAAAGAACTTTGAAGGAAGAAAGTGTTACTTCAATAAAAAGATGTTCTGCTGCACTTTCAACAATTGAACTGGAACATATGCTGACTATGGAGTAACGAATATCTTTACAAAGGTATATGGCAACCCCACCACCAGTTCTGATGTGTCAGTCATTACGCAACATATGAAAACCTGGGATTGCATAAGAAACGGATGGTAAACAAGGCTTAAGCCAAGTTTCAGAAACCAGAATTGCATGAATGTTTTTGTTGTTTAAACTTGTCAGCATATCAGGATAGTGTGCGGGAATGCTCTGTGCATTTATGTGTATTGAAATTATTAGCACAATCTAAGAAGCAAGAATCTAAGGAAGAATTGAGAGAGAGAGAGAGAGAGAGTACTGTGAAAAATGTCATCTTCGTCATCTGAAGTACCCGAGGAGCAAGTCTCAAAAGAGCTAGAGCCTAAGTTAATATCATTTAGGGAAGTATTCATCATAATTTATTTAAATTAATATAATACTTTTAAAATAAAAATAATAGAGAACGATAATGATATATTTACGCGAACACTATACATTGATTAAAACTAAAACTACTTTTACGTATTTTATCGCGTTTTATTTATTATTAATACCCGACGTTTCGGGTGCTTTCCAGCACCCATGGTCACGGGGGACTGAGGTGACTGACGTCCCGATGTCAAAGTTAACCCGGAATACCTTCAGCTTTTTAATTATTGTCTTTGGTCCGATCTACGCAGAATGAACTAACTGTGTTTTGAAGTCTTGCAGTGGTATGCTTGGGTTTAGTTTTAATTCTATTAATTATAGGATCCCAAGCAGGTGGTAGTACCCAGCATCCTTCTCATCATCATCCTATCATTCTTGGTAGGAATCGATGTTCTTTCGCGAGGATTTGTGGTCTATCAAATCTGATGTAATGGTTGGGGCCATCTAGAATATGATCGCAAACTGCAGACTTCCCGGAACGTTGATGCTTCACGTCAGCTATGTGTTCTTTTATGCGGGTTCTAATTGATCTCTTTGTTTGCCCTGTATATGAGAGACTACAATCACAATCAAGCTTGTACACTCCTGCATCTTGTAGAAGAATATGACACTTGACGGATGGTAAGAATTGACTAATATTCTTCGGCGGCTTGTAGAATGTTCTAATAGAAGCTCGCTTCAAGATGTAGCCAATCTTGTCTGTGACACCTCTGACATATGGTAGTACAGCAGGCACACGCTCGACTGTGGCCGGCTTCACTCGGTCAATGTGACGGAGGCGTGGGACCCGAAGCTTGTCGTGCAGAACCTGCTTGACATGCTGAAGCTCGGCGGCCAGGTGTTTGCTGTCACAGATCCCTCCTGCTCTCTGTAACAAAGATTTGCCCACGGTAGCTAACTGTGAAGGATGATGGTGAGATTCACCATTTAAGTATCGGTTTGTATGGGTCTTTTTTCTATACACACACTGTATTGTTAGGATTTCGGATGACTAACACATCTAGGAAAGCTAAGGAATTATTTGCCTCTAACTCCATACTAAATTGAATTTTAGAGTTTATGGAATTAAGATGTTCTAAAAATGCAGTTACTTTGTCTGATGATAAAATTTTGAAAGTATCGTCTACGTACTGTTTGTAGAACCTTGGGGTAACAGGTGCAGTAAGGAGGGCTTTCTCCTCAAAGTCTTCCATGAATATATCAGCGACAATGGGAGATACAGGTGAGCCCATCGCAACCCATCTACTTGCTTGTAAAACTCTTCCTTCCACAATAGATAGCCAGATGTAAGGCAATGTCTTAAATAAAGTGTCGTAATAAAGCTATTGAATTGATTTGAGCCCAAATCAAAGGCTAGTTCTTATATGTAATGTCTTAAATGCAAACATATTAACTCTACTTAAACACGCACGAGGTGAAAATATAATATGCTTTTATAGGCTATGCAGCACGACACAACAACAAGCCACCTTTCACAGTAAAGAAGGTGGAAGGTTTACTGAAGAAAGCATGTGTCCATATCACTAAGGAGAATTGGGCAAAAGTGGTGGAGAAAATAAGGAAAATTATTATGGATGACTTTGAAAGGGACATTCATTTTAATTACATTATTGAAAATCAAGGAGATGAGAATGGCTATATTCTGAATGATGAAATTTTGAGTTTAAAGAGATGGAAGGAATATTTTGAAAGCGTTTTTATGAGTAAGGAGACAACGTATAAAATAAATGAAGTAGAAACTCCGAAAGAAGAGAAAAGAGGTAACGAGATAAGTATAGAAGAAATAATGAAAGCAATGAAAAGCATGAAAGCAGGTAAGGCTGCCGGATATGAAAGATTTTCACTCGAAATGCTAAGGGCTGGAGAGGAAGTGGTGGCAGGCCTGCTGCACACTTTGTTTAATTTATGCTGGGAACTGAAGCGGGTACCGGTAGACTGGTGCAAAGCCGTGATAGTCCCAGTATATAAAGGAAAAGGGTCGCAGCAGGACTGTAAAAACTACCGTGGTATCAGCCTTCTTAGCATTGTGGGAAAACTGTATGCTAAGGTACTGATTGAAAGGGTCATGAAAGAAAATGAAGAATTTGGGATTGCAAGCGGGATTTAGAAAGGAAATGGGATGTACAGATCAAGTCTTTTCCATGTGCATGATCGCTGAAAAGTTTTTGGCCAAATACCAAAAGGTTTTTTGTGCGTTCATGGACTTGGAAAAGGCCTATGACAGAGTGGATAGGGATGTGCTATGGCAAACACTGAATTCATTTGGGTTGAACGCTGGCTTGATACAGGCATTGGAGTCGCTATATAGGGACTCTATTGCTTGTGTTAGGATCAACGGGGTATACTCGGACTGGCTTGGCATCCATAAAGGTGTTGTGTGCAAGAACAGTTGTTTGCAAAAATTGAAAGGTGAAGAATGCGGATTAAAAATGGGTGAGTTAACCATCAAATGCCTTTTGTACGCCGATGATCAAGTTATTCTTGCGTCGTCGGCAGCCGAGCTGCAAATGATGGTTACATTAATGAACAGATCATTAAAAGAAAGGGGTATGAAAGTGAACGCAAGTAAGACGAAAGTTATGGTTTTTGAAAGCGAAGAAAGTAAGACGATATGTGAAATAAGAATAGAAGGGAAGTTGATCGAGCAAGTAGATGAGTTTGTATACCTGGGTTTCGTATTTAGCGGGGATGGGAGATGTGATAAGGATATAGAACAACGAGTGAATGCAGGAAATAGAATAAATGGGGCCTTACACTCTATTGTGAAGAGTCAAAACGTGTCGAATAAGGCACGTATGGCAATTCACAATGCTGTGTTGGTCCCTACTTTAACGTATGGTAGTGAAAGTTGGGTGTGGCAGAGAAGCCTGATAGTAGAATGAACGCAGTTGAAATGCGGGCTGAATCTGAATGACAGGGTAAGAAATTGTGTAATAAGAAAAGAGTGTGGTTTGCAAGATGATGTTGTGACCAGGATTAAGAAAGGAATGTTTCGGTGTTTTGGTCATGTGGAAAGAATGAATGAGGAAAGAGTGACAAAGAAAATTTATGTTGCAGAAGTGAATGACAGAGTCGGAAAGGGACGTTCTAGGCGAAAATTTATCGACCAAATTGGCGATTTATTGAAAATGAACCAAATTAGGAGTACCTTTAACCGACGAGCATGTATGCGTAGGTGTATGGATGTGAAGGAGGCGAGAGAGGTGTGTTAGGATCATGCCAAATGGAAGTCTGTAGTCTCTGCCTACCCCTCTGGGTGATAGGCGTAAGTGTTTATGCATGTATATAAAAAACTGCTACAATTTATAAGAAGGTAAATTTTGACGGCGTATTGACGATCGTAATAGCTCAAGTGGGATATCGGGCGGTCGCGACTCCGACTTTTTTTCATCAATGATTTCGAGCCCTTTTTTAGTAATTTTATTAAAATACGAAAATTCAAATTAAACTAATTACACTCATGATTTTTTATTCAAATAATCAGTTCAGTTTTTTCTGTTATGTCAGTAAGATCAAAAAATATTATTCATGTTTCATCAATATGTAATTTGAATCTAAATACAATTTCCAAAAAAGAAAATAACGAGGAAAGCTCGGTCATTCAGGTACTTATTGAAATAGTAGGTAAAATATAATTTCAGTTTTTGTTGCTTTAAAGCAATGTTTAACAGAGTAAGTTTATTCACATAGATAAGTTCTTTTTATTCTTTTCGTTTAATTACCTACTTTTTAACAATATCATTACGGCCAAGCATGAATCAAATTTTAGTTAGAATATTTCGATTACCGGTTAAATCGGATAAAAGGACAGAGGTTATTGTACTAACGCATATTTTTATCCATATGTTGCTGGAAAGGTATGGATAAACATAAACAGACATAAACACTCGTGCCTGTCACCCAGAGAAGGAGACAGAGACTACAGACTTCCATTTAGCACGATCCCATAACTCTTTCGCTTCCTCCACATCCATACGAGTATACCTACGCAAACATGCTCGTCGGTTAAGGGTAGGTACTCTTAATTTGGTCCATTTTTAATAAATCGCCAATTTGGTCGACAAAGTTTCGCCTACGGCGTCCCTTTCTGACTCTTCCATACATTTCTGCAACATATGTTTGCTTTGCCAGTCTTTCCCCATTCATTATTTTTACACGACTGAACCAACGAAGCATTCCTTTCTTAATCCTGGTCACAGCATCATCTTGCAAACCACACTCTTCTTTTATCACACAGTTTCTCACCTGTCACTCAGATTCAGCCCTAACATACTCCTTAGCGACCGCATTTCTACTGCATTTACTCTATTCTCGTGCTTCTTCTGCCACACCCAACTTCCAATACCATACGTTAAAGTAGGGACTAATATAGCATTGTGAATTGCCATAAGTATACAATCCAAATAAAATATACACATGAATTAATAAAAAGACTAGTAAATCGCACGGTGGTGGCCGGCTGATTATCCGGATGGTACGGATGATCTCGCGAGTTTCGCCGCGAGAGACGATTGTAAAATTATCGACGGGAATTATTCCGAACAATTCCTCTGAGTACCCTCGTAGTAGGTGTGGTAAAATATGTAAAAAGGTAGAGATCCAAGAACATATAGCTCGAAGAACCGGACACCGATGGGAAAAAAGGTTCTCAAGTGGCAGCCTCGTACTGGTAGGTGAAGTGTAGGGTGACGCCCTACTAGACGGAGTGACGACCTGGTAAGACACGCATGAAGTCGATGAATGCAGATTGCTCAGAACCATGTTTTCTGGAATTCCTTTGGGGACCCCTATGTTCAGCAGTGGCCTTGTAAAGGGTTGTAATGATGAAGAATGGTGATGCAAAAAGATGCAACATCTCTTCGCCGCGCCAATGAGTCAAGCCGATCAGGGATAACTTGGTCGTCGACGGCTCGTGCCACTCTGCGCTGGATAGGAGCAGTTGTAGAACGAATGGGTCTGCTCTACCGGGGAAAGACCAGGCTCTCACAGAATACCAGCGTAAAATAGCTTCTGTGTTTCGTATGGTGAGTGCATAGTATGAGAGAACTGGAGACCTTTTGACTGGAAACGAGGCATTCTATTTTAGTTCTCAGGTGTAACAAAGCCATTGCATTTTGATCCATAATCAAGGGTGAATAGAGATGCCTGTGGGCCACAGCTTCCACTTCCAATCAAGTGGACTGTTTGCTTGTTTGTCCCCCTTATTCAATAGAAAAAGGCTCTCAAAAGGCGATGTTCTGACTTTACCAGGCATTACCTATTAGGATATAACTTCGCCTCCAGGTCCTTCGAATACCAGGCGGTGAGGTTACATTTCTTGTTGTAGGTACTGTTGTGTACATTCCGGGCCGCCGATGCAACCAGGCCTGATAACACCGCTTACTGCATAATTTAGTCTTACAGAAGTGGCCAAACCAAAGCTGAGATAATATGTCTCTGATGGATGCAACAAATTATAGAATAAATAGTTTTATTCCCTAAAGCGCACATCAGTGACAGAATAAACAATAATTCTGGAATCATCCGGCAAGATACAAACTTACCCCCATGAGTAAGATGCAATAAAAGACCGCATTCCGTCAACCTATAGTATCATACACGGTGACACCGTAGTACTCTGATAAGATAGTGGTCCGAAGAACCAAGAGACCTGATATCCGTCCGGATTAGAGGTCATCAGAAGGTCGAACCAGGAAGGTACATAATCTTCCACATTTGTGATCCATGAATTTTTTGTATATGTTGAGGGAAAGTCATAAAATGTTCTCCCCGCATTTATGATTGAGCGAGAACGGAGCGATGGTGTTGTAGCTGGGATTTTGTATTATTTGGATGTGGTCGATAAGTAGGTCCGCATCAGTTGTATTATCCTATAGAGGCTAACGTAAACACGGGTATGGTAGTCATTGTCTACGCGTAGGCAAAGGACACTGTATCTCTCTGACGCAAACTCCAGCCCGAGGCGCAAAGGAGTAGGAGTGGTCCAATTTGCATTCTGGGTGAGAAAGTTGCGAAGTATCAGCCGGAGAGGATCCCTGTGTCTCAATTAATGAGAGGAAGGCCGGTTACGTCGTCTCCAGTTTGTAGTGGACGGCGTTAAGGTTCGAGTGAAGGCCCCTGATGATACAAAAATACACTACAAGCGTGGGTGGGGTCGCCTCAGTCTCGATGGTTTGGTTGCCCCGAGCAATGTTAATGTTAAAGGTGCGAGTCGTATTGAATGAATATAGGTTTTTGTATCTATATTCTATCAGTGTTCATGGTTTTGACAAAATAGGTTAAAATAATTGTATATCGAATATTCAGTCTTTTAATGCTGTTATAAAATGTATATCTGCGATTTTATGCAGTCAGAAAATTACATTTGTTGATTTTCTAATAGACAAATAATTCAAAATACTGAGGTATTTCATTTTTACACAGAAAACATCTCAAACTGTTTTTCTTTTTAGGACGTTGCAATTCCGAGTTGGAATTTTTTTATCATTAGAAGAAATTTTGTCTTCAAAAATATCTGTATTTAATAAAGCTATGCATCTATTGAATAAAAGTGATTCTTTTTTAATATTAGTTAATTTTGTCTTTAAACTTGAGGAATACCAGTGGAACGTGTGTTTTTGCTTTATATTTTCTTTTAATCTTTGATTATGTGTATGTAAAACTTCTTCTAGCCCTCCGCCCACTTTGTATGCATTACTTGCTGGTGTTTTAAGAATATTCAGTTTAAAACGTTCAGAACGAAAAATTGGTCCTTGTATTACTGCCGGTATACATGAAAATGTCTCAAACCTATATTTTCCAGGTCCAGGTGTTTCATCCACATTTTGGACAGGAATCCAATTGTGCCATGGTTGAAAACGTGCTTCCGAAGAATGAAAAGGTGCTGTATTTTGCAATTGTAAAGATCTTCTAGATACTAAATAGATATGAGAAAAATCCGCCGGACCGGGTTCTTGCGACTTTCTTTTCAGCGGTTTTAGCCTTTTAGTGCGGGACTTAAACATCCAATTCGGGGAAGAGGTAACACCTTTATAATCATTATCTTGTTTGTTTAGAGAACACTCATTGTGATTGGTAATATCGGTTACTATTTTTATATCCGTAAATCGCGCTGAAGAAGAACCGAATGGTGCCATCTGGCAATGTGAAAATTGACAAATACTGTAATCCGTATCATAGAAAGCAGGACCAGGGCCAATGTTGCTGACAGACATGAATCTTTTACTTTTTACTCCAAAAGGAGCTCGTTCAGGTAGTGTAGCCAGGCAACACTTTTTTTGTAGTTCTGGTATGTCAAAATCACGCTTAACTCTATAATCGCTTGGTCCTGGAATATCATCCACTTTTTTTGACAAAAATCTTTCAGCTTTTGAGCCTAACAGTTGTAGTTCTGGGCCTTTAGGAAGTCTAGGATCGTAAGTTCCTGGACCAGGATGGTTTTCTTTGAAGTTTTTTAGTTGAATTGCTTCAATATATCGATATTGCTTTGAAAATTTACATCTACTTGCGCGTATTTTTTCAGTACATTGACTTGCTAGAGTTGGTTGTTTTTCGAGAGTGTAGTCAGCAGGTCCAGGTTTAATATCATAATTTTTAAAAGTTCTACTTGATGTCCTGCGACTCCACTTGCATCCTTTATAAAAAGCAGTCAGTTCGTTTACTTTCACATCGCGAATAGGAGGAGGTAATTCTTCAATTTTTTGAAGTCTCCGTTTTTTTGTGCCATCGGCAAAAATAATAAATCCATTGTCGTTTTTTGATGGAACTGACAAGCCTGATTCTATCATGGATCGTGGTGGATGCCCTATGAATATTTTTCTCTGATTTTTAACTTTATTAAAGGTTGATTCTTTATTTTTAGTCTCATCATTTTCGATTTCACATTCACATGTATTTTGAATACCACACTGGCAAAGCATACTATCTAAATCTTTTTGACTAAAAGCTTGATATGTAAATCGTGGTAGTTTTGACATCATTGACGAACAGTTCGGAATTCTATGAGGTGTGTCTGCGTAATACATAGCGTGAGTCCAAATCTTTTTTGCTGACTGAGAAACACGAGGAGTTTTCGATAGGAATGGGGCAATATGTGGTTTTATTTTAATGTTATTCCGTGTTTCATATGCACCTGGGTCTATAAGAGTAAAATTTTTAGGTAATCGTGAAAATCTATCTCCTAAACTGTAAGCCATTTTCTCTGAATTTTTATAGATAAAATTATTGAATCATTTGATTTGACAACTGGTTGCCAAAGTATAAATTTTCAGTTTATACAAAGGTACTCTGTGGTATAAATCATAGATTAATATGGAGGTATGAATACTATGTGTTGACAGACACACAGTACATAACCGAATTGGATTAAATTTTTGTAATGCCAATTTTATATGCTGACTAACGATCTGCCCCGGCTTCGCACGACTGTTTTCTAGCTCTTGACAACAACGTTACTTACTGTGTCCAATCGTGAGTATGAGTGTTCATCAAAATCGGTGCAGCCGTTATCAAGTGATGATCTTTTATACATGCGGCAATTGATTTAAAATATATATATATATATATATATATATATATATGATTTTTATACATATATATTTATATATATATAAAATATATATATATATATATATATATATATATATATATATATATATATATATATATATATATATATATATATATATTTATATATTGAAAAAATACGCGCAAGTAGATGTAAATTTTCAAAGCAATATCGATATATTGAAGCAATTCAACTAAAAAACTTCAAAGAAAACCATCCTGGTCCAGGAACTTACGATCCTAGACTTCCTAAAGGCCCAGAACTACAACTGTTAGGCTCAAAAGCTGAAAGATTTTTGTCAAAAAAAGTGGATGATATTCCAGGACCAAGCGATTATAGAGTTAAGCGTGATTTTGACATACCAGAACTACAAAAAAAGTGTTGCCTGGCTACACTACCTGAACGAGCTCCTTTTGCAGTAAAAAGTAAAAGATTCATGTCTGTCAGCAACATTGGCCCTGGTCCTGCTTTCTATGATACGGATTACAGTATTTGTCAATTTTCACATTGCCAGATGGCACCATTCGGTTCTTCTTCAGCGCGATTTACGGATATAAAAATAGTAACCGATATTACCAATCACAATGAGTGTTCTCTAAACAAACAAGATAATGATTATAAAGGTGTTACCTCTTCCCCGAATTGGATGTTTAAGTCCCGCACTAAAAGGCTAAAACCGCTGAAAAGAAAGTCGCAAGAACCCGGTCCGGCGGATTTTTCTCATATCTATTTAGTATCTAGAAGATCTTTACAATTGCAAAATACAGCACCTTTTCATTCTTCGGAAGCACGTTTTCAACCATGGCACAATTGGATTCCTGTCCAAAATGTGGATGAAACACCTGGACCTGGAAAATATAGGTTTGAGACATTTTCATGTATACCGGCAGTAATACAAGGACCAATTTTTCGTTCTGAACGTTTTAAACTGAATATTCTTAAAACACCAGCAAGTAATGCATACAAAGTGGGCGGAGGGCTAGAAGAAGTTTTACATACACATAATCAAAGATTAAAAGAAAATATAAAGCAAAAACACACGTTCCACTGGTATTCCTCAAGTTTAAAGACAAAATTGACTAATATTAAAAAAGAATCACTTTTATTCAATAGATGCATAGCTTTATTAAATACAGATATTTTTGAAGACAAAATTTCTTCTAATGATAAAAAAAATTCCAACTCGGAATTGCAACGTCCTAAAAAGAAAAACAGTTTAAGATGTTTTCTGTGTAAAAATGAAATACCTCAGTATTTTGAATTATTTGTCTATTAGAAAATCAACAAATGTAATTTTCTGACTGCATAAAATCGCAGATATACATTTTATAACAGCATTAAAAGACTGAATATTCGATATACAATTATTTTAACACAACTGGCTTGGCTGGACAACTGGTTGCCAAAGTATAAATTTTCAGTTTATACAAAGGTACTCTGTGGTATAAATCATAGATTAATATGGAGGTATGAATACTATGTGTTGACAGACACACAGTACATAACCGAATTGGATTAAATTTTTGTAATGCCAATTTTATATGCTGACTAACGATCTGCCCCGGCTTCGCACGACTGTTTTCTAGCTCTTGACAACAACGTTACTTACTGTGTCCAATCGTGAGTATGAGTGTTCATCAAAATCGGTGCAGCCGTTATCAAGTGATGATCTTTTATACATGCGGCAATTGATTTGATATATATATATATATATATATATATATATATATATATATATATATATATATATATATATATATATATATATATATATATATATATGTATGTGTGTGTGTGTGTGTGTGTGTGTGTGTGTGTGTGCGCGAGTTGTTTGTGTGTGTGTGCGCGCGCGTATGTGTGTGTGTGCGGGCGTGCGCAAGCGCGCGCGCACACACACTGTGTTCGTAAGTGTGCACGCATGTGTGTGTAGTTGTGTTCATACGTGTGTGCGGTTGTGCGTGTGTTTGCTTTTGTGTGTGGGTACAAGTGTGTGCCGATGCATGCGTGCGAGTGTGAGTGCGCGTTTTGTGTGTGCGTGTGGGTGTATGTTCCTGTTCGCGCGCACGCGCGCGCGCGCGTGTGTGTGTGTGTGTGTGCGTGCGTGCGTGTGTCCACTGTTTTGTTTTGTGCGTGTCCGTGAATGTGTGTGTTCGTTCGTGCGCGCACGTGTGTGTGAGTGAGTGTGCGTGTGTGTGTGTGTGCGAGGGCACGCGCGTGTATGTATGCGTGCGACCGCGTGCGCGTATGTGTATGTGTTCGCGCGCGTGTATGTATGTGTGCGCGCGAGTGTGTGTATGTGTATGTGTGTTTGTGTCTGTGTTTGTGAGTGTGTAGGTGTGCGTGTGCGTGCGTGCGGGTGTGTGCGCGTGCGTGTGTGTTCGTCTAAGTGCGTGTTTGTGTGTGAGCGCAGAAAACGGAGACTAAGAATGGAGACGTGGTGGAAGCGGAGGTTAATGCAGCGTAGTTTGTGGTGAAGGCGGAGGAGAGGAATTTGTAGCGAAGACGGAGATAGTGGAAACGGTGAGAGTGGGGTCAGAAGTGGGTCGACCTTGGATTGTGTTGGAGGCGGAAAGAATAGTCACAGCGAGTGGTGGTGGCGGCGGATGAAACGGGGTTTATGGTGGAGGCGGAGGTTGCGAAGATGGAGAACGAAGGCTCAGAGAGGACTGCGGTGGTAGATGTGGAGGCGTAGGTGGCAGAGGTGGTGGTGGGTGCACTGGAGTGCAGTAAAGTGGGTACCGCGTGAGGGCAAGTGAGGCTCACGTAAAAAACAGTTGGTTACAGCGAAAAACAGTGTGGCTAGTAAGTGGATATCGATACTGGATATCGATAAGGATGTTACTACGAGGTTATTAATTTTTCCGAATATCAGCTTAGCTACCTATTGGTACTAGAGACAAAGTGAAAAGAACTTTTGTTATGTGACGGTTTCATCATAACTAACAAAACACACCCAAACTCGGCATATCTAGTTCTACTAGTCCAGGTGTTACAGTATTAGTTACCGAAGTACATCTTCAGGTTACTTCAGCAAATCCGGAGGTAAGGACTCATCATAACTAACAAAACGAGCCCAAACTCGGCACACCCAGTTCTACTAGTCCAGAAGTTTCAGTAGTAATCACCGAATTACATTTTGAGGTCAATCCATCAAGACCGGAGGTAAGGTCTCATGATAATATCGCATGTAATAGTTCGATTCTATACCTATCAATTTTGTAAACGCGTCCTTAGAAATCTTGATTATGAAGATGTAGAAAACATGTTAACCGGTTTATGGTAAAGTGCCCGCACTATATATAATATATATATATATATATATATATATATATATATATAGCCAACAAGCCAGCTCCAATGGTATCCTGAAGGCATTTTCTGACAGGTTTGAGGTCAGTACCTGAACCATTGTCATATGGTGCACGTGCTGACTAATCGGGCCTGTCTTAGATATAGTTTCAAAATTAGGTAGTTTTAAGTTTTACTAACATTAGTTTTTAAGATTTGTATTATTACTAACATCTATGATCCTTGTGGTCGAAATAAACGACTTTTTTTTAATGTATTACTCCACAACTCGACAGTGCCTGTTCTTGTAGCGGAAGTGGTAGCAACGGCGACATAAGGTATTCATCTGAGTGCGTGTTTGTGTGTGTGTGTGTGGTGTGTGTGTGTGTGTGTGTGTGTGTGTGTGTGTGTGTGTGTCTGCGTGTGTGTGTGTGTGCGTGCGTGCGTTAGTTGTGTGTGTGTGTGTGTGTGTGCTTGCACACGTGGGTGTGTGAGTTTGTGTGCGCGCGTGCGTGTCGGTGTATGTGCGTTCATGTGTGTTCGTCTGAATGCATGTGCGTGTGCGTGTGTGTGAGTGTATGTGTGCGTGTGTTTGTGCGGTTGTCTGCTTGTGTATGCGCGTGCGCGCGTCGCGCGTGTGTGTGTATGTTTGTGTGTATGAATATGTGTGCGTGTGTGTGAATGCGTGTGCATTTGCGCATGTGTGCATGTGTGTGTGTGTGTGTGTACGTGGGTGCATGTGTGCGTGTGTCCATTGTTGTGTTTGTGTGTGTGCGTGTGTGAGTGTCTGAATGCGTTAGTGCGTGTGCGCATGTGTGTGTGTGTGTGTGTGTGTGTGTGTGTGTGTGTGTGTGTGTGTGTGTGTTTACCATAAACCGGTTAACATGTTTTCTACATCTTCATAATCAAGATTTCTAAGGACGCGTTTACAAAATAGATAGGTATAGAATCGATCTATTACATGCGATATTATCATGAGTCTTGATGGATTGACCTCAAAATGTAATTCGGTGATTACTACTGAAACTTCTGGACTAGTAGAACTAGGTGTGCCGAGTTTGGGCTCGTTTTGTTAGTTATGATGAGTCCTTACCTCCGGACTTGCTGAAGTAACCTGAAGATGTTCTTCGGTAACTAATACTGTAACACCTGGATTAGTAGAACTAGATATGCCGAGTTTGGGTGTGTTTTGTTAGTTATGATGAAACCGTCACATAACAAAAGTTCTTTTCACTTTGTCTCTAGTACCAATAGGTAGCCAGGTAGCTGATATTGAACCCTGAACTTTTGATTTGATTTTGATTTTGATTTGATTGAACACCCTGAACGCATTATTGTATTGAACGCGCATTTAATCTGTAGCTTGTACTGCCAAAGATACGAAACGGCAAGGTCGCGGCTGCTTTCAGTCAATCCGAACGTTTATCTTATCGTTTGCTGTGCTATGATTGGCTCATTTAAATCGGATCAACATTTTCCGTAACCATCTCAAGGTGGATTTGTATATCGGATCAACTTCAGCAAACGCTAGCAAACAGGCTTGTGAGTGCAGATGTTAATCCGGTCGGAGCCACATTAGGTACCACAGATGCATATTGGATCAACAAAAGGCGCCAGATCAACATGCGTTTTCGGATCAACAAAGTGCTCGCGTGAGGTCGCGTCCGATCAACATAATATACCGTAAAGAGATATATATATATATATATATATATATATATATATATATATATATATATATATATATATATATATATATATATATATATATATTTATATGAGAGATAACGCTCTACGAAGCCGAAATTAGCTGATTGTCTCTTTCCAAAGGTCGATGTGCAATATTTATCGCCGGGTACTGTACCTCAGTATTTTTAGTTATTTATTAGAAAATCAACAAATGTAATTTTCTGACTACATAATATCATCGATATACATTTTCTAACAGCATTAAAATACTGAATATTCGATACACAATTATTTTAGCTTATTTTGTCAAAACTATGAAAACTGATAGATATAGATACAAAAAGCTATTTTCATTCAATACGACTCGCACCTTTAACACTAACATTGCTCGGGGCAACCAAACCATCGAGACTAAGGCAACCCCACCCACGCTAGTAGTGTATTTTTGTATCATCAGGGGCCTTTATTCGAACCTTAACACCGTCCATTACAAACTGGGGACGACGTAACCTGTCTTGCTCTTATTAACCGAGACACAGGGATCCTCTCCGGATGATACTTCGCACTTTTATACCCAAAATGCAAATTGAACCACTTCTACTCCTTTGCGCCTCGGGCTGGAGTTTGCGTCAGAGAGATACAGTGTCCTTTGCCTGCGCGTAGACAATGACTACCATATCCGTGTTTACGTTAGCCTCTATAGGATAATACGACTGATGCGAACCTACTCATCGACCACATCCAAATAATACTACATGTCGCACTACACCGAATGGCTCTATTCTCGTTCAATCATAAATGCGGGGAGAACTTTTTATGACTTTCCCTTAACATATACAAAAAATTCATGGATCACAAATGTGGAAGATTATGTACCTTCCTGGTTCGACCTTCTGATGACCTCTAATTCGGACGGATATCAGGTCTCTTGGTTCTTCGGACCACTATCTTATCAAAGTACTACGATGTCACCGTGTATGATACTATAGGTTGGCGGAATGCGGTCTTTTATTGCATCTTACTCATGGGGGTAAGTTTGTATCTTGCCGGATGATTCCAGAATTATTGTTTATTCTGTCACTGATGTGCGCTTTAGGGAATAAAACTATTTATTCTATAATTTGTTGCATCCATCAGAGACATATTATCTCAGCTTTGGTTTGGCCACTTCTGTAAGACTAAATTATGCAGTAAGCGGTGTTATCAGGCCTGGTTGCATCGGCGGCCCGGAATGTACACAACAGTACCTACAACAAGAAATGTAACCTCACCGCCTGGTATTCGAAGGACCTGGAGGCGAAGTTATATCCTAATAGGTATTGCCTGGTAAAGTCAGAACATCGCATTTTGAGAGCCTTTTTCTATTGAATAAGGGTGACAAACAAGCAAACAGTGCACTTGATTGGAAGTGGAAGCTGTGGCACATAGACATCTCTATTCATCCTTAATTATGGATCAAAATGCGATGGCTTTGTTACCCCTGAGAACTAAAATAGAATGCCTCGTTTCCAGTGAAAAGATCTCCAGTTCTCTCATACTATGCACTCACCATACGAAACACAGAAGCTATTTTACGCTGGTATTCTGTGAGAGCCTGGTCTTTCCCCGGTAGAGCAGACCCATTCGTGCTACAACTGCTCCTATCCAGCGCAGAGTGGCACGAGCCGTCGACGACCAAGTTATCTCTGATCGGCTTGACTAATTGGCGCGGCGAAGAGATGTTGCATTTTTTTGCATCATCATCCTTCATCATTGCAACTCTTAACAAGTCCACTGCTGAACATAGGGGTCTCCAAAGGAATTCCAGAAAACATGGTTCTGAGCAATCTGCATTCATCGACTTCATGCGTGTCTTACCAGGTCGTCACTCCGTCTAGTAGGGGGTCACCCTACACTTCACCTACAGTACGAGGCTGCCACTTGAGAACCTTTTTTCCTATCGGTGTCCAGTTCTTCGAGGTATATGTTCTTGGATCTCTACCTTTTTACATATTCTACCACACCTACTACGAGGGTACTCAGAGGAATTGTTCGAAATAATTCCCGTCGATTAATTTTACAATCGTCTCTCGCGGCGAAACTCGCGAGATCATCCGTACCATCCGGATAATCAGCTGGCCATCACCGTGCGATTTACTAGTCTTTTTATTAAATCAAGTGTATATTTTATTTGGACTGCATACTTATGGCAATTCACAATACTATATTAGTCCCTACTTTAACGTATGGTATTGGAAGTTGGGTGTGGCAGAAGAAGCACGAGAATAGAGTAAATGCAGTAGAAATGCGGTCGCTAAGGAGTATGTTAGGGCTGAATCTGAGTGACAGGTGAGAAACTGTGTGATAAAAGAAGAGTGTGGTTTGCAAGATGATGCTGTGACCAGGATTAAGAAAGGAATGCTTCGTTGGTTCAGTCGTGTAAAAATAATGAATGGGGAAAGACTGGCAAAGCAAATATATGTTGCAGAAATGTATGGAAGAGTCAGAAAGGGACGCCGTAGGCGAAACTTTGTCGACCAAATTGGCGATTTATTAAAAATGGACCAAATTAAGAGTACCTACCCTTATCCGACGAGCATGTATGCGTAGGTATACTCGTATGAATGTGGAGGAAGCGAAAGAGTTATGGGATCGTGCTAAATGGAAGTCTGTAGTCTCTGCCTTCTTCTCAGGGTGACAGGCGCGAGTGTTTATGTCTGTTTATGTTTATCCATACCTTTCCAGCAACCTATGGATAAAAATAAGCGTGAGTACGATTACCTCTGTCCTTTTATCCGATTTAACCGGTAATCGAAATATTCTAACTAAAATTTGATTCATGCTTGGCCGTAATGATATTGTTAAAAAATTTAAATATTAAACGTAAATAATATGAGTGCTAACCTTCCATAAATGGATTCTTTCATGGTATTTGATTACCTAGGTAATCATTCACCAGCGCTGAAATCCGTGGTCGAAAACTGCAAAGGTAAGAGTGCTGTTTATTTTTCTACGTACTGTTATACGGGGCTTCACGAAATGTCTTTTAAAAAAAACTATTTAGAAATTGCACTGGATTTAATTATAGAAAGACACAAAATAAGAATTGAATTTTGAGAGGCGAGTGTTTCGGATGAGAGTGTATGACGGACTGACTGGCATTGCTAGTATTGTAATAAGAAAGTACTGAAGCTACTAAGAGAGTGCTGACTGTGTGCTTTGTGTCAGCGGATCCCTAGTAAAAGGGGATCTATAACAACCCCCCCGCCCCCCTGTTAAGAGGAAACTCACCCTTGAGTGAGTTTACGGCTACTCTATGTGTAGCTGTAGTTGATCAGCGTGATGATTTTCTGAATTTTCTCTGTTAAAATTAAAATGCTCTCTGAAAGACTTTCCTCTCTTACAAATTATATAAGTTATAATAGAAATACAAAGTGTTACAGATATAAGACTTATTATAGAGAAACTAACATTATACAAATTTGGATTTTCTAGGGTGTCTAGTCGTTTGATAATTTGATCGGATCAGTGTCATAAGATTTTAAATTTTCTAAATTCAAAGTTTTTACATTTATAGAAGACGTAAGGTTAACTGAAAATTTGTTAAAGTTACTTAACTTACAACAACTATCATTAATTATATTAAAATCCGAATATATTCCGGGAACATATATACTAGGATAGAGCTTAGTTTCTAATTTCAGATTCTTATGGAAAGCTACGCAATCAGGTGGAATGGTGAGTAAGCCTGTACCGGATAGAGTGTATTCGGTTAAATTATTACTACACTCCACTGATAACTTAGGGGGTTTGGTTTGAACAAAAATTCATTTGTTATTGTTTAACTTATGCCATATGTCCTGAACTCCAGAAATTAGTTTAAATGGACAGTTATCTTGGGATTGAAGTCAAGGCTTTCGTCGTAATTTCTATTACATCACAAAGGTAGGTATTTGTAGGGACACTTTTACAATTATTTATGTCTTGTAGATAAACATTATTCTATCTTTGTTTTATCTTTACTTAGCGCTACAAACTTTCCAGAAGGGATGATCATGGCAGAAGAGTTTGCTCTATCTTGAGCATGTGGAGTTGGCAAAGGTAAGTTCTTATATATATTATATTCTAATAAACTAACTAAAGGTAATTTTATGATAAAAATAAGCTTATTGTCTAAATAATAACATACTAAATCGGCAATGTTAATTAAAGTATGAATGTTGCTTAACTCTAGAGATATTGGAAAATGTTTGTATTTTGGCATAATTCTTAGGTTACTAATTATATCATTTGAGATTATCATATCATAAACATACATTTGAGTTGGGCTTAATATGGATGGATGTAAGGTGTTGGTTTTTACAAATAAAATTGAGTTTAATAAATCTTCAACTTTGAAGGACATTGTAAGTAAATTAGATAGCAAAGTATTTAAAACATTGGATAGTTTCGTTTGGAAACTGAGTATATTTAACATTTCAGATGCATTTTTAACAGTAGAAGATAAAATTTCAATGACGCTATTTAGCTTTATTTGATTGTCATTTAATTCCTCCAGGGATTTATTAACAATAGCAATAGCGGATTTAGAAACTAAAATATGCCTTTTGATAGATCCTGCTAATTTATTTTCGTTATTAAATAGGGCATGAATAGCTTTGTTGTAGTTTTCAGCGTCATCTTCATCCAGTGTACCGAAAATATGTTTGAATACCGTGCCGATACCTGAGAACCATGCAGATCTCTGGGACATACCGTTTAAGATAATATGGGAAATCGAATTAAAATCTCTTAAGATGTCGTTGTAAAGTGCTTCTAGTGGTTGTAACATATTTTTACATTGAGTGTACTCTATGTCGGCACTCTCACGACACTGGAATTGGATTATTTTAAATACTTCATGAATGTTTTCCAAATGGTGTCGGATTGGATGTACGTCTACCGGGATAACGATGTGAAATTGATCATTAATTATCCTCAATGTACCAACAGGGTCGAAGAGTATACCAGGGCTCTTGTCGATGCGTTCAATATATTGACCATTGCCGGTTGCAAGAATAGTAGCACAAAATACGATGGTGGTTCTGTAAATAATAATTAAAAGCTTACTAAGTCTAAGTTGTATAATAACGTGTAAATATAATGTAAAATAAAAGTGTATAAATGAATTGTAAATGTTAAAATATATGTCTTAAAAAGAATTTAATTTTGATATTTAAGAACTTATCTCATGAGCGAGTTTTACTTCGTCGAAGTGGTGTTTAACATGGCGTCTGTTAATAAGGAGAGTAAGGGTATTATTACTGTGAACCTTGACAACTTTGTAAGGCCCTTTCCAAATAGGGGATGATTTTTGATATAGACGTAATCTCGAGAGTTTCTGTCATAGTATGTTTTAGACCTTTCTTTTGAGATTTGAATGTTTTGTTGGGCTTTCTCTCGAGAAATCTTTAATCGATGCTGAAGCATTTTAATGTAATCAGGATAGGTAATGTCACTTCTTGATTCGAAAATAGTATCGGGGATATACGGCTTGTGACCAAAAAGAAGTTCGTAAGGAGTGAACTGGGTTGTTGTATGGACGTTACTGTTGTAGGCTAACATTGCCGTATAGACGTATTTGTGCCAATTGGTTTGGTTTTCGTTCACGAAGGACTTAAGATACTCTTTCAAAGTGGCATGGCTCCTTTCGAGAGCACCTTGAGTCTGGGGATGATATGGAGAGGACCATATCTGTCTTATTTTTAAAAATTCACATGTGCGTTTGAAAAGGTCAGCCGTAAAATTTGTTCCTTGATCGGTAATTATCGATTTAGGGATTCCAAATTGTGAAATAAAGTGAACTAGAGCTTCGCATGTTTCTTCTACTGTGACGTTGGAAATTGGATAGGCTGTAGAAAATTTGGTTAGATCATCTTGGAGAGTGAGTATGAATCGGAGTTTGTAAAAACCCGCTTCGGGTAAGGGGCCTACTATGTCTAAACTTATTTTCTCAAATGGGCGAGTAGAAGTGGTTGTGATTTGCATAGGAGACCGGTTAATTTTGCGTAACGGTTTATTTGTTTGGCAAAGTTTGCAATTTTGTACATACCTCTCTATATCTGCGCGCATGTTTTTCCAATAATAACGTTCTTTAATTCTATTATACATTTTATTTGATCCTAAGTGACCCGCTATTTGTATATCATGATTTTCTTTTAGAATTTTCGATATCTCTGTTGGTACAGGTTATATTATGGAGTTATGATGTATATTTATCGTTATATTTGTGTTGTTGTATAAATACATAAGCATGCCGTATATTTTGACAAACAAATGTTGTTCGAACAGATTCTTAAAATCAGACATTGCGATTTCACTAATATTACCTGAAAGTATAATATCGTCCCTTGCGGCTTTTAAGGTTTTGAAGGTTTCAGGATAGGAGCAGTCATCAAAATAATATACTTTTGTGAAAAGAAGATAATAAATTTTGCCTTTCGACTCCATCTTTTTAAACGAGTGAAGTTCTCGTTCTTCGTTTAAGACCTTTGTGTCACTTAAACCAGAAAGAATATCTTCAAGGTAGGGATTTGATTCGTCAAAATCGATAGATACAGGAACTAAGATTGTTTTGCAGTTACTTTTTAAGAGGCTCTCATTATATTCTTTTATATAAGTATTAAATGTCTCATCCTTTTTAGAAAACGTTTTGAGGAATGTAGAGTAATCTTCATTGCAATGGGCCAAGTTATTTTCAGAGTCTTTATTTGATTCGTTACAGGAATTTTGTGGGGAGTTTGCGTCTAATGGAATTGAATCAGTGTGTTCGGGATTCAGCAGTTCCGATGGGCTGAGATCCAAGTCACCCAGTTCAATGAGTTCTTCGAGAATATCTGAAGGAAGGTCAGAATCTTGAGTAGTTTGAGGTTCTTCGTGGGAGGTAGAAGGTTACGGATCGGTGATAGTGTCATTTTGTACAACCGGATTAACAGGGAAACGGGATAATGCATCTGCGTTACTGTTAATTTTCTCCTTTTTGTATTCGACCTCGTAGTCGAACTCTTCTAATTTCAGCCTCCACCTTACTAGTTTTGACCCCGCTCTTTGCAGTTAAATAACCACTTAAGTGGGCGGTGGTCAGTAACAATTTTAAAACGACGGCCATATAGGTATGGCCTAAACACTTTAGTACCGAAAAGAATTGCTAAGCATTCCTTTTCTGTTATACTGTAGTTACACTCGGCTTTATTTAGAGTTCTTGAAGCATAAGCGACAGGTCTATCATTTCCTATGGGACCCTGTGATAATATAGCCGAAATAACAAAATTTGATGCATCACAAGTTAACACGAAAGTTTTTGTGAAGTCTGGGTATGCTAATATTGGGGCGGAAGTCAAACAATTTTTTAGAGTTTCGAAGGCTAATTGTTGCTCATTTTGCCAATCGAAAGGAACATTTTTCTTCAAGAGGTTTGTAAGGGGCTTTGCAATTTTAGATAAGTTTGGTATAAATCTCCGATAATATGACACTAATCCCATGAAAGATTTGATATCTTTTGGACATCGAGGTTGGGGAAATTCTTGAACAGCTTTAGTTTTCTCTGGATTTTGCTTTACCCCTTCGTTGGTAATGATATAAAAAAAAAAAAAAAATAAAAATCTTTTATTTCGACCTTAAAGATCATATTTGTTAGTAACATATATAAGAAAAACACTAGTCTAATGTTAGTAAACTTAAAACTACCTTAATCTATATCTTATATCTAAGACAGCCCTGATTTGTCAGCACGTGCACCATACGGCAGTGGTTCAGGTACTGACAATCCAGCCTGTCAGCAAATGCCCTCAGGACGCCACTGGGACTATCCCTAACCCTGCGTACCAGGGATGTGCACCGCTTGCGCATGATCGAGTGAAAACAATCAACATGCGCATCAGCGAACATACCCGACGCACTGCAGAATCGAGGCAGTCCCATCAGCATCCTAAAAGCATTATTGTACTGAACGCGCAGAGCATTGTACTGTTTCTGCGTAAAATCGATCCACAGGCTGCTTGTGTAAAATGAAGAACAGTAAGCTCTAAATAGCGTTACTTTAACCGGGGTGGAACAACGAACAAACCTGCGAGCTATCATGTTCGCCCTAACCGACAATGCTCTGCGCTCTCTCTCGATATCAGCATCGTCTTTCAAGTCAAAGGTTACCACATGACCTAGATATTTAAATTGCGACACCCTTTTTAACGGTGTACCATATAATTTAATGGGTGGTACAATTGATGGTAATGCTTTTCCCTTGGCCCGAAAGACCATACATTCGCTTTTTTTCACATTATAAATTAAACCGTGACTGTGAGCATAGTTTTCACATATGCTCAACAGTTTCGCTAAGCCACAAACAGAAGCACTCAGCAACACCATGTCGTCAGCGTAACTGATGTTGCTAAGACATACTCCGTCAATGTGACAACCGACATGTGTGCCACTGAGCTCCTCTATGAGGGCATTGACATATAGGTTGAAGAGCTTAGGGGAGGTTAGGCCTCCCTGTCTAACTCCGCACTCCAACCTATATGGCTGCGAATAAGATTCGGACCATCGCACAACATTGACCTGGTTACGGTACCAATATTTGAAGATTCTGGTTGCTTCTTCAGGCAGTCCAGTATTTTTCAATTTCTGCCATAGGATATCGTAATTTACCAGGTCAAAAGCCTTACTAAGGTCGAGAAAACAGGCATATACAGGTGTACGCCTAACCGAATAGTACTTAACAGTCTGCTTCAGACATAATATGGCCGACTCAGTTGACAAACCTGGCCTGAAACCAAACTGATTATCATGTAAGGTTATATATTTATCAAGGTGGACGCTAAGCAAACTGTCAAGAACCTTCGCAACAACCGTGGCTAGTGAGATAGGCCTGTAATTGGATTTATCAGACACATCCCCCCGTTCTGTTCTTCACAATTGGCACCACCACAGTTTTCATCAGCGCTGAAGGCAAGTACGAGTGCGCCATGCACAAGTTATAAAACATGGCAAGCACTCCGGGCAGATGAGGACCCGCATACCTTAGGTGTTCAATACTCAGACCGTCATGGCCAGGAGACTTGCCACGGGACATAGAGGCTATAGCATTATTGACATCCATTGCTGTAAATCGGATTCCAATCTCCTGACCACCCGTACTTTCATCTCTTCCAAGCTGTGATGGTCGCAACGGTGACGTCACCGTAAAATGGTCCCTGAACATGTCCGCTATGAGACTATGGTCATTAATACCCTCAACGCTCACTGGTAAGCCAGGTCTACCATTCAATTTATTGGTAGATTTCCAAAAGTTCTTAAAGTCATTGTTCGAATGCTGCGTAGCCGCAATGTCCATTTTAATTTGCTCGCTGTGGTTTTGACACCAGCGTAAGCGTGACTTAAATACATTGCGACTACGCCGCATTTCCTCATAAACTTCTCCACTCTCCGGTTTACCCCACCAAACCCACATTAAAAATTTAGATCTGGCCTCCCCGTGAGCATCGCGCACATATCTGTTCCACCCAACCACCGGCCGCCTCCCGCCACGCAATCTTACAGTGTTGGATTCCGTTGCGGCCACCGTCAAAATATCTATAATTTCGTCATATAATTTATCGATAAGTAAATTGTGATCGGTAGACTCGCAAGTAAAATCACTACAAGAACGAAACTCTTCGGGGAAATCGATTGATCTCAACTTTTCATTACATAATTTCGTATATAATAAAATATCTTCCGGTTTTCTATTTCCCCATAGAATCTCGTTTACAACTTTATGTGTACTCGTATACTTCGGTTTAACAATATCTAAATTACATTTAATTATTAAAGGGTAATGGTCAGACCACAACACATCGTACTTTACATGAACATTCAAAATAGACGATGCCGCAGATTTCGTGGTTATACAGTGATCTAGCCACCTTTTCGACCCGTGGGCTTCACTAACAAATGTGTATGTGTCCGCGCTCACTCCTAAAAACTGTACATCTATACATGACCAGTTTTGTTCGTCACAGAAACACGTCAGCTCTGCATAAAAGCGTTCGTTTGAATGCGCATTAAAGTCGCCGAGTATATAGACACATTCTATATTACTGTTGCATGAATAAGTCAACTAGCGCCATCTAGTGTCAGGAACGAGAGCGAGGGGAGCATTGAGAAAATGACATCACAAATCGCTCAACTGACAGCGCCTAGTCGAAACTCGAACGCTCGATACCTTCCGCGTGTTTACTTGAACATTCTGGATATTTCTTTGCTAATTCAAATATATAGGCGCTGCAAGATGCGATCGAGGCAGAGTGAACTCGGCGACACAAGCGAAGCTTCGGAGTGGAATTAAGTGAATTAGTGTGTTTAAATTATTAGTGTTTTAACTTTAATTGTGTAAAGTAAATTAAAGTGTTAATTTAGGTAATTTTATCGGCAATTTTTATTGTCACGAACCTCAAGCTCGTAACAATTGGTGTCAGAAGTGGGATAAAATCATGCCGATTTTACCTAAGGAGGAAACGGAGGGTGTCCGAACCCGAAGTCAACGCCAGCAGGAGACGGACCAACGAAGATTTGGTGGTGCAACGCCGCAGACGTCGGAGGGCCAGCCACCGGCTGAAGGCCCGTCGGTAGCTCCTACATCTGCAGCACCTGACTTAGGTGCTCTGATGGTGATGCTGCAGGAGCAGGCTCGCCGACAGGAGGAGCAGGCTCGCCGACAGGAGGAGCAGGCTCGCCGACAGGAGGAGCAGGCTCGCCGACAGGAGGAACGGGCCCGCCGATTGGAAGAGCAGCTGCGGGGCGGACAGGAGGAACAGGCCCGCCGACAGGAGGAACAGGCCCGTCGTTTAGAAGAGCAACTCCAACGCGATAAGGAAGAGCAGATGCTCCTCATGAAGGACCTTCACGCTATCTTCGGAAAAGAGATACGGGAGGTGAAGGATAAGGTTGCTCAACATGACAACCGCCTGTCGGAGGCCGAAACCCGAATCGACCAAGTAAACAATCGGGTTGACAACGTAATGGCTGACGTGAAGAAAACGCTGGACGACCTCAAACTTGGGGATGGAACTACAGCTCCCGTAGTAGCTATTACACCTTCGCTACGTGGGTTCAAGGTGCCACCATTCGACGGGACTTCGTCCTGGTCAGCCTACAAAATCCAGTTCGAGGCTGTTATGAAGGCGAACGGCTGGAATAAAAGTCAGGCCATGACTGCTCTCACACTAGGCCTGCGCGACCAGGCCTTAACAGTTCTGGAAGCTCTCGGTGAGGAAGTGACTTATCAGCAACTCCTTGAGGCATTGGAGGCGAGATATGGCGACGCTCACCTGGAACACGTCTTTCGTGCGCAGCTTAAAGATCGTGTGCAGCGCATCAACGAAAACCTGCAGCAGTGGGCTCTAGAGGTGGAGAAGCTGGTGCGAAAAGCTTACCGGTCTGTACCTGCGCTCATTGAAGGGAACCTGGTGCAGACATTCATCGACGGCATCCGCGACCTGGAAGTCAGAGCTGCTGTGAGTCTCGGGCACCACGAGACGCTTAAGGACGCCTTGGCCCATGCACTGGAGGTAGAAGCCGTGCGGCAGGATCATCGTTCCCATCGCGTCAGGGAGGTTGCAGCCGCTACGGTTCGCGACCGCAACAAAGGATACAGCCCAAGGTGCTATGGCTGTGGGGAAAAGGGCCATCTTCGAATCAGCTGCCCTAAGCGAACCGTTGAAAGGAGAGTTGATCGATCTCGAGAGGGTAGTGCAGCTAACGACACTGCCTGGCGGCGACAGGATCATCGTTCACCTCACGCTAGGGAGGTTACAGCAGTTACGGTTCGCGACCACAATAAAAGATACAGCCCTAGGTGCTATGGCTGTGGGGAAAGGGGCCATCTTCGGTCCAGCTACCCTGAGCACACCCTACGAAGGGAAGGTGAACGGTCTCAGAAAGGAAGTGCGGCTAACAGCACCGCCCAGCAGCAGCAGGAATACGACTTTACTATCAGACACTGCAGCGGGAAATCTCACGGCAACGCAGATGCATTGTCAAGAAGACCTTGTCCTGAAGATTGCAAACATTGTACTAGGCAAGAGAGTAAGGAAGTGGTATCCGTGAGGATGCTCAGGGCAGACCACCTCAGCAACGAGTGGAAGGACAGCTTACTACATGCACAGCAGGAAGATCCGGACATCAAGCCGATCCTGGAATGGATAAAGGCCAGTGCTCCCAAGCCCAAGTGGAGTGACGTCTCAGCGATGAGTTCGACCACTAAAAGCTATTGGGCCCAGTGGGACAGCTTGCTGCTTCAGGATGGAGTTCTGTGTCGTAAATGGGAAAACGTTCGGGGAGACAGCTGTCATTTGCAAATGGTTGTCCCTAAAGTTAAAGTACCGGATGTTCTACAGCTGTACCATAATGATTGTTCAGGAGGCCATCTGGGAGTTAAACGAACTCTATTGAAGATCCGAGAACGGTTTTACTGGGTCCACTGTCGAAACGATGTCGAGGACTGGTGTCGCAAATGTACAAGTTGTGCGGCTGTAAAGGGACCTCAGACTCGTAGTAGAGGTGCATTGAAATTGTACAATGTTGGTGCACCATGGGAGAGAATAGCCATTGACGTGGCGGGGCCGTTTCCGGAGAGTGAAAGCGGTAACAAGTATTTCATGGTTGTGATGGATTACTTCACTAAGTGGCCAGAAGTCTTCGCCATTCCAAATCAAGAAGCTTCAACAGTTGCAGATAAACTAGTTCATGAAGTCTTCTGTCGTTTTGGAGTACCTTTAGAGATTCACAGCGATCAAGGAAGGAATTTTGAGTCTCAAATATTCCAGGAAACTTGCCGAGTTATGGGTACTCATAAAACAAGAACTACTTCTTATCACCCGCAATCTGATGGAATGGTGGAACGATTTAATCAGACATTGGAGAGGTACCTAGCAAAAGTTGTAGACAATCGGCAACGAGATTGGGACAAGCACATACAACCGTTTTTGTTGTCATATCGAAGTTCTGTTCACGAAAGTACAGCAGTGACACCAGCTTTCGCAAACTTTGGAAGAGAATTACGGCTGCCTGCAGACCTGATCACCGGGATACCACCCGATGCTCCACGCAGTATAACCGATTATGCAAATGACTTGCGGAAAAAAATGAATGACGTTTATGAGCACGTCAGACAATCGGGCCAGCAAATGTCTGAAAAGATGAAAACCCGGTATGACCGCAAAATGAACAACAAAGGGTTCGACGAAGGTTCACTTGTGTGGTTGCACAATCCAGTCCGCAGCAAAGGGAAATCTCCTAAGCTTCAAGCTAAATGGGACGGCCCGTACCGGATTGTAACCAGGATCAACGATGTGACCTACCGGATACAGAAAGGCGCAAGAGGGACTCCTAAGATCGTCCATGTGGATCGCTTGGCGCGTTATTATGGGACCGATAATGCTCGGGACGAGCATGTCTTAGGAGGGGGCAGTGTTGCATGAATAAGTCAACTAGCGCCATCTAGTGTCAGGAACGAGAGCGAGGGGAGCATTGAGAAAATGACATCACAAATCGCTCAACTGACAGCGCCTAGTCGAAACTCGAACGCTCGATACCTTCCGCGTGTTTACTTGAACATTCTGGATATTTCTTTGCTAATTCAAATATATAGGCGCTGCAAGATGCGATCGAGGCAGAGTGAACTCGGCGACACAAGCGAAGCTTCGGAGTGGAATTAAGTGAATTAGTGTGTTTAAATTATTAGTGTTTTAACTTTAATTGTGTAAAGTAAATTAAAGTGTTAATTTAGGTAATTTTATCGGCAATTTTTATTGTCACGAACCTCAAGCTCGTAACATTACTATTATCAATAATAGCACTCACCGAGCTGAGGCAGTCCGTAAACTCCGTGAGATTTACCACTGTATCCGTCGGCATATATACGCTAAACACTAGGATGGACCTATCACCCAGCACTATTTTTATCGCACATATACGCGGATTATCACAATTTATTACTGACACATTTTGAAAGACACTTTTATTCCACAATAACGCTACACCTCCGTAAGGTCGACCGCAGACCATCCCCGCCGCCGTGTCTATCGCAGAGGTGCCCGTACTGCCGAAACGGTCATCAATCTCGCTAAGAAACTGAACATCGTGTGGAAATAACCACGTTTCTTGAAGCGCAATAACATCCGATGACTGACACAACTGCCTCACATGCTCAGCTGATCGTTTTATGCTTTTACAATTGAAACTGACAAAAGTACACGGGAGGATTTTATCCATTACCATTTGGGGTCGGGCCGTTCACGGTATTTACTGTACCGTTCGTTCCAGAGCTATGGTTTCGCTTGAAGTTGACGAAGCGCCTAAAAATCACACCTTGGGGCCAAAGCGTTTTATCTAAGAAAATATCTATTTTCCGCTCTGATACAAAAAAATTTGTAAGCGTTGTAGTCCTTGTTTTCTTTACTAAAGGAAATCTTTTCGAGTGTTATCTTTTCTCTCGTTTTATTGTAAACGTATTGCACAATATCGTTTTCCGTCGTGTCCCGATGAACCATCGTTATAAACATGGGCACTTTACGATCTGCCGCTTTAAAATTACTTTCTTCGTTGGACACACCCGCGGCTCCCGTATAACGGTATCTCCTTTGTTTCTGGCCTCGTCTCACCACTCTCCACTTCCCCTCCGCGCTCGCTACCTCGGCGAAAGACCGCGCAATTGCACCCGCTGCATGTTTCGACGCTGCCCCCGAGCTGGCTGGCGGGCTGGCTCGTGGCTCGGTCGGCGCGGGCGTCGGCGATGATGCAATACTAGGCCGGCCCGCACCCGCTACCGCACCGATTACTTGTTCCGTGACGCGCGCTCCTTCAACAGCTGAGACACCGCTGCCGACCGTTCCTTGAGATTTATAATTACCCTCCATAAAATTTATACATCTGTAATTTAGATTATAATCTTTCGGAGATGACGGTTCCTCGTTAAGATGTTGACTGTGATTCGTAATAATCGTATCATCGAATTGCGACAATCCAATCGGACCACTGTCTCGATATGCTCCTCTTCGCATGTTCACCTTTACCGCCGAAAAAGGCGGCGACGTATGTTTAAAATGTTGGCACTCCCTTTTAACCTCTTCCAGCTGGTCGACAGTTACGTATGAAGACTTGATATTTTTAATGTCAGCCTGCACAACAGCCAGATCCTTCAGTAGTTTAGATACGTCCAGGTGATCAAATGTAATCGGAGGCAATTTATCTAAATCTCTCGCCACGAAAATTGGCAAAACGTCAGGGTCGGTGACCTTAAAAAGGCCGATTATATCGTTCAAAGAGCGATTTTCTTTGCCTTTACCCTTCCTCGTAGTTTTGCGCTGATCCGCCGGTAGGGAATTCACGAGCAAGTTTTTTGCATCCTCAATTTGTTCCGATGAGAACGTAGAAGCACATATTTTAACAATGCTGTCCTCATCTGCTACAGACAGCTTGTTTTGCACGTATGCTAATAACTCGCTAATAACTATATTACAACTATTACATTTTAACGTCATTTTCGAAACTTGTAACGCCGCCGCCGTAACGGTTTCACTGCAATCACATATGACACGACCGTCTCGAGACGCAGCGCGCACGAACTATGACCAAGGTATGATACTTCCTTTCGGAGAAATTCACACTTATCTGGCTGGAGCTTAAGATTGAAGTGTCGGAGTCTGTCGAAGATCTTAGAAAGATTATTTAAGTGTGTTTGAAGATCATATGAGTAAATAACGATATCATCTAGATAGACGAAGCACTGGAGTCCTTGTAAGCCAGATAGGGCAGTGTTCATCAACCTCTGGAATGTTGAAGGAGCGTTTTTTAGCCCAAAAGGCATCCTTGTAAACTCAAAATGTCCTTGCGGAACGGAGAAGGCAGTTTTAGGAGCGTCCTTTTCGGACATTCTTATCTGGTGGAACCCGGAGGCAAGATCTAAAGTGCTAAAGTATTTGCATTTCCCTAACTGATCAAGAATTTCTGTTATGTTGGGTATCGGATAGGAATCTCCTATAGTGATGTCGTTCAGGCGACGGTAATCTATGACTACGCGCCACTTACGTTGCCCGGACGCATCGATCTTCTTTGGGGCTATCCAAATAGGTGATGACCAAGGTGATGTCGAAGGTTTGATGATGCCGTCGTCAAGCATTTTATTTATTTGGCATTCTACTTTTGGCTTATGAATGTCAGGGAAGCGGTAAGACTTAGTGTTAATTGGTACAGAAGATGAAGTAGGGATTTCGTGTTGTAAAACGTTTGTGTCAGTTAATTTGTCGCCAGGCAAATGAAAAATATCGGAGTAAGTACAGCAAAGGTCTAAAAATCTTAAGAGATTTAGAGTTTGATCGGTGCGAGTAAGGGCGTTATTTCTAGATCCGTCTGAAGAAGTATAAAAGATTTGATAATTATATTTATTTTGCAAAGGTTGTAGCGTTAGTTTTAGATCGGAATCGACGATTAATTCGCTTTCAGAAGTATTTACAACGGAAATATTAATTCTTGAATTTGATTTCACTTTTACGATGCAGTTAGCTATTAGGAGCGAGTCTACGGGGTTCTGATCGAGAACAAGTCCTTCTTTAATGTCCGGATTTCTTACAGAACACTCTATGATAGTTTCACATCGAGGTGCAATAGTATAGACTGGCTTAGTGAAACAAAGCTCTATTTCATCTTTATTTACTTTTAAGGTGTTGTTGTCATAATTAATTTTGCAATTTAATTTGATAGGGAGTCGCTACCAATGATTCTGATTCTGAAGGGAGTCGATACTAATGATTACGTAGAAGTTATGTTGGTAGGAACAAAATTTAATTGGGATGTGACAGAGTCATTTCCTATACCCATAATTTCTATAGTATTATTGTTTATTTCAGGCATCTTTTCCACAGCAGAATCTTTAATAATATTGATAGCTGCGCCGGTATCGACGAGCAAAGACTTCGACGAGACAGAAGTTTGAACTTTTATAAAAGGTAAGTATTTTTTTGATGGATTTGTAGAAATGTTATATATTTTAATATTGTTTTCTTTCTTTTCAGATGCAGGAGACGAAACACTCCTCCGTGACGAAACACGCCGTTGATAGGCTGTTTGTTAATTGAAGTAGCATTATTAACTTTCAATCTGTCGGTTTGGGGCTGGATACCCTGTCGGTTAGATTGAGTTGGAATAGGAATAGAGAATGAGTGAAATGCTATGTTATGATTGGTAATGGGGTGAGTATCGGCTTTGCTATTTAGTCTTCCCGTGCGATACTGGACGGGAAATCCTCGGCGTTTAAATGATGGTTGGTGTTATCGACATTTTGATCGTCTGCAATAGCAGCATTGATATGCTGATTACGATTTGGGAAAGTGTGAGGCGGTGGACCATTATTATTGTAGTTATTGCGATTAACATTATTATTACTATAACTGTTCTGAGCGTTACCAAATCGTCGTTGATTATTAGCCTCGCGTTTGCGGCATGTTTCTAATGTATGACCGGGTATTTTACAATATCGGCACACTGGATAATCAGTTCTGAACATAGAGGAAGACCCATTCTAATTATTAAAAGGCCTCTCTCGCGTAGTTGTTTGGTTTTGTTGAAAATTACGACTAGTAAAGCGTCTTTGGTTTGAATCCTGGGTATTTGTTTGACTAAGATGGCGTCGAGTCACCTGGAATATTTTTTCTTCAGACACAGCAAAATTTATAGCGTCATTGAGCGTATCGGGATCGCGGCATCGAACTACGGTTTTGAACGTGGACTGTCATGACTGTGCTGCTCAAAAGGGAGGCTGCAAATATGGCGTAGCATTTTTGATATGGCTCCATAGACGCAGTGAGCAGCCATCTCCCACTGAAAAAAAAGTTACTAGACCAAACCAAAGCTGGTTACTATAGGTACTAACGATATGGGTCCCAGCTCAGTTACTACTGAAGAAAAAAACGCTGATAACACCAATGGAGACCAGTTTTTCCCAGCAGTGGTGCAAAGCCTAAAGGAAAATGTTGCATATTAAAAATCAGTTATCAGTATACGTTACAAAAATGAGTTTAAATAATAGTCTTTGCATAATCTCGTTCATCAATACACAAAGAAAGGCAATAACATAAATAGTGCATATAATTTTATTGTCACAAAGGAACATTTTGTCGAGCTTCACCTTTATGGCAAGAGTTAAGGTATTGTTGAATAACCGCATCTAAAATTTACGAAGCTGCACATTGCAAGACTCCTGATGGTGCTTTCATTGAACCAATATTTGATACCTCTATACCAAAGACTCTGTCTGAAAAGAGGCACACAATTGAAATCTGATGTGAGAGCAGAAGTGGCCAATATAATTAAAATAGTTATCGAAAACGGTGTTTTCTTTTTAAAACCCGATTGGCCTCATTTAGGTGCTTCTCCAAAAGGTTTGACAAGTGAATACCTACGTATTCACTAGAAACAAAATGTCCCTCTACAAAGAAAGGAAAGGAAAGTTTTTCATAGAATAATGTTCTCGGCAGCAAATCTAAAGCTCAAATTCAGCTTGAAATGTTTTTTGAAATAAATTCAAGGGATTGTTTTTGAAGCTAATGAAAATTTTGAAAGCAATAAAAAATAGAAATATTATAAGAAGAAAATGATGAAAACTGTTGTACTGATCTTTTAGAAAATTCCACGCATTTTTGGAAAACATCAGTGTTTCCAAAACTGGTTAAGACTTAAAATTAATAATACGACTTGTGCTTTTGAAATAAAACTACAAAAGGAACTAAAGCATTCTTATTTTTACACTTATTACTAAATAGACAATTCTGTAAATTAACTAAACCACAGTATTATCCAAAAAAATTATATATTGAATATCGACACATGCGTGAGGTCAGATCATTTTAAAGTATCTCAACTTCCCTATGCTTCTCTTAACGTGAATTCTTATAGCAGGGATTCTCTCTGTTTGCAAGACTTCCTCTGCTGTAGGTTTTTTGAGTTGGAACTCATACTAGGCGGCCTCAGGAGTGTACAACCACGTTGTTACAGTAAATGGGAAATATTTTTGAAACCCCTGTCAGCTAACACAATATTTCCTTGTACCAATTTTTCAAGAAATCCGCTGTTTTCAAATATTGTTGAGTGTGCGATCCTCCCACCATATCCCTCAGAGATAAAGTTTATCAAATCGTCAGGTGTAATTTAAATCAAGTACTTAATGGTATTGCCGCTTTTATATTGAGACCATGTAGCCGCTTGGTGCGAAGCGTTGCTAGGTTTCTCGATTTGAATTTCGAAACAATCGATTATTGAAATCGCTTTAGAATAGCGCTTCCTAAATGTTATCGGCAAGGAGTGGGAAGAACGCAACGGAATACCATTTTTTACTAAGTTTTATGTCTTTCGGCACGTTAAAATAGTTTTTCTGGCGTTTTAATAAAAGTGTTCGTACATTGAGGTACTATACAATATTTATACATAGTTAAAAAGGTGAATTAGACACAAAACGGACACTTTATTTGTTTCAAAGTAACAATTAACCAAACAAAACACTGCGCGGCTTGTCGCTGCCAACGGCTAACCTGCGGCGACGATCACAGTGACGTTACAGCTACCGCGCCGGGCAGTAAATGAACTTCGCTAGTAATTTGGTCATAACTTCGTCAATTTTTGACAAAATACAAAAAAAACTGTATGTTAAGCTGAGCTGTCGTCAATATCTCCCAAAAACTTCGCATTGTGACGCATGACGGATGAAAGTATGAAGGAAAAGTTACATCACAGGTTATGTGTACCTATTGTGTTTTTATTGGAATGTTGTGTAGGTAGCTAGCGCGGGCGGTGATCTTTACAGTGATTACGTCAGTCGGGCGCATAGGGTATCCATGAATTTACGGACGGTGTCGGACAGAAACTGTTTAAATTTTATGAAAGAAAATAGCGTTTTTTTTAAAAATTCATATAAAAATTTTATATTAAAGCCAAGCTATGGTTTTAGTGACAACGGTGTTTACTCTTACACCTTGTATAAAATGAAGATTCCGAAAGAAATGATAGGTTCAGAAGGGCTAGAACCCAGAGCCGTAAAGCCAGTTTATTAAAAAAGTGTAATATTTTTTGGGGGTGTACACCACGATGTAAATATTATTTATTGTTATAAACAATAAAAGTATTTAAAAATGCACAGCGTAGCACAAACAAATATGAAGTAATACGTATTTACTTAAATATTCATTGATAAATACATTCGAACATAAATCTTAAAAATGTAATGGAGAACCGAACTATTGTTGAAAATTTAATATCAAATTTAGAGAAGCAGTTCAAAGTAGTTCTAATAGAAATGGTGTAATTGGAAGTCAATTATAGTTAAAAATGGGTATGACCCATTTACTGGTGGTGTTTTTAGTAGGCCTTTGGGTATCTATATTTGCTGTTGAAGAAACCGGCACTTATGAGTTGTGCAATGCAACAAAATCAGCTCAGGTTGAATACGAATTTAGTACGGATATAGTAGGAAGTGAACATATTATTACTTTCAAAGGATACTTTCCAAGAACTACCAGAGAGAACTATGTGGCTGCTGCGTTAAGCAATGCTGGGGTATGATAATTTTTTTGAGCTGCTTGTGAAATCAGTTAATGGACAATAGCATTTTATATTTAGTAGTCTATGTGCCGCCAGTTTTAATTTCATAACTTAAAGTTGATGCAATTAATATTACTTGAATTTCCACGCTTCATACCCAAAATAAAATAGTTCATTTTGGGTATGTGTTCTGTCTGTGACAATCTGAACAGTTGTCACACATGTCTACTAACTGTAAAATGATAAGAGGCTTGTATTTTCTGTTTAATTCTTCTCAATTTTATAGGCATAGCTTATCTTCAGTATATAATTTCTAATAAATGCAATACATAAATATATTTAATGTGCATTGCGAATTCTTGTTAAGCTTTGCTGTTATATTTGCATGCTATGCACATAATTATGTATTTTAAATATGCAGTTACCAGAATTTTTCTTGTAATTTGTTAGACTCCTATTTTACTTAACTATGTCACTTTTACTATTAAGCCATATTTACATTACGAAACTAGTTGCTCGAAATTAGTTTTATGACATTAATTTCATCAACAATTTTACATGTAAATTTACAGTTTCATAATGCATGCATCAGTTTCATGAGACTGGATTAATTTTGTGCCATGCGCATATTTTTTGTAAAACTAATGTCACGCAACTACTTTCACGATGAAAACGTGACACGAAACTAGTGTCGCGAAAGCATCTGCACAGTGCAGACGTGTGTTTGAGTGCATCTTGCAGCTAAATCGTGCCAAAATGGCAAACCAACGTTGGTCAGTCGATAAAAATATAAAATTCATTAACAAATACCAGCGTAACGAGTGTCTTTGGGATCCAAAACACCCTCTATATGAAAATAGAGATGCTAGAGAGGCAGCCTACAAAGTAATTATGGAAACCATGGAAATGGACACTGTGAAAGAAGTTGTAAGCAAAATTGATGAATGAAATGAAAATGATTTCACAACACTATTATTTTTTGTGAAAGTAGTTTCACATGTGCTGCAACTATTTTCTTGAAACTCATTTCAATATGCATAACACTAGTTTCGTAATGTAAATTTGGCTTTAATATAAAGATATAAATTAAGTAATATATAAATAAAAATATGGTTTGATGTTTACTCAGATTTTTAATATCTCTGACACGCAGCGTTTTTTAATATCTCTGATATACATCATGATATTTTTTTTCATCACAGACCAAGTAGATCAGATAGATAAATTGATTATTATTTTATTGTTGGTGGTAAATAAATCATGTCTCTCATTGTAACTGCTGTGTGTCTCTTTAGACTCGGATGTCTTCAAGATATTTTTGAAAACTCTTCATTGTGTAGGATATATCCAAAAGTGTATATTATGCAATAGTAAAACACTTTTTTTACCTTTATAAGTTATTGCTTGATAACTATCCCACCTGACGGTAAGTAGGGATGTATTTGGAGAGGGCATAAATAACTGACTTATAACTTTACAAAGACCTATTTACTCTAGCCTTGAAAACACTCACATTCTTGTCGGATGTATGGACAATAATAAGTACATAATGTCTTGACTAATGTTATATGTTTTGCTGTCAGTATAAAGAGTACAACATACATGATGTAATAATTAGTTATAGATCTAGCTCATTGTCTGACACTAAAATATCCTTTGAAATTACAGATGTAATTACAAGCTTAGTGTTAATTGATAAAACTTACCATATAATTTTCTATATTTTTAAAAATGTTTCAACAACATACATGTATGTATTAAGTATATCTCTTATGATCAATCACACATCAATCTGCAGTGGTAGCTTTACCTAAAAGAGTTTCATAGGTATTATTAATGATTATGAAAAATTTATTGTTGTATTTAATAAAATCTTTTTTAATACAATTTGCTGAAAATGTAGGAAAATTTTAAAATCAGACAATAACTTTGTTGTCAGTATTTTTGAATGTATTGTTACTTAATGACTGCATGTGCCAGATTATATTTAAATTTATTTTATTTAATATATTTATTTATATAATTTCTTTTTGTTTATTCTCCAAAAAAGATTACATAAACATTTACAAAATCATATCGCAATACCTAAAAGTGACCTTACTGATTGGGATGTGTCCTGTTGTCCTGTCTTTGTTTCATATTGTATAACTATATATGGAATACTTCATTTTCACCCATGTGTAGGTATCAAATTGGACTTTAGTACAGCGAGACAACCCAGCAAAAGATTATCCTAGTGACTTTGATGTTATTGTGTTGGGTGATGCTGGGCGTTCAGCACTTGATGCATTGCGTGATCATCCAGCTGTTCGCCGAGTCACTGCTCAACGAATAGTTCAGCGCACCATTAAATATGTGCATGAGGTAAACATTTTATAAATATTATAGTCAGTGTGTCTATTAGTGATAGAACTTCTGATCGGTTTGACCAGTTGAGGTCATATTTGCATAAATTTTTTTGTCGATACAGTAGTTCATAATTATGCTAGGATTCCGATAAATGGTACTGTAGTCAAATTATTAATATGTTGTATATCTAAGGACACAAATAATTCATGTTCTCAATAGCGGCTGAGTTATGACCTATACAGATTTTATAGAGTAGTACGGCAGAAAGACTGTTTCGGTATTCTTTAGCAATTCTAAAGATTGTGTTCATTGATAGACAAAGTAAAAGACAGATGGGTAGGTTTGTTAAAGATTTACATCCTATCATAATAAATTGGTTGTGACTAGCTTTACAACATCTTTACTTTTAACAGATTTTTAGATTTTAGCAATAAAATAAAGTATACCACCTATGACGAAATAGGAAGATCAGCTGCGATTATAAAAATTATCTTTCGAATAAAAGAACAAATGACATTTATTCATAACCATAGTAAGGTAAAGGAGGTTTAAAAAAGAAAATTAGCAAAGCAATGCTATTGATCACCTGTCAAAATTTATAATATGTTCTTATTAAACACAGTCATGTCAACCTCACTTGCAACTGATGCACCCTCTTGATTGGGTAGATGATCATTATAAAAATTACTACTTAATGTGCCGCCGCGCTGTGACGTCAGAGTTCGCCGCGTGCATCAGTAGGAGAATTTGCAATTTTAAAACTAAGCACCATATGAAAGTTTCTTTGCTATTATTTGTATACTTGTGTTTATTATTTATATTCGTATTTTACTACTATAACCATAAGAATAAAATAAAATTCTGTTTTGTTCTTAAAATAGACAAACATTCACACATTAACAAACACATAAAAAATAGTAAAATAAAAGCAAAATAATAATTGAACCTTTAGGTGTACAAACACTATAAGATATAGCGAACAGACTATACAAAAGGTTGTGATAATTTTTTTAAATCATTTCACAATTGTAATGATTCAATTACCTAGAACAAAAGACAAACCCAATTGTCAGAGCAAAGTTATATTAGGAGAAACTTGCTTTGTAAATAATACTGAAATTAATATTTTGTTTTAATTTTGATTTCTTTTAACTTTAGATAATACTACATCATGTAGAAAATTTTAGTAATCGAGAAGTATCGATAGAATTGATCAAATATTTTATCACTCTTGGTATGATAATTAAAGTTTTTAGTTTTAGTTTTTCTTTTATTTTGGTAATAATAATTGTATATTTTAATGATCAATAAATTAGTTTTAGTTATTGTCATCGGATTTGTTGATGCTATGAAAAATGTATTTGTTTGACAGGATAATTGCGACCCTAATGGTTGCTTGTACACAGGATGGCGAAACCACCGCGCGCGTGCATTACACTCTTTCAGGACACCTCGCGAGGTTATACCATTTGATATATTTTTTTATTGCTCAAAACACGAAATTATACAAAATTAATTAATAAGAAATTTTTATCTCCATAGAACGGAGGATACACATCCAGGAAACTCTTGCGTACAGTACCAAGGCAGATAACATCAGTTTTAAAAGCTGATCTCCTATGGTCGCTTGGAGTTACTGGTATGTATTTAATGAATACAAATAAATGTATGTGCATCCAAGATGAACAGGAAAAATGAAAATTCTTGTGGTTGGTCGCATAATAGAATTCGTTATTCTATGTTATCTCTTGTAACCGTATAGTGGCGGCGTAACAGAATCAACTACCCCATATCGCCCCTCGAGTGTCGTAAGAGTTGACAGACAGAAACTGTAACAAGAATGGCAGCAACTTGTAATAACTCGAAATAGTTAAAAACTGCCATTGCCAACTTGCTTGCCAAGCGTGACAAGTGTTAAACATCACCCTCAAGGGAGTAATCTACAGGAAGGGCTATGATCTCATCCCGAGGGTGCTGTAGGAGGTGACATAGGGAAATACTTCGATATATACGTGACAGAGCAACGCTGCGGCTATATTATTGTAGCACGAATGAGTCGGGTCAACCGGGAAAGGACCACGCTCTTACGGAATACCAGCGTAAAATAGTAGCTTAATGCTGCTGTGTTTCGTATGGTGAGTGTAGAGATCCGGAGACCATTTTTTACTGGAAATGAGGCATTCCATCTTAGTCTTCATGTGTGACAACTTATCTGCATTTTGATTCTTAATCGAAGATAAATGTAGATGTTTAAGAGCCACAGCATCCACTTACCTTCAGGTGGACTGTGTACTCGTTTGTTACCCTTATTCTATAAAAAAACTCGCAGTGTAAACATAGTGTATTTTACCAGAGATAAAACCGTCCAAAACTTCCTTCAGACTTCAAGCTATTTTAAGCGAGAAGAATATTATATATTATATAACCATTAAAAGGTTCGAAATTGGATATGCCTAGATGATCTTAAGGCCTACGATAGATGGTGGTATAACTTACAGGTTACATGCATTTTACCAGGCTATGAGAAGTAACATCAAATATACGAGATGTCTAGTTGTGTTTGCCTTTCTACTGAGGAAGATGCCCGTAATGTCTACAAGAGATGACTTATAGTATTTTACTTACAGTTAACAAAGTACACTATCATCAGTCATATTTTAACATTATCTTTTTTCTCAATTGTACAGGATAAATAATAATATGCAAAATGAAAATGCTTATCATTAGGAATCTCATACATTTAAAAATAGATTTGCCTGTAATCTACCTATCATCTGACAAGTAAAGAGACTGTAGTATACATTAAGAATATACAGTTCATTAAAATGTTCTCATTGCATTGAGGTTACATTATTGTACTTGCTCTTTACAAATTAGGATAGACACATACTGAACCATAGATATACTGAACTGCACCATTTATATGAAAACGAAAGAGCAATGCCGAGCACCGGCGGACCGGATGGGAGTAGTCATAGCGTTTTTTCTAATACAGAACTGTCTTTCTTTTTTGCGGGGGAAAATCTGTGTACACAAAAACAATCGTATGTCACTACGACCCTCTCACATAAAAATTAAAACATTAAACAACTTCACTAACAATTTCACACACACACACACACACACACACACACACACACACACACACACGCACACACCACGCACACGCACACACGCACGCACGCACGCACACACACACGCACGCTCACACACACGCTCGCGCGCACGCACGCACGCCCACACACACACACACGCACACACACACACACGCACGCACGCACACACATGCACACATACATGGTGTATATATAGATATGTCCAAACAATGCAACAAACATTTTCAGAGATCTGACAGGCTGTCATAAATATCAGCAACAAATTTCAAGACGACGCAAGCGAAAGACAAAGTACCACTATTTTAGCGGTTTTAGTTCAATTGACGGATTTGTTGAAACTGAAACACCTGATAAACCGTTTGAAATTGAAGTGTTTGTTGTCATTATTGATAACTTGCTATCTGCTTTAGATAAACGCGTAAAAGCATCCCAAAATCTACCTGGTGTTTTTGAAACATTTCAACAAGGCTTTCGACGTTAGCATCAAAACAATGTGACCAACATTAGCGTCAAATTGGCAAGGTAAAAATGCTTGACAAATGGGTGCTTCGCGAACTCAATGACCAACAGGCATACAAATGAAGAAATCTTTGAACTGCATTATCATTTAAATATATTACAGCCGAAGAGATTTTGAAAGAAACTCCAATTATGGTCGGTGCTTATACAAATGGTTTGGAATACAACATAGTCAGCGAATTATGTGGGCGAATGATGTATAAATGGCCACAAACATTGAATTTTCAGAAATGCAAAATAAATTTCTAATGGATAATTCATTAGAATCATGCTTTCCTAGTTTAAAAACTGCTTAGCGCATTTATTATCTCACGATCAATAACTGCAGAGGTGAACATTCATTTTCAACATTGAAACGTATAAAAAATTAATTTAGGGTACACTATGACTCAAGAACGCCTAAATTATTTCCCAGATTGTTATTGCTTAGAGAAATTTATACGGATAGTAATATTTCTAAATTTGCCCACATGAAATCTGGAAAAGTTATTTTGTAGACGTTTAAAAAGTAATAAAAGAAACAGATAAATAAATATAAAATTTCAGATTTGTGGGATTCCATCAGGCCCACTCGATTTGTAGACATCCAGGGCAAGAGTGCTTTGCGCACCAAGCTCTGTGCAAACAGCACATCCTGCATGGAGTGCGGGATGGTCGGCGGTATAATCGCCCCGTATCGAGAGTTAAGTTGGACGTAAAAAGAGGTCCCAAAAGATCGGCTATCTCATTTGCGGCGTGGCCAAGTCATCCTTCTGTCGCAAAGATGGTAATGATGGCTTACAGAAATTCCCTTCGGCAGGCTTGCCGAGGGATAAGAACGCACGAGTTCTCGAAGGAAGGCTAACTAGTTTCTCGCCAATTCTCCCAATGTGCTCCGACTTTGGACCAGCGATAACTCTTTTGAAGAACCTGGAGGCAGAATTGTACTTCTTTTTGAGTGCGTTAGTGGTAGACGGGCGGACAGGGACCGGGGCCGGTCAGCCAAGGCCTTGTGAGACTCATACTTTTTCCGCGACCCAATTTTGTAGAAGCGCAAACCAATACTGGTATCTGCCGCCTGTAGGCACTACGAATGACGCGCTCAAAAGTGTCATCCCCTGAAGCACCACATCCGTGACAGACTGAGCAACGAATTTTTTGAGATCATTTAGCGCAAAAAAGATGCAAAAAAGGCCCACATACCATCCCAATCCGCCGACCTATAGTGCCACACGTGGTGGTAGCCAACAGATCGTGCCTGCAATGCGCATGTGATGGACACTGTCCTCCGGATCAGTAAATGATCCGAAGAGTCAAGAGGGGCATCGATGGAGACCTGATAGCCGTCCGGATGAGAGTTAGCGGAAGATCCAACAGGGAAAGTTTATGATCCTCCACATCTGGAATCTACGTGGGCAAAATGACTAGTTGTGTCATACTATATGCCAAGGTTAATCGTAAAAAGATGTTCCCGCATGATCAGTAGTATCAGAATCGAGCCTATCGGCGTGTTGGGCGTTGAAGCTTATTCGTTTACTGTATGAAATTTTGTGTTGAATTTTCGTCAACGAAATAATCGGTTACCGATAGTCATTTGTAACGTTTCACGTTTATGTGACATCAATTCATATGAATGTCAATTTGAACATATCAATGTGTTCATATCAAAGTGAATTTGAACATCAAGAAATGTAATATTATCTCATTTACTAGGAAAAAGAATCCAATCCTCTTTAACTATAAGCTCGACGATAATTTACTAAAGAGAGTAAATGAACTGCGTGATCTTGGTGTTCAGTTGGATAGTAAGTTGTTACTGAGATCACATATTAATATAATAACTCAAAGAGCTTATAAAATGCTAGGTTTTGTGATGCGTATCTCAAAAGATTTTAAAAACTCTACAACATTAATTATGGGGTTTAAAAACTCTACAACATTAATTAAGGTATGAGTCTCACAAGTTGGATGCCGCCACCGAAATATGTGGTGTAAGTAAGAGAACAAATGAAAGGAAAAGTAATACGTTGTGGTGGGATGATGAGGTACGGGTGGAAGTTGAATCAAAGAAGAAAGCATGGTTAGATTTACTAGCAACCAAAGCTGGTAATTCTTCTGGTATGAATGATGAGATTGAAAGAAAAAAGGCAGAATTTAGACGTCTAAATAAGAGAGTAAAAGAAGTTGTTGAAAGGAAAAAGAAAGAAAGAACGGATAAGAATGATAGAAGGATATCTGATAATTTCCAGGCTAACATAAAAATGTTCTGGAAACTCGTAGGAACTGCCAGGGGAAATACAAAACAGCCTCTAATGAATGCTATAAGAGACGAGAATGGATGTATTCTGAATGATGAAGCTTCGAATTTAAACAGATGGAAGGAATACTTTGAAAGCGTGTTTATGAGTGAAGAGTCGTCTGAATTAAATGAACTAGAAATTCCACAAAAGAAGTGGAAAGGGGTATGGAGATAAGTGTAGATGAAATAATGAAAGCAATGAAAAGCATGAAAGCAGGTAAGGCAGCTGGATATGATAGAGTATCACTCGAGATGCTAAGGGCTGGAGAGGGAGTGGTGGCAGGCCTGCTGTACACCTTGTTTAATTTATGTTGGGAATTAAAACGGGTACCGGATGACTGGTGTAAAGCAGTTATAGTACCAATATATAAAGGAAAAGGGTCACAGCAGGACTGCAAAAACTACCGCGGAATCAGCTTGCTTAGTATTGTGGGTAAACTGTATGCTAAGGTGTTAATTGAAAGAGTTATGAAAGAAACTGATGGAAAAATTTGGGATGTGCAAGCGGGTTTTAGAAAGGGAATGGGGTGTACAGATCAAGTCTTTTCCATGCGCATGATTGCGGAGAAGTTTTTGGCCAAAAAACCAGAAAGTTTTTTGTGCGTTCATGGACTTGGAAAAGGCTTATGACAGAGTGGACAGGAATGTGTAATGGCAAACACGGAACTCATATGGGTTGAGCGCTGGTTTGATACAGGCATTAAGGTCTCTTTATAGGGACTCTAGTGCTTGTGTCAGGATCAATGGGGTCTACTCGGACTCGTTTGGCATCCAAAAAGGTGTCAGACAGGGCTGTGTAGCTTCCCCTTGGCTGTTCAACCTATTTATGGACAGGTGTTTGCAAACTTTGAAAGATGAAGAATGTGTGTTAAGAATGGGCGAGTTAAACGTCAGATGCCTTTTGTATGCCGATGATCAAGTCATATTTGCGTCATCGGCGGCTGAGTTGCAAATGATGGTTACATTAATGAACTGGGAATTAAAAGAAAGGGGAATGAAAGTGAACGCAAGTAAGACGAAAGTGATGGTTTTTGAAAGAGAAGAAAGCAAAACGGTATGTTAAATAAGAATAGAAGGAGAGTTAATTGAGCAAGTGGATGAGTTTGTGTATTTGGGATGTGTATTTAGCAGGGATGGTAGATATGATAGGGATATAGAACGACGAGTAAATGCAGGGAATAGAGTGAATGGGGCACTACACTCTATTGTGAAGAACCAGAATGTGTCAAAAAAGGCACGTATGGTAATTCATAATGCTGTGTTAGTCCCTACTTTAATGTATGGTAGTGAAAGCTGGGTGTGGCAGAAGAAGCACGAAAGTAGAATAAATGCTGTAGAAATGCGGTCTTTAAGGAGTATGCTAGGGTTGAATCTGAATGACAGGGTGAAGAAATTGCGGGATAAGAGATAAATGTGGTATGCAAGATGATGTTGTGACCAGGATTAAGAAAGGAATGCTTCGGTGGTTTGGTCATGTAGAAAGAATGAATGAGGAAAGAGTGACAAAGCAAATTTATATGGCAGATGTGAACGGCCGAGTCGGGAAGGGACGCCCTAGAAAAAAGTTTATCGACCAAATTGGCGATATTTTGAAAAGGGGCCACGTTAGAAGTACCCTTAACCGACGAGCATGTATGCGTAGATATATGGATGTAAAGGAGGCGAAAGAGGTATGTCAGGATCGTGCCAAATGGAAGTCCGTAGTCTCTGCCTACCCCTCGGGGTGACAGGCGTGAGTGTTTATGTGTTATGTGTGTAATTAACATTAATTATACTATTTAATACTCTGGTGAGATCTATTCTTGAATATTGCTCTTCATGTTGGAATCCTCAAAACAAAGTTTATGTTAAAATGATTGAAACAATCAATAATAAGTTTCTGCGTCACTTAAAGCGATATGATTCTTCTGTAGACTCCATTATTGATAGCTTACACAGTTATACACTCGAAAAACGCCGTGATATAAGAGATCAAATGTTGTTATACAAATTTCTACATAATATCATCGACTCTCCCCTACTTTTAAGTAAAGTGAATCTTGCGTGTCACCGGTTAGGTGCACGAAAAAAGCCTCTTTTTGCATTACGGTATTTATCTCTATTTAAAGTAATACAAACGAATTATTTTGTATGCTTCTTAAATAATTTTGTATCTCGTACATGTAAAAATTTTAACTTAAAATATTGTGAACTAGATATTTTTCACCTTAAATATAATAGTTATAAAAAATATTGTAAAACTTAATTTATAATTGGTAGCTTCACTATAGGTTGTGTGTGTTATATTACTTTTATTTTATGCTTAGTACTTAATGTTTAATTATAAATACCATTTAGTTATTTTTTTTAAATCTTTAAACATATTGTGGTTGCAAGCTTTTAATATGTTTTAGATATCTGTGGAAACTTCATTGGTTTTAGGATTACTTTTATATGTTTTATAATGTATTTTTTATTGTACTGTATGTTTCCCTTAAAAAGCAAATAAATAAATCAAGTAAATTGAATATACCGTCTTAATAAGTTTTACTTAAAAAAGTATGCTGAAGGGGATGATGGGATGCTTGGATACGCGGGCCCCCCTTTGTTCGTAGTAATTGCTACTCTTGCTACGTGGTTAATCCGGCACTGGTTAAACAGTATCGCTCGCTGACAGCGACAACTCGGATACCGACTCGAATCAGTCGCTCGATCGATCTGCATATTGTATGAAACAATACGACCCTTATTATTCTAATTGTTAAGTTACAAAAGAAATAAATAATTTGATTAAAAATTACTTATATGAAAGATAACACCATCTTTTTTGGTAATTTGACGTGACAGATCTCTTTCAGGACATCGATTCTGCCGCGCAAGTAGATTTAGTTTAGCGAGCAATGCGGCTGCTACTGTTTTTATTAAACGCATAGGACCGCATGGAATTATACATAGACAGAGGGAACACTTGCGTTTGGCTACTACCGTCATGTGCGCCTGTAGCCCGTGTTGCTCTATGGTCTGATTTGAATAATTTAAAGCGGAATTTACATCTACATTAACGACCTGGAGTATGAAATTATTTATTAGGATAAGGGTTAATACCATGACGCTAATGTTATCATCCTTCGCTTCTACCTGTGTATTAATTAATATTAGAACACAAAAGCCGTTATTTTCACTTACCTGTAACAGGTGGAAATATCGTCTCAGATTTTTTTAATGACATAGATAAGTACTATAAGCATCTAGTATATTATTTATTCAACCACCAATAGATTTCGCAGCGCAAGCCAAGTAAATACTTTTATATACAAGTTTTGATACCTTGACTAACAATATTACCCAAAAGATCCGGTTATTAAAGATAAATGAATATATTTAATCTTAACGTATTGTTATATCCCCTTTTTTCTAATTATAAAACGTCAAAAACTGAAGCTAAGACTAAAAGCGTCTATTACTGAGACAATTTCAGTTAAATAGTTATATCTTGGTGTGAGACTCCTGGAAAGTTATCGAAACGTGCGTTGTCTGCACTATGCCTTATTGGACCGAGTGGCTACGCCTCCAGCTTTTAGACGTTTTATAATTAGAAAAAAAGGGGATATAATAATACGTTAAGAATAAATATATTCATTTATCTTTAATAACCGGATCTTTTCGGGAAACTTGTAATAAAAGTATTGTATTAAATAAACAGATTTATAAATAAAATGAATACAACATTATACAAACAGCAAACGAATAAATATATGTATGGATTGACATATTTATGATTTTTATTAGTTTTAAAGATCTGTAACTGACTTTCTGTTGACTACTTTTCAGTTTCCCGGCTTCTTGCAGATCAATTACAATATAATTACTTATCCTTACGATATAACTGACTAAACATTTATTAAGTAATTTAAAAGTACAAACAAACAGACAATCGCCGATAAACGGTTAAAGGTAAAATATTTAGAAAAAAAAGTAGAAAAAGGTTTAAATATTTAACGAAAAATCACATTTAGTTCTCGTTTCCCTAAAACTAGGTAAGCCAAACATAATAAATTATCGCTACAAAATAGTTGTGTCACGTAACTGACTTGCATTCGACTCCTGTGGCCGTGTTCTAGGAAATTTTGTTTATTGCCCATACTATAAATCCATCGCTGATTTTAGCTGTCGTACTCGTAGACATGAACTAGCTTAACAATCGATGGATATTGAAATGTGAAAGCAGTTACAATTTCGGAGACAATCGTAGTACTGGAGGTGAATAATTTTACTTAAGTGTATTTCATTGAACACAACATTATTTAAAACACTAAGTAGTTATCTATGAAATTTTATCCCTTTATTTGAAAATTTGCAAGTTGTGGAGGAATTTTCGCAGTTGGATATGCTTCAAAATACCATTTTTACGTGTCTGCGTCCGAAACAGGACTGGTGACCGAAACAAATGCTCCTCGCGCGCTTGTGGCCTACGAGTCACATGTGCGGCGACAGTCACGCGCTTTTACGACTTCTATTTATATTTAGGTTTCTGTGGTATAGATACAGTTTCTTGATTATTTCTGCACAATTTAGTTGACCGACATAGTGGCAGTGGCAAAGTGGCAAAGGGCCGTCGACCATATAGTTTGAAGAACCGACAACCGATGGGGAAAAAAGGTTCTCGAGTGGCAACCTCGTGCTTTGTGGCATCGCTCAGGGAAAGCCTATGTTCAGCAGCGGGCTTGTGAAGGGCTGTAAAGATGATGATGATGGTAATAGATACAGTATTGCAAACCAATTGCCTTCGTTTTCATTCAATGGTCGACAATGTTACAACAAGCGCACGATCTACGTGCACGATGCTGTGCAAGACAGACATTTTACGTTTATAAATATGTGAAAAATGCATTTCACACTAAGGTTAAAAACTTAATTTTACATGAAACCTATTTTAATACAATGGCTTTTTTTAATTGGCAAAATTTGATACAAATAAGAACTATTTTTTATAGAATTAGAATAAGGGTGAAAACGAGCACACGGTCCACCTGATGGTGAGCGGATGGTGCCCATAGACATCTACATTTATCCTCGATCAAGAATCAAAACGCAGTGCGTTGTTACCTCTGAAGACTAAGATGGAATGCCTGGTTTCCAGTAAAAAAGAGTCTCCGAATCTCTACACTCACCATACGAAACACAACAGTATTTAGCTGCTATTTTACGCTGGTATTCTGTGAGAGCTTGGAGCTACCCCGGTCGAGGCGTCTCATTCGTGCTACAACCATAATATAGCTGTAGCATGGCTCTACCACGTATGCAAATTCATTACTTTGTATTATTGTTTTATCTTTAGAACAGGTGGACATGATGTGTGCATTCTGCCAGTCATTTTTAAAGTATATAGAAAGAATTCTACTGTTGTTTTTCTCAGGCGAGGGCATCAGGGTAGCGGTATTTGATACAGGATTAGCCCGCTATCACCCACATTTCGGACGTGTCCGCGAACGTACGGATTGGACGGGAGAAAATACTTTAGATGATGCGTTAGGCCACGGCACCTTCGTGGCTGGTGTAATCGCCTCCAGGGCAGACTGCCTCGGTTTCGCTCCCGACGCTGATCTGCATATATTCCGAGTTTTCACTGACAACCAGGTAATTTCCTTAATGTATTCTATAACGCAAGTTCGATATTTCATTACAGCTAAATAAAACATTAAATGGTTAACAATAATTTACTTGATGTCGTAGTTATTTTTACCTATTTACTAATAGAAAATTAGTCGTGATTATCGCCATGATCTCTTTCTGTTAATTTTCTGTGGTTTTGTGCTTTTATTATAATTATTATTATATAATAATATATTCGAATATCACTTTCCGACATACGATCATATATTTTAGGGATATAATTTCTGAAAAAGTTATATAATAACATTTTTCATATCGTAATGTTGTTTTATTTAGGTTTTATGAAGCAGTAATAAATACTATTATATTCCCGTTACGTTAACAACTTCGAAAATTTCTTTATCTTATCTCTCTACATTATCTCAATCTAGCATATTTAAGTATGTATCTATTAAACTTGTTCTGCTATAGGTATCGTACACGTCATGGTTCCTGGACGCTTTCAACTATGCCATCATGCGCAAAATTAATGTATTGAACCTGAGCATCGGAGGCCCGGATTTTATGGATCATCCCTTTGTCGACAAAGTATGGGAACTCAGTGCGAACAAGGTGCCATACCATTCCTGTAACTGTAAAAATTTACTTAATGATTTCGATAAAAATGTAAGCTATTGACCCAAATCTTCAACAAGACATGTTTCTTCACATCAGTACCTTAATCTTGATGTAGATAGATTTAGCTACATTCATTAATTATTTTATCATGTTGAATTTAACTAATATTAACTTAATATTTTTTTAAATTATTTTATTAAACATATGCATGTGAAAAAGCCATGATAGGTAATTTGTTTGCTAACAAAGTTTTCTAAACAGGTAATAATGGTATCGGCGATCGGCAACGACGGACCTCTGTACGGTACTCTCAACAATCCTGCCGATCAGATGGACGTCATTGGCGTAGGCGGTATTGGATTCGATGATCGAATTGCAAAGTTCTCTTCAAGGGGAATGACGACATGGGAACTGCCACATGTAGGTATTTATTTTTCACACAAATGTGTTAAAAGGAAATGGTCTTTTCTATATACAATCACTCTCGCCTGTTTTCATTCGGTAAAATAAATATCAACCACTTTTATGTCCCTATGTTTTCCTTTTTGATGATAAATTATCTTTATAAGCGCTAGAACCCTTACAGACTGCTCAAAATTGCCATTTAGACCGCTGTCAACGGAGGTCTAGTGTTCAAATTTGATAACTAATACTAAAAAAAGAAAAATAAAAAAAAAAAAAAAGTTTTCGAAGGACAAAAAAAAATAAAGTTGTTTTGTGCAATATTAGTTTAAGTAATATAATGAAATTATAAAAATTCATGATTTAATAGAATACTTTACAAACAAATTTAAATAGAATTCCCTTCTCCTCTCATTGTATATCCTGCTTATTCAGTTTATGAAATACCTTTTAAATTGGCCCAATATTGGATAAGCCAAACCTCGAATTATGCCTCTGCAGTAGTCGCACTCGCGCTCGCAGTGCAGTATAGTGATAGTTTCTTCAAATACCTAATTTTCAAAAGTTTTGTTAATCGTTACCCCCTCACTAGAATTTTCTCCTGTATCGTGGAGGCAGTTAACAAACATTAATTGCACAAGGACAATGGAGTCGTCACTTTGTAGGTCATTATCATACAATTTATTAATTAAAGCTTATAGAAAGGCCACTGTTAACATAGGCCTTCTCTACATCTATGGCATTACATATATGTTTTTTTTTACGAGGCAGAGCCATGCTGCAGCTATGTCAGTAGTACAGTTTTTTTTCGTGTTTTTTTTTTATAGGATAGGGTGACATACGAGCACACAGTCCGCCTGATGGTAAGTGGTTGCTGTGGCCCATAGACGTCTACATCTTTCCTAAATTACGAATCAAAATGCAGATGCGTTGTTACCCGTGAGGACTAAGATGGAATGCCTCGTTTCCAGTAAAAAGGGTCTCCGGTTCTCTACACTCACCATACGAAACACAGCAGCATTAATCTACTATTTGACGCTGGTATTCTGTGAGAGCTTGGTCGTCGGCTGCCGTTCGTGCTACAACTATACTACTAATATAACTGCAGGAAAACCAGAATACCAGCGTAAAATAGGAGCTCAACGCTGCTTTGTTTAGTATGGTGAGTGTACAGAACCGGATACCCATTTTACTGGAAACAAGCCATTCCGTGTTAGACCTCACGGGTGACAACGCATCTGCATTTTGATTCGTAATTGAAGTTAGATAGGTTTTTTATAGAAGAGGGGGCAAACGAGCATGCGGCTCACCTGATGTTAAGTGATTACCGCCGCCCATGATCAACCGCCACACCAGGGGAATTGCAGGTGCGTTGCCGGCGCTTTAGAAAGGAGTAAGATCTTTTCTTGAAGGTCACCAGGTCGTATCGGTCCGGAAAAATCGCCATCGATGTTTATGGGCCACACTTACCATCAGGTGGACGGTGTGCCCGTTTGTCACCTTATCATATAAAAAGCGGGTTGGAACTGTAGTATTTTATTATTTTCATTCGTTATCAGGAAGTTGTTTCTTTCCGTGTCCTGTTTCAGTTTCCCCTCTGCCGCTTCTTGCGACTCCCAAGAGATGACATGGATGGATGATATTCCAGATAGAAGGGGGCAAATGACAATAGAATAGCACCGTTCTAGAAAGGTCTCCGCTTGCCCTCATTTATCATACGAAAATTATAAAAAATATGTTTTTATAATTTTAGTATGGTAACAAACGAGCACACAGTCTATATGATGCTAAGTGGATGTTGTGGCCCATAAGACAGCTTCGTCTACCCTCGATGTTTAAGATGCAATGCCTTATTTCCTTATATTTCATATATATACACATATATACAACATGTAACATAATTAACGCACTTTGAGAAAGTAGTTTGTTTAGAATCGTTTACTGAATCTATTCCTATCATTTTTAATATAGGTAATTTTTTATCCCAAAAATAATTAAAACTACGTAAATTACAGTCAGACTAAATCTGTACAGTCAAAACAAACTGAAATGGACCGTAACTTAAGGCAATAAGACTTTTAAGAGTGCAGTTTTATTTGTATTATTACTAATTCTGTCATTCAATAAAAATAAAGAAAAATGAACTTTATTTCAAGCACGTTAAAGTCTTTGCGTTCATGGATTTGTACTGTGACCACAACATTCTTCCGGAATTAGTATAACTAATTTGATAAATAACCACTGCATAAAAATGTTTAACTAAAAATTCAGCGTATGTATTATGATTATAACGATATGTGTATATATGAAATATAAGTGTCTGAGGGTGTGCGTTAATTACGTTACATATTGTATATGTAATAATCAAGGCTATAATTCTACTGAATTCACGTCAGTAATTAATTATCTTCTTTTGATGACTGTACGTGCATAAACGTAATACAATTTGTATGTTCTGAATAATTACATCCAATTGCATCACGTTATAAATTTACGCAATACCCTTGTTCAATTTCCACTTGTAAGGGCATACAAGACCCTTACTTTTGTGGCGGTAAGAGGGACCTACCCCCACGAATTTAAATAAATTACACATTTGTCATGCCTTATTTGAATTGTCTAAACTGTGTTTATACTTGCGTTGCCTAACAACCTATTTGAAAATCTAACAACGACTAGTGACTACATAATCTCGAAAATTTTCCCATCGAAATTTAAAGCATAGTGGTACAAAGGAAGACCCGGTTCTTTACACTTGCCAAACGAAGCACCAAGCAGCATTGAGCTGCAATTATATGCTGATTTCAGTAAAAACTTGAAGCTTAGTTCAGCGTCAAGTAGCAGCTTAATTTCTATTATTATTATTTCAAACTTTTCTTCATTTATAGGCGACGTCTAGTATCTTGGCTGTTATAAAGTTCTTATTACCTTCCTCCAACAACTTATTGTACCCAAGCTTATATTACAGTCACTGTTATCAACAAGAATGTAAGATTATAAAAAGGAATTAAAAAACACGTTTTCCTAATAATTTTATGTTATTTGGTCCTGATCTCTGATTTAATTTTAGGGCTACGGTCGTATGAAGCCAGACATCGTGACTTACGGCAGCGGTGTCCGCGGTTCGAGCGTGTCGGGAGGCTGTAGATCCCTCAGTGGTTTGTTATTTTTTTTAGGCTTACGTTGATAATTAAAATATATAGTATGTATTCATCATAGAATACTATAATACATAGTATGTATTCATCAAACAATACTATAATACATACATAATAGAATGTAGCCACTAAAATGTCACTAATATGTCAATTCACACATATAATAAATATCAACACGAGATGTGTTTTGACGTTACAATCGTTTCCAAATTTCGCATGCAAATTATTTAGAAAATGCCAAAATGAACGCTATTTACAAATAAATATGTATTAAAATCTGTCTGTCAACACAGCGAATCGGGTTTGTAGTAGTGATAATACGACGTTATTGTTTTAATGTGTGCTCCCGGCGACGCCTATCGTCGTATAAAATAAGGTTGACAGCCATTCTATTGTGTATTATAGTATTCTATGGTATTCATCATTATGATTACAGCCCATCAGGATTAAAAAAAGTCCACTGCTGAAGACTGCGGTTCTCTATTATCTTGATGTTAATGCTGTTAGTCTATGCGACTCTTACAGCTTCATCTTGTCACAGGAGACTGCGGTTTGGTCATGTGGAAAGAATGAATGAGGAAAGAGTGACAAAGAAAATTTATGTTCCAGAACGAATGGCAGAGTCGGAAAGGGACGTCCTAGGCGAAAATTTATCGACCAAATTGGCGATTAGTGAAAACGGGCCAAATTAGGAGTACCCTTAACCGACGAGCATGTATGCGTATGCGTGAAGGAGGCGAGAGAGGTATGTCAGCATCGTGCAAAATGGAAGTCTGTAGTCTCTGCCTACCCCTCTGGGTGACAGGCGTGAGTGTTTATGTATGTATGTATGCTGAAGACAGGCCTCCCTCAAAAATCCTACAAAGTACGGTCCTGAACCACCTGCCACTTCCACTTCCCATTACATCATCTAGTACTTTTACACCCCTTATCGGTACGAGGTCGCCATTCAAGAATCTTTCTTCCCCATCGGTTGTCGGTTCTTTGAGCTATCGAGTATAGGTGGCCTATTGCCATTTCAGTTTACGATCCGTTGCGCTGTGTTGGTATCAAACACTGGTCTTTCTGCGGATATCCACATTTGAAACAACGCGAGCGTCGAGAAGCTTAGCAATTGGCATATACGTCTTCATAGCTCGCTTAGCGACTATTCCTCACACGTTTATCAGGGAACAACTTTGATCAACTTTTTTAAATTCACGGATCCTGATAAGCTGCCTATTTTTGTAGCTAGGGACCTTGAGAAACTACCACCTATAACTTTCGACCACTTAGATGTCTCCAAGTTTTTAAAAGATCTTGTACGGATACAGTCTGAAGTTAAGGAGATTAAATCGACGTACGTAACGGTTGAGCAGCTAGAGGATATAAAGAAAGAGCTATGTAATTTTAAAAATAACTCGCCACCTTTCTCAGCGGCTAGGATCAACATCAAGAGAGGCACGTATCGTGACAGCGGCCCTATAGGGTTATCGCTTTTCGACGAGTCGACTGTTAATAGTAGTGAAGGCAAACCTAGCTCTGAACCTTCAACAGCTAAGGAGTATAGTTTAGAAATATAAAAATTAACGAAAAGCAGTCTGAGGGCAGTTGTGAAACATTATCTGATGCAACATGTCAACAAACGCCTGGCTCAGTGACGGGTCGTCGCAGGGACAACGCGAACCGCGATGAGTCACAGCCTGTCATAAGTGTCCGTAATCGGCTGTCGCCTAACCACCAGTCAACTGGCATTGGAACGACGGATAATGAGTCGTATGCGCAAGTGACTAAAGTCTAATAATGAGTGGACAGTTGTTCAGAGGAAGGGAAAGAAATCCAAAAATCGCGTTGAAGGAAAATCAGGGATAGTTGTGGTCCAGCGGATGCGATGTTTAGAGCAGCGGAAAGAAAAACACCTCTGTTTATAACCAATGTGCATAAAAATACTTCCGAAGCAGACATTGTTCGATATATCAACAAAATGACACAAGAGACAGTCAAATTAGAAAACATTCATCAGGCGTCAAAGTGACTACAACGCATATAAATTCTTCGTGGCACAAAATAAACTATCATTGTTTTTGGATGAGAAAATATGGCCACAGGGGATAATTTTCCGTCGCTTTGTTAATTTTAAACTAAAGCGTAAAACTGAAACTTCTGGTAAAGAAGACGGCGCCACAAATTTAAATAAATAAATAATGGATAATAATACATACAGATTTGTTACTAATAATTGTAAAAACGTGAAACGCTCCATAGATAACATACGCGATCTTTGTAAGAATTATGACATTATAGCATTACAAGAGAAATGGTTATTCACGGAGGAAATTGATTTTCTGAGCACCATAAGTAAGGATTTCAGCTATACGGGGGTGTCGGTGATGGACACAAAGGCGGGCCTGATAAGGGGACGACCGTACGGAGGTGTAGCTCTGCTTTGGAGGCGTAGCGTTTTTAACGATGTTACCGTTATTAAGTGTGATAACCCGCGTATATGTGCTATTAAAATAATTTCAAAAGAAAGGTCATTTTTACTGATGTGCGTGTACATGCCAACAGACGAGGCAGCCAACGTAGTGGAGTTTACGGATTTACTTAGTTCGGTGAGTGCTATTGTAGACAGTTGTAGCATTTACTGTGTATATGTACTGGGGGACTTTAATGCTCATCCCTATGAACGATTTTATAACTTTCGATTTGAAATTTTATAGCTTTTGTATTGATCAAGAGTGGTCTTGCATTGATATTGATATGTTAGGTGTATCATCTAACACGTATACATTTGTTAGTGATGTCCATGGGTCGAATAGGTGGCTCGATCATTGTCTGGTGACTAAAGCGGCGATAAAGTCCATACAAAATGTTTATGTTATTTATGATGTGTTTTGGTCAGACCATAACCCACTTGTAATAGAATGTAATTTAAACATCGTTTCGCCTGTAAAATTACCTAACTGTATTAGTCAGAATCTAGTCTTTTGGGGGGAGAGGACGCCTGAACAAATAAACATGTATCGGAGTGAATGTCATAAAAAGTTACGGCTCATTGACTACCCAAATGAGTTGCACAAATGTAGTGATAACATGTGTTCTGATATTAGTCATAGAATTGTTATTGATAATTTGTATAAAAATATTGTAATGGCTCTAAAGGCGTCCTCCGTAGTAGGACGTAACTGTAAAAAATCGAAAAAAAAGGTAGTTGTGGGAATGGAACAGGCATGTTGCGGAAGCACATCGAAGGGCCAGGTTAAAGTTCCACCTGTGGGAGTGGCATGGTAAACCTACTTCCGGTACCATATGTGAGGAAATGTGTGAAGCTAGAAAAATATTTAAATTTCGCTTGAAGTGGTGTCAAGATCACGAAAATCAAGTTAAGATGGATATTCTAGCTTCACATCATTCGAAAAATTATTTTCGGTCTTTTTGGAAACATACCAATAGGTTACAATGTAAACCGGGCCTGCCCGTGAGCATTTGTGGTGTAAGTGAGTCTGAGCAAATTGCCAACTTATTCGTAGATCATTTTGCAGTTAAGTCTCCTCTTGGGGCTTCACGCTCGTTGCTAAATACGGTGCATAACAAAGAAAAGAAAATAACTTTTACAATTAAAGAAATAGATCAGGTAGTTAAATCTATGTCTAGAGGTAAATCCCCTGGCCATGATGGGCTCAGTATCGAACATCTCAAGTTTTCTGGCCCGCACCTACCTAGGGTACTATATTTATTATTTAATCTCTGCCTAGGACATGGATACATACCCCCTGACATGATACGTACGGTTGTAGTGCCTGTAGTGAAGAATAAAACAGGCGATCTCGCGGATAAAAACAACTATAGACCTATATCGTTAGCAACTGTCATTTCAAAAGTACAGGGTGGCGCAATAGAACGTGCATATTGCGTCATCTTTTTTCGCGGGGTAAACAGTGCGCGGGCGAGGGGAGCCTAGCGTAGTTGGATTGTGGCACTCGTGGAGTTTTAGTAACCATGAGTCACTTCGACGGGAAGCGTCGTGCTTTTTGTGTTCGCACGTTTTACGAGAACGGTCGTTCATACATCTCTACAAGGCGAATGTATTGTTCTGAATATGGATTAACACATATTAATGAAGCTCCAAGTGCAAATTTAATTAAAATATGGATAAAGCGTTTTGAAGAGACCGGTTCCACGTTTAAACCACCCGCAAAAGGTCGTCCAAGAACGTCTAGGACCACAGACAATATTGAGAGGGTGAAGGAGTCAGTAGGAAAAAATCCGCAAGTGTCTACTCGGAAGTGATCGGCGGCTTTAAACTTGTCGCGACGAAGTTTACAGCGAATTTTGAAGTTGGATCTTAAACTGCATCCTTATAAGCTCCAGTTAACACAGGAATTAAACACTTTTCTTGTTTTTTTGTAAATTGTCACACATCAAATGACTCTATGGCGGTTGTGAGACAGATGTTTCCTGCAAGACTAATTTCCAAAAGAGGTGATATCCCTTGGCCCCCACGTAGCCCTGACTTGACGCCTCCTGACTTTTTTTTTGTGGAGATACCTCAAACATAAAGTCAACGTGAACAATACGAGGAAAATCAGTCAGATAAAGGAAAATATCCGTGGGGAAATGACAGCTATCACCCCAGATTTATTGACAAGAGTTTTTACAAATCTGCGTTCGCGTTTAGAGGAGTGCCGTCTTCGAGAGGACCGTCATTTATATGATGTTATTTTAAAAAAATAAACTACGTTTAATTACCTAATCATCCTATATTTTATTTCAACTATACCTTTTGTATTTATTTTTTTAGCCTATACTTAATAAATGCACGTTCTATTGCGCCACCCTGTATTTGATAGTGTGCTTAATTCGCAATTAAATAAATACGTAAAACTATACGACAGTCAATTTGAGTTCAGACCGAAATTGTCTACAGAAAGCGCGGCGTTGTGTCTTAAGCACACTGTCACTTACTACACGGCACGCAAAACGCCAGTCTTCGCTTGTTTCTTAGACCTCTCAAAGGCTTTTGACCTTGTGTCCTACGACTTACTGTGGGATAAACTGGAGAAGATCCAACTACCTTTGGAACTCATAAATATTTTCAAGTATTGGTACGGGAACCAGGTCTATAATGTGAGATGTGAAGGCGCCTTATCTAGATCATACAGTTTGGAGTGCGGGTGAGACGGGGGTTTGAGTTCGCCCACGCTCATCAACCTGTATGCGAATGAGCTGATAGGTAAACTCAACAGCATCAGAGTCGGATGTAACATAGACGATGTCTGCGTCAACAACATCAGTTACGCAGATGATATGGTGTTGTTGAGTGCATCTGTATGCGGCTTACGAAGACTGTGAGATGAAGTAGACACATGGTTTGACTTATAATGTAAAAAAGAGTCATGTCATGGTCTTTGAGACCGGTAGTAAGCGACCATGACATAGTACCATCTATTTCAATTAATGGTAATATTTTACAAAGAGCGTTTAGGTATAAATATCTTGTCCATGTTCTGACTCCTCGTCTCAGGGATGATGATGACATTGAGAGGGAGCGGAGGGCGTTGTCAGTAAGAGCGAACATGATGGCTCGCAGATTTGCACGCTGTTCAAGGGAAGTTAAAATAGCCCTATTTAGAGCTTACTGCACGTCATTTTACACGTGCAGCCTGTGGGCTAGATATAATCAAAAGGCTTACAACGCCCTCCGAGTACAATACACCAACGCATTTAGGGTGCTGCTGGGACTGCCTCGCTTCTGTAGTGCATCAGGGATGTTCGCGGAAGCGCGAGTGGACTGCTTTTACGCGACTATGCGCAAGAGGTGCGCGTCTCTGGTGCACAGGGTGCGGGGGAGTAACAATAGTATCCTGAAAGTGATTGCTAGCAGACTGGACTACATATACATATACCATTGTAGTGCCATATCGGGTGGATTGGTGATGAAATGGCACATATAAATGTAAATGTATTTTTTTACTTCATACATATATAATAATAATACTATGCTTACTAACATAGTTATAAGTTTAGTTATAAGTAATACTAACACAATATGAGCCTTGGTTGCTTAAATAAATAAATGAATAAAAAATTATAAAATTAAATAAATATTAAAATATATAAATATATTAAATATATATGAATATTGATTAATATAAAATAATTATATATCTGCTGGATATACACTTCAAATGAATTGCTTTATAAATATCTTTGGCTGCATTTTTGGTTGGGTGGTTGAAACTCGAAGTAACGATATCGATACCATTTCCATATGATTTTTTTTATAGAAAAACGGTGACAAACGAACACACATTCCAACGATGGTAATTGGATACTGTGGCCCATATACATCTTCAACTATTCACGGCTAAAAATTAAAATGCAGATGTGTTGTCACCGCGGACGACTAAGATAGAGTGCCTCATCTTCAGTAAACAATGCATCCGATTCTCTACACTCACCGTATAAAACACAGCAGCAAGAAGCTGTTATTTTATGTTGGTATACTGTGAGTGGAAGGACCACTTCCCCGGTCTAGTTCGTGCTACAATCGCAATATAGCTGTAGCGTGGCTCTACTACGTTGCAAGCTGTCTATTAAACGTCCCGATACCATCCACACCATCTGGATGCTTGGCGGTCCATCACTGTACGTTTCAAAAGGAGTTTTCTTCCGCGTACAACCTCTCTGTGGAATAGATTACCACCGGTGATTTTTCCGGACTGATACGACCTGGGGACCTTCAAGAAAAGAGCTTACTCCTTTCTAAAGGGCCGGCAACGCACCTGCAGTCCCCCTGGTGTTGCGGTTGATCATGGGTAGCGGTAGTTACTTAACATCAGGTGAGCCGCATGCTCGTTTGGCCCCTCTTCTATATTAAAAAAAAAACTAGCTACGTCATATTTTTTGGTCTCATAAGAAAATGTATAATATATGGCAGGAACGTCGGTGGCGTCTCCAGTGGTGGCTGGTGCGATCGCGCTGCTGGCAAGCGGAGTCCCGCGACAAAACCTGACGCCCGCGGCCGTCAAGCAGGCGCTTTGCCTCACCGCAACACGTCTGCCCGCCTCCAACATGTTCGAACAGGGCCACGGGAAACTCGACCTTATCAGCGCCTACCAGGTCACCTCTCATCATTCTATTATTCTTCAATTTTTTTTCTAGATTGATATTGGTAGCAATTGACCAAAGATTTTAGGTAACAGAAGTATATAATATGTTTACATAATTTACTTTCACAGTGGTCGTATAAAATTTTAAACAGTTATTCGATAATTAATGAAATTGGCATGCATTATCTAGTACCGATTAAAATGTTTCAGTAAAGTGTGTGGCAATTTTGCATCGTAAAAGACTAATTTTTATTTCAATTTACTTCACATTTGTACCTCAATGAAATTATTCAATAATAGAATCATGAGTTACTGAACACATTAAAAATCCTTACAACCTTGTTCACGTCGCTTTTATTTTCACAGAATCAAAAATCAGTATTTAGTACGATGAATCTATTGAGTGTTTTTTTTCTCATAAGAACACGATATCCTAGATATAACTTTTTATCTGCCTAAGTAGTAAAGTGAAAAAGTTACAGCCTATATACGTCCCACTGCTGGGCACAGGCCTCCCCTCATTTTTGAGAGGGATTTAGGGCAAGGAAATGTCCGTCAGGCTGCCCTAATGCGTGTTGGCGAACTTCACATGTCTTCGAAATATTTATCTGCCTCTTCCATACTAAATATCAATGTGTATAAAATTACATGACTTGTAAATTACATGTACTTGATTTGAGGTCATAATACCAGACGTTTCTTCACGCCCTCTATTGTTGAACACGAAAGTTAATCCCCAAGGCAAGTTGTAATGATAGAGTCCTTAATTGCGCCACTACAAGGCGTTATGTTTTCATTAGTAATTTATTAATGTCCATTTACTATACATTACTATTTATGAGGTGGAGAAGAGGGCCACATGCACATTTGCACATGGTACAATCTGCTAGTTGTTTAACTATTCTATAGAAAAACTAAAAGCGGACAAAGTATATTGCTATTGAGAATGTATACTCTCTGAGCTATTCTCACCAACCTAGTGTGATGATAATGGGACAAATCTTTGAAGAAATTCGTCTTATGGTGCAATTTTTGACCAAACCTATATCACGCAGTGGATCTAAAAGGGCCGCAAAATAATATTTATTTTTGTCCGTGGCAGTTCCTGCGCGAGTACACGCCGCAAGCAAGTCTCAGTCCACCGTACATGGACCTGACTGAATGTACGTACATGTGGCCGTACTGCACACAGCCGCTGTATTACAGTGCGCAGCCAACTATCGCGAACGTCACCGTAGTCAACGGCTTGGGAGTCTCCGGTGAGGTGGTGAGTGACCAACACAACTCTTTTGCCATTTTTACTATAGTCTCTCCCTCTCTCTCTCTCTCACACACACACACACACACACACACACACACACACACACACACACACACACACACACATACGCACGCACACACACACAAACGCACACACACACACACACACACACACACACACCGAGCATTTATAGAATTAGAACCTAATGTGGATTACCGTAAAGGTTGTCACTTATGTGTTTTAAAGTGATCACTACCAAGCTATTTCTAATTTATGTTGTTGATTGTAAGCTGTTATTTTACATTTTTCAAAAAAAGTCCCGCTATTTTATTTGCTAGTTCTTTCCAGGACGGAGGTTTTTTTCCCCAACTAGTGGTAAATTAAACAAAAGAACTTTCAATAACGTTCCGGACACATTCCGTGTAACAAGTTTGTTTTAATGATGAAAAAGAAACAATCTCCAAATTGCGATACATGCAAAACAATAGAAGATGTACAACACTTTTTCGCGGAATGTTCCAAAAAACAACATGAAAGGAAACTATTAATTGCCAAAACTGATATTAAAATATGTAACATAGGGGAATATCAAAGCATTCTGTCTGAACCATTGTCTAATGCTGCTCAAATGGTATTTAATTAGTTAATATTTTGTGTAAATAATAATTTAAGAAAATGTAGTGTGTTATTTAATTATAAGGCGCAATGGTACTGACATGTTAAAAGTAACCTAAGTCCCTATATTAAAAAAAATTAAAAAAATAGCAAAAAACTTTCGATAACTTTCATTTAAAATCTCTATATTGAATAAAAAAGGTTCCATTTTTGTTTGTGTTACAGAAAGAGGTAACCTGGCATCCGCACTTGCCTCATGGCGGCTTGCTCGGTGTGTCAGCGGATTACAGCCAGATCCTTTGGCCGTGGTCGGGCTGGCTGGCTTTAAGCTTCACTGTCCTAGAAGAAGGCGCTGACTTTGATGGAGTTGTTGAGGTATGTTATGTACATATACGAAATAAACGGGACTGACTATCCTTTATATATTTTTTTTATAGTTCTTCATCATTACAGCCCTTCACAAGTGCACTGCTGAACATAGGCTTCCCCCAAGTAATGCCACAAAGCACAGTCATGAGCCACCTGCATCCATCGACTTCCTGCATATCTTACCAGGTCGTCACTCCATCTAGTGAGGGGTCGCCCTACACTACGCCTACCATTACGAGGCTGCCACTCGAGAACCTTTCTTCCCCATCGGTTATCGGTTCTTCGCGCTATATAACCGGCTCATTGCCACTTCAGCTTACTAATCCGTTGGGCTATGTCGGTCACTCTGGTTTTACTGCGGATATCCTCATTTCTAAGTCTATGGCAGAGAAACTCCAAGCATAGCCCTCTCCATAGCTCACTGAGCGACCTTGAGCGTCCTCATATGGCCAGCAGTGAAGGACCTCGTCTCTGATGCGTAAGTCATCACAGGCAATACACACTGGTTGTACAATCTAGTTTTCAGAGATTTAGATAGATTTATAGTTCTTAACAGGATATAACTTAAGTTGAAATGTTCGTAAAAACCCCCGAAACAAAAAAAAGCTGATGATCTTCAAACGGTTGAGCCGATTTTGATAAAAGATACAATACAATACAATACAATACTCTTTATTGCACACAAAATAATACAGAGAACAACAAACTTAAATTGATAAATTCATGTACAATTAGGTGGCCTTATCGCTAAACAGCGATCTCTTCCGGGCAAACCTTGATGAAGGAGATCTTTTACATATAAAAATATAGAAGTGTGCATAAATAGTAGATAAAAAAGTATACATAACATATAACATATATATACATACATAATAATACACATATATACATATTTATACATATACATATTTATAAAAAACATTGTATCATATTATAGCTATATACATACCATATCAAGTATAGTAGATATGAGAATGAAATATATTAAGTAGAACATAGAACACAGAAAAGATATTTTTGAATCAGCGCTAGAAAACCTGCTTTTAAATTTAAAAAAATACCGCACCCAAATCGGCTCACCCCTTAACGAGACGGTACCACAAACACACACACGTAGCGGTCAAACTGATAACACCCCTCTTTTTCGTTGGGGGTTAAAAAGAAGTATTAAAAAATGTATAGATTAATAAAATTAATATTTACTTAATGATTTCTTATATTTACGCGAAAACTACACATTGATTGAAACTACTTTTACGGATTTTATCGCGTTTAATTTTAATTACTTTTATTTTTAATTACCGACGTTTCGGGTGCTTTCCAGCTCCCATGGTCACGTGGGACTGAGGTGACTGACGTCAGGCCTCCGTCACTCGCTCTAGGCCACGCGTTATATGCCTACCGCTCTGTGTATCGTCCACGATACAACCGACATAGGGCCGCCGCACGCCCGCCTGAGCACGGTGCAAGCGCCGCGCACGTTTCCCGAGCTTACTTGTCGAAATGCCAAAACCGTATGTTATTCAAAAGTCAAAAAAACAAATGAAAAATTGTCTTCTTCTGTATTGACTCATATATCAGAGTATTTATTATATAAATGTAGCAAAAAAAAAAACATAACTTCTATACTTTGTTACAGGAAAACCCTAATGTTGACGAAACAACACTGTATACCAATTTTAAAGTTTAAAATAAAGATTCATTTCAATTTCATTCAATTTTTTTTATGGTAGGCTAAAAGTCCCACCAGAACCGTTTAATAATCATATTGAAGAATTAGAAAGAGCATTCTTAAATAATTTTGCTAACGTCATAATGAATCGGCCTGGCAGCACCGTGTTGCAAATTTTACAAACCATTGATTTTCCTCTGATTTGCTCCTGTTTTCCTCATAATTATTTATTAAAATTATTTACGCGATTTAGGAAACTTCAGCGATAAAATTTAATAACCGGGAATTCAGAGAAGGAAAAAAATGTATAAATTATTTTATAAAACTCAAACATATTTGTTTGACAAATAAAAATATATTGTTATTATGTATGTATTTCGCAACATTCGTTTTAATACAATAATCACCATAGGTACAGCCCTAGCGCATTCGCCGATGACGCGCTTGCACGTAAGTCGCACGGCGCGCAACACAATCTCGACACTTCGTACGCGTACTTATGGTACATTTTCTTCCCGCTACGAGCAGCAGATATTATTAGTAAGATTTTGTAGGCTATTATAGCGTAGGTATTTCCGCTATTGTATGGGAGTGATGTATCTGTAAACTATTTATTAATCTGTGCTGACGTCCCGATGTCGTTGTGAAACCCGGAGTACCTTCAGCTTTTTTAATTATTGCTTATGGTCCGATCTATGCCATAAACCCTAATTAAAAAAGCTGAAGGTACTCCGGGTTTTACACTGACATCGGGACGTCAGTCACCTCAGTTCCCCGTGACCATGGGTGCTGGGAAGCACCCTAAACGTCGAGAATTAAAAATAAAAGTAATTAAAATTAAACGCGATAAAATCCGTAAAAGTAGTTTTAATCAATTAATATTTACTGTTTATGAGCTATAAGATCAACTTTTCATTGTGTAAGTAGTACATGCACGTTATTCACGAACTACAGCTTGTTGAAATATTTTATTCGTTTCAGGGTCATATCAACGTAACAATAGAGAGCCACGATGAAACCGGCGAGAGCCTTGTACGAAATGCCACACTCATGCTGCCGATCAGGTAAAATCATTTATAATAATTGATAGCTTTTGCCTGCAGCTTCGTCCGTGTGGAGTTCGCAAAACGATATCATTATAATAGTGTAAATAGCATTTTTGGCAATTAGTTCAATTAAGGGAACACCATTTTAAACGCAATTTTTTTACTATTAACTCGCAAACTATGTGCTTGGGAAAATGTTTAAATTAACATTTTGAAAGTCTATGAATTTCACATATAAATTCCTGTAGCACACAATAGTATTGATGTAAAAGGGTGATAAAAAACGAGCAACCGTTACAATAGTCGCATATAATGTGTAACATCTGACATCTCACCTTGATAAAAAGCTACATTAACATTAAAATTATCCTGAAAAAATTCTATCCTATTTGTTTATTTTTTCAATCAAATTTAAATATATAAATTGAGCAGCGCTATAAATTAACCTCAAAATTTGTAAAAGGTAAACACTTAACGGTTATTCGAATAATAAATCATTATTACTCACTTGCATTTCTTATCAATGATCTGCACTTTTTTCAGACACTTGTTATTAACAGTAAATACATTTATTAGTATAGTTTACACGTGTACAATAGTTTATGTAACAACACTTTTTACTACCAGCGCGCGATCAATGAGTGCATTGACCAAGTAAAGTAGCGCGTGATTCTTTGGCTTCCTGTAACACACTTTCGTCTCTTTTCACGAAATCACTCCGACAAATTGCGGGAAAGCGACAGGAAAGTCACACATCAATAAAAATATGTTAATAAAAGATTTGCACGAAAACTATATTGGATAGAAAGTAAAGTGTAAAGACCTTTTCCGTGTAAAATTGCAAACCAAAAAAGTATTTTATATTTTTTAAGGGATAATCATCAAAAACCAATTTTATCAGTTTTCCATTCCACAAAAAGAATCCTGCATGTTCAGACGAAATATAGCCTATCATCATCATCATCATTATAGCCTTTCACAGTTCCATAGCTGAACATAGGCCTCCCCAAAGCAATGCCACAAAGCACGGTCCTGAGCCACCTGCATCCATCGACTTCCTGCATGCCTTACCAGGTCGTCACTCCATCTAGTGGGGGGTCGCCCTACACTACGCCTACCGGTAGGAGGCTGCCACTCGAGAACCTTTTTTCCCCATCGGTTATCGGTTCTTAGAGCTATATATATGACCGGACCATTGCTCCTTCAGCTTACTAATCCGTTGGGCTATGTCGGTTACTCTGGTTCGACTGCGGATATCCTCATTTCTGAGTTTATCACGCAGAGAAACCCCGAGCATAGCCCTCTCCGTAGCTCGCGGAGCGACCTTGAGTGTCCTCATACGGCCAGCAGTGAAGGACAACAATATAGTCTAAATCAACATTCTAGAAAAGAGCCTACTCCTTTTTAAAAGGCCGGCAACGCATCTGTAATTCCAATGCCGGGCTAGCATGTGCAGGAGACAATATATCCACGGGAGAGGATAAATTTTTTATTCCTTGCTCAGTTTTATACACCCTGCAAGCATGGGCAAGACAAAAATTATATCCCCCATTAAATCCACTGACAAAAGAGATAAAATTATCTTATCCCTATAGTATATCCCCGTTTGATATAACGAGTATATGTCTAATATATCCGCCCCTCTGTAACATGGGGCCAAAGGAAAGAGAAAAAATTATCCTTTTATAACATTTGAAAGGGACAATTTTATTCTCGTTCATGGACGTGGGTTTAAGTTTATCTTCAAACCATTTTAATACAAAAAGATGTCTCGAGCCTACTGCAACTAAATTTTCGTATCAGAAATTGAAAAATAAGAAAGAAAATTACACCGGCGATCGAAACGTGATCAGAGTAATTAATCTATTGGAATTCCCCGACAACGAATTTCTACGCCAGTAAAATTTGTAACATGCAAAGAAGTAATATTAAATGCAAAATTAAAATAGGATAATAAAAAAGGGCACCTTATAGCTATAATAAATCTAATATGTAAAATTAACAACGTGCAGAGATGTTATAACAAATATAGAATACAACAGGTTGGGAAGGAAATAAAGTTAAGAGAAGAAAAAAATGTCAAATGGATATAAATCAATGTGTTCCTAACTATTAAAGTGAACGACAATTTTATTTTTATACACTTCCGGCTGATGCATATATTTTCGGAAAGAGCTTTCCGAGACGCCGCGAGCGACATCTTTAATTCCAACCGCAGACACCTGGTTCGCGAAATCACCTACCCCGTGGTTTTCGGTTTTCCTCTAATAACTCAGGTGTCTTTTATCCAAAAATTCCATATTTTTTTGGAGGATGATGTGTCCCCAGGTGGCGCACACAAATCACTAAAAAATTACAGTAAGGGCCGCACGCGATTTACTGTTTTGCTAATATGAGAAAAAACGGTTTTTCGCTTGAAAAATCACTAAAAACTGTTTTGCGGCTAAATTTTGACACTAAGAACACTGAAATCCGTTAACATTTTACCACTTTTCGAATTTTTTACTGCGTGAGCGTCATAGTTTCGTGGCCTTCCGCTTTGCTTTGTTGTACGCGCGGGGATAAGTTTATCTCGTATTTTATTTACTGTGGATATTATATCTACCATCGGCCCATGCTCACAGGGTGGATAAAACTCTGGCGTAGAGATAAGACAATTTTATCTCTTGTCAGGGGATAATTTTTTTGTCTCCTGCCCATGCTAGCCCGGCTGGTGTTGCAGTCTTTCATGGGCGGCGGTAATTACCATCAGGTGAGCCGTATGCTCGTTTGCCCCCTATAATATAAAAAAAGAACTAGTTCGACAAGACCTTTCGAATACTTTACAACCTTGCGGAGGACTAAGGTGGTCGACGTCCTAATGTCATACTTAACCAGGGCTACCTTCAGATTAAAAATCATTAATTTTTGGTCAGATCTACGTTGTATGAAATTATAGTATCTTGAAGTCTTATAGTTGTATGCTTGGGTTAGGATTTAATTTTACTAATTATAAGATCCCAAGCATCTTCTCTATTGAAATTAAGATGTTTTTTTGATTTCAATAGCCTGGCGAATCATTCTTGGAAGGAATCGGTGTCTATGAAATCTAATGTAGTGACAGGAGCGTTCCTGTACGTGTTCGCACACTGCAGACTACCCGGAGCGTCGATACTTTACATCATCTATCTGTTCTTTAATGCTTAAAAGTTTTATTGATCTTTTAGTTTGTCCTAAAGTATGTTTTAACGGAAGCACTTTTTAGGTCTAACCAACCTGTTAGTGATGCCTCTGACATATGGCAGTACAGCAGGCACACGTTCGACTGTGGCCGGCTTCACTCGTTTACTGTGACGCAAGCGTGGAACCCGAAGCTTGTTGTCGTGTAAAACTTGCTTGATGATTCCTCGTGTTCTCTGAAACAAATATTTTCCCACGGTAACTAACTATAAACGAACGTGGTGAGATTCACCGTTTAAACATCTATCTGTATGGGTCTTTTTTCTATACACAGTATGTTACAAGACTTCTAATTACTAATATATCTAGAAAAGTTAAAGAATTATTTGCGTTGAGTTAAAAGTAGTCAAAAAAGGCAGTTACTTTAAAAGGTAGAATCGTGAACGAATATATTGAAGTAATATTAAAGTATAATAAAGTTAGTTAGTATAATAGAGCACGCCAAGCTTTACAGATGTAAAGCTTGGCGTGCTCAGCAGAGCGGGACAGTACTTCATGCCGGCACACCGCCTGCAACTTTACAAGGCACAGGTTCGAGCTCACATGGAATACTGTTCCCATCTCTGAATTGGAGCTCCCCAGTGCCAGCTTCTTCCATTTAATCGTATCCGAAACAGAGGCGTTCGAATCTTCGGCGACAGAACTCTTTGGGCACTGCGAAGAGATGTTGCATCACTTTGCGTATTTTATCGCATTTACCACGGGAAGTGCTCTGAGGAATTGTTCGGACTAATTCCAGTCGCACAATACCACAATGGCACATCGCGACAAACCCAAAAACTCGCGATACCATCCGTACCATTTGGATGACTGGCGCTCCACTGTGCGATTTAAAAGCGGTTTTCTTCCTCGCACAACGACTACCACCAGAGATTTTTACGACTTAGGGACCTTCAAGAAAAGAGTACCTACTCCTTTTTAAAAGTCTGGCAACTCATCTGCAATACCCCTGGTGTTGGGGTTGTTCAAGGGCGGCGGTAGTCACTTACCATCACGTGAGCCCCACGATCGTTTGCCCCCTCCTGTAAAAAAAGTCTACGTACCGCTTGTAGAATCTTGGATTTACAGAAGTAAGAAGGGCTTTCTTCTCAAAGTCCTTCATGAATATATCGACAACAATGGGAGAAAGAAGTAAACCTATCGCCACACCATCTCTTGCTTGTGGAACTCTTCCTTCCACAATAGGTAGCGAGGTGTAAGGCAGTGTCTGAGTAATACTGCATATTGTACGGGTATTGAAATAATACTAGTTTTAACGGAATTTATCGCGTATATTTAACTTTTTAAATACCCGACGTTTCGAACGCTTTACAGCACTCATGGTCACGGGTGGGACTGAGATTTTCAACGTCCATATGTCATATATATGTATATGTCATAGTTTAACTATGACATATGGACGTTGAACATCTCAGTCCCGCCCGTGACCATGAGTGCTGTAAAGCGTTCGAAATGTCGGGTATTTAAAAAGTTAAATATACGCGATAAATTCCGTAAAAACTAGTATTATTTCAATGTGTAGTGTTCGCGTAAATATAAGAAATCATTGTACGGGCATGTTGTTTTGTCCCAGCCTTCTAGTGACAATTGAGATGCAGTCTTCGACAGGTAAGCATGTGACAGTGACTGCACATCAAAATTGACCATAGTTTCATTGTCTGGCGGATGTAGGTATTTAGTCCTGTCTCGCTGACAAAATCTTGTGTTTCTCTTGAGCGGTGAAAGTATTATTGTTGAGAGTATTTTCGCTAAGTGTTGAGCCAATCTATAAGTTGGCGAATCGATTTGGCTCACTATTGGACGTGGTGGAGCAGTTTTGCGTATGCCTGCTGTACTGCCATATATCAGAGGTATCACTGACAAGTGTCGAAGAAGATTAGTCAGTTTTTACAAGATCATCCTTTCTGCAAGATGCAGGACTGCACAAGCATGAATGTGAATGTGATCTCTCTTACATGAGACAAATTAAAAGACCAATAAAACCCGCGTAAAAGAACACATAGCTGATGTAAAGAATCGACGTCCCTGGAATACTGCAGTTTGTGAACACGTGCAGGATCGCCACGTCACTACATCAGATTTCATATGCCACAAATATTCGTTAAAGAACACCGATTCCTTCCAAGGATGATTCGTCAAGTTATTGAAATAAAAAAAAAATTCAATGGAGAAGACGGCTGAGTGGTACCATCTGCTTGAAATCCTATAATTGAAGTTAAAGTTACAGCCTATATACTGTTCCCATCTCTGAAGTTCCATTGCTGGTCACAGGCCTGTCATTTCTGAGAGTGTTTTGGGGCGGCGTACATTTACTTGCCCTAAAATCTTATAGTTAAATTAAATCTTCATCCAAGAATACAACTGCAACACTTCTAGATACTATAAGTTCATACTGCGTAGATCGGAACAAAAATTAGTAATTTTAATCTGAAGGTAGCCGTGGTTAACTATGACCTTGGGACGTCGAATGATCAATCCCCCGCATGACCATGGGTGCTGTAAAGTGCTCGAAACGTCGGGAATATAAAATAAGTTTATGTACGCGATAAAGTCCGTAAAAACGGGTTTTATTTAAAAGAGTATCACTAATGTTTTAAATATAATTATTACATAAGAATGGACACTCCGTTTTGGGAAGTAATAAAATAACTATGAAAAATGCTTTTATCATTCGCATTTATCCGGCTGATAGTAAACAGAAATAGTTCAAAGGTGAACTTATTATTATATTTACTTTTAAATTTACATGCTAATTAATTAATATGCCATGTGATACCTCAATGACCTATGATAAAGATTGTTGATGCGGTTTGGTTAGTAAGTTTTATTGTGTAAGATTGTATATTTTCAATTATCGAGTTATGTTAGTTCAGGGAATAATTTTGGATTACGCGAGAATCTTAAGTACGATCCCAGCATGCACCAATACAATTATTAGTTTAATTATAAGTACTAATTTACTGTGTGCTCGGCTGTAGAAAACTAGCATGTCTAAAAAATTTATAATAAACACATCCAAAACATTTAAAGTCAGTCAACTTGCAGCACTGCAGACTTTGCTTGCTTAATAAATGAGAGAATGCCTGGTGCCCAGCATTAAGGCAAATACCGGATGGCACTTTTTTCCAAAAGAAAATTACAGGATGTAATAAATGAACGAAGTTTAAACCTGTGGCACAGATAATCTTTATATATTTAAATCAATTAATTTGAAAAAATTAATTGAATTGAATTCTTTTTTTCTCAATGTTCATGGAACGCATGTTATAATAAATACAAATAGTTCCACGCTACACTTCGATTTTAAAAGTGTTATTCACATTTTATTATAAATATGTTTTGTATATTAATACATTATAATCGATTCGAATGTCAAAGATATATTATATCTTTCCATGCCTAAGATCATACATTTTAATATTACTTTATACATACCATATTAATATAATATTATGAAATAATAAATGATGAAACAATATTTAAGTGTTACGAAACTTGCGTAACCCTTAATGTATCAACTAAAGCTTTGTAATTTGCTTATGGCAGAGCACGCATAATTCCGGTCCCGGTTCGGAGTCGACGCCTCCTGTGGGATCAGTTCCATAGCCTTAGGTATCCGGGCGGTTATTTCCCTCGCGACGACCTGCGTGCGAAACACGACCCGCTCGACTGGCATGCGGATCACGTGCACACTAACTTCCGTGATATGTACCGAAAACTACGAGAGCATGGTTTCTATTTGGAAGTTATGGGTAAGTTTTTCATATCGTATGCCTCATCACTATTTATAGCCCATATCCAGAACGTCTCTGTAAGAGAATTATAAGATCTGAGAAAAAGTTGCTTCTTTATATTATATATATATATATATATATATATATATATATATATATATATATATATATATATATATATATATAATATACGAAGTCAAAAACTATGGTGGTTTTTTTGTAATACTTCAGGATGTATCGAATTTCTTTATTAGATTCACTCATTTTGGCGTACAGAAAAACAATTGAAAAAAAAATAATTTTTTTGTGTATTGTATCAATATTAAAACGACAAAAATAGTACAGCCATAGAGATTTTTCTTCAATTTTATACAAACAAAATACGAAGAAACTTTTTCACTGACCTATTATTACTTAACGTACTTTAATACTTCAACCAGAATATAAGTAATATCACTGGATATACAATTTTAAATATAATCTATTTGCGATTTGTGTCCAAAAATAAAATGGGGTTTATTTTGTAGATGATGAACATGGACTTCTTGCATTTTAACAAGTTAAATTATCTTTATTATACCTGATAAATGTTTGCATAATAATTACCGATTTTATATTAATAAGGTACAACTAAAAATAATGATTTCAAAAATCCTCTCTTAATGCGATAAGATTTTGTTTGTGTTAGGAACTCCACTCACGTGCATCAATACGTCACTGTATGGCGCGCTGTTGCTGGTTGATCCAGAGGACGAGTATTTTCCAGAGGAAATGGCCGCGTTGAAAAAAGCAGTCGATTCGGGCTTATCGCTGCTTGTCTTTGCCGATTGGTATAATGCCTCGTTGCTGCGCCATGTCAAATTCTACGACGAGAACACTAGACAGTGGTAAATAAAAAATGAACTTTAGTATCGGTGTTGTGAATCGTGTAAAATTTGTTTTAACATTTTACACGTGTATTGCAGGTGGATACCGGAAACTGGTGGAGCTAACGTACCCGCACTAAATGATCTTCTTAGCATGTATCAGGTAAATTGACAGTGCTGTTAATTTTAGTAACATAATCACCATCTTTGTTATTCTTTCTACGTCCACAACATGCTAATAAAGAAATCAATTAATTTGCAACCTTCCGCTAACTGGATACAATGATGTGTCTTACCTGGATTGAAGAGCACCTCCCGCCCTCCCTCACTTTAATCCATGTAAGACACATCATTGTATCTAGTTAGCGGAAGGTTGCAAATTATTTGATTTCTTCCACAACATACGTCCACGACTTTAGAGACGTTTAGTGGTTGGTCCTCTGAGCCGGATTTAGACACCCAATCTCTGTAGTCATTTTGATGTTTTATTTTTGATTTTAATTTTTTCGCAATAAATTGATGCTAACAGTTAACCGAATCCGGGTACAACTTAAGTCTAAGCGTATTTAATAACTATTGGTCTGTGTTGACTTTGATTGTGTATGTAATTTTTTGGTTTATCTATAAAAATGCTTATAATATAGGGGAAGCAATATTTCACAGGTAGCATTAGGTGACCGCGTTTTCGAGGGCTCGTTCAAACTGGGCGGTCATCCTATGTACTACGCCAGTGGCACGCATATTCACAGTTTCCCTGAACATGGGGTTCTGATCACTGCTCGCTTGACAGATCAAGGGCAACAGGTGAGTTAAGTCTAATTTTAGCGAGCTGGTTATTAAATCATTCAACAATATTTTTAAGGCTGAATCAACAAATACCTTTTACTTTTTTATTGGCCATTTTATTAAAATATAACATTGGTATGTCAAAATTACAATCAATACAAATGATATAAGATTACATTAGATTATTAAAATTACAAATCAAAATACATTTACATTATTTTTACATGTCAAGCAAGTCAGAAAATGAACATTTCATATATTATTCTATATTGTAGAAAGCGTGATTCATAAAGTATATTTTTGTCACTTGTCGAAACGAAGTCTTGTTATTTCTGGCAATTTATTGTACATTTTGATTTTTAACGAAAAACCTTGCTTGGACGCTTTATCCGACTGCGACGTAGCCTAACGTACTAGTGTAGTGTAGTTAAAATAATTATATTACCCAATAATAGAACATCTCTCAAAGCTCACCCTACGTATGTGCACCATACTCCTAGAGTTCGATGTCAAATCAAAAAGGGCCGTCTGTCAAACCATCTCGTGAAGTTGACCGTTTCGACAACAAATTATGACCTATAATTCAATAAAAACTACACCTACATGTATTGCACTAGCTTGCACAGTATGTAGTGTAAAAACAAGGATGGCGTAATTATTATCACACGAAGTCTTTCCTAAAAGATTTCAAGGTTTTTTTGTAGTTTGAGCATTTTAATTCTAGCTGAAGAGAGTTAGTCGCTAGATAGCTACTGTCTTTCAGTATTCAATACTAAAGTTGCATATGTATTGAAAAATCGAGTAATGGTAGGTTATGGGAATAAATGAAGTGTAATGGTAGAATTTAGGAGTACTTTAATGAAACAAGTAGGCTAGACAAAATTACTTTTCATTCATCATCCTCTCTTATATCTACAACATCAAGGAGTGATGTTGGCACTGGCGATATTGTCGGCTGATGCCTGGCCCACCCAAGGTATCACACAAGCTTCATAACATGTGCACATCACCCAACTGTCCTTCGATTCGATACCCTCTGTGAAACCTGACATGTTCACTATAATATGACCTTGTTTGTTGAATCCATATTTTCCTAGGGCAAATAGTATAACTTCATACACGCGACTTAAAGCACGTTGCAGTGTTTGCTAAATAAAAATATGTGCTGGAACCATACGACAACTATTTATCACCCAATAATAGGGCATCTCTCAAAGCGCACCCTACATCTGTCCTATAAATCCCAAACGTCATGTATAATATCACTGCATTTATTATTATAAAAATCGTCGTCCTTTCTTAAAAATAATACAGCAGATAGGTGCAGTGAGGGCCCTTTGTTTATTAAAGTATTCATTTATTAGCAAGTATAAATTCCAAACATTAAAATATAATGTCTAGAGATACTTACCCATTTATATTATTATAAATCAGAAGGAGATTGTCAATTAAAAGAGATAAAAAGGGTGCCAGAGCATTAAATTCAACTTTGCTCGGCGTTTATTTATAAATTACACATATAACATAATATATAACAGAAAATAAAAGCACACAGTAAAATTGAAATAGATAAAATAAACAACAAACATTACAATATTAATTGATCATTATTCATCATCATTGCGACAGTCCACTGCTCAATATAGGCCTCCTAAACTAAATATATAATGTAAAATATTACACAGGCCTTTCGTGAATTGCCACCCCGTCCCATATGGTGTTGTAAAAGTCGACAGAGTATAATAAAAATATCAGGAGATGAGCAGCGGCATCTTCCTATAGAATACCACAAAAAACTTTGGTTGCCACAAGTGTAGCAACTGTGACAAAAATCATCATTAATATTACAATATTAATACGCATTATGGTTATAATCATCATTCTGTATTTTCAATATCATCACTTGATAGTAATATATCATATAAAAAAGATGCAGGTGGATCAACCTCATCTCGATGCTGTGCCCATGATAGAAACCAAACTAAAATAGCAGCTTAATGCTGCTGTGTTTCGAATGGTGAGTATGGAGAACCGGAGACCCTTTTTAATGGAAACAAGGCATTCTATCTCAGACCTCAGGGCTGGTAACACATCTGCATTTTGATTTTTAATTGAAGATAAATGTAGATGTCTATAGGCCACAGCATCCACTTACAATCAGGTGGACTGTGTGCTCGTTTGTCATCTTATTTCTATAAAAAAAAGAGTAAATTACTTTTTATTAATCATCCTCTCTTACAACTACAGCATCAAGGAATGCTGCAGGTGTTGGTATTGTCGGCTGATGCCTGGCCCACCCAAGATACCACACAAGCGTCATAACATGTGCACAGCACCCAACTGTTCTTAAAAAAAACAAAAAACAAAAAAACAATTGCAATTGTTTAGTTGTTCTTAAAACAACTAAACAATTGCAGCAATATTCTATTATAGCTTCCCTTCCAGACAAATTATTTTCAATTAATATATAAACATAATATACTTTTCTCGAAATGTGTCTGGATTTTATTTTGCCTCTTATAAGTGAATTATTTCCACTTCCTCTCAAACGATACTCTGTTGCATTAATGTTTTCTCTGCTTATTTCAATTTGATACCCTCCGTGAAACCTGACATGTTCACTATAATAGGACGTTGCCTGTTGAATTTGATATGTTCCTAGGGCAAATAATATAACTTCACTATATTCTAGATGGGGGAATATAATATTAGTATTGGAATGAGCTGTAATATTAGTAAAATCAGATGTCCGTCTATTCATATTCATACTATTTATAAAATCAGATAAATTATTATTTAATGAAGATCGTTCTCTAATCACATTTATGATTTGCTCAGCATCATTCCTGTTTTTTAATCACCGAATTTATTTAAAATGCTTGCAGCTATAGAAAACATATGCATCATATGTGGAACAGTTTTATTAAAAAAATCTTGCCGAAATATTTTAAACTCTAAAGTACCCGTTAACAACTTCCACCACCCATCGGCATATGGTCACACAACGACTCCTGTTAGCTTGCTCAGTGTTGAGCTGATGTTCACCCTCAAGCAGGGATTCTGGCATATATGTTCTGTAGCTGCAAGCCTCTAACAAACTAATTGAATCTCTAAATCCCCTGTCTAGAATAAAAACATCGTTATTTTGAAAGTATTGTCTGAGAGGAGAGTTTTCATCTCTGAAAATTATATCTTTGTTTTATTTTATTAGTATCCATCTTTAGTCATTAAAATCGTCTATCCTTTGTTATTAAGCAATTCCCTTAGCATCATTATCTACCTCACTTACAGATATAATTTGATTGCCGTTGTCAGATAATGTCGGAGAAAGTTGGGGGAGGGGGTGCGACGGCGGGAGACGGTCAGACCGTCGACGTGCCTATACTAGGCCTCCTTCAGACCGATGGCGAGGTGCGAGACTACACCAATGACACTGTTGATAAACTGCCCAAGGTTAGACCTAATTATTAAAGCTTTATTTATTTACTTTACCTACAGCTTGTATAAAAACCACTGCTCTATCTATAAGCTATCGCTATTTGATTCATAATATGCAATTCTTATTAATACAAAGATAAAAAACAGAAAATGGTAGTTGAAAAATGTTCTCTATTTTAAACTCAAACTCCGCAATGTAAATATTTGTGTAACATAGTAGGGTCTAGACTTAAATTTTGACATTATAGTATTCTAGTTTAAACTCCAGATTGTGTCTAAACACCAGCCTTAGATCTCATGCGGTGATCGTAACAGACTTGCCCCGTAGTATATTTTTGTGGTTCAAAAATATTTTAGTCTGGCATGAATTATATCATTCATATAATTCTTGCCTTTGTGGCTTTAAAAGGTTGCCCATTTTAAGGAAAATTGTATAGAAATCTGTAAATTTCAAGATTAATGTTTTTTTTAAATGTTTCGTATAAAGGGTGAATTTAAATCATTCCGCATCGTTACTTGCGTTTGGGTCGTTGGAATCTAGCGAAACTGGCGGTTCAATTAAATACGTTACGAAGCCTCCGGATCTGCTTAACGTTTGTAGTCGGAGCGTAGGTGGCTGCACTAGCGGGTTGGGATGTGTCTCAGCGACACATTTCCTTTAAAAATACAGAAATCGTCGGAAGTTGACAATCTCTGTGCAAGTCTGAGTTTCTCTGGTACGTAGGACACTCAATAAGTTTTGAGATATATACAGAAAGTATTCTAGATACTATTAATATTTATTTTACGTCTTTTTAAAATATTCTCCATCATCATCTATACAAAGTTCCATTAGCCTAAACCAACTCTGAAAACACTTTTGCCAGTCTTGATCTGACAAGTCGGAAATCGCTTCTTCGCAGGCAGCCACGGCTTCTTCGGCGCTTGAAAAAAATCACAAGGAGCTAAGTCAGGGCTGTAGGGTGGGTGACTTAGAGTTTCAACACCAGATTCCTTAATAAATGCTTTTGTTCTAAGGGAGGTATGTGAAGAGGCGTTATCGTGATGCAGCATGATACCCCGAAGCCCGGTCTTTGGTCTCCTCTCCCGTACAGGTACAGCTTGAAAAACTTTGGGTAACGCAACTGTAGTATACCATTCAGAGTTGACTGACCTACAGTTTTCCAGCATTGACGTCGACAAATGTCCGCTCCGCGAAAAAAAACTAGCCAACATTTTTTGCAGACGTTGCGAGGTCTTTGCAGTTTTGTCGGTAACTGTCCTTCTGAGTAGATCCATACCGATGATTGCCTTTTATTTTCCGAATCATATTGATAGATCCATATTTCGTCATCAGTAACGATTTCTGAAACACGCCTAGATGCCCCTGTTTTCAAAACGTAGACGCATTTCATGGCACCAATCCACATGAGTCTGTTTGTCACGTTCGGAGAGCCAAACGAGGGATTTATCGACAACAAAGCTTCCTCACTTCAAGATGTTGATGTCGGATGGTATGAATGCTTCCCGAACTAATGCCTACAATCATTTCGATGTCCATATACGTGATTCGTGGGTTTTCTCGCAATAACATTTCAGTAATCCGTCCGTACATTTTCTGCCGTTACTGTTGTTTGCGGGGCCCCGGTTCTTTGGTCATTTTTAAGGTTAATTTTACCCCTTTTGAATCAAGCAAACCACCTAAAAATTATTGCGCGTGATGGATCTGAGTCCCTTAATGCTGATTGTAATCGTTGTAAACTTAATTGTTCGGTTAAACCAAATTTCAAATCATAATAGATCATAGCGTTAAGATCCATCGTTTTAAATGAAAAGCGCGGGAAGCGTTGCAGGAAAATTAACAGAACTTTGTTTTTTTTAAGCTATCGCATAGCTTCTATCGCGGGCCTTGAGCGCGGGGACCGAATCTAGAAATTCCGTAACGAAAAAAACCTCACGCTCCCCACTCCGACGGGCACGGAGGTGTGGCGTTGAAAGCCGTGCATCGTCTAATGTCGTTTCAGTTCGGCAGACTTCGGCACTCGGCAGACTTCGGCACGGTGTTTGTGTGCGTGTGACTAGGCGTATGCGTGTACACTAGCTGCTTATCAATGATAAAAATTCCTGAATAACCTACATGTATTGTAAGATATTAAAAATATTTTAAACAATATTAACTTCTCATTTATTCAATAAGAGAAAAAAAAATTGTTTTCTTATCGGTCACCACGCTCAAAAAGTGTAACTTGATTTAATATCAAAGACTTAACTGCATAAATAAAATAAATAAATAATTATAATTGCATAAGTTGATAAAAAATGCTATGCAATAGCTTTACCGCGGCAGTCACCGAGTGCCACACGTATTTTTTTTAATTTTGAGCAATTAGCTTATGGAGTTCTATTTTTAAATAAATTTGCTTTTTAGAAACATAACACACGGATGTGTTCCATTTTTAAATTTCTAGCATCTCAAAACTTATTGAGTGATCTACGAACTACCGAGCCTTGGCGGCTATGCGAATGAATTTATTTTCGATGACTTGGAGGTCGTACAAAAATTTATAGGCCGCGTGTGATCGCAGGGACCTTCATGACAATTATGACTAGTTATAGTTTTTTCTCGTTAAAAGGCTGGTCGACTGGTCGTTTACGGGGACTCTTCCTGTTTGGAGGGGGGTGCTTCTCGGCCGTGCCATTGGCTGTTGCTCGCCGCACTACAATACGCTTTAGTGGGACACCTGCCTACAGCGCTACTAGATGCGGCCTCTCCTCACCGGGACGTCCATCTTATACCTTCAGGTCAGTTTTGCGGACGTTTGATTTAACATTTATTATGTAGTGTCCTTTATAATTTGTTAACGGATCACATTACAGTTCATGAGAGATAGTAGTCAATGACGATATAATGTGTAGGTACAATTTTATATACAAATTTTAGGCCATTTCACAATTTTTAAATATAACTTAAAGTATTATTTATATTTGTTTGACTAACATCTTGTGTAGGTGACAATTACATGTTATTGACTCTGACACACTTGAATAAAGATCTTTAAAAAGAAAAAATGTTGCACAACTTATCGCCATTTCGACTCTTTAGACACTGAAAAATACTTTAGAATGTGCCAAAATCATCATGATTAAAAAATCGATCGCAGTCATTCATTATTATCATAAAGTTGTATCAAAAGTCCTTCGCTAAACATAGACCTCAGCCGTAAATTAATCAAGCGCGATCAATTGTTACATACAATTTGTAAATTTTTTGTAAACTACTTTTACTACGTTATAATGTAAATGTGCAATTGGTTTTTTTACAATTTTTTTTTAATTACACTAATGAAATCAATCGACGTGTATTGAGGTGGCGTCAGTTGTGTTTTTTTTTATTTATTTATTAGGAAGCCAACATGACATTGTCCAATGAAAAAATATTTACAAATTTTATAGATTAATCTGAAGTTTAGTACATATCATACTTATAGGCTAACTTAACATGTTAAAGTAAAATAAAAAGTAACGCACATTATTATTGAAAAAAGAAGAAAGGATAACAAAATAACCTATTGTAATGCATCAAAAAAAAAAAAGAAAAAAACTTTTTTTCCTACAATAACTCAAGAGGTTATCTTAATTTTGTTATAAAAATGTTTTTTTAATTTTATTTTTAATTTTTTTTGTGTTCGAGTTTATGTATTATTTTTGGATGTTAAATTAGCGTTAAAGAAAAATGATCTTCTTCCTCTATCAGATTAAGCCTTTTAATCCACTGCGATTTTTTTTAAATAAAATAAGAGTGATAATGACAAACGAATAGACAGTCTTCCTAATGGTTAATGCACGATGTGGTCCATACACATCTACATGTAGTACGATGCATTGTCACTCTTGAACATTAAAATAGAATGTCTCTACACTCACAGTACAAAACACAGCAGCACTAAGCTATTATTTTACGTTGGTATCTTGTGAGAGTGTTTTTCTGGTCGAACTTACCCATTCGTGTACAACCATAATATAGTTCATAGTGACTGCCTCGTTGGTCTAATGGTTGTCATCAGGTCAGTGGGTTCGAATCCCGGGTCGGGCCAAAAAATCAATTATTGAGTTTTTCTATCAAGAAATTCTCAGTAGTTGCCCGGAGTCAGGAAGTTGGCGGTGTCTCACCCCGTGCCTCGAAAAGCACGTAAAGCCGTTGGTCCTGCGCCTGATCTCGATTACGAGAGTGAGGGAGTAGAGAGTGCACCTGTGCTGGCGCATACACTTGGGCACTATAATCCTGTCCTGCGCCGATGGTTAGCCTCCGTTGAGGCAGGCCGCCGTGGCCGGAATTCGGTCTGGAGGACATTATTATTATTATTATTATAGTTCATACTATAGATAATACTCGCAGGAGGATTCGTGAAAACAGAGAATGTATTTAGCGGGGCGCTTAGTATGCATGCAAGTGCATAGTAAATATTATTTAATGAAATCTTTTCTTAGGCTTGGTTTTACCCAGATGTCCCTCAGGTTATGTTGCAAAGCATCTAATGTTGAGTTCTGGTTTGAAGTGCATGATGATGCAGTATAATTACAAGCTGTGTAGCATTTAAGTTATATGTAGCGCCACAAATCTACCTGTAGCCTTTTACTTTGTATATATTCAATTGTTGTCAGCAGCACAGATGTCCATGTTAGGGTTGGATTACTACTTTTTTCACTTAAAAACCTCCCTCTCATTTTATTTTGTACTTTGTTATGAAGATAGTTTACATACATTAAAATTTACAAGGACAAACATCCATTTTATGCGGCGTACAGCTATATTATGGGTGTAGCACGCATAGGTCGGCTGCACCGGGGAAAGATCACCCTGTCACAAAATATCGGCGTAAAATAGCAGCTTAATACTGCTGTGGTTCGTATGGTGAACGTAAAGATCCGGAGACACTTTTTTACTGGAAACAAGGCATTCCATCTTAGTCTTCAGGGTTGACAAGGCATCTGCGTTTTGATTCTTAATCGAGGATAAATGTAGATGTCTATGGACCACAGCATCCACTTACCATCAGGTGGATTATGTGCTCGTTTGTCACCCTTATTCTAAATAAAATCCGGATCGGAAACATTTAATCGATGCGGGGTTCGTACCTGTGACACACTACACTACTACTACACTGCGCCACTGCAGCGTCAAGTATCGTAACGCGTGTCCACGTCCGCAGAGCTGCCGAAGCGCGCGGAGGGCGGGCGGCTGCACGTGTACTCGCGCGTGCTCGCGGCGGACGGCAGCGGCGCGCGCGCGGCGCCGCGCTGCCAGCCGCCGCCGCAGCTGCCCGCGCACGCCGTCGTCGCACCCCCCGCCGCCCGCACGCTCGCCCCGCGACAACCACACACCAACCCGCGCAGCATAGGTATATATATAACTCGTACGAATTAACTTGAGACCTGGGCCGATGATTTAATTGTCAATGTACGGTGTGCAAAATAATGCGTCGTAATATTTTTTTATTTGAAATTTTTGAGATTTGCATGAGATTATTAATAAAAACAAAATAAAATGTTCTGGCAAGGGGTGAAGTAATAAGTGATATACTGTTGCCATTTTTATATATTTTAAATATTTATTTTTATAATATATATAATATTATTTTTAGTTAACGCGTCAAGGAAGGACAAAGAAATAAACATACACACTTTCTCATTTATAATAGTATTAATTTATTTATTATACACTTTATTGCACTATAAAAAGTGTTACAGATTCGTACACAATAACACTGAACTTTTTTCGCCTCGTTTTTCATTCTTAGTAGTGTTGCCTTTGGTATGCCTGTTGCTGCACAAGCTCTCTTTAAAGCTTGGTCCACAGGAATAAGAAACTTTTTATTTGATTTTTCATCTTCGAAAAATTTTAAAACTTTTAGAGCAAGTGTCCGTGCTTGGCTATGTATTGTCTTTCCTCCCATCTTTTTTTTTTAAATAAAAAAGGCGGAGTAACTCCTAAGCGTCACAACACAATGTCCAAACTTAACAATAAAACAACGCAATTAACAACAAACAGATAAAATAACGTTCAAGTATAACAAAAACAAACAAAAGTCCAAACCAAACAACAAACAATTATCAAAAATATCGAACTAGAGCCGAGACGCGTATCCGTAACAAAAATGCTATCGGTACTGAGCGCGCCAGGCCAGCTGGCCAGCGCGGGACGCGGTGCGAGGAGTCGGGAAGGGGGTCGCATTCCAGCGGAGTCTCAAGTTTCGGACGTGTTGTACGTAGAGAATAAAGAGGGGCGCCGTGAGGCGTGTCATTATATCTGTCTGCTCTCTATGTCTGTTCGCTAAGATAGTGACGGTACACCCGGAGTCACACTTATTTTTTGCTTTTATAATATCACCACTAGGTAAAAATTACAAAAATAAAAATTCTTATAAAAATATATTAAAATAATAATTTCTGATACACATTCACGTAATAGCGGTATGCTGTGAATAAATAAAGCGCATCGGTCGTTAACGGCTGTTAGCGCCTCAACATCCATTTTAATAAATTCGTCCGCACATTGGCCTGAACCGAAGCAAACTGAACGACTTTCCAACGGGTGGACGTCATCATTAGTTTAGTTTAGTTTACGACGGGCTGTTTTCCGCAACTCCACGTCTAAGCGCGTATTTTGCGTGTGGGCAGGAATAATGTGGTTATTCGAGCCATGATATTTCCCCGAAGAAGTTCAAGAGTCCTTTGATGTTGCAAGCAACTTTGGGGAACGATTCCGGCATGCCGAGATGTTAGCCCTGTATGAGGCGACTTTTGGACATGTCAGCAACACGTGAGCCGCCGTTTCTTCCTCTCCCATGCATGCCCTGCACAGGGGGCTATCAGTAACACCTATGGTAAACAAATGTTTGTTCTTTTGTTGGATGTCATTTGGACGCCATCATAAACTCTTGGCTAATATCATTGTCACAATTTTCGCCATTATGTTGGCCAACGTGTCGATACGCCGTAATGCCTAAAATTTACTACGCACGCACACATTCATAAGGGTTTGAACTCTGAAAAATAACCCTGTGTAATTTTGGAAACCAATTAAATTTTTAAAACATTTTTATTACACGTTTAAAACATTTGTTATTACATGTAATGGTGACGTAACGTAAAACTCCACTGCAATCGCAACTAGCGACATCTGGTGAATGAAAGATTATTAGCCTTCATTCGGAATACAGATGAAAATGAAATCGGGGGATACAGTTTGGTATTGAACCTACATATCTATAATCTACATCCAAAATTTAATTACACCTAAGTAAAGGAATCAAAGAATTCGTTACGTTTAGTGAGTACAATAAAGCAACGGGCGTGGCAGAGAAGCGAGTGCCGCCATTTTGAGTCGTCTCGTTACATACACGTGTTCACGTAAAACATACGGTCGTATCCACGACACCGCCACACCCCTTATTTTTTTATAAACTATGGCATAACGAACGAGCTCACAGTCTACCTCAAGAACGCCGGTATGCATAATATATACGTTTGTGAAGCTAAGAAGTTTTCACTTCTGACGTGCAGCCCTATGACAGTTTTTTATAACTTATAAATATAAACAATTACAAGTGAAGCTGTCAATTACAGGTTCTTATAAAATGACAATCTCTTTTAAGTGGTGTTTTTTCTTTGTATTATAAATTAACAAAGATTTAAATTGCAGGTGCTCCAGAAGTGGAAGGCACAGAACCGGCCCCTCGAGCTTGGAGGGGAGCGGGTGCAGCCGCGTCTCGTTCACATATCGAGATAGACTACGAATCGCCCAGTATTACCAATCGGGCTCTCACACTCCTCGCCATCGCGGGCTTCATATACTGCCTCACAGCATTCTGGAAACGATGCGGACGGAAACTCAGGCGACGGAGACTTGTGTCCCTCGCCACCTAGCATACGCCTAAGTCCGCCAAGAAACAGTGCCCGTCGAGAACTAATGGCTGCAGATGATCTCATTGATCAAAGACCGGACCAAAGTAATTCGTCAGTGCCGCGAGTGTATTCCAAATATACATTTAGCTGTGTTAAAGCTGTAGAGTTTTGTAAATATGTATACAAATATACATGTTCAGCGTGAAGGTCGAAACTTAAGACTAAATATATTATCATAATATTATTTATATAATTAAGTGATAGATTTAAGGTGGATATAGTTGAATGGGGTTAATATAATATATATTCAAGACTGTGTTTTTAATAATGAAAAATAAACGATAACATTTAAAAATGCTTTCAAGCAGTTAATTTTTATTTTTGTAAAATTTCATAATATACCACTAGAGTGAACAACGTCCTTACTATTCAATTATACAAGAAGGAATATTCCATTTCAGTTTATCTTTTGAAGACAATACTCCGGGAAGTCGGTAGTCTGGGAATAAGTACTATAAATTCTGCAGGATTTTTTTCAGAACAGCAATTAAATACCAAAAAATGTCCAAATTTCAATAGAGAATAGGGGATGCTACATCTGTTTATTATATTTATTATATATTAGATACTATAATTTCTTTAAACACCACACCATAAATAAATAATTTTAAACTGAAGGTATCCGACGTTAAATATGGCATTGAGGCGTCGAACACCTCAGTTCCGTCGTGACCATGGGTGCTGCAAAATACTTGAAACATCGGAAATAAAAATAGATGTTAATTAAACCTTAAAAAATCCGTCAAAAAACTAATTTCATTCGACGTAATATATAACTAACTAGCTTGCCAGGCAGACCTTGTTCTGCCTTTTTCGACGACCTTTTGTCATGTCCTATTAAAAATCCTTTAATTTGCAAAAAAATTGTGGGTCACTCATGGGAAAAAAACTATCCTATCTCTCAAGTTGGACCAAAATGCACACGGTATGCAAATTTGATTAAAATCGGTTAAGCAGTTTAGGGAGTCCATCGCGGACAAACAACGTGACACGTAATTTATATATATTAAGATTACGATCGTATCTACTAAAAATTAAAAATATTACTCCATGGTACTAGTACTTTTGCACCCATGCTTTATATTATGGAAAAGGTACATTATACATTATTGGACTATTTTCGGGTGGATAAATATTTTTGCACCAGAGGTATAGTAAAGACAAAACATCTCATCTGTCCACAATATCATTGTGGCCATCTTTTCTTGCTTGATAATCGAGTATCTTGATGACGTATAGTAAAGTTACAGCCTATAATGTCCCACCGCTGGGCACATCATCTCTGAGAGCTTTTTAGGGGAAGGAATTGTCTGCCGCGCTGCCCAAATGTGTGTTGGAGAACTCAAGACCGTAGTCCTTGAACGTGGAAATTTGTTATATAACACCCACAATGATATTTTCTAGTCACATACGTGCATCCTGCAGTGTAAGTTTACGCACCCTTTTTTTTGCGGATGGAAAATCATCTAATGACGCCTTTCGCTCCGTAAGGGAGTGTCAGACTTTTACTGACTAAAAACCATCCGTGTTCCTTCAGTGCCCTTACGTTCCGGAGCCGCGGTATCTCTTTCGAACAGCCCGCAGCCCCGGCAGGCGTCGGCCCTTGCGGGCCCCTTCACGCTGCTGACAGCTCTTTGAGGCGCGCGTGGAACAAAACGCGCCGTCGACACGGCCTGTCGTCATTAGACGGACGGACGACGAGCTACCCATTGCTCGCCGTCCACAGGCCCGCGCCTACGGTGGCCGGGGGCCACGACGTAGCCCCCGACGCCCGGGGCGTCTCCCGCGGCGGCCGGGGAGGAAAGCTGCTGCTCTCTCCTTCTCCCGCTCCGCCACCTCCTTCGCTAGCATCACTGCTTCGCAGAAGGTGGTGACGGCATCCCATTCCGTTCGCTCCGGACCATGGCTTCGACCAGGGCCGGACGCGAGAGGTCGCCGCCGCCTATCGCCGCTACGAGGACCCGGCGGTGCTCCGCCCAAGCAGGGCACACCCCCACGGTGTGTTCCACCGTGTCCTCCGGTCCATCCTCGCAGTGGGAGCACCCGGGCGTTTCCTCCCGCCCGATTCGGTGCAGGAACCTCCCAAACACACCGTGTCCGGTGAGGACCTGCGTCAGGCGGAAGGTGAGGATGCCGTGGCGTCTCTCAAGCCACTCCTCAAAGAGGGGTCTTATCGCCGCTATAGTGGCGTGCCCAGCACGGGGTTGCGACAGTCGCTGTCTCCATGTCGCCATGAGATCGTGCCGGAAGTCTGTCCGCTGCGCGACAACTTGCCGCGGCAGCGGGGTTTCCCCAAGGCATAGTGCCTCCGCACGCCATTCGTGCAGGCGCGCGAGGACTATCGCCTCCAGATCCCATGGCGGCAATCCGGCAAGGAGGCTCGCCGCCTCGCGGGAGATCGTGCGGTAGCCGCGAACCATTTTCACGGCTATCACCCTTTGGGGCGCGTTCAGGTGGTGGACGGCAAGTCGCGCCAAACCACGCGCCCACACCGGGGCCCCGTAAAGGGCCATGGACCGCACGATCCCCGCGTAGAGCCTCCGGCAGGAGGCGTTTGGCCCTCCCAGGTTCGGCAGGAGCCGCCTGAAGGCAGCCCCGGTCCGTTCCAGTTTGGGAGCCAAACGTCGGAAGTGCTCAACGAAGTTCCATCGGCCGTCGAGGACGAGTCCTAGGTACTTCAGCGTCGACTCGACGTCGATGGATACCCCTCCTACCATCACTGAGGATCCCGGTGGTGGCCTGTTCCGAGGACCATGGAAGTGCATGGCCTTGGACTTGTGCAGAGCCACCTCGAGACCCAGTTGCCGAATCCTCTCAACGACTATCGCAACCCCGCGTGTCATATTTTCCGCCGCCGCCTCGTACGACCCCCCTTGTGCCAGTACCAGCGTGTCGTCAGCGTAGCAAACTACGCTGACGCCGGTAGGGAGGTCGGCGCGCAGCACCCAGTCGTAACCGATGTTCCACAGAGGTGGCCCCAGAACCGAACCCTGTGGGACACCGCACGACATCTCTCGCCGGTTCCACTCACCGTTGCGACCGGGGTAGATGACGGCCCTGTCCGTCAGGTAGTCCCCGACTATACGACGGAGATAGGTCGGCACCCGGTGATACCGGAGTGCCTCCCTAATGCAGCTCCAGGGCATGGAGTTGAAGGCGTTGGCGATGTCGAGAGACACCGCCAAGACAACCCCCCTCTGGCCACTGCATCCCCCGTCGTGAGGGCTCTCACGCGCATGATGGCGTCCACCGTAGAGCGCCTCTTGCGGAAACCAAACTGGTGTTCCGCAAGATCCGGCCCCGTCCCCGCAAGGTGCTCGGCGAGGCGGTTTGCAATGACTCTTTCAAAGAGCTTGCCCACCTCGTCGAGCAGCACCACGGGCCGGTATGCGGACGGAGAGTCCGCAGGGCGCCCCTGGCTTCCGAATGAGGACCAGCTTCCCCGTCTTCCAACGAAGCGGGAATTGGCCTCTCTCCAAGCATGCGCTTAGGAGCCCCTCCAGTCGGGGCCCGAGAGCCTCCGAGGCCAGGACCCAGGCTTTGCCAGGCAAGCCATCGGGTCCTGGGGCGGTATTCCTGGCCTTGAGCCTACGTACCGCCACTCTCAGGTCTACCCCGGTCCCTTCCGGGATGTCGTCGTCGTCGTCCTGGTGGGTCCGGCACCGCAGGTGGCGGAGCCATAGGCGGGGGCGGATGTTCCCGTCGCGCAGGGAACAGAGCGCTCACCACGTCCTCCACGAGCTGGGGCCGGAGACTTTGCGTCAGCGGGGGGGCCCAGGTGCGGAGTTTATCCCGCACCATCTTGTAAGGGCGCCCCCACGGATCTCTGTTGAGAGTCTCCAGCATCTCCTCACGGGCCCGATCCCGGGCCCGCAGGACAGCCTCCCGGAGGGCGTTCTTCGCCGCTCTGTATCCCTGGTACAGCTCCGCCTCAAGGGTGGCTTGCCGGTCGCCGCACATGCATCACAGTGCGGCGTGGCGCAGCAGGTCGCCGATATGTGTCCGGGCTGACAGCAGCGGAAGCAAAGGCCACTGCGGTCAACCTCCGAGGCGCATCTCACTGATACGTGGTGCCCCACGAGACAGCGATAGCACCTCAGAGGTCTGGGCTCCAGCAGCTTAACCTGCGCTGAGACCCAGCCCACCAGAAGCCTTCGGCCCTCCACTATGGTTTTGGCCGCCGTAACAGGGCAGCGCACCGTAGCGGCATGCATACCCTGTTGGTCCGGGCGTATGGCGCCTGACCTGACCTGGTCAGTAGTGCACCCCCGGACCTGGCGACGGCGGCCACCAACTCTTCCTCCAATACCGAGTCGTCCAGACCCATGATGCGCAGGTCTGCGCATCTGACGGGCCTTGACACTCGGGCCTCGTCCGCGTCCAGAGACGCTCTGAGCTTCGCAGCCAGAGCGTCCGCGGTCGTGCCACTGGATTCCCCGGGGACCTCCAGCATACGGGCCCCCGTCTGGGTGACTTTGAGCCGGAGGCCCCCAGTGATCCCCAGCTCCCCGAGGTCCACCGCCTCCTTCGCCTTCGCGAGCAGATCGCGGTAGGTAACGCCCTTCTTTTCCGCGTCCGGCTGTAGTGTAATCACTACAGCTGCGGTCTTCGGGGCGCGGAGGCCTAGCCGCGATCTTGCGCGCCCTGAACTGGCGCTGCCGCTCCTGCTCTTTGGCCTTTTTGGCTGCCTTCTTCCCCCTTCTTTTTATCCCCGACCACCTGCCAACCGGCTTCAGCCGCGGGAGGTGTAGGGATCTGGGGGGGCGGTGACGGCGGCGGCAGCTGGCTTGCCGCTGGCGCTGGCACATTCGCCGCAGGCACTGGGGCTGGTGCAGCCACCATCTGTGCTGCCGCCTTGCCCTTTTCCGCCTTCGTCTTGCCTCTCTTTCCCGTCGCCGGCTTAGCCGGAGCCGGTTCAGCCGGTACCGGTTTTGCCGGAGCCGGCTTTTCAGGGGGAGGGAGCAACTGCAGCCACGCCCGAGGGCTGACTGGACGGCCCCGGTCTGGATGCGGTAGCCGTGGCCGCCGCGTACGTTGCCGGCCTCGCCGCCGTCTTGTTTGCCCCTGGGGGGGGCGCAGGACGATGCCCTCTAGCACGGAAAACCGGTGCTGGAAGGCAGCCAGCTCCTGCCGGACCAGGTTCAGAACCTGGTTCTCCACCGGCACGGGCTGGCTTGGGCGCTGCGTCTGGGGCGCCGCGTGAGAGGCAGGCTCACGTAGACTGGCCAGGTCTGCGCGGAGCTGCTCGTTCTCCTTCTGGAGAGTCTCCATGGCAGACGTCAGGCGGGCCACGTCCGCCCGCAGCTTCGCCACCTCGTCCGCATTAGGCCCGGCCCCAACAAAGTTGGCCTCCACAGCCGCCATGATGGAGGCGGAGGCCCCGGGAATGGCCTTGAGCTTTGAGGAGGACTTTTGCTTGTAGGCCACGACCTTGATCGCGGCCTCCACCTCCTTTACGAATCTGGCCTTACGCTCCACCTCGGAGCCGCCAGTCGCACTCGTCTCTTCGCCTGATACCCGAGCCGTATCGCCCGGGTGGCGCCCCTCCTCGGCAAGCTTTGCCGCTCGTTCGGCCATCTGATTATCAGAGAGCCCCCTCCCCTTGCCTCTCAGCCCGCCCCGCCTGTTGGTGGGGATTTTCCGGGCCGAAACCTCCTCTTCACCGGATGACGGCCCCTGGTCGCCATCCAGCCTGGACCGCTTGCGGAAGAACTTACTGGTCTCCGCGGTCCCAGGCCCCACGCGTCGGGAGCTCTCTGAGCCTCCCACGCTGCTCGATGCGGCGTCGGACTCAGTCCCCGCATCGTTTCTCCTCTCCTCTACGTTGCCGTTGCCGGCGGTTTTTGTTTTGTTTTTTGTTTTTTGTGTTTCCATTTCTGTACCCACGAGTATGGGGGGAATTAAAGGTCCACCTTGGCAGAGACCCCTGTACCAAGGTAAGCAGATTTAGAGGATTTATTACTCGCCAGGGGGGTCTGCAGGTACCCTGGCGAGGACTGCACTTGCGGCTGATTTGTTCATAGAACCCCGTCAGCCATCCATCCCCTCGCGGTGCGTCGCCGCTTGGGATTCGGGGTAACTTTTTATAGAGGTTTTCTCCCTCGCGGTCCGGGCGATTAAGCCAAGCCCCTCGGTCCTTATCAAAGCCGCGAGACATGATCCACGACACTTCGACTGGGATTACGAGACCGGCGGTGACAGCAAAGGATGAATCCTTCACTGTCTGCCCGGAGGCAGGGTAAGTGCACACCGAGCCCGCCCTCGCTCCTCTGCTATGCCCTCTGCTGATCAGAGGGTCACGCAGAGGAACGCACTGTTGGTCCGGGATGGACCCCCCCATGTCAGAATAATTAGCCGCGGCAGCAACATTCCCCAAGGAATAAGAATTTCTTCTCATTTCTCGAGGAAGATTACCGCCGCGCCCAGGGTGCACCGGCCCAGTTGCTGCTCTTCCCTCCAGACGTATCGAGAGGGACCCGCAACTACCAGGCACACGTGGAGGACTTCTGACTTCGCACCCCAAGTTTACGCACCCTGAACATGAACTTGTGCTTCGCAAAAGTTACGTATTCATCCTCGAAAACACGCAATGTATATAGCCATTTGCAATTTACTCTGCCATTTGCTTGTCGCATAGCGAAGTACGCGGGCCCGTAGTAAGTAGCCGACAACAAAAAGTGGGGTCAAAGTGTACGCTTTCTACGTATATTATGTTAACTATTTTTGCATGACTTAAGCGCAAAGCGCGTAGGTATGTTTTACTAGCGTTTAAAAATCAAGAAAACAACGTTTTGCCGCATGAAATCGTATCTTACAATCATATTGAACATATAGAATGATATAAAAGCACATTGTCAGAAAGATAAATATGATTGTTGAACTTTACGAATCAGGTAAATAGACTAGTTTTTACGATAATGCCTGAGTACAAATACCTAAAAATTAAAGTTGATTTCTGATCGTTTTAAGATAATTCTGCTAAAAGTTTTCCATTAACAATAATATTTTTTTGAATCTCAATAATAATAAAATATTTTCTAGCGTTTGTTGAGAATTTTTTCTACTCTTTTTCATGATTATAATATGAGCATTATGAGTCGTATATTGTCCAAATATTTTTTTAATACTACATAAGTTATTTAGAAACATGAAAATATTAATAAACATAAAATTTTGTCATAATTCAGTTGTCAAGAAAAGATATAAAAATAAGAGTATTTTTCGTTAAAAAATGTCTATGTTAATTTTAAAGTTTTTGTATTTTCTTTACATGCATTTAACGTATAGAGAATATTCAATAATAATTAGTAGATTTTCCAAAACATTTAGAAAACTACATCAAAAATTCAAAATGTTTGTACATGTACAACGTATTCCGAAGATTCAGAAAAAATAAAAATTATATTGCAGACCACATTCGCTTTGCCACGCACACAACAATAAAGTCGAATGTTCGAATGCATGAACCACCAAACGATTTGTATCCGAAGAAATTTATCGCCTGCGTAAATTACTTCCGGACAGATCTGTCATGGTATAAAGAGGCCAAGTAGGTTATCTCCGGCCCAATCCGCGATATAATTGCCTACTTTCTCAGGGTTGTCACTGTCACCAAATCATTAGTTTAAAGCCCGGCCCTTGCCAAAGATAATACATCTCTGTATAACTAATTCAGTGATCATTAGTCGATAAAGTTCAACAATCGTTTTCCTAACAAATACAGAAATGTATTAAGATTCAGAGCAGTATTATTTATAAAAAAAAGGGATAAAATAAACCGGCGGGGCGGTGTGGGCGCGACTGTCCACGCTTCGTCGGATTCGGTTGTCGCCCAAACTGCTAACAAATATTTATAGACTAAGAGCTCGTGTTTAAATTATTTACTTAGTATATACTAGTTACTATTTAAATCCGTTTGGCATGATAAAGTGGCAATAGTTAAATCTAAATTTGATCCTGAAGCACTAGTTGCTTCTGTTTGACTTGACTTATTATATGAAGTTGTTATTTCCACTTGTGTATGTTTGTAAACTTTTTTCAGATTAGGCAAATTTAAACTCGGCAGACAATTTTTTTTTAGTAATTTTCTAACGCTGTTTTTCATTATGTCTTCTGGGTGGAAATGGGCTTCACAAACAACATGGAATTGTTGAGATTTATTTTTCAAATCCTCGCGGTCAAGTAAACGTAGCCACTTAAGGCGTCTGAAATGGAAAGCAAATTTAATATTAAAATACATTAGGCATCTATGATAAAAAATTGAATAAAGCGACTAAAATATTGTAAAAAAAAACATCCTACAATAACATAAAATTACTAACGCCTGCCTCTTAGACTGTAATCAATTTTTTGTTCTGTTGTTATTATTCGAACTTTGCTCTATTTATCTGATTCACAATTAGTCAATTACTTATTTTTTACGATTTTATAACCGTAAGTAGGTACTTAGTTACTATTCTTCCTCTGTCTGATAGACAACTAATACGACAAAAATAAGTAAGTAGGTATCTCATCGTCAAGTAAAAATTATATGCTATAATAAGTGACTCGCTTACCTGTCCTGTTCAATAGGTAATCTGAACAGAGACAATTCGGGAACCGATGAATTATTAAGACACCCAAACACACAGCAATACGTTCTCCTGCGATTATCACACATTTTTCATTCATTTAGCGGTGCCGAAAAGCCGTGACGCACGAACCTCGTGCGGTGTTAGCTTTCAGTTTATATAAAGGTACTTACTCTGTGGTGTTAGCCCCGACTGGCGCGCTGAGAAACACTTCGAGATTGTGTTTAAGTGTGCGTGCGGCGCCTCATAGATACTATGGCGCACACATACAATCCGCGCGCAGTGCGTTTGTATGAAGATAACGTACTTCCCCTCTCTTTATACCATGGATCTGTTTTTTACATTACGAAATTAATTAACCGCCGTAAGCGATATGTGTCCGTTGATGTGTCATGGAGAATTCGGTGAGAGATGGATCGGCCGTGGTGGACCGGTCAACTGGCCGGCGCGATCACCTGATCTCATACCTTTCGGACTTTTATCTCTGTGGTAAGATTACGCAATTAGTCCGTATTCCAAAAAAAAAAACATGCGATACCGAGTCGGAAATGCGTAAGCGATTAGTCGCAGTTTACATTATTGCTTTTTGCTTAGTAAAAATATATAAGTATAAAATGGTGAATATATAATGTATAATATACATCGCACGTTTTAACCAAAAATATTTCCAAAATAACGAATAGAAAATTCAAATAGAAAAAGTCGTTTTAGCCGTTATTACCATATTTTACGATTTTTTTTCTCAAATATCAAGATTGTTTTGTTTAAATATCATGTGGTGTAAGTGAAGACTCAATAGTTATGCCCCATTTACATTCAGCCCTGTTGGGCAGGGAAGTGAGCAGGGCAGTGAGCAGGGCAGTATGTAAACAGGCTACTCGCGCTGACACTGCCGCTGCCGCTGCCACTGCCCGATGATCCCTCAAATGTCGGTTTTTCGTACAGAAGTCAAAGGACGGGCAGCGCGAGCGGCAGGGAGTGTTCACATTCAGCTCCATCGCTCACTTCGCGCCAAGCGCCTGGATGAACGGAAGTGCGTGCCGTCTTGTTATTAAATAAGTACGATCTACCAAAATGCCTTTCGAGTGGAATAATGAAAATACAATAAAGTTTTTAGAACAGCTAGAATCAGAAAAAACTATGGGATTTCAACGATAAAAACCACAATTCATCATCTACGAATACGAATTTTCTTTTTGAGATAACATAGTACCTATGTACACAATTAATTATAAATTCACCAAATTTATTATTTTGATATAAAATTTAGTTTAAGGAATTTATGAACATTGACATTTTATTTCTAAAAACGATTACTAATTCATATTGATTATTTATTTATTAAACTGTAAAATAAGTTAAATGGTAATATTTGCATAGTAGCCTGAGATTTTAAAATTATGATTTTATTGTAATTAATATTTTGAATTAATTTATACTGTAGTGTAATTATTAAAATAATAATAGCTTAACTAATCTCATATAATATTTAATATTATTTATGTAACAATAATGTAATAATTCAATTAATAATTTATGAACAATTCATTGTATAGGAATTCAAATAGAGTGGATCTGTATAAGTATTTCATTAATAAATAATATTTTAATTCAAAAAGAATGTTTGCACCTAACTTTTAAGCAATGCAATAATTTTAAAATATAACATTGGGTTTGTGTAATTAGCTGTATTTCATATCATTTTTGCATGTCAATTATGGCAAAACATGTTCCAGGTCATATACTGTTTTTAAGCTAATAAATTTTCTATGTATCTATCTATCTTCTTTTGAACTTGATATCTTTTTAAATTATTAACATAATTTTGTATTGCAAGAAGACACAGCGCGGACGCTGTAATTATTTCGATTTCGACGTCTGCCATAGTCGAAAGCCGAAAGCGATGTGAGTGGTAGTGGTAGGGCAGAGTGTGAATACACACTTCCCGCGATCTTGCTACGGCAGTATTTAGAGAAGTATTGCCGGCAGCGCGAGGAGCAGTGGCAGGGGCTGAATGTAAATGAGGCTAGTAGAAGATCTAGATTAGACTTGTTTTTTTTTTGTGGTGTCTTTCAATGAAGTAAGTTCTTCAATATTTTTAAAATCGTAATTTGTAACTGCTCATTTGCACATTTCTTAAAGACCGGCCTCTTCACATTTCTTCGAAACAACTATGTACTATGTAGTGCGTAGTACACATGTATATATCGATGCCTCGAAACATTCTTTTTCTCAGACATGCAGGTTTCCTCATGATGTTTTCCATTCCAGACCACGTGGTAAACCAACACTTAAAATTTGCAATTAACAACTTCATTGGTGCCGGCGGGGGTCGAACCCGACTTGCTACCGTACTGTGAAATTTACAGCGAGAGCTAACTATCTGAGCTACCACGGCTCACGACAATGATGACAAATGGTGGTGTAATTTACCAAAAAAAAACCCGGCCAAGTGCGTGTTAGGCCACGGGCAGTGTAGATCCCCTACCTCTACATTCCGTAGTTGCTCGTCACAATACGTGAACTTGTTTGCTTCTTGATACTATGAGCGTACTAGGAGAGCCCGCTGTTTGGCTGCTGTAGCGACTAAAAATAGACCCAAATAGGATTATAGAAACTGAAGTACTATTTTCTAAGCAGCCTTGTATAGGCCGGTATTCAAAGGATTTAATTGACAAATGTCCGTACTAAAATGTTCATAGTTCCTTATCCATCTATTAGTTCCCGGCAGTCCATCCCTAAGATATATATAACCGTAGCGAACTTTCCCGTATACCACCACTGTCCTAAATTATCCTGAAGGTCGCTAGCGTAAACCAAGAGTACCACGATTGAAACTGTGGGCCTATAATAGATAGATAACACTTTATTGCACGTCAAAAAAAACATAAATATTAACAAAAAAAGGAGAGAAAGAAATGTGGTACAACGGACGGTCTTATCGCTAAGAGTAACCTAAATAAAAATGTTTTTCAAGATTTTTTTTCACAACTTTTTAGGAGTGATTAATATCTACCTATAATTATACTATAGTAGCACCTTGGGCCTATGAGTAAAACTGCGGACGGATGGACTGAAGGACATGGCGAAACTATAAGGGTTCCTTGTTGTTTAACTACGTAACCCTAAAAATGCTGAACTGAATTCTTAATCCCACATATTGGGATTGTCGAGTGGTTGCGGCATTAGAGAATTTATCACCCTATTTTCATCACGAGGAATCGGCAATTATGGGAAATGCCAGAAATACTTTATGACTTTAAGCAGATAGCAGTATAACCATTCCATTTACGACGGTCACAAAATGCTCAGTGCGTTGTCGAGGAGCAATGTCAAAGATTGAAGTGATGCCTCATACGTCTGGTACTTCGATCGCTAACCCGTCGCCAACCGATAACCGTAGCGATTATGCTGAACCGTTTTTACAACGGGAAAAGCCCATGGGTAACCATGGACTGTAACGTGCTGATAAAAAAGAAGAAGACTCTGAATATATGAATACTAGCGTGAGGAATTGATTTTGCGCTCGACAATTTAATTGCCTAGTATGTAAAATTGTTAAGCTTTCTGCTTGAAAACCTAGTACCCTGCATATTGAAGAGTACGGTTAAAAAAAAACAAATTTGATTTTTCCTGTTCTTGGTGAGGTTATTTATTATAAAATCCTTTTTAAATGTCGAATCACAACTGCACTGCGATACACTCTTACGAAAATAATGAATATTATGTATTTAAAGGAGCCGCCACAGTACGCGACCCACACGGGTTCGAGTCCCCCCACCCCCAGCACTAATGAAATCGTTATTCGTTTATTTGAAATTGAATTTTGAGCGCTAGTTTATTACCACTTGCTCGTGTGTGTGTGCGCGCGCGTGTGTGTACATGTGTCTGTATGTAGAGTGTCAATTTTTGGAGATTTTACTAGCATCATTAAAATGGATAAGGTAGTGACCTAACTTTCATACTCAAAATGCCGTCTCATACTATGTGCCACCCGCGGCAATGGCCCCGGTTACCTTGTTACGTCACTGGCTTTTTGGGATATCATAAAGATGATAATTTAAACATTACATTTCGATTTTTTACTGGACTTTGATAAGATGTTTTTAAAGTATTCAAATATCGAATGTTATTGAAAATAACCCAAACATACAATCGCACTACGACTACTTAATAAACGTGGAGTGAAATATTTGCTGACATTGATTATATAATGTATTTTAAGACATAAAAACAGTATTAGCAAATAATAATGATTAATATACCAAAGTTTATCACGTTTGCGCGGTAAAATTGGTTGGCGCGAAACGCGCACGCGCGCGCCATTTACGCGTCATTGCGACGCTGCGCGGTCACCGCCTGAACCAACAACCGCTAACTGCCAAATGTCAAGACTACCTAGCTACATATTTATTAATCTGTGGTCTCGACTCAAGACTTCATTCACTTGCTTCAGTTCATAGAGTATTTTACTTTAGTTACCGCGAGCCTTCTGCTCTTGAAACCTGTGTATTAAACCTCGCGCGGTAACGAAGCGCGGTCAATCACTATGTCGCGTGTTTATAATCCATCCGACTATGTCGTCGAAAAATCACGCATAAAATCACTTAATAAATACAAAGAGATGCACGCAAAATCCTTAGAGGATCCGGAGGCGTTTTGGTCGGAAATAGCGAGCGAATTTTATTGGCAAACTCCTCATCAGGCAGGAAAATTTGTATCTTACAATTTTGATATCAATAAGGGAAATATCTTTGTAAAATGGATGGAGGGTGCAGTTACCAACGTGTGTTTTAATCTGCTAGATCGCAATGTACGAAACGGCTACGGGGATAAAATCGCCTATTATTGGTAAGTTTATTCGCAATCGCATTATGAAATCGATAAACAGCTGAGCGAGTGCACCCGTCTGAGACGGCGCGTAAACTTATTGATTTTTCACCAATCCATTTTTATTTTGGTTGACATAGTTTTATTTGTTATGTAACATAATACCTAATAAGTAGATTTGCAGTATTGGCTCGTATATCAATTGTTTTCGTACGGTATTATTGATCGCTCATCTTTAATTAATTACTTTCGTCACGTCATTGTTTACTTAAGCTTTTGCGAATTGTTTTAGAAATACATTTTACTTTATAATGTTAATTCATCACAAATAAGATCTAGTTAGACGTAACCAGATCCTATTTCTTAAATAAAACAAATAATCGAATGATAATGGATAGAGTTGCACAAGTGTTCTGGACTATAACTTGTAGGACTTATAAAATTGTCTTTTTCCTTACTGCTAATATTTATGAGCCTAAGGCGAGTATAATATTTAGATTGTAATTCTTCTAGGTATTTATTATCAGACAAGAATATTATAAACTTACTATATAAAAATACCTTGTAATAATAAGTATACAATACAGAAAATTACACACAAAAACTCACGCCAAAGGGGTAGACAGAGTTTACAAAATTCAATTAAGCACGATCGAGACACACTTATCGCTATTTTCACATTAATTTATGTGCGCTCTCCATATATATTTTTCGTGTCGATACCACCGAAACATTCCTTTCTTCTGGTCGCAACATCTTTTTGTTAACCACTCCTTTCCCTCATCGCACAATTTTTCACGCTATCATTCAAAGTTACTTCTTATTGACCGAATTTCTACAGCATCAATTCTATTTTCATATTTCTTCTGCCACGCCCAACTTTTACTACCATATAATAAGTTAGAACAAGCACAGTATTGTAAAATATCATAGGTAACTTTTTTGACACAATTTGGCTTCACATAGGGTTGCTAGGTCTTAGAGCCGAAAAGCCGACAGACCAGCAAACTTTAGTCGGACATTTTGGTTAAAAAGCCTGACATCCTTAATTTTTTAGTCATAATATATAACGTGACATTATTTTGTAAAGTAAAACGGTGCTTTCTACCTTTTACCGTAAAATCTTTTTAAATTCTAATGCAATAACAATAAAATTGAATAAAAAAGTCTTGTTTATTATTAATCATTCAATATTCATTACGATATTAATTTCAATAATTGAAATAGTATGCAGGTAAGTACATGAAAAATGTAAAAAAATTGTCAAATTTAAAAAGCCTAACAAAAGCCGGACAGGCCGAACGCCGTCTCATTTGGTAGAGTCGAGAGCCCTTTGAGTATACATAAGAAAGCTAGGAGAGCCTCGTTGCCCTGTATTCAGAATTCGTTCTTTGTTCGTAGTTTATTTATTTTGTATTGTCTACCATCCCTAACACACATTCTAAATCCACTGTCTTTTCTTTCAAAAACCAATATTTTCGTCTTACTTGCGATGTACGTAATGACATAGTCAACACATTCATATTCATATACATGTTCTTAGAATTTCAAAGTTTCCAAACAACTTTTCATAAACAAATTGAACAGGCAAGCCACACATTCCTGTCTGACAACTCAATGGACGCTAACCTAGTCTGCGTAAGCCCTGTTGATTCTAATACAAGCATTAAAGTCGCTTAAAGGGTTAATGTCTGTATCAGCACTGCGCTTAAGGCAAAAGAGGCCAGCATTTGCCATAAAGCAACCCTGTTTCCAAATCTACAAATGCAAAGCAACTCTGTTTTTGTGGCCAGAAACTCTCTTTATTTCTATGCGTCATAAGATAGATACGAAAGATCTGGTCAGTTTTTTTTTCTTGCATATCCCAATTTTTTTTTCATCAGTTTCTTATATAACTGACACGGTAGTTTTTACAGTCCTACTGTGACCCTTTTCCTTTATACAGTGAGACCGTAGACAGAATATACAGGCCTACACTGCGACTATAATAGCTTTCCAGCAGCCTCAGTTAGTTGATTGAATTAAAGGAAGTGTACAGAAGGTGTGTAGTGTAAAGCAGGCTTGGTAATACGTAATAAGTATATAAATTAAAATAAAAACTGTAGAGGAGGGACAGGTGTTCATAGCTCTGGGTGGTAGATTTCAAGCGGCTTTATTTTGCGAAAGAAATATCAGTTTCTATCCTCGGTTCTTAAATAAACAGATAATTTTTCAAAAATTCTAAAATAATTTTTAAAATATAAAAGACACTGGCTTTGAAAGTTATGAAATTGCGATCATCTGCACCAACCATTGACTTATATATTACTAACGTAGCACAAACACATACGTATCAAAATAAGGGATTGATATAAAATAAATATTCCGTATTTCCTTATTAATTTTTAAATAATATGTATTTTGGCTTAAGCGGCCTCAGGCAGCAAACCATGCTACCCCACTGTCATAGCTGTGGAAACCCCATATAATATACTATATCTAATTTTCGTCTGTAAATAATAATAATTTAAAATAGATAAATGTAAACGTGTTCAAATTTTTGACTCGGGCGCTAAGAGTATATTTAATATATTGATTTTTTTTTATTAAATAATAAAGTCTTTTAAACAACAAACTGTCCTCATTCCTTTGTAAAATATTGATTCAATGCCCAGATGAATGTTTAAAAAGTAGGGCACAGCAGCTCTTTCCTCTAGGATGCTGTATATAGGTCACTTGGTTAAGGTCATTCGAAATACTGTTTGCCTGAAACAAGAGTGTTGATATCGCTCGAATGGTAATTTCAAACAACTACTTGTGTCAAAAATTCGTTCGAATCGAAAACCGAATAGAGCTGGAAATCAATTTCGGAAGTAACTAAGCCTGCGGTTCCAAGTTTAATTACTTTATTATCATCGTTTAATAATATTTGATCGAATTCAAACTGTAAAAAAAATTACGTTGTAAAAGGCGATCATGCAAAATTCTAGAAAAATGGATAGATGGTGATATAGCCAAGTCGTCCCTTTGCCAGTCGTAAAATACCGCAGATTAATAAATTATGATACAGAGCAGGGAGAAGCAAAGGTGCCGGAAGGTGAGGGGATTCAGTTACTGCGTTTGCAAATCTCCCCTACCCCATGCCAAGCGATTTTTTTATTTTAGAAGTTTAGGACTAAAATTCTTCCAACAATTGTAGAGCTCTTGTTTAACAGTGCGATTTTATGGCATTTTTTTTAAATTAGGGTAACAAGCGAGCACACAGCTCACTCACCCTCGATAAAGAATCAAAATTCAGATGTGTTGTCACCCCTGAGGACTAAGATGGAATACCTCGTAAACAGTAAAAAGAGCGTCCGGTTCTCTACACTCACCATACACAACACACTAGCATTGAGCTGCTATTTTAAGCTGGTGTTCTGTGAGAGTATGTTTCTTCCCCAGTCGAGCCGACCCGTTTATGCTTTAACCATAAGAAGAAGATGATTTTGTTATCATAACTGGATCGCGCACTACTGGATGCACAGCTAAACATAAATTTCATAAATATAGATTACCACAAAGCGTAGTTCTTCACAACCACTCTAGACTTCTTTAACGCTGTCTACATCGAAAGAGGCATAGCTTTATGTCACAGCGCGACTTTGAGTTTTATCAGTATGCCAGACTAAGGCAGGTTTCGCATTTTATATTCGATAATGATCAAAGTTCGGAATTCAGAAACTATTACGCGAAAATTATTTCATCCTTTTTAGTTCTTTCAAGTCACCTACTTTATTTTGAAAGTTTTCTTTTGGAACATAACAAATTTAAGTTACTTTTCCAGTATAAAATCACCCTAATGTTTATACTATTGTAATGCTGTAAGCAATGTACTAACTCTCTTTGTAAAAAGAGGACTTGCATTTTGAGTGTGAACACAGTCTATTATTTATTTTATGACAAAGTAGCGAACTCTCGCAAGCTTTCATAATCCTAGCTTGTTAAAATAATAAAGAAGTACTTACTTTGTGCCAAACCCTAGCTCTAGGCCTTCGCTATGTCCAAACTATGTGTCTTCGCCCATCTATTAGTTAGGTATACTAGAAGATCACCATCTTATCGACGAAACCTTATTGACGGTCACTGATCAGCTGGTTATATTTAAGGTACCGCATGAGCTGATAGTTTATAATGGATTCGATTATTTTGGAGAACAAGGAAGTGATGACGATATGCCTGTAGTTAGACGGGTCTGAGCAGTCACCTCTTTTAGGGATCGGGTGGACCAAAGCTGGTTCCATGAATTCGAGACTAGGCCTAGGGAAAAGGAGTACCGGAAAAGATGCGTTGGAACTGGTGCCAACTCTGGAGCACAGGTCCTTAGCAAAATTGGGGGGATTCGGTCAGACCCTCTTGACTCTGCGAATGTCCAGGAAGAGAAGTGATTTGCAAACCGAGCGCTGTATAAACTGCACATCAGGCTTGGATCACTCATACCAAGGGACGGTCGGCGGTGTGCTCCCCACGTCATAGAGCTTTAAAGGGGAAAAGTTACTGCAGACTACTGTATTTACTAAAACTTTCTTAAAACGGGTATACTGTGCACGTTTTTATGACAAAATAGAGAGTTATGGGGTAAAATATGACTTACGAATAAAGCATTTTCCTAAAACGTTTTTGTACTGTGGAAGATTACATAGATGTTACCAAAGGAATACAACGCAGGAGTGTAATGTTATTAAGTTTGATATATTACGTGGACCATGAGCGAGTTCAATTAAGTTAATTTTTGGTCTATGTTACAGTCCATTCAGTGTTGCCAGATTAAACACGCGGTATCCTAAAGTGCTGAGTTGAATGCTTCAGTTAGTAATATCAGAGTACAGCCCCAGAGAGTACAGAACCTATCCTAAAATTAAATACAGAAAGGTTTAAGAGAAGGTGACGTAACATGCCCGAAACTCTTCACCGCTCTTCTGGAAGACGTTTACAATCTACGTAAGCACTACTGGTAGCAATTCTCATATTAACATAAATCGAGATTTTATAATACTTATGTCAGTGATTTATGACTATAAATTTCCATCCATCATTATTTACAAATATAAAAGATAATGTTACTATGTTCCTCTTTACATGTTATTATTTTTTCAAGTATTTCAAGTATCTTTAAAAAAAACTCGTAGCTAAGCTGACAATAATATTGCTCTTTATTATATAGAATAATATAATTAGTAATTACTTTTGTAGGCTGTACTTCCGTTTCCGGCTTTATTATACTGCACGTTTCCGTACTTTCTTTACTGTATAGAAGGAGTTTGCGCTCCTTGTGGCGATATAATTATTTTTAATATATAAAATACTAATACTACATAACATATCATATAAAAAATCACATTAAATATTATTTTGAAAAAAATAAAAACATTGTTTTAGAACTGATATTTAATCAAAACAATTTTACTTATTATTCAACGCATTTTTCCTTGTGGGTTATTTTTTACTGTATCTAAAAATTTATTATTTATGACTCGGCAAAAAAATACTATTAAGCGTATACCTAGGCTGTATTATTCTTTCAATATAGGGTAATAGTTTTCTTTGGCAAAAGGTTTTTTCCGTGTACGGAACACTAAAACAACAGAACAGAAAGTGCTACTTCGCTAAGGTGACAAGATCTGAGCGCAGGCAATGTCAATTAAATTTCCTTGGGTCACTACTCGGAAATGTTTTACGTTAAAACTATGAGTCAACTACACGTTCAAGCTAGCAGTTTATTTACTTTTTTTTTTTTGCATGGGGAAATGCCTACGCATACACGCCTCGCGGGGGCAAGGACGGGTTATGTCGGACTCGCACCGATTAAAACCCCATGGTGTTCCACCTTTGTCGCATATTGGCAGGGCTACGGGAACGCTTTCGCACACATCCGCGGCCCTACTAGCGCCTGCCGCCCCATGGCAGCACCTCCTCGGGAGAGGAAAATTCCTCCCCGTTCTCCTTCCCAGGTAAGGCGCACCAGAACACACGGCGCGCCTTCCTCCACGGCCTCCAACTACGTCTGTGCAACAGACGCCCCCGCGTCCGATGCACAAAGGCCATGGGGCCAGGAAAAACGAGCACTTAGAAGTACTAGCCTTCCCGACCCCAGCGGCGGATCTGGTCTATGGCTCCGCCGCCAACCAAGATTCGGCTGCGGAGGGTAGGGAGAGCGGCGCCTCGCAATACCGACAATCCTCTCCCCCCCGCAGCCCCACCACCACCGCATCAACGGTGCGGCCCCGTTTGAGTCGCGAAGGATAGGGCGAGTGGCACATCGCCATACCAACACTCCTCTTCCTCCGCGACTCCAACTCGGCTGCAGCGGTAGAGGGTGCGCGAGTCCCCACTCGCTGCAGTCCACCAGCACACATACGAAGTGGGCTCCCCAAGCTCACTCGGAGCGGCAATCTCGGGCCGGCCCCAAACCTCGGGCCAGCCACGTGGGTTCCTCTTTGTTCACCGTGGGAGACCAAGCCACGGCTACTAAGCCCCCCCGCCACGACAAGGCGGGAACCCGTTCGGGGGGGAGCAGTTTATTTACTTAAGTTCTCAAATAAAACGTACATCCCTTACAGTTTTAGTGTAGATGTGTAAGTATTTTTAAGCTTTGTATTGGAATCGTTCATGCTCTTTCTTTTTCTTACCTTACTCAGTTCACTCTTGGGCATTTCCTATAGCGGATTTGATTTAATCGCCTCGCTTAGCAGATCAGCGATAGTAGTATCAGAAATCATCAATACAACTTCTTATTTGTCTCCGGGCGAAATGTTTACAATTTCCTCTCCAGAATTCAACCAGAACGACGCGACGCACAAAATATAATATTGCCGCAACTTAAAGCGCAAACACAAGGGTTACTCATCATGGTTATTATATTAAAAAAATACGAATTACAAATCACTGAAAATTATAGAAATAAAATGATTTACGTCTGAAAAGACTAATGGACTACTAAAATTTGACAATGCCTTTAAAAATGAATCTTTGAAGGCCGGGCTATAAAAACATTACAACGTCAGTATAATACGCTTGTTCAGCGAGTCCAAAAGGACTGAAGGAAGGGCTGTGGATAAGTCTACTTACACCTTTAATACTTTACTAAGACTCTGAGGCGATATCACCGATTGTTCGAAATATTAGCCTAGATCGAATGGATTATGAAAGCTTAGCGAAAACAATAACCTCTAAAACATGAAACTTGCTTATGGATCTAGAGGCTACTTATAAAAAATAAACATGCCGATATTGACCTCTAAACACTTTAGTCCCCAGTCAATGTAACGCTAATTCGATATGGTTGAAACTGACAGGTTAGGACAAAGTCAAGGTCACGTGGTGAAATACAAACAGCTTGATCCGATTGTTATCATATTAAAACATAGTCGCCAGCTACTCGCACCAATATACATATTATCAGATCATCAAGGCGTCATGCTGTTCACAAAATTGAGACTGAACGTAAGGTATTTGTGACACAGAGTAAGGAGTAAGGACGTTGTGATAACATATTGCGTTGTATCTCCAATTTGCTGTGAAGATTCGCTATCGCTTATCATACCTAGATCATTCATAAAATATAGGTATTAGGTTTATATTGTTAGCTTCACTTGACCTAGTGCGGTATTAGTCAGAAATTAATAATTACATAGAACTTAATCAGTTATACATGTTCAGGTTTGAATAGAAGTGTCAGAAGGTTCAAAGACCGGGATTAAATGATTTTAAAGATTTAGTTTAAAAGAAAACACATAAGTATCTGGGTATTATATGTGGCATTTAATGGATGTAGACTATTTTGCAAGGGTAAAGAAGGCGTTATGTAACTGCAATGTGGGCTGCCAGCAGGGTTGCCACCCTTACTTATCTTAATATATATTAACTACGGGTCACGTTGTTTGTCCGCGATGGACTCCTAAACTACTCAACCGATTTTAATCAAATTCGCACACCGTGTGCAGTTTGGTCCAACTTGAGAGATAGGATAGTTTTTGCCCATGGGTGTCCAACTTTTTTATTGCTAATTTAAGGATTTTTAAAGGGACATGCCAAACGGTAGTCGCAAAGGGCAGAACAACGTCAGCCTGGCAATCTAGTAACATATAGTATCATACTATATTTCAGTCAATTGTACTATATATTATACAAAAATAATAATACGAAAAATACTATATTTTTATCATGTCATTGGTATGTCATTGGTATGTCATTGATAGTCTGGAACAAGTAAGTTTTACGAAAAGTATCTTTATCGTCATGATATTAATTTACTAATGTATTAGATAATATATTAATTTTATCAAAACTAATTGTTAATTTACTTTTATTATGAATCAATATTTAAAGTGCTCAGACACGTATAATTATTTTAAAGGTAGGTAATAGATAATAGACGACCAAAGTAAGGAGCAATGACAAACATATATGGAAAATTACATAAAGCTTAAAAATAGATGTGTACTTTTTTTCTCCTGAATTTGTTAAAAGTACTATATTTTTGCATCTTTTTTGGGCAAAATACTATATTTGTTAAAAAAGGTGGCAACCCTATCTGCCAGATATCACGCGTTAATCAAAAATACTCCGTCACTGTACTAAGTAATATACAGTAATTATTAAGACTGTGCTCTCGTTCGCTGTAATTTTTTCCATTTTGTCTGTAATCAACGAAATAAAAATATGTAAAGTATGTGGTAACACAAACGCTCACTTGTCCTATTACTCTACTTTTTATCAGCCTTCTACTGTTGAATATACGTATATATATTTTGAATATTACGTGGTATAGCCACGCTGCTTTATATACGCTTATATAAATGGGTTGGCCCGACCGGGATAGGACCACGCTCTCACTGAATACCAGTGTAACTCAGCAGAATAGTATAAATGTAATATAATAAATGTACAGGTAGAATGTTAAAATGGCTAAAATCGTATTTAAATGACCGAGCATTTTTGTAGTGTCGAATGGATATCAGTCAGGCTTAATAAATATTAATCCCGGTGTGCCCCAAGGGTCTCATCTCGGACCGATTCTGTTTGGGGTGTTCGTAAATGAAATTTTAGAATTGATGAAAAGCTCTCATGTGTACTTGTATGCGGATGACTAAAAAAATTTCAAGACGATTGTGGAAGAGAACGATTCAATAAAGCCAGAGAACGATTTTGACCAATCGATTAAATGGTGCAAAGTAAATAGTATGGACTTAAACATTAGTAAATGTTTCTATGTGCAAAATGCGAGAAAAAGTAACACTATCGACTATAGCTATCACATTGGATATAATAAAATACAGAAGTTAGACCAAATTAAATACCCCGGGGTTATATTCGATAAAAATTAACTTTTGTACCCCACATTGAAAACATTACTAAACGTGCATCTAGCATGTTGGATTTTGTTATAAGACATATCAAAGTCTTTCGAAGCGCTAAAATTAAAATTCTTTTATTTAACAGTTTGGTAAGAAGTATATTAGAGTACTGTGCTGTAGTCTGGAGACCTCATTACTCTACACATTCACTGAGAATCGAGCGTATCCAAAAAAGATTTATAAGACATTTGTCTTACGCAAGTGCCTTTAGAAGTTATAAGAAGCGAGTAACATATGAAAATAATTTGATCTATTTCAAAATGATTTCTCTAGAAAACCGCAGAGATATTATTGACTTGATATTTGCTTCCAAATTATTAGTGGTGTTTATTGACTGTCTTGAAATTTTAAGTAAATTTAATAAAGGGCGTTCCCTTTCGTTATCCGCGTTATGCTCGTTACACCATTGACTAGACCATATCGTAGAACAGTGTTTGGCTCCAATTCTCCAATTGCTAGAATGAGTAAAATTGTTAACAAATTTAGAAATAAAATTGATATATTTTTCGACCCTCCTAACAAGCTCCGTCGCACATTAAGAGACCATCTTTTGTAATATTCTATAAAAAATGTTCTTTCCTTTCCGCTTCCATATATTTTTAGTACTGTATTTCGTTATCATTTTTTTAAATCTTTCTCTATCCTAGAAATATAGGTACACAGTGCTGAGAAAGTTATTTGCATGATGTATCCGCCCGTAATTATTTGTACATTTTAGTTTTTATCGGTTCATTGGATTTAATTAGCATGTAAGGAATGATACAAATGTTGGTGGATCAATAAACAGAAAAAAAAGAAATAAAAATATGTAAAGTATGTACTAACACAAACGCTCACTTGTCCTATTACTCTACTTTTTTTATCAGCCTTCCACTGTTGAATATACATATGACTTTTTACGTGGTATAGCCACGGTGCTATATATACGCTTATATAAATCGGTTGGCCCGACCGGGATAGGACCACGCTCTCACTGAATACCAATGTAACTCAGCGGAATAGTATAGTGTAGAGAACGGGAGATCCTTTTTACTGGTTACAAGACATTCCACCATAGTCCTCAGGGGTAATAACGCGTCTGCCTTTTGATTCTAAATGGAGTAAATGCTCGCTTGTCACCCCTACTTTATAAAATGAATAGAAATAATATAAAACCTTTTCGAGAATGCGTCAAATGATTCACAATTCGGAATATTTTTGCTCGTATTCATCATGCTAGAAGCTCGCATAGAATACTAGTGTATCGTATGTTGAGCGGTGAGAACGGGACACTTGTAACCGGAGACGAAGCGTTCCATCTTAGTCTTTAAGGACTGACTACGAAATAGAATTTTGATTCTTAATCGAGGAATATATACAGTGGCTGAGGTTGACACTTGGAGTAATATAGGTATAGTTTTCTTTCCTTACATCCTCACGTCCGTAGGTACTAGGATTTGAAAACAGAATAAGTAGCTCACCAAACAGCGTTTAGGGTACAATGATGATGATGGAAGAATTAAACTTCGCTCAAACTTGATAATATACTCGTTACGGCCTACTATGTATGTTTGTATGATTGTTTATGTTCGCCCGTAACTGTCTCCTGCTTTCCCTGGTCTGTTTAAATGACCAACTTCACGTTTTAGGGAGGGAAACTGCCCGGAGGACTACAGTCGTGTCACGTACAGGAAGCTTATGGACCTGGTTTGTCAGTTCGCAAATGCATTGCGAGATAGCGGCGTGGGCAAGGGCGATAGAGTCTCTATCTATATGCCTATGATCTTGGAAACTATAGTTTGTATGCTGGCGTGTGCGAGAATCGGAGCCGTGCACTCGGTTGTGGTGAGTTTCCTGTAACGTTATTTAAATAATCCATTTACTTTCTGAGCCTTTTCGCTAGTAAAAATATCACCGTAACGAGAAACAATTACCCTAGTTTTTAATCAGACCACGAAGATTAGAGACACATGTAAAAAAATTTGTTCTTATATTACGCAGCCATTATGCTCACGGTTTTTCAGAGTTAATTATTATCTGAATTAAGGCCGTGAAGACTATGCACTTGTTAGTGTATCTAATAAACTAGTTATATAAATATTATAATATTGCTTTGTTGTAATTAGTCAACCACTGGCTTATTTATGTAAAAAAATAATTCCAAGTCATTTCCCTTAATATACATAAGTACTTACGAGTATATCCATCCTACACCACCAACCCATTACAGCTCGTCAAATGTCCACTACTTGCCTATTATGGGTGTATTTGACTTTGATGGCACAGGCTGCCAATCTTTATTATTATTATTTAGTTATCAGATGACGCTGTTGTCCATGTGCTACTTCAGTTCCTTTCCTTCCATCGACTCTTACGACACCATGAGACGACGTGGGGTAGTTGATTCTCTTATAACGCCAATATAATGCAAATAATTTAGCATTCGAAAAAATTATAAATATTTTAATACTGGATTACCTTTTTAACCTTCTGGAAAAATTAGGGTGTAACATGTGAACGGAGTAGAAGACTATGGCAATGATATTTTATTAAAAATGACACACAAACATTTTGAACTAAATAAATAAATAAATTAAAATCTATCGAAATTCAAATCATATCCGGCCCTACTTACTACTACTATTACTATTACTACTATTAACAACGGCTGTAATAAATTTAGTAGGTATCTTTGACCTTGTCACTTCGCAGGGTCAAAGGCTAGGGTGGATATGATTTGAATTTCGATAGATTCTAATTTATTCATTTATTTAATTCAAAATTTTGTTTCTATTTTTTGTTAAATATCAGTACCATAGGGTTCTACCCCGTTCACATGTTACACCCTATTTTTTCCAGACGGTAAAAAAGGTCACCACTATATTCAAAAAAGATCGTCATTTGTCTCGGAAAATGAAGTAGATTTTTTTTTACTTTGGTATTATTCATAATAAGAATTTAAAGTATTTTAAGGGCTTGAGATTGAGATCTACCTTATTTTAACCGACTTTTAAAAAGGATTACTATTCGAGTGTGTATATGTATGTTATGCGATATCTTTGTCAACTGTGTTCCGCATTTGTTGGTTTTTTTTAAATAAGTACTTCTGGGGTGATCCCAATTAGGTGGCACAACAGTAGATAAAGTTTTCAATGAAGGAAACTCTTTAAATGTCATTTTAGATAAAATTACATTGAGCTTGTGATATATGATATCTCCGTAGTCCACTCGAAGGGGTCAGAAAATTGAATATTTCATAAAAAACTAAAGACCGACTTTGAAAAGCTACTTGTACAAATTTTATTATTTTACATTCTGAAGGCGGGGTTGTAATTATTCTATAAAATATATCTTTAGCCGCTTAGCTATTCTGTAGAAATCGTTTTACTATTTTAAGTTCTTCGAAGTTTAGTTCGTTTTATTTAAGTTTGATTTTGAAACGGATAAATTATCAAAACTGAGCAACAAAATTTCACCTACTAAAATGTAATAGGCATTGCGCCCACTTTATTAAAATTTTATTTTAAAACCTGTCTTCCAGTTTGCAGGATTTTCTTCGGATTCTTTGGCGGAGCGCATGTCTGACTGCAAAGCCAAAGTTTTGGTAACGTCAGATGGCGCATGGCGAGGTAGTAAACTTCTGGAACTAAAAAAGATCTGTGACGAAGCTTTAGACAAGGCCAAGGACAAGTACAACCATACGGTGGACATGTGCATTGTTGTTTCACATCTTGCGAGGGTGACGCCTTGCGGGAACCTGCCTGATGATATTAAATCTTTGGTAAGTTGCTGTTACATTATTGACCGAGTTTATTTTATTAATCATTTGAGTCTTTCAATTCTAGTTTGTTAAAGTAATATGTTTAAGTACTGTGATTGAATAATAGAACGAATAGTCTATAATAGTATACAATAGCTTTTATTATTGATTTACATACTATTAAATAATTACATATGAATTAAAAATTTGGTATATATTGAAGATGGGCCAGATTGAGAGTACCATTAACCGACGAACGCGTATCCGTAAGTTTAATGGGATACACGATTGCCTTCACACTATGCGCTTGTCTACTGGGCCGTCTTAGTTAAACGACAGAAATACTAGGTGAAGTCTATGAAACAATTTTTCCTCATTGGAATTAGCTTAGTGCCGAAGTTAAAGAAACGTGGCACGTATCTCTCTCCGTCACCTTTTAAGAAGCTAAACAAAAAATTTTTTTTATAGAATACCTTACCAATTAGGATTTTGTACAGCAGATTGCTTGGTAGTCTCTTGACTAATCTGCGCACTCTCCACTAACCAGACTGTTGGTCCAGTTTGCACGCTAGCAGCACAGCTCGCTTTAAATATTAGATGCTAAAGTTTGCGAGGACTCCAAGAGCTAAGTGTAAAGTGTTCAACTCGCATAAGACATATTTTATTACATTGTAATTTGTAATAGATCATTCACGCGGCCGCCTCGCCTCGCTGCACGCTCTTTACACTGAAGAAATAGTCTCCACCGACGCCCTTCGGCGATGCGTGGAGTCATATTAAAAAACGGTGGTATGTAGAGGAGAGGTTTGGCAAAGGCCGGCGTAACATATTGTGGTAAAGTGCTTGGCTAAATATAAGAGCCTTAAAATCGTTGATTGAGAGCTGGTCCAATACGATACGACTTGGTCTTCCCTCACTCAGTAGTGGAAGGCTCAAGTCGTTTGTTATACATAAAATAATTATTTTGGTTTTATCAGGAAGTCTGACTCGCATTAATTTGGGTACCCCTGTACTCCACACACGTCTCACAATGTCATAAGTAACGCTCGCTTGAATTATATAGGAAATACAACACCTAACGCACCACCAAATGCCTTCTACTGCGGCTTTATGTTAAATCTTTAAGTTAAATAAGAGTGTAAGAGGTGTATTGTATAGCACGCAGTGGCTTACTTCTCTTTCAACAACCAAAGTAATGCTGTATTCACTACAATTATATAAAACGCTTGCGTAATCGAACACAACTTTGTTTCAAAACTTCAAAGCAATCGGTGATGTTCTTTCGGATATAAAAACTATCTACAATTTTATTTATATAGATTAATTCAATGTCTGGAATGTTGCAGTACTCATCATGCTATAGGATTGATAAACATGCTTATTAGGGCGCTTTCAATTATTATTTAGACGTTTCGTGTAGGACCGCTGTCGCACGTTTACCGTGCCGCTAGTTACGATACCATTACTATAGCAGTACGATACCAAACGCCTAAATTGAAAGCGTATCTGACTGCCGTGCGTTTGTATGCTAGTGATGTTTTAAATAAATATGATAGCAGTTAAGCCATAGATTCTGTCGAAGAAACATAACTGTTAATGCTCTTGTTGAAAAAGATCCAAAAGAAGCAAACAAACGACGCCGCGCCGCCGTAAAAGAGCATAACCGATGTTTTCGTTAACATGTCATTTTGGTGATTTCCATAACCTTTATTCTAGATTAAAACAAGATCAAAGCATTTTTTTAATTACCTAGAAATGTCTAGAGAATGTATCGATGAATTACTTGAATTAGTTAGAATTCAGCGGGAGAAAAACTAATTTAAAATATCCTGTATCAGCTGAATTTCATCTAAAATTCCTCCACGTTTATATCGTCTATGATGAAATTAGCTCTCACATTCAATATTCACCGCACTATTCAACAGTGACACCGCACTGTTGCAGCACCGCGCGCTTTGTATGAAAACAAACGACCGTCCGTGTGCAATACGACAAACGCACCGTTTCGGCACCGCAGCGGTCTGACACGAAACGTCTAAATTGAAAGCGCCCTTAGAACACATTAAAAAAGGCATTACCAGCAATCGATGGAGATTATTTGTTAAAGAGCAAACACTTTGTCTTTTTGCTAATAATTATAATTTTCATAGTTGCTTTATTCCGTTCTTTAGTACAAATGGAACGAAGATAGAGATATGTGGTGGCATGAGATGATCGAAGGACAATCTACGATTTGTCCCCCGGAGTGGATGGACGCCGAAGATCCCCTCTTTATGCTTTATACAAGGTAAATTTGGATTACGTTTCTACTGTTATATTTTTTATAAACCTGGAGCACAAACGAACTTGAAGTTCATGTAAATGGTAAGTGCCTAATGCAAATAGACACCTGCAGTCCTGAAACAAAAAAATACCACAGGATGCGTTGTCTTCTCTGAGGACTAAGATGGAATGTCTCTCAGCCAGTAATTATACACGCTCCCTATTCTCTCGTCAGGAATAGCTTTTCGCCACGGGATATTGTTGCCTCGGGATTATGTTCGAAAGCTATCAACTTTGTAGGCCACAACGCAACGGGTGTAATATGTGGAAAACATAAAAGTTGTATTTGACATTTCATATACTGGTGATCTTTATTTTTTCACGTCCGGAAAAAAATAGAGTGTAACATTTGAACGGAGTAGAAGCTGATGGCTCTGATATTTTACAATAAATGAAAACAAAAATTTTGAATTAAATAAATAAATTCATTAAAATCTATCAAAATTCAAATCATATCCACACTAGCCTGTGACCCTGCGAAGTGACAAGGTCTAGGAGGAAATTAAGGGTCATCCCCACTCCTATACCCTAGATTGCCCCTGCAGCGTAAACTAATTTACTTCGTTGTTACACCGAATTTTTCCAGACGGTATAAAAAGACATCCAGTATACTCCTACAGGGTAGTGGCTTCTTAAGAGAATCCACTGCTATATATCGTCCCGTGGTAATCGTATGCGGCGACAGAGGGAAACGAAACAGGAGATCTTCTTGAAATAAAATCTGTGGTTGTCAACTCGCCTGCTAAGCATGGCAAAAGCAAGAAAGAGGAGACCTATGTTAAGCACACTGCTTGTGTATTCAGGTCGTCACTCTATCTGGTAGGGAGTCGCACTACACTCCACCTACCAGTACGAGGCTACCACTCGAAAACCTTTTATCCTCATTGGGTCATTCTTCGAGCTGATATACGATATACCACAGCAGCTTAATCGGGTTCTACTGCGGATGTCCTCATTTTAAGTCGATCGATAGTTATCTTTATAGACATATAACAACATATATCTTAATCCTTACCTTACCTTATATCTTAATTCTTAATCCTTTTTCATCACTGGCTTTGATAGCCTGTAATAATAATGATGATGATAAAGTCGCATATACTGATTTGCAAAAATTTTACTAGTATATCTATCCTAATAGTATTAAAACAGTGGGTAGTCTCAAATCTATTTATACGTGAATTTATTTTCCCATAACAGTGGTTCCACCGGGAAGCCTAAGGGAGTGCTACATACTACCGCTGGCTTCCTTCTCTACGCAACTGCGACTTTCCGCTACGTGTTCGACTACCGTGATAAAGACATCTTTTGGTGTACTGCTGACGTGGGTTGGATCACGGGCCACTCTTACGTTGTGTACGCACCATTAGCCAACGCCGCCACCTCTGTAATGGTAAGTTACAATAACCTCTAAACCTGACCAAAAACCATATTTGCGTAGTAATTTTAGACATTTCCGGTTTTTCATTTTTTAGCGTCTTGAGTACAGTTTAAGAAAAATTTAGTTAAGGCATAACTACACGTCCCTCCGCAGGGCTCAGGCCTCTGATTTCTGACAGGAACAATCTAGTGCATAATTCAAGTTATTATTACATTGGTTTCGTTACTGGTTTTGGTTCTGGTTCTGCTAATCAAGACTATTATAGTGCCCTCATTATCAGCTGAGTCGTCGGGCAATAAATCATTGTAATCAGACTATCTCGCTCGCACTAATTAGACTTATGGAGCGACATAATGATGTACGTAACAGCATGTAGTTGATATCGATAAGATTTAATGAATGCTTTTTTTAGGTTTGAAATTATCCAATTATATTGTAAAAACTACTGCAACTATTTCGTTTTTTACTTTTCAGGTTCCGTGATATATAAAGTAAAAATCCAAAGTAAAAAGAATTCAATTTTAATGTCGTGGACATTTTTCATGTTAATTTCCTGGACATATTATTAATATTTTTTCCCCACAGATATAATAGTCCTCAAAAATATAAAGGTTGAATTTTGATTCTGAGCACTTACTTCAGTGATATCGCCTTGTAAAATAAAATCACTTGGATATCATATACATATATAATCATTTAATATTTCAAATAGAGACTTATTAATCCACAAAAGCAGCCATTGTAAGGTGTGCAACTTCTTTAAAAAATTTGATAACGTATTCCTTAAAACCTTATGTTCCAATCATACCAGATATATTATTTAAGAAACTTTAAAAATCAATTATTATATGCCAGGAGGAGCATAACATCAGCCTTCTAGCGCCATCAGTTATATCGCGTGCGCTGAACCTCCTACCTAAAACAATTATCTGATTATTTGTCTCGAGTGGCGTTAGACTCCCTTTCTACTTCAATAAACTTTTAGAAATGAGATATAAATCTGTAAGATGTGTGTATAATAATATATTATGTAGCATACACAATGTTAATCAAAATATACTCTCATTTGACTATTCTTTTGAATAAGCACTAACTTTATTTTATCGATAGCACTGGTAAGTAATAAATGGTCTTATAACAAATAACATCTTTCTTGTGTAAGTACGTACATAATGTTTGCAATTTATGTAAACCTCGGAATGTCTTTAAACTAAAACAGTGTTATACAAATTAGGGTAATAAATTACGTTGAATAATTTATTATTATCTAGAGTAAACAAATCTTTGTCCAGCCATTATCACGGACACAATAATTTAGGAAGATAAACATCCACTGACACTGATTTTTTTTTTTGCTTAGCTAGAAATTCTGTCATTGTCAATAATCCTAAGTATCCAAAGATGTTGTATGGAAGATACACTCTTCCATAGAAAGCAGAATTTGCGTACCAGTTCTACGTCACTATCTTCGTCTCTGTACTGGATAATAGCTTAATAATATCATACGTTTGTTATTTTAGTCCCGATCTATGCTTGAGATTGGCAGGATATTTAGAGTGAGGCTAAATAAAGTCGCTTAATTTCTTTACGCTATCGTAAATACTTAGGCGATACGATATAGATTTTCTTTTATAGAACAAGTGTAACAAGCACACAGTTCACCTGATGGTAAGTGGATGCTGTGGCCCCTAGACATCTACATTTATCCTCGATTTAAGAAAAAGTCTCCCGACTTCATTGTATGTACTAACAATTGTTCTCCATCTCCCTCTTCAAGATGCAGATGCGTTGTCACCCCTGAATACTAAGATGGAATGCCTCGTTTCCAGTAAAAAAGAGTCTCCAGATCTCTACACTCATCATACGAAACACAGCAGTATTAAGCTGCTATTTTACGCTGCTATTCTGTGAGAGCGTGGTTCTTCCCCTGTCGAGCCGACCCATTTATGCTACATTCATAATATAGCTGCAGCGTAACGTATAAAAGATGTTATTAGATAAGTTCAAATGTAGGTTACACAGGTGAGAGCAAAGTACTAATTATGTATTTGCACAATCATGCACCAATCTGAATACGAAGCATCCGCTGTGTAGTGGCGTGAGTAAAAGGCTTTTTAAAGACGTCGTTTGAAAATAAAAAAATCTAAATTAGATTTACAACACTCATTAGTAAGATGGACAGACACCATTAAGGACTTATCATTACCTACTTATAAGTGACATTTTTAAAAGCAAAAAAAATCACATTTTCTTATAGCATTACTTACAGATGGTATTCATCGCCATAAAGAAACAGAGCGGTAAAGAATGTAATAGTTAATTTATTTAATATCTGACTATAAAGTAATATGTTGTACTTTCTTATTCACTATGGATAAATTAGATGAAAACATTAATGATGTATTAATACATATATTAAGTAATACATTAATTATTAATATTAGTTGTGCCAATCTTGCGGTCTATATAATATCTCAATCTATATAGGTAACCTTATGCAAGTTATGTAGGTAATATTAATAAAATTCAAAGGTGAAAATACGAGTATATTATCTGAAATTATATTTTAATAAAAATCTTCTTCATTGCAATGTAGACTCAAAAGTTTTAATATGTCTTAATTAGTATTTTTGTTATATATATATATATATATACCTACTAGACCTGACCTACCTAGCTCTCGTTTTCAATATAACATGGAACTTTAAGTTAAATTGATTAAGAGTATACCTATTATAGAACAGGGGGGGGGGGGCTCTATTCAGATGTAGAATTGAGATGGACTGAATGCTGATGTGATGATGATAAAAGTGTTAGTAATAGAGTTAGTAGTAGTAGAGCCACGCAGCACCTATATGGGTCGACTCGACTGGGCCAGGGCCACGCTGTCACAGAATACCAGCGTAAAATAGCAGCTTAATACTGCTGTGGTTCGTGTGGTGAGTGTAGAGAACCGTAGACTCTTCCTGGAAACGAGGTATTCCATCTTAGTCCTTAGGCGTGTCACGCCATCTGCAATTTAATTCTTAGTAGAAGATAGATGTAGTTGTCTATGGGCCACAGCATTCAGTTACCATCACGTGGACTATGCGTTCACTTGTCACCCTTATTGTATATTTTTTTAATCGTTCACTTTTCTCTTCCTCTTTTTCATCAGTACACTGCTGAAAATGGCCTCTTCTATTGTAAGAAGGATTGCCATAATCGCCACGCTTGCCAAGCGGATGGGTTATCGTAGCTTTTACGTTACTACCTTTATCCGTGCTGAATATTTTGCACCTGTATAATGATATGTATATACCGCCATCTATCGGAAGCTTTTTATATTGGAGAGGGCGCAAACGAGCATGCGGCTCACCGGCTCATCTGAAATACTGTCCCACTCTGCTCTTTTTTTTTTTGGAAACCGTATTTTTTGAAAATATACATAGATACAAATACTGATGAATAATATTTTTCAATCTTACGACATAATAAAAAAAAACTGAACTGGTTATTTAAATAAAAAAACATGAGTAAAATTAGTTTAATTTAAATTTTCGTGTTTTTAAAAAACTTCCAAAAAGGGGCTTGAAATAATAGACTTTCTCAAAAAAGAAGGGAACTTGAAAAAAAGGAAAAATAGTCGAAACCGAAGACAGGACTCGAATCAGGGTACCTACTACGATTTCGGAACCGCCCGATATCCCTTTTGAGCTATTAAGTATAATCGTTAACACGCTGTCAAAATTTACCTTCTCATTCTAACGATATTGTAGCAGTTTTTCATTGCCTGAAAACACGGATAAAACGACATTTTCTAAAAATTAATCTTAGCTAGATCGATTTATTGCCCCCGAAACCCCCTGGACACTAAATTTTATGAAAATCATTGGAGCCGTTTCCGAGATTCCGATTATACTATTCCGATTATTATATTATACATTTGTATCCTTTTTTTCTAAGGGAACGCAATAAAGGTTTTAAAATAAAATAATTGATTAATATATATACAAGAATTGCTCGTTAATCACTATTTTGAGTGCCAACTAATAACTAGGCCTGGACATACTCGTACATGCACAAGTGTTCACCTTCACGGTGACCTTATTGCTACTTCATAACTTAAGAGAAGTGCTTATATTAATAGACACATGGGTTTTATATATGATAATATACATTTATCTTTAATAATAGATACATACGACAAAATCTCTAGGTATCTAGGTAGGTTAACTTTTAAATTCTTTGACTTTATTTCGACTTCCTCTTTGAGTCCATTTTGCTTGATATATCTGTTGGACGTCATCTTTTTCTTTAAAATGAAACTTCATCAATCTTAAGCAATGATACACATGTTTTAATAGACTTAAGTAAATTAATAAGTAATGCCCTATAAAAGCAGTTTTAATCGGGTGTTAAACTTTACAATGATGATAATAATAATCATATTATGTAGGTATAAATACAATATCCCCGTGTCGTGACGGTGTAAAAATATCCACTACCCCATATTATCATCCCGTGGGTGTCGTAAGAGGCGACAGAGGGTAACAAATCATGAAATGGGCAGCAACGTCTTCCTAATACTTAACGATTAAAAATAAAAAAAGCTCCTACGGTTGCCAAACGTGGCAACTATGCCAAACATTAATTAAAACTACTTTTACGGATTTTATCGCGTTTTATTTATATTAATTTTAATAGCCGACGCTTCGGGTGCTTTCCAGCACCCATGGTCACGGGGGACTGAGGTGACTGACGTCCCGATGTCAAAGTTAACCCGGAGTACCTTCAGCTTTTTAATTATTGTCTTTGGTCCGATCTACGCAGAATGAACTAACTGTATTTTGAAGTCTTGCAGTGGTATGCTTGGGTTTAGTTTTAATTTTATTAATTATAGGATCTCAAGCAGGTGGTAGTACCCAGCCTCCTTCTCTATTGAAATTAGGATGTTTTTTAATTTCAATAGTCCTCACGTATCATCCTTGGTAGGAATCGATGTTCTTTCGCGAGGATTTGTGGTCTATCAAATCTGATGTAATGGTTGGGGCCATCTAGAATATGATCACAAACTGCAGACTTCCCGGAACGTTGATGCTTCACGTCAGCTATGTGTTCTTTTACGCGGGTTCTAATTGCTCTCTTTGTTTGCCCTATATATGAGAGACCACAATCACAATCAAGCTTGTAAAAAACGTCGTAACGTCGGGTATTAAAATTAATATAAATAAAACGCGATAAAATCCGTAAAAGTAGTTTTAATCAATGTAGGTATAGTGTTCGCGTAAATATAAGAAATCATTAACTATGCCAAACATTTCCGCATAGAGGCAATCTATGGTAACGGTATAGATATAAACGGTAATAAGTTTTAAATGAAACTATAAATTAAAACTGAATTTGAATGGAACTAGTTTTTAAGGACATTATCGCGTTTATTGACTTATTTTATATTCCAGATGTTTATTGACTTATTTCATTCAAATGTGTAGTTTTGGAGTCATACACTAAATTCATCATCATTCAACATTGAATTGTTGCCGATGATGGATCCATGATGATAAAATGTCTTCGTCAACGATTCAGATCACAACATGTTTTGTAGTGTAGTGCAATCATTACTTTTTAAAGTGCAAGTCATTCAGTACGCAGCATCATAATGTAAAATATATTAGTATTAAAAATATATTGGATATAAATATATTAGCTTTTAGAATCACATATCTCTGTTGTGTAACATATAAGGATTAAAAATTTAATAAATACTAATCCTACAAATACTACAAATATCTAGGACACGACCTAGGTATGTTTTACTTTCCAATGATTTATAAAAAACAAGTTATATACATACATCTACGTGCGCAGAATTGCGCAAAGCAATGGCCTTGTATTAACTATTGTTAACTTTTTCTTTTGTGAGTAGGTACTACTTAACTAAGAAGATCCTTTTTATTTAATTTGGACAATATATCTCTTGTCGAACGGTGGCACGAAAGGGCATATATACCGTTGTTGTCGTAATAGAAAACTATGAGGAATGTCTGAAAAACATCGTGGCCTTGGCGGTTTCACAATCTCAAATGTACCAAGTATTTTAAAAAAACCCAGACCCGCGATGGTTCTGGGATCGGCAACCCGCTTGCCAAGCGATTATTGAAAAATTTCTTTATTCCGCCAGGACGGGTTGATAAAGAAAATAAGAAAAAATAAACATAATACGGTCTCTGCGAATTGTCATACTTTCATTTGAAATGAAGATAAGTAGAATTTTTAAATTAACGACCAGGGTTCAATTTTGATATGTCCTGATTCAAAAATATTAACTATGAAATGTATTTTATTATACAATAAAGGTGACAAACGAGCACACAGTCCACCTGATGGCGAGGAGATGCTTTGGCCCATAGGCATCTACATCTATCCTGAATTAAGAATCAAAATGCAGACGCGTTGTATCCGCTGAGGACAAAGATGTAATGCCTCGTTACCAGTAAAAAAGCTCAGTTCTACACTCACCATGCGAATCACAACATTATTGAGCTGCTATTTCAGGCTGGTATTCTATGAGAGCGTGATGGTTCAGCGTGGATCTACAAGGTTATACCTTGTATATATTTACTTTTTATTTTAATCCTGTATAATAATAATATTAAATCCTGTGGTTCCCGTTAACTGCGTTATCAGAATCAGTATTGAAAAGTGTATCGAAATGATTTCTTTTTTCAGAAAATTGTACAATAATTTTTTTTAAATTATTTTTTTTAAATCGCATATTGTATGTGGTTTTATTTCCTCTAACTCACACGAGTATCGGTAATGTGGGGTCTTTGACAATCCTCTTACTCCTCGGCCAATGCAAGGTAATAAAACCACATACCATTTGCAAATTATTTTTTTTTTATTAAAATAAATTTTTTAAATGTTTTAAAAATATTTTTATACGTTTGGACACTGATTCTGATAACGCACTTAACGGAAACCACAGGGTTTTTGTTACATGTATATATACAACATGCAACAAAATCTTAACCCGGTATTGTTTCAGTTTGAAGGCACCCCGTTCTATCCGGACAACGACCGGTACTGGTCGCTGGTGGAAAAATATCGAGTGACGCAGTTCTACACCGCGCCCACCGCCATTAGGGCGCTCACCAAATTCGGCGACGACTACGTGAAGAAGTAAGCTAGACAAACACAAAATGTTTGAAAAGATAATGTGAAAAATTAAGTATAACTTTTTGCTTCATGAAAGTAGCCTACGTATTAAGTACAATACTTTGGCCAGTGGATCTGAACGGTTCTATGAGTGTGAGGAGTCATTGACGTATTTTTGATAACGTGCAAGATCAGTTATTAGGTGAAGAAAAAAGGTCTAAAATGTTTTTATTTGCAGGTCTAACTTGTTAACATAATTTTTCCTTACATTACAGACTGAAAAAAACATAATGCAAATTAAAACTTTTTATTAAAACTTTCTTATCATATTTAAATCAACTTTTAGGTACATACGTACATCAGGAGATACCGATGTCATTTGCATGATTGGGCCATGATTGGGCTTTCTTTTTTCGTGTTTTCTAAAAAATATTTGGTGTAAGCTAAAAAAAGGATAGGTCCCATTACATAACAATTTTGCGTTTACCAATGCTTGGAAGATTATCGCGTGCTAAATGATGAAAAACTTTTAAATTAAAAAATCTTTTTATAGTTGCTCTAAAAAATTGCAGCAAATTTACAAATTTAATTTCATGTTAATAAAAATAAAAGTCATTTACCTCACAGAGCAACACGAATACGCCATAGCGTATTTTCCCGATACAGAATTGTCTTTTTTGCGAGGAGAAATCTGCGCACACTTAAACAATAAAGCGTATCTTCCTGAAACAGAACTGTCTTTTGCGAGGGAAAATCTACACACACAAAAATGATCTGTAGCGACGAGACTCATACGCTTAAAGCAACACAGGAGGGGAGTAGCCATAGCGTATTTTCCCGGTACAGAACTGTCTGTTTAACATATTTTCCCGGTACAGAGCTGCGCACATATAAACAATCTGTCACTACGAGACTCATACGCATAGAACAATACAGGAGAGGAGTAGCCATAACATTATTTTCCTCTGATACCAAACTGTCTGTCATTTTTTTGCGGTGAATCTGTGATCTGATTTCACTTTTTATTAAAGGTTATTTTTAATCATTTAAGTATTATATAATAATTAGACATGTAACGAGTACTCGGTTTGGATTCGGTACTCGGCGGATTCGGCCGTTTTTTAGGGTTCGGCCGAGCACCGAATATTAAGGGCCGATTACCGAGTACTCGGCCTTAATTATATTGCAGGGAAAAATAAAGACAAAAAGCCAGTTATTATCATTATTATTATATTAGACACATTAAAACATCAGGAACATGACAAACAGCAGAAATATTGAAAACGTAAATAAGAATCTATAATAGAAATTATGATCTTACTAATATTTAAAATTTAAGAGAGGAAGATTGTGATGCAAAAACACTAGCTTTTCGGCCCTATTTGGGTCTAGTTTGCTCCTTTTTGCTTCATATATTAAGCCCGCCTCTGAAAAAAGCCGTTCACTGTAAACTGAACTGGCTGGAGTTGATAAGTATTGAGCCGCAATATTTCCCAAGATGGGGTAATGAACTTTATTAGAAACCCACCATTTATATGGATTTGCATCTCTTGCGGCCCTTGGTACGCTTAAGTAATGATCTAACTCTGCTGCAGCGGAATTCTTAGGATCATTAGGCTGGTAACTAGTTGATGCGTCAGCGGCTTCTTCAAAACATTCCCAGAATAGATTATGAGCTTCAGAAGCAGTATGATCTCTATCTATCATTCTAGCTTTTTTTTCTGCTGGCTCTGCATCAATGACAAGTTCATCATCTTCTGTGTCTAGCGATATTTTTAGAGCTTCTCTTAGGACAGCCTTGCGAGCTTGATCTGCTTGATAAGCATTATAAAAGTTGATTTTGTAGCGTGGGTCTAAAAAGGTCGAAAGGAGATAAGTTCTGTTTTCAAACAAATATTCAAGATTGAAACGCGTGACTTTGTTCATATTGCTTACGAGGGCATTTCTAAAATCATCAACTTGATACGTTTTCTCCGACAGTTCTTCTTTTCGTAAATATCTCATCAATGTGACAGCATGCGGAATTACATCGGAAATAGGAGAATACGTGCTACTAGTTATTTTCGTCACTTCTTCAAAAGGTTTCAATAATATGATTAACTGCAACACTATTTCCCATTGATCGCTTGACAAGTTTTCAAAATTCAAATTTCGAGATTCTGCGAAGTAGACAGAAATAGCTCGTCTCTGTTCAATAATACGTTCCAGTAAATAATAAGTTGAGTTCCATCTGGTAATAACATCTTGATGTAGTTTCTTTTTTGGAAGGCCAAGTTCCTCTTGAATCTCGTGAAGTTTGTTATAACCACTGTGATTGAAATGTGTCACGATTCGTCGAGCAGCAGAAATTGTTTCTTTAACAGAAGTATTAGCGTCTATAGCGTCATTAATTACTAATTGCAGAGTGTGAATAAAACAACGAAAAGAAGGGAAGTTTGCGTCTTTCACACCTTTTGTTATATTTGCTGCATTGTCATGTACAACGGCACGTACTTTCGTAGCTGGTATGTTCCAATCGGAAACCGAATCGAGTAAGCTTTTCTTTATGTTTTCTGCCGTATGACTCTCTGGGAAAACCTTTATATCTAGCACTGCATGACCAAGCATATAACTTTCTTCTAACCAATGGGCAGTACAACTGAGGAAACAAGTTTTGTTAGTTTGACATGTCCACATGTCTGTAGTAAAAGAGATGTGGTTGACCGGTGCCAATCTTGACTTGATATTGTTCACCACTTTGTTATATATATCTGGAATTACATTTTCGCTAAAATATATTCGGCTTGGTATCTCGTACTGCGGTAAAATATTATTGACAAACCGGCGAAACCCTACATGACTTTCCACGATAGAAAATGGCTCGTTATCCACTGCGATCATTTCACCGATTAAATAATGGCACCTCTTTGCTCTAGAATCATTAATATCCCACAACTTTTTCTTTTCTAACATATCTTCTAAAGACGGCTGCTTCAAAAAACCACTCACTTGTGATTGACTGGACTGAGAGACAAATTCTTTGCTACTTGAAGCAATACTTGTAGTACCAAAAACCTCTTCATACTCCGACTTATGTTTAGTCTGCAAATGTCTTTTCATGGACGAAGTAGTCGCAGTTTTTCCCATACCTCCACGTGATAGTTGAACTCCACACAAATTACACTTAGATTTGTTTTTATCAACCTCCACAAAGTATTTCCAAACACCCGACCTTTTCGCACTACTTGACATTTTGTTATATTATAAATTACGCGTTGTCTACATAAAATAATTAATTAAACACACAAGCATAACCTCTTCTCCGTGAATACACGTACAAAAGTGACAAATGAGTTGATAAATTATGAAGTTACGGTTTTCCCCGCTCAAAGGGAATTCCCCGTGCACAGATTCGTCGCGCTGCAATATCGCGCTGTTACTCTGTCTCTGTGTAAGGGAAATAACCGCGCGCCACCCGCTACCGCGTTTTTTAAAGCCGAGCATTCGGCCGAGTATTCGGCCGAGTACTCGGCCCAATCTAGGCCGAGTACTCGGTGGCCGAGTACTCGGCGAATCACTACTCGTTACATGTCTAATAATAATGTCCTCAAGACCTAATTTCGGCCACGGCGGCCTGCCTCAACGGAGGCTATCCATCGGCGCAGGACAGGATTATAGTGCCCAAGTGTATGCACAAGCACAGGTGCACTCTCTATTCCCTCACTCTCGTAATCCAATGGGACGGTAAACCAACACGACCGGGAGAGATCACTCGCAGGACCAACGGCTTTTCGTGCTTTCCGAGGCACGAGGGTGAGACACCGCCAACTTCCTGACTCCGGGCAACTACTGAGAATTTCTTGACGGAAAAACTCAATACTTAATTTTTTGGCCCAACCCGGGATTTGAACCCAGGACCTCATGATCAGCAGCCGCACTATTACAACCACTAGACCAACGAGGCAGATAAGGGGGTCCGTTTCTACACAGGGAAACAGTGACTGGTTTAGAGCTGCTAATTCTACACCCCAACGGTTCGCGAAGCATGTTTTTGGGGGATGCTTGCTCTCAGCGCAAATCCTTGGATCTAATTCCCAACCACCGTTCGATGCTCGGCCGTGTAAAGGCCGTCTGTCTTTCTCGTGAAGTCTACAAAGTTGTCTCAACTGAGTATTCTTAAGTAATGGTACCCGGATGACCGAGCTTTGCTCGGTTTTTTTAAGTTACATTTATATACAAATTACATGAATAATAGTTTTTGATCTTATTGACATAATAGAAAAAACTGAACTGGTTATTTGAATAAAAAATCATGAGTGCAATTAGTTTAAATAAAATTTTCGTATTTTTAAAAAATACTAAAAAAAAAGGCTCGAAATAATAGATTTTCTCACAAAAGAAGGGAACTTGAAAAAAAAAAGGAAAAAAAGTCGGACCCAAGACGGGACGCGAACCACGGAACTCCGATATCACGCCCGAACAACATCCCATCTGAGCTATTACGACCGTTGATAACCTGTCACAATTTACCTTTTTATATTGTGGAACTTTTTTGCCTGAAGACACGGATAAAAGGAAAATGATTAGATTTATGATGAGATTAGATTATATTAGAAAATGTCTAAAAACAAATCGTAGCTAGATCGATTTATTGCCCCCGAAACTCCCTGGACACAAAATTTTATGAAAATCGTTGGAGCCGTTTGCGAGATCCCGATTATATATATATATATATATATATATATATATATATATATATATATATATATATATATATATATATATATACAAGAATTGCTCGTTTAAGGGTATAGGATATATTATATGCTCAATGTAACATCTAGAATATTGTCTATGTGTATTGAAGTGTGTCTATTTTGCCACCTATTTATTAAATTTTTAATTGAGAAATCTGTGAACACCTCGTATGTACATAAAAAACATGAACATGAACCTCGTTCTTTTTTAACTCCCGACGTAAACAGGGGTGTTATACGTTTAACGTTTTGTGTTTGAAGCATCGTAGCTCCCAAACGGATGACCCGATTTAGATTGACATTTTTTTTTTGTTTAAAAGGTGACTCAATCGGGAGTGGTCTTAGCTATGATTCAAGAAAATCTTTTCAGCGGTTTGAAGATTACCAGCTCTTTTGTTTGAGGGTTTTTTTAATTTTAAATTTATTTTATTAAAGAAAAAAAACAAAACCTAGGTCCCATATACGTACGTAAATTGATATTGTAAGTCACATTGATAACGAGTATTATTGATTATTCTTTTTTTTGCGAATAATGTATAAAAATACATATAAAAAGTACCTTCAAATTTCCGTAGAAAACTTACGTAGGTAGTTATCCAATTTTTATAACGGGTGTAAAGGGGAGTAAGGTCTTTTTACCATATATCACCCTCGACTGATGATGATCAACAAAAGTAAATGTGTTAACATTTGATAACGACTCAGCTTGTGGCACCGGAAGCTATCTCCGAATGTCTATCAGCATTTTTGCGTTTACAATATGATGAGCAGGGTTTACGCAGTTTTCTTCCGACTTTTTAGATAGGTATATTGATTGTTTACAGACTCGTTTCCCAGTGTCAAAAGTCAGTCGCAGCCGATGTCGATAAAGTACATTGTAGATCGGAAACAGCTGTACGTCTAGACGATTATGAATAAATTAGTCTAGAAGCTTCCGCATGTAATTGCAGTCTTTTATCATGTTGAAATCCCGCCTTGCCTTTTCTTATACTACTCAGAAAGTGGTAATGTTATAGACGCCATTTTTAAGGCGGAATATAGCCTGCCTTTCTTTTCAGTGCTGCGACTACGATGCTATTTTTAATACTGTCTCCTCAGAAACTAATTTTCAGATTACAATTAAACTTGCATAGATATATTATTATGGCTCCAGCTATTTACAATTATTACTTTATATTATTGTAAAATGCAGAAGAAACAGCGTTGGTGATAGCTCGCAGCCTTGTGGAACACCAGCATTAATATGCTTGCAATCGGAGCATGTACTCTCTACTACGACATTGATGCTCCGATCTGCAAGAAAGCTGGTGATCCAATTGGACAATTTCTCGGGAAGCCGGTAAGGAAGCTTCGAAGGAAGTCTTCTTTTTTCTGCCATACCCGATCGAAGGCCTTCGCTATGTCCAAACTAATGTCCAACGCCGCCTTGGACTCTCCGCCCATCTATGAGTTAGGACCCAGATGATCACCAGCTGAGCGACCCCGACAGAAACCGTAATGACGGTCACTAATCAGCTGGTCATCCTCAAAGTATCTCATGAGCTGGCAGTTAATAACTGTTTCCATTATTTTGGAGAACAGGGAGGTGATAGCGATAGGCATGTAGTTGTATGGCTCTGGACGGTTGCCTATTTTTGGGATCGGATGCATCAGAGCTGTTTTCCATAAGTTCGGAACTATGCCTTAGGAATCATCCGGCAAGAAGAAAACCCACCCAAAGACGCAAAAAAAGAACGTATCCTGTCCCAATCACCCGACCTATAGTGCCAAACACGGCGGCAACCTGCAGGACGCAACCGCGATGGGAGCGTGAGTGGCACCATACTCCGGATAAGATAATGGTCTGAAGAGACCTGATATCCGCCCGGACGTGAGTTCAGCAGAAAATGCAATAGGAAAGGTACATGATCCTCCATATCTGGGAACCGTGTAGCCGAAGTAACCAGTTCTAATTTGGGGCAGGGGTCGCCTTTGTCTTATTCTTCCTCTTGCTACGAGCAGTTTTAGTCGTGGGAGGAATTTTGCTCCCCACCTCCTCCCTCAGAATACGCGGGGCATCCTGAGCACCCACGCTCCTGACTCTTCCTGAAGAGTAGGGTAGCTTGGACGTGGATGCACAGCGAGAGCTTCTCCGACACAGGGGGTGCTGTTGCTAGTTATGTAGGAGGGGGGGTGGCTTCCGGTCACCTGCACTTACCAGGCGAAATGCAGAAGTAAACTTCTACTTCACGCTGGTATTCTGTGAGGTCGTGTGAGCCGTCCCGCCCGTGCGACAGCACAAGCTGCTACGCGGCTCTACCACTGTTTGTATATTTGACATATAAGGTATACAGGAAAAAATATTTGGTACCCCTGATTTTAATTGTTTTTTTTTAATAGGATAAGGGTGACAAACGAGCACACAGTCCACCTGATGGTAAGTGGTTTCTGTGATCCATAGACATCTACATCTATTCTCGATTACGGCCTCGTTTCCAGTAAAATGGGTCTCCAGTTCTCTACACTCACCATACGATACACAGCAGCGTTGAGATGCCATTTTACGCTGGGATTCTGTGAGAGCGTGGTCCTTCCCCGTACGAGCCGACTCATTCGTGCTACAACTGTAATACTAATATAGCTCCAGCATGGCTCTACCACGTCGAAAAACGTCTTTTAAGGAATTCTCAGTTACAGTCAGGAAATTGGCGGTGTTTTCCCCCAGTGTTTCGGAAAGTATGTTAAGTCGGTCGTCCTGCGGCTAATCTCTCTCTGGCCTTTCCATTGCAGTATGAAAGTGAGAAATCGAGAGTGCATCTGTGCTTACGCCAAGCTTACGCTGATACCGAAATTCGGGTTGAGGGATATTATGATTAATGAAATATCCCTTATGTCTTATTACTTATACATTATTATAATTAATAACTCTGTCTACTTTTGCCTGCAACACGAACATCTCTTGTTAAAATTGAGACTAAGAAGTTCTTGAATATGAATTAATGGAAATATTTTTTTTTCTAACCTTAGCTAAAATTGTAATGTAACGAAAATGAACAATTAATATTATTAATTATGTACCAGCGATTTTTAACACTATGAGTTTGGAACATTAAGCTGAAACATAAGTCAATTATTTTACTTTTTTAATTCGTGTTCATTATCAGTAAATATATGCAACATAAATATTTACATTAGTATAACTGACTGCAAAATTATATTATTTTAATCTAGGCGTAAACCTCACGATATACATACCTTCTAAACGTAAACGGGATCATTGTTACGTATCCTAGAAAGAGAGATCGTTTTATGTGTTTAGCGTAAAGGTGACTAATAAAAATAATATAATACAAATTTTATAAGTTATTATTTTTCATCCGACTCAATAACGTTAACGTACTGCTTTCGTCCTTTTGCTCGTTGCTTATTACAAATCTGAGATACAAACATAGATGACAGCGTTAGTAATCCGAAGTTGTTTTTTATTCTTGGGCAAAAAAAACGGCACTTGTAGCGGAAGAGGAACTATGAATCTATTTCAAAACTCACGAGACCGTTCTCTTGTGCGATTCCGCCGGTGCATAAACATCTACATTTATCATCAATTACGAATCAAATTGTAGACGTGTTCTCACCCCTAAGGGCTAAGATGGAATTACCAGTTAAAAGGGTCTCCAATTCTCTACACTAACCATACGAAACACAGCAGCATTATTTTGATGTTTTACGTTGCTATTCTTAGAGAGTGCGGTACTATCAAAGTCGAGTAGACCCATTTATGCTACAATTATAATACAATTGCAGCGTGGCTCTACCACGTTTAAAATAACTATTAATAAGCGTGACTCTACCACTTTTAAAATAACTATTAATAAGTGTGGCTCTACCACGTTTAAAATAACTACTAATGAGCGTGGCTCTACCACGTTTAAAATATTTACTAATGAGCGTGGCTCTACCACTTTTAAAATAACTACTAATGAGCGTGGCTCTACCACGTTTAAAATAACTACTAATGAGCGTAGCTCTACCACTTTTAAAATATCTACTAATGAGCGTGGCTCTACCACGTTTAAAATAACTACTAATGAGCGTGGCTCTACCACGGTAAAATAACTACTAACGAGCGTGGCTTAACCGCGTTAAAATAACTACTAATGAGCATGGCTCTACCACGTTAAAATAAATACTAATGAGCGTGGCTATACCACGTGAAAAGTAACTACTAATGAGTGTGGCTCTACCACTTTTAAAATTACTACTAATGAGCGTGGCTCTACCACGTTTAAAATAACTACTAATGAGCGTGGCTCTACCACGTTAAAATAACTACTAATGAGCGTGGCTCTACCACGTTAAAAATAACTACTAATGAGCGTGGCTTTACCACATTAAAATAACTACTAATGAGCGTGGCTCTACCACGTTTAAAATAACTACTAATGAGCGTGGCTCTACCACGGTAAAATAACTACTAATGAGCGTGGCTCTACCACGTGAAAAATAACTACTAATGAGCGTGGCTCTACCACGTTTAAAATAACTACTAATGAGCGAGGCTCTACCACGCTTAAAATAACTGCTAATGAGCGTGGCTCTACCACGTTAAAATAACTACTAATGAGCGTGGCTCTACCACGTTTAAAATAACTACTATTGAGCGTGGCTCTACCACATTAAAATAACTACTAATGAGCGTGGCTCTACCACGTTTAAAATAACTACTAATGAGCGTGGCTCTACCACGTTTAAAATAACTATTAATGAGCGTGGCTCTACCACGGTAAAATAACTACTAATGAGCGTGGCTCTACCACGTTTAAAATACCTACTAATGATCGTGGCTTTACCACGTTTAAAATAACTACTAATGAGCGAGGCTCTACCACGTTTATAATAACTGCTAATGAGCGTGGCTTTACCACGGTAAAATAACTACTAATGAGCGTGGCTCTACCACGTTTAAAATAACTACTAATGAGCGTGGCTCTACCACGTTTAAAATAACCACTAATGAGCGTGGCTCTACCACGTTAAAATAAATACTAATTTCATTAACAAGTATATACTCATTTTAAGAACATAAAATAAAATAAGAATCGTAACCAACGTTAAACGACTGCTAACTGTAGATTTAAAATATTTTTATCGCAACTCGAAACATTAGCCTGAGGCTTAAAACTACGAATTACTTTCAGACATAACCTAAAAACACTCCGCGTGTTGGGCAGTGTGGGTGAGCCTATCAACCCTGAGGCATGGCTGTGGTACTATTCGTTGATCGGCAACAACCGTTGCTCCATAGTGGACACCTTTTGGCAGACCGAGACTGGAGGGCATGTGCTCACCAGCTTACCAGGTGCTACACCTATGAAGCCGGGAGCAGCTGTAAGTACATTTCATCATGAGAAATCAGACTTTATTTTGGAGTTCAGTTTTGAGTTGTGCACTCTTTATTACGTTACTGTGTGTGTAAAGGAGAATACTTATTTTCCAAACACCAACTTCACCTATGTACCTTTTTAAACGATGCGTGTTTTTCATGTTTTTTTTTATAGAAGAGGTGGCAAACGAGCATACAGTTCACCTGATGTTAAGTGACTACCGCCGCCCATGATCAACCGCAACACCAGAGGAATTGCAGGTGTGTTGCCGGCCTTTAAAAGCTTGTTCAACGACTTCTCGGAAGCGGCTTAACTGATCGAAATGATTCTTTTTATATTTGATGGGTAACTATATGGATGGTCTATATTTGCACACATCAAACACGAAACGTAGATGTAGCGATCTATTATCACCAAATAAAAAAATCGAAATCCACTCAACTTTAATCACTTCCACCAGCTTTATATTCTACTTATATAATAAAAAAAGTATACCAATGGGATATTACAATTAATACTTCTTACGGCTCTATCGTTTTTCATTTCGATTCTAATTAAAAAGAAGTTAATTGAAATAATTTCACTTGGACGTCAGTTGGTCGGTATGGATGTGAATAATAAGAATCTTTCGAAAAACTGAACTTATCACATAGATTTTTTTATTAACTTCAGATTTTAATCCTTGGGAAGCCTTTTGAATTCACCGTTCCGTTCATTAATATTTGACAATTTTTTTCGCTATAAAATACGAATCACAGGTATCAAGCAATCAAAAAATTTTTGTGTTAATTAAACAGAAACATATTTTGGTAGCTTTAAACAAAATTAATTAATAAAAGTAAATTTATTGTTCAAAACCTTACACGAGCCTTCGAGGTGTGCACTGGATTTTTCAAACTTATTTACTTTTATATTTCCGTACCGATCGATACGACTTAGGGACCTTAAAAAAAAGAACCTACTCGTGTTTAAAGGCTTTCAACGGACCTGCAATTCCTTTGATTTTAGAGAAGTTCATGGGTGGCGAAGATCACTTCCATCAGGTAACTGCTAGCTCGGTTGCTAATACTTCTATAAGAAAATAGCGAGAATTTCATTTCAATTTGAACAATAACATCGAAGGTTGGTGATGTGGAGCAGCATCATAAGTCTTTCTGCTGCATTCGTTAACATGCCGGCACAGCGTGAGGCAAATCTTATAAATTATGTATACCAGTTGGCGTATTCTTGGTAACGCCTATATACAGCAGTTGATTTAAAAAGGCTGGTTGATGTGATGTGATGTTATGCTATAAGTACTCACATTTGTGCTTGTGGGGGGTTAGTCTACTCAGGTTCACTATGCACAGATAAGCTGCAACTTTTCAAGATCCTTTTTTGAGTACATCGTAGAACTTGGTTCAGTTACCAATAAATCAGTTATTATTTCCATACTGTTTCAAGTACTACGCTTAGCAGGTCATTAATCCATCTAGAAAGGGGCTGCCATATACTTGGCTTACTGGTACGAAGTTGCTAGTCTAGAACCTTTCGTCCCCATTGTTTTTCGGTCCTTTAGTTATATAGCTGGTCCATTTGCCACTTCAGCTTACTGATATTTAAAGCTATGTCGGTTACTCTAGTTCTATTGCAGAAATCCTTATTACGAAGTCTATCACACATATAGACTAGCCCATAAATGAAGGTTCATGCCTCAGATTCATATATCGTTTCTCGCAACAGGAACCGGCTGTACTCTCATGTTTTTAAGTTTTGAGTTATACGAGACAAGAAGATGTGTCTTAATCTCCCGAACATTGCCCAGTCGATTTGAATCTGTCGATTGTCACCACCCTTATCATCATGACCTCTCGGCCAAAGTTGGACTACCTAGTCGAACAATAAGTCGCAATACCTGTTCTTAATAGTCCCAGTAAGTGCTCCCAATTTATTGCTGTTATAATTTACCACAATTTAATTAATAAACAAAAAAATTCAGGGATACCCATTCTTCGGAGTGCATCCAATCCTCCTTGATGACAACGGAAAAGAAGTTGAAGGACCAGGTGAAGGTTACCTCGTGTTCTCGCGACCCTGGCCCGGTATCATGAGGACACTCTTCGGTGACCACGACCGTTACGAAAAGGTGTACTTCTCCAAATTCCCCGGATATTACTGCACTGGAGACGGTAAGTTGAAAGTTAGCAATACGTGTTGGAATGTATGGGTGAGGGACGTGAGGCAATTTAGAAATTCTATGTCGTCATATTATGTAAAATATATTTCTTATATAAAACTAAAGTATTAAAACTTACTACCCACCTCTGTATATAAGGCTTCTGATACCATGTCACCTCTGGGGATTAAAATGGAGTACCTCACGGCTAGTAATTATACACACTCTGCATACTCAGAAATAGGTGAAAGAGTTATTACGTATGGTACTTACCTAGACGGACTCCTGGGCAGAAGATGGCCTACGTCCACACAAAAATATACTTAATACACCAAACATATATAAAATATACCTAGTAAAAGTAAACTTAAAAGTCTCGTATTGATACAAATAATAATAAGCATATTAATAAGCCAAAAGCTTGTTGGCAAATTTAGTAACCTCTTTATTTTCATCAGTTGAGATTTGAGAATACCTGGACAATAGTGTAGATACCTGGACTCTTTTAATATATATAGGTTCTCGGTGTTTCATTCTTTAAGTTCTTCAAACTTAAGATTTTATTCTGGTTTTGTCCTTGGGTAAATTCTGAATAAAAATTACTGAGGGTCACTTATCCGAATAAAAACTATCCTGTCTCTCAAGTTGGACCATATTGCATACAGCGTGCAAAATTTCATTGAAATCAGTTTAGTACTTTAGGAGTTTATCTCAGACAAACAATGTGACACGTATTTTGTTTACATTGATATGAATGTAGATTCACATATTATGTAATTTATATTTAGTAGTGTAACTGTGTATTGGCAGTGTAAGAATACCGGGTGCGTTTGGCAGAAAAAAGCGCTAGCAAGCGCTTACAAGCGCTGAAATAGTTTTCGGCCAGGACACGATTGCTACTTCAGTAGCGCTGACACAATCCGCCATTTTGCTTATTTAATTTGTTTGTTTTGAAGTAGAGTTTATAAGTTTCTTGTGCAATATTAGTTTTAAGTAATATAATGACATGAATAGACATATACATGTTATTAAAAATTCATGATTGGTAAGTTTTTAATATGAATACATTACAAAAATATATTTAAATTAGGTTAGGTTCCCCGGTTAAAACTGACTTCGTGTCCTAGAGGAAAATAGCTACTTACGATTTGACAGCGCTTACCGCTTACGATCGCCATTTTGCTTACAAGCGCTTGCTAGCGCTTTTTTCTGCCAAACGCAGCCATTCACTACCCCATATCGTTCCTTTGTGTGTCGTAAGTTTTATACGTGGTAGAGCCACGCTGCAGCTATATTATGGTTGCAGCACGAATGGGTCGGCTCGATCGGGGAATGCCATCGTAAAATAGCAGCCTAATACTGCTGCTGTGTTTCGTATGGTGAGTGTAGAGATCCGGAGACCCTTTTTTACTGGAAACGAAGCATTCCATCTTAGTCCTCAGGGGTGACAACGCATCTGCATTTTGATTCTTAATCGAGGATAAATGTAGATGTCTATGGGTCACAGCATCCACTGACCATCAGGTGGGTGAGTTATTCTATTAAAAAGGGAGGCGACGGAGGGAATCTGAAACAGGAGATGGGCATAAAAACTCAAAACACCAAATTACTGCGGTTGCCATCTCGCCTGCCAAGCTTGGCTGGCAATTATGGCAAATCCCCCTTGTGAGGCAATTTATATGGGTCTCCCCCCCCCATAGATTTATCTTCAGCAGGAAGAAATGATATACAGAACGACACCTCATCTCCGAAACGAAACTATTGTAGAGTTATATAGTATAAAATCGCACGAGATTTACTAATAAGTGGTAGTAAACTTCGTGCGATTCGAATATCGTGTATTTTGGACTCAAAACCGTCTATCTCGTTTAGTACCTTAAAATATTTAGAGGTACAGGATCTCTGATCACAGGCGTACGATGAAGATGAATATATTGCTATATGCTTATGACAATATTTCCATTTCGTTTTGTGGATGTCGTAATAGGCTACAATGGGAAATACCAGATATATATTACGGCTTCCGACAGGAGCTTTAAACATCTCGTTTACAACAGACGTAAAATACCAAGACCGGCAAGGGGATTCTGCGTCAAAGATACAAGAGATCTGCACAAACGTAACGATTAAGGCTAGTCCACCCTGCAGTGGGAGAGTTTCATGTCCAGCATTGAACCTGGTATAGGTAACTGGTATGTACGTACGTTGAAGTACGACAGTGGGTCGGCTCGACCGGGGAAGGACCACGCTCTCACAAAATACCAGCGTAAAACAGCAGTTTAACGCTGCTGTGTTTCATGTTGTGAGTGTAGAGAACCGGAGACCCTTTTTACTAGAAACGAGGCATTCTATTTATTTCATTCTCTATGACGATAAAGTCTCCATGCTTATTAATATAGTTCTTAGTTTGTACAACAATCATGCTGCCAAACATCAGGTTTAAGTGAAGCGTCCACCAGCCAAGGGGATGACTGAGAACTTAAGGTTGGCTGGAATTGCTACAAATTGCTTAGAAACAGATCCAATCAGATGGTACGAAATGCTAAACCCCGTTATATCCATTGTAATATAGTAGAAATTCTTCGACCGCTAATTTGTGGAAATTACTGAAAACACTAGGTATTAATAAGGCCGCTACACCTGACCCTAGTCCATGCCAATCACTATGTATGAAATAAATTAACACTTTTTCTACTCCTCTTTTGGAGCAGACAGTTCGTCTAGATTCTAGAACAATAGCTTACATTCAATCCTTGCCTTCTTCTCCTATTAATTTTTTTTCACTTCTTGTCTGTGACTGAGAGTGAGATGAAGAGGTGAAAACAGTATTAGCTATTAAATCCATAATTCTTGAGTGCCTTTTACCTGAAATTATACATATCATAAACTATTCCCTTGACTCAGGCCTATATCTTACTCAGTGGAAAAAAGCATTTGTGCGATCACTTCCTAAAACACCTAATCTATCATTACCTACCCATTTTCGCCAATTACAATATTTCGTAATTTTTACATATTTTTTACATTTTTATGTGGTAGAGCCACGCTGAAGCTATATTATAGTTGTAGCACGAATGGGTCAGCTTTGCCAGGTCCACGCTCTCACAGAATAAATAAATAAAAATAAAAAAAAACTCACAGAATACCAGCGTAAAATAGCAGCCCAATGCTGCTGTGTCTCGTATGGTGAGTGTAGAGAACTGGAGACCCTTTTTACTGGAATCGAGGCATTCAATCTTAGTTCTCAGGTGTGACAACGTATTTGCATTTTGATTCTTAATTGAGGATAAATGTGGATGTCTATGGGCCACAGCATCTACTTACCATCAGATGGACTGTGTGCTCGTTTGTCACCCAATGCTATAAATAAAACCTATCTAAAGTTCTGGAAGTCCATGTTCACAAATCAAATCTCTATGTTCTTAACCAAATGCAACCTGCGGAATAAATAACAGTCAGGCGTTTGCACAGATCATAGTACTACTTCTGCCTTGATAAAAGTCACAGACAACATTAGAATGAAAATGGATGAGCAGAAGCTTACAGTGGTAGTGCTTGATGATTTTTCAAATGCTTTTAATACAGTCGACCAAGATATCCTTATAGCCTTCCTAACCAATCTTAGATGCTTAATCCCAGCTTTGGAATGGTTTTCAACCTATCTTCGCGGCCGCCAGAAATCAGTACGATTAGCACAAGAGTTCTCAACATGGACTGACATTAAAGCAGGCGTACCGCAAGGTGGAATATTTCTCCTATAATGTTTTCTTTATTCATAAATTCTATCTCTTCAGTTCTCAACTGTTCGTACCATCTATATGCAAATGTTCTTCAGCTCTATGTGCAATCTAGTATTAACGAATTAAACGATAATATTAATAAACTCAATCACAACCTTAATGCTATGAGTTATTGGTGGCACAGACATGGTGTTTCGTTTAACCCGTCCAAATGTAAAGCAATGGTATTAGGTAGTAGTAGGATGTTAGTTAAGATCAATAATGATAATCTTCTCTCGTATTTTACAACAGAACGTTGCTGCCATTTTGTAATTCTGTTAAAAACCTTGGCTTACATACAGTAGACCATACCTTAAGCTGGAGATCTAGGGAGTTCAGATTGCTGAAATAATCCGTGTAAAGTTACTGCCACCTAATGTTCTCTTTGTCGTCCCAAAAACTTTCTGCCTTTTATATATACTTTATATATATATATATATATATATATATATATATATATATATATATATATATATATATATATATATATATATATATATATATATATCATCATCATTCTCTAGACCATTTCCCATTATCTGGGGTCGGCGCAGTAAATCTTCTCGTTCCATTCCTCTCTATCAGCCGTCATTTCCATACTTACTCCTTTCATTCTCATATCACTCTTCACACAATCGATCCATCTTTTATTCGGCCTTCCTCTGCCCGTGTGTCCCTCCACATTCATATTCAACACTCGTTTTGTGACATGACTTTCATCCCTCCGCATCACATGCCCAAACCATGCCAATCTGCTTCCTCTCACCTTTTCTACCACTGGCGCTACTTTCAGGCTTCCTCTTATATACTCATTCCTTATCTTATCCATCCTTGTCACACCACACATCCATCGTAACATTCTCATTTCATTCGCATGCAGTCTATTTTCATCCTTCTTCTTGACGGCCCAGCATTCACTTCCATACATGACGACAGGTCGGATGATCGATTTGTAAATTTTCCCCTTCAGCCTTATTGGCATTCGGGGATCGCACGTTGTGGCTGTGACCTGTCGCCATTTCATCCACCCTGCGTTAATCCTATGCTGCACAGCTCTATCTATTCCGCCGTCGCCTTGAATGAGGGAACTGAGGTACTTGAATTCTGAGCAGGTAGGCAGTATAGCGCCATCCAACGACATGGGTACAGGACTGGAAAGACCGCCGAAATCACAGCACAGATATTCGGTTTTGGATCTGCTGATCTTCAAGCCAACACTTTCCAGCCTCTGTTGCCACCCCGTCAGTCTGCTCTGTACCTCGATGCCTTCTTCCCCGACAAGCACGATGTCATCGGCAAAGAGCATGCACCAGGGTGCCTCATCCTGCAGGTCCGACGTCAAAGCGTCCATAATCAGTAGGAAGAGGTAAGGGCTCAATGCCGACCCTTGGTGCAGCCCTACCGCCACATCGATACTGCCCGTAGTTCCCGCGGCAGATCGTACACATGTACGGGATGCTCTGTACATAGCACAGACTAACCTCACATACTTCCCAGGCATACCTTTTATCTTTAACGCCCACCACAAAACCTCACGGGAAACCCGATCGTACGCCTTTTCAAGGTCGACAAAAACCATGTGCAGATTTTTATGCACGCGCTTGTAGTTTTCGCACAATTGGCGTATTGCGATATTGGCATCTGTCGTACCTCGAGCGTGCATGAATCCGAACTGGTTTTGTGTTATCTCACACTCTTCTCTCATTCTTTTCTCTATTATTCTTTCCCAGACTTTCATCGTATGTGACATGAGTTTTATTCCCCGGTAACTGCCGCAGTTTTGAACGTCTCCTTTGTTTTTAAAAATGGGGACCAGTATACTACTGCACCATTCCTCAGGTATTTGTTCTTCCTGCAACAATTTACCGAAAAATAAACTCAACCACTTCCATCCATCCGCACTCAGCAACTTCCACACTTCTACTGGTATTCCATCTGGGCCGACCGCCTTCCCATTCTTCATATTCCTAACAGCCATTTTTACTTCTTCCACACTAATTTCTCTCACTAAGCCCATATTCACTGGTGGGTTTTCAAGCATACCATTCCATTCATTCTCCTCATTCATCAATTTCTCAAAATACTCCTTCCATCGCTTCTTTATACTTTCATCGTCAGTCAAAATCCTTCCAGAATCATCTTTTATACATTTTACATGTGAAACATCTCTTCCATTCCTTTCTCTCGCTTTTGCAATTTGAAAAAGTCGTTTTTGACCTTCGGGGCTTTCAAGGGACCGATATAATTTATCTTGCGCCTCTGCCCTACAAATAGCAACTTCCTTCTTTGCTCTCTTCTTACATTCTTTATACGCCCCTCTCTTACTTTCTTTTATGGAATCATTCTGGTCTTCTACGCTCTGCCATTCTTTAAAGGCATTTTTCTTTTCTCTCAAAACTTCTCTAATACTTTCACTCCACCACCACCCATCCTTATCTATCATACGCTTCCCTTTTGTTTCTCCTAATACCTTCCTTGCCACACTTCGGATACAATCAGCCATTTCCTTCCAGCACTCATTCACACTCATTCCTTCCATATCAGCCATCTCTATCATCTTGTTTACAACTAGCTCTCTAAATTCACTTGCATACTCCTCCTTATGCAACAAATGCCACTTTATTTTGGGTGGGGGACGATCCTTATGTTTGTTGAGGCGAACAGTTAAGCAGATGTCAGCCAGCAGAATTCGGTGCTGGGATACTAAGTCTTCACCTGGAAGCACTTTGCAGTTTTTTACACTCTTGATTTGGTTCCGTCTTATCAGAAGATAGTCGATCTGTGTCGCGTGGTGGCCACTTTTATAAGTAACAAGATGCTGAACTCGTTTTTGGAACCACGTGTTTACTACAGCCAGGTCGAAAGCACATGCTGCTTGCAGAAGAACTTCCCCCTCACGGTTCCGCACTCCGTACCCCCATCCACCGTGTACTCTTTCATACCCGTCATTCACTCTCCCTACATGTCCATTAAAATCTCCTCCCATATAAACATCCTCACTCTCAGGTATTCCCATCATCATACAATCAAATTCCTCCCAAAACTTCTCTTTCACACTCTCTTCACAGCCTGTTTGCGGAGCATACACACTTACGACATTCACTACTTTGTTTTCAATCATTAATTTAACAACTATCATTCTCTCATTTACTCTTTTCACATCTGTCACTCGTTCTTTCATTCCACTATCTAACACAACTCCTACTCCATTTCGCTTCCCATCACTTCCACAATAATAAAACTTGTATCCTTCCCCAATCTCTCTTGCTTTATTGCCCTTCCATTTTGTTTCCTGCAAACAGGCAACATTCACTCTTCGTCGTTTCAAAACATCTGCTAACTCTCTTCCTCTTCCAGTCATCGTACCTACATTCCAGCTTGCAAACCTCACTCTGACATTCTTCTCTCTCCGGGCTCGCCTCTTACGTCGCACCCGCTCCGTAAGGTGCGACAACCCTTGCCCACTTCCCACAGGAGCCGGGTGCTGCCCCTGCGCGTCGCCTGCGGGGTACGCCCTAGCCCTGTCATATATCCCACAACTCGTAATATTCATAGGTTTACTGCATGGGATTTGGCAAAAGTTTTACAGTCGGCCGCCTGCCTGACACCAACCCTCTTTGGGTATGCTATTGTTGGTAGAGGAAGCTACCATTTTGGGAAAAGGTAAAAGAAGGTTGGGGGTAGGAGCGCAGGTGTAAGGATACTGTTATCTCGGCAGGAAAGGTATGAGAATAACAGTAGCTCGGGGAGCGGGGGTCGCGTACCCGTATTCCATAACAGGATCACCGGAAAGGTAGACCAGCATGAAAACCCCCCTGACTATATATATATATATATATATATGTATATATATATATATATACATATATATATATATATATACTTTTCTATTATACTTTTATGTATACTTTTGTATATAAAATACTTCTACTTATCCAGACTTTGATATTTACCTAATATTGATAATTTATATGCAGTTGTGTGTTATCCAGAATTATCTCAACCTTCTCGATAAGGTGAAGCGCCTTCTCAATAATTTCATAAAGTTCATTTTCGGCTTACGTAAATATGATCATGTTTCCCAGTACTGATCTAAGCTTAAAAGGCATTCTATTCTTCAAAGGCGTAGCTTCCGAACTTTACGTACTATTACGTAGTACTATTATTTATTCTGTGGTACTATATTAAATTTTTAAAGACTTTGGGTCTTTGGGATTTTTCTCCTTTGTATTAATCTGTATTCTATTTACAATAAAGTTCCCCGTTACTAAAGTATTCTTAAAATACGTATTCTATCACTTAGGAGTAGTTCCTTTTATTCCTCTTTTAGTGTGCAGTCCACACTGCTCTGGAACGCCTTGAAACTAGTACCTAAGTTAGTAAGTAGTGAGTAAAGAATTCTTTTAAAAGACAGGTTCGATAATTCTATACTAAGAATAATACTACCTGGCTTATCCGACTATTGTTTTTTGTTGTCTCTTGAAGTGATAAAATTTGTATATGTATTTTAATATATATTGTATTATTTTATTTATAGATTTCGTATAAGAAGTACCCGTTTATATGGATATTTGGATATTTATTTATTCTATATTATACATATAGTAGATATTAAGTATGTATATTTTTTACTAACTATATTCTATTCTACTTATTAGCATTTTATTGTATCTTATATATTCATTACGTATTTATTAAATATATGAAGTGAATGTTTACACCTGCCATAGTTTCTCAAATCATATAAGGTTGACTGGCAGAGAACGCCATTAAGCATTAAGTCCGCCCTTTATATCCCTTATTGTAAGGTGTATAATAAAGGTTAAATAAATAAACTCTTAGTCCCCACGGATGACTACTCATCTGTATTTTGATTCGTAATCGAGGATAGTTTTAGACGTCTATGGGTCATAGCAACCACTTACCTTCAGGTGGACTGTGTACTCGTTTGTTGTCAACCTTATCCTTTAAAAAAAACCTTTACAGACCAATGAAGTAACATGAAAAAGATGATTTACTATACTCAGTCAATTTTCAGGTGCAAAACGTGACGAGGACGGCTTCCTGTGGGTAACAGGCCGCATAGACGACATGCTCAATGTATCAGGTCATCTCATGTCGACGGCCGAGGTGGAAGGCGTCCTCACGGAAGACCCCAGGGTCTCTGAAGCCGCAGTCGTGTCTAAACCCCATCCAGTCAAAGGCGAATCACTATACTGCTTTGTCATTCTTAACGATGGCGCCAAATTCGACTCCGACTTGGTCGATTGCCTGAAAAGACGCGTCAGGCAACGTATTGGGGCGTTCGCCGCTCCGGACGTGATCCAATATGCCCCTGGACTACCGAAGACTAGATCCGGGAAGATTATGCGGAGGATACTGAGGAAAATAGCCTTAGGAGACCACGACATCGGAGACACTTCAACACTTGCTGATCCTTCCATCGTTGACGAACTCTTCAAGAACAGACCTTAAATAAGTCCCATAAAGCATGGCCATTAGTTGTTGATGTTCCTATTTTGTTTTAAAGGTTTAGGGGTGATAGTCGGACGGCCATTTTGCATACACCATTTTATCTGAGTTTTGTATATGCGTAATTTATAGTTGAAAAACACTTTTCATGCAGCGATATAAAATATAAAGAGATCAAGCAATCAATCGTTTAAGCTAAACTTACTGGAGTTACGATCATTTTACTATATTGAACGGGTTTTTTTTTCAGTTAGCTAATAATGTCAGCATTCAGTTTCTTTACTTGACGGTAGAAAAATATCTTTTATATTTTTTATATCGCTGCTTGTTTATTTAATCGCATGTAGATTGTATACCTATTTATAATTGTCAAGTAAACGAACGCGCAATAAGCCGTCCGAATAAACGTCTAATATTACAATAAAGAAAAAAGAAGTGTTTGAAATCTATACCTATCACACTATCACACCAATGAGAATGATTTCACTATTTACAGAGTGAACTGTTATTAATAGGCTTTTTATCATGCTCATGCCAGAAGTTATAGCATATAAGCTATTTATATATGTATTAAATTAATAAATTAGAACTAACCGATATTTAATATTGGCTTGAAAATATATTAATTAATGCAACCATTTCTCAGCTGGTTACAACAATATAAATTAAAGTAATTCTAAAAAATATATATTACATAGTAATTAGTTAATAAATGCTGCCGTAATGTAAACGTTTAGTTTGTTTTAAATTGAATGTAGAAAGTATTTAAATATATTATTCACAATGAATCAATCATTCCATTGTTGGGCCATTATTTAATATTTATATGTAACTGTAGAAAGGTTGGAGTTATATAAGGTACCTAGGTACCTAGGTTAAATATAGCGGGCGATTGTAATGGCATCAAAATTCAATTGTTGTTGATGTGATCAACGACCTGATCACCTGATTTACTACAAAACCTACTTCAATATGTATGTAGCGCTGTTACACGCCTCACAACGCGAAGAAGTGCTCTACTCTCGATATGTTGCCAAACTTCAATTTCGCTACATAAAATCGTTCTTATACTTTTACCTAGACATTAAATCTATGTTATTATTAACGTTACAATAACTAAAGACATTGAGTTATAACATTAGTTTATTTTCTAATTGCTTTAGTTTACGTAACAAAAAATGCAATTCAAAAAATATATGGACTGCCGTCCGTAGAGGTCTGTGTGTCGGTGAGTACTCTCGCTTATGTAAGCAATAGATTGAGAATAAATAGTATTAAATAATATTCCATATATTCTAAAGAGGATCCCTACTGATTTTTGTTATTGAACTCAACCCATTTAAAAGTTATTATCTAATGAAAGTAAATCAGATTTTTTTTCTTGTAAAAATTATCATATAATCACTATTTGCATCTCTTTTAATATTAATTTCTAAAATAATAAGCGTGTGGGACGTGCACTTTTGGATTTTCCAAATATTTTTTATATTTTTTATATTTTTCTATATTTTGTGATTTACACACCACTGTAGCTTAAGGTTGTGATATATTTTCCTTTTTTGTAAGTTATTGTTTGGGTCTTACCCGCTACACTTTATTTCCATTTAAGTTTGAGCGTTATCTATGTTCGGATTGGAAAACATAGACGCAAATTACACATACTTATAAAACGCACTGTTAGGTATATATAAATGTATTTGTGAGATTTGTTATAATACACGTTATATTACTGATTATATATAAAGCATGTTCAATGCAGTTATTTTCACTGTATTATTTAGGGTGTGCTCCGATATTATCGCCATAGAATACTATAATACACAATAGTATTCTATGGTGACCACTGTAAGGTGTGACGTTAACTGTGAAGCGGTTTTCTTTTAGCTACTGCTTAAAACGGAACGTGTCCAGTTTACTGCCATCCCCATTTTGCGACACAACTAGAAATATTGTTTATTTGAATGTGGTTGCTTTTACGCTTTTATAATTTAATTTTCGACTTTATTTGAATAACAATATTAACTCTAGAGTCTAGACAATGTTATGTTTATTGATCACGTGATCTTATATATAAAAAATTACTCTGTGACGTGATCAAAGTACAGAGAGCACCTTACCTCGCAAGTGCTAGTGCTCACAGTACAAAAATAGCGGCGATTTATGACGTCATATATTTCCCTAGGTTACTGCGGCAGTATACTGACAGTTCATAACGGAACGAATTTTTCACCAGTGAGAAGTGAGAGCACTTAACAGTGCATATCGGAACACGGCCTTAAGCAATTTTGTTGCAGATAATAATATATTAAGATTCTAGGTTTTGTATTAAACGAGATGATGCTTGATTATAATGAATGTGCTTCGAGGCAAAGGTTATTTATGACGCTGATTAACATATAATTGCATTAAATTAATAGTGTTTTATTTTTGTCGGTGGTACTTAGTACATTGCGGACTTATAAGTCAGGGGCAAAGGGTTTCACGAAAGCAATCGTATTCTAGTTAATAAATGTTATAACATGTGTTATTTTAATAGATAGTTAAAGTATTTAGAATATATTTAGTGGCGTGGTTGAATTGTTCCCAATAATTGCCGTAGGTACTGTACTATATTTGTTCATGCGTTCAGCGCACGATATTTTTTGCAGTTCGATTTACAGGTCACCCATTCTATTGAGACTGTGTCAAACAGCAGTCCCGAATACACTTCCTAACAAAAATCAAATTACATAACCTGTGTAGACAAATATTCTAGTAAAGCACCTGTAATAAATTTTTCCAATATACGGCCACCAGGGACGGTGTACTCTCTGGTGGAAATCATAAAAGAACTATTCTACTGTAATTCTTCTTTGTCTTACCGCCAAATTCAAGTACATTGATTAAATATATACTTATGAATGTTCGACTTGTAGAGCTAGTAAAGGAAATATAAATAATTTGTGTTAAATCAATGCTTTTTAAACAAAGACTTCTATGTATGCTAGTAAAACAGCAATCCAGTACAAAAACAGTATACATCCGAAGATCGCGCTGGTGCGTCAAGCAGTTTTATTTTCATTTACAACAGATACTGTTTTTAGGTAAATACAAAATAAAGTTCCATACTTACTTAGATTAGAGATAAACCACAAATCACGTCGATAAAGTGTGCACATAAATAATAACAGCGTTCTCTTAATCATCATATCATAAACACTCACGCCTGTCACTCAGAGAGGTAGGCAGAGACTATATGACTTCCATTTTACAAGATCATGATATACCTTTCTCGCCTCCTCCACATCCATACTACCTACGCAACATTCGCGGTTTACAAAATAAAGAACTAGTCCTCTTGGCCGCTCGCAGTCGACTAGAGAAGTTACGGAGGGTTGCCGTAAACCGTAATTCTTATTGCATGATGTATTAGTACCGTAATAGCCGTCTGGTGGTATACATAAAAGTCTTTGTTTTTAAATTCATCAATATAAATTAATATATGGCTGTTATAAAACTTGTAAAATCCGTCAAGGTGAAAAATCGATGAAGAACGTCGATAGCTTCTTGTTACCTTCTGATGTGTAGTCTTTTATCTGTTATTTGAAACCCAGGGGTTTAATTAAAATTTTAATCGTGTATTTCTTTTTAAAGTAGTAGATATTATTATACCTACCTTGATGTGACTTAGCCCCATTACGTATTTGTTGCAGCAAGAGCGCCTAGTTTTGAATGTAAGAAGCACTATACATTTTAATAAATTGCTGTTATTATTGGTGGTTCAATATTCAAAATATTAGTAAAGAAATATTAATAAAATAGTAAATCCTAAATGTTACCCAATGTTGATAAACAAGATTATTCTATGCTTGTAGAAAAAAAAGTTCTTTGTTCTTATTCCATTGAATTAGAACTATATTTAGAATGTACCTATCTTATATATTATATTGTAGATATTAGGATAGAACCTAAGTGATTTTAATGTGATTGTATGTATGTCGGAACGAACATATCATTAAAAGTGATACTATATGGAAATTGGTTGTCAGTTAATTCGTTTTGCTATCCCTCGAGGAGTTCATTTCATAGTGATTTTCGAATATAGCACCTTAGAGTAATTACATACATACGATACGTATTAGACAGAACCTACAATTCTACACAAAATGAGTCAATATACCTGTTTCACTTTTTCTAATTTAATTTTCAAATAAGGCAAAAACAAACAAATCTATTGAAAGATGTTGCGTGTAATTCATGCGTGGCTCAGAGTAATTACTAGCATAGAGAGAGTCTTAAAACACAACAAAACCTCATGTAACGGTAATAAAAGTAAGTAGTATCTGCGAAGTTAGCTGTTTATAAGTACAAGTAGATGAAGTTAGTTGAATAATGTGCAAAGGGCATTGCCCATTTTCGGCCATGGAACGCCCAACAATGTGCATTTGTTAAAAAAATATATCTTTATTTATGGCTATTAATCGCGGTATTCATTTATCCTAAAAAGATGGGAATATTTTTGCACAAATTAAAAGTACCGAAAAGATAAGAATAAAATTAGGTAAATCATTAATTCATTAGTTTGTGAATAAAATAAAAAGTGTTGCCAATCACAAATCTCATTAATAAATCGGTATTCCCCTTTTTGATCGATTACTTATGGTGTCATTATTACAATGCTAATATAATTTTTCGATAATTATTATGATGTTACGATATATATTTAAAAGGACCGTTGACAATGGATATTTATCCAAAGCAGCCGATACGCAACCGTTATCAACCAGTGGTTTATCCGACGAAAAAGGATTGTTATGTTTTTACTGTGTTGAATCGTATTTTGTTATGGTGCTTAAAAACGTAGGATGCATTTTATTATAGAGGGCGCTACTATCAAAGTAAAATACTTGACCAACTTTGAGAATTCTTTCACCACTAGATTGTTATGTATAATTTTAGATATCTAATATAGGATGAATTTTATTATAGAGGGCGCTACTTTCAATGAATACGTTTTTTGGCTAATCTCAAAAATTACTAGACCGATTTTGAAAATTCTTTCACCATTACATTGCTAATGAGGGCATTAGTTGTGTGATAACATTATATTATTACAATAATTAATTGTGAGATAAATATTTTCTAAATAAATAAAACTAAATACCTACCTAAGATGTTCAAATCCAATTATTATTTTTGCAATTTAATAATCGTATTTGCACACTTTACTTACTCATATTGATTATTATAGATAAATAGGTAATAAATCTAAAGTAAAAGAGCTCCGCTTAAACGAAAAAACTAGTCGGACTCGCAGACCCATGAATAGTTCTGTAGTAACAAGCATATATTTTAAACCGAGTCAAAATACCACTATCATTATCGCCAGCAACAAATTATTTTGTTTTTCATAGTGTTTGTGTTAATAACAAAGTTGTTTTTGCGGTTCTTTAAAATGTGCTACTTGTATCTAAAAAAAAAGGACTATTATACATTATACGGGTTTCTGTGCTTTATTCATTACCAAAGAGAAAAAACTTATTGCACAAAATGGGTTTTTATCCATTTCAAGTCACCAAAAGCGGTAGTCAACCGTTAAAAACAAAAACAACCGTTGTTATAGGCTCGGTTGAAATCGATGACAACCTTCACATTTATAGTTATGATAATTAAACAAGCGAATTACTACCTGATTTACCAAGAATTCTTTAGAGTATAACAAAACGCTACTGCACAATTTAACTGTTAGTCTTATCTGTTCTTAACATAACATTTAAAATGGAATTATGTTCTGATAATTCAAGAAGTAAATTTCTAGCTGATTTACCATGAATTCTCTAAAGCATAACAAAACAATACAGCACAAGTTAACTGTTCTTAAAAATGCGTTTGAAATAGAATTTCAATAAATAAAGGAAATTACATTTTAAAAAGCATGCAGAACTTAAAACGCGTCAAACATTGTTCTTTTTATGATATTATTAATCGAATAAAAATCGATATCGTTTCATAGATTTTATGACAGTTAAGTGGCAACATCGAATCTGACAGGTAGGCCCCCGTCACTGTTATGTCACAAGAATTCAATTGCGTGTTATCGTGTTACTTTGTTTTGTTGGAAAATGCAATTGTTGATCTCTCAACAATTGGATATAATTTTGGAGGTAAGTGTTTAACATTTTTCAATTTATTAAGATTGGTTTATTAAGTATGATGCTCATATCTGATATCTGATACATGTTTTTACACTGATTGTATATCAACTCAAGAACTTGTTTTATTTTTTCACATCTGTACAAGCTATATCTGACAAACATACTAGCTTATTTATGAGATTGACCATTTTTATCAACTACCAAGAAAGGAGACCGTTGATTTTTCATTGTTTTTGGACTGCTGGTAGTCTGTCAGGTCTTAATTATTAAATAATATAGGGCATTAAGTCCATCCTTATGCAGTAACATTTAACTTGATAAATATTTTATTTAAATATAAATTTAAAATAAACAAATCTATTTTTTTTCACTTTGATTTCATTTTTTGTATTTTACATTATTTCAGTTGCCGTTTTCATGCCGTGTGTATCATAATTGCTGGCAATGAACTGATAGAACAGCATCACATTCAACTGCAGAACGGGAACCATCTGAATCATCTAGTCCATCCTCTTTGCAATCTGAAGTGAGTAATGTATTGCACCCAGAACAACAAAGCTTAGATCATACATCACACAATGTACTGCTAACTAATTATTTAAAAGCGCCACTAACACCAAATCAATGTTTTTACCTGGTTGTAAAAATTCCAATGGACTCAATGTTTCATCAGCATTGCGAGTATGTCTCTTTTGTGATTACAATTACTATGTATGTACTATGTATTTGTATAACACACGTATATATGGTAGAGAAATGCTGCAGTTATATTAGAAGTATAGTTGTAGCATGAATGGGTCGGCTCGACCGGGGAAGGACCATGCTCTCACAGAATACCAGCGTAAAATAGTAGCTTAATGCTGCTGTGTTTTGTATGGTGAGTGTAGAGAACCAGAGACCCTTTTTACTAGAAACGAGAAAATGATCATACTCCTCACGGGTGACAACGCATCTGCATTTTGATTTGTAATAGAGGATAGATGTGGATGTCTAAGGGCCGCAGCAATGTCTCCAGCAGATGGTGAATCTCAGTTAATGACAAGATATGCTAATAAATCCAGAGCCGTGACTATGTGTCGATATGAGTAGTAGAGGTGGTGAATGGCATTTTTAAAGCTGAATTTTAAATATTTCATCAAAATTACTATAACAAGGCTTCTTTCTACACATTTAATGATAGACTGCTGTAACTGCTGCTATAATTAATAAATTCCACACAAAAATAAGGGACAGGGATGATGCAGCTCAAATACTTGAAATAGTTCACCAAAATATGGAGACAAATAATGATTTGTCTGAGTATGCTAGGGAAAGCAATCTAAATAGAGCTAGGGCAGGCAGACTTTAGAAATATAAATGAAGACTTTAAAATGTTAGGGAATTTCCTGTTTTAACTTACAATGTCACATACCAATTAAAGCAAGCTCGCTACTAATGAAAATTTAATGGTTTAACAGAGAAAAAATAAACTTAAGCCCTATATCTTTACTAGCTAAATTCAAAAGAAAAAAAGTACTGCTCAACTGTGTCTTGCCTGTAATATGGTATTTGGGTTGGGCACGGCATCAGACTAATATTTTGCTTCCTGCTCAGTTCCTGAATGATGTATTGATGTGTAAATTAGAGGCAAATAATTCCTTAGCTTTCCTAGATGCGTTAGTCATCCAAAATTCTAACAACACCATAGGTCACACTGTGTATAGAAAACAATGAATTTCGCCATTATCCTTCACAGTTAGTTACCGTGAGCAAATCTTTGTTACAGAGAGCACAAGGGATCTGTGGCAGCAAACATCGAGCCGTCGAGCTTCAGCACGTCAAGCAGGTTCTGCACGTCAACAAGCTTCAGGCCCGCGCTTACGTCACAGTGACCGAGTGAAGCCGGCCACAGTCAAGCATGTGCAGTACTAGCATTTGTCAGGGGTGTCACAGATAAGATTGGCTACATCTTGAAGCGAGCTGACATGAAGCATCAAGGTTCTGGGAAGTTTGCAGTTTCTGATCATATCCTGGACGGCCCCAACCAGATAGACGTATAAAAAAGATTTGATAGACCACAAATCCTCTAAAAGGTACATCAATTCCTATCAAGGACCGATACCTGAGACTATTGAAATAAAAAAAAATTTCAATAGAGAAGGAGGCTTGGTACTACCACCTGCTTAAGACCCTGTAATTAATGAAATTAAAATCAAACCAAAGCATACCATTGCAAGACTTCAAGACACAGTAAGTTCATTCTGTAGATCGGACCATAAATAAAAATTAAAAATCTGAAGGTACTCCGGGTTAACACTGACATTGGGACGTCAGTCACCTCAGTCTGCCGTAACCATGGGTATTGGAAAGCACCCGAAACCTCTGGAGTTAAAAATGAAAGAAATAAAACGCGATAAAATCGATAAAAATAGTTGTTAAAAAAACTGCATTTGTAAAAATAAAAACTTATATATCTTCAAAACCCCGACTTTTTTTAAAGCAATTCCTTAACAATTTCATTGTTTTAATTGCATATTATCATATCTATATGCTTTTATATGTGGGCACCCATGGCCGAAGTGTCTATGAAGAGTGGGCAATCCCCTTTTCTTCGCGGCATTGGTGAGAAAATAATCGTACTCCGTAATTTTTAAATTTTTGAGAAAAATAAACATTAAAAAAATTTGAAATATAGTATTGTGCGTGGATGCGCAGGTGGTTTAGCCTCTGATCGGAAAAATAGACTGAAAATTACTTTTATTGAGACAACTTAGCGATCGCAGCGCCCCACTTATTATGTCCATATTTCTGGGAACTATTTTCTACAGCGATAGTTCTCCTGTTATCTAACCTCCATGGTACGTAGCGATCGTTCTCCTTCTCTCTACCTCCATATTTACAAGGTTGTAGACGTAGACAGAGAATCCTAGACGTTTTTTTTACTTTTTTATATACCATAGACAATTCTAGTGATGGTGACTATAGAAAAGAACAGCCTTATCGATATACTCGTTTTATCTATGGTTCAATACAATTCAGCATTTTAATATTATTGCTTAACGTTTTCAATAAATATTAATTTCCGATACCAACTAAGGGAAGACCTGCTACGGACGAAGTGTTCAGCAATGGAACTTGACAACGTTTAATTTAGAATCAATTTTGCTAAATTTTGTTTCAATTTGGATGAATTTTGTAATTCAGATCGATCGTGCTATAAAGTAAAAATATATCGTAAAACCCGCTTAAAAAATTCTGTTTGCCAAATATTTTTCATTAGCATTAGTTAGGCGTGAGCAAAATAACACAAAGTAAAAATTCAAACAAAATATTTATTTGCCCTTTGACAAAGAAAATAAAACCAATTTAAGTGTATTGAAATAACTTTTAAATTGTTTATTGTATCTTATATCTATATTACTCATTTTATTTAGTAAAACCTTTATACCTACCACAAATTCTCAAATCGTCCAGGGTTAATTGGTAGAGAATGCCGTAAGACAATAAGTTTGCATTTTATATCCCTCATTATAAGTTGTGTAAAAAGATGAACTAAATAAATAAAATACTAATTGGTACTCTTGAGAAGAAGCTGGCTGTAACAAAACATGTAAATATAATAGTACAAAAAGCTTAAAAAGTCAAAGGTTTGTTCTACGTACTTGCAAATCTTTTTCGGACATAAACTGCATCAAAGTGTTAATTACGCTAGTAATATTTATTCTCCTTTTATATTACGCATAAACAATAAATGAAAAGAATTCAAACAAAGTTTAGGCAAAAAGTAAAGGCATTTGAGTTATATCATTCATACGTACATATATAGGTGCCACGCTATAATTACTATAATATACGTTTTTTTTATACTATCTGCAATAAACATTAACATACTTAAGAAACGTATAAGACATACCCCATTATTTGCCCCCAACTCCAGAAATTACAATACCGTTTTTCTTTGCGTCTCAATACAATATTTTTCATACTAAGTTTGCACCCTCGTTTTAAAAACTTAAGGCTAAATTTTTGAAGAATATTAAAGCACAAATTTTATTATTTTAATTTTAGCGTTCATGTACCAATTTCCAACTAAAAAAAAATTAATTTACTTAAAAAATTAATTTTCTCCATAAAAAATTTAACACTGCACTCTCCTTAAAGGGTTGTTTTGAAAAAAATCACGAAATCCGAATTCACTTATTTTATGTACAGGATACCTTCAGTAGTAAGTTTTTTTTTTATAGAAGAGGGGGCAAACGAGCATGTGGCTCACCTGATGTTAAATGACTACCGCCGCCCATGATCAACCGCAACACCATGGGAATTGTAGGTGCGTTGCCGGCCCTTTAGAAAGGAGTAAGCTCTTTTCTTGAAGGTCCCCAGGTCGTATCGGTCCGGAAAAATCGCCGGTGGTAAATTATTCCACAGAGAGGTTGTACGCGGAAGAAAACTCCTTTTGAAACGTACAGTGGTGGTCCGCCAAGCATCCAGATAGTGTGGATGGTATCGGGACGTTTGCCGTGTAGTGCGTTCACGAAATTTGGCGGCTGGGATTAATCCGAACAATTCCTCAGAGCACTCCCCGTGATAGATGCGATAAAATACGCAAAGAGATGCAACATCTCTTCGCAGCGCCAGTGAATCGAGCCGATCGGAAAGCACTCGGTCGTCGACGATTCGAGCCGCTCTGCGCTGGATGCGGTCAAGTGGAAGGAGCTGGTACTGGGGAGCCCCAGTCCAGAGATGGGAACAGTATTCCATGTGCGGCCGAACCTGCGCCTTGTAAAGTTACAGGCGGTGTGCCGGCATGAAATACTGTCCCGCTCTGCTGAGCACGCCAAGCTTTTTAGAGGCCAATTTGGCCTTCCCTTCCAAGTGACCACGAAACTGCACGTCACTCGATATGTCGACGCCGAGGATTCCGATACTGGCTGAGGCAACAAGAGGAGTGCCTTGAAACTGAGGGGATACGACAAAATGGTTCTTTTTAGCGGTTAACGCGCAAACTTGTGTCTTCTGGGGGTTAAACTGGACTAGATTTAGTCGCCCCCAATCCAAGACTCTGTCCAGCAGAGACTCGACTTCAGACACAAGTTTGTCCCGGCACTCAGAGACGTTTTCCCGAGAAATATTGGCTCGGCCGGTGTAAAGAGCATCACCAGTGCTGTCATCTGCATAGCAATGAATGCTACGGGTTTGCAACATATCATTGATATGCAGAAGAAACAGCGTTGGCGATAGCACGCAGCCCTGTGGAACACCAGCATTAATAGGCTTGCAATCGGAGCTTGCACCGTCTACAACGACCTTGATGCTCCGATCTGCAAGAAAACTGGTGATCCAATCGCACAATTTCTCGGGAAGCCCATAGGAAGGGAGCTCCGAAAGAAGCGCTTTGTGCCAAACCCGATCGAAGGCCTTCGCAATGTCCAAACTAACGGCCAATGCCTCCCCCTTGGACCCTACTGCCTCCGCCCATCTGTGAGTTAGGTAGACCAGAAGATCACCAGCTGACCTACCACGGCGAAAACCGTATTGGCGGTCACTAATCAGCTGGTGATCCTCAAGGTACTTCATGAGCTGGCAGTTTACAATGGACTCCATTGTTTTGGAGAACAAGGAGGTGATGGCGATAGGCCGGTAGTTGGACGGGTCTGAGCGGTCGCCTTTTTTAGGGATCGGGTGGACGAAAGCCGTCTTCCATGATTTTGGGACTACGCCTAGGGAGTAGGAGTACCGGAAAAGAAGCTTTAAAACTGGTGCCAATTCTGGAGCACACGTCCTCAGCACAATTGGGGGGATTCCGTCAGGCCCACTCGACTTGTGGATGTCCAGGGAGAGGAGTGCTTTGCGAACCGAGCGCTGAGTGAACTGCACTTCCGGCATGGAGCACTCACACCGCGGGATGGTCGTCGGCGTACTCCCCCCGTCATCGAGAGTCGAGTTAGACGCAAAGAAAGAGCCTAGAAGATCGGCTTTCTCCTTTGCGGTGTGGGCCAGTGAGTCGTCCTCCCTGTGCAGAGATGGAAGAGATGGCTGACAGAAATTCCCCTGGACAGCCTTGGCGAGAGACCAGAATGCACGGGTTCCAGAAGGAAGACGAACTAGTCTCTCGCCAATTCTGCCTATGTGCTCTGACTTTGCCTTGGCAATGACTCTTTTGAAGGACCTAGAGGCGGAATTATACTTCTTTTTTAGAGCGCTGGTGTTTACATCCCTGGACGCTGATGCGTCAGCCCAGGCTCGGTAGCACTCCTGCTTATAGCATGATGCTATTTTACAGGAGCGACCAAACCATGGCTGAGATTTGCCTCCAATGGGCACCACAGAGGAAGGAATAAAAAGTTCCATACCCTGAAGTACCGCATCAGCGACAGAATCCGCAACAACGTTGGGATCGTCCGGCGAGAAGCAAACCCGCCCCCAAGGGTAGGATGCAAAGAAAGACCGCATCCCATCCCAATCGGCTGACCTATAGTGCCAAACACGGCGGCAGCCTGCAAAATGCAACCGCGATTTCAGCGTGAGTGGCACCACACTCCGGACAAGACAATGGTCCGAGGAGCCTAAAGGGGCGTCGACGGAAATCTGATATCCGTCCGGGTGAGAGGTCAGCAGAAGGTCCAACAGGGAAGGTGCATGATCCTCCACATCTGGAATCCGCGTAGGCGAAGTAACCAGTTATGTCAGACCATATGCCAAGGCAAAATCATGAACAGATCTCCCCGCATGATCGGTTAAACGTGAACCGAGCCATTCGGCGTGATGGGCGTTAAAGTCGCCGAGGATCACGATCTCTGCGGAGGGGATCTGCTGTAGCAACGAATCTGCAGCCATTTGGACGTGGTCGAAGAGTCGGACTGTTTCGGCATGACCGCTCTGGGACCTATAGAGGCACCCGTAGACGCGCGGATGGTCGTCGCTGTCTACGCGTAGCCAAAGGATGGACAGGTCCGAACCTTCAAGTCTGCCGAGGCGTCGAGAACAGATGTCCTCTCTGACGTAAACGCAAACTCCAGCCCGAGGCACAAAGGAGTGTTCCAGTTTGTACCCCGGGGCAGGAGAGATACGAGACATCAGCCGGAGAGGACACCTGCGTCTCGGTCAGAAAGAGCAGAGCCGGCCTCGCCGTCTCGAGATGGTAGTGGACGGCGTTTAGGTTAGAGTGAAGTCCCCTGATATTGCAGAAATTCACGGACAGCGTGGCTTGGGTCGTCTTGGTCTTGTTGCTCCGTTTGCCCCAAGCAGTTTTAGTCTTGAGCGGAATTTTGCCCCCCCCCCCCCCCAGAATACGCGGGGCAGCCTGAGCACCCACGCTCAGAAGTGGAGAAACATGGTCGTGGATGCTCAGCGAGGGATTCTCCAGGGGTGCTGGTACCCTCCTGGGGTAGTTTATCATTTAATTCCGTTACCATGTTGATGGGGGGGGGGGGATTTGGGCCTCCGGCCACCTGCACTCACCAGACGAATCGCGGAAGCAGAGCTTCCACTTCACGTCGGTATTCTGTGAGGTCGTGGTACCACCCCGGATTGAGCCGGCCCATACGTGCGACAGCAAAGCTGCCGCGTGGCTCTACCACTGTGAGCAAATAAGATTTTGAGATAACCGCTCTGTAAAATAAAAACTTTCTTTAAATAAAACTATTTATAGGGATTTTTATCGCGTTTAATTAACTTATTTTTAAATACCGATGTTTCGGGTGCTTTAAAGCGCCCTATGGTCACGGTGGGCATTGAGATGTTTGACGTCCCATAGTTAGCCCGGCTACTTTCAGTTTCTGAATATTAATTTTTGATCCGATCTACGCAGAACGAGCTTACAGTACCTTGAAGTCTTGCAGTGGTATGCTTGGATTTGGATTTAATTATGTTCACTATAGGATCCCAGGCAGGTGGGAGCACCCACCCGTCTTCTCTATTGAAATTAGGATGTTTTTTCTTTAATTTCAATAGCCTCGCGTACCATCTTTGGTAGTAATCAGTGTTCTTTTGTGAGAATTTGTAGTTTATCAAATATTATTTAATGGTGGGGACGATCTTGAACATATTCTTCGATCTTGAACTCTTTTTAGTTCAAGTGTGATAAACGAGTACACAGTCCACCTGATGGTAAGTGGACGCTGTGGCCGATAGACATCTAAATTTATCCTCGATTAAGAGTCAAAATGCAGATTCGTTGTCACCCCTGAGGACCAAGATGGAATACCTCGTGTCCAATTAAAAAGGGTCTCCTGATCACTACACTCTCCATACGAAACACAATAGTCTTAAGCTGCTATTATACGCTGGTATTCTGTGAGAGCGTGATCCCTTTCCCGATCGAGCCGACACTTTCGTGCTACAACCATAATATAGCTGCAGCGTGGCTTTACCACCTATAAAATATATATTCTTACAATCTGTAACACACCATTTCACCCCCTTAGGGGTTGAATTTTCCAAAATCGTTTCTCAGTAGGTAGTTGTTTACGTTTAAAAGGCAGCTACTGTCCAAATTTCAAATTTCTGGGTTTAACGGTTTGGGCTTTGCGTTGATAGATGAGTCAGTCGCTCAGGACATCCTCCTTTATTTAAAAGTATAGACAGTAAAATCTGTGTAAATTTCCTACTTTGAATGAACACAGGCAACTTGACTATATATGCCGTTGTATTGGTTGGTGAAGCATATTGTGTCGACTACTAGTGCAGCTGGAGGTAGGAGATTATCAAGGCTGCGGCTGAAAGCCACTCAACGTGAGACCCTTCCCTTGAGGTGAACAGCAGACTGTCATGACACGCTTTGCCTATTACGACGCGTGCCTAAACCGTGTGACGTACATTCACTTTGACTGGATTTGATCGTATTCTGTATGGCATTTACACGCATTAAGATGCGCGACTTCGGTCGATTTTTGTGCTTACGCACTACCAAGAGTCAAACCCTCTTTTACTGTTTCGTAAGTTATTTTATTGTAGAATATGCTCCAGTCCCCAAACTTTGGGGGGAGCTTGTTACATGGGTAAGCGCTCCCGCACACAGTGTTGGCCTGTGTAGAGCCGTAGGCCTCCCTCACATTTTATTAAATCTGGGCGAGCGAAGCCCTTGTATCGGGTGCTTTTTATATAAATATTGTGTCTTCTCTAAGCGGGATAGGATTATTTAATAAGGAAATTACTTATGAGAACCTGGTACAAATGGAAAAGGGACGATTTAATGCTCTTAACTTTGTTGAGACCTTGTTTGGCGGGGTTCTCTAACTTAAAATAATTGGATAAGTATAAGGCAACTCCTAACATTTTACTATTGCTCTAGTTAATATTCATTTTTCCAAGAGATACCTAAAAGAATTCACGTTACGTCACTAAACAAACACAACGTCAATAAGGGTCTTAGCTGAGACGATCACGAAAAATATAACAAACGGTTTAAAACTAAACCTTAGAGATATCTTTTGGCAAAAAACAAGATTCATTATCCTGGTTGCAAATCAGCAGCATTGATTGCTATTCGAATGACAGTATGGTAACGCGGTTAACGCTTTTTACACCAGTAGTGCCAATATATCTCGGGTACATCAATATTTATTGAACTAAGTCTCGGATTAAGGTCGACTAAATCTAGAAGTTTGCCGCTAAAAATATCTCCTTTGACGCATCTTTTTAATTTTAGGCACTCCCCCTGCTGTCTCAGCCAGCATCAGAGTTCTAGGCATCAATATGTCAAATGACGTATACTTTCGTGGTCACTTGAATGGATTGGTAAATTGGTGTCTAAAAAGTTTGGCGTGCTCAGTAGAGAGGGACAGTATGTCAAGCCGGCACACCTCTTGCTTACGTAAGTTCGTATTTTTTTAATTTTAAAATTAAAATTTCAATACCGACTTCATCCCTGGACCGAGGCACCCCAATGTCAGCTCCTTCTACTTGATCGTACCCAGCGCTGAATGGCTCGATTCGTTGATGACCGTACGTAAATATGTAAATGTTTAAAAAAAAAACTCAAAAAGTAAAAAATAATAGTCATCATTTATTTTTCTTTAAATTGTATCAAATTAATTAATCTGTATCAGTTAACAAAATTTCATAATTAAATTTATAAATCTAACAAAGTAATAAAAATTGTATTCGATCTTTTTAATTGTAATAAATGAATACAGAAATCAAGAAAAAGAAACAAAATAAATAAAAACAATTATTAAGAAATGAAAACAGGAAAAATAATTAATAGAATCAGGTGTTACCTTGCGGAAATCCAATATAATATTAAAGGTGTTAAAACTAAGCGAGTTAGCGGTCAGCTACCGCAGTCTACATCACTTGAAGTTGCCTCTTGTAGAGGTGAAACCGTGTCGTATTATCGTCAATGGTGTGTCTTATCTAGTGTAGTGGTGTTGGGAGTAGTGGTGTTGGGAGCAGTGGTGCTGGGATTAGTAGTAAGATTAGAAGTTATTATTAAGTTAGAACGCAATTGAGGGAGGGCGGGAGATGCTCTTCAAACTAGATAAGACACATCATTTTATTTAATTTCTTATTTATTAGAATTTATTCTTAACAACTTTAAAAAAACAGGAAAAAATATTATAAAAATAAAATAAAGAAATGAGATAATATCTAAAGAGGTAAAAAATATCACTTTGTTTTTAATTTTTTACTTGGAGTAGAGTCTTGACGTACTGTTTTAAAGTATAAACCGTAGAAGACTCCAGCAGCTACAATGATAATAGTCGATATTATTATTATGTATTCCGCACGATTTCTGAAAACAAAATTAATTATTGTAAATGTCTTTCTATTGTAGTCATGGCATTGTTCAAGGTTCAATACCTAAAAAATTCGGGAATAATCGAAACAGTTTAGGACGAAATACAGAATAGCAACCGTTACAAATAGAATAGAATAGCTACTGTAAATTTTAGGGTTAAAGCTATGCAATTCTTTTCAGTATAAACAATGGTTATTTATAAATTAGTTTTTTTTTTAAAGAAAATGTATTGCACATAATTAAAAACGATTTACGTGTACGTATTTAATTAAAAGTTCTATCTACCAGAAAATTATGCTAACGTATGTTGAAACAAAAAGTATTTCGAATATAGTTTTTTTTTTAAATTTAATATTTAAATCACCAATTCATATACTCAGTAGCAGATAGAAAAATTACAGGTTTTTACAAATAACTGTTTGGAATTGGAACTAATGTTTGAAGGCATGGCTGAAACAGCTTGGAACCAAGCTCTTCTATGCTCTTGCTTGTTTGTTGTGTTTGTTAACCAAGTTAAAAAAACGAGTGTGCTTATGGCCACGCGACTGAAGTAAAACGGCGCCGCGGCGCAGTGGCTTAGCAATGAGTGACTGCGCTGGGGGCCGCGGGTTCGAATCCCGCACGGTACAAGTATTTGTATGGCCTACAAATAATTGTTCCGGGTCTGAATGTTTGTACTTGTGCAATTTATGTTTGTAAACTGCCTCCATGATACAGGAAAAAATCCTAGTGTAACGTTAGGGTTAGGGGTAACGTTTTATAAAGATAAAAAAGGGAAAAAAATTACTTTAACTCCATCGGTATGTATGTATATATATATACACATATATGTATACAGATATACGTATATGTATAATATATACATATACCGGCTTGACGCTGACATGTATTTGGGAAAACGAGACATTATGACAAATACACAAGATGGAAAGAGATAGATAATAGATTGTCAACTCCACAGTCGTTTTTAAGGTAAATGACCTTTCGTATCGCTGCTAGTTGGCCGTACCTTAGTCACTTCGTGCCGTAAACGCCGTAAGAGGTGACTATAAGAAAGTACCTGAAACCGCTCGCTGAAAATATAATACATATATTACTTATAAATACATATATTAATTTTTTATAAATATTTAAATTTATAATCAGTTTCTTTCTATAATTTGTATTTATTCACCCGAAAATTCACAAAACACGAACTTAAAAATGAATTTATAATTTTATTTACTTTACACGTAGAATATTTAATGTATTGAACATAATATTATTTCATAAAATACGGAACGTAACTGGCTATGAGAGAAAGAGAGAAAGAAAGTGTGCGCGCGCACTGCTCTCTGTTGCTTAACGCACACACACTTTTCGTAACGCTTTCGTCACGCGTTTGCCGGCTTACTCCCCAAGTCGAGCGTACGTAAAGAAATTTTACTTCAAAAATCTCTGATGCTGATAAAAAGAATTGTGGTAGTGGCACAGCAACAGTAACAGAAACATGATATATTTAACAAGGACATGTCACAGTTTAAAAATAATTCTTACTAAACTTGTTGCAAGATAATCGACTATTATTTTGGAGCAGCCTGCTGGAACTAATACAACAAACGAACATAAACAGATGCAACAGATTTCTAACTTTACCTTATATAGTCCACTCCTATCTATCTATATATCTATATATATATATATATATATATATATATATATATATATATATATATATATATATAATAATATAATCATTATAATACCACTGACAGACCCATTACGATATCTCTAAACCTATACTCTAGCTTGACTTAAAATTGTATATAGTTACTCATTTCGTAATGTAGACGTACACTAGAACGGATTTTACGATACTCCCATAAAAAATCTTGATATTTTATAATTATGTACGTTATTATCGTCTATTATCGTGTGGCCAGCGCAGCGAGCGGTTTCAGGTACTTTCTTATAGTCACCTCTTACGGCGTTTACAGCACGAAGTGACTAAGGAACGGCCAGCTAGCAGCGATACGAAAGGTCATTTACCTTAAAAACGACTGTGGAGTTGACAATCTATTATCAGAGATATTCCCAAAAACATGTAGGGACAAGCCGGTCACCAACTTGGAGCCATTTTAGGAGTTGAAAATTATTTTTTTTTTTTTTAAAAAAAAAAAACAGAGATAAATCAACAGATTTTATTTCTCCGAAAAATAAACGTCCATAGGTATGTATAGGAAACTATATAGGATATTTAGATTTTAGCTGATAGATATGAACGTTGTTTAGTAGTTTTAATTAAAACTTCTTTATTCGTGGTGTACTTTAAAGTTATCTTAAAGTTATTTAGAAAACAGCAACTGTAATAATAAAACTTTTCTTAATTTATTAACGATGCATGTAGGTAAAGTATAGTATAGTATAGAATAGTTTTATTGTGAATGAAAAAATATGGTTATTAATACCTACAAATATTAAATAACTATCAAAAAGTTACGCACCCCTGCTATTCCTAATAATCTTGCATTGGTTTTATTTACATTTGGTATCGCTAGTCGTTGGCCGTACTTTAGTATTACATACACAAATATATAATCAATGTCAACAATATTGAAATACTCACGCGAAAGGCGTCCCGCAAATGAGGTACCAAGTGGCGCCATTCTCTGGCTTTTTTCCGCCGACACAACTGAAGTCAAAATACGCCTCATTGTAATCGTCAGGACATAGGTATGTTCGCTTGTATAAAGTCTGCGGGAAAACATTTATGCCAGATAAGGATTTGTTACCAATTTTAAATTCAAAAATTAGTAAGTACATACTCCGGAACTAATTTATAGACAAAGCGAATGGGTGTTCGAGATCATCTATTAGATCAGGGATTCCCAAACTATTTTGGGCAAGAGACCCCTTTTCCAAGATACTGATACCTCAAACCCCCATAGCCAAATTTCTATAAAAATCCTATCTTTAAGTTTTTTTTTTCCTATTGAGACAAAATACTTACCAATTTAACAACTTTGCGGTTGGTTAAGTGAGTAAACTTGGCATAATTTTCTCATCAAAATTTCACAAAATAAATAGACATAAAATTCAGTAGAGGTCGAGTGTAAATAATAATTATTAATATAAATTACGGTTTCAAATTTTTAGTTTTCGTTTAATATGTTGACCCCTGGGAAATCGTATTTTTATACGTGGTTGAGCCATGTGGCTCGATCGGGGAAGGACCACGCTCTCACATAATACCAGCGTAAAATAGTGGCTTAATGCTGCTGTGCTTTATGGTGATCGTAGAGAACCGGAGACCATTTTTACTGGAAACGAGGCACTCCATCTTAGTCCATAAGGGTGACAACGCATCTGTATTTTGATTTGCAATCGAGGATAGATGTAGATGTCTATGGGCCGCAGCAACCACTTACCATCAGGTGGACTGTGTGCTCGTTTGTCACCCTGTCCTATAAAAAAAATTTGGTTTTGAACCCAAGAGGGCGATATCAACCACTTTGGAAATCCTCGCATTACATGCTGAGACAAACAAAGGAATTATTTCAAGTGATGCGAAAGAACGCGCAGTAATGCATCGAAAATCATTAGCAATCAACAACATGGATTTTGGCGCATGTGTATTTGAGAGTTCGTTTAAATAACTTTAATTTTGGCATCACTCCATAAGTCTATCTTTATTTGTTGTTTCTCTATGTATTTTTCTTTGTTGATCTGAGTAAAGATGTAACATCAGATCTTAGAAATTCTAAGCGCCTGATCCATTGTTATTATTTCCCTCACGACAAAAATGTAGGATGCAATGCATTTTCCATATTTCTGCCAGGTCGATCTTGCCCGTGCTGCGTGTATGCTGTAGGCGATGCGTCTCGTCCGTTACAACCTGTCATAATTTCACTCCTGAATATAAGTCTCCTCTATAGCTTTTTTTTCATAGAGAGGAGGTTATATTTTCTTTTATTTGCCGTAATGGCCACGTTTGGCAAAGTGGTTGGGAATGAAAGTTTTAATAGAATCAGGCGTTACTTTACGGATATCCATTATATTGAAGTTGTTAGAACTTAATTTACTATTTCGATAGTATTATAAAATAAAATGATGTTTCCTGCCTTAATTGGTGCTGGGATTTGTGGTGTTGGGATTGGTGGTGACGGGGATAGTGCACGTAATTGAGGGAGGGTGAATGGTGTTCCTCAGACTGGGCAGTACATATAATATTATTTCATTACGCGAAAATGAGCAAATTAAGTTCTAACAACTTCAACCACAGATTTTTATATTTTATGTTTGTTTTAGAAAGACGCTACTGCTCATCTCCTGTTTTGTCTCTTTCATTTTTACATCGCCATTCAGTCATCAAGACAATATAAAAGTACAGAGTTGAAATAAAAGGGTTTAGGAATTTAGCAAATGGACCTCAGAATAATTGCGTAAATATTTCAAGACAAAAATGGATCAGAAAGCTTTATGAATCACTGCTTTCAAGAATGACAGATGTATTAATAATAGGTACCATAGTTTTAACGCAGCAAATTATATGAATAATTAAGTTCTTTTATTAATTCCAATTTATTGTATATTATTAATAACCTTTACTTTTCACAACGATATAAGACTACTCGTAACTACTCAATTTAAATTTAAATTGAGTACATAGATATGATATAATTACAATGTTAAAGTAAAATTAGGTTAATATTTCCAATATGGACCATCGATTTCAAAGCCCATATTTTTTTTGTAGATAGTACTCACTAAAAGGGGCACTTACGGTTCATGAGAATTATTTTTTTAAACTTTTCATACAAATTGGCAAATAACACGCAATTACACCAATTACAAAATAAATTTGACAAATGATTGATGTCAAACGTCAATTAGTGTAGGGTTCCGAATATTTTGAAAGTATCGATACGTACTCGATACCAAGTATCGTATCAAAAGTATCAATACTACTTGGTATCGAGTACATTTCGTTAATTTTGGAGACTAAAGAGGGGGTAAGAAGCCGGGAAGTTGTGCTCCGGCGCTCCGTGGCAGCTCCGCCGCTGCGGTATGAGCAGTGCCTCCGCCCTAGCGTAGGGAAGCGCAGGCACCGAGATCGCCGTAGCGGCTGAGGCTGGTCGCCGAAGGCGACCAAAAAGCCGAAGCTGCGAAGGCTGCAACTGCAACACGGCGAGCGGGCACTGCTCTCCCTCCGCGCCTCCGGGCTCTTATATACACTCTAGGGGTAGGACAGACAAGACCACGTGGATAGTGGGGTGCTCTGATTCGGTTTTGGGTACTTTTTGGATATTAAATAAGTAAGTCAATAAGTAAGTAAACACTTTATTGTAGTAAGAATTAGATAATATAGAAATTTGCAAACAATAAAATAAAAGTACAAAAGCTGTATTAATTAAGAAATACAAACAAGTTGCAAGCAATGAAATACAAGTACTAAGGTGGAACTTAAATAGAGTAAACTTTATTCTTATACATATATACATATATAATTGCACTTATCAGCTCTTCCTATGCATCTAATTGGTTTGTCATAATTTTTCGTCTCCAAAATTAACGAAATGTACTCGATACCAAGTAGTATTGATACTTTTGATACGATACTTGGTATCGAGTAGGTATCGATACTTTCAAAATATTCGGAACCCTACACTAACTGACGTTTGACATCAATCATTTGTCTTGTGAATGTGAATCAATTTATTTTGTAATTGCGTGTTATTTACCAATTTGTATGAAAAATATATCTCATGAACCGTAAGTTTCCGCAACCTAAAACTTTGCAAAACGCTTTCTTTTAGTGAGTACTATCTACAAAAAAAAAATGGGCTTTGAAATCGATGGTCCATATTCAAAATATTAGCCAAAAAGGAAAATCTCGTCTTATCCTTCAACATTCATTATTCTTGATGGTGTAGCAGTAAAAAGGTTATAAGTCGATTTTGCATCGAAACAAAGACAATGTGTAAACACTTGGTAAACCAAAACTGTTTTTCGAAAAAAAAATTATTTTGTTTAATGTCTCTTTATGTTTCTGAAATAATCAGCAAAACTAATTAATTTATCAGTAGGTATTAAGATTTCACAAAAATAATCTTTCGGTAAAAGTACAGTCTAGATCACTGATTTCACTACTTTCCATCTAATCGTGAAGTTCCATCGGTAGACAGCCTGCTATTGTATGATATGCTAATGTTTTATATCTTACTGGCATACAAAAAACTTCCGAGTTTAAAATAAACCAGTCTACAGACAGACACTCTTGATGTTTAGATTATTTTAAGACAAAGAAGAGCCAGGGTGTCCTTACCATCGTTAAAGTTGGACCTTAATTAGACTTACCTGTCCAAAAGGCGTCATAAGGCTGGATACTTCATTACAAGGACCGACTGGCTCATGTAAGCCCAGGGACCGTTCTTTATTAGGATCAAAGAATACTACGAACAACCAGTAAATGGCGTAATGTACGGCTAATTGCAGCAAAAGCACGTAGTCGATTGTCGTTAGCCTGAAATAAAAATATTTTCTGGTATAATGTATAACTCAAGCCCATGAAGAATAAAAGTACATATTTTTTATGTCGTAGAGCCATTTTGCAGCTATATTAGTAGCATAGTTGTAGCACGAATGGCTCGGCTCGACCGGGGAAGGACCACGCTCTCACAAATACCAGCTTAAAATAGCAACTCAATGATGCTGTGTTTCGTATGGTGAGGGTAGAGAACTGAAGACCCACTTTGCTGGAAACGAGGCATTCTACACATCACAGGTAACAACGTATCTGCATTTTTATTCATAATCCACCCCACCACTTACCATCAGGTGGACTGTGTGCTCGTTTGTCACAATAATCCCATTAAATAAAAAACAATGATAAAGTCCGTCAACGTGCATTGGGGCAGCGCGGCGTACATTTTCTTCTTAAACTTTTACAGATAATAGTTTATAGGCTGTAGGTAACAACTTTTTCATGATCCTTTCCTGACGACTGCATTTCCTAGTGGCCAGAATATCTATTACTAAGTCGTGAGGTCCTGAAATTGAATCCCAGTCTAATAGCTTATAATTATGAAATTCGACATTGACAAAGAGTTTTGGGGGGAACTTGATCGCTGCTGATTACTGCTCCTATTTTATCTTTTGACCAAAGGTTTGAAATGGGTTTTGGTTGTGCGATTTCGTGCATCAAATGTCAACACGTATGAATTATTATTAGGAACAATGAAAGAAGTAATCCGATGATGATATGGAACTTAAGTCATTGTGTCTGCTATCACATCATCGCTCTGATGGTGCTTTTTTCGAAAAGTGACGATCACGAGGAAAAGCCCTTTCTCCTGATGGTCACTTATATTTTTAATTTTTTTTGTACCATATTTAATTATTACTAACATACTTCTAATAAATGAAATAAACAATTATTATTATTATTAATTGGCGCCTTGAGATACTATCGTCATCGACTATCTGCACGCTCAAGCACCCATCAAAATCTAGAAACTCCGCTAATGTGACGTATCAACATGTTTTTATATGGTCTCTATGATACATAGTTGTACCAATTAAACAAAAAAGGCCACGAACAAACGATCCCCAGAAAATAAAACCTAAACAGACTTCCTTTAAGTTTTATGTAAAAGTTGCCGATTCCAAAGTACTGGTTTGCAAAAAGGTTTTTTTAGACCATGTAATTCAGCAAATGCCTGGATTTGAAACTGTTCATCAATATATCCAAAAAAAATTTATGCACAAAGACAATACTCACCGGGTGATTTACCAGGAACCGAGACACATTTATAATTTTCATAAGGCAAGCCTTTTTTATAGGAGAGGGGGCAAACGAGCATACGGCTCACCTGATGGTAAGTGACTACCGCCGCCCATGATCAACCGCAACACCAGGGGAATGGCAGATGCGTTGCCGGCCTTTTAAAAAGGAGCAGGCTCTGTCCGATTGCGTTTGATTTTTCGCGCTCGAGTTTCATTGTTTGATTTTTTCGCGCTCGAGTTTCATTTCTTATGCCTTTCTTTTTTCTCAGATGTCCCCTACTTCATGTTTACTTCCCGATTTTTAATATTAAATTATAATATTAAATATAGCACTATAGAAATTTGATGCACGGCAGTACAACAACACGTGAAAAATAACCTCAAACTAATAATGAGACCAATAAAATTTTACATTAAACCACTGACTTATATATTACAAGCGTAAGCACCGGGTCGACTGTGCAACTAAATCGGACCAGTATGTCGGCCCTAAAATGACAGTTTAGGGCCAACGCGACTCGGTCGTCAGTAGTGCGCGAGCAGGACAGATTTGCCTATCATAAATATGCCTGGCAGCGTGGTAAAAGTGAGCTTCTTTTTGTAAGTCTTACCAAAAGAAGCTCACGGAACAAGTTATAGACCTAATGGGGATTTAAATGAAACTCAAAACGGCTTTATATTAAAACTAAAAGTAATACTTACTTTTCATTTGTTCTCTCCCTTTCGCTTAGAATTCCGTTAATTACAATAACAGCGAAGATTGCAAAGAGAAGGAAGAATGTAACTTCGGAATGTATTTTTAAGACATCGTGCAGAGGATGATACAGCGGCACAAACATCAGTACACCGCCCGGCATGCCCAGGAGAGAAGCGATGATCAAGGATATCCATTCCACGAGCATACTTTAAAAATAAGTAATAAAATATTTAATCTTAACAGGATTACACACAGCAAAACAATTATTGGATCACTTCCAGTCAAGTCGACACTAACACCACACAAATTTTAACATTCGAAATTGCAAATTATAGCCTCGGCTTGGTGTCGCAGTACGGGTAAATTAGTTTGATTCCATTTCATTAGTTTTCTCATAGTCAACACTCACATGATAAAATGCAATGTTTGATTCTAGAGAAACAACCCCTGTTACTTCCCCCACTTATTGATGTATGTTCAAAGGTCTTGATTATTACTCATACTTCCGCTCACACTCTTATAAAGTTGTATTTATTTAAGTTATACGTACGTTGCTGACGTCCATTGTTCGACCTTGGGAGCGAGCCTTCTGCGGCTGTAGTGGAAGAAGAAGAAGAAACTAGCGGCAAACGTAGCGTGGAAGTAGTAAGAGTTCCATGGCACCCAGTAGTGACGATCAAAAATATTTGGATCGGTGTCGTGCCAGGTCCAGTGCACAAACTTCACAGCCACTATGTCATACGGGATGTCCACCAAGACAGTGACCAACCCGACTGCGAAGGGCTCCGCGTATCGTGGCAAGCGGAGCTTTGAAACGGCATACGCTGCGTGGTAAATGAACGCCGGATCTTGAAAGAATTAAAACATTTATCTACATAACTTTGTAAAAAAAATGATTACATCAAGGAAAACTCGTAACTGGCATACTTATGATCTAATAACAACCATACAGAGTGCAATTCAACTGGAGCCAACATTTGTGTAAAATAAAAATTTCCCAATTGCTACTTTAGCAAGTGGGACGTATGCTGAAGATGAAAGCTGATGGTTCTCGTGTCATCCCATATAAATTTGATCAAGATCTGACCAGTAGTTTTTGAGTCATCCTTAATAATGCGTATTTAATTGACTTCGACGTTGATGATGTTTTCATTTTATTTATATTGAAGTCGTTTGTACAATTTTTTTACTACTTGTTTAAATTCAATCCGTACAAAGTCAAAAGGACAATAAGCCAAGAAACGATCCTTAAATTTAAAATTAACTTACATACAAAAATTATGTGAAGAGGCAGCCTGGCGCCCAGTAGCATCACGGGTGTTTGAGAGTGCCAGAAATTATCGTATTCAGGAAGCACGAAATGCCAGAAGTTGTCCGAGAAAAGTCCGTGTAACACAGTTCCTAGCCAAAAATAAGGCCATCTTCCACCTTTTATTAGTGCTGCAATAAAAGGAAACTTAATGAATACCTAAATTATTAAAGATGTTTAAAAGTATCGGAATCCTCAGCGTCGACATATCGAGTGACGTGTAGTTTCGTGGTCACTTGGGAGGGAAGGCCAAATTGGCCTCTAAAAAGCTTGACGTGCTCAGCAGAGCGGGACAGTATTTCATGCCGGCACACCGCCTGCAACTTTACAAGGCGCAGGTTCGGCCGCACATGGAATACTGTTCCCATCTCTGGGCTGGGGCTCCCCAGTGCCAGCTCCTTCCACTTGACCGCATCCAGCGCAGAGCGGCTCGAATCGTCGACGACCGAGTGCTTTCCGATCGGCTCGATTCACTGGCACTGCGAAGAGATGTTGCGTCTCTTTGCATTTTCTTTCGCATATACCATGGCGAGTGCTCTGAGGAATTATTCGGATTAATCCCAGCCGCCAAATTTCGTGAACGCACTACGCGGAAAATGTCCACCATCCCGTCCCGTGCCGTCAACGTCCCGATACCATCCATACCATCTGGATGCTTGGCGGTCCACCATTGTACGTTTCAAAAGGAGTTTTCTTCCGCGTACAACCTCTCTGTGGAAGAGTTTACCACCGGCGATTTTTCGGACCGATACGACCTGGGGACCTTCAAGAAAAGAGCTTACTCCGTTCTAAAGGGCCGGCAACGCACCTGCAATTTTGGTGTTGCGGTTGATCATGGGCGGCGGTAGTCACTTCACATCAGGTGAGCCGCATGCTCGTTTGCCCTCTCTTCTATAAAAAAAAATTATTTATCAACCCAAACAAAAAAATCAGTTAAGGATATTAAATAATTATAATATAATGTACACTCATATTTTCAACCGACTTTAAAAAAATGAAGAGGTTCTCATATCGACTGTATTTTTATATGTTACCCCAGAACTCTTTTCTAGGTGCACCGATTTTGATTTTTCCTTTTTATTTGAAAGCTGATACTTCTCATGTGGTCGCATATAAAGTAATTTTTGAGCTATCCTTAAAATGCGTATTTAATTGACTTCAACTACATTTCATTTAAACTGACTTCAGTTTTCTTCAGTTCAGGTCGGCCAATAGATTTAATTTTACCACTTGTTATTAATTAGTCTAATAGTTGTTTTTTTTATAGGATAGGGTGACAAACGAGCACACAGTCCACTTGAGGGTAAGTGGTTGCTGTGGCCCATATACATTTACATCTATCCTCGATTACGAATCAAAATGCAGATGCGTTGTCACCCGTGAGGACTAAGATGGAATGCCTCCTTTCCAGTAAAAAGGGTCTCCGATTCTCTACACTCACCATACGAAAGACAGCAGCATTACGCTACTATTTTACGCTGGTATTCATTGGTACAATTTTAAAAAAAAGGAGTTTGCTTATGAAACAATTATAAATGTATACTCCCCGGCTTATAATATATTTATAATATAATTATGCCATTTTGTTTTCTTTTAATATAATCATATGCTTAAATAAATATCGAAACCTATTTTATCAAAATACACTATAAAAATATTTATTAATATAAAAAAATATATCTTATTTTCATGTCATGTTACAATTCTGTCATCTCACCTGCCGTAACTGAAAGACTAAAAATTTAACATAAAACCGCTAAAGTATGTTTTTATCTTAAGCTACGCGTGTAGTATAGTTTGAAGTTAGTAGCTTGCTAATTCCGTTGAGAAAAACTCAAAAAATATTGCGTCAGTTTCGATTCACTGTAGGAAAGCGTGTTTGCGCCAGTCGTTGGAGTATTTCCTTTGGTAAGTATATGTTTTTGTATTTCGTCGTTACGAAATTGTAAACTTGGCGTCACTTCTCTGGTATATTTCATACCAGGGAAGAAAAAAACGCACCAGTGAAGTGACAAAATTTTGTTTAGTTAATATTAAATGTTATAATGCTTCATTTCATTAGTTCTAGATAGGCCGTAATCGAACAAGGGAACAGAAGGCTAGAAAAATTACGCTCCAAAGAATAAAAATGGTATGGTTAAAAATCCATCTACGTCTGATTGAAGACCAACCTCCAATTCCACAAAACAATGTTTTTTTTTTAAATATAGAATAAAGGTGACAAACGAGCACACAATCCACCTGATGGTAAGTGGATGCTGTAGCCAATAGATATCTACATTTATCCTCAATTAAGAATCAAAATGCATATGCGTTGTCACCCCTGAGTACTGAGAGGGAATGCTTCGTTTTCAGTGAAAACGGTCTCCAGTTCTCTAAATTCACCATACAAAACACAGCATAGTTTAAGCTGCTATTTTATGCTGGCATTACCCCGGTCGAGCCGACCCATTTGTGCTGAAACCATAATAAAGCTGCAGCGTGGCTCTACCATGTACTCGTAAAATATAGAAAATCCATTAAATATAATAATGAATATAGTAATATCATATAGTAGTGGTCAGCTGAAACAAGGAAATAAAGTTATAAAAGCAAAAATATGAAATTAAACAGTTACTACAAATGTTACATGCGTATCAAAAGAAGCTAATGGCATATGTTCGTCAGATTGATGAAGAAGAAGGAGAGATTAGGGTTACTTTTCAAAAGACCTCCAATGAAAAAAGAAAAAATACTGTTCTCATCTCATGTCCGGGGTACCCCAGTGCCAGCTCCTTCCACTTGACCGCATCCAGCGCAGAGAGGTTCGAATCGTCGACGACCGAGTTCTTTCTGATCGGCTCGATTCACTGGCGCTGCGTAGAGATGTTGTGCATACCTTCAAGTTTTCTATCGCATCTACCACGGGGAGTGTTCCGAATGTTCGGATTAGTTCCAGCCACCAAATTTATCGAATGCACATCACGTCAAAATTTATGAGATGCTTGGCGGTCCACCACTGTTCGTTTTACTAGGAGTTTTCTTCTTCGTACAACCTCTGTGGAATTGTTTACCACCGGCGGCATTTTTCCGGACCGGTACGACTTAGGGGCTTTCAATAAAAGAGCTTACTGCTTTCTAAAAGTCCGACAATGCACCTTTAATTCCCCTAGTGTTGGGGTTGTTCATGGGCGGCGATAGTCACTTACCATCAGGTGGGCCGCATGCTCGTTTGTCCCCTCTTGTATAAAAAAAATGAAGAAGGTTCTCTTTTGATGTTAAATAGGAACAGATCTTCACCATACTATCAGTGCCAAATGTACTTGTGAAGGGTAACAGAGTATTCTACTAGTTCCAGAGCCAGTTGATGTATTTGAAAAGTAAATTGTTGATTGTTATGTACTTAAGTAAATAATATTTAGTTTAGCAAAACTACGCGGGAGTACGGACAAACTACTTACCATGTATCAGAGTTATAAAACCAGCAAAACAGTAGACACACTGAGATATTAAGTAGGTTGGCTGTGCCTCCCACAGCTGAGCGATGTCTCGAGTTTGTATCAGCCACTCCGACCACTGAAACAATATTCAAGAAAATATAAGATTTACCATCAAAATCGAAAACAACATGGCCGCCAGGGCCGTTTGTTATTTGTAGATTGAATAGAGGGGATATATTACGCCATTGTTGCTACGCTTGGGAAGGTTGTTTCTTTTTATTAAGCTTTTCTCAGGATATTCCTGCTCTACTGCTACCCAATCTCCTTGTTCAATTTCCCTCTGTCGCTTCTTACGACAACCACGGGATAATATGAGGTAGTGGATATTCTTACACTACCACTACGCCATATTTTTTTATATAGAAGAGGGGGCAAACGAGCATGCGGCTCACCTGATGTTAAGTGACTACCGCCGCCCATGATCAACCGCCACACCAGGGGATTTGCAGGTGCGTTGCCGGCCCTTTAGAAAGGAGTAAGCTCTTTTCTTGAAGGTCCCTAGGTCGTACCGGTCCGGAAAAATCGCTGGTAGTAAACTATTCCACAGAGAGGTCGTACGCGGAAGAAAGCTCCTTGTGAAACCTACAGTGGTGAAACGCCAAGCATCCAGATGGTGTGGATAGTATCGGGACGTTTGCCGCATAGTGCGTTCACGAAATTTGGAGGCTGGGATTAATCCGAACAATTCCTCAGAGCACTCCCCGTGATAGATGCGATAAAATACGCAAAGAGATGCAACATCTCTTTGCAACGCCAGTGAATCGAGCCGATCGGAAAGCACTCGGTCGTTGACGATTCGAGCCGCTCTGCGCTGGATGCGTTCAAGTGGAAGGAGCTGGTACTGGGGAGCTACAGCCCAGAGATGGGAACAGTATTCCATGTGCGGCCGAACCTGCGCCTTGTAAAGTTGCAGGCGGTGTGCTGGCATAAAATACTGTCCCGCTCTGCTGAGCACGCCAAGCTTTTTAGAAACCAATTTGGCCTTCTCTTCCAAGTGACCACGAAACTGCACGTCACTCGATATGTCGACGCCAAGGATTCCGATACTGGCTGAGGCAACAAGGGGAGTGCCTTGAAACTGAGGAGCGTATCTCCTTACTACAAAGGGGTTCTTTTTAGCGGTTAACGCGCAAACTTGTGTCTTCTGAGGGTTAAATTGGACTAGATTTAGTCGCCCCCAATCCGAGACTCTATTTAGCATAGACTCAACTTCAGACACAAGTTTGTCCCGGCACTCGGAGACGTTTTCCCGAGAAATATTGACACGGCCGGTGTACAGAGCATCACCAGTGCTGTCATCTACATAGCAATGAATGTTACCGATTTGCAACATATCATTGATATGCAGAAGAAGCAGCGTTGGCGATAGCACGCAGCCTTGTGGAACACCAGCATTAATAGGCTTATAATCGGAACTTGCACCGTTTACAACGACCTTGATGCTCCGGTCTGAAAGAAAAGTGGTGATCCAATTGCATAATTTCTCGGGAAGCCCATAGAAAGGGAGCCTCGAAAGAAGCGCTTTGTGCCAAACCCGATCGAAGGCCTTCGCAATGATAGTACGCTTGGAATTTCCCTACGGGACAATATAACAGCAGAAACAGTAGGTAATTTTTATATTTATAAAGAGTAATTTCATCATAAAACCGATCAAGTGTTTTGATTATTTAAACACCGAAGGTGCGGCTATGTTCGATATTTTATTAAAAATAAAACTAATTAAAGTAACGTTTGTACGTGGTAGAGCCACGCTGCAGTTGTATTGTGATTGTGGCATGAATAGGTCGGCTCGACCGGGGAGGGACCACGCTCTCACAGAATGCCCGCGTAAACGGCGGCGACAAATAGCGGCTTGATGGTGCTGTGTTTCGTATGGTGAGTGTGAAGAACCGGAGACCCGTTTTAATGGAGTCGAGGCATTCCATCTTAGTCCTCAAGAGTGACAACGCATCTGTATTTTGATTCTTAATCGAGGTTAAATGTAGATGTCTATGGGCCACAGCATCTACTTACCATCCTTCTCCTATAAAAAAAAGATATGCTCTAAGAAAATATTTAAAAGATTGGAAACAGAAACAAGACTTGAAATCTAGTTAATTACTCATTTCGCAAGGTAGATATTCCCTTACACGATCTACGTTATTATTGCCTATTATCATGCGCATAGCACAGCGAGCGGATATCAGCTAGAATTTTAATAAATATAATATTAATAAATAAATATTTTAATATATGTATAATAAAGCTTGCATTGGTGTATGAGTTGTTATGACTAATATGAAGATCAGCAGTGGTTATGAGGACACATCTACAGGAAAGAGATAGGTACACAAAACGCCTTCATTAAGCACAAATTACATTTGCGCAATACAATATATTGATGAAGCTTGTATATTATCTATGAGTACGCAGCAATCACACGAGAAGGTATTACATTAATATTTGTGAGGAAACATTCTTTTTTATTACTATATTCATATAAGAATACCATTCTAAAATATTATTTCACAACTTTTTACGTCATTTATCTGATATTTGCTAAAAACTTTGAGTATTTAATACTCAAAGGCTAAAAATGGTCTATTGACTCAATGCTACTATTGAACAAACTTGTACCTACCTACATTTCAAAATAATAGTCATAATTTTTAAAAGAATGAACCCATTGTTAAAACAGACTAAATATTACACGAAGATATATTTACGCTTTGTAATTTATTAAGTAATTTAGGCGTGATACGGTCAGAAACAAACAGATGGACAGGTAGACGACAATTCAAAAACATTTTCGTCACAAAAAGATACTTTGTAGTGACGCCTGCAACATACATTTATATTATGTGTACAGACAGATGTATAGACATAAACATAACATATATATTCTAAATTGTCTACCTCTGTACGATAACGAATTATGGCGTTAAACTACGGCCACGTCACTTTAGCGTCTACTGGCCGTTTACCACAATAATTACGATATTAAACATAGAATACTATAACACATACATAATAGAACGGAACGGAGGGTGAGGGCGGAACCCGTGTAGCCACTAAAATGCCACAAGACGTTAATTCACACGTATAAATATCAACACAAGATGTGTTTTGACGTTACAATCGTTACCAAATTTCATATGCAAATTATTTGCACGCTATTTACAAGTAAATATGTATTAAAATCCGTCTGTCAACACACTGAATCGAGTTTGTAGTAGTCATTAACTGATAATACGACGTAATTGCTTGTATGTGTGCTCCCGGCGACGGTGAACCTCGGTACAAAATAAGGTTGACAGCCATTCTATTGTGTATTATAGTATTCTATGGTATTAGATTACTGATTCTTAGGGAAAATTGTTTATGCTTATCGGTAGACTCACCTCTTCAGAGATTATTTAAAGTAGTGTGATTGCACTAAACTTTACCTAGATATGGCAATAAACTAGGTGGAAAAAATGTTATTTTTAAGATAGAGTTTGAAGCTGCAGCGGTGTTGTACTTTATGAGTGTCAGTTACTATTACATGTATCTTTTAAATTTTAACAAAGTTAAACCAAGACTTAAAAGAAGATGGTGGATGATAAAATTCACAGAACTGAAATGGAATGACGGTGGAAGACAAAATGAAACGGTTGAGCTCATGTGAACAAACTATAATGTGGCCACTTGACAAAACAAATTAAATACGAAATAGATCTCCATCTACCGTCATATGCCATATGGATTGACATTGTAAAATTATGGCTACAAATTGTGCCTACATCTAGATGTTGTTCCAATTATGGCTATAATTATTTCCATAGCACGGTAGTGTCGCCATAGCAAAAAAGGTGCTTTATAAAACGAGGCGGTATTGATACCGCCTCTATTATTCGGAGCTATGACCGTATTATAGGCTGAGTGGAAAATATGTTGACTTTATTACAATGTAATCTTTCGTAATCGATTCATTAGTTTAGTAGCTTTAAGTTGAAGAAATCAACGAAATGAAAAAATACCAAACTCGTTTATCCAGAAAATTTTACAGTACTTAACATTCACAACAATAAAACATTTTCACACGAGTTGAAAATATCAAATATCTCAAAAAATATGTTTATATGTGATAAAGCCATGCTGCAGCTGTTATGGTGTTAGCATGAATGGTTCGGCTTGACTGAAGAAAAATCACTCTCAGAGAATACTAGCATAAAATAGCAGCCCAATGTGTGTAAGCCCTTAGTGCGCAATGTGTTAATAGTGCCCGCGTAGTATAAATAGAAGTCTTTGGTAGATTATTCGCTAGGCCAGGTCGGGAGCCCTAAGACCAATGAAGCTGTAAAGCCAAAAGGCACTAACATCATCCAAAACTAGTTTTATTCGCAAGCTTAAAAATCGCGTACGACCAGATTAAAAAAAAAATTAAAAAATCGCTATATATTTATACTTGACACATTCTTACTTACATTAAAATTTTAAGAAGTGTTGATCAAAACAATCTCACCTAGATATAATATACAAGACCGCCATTATGAAAATTTTAACTTATTTACATATCTTACGCAAAATTGCTGCAAAATAACACCTATTGAGTCGCATATTAATAAAAAAAATCTAGTAAAGCCCAGCGTCGGCGTCAAATAAACTTAGATAAATTATATTACATGCTCTGAGGTTGTTCGGATTAATACCAGCCGCCAAATTTCACGAAGGCACTTCGCGTCACAACACACCATAGGAATGCTTGAGGGTCAACCACTGCACGTTTTACTAGCAGTTTTCATCAAAAACAACCTTTCGTAAAACCTCTATGGGGAATTTTTAGTGTACTAGTGGCGAATTTTCCAGACCGATATAGCGTAGTCTTCAAGAAAAGAGCTCACTCCTTTCTAAAAGGCCGGTAACGCACCTGCAATTCCCTTGGTATTGCGGTTGTAGTTGTTCATACACGGCACTCGACACTTACCAACTTACCATCAGATGAGCCGCATGCTCGTTTGCACCTTTTCTTTAAAAAAATATGTAGGTAGATAAATAGGTAACAAACTACCGCAATATATAACCGATTAAAACTTTTTAAATCTGGCGTTTCTTAACAACATTGTGAAAATAACGGAAAGCATAAATTATTAATGCAATACCTACATCAAGCTATAAAATAACAGTGTTAATAACAAATAATTTAATTTACTAATTATGATTATTGTAATGCCACGTTAAGCGAAAAAGCTTTATTTTTTTTTAAATTCGATATCAACCAGCTCCATATTTAACTTAAATCTATACAAATGTAGAAAAATACTACCTATATTAGTGAAAATGTAATAAAAATATTGAAAACTAAGTGAAATTATTAATACTTGCTACGCAGACCAAATTATAATCAATCAAAATGGTCACTTACAGTATCACCGGTATAAGTCGTCATAGCGATAAAATCTCCTCGCCACCTTATCACCAAAACGATTGTGTCGGCTGGGCGGCACTCTAATGTGTAATGACTAAATTATATGAAAACAAGCTCAACCGTCAACGTTCGACAATATTATACAATAGAGTAGGGTTGGCAAATACTAAATAAAAATTTCGTTCGAATATTAACTTAACGTTTATACATTTATAACACAATACGTTGATAATATTAAATTATTATTATAATAAAAATTCGGTTATATGACTAGAATATTGCACGTCACTTTACAGATTTAATTAACATTATTTTTAAATTATTTATCATAAATATAGCTCTCAACCATTGTACCTGTTATCCAAATACCATATATATCTAATATTTGTGTCGTATGTAAGTATATAATATTTTAAACACATTAAATGGGAACTTCTCGTTTATTGTAGATACTATTTTTTACATAAATATAGTTTAAGTTAATTTTTAATTTCATTATTACAAATTTTTTGTTAAAAATGGCATGAGTAAAATAAAATTTCATTTAATAATTTTCTTTTACATACTTTTAAATTACATAGGATTAAAAGGTAAGTTTTAAGATTTTTACTTAACAACTCGGTATATTATGAACACACATAATATGAAGTACGACCGAATTATTGTTTTCATTGTCACTCAAAACCGCAAGTACGTTTTTTTTAAGTTTCCATCCTCCGTCCGCTTTTTAGAACATCTGGCACGGGACGGGATAAAATGGTTATAACTTATAATATATCTATATAATATATCTATCTATCTATAGGTGCTAGCCTAAGACGCTGTTAACGTGTGTCGTTAAGAAAAAGCCACGATAATTACGAAAGTGAATAAATCGCCTCTTAGATTTGATTGGGAAGTTTCTTAATGTTTGCTTGAAGACGGCTAAGTCCACCAAGCTACCCCCATTCGTGTTTGCAGTCAGTCAAATCAATCAGTCAATTAATCAGAGCTACATGTTCTCCTTTGCCGCAGAGCACAGAATAAATCAGCACAATTTACAATTTAATTGGTGCCAGCAGAAATCTAATTTGGTTTGCTTGGGTACTAAGTATAATGAATTCAATATGTATAGTACGTGAGGGTATTATGGTCGTCCGGTTAATATAGTCACTTTCATATAAATGAAAAACTACAGCCTTGTTTGCATAACTAGCCTCCATGATACGATATCTCTTCATCAGTAAATCAAATTGTTGCGGACTGCGAGTAAATTCAGCCATCGCCCCGCACCGCACCCACGTCGACACGTCCCCGCGCGTCAGCATTAGAACAAGGGCCCCGCGCCGACGACACTCTCACTAACTCGGTGCCTACGGCGCACCGTACTACGGAATATAAGAAGCTCTTCTGGCGCGGCTTCGTCATTCGAGCGGCAATTCAAACGACAGCAAGCGACCCAAATCAGAAAAACAAGCAAGGAAGAAGCCCTCAAGATCCCTACTAGTTCAGTGATAACTGCCGCACAATACATAATTGTAAATATAGTGAATTATTTCTTAACGGATTTAATTTCAACTCAACCTTATTTAGTCAGACAGATGTTATAGAATTAGGCTCAGTTAATTTCATTTCAATTTGCAACAATATAGTAATCCCTAGCGTCGTAGGAAAACAAATAAATACAGTCCATTTAGCTCTCATCCCCTACACAAATAATAAAGGGTCAGAAAGGTGCTGCTTTGCAGCGTAAAGGATAATGCATTCCTGTCAAACCTATATGCAGGATTCATGTAATTTTGATAGTTGACATTGCGTATAGTAAATATTTTAGTCGATTTTATAAATGTGTAGTGTAAATTATTTTTTTTTTCAAGTTGATTTTTCGTAGTGTCTTTATTATTGCTAATGCTTGTTCGCATGTTTTTTTCTTAATATGTTAGTTATAGTACACGACATCGTATTTTTGTCTCTGTCTTCCTTATAGTTTTGGTTTTATATGGCGGCAAAGCTTAAGGTGACCGTATTACCCTCACGTACCTGAAATAAAAGTTTTTATATAAGTTCTATAAATTAAGATACCTAAAATATCATAATCGCTATGTCAAAAAATGTGTAATAATAATTATTATTTCTTATCTAAATTAATATTCATCGTCGCGTCGTTAATGCCTTTAGTAATCGATATCTAATAATATACTCGTGAAGTCCATCACTGTACCTACGCTTATCTGTTACTGTTCTCTGTTGGAGTGTTGGATATGCAACGTGTTTAAGGACACGTTGCATATCCGTACCAACGTAAACGCCACATTTCGTTTCGTTGTGTTTATTGTATTTCTAGGCCAATAAAACACTTGTAAAATTAAATAAATATCCTAAATTTTGAAATATTAATATCGTTAATAAAATTTAATATATGCGTTACCTACATAGTTTTTAAATCATTCGATGCATATTGCTTCAATTGCTTTATTAATTTAATTTTTTATGAAGTAAAAGTTATATAAGTCCTACCATCATTATTTGACATGAAGTTCTTTTTGTTAATTTATTCTCCTCTATTTAATAGCATACGGGTGACAACCGCGCACACACTCTACCCGATGGCAAGTGGATGCTGGGGCCCATACACATTTACCCCCGATTAATCAAAATCAAATGCGTTGTCACCTCTGAGGACTAAGATGAAATGTCATTTCCAGTAAAAAAGGTCTCCAGATATATACACTTACCGTACGAAACACAACACCATTTTTTAAATATAATATGTATGATAATGTTTATTTATTTCATAACAGCATTAAGCTGCTGTTTTACACTGGTATTCTGTGAGAGGTCGGTTCGACCGGGGTGGGATTTACCATGTCCTTTATTGAGGTCTTAAATTAATTATATAATATATAATAATTATATAATAATTAATTAAATTATGAACCTACTACACACGATATTCTGGATGCTGCGTCACAAGGTTGCCTGCTATCATCTACCCTGTTCCCTCTGCATATCAATAATATTATGACGCAAACCAATAACTTTCACTTTTATACACCGCCCGTGCGATATATTATATTATATATTAGATATTTAATATATGATATATTAGATATTTCTCGAGAATACGTCGAAGAATGCAAGTCAAACTTCTGTCTAAAATTATCTTCGTTAAACAAAGTTTCGGATTTGGGGCAGCTAAATCTAGTGCAGTTCAACGCCCCGGAAGTCATAGGTTTGCGCGTTTACCTCTAAAAAAAACCCTTACCGTATCTCCTCAATTTCAGAGCACTAACCTTGTTGCCTCAGTCAGCATCAGAATCCTCCGATAAAATCCAAACTCAAAGAAAAGAAACTTCCGCATGTATATAAAAATTCCCCGACGTATTAAAAATAAAAATACACACACACTTTTAAGTGTGTGTATTTTTATGTAATAGGTCGGGGAAAAAGTTTCTTCGTATTTTGTTTGTATAAAATTAAAGAAATATCTCTTTGGTTGTACTGTTTGTATACCTATGGCTGTTAAGAAAAAAAAAAGAAAAAGTGAAAATCACTTTCCCACCATTTTTCAATTGTCTTTCTGTCCGCCAAAATAAGAGAATCTAACCATTGAGCTATTATGTACTACGTACTAGAAGCGACACTGCATTCAGCTACTTTGTTCCACTCAACTGCGGTGCATACATAGTGTTGATTAAAATGTTGTTTAAAAAAAATCTCCTGATAAAAATATGGCGTCGTGTGTACTTAGATATTGCACAAATAATTCAAGAAATGTCAGTAAAAACCAAAGAATTACTTTTCATCGGTAAATAAGATACTTAATCAATAAAAAAGTATTATAAATTATACCTAAGACAGCCATTTAGTGTCATACGAAATATAGATTATGAAATTAATATGTTCAGATGCGACATTTCTGTGGGTACTTAAATATAAGACGAATATATTATTATACACATTTTTCTTTGTAGAAACATATATAAGTTATTATAATTAGGCTAGATTTTTCATGTTAAAATCTCCTTATTATTCTTTTATTTTATATTTAGGTTTCCACTTCAAAGTCGAAACGGAATAAATTCGTCCATTTTTAACTCTCGCGTGCCCAGCATTTATGAACGACTCTTATTCTAATTTAAATAAATATATTTGTAATTTAAATGTTATGTTAATAAGTTTTGTTAAACATACATTTAGTATGTTTTTTTATATTTGACATAGATACCTTTTAAAATATTCAGATAAAAATATCATTAAAATGTAATTGTGATATAATATTATGTAATATTATATTAAATAAGCAAATACGATATATAGAATAAATGACAAAATTTAAAAATTGTTCTCGATATAATTTACCTATTTAACAATACAATCTACTATTACCTACGGATTATTCTACCTATGTTTATTCTATGATAAAAAAACCAACCGCGTGAACACAGAGTAGCGCATATTTTTTGTTTGAGATAGGTGTTCTAGTACGTAAGTTAATATTACTTCAATGAATCTAACGAAGAAAATCGATACATTTTGAATTTTTGTTAGAAAAAAGGACGACGCGAAAAAAAATTGCGACGTTTATGGACCTAAAGCAGTGCCAGTAAGAGTAGCACAAAGTTGGTTCAAGCGTTTTCAGTCCGGGAATTTCGATGACAAAGATGCAGCTCGCTCTGGTCGCCTATTATAAAGTCGATGCCATTTTTGAAAAAGTGGAGCAAGATCGGAAATTAGTAGTTACGACATAGCCGAGGAATTGAGGACTGACCACAAACATTTTTTGACCCATTTGAAAAAGTCTGGCTATAAAAAAAGCTCGATATTTGGGTACCACACGAACTCACTGAAAAAAACCTAATGAATCGTAGATATACTCATTTGCGATTCTCTATTGAAACGGAGTGAACCGAACCATTTTTGAAAAGATTGATCACTAGTGTTGAAAAGTGGATCACCTACGACAAGAACGTTTAAAAAATATCATGGTCAAAGGATAGTCAAGCACCACAGACTGTAGCGAAATTAAAAAAAACCGGATTAACACGCAATAAGGTGATGCTGTGTATATGGTGAGATTGAAAGGGCATCGTTTATTATGATGAAATTGAATAAAAACGGCTGGAATTTATCAACAGAAGATGAATGATCTTTCATCATGATAACGCCAGACCTACACACATCTTTGGCCACTCAGAAAAAATTGAAAGAGCTTGATTAGGAAGTGTTAACATATAGTCCTGGCTTTGCACCATTACATTTTTACCTTATTCGGTCTCTTTAGAATTCTTCGGATAGTGTTAGGTTAACATTAAGAGAGGACTGTCAAAACTATTTGTCCCACTTTTTTCATCAATAATCCCAATATTTCTACAACAACGGGATTATGTCACTAACTACAAGATGGCAACAAGTTATCGAGCAAAACGGCATATACATAGGTAAAAAGTAAAGTAAAGTTACAGCCTATATACGTCCCACTGCTGGGCACAGGCCTCCCCTCATTTCTGAGAGGGTTTTAGGGCAAGGAAGTGTCCGCCACGCTGCCCCAATGTGTGTTGGCGAACTTCACATGTCCTCGAATTTTTTTTTCTTATTTCTCAGACATGCACGTTTCCTCACGATGTTTTCCTTCACCGCCGAGCACGTGGTAAATCAGCACTTAAAATTGCAATTAACAATTTCATTGGTACCTACGGGGATCGAACCCGGTTTGCTCGCGTACTGTGAAATTTACAGCTAGCGCTAACCATCTGAGCTACCGCGGTTCCATACATAGGTACTATAATTATAATTAAATGTAATTAAACTTTGAAAAAAAAAGCGCCTTGAATTTATTTATAAAATATGAAGAAACTTTTTCCGCGACCTTATATTACAATAGAATGGAAAACAATAACAGCCTTATCGGTAACTGAAGCTGTGGTTCTAGGATTCACTCAAACAAAATTTTAAATATTTGGAGCTCTTTCAGTGCACTGCGAACCCGAGCAGACCAGCCCGGCATCACTTGTTTGTAAACATACATACATGTATGACGCGTGTAGCAGCCATCGCCCTCCTCGACCATATTAAATGGACCTGGACGTCCCCGTCCGTCACACGACCCGTCACACGACGTCAAAAAACAATAAAATGTATCTTCGAAAAACACAAATAAATAAATAATATTAATTATTATTATAATATTAGTTTACTGAATGAACTTGTAATTTCCGATGAGCCGACCTACAACTCGACTACAACAGTTTAATCACAAATTTCCATACCTTGGTATTGAACTGGAATAACATCGTCTCATACTCCTTAAATATAATAAGCTTTGAAGCATAAAATTAATATTAACCACATTTGTGAGTTTTGAATTTTCTTTCTAAAAGGAATATCATAACGAATTTTTTACTTAAATACTTAGAAATCATTTTTTTAGCATTTTCAATTTCACACCCCACAAAATTCACGATGGTAATGCCTTTTTTGGTATGTTTTACTATGGTGTTTTTTTTTTCTCTTTATTAGGAATAACAAACAATTGTACAATATAATCTTATTATTAAACACAATACTATATTTAAGCTTAATAATCATACAATCAACACCGTTATCCACATATTACCACTGGGTCTATGTACGTAACAATTAAAAATTAAAATATAATGTTCTATTAAAAACGACCCGTTCACCAATAAATACAGAGAAAAACAAGCTAATTTACACATATGCATGTACATGTGCACGCATATACATACACACATATATACAAACATATTCATACACACACATACACATATATAGATAATACACAGATGTGAAAAATTAAATTTAACCTAATTAAGCAATTACATTAACTTGCATCAAATTCAGATAGAACCTCATACACAGCTGTTTTATATCTAGAAGAAGTTAATCCAAAGATATCTATGTCATTAAATTTGTTGTTGTATAATTCCATTATACGATTTAGAGGTGCACGTGCACCTGCATTTGTTTTACTTGGTTTTGGAGCGAAAATTTGATGTGAATGTAGCTCACGTATACGATTCGAGCGACTAGGTATACGAATGTATATTTGATTGGTGAGTTCATTACAATCAAATTCGTTATGGCAGATTTTGTAAAGCAAAGTTTGATCCAAGAGCATCCTTCTCGATTCTAAAGAAAGAACACTAAATTTTCTTAATAAACGTTCATAACATTCATTATAATTACTTTTAAAGCATTTGTACATTGTAGATTTTAAAAATTTTCGTTGAACACGCTCCAACTGTAAACTATATTTACTATATATTGGACTCCATTATATCATCATCATCATCATCATTACAGCCTTTCACAAGTCCACTGCTGAACATAGGCCTCCCCCAAGTAATGCCACAAAGCACGGTCCTGAGCCACCTGCATCCATCGACTTCCTGCATGTCTTACCAGGTCGTCACTCCATCTAGTGGGGGGTCGCCCTACACTACGCCTACCGGTACGAGGCTGCCACTCGAGAACCTTTCTTCCCCATCGGTTATCGGTTCTTCGAGCTATATGGCCGGCCCATTGCCACTTCAGCTTACTAATCCGTTGGGCTATGTCGATCACTCTGGTTTTACTGCGGATATCCTCATTTCTGAGTCTATCACGCAGAGAAACTCCAAGCATAGCCCTCTCCATAGCTCGCTGTGCGACCTTAAGCGTCCTCATACGGCCAGCAGTGAAGGACCACGTCTCAGATCCGTAAGTCATCACTGGCAACACGCACTGGTTGTACAATCTAGTTTTTAGAGATTGAGGTATACCTGACGAAAAGATATGTCGTAATTTCCCGAACGCTGCCCAGCCGAGTTGAATCCGTCGATTGACCTCTCGGTCGAAGTTGGACTTACCTAGTCGGACTATTTGTCCCAGGTAAACGTACTCGTCAACAACTTCGAGCATAGTGCTCCCAACAACTACCGGCATAGGTGTGACATGGACATTAAACATGATCTTTGTTTTGTCCATGTTCATCTTAAGACCTATCCGTTGGGAGGCACTATTGAGGTCATTGAGCATAATGCTTAAGTCCTCCAGCGATTCTGCCATAATGACTATATCGTCGGCAAATCGAAGGTGAGTGATGTACTCGCCATTGATGTTAATACCGTATCCTTTCCAGTCCAGTAGCTTGAAAACGTCTTCCAACGCAGCGGTGAAGAGTTTCGGGGATATAACATCACCCTGTCTTACACCTCTCTGCAGTTGGACAGGTTTCGAACTCTGGTTCTGTACTCGGATAGCCATCGTAGCCCTACTGTACAAACACTTCAGCACTTCGATGTACCGACAGTCAACTTGGCACCGCTGAAGGGACTGTAGCACCGCCCAAATTTCGACGGAATCAAAGGCTTTCTCATAGTCCACATATGCCAGGCAAAGTGGCAGATTGTACTCTTCGGTCTTCTGTACAATCTGCCGCAGGGTATGTATGTGGTCTATGGTACTGAAGCCTTTTCGGAAACCGGCTTGTTCGGGAGGCTGGAAGTCGTCGAGTCTGCGTGCGAGACGATTCGTAATGACTCTCGAAAATAGCATGTAGACGCGGCTCAGAAGGGAAATCGGTCTGTAGTTCTTCAAGAGAGCGTTGTCGCCTTTCTTAAAGAACAAAACCACCGCGCTTCTGCTCCACGCCTCCGGAGTAGTGCCACCATGGAGGACGGAATTGAAGAGCTTCCGAAGGACTTCAAGTACCGGTTTTCCACCCGCTTTCAGAAGCTCCGCTGTAATTCCATCCTCGCCCGGGGCCTTGCCGTTTTTAAGGTGGTGGAGAGCCATTCTAATCTCGCTCAGACTGACGTCCGGGATATCATCGGAATAGTGTCGGATAAGACTTGCTCTTGGATCGTTACTCACACTTGCGTGTGGCTCCAACGATGATGTGTACAGCTGCCCATAGAACCTCTCAATCTCACTCAAAATCTCAGGTGTCCCGGAAACGATGTTGCCACACTCAGTCTTCAGCTTTGACAGTTGGCTCTTTCTGGCAGACAGATCTCTGGCAAAGACTTTGGAGCCCTGGTTCCGCTCGATCGCTTCTTTAATACGAGAAGTATTAAAGTTGCGTAAGTCTCGCCGCATGCATTTGGAGATCTGTCTGTTCAGTTGCCTGTATGCTGTCAAATCTGTTGACGATTGCAGCCCATCTCCCGTCTAACAGCCATGAGATTAAGAGTGTCATCGGAGAGTTTTTGTGTGTTCTTCTGCGGCGGGTCTTGCAGAACTTAGCTCCGACCGCATGAACAGTTTCCACGAGCTTGTCGTTCATATCGTCCACTGCATTGCAATCTTCTAGGCACTGGAAGCGGTTACGTAACTCGAGCTGAAAGGTTTCGGGATTCTGGATTAGAGCACGAGGGGGACGGAGAGTTGACTTCATTAGACGAGACCTCTCCAACTTAACGTTTAGGTTCAGTGTGCCTCTAACCATTCGGTGATCGCTGCCAGTTTTCACCCTTGCGATCACTGAGACATCACTGAACAGTTGGCGTCTGGTCGTCATAATGAAGTCAATCTCATTTTTTGTCGAACCGTCGGGGCTCGACCAGGTCCACTTCCTGTGGGGCCGCTTCTGGAAGAAAGAGTTCATCATAAGGAGTCCCTCTTTCTCCATAAAGTCGGCCAGCTGCTGGCCCCTTCGGTTCCGTTGCCCTACTCCAAATTTCCCTACCTTCAGCTCACCGCTTTCTCTTGTGCCTAGTTTTGCGTTGAAGTCTCCCATCAACACCGTGTAGTGGGTTTTGGAGGAATGTATGGCTCTGGAAATATCCTCATACATTTCCTCCACCTCCTCATCGGGATGTGCCGAGGTTGGTGCGTAAACCTGAATGACCTTCAGCGAATACCGTTTGGTGATTCTGAGTATCAGGTACGCGACCCTCGTCGACACACTCCCAATCTTTACAACGTTGTTGACGAGAGACTTGTGGACGATAAATCCGACACCTCCTTGGGACAGATGGTCGCCCTCCCGGTGATAGAACAAGTTGCCGGACTCGAGGATTGCCGTGTCCTCCCCCTCTCTTCGGACCTCGGATAATCCAATAATATGCCAGCGCAACTTGTCTACCTCTTCTTCCAGCTCTAGTATCTTCTCGTCAGTCCTCAGGGTGCGTGCGTTATATGTTGCCACTCCATATAACTGATGCATATTCAACCTGTGATCTTATTAGAGATTTATATAAAGTTAAAAATGTGGTGGGATGTTTGAAGGAAGAACATTTCCGCATAACAAAACCATAAAGCTGAAAGGCTTTATTGGTTATGTGCGTTACGTGTTCATCAAAGTGTAGTTTAGAGTCTAAATACAATCCTAGATCCCTGATTAAAGATACCGATTCTAACGAAACACAGTTTAGTTTATAAGTGTATTTAATAATGTTATTTTTTTTTTGTGAAAGTGATATGTTTGCATTTTGATGTACTTAAGTGAAGTTTATTTTTTATACAGTAGCCTTCCAAGCGATTTAGGTCTTGTTGTATTTTGTCACAATCTTCGACACTTTTGACACTGTGATAAATTTTAAGGTCATCGGCGTAAAGGAGAAAGTTAGTAAAACGGAAACAATCACCGATATCGTTTACAAATAATATAAAAAGCAAAGGCCCAAGAATAGAACCTTGCAGTACGCCTGAGCTGATATTTATGATATTGGATGAGAAACCATTAATCACAACCCGTTGAGATCTGTTTAGAACGTATGATGAAAACCATCTTAACAAGTTTCCTCGTATTCCATTAAACGCTAATTTCGCTAAAAGTATATTATGATCAACCTTATCAAAGGCCTTAGAGTAATCAGTGTAAATTGCATCTACTTGCAGACGGTTATCCATGCAGCGAAAAAGGTAATTTGTGTAAAGAACAAGGTTAGTTGTTGTCGATCGCTGTTTTACGAATCCATGTTGTTCAGGTATAATTATGTTATGTAATATAGGATAAATTTGCTTATGTATTAACCTCTCAAGAACCTTCGGTATGGTTGATAGCAAAGATATAGGGCGGTAGTTAGAAACGTCGTTTTTGCACCCACTCTTATAAACTGGTGTTATATTAGCGTTCTTCCATATCTGGGGCACAGTCCCTTCACTAAGACATTGGTTAAATATAAGACACAAGGGAACACTAATAGCTGCGGCAGAGTGTTTGAGAAAAAATGGTGGAAGGCTGTCAGGTCCAGGTCCCTTGGTAATATCGAGTAATATAAGCTCTTTGACTATGCTATCCTCCGAAAAGGAGATATTTGAAATAACCTCAGAATTGGGATTAGTAGACTGGCTACTATAATTCTCTTGCTGTAACTGCTGTCTATTTTCATATACGGAGCTGAAAAATTCAGAAAATAATTCACAGATACCCTCCGGTGTATCAGATTTTTTATTTTTATAAGTCATTACGTTAGGTTAGGTTAGGTTGTTAATAATCGAAAAGGTAAAAGCGGAATGCTTTTACCTTTTCGATTATTAACAAAGGACCAAAATAATTTAATGTCCTTTTTAAGTCCTTCTTCGATGGAATTAATGTAAGTATTGAAGCAATCAGCACACAGTGTCTTAAATCTGTGTCGAAGCAATGAAAACTGGGAATAATCCGCTTTGTTATTATATTTTTTCCACCTTATCCAATATTTTTCTTTTTCTTTAAAAACGTGAATGAGGGGTCGAGAAAACCAAACTGGAAAGTTATTACTTTTTGATGAACGAAGCGGTACGTATTTTTTAATAATTTCATAGATGTTTTCATAAAATATATTAACTGACTCTTCAGCAGTTTGCCCTTTCATAAGAGAATACCAATTGATCTCAGAGATTGATTTACAAATGGCGGGATAGTTCGCTTCTAAATATTTGAACCTCTGAAAAGACGAGTGAGCCATAGATTTATACGTGTGGCTTAGAGATATAACCGTGTAGAAAGCTGGATGTAGACGATCCAATGGCAGTAACGGGTTTGAAGGCAGCTCACAAACACAATTATCGTCGTTAGATAAAAACAAGTTTAAAAGTGTTAACAACAAAAGTATAAGAATCCCTTCTTCAAGCTTCCTTCCTTAACCAAAAGATTGTTTTCGAGTGGAATTAGATCTATCAATTCTAGGAATAATTGCCATTATCACGGCGCATATTTAATTGCGCCTAAACATACCCGTCTCAACAAGATCACAAGATAGCCCAAAAGGAGCGACTGGCATTGGTGAGATTACGGATGTGCACAAGTGACCCCACCCATATACTGCGAAGGTGGTACACCATTGGATTTGTGCCGGTTTAAATTTTCTCTTCGCTTTGCACGTTGTGCATCGTGCAAAAAACGTCATCACTCAGTAGATGAGGAGAGAGGGAAGAAAAATGAGGTCACCCTACACATAAGGTACGTTCCTAATATCTAAATCAGTTGAATACGATTTGATTATGCGAGCTTTTAATATGTATTTCATTATGTAACTTTTTATTGCCGTAAGTCTTATTTATTTAAGAGAGAAAAAATCGACCCATGAGAACTATAGAACATTATCTACATAAAAAATTAATCCGTGATAAATAGCTCTACTATTAATCTTATCTCTAACTTATCATTAATAATTAGAAAAAATAATTAGAAAAAACCTGTGTTTACAATAATCTATGACTTCAAATCATTCTCTAAATATTCAATAGTTAGGTACAATAGTTAGGTATATTTTCTCCAGATCAGTGGATCACTAATTAAAGTTTTAGTAGTCTAAACCAAAACGAACAGGATCCTACATATCCGAGTATATTTACAGATAGATCGAAAAATATAGATGGGTAGCGATGATATTTTTTTTTTATGTCGGAGCTCAGTAAAATTATGAACCTAATATTAATACGTGATAATAGTAAGGTGGGTGTACCACTCATATACGCTGAGTCAGAAGCTTTTATCCTGGTAAAAGATATATTAAGTAGTTTTACAATTTTACACAAGCAGGTTGGCGAACGAATCTCGCCCTCCTAGGCCTTGATTTAACACCAGCCAATTTTTATTTCTGGGACTATTTAAAAAGTACAATTTTCATCGACCGGTATTCTGCCACAGAACACAATTACGGACGCCACACACGGTCAGTTAAACTGATCATTCCAACTGATCAGTTCAAACTAAAATTGTTCATATTTTCTAAAATATCGGATTTTCGATATATCCATTAAATAAACTTATATGTAAAACTCCGACATTAATATAATATTTATAATGATCGATGTGTCAAAAATCCACTATTTTAAAAAATATCAACAGTTTTAGTCTGAACTGATCAGTTGGAATGATCAGTTGAACCGACCATGTGTGGCGTCCATTACTCTCTACCGAGAGAAGAACGCCAATTCCTAACAAAAAAAGTGAAACACGCATCCATAAGTGTATACTTCCAGCGGCACAGTGGGCGCCCATATGAAACTTTTTTGCGGGATTTTTAAATCATTTTATTCCTTAATTTTAATTTTTTTATTTAAGGTATATTCGAATAACTTTAGCTCAAGCCTCACAAACCTATAGGGTAAATTCGCATATACATTTGAGAGGTTGCACAAAATTACTCGAATACACTTTAGATTGGCATGTAGAATAAAATAAAACCATTGACTTATACATTACTAGCATAAGGACCGGGCCAATCGCACAACTAAATCGGACCGCTGCGCTGGCCCTAAGGCCCGCCGCTGATTGCAATTTTTTGTCGACGTGACTTTTTGTCACTTAGTCATTTGTCAATGATGTCAATGAAAACTATATTGAGTGCGCTCATTATGGTGACGTAATAATACGGTGACAAATAGTTGCAGCGGCAGGCAACACCGGAGTGACGTGACTGTCACTCGCCCTGTATAACTGCTGACATAAGTCGTGAGCACACTTTTTATTGGTCGATACGACGTTGACCACGCTGACGTTCAACGTGATTGGTTCATTAATCGATTCTAGTCGTCTATTGGTTTCGAACGTATCATTCGGCTTCCGTACACTTCAGAGCAATAATTTTAGTGATAACTTTTTTAATAAGTTTATTTTCGTTAATTGTTTTTGTTAGCTCGTTGTTAATTGTTGTTTGTGTATTCCTTGGGACACTGGTCTGCTCGTGTAGTTTATATAGTAATCCTGAGTGCCACACCCGGTCGAACGCCTTCTCGATATCGAGAAAGACGCCCAACTATATGCGGCCACGATTGTACTCTGCCGCAAGCAGGTGCAGCACTCTAGTCAACTGTGTGACTGTAGAGTGACCCCTCCTGAATCCGTGCTGCTCCGCCCGAAGTTGGATGCACGGACGGAGACGTCTCAGCAGCAATCTTTCAAACAGTTTAGCTATGTGCGGTAATAGCGTAATAGTGTAATAGCGAGCTGGCAGCTCTACGCCTGTCCTTCCCGGGTTTCGGCAAGACGATAATTTTGCCTTTTTTCCATTCCTCCGGGAAGTGGGATGTCCGCAGTATCCCATTGTAGAGTCGACCAATCTCTACTAGGACTTTATAGGGCAGTTGTCGGAGTGCAGCGTTGGTAATCCCGTCGTGTCCGGGCGCCTTCCTCGGTTGCAGGCAGGTTACTGTCCTCCGCAGTTCGGCGGGGGGAAATGAACCACTCTCCTGCAAGAGGCGGCGCAGGTGACGACAGGAACTCCTGTACGCGACTCTCCTTTATGGCATGAAGCTCCATGTACTCCGCACTAGCAGGATTCGGCATAAATTGCTCCTCGAAGTGCTCTCCTAGGATATCCGCTCTGCCCTTGGCATCGCAGCAGCGTTCGCCCGCACTGTTGGTCAGCAGGCAAACGGGAGGTCTGGTTTTGGTTAACTGTCAGTTCAGTTTATAGAGCGACGCATTTTGCTCATCCGCCTTCCATATGCGCCGCTCCCAGGCCTCTCCTCTGTAGGCCCGGACTGCAACCGACAGTTCCTCCGATAAGATGTTAAACTGTGATTTTAGTCTTGGGCAGCGAGTACGCGCCCAGAGCTTCCTCAGTGCTCTTTTGCATTTTATCTGCACGCTTATTTCCCGCGGCAGATCGTCACGCCTTTCTGTGATCGGGACGATCGTAGAGGCCGCGTGGAGGGCCTCCTGGATGTTTTTGGTAATTCTAGTTGCAGCGGCCTCTACGTCGTCCGCTGTATTTATAAGTTGGTGGGCTGGAGGTCTCGCCTGCAGGTGTTGTGCATAGCGCCTCCAGTCGATGCGTGTCTTGAATGCTCTGGGCGGCGTAGTCACCGCCTTAGTGCCAAGGGTTATCATAATCGGGAGGTGCTGTGAACTCAGGTCGTATAGCACTTCTACCACTACTGGGTAGTTGACGTTCAGAGAGCACGATGTCTAATACATCCGGATGTTGCCTCGGGTCTGTCGGAACGTTGGTTGGCTCTTCGGGACCTAAAACGTCATAGCTGTTTCTCTCAGCGTCTTCATATAGTGCATGACCCGGCGGGGTGATCACTCTGGACCCCCACGCCGGGTGTTTGGCGTTTAGGTCCCCGGCGATTATAGTGGGTGTATCGCCTTCCATCACCGTCCGGATGTTTGAGGAGCAGAATGGAGTCCCTGGCGGGCGGTATGCTGCGTAGATCCTTAGTTCCTCGCCCGCCGCCTCCATTCTTATGCCGATAGAACGCATAGTCTGGTAAGGTGGTAGTTCCAGCTCTTGGTGGACGATGTCCCTCCTCACAAGAACCGCCGTCCCTCTGTAGGCGGCCCCTTGAGGGGTGACCTCGTCCCTTCTGTAAAGGTGGTAATTTGGCAGCTTAATATGCGTCCTGGGATTTAATTTTGTCTCGCCCAGCAAAATGATGTGCAAGTCCTGTTGCTGGGCGACTGTGCGGAGTTCATGCAGCTTCTGCTGTATTCCGCCCGGGTTCCAGTAGAGGAGGTGCAGATTACTCTCCTCCGTAATGCCGGGCTAATAGGTTTGCCAGCGCCTTCATGATCGCCGTGACTGGATCCGTCCCGGCTCTGATATCCGCCAGGACTTGTGTACCGACCTCGATAGCAATACCAACTAAGCGTTGTATCGCGTCTGCTGTCTCGAGGCCGGTGGCGGGTGTTTTCCTATATGAAGGCGTTGGCAATTGTCTCGGGTGTGGATGTTCCTGGTCCTGCCCTCTTGGCTTGTGGGTAGAGCGCGCTCTAACTGTAGAGCGGGCTCTACGTTCTGGTAGGGCCCTTTCTGGCACTCTACCCACGCTTTTGGTCAACTCCCGAGTAATCTGCGCCTGTGAGGCTACTGGTCCAGATGGTGTCGGGGTAGAGGTTACAGCTTGAGGAGGCTGCGACTTCTTTCTGCTCCTTTCCCGCCTCCTCTTCTTAGAGGGTTGCCGTTATGTGGCAGGGTTGGCGGGAGGCTGTAGAGTCGCCCCGGTGGTTGCCCTTGTCTCTGTGGGTTCCACCGTATCTTTAGGTGTTGCGGGTGGGGGGGGGATGATTGCCTGCCCTTCCCTGTGATGGTAACCCACCCGTCTTGCTGGATGGTAACAGCTTTCGGGCGACTCTGGGGGATCCTTTTTGGGTCCTCCGGGAGTAGCCCCGGTAAGGTAATCCCCTGCCTCCTAGCAGTCCTCCTCAGGACTGGGCAGCGGCGGTCATTTGCCGTGTGGTTTTTGCCACAGTTGGCACATTTGGGTTCTTCCTCTCTACCCCGAGGGCAAAGGCTTGCTATGTGCTCCCCGGCACAGCGCACACACCTCACTGGCCTGAAGCAATTGGCAGAGGCGTGCCGGAAGGCCTGGCATCTGTGGCATTGAGCCGGTCCTGCTTTCCTTTGCCAGGCCTCGATGACGACCCCTCTCATAAAGAGGAGTTCGTCGACATTATATAAATTCTGGAGCTGCTCCAGGCTCAGGTGATCTAGTTGGGCAAAGTAGATGCAGCCAGGTCTGCCTCTACGTGGTGGGATTGCCTTGACGTATTTGATAGGGAAGCCTTTTGCCCTTATGGCCTCCTCTATTGCCTTGGTATCCGTGCCCATAGGTAGCCCCCGGATGCCCACTTTGGTGGGCTTGTCCTCCTCCGGGGTGTAGCAGTACCATGACAGCGTCGGTGTTTTCCTTAGTCAGCTCCACCATATAGCGCTGAACTGTACGGAATTCATTGGCGCTTTGCGGCGTAAACCGTACGCCTTTCCCGAACGGACGGGCATTTAAAGGGTGGCCCAACATTCTGTTGAGCTCCTTGAAATGCCTCGTCCAGTCCGGTAGGCATTCAGCCACTATAGGTGGGTATCTAGTCTTTTCCTGGTCGGCAGGCTTGTCAAGAGGCACTGCCGCCGGTTGTGGGCGTGGTACTGCTGGTGCAGCTACCATATGGGCATAGCTGGTAGATGGTCGTTGACCATCATACTGCGGGAGCCCGGACGGATTGGATGTTGCCACCGGCGATGAACGGCCGGCGGATGCTGCCAGGGTTGCGTAGGTAGTCGACCCCTAGCTGTAGGATTCCTCACCCCCCTGCTCATACTGGGCCGAATCTCGGCTTCGTCGATCTGGTGATATAGAGCGAGGGGGGGGGGGATTGTGGTGGAGAAGGTGCCTTCGGTGGTGACCTAAGCACCTTCTTCGTCGTCACCACCTGGTGGTATCTTTCATCATCTGATGAGGATGGTGCTTCGTCTGATGACAGCTGGGAGCCTATCCGTTGCCTCTTCTCAAATAGGGAGGCTTCGGTCTCTGGTGGTATATGGCGTCTGGCCGTTTTCTTAGCCCGCTGCTGCTAGGGCGACGGTTCCTGCCTGACCGTGTGCTCAGACACGGCCGGCGTGAGCGCGCCGCCCGTTGCGGGCTCCTTCCGCGGCGAGACGGGTTTCCGCATTGGGATATGGGAGAACGCTGGCACCGTTCTGGTGCGCTCTGGGTTCGCCAGATCCCTGATCACAAGTGGTCTCTCCAACACTTCTTTCTTATCCGGTGGTATTTTAGACTTGGGGGGTGGTTCCCCCTTGTCCCTACCTGACATGCTAAGGTGCAACCTAACCTGTCAGCTGTAGTCTAAAAGGCCCTATCTAAATGTGATGGTAATACTAGTAAGCGGCTTTCCTCACTATGGGCACTGCCTACCCCTTTTGTAACCAAAAGGGTTGGGGGAAGTGCGACGGTGGCACTTTAATGCGCGACTAGACACAGGATGCTCGGAGCGCATGAAGTGCCCAAGAATCACCTAGGGGCCGGTGACCTCGACGCCTCACGGAATCACGGGACTCAACGTTCGGCGGAGTATGTCGTACCGGCGGTCATTTGCAGCCACTGCTAACTACAAACAACGCACACCTAGGAGATCCTTTTACTATAAGCTCGTTTTGCGTAAATCGGACCAAAAATTAATATTCAAAAACTGAAGGTAGCCGGACTAACTATGACATTGGGACGTCAAACATCTCAGTCCCCCCCGTGACCATGGTTGCTGTAAAGCACCCGAAACGTCGGGAATTAAAAATAAGTAAAAGTAGTGAAATAAACGCGATAAAATCCGTAAATTTAGTTTTATTCAATTCTTTTTGAATTCAAATATTATGTACAATTAAATACTTATACAGATCCACTCTATTTGAATTCTAATACAGTAAATTGTTCATAAATTATTAATTGAATTATTACATTATTGTTACATAAATAATATTAAATATTATATGAGATTTGTTAAGCTATTATAATTTTAATAATTACACTACAGTTTAAATTAATTCACAATTTTAATTACAATAAAACTGTAATTTAAAAATCTCAGGCTATTATGCAAATATTACCTTTTAACTTATTTTACATTTTAATTAATAAATAATCAATATGAGTTACTAATTGTTTTTAGAAATAAAATGTCAATGTTTATTAATTCCTTAAACTAAATTTTATATTAATATAATAAATTTTACGAATTTATAATTAATTATGTACATAGATACTATGTTATCTCAAAAAGAAAATTCGTATTCGTAGAAGATGATGAATTGTGGTTTTTATCGTTGAAATCCCATAGTTTTTTCTGATTCTAGCAGTTCTAAAAACTTTATTGTATTTTCATTATTCCACTCGAAAGGCATTTTGGTAGATCGTACTTATTTAATAACAAGACGGCACGCACATCCGTTCATCCAGGCGCTTGGCGCGAAGTGAGCGATGGAGCTGAATGTGAACACTCACTGCCGCTCGCGCTGCCCGTGAAGAGAACTCCTCTCTATATCGATTAGAGAGTCGAGTAACAACCCTCAATGCCACTGAAAGGCCAACTTTGACTTTTACTCGACAACCTCTCTTTTTCCCGTAGTCGGTTAACTAAAAACATTACCCGACTACGGATTAACCCGGAATACTATCTATGCCTAAATAGGCTACAAGGACTGGCCCATAGTGATGGGCCATGAGGACTATCCGGGCAATGGGGTATACCCCGAGGCCCGATACCTGCATTGCCCCCTTGGGCATGTAGACGACAATCAACAACCGACATTTGAGGGAGCGTCGGGCAGTGGCAGCGGCAGCGGCAGTGTCAGCGCGAGTAGCCTGTTTACATACTGCCCTGCCCGCTGCCCTGCTCACTTCCCTGCCCAACAGGGCTGAATGTAAATGGGGCATTAGGTATAGGTATCACTAGAGCGTTGCGGAATTATTATTTACCCACATTGACATAAGATTGAAATTTAAATGAATTATTGCGTATGCCCTTGTGAATTGTGACTATTATTATCATAAGTTATGTATAACTTATGACAATATGAAAAAATATAACTAAACATACATGTTTAGTTATATTTTTTCATATTGCCACGGTACGGATCCTTGTGGTGAAATAAAATAAGAAGTAAAATAATTTCTTATATTGACACAGGACATATTTCGATGCCACTGATGTGTAGACGTATTGCTGAGCGTACATTCGTACGCGGTGTCTGTGAATTGAATTCCATCTCTAACGCGTACATAGTTATGTAATATACAGCAAGCCATTACAATCTTATCACAAAATTATATATTAATATCGATAGGTCTGTGTAAAATTCTCCATTTATTACACAGTATTCCAAATGTGCACTCCACCATTCGACGTGCTCTTGTATGTCGATAATTAAAGATTCTTTTGGCAACTGTAAGTCCTCTCTTAGAAAACGGTCGTAAGATATTTTTCGACAGACCAAAGGCTTCATCACCTACAATGCAAAAAGGCATTATTTTTCCATTTTCATCATTAGGTAGAATTCGTCCAATCGGAATATTTAATAAATTCTCTTGATGCCTTCTGCCAGTATTCGAATTTTTAAAAATCGTCGAGTCGCTTGCGCTTCCTTGTGATCCGACATCAATGTAGATGAATTTATAATCTACGTCTACCCATGCCATCAAAACCATAGAGAAATATTTTTATAGTTAAAATAATCAGATCCACTGTGCTTTGGATTCGTTATTCTAACATGTTTACCATAGACGGCACCGATAATATTAGGAAAGTTAGTACGCTCGAAAAACTGGTCAGCAATTTTATACCACTCTTCTTCATTTTTTTTCTGCCATGTACAGAGATTGCAATGCTTCCTATAAAGATTGGCACGCTGAATTTACAATATTACGAAGTGTTGTGGCTCCAATTAGGTATTCAAAAGATAATGCATTGAAACTTGCACCAGTTGCTAAATACCTGTAAATAAAAGAATGTTATTTTTACAGTTAAAGTGATACAACGCCGTTGGAAAAATTTAAGAGCATGTTTTTCGAGGGAGCTTCGTTGTCAAAAAGACGTAAAATCAGGGCAAGCTGCACCTAAACGAAAACGATACGTGTACTTTGATAAGTTACTGTTTTTGGTACCTTCTATGGAGCCAGGGAGAGAAACCTCAATTAACGTGACATCGCTTGACGAAGAAGCAATAAGTGAGAACGATTCTTCTACACCAGCAATAACACGACCAACAAAAGAAAAGAAGAAGAATAAAAGTTACGAAGAATCTTTATTAGAAATATTAAGGGATAAAACCAACCACCAAGACATCCAGACACCACCAGACCCAGACAATTATTTCGCGTTATCATTGGTTCCATTATTAAAGTCAATTCCACCAGATCAGAAAATTGATGCCCAGATTGCGATTTTGAACACCCTAAAATATTATACACAATGTAACTATAATAATTATAATTCTACTGCTGCAACATACATTCTTCCTCAACCACAACAACCTCGTATAATTTCGCAACAAATAATATCCCAGCCCAACCCGCACTAGCTCGTATACTTCCTCAGCTAATAATGTCTACAACCCAACCACAATCTCAACCACCACCACCACCACCTCGTGTACTTTCACAACAATATTTCAATCCCTCTGCACCCTCTACATCTACTCAATCTTTTTTATGATAATATGTCTCCCCCCGCGGTCGAACGAAACTGTACAATCATATGTGTCAAATTACTCTGTAGATGATTGTGATATTGCAAATTTTTATGATTTGCCTGTCACAAATATGTCTAATTGCGTAATAAAAGGATGCAAAATTTACGATACAAAGATTGAAAATGAATATGGGATATCGTATCATCGGTAAATAACCTTATATTAATTTTTTTACGATTAAATTATTATATAAATGTATTTTTAAAGTTTTATTTTACACTTAGTTTAGTTACGTTACCAAGATTAGGCCAAGGTTGGATTCAGACCATTGATTTATATATTACACTAGATCAGTAATAACCGCGCCAAAGCGTTGCCACTGCACATATGGCCACAGCCATATGCCGAGCTAACGTCAGTTCAGTGTTCAATGTGACGCCGACGGAGTTGAGCCGAACGGTCCGCGACAAAAAATGGGTAAATGCGTAGTGACAGAATGCTATTCAAGGTCAAACAAATGTCATAAATCAAGCGGAATTACTTTCAACACACAATTTTTAGTTCTGGTTTTCATATAAACGTAAAAAACCTCAAAAAATTAAATAAAATTATCGAATATTGCCATTAAGGTTCAATGTTGCCACTTTTCCGCATTTGTGATTATCCTACATTAATGGGAGACTATATAATTAATGGAGTAAATTAATTTGTTACCTCTGATTTTAAATATTTTGGAAATTATAATAAAAACTACGTTTTAACTTTCAAAGTAATTTATTATTCTTATTTTAGTTTATTCATGAATTATCTATTAAATATATTTTATTACCTATTTTATATTGTTTGATTTATTAGTACAATAAAAAACTTATAAAAATATGTTTTATTTCATCATTATGTTTACTTCTATTCATCTGATAAGCTTTGTATCCGTTTTTTCTAAGGGGATGCAATAAAGATTTTAAAATAAAATATACTTTTTTACTATAAAAACAATTAACTGCAGCTTAAAAAAATCATTTTTATTGCGTATTTTAGGTAAAATTTCATATAGTAAGCCACACCAACCCGCCGTTGCATGTTCGTGTGTCTATCTTTATCCAATCTTAGCGACTATATTGTTTTCGCAACTTGTGTAAGTGAGATAGATATATGTTTATTTAAAATTGTTATTAGTTTCAAAGCTACATCGTCGCGTTTAGATAGTGGTTACACTTTTTTCGACGCGCGGTAATGGGGTTTGCTCCTCTAGTGTTGTATAACTCAATGATTCAGACCCTCAAAAATATTGTACATGGAAAATAAAATTATACTATTTTTTAAAAATTATATCACGTTGGACGTTTTATGTTTCTTTCTTCCCATGTGCCGGAATGTTTACGTCAGTCACGCGTCTAGTTTATCTATAGGTTTCGTTTTTTGACGATTTTATTTTTATTTCTGTTTATTTTTTGTATAAAGAACTTAGTGTAAGTTAAATTTTGAATTTAAATAATTTAAATTTTAAAATTTTGTAATTTGTAAACGCACACAATGACAAATAAAAATTGGTCACGCGTTTTCGGGCTGTCAGGTCGTCTATACGCCAGTATCATAGACTTAGAATATACTGGCGTATAGACGAACATAGTGCGTAAGGGAGAAGAAAATTCCTTATGGAAAAAATGCATGATAGAAAATGATACCAAATTTCATGACTCTGTAACCGATTTTGAATGGCAGGTCAGCACAAGTCGGTACGCAAATTAACGCTAATTATTTGCATCATAAAAGTGTTAATTGTTGTAATTCGTAGCTTTTCGAAATGGTTACATGTTCAATGAGTGACTGTTGTGTTAATCATAGAAATAATCCTGATGGTTGCATATTATAGGACGCGTCTATTTTTGGTTAAAATTTATGTTTTATACTGTTTAAGTTATAGAATATTATCAATTATCAATTATTTTATTAATTTTGATATTTTGCAAAGAAAAAAGTCACATTGTTGTTTATTTATACGATTTTGGTAAATTCGTTTTTGAACAAAATATTTTACATGTACGCTAGTGATTGACTCAAAAATATCTAATTTAATGTCGATATTTATATTGAATGTTGATAAAGAATCGATATACTTATCTACACAACAAAAATAATAATTTTATTTTGCTGTTTGTCAAACAGATTCCCTCTGGATTCTTTACGTGGTTCAAAAAATGATTGGCATTGATTGGGCGGGTTGGTTGGAATCCAAAAAAAATCTACAAGTTGCAGCAAACATTTTCTAGAGAAATATATTTAAAAAAAAACAGAGTAAAAACAATTTTATTAAAAGGAGCCATTCCTACATTATTTATACCAGTAAGTATAATATTGTTACAGTAAGACTTCAAATACTTAACTTCAAAAACTTTAGTTAGAAATAGAAATAGATGTTTTGATTTGATAAAATACAGTGATAAAACTTTTAGCCTAGTTAGATAAGTATATTTAGTAATTCTCCAGATACGCCGCTAAACACTCGCGTATGAGACACGCGGTTCAGTGTGTCAGGATAGTATAAATTTCATAGTATTTGGTACTCGTAACGCTCGATGTCCGATTCGTGCTTAATGCCCGATGACAGTGAGCCGAGGGCTGGAACTCGTGGTTAAGAAACAGTCGCGTAAATCAATAGATCTGCGCTTGTGCAGTCAGTCCATGGGTGGGTGACCGTTTTCTTAAATACCGAGATTAAGAGAATAGAGAGTTCATCTATATCCTCATACACTTTAATATCTTCGGCGTATTTGCTTGCCTCTGTTAATTTTTCTGTCATTATGTTTTTAAAATTAATAAAATGATAATAAATTTATTATTACTTTATTTTTCAGGGACAGGTGAAAGAGAGAGTAGCGTCATCGTATGTCAATCGTGACATAACTCCTCCACCTTTGAAGTCACAAGATCAAAAAAGATGTGATCAACTTACACCAAGAAAAAAAACTTTTATCAAAAAACAAGAAAATCAAACAAAAGCTGAAGGAAAAACAAAATAATATACGTAGTTTAGTAGCAAAAACTAAAAGACACATTGCAAAGCGTCCTTAAAGAAATTCATTCAAGACCGGGATTGAAAGATCACTATGGCATGTAGTAATGAATTGATACAGAATTTAATTAACGGGGTTAACGATAAAAAATGTGGTAAAATACTGTCCACATCCAAATATAATGAAGAGTTACGAAAATTTGCGGTAACAATACATTTCTATAGTCCAAGTGCATATAATTATTTGCGTGGAAAATTTGATTTACGTCTTCCACACCATAAGAGAACTTTAAACACCATAAGAGAAATGAGAAAAAGAAGCCTGATCTAAAAATATGTCTCACTTTTGATGAAATGAGTTTACGAGAATACGCTGAAGGGGTTAGGCCAGAGACATTATGGATTTGTAAATTTTAGCAACGATTTGGCTATGGATGGTGCTGAGATTGAGAACCAGGTTTTAGTGTTTATGGTGGTAGCATTGAATACGTTTTCAGTAGAATACTTTCCATGTAGAGGATTTACGACCTCCCAAAATGCAAATCCTTTAAAAATATGCCTGGATTTATTACACGAACTCTTTACGAGTTGCAGAAAGAAATAGGCCTTCACTCAGCGATCAAATTAACCTTCCGTCATATCAATTACGTCAAACAGAAAATGAACGTTAGTGTGGTGGCGCTGTCGTTATGCCACAAGCGAAATACATCGAAGCCTAAATCACGCTATCAAAGTTCCGAAATAAATCAGTATATATAGAATAGCTCCAAACTATCACACGGAGCTTACACGGAGCTAACTGTCACATTTATTACCAACTTATTTGACATATTTAATTCAAGATTATTTTTCAATTATGGCTATAAAAACCTCCTTTACAAAAAAGTAGAAATGACATTTTTAATAAGTTAGACGAAGTATACGATTATTTTTTTAAAATTTAATTTTTAGGTGGTTCCATAATCATTTATTCACCGAGAAAATAGGACTACTTGGGTTTTTAATGAAGATAAAGTCAATCGCTTTACCATGAATTTATAGAAAAAAGTACATTGAAATTTATCCCTTTTTATAAAATGTCTCAGGACCACCTGGAAATGTTTTTCGGTGCTGTTAGATCTCGCAGTGGATTTTAATAACAATCCAACTGACATGGAAATTTTATGTCAGCTTACAAGCGTTTAATTTGTCACAATGAAATAAAAACTTCCGAAAGTGGCAACTGTCTGGCTTTGGAATTTTATCTAATTCGAAGTTGACTACCGAGCATTGACTTATACATTACTAGCGTAAGGACTGGGCCGACCGAGCAACTAAAACGGACCAGTGCGCTGGCCCTAAAATTACAGTTTAGGGCCAACGCGAATCCTCGGCAGTGGTGCGCGCGCACGACAGATTTGCCTGTCGCAAATATGTCTAGTTGCGTGGTAAAAGAATGCTAAAATTACGATACAATGATTAAAAAAAACATGGGATATCTTATCATTGGTAAATAACCTTATATAAATTTTGTTACAATTAAATTATATAATAATAATAATAATAATAATAATAATCTTTATTGCATCTTTAAGTTAAAGTACACTCGATAACAACAGTATAACAAAATTAAGCTTACAGTTAAGTACTTCTACAATTATTATGAAGCTACTGACATCTAAACTAGGCAAAGCGTGTGTGTGTGTGTGTGTGTGTGTGTGTGTGTGTGTGTGTGTGTGTGTGTGTTTGTGTGTTTGTGTGTGTGTGTGTGTGTGTGTGTGTGTGTGTGTGTGTGTGTGTGTGTGTGTGTGTGTGTGTGTGGGTGTGGGTGTGGGTGTGGGTGTGGGTGTGGGGGTGGGGGTGTGGGTGTGGGTGTGTGTGTGTGTGTGTGTGTGTGCGTGCGTGTGCGTGTGCGTGTGACTTTTACCAAATTGATATTTTAGATTTTAATTCATGTTTATTGATTTTGTATATATTTAACGACTTATTAATCTTATTGTATAAACGACAACTGATTGAATTATACTGACGTCCTGCGAAAGCTGTTCTACATAAAGGTACTGGACACACAGGGATACTTATACGTCACTTAAGGATATTGGAGTCTAGAGGAAGTTGTGAATGTTTCCGAAGCATTGTGCGAAGAACAAACAATTGCCTCACTGTTAGAACATTACACTCTTTGTAGAGGTCAACAGTAGGGTGCATCCTATGTTTGTTCATCATAACCTTGAGCACTGCTCTTTGTGCCCTCTCAAGGTGTAGCATTGTAGTTTTATGGGTACCACCCCAAACTGGTATGCAGTACATTAAAATGGATTGGCATAGGCACGTGTAAACCATTTTCAAGGTATCCACATTTGCAGAGTGGCGAAGATTCTTAAATATATAAATTAACCTTCTGATCCTATTGCAAAGCGCGTTAACATGTTCATACCAACTAAGTTTTTCGTCAATATAGATGCCTAGATATTTAGTTTGGGGCTTGGCAGAGAGTGGGACACAATTGCAATCTGCGTCTTGCAATGAACACTGATGGGCCTTGATAGAATTGACATTTTCAGAAATTGGCGCAGTCTTAGATATATCGAAGCGTATAAGTTGTGTCTTTGCGATATTGAGGGTCAGTAAATTTGATGATAACCAAAGCATAACTTCTACTATAGCCTTTTCTGCATAATGTTTGGCACGAATCCAATCTACACCCCAAACTACTAAGGACGTGTCGTCAGCATAGGTGAAGATCCGACAATTATCTAGCTTAATTCTACACAGATCATTGATGTAGATTAAAAAGAACGTGGGGCCCAGAATGCTGCCCTGAGGCACGCCAAACTCTATATGCTCCTCGTCGCTGTAGTTATCATCAATTTTTACGCATTGGGTCCTTTCAGTGAGATAATTTCTGAAAATACTAAGGGGCAGACCACGAATGCCGATACATTCCAATTTAGAAATCATTATGGGGATAGACACGGTATCGAACGCTTTAGAGAGGTCAAGGAAAATGCCATAGCATTTTTGTTTCTCATCTAGCTTAGCAGTTATTGTTTGGGAAAGTTCAATTACCGTCTTGGTAGAAACACCAGGTCTAAAACCGAACTGGTTCTCGGCAATGATGTTAAATCTCTTAAGAAAATCAGTCAAAGAATTATTAAGAATGCGTTCTAGAATTTTAGATAGAGAACTGAGAACCGATATTGGTCTATAGTTGGTAACTTGATGCCTATCCCCACATTTAAATATAGGATGGACTACAGCTTTCTTCATCAGGTCAGGGAATACCCCAGTTGAAATTGAGGTATTACAAATGTGTGTTATAGGTGAGGTTAACGCTTTGCATGATAATTTAATAACGTCAGATTGTATTCCGTCCCATCCAACGGCGCAATTATTCCTCAGAGAGTTTATGATATTTTCTACTTGTAGCTCATCAACAGGTAATAGTACAAATGTGCTATTGTTAGATGAAGGTGACATGGAAGGAGAACCATCTAAGGACCATGATATTTTGGAAGCCAACTTTTTGCCGACTTGAACGAAATGTGAGTTTATAGTATTTAACGTCGCCTTAGCACTACCGTGACAACTTAAAAGATCTTTAGCAGACTCTTTAATCTTTTTTGTGTTCGTAATATTTTTAATGACGTTCCAAATTTATTATATAAACGCATTTTTAAAGTTTTATTTTACATATAATTTAGTTACGTTACCAAGATTAGGTCAGGGTTGGATACAGACTCTCAAAAATATTGTACACGAAAATAAAATTACACGATTTTTAAAAAAATTATAATATCGCGTTTGACGTTTCATGTTTCTTTTTTCCCATGTGCCGGGAATTTCGCGTCATGCGTCTAGTTTATCTATACGTTTCGTTTTTTGACGGGTTTATTTTTATTTCTGTTTAATTTTTGTCTAAAGAACTTTTGAATATTGGTACCTAATATATTTTATATTCAATAAGGGTAAAACGAAAAGAGTAAAAAAGAAACCATATCTGCTTAATTGAATCTGAAAATCTGATTCATAAAATATTTTCAAATTCTGTTTTCAAACCGATTGCTTCTGGAGCATAAAGTTTTTATCGTGGTAGCCCCTCATTATAGTTAAGTAGTATAGTAGATCGAGCATCGATTGACCAGAAAGGGAGTTAATTCTAATGTTATTAAAAAAACGCGGCACTCATGTACAATACAGAAATTCTCGATATCGTAGGGTTAATATTAAAATGTAAAAAGACCCAATAATATTACAAGTCGACCTTTAGGTAAAATTATGGTATTTTCGCTTAGTATTATTACGATGCTATGTACTATAAACTATGAAATAATGGAATTAGGAATTAGGATAATTATACTACGAAATCCGACCCTGGTTACGTCGTGTTTTGATATGACCTTTGTATTATGACAGATGCGCTACTTTTTCTTGTATGAAAAAGTTATGAGTAAAATATTTAGATGGGCCTATCCTTTCTTTTGAAATCATTGCTACCGAGCAGCATCTTTGATATATAATAAAATAACAAAAGAATTATGCTTATCTTTGGAAACGCAGAGACAATAATATCAAACACAATACAACGTGTAGTAGAGTCTAAAGCCGGTTCTGTGGTAAGAAAAGTAAAAATTAAAATTGCTTGTGAAGTGTGTTGCAATGCCGTACAGTTTTAACGCCAATTCAGTAGTGCAAATCCATTTATAGGCAATAGAGATTTTCCATCTAAGATCGAATGCCATTTAACATTATCCTTCACAAGTTGAGGGATGTGTTAAATAATTTAAATTTAAATAATTTAATTCACCTTTGTCTAAAATGTGAAACGCATATTCGAGAAAATAATAAAATCACTAAAGGTATCGGGAAGCCTATATTGAAAAAACCTGTACTCCTTATAGTGAAAGATAATTAAATAAAATAAAATACTGAATTGTTTTCAGGTATGGTATGCCACAGTTTGGACCAAGATATTTTAAGTGGGCACAGATATTTAATAATGAAAAATATATTATAGATGTTTTTCTTGACTTTTGGCTTAAATATGAATGTAAAGGTAATAATTTAAGTAAGGAAACTTGTAGGAACTAAATATATATAAGATTGTTCTGTTTAAAGGTCAATAAGTTATATGAAAAATAAATAAATAAATAATAAGTAATACGTGTATGAAAAATAAAACAGTTACTATGTACTCCGTGTCTCCGTTTTTCACCAGTTGTGTGTGTAGTGCCTTTTGTGTGTGCATTTGTGTGTGTGTGTGTGTGTGTGTGTGTGTGTGTGTGTGTGTGTGTGTGTGTATATGTGTGTTTGTGTGTGGGAATGTGTGTGTGAGTTAGGACTAACATATAATTGCATTTAAACCCAAATAAGAAGAATAAAGTGTGAAGACTTCGACGAATTAATATAAATTATATGGACGACTTTAGTAGGTTTTCGGTCGCTTCATAGTCTAAAGTTTTTAGATATTTTGTAAGAACGGATTTGCAGCTCGATTTAGGTAAGGGATAGAAGTTTAGGATGTTGTTCAGTTTATTATACAAGTATGGTCCTAGGAAACAGAAGAAGTTGCGTGAGGTGGCAGAATGAAAGGATTGCGTTCGACAAACAGGGACCTTTCCGCGTTTGTCTTTTAGGAGCTCCGGATCGTATTTATATTGAGAGTGTTTCATTAGGACAGTTTGTACGATGAAAGACTATCTCACTGTTAGAACGTCCCACTTTCTGTAGAGATCTACTGTAGGAAAGAAGAACGGGAGACCTGCACTGACTTTTAGGATGGCCCTTTGGGCTCTTTCAACCTCGATTAGGTGGGTTTTAGCCGCACCACCCCATGAGCTGATGCAGTAATCTACAAGTGATTGGCATAGAGCGTGGTAGATCATCTTGATGATTCGGCAGTCTGCTACGTGTTTAAGAGATTTAAAGATGTAAATGAGCTTGCGTAACCTAGTGACAAGAATCTCGATATGTGGTTTGAAAGTCAGGGTTTGGTCTATTATAATTCCGAGGTATTTGATTTTGTCTGTTCTTTGAATAGCGGGACAATTGCAAATAGTTGGCTCAGAGTTGCAAACATGGGCTGTGATGGAGAGGGAGTGAGGGGGACTTTGGTTCGACCTAAGTGTGAAGGTTATGTATTTTGTTTTATCAGTGTTTAGTGTCAACACATTCTTTTGTAATCAGAGGCAGTACTTAGTAAAACCTCTTTGTGCAGAATCAAAGACCTCCGTCCAACTATTACCACTGAAGAATAGTGCAGTATCGTCGGCAAATGAGAATATTTTTCCATTGTGTAGCTGAAGCTGGCATAAATCGTTGACATATATCAAGAATAGCGTTGAGCTGAGTATGCTACCTTGGGGCAGACCAAATTTGACAGTTAACTCTTCACTTATCGTATTCTCTATTCCAACTCTCTGCTTTCTTCCACTCAGAAAGTTTGATATTAACTGCAGAGGTAAGCCTCTCACACCGATTTTTTCCAGCTTGGTTATGAGGTGTGGGATTAGGACTGTGTCAAATGCTTTCGCTAGATCGAGAAATATTGTTAGGCATTTTCTTCTTTCATCCAAGTTGGTTATGACTGAGTTAACAAGCTCATGTACCGAATTATTTGTTCACTTGCCTTGCCGAAATCCTAATTGCGCTGGTGAAAGGAGATTATTTCCCTCCAGGAAATTGATTAAGCGCTTATTTAGTAGGCGCTTCAAGATTTTGGACAGTGTGGGTAAGATGGAGATTGGCCTGTAGTTATTGACACAGTCCCTCTCACCACTTTTGTAAATAGGTTTGATGAGCGCTGTTTTGAATGCTGTTGGAAAGATTCCCGTAGACAAAGACAGGTTGCATATATGTGTAATAGTGGGGGTAAGGATATGTATATATCTCTTGAGTATTATGCTAGAAATCTGGTCGAGCCCTACTGCACAGTTGTCTCTTAAACCCTGGATCAGCTGGAAAATTTCATCCTCATCCGTAGGTAGCATGACAAATGAATTGGTGGGGGATGGATACAAGACGTCAGGTTCAGTAAATTTTCTGTGTCCAGAACGTAATATAATGTCTTCAGCTAGGTTCCGTCCAATATTAGCGAAGAAATAGTTGATGTCGTTTTCTGTCGCTTTTTTTCGGATTTTCGGGAGAGATAAGACAGGATGAGCGATCTACTGCCCTATTGGAGCTGGTCAGATTTTTTATGGCTTCCCACAGCTTTTTTTATTATGTTTCGCCTTCTCGATCTCTTGTTTCTCATAACCTCTTTTCGCCTTTTTAAGAAGAGAGTTACAGTAATTCCGGTAACGTTTGTAAGTTAGTTTGAGTGCTTCATTTTCTGGGTTCTTTTTTAATTTATTGTAAAGGTTGTCCCTGTTTTTCATACACCGCATTAATCCTTTGGTGACCCATGGTTTCCTTATAAGTTTTCTTTTAGGTGTTTTAATCAAGGTGGTATTATCTCTTATGGATGTATTTAAATATTTCAGAAACAGATCTGTTGCTAGGTTTGCTTCCATGCAATGAAGAATTTTCTGATATTTAAATCTTTGCATTGTTTTATCTAATTCCGAAAAGTTAATGCGATAACTTAACTTATTTAAGTTTTCTGGGCGAGAAGGTTGAGTAAAGCTGATGGCTACACTTTCGTGGTCAGTAATCGATGACTCCAAAATGAAACAACTAGCCACTAATTTAGTTTTAATTATAGTGTGATCCAGGCATGTTCTACCACGGGTGGGTTAAATGTTCAAAATATAGTTAATGGATGCTTAAAATGTATCGGGAGAAAAAGAATCACGATTGAATTTTCTAAATTTATTGATGCAAATCTATTTTTATAAAATCCTTCTATAAATGATAAAGCTCGTTTGGGAGTTATAAAAGGTGTATCAAAAGCTTGGACACCAGAAGAGATTATTTCCGAATTATAAACGTATCCACAACACCACACCTGTATTAAAAGTAAGAAGATTAAATTACCGAGTTCGCAATGAAGAAAAAGTCAGATATGAAAGCTCTAAAGCTGGCGTAATCACATTTGACGGTTAAATTCTTCTCTCGAGGGTTTATTTATGCTATTCCTCTATCCCTGTTGCAATTTATAAGCTTCGAACGATTCAATCTTTTCAGTGTTGTAGATTTGGACACACCAAAGATTTATGTCGTTCCAAGCCAAGATGCTCAAAATGATCATTCTTCTTCTTGCGACCATGATAATGGGTCCTTCCGTTGCTTATTTTGCTTAGGTAACCACAAAACCAAACGAAACAAAATAATATTATAATTGAAATGGCACAAAATTCAATCTCATACCTAGAAGCATCACAAAAATATCCTCAAGTTTGTTCAAAATCATATGCTGATGTTTCGATTTCCAAAAACCCTGAAAATTCTTCGCTTTCTACTAATTCTATAATAGATCGTTTTCCTTCCCACGCTGCTTCACCTAATAAAACTTATTTTAAGAAATCATTATTTATGTCTAAATCATTCCGTCACTATTCACAAATAGGATACGACAAAAAAATCATCAAAAAAACTATTGAAGATTTTTCAATTCCGCAACCAGAGGATTGTAGTGCTCTTCGGGTTTTACCTGATACTTCACAGGGTAATTTTGATTCTGTAGAAAGCATTATAAATTTCCTTATTATCATAATCATATCTTCATATTCTTCGAAGTTACTGTTCCACGTTGCTCGCTTACTAAATTCTATACTTGAAATTCTTCATGACATTCACTCTGACAAGGATCCTTCAATGGAATTTTAGAAGCATTTTAGATACACGAACTGAAATAATTTTTTTATTAAAAAAATATAATGTATGTATCGCTGCTATTTCAGACATGGCTGAAACCGGATTCCAACATCAGAATCACTGGTTTTTGTTGTGTTCAAAATGACAGATTCGATGGTTATGCCGGATGTGTGACGATGAAATATTTAACTTTAATTTTGTAGCAGTAAGAATTCAAAATATTACGTTCGTTTTAAAACTGTTTTAACAGCGACAGCTCTAGCCGGTTTTCCTTCTTTTGGCTACAATACAACGGTTAAACTTTATACCTTTATGCAGTCTTAGAATTGAATATAAGATGTACGGTTTCCCAACAGTAAGTACGTTACTTATGGCATAAAGATCTCTCTAGGGAATTTTTTTGGTTTCAAATGCATATTTTTAGTAAATTTCTCTGTGCCCTTTCAACTTCTAGAAATTTGTTTTGTGTAGCTCAACCCCATACAGGAATAAAATATACTAAGATAGATTGATCCAAAACGATATAACATATTTGGTATAGTAACTTTTTCGTCTTAGTGCTTTAAATGTCCATGTAAGTTTCCTAAATATGTTCATGATTAATTCAATGTGTCTATGCCGTCACGGTATGCAATGTTGGTCAACTTTGACTCCTAAATACTTTGCCTCAGAGACCTTACTAATTAATGAACAGCTGCAACTAGTACTTAAGGGATCATAGCATGTGTGAAGTTTAATTTAGAAATTAATATTAGGCTTAGTTCGTATATAATTTGTAAAACATATGTAACTTTTTTTGAATACCAGCGTCTGTGTTTCGTATGGTGAGTGTAGAGAACCGGGGACCCGTTTTACTGGAATCGGGGCATTCCATCGTAGTCTTCAAGGGTAACAACTAACAACGCATCTGCATTTTGATTATTAATTGAGGTTAAATATTACTGCAGTATCATCTGGATAGGAGATTTTGAAAAATCATATGTCACACCCCAAGTTATCAATAAAAGAAAGTTTGCATTATGAACAAATTGTTTTTACAGGTTCAGAGTTTTATTCATCTGTACATTTTTCACTGTTGTGTGTAGTATACAGTGTCATACAGTTCCTTAATTACTAAGTTTCTGTAAACGCTTACACTATTTACAAAAATATCAATATGACTGAAGCTGCGGTTAAAAGAATTTAGTATACGACGAATAGGTGCACGCATGCCTGCGTTAGTGCGTGATGTTCGTGTGGCAAATAGGTGTTTCGAACGACAGGCTCGCATGTACTATCTAGTAGGCACTCTATAGTTAATATTATTGACAATATCAGAGCAGTCGTACCTATTATGGCAAATGTCATACAAAAGTATGGCTTGCATTTGTATTCTCCTAGATTTCAAGTCTAAGAGTTTATATCTTTGCAATAGCTGGTGGTATGACTGATAGTTTTGACAGCATTTATAGAGCAAATAACGCAGAAATTTCTTTTGCACTCTTTCTAAGCTATCTGAGTATTTTATATACAAAGGATCCCAAATACAAACAGCATATTCTAATTGTGAACGGATTAAGGTCTTGGGGCCTTGGCCCTATTACGCGAGATGTTTACACTATATGGACTGTATACGCGGATGATGCCTAAACAAGATGGCGGATTTGGCACTTTTACTTGACAATGCACTCACTCTTCCGAAAAAAACCTATTGCTTGCCAAGGTTATGAAGGAATCCTGCTTGAGCACATTAAGAGAAATGAAATTGGGGCGGATTAATTAACAAAACACAAATACTCAAGCAGGCGTCATAGGAAAAGAAGCGCACTTACCGGGGTGTGACTTCGATGCGGCTTGGACGCTTCCGTTGCTGCGGTGCTACTTCTGGCGGATCTCCTGGGGCCCCAGGGATGCGGTCCTGGTCGGTGGTGTGATGGAAGAGAGCGGTGCGAGACGACATCTCACTAGATGAGGCGGTTACTTCTGGAGCTCGACTGCTCCAGGTGGTGCGGTTTGAAACTAGCGGTGCGCGTGGGCAAGAGCCCTCTAGGACGCAACTGTCCCAGGCGGTGTGGTTGCAACTAGCGGCGCAAAGGCAAGAGAGCGCTTGAGCCCAACGCACGAGCTTATATCGGCTTCTTTCCACCGAAGTCGGGCGCTCTTCTCATTGGTTGCGAGAATCACGCAACATTCTAGAATCTCTTCTTTCCCCTCTCACCCCACCACCCCGGTGTGTACGAAAGGGATAGGTCGAAGAAAGAACAACGCTTGGCAAGCCTACCCTCGAATAAAATTAAAAATACGAATGGTTTTTCCGCGCAACCAACCGTACTTGATTCATATCCATTGATGACCACTTTTTGTGTTCTGTTTCTTATATACGACTTAAACCACCTCCAAAGATTTCCGCGAATCCCGTTGAAAGCAAGTTTTTCTAGCAGTATTCTATGATCCACTCGGTCAAACGCTTTCCGAAAATCTGTATAGACACTATCGGTTTGCATATTAGCGTCTATATTGTCAAACAATTCAGAAGTATAAACAATAAGATTAGTGATAGTAGATCGTTTACGAACAAAACCATGTTGTTGTGGAAGGATAGTCCTATGCAATAGTGGATAGATATTATTGTGCACCAGCCTCTCCATAAGTTTAGTCTAAAGTGGGAAGGATTGAAATTGGACGATAATTGACTACATCTCTTTTTATGCCTCCTTTATGTATTGGTGTTATCCTGGCTGATTTCTACATAGCTGGAAATATACACTCTGTAAGACATTTATTATATAATATAACCAACGGTTTACATATGGTTACGGCAGTATTTTTAATGAAAATAGGAGGAATGTTATCAAGGCCTACGCCTTTAGTAATATCTAGTGCCTTTAGTTCCTTTAAGACATCCGCTTCTGATAGCTGTATGTCACTAATAATGGTATCATTGAGCATTCTATTGTCTATATCATCTATATGGTCAATACAGAAGGAGTCAGATACATTAGTAGGCTGGAAAACTGAATGAAAGAAGGAAGAAAACAGGTTACAAGTGCCATAGATGTCATAGTGAACACTATATGGAATATCTGATTGATTTTGACGATTTTTTTATGTAAATCCAAAAGTATTTAATATTTTTAGGAATACTGTCTTCTACTGATTTCATATATTTGTTATAACAAAACAATGATTTTTTCCTAAACCTATACCGATACATTGAAAATGGAGATTTGTTTTTATATACTTTCCACTTAATCCAAGCTATGTTTTTATTCTTAAATATGTGTATCAATGCAGGGGTAAACCATACTGGAAATTTTGAGTTGGAATCCCGTTTAGAGGGAACGTGTTTACATATAAGATCAAATATATTTTCATAGAAAACGTTAACACTTTCTTCGGCAGTTTTATTTTGAAATAGTTCACACCAATTAATTTCTAATATATTGTTATTGATTTGTTTATAATTAGCATTCTTGTAACAATATCTTGGATTCGTTTGCATGGGTTTGGATAAGTTATTATCAATTGGTGTTAAGAGGTAATAAGGAGGATGATGTACGTCAGGTGGGACTAGAGTGATAAGCGCAAAAAGGTTTTACTGTTGTGTACATTAGTTAGGCATAAATCGAGTAACCTATTCATATTATTTTTAAAAATATTCACTTGTATACAGTCCATGACGGACATGAAATTTACTAAGTGAGAATATGGTGGCGTAATATTGCTTAAACCTAGAAGTTTTGCTTGAGTTCCATCTAGATACCAGTCAAGACAAGGCAAATTGAAATCGCCAATTAAATAATAGTTATCATATCCATTTAACTATATAATCTCTTGTAGTTTATTAAAATAAGTAAAATATATATCAGAATCTAGACCGGGTGGTATGTAATTCGCGCTTAATAAATAATGAAACTTACCGATGCGAAATTCTAATAGAATATGATCTATGATAGGTGGGATATCGAGGGGGACAGCGGGGAGTGCGGGCACGCAGCGCACTGCACACAGCGAGGGCATCACATCCACCAACACACCGCCATCATCGTGACGCTTTGTTACAGTGCGATCTCGGTCGCAACGGAACACGTTGTAGCGAGAATCCACAAATTCATTGTTTACAATGCAATCATGTAACCAAGTCTCGGTTAATATTATAACATCATAATTATGCGATTATACTATATTCATGTAAATAGTATTTAATTTAGTTCTCTAACCGCTGCAATTTTGATAAAAGACTGATAATACATTGTTATTTATGTTATTGAATTTTGTATCGAAAAATATATGGTATTGCATACAAATCGTTAGAGCCACAGTGGGTACAGAGTAGGATATTCAGTATAAATGCACACGTTGAATTGTAGGAACATGGACTTTGTTTCTTAATTAATTTAAATATCGGTAACAAAAACAGATAAAAACAATTATGCGTACCTGAATAGATATTAATGTTATGCCGTGAGTATTATGACTGGAAATAATAACAGTAATTAGAATTATGGAAGAGTAATTAAGCAGATCAGATATGTAACAATTTAACCAAAGTGTATATCTTTCATATAATACTAATAGGATATTAATTAAATTTAAAAGAGTGCACTTTAAGTCTGAGACACGAAGGTACAAAAAATTACACCACATGTATCTAGTCTATTGTAATAACAATATTTACTTATAAAAGTGTAAAAAGTAAAGTAAAGTTACAGCCACTGCTGGGCTCAGGCCTCCCCTCATTTCTGAGAGAGTTTAGGGCAAGGAAGTATCCGCCGCGCTGCCCAAATGCGTGTTGACGAACTACACATGTCTTCGAAATATTTTTCTTATTCCTCAGACATGCAGGTTACCTAACGATGTTTTCCTTCACCGCCGAGCACGTGGTAAATCAGCACTTAAAATTGCAATAACAATTTCATTGGTGCCGGCGGGGATCGAACCCGGATTACTCTCGCTTTCTGTTATATTTACAGCCAGCGTTAACCACTGAGCAACCACGGCTCTCTAATAGATAAAAGTGTGATTGCTTATAATAATATAATATGTGGGACGTTGACTTAACCATTTGGGAATATAATTATATTTTCTTGTGATACATAATATCATGATAAAAGTTGGTTAGGTTTACATACGTAGGCGTAAATAATTTATTTTTAAACCTGTTTATGACGTTTAAATGCTGCCTGTTATCATCCGGATGTTGTTCATTTGATTCGTGCGATGTCCTGGAGGGATCTGATTGCGATAGCGGGTGAAGTATCCGTCTTGCGAGCCAGAATGGTGCCATGTTTAATCCATACATATTTATATTCGTTTTTCTTAGCAGCCTTCCGGCACTGACGAAACAACAATTTGTTATTCAACGTTAAATGCTCGTTAACGTAAATGGTGGCAGGCTGGCCAGTTACGGACAATGATGTTGAATTTAACCCTTTTGTAGCACGGCAGGCGGCAATCACATTGTCGCGCAGTGTCCTGTTTGCGAATTTTACTATATATAACATTCTTCGGACGTCGATCATTTTTGTCAGCATGAGGTACACGATGAACGGCTATTATGTCAGATGATTGTAAAGGATGCTTAATGGCATTGCCCAAACACTCCATTATGCTGATTAGACTCTCACCTCGCCTGTCGGGGATATTAGCTATTTCGACATTGCACTGTCTTGCTTGCTGTTCCATTGTATGTATTTTGTTTTCAAGTAGTTGTATTTGAGTTTTAAAGCCGTTATATTGTGATAAATTCTGTTCTACAGTTTTCAGTCGACTGTCAAATAAGTCCTGTCGTTCATTTGAGAAGCTAAGTGATTTCTCTATTTCGCATAGTCGGGTGTTAACTTCGTGCAATGATTTATTAAGGTTGATAGTATCCATGTTAAGTTTCAACACATTATCATTAAGTTCTGATAACGCAGAGGTAATCTTTGATAGCTCGCCCTTTAGGGCTGTATTTACCGCAGTGGCAATACTATTTGCGATGCAATCACTAATGGTTTTATTCCATATTTGCATTTGACTATCAAATTTTTCTTCAAATTTAATCATATATGTATCAGTTTTATCGTTTTCCATTTGTTTACGTTTACGGGTAGTTATTAAACTTTCGCCGCTAATCTTCTTTACCAATGCAGGAATATCGCCGTCCGGTGAAAACACATTCGGTTGTGTGCGTTGTGTGGTGGCCATAATTATATTTACTGATAAAATCATAATTTTATATAAAACTAAGGAAACCCTTCACTGCTGGCCGTATGTGGAAGCTCAAAGTCACTCAGCGAGCTACGGAGACCGCTATGCTCGGGGTTTTCTGCATGATAAACATAGAAATAAGGATATTCACAGTAGAACCAGAGAGCCCGACATAGCCCAACGGATTAGTAAACTGAAGTGGAAATGGGCCGGCTATATAATTCGAAGAATCGACAACCGATGAGGGGAAAAGGTTCTCGAGGGACAGCCTCGTACCGGTAGGTGGAGTAGAACCATGCCTTGTGGCACCCTTTGGGGGAGGCCTATGTTCAGCAGCGGACTTGTGAAGGGCTGTAGATAATGAATGAAAATACTAAAAATCACCTTTACCAACGCTGAACTTATGCGGAGTATGATGATTTGCTTACGCATGTAGACACAGGATGCTGTAGTGTGCGTGTATAGTGACGCGATTCGATTTTGCATTTGTAGTGAAGTATACTGTAGTGTGTTTTCCTCGCCTCCCCTGAAAGTGACAGACTTTTTGTTTAGGAATTAACGCGCATGCCCTCTTCAGTTGGTCGAATACACAAAGTAGATAAAGAAAGAATAATATAGCTATCTTATGTTAAACGTCATATGTATAAAGGCTTCAGCCATAAGTATTTTTACAAAAATTTGTTCCCATTTCGTACATATAACTTTTACTGTGGAAGTTGCACAAACGTAGTAACGTAGTGCAAGCTAGTATCAAATAATGAAATTATTATTTTTTGTTGGGCACTTGATCGTCGACGGATTTTTGACCTTGTTTTATCGTTTAACCACTTAGTGTTGTGGGCACCCACCCACAGCACTTTAAGCCATAAATACTTATGACTAGAGACTACTTTTCTATTAAGATGTTTGGCATAATAGGTTCAATATGAAATTTTCTATCCTCTAGTGCAATAAAAAGTCAGTTACTCTATGGTTATTTATTTATAATCTACGTTTATTACGTACGCCATTTTCGTGTGGATGTTATTGTGTTTTGTTGTGTTGATTTTTGGATTTTTCTAGTGTTTTAGTCTAGTGTTTTATTATAAAATTGGTATGATTTTTTTGTGTGAATATAATTTATCTTTTTACGAAAATAATTTCGAGTAATATATAGAAATAATAGTGATTTTAACGCTGCCGACATCCGCTTGGTTCCGTCTTTTGTTATCGAAATACAATAAAGTCTTTTTGTAATGATGTAAAACCTGGGTTTTGTTTTGACCAAAGGATAGAGATTTTATAATGCCAAACTGCTTCATAGAAAAGTAGTCTCTAAATATAAGTTTTAAAGATTTAAAGTGCTGTGGGTGGGTGCGGTCGCATGCGACCGCTCGGGATTTGACGGACCCATGCGACTGCATGGGATTTTATGGGGATTGAAGGATTAAATAATGATTTGAAGTGGATTTCGATGCGTAAAAGTAATTCTATTTTATGTATTAAGTGCCTGAGCGTGTGAACTATTAGAGAAAATGACGAAACTAGTGCTTCGATGTTGATATAAATCTCGTTATTTTGATCGCTTAGACACCTAATGAATTTGCGTGACTGTCGTCATCAATTATCCGATAGGTTGAGCTGTCATCAAAATCTTCGCAATGTGACGCACCATATTGTGAAGAAAAATTTATAAAAACGGCGATCCCGAATGAAAGGAAGTTATGTCTAAAAAGACAAGCATCCAAATCAAAATTCGCAATTAAAAAAGTAATCATATACTTTTTGGTATCATTAAAACGGTTTTGATCAGTTTTGATTTTGAATTTAAAATTTGAGTTTTGGCTGTGTCTTAATAATTAAAAATTGTCTCCAGCTCACCAGTAAAAATCTAAAGATGAGTACAACAGAATCTTGGAGTGGTGGAACTGACGAAGAGTATGAAACTCAACATTTTGGTTTTGGAGCCCAACGTTTTAAAATTGCCGTGCGACAAATGGTGAAAGATAAAATTAGAGAGGGCGTCAAGGAAATGGAATCGTTTTTGCAAGAGGAATTAGATCTCAACGACACTGATAAAGCAGCTTTAACGCAGTCTTGTGATAATTTAATAAATTTGTATTACTCACGTGCGGATCCATCTTTTAAAATTATTGATGATGAAATTGAAAGAATGTTAAAAATTCCCGATAATGTTTTGTTACCAGAAGACGAGATTCAACTACAACAAGTGTCTAAAGAGGAATATAATAACTTGAAAGAAGAAGTAGCATTATTGCGAAAACGTGTTGAACGTGCGGCTTTAATGGAAAGTTTGCTTAATTCTGAATTAGAGGAGCTTGAGTCTGTTGAAAAGGTGTGTGAAGCTGCCAAAAAGGATATGCAGGTGCTGGATTTGCTTGTAGAAAACTTTGGAACAAGTGATAGTGTTAAAGCTATTGCGGATGAAACAGAGTCTCTTTGTGCCAGTGTACCATTTATAAAGGAAAGTGAAAATACAACATTGGACGGTTGAGATATTTTTTTTTAAATTAGTGTCAGTTATATTTGTGCATATATAAGGTTTATATAAACTAAATAAAAAGTTATAGTAATTAAATTACTTATTGTGTTACAGATCCATAAGTATCCCTTATCCCATGATTTACTATATACAAACTATATATAAAAATTATAAGCAAACTGAGTTCAAGCCTCACTTGCACTGAAATTATCAATGTGCTGATTTACCATAAGCTCATTACTATATACCGAAATATTTTAATCTTAGATTATCTAATGACAAACATTACACTTAGAAATCCATACTACTAATAGATAGGCAATTCAAATTTTGTTAAATATAGTGACAGTAAATTTTGATTTTCTCATCACTAGACAAAAAGCATTATTAATAAACAGCATTTTCAGTATTCTGTTAGATAGGAGACTTCAAGAATGCTCTAACTGCCATGATCTAGAGTGAGCTGGTTTGTCCATATTAAAAATTTTAGGCAGGTTCGAAAAATTTTAAAAAAAAATTTTAAAAATTCAATTTAGCCTCATTTGTAAATCAATGCAACTGTTAGTGTCTTGGATAACTACTTAGACCTCACTAAAAAGTGGACAAGACTGGCAAAGATTAGAAATTACTAGGTATGTACATACTATTTCATGTTTACTTGTCATTTACAGTATAATAAAATACAACTTGTACACAAAGGATTGAATAAAACTATTTATATGGATTTAATCACATTGAATTAATTTATTTTTAATTCCCAACGTTTCACCTGCTTTACAGCACCCATAGTCACAGGGGCTAGTTTTTCTATTATTTAGAAGTAAGGCTGAACAACCAATACTCAGTCACCCTTGAGGATGAGGACTAAGATAATGACTTATTACTAGATTTGCGAGGAATAGTATATTCGGCCAAACGCCGAATACCAATTATTCTGTGGACTTCCCGGCTGAATAGCTGAATTATAGGCAATAATATTTCGCCGGGAAGGAAGTGTTTGTGTTTCGGAGAGTATTCTCTGAAACTGCGATTGCCTATGAGAACAAAGGGAATAAACTACCGCCTGAAATTGAAGAAAAATTAGTCTCTCCACAATTATCTTGTACTTTAATTATTCTTTTTTAATTTTTATAATATGGAAGTTGTTGATATAGCCGTGACTACTTTCATGACTACAAAAAAAATTACTATAAAATATATATTTTCATTTTACCAGTTATCTGACTGCAATAAAACCTCTTACTTAAGTATTTGGTATTCAGCTGAATAGTAAAAGTAGCCGAATAGGCCGAATACCGCATAATAGCCTAATATTTATTGCAAGTATACTCATTAATAGTAAAAAGGTTCTCTATATTCACCACACGAAACATATACTCTTTCATCAAAATATTACAAGGGATATCAATATAATAAAGAATCAAATATCAATTTTTTAATTAAAATAAAAAGAGAAAAGAAAATAAAATTTGTAAAAACAAATAAGTACTAGGGAAATTAATTAAGATTAAGTGAAATTAGGTTTTATATATTATTTAGCGTAGTGTTCAAAAATATAAGATTTTAGTTAGTTTTTACATTTAGTAAATACTAAATCTTGTAATTTAGTAACGAGACTAATACTCATAATTTTTTTTAATTGTGGATGTATATTTCTCATAAATAACATTTTAAAGAGGTCATTGTCTCAGTACATTGTGTGATAATATAGTTCAGTGTTTAATTAAGTTTAAAAATTGAAATATTAGCCTACATCAATAAAGTGTTTTAATCTGAAGTTAATCGAATAAATTACAAGTGAAAGTGTTATCTAAATAAAACAACAAGTAACAACTTGGGAATTAAATATCAAAAGGAAGTGACTGTGTTGTAAAGACTAGTGTTCAAAACAATAACATTAATGAACAGAAAACAATGTCACCTAACTAATCATCGGTTTCGAGTAATATGTCAGTGTTATAACTCAAAAATTATGATACAAAAGTGCTGAACTTTGAAATTTATCTAAATTGCCGTTAAATTCAAATCTACCTCCAACCTTAGTATATCTGTATCAAACTTTGATATAAGAAAAATAGAGGATATGACATATGGTCACATGATCTGAAGTCAAATGTTTCTCAAATTAGGCGACGACTCCGCCCACAACAAAATAGTGTTGTACTAATTTTGTAATATTGTCCATCTTATTAAACAAACATATTAAATAAACAAATATTAGATCACTACACTATTGCAATGGGTTAATACTGTAATAACAGTTGTAGTGAGATAGTAGGTAAATAAATCCTATTTTGGACTCAGAATCAGAACAGTAAAATGTTAAAAAGGTAATTGCTTTAAGATATTGTGAAGCAACAGTCAAAAGTGAACGAAGATATCAAGGAAAGAGCATGATATATTGGAACTTTAATTCTTCTTCTAATGTCTCTTTTCGTATTATAGAGTGTGTAAGACGAGCACTGGAATAGAAAATTGAGTTTGAGCTACGAGCTAACATTTTTCCGCACCGACATCAGACTGAACATAGGCATGTAATGCTGCGCTATAGAGACAGAAAAAAGTTTGACAACGCAGAGTTTAACCCATCCATTTTTTCTCCTCTGCAGAGATTAACGAAACCACCACTATAAGTAATGTATTAAGTTTCGTATGAATTTTTATGTCTAGCCCATGCTGTCCCACTTCTGGGCAAAGGACTCCCCCAAGTTTTTCCAAGTGGTCTTGTCCTGCGCCACCTCGAAGTAGCCCTCACGGTATGCGTCCAGGTCGCGTGAATTATAAAAATAAATATTTAAAAACTGTCAAAGTAACAGTCAAGCTAATGTATATTTCGAGGCAAACTTTATAGTGGCTCGGAAGATAGTGAGAGTGTGAGCACTAGTCATCTGCCTCCGCAGCTTGCTTTACGGACATTGATCTGAGCCACCATCAAGTTTTCTTTCAACTATATCTCCACAAACTAGCTCTCGCACCAAACTTCTAGTCCGCCATAAAGATTTGACATTGACATCTTTCTTTTGTCGTAATGGTCGGTTACCAGTTCAAGTTATCATGAACTTAGGGTAGACTGACTTTTTACTATTTATTAAAACATAGGGAACCTGACCATACTCCACCTTTATCTTAATTAATTTAGGGCTTGCGGAGCACGAATTCTTTTATAAATTGTTACTAGTCATCTCTTGTTTTTAATAATAGATATAAAAAATAAAGATTATTTATTTATATCTCCGTAAACTAATTGAATCGAGCAGCCCCTTTCTAACTATATCACCTTTCACACAATCCATGAATCGTTGCATTGGCTATCATCTCTTTTAACTATCCTAATCCTCAATCTTCCACATCACATGTTCATACCATAAGACAACCAATTTCCATGCTTCTCAGACAATCACGGCGGCTGCGCTACTTTCAGACCACCTTCTTATATACTTATTTCTAATTATATCCTATTTGTGTAACACCACAAAATATCAATTTTAAAAACAGTGTTTACAACCTGCAAGTTTTAAAGACTACCACCATTAGCAAGGTTGGTGGTGGATACTGAAGGTAAACGAGAGTGTAAGGATTAAAAATAAATAAAACAACAATAATGTATACTGATAAAAATAATTTATTCTTGACGAAATAATATTAATTTAGTCACAAAATTGCTTTTAAAATGTTCAGCATTTTTATTTCCCATAATATTCATGTCTTTTATCTAAATAAGCAATAATTACTGATTTTATCAGTAGTAATTTATGGGAACTAGAGATGGGCTGAATATGGATTTCACCAAATACGAATATTCGGCCGAATGTTCGGTAAAACTTTTACCGAACTGAATATTCGGCCGAACTTTATTCGGCAGGATCACCTCGGTATCTAACCAATTTATGTCGAAACTAGTTACCGTAAGGCGAAAAAAAAATTCGGCCCATCTCTAATGGGAACTCTTATGTTCACTGTTGGCGCTATAGAAAATTTTTTCATTTTCAAAATATCCCATTAATAATATATATATACAAATGTTATATATTTAAGGATTTTATTTACATATAAAATTTTGTTTTACAATCTTCTCAGTATTTTTTTACAATTTTCATTCTCAATTCGAACTACATCCAGCATTCCGCTTATACATTATTTTTCAAAATGCAAGGATTATATTCTTCTTACCACTGCAGGTTTTATGTGTTCCTGGCCTATATTATCGATCCATTGCTTTAAAGGCCTTCATTCTATGGGAAGCTAAAATAAATATTGTGTATCCTTAAGTACCAACGAAATAATATTAGCCTCATCAAATCTTTTGATGAAAAAGACAATTATGGTAAATTCTTAATTTACACTATTTTTCAAGTTTTTTCCTATCATATCTATGGTATAAAAGTGTAAACAATGAAAATGATTACTTGTTTAATGTTACATGATACTAGTCATTGGAAATTCTAGATAATGGCGAAAAACACGACCTAGAACCCACAGATCAGGATAGTAGCAAATGCTGTCACAGGACATGGTTCTTTTAACAAACATTCGTTTACCATAGGTGTTACTGATAGCCCCCTGTGCAGGGCATGCATGGGAGAGGAAGAAACGGTGGCTCACGTGTTGCTGACATGTCCAGAAGTCGCTTCATACAGGGCTAAACATCTCGGCACGCCGGGATCGCTACCCGAAGTTGCTTGCAACATCAAGGGACTGCTGAGCTTCTTCGGGGAGATATCATGGCATATTATTCCTGCCCACACGCAAAATACGCGCTTAGACGTGGAGTTGCGGAAAACAGCCCGTCGTAAACTAAACTAATGTTACATGATACTAGTCATTGGAAATTCTAGATAATGGCGAAAAACACGACCTAGAACCCAAATTATGAACATGAAACGAAATTTTCACGAAAAATATACATGATAATGGGAAAAAATACAACTAACCTGAAAAAAATAATCCATTTTTACACGAATTTGAATTACATCCATAGATGTCTCTAGTATATATACAGTAATCTATGCATAGATGCAACACTTTGTCATGTTGTGTTTGCTCCATAGATAAATAAATATGTAGGTTTGCTCAATTCATTACCCTTTACAAATCAACAAAAAGTACCAAAATAATCAAGTTTCACTATAACATTGAAAAGTGAAAAGTAACTCCGAACTACTGTCCGTATGTATATATCGTAGACAGAGGTTTCTCTGTCTACGGTATATAGCATTATTTAACGTAATCAATTGGTTTCAGAAACTGCTTACGAGAGTGATAATCGTATACCCAGTTTCGTGGACAAAAATTTAACGATTATTTTACGTACGTAGTTGACACACACAACGAGCAGCACATGCGTAAGCGGTTCGTTTTGAGCAGATTATTATTAAGATGGTTATAGGTACGTAATACGGTATACGTATATCGTATAAGACTCGCACAACGAGAGTAAAGAGTCCCTTCGGGATAGGTATGGCTTACACGCAAGATAAAAATAGACGGCAATATAGTAATCGGTGCGTCATTTAAAAATGCAAATACCCATGCGATTTTATATGCATTTAGAAAGAGTTAAGGTTCATTATGATAATGTTTTTTTTTTAAGAAATTGGAACCTTGCGCAGTTGACAGTGTTTCTGCTTTCTAAGTTTCTATTATATTCAGTGCAAGGGATAATTGACGAATGTTTTTGTCACGAGTCTGTGAACTGTGTTCTTAAAAACTTTATGCGTTTTTAATATTATTACATGTATAGTATTCTTTGTAAATAAATATTTATACGTAAACTGTAAATAGGAGAAAATAACTATACATGACATCAAATGAATTTCTAAATACGCCTGCATTCTGTCTTAGAAAAAATCACAAAAATAACTTTAAAAATGAAATTTTGCATCCAGTCCTAAGCCTGGAGAAGTATAAAGGGAGTACACTGTATGTTTTTTTACGCGTAGCATAAATATTATAATACTTATAAACTTATATATATATATATATATATATATATATATATATATATATATAATCATTGTGTCTTATTATTCTATGCCGTGCCCGGGTTCTACTTATCATTGTATGTCACAGGTATTCTATTAAAACGTCGGTTCCCATAAAATCTAGTACTTGTTCACAATTTCGTTCACCTTCTCCGGTTCCTTTTCATTTCTTGGTTAGATGATGTCGATACAACCGTAACTCAGGGAATGATTAAAACCTCAGTAAAACTTCAATAAGTAGGTATAATTGCTAACCTGCCTGATACCATATAACGAAACCCTTCATTCATTATGAGTTATCATAACATTACACAAAAGTAAAACTAATATTATAATACATATAACCTGTTAATATTTTTGTAATCATAACATAACACAAACCTAACCAAGGCTATACTGTATACAGAAGTAACTAGTTGCAAAAATAAGCAGTTTTGAAACTAGTTACTCATATCCACGAAACTACCTACAACCGATTACGTTCAATAGACGTTACGACCCATGTCCACCACAAATAGACGTCACTCTAAAATGGAGTCATGCTTTAAGGTAATTACTATCATAGAGAGAGTCCCAAAATAGGAACGAAATGCTTATAGCTGAAGTCTTTATTCATATGGCGTTTAACATAGTGTTGCGTGCCACAGTTGATGGCACTGGGACCATCTGGTATCAAGTATCAGAAATAGGAGTGTCAAGATCTTTCTGGAATTCTCCCAACAGTGCCATCTAGTAACGAATAGAAGAATTAAGCTTTCTAGAAAAGTCCACTATCGAACTTTCTGCACTTAGTTGGTCAGGACCGGTATTTGTTGGAACATTCTGGATGTTTCGGTGGAAATTGTGTATTTAAAGCCGCTGAGGGCCGCGACTGGGGCAGTATTGAATAGGTGATACGAGCGAAGCTTTCGGAGTAAATTAAGGTGAACTAAAGTGTTAAGTGTGAATAATTATTAGTCTCATTTAAGTTTAAATTGGCTTTTGGTAATTAGAGTCCATTTTTTTTATTCAATCGGCAGTTTTTATTGTCACGAACCTTAAGCTTGTAACAATATTACAAAATAAGATAGCTTTATTATTCTCACCGTCTTTATTTTACAAGGTGGTTTCCATTCTATAGATACCTCTAGGTATGCGCATTATAACGTATAGACAGTTATGAAAACGTCTATTTACTTCATAACGTATAGATAGTTATACATAACACTCATAAATATCCATTTCTTGTAACAATTCGCAACGCAATGCACAGAGTTATTTATAAAACACTCATAACTGTCTATTTCTTGTAACAATCCGCAACGCATGGAGTACCTTTGAACCGCAACGCTTACAACGTTGCGTTAGCTTCCAACGGGCCGAATAGTGATATAACATCACGGACTCACTGCCGTGCAAAAACAAATGTTATGCCTTAACGATAAGAAAGTAAATGTTGAAACCTATGTTGAAACGTGTAGGTGAGCGAAGCGAAATTCGAGAAATAAGTTTATTTCGTTTTTTTTTTTCATATAGATACTTGTATATCTATTTCAAAATGGCAATGTGTTTCTAACAAAGCACTTTAAACCTTGTGCATATGGTTTTTTGTCATGTATAGAAAATTACACTTGTTCCCTAAAATGTAAGGATTAAACTGCATTATTAGCCTTGACCTTGTTATGACGAAATATTATTACTGACCATCTGTCCTTCAGCTTTTGAAGCTAGGTATGGGTCGTTGTGTTTTATAAATAACGTAACGTTTAAAATTCAAGATTTAAACTTGAGTGTTCATATCAATTGTGTCTCTCTGAGGAACAAGTGCAATAATAAAATTTTGGATGGAATATTATTACTATATTTCAAAACTTTGCTTGATTTGTTAATTCATAGTTTTTAATGTTAATTAATTTGTAAATAATAGTGTTAATAAAAGAAATACTTATCAAAAACGATCAAAAAGCTATGTAAAAACTTATTATAAATAGTTTTGATATTAAATATTGAAACTCGAAATCTGATTTAGATAAGATTCTCAGAAAACGCGATACGAACCAGGCCTACGTTACATGGAAAATAGACAGTAATGAATATAGATATTTATGATAACGTTATCAGTAGCACCATAACGGTAACGTTACGTTATTTATAAAACACAACGACCCATACCTAGCTTCAAAAGCTGAAGGACAGATAGTCAGTAATAATGTTTCGTATTTTAGCCGTGTAGTGGCGGTTAAGAATATCCACTACCCCATATCTTCCCGTGGGTGTCGTAAGAGGCGACAGAGGGACACAGAAAGGAGATGGGCAGCAGCTTCTTCCTAATAATAACAATAACATAATAAAAAACTGCGGTTGCCAACCCGCTCGCCAAGCGTGGCAACTATGGCAAATATCCCCCCCATGAGCAACGACGCAAATAAACGGCCCCCAGTCCCCGGCGGCCCCGCTATTCCTGGCTACGGTGGCGACCATGGTAACGGCGGGGCAGGGGGTGCTAAGAATCTCCGGTGGAGGGTCGGTTGCCACCTACGACGACTCGACCTGGCAACGTATAACGCACGCACCCTGAGGACTGACGAGAAGATACTGGAGCTGGAAGAAGAGGTAGACAAGTTGCGCTGGCATATTATTGGATTATCTGAGGTCTGAAGAGAGGGGGAGGACTCGGTAATCCTCGAGTCCGGCAACTTGTTCTATCACCGGGAGGGCGACCATCTGTCCCAAGGAGGTGTCGGATTTATCGTCCACAAGTCTCTCGTCAACAACGTTGTAAAGATTGAGAGTGTGTCGACGAGGGTCGCGTACCTGATACTCAGAATCACCAAACGGTATTCGCTGAAGGTCATACAGGTCTACGCACCAACCTCGGCACATCCCGATGAGGAGGTGGAGGAAATGTATGAGGATATTTTTAGAGCCATGCATTCCTCCAAAACTCACTACACGGTGTTGATGGGAGACTTTAACGTAAAACTAGGCACAAGAGAAGTCGGTGAGCTGAAGTTAGGGAAATTTGGAGTAGGACAACGGAACCGTAGGGGCCAGCAGCTGGCTGACTTTATGGAGAAAGAGGGACTCTTTATGATGAACTCTTTCTTCCAGAAGCGGCCCCACAGGAAGTGGACCTGGTGTAGCCCCGATGGTTCAACAAAAAAATGAGATTGACTTCATTATGACGACCAGACGCCAACTGTTCAGTGATGTCTCAGTGATCGCAAGAGTTAAAACGTTAAACGCTAAACGTTAAGTTGGAGAGGTCTCGTCTAATGAAGTCAACTCTCCGTCCCCCTCGTGCTCTAATCCAGAATCCCGAGACCTTTCAGCTCGAGTTACGTAACCGCTTTCCAGTGCCTAGAAGATTTGCAATGCAGTGGACGATATGAACGACAAGCTCGTGGAAACTTTTCATGCGGTCGGAGCTAAGTTCTGCAAGACCCGCCGCAGAAGAACACAAAAACTCTCCGATCACACTCTTAATCTCATGGCTGTTAGACGGGAGAATGCAATCGTCAACAGATTTGACAGCATACAGGCAACTGAACAGACAGATCTCCAAATGCATGCGGCGAGACTTACGCAACTTTAATACTGCTCGTATTAAAGAAGCGATCGAGCGGAACCAGGGCTCCAAAGTCTTTGCCAGAGATCTGTCTGCCAGAAAGAGCCAACTGTCAAAGCTGAAGACTGAATGTCGCAGCATCGTTTCCGGGACACCTGAGATTTTGAGTGAGATTGAGAGGTTCTATGGGCAGCTGTACACATCATCGTTGGAGCCACACGCAAGTGTGAGTAACGATCCAAGAGCAAGTCTTATCCGACACTATTCCGATGATATCCCGGACGTCAGTCTGAGCGAGATTAGAATGGCTCTCCAGCACCTTAAAAACGGCAGGGCCCCAGGCGAGGATGGAATTACAGCGGAGCTTCTGAAAGCGGGTGGAACACCGGTACTTGAAGTCCTTCGGAAGCCCTTCAATTCCGTCCTCCATGGTGGCACTACTCCGGAGGCGTGGAGCAGAAGCACGGTGGTTTTGTTCTTTAAGAAAGGCGAAACGCTCTCTTGAAGAACTACAGACCGATTTCCCTTCTGAGCCGCGTCTACATGCTATTTTCGAGAGTCAATTACGAATCGTCTCGCACGCAGACTCGACGACTTCCAGGCCTCCCGAACAAGCCGGTTTCCGAAAAGGCTTCAGTACCATAGAACACATACATACCCTGCGGCAGATTGTACAGAAGACCGAGGAGTACAATCTGCCACTTTTCCTGGCATATGTGGACTATGAGAAAGCCTTTGATTCCGTCGAAATTTTGGCGGTGCTACAGTCCCTTCAGCGATGCCAAGTTGACTGTTGGTATATCGAGGTGCTGAAGTGTTTGTACAGTAGGGCTACGATGGCTATCCGAGTACAGAACCAGAGTTCGAAACCTATCCAATTGCAGAGAGGTGTAAGACAGGGTGACGTTATATCCCCGAAACTCTTCACCGCTGCGTTGGAAGACGTTTTCAAGCTACTGGACTGGAAAGGATACGGTATTAACATCAATTGCGAGTACATCACTCACCTTCGATTTGCCGACGATATAGTCCTTATGGCAGAATCGCTGTAGGACCTTAGCACTATGCTCAAGGATCTCAATGGTGTCTCCCAACGGATAGGTCTTAAGATGAACATGGACAAAACAATGATTATGTTCAATGTCCATGTCACACCTATGCCGGTAGTTGTGGGGAGCACTATGCTCGAAGTTGTTAACGAGTAACGTTTACCTGGGACAAATAGTCCGACTAGGTAAGGCCAACTTCGACCGATAGGTCAATCGACGGATTCAACTCGGCTGGGCAGCGTTCGGGAAATTACGACACATCTTCTCGTCAGGTATACCTCAATCTCTGAAAACTAAAGTGTACAACCAGTGCGTGTTGCCAGTGATGACTTACGGATCGGAGACGTGGTCCTTCACTGCTGGCCGTATGAGGACGCTCAAGGTCGCTCAGCGAGCTATGGAGAGGGCTATGCTCGGAGTTTCTCTGCGTGATAGACTCAGAAATGAGGATATCCGCAGTAAAACCAGAGTGACCGACATAGCCCAACGGATTAGTAAGCTGAAGTAGCAATGGGCCGGCCATATAGCTCGAAGAACCGATAACCGATGGGGAAGAAAGGTTCTCGGGTGGCAGCGTCGTACCGGTAGGAGTAGTGTAGGGCGACGCCCCACTAGATGGAGTGACGACCTGGTAAGACATGCAGGAAGTCGATGGATGCAGGTGGCTCAGGACCGTGCTTTGTGGCGTTACTTGGGGGAGGCCTATGTTCAGCAGTGGACTTGTGAAGGGCTGTAATGATGATGATGATGATGATGATGAATTTATAAAACACATAAGGACCCACAAACTAATAAGAGTACTAACGTATAAGGACCCATCGCTTGACACCTCTATTGATGTGCTATTATCGAAAGAAAAAACGTTGTCGATAAATTCATTTAGTCTATGACTTAGTAAAATTAAGCATTTTTATTAATCCGGTTCGTAATACTTATTTATATCAACGAAAGTTTATGGAAGCTTCATCTGACATCTTACAACAAAACGTTGTTGAATAATGCAGAATTTCGTACTATCGTTGTTTAATTTAAAATATATCATGAAAAGTTCACTATGAAATATACTTCAACTTAGCCGATATACTTCTGCCAACTATCCTTAGACTTTGTATGGGTTTCACAAGGAATAATAACTGTTTTCGTTTAATAGACACTTAGTTTGTCACAGGATATACACAAAAGGCACTGCTACGACAGTTTTATTCGGTCGCCAAACTAGAGTCCACATGATGGTAAGTTGATGTTGTGGTCATACATCTACAATTTATCCTAGATTAAAATAAAATGCAGATGCGTTGACAAGAACTAAGATGGAACGCCTTGTTTGCAGTAAAAAGGGTTACCGGTTCTCGACCCTCAAAACAACAGACTTAAGCTGCTATTTTACGCTGATATTCCGTGAGAGCGTGGTTCTACCACGGTCGAGCCAATCCATTCGTGCTACAACTGTTATAGCTGCAGCGCAGGTTTACCACGTAAAGTAGTATAATTATATAACAGCGGCACGGCCGCGATCTACCTTCTCTTTTATCGCTAGATAGCAACTACCGATATATCGATTACGAAAGTATTACCCGTTCTCTCTGCTCCCTCAAGATATTGTTCATCATTATTTAATTAAATATGTATAACCCACAGATTACCCCCTAATAGATACCGCATCATGGAATATTTGTTCTGTTTCGATTTCACCAAATTTCGCGGCATGCATAATTTGCGGGGGACCTGTCAAATGCGCTGTGATTGGATAACTCAAGGTTGAACTTAGAATGCGTGATGGGACGGGGTTGGGACGTTGATCGATAGATTTGAGATTTATTGATTATTGATAAATAAATAAATTGATCAATTTTTATTTGAAATTTATAAATAAAACAATATAATTATATATATATATATATATATATATATATATATATATATATATATATATATATATATATATATATATATATATTCACATGTAATCTAATTATTTCTTAAATTCACACGAACAGTACACATTGAATAAAACTATATATACTGATTTTATCGCATTTAATTAACTTATGTTCACGAGGGGGAGTTGTTACTAAGATGTTTGGCGTCTCAATGTCATAGTTAGCCCGGCTACCTTCCGTTTTTTAATATTGATTTTTGGTCCGATCTACTATCTATGCACTAATTAGGTCGGCATGCGCATAAAGTATGACATTGACAGGTACTGTCTGTACTACTAAGATATTCAGGACTTCATAGGCGTGATTTTTACAGACAGCTGTCGCAGAGATCAAGCTATATTTTATGAACTATAAGCGATTTAAAAGAAGTTTTCTTCCTCGCAAAACTTCCTTGTGGAATCATCTACCACTAGAGTATTTTCTGGACCGATACGACTTAGGGACCTTCAAGAAAGGAGCCTATTCCTTTTTAAAAGGCCGGCAACGCATATGCAATCCCCCTGGTGTTACAGCTGTTCATGGGCGGCGGTAATCACTTCTCTCTATATATAAAAATCTCTCATATAAAAAATGCCCCTTAGTATTTTCAGAGCTTATCTCACTGGAAGAACCCAATGCGTAAAAATTGATGATAACTACAGCGACGAGGAGCGTATAGAGTTCGGCATGCCCCAGGGCAGCAATCTGGGCCCCACGTTTTTTTTAATCTACATTAATGATCTGTGTAGATTTCTGCTAGAAAATTGTCGGATCTTCACCTAAGCTCGTCACGTTCTTAGTGGTTTGGGATGCAGATTGGATTCGCGCCAAACATTATGCAGAAAAGTCTCTAGTAGAAGTTATGCCTTGGTTATCATCAAACTTACTGACCCTTAATAATGCAAAGACACAACTTATACGCTTGATCTATCTGAAACTGCTACCAAAGCCCATCAGTGTTCATTGCAAAACGCTGACTTTAATTCTGTCTCACTCTCTGCCAAGCCCCAAACTAAATATCTAGACATCTATATTGACGAAAAAACTTAGTTGGTACTAGCATGTTGACGCGCTTTGCAATAGGGTCAGAAGGCTAATTTATATATTCAAGAATCTTCGCCACTCTGCAAATGTGGATACGATACGATATGAAAGGTAGACAAAGAGCAATGCTCAAGGTCATGATGAACAAATGTAGAATGCACTCTACTGTTGACCTCTACAAAGGGTGTGATGTTCGAACGTTGAGGCAGTTGTTCAGGCGGGCTATGCTGGCACGTAGCGATCGTTTATATACATCTATGATCGTTCTCTTCTCTGTAACTTCCATGATTAGTCTGTGGGTTTACTTTATATGAGTTTTGGCGGGAACTTGGCCGTAGACGGTTGTCACTCCTATTTCGTCGCTTGAATAATGGTTTGAAGTGGATTTCGATTCGTAAAAGTGATGCGATTTTGTGAATTAAGGGACCGCGCGTGTAAACTACTAGAGAAAACGACGAAACAAGTGCTTTGATGTCGATATAAACCTCAAAATATTTTAATCACTTGGGTGCCTTATGAACTTGAGCGGCCGTCGTCATCAACTATCCGCTGGGTTGAGTGGTCGTCAAAATCTCCCAAGGGCTTCGCAATGTGACGCAACAGCATATTGTGAAGAAAAAGAATACCAAAATGAAGGTTCCCAAAGAAATGATAGGCTCAGAAGGGCTAGAACCCGGAGCCGTAAAGCCAGATAAAAAAATCACTTTATACTTTGCTTTTTTTGCGTAGACAGAGAAACCTAGGTTTCTCTGTCTACGTTTTTTTTGGGTTCAATTCATTTGATTTAGTTCTCTATCTATATAGTCTGTGTTTGATAATAATATTTGAAAAGTGTTCTCTTGGTTTTGTGCATAGATTACTAACTATAACATAGATTACTAACTATTGTGGATTATAATTCCAATTGCTTTTCTCTTCTAAAAATGCTAAGTCTTTGTAGGTTATCACAAAATATTTCAAATTTTAAACATGTAAGTCCTAAAAGTATCACTTTAAAATTAGTCAGACCAAACACCAGTTACGCGAATGTTATCAAATCTCAAAAATACAAGAATCAAGAAGGTGGAGAAGTTATAAAATGGATCTTATTGGTAAGGCTAATAAATTGTTACAAAAGATTAATGTTTTATTTCTTCCTCAAACCAATACAATTTATTTTTCGCTAGTGCTTATACCAATATGTGAATCTAAAATTTATATCATTGTATGTTTATTCTGGTTGTTACTTGTTTGGAGATAAACAGGATTGTAAATTCGATGTGAAATTTAATCGTAATCTTATACATACTGCTATAAATTAGTGATTTTTTTAGAGCACTAGTTGTTAGATACTAGTTAAATTAAGTTTATTGGTATTGTATAACGAGAAGGAAATAAATGGCTAGTTGCTGGAGTATTCTAAGCATGTAAATATTCCTGTGTCAAGAAGTTATCTAGAATATTCTTCACTTTAAGTAATTTATTCGAATTAATTCATAAATTTTGTTTTACTTATGTCCTAAAGTAAAATTGAGTTACATTATTCTGCTCAACCCCACTTGATGAGCAAATGACAGTTAATGCTGAGTGGTACACCACCATTTGTTTGCCCCATGTCTCCCCGGAGCCAGAAGACACTGCAATAGCTTTTAACCAGCACATGAAAAACATGCTCTCAGACCAATGATCCTTATTTTTACCTACGACAGAATGGAGAAGGTATATACATTTGTATATACCTTCTCGGGTGAGCTTTGTTTGTTTGTTTTCAAAAATGGTTTGAATGAGTGGAAAAGTATTTAAAATTTAACGGATAATACTTTGGAAAGTAGTTAACATATTAGTGTACATATACAGAAGTATCCAAATAAAGCAACCATCATAGAGCTGGTGACATGTATTCATACTAACTGTGTTATGTATAACAAATACGTGTTATATGTAATAAATATGTACTATGAGTATAACTACATAATGCTGTATACACAATTATGTGTATATGGTAAAGATATATATACAGCCATAACAAACAATCTAGACCTTGTAATAGGAAATGTAGGTAGAACAACACAATGCAAATGTATTTATTAATAAATTATGTATTTTAATTGTGTAAAAAGTGCAGTTTTATTTTGCTGATTTATTTTTGTTTAATAGTTAGTACTACATACAGCATGGTTAAGATGAGTCATAATACTTTGCATAGTGCCATTATCAAAATGAGTATGCACAACACATTCAGCACTTTTGCAGCTTTCTGAGCTTCAAACGCTGTGTTATAGACTTTTTCTTCAATTGCAAAACATTTTTTCACCACACTCAATTTTGTGCTCTTCATTAATATAGTGACCCATTAAAAGGTGATAAAATGGAAACACTGTTACTGATTTATGAGGACAATCAAACATGCATTGAGGAGGGAAGTGAGTTGAAGGTAGCGAGCTGATGATAAACAAATGAAAGATGCAGTATGCTCTATCTGGACGATTTTTTAGTAAACTGTTTCGCTCAAAGTGGTTTGATGCTTAAACCTGAGTCACCTAAAGGAATTTATTTGCAAGAAAGTTGTATAAAACTTGACTTTGCATCAATGTTGCATAAAACTGTTGGATGTTATATACAAAGTCATACAAAACGGATTCTACTGTAAATTGTTTTTTTTTTTAGGAATTACCTAATACTAAGTATACTGCCTACCTGCAAGTACAACTTGAAAAACGATTTTTAAAACTATTTTGATGATTTTGAAAATATGTGTTTCTTGGTCTATTTATTAATAAATAATATGTTTTAAAATATTTTGTTTTAAGCAATGTTATAAGCAATGAATTTAATAAAATATTGACTTCTTAATTTTTTCTAGTAACAGTTGCAAGGCATTTATTGAGTGTGCGACAATAGAAATTCATAAGAGCAGACGAAGATTATATGAAATTTACTATGAAAAATCATATAATCTTTCAGATACTTCTAGAGAATATGTTAAAAATTATTCTAAAATGTTTAAAAGACATCCACAGACAAATCTTTACATATTAGCAACAAAATTAAGACCGCAAAAAATAAAATTAAAATGATGTGGAGTATAATGAATAGTAAAACTGGTAAAGAAAAACGTTACACAAATTATCAATTGAAAATTAATAATGAATTGACTAGATCTAATCAAGAAGTTGAAGCGGTGTTTGAGTAATATTTCACTGATATTCCTATTTTGACAACTAAGTCATTGAATTGTTCTCCAACTGTATCCGATATGTTACTCAAACAAAATTTTAATACCTGTTTAAAACAATTTCGATTTGAAAAAGTACTACCACAGGATACTGTAAAATATTTCAAAACCTTGGACGTAAAGGAAAACGCAGATTTTAATTGCACCTCATCTTACTATATATTATTTTTAATACTAGTGTTGAATATGGTGTGTTTCCTGATTTAATGAAACATAGTAACATTATACCTTTATTTAAATCTGGTAGTACATTGGACTCTGATAATTTCAAACCTATTTCTGTACTACCAAGTCTCAGTAAAATTTTTGAAAAGATAATTTTAGATCAATTATTTTTTTTTTATAAAAATAAATTACTCCATCAAAATCAAAAAAAGTTTGGTTTCACAAGGGGTCGCTCGACGACTGACATAGGTGTCGAGTTTATGAAATATATTTTTAATGTTTACGAGAGTTCACAAGATGCCTTAGGTATTTTTTGTGATCTTTCCAAGGCTTTCGATCGTGTTCATGATAATATATTAATCAGGAAACTACAACATTGTCAAAAATATTGCGCTTAGATATATTTTTACATATTAAGTAACAGCACTGAAAAAGTTATCAATGGTAAAGGTTCCTTTGGATCAGTAGTATCAATTGCCGTTTTTTAGGGCTCAATTGTTGGCCCATTCTGTTCATGTTCTTTGACTTACCTTATCTTATAGGGGACAATCACTATGTAGTATTATTTACTGACAAATGACAGTCAAATAATTGTGACAATGTAAATAATGCTTTATCGAAATTAGTAAATTGGTTTACGCCAGTAATTTGCTCTTAAATGGCAATAAAAAAATGTATTAAATTTACAATACCGAATATTAAACATTCAAATACCAATGTGCTCTTAAATGAGAGTTCTGTCTTGTGGATACCACTATTTTTCTAGGTATTACTATAATGATATAGGATAATAATATGTCAATTTTAGCAGGCTGATTTAGTTCTGCAGCATATGCTTTATGAAAGATAAGAATTGAGCTGTCTCACCAATGTTGAGACAGCTCAATTAGTTTATTTTAGTTATCTTCCCAGGACAGAGGTTTTTCTCAGACCAGTGGTAAAAAAAATGACTTTCAAGAAGTATTATGCAATAATCTATATTAAATAAAAGAATCAATTCATTAAATGAAATAAAATGAAAAAAAAACATACTGCCAATGTCAAACACATAATAGTCTGTTTTGAAACTGTCACATAGTGTAGTAATTGTCACCAAAAAATTAAAATGGTGGCAACAAATAATTATCACTTAATTTTGTGTTTTTTTTTTAACTAAAATAAGGGTGACAAACAAGTCACATGATCACAAGACACAGTCTACCTGATGATTATACAACCATGGGCCATAGTGGATGCTATGGCCCATGGTTCTACATTTACCGATTAAGATTTAAAATGATTAAGATTTAAAAATTTGCATATTGATGCAAAGATTTGTTCTAAACAAGGTGCACAACACAATTTTTTGAGCCCTTGTCAGGAAGCCTTCTGCCTTCTGCCATCATAAATAAATTATAAAATATAAATTACAGATGATTCCTGTGACTTCATTTGGGCTAGGCTGCTGGCAGGTGTATCGTTTGCGATGGAAATTAGAATTGATTGATATGTTGCAGGCAAAATCCAATGCAACCCCAGTAAATATTCCTAATAAGTAATGAATTTTTTAAAATATGTCTTCATTGCCAAATTTATACAATTGTGCATTATAATTTACCTACTGGTTTCAGCTTTGAATTACTTGAAAAGATGGAATACATGCCAGTTAAAGTCCGAGGACAATTTCTTCATGACAAAGAGATCCTTATTGGTCCTAGAGCACTTATAGAACATAATACGGCATTACCAAGAACAGGGACTCTAATTTCAGACCCAAAGAAAAATCAAGGATGGCTAGTGATTACTCCTTTCAAACTCTCGGAAACAGGGTAAGCTTATTGGAACATTATGTATTTTATATTTTAGTTTGCTTGCTAAATGTTGATTCATTCTTTTCAGAGATATTATATTAGTTAATAGGGGTTGGATTCCCCAAAGTCTTCGTCCTAAAGATAAACGACAGCAGTCAATGGTAAAGGATGAAATAGAGTTAACAGGTGTGGTAAGATTGACAGAAAACCGTGGACCTTTTATGCCAAAAAATCACCCAGAAAAGGGGTCCTGGTTTTATAGGTGAGTAGTAAGTGTTTCGACTTAAGTATATCTATACTCAAACCTAAGCCATGGTAGCTCAGATGGTTAACGCTCGCTGTAAATTTCATAGTACACGAGCAAATCGGGTTCGATCCCCGCCAGCACCAATGTAATTGGTAATTTCAATTTTAAGTGCTGATTTATCACGTGCTCGGCGATGAAGGAAAACATCATGAGGAAACCCGCATGTCTGAGAAATAAGAAAAGAAATTATTTCGAAGACATGTATATGTATGTTCGCCAACACGCATTGGGGCAGCGCGGTGGACAATTCCTTGCCCTAAAACCCTCAGAATGAGTGGAGGCCAGGAGTGGAATGTATATAGGTTGTAAGTTTAACTCAACCTAATCTAAGAAATACATTTTGACAGCTGTCTGACTTATTAAACTAGGCATGCCAACCAAAAAATCAGAATGTAGGTACAATATTCGATTCTTAAAAAAAATTGATATTGATTCTTTAGAGTTGATAATCATTTACAGTTTTGTTTCGATTCATACCAGAATAAATTAGAAGCAGATAATTTAAAAGATAATTTAAAACACAAGATTTATCAGTTTCTTCATATTTATTGTTACTGCTTATGTCTAGAGGCAAAGCTAATAATTTATTATTTCAAGCAAAGAATAAGCTTTGAACTAGATAAAAAATTTAAAAGATTAAAACTATATTAAGAATAAATTTATTCAATTACTTTAACTATAACTAGTTCAGCTATTGTTGTTTAGATTAATTATTATTTGATTTTTAATAATGTTAAAATAATATATATATATATATAATTTTTTGTGTGTTGTGGAGTTAATATTTCATCTTCAGAAAATGTCATATATTTTTGTATATTAGCAGGACAGAGATTTTTTATATCCTGGCGCATACGTACATCGGCTATTTAAAATATCAGAAGCTTCATTAATCATGATAATAAATTTTACAGTAGCAGAGCAATCACAAAACTTATGTAATCTAAGAATATCATTGCAATATAGAAGAGCATCTACTACTGATCTACTAACTAACTGGAGCTAGCCTAACTTTCATCTTTTTTTTTTTGCTGTAATAAACATGTGCTTGTCTAATTTCGTTAGCAAGGTATAAACCTTTTTGCTCTTGTATTTCATGCAATAATAACTAATAATAGATAATCAAATTAAATTTTACTGCCATCTTCCTCAACTAAAATTTTATAATCACCCCGAGTATTTCTTATAAGATTAATCTTGTGATACGGATCATAAAGAAGATTAATTATTCTTGTATTTTTGAATTTAAAATATGGCTTTAAGTATTAAATTAAAAAAAACACACCCTAAACTAGTCGCCATGCTAATGTTGCTAGCGGCCCCATCAAAAGTTTAACCGCAAACAAAAATATTAATATTATAAAGCTTTTCTATTGCTAATTTCAAAAGTAGCTTGTTGTTCACCAGGCATAGACATAGTTTATTTTAGTTTAGTTTACGACGGGCTGTTTTCCGCAACTCCACGTCTAAGCGCGTATTTTGCGTGTGGGTAGGAATAATGTGGTTATTCGAGCCATGATATTTTCCCGAAGAAGTTCAACAGTCCTTTGATGTATGCCGGCGTGCCGAGATGTTTAGCCCTGTATGAAGCGACTTCTGGACATGTCAGTAACACGTGAGCCGCCGTTTCTTCCTTTCCCATGCATGCCTTGCACAGGGGGCTATCAGTAACACCTATGGTAAACAAATGTTTGTTAAAAGAGCCATGTCCTGTGATAGCATTTGTTACTATCCTGTTCTGTGCTTGTTCAGTCTTATTAGAACCTTGGTTAGACGACTGTTTATTTCAGGCTGGGCCTCCCTAGCTTGTCTACTAAATTTTTCCAAAGCTGGGTCTGTACATTATTGAAGTATATAATAATAGTATAGAACATAGCCGAAGGGGATTGGTATTATAGGTTCTGGCCCTATAGTTGCCAGAGCCGATCCCCTTCTGGCCAGTTCATCTGCTGCATCGTTGCCTCTAGATCCACTGTGTCTCTTGATCCATTGCAGAGTCACATTGTTGTGCATGCCTCATTCAATTGTTGATAGCACTCATATATCAGTCCCGAGTTCGCCACATTGCAACTCAGAGCTTGTAGTACCGCCATACTGTCGGTCAGTATTCTGATGGAGAAGTCTTTCACCTTCTTAGCATCTACTGCTATGGCTGCTTGGATGATACCCATGCATTCAGCATTAGTTTTTAACTTCAGTTTTTTAGTTTTTGGTTTTAGTATAGCATTTAACCAAGCGACTATCGCAGCTATGTAAAGGAACATGTAGCCACAATTCCATTAAGGGAACAAATAACTTTTTCCGTCGCTTTGAACACAACGGTTTGTTTGTCAGTAATGATAACTGAATTTCGTTGAGGTAGTTTAACGTTACATAATCTTCCATAACAATAATACGTATTCCCACTTTACTCTGGAAACAAACAAGATTTTTGAAGCAGAAAACGTCAAATGCCATCCATTCTATCAGCCCTGATCTGACCCCTAACAGTTTTCTCACATATTAAGAGAACCAGGCGTTATTTTGCGGAAATCTATTATATTAGAGATAATTGCACATTTTCCGAGATAAGAAGATTTATCGTATGGCCATCGGTGTTGGAAAACCAAGAAAAAGCAATCGGAACATACAAATTTGTAATTTCAACTGTGTTTTATTTTAGTCTGAAATTACTGCTATAAACTTAATTACATTAATTCTAATGAAGAATATATCAAACCAATAATATAAAAACAGATTTAATTTTTGCCTGTATGTAGTGTTTTTCTATTCCCGATATTTTAAGTTTAGTCCTCGTACGCGTAATTTTGAATTTATTTATAGTCGTTGCCTTAGAGTCAACGCTATTCTTTAGTGTTACAGTTACAGCCTAACAAAAGTTCATCTCTGAACAAAGGCCTCTGCTTCACACGGTGATTTTTGCCATAGTTACCACATTAGGCAGGCGGCTTGTCAACCACAGTTTTAATTCTTAGTTGATATTAAGAAGTTGTTGCTACCCACCTCCTGATTCAGTCCCCTTTTGTCGCCGCTTACGGCGCCCACGGGGTGATACGGCTTATACACCGACACTTCACGGCCAACGCTCTCAGTGATAATTAACTATCGTCCTTTTACAATTCAAACAGAGTTATAACTTCATTTAAATTTTCTTCAAGTTGAGTATAAATCTGATAGAGTGAAATAGATATATAAAATGTATTGATGGCCGCAAACTGGCTTGCGCTGCGTTAGTTTGTTCTGAAGAGGCAAGCTAGATGGACATCGAGGTTGTTGTGTCGGTTACAACATTTTGGTTAAGTTATTTTTGTTATAAATGCAAGAGAACAAGTGAAAGAAAACGAAATATACAGTAAAGAAGATTGTGGATGTTAAAAACATACACACAGTTTACATTCGTTATTAGTATTAGAATTGGTTTGGGGACAAAACGGTGGACTTACTGACCTTTGCCTCTGTGTACAAAAAGGGCTCAATAACAGACTTAAATAAAATATTTTTTACTTATTTATTTAACGTTGTAATTATACATGATAAAGAGGATATAATATGGTACAACATAAGCTTAATGAAAACTTTACCGTGTACCACAAGCCGCCGACATTAAAAATTTTACATATAATAGATAGTATTAGAGAATACCTTTTAAATAGAGATGGGATGTATCCCTTATCACACTTTTAAATTCAAATTATATTTTTATAATCTTTGCAGAGACCTACATCAAATGAGCGCTCATCTTGGATCCTTACCGGTATGGCTGGACGCCCGAGGCATACCTGACCCGCCCGAAGGATGGCCAATACCCAATCAGACCAGAGTTACATTAAGGAATGAACATTTCTCTTATATTGTCACCTGGTATTCACTATCTGGATTCACCGCGGTCATGTGGCATAGGTACTTTATACGAAAGCTGCCTCTTTTATAAGCATAATAAGTAGTAATTTCTGCAGAAAATAAAATTAAAACTGATATTATTTAGAAATGTATTATATTAAACTTGCTACAAATATGTATTTATATTAAATTAATTGTTAACCTTGTAGTTAATGCAGAAAATATAACAATTTAATTCTATAATTTATTTTATTCAAATTTCAACATATCAGTGAAGTCATAACGACATCTCAAGTGGACCAGAAACTTAAGAAGCCGACGTCAACCCGGAATCGGTTGATAGATCAAGTCATATAATAATTAACAGAAAAATGTTAAAAAAAATTGCTATGTATTTTAAAATTTACGAGCATATATAAAAAAAATCGAGAAAATCTACATCAATTTTCTCTTTGCTATGGAATCCTGAATAATGCTTCTGAAAATGGTGCTTAAAATTTACAGATTTTAAGCAAGTTTTCAAATTTACATATTTTTGTTTACTACACGTTAGGCAAGAAACTTTAAAAGTTATCGCATTTAATAAGAATTCTAAAATGGTATCATACTAGAAAGGATATTTGTTAAATTATTTAAAAACATTTAAAAGAAGGTTTTCCTTACCTGTCTAAAATGATTTTTGTGCATCCCAAGGTTTTCCTTAAATATGTTACTTAAGATTCTAGTTTGAGGGAAACGGTGGGAACCAGTTGACGAAGTGTGAGCGATAGACGCTAACGTGACAGACAGTAATTTTACGTAGTTTGAGCGTGACATATAGTGACACTACTTTTTCACTGTCGCACACACAATTAAGTTCAGTAAGTTACGCTCCTTCGTTTACTGCACGTCTTTCTATACTCATTCGTGCTGATTTCGGACTGACCCATAGAAATATAAACAACAGGAGAAGTGGCAAGGGGGCGTGTCTGTGTCCGCGCGCAATGATCAAAATGCTCAGCTTCTATACAAATGGCCGTCCATGCGAATAAGTGCGCTGTCGACCGTCATCGTGAAATATCAGAATACCATGTTGTTCAGTGGTTTCTTGTAAAAACCGAAGCTAAAACAAAAATATTATTTATGCAGATATATGGGGTAGTACCGCCGCTGTATCTTGCGACAAGCTAGTTATGTGCTTGTGTAGATCCACTATCGACAATAATGTGGATTGGTGAATTATTATCATAGTTTATTCTCCAATTTGTCAACCGTTTCAACCCGGAACCGACGTGACACAATGTTTTTTACTTATTTTCATTATTTTACAGCAACTACTACGCTGAATGCGTAACCAACGGTCGTGAAGTAAGTTGATTAAATTTTAGGTTATTATTAAATTTTTATCTACATATTAATTACTTTTATTACACTATTCTCTGGACATATGGTATTTTATTTATTTTATATTCAGGGCCCAAAATTTTAGTACAATTTTGGTATAAATGAAACAATCGTTAACTTTCCAATTTAGTCAATCACTAACGTATATGTAAAATAAATGGCTTTTTTACAGCACAACGATAGTGACCGATATTTTCGTGTGAGTAAGTGGCACGGTGAATGGTAAATGCAAGCTGTGCTTTCAGAGATATGGTTTAAAATTGATTGTGTAGTACGTTCTTACTTACTTACTTATCTTCACGCACAATCCCTAACGGGGTAGCCAGAGAGAACAGATCGCCAAGTGTCACGATCCTTACATACCTCTTTCGCTTCTTTCAGGTTCATTAACTTCTTCATACATGCACGTCTAGGTATCCGAGTACTCTTGACCCTCCCCTCTTCGAGCAATTTGCTCACATGGTCTTCGAAAGTTAGTCTCGGTCTACCTCGACACCTTTTAATATTTACTTTCGCTCTATATATTTTCTTCACCATTCGGTCTTCACTCATTCGTTCAACGTGCCCAAACCATTGGAGTACGCCCCTATCAATTTTTGTGATAAGGTCATCTTTCAATCCTGCCATATTGCGAATCTCTTCGTTTCGCTTTCGGTCGGCTAAGGTAACGCCACACATTTTACGAAGAGATCGCATCTCCACTGCATTCAACTTGCTTTTATGCTTCTTCTGGCATACCCAGGTTTCGCTGCCATATAACAAAGTCGGTACCAACACTGCATTATGTATTGCAAAGCGTGCACTCTTCACCACGCCTTGCCTTTTTACTAATGCATTCAGGGCACCATTGACTTTGTTTCCAGCAGCGACACGCCTATCCACATCTAAATCACATCTTCCATCCCGGCTGAAAGCACTCCCCAAGTATACAATTTCATTTACCTGTTCTAGACATTCCTGATTTACCCATATTTCACATTTCGTTCTCTCTTCGTCCTTTTCAAATACCAGAACCTTAGTTTTATTAGCATTCAAACGGAGACCTTTAATTTCACATTCCTCTTTCATACACGTGACTAATGCCTGCAGTTCTGCTTCTGATGGTGCAATAAGCACTGCATCATCAGCATACAGCAGACAATTAACTTTTATGTCACCCAATTTCACACCCAAACAGCTATTTTTCAGCTTCTGTAAACAGCTGTCGAGAGCTGTATGAACAGCCAGGAAGACATGACACAACCCTGTTTTACACCCGCTTGGACGCTAAACATGGGTGACAGGTCATGTCCTACCCGCACACAGGCTTTACAGTCATAGTAAAGTGACTGCACAGCCCTTAACAATCGACCATCCACACCATATCCCGGCAACAGTTCCCACATTTTCTTCCTTATAACCCTATCAAATGCTTTCTCCAGATCCACAAAAGCACAGAAAATCTTCTGGTTAACACTCAGAAGCTTCTCCGTGATCATGCGGAGAGAAAACATTTGATCCGTGCATCCTCTTCCAGGTCTAAATCCGCATTGTGCCTCCCATAAGAATCTTTCCGATTTCTCTTGCATCCTACTTGTCAAAACCTTCGAGTAAACTTTACTTGCTAAACTGGTCAAGCTGATCGCCCGATAGCACCCGCAGTCAAAATGTGAACCTTTACCTTTATATAAAGGCACAATGACCGCGGATCGCCAATCATCCGGGAAATCTCCCGTCCGCCAGCACAAATTGCACAGCAGATGGAAGCTGTCCCAGACGCGAGGCCCACCGTACTTGACCATTTCAGCAGTAACTCTGTCTAGTCCCGCAGCCTTACCACATTTCAAATTTGAATCGCACGTTCAATTTCTTTCATGCTGATGACCTCAGTGTCATCGAGGTCCGTGTCTGGCGTGCCAGTCACGGCGTCACCCCCGGATCCTTCACTAAGATCATGACACGCATACATTTCTCTATAAAATTCACTCCATCGCTGCATGACGTCCGATTTTTCTGAGAGGACGTCATTGGTTCTCGAAAGCACTGTTCATTCTTAAGGCTGTCGCACCACTCCGGGACCTTCCAACCTCTTTCCAGAAGAGTTTGGAGTTTTCCCTAAAGTTGTGCGACAACCTCTCGTCCGCTTCTATTCTACACCTTTCACGTACTTCCTCAATCAATGTTTTCGCATGAACTTTCTGCAACTTATATCTTTCTTTCATCTTCTCTCTCATATGCTCATCGTTACTAGAGGCCAAGTAGTCTAACCATGCTTTTTTCTTCTTTTTTACAGCTTCTCTCACTTCATCATTCCACCATGCATCTCTTCTTTTCTTCTTCTTGTAAGGTGTAGTACGTTCTGATTTATAAAATGCGAGTGTGTGCGCGACTGTGTATCTATTGCTTTTACTGATGTGCATATGTAGTAGTTGGCGCGTGGTAGGGGCCAACTGAAGACACCGGGTTCCGATACATTTTCAACTACTGAGCATATCTCCTTATTTCTTATATCTATGGACTAACCACATTGCTCGGACTAACAACATTTAGATTTGGCCTATTTAGTTTCTCTTTAAGACGACGTTTGCTTTCCCGTGGATTATCGTTGACAGTGCCTGATTTAGAGTTCTGACAGCCCTGTGTTAACTATGAACATGCCCCCCATACCGGTCTGTTCCATCTTGGCTTGCACATCCCACGAATATTTTTACAAAATTTTTATATTTTACTAGCTTTCGACCCTGCGGTTTCGCCCACATTAAATCAAATTTTCCTGAGAGTAAGTGTCGACCATCGCCCTTATAAAAGGAGTAAGCTCGTTTCTTGGGTTTCTCTGCGTGATTAACTTAGAAATGAGGATATCCGCTGAAGAAGCAAAGTGACCGATATAGCCTAACGGATTAGTACTGATAATAGAAGAAGAAGACTGATAACCGATAGGGGAAAAAGGTCCTCGAGTGGCAACCTCGTACCGGTAGGCGAAGTAAAGTGTCCCCCCACTAGATGGAGTGACAACCTAGTAAGGTATACAGGAAGTCGATGGATGCAGGTGGTTCAGGACCGTGCTTTGTGCCATTCCGTGGGGGACGGCCTATGTTCAGCAGTGTACTTGATGAAGATGAAGCTCGTTTCTTTAAGGTCTCTAAATCGTATCGGTCCGATAGTCGCCGGTGGTAGATGGTTTCACAAAGAAGTCTTGCAAGGAAGAAAACTCCTAGTAAATCGCAAAGTAATGGTGGACCGTCAAGCATCCAGATGGTGTGGATGGTACCGTGAGTTATGTCTCTACGTGCGTTGATCGAATTTGGCGGCCGGAAATAATCTGAACAATTTGTCTAAGTACTCCCCACGGAAAATGTGAGGGTTGCAACGTCTTCGCAGCGCCAGTGAATCGAATCGATCAGACAGAACTCGGTCGTCGACGATTCGAGCCACTAATCGGTGGATGCGGTCAATGCGGCACTGGGGTGCCTCAGTTCAGAAATGAGAACAGTACTCCATGTGAGGGCGAACTTGCGCCTTCTAAAGTTGCAAACGGTGTGCTTGCATGAAATACTGTCCCGCTTAGCTGAGCACGCCATGCTTTTTGATGCCAATTTAGCCTTCCCCTCTGAGTGACCGCGAAACTGCACGTAATTCAAGTATATCTCGATGGAGAATACCCAAACAGATGGATAGAGCAGTCTGATACAGTCTCGTGGGCAGCCCGTTCACCTGATTTGAATCCTTTACATTTTTTTTCGGGGGATCCGTCAAAGAAAAAAATCTTTTAAAACCGATTGAAAATGTAGCTGAGCTACTGCAAGGACTAATTGAAGCGGCTGAATTTGTAAATAATGGTAGTTTCGCTCGTCTGATAATCCGATCCTTTTTTAACCATTCGTTGCCAAGGACTCGGTTTTTTACAATTGCATACTGGTGGCCTAGAACTGGATAATATTCAAAAATACAACCAAAAAAATTTAAATTGCAAGTTATCAGTCACTTTGAATATTGTTTTACGCCATAAAACCGTGTCAAATATTTAGAATTATTAATTAGGTAGTGTTTTTTCTTTCAATATTTCTTTCATCTTGTTATAACGTGTGTTTCCATGAAACTATGACATCCCTAATGCCACTATTTTCCCAAAATATTCATTGCATTGATATTCCTTTTCTGCCCATTTCTTTTGTGACAGCTTTATGCATATACTTTTTAATTTCTTCGGAATAATATGAACCATCGACAGGCGTATCACAGGTCTCCTGGTTTTGATTAAAACTACTTTTACGGATTTTATCGCGTTTAATTTGAATTTGAATTATTTTATTTTTAATTCCCGACGTTTCGGGTGCTTTCCAGCACCCATGGACACGGAGGACTGAGGTGACTGACGTCCTGATGTCATTGTTAAACCCGGAGTACCTTCAGCTTTTTTAATTATTGTTTATGGTCCGATCTATGCAAAATGAACTATGTCTTGAGGTCTTGCAGTGATATGCTTGGGTTTAGTTTTAATTTTATTGATTATAGGGTCCCAAGCAGATGGTAGTACCCAGCCTCCTTCTCTATTCAAATTAGGATGGTTTTTAATTTCAATAGCCTCACGTATCATCCTTGATAGGAATCGGTGTTCTTTCGCGAGGATTTGTGGTCTATCAAATCTGATGTAATGGTTGGGGCCGTCTAGGATATGATCACACACTGCAGACTTCCCGGAACGTTGATGCTTCACATCAGCTATATCTTCTTTTACGCGGGTTTTAATTGATCTTTTTGTTTGTCCTATATAAGAGGACCACATTCACAATCAAGCTTGTACACTCCTGCATCTTGTAGAGGAATATGACACTTGACGGATGGTAGGAACTGACTAATGTTCTTCGGCGGCTTGTAGAATGTTCTAATAGAAGCTTGCTTCAAGATATAGCCAATCTTGTCTGTGACACCTCTGACATATGGTAGTACATCAGGCACACGCTCGACTGTGGCCGGCTTCACTTGGTCACTGTGACGTAGGCGCGGGACCCGAAGCTTGTTGTCGTGCAGAACTTGCTTGACATGCTGAAGCTCGGCGGCCAGGTGTTTGCTGTCACAGATCCCTCGTGCTTTCTGTAACAAAGATTTGCCCACGGTAGCTAACTGTGAAGAATGGTGGTGAGATTAACCGTTTAAATATCGGTTTGTATGGGTCTAGGAAACGTCGGGAATTAAAAATAAAAATAATTCAAATTCAAATTAAACGCGATAAAATCCGTAAAAGTAGTTTTAATCAATGTGTAGTGTTCGCGTAAATATAAGAAATCTCCTGTTTTTTTTCTTCGGAGTAGTATGATCCACCGACAGACTGAGAATCGGGTAGATCCTCTGGCGTATCACAGGTCTCCTGATTTTTTTTTTGGAGTAGTATGAACCACTGACAGGCTGAAAATCGGGTTGATCCTCTGGGCGTATCACAGCAGGTCTCCTATTTTTTTTCCTTTAGAGTAGTATGATCCATCGACAGGCTGAGAATCGGGTAGATTTTCTTGCGTATCAGAGGTTTCCTGGCTATCAGTTGACAGCCTAGCTTTCTTTGGCAAAGATTTATACTCTCCGATTCAGAATAAACATTTCGTGTTTCTATAATGAAGGTATTATTGTTGACTTTGTGCAGATCTGTAAAATAAATTCGTAAGAAAGTGAAGTTACCGCAAAATAATAAAAATATTGCCTGGTACCTGTTAAAACAATATATTAAAAATAATTCTTTAAAAGTAAAAACTCAAGAGAAAGAAAAAAACAAAAACAGACTCGTACTCAATGATGTACATATAGTTACTAAATGATCACGAAGGATTGATTCCAATATATTAATTATATTTTAGTAAAATAAGGTGCTACCACCATTCTGGCGCACATATATTTTGTGTGAAAAATCTACTTCAAGCCAAAAATCAATTTTTTACTTACCCGTTTCAAAACAAAAATATTAATTCATTCAAATTGTTTTGATTAACAATGAAGAAGTTTAATTTCCAGAACTAGTTTGAAATCTTTTTACTCTCACTAAAATTCGCTTCCAACACCTTAAAATGGGCTTCTCGCCACGTAAGATGCATCCTCCTCATTCGTACGGCCGACGACTCGCCATGCGAGTCTCTTATGATCTGATGCACTGGGACACAAACGGACAAGTTCCTGACTGCTACTGAAAATTTCTTGACAGAATAATCTAAGAACTCCTTTAGGCCTTTATGACCTTCGGTCGGACCCTACCGGTATTCTTCAACACGTGAACGGGAACACGGGAACGGCTGTTTGGCAAGTATGTCAAAACAAAATATAAGAAAAAAAAATAGGTCTAACTACTCCGGTCGAATTAATATAACGATGTCCGGTGGTTTAAATTTTCACTTTAACCAACTCTAGCCTTTAGCGGAATTACAGTTTACTACCATTTTTGCTCTGTTGAAAATCAGCATAAACTAGATCTATACATATGTTTAAATACAGCAACCAGTGCAAAATTAACAGTCATCTTCATCATCATCATTATAGCTCTTCACAAGTCCACTGCTGAACATAGACCTCCCCCAAAGAATGCCTGATATAAGAGCTGAATCTGCCACAATACAATGCGATTCATTTAAGAGTAGGAACGTCAATGACCTCAAATGAACGTGAACTGTATGTACGGTTTTTTTATAGGATAGGGTGACAAACGGGCACACAGTCTACCTGATGGTAAGTGGTTGCTGTGGCCCATAGGCATCTACATCGATACTCGATTACGAGTCAAAATGCGGATGCGTTGTCACCCGTACGGACTAAGATGGAATGCCTCGTTTCCAGTAAAAAGGGTCTCCGGTTCTCTATACTCACCATACGAAACACAGCAGCATTAAGCTACTATTGCACGCTGGTATTCTGTGAGAGCGTGGTCCTTCCCCGGTCGAGCCGACCCATTCGTGCTACAACTATACTACTAATATAACTGCAGCATGGCTCTACCACGTATGTATGTTTAAAAAAAAGGTTTTCAAAGAAAATAATTTATGTATTAATATTTTTTCGCCTTCATCTAATTGAGTCTTAGTATTACCAAATCTATTGAACTCATAATCATTTTTATCAATGTAATCGCCATGTCTAATCCATCTATTCCGCCTCAGCCACCAGGTTCGAATTGCTCTGATCCTAACTTAATTTTATCTCCAACAACTTATATTGAAATTTCATTTTAGAAAACCATGGCAGTCGTCATTATCTTAATTTTTTATTTTAACTTCAAAACTATTTACAATAAAAAGAATCATAAAACTAAAGAAAGGAAGAAAGAAGAGCATGCTAATTTGGTTGACTTACATAGAATTTCAATATTACTTATTTTCAGAATGGGGCAGCGATACTGGGAATATTATGACATCTAAAATTAAAGGCTAACCCCTACAAAGACAGTGATTATGAATCTCCCATTTATTTACTTCAATATTGCTTGTACACAAAAATTTTAAATTCCTCTTTCCCAATAATCTGGCATTCCTCTATAACACACATTAAATTCTTCCAATGGTCATCATCAAATCTTATATCACATATAAATAGCGATAGCTGTTCCCCGAGACTTCGTCCGCGTCATAATTATTACGATTGGATTCTGCGCGGAATCCAATTTTTTTTTTTTGCGCCCGAAGCAATTAAAGGGCTACCCTATACGTAGGGAGGCGGAAAATGCATTACGCATACCACGATAGCCGGTCTATCTTGGTTATGAGGGGCTCACTGTCCTACCGGGGACCCTAAGTGATACCCTCTAAAAACCGCCTTTGGGGACAGGCAACCGGCTGATTAAGCTCTATTGTGCCTTATCATGAGCGACCCTCTTTTGGGAAAAGAGGGCGCAGGCGGCTAAGAGCCGCTGAGGGAGTGCCTACGAAGGCAATTTAATGTTAGTTATTACAATAATTTAATTTAATTAGAGTTGGCCTGAGCCGCCAGGAGACAGTTCAGGTCGTTTGACAGTTTATTAGGCGGGTCCGAGAGAGAGTTTCTCGGCCTGCGGACACGATAGCGAGAGGGCGGTGGGGCTGCATAAGAAGCTGCCTCACGAATTAATTGATTTGGGTGCGACTCTGAGACTTTGAAGAAGTTCTCAGAGAGTTTTTTAAGGAATTGTTGAATTGTTGGGAGCTCTAAGTCCCGATGAAGGTCGGCATTACGGACGTACCAAGGTGCGTTCGCAGCTCGACGGCAGAAGAGGTTCTGAACTATTTGGAGTTCATTTATAATGTTAGGGTTTGCGTGGGCAAAGATGGGGCCCGCGTAGGACATGACTGGTCGTATACAGACCTTGTAAAGGGTACGCTTGTTTCGAAGGGACATTTTACTGTGTCGGCCCAACATACTGTTGAGCCTACTCAGATAAAACCGTGCGTGACGGGTTACTCTTTTGACGTGGGGCCTGAAAGTAAGCCCTGTGTCTAGAGTGACACCTAAATATTTGGCGGTCGTATGCCAGGGGACAGGGGTCCCTAGCATACGTACGTCTACGTGTCGTCTGCGAAGAAGGAGAGTTGAACACCTTTCGACGGGATGGGAATGTCGTTGGTGAACAGGATGTACAGCAGAGGAGCAAGTCCTGAGCCCTGAGGGACACCAGCCTTGATTGTTCGCTGTGAAGAAAGCGTGCCTTCGTGTCTAAAACGAAAGGTACGATGTTTTAAATAGGAGGCCACGAGACGAACTAGACGATCGGGGAGACCTATTTTGTATAGCTTGTAGATGAGGCCTGTGTGCCAGACTCTATCGAAAGCTTTAGCTATGTCGAAAAAGACCGCGATGGTCTTATGACGACGAGGATAGAAACCGCTGAGGATATATTCCACAATGCGGTGAACTTGTTGGGGACATGAGTGTTTGGCTCGGAAGCCGAATTGATGGGGAATGATAAGAGGATCGCCGTCTGTGGGAAACAGATAGCGCCTCATACGCGTTTGGATGACTCTTTCGAAGAGCTTGCCCATTGCCTTGAGGAGGCTAATGGGGCGATGACTGGAGGGGGAGGTTGAGAGGCATGCCTGGCTTGGGAATTCCAATCACAGTAGCCTCTTTCCATGTAGTGGGGAAATAACTGAGGTTGAAGCAGGCGTTGAAGATAATAGATAGAAAGGTTAACACCTGCTCAGGAAAGTGTTTTAGGGCTTGGTTGGAGATGCCATCCACGCCCGGAGCCTTTTTGGGCTTAAGTCCTTTGATGAGGGATGAAATCTCATCATTGGACACAGAGATAGGTTCGGAGGCCGTAGCGGGTGAGTTCCGGCGGCGGACCTCATCCTCCACTGCCTGGACGTGAGAGGGGTCGACGGGTTGAGAACTAGGAGAGCATTGAGCGGCAATGCTATCTGCAAAGCACTCAGCCTTTTCCTCATCCTCGAAGGCAACCGTGCCGTCGGGACGGGAGAGAGGGGGGAGTGTGGGTGATAGCGTCTATGCGGAGGGCTCTAGCCATCTGATAGTACGCTGTGTGAGATGGAGAGATATTCTCCATGAGCTTACTCTTTTCGAGGTCTCGAAATTCAGAGAGGCGGAAGCGGAGTTTTCGTTGAAGACGATTGGCCGCGCGCCTATATTCGGGGGTGGGGTATTTTGCTGCTCTCCGGAAAGCAGCTTTTTTTGGCTTTTAATAGGTTGCTAATATGTAGGGGAAGCCCACTATTGTTAGCAACCGGGACGACCCTTTCGTTCTCCTTAAGGGAGGATTTAATAAGGGTGGAGAGTGAATCGACCGCGGTGTCGATTTTTTCGGGAGTATCTAAGTCCGACGGTAGGGAGGTGGTAGAGTCCTGTGAGTCCAAAGCTTTGGCTAGGGACTCCTTGAATCCCTTCCAGTTAGTGAAGGTTTTCGTGTGTGTTGGGGGAGGTGGCTGATTGCCAAGAATGAGGGAGACCGGTCGGTGATCTGATCCTAGATCGTCTAGTGTCTCGATTGCTCTGAGGTTGAGAGAAACTCCTTAGAGTAACGCAAAATCTAACACATCGGAGGCGTGATCGGTGTTATCGGGAAAGTGAGTAACACCGAGAGGACTATGGACGGTAATATCAAGAGACTGCGTGATATCGAGCAGTATCTTGCCACTAGGGGACGTAGTGCGGCATGTCCATTCAGTATACTTGGAGTTAAAATCTCCAAACATAATGACTGAATTGCCTAAAGATAAAATGGCCTCAAAATCTTTTTTGAGGGGATAGGTTCCTGAAGGGATGTAACAGGAGGCTATGAGGATGGATTGATGTCCAGTCATAGCTAGCCCGCATACCGCGGCTTCCATGTTGGTAAGCTGCGGAGTAGAAATGGGCGAGCAATGAAGTGTCTTCCTGTAATAGATGGCCGTTCCGCCGCCTCGGCGGTCGGGTCTGTCGTTACGAAGAAGAGAGAAGTTTTTAATAGAAAGGCCTCTAGTGTCCTTAGCTTTGAGATTAGTTTCCTGTAGGAGGAGGAAATCGACTTCACTGATTCGAGCAACAATATGAAATGATACAAGCGATAAACCCTTAGGTTTGATACGACCGTGAGATCTTGGTAGGTTAATTTGCTCAGTCATTGAAGTTAAGTTAATTAAGTTAACTTAACTTACAACGCTAACAGAAGGTTATTGTGTTCTGCAAGAACGAGAAGGCATTCTTGGGGGGACTTCGCCGCGCGCAGTTTGCGTGATACAACGGTTATTTCCCTAACATCGATATTCCTAATAGCGGAATATAGCGTGTTGTAGTCGTCGAGTGTGGGCTCTGCTTCATGTGCGTACGAGGTTGTCCGCGGTGGGTCTGCCTTTTTGGGCCCCCAGGGAAAGACTGGAGGCTGCATTGGCTTGGTGAAGCCCGGAGGGGGGCCGAATTATGCCCTGAGGGGGCCTAGTGGGACCCTGAGAGGGTCGAGGGAAGCCCTGGATGGGCTGAGAAAGGCCCTGACGGGGCCGTTGTTGGAGGGCCGGGAATGAGCGGTCATTCACCGGTGGTGGAGCTTGCCTACTGGGGCGAGGTTGAGGTGCGCGTGGGCAACCCTTGTAGTTGGCCGGGTGTCCTGTCTGGTTGCACAGGACACAAGTGGGCGGGGAGTCGGCGTCTTTGGGCCGGGGACACTCTTTTGTGTTATGTGGTTCTAGGCACTTAACGCACCTGGGTGGGGCGGAGCAGTTGGCCGCCGCGTGACCATAAAGTTGGCAGCGGTGGCACTGCGCCGGGAAACCGGGCCTATGTGGGGGCTCTACCTTCACCCTTGACAGGCCACACACTGTGCGTACCTGCCGGAAGATGGCTTTAGCCTCCGGCACGTTCGATAGGATTACTAGGGCAAGGTTGTATCTCTTGCCCGTTCTGTTGTGCATTTTGTGCACTGCTTCTACGGGGAAACCTTGGGACTTAAGGTCCTCAAGGATTTCCTCGTTTGAGAACTCAAATGGGACGCCTCGGATGACGGCCCTGACTTTACGCTCTTCCGGGAGAGCGTATGTGTGGTAGGAGATTCGTTCGGCTGTGAATAGCCGGGTGATCTGACGGTAGTCCTCGATCGAGGCAGGGATGATTTTGATCGCCTCCCCGAGGTTGATGGCATGATCGTACTTGATACCTGCGTCGTAGCAGGTTTTGGATAATTGGGTGAATTTTGCCTTGTCTCTTAGGAAGACAGGGGGCGGGACTTGCTTCTTAGCAAGGACTGGAGCACAACGAGAGGCTGGTTTGGGCGGTTTGGGGATGTCTAGTGACATCAGTGGGACGGCGGCAGCGTTGAGGGCTGCGGAGGTTGTGGGAGCGGCAGGGGCCGCTGAAGTAGGGGGGTGCGTTTTAACGCGGCGCGCTTACCGTTGCGCTTGGAGGTGACGGTGGTGAAAGTGGACTCCCCGGTTCCGTCGGAGTCAGAGGACTCCGATGAACCGGAGCCTGAGGTGGTGGCGGGCCTCTTCCGGGAGGTCGGTGCCGAGGACTCGGAGCATGCGTACTCCATTTCTAAGGGGGCAGATTCTAGCGGGGCAAAGGAGTTCCTCGTTTCGAGGTAAGACGCGATTACCGGCGGCGGAAGCTGTGCCTGAGGGGCAGGGAGGGGAGCCTGGGCGGCGATGGGGGCGATGGCGGCGAGGACCGTCTCATTGCCATTTAAACCGAATTGGTTAATGAGGGCGGCGAGTGACTCAGTGAGACTGGCCATTTTGGGTCAGTAAGCTAAGCTAGGTGAGGACGGGTCCCTGTTCTCGGTAGAACAGGGACTAGATCGCGAGACGTACTACGACACACTATACACGTAATATTAGTGCAAGAACACAAGAAAATATGACAGTACAAAAAAAAATGATAAATGAAAATAAAATGACAAGTGAATATGAAAATTTAAGATGAAAAGCGGAAGTCAGTCAGACCTCCCTGCCCGAAGACAGGGGGGCAAGAACTGTAGCGAGAAAGTGACTCACCGGCAGCCTCGACGCTGTTCCGCGTGAGCAGGACAGCGGAGGCGCGTGAGAGCGAGACAGCACTACCGTACTGTACGGGAGCGCGGACCACCTGGAGACGACCGTCCGAGAACGATGCCGCCGGCGGACTGAGCACTGCGTCGGCGCTGTACAGCGCGAGCGGGACAGCGGGGGGCGCGAGAGCGGGAGAGCACTACCGTACAGGAACGAAAGCGCGGACTACCTGGATGCTACCGCTCGGAAGCGATGCCACAGGCGGAATGTGAATGTTTTTTCCAATATAAAAGTTACTCATTTATAGCATAAGCTATCTGCCAGTGAGTCCCGTCAAAATCGGTCCAGCCATAATTGAGAATAAGGAAAACATACAGACAGAAAGATAGACGACAGCCAGGCAGACAACAATTTTATATATGTTTTTTAAAGATTCGTATATACTTTCATATGTGTATATATTTAAATGCGTAGACAGAGAAACCTATAGACAAATTGACGCCTTCTTTCGCATTCGCATACGAAAAATATAGATTTATGCATACGTCTTGCATAGAAATGAGACAGAGTGGAGTGATTGTTTGTCCCTTTCTCCGTGCTGGTTTTTTATTTAGCAAACTAAACTTTGCTAAACAACTTTGACAGTTCGTAGCGATCTAAGGAGTTTACAAGTTGGTTTAAGTGAGAAAAGTATTTTGTGAGCTTTAGATTGGCGAATCTTGTTCAGTTCAGTTCTTAGAACAATTAAATTTTTTATCTAAATATGTTTAAAAGCATTGATTTATATAACCCTCGATCAGTAATAACCGCGCCAAAGCGTTGCCACTGCACATATGGCCACAGCCATATGCCTAGCTAACGTGAGTTCATTGTTCAATGTGACGCCGACAGAGTTGAGTCGCGACAAAAATGGGTAAATGTGTAGTGAAAGAATGCTATTCAAGGTCACAAAAACGTAATAAATCAAGCGGCATCACTTTCAACACATAATTTTTAGTTCTTGTTTTCATATAAACGTAAAAAACCTCAAATAATTAAATAAAATTATCGAATATTGCCATTTAGGTTCAATGTTGCCACTTTTCCGCATTTGTGATTATCCTACATTAATGGGAGACTAATAATTAATGGAGTAAGTTAATTTATTACCTCTGATTTTAAATATTTTGGAAATTATAGTAAAAACTACGTTTTAACTTTCATACAAAATAATTAATTATTCTTATCTATTAAATTTATTTTATTACCTATTTTATATTAAAAATTTTATATTATTTATAATTTCATATAAATTTTATATTAATTATATTTTATTAGATACCTATTTTATATTGTTTGATTTATTAGAACCAATAAAATACGTTTTATTTCATCATTATGTTTACTTCTATTCATTTGATAAGCTTTGTATCCCTTTTTTTCTAAGGGGACGTAATAAAGATTTTAAAATAAAATATACTTTTTTAATATAAAAACAATTAACTGCAGCTAAAAAAAACTCATTTTTATTGCGTATTTTAGGTAAAATTTCGTATAGTAAGCCACACCAACCCGCCATTGCATGTTTGTGTGTCTATCTTTATCTAATCTTACGACGATGATATTGTTTTTGCAACTTGTGTAAGTGAGATAGATATATGTTTACTTAAAATTGTTATTAGTTTCAAAGCTACGTCGTCGCGTTTGGATAGTGGTTACATTTTTTTCGACGCGCGGTAATGTGGTTTGCTCCTCTAGTGTTGTATAACTCAATGTTTAAAAGTCATAAAGATTATTGTATAACCTAAAACTACGTTGTCATCCTTTCTCACCCGAGGTCACGCTAATCATTAGTCTATAGGTTTTTCTGTCTACGTTTAAATGTCTTTAATAATATGCATTTAGTAAAAAAGCTGTGATTTTGTCATTACATTATTTGTATTGTTGTAATTCATATGTATATCAATGACCTATAGTCAATCAAATCTAAGAAATACATTTTGACAGCTATCAGACTAATTGCACCAAGTATGCCAACCAAAAAATGGGAACGTACAATATTCGATTTTTAAAAAACTCGATATCGATTATTTAGTTGATAATCATTTACACTTTGGTTTGAATAATACCAGAATTAATTAAAAACACAAGATTTATCAGTTTCTTCATTTGTTGTTACTGCTTATTTCTAGAGGCACAATTATAAAATTTTAAGATTGAAACTAGATTAAAAATAATTTATTCAATAACTTTCAGTACAACTAGGAGAGCTGTCGTTGTTTAGATTAATTATTATTTGATTTTTAATTATGCAGTCAAAATTAATGTCTCTTTCAAAGTCACCCATAATAATTTTTTTGTTTTTCTACCACTTTTGCCCAATCAACCTTTGTGACATGGGCATATGCTCAACACACACACGTATATATAAGAAATAGTTCATAAAGTTAAAGCTGAGTCACAAAATAAGAAGACAAACACAAAATTACGCACAGTAAGCTCACGAAATGGGGGAGATTGAAAATACGTAGTGGTTTTTTCAGCGCGGCCTTATATGAGTTTTTTTGCCTACATAAATTTACAAAATAAAAAATAAAACTTACTTTATTCATGATTCATGTTATTTTAGGAATGTTAAAAATAAAAATTTAATTAAAAAATACATAAAAAAATTAATGATTCGATTATTTGAATATTTTTATCAATTATTTGAATATTTTTGCCCATTATTCGCATAACAATGAATTTTAAACATTCAAACACTACGGTAAGGTTCATAGCGACATATCATTGAAACGACGCGACGTCAAGTAAAATTATTCATATTGGTTATTTCTTAATATTTTGCTTTGTTTGAAAGATTCGAATTTAAATAAGCGATAAAAACCTATACACGTTGTAATTAAATATAGATAACTTCATAATTCTTCGGATTTACGTAAAAGGTTATTTTAAATCGTGTGAGTATGCTTGTGCAAAGTTATTGCGGAATGATTGATGTGAAACGTCAAAAGGTATTTCTTAGATTTGGTTCACTATACATTAATAAAAGTTATGTATAGAAAATGCAATCAGTTAAGTAGATTAGGAAAATAAAACACCATTTATCTGAGATCTATAATTTGCTGTTAAAATAAAATTATTTAAATTTAAATTAATAATGAATTAAATGTACACTAATAATCTTGTACATACAGAAAACATAATTTAATAACAATTCAAATTATGTCATAAAAGGGAAAACATATAAAATTAAAATCACAGAAAATTCTTACACATTAAATAAAAACCTTTCACAATTCATTAATGCAGATAGATTTTTTTTTCATTAGCCAATTTAAATCAAGACATCAGAAAGGTTGACGAAGATAATAAAATTAGTTAAAATTCTAGTGTTGTAAGCTTCTTAACCTCCTAGATTTTGTATCGATTCAACTCCTTCTGACCTGTGGTCAGGTATCATATAATTACTACTTTTACAGGCCAAGGTCATTTTTTTGATTTTCAAAACCAGGCTCTGTCAATTAATTTATAGAACCTATGCGGAATTAATAATAATAGCGCCATTAAATAAACTACGTCGGCTTTGGTCGTAGGTCGAAGATGTAGTACTTGTCCCACCGTGCAGATGGTGATGTTACAGAAATATTTCATTAATAAAATCCAACATAGTATTTTAAAATCAATAGATAATAGATACAAAATCAATAGGTACAGTTTCATTTGAGTTGAGTTGAGTTGTCATTTAGAGGTTTTCAAAAAAACTTGATAACTTTAAGGCAGAAATCTGGTAAAATAAACGTTACAAATGAAATAATACTGTGTATGTTACAAATGTAACAAGAATGATGTATGTAATGTCTAACGTTACAAATGAATAAATCTACAAGATGTGACAAGTACATCATCCTGTGAAGCCGAAGCAGTTCTAATAGTTAAGTAGCATAATGGCGGATGGGTAGTCATTTGAAGTAAATCGACTAATTTTAATAAAATTTAGTACTTCAGTTGTATAGTTCTTATAAAAAACATTTAAAAAAGAATTGTTCTAAGGGGTCACATTAAAATATACCCATACAGTCTTCCCCCACGCCTTGATATTATTGAAAGATAAAAAATTAATGCTAAAGCCCCAAAGCTCTTAAAAACTTTACTAACATAGATTACACATTCTCATTGAAGTAATATGTACTTACGTACTAGAACAGCTATCTCAAACAAAAAATGTGCGCTACTCTGTGTTCGCGCGGTTGTTTTTTTATCATAGAATAAACATAGGTAGAATGACCCGTAGGTAATAGTAGATTGTATTGTTAAATAGGTAAATTATATCGAGAACAATATTTAAATTTTGTCATTTATTTTGTATATTATATTTGCTTATTTAATATAATATTACATGATATTATATCACAATTACATTTTAATGATATTTTTATCTGAATATTTTAAAAGTTATCTAAGTCAAATATAAAAAACATACTAAATGTATGTTTAACAAAACTTATTAACATAACATTTAATTTACTAATATATTTATTTAAATTAGAACAACAGAGGTTTATAAATGCTGGGCACGCGAGAGTTAAAAATGAACGAATTTATATCACTTTGACTTTGAAGTGGAAACCTAAAAATAAAATAAAAGAATAATGAGCAGATTTAAACATGAAAAATTTTGCCAAATCATAATAACTTATATATGTTTCTACAAAAACTATACTTAAGTACCCACAGAAATGTCGCGTCTGAACATATTAATTTCATAATCTATATTCCCTGACACGAGATGGCGTCTAAAGCCGGATTTACATTTGTCTGACGTGTTGTGTTGTGACGCATCAGAATGGTATCGGTTTCATACATTTAGTATGGTGAGATTTATATTTGTGTGTCGCGATCTGTTGTGATGGCTTCTGATGCGACGCATCAGACGAGATTCCGATCGCATCAGAGGGGTGGAGGTAGGTGGGCGGGGGAGCGGCCGCCTAGCGACGCAGCAGACAAGTGTGCACGCGACAGCAGGCCCGTGACAGCTTAGTTCCATTCTACGCAACTTGGCGCTACCGTCGCAATTTGTACTCTGCCTACGGACGCCATTTTGAGACGCCATATTGTATTAATGTCAAATCATATTGTCAAAAATCAAAACTATCGATATTGATTGCCGCCATTATTTATCTAAATTTTCCTCAATTATTACAATATTCTGTTTTTGTGCTGCTCGTGTGAATATTGCATATATCATCATAATGGTATACGAAAAGTGTTGTGTTGGTGGTTGCAATACAACACGTGAAACGCCCCGGCTTTTCAGATTCCCTAGGAACGATAATTTAAGGAACTTGTGGTTGGCTTTCATATTGCCGACAAATTCCCAGTTCATTGTACTTTCCAAAGAACAGTTACTTAACAAACGTGTCTGTGAAAAACATTTTGATATATTTCAGTTCGGCAATGAAGGCAGAAGACTTCGATACTCTTACCCGTCTTTGATTACTGACAATGAAATAGCTCATGGTGTGCCTCTGACTGCAACTGGTGAGTCATTTTATTACTTTCAACCATGGTACTTAAAAGAGAAGGAGACGTCTCTATACATTCTTGGGCCCAAGTATTAACAAGATAACAGTACGACCATTTGTGTCATTGACTCTACATCATTATTTGCTATGATTATGTAATTTTTTCAGGATGGGATGTCACAACTGAACATAATTACTGGAAAGAGCAAAATGAAGATGATTTCACAGAAGCTGTGTTAGTGGTTAGAAAGCCTGGTATGTACAAATATCTTAATTGATGTTAATTGTAAATCATAGTAAACATATTATGATGAACACTGATTTCTAAAAATATTTTATTTAAATTTCAGTCAGTGGCAAATTTTTCAACATTTTGAATAATGTTTTCAGGAAGTGATGTTACAATTGAACACAATTACTACAAAGAGCAAAATGATTGTTCCATAAACATATTATGATGAACACTGATTTCTAAAAATATTTTATTTAAATTTCAGTCAGTGGCAAATTTTTCAACATTTTGAATAATGTTTTCAGGAAGTGATGTTACAATTGAACACAATTACTACAAAGAGCAAAATGATTGTTCCAAATCATCGGTAGAGATTGGATCGTCAGGTGTGTACTAATATTCATGTAGCACTAGTTACTAAGTAGCAAAAAAAGCTTTCTAACTATTTCATAAATTTACTAACCATTCATTTTCTAATAATGTGTTTGCCTAATCATACTGACATCTATAAAAATGCAATCTTGTAACAAATTCCAAATGTTGGAAATTCTCATGAACAGCCTTCATGTTCAAATTTTTCAACTGTTGCAACAGTTGTAGAAAATAAAGGTATGTGAAATTGTATTGGACATAATTTTTTATACATTTATGTTGGGATCAAATTAAAAGAAGTACTCATATATCAGGTAATAGAAAAAATACTTTAAATGCTTAAAAACAGGCTGTGGACTGGAGGTGTCACTGCATACCTGGAACTGCATCAGTTCTAGAGGATAGTTATGTGTATTTAATTTAGACATACAATACAGAGAAGCATACATTGTAAATTTAATTTATGTTTAAGACCATAACATTCATAACTATAGCTTCTTTTAAGGAATTGATTCTAATGCTAATGTGGTGAAACAAATGATGCCAATAGGTAGCACATGTACAAAAAAGCAAACAGGTATGATAAATTCAGTTTATTCTTAGACATAATTAGAAAAAGTTTCAATATCTACCTCAAATCACAATAAGAGTTATTTTTTCTTCACCTAATCCCAACATTACAGTTCCACTACACTTCAATGGTTTTATCAACAAGTCCTTTACTGTTAAGGTTACATTTTTCTGGAACTCTTCCCCTGATGACATCCACTTTATTCGTTATCTTATCAAAGTGAATATATTAAAAGATTAAAATAAAAATATATAAATAAAAAATTAATAATTTTAAGTGTATCATTCAGTCATAAAATATGAATATATAATTTAATTATTTTATTTATTTCACTTCAGATTACATGGCGAAGAAAATAGTATCAAGGAAAAGAAAATTGGTTAAAGTTTTAACTAATATTGCAACTGAAACTTTAAGTGACTCAGTATCACAAAGACTTGATCAAGCCCAATCCCTGTCAAGAAATAAAGACCTTTTGGAAAACTTTTATTTGTTAAACAAAAAAGCTCAGACTTTCTTGTTTATGCAATTAAAACAAATTCATAAAAGCAAAATGGCCAGAAGGTTTACCTTAGATGAAAAATTAATGGCATTGCTCATAATGAAACAAAGCCCCAAACGTTATAAACTATTAGAAAAAATGTTTGCCTTGCCTAGTAAACTGACATTAAATAGACTTTCTGAGAAGGTTTCAATACAAGCAGGACTCAATCCATTAATATTCGAACATACTACTCTGTGTAAAAAGTATCGGGAATATGTCAATAAAAAGACCCGCGTAAAAGAGATCGTTCTAATTTTTTTACTGCATGTTGGTAGCACTGTACTGATTTAGCGCGCAAAGTTTGAGCGGGATCTGTCATTTAATTTGTTTTAAACTACACTTTTTGTTGGTCATAGTTTTGAGTTCTCGGCGATTTTTACAATGGAAAATATTATTGAACAAAGAGTGTGCCTTAAATTTTGTGTTTCGAATGATATTTCATGTGGTGAATCACTAAAAATGTTGCGAAATACCTACGGCGAATCGTGTATATCGAAAACAAGGGCTTATGAATGGTATAAGGCTTTTAAAGAAGACCGAGAAGTAGTAGTAGACTTGCCTCGTTCTGGTAGACCTTCAACCGCTACGACCAAAGAAAACATCGACAAAATCAAGAAGCTAGTGCTCGAAAATCGACGTATGAGTCTGAGAGAGTTGGCTAGTGAGGTGAACATATCTTTTAAGTCCGTCCACAACATTCTCATTGACATTTTAGGCATGAAACGCGTCGCCGCTCGACTAGTTCCAAAAGAGCTCAAGTTTGTTCAAAGAGCGCAGCGAAAGCATGTCGCTGAAGACATGGTTTCCCGAGCTTCTACGGATCCGACCTTTATGAAACGTATAATAACTGGCGACGAGACATGGGTTTATGAGTACGACATACAAACAAGCCAACAGTCTTCAGAATGGCGTCTCGAAAACGAGCCGAAACCCAAAAAACCGCCGGCAAAGTCGCTCCAAAATCAAAGTGATGCTGACAGTTTTTTTTTTGACTACCGTGGTGTGGTTCACTCCGAATTCCTTCCAAAGGGAGAAACAGTGAATAAAGAATATTATTTAGGCGTCATGAAGCGTTTGCGTGAGAGTATCCGCCGAAAACGTCCAGATTTGTGGCAACACGACTCATGGATGCTGCACCATGATAATGCACCATCACACGCAGCCATTATATTGAAAGAGTTTTTAGCGAAAAAATTCAACAAAAGTTCTCGACCAAGCACCGTATTCACCTGATATGGCTCCGTCTGACTTTTTTTTATTTCCCAAGTTAAAATTACCACTTCGAGGAAAACGTTTTGAGTCGATAGAAGCCATAACAAAAAATTCGCTGAATGAGCTAAAGGCCATACCGCAAATAGCCTATGAAAAATGTTTGGAAGACTGGGTGAAGCGTTGGAGATGTTGTATTGCAAGCGATGGAGCCTACTTTGAAGGCGATAAAATAAATTTAGATGAATAATTTGTATTTTTTGTTTTATTGACAAATTCCCGATATTTAGTACACATAATGTATATCAAATACAACAAAAAAAAATGGGACACTAAACAAAAGCTATGCACAATAGTTTTTGATGAAGTCTCTCTGACACCACATTTAACTTTTAATGAGAAAGATGATATAATTAATGGGTTTGTAGATATAGCTGGAGAGAGAAAACTAAAATATTGTGATCATGCTTTAGTTTTTATGCTAAGAGGAATATGCTCTCCATGGAGACAGAGTGTAGCATTTTATTTCTGTGAAGGCACAGTATCAGCAGCAGAGCTGCAATGCATTTTAAAGCAGATTGTGTCCCAAGTAATACGAACTGGGTTAATACCTTTAGGTCTTGTTTGTGACCAAGGGTCCACATTTCGAACAGCAATAAGAAGACTTAGGGAAGATAATATTCGTAGGCGGAATATTCAAGGTGTTCATGATGGTGTGAACCATTCTTAATTACTTAAAAACCAGTTCTACTTCATGACAAATATTATTTATTTTAATTATTTTACAGATGGATCAGTTAATATTGCTGATCACGATTTAAGCATATTTTTTGGCCCACCTCATCTCTTAAAGGGTTTAAGAAATAATTTTTTAAATAAAGATATAATTTGGGAAGCAAAAACTGCCTCTTGGAAAGATATTGAGTTCATTTTTGATTTGGATAGCAAATTGGGACACACAAGGGCACTACCAAAGTTAACAGCTCATCATGTTGATCGCAAAAAGATCAATAAAATGAAGGTCAGGGTAGCTGCTCAAGTATTTAGTGCTCGAACTGCTGCTATGCTCAAATATACAAATGCACTCAGTAAATAACGATTGCTATATTGATTTGTAGGCTTATTCAGTTTATGTATATACTATTGTAAAATTTCATGTAAAAAAAATCAATTTGTAAAAAAAATGGTTAAAAAAAGTCTGTTGTAACCAAATAAAAAGTGTCTTGGCGAAAGATTTGCAGGTCCAACTGTAAAAGAAATTAAATTAAAAAGTACTTCTTTTTTTTTCAGATTATTTTCATACTGCAAACTCCGACGCAACAATGGCCACAACAGCAGAAGTTGTTGAATTTTTCGACACACTGTTTGACAGCGTCAATGGATACCCGGGTGGTGTGCAAAGAGGAAAGTTAATACGAGCGGTTAAACAAAATTCACAACATCACACTTTTTGGATTGAGGCCATTAATAAAATAAAAAAAATGGTTTTTGTGGACACCATTAGCAAACATGCTACAAAAGCAGGAAAACCTCGACTTGTGCGAGTGCCATCCCAACAAAGATGGGTTACAACTCTTGAAAGTTTTATAAGGGTCTCCAAATTATTATTTGAACAGTATATTGTAGAATATTATTATCCGAGGAATATTAATCAAGACCCATTAGAGAATTTCTTTGGACGTATAAGAGCTATAAATTATAGAAATGTTAACCCAGATGCAAACACATTTATATATGCCTTTAAATCTTTGATATTATCTAACATGCTTAGTCCACATTCCAAATTCTCTAATTGTGAAGAGGATAATGGAGAAACATTATTAAATGTTAGTGTTCTTTTTAAAAACCTTCATAATAATAAAGAAAATGACTCGGAAAACACTACCAGTGTTTTGCGAGATCTCCCATCTTCTTCACAAGCAAGTTCAGGAGAAAAATTGCTAGTGAATGATGTAGTCATGGAAAAAATTAAAGTCCACTGCTCAGCTTACACTGCTGGATACATTTGTCGGAAAATAACGAAAGCGATTCGTTGTAAGGATTGCATCAAAACATATATTAGCAGTACTGAGACAAACATTCACTCTTACATTAAATTTAGAGAGTATAAATTGTTAAAAAATAATAATTTGGCATACCCTAACGAAAAATTCCTTATCTTGTACAGGGATGGTACCCACTTTATTCATAACTATCTGAATTATAGCTGTATTGGAAGTAATATAAAAAGTAATTTGCAAAGAAAATTATTGATTTGTCCTGCCTAGGGTGTGATAAGCATGCCTTAATTGTCAAAAACTTTTTCGTCAATATTTTAATTAGATTACATGGACACAATTGGTGCAACATAAATAATAAAATATTGAAACAGGGTGATATTGATGAAAAATATGTATCTAAAATGGGTGAACCTCAAAAATTGGCCTTAAAGAAGTATAAAAGTTTTAGGTTAAGAAAAACATGTTTAAGTAAATAAAATGTTGATGAAGTGACAACCTGGATATGCTGGTGGCTTAGGACCGTGATTTGTGGCATTTCTTGGGGGAAGCCTACGTTCAGCAGTGGACTTGTGAAGCGCTGTAATGATAGCATTGCTTCTAATAAAAAATGACTTGAAAAGTAAAATATTAAGCACTTAAATATGATTCCTGTGGTTTAATTTGCTTTATTTAATGAACTATAAATATTGCTCTGTTTCTCGTCAAATTGTACTTATTTATGTAAAATGTTATGTACAATTTTCTAATTTGTATATATGACTTAATGTGCCTTTAATGTAATCCTAAGATTACGTTTGTATGTATATGATGTTGGTGTGCTTGAATAAAAAATAAATAAGGTAGATGTATTATAATTGTTTCATTAAGTAATATTATTCCTGTATATTGCACTTATGTCGATATCGATAAAATAAGAACACCACTAAACATCGATATCGATAATTTGAAGGATGTGTGCTTGCAATCCCTAAGCTATACATAGCTATACTAAATTGTATAGTCATTACTCATCTGTCAAAATGGGCGACTGCAGCGCCAAAATGCGTAGTTGGGAAACTTGACTAAGTCACTGTCGTATATGTAGCTTGCTACATATTTATTTATCTATGCGCGACAGTATTGCGTTGTGACGCGTCAGAGCCACGTGCGTTTTTTGTTTATCCACTCGATTTAAAGTTTTAGAAAAGAATTTAAAATATGGACGACTTGATAGAAATAGTACGACAATATAAAGTGATTTATGACACCAAATGTAAAGAATATAGGGACCAATCCATTAGAGCATCTGTTTGGGAGGAAGATAGGAGAAAAAATTAAACAACCCCGTAAGTACTATACTGCTTTATTTAATTAAACCGTGTTCTACCTTGTGTAATAGCTTGCATTTGCCATGGAACTTGTCCCTGGGGACTTACAAAATATGTTTTATATGCTTCACGAACTTGAATAGCTTCTTGAGATGGATTTCTATTTAACGGTTCGATGTCTACTAAACCATTACCGTCGCTCACCTCGCTTTCATCCATCAAAGTTTCTTGTGTTTCCTGTGTGTCTTGGGTCAAAAAGTTATGAAGGCAGCAGCCAGCAAGTACGATCTTGTCCGCCATGTTTGGTTGTACTTGTAAAGGTCCCTGAAACACTCTAAAATCTAGCTCGTAATATTCCAAATGCATTTTCTACAATACGGCGAGCACGTGATAAGCGATAACTAAATATTTTATTTGGGTTATTGTTAACTAATTTAGCTTTACTGTACGGTTTTAATAAATACGTTTTCAGTGGGAATGCCGCGTCTGCCACAATAGTGTAGGGTAAAGGTTCTGTATTTTGGTTTATAGGTTTATTCGGTGGCACATTTAATTGACTGCTTTCAAACATTTTTCCCATTAACGACTCTTGGTAAATGCCACCATCACTATTTCGGTCATACGCTCCTACATCTACCATAATAAATCTGTAATGCGCATCAACAAGTGCAAGCAGTACAATAGAATGCTCATTTTTATAATTATAAAAAGTGGATCCTGCATTTATTGGACATATTATAGAAATATGTTTTCCATCCAATGCTTCAATACAATTCGGAAAATGCCATACATTTTCGAATCCTTTCGCAATCTCTCTCCACATTTGTTCTGTAGGCTGGGGCATTACAATAGGGGCCAAATTCTTCCAAATTGCGTTACATACTTGTTCTACATGATCTTTACTGTAGCAAACCCCATACGGTAATTGAACCCCAATGATCGAAAAGAATTTCCAGTTGCCATAAATCTGTAATACTAGGTGTCTCAAAAGTAAGTTCACATTTGCTTATCTTATTACGCGAAAGCAACTATTCTGAGGGGCGCGGGGGGGTATGTCAGTCGGTAGTCTGGCTCTTGGGAATTTAGTCGCTATGGAGCGTTTCTCTGGTGCGGACCGTGCGTTGTGCGTACGTGAGTTTTACAAAAACGGTAATTCGGCGACTGTAGCGCGTAGAAAATTCTGCAGTATTCGACATATTCGTCACTTAAATGATGCGCCTAGCACTCGTCTCATTGCAAAATGGGTTGAGAAGTTTGAAGAGACTGGGTCAACTCTGGAGAAACCAAAATCTGGGCGACCAAGAACATCAAGAACAGCCGAAAACGTGGACAGTGTTACTCAGTCTATTCGAGATGATCCAAACCTCTCGATTCGGAAGCGTGCTGTTGCTTTAAATGTGCACAGATCTTCATTATGCCGCATTTTACACAAAGATTTAAAGCTGCACCCGTACAAAATTCAGTTAGTGCAAGAACTGAAGCCTCAAGATGCTGGTCAGAGGCTTGCCTTTGTAAATCAGATGATTGAGCGCTTTCCAACGTTCACCAACATCTTGTTTTCCGATGAAGCCCATTTTCACCTGAATGGGCATGTAAACAAACAAAATTGTCGTTACTGGAGTGCAACCAACCCAAAACAAAAACATCAGAAACCGCTACATTCACCCAAAGTCACCGTATGGGCAGCGATGTCGGCGCGAGGAATTATCGGCCCTTACTTTTTTGAAGATGGAAGGGGACGCACACTCACAGTGAATTCAGAGCGTTATGTGGAGATGTTAGACGAGTTTTTCGTACCCCAACTGCAAAACTTTCCTGGTTACAACCAAAGAACATGGTTCCAGCAGGATGGAGCAACTTCACACACGTCCAACAGATCTCTGCCTCGAGTTCGAGAAATTTTTCCGAACAAATTAATCTCCTGGCGAGGTGACATAAATTGGCCTCCACGGAGTCCCGATTTAACGCCTATGGATTTTTTCCTGTGGGGTTATGTCAAATCAAAAGTTTACGCTAATAAACCGACTTCCCTGGCACAATTAAAAGAAAATATCCGTCATGAAATGGCAGCCATCACGGAGACTACCTGCCGAGCTGTCATAGGCAATTTTAGTGCCCGACTAAATGAATGCCGAGAGCGCAACGGTTTACATTTGGACAATGTTATTTTTAAAAAATAAATTCCCAAACAGTGTACTTCAATATAAAATAAACATTTTTTCAATAAAGCTAAGACTTTTCTTTTAAAAAAAAGATTTAAATGTGAACTTTCTTTTGAGACACCTTGTATAAAAACACAGATAATTTATTTTTGTTTCAGCGGAAAAATGTAAAGATGACTGGAATAAATTACGAAATAGCTACGTCAACGCATTGAAACGCCGTAAAAATAAAAAAGTGGGCAAGCCGCTCAATTTATCCCGCCATGGAAATATGAAGAACAAATGAGTTTTTTACAGCCATTTATGGAATCAAGGTCGACAACAACAAATCTTTCATCACCTCCTGAATTTCCAGAATTTCACTCAGAAAGTACTCAATCAGACAATTCTCGTCCAGCAACACCACATACTGGTAGTTCCTCGCACTCCCAAGTTAGAAAACCAAACTTACAGGATCTATATGATATGATGAAGTCTTCGCACGATTTGAGAATCCATAAGCATCATTCAAAGCAGAGCAGGATAATATAACGGATGAAACAGACTTGTTTTTTCTGAGCATGAGCAAAGCAGTTAAAATACTTCCGAAACTAGATCAGACCAAAATAAAATTGGATTTGCACACTGCTGTATCACAAGCTGAAATAAGGAAACTTCAGACACAAGCACAAATTTTTAGAACACCAATTAATGTGACTCACCAGATAGTTACTCGGCCACAACAACCGCTGCCACTCCAGCTACCCATTCAACATGACATGATGACATTTCCAGCAGTCCCAGCTACACCAACTCTCGACAACATTAACTCTCAACAATCGGCCTCAACACTTTATAATTTTGAAGAAGATAACATCTCATCATATTATAGCAATGCAGACTTTTCTGATGATAACTGATTACCTGTCTTTACTAATAATGTAAAAAAAAATCCTTACCTTAAACACACAGCAAGTCTTTCTTTTGTCCCTATAGGTTTACGAAACTTCGTATGTATTTTTTTTATGTCCCCTTCAATCAATGAATGAACTTCTTCGAACTGTGCCTTGTACATTCTAAAATACTGATGAAATCTTTGAGCATCGTTCTCAATCTCTTTAACGAGACAGTGAAACTCGCCTTTAGACTCTCTTTTATTATTCACTGGATGAACCCAATATCTTCTTCTCTTTATTTCTTTCTTTTTTATAAGATTTGCCAGCACCAAAAATTCAATATCTTCTTCATACTCTGAATCAGAGTCGGTCGAGAGCTATGACTGTATTGATTCAAAATATCGTCAGAGGCCGTCAGAACACAACATAAAGATGTGAACACTAGCCATCACATCAGAGCCCGGCACGACACAACACGTCAGGCAAATATAAATCCGCCTTTAGGAATAATTTGTTTTATTATTAATACATAATACTTTTTTATTGATTAAGTATCTTATTAACCGATGAAAAGTAATTCCTTGGTTTTTACTGACATTTCTTGAATTATCTATACAATATCTAAGTACACACGACGGCATATTTTTATCAAGAGATTTTTTTAAATCAACACAACACGTGACAACTCTATAAGCGCCTAGCGAGTGACTGATTAAAGTGCGGTGTATGCACCGCCGTTGAGTGGAACAGAGTAGCTTGAATGCAGTGTCGCCTCTAGTACGTAGTACATAATAGCTCAATGACAAATTCTAGAGAATATTCATGAGTGACAGTGCAAAAAACCTGATTTTAATATCTTAATATGTAATAAATTCGAAGTTATTTAAAATCCAATACTTAAAATAATTAAAGAAATAGTCACCAATAAATTGTGAAAGGTTTATGTACAAGCTCTTAGACATATTTGTAAATATATATAGTAACATTGTTACGTCCACCAGATTTCGCTTTTGTTCATATTTAGTTATTTGTCAAGATTTTTATTGATGTTTACAAATAATTGCTTTGAAAGCTTTGTTGTGAAACGGGAAAAAACTGCAGAAAACAGTATACAATATTTCATTTTGTTTCAATCGTTAGACTCTGTTACAGAACCTTAAATTGCTAAGTAACATTTACTTGCATAGTATGTTTTAAGTCCTATACAAAAGCAAAGTCTGGTAGAGGTTTTTAAACATATATACGCTGATAAATATCGATTCTAATAAAGTCACAGCTACTGATCAATATATACAAATTTCATGAATTCAATGTAATAACTATTATTTATGGGATAGGTTACTTTCTGTTATTTTCACTCCCAGACCCCAAAAATCCACGTGTTAATCTAAACAATAACACTAAATGTAATATCTTTAGTTTCATCGTTTCCAGCGCCCTGGGCTTGTATTCTAAACTTAATATATGCAATAAAATATTGAATATAACTATCGCTCATTAAATAATGAACATTTTTCTTTTGTGCCTGGCAAGTGGAGGCCAAGGCCAAGGCCAAAAAGGTGACTTGCCAACCTGACGGACCATCAGGTGGGTCTATACCAGCAGGCAGTAGCGCAAAGGTGAAGAAAAAGAATAAGCAGCGAGAAAAATTGATACTTTTAAGAGCAGCACCAAGGGCAAGCTACTGCCCCCGCGATGCCTGGGACTGAAACCAGTAGCCGTGCTGAAACTGGGAAGGATAAAACTCTAGCTCATGTAGTGGGCGGGCAGCAAGGACCAGCTCTAAGGCATCCGCCAGGAAGCAGAGCGGCCAAACGTCTTAGTAAGAAGGAAAGAGCAGCCAAAAGGATGCTGCAAGAGTCCACGTCCACAAAAAAGTGCGACTCGAACAACAACTAAAGGTTGCAAAAACGAGCTACGCTTCCGCTGCTAAAACAGATTTGGGTGTGGCCTTAACTTCTGCGCATTCAGGTCACGTAGCGAAGAAGGTAGTTCATGACATCCTCGTGGCAATACAGATGAAGATGATCAGCGAGGCCTGGAGTAGCCAGGACACTAACTAAAGACCTAATAGTCAGACTTGTTGCCATAATGAGAGCATGATTGGCTCTTAAATATGTTCCTAGGGGATGGACACACATTTGTACTTATGGACAAACTTTTCGAACATGGAACGGCGAATTCAAGCAGAAAGTTCTTACCAATACTAAAAGAAGATAAGCATTTACAAAGAGGTGAACATGATTACCAAATTAGTGACACAAAAGTAAGTTTTCTGAAATGGAAAGACTAATTAAATTAAATAATTTTATCAAACTATCAGGGATCACAAGAATGTCGAAAAAGTTAACCACAGAGAGCGTAATGGTACCAGTATTGAAGTGTCCTGTCCAGAAGCCGTTAGACAACAACTCTAACATGAATTATATCGACAAATTCGATCTACCAAAAGGAAATTATGCTGTTGACGGAAAATCCTACAAGTCTTGGCATAGGATTTTTTTTCACTTTCTTGATGATTGTGTCGTCTTTTTAATTTATAGAGAACTGCAGCCCTCTTCACACCCGGACCTTAGCACACTGACTCTGAAAGGGTTCAGACAAAGTGTATACCAGGCTTTACTGGCGCCGAAACAGCAATCGTAGTTCCGCAACCTATTCTCCAGGTCCTGCACTTATAAGACGTCACTAGCCTACAGTCCCTCAAGAATTTCGTCTAGAATGTAGTCACCATCAACCTGAGAGAAGCACTTCGAGCAGATGTTGCAATTGTAGCACTAAAATGTCTCAAGTGCGTACTATATGGCAGTGCAATACATCTAAAGTGCCACTTTGCCTATGCAAAGGTAAAACATGTATTTCAAATTTTCATTAAAAAAAATTAAGTTAGTTTTGCCTGCGGGAAAGTTTGTTATAACCTATAATATCAATAAACAATATACATAGTAATTATAGTTTTATTTGTATTAATAGTCATCATGGTGGTTAGTGTTACTAACCATCTCATTCCTCGAAAGCCTTAATACCTAGATTTTTTTCTATACTTTCTGTGATATTTTAGTTGTAAATGATGCTAAAACTAAAACATAAATGTTCAAAATATTATTAACGTAAACGCGTGACTGAAAGAGTTAAACGCAATTTAAACTATATTGCACCGTAAGATATAAGTTTACTTGATCAGTCGCTGTTTCTTTATCAACATTTAAGATATAATTATACACCTACATGTTCTACGTAGGCCTAAAAGGCCGGAGTATTCTTAACTGATAAGGATTGGCTTAAAATAAAAAATAGGCATTATATTTCGAGAACGGACAATCTTTAATAATATATAAAGATGTTATTATAGAGATATTTTTTATAGCGTGAGATTGTCAGTTACCGAAATATTGGGCGCGGGAGAGCCCTTAGAAAGGATCGACGACGGTCGAGAAGTTAAAGAGATATTAAAATGTAATTTTGTAGCTCCGCTTGAGTCGTATTACCAATCGATCTTAATGTAAAGGTTGTAACAACAGGTATATCAAAATATAATCCACACAATACAGCAAATTAAATTATTATCATGTCAAATTTGTAAAATTGTTACAATAGATGAGATTAAAAATAAAATTAAAAAAAAAACATACACGAAGTTCGTTACAAACCTGATAGCATAGGATAGTGTTAATAGATCGTAATAATAAACTTATAGTTACCGACGGGGAGACGACGGCCTTAAGTAAACACAGGCAATATGAACTTAAATTCAAGCGGGCAAATCAAAATTCGACACGTGTATCTGCGGCACGTGAGTTGGATCTATTTTGGGCGTGGTCTTGTAGTCGCACATCCCTAGCTCTTTGAGTTTCCATTCCCAGCCCATCATTTGTACGGCGTGCAAAGTTTCTGCTTCAGTGTGTTGACGTCGAAGCATTCCTTCCTGTTTTACGAACAAGTGATAAAATTAAACATTTTGTGCAACCGACTTCAATATAAACAAAATGAGAACATCATTAATGTAAAAGTAAAGTGAAGTACAGCCTATATACGTCCCACTGCTAGGCACAGGCCTCCACTCATTTCTGAGAGGGTTTTAGGGCAAGGAAGTGTCCGCCGCGCTGCCCCAATTGCGTGTTGGCGAACTTCACATGCCTTCGAAATTTTCTCAGACATGCAGGTATCCTCACGATATTTTCCTTCACCGCAGAGCACGTGGTAAATCAGCACTTAAAATTGCATTTAATAATTTCATTGGTGCCGGCGGGGATCGAACCTGGGTTACTCGCGTTCTGTTATATTTACAGCGAGCATTAACCATCTGAGCTACCATGGCTCTTTAATTCATATAATCATTAATGTAGTGGATATCAATTAAATACGCATCACAACTTAAAAACTACTAGTCAGATCTTGATCAGATGTATATGAGAAGCATCAGCTTTCAAATAAAAAACGAATCATCAAAATCGGTTCACCTAGAAAAATGTTCCGAGGTAATAACACCCATAAAAAATACAATGCAATTGAGAACCTACTCCTTTTTTTTTTTGAAGACGGTTAAAAAATAAATTTTTTATTAATATTATAGCATTGGGAATTTAGCGCTACAACCAATTTAAAAAAAAATGAGAGATTTCTAGAGAAACACGTAATATAGTTTTGAAATCAAATATCATCATATTTTCATATTTTTGGATACTATAACACCAATTATATATACCAAACTTCTATAGACACGACTAAAAGTAGCAAATTGGTAATATTATATGATGTGGTTAATTAATAATGGTGTTGTCAACCACCCAATTATGTTTGTATTAGGTACTGGTAAGGATAACAACAAAATATTGGAGTGATCAAGGGTATATCCATCCAAATATTTACTACCAGCACAATGTTGTGTTGAGTTTATGACCAACATTATTCTCTTCCACTTCTTTCTTGAACATGGTAGAGCCATGCTGCAGCTATATTATTGGTTGTAACACGAATGTGTCGGCCCGACCGGATAGGACCCCGTTCTCACAGAATATCATCGTAAATATAGCAGCTTAATGCTGCAGTGTTTTGTATGTATGCAGTGTTAGAGAACCGGAACCTCATTTTACTGGAAACGAGGCACTCCATCTTAGTCCTCAGGGGTCACAACGCATCTGCATTTTGATTCCAAATCGAGGAAAGATGTAGATGTCTATTGGCCACAGTATCCACTTACAATCAGGTGGACTGTTTGCTCGTTTGACCACCATATTTTATTTTTAAAAAAACTGACCATGTAGTGGCCGTGTAAGAATATCCACTACTCCGTATTGTCTTGTGGGTGTCGGTAAGAGGCATAAAGAGGGAAATAAACCAGTAGACGGGCAGGAGTTTTTTGTGTTTCTATATTTTACACTGCTATTTGATAAAAACTAACCTAAGTTTATCTAAATTGTACAGACAATTAAGTTATTTACTATGGGGACTGAACTTATTCAGTCCTTGCTTGGCAGGTTTGTCAGGATTTGCTTTTTTAAATAGCATAATAATCTTGGTGGCAGATCTCATGTTCATCCATCTGAAAACAAGCACTGCAGGAGATGGCGCTGGCATACTTAGAATTAGAATGTACAACTGTAGTGACAGTCATTGGTCATGTGAAAAAATGTTACTCTCTGTCAATGGTTAAGTAGATACTAGATGGTTATACTGTGATCCATTGAAACCTAAGAGATCTTGGCATTTCCTTTACAAGCATAAATATAATATATAAATATCCCCCTAAAAGAATTAAAAAATTCAAACCTTGATCTTCTCCCACTTATCGTCGACCTCCTGCAACCACGAATTAATCTGCCTGCCGTTACATCGAGAGCGCTGCGCGTTGCGCTTCTCTTCCTGATCTAGTGCCAGAACGTTATACACCTCTTTGTCGCGTAATATCGTGCACACCGAAAATGGAAGAGCCTGAACAGAAGCAAAATTTAACATGTGATTATTATTATATGTTAATTAGTAAAGATTAATTTTTTTTAAATGCTATTCACTTCTGCAAAAGTTTCATATGCAACATATTTTATCACTACTTTGTTATATATCAAAAATGCGATCGATCAAATCATAATCCTATATCCTATATAGTATATCCAAGCATTTTTATTTTTGTAATTTTCTCCTTGCCACAAAGTCGCTTTTAATTAGGAAGTTAATTATTTAATAATACTTTTTATATTATTTTTCATTCAATAATAATAATTAATGACATTTAGAAAACAAAAGGTAAGGTATAAGTAAAATTTATTAAAATAAGTTCTTTCTTGTATGACTTAAAATTTTAAAATAAAATAATAACGTATAATGGTCAGAATCAACAAAACGTAAAAACTACATATTTTTTTTCCTTTTTTTATATTCCTTTAAGTAAATCAGTCCGTGATTTGTTACAATTACTTTCCTTTAATTGACACATGATCATGTACAACAAACATTATACTATTGTTTATAAGGCATAAACAGAAGTATTCATTAATACGAGTAAATGATAGAAAATATGGATACAATATATCTAACTGTAATTATCATTATATATTATATATCTTAGTACTATATACCACGAACCTCGATCCCCATGTATGTTAAAACAGAATTTGTTATGTAATTATTGTATTAGAAAAACATTTAATTTAGTATTATTACTTACTTGATTAGCCACAGCGCGTTCGGCGCGCCCGTGTACTCTTAATATCTCTTGTTCGACAGCCAACACAAGTTTCTCCTTCTCAACGAGGTGTTGAATACGCAAGCGAGTTCTGTTCGAGTGAAATTATCACATTCAGTTACGACATTTAAAATATTTCATGTAAGGTCAAATTCAGTTTAGGTAAATGTTTATAAATTAAAGATACCTCTCTTTCTCCTGGGTTAGAAATTCATTAACCATCTGCGAAGGCATGTTGATAGGTATTTCCACTGGTGGCTCAGGATTGACATTACTTTGTAGCGTATAAGTGCAACGGTTCATAAGATACTTGTTGAAATCTTTTGGTGGTTTTGGTTTCACAGGGAACAGACTTTTTTGACGGCGATCAATCTAAGTTATAAAAAGGAAAAAAAATGTTTAAATAATATAAAAATATATAATTTTTTAAGCTATTGCATAGCTTCTATCGCGGGCCATGAGCGCGGGGACCGAATCCAGAAATTCCGTAACGAAAAAAAACCTTACGCTCCCCACTCCGACGGGCACGGAGGTGTGGCGTTGAAAGCCGTGCATCGTCTAACGTCGTTTCACTTCGGCAGACTTCGGCACTCGGCAGACTTCGTCATGGTGTTTGTGTGCGTGCGACTAGACGTATGCGAGTACACTAGCTGCTAACTCAATGATAAAAATTCCTGAATAACCTACATGTATTGTAATATATTAAAAATATTTTAAACAATATTAACTCCTCATTTATTCAATAAGCGAAAAAAATTGTTTTCTTATCGGTCACCACGCTCAAAAAGTGTAACTTGATTTAATATCAAAGACTTAACTGCATAAATAAAATAAATAAATAATTATAATTGCATAAGTTGATAAAAAATGCTATGCAATAGCTTTACCGCGGCAGTCACCGAGTGCCACATGTATTTTTTTTAAATTGTTTGCCACTTGTCTTGAAAAAAGTTCGGGAGAAATGACCTCGCAGTAGGATCCTCTTTCACCATGAGAACGCCTGGTCACACACCGCCAAGCAAACAATCGACTATATGACGATGTCAGACGTGGAATTAATGGGTCACCCGCCCTATATCCCCGACTTCGCATCTTGCGATTTTTATTTATTTCCGAAAATAAAAGAAAAACTTCGCAGACAACGTCTTATGGACGCCGAGGAAGCAGTGGCTGCGTTTCAAAATACCGTCGAAGAGACCCCTAAGGACGAGAGGGGAAAGTGCTTTTCTCAAAGATTCCATCGGATGCAGCGATGTATCGATGTAAATGGACACTATTTTGATTTTGAAAATATATAATAAAACTAACAACTTGGTAGTTTGTTCAGTTTTTGATTTTCTACTAAGCTAGCTACTGCTGATAATGATCAGTTTCCTGAATAACTCCATTATTATGGCGAAGATTTTTATTTTTCTGGTGGGGTTTAAAGAAGAAGAAAAAATATTGACATGAAAAGCCAATCATGTTTACTTTTTGTCATTTTGTGTACTAATATACTTACATATTAAAGCTCAGTACTATACCTGTTTACGGATGTGAATATACATTTGGTAGGGGTTAGAGTGGCTGATGCTGTGCGCCAGGCTGCTGTTCTCCTGTGAAGCTTCGCTCTTATTCTCCCGCGAGTGACTGTCCTTAGACGCCTTGATCTTACGCTTCCTCGGATGTAACTCTACAGAAGGACCAGGAGCTGCTATATGGTATAAAATTCTAACATTGAATACGAAAAATAAAAGTTATAGCTGTCAAAACATAAAATAAAAGCCTTGAAAATGAACTAAAAAAATCCGTATAAATGTACCTGATGTTTCAGCTCTGCCAGATGAAGTTGAATGCTCATGATCATGTCCCTAAAAATTTGTGAAGGCTAATTAGATATCACATTTTCAAATCAGTTTTAATAATTGGTGAGTGTAGCTCGAACTTACAGATCCTGAAGGTGGGGGACTCTTGTTTGCATTTAGGGCTTGATTCTGGGCACCACTAGATCCAGTTTGTGGTGATGTTCTTTCCTTATCTTTCTCCTTATCTCCATCATTTGTTCGATGTGAACGAAGCACTCTTTGTCCAGTCTAGATAAGAAATTATAAAATCAGTACAACATACATGAGACAAAATTGTAGTCAGTGTGAGTGCAGCTTTTCCCCCTTTAGTAATTTCTTTGTAAATACAAAAAATGGTTAATTCAAATAAATAGTAACTTCACGACTACATACCTTACCACCCTCACCAAGCCTCTTATCATCACAATTACCATCAGAACTGTCAGATGTTTGACCTGTATCATTACTAGTGCAAGGTATAACATAGGGCAGTGTTGATGCACCTCCTCGACCTTTGCCACTACCTCTTTGTCCTATGCCACCTAATGAAAAATGAAGTAATGACAAAATTCCACATAAGTTGTTTTAAATGTCAAACAAATATATATCAGCAATTAAGTTCCAATATTTTAGATCTGCTAGATAGTTCAAATTATACAAAAAATGTGTTTTCTATAATTTAAACATAACATGTATAAGAAGAAGTGTCAGAGTGCCAAATCACGGTCCTAAGCCACCTGCATTAATTGACTTCCTGCATGTCTTACTAGGTCTATACTCAGTTTACTGGTATGAAGTTGCTACACAAGAACCTTTTGTCCACAATAATTTTAACTAATTAAAAGGACTGGCAATGGGTAGCAGCATCAAGGGTTCGAGATTGCTGGTACTGTGTTAGTCAGTCTACCTGTCAACCATTATAACTCAGTCATACCACCTGATAAAGGGAAGAGGTTTAAGTGCAGCAGTGGACTGCTACAGGTAGAACAAAAAGAAGAATTAAGACGGGAGACATAGAAATAAGAAGTAAGAAAACAGAGGCAAATATATTGAAATTGTGTAATTTCACCAAAAGCAGTAGATGTTTAGTATTTATGCATGATAAAGTGGAGTATAATCATATAATTTATAAATAAATAATGAAGCTATAATTGATTGCAAAATAATAAGAAATAAATAAAACCATACCATCTCCCTCTTGTTCATTCCTATTGCCAGAGCCACAAGCGCCTCCTGGAATAACAATCTTAAGTGGTGGAACCTTTGGTGCCGATTCTGTACTCTTTTGTTCTTCTGAATCTCCATCGCCACTATCTTTAGATTGATTAGCTTTCGGACTAGCAACTGGGCTCTTCCTGTCCTGCTTGCCTCCTAGTGATCCAGATTTTGCTCCACCTGATGACTTTCCCTATGTATATATTAATTATCAAATTAAAATTAGAATAAATTTAAATAAATAAATTTGAATTAAATTTTAGACTCAAGATATTATTAAAAAATTAAATATAAATACAAATATTGTATAGTAAAATATATGAAAACGAAAATCTGCTGAATTATATGATACAAGATACACAGATATAGATGACAGTACTTTTAAAATAAAACAATGCAGAACACAAATGAACAATAAACGTAATTGATATCTATCTTACCTTATCAGATCCACGCAACATGGCCTTCTTCTGTTAGCCAAACACAATTAGATTTTTTTATTTCATGAATGAGTTTTATTTATCAAATACAGATATGTTAATTCTTTACCTGATGACCCTGGGTATTTGCTTTTGCACCAGCCCCACCTTTCCCCTGGGACTGCATGCTTCCTTTTCCTGAGGTAGACCCTCCTGAACCACCTTTGCCCACATTTTGATTGCCTCCACTTTTGGCTAGAGGTGCAGCGCCGGTTTTGCTGGCTGGTCCTGGTGGCTTGTTACCAGTAAGAACCCTAGCAAAAATCAATAATATTAAATAATCTTGGTTTCATAACATTTTATCAAAAATATAATATAATTTTCAGTTTCATAACACTTTATACCAATTTGTGTTATGTACAAGATTTAGTATTTTGTATTTGAGTGTACCGGCCAGGTCCTCCTCTTGCAACAGGAGCGGGTTTCGCCATCGGTTCCTTTTCTTCGTTCTCTTTCCTTTTCTTACGTTTGGAGACATCATCCTCATTAACTTCTGCTTCTTGTCCTTCATCAGGGTAAGTCCGTTTCGTACCAGTAACCGTTTCGTCTTGAGTAGAAGAGACTACCCCGCTACTCAACTGCGCTCCCTCTGCAATAAGTTATAAGGTATTCTCACTGTAACTGTAGTTATCTTAACAACCACATCAATTACAGAAATATCAACAAAAATATTATTATTATAAATGTGGAACTAAAAAGTAAATCAAACAGATGTCAACCTTCCAATTCATTAGAACCATAGCAAAATTTTCAGTGATCAATTTTGATTGTCAAAGCCCAATTGACAATGTAAATATGGACCATTTGTAATAATAATAATAATATATTCAGGACACATAAATTGTTGATTCAAGACAATAATTTCCTTAATAAATCAGAAATAAAAGAAATTGATGCAAATACTGTTTTTTTTTTTAAATATTTTAACTCTGATATTATTGAACAATATACTTACTGAGTGCAGTTCCACTAACACTATAAATACATGTACAGATATTAGTAAAATTTGTTTTAAATTTCTCTTCGTAACAAGGTTGAAGAAAAATGAAAGAAAGTTTTCCTAAAATATTCAACTGCGTTCAATCATGAATATATTTTACCTTGTGTCTCCCACCATTAACTAAGGATATAAAACAGTAAGTGAAACTTCAATTGTTGAATTGTTAGCAAATGGTATCATAGGCAAGTTAAGCATAAGTGATAACAAGTAGCCTGTATTTCTCCTTATTGTATAATTGCAGACAAAACAGTTAAAGGTATACCATACTCTTTGCTCACATTTCACACCTTCATTTTTGTTTGTCTTACTCATTATATTTTATGTTTGATGATACTTTACAAGAAAATGCCAATTTCTTAATTTAATGTTCTTTTTGGTCAAAGTTTACATGCTATAGTGGATTATCATCATAATGTTTAATTTTGAAGACATTTTAAAAATATTAATTTTAATTTTTTCTAGTCACATGTTTCAAAATGGCAAAATATGAATAAATATGGACTGGTTTATATTTCTGAAAGGCTTACTCTTCCACACCTCACCTACAACTAGGCCTATTTATAATGAATTTATATAGAAGAGAACACAAGTTAAAAGGTCATAAAAGAGTAAGTATATATGTTGTGAATAGCTCTAGTTTTTGAGAAAACTATTTAGTTATTGAAAGGTAATATGTATCGCGAAATTTTTACAAACACATAAAGAACAAAATGGTTATACAAATTTTAATTCTGAAAAACTATACAAATGTTTTTGCACAAGTAATGGTAATGGACCCCCATCGATGTTGATAAAGATGACGAAGATGAAACACCACTCAATTGATAAGTCGGCATACTTGTGCAAAAATATTTGTATAGTCTGTATCTCCTAAAGTGTTGATCGTACAGTAAAAATTTTTAGAAATAATATATAGGAAATTTAATGTAGAAGCCACTGAAGAGATATTATAGAGTTTTCGAATCACAAGAAAAAAAAACTTGAAAAAGAGACCTTTCCCTTCCCCTGTCGGTTTGTGTCCTCCCTTGGGGACTTTTAGTATATTCATCTGGACACCTTAAGGAATAACTGTACCAATTTTAAAATCTACGGGAATTGTTTGGTCTAATCGACGATTTTAAAGCTAATTTTCTTTTACTATTTTTGTATGTGGTAGAGCCATACTGGAGCTGTATTATGGCTGCAGCTCCAATGGGTCGGCTTACCCGGAGAAAGACCACGCTCTCACAGAATACCAACGTGAAATAGCAGCTTAATGTTGTTGTTTAATTTGGTAACTTTAGAAAACTGTACTATTTTTACTGGTAACGAGGCATTCCACGTAAGTTCTCAGGGGTGACAATACATCTGCATATTGATTCCTAATCGGATTGTAGTGGAGCTCGAAGTTTGATATAAATAAGTATCCATTGCAAGTTATAGATAGAGCGTGAGCAGTAATAAACAGGCCGTCTCACAAAGCTGTCGTGTCACGTGTCACAAGTTCACAGGCTGATTCTAACACGCAGTCAGACATTCTAAGACCCATTAACGAAAAGTTGGAATTAAAAAATTCGCGGATGGCTTACGAAATAAACGCTTAAGCATGATTACACAGCTACAGACTACTCAGAGTTGAAGGACGCGGTGAGAGCTGCACAAGACGAGGAACTCGCACAACCATCTAGTTCTCATACAGTGCCTAACATGAGGGGTAAATAGTCTAAATCATTTTACAGAGGCCGTGGAAGATATACACGTTTTCCTAGATGTGGATATTACAATTATAATAGGGGTTACTATGGTAACAACTATGGTAACTCGAATAAACCCTTTAACAACAATCCTAGAAGCGGGCCATCGGGTTCGCGTGAGTTTTGTTCAAGTTCATATTAAGGATGAGTTACTCATTGTAGGGGGTAACAGACGAGGCATGTTGACGTTCTACCTCTAGCGATGTTACAAAAAATGATAATATTGATTTGAATGAGATTCATCAATAAATATTCCGTTATGACTTATAATCAAAATGTAAAATATTTATTTTTTAATTTCGAAAATAGGAAATGTTCATTTTTAATCGACACAGACGTCTCTATTGGCTATTTCAAAAACATTTTTACCAAGTGGAATAAATACTTATCAAGAAAATATTATCATTAATGGTATAGGTGGTGAAATCCGCTCTCAAGGATATACTTATTTAACGCTTTATACACCAGATGGATCCCTTTATGAACACAAAGTTTGTTTGATAAACTTCCTTGTAAATCAAATGGAATACTCGGATTACACTTTTTAAATAAATTCAAATCGAATATTGATCTAAAAAATTCTATATTAACGTTACAGAATGACAATAATACAACCTGTAACATTAAAATGTATAATTCTTCTAAAATAAGTTATGACATTCTAAATATCCCTCCATGATGTGAATCAGTACATTACATACCATTAAAATAATTGTAATTCAATTTCACAAAGGGTTAATCCCAATTTTGTTAGTTCCCAAAAAAAAAACGGATCAACCAAAAACAAAAAAATGGAGATTAGTTATTGACTACCGAAAATTAAATGATTGTATACAAGATGATCGCTTTCCTCTACCTAACATAACTGACATCTTAGATTCGCATTCTGGTTCCATTTACTTCTCACATTTAGATCTTAGTCAATCATTTTACCAATTGACTTTGACCCCTGATAGCCGTAAGGTGACTGCCTTCACAACTAACACAGGACAATACCAAAAGAAGCGTTTACCTAGGTGTCACCTTCGAATAGTCACAAAATTGCGAAGATTCTTTTCAAATTTTAAAACAAGCTCTAACATCTGCACCTATTTTACAATACATGGACTTCTCGGACAGCAACAAATTAATTTTGCAAACAGATGCCTCAGGTTTCGCAGTTAGGGGAGTTTTATGCTATAAAGATTTAAGACCCATTGCATATGCTAGTAGACCATAAACATTATACAAAGCGAAAAAAACTAAAAAGAAACTGTTACTATTGCTAGAACACTTGTTAATAATTTTATTTTAAGATTGTACCTAAAATAATAGCGACGGATAGGGGTAGTGAATTCATATCCTCAACTATGACTGAAATATGTAAGTTATTGCAAATTGAAAAATTAAACTCTACAGCATATCATCACGAGTCTATTGGTGCCCTCGAAAATTCTCACAAGCATTTAGGATCTCATTTTTGCAAATTATGTGTGATAAATATCCTGACACATGGATTTATTGGATTCCATGTTGGTGTTTTAGCTATAATAATACAGTGCATTCTTCAACGAAATATACGCCTTACGAACTTGTCTTTGGTAAACCAAGTGAACTTCCTTGTAGAATAAGTAGTGGTATAAAACTATTGTATAATCCTGCTGACTATAACTTGGAATTAAAGTATCGATTACAAGTTCCTGAAAATGATGCACGTGAAAACTTGTTACTAAAGAACTCAGAAAACATGTGTATGACAAAAAGTGAACTCAGTGAATTACCAAAAAGAGTGATTTAATACTTATTATTAACGAAAATTGTAGTAAGTTAGATAAGTTATATGATGGTCCATTTGAAGTGTTAGAGGACAAGGATCCTAATGTAATGAATGTAATGAATATAATGATGAATAGGACAAAACGTTTTGTACCATCACTAATTTTAATTATTAAAATATCTGTAACTAATATATTTTTAATTAATAAAATTGATTACACTTCAATGTAATTGCTAAATTACTAATAGAATAATATCAAAGGAAGCTCTTGATGTTAGGCAGAAGTCTTTCGAGGTTTTTTGCAGGTACTGGAGAATTAGGCAAGTTGATGGGAGTGCCGCCCCTAACTAAAAAATTTAAGAACTCCACTGGTGAGTCTAGCTGCATTATCTCCGGTAATTCTGAGTTATCTTTGAATTCAAAGCCATCCCCGTTCAGATCAGGAATGTGTCTTTTTTGAGGTTGGCGAATAGAGTTAGGTTCAAAATCATCGGCACTGTTAGAAGAAATATCATCATCACTCAAGTTGCCATCACCAGGAATAATATTAAAATGCATGGATTTTTGAAAGTTTTAGAAATTAAAAACAGCTAAGAGAAAGGTATTAAAAATAAAATTAATGAATACTTTAATTTTTAAATATCCACTTTCAATTCAATAATTGTATCATGAAAAATTTACTTATAAAATACTAGCTTATCAAGATAAAAACTATCCTATCCCCAAAGTTGGACCAAACTGCACACAGTATGTAAAATTTCATTGAAATTGCTTCAGTACTTGAAGAGTTCATCATGGACAAACCATTTGAAACATATTTTCTTTTATAAAGAATAATAAATTAAGATCTTAAAATTTCTGTTAGCAAAGATTTTTTTAGTGTGGTGCATAAATGACCTTTTTAATTTTAGCTCATTAAATTGTATTATTCAAGATGTGTATTATGTCTTATAAACTTGAATTAAACATGCAAATATTTAGTAGTTTCATGCCTGATTATCAAATTGCAGGGAACAATATGCTATTTGCAACTTTTAGTCTGCAGAAAAATGTAATATTAACATTTTTAAGTTTGTTAATCTTATAAATATTGGATTGGTACATGAATCCAATACATTGTTGATATTTACATGTTTATCTGAACTCATTAAATATACAATAATCAGTATCTGAGAAAAGGACATTTTAAAATTGGTATCCTCACATATAATTTAATTGTTACATTTTGTTTTATAAATTTATGATAAACAGGGGTTACAAACTTATTCTACTATCAACATGTCTACAGCATTATTTAAGTGAAGGCTAAACAAGGCTGATATTTAAACACATTTTTATTATTGAGGTTGAACAAGCCACAGATCAGGATAGCAACAAGTGCTGAGAGCCATATACACATATTAACAAAACAGAATTAGTGCATGGTTGACTTTAAAAGCTATCCCTTACTTTAAATTATAGTTTATGTATACAATATATGTAATATATATTACAGGGCATGGCTCCTTTAGAAAGCATTTATTTACTATAGGTGTCATAGATAGTCCTATGTACAGGGCATGTATGGAGAAGCAGGAAACAGCAGGCCACATGTTGCTGCCATGTCCAGCGGTTGCTACACACAGGGACAAACACCTCGGCACATCGGGATCACTCCCCAAAGTTGCTCACAACATCAAAGGACTATTGAATTTCTTCAGGAAGATTTCATGGCTCGAATAATTGTAATATTCCTGCCCACACACAAAATTCACGCTTAGATGTGTAGTTGCAGAAAATAGCCTATCATAAACTAAACTAAACCAACACTTTTTTAAGTATTACAATAAGATCACAAATATAATATTTGTTTACAATATATTTAAATAATTTAAAATAAGGCTTTTGCCATATGTCAATTTACAATATTGTAACAGATGTTTTCCTTTAAAAGCCAAATGTGTACTTTTACCTGCATAACTATTCACATATAAAAAATTACCCAAAAAAATAGCGAGTAAACATTAAACATATACTTAGAAATAATGATCTTGATTTATAGGGTTCATCATCATTACAACCCTTCACAAGTCCACTGCTGAACGTAGGCCTCCCCCAAGCAATGCCACAAAGCACGGTCCTGAGCCACCTGCATCCATCGACTTCCTGCATGTCTTACCAGGTCGTCACTCCATCTAGTGGGGGGTCGCCCTACACTATGCCTACCGATACGAGGCTGCCACTCGAGAACCTTTCTTCCCCATTTTTACAGCGGATATCCTCATTTCTGAGTCTATCACGCAGAGAAACTCCGAGCATAGCCCTCTCCATAGCTCGCTGAGTGACCTTGAGCATCCTCATACGGCCAGCAGTGAAGGACCACGTCTCAGATCCGTAAGTCATCACTGGCAACACGCACTGGTTGTACACTTTAGTTTTCAGAGATTGAGGTATACCTGACGAGAAGATGTGTCGTAATTTCCCGAACGCTGCCCAGCCGAGTTGAATCCGTCGATTGACCTCTCGGTCGAAGTTGGACTTACCTAGTCGGACTATTTGTCCCAGGTAAACGTATTCGTCAACAACTTTTGAGCATAGTGCTCCCAATAACTACCGGCATAGGTGTGACATGAATATTAAACATGATCTTTGTTTTGTCCATGTTCATCTTAAGACCTATCCGTTGGGAGATACTATTGAGGTCATTGAGCATAGTGCTAAGGTCCTCCAGCGACTCTGCCGTGAGGACTATATCGTCGGCAAATCGAAGGTGAGTGATGTACTCGCCATTGATGTTAATACAGTATCCCTTCCAGTCCAGTAGCTTGAAAACATCTTCCAATGTAGCGGTGAAGTTTCGGGGATATAACGTCACCCTGTCTTACACCTCTCTGCAGTTGGATAGGTTTCGAACTCTGGTTCTGTACTCAGATAGCCATCGTAGCCCTACAGTACAAACACTTCAGCACTTCTATATACAGTCAGTCAACTTGGCACCGCTGAAGGGACTGTAGCACCGCCCAAATTTCGACGGAATCAAAGGCTTTCTCATAGTCCACATACGCCAGGCAAAGTGGCAGATTGTACTCTTCGGTCTTCTGTACAATCTGACGCAGGGTACGTATGTGGTCTATGGTACTGAAGCCTTTTCGGAAACCGGCTTGTTCGGTAGGCTGGAAATCGTCGAGCCTGCGTGCGAGACGATTCGTAATGACTCTCGAAAACAGCACGTAGACGCAGCTCAGAAGGGAAATCGGTCTGTAGTTCTTCAAGAGAGCGTTGTCGCCTTTCTCAAAGAACAAGACCACTGCACTTCTGCTCCACGCCTCCGGAGTAGTGCCACCATGGAGGATGGAATTGAAGAGCTTCAGAAGGACTTCAAGTACCGGTGTTCCACCCGCTTTCAGAAGCTCCGCTGTAATTCCATCCTCGCCTGGGTTAGAAAATAGGGTTAAAATACCTTATAGGAAATTACATACCGTCTCGCCCTTCAGAATTGGTGCTTTTCTCTTGGGAGGCGGCCTCTTTACTATCAAAGGGATCACCCGACGCTAGCCCCTCCATGCTACTTCGCTTATGGCTATCGCTATTGCTACTTGCATTGCCACTCTTCTTGACGCTGTCATCCCTTGTTCGTCCAATGTAAGCTGCTCTCGGGTTATTATCTATAAAATAACACCTGTTGTTACAATTGAATATATTGCCAACTAAAATAAATCTTCTAGTTAATATTTATTTTATCACATAGAGCAGCAGCAGTGGCTGTAAAACTGATTCCAAAACATAAATGCAAGCATATGAGATTATTTAAGGTCACACAAAGATAGATTTTAGGTGTGTACTTAAAAAGACAAATCATTCTATCAGCTGAAATACTCATAGAAATGAATATTAAAAACATTTCTCTTATCATTCCTAATCATGCAATTTATAATTATTTTCCTTTATTATTCAAAACTATGTGTTTAAAATATATCTCATAATATAAAATACAGATCATTCAATATCAAACATTATTAGTGTAGATTTAGTTAAGCAGTTACAAAGAGCCAGTACAATTAGCATGAATTGTTATACTTAAAAATGCCTACTTACCTAGTTCCTCTTTACACAAGTGTACACATTATCAAACCATTATTAAATAATTTTACTCACAAATACTTCTCATGCAATTATGAGAATAGGTTAGGTTTAGGTTATACAAGTTGGTTAATAATTAGCGCTATCAATAAATTAAGTTTAAAATTAGAACGAAAAGACCCCTTCTTCCTAATACGAATGTCACTTAACTACTGCCTAATTCGACCGTCAGTGAATAATAGAATTCCTTTTATATATTATAAAACACGAATCGATATTAACGTGCATCAGTTACCTTGTTGGTTGCTTTCGTTTACTGAAAATTTAACGATACACCAATATCACGGAACTATACACACTCAACACTTATGCGTATGGTTACTTTAGTGTGTGAATAATTATATTGTCACGTCAGTCAGGTCATTACTATTAGTAGTTTATACCGGGGTCAACATGAACGAGTTCAGCGTGCTATACATGATTAAACGAACTTGAAACAAAAATGAGGTAACAATTGACTCCCCTTTGTTGTGCGAGAGCGCCCTTCTTTGCATTTCACGTCGTCCGACAGTATAATAATATTCAGTCGTAACAAGCGATAAATTTCCAGATAGAGCTCGCTAAATCGCTATAATTCGCAAAAACGACCACCATGAAGTTGACGTTGCTAAGCGGCCATAACGAAAGTTTAGTTTTAGCAACACGCCCCAAACCGTTTCTTTTCAAGAACTTATGCTAATTGTCTAAGGTTATATTTTATTTAAAAAATAATTTTATTGTATCTAATTAAACTTATTAAATATTACTTATAGAAAAATTTAATAGAACTGACCATTAAAGATAAAAAATGGTTGAACAGTAGAACAGGTTATAATATACAGATAAAGCAATCACGATCACGAATGAAAACGCGACGATACAAGCTAGAGTTCGTACTAAGGTGATAAGTTCACTGCGTTGCGATTGCGATGAGTAAATGGTAAAGCGCATGCGTTCCGTTTCAAGAAAAGGACGTTAATACTCTCCGCCAATATAGTACGCATTGTTTTAGAAATTAACTGGAAAGGACAATGGCGAAATATATGTGATGGAATTATTAAGCGTCTACTTAAGTCATCATTACAGATATCAATAAAATAATTTACTTTGTTATAATGATTTCTTTGTGTTATCTAATCAAGCTTATGGCCTATCGAAGTCTGGAAAAAAATCATCTTACCTAATTTAAAACTAAATTGACTAGTTGTTGTGGCAAATTGTTGATGGAATTATTAAGCGTCTATTTATGTCACCATTAGAGATATAAATAAAATAATTTACTATATTATCTAATCAAGTTTATGACCTATCGAAGTCCGGAAAAAAATCATCATACACAATAGGGATGTGCCCCTCACTCATGAGTTACCTCGTTTGAGGTCCTCGTGACAGCAAATTGAAAGTTACTCTAATTTTTATTTTAAATTTAGTTTAATTTTTACATGTGGTAGAGACATGCTGCAGTTATATTAGAAGTATAGTTGTAGCACGAATGGGTTAGTTTGATCGGGGATGACGACACTCTCACTGAATACCAGCGTAAAATAGTATCATGCTGCTGCTGTTTCGTATGGTGAGTGGTAGAAACCGGAGACCCTTCTTACTGAAAATGAGACATTCCATTTTAGTTCTCACAGGTGAAAACGCATCTGCATTTTGATTCGTAATCGATGATACATGTAGGTGTCTATGGGCCCCAGCAACCACTTACCCTTAACGTCATGTGGACGGCGTGCTCGTTTGTTACCCTATCCAATAAAAAAATATTCAAATTTGAATCACCTCACTTATTCACTACCACACATAAAATGACAGAATGAACTGTGTCACTAGTAAGTGAGCTAATGACTCTATGAGTGAGGTGTTGATACCTGGAAAAAGATTGATAAACAACAAAAATAAACTGTAGTAATAATAAGTCTTGCTTTTTAAAAGCTTCTGGATGTAGGCGACTTGCCTTGCAAGGTGCTTATGTTGACGAGCGATTCTCCATATCCAATAAGGGGTGCCTCATGAGTACCTCACAATGTAAAATGAGGAACTCCCTCATCTTCAAATAAAGTAGAAGAGTTACCCATTATTAATACATAATTCAAAACATGGAGGTTAGAGAGAAGGAGAACGATCGCTGTAGAAAATAGTCCCAGAAATAAAATAAGTGAGTCGCTGCGATCGCTAAGTTGTCTCACTAAAAGTTTATTTCAGTCTATTTTTCCGATCAAATGCTAAACCACTTGCACGTCTGCGCACAATACAATATTTCACCATTTTTTAATTTTTCTAGCTGTCAAAAATTAAAAAATTAATGAGCACGATTATTCTCACCAACGCCGCGAAGAAAATTTGTACATTATTCAACTAACTTCATCTACTTGTACTCATAACAGCTAACTTCGCAGATAGTACTAACCGACGCGACGGCAGTTCAGGGACAGGCGAGCTATGCTTTAGCACGTAGCGATCTTTCTCCTTCTCTCTAACCTCCATGATTCAAAACTTAATTGACTAGTTTATGGAGTGTAGAGCTAAGGAGTACAGACTCTGTATAAAAAAGCGTCCGTAGGAAAGCGTTAAATAAGGGTGGCGCCACTGTAGCTACAGTCTAAATTTTAAAGAACTTTTTATAATTTTTTTTATTGCACAGACTTTCACCAAAATTCTTTTTACAATAATTATTTTATTGCTTTCAAAATCACTCTCAACGTATTTTACGGCGATTTAACATACCCCGTAGCAACTCGAGCGCTGTAGCGAAAAGTTTTTGAATTGTTATTTACCGCTAACAGATGAACACTTTTTCAAGGTATTCTCCTATGGGATTTGGTACTCCTTACTTCTACATTCATAGACTAGTTGTTGTAGTCGTTACGATTCGTCAGTTAAGACAGGCAAAGGTCTTATACCCTACAACCTGAATTTGGCGTGTATTTTATTCAGAAAACTCTTCTCTAAATACTAATGCATTCTTTACGGATTCCCTCTATAGTAGTAATTACCCAATATAAACATATATAAAAATTATATTGACTACCTACACATATTCACATATTATCACTATCACATATTATTTCGCCATGTCTTTGCGTTATAGCATGGTGCGGGTGACAGATTACAGTTAGGCGTGTCTAGAGATGGAACAAAGTTAAATCGATTCTAAAAAGGCGATTAATAACACACAAAGCAAAGCAAAAATTATCGATTAGCTATCGATATAAACATTAAAACCGAAATATATTTCTTAATAAACTACAAGGCATTTAAAATTAAGTTAAAGATTAATATAAATTATGATATAATAGTTACATAATGCCAAACAACCTCGTTAGCGTGTTGTTTATTACGATTGGATTTTAGAGATTTGAATTTTTTTTTGCGCGGAATCTTAATTCATTTTCTAAAAGAAAATTCCATATTTCCAATTTCATAAAAGAAGCCTGTCTTACTCCTTATAACATCAACTATCTACTAGTGTCAACTATAAGCTGAAACAGACAGACAGATAGACAATTTATTTTAAAATTTGTGTTTGTTTTGGGTTATAAATACAGCACAAATTTTCATATGCATTTAGTAAAAGGCTGGTATTTGGAAATTACAAACAGACACTTTAATGTATACATATGTATTAATTTGAAAATAAAAATCATCTTATATTTCATGTTAATTGCAACATTCATATTGACATTTAAATAAATAAAATGGCTGCGAGCATCTGTAATTTTCAGTACAGCGATGACTGCACCGGTAGCTTTTCAAGTTACGCGTACAAATGTGTGCAGGAGTCATCGAAGCGTAAATCTTCAATATTTGTACCAGAGGACGAAGATGAAGAGGATGCTGAAAATCTAGCTCAACTCGACTCTGCGAAACTACTAAAGGACATCTCAAGGGAAGTAGAAAAAACCATGAGAAATGAAATGAGGCAAGTAAACGACTCCCTACAGTTTCATAGTGCCAAACTTGATGAAGTAATGGGATGTATCGAAACATTCAAACAAACAATCAAAAATTTAGAAAAAAAGAACATTGAACTAAGTAACAAAAATAACAACTTGGAAACCAGGGTGGGCGCCTTAGAACAACAAATTCAAGCGCTAGAACAAGAAAAACTCTCAAAGCAGATAGAAGTTGCAAATGTACCCTGGCATATAAATGAGAATGTGGAAAACCTAGTCGGATAGTCGCCTTAATTGGAAAGAGCATATTGAGCATGTATGTGATAAACTTCGTGGTATGCTTGCAAAATTTTCTATAATTAAATATAAAATTCCGTATAAAATACTTATACAGCTATATAAATCACTGGTAGAGTCAAAAGTAGCATACGGTTTGTCTAGCTATGGTAGAACGTACAGATCACATTTAGAACGTATTTATCCACTACAATTACGTATTTTAAAAACTATAGTCCCGGATAGTATTAAAATCAGATTACCACAACCTTTTTAGTCATTGCAAAATTATACCTATACACGAAAAGGTAAAAGTTTACCCTTCTTATAGAAGAATTTTTCCATGAACAGTTAAAAATTGCACATAGATGTGAATACTCTAAAACTCGCAACTCAGGAAAACCTAAACTAGCCTTACCTAAATACAACAATTTATATGGTAAACGTACCTTAGAACATATGATTCCTAACCTAATTAACCAGCTACCAGTATCAGTAAAATCAGAACTAAATCAAAAAAATATTAAATTAAAATTAAAAAATTACTTTACGGAATGCATTACTAATCATTTAAATTATACATAATATGTTTTTAATAATAAATACTACGATAACGCCCTAAAACAAGCGCCCTGTATAAAATATAGGATCCATGCGCGGTGCATTGTGCAATAGAAGGTTACGCAATTAACTAATAAATACTAAGCGTATTTCTTTTTTCTTACTACACCCTCATATTTGTTATTGTCGGTGATACCGGTACACGGTAAAGTTTCTATAAACTTATGATTGTACCGTAACGTAATGTGTAATTAATGAATGTAATAATATATTAAATAAATAAAAAAATAAGTGCCTTACTTTATATGTGTATTAGTGTTACCAGGTCCAATGGACTAAATGTCGGGACGGAAGGTAAAAATTATCGAGAATTAGGTTTTCAAATCTAATGTAATAAAAATACAAAATAGGTTTTTGTAGCCAAGTCTTTTAGACACATTTGTAATTATTTTTTCTGCCTGAGCTGATCAACGAATAATTTATCGTCCATGTATTGGAAACACTGCATATTTGTCTATGTGCATTTTTTCTTTAAAATAAAATTTTTTGAACGATTAGTTACAATTTCAATAAATATTTACGTGATTTGTATATATTCAATTTATTTCAAAATCGACTCTTGATATAATCGACTGTGGTTGTTCGTTACGTCATGGTATAGTTTAGAGCGCCACTTCACTCTCGTAAGTGGGCGGTACCCATCCATGAAGTATTATCTGTATACAATTTATATAAAAAATACGAAACTTCATAGACGTGAGCTGTCATTCGCACCATGCTACAACGCAAAGACTATGAAGTGTAGAGGTAAGGAGTACAGACTCTGTAAAAAAGTGTCCGTAGGAAAGCGCTAAATAAGGGTGGCGCCACTGTAGCTACAGTGTAAATTTTAAAGACCTTTTTTAATTTTTTTACTGCACAGACTTTCACCATAATTCTATTTACAATAATTATTTTATTGCTTTCAAAATTTTTATTTTCAAAATCAATCTCAATTTATTTTACGGCGATTTATCATACCCTGTAGCTACTAGAGCGCTGTTGTGGAGTTTTTAAACTGTTATTTACAGCTTACAGATGGACACATTTTCAACTACATTCGATTGTCCTCCTTACCTCTATACTCCATGGCAAAGACTATAATTGTTGTTGTAACAAAGGCGAAATTAAGGCGTTTTATACCATACAGCCTAGTCTAATGTGTATTTTGTTTAAACTAGAATATCTTAATTGCTGACTTCCTGCAGTAGTATGACCGAAGAAAAAAACGTTCAGGATTTCAAACTCTATATTTTTACATATTTTGCATTTGTAGATGCAAGAAAAAAAAGTCACATAAAATTTGTTTAGGAGTTCGCCATTGTCTTTTAGAAAGTCTCTCTTATGGTTTATTAGTTTATTACACATGTTCGTAAGTTGTAGATAATTGCAGTAAGGAAATTTTATTTCTTAAATTTATCAATTCGGGACGGAGAACTCAATAAGATTAATACAATAAAAATTAAAATAAAAAGGACAGGAAAGCAGAGTACATAATAAATCGATGTTGCTAAACAAAATGTATCATACATTATATTATTTATTTATAATATAATCTAATAATATAAAATAATCGTTCACCAAAATTTCTTAGCACTCAGTACGGTTTCTCTAAAGTTAAAAGTACTACAGACGCCAACACTTCTCAAACATGTACATATTTGAAGCCGGGAGGATAAACAAGACGCTGCAGATGATTTTAGCTGAAGTGTGTTCATTACTACTTAAGCCTTGATTTTTTATTTCCGCTAGTTTTATTAAATCATAATTACGGGCGTGCCCCAATAATAATCTTAAACATTAATTTTAATTCAAATCTTTCAAATAAAACAAAATATAAAAAATTACCATAATCAACTTTTATGCTTAACTTTGTTTTAATGATAAGTACCGTAAAACGGGGTTAATAGGTTAATATTTTTAAGCTATTGCATAGCTTCTATCGCGGCCCTTGAGCGCGGGGACCGAATCCAGAAATTCCGTAACGAAAAAAACCTCACGCCCTCCACTACGACGGGCACGGAGGTGTGGCGTTGAAAGCCGTGCATCGTCTAACGTCGTTTCAGTTCGGCAGACTTCGGCACTCGGCAGACTTCGGCACGGTGTTTGTGTGCATGCGAGTAGACGTATGCGTGTACACTAGCTGCTAACTCAGTGATAAAAATTCCTGAATAACCTACATGTAAGATAAAAAATTTGTTTTCTTTATCGGTCACCACGTTCTGTAACTTGATTTAATATCAAAGGCTTAACTGCATAAATAAATAAATAATTATTAATATCTTAAACATTAATTTTAATTCAAATCTTTCAAATTTAATTTTCATAATCAACTTTTATGCTTAACTTGTTTTAATGATACTGTTCAAATCATATGTTATTTTGCCATTATTAGCTTTCATCGTGTCTTGAGTGTAAATCTAATCCAGAAATTCCGTAATCTACTCCAAAGGAGGAGGTGCGGCGTTGAAAGCGTGCATCGTCTAACGTCGTTTCAGTTCGGTTATGATTCCCGGCACTCGGCAGACTTCAGCACGGTGTTTGTGTGCATGCGAGTAGACGTATGCGTACACTAGCTGCTAACTTCAGTGATAATATTTTAAACAGTATTAACTTCTCATTTATTCAATAAGAGAAAAAAATTGTTTTCTTATCGGTCACCACGCTCAAAAAGTGTAACTTGATTTAATATCAAAGGCTTAACTGCATAAATAAAATAAATGAATAATTATAATTGCATAAGTTGATAAAAAATGCTATGCAATAGCTTTACCGCGGCAGTCACCGAGTGCCACACGTATTTTTTATATTCCGTGCGGGTTAATAGAATAATTAATGGAAATTTCGAAATAAGGCTATAGTGTACAGAATACTTCTGTGATTGTGATATTTTTTTACATAGAGCAGCATTCTTTTTTCAACTTGGCAGTGTCCGATTTACCTTAAGTTAGTAAACATTAAGATAAATGTAATTTCAAACAGTAACTGTCTTACCATTGTGATTTGTGCTGTTAGAAACTTTTCTATAAAATTAATTATATCGGTGGTTTTGCTACGAAAATGTATTCGTGTAGTAGTTTGGTGTTCTGTGTTTATATTACAAAGTTACCTAATTAAGCTGAGTTTTAGTAAAAAGGTGTGTATGAGTCTACATTTTTGTTGAATCAGAGATGCATAAAAACGCAGTATGGGGTGAATGGAAACGTAAAGACCAGTAATGGTTTATACCCGTATTACACTACACCGAATCAGAGTCCCTAAGCCCTTAATCAGGGTGGTGTAATAGGAATACGGGAGTAAGGGTCCTTAATTAGGGCGTCAATGTGAACCTGGCCTGCAGTGCCCTTACTATCGTTCAGTGTAATAACACTATGGGCAGTTAGGGCACTTATTCGATGCGCAACTAGGGATGCACACGATACATCAATTCTTTCAAACATCGATAAACAAGATATTTTGGCTTGCTGTCAAAATTTTCGAAATAACCAACTATTCGAAGGTATAAAATTCCATATGTTAAAAATTACGAACGACGATTACGAATTTTATGGCCATATATAAACACACACACACACACACACACACACACACACACACACACACACACACACACAAATATATAAATATATATATATATATATATATATATATATATATATATATATATATATATATATATATATATATATATATAACTTTAATCAAATTTGCGCACCGTTTGCAGTTTGGTCTAACTTAAGAGATACCTTTTTTTTTTGCGAAGTTAAGAATTTTTAATAGGACATGACCAATTGTCGTCGAAAAGGGCAGAACAATGTCTGCCTGGCAAGCAGTAGTTGTTAGGAGCGCTAAGTTTAAAGTTCTTGACGAGTATGTCTACCTGGGACAAATAGTCCGACTAGGTAAGTCTAACTTCGAGATACCAAATCGACGGATTCAACTCGGCTGGGCAGCATACCTACATAAAAACAAGATTGTACAACCAGTGCGTGTTGCCGGTGGATCTGGTCGGTAGTCTGTTTGGTAAGGCTGCCAAGCGAGCTATGGAGAGGGCTATGCTCGAGGTTTCTCAGCGTGATAGACTTAAAAACGAAGATATCCGCAGTCGAACCAGAACAAAGAACAACGGACTAGTAAGCTGAAGTGGCAATGGGCTGGCCATATAGCTCGAAGAACCGAAAACCGATGGGGAAGAAAGGTTCTCAAGTGACAGCCTCGTACCGGCAGGCGAGGTGTAGGACGTCACCCCACTAGTTGGAGTAATGACCTGGTAAGTCATGCACGTGACTCTTTCTTTGAGCGAGGCCTATGTTCAGCAGTAAGCCTGCGATGATAATAATGATGATGATTTTAATATACCTTACATTTAACTAACCTTAAAATGTATATAGGTTACCGGTGTTATATTAGGTTCAACAAATACAATAGTAATATAAAATAATCGTATTGTGTTCGCTATCATGAAGATATTTAGTACAAGTAGCTAGGTATCATAAAACAGTAAAATACTATTATGAGACAAACAAAACAACCTATCTTATAATTCATTTTATGCGGTGAACGGATAGACGGAGATCAAGTAATGCCTGGTTGAAACTTTAAACAAAATGTTTTAATTCATTTACAACAAAATGTTTTCTCAGAGTTGATACAAAATGCTAATACCGATATTATCACAAAAACGTCTATGTATTTTCTAAATTTCGGATCACTTTTGTCAATTCGAGCCGAAACTAAACCTGTTTCCATTTTTACATTCTTGCACCTCATTAGGCAGCTTGTTGTAGAGGGCACTCTCTCAAACTTAATGCTTGTCTTTCCTATGTCAGTTCTATAATTTTTATCATAACTTGATACAAATGACTATACTTCTTTAAATAAAAAATAAAATATTTGGAAAAGAGCACGCCTTACACGGTTCTTATATTAAAAATCAAAATTATAAGAGATGAAAATAGTGAGGATAATTTTTGCGAGAAAAAATAAACAGAGAATCTGATCGACGTACATTAATAACTTTAAACGATGTTGTGTTCAATAACAAAAATCATGAGGGTTCCTCCTTAAAAATAACGAATAATATTTTATATATCTCAATCTACTGCTTGCATTTCTATTAAGGGACTAGACTCACCGACGCACAGACCAACGGATATATAAATTGTATGTTTTGTGATGTAATCTAAAGCAAATCAATTAGAATATAAACTAAACTTATAATTCAGTGTTAGTTATTGTAACGTTAATAATAATATGGATTTGATGTCGAGCTAATAGAGCAAGAGCCCACGACGGCCAGGCCTTCGTTATTTTATAAAAGCTAAAAGTTTTTCTGTGCCGGTCCCTTATACAGGTAGGAACGTCAAGCGACTATAGAGTTCGGGTTGTGGTTTCTTGGGCAGGTAACAGGTGGTAAAGGTGTACAAAATAGTACCTTCGTAGTAAATTCGTTAAAGTATCAAGCTCAATTTTTTTATATTTTCTTCGGGATAACTTTAGAAATCTCGTCATCCATTGCCGGGCACTATTGACAGTCGCTAACCTCTGCCAGACACCCCTAAAATTTAATAAATTATTATAATGCATTCTTTATTGTATAAAAGCTAAATTTTATATGTTACTTGGGGACCTATAAAAAATGTTACCTTAATAGCCGGACAGTTTTAATGGTTTTTACATCTTGCCAGACACATTGAAAAGTCCGCTGTAGATGCGATGCGAAAGCATCTACAGCGGTTAGAATCCGCGCAATTGGAGTACTCTATAACTGGGCCTGAACAAATTCAATCAAGTGATTTCGCGAGAGTTAAAAAAATTAAATTTTAAAGAAGTTTTGATTTTTTATTTTTATTTTAGGCTATTATTGAAGTGATGCAACAAAACGATATACATCAATTTCAAAAAATTACATTCTTTCATTGTTGATAATTCCATCAAAGCACACGAGGAAGCAGATACGAAGATAGTGTGCCATGCATGTAACATCAACTACCCAGCAGAAATAGTAATAAGCAGTGCTGATACCGATATTGCGGCTATAATGCTTGGTAACATGCATCACCTTTTAAGTGATTCGGTTGTTCGGAGGCTTAATTTAAGATATGTGGACCTAACCAAAATACATGGATTTAATGCCTTCATAGGTTGTGATTTTAATCTTGCTTTCTACAGAAAAGGAAAATTCAAACCATATAAGACACTAAAAAACTTATCCAGAGTACCAGGAAGCTTTCAAAAACTTCGGCTACAGCGAATTAATTGAAAATTTAGATCATCAACAAAACATCTGTTATATTATTCAGAGATTTACATGCAATGCTTATAATTTCCCTAATGTAATTGATTTTGATGCCGCTAGAGTTCTAATATGCATCGTATATACAAGTGTGTACAGTGTATACAGTCTCCGATGTAAACTAAACTTTTGCGAAATTTTGACGCTAGTAATCTACCTTGCAAAAGCGAGCTATTACAACAATTTCTGCGAGCAAATTATATATGTACCATTTGGAATAATGCTCATCTGAAAAACCCAACCACATATCAACCAGACAATAACCGCTGTATTGAAAGATGACATATACCAGCTCAAACGGTTTGAAGGGGATCATTTGCTAAGTTATGTTAGTAATTTGCTCAAAACTCAATCAAGTATGGAATTAATATGACCAATTACTGTATATAATTTTTGAATTATTCATAATTATATAAAGTTGATTTTTTTAGAAACTGATGAAGATGGCGATATTGACGACGATCATACCATCGACTGGAGGAGTAGTGACAAAGAAAATGAAAATATCGACTATGATGAAATTTATAAAAACAATAAAATATTTTTTTACATGTAATAATACTTTTTTTGTATTTTATACCATTAAAATATTTTTTTTACTTTATATGACATGGCTATGAACGTTATAAAATTATTTTATTATTGGATATCTTAAAAGACCGCAATCGATTAAGCAAAACCATTAAAACTGTCCGGCTATATGTAAGATTTAGCTTTTATACATACTATAAGGAAAGTATAATTATAGTTTATTAAAGTTTAGGGGTGCCTGGCAGAGGGTAGCAACTGCCAATAGTGTCCGGCAACGGATGATGAGATTTCTAAAGTTATCCCGAAGAAAATATAAAAAATGTTTATACTTTAACGAATTTAAGGTATTATTTTATAGTTTATACAACTTTACTACCTGTTACCTGCCCATGTTACCACAACCCGAACTCTTATAGTCGCCTACCTGTATAGGGGACGTCCACAGAAAAACTTTAAACTTTTATAAAATAACGAAGGTCTGGGTGTCGTGGGCGCTTGGGCTATAAAAGTATAAGAACGATTTTATGTAGCGAAATTGAGGTATGGCCACATGAGTAAAGAAAACAGAGACAAATCTTCTAAACAGCTATCAAATATTTTTATTTTGGTAGGGATGGCATAAGAGGATACAATTAAATAAACAAAACGTTTATCAGCTTTTTATTATAGACTTAGGATATAATAATTTTTATAAACAACTAATTCAAAATGTTTTACTTTTATAATTTTGTTGTACCTTTTAATTAAATGGTAAATTCAAACTAAATTAGAAAATCTGTTAGAAAGGACTGACAAGGCATAACAAATCGCACCTTTATTCATAAACTGAATTAACTCAAAATTTACGTTTTTCGGGTTTTCATCATAAACCGCATTAACTTCGTCAGGAGAATAGGTACATACAGTCCAACAGCTGGCTCGATAACGCAAAAATGACAGAGTTAGATGATCGTCGTTCACTTTTTGATTAACGCGCGCGAACAAGTCGATTCCAGTAAAGTGAGCAAGTTCATTTATAAAGATGGGTTAATACCGATATTTGTCCGTTAATTTTATTATTTAAAATTAATATGAATATATTCGTCAAGTGATATTATAATATTTCAATTAATATATGAATATGACTGATATCTTAATACGACGGTTATACGTATTACTATTCTATTAATGTAGGTATTAAGTTTATATTATAAGTTTATATGATACCGAATTGTGATACAAAATGCTTTGATCAATATTAATGTTGTTATTAAATGATATTATAGTATAAAAGTATTATCAAAAGTGATTTTAGGTGACTATAATAAAAATAAATTCCACTGCACAAAACAAGGACCCTTGTTTTATTACTTTAAATTTTAGTGACGATTTACGATACCTAAAAATATGTGGACACATTTTAATTAAAGTCATGATCTTAACAAGAGCTATGGGGAAATACCATGACAATAAAACTAATATACTTATCCCCAATAATTTTATTAAAATAAAATATATACTTAAACTGAAAAAACTTTACTATATTAAATACACTATTAAAAACACTACTAGAGAGTCAACACAATATTAGACATCTATTAAAGAGTTGTTGTATTTGTAAAAATATTTGTAAAATATCCAGTTAAAAATAGTCCCTACGGTTTAAGGAATAGAGAACTAATATTCCCCAAACACTCATATCGGTTAATTCATTCGGCTCGCTCACTCGCACCGCCCGCCATACTTACTATACGAATGATACAGACGTAGACAGAGAAACCTAGCATTCTCTGTCTACGGATACAGATATCGGTTAAGAACGTCCAATGATATTATCCAACCGTTGTTGAACGGTCGGTGTATAAATGAAGTGAATATGAAATATTAGCATATCAGAATCTGTTGGATTGCTGATCTATGAATCCAACTAATATTACTAATATCTTAACGAATACGAATATATCGGTTACATCTTTATTCATTTATGCGCCGGCGTTGTTCCAGTTAAGACCTTAAAATATTTTAAAGTAAGTGAAGTAAACCAGAATACTTCGCTGTTTTAGTATCAGGTTGTTAGTTTATCTATTTAGAATTATTTCATTTTATTAGAAAAGTAAATGTATTTTTTAGCGTGAACAATATGACTTAATTCAATTTTGTAGAAATTATATCATATCAAATACGACATCATTTCGAATTAATGCATTTTAATATTAAAATGTAGAAACAAAACTTGAGTAATTAAGTTTTATTGCAGTTTTGTACTATAAATTACCAGAAACGTAGTAATTTTTATATTTATTACTATTTACTATTAAATTTATTAGATACGACTTTCGCTCTGTTTGTACTTATTTCACTATTTTACTAAATGACGAATGTAATATCGGCTTCTAAAATTTTGTTTAGGTTATAGAATGTCTTCGAGAACTCGAAAGATTTTAGGATTGATTGTAGAAAATACCATGCAAGATAATAAAAATAGTATAGGAGATTATAATTTAATAGAGAACTGCAACAATAAAGATTTCAATTACGATGTCAGTAATTTTAGATTTATATTAATTTTATTTATTTTAATATTAACTGGTTTGTTGGCTTTTTGTTTTGTTTTGTTTGTTTTGTCAATTTCGGGAACCACGGGTTAATTCCCGGTATGGGTCAAAAAGGATAGCCTGTCAGGAAATTGTTGTAGTTATAATTTCTACTACTAACTATTTCTTTGACAAATCGAGCACTTCTTCTTCAAATTCAAGAAGGGCTACATCTACACTGAATAAAGGCCACAAACGTACCAAAAATCTTTCTCAATGGAAACAGAATAAAATCAAACGTTTAAACGTAATAAGAGAAAAGCATAGGTATCGCAGTCGAAAACTCAAAAGCGGTATATCAAAGAACCTTGCACGGATAAATGCAGGGTTAAATGTACTACAAAGATAAATATAAAAGAAAGATACAAACTATTTCAGACGTTTTGGAATTTGGGTGATTTAGTAAAACAAAGGGCGTATATAAATGCGAGTATGGTTGATGTTCAGTCTCGGCCTACAAATATACGGATGCTGAAAGACCCAGGCACAACAACACAGCATTTCATTTTAAAGTCGACAGTAAAATGATCAGAGTTTGCAATACCTACTTTTTATAAAGCAATGGATGTCTCAGATCGCATTATTTTTACTGTACAAAATAGAATTAATGAAAATAATTTTTCATTTAATGATTTGAGAGGAACACATCAACAACATAAAAAAATTGATTCCAAAATACGAGCTGCGATCATGAAGCACATTAATTCTATCTCCAAGGTCGAATCTCATTACTTAAGAGCTGCTACAACGAAAGAATTTATAGAAGGTAACAAAACTATTAAAGATTTATACAATGATTTTAAAGTAGACCAAGAAAAAGAGAATAAACCAGTAGGTAAAAATATAACTTACAAAAAAAACATTTACAAATGAATTTAATCTGTCATTTTTTCAACCGGAAAAGGATCAATGTGATCTATGTAATTCTTATTCTAATTCTAATGAAAATAAAAATAAAAGATATGGAAGAGAAATACTTAAAAAGTATATAAGAGAAGGATTATAGTAGAGTCGGGAAGGTTAATGATCGCAAAAATGTGGATAAGAATATGAGAGTAGCTGTGTATGATTTTGAGACAGTTTTGCAGTGCCCAAAAGGTAACAGTTCCTCCTTTTACTATAAGTCTAAACTTAATTGCTATAATTTAACCCTAACTGAATTAACGCCAAAGGAATCTAAAGTAGCCTACAAAAATATGCATTGCTATTTTTGTACAGAGAGTGATACTAAACGTGGGGCGGTTGAGAGGCATATCTTGTGTGTGGGCATATCTGAAAGCTATAAGCGGCGAAGATGGTGATAAAAAGAAGTAATTTTCCATTCCGACAATTGCTATGGACAGAATAAAAGTAAATACATAACATCTCTTTATTTATATGCTGTGCAAAAATTAAATATTAAGAGCACTATGCACGCAAAATGAAGCTGATAGCCTGCATAGCCTCATTGGGAAAGAAATTAAGAAAAACTTAAAATCTGGCCCAATATATACACCCGACCAGTACATTGCTGTGATTAGGAATGCCAAAAAATCTCAACCTCCATTAATTGTGCATGAGATAAATTAACAATCATTTTATGATGTGAAAACATTACAAGAAGAGTGGGGATACAATTATACAATAAATACAGATGGACAGAATGTTAATTGGAATGAAATAAAAGTCTTAAAAGTAACTAAAGAAAACCCTACCTTATTTTTCTACAAGACATCATACAAGGATAAAGACTACAAGGACGTTAATGTAAGAAATAAAAGGAAAAAAATGAAACTAACGACAGAAATAAGACTTGAAGGTGTCTATTTTAATAAACAAGAAATAAGTGAACAAAAGAGGAAAGATTTAAGGGAGCTGATTTCAAAAGCATTAATCCCTTCTTTTTATGCAGGGTTTTATAATAATATACTTTAAGTACTATAATATTTTTATGTTAAGTTTTAAAATCAGATCTCATTATATTTGATTTTTAAGTGTGATATGAAAACCAAAACAATTTATGTTTAATTATGAAAAGTCTTAAAAACTTTTCACATAATATATTATTTTATTAATTTATAAATATTTGCGAAGATTTTAATTTTTGTTTTGTTTTGATTAATATGAATATCTCTGAAGATTAACTAGAAGTTTTTACATAATAATTGTATTACTGACAATACTTTGAAGTTGGTATTCACAGTAATATCTAAGTAGGTACCTACACTGTAGTATTTAAGTAGGTAACTACACTGAAGTATTTAGACTGTTTACTAAGACATCAATAAGTAGTGTAACTAAAACAATGTTTTCTTCCTAAATAATTAAAACATGTAAACATAAAATATTTCTTAATTTTATTAAAAATAACACCTACCTGTACAAATTATAGGTTTGAATTAAAATAAGAAAGTAATAATTAGGAATATTTCGTCGACAATTATTCATGCCTATATCTCAATACTGCAAACAATCTAAATATTTCATATACCAACATGATAATTTTAATATAAAACTGCAATATTTTCAATTACTCCATTTGCGTTAAAATTATTCGATTACATATTTTAGTAAAAAGTGAAATAAGTAGGAACTTTTTTAAAATACTTCTATAGAGTGTATTCTTGATTCAAATATAATAATTTTCCACCTCATTCTGATGCTTTGTTAATTAAGCTACCAATATCTAATTTTGTAACTGACCAAAGCCATCTATTATTTTTTTATAATTTTTTGATGTCACCGATCTCAACATGTCAAATTTTAAATGCGATTTCCCACAAAACTGAAATTTTGTGTTAATGCAGTTTATGAATAAAGGTGCGAAATATACAATCTTACAGACGTTGCAATATTTCATTACATATACAATGTTCATTTGGAGATAAAAATATTCGCGAAGCTTTCAGAAAAATTATCAGGAGCAGGAGGTATTATTAAAAAAAACCCCGATTGTACACCATCTATATTAAAATTTTTAAAATCCTTGTAATGACTGAAAGAAAAATAAAGGTTGTTCAGATCCTTTAAAATATATATATAATATATATATATATATATAATATAGAATAATTTACAATTTTATTTTCTCGTAATTCCAGACATTTTTTATACAAATATCAAGATGCATAGACCAAACAATTTTTTTTCTGGACCTGTAAGCCAAGCCATGCGCACTTTTGATCGTACAATACCTACCTTACGTCCGCCAAGCAGTGATCTAATTTGATCAGAATTATGTAAACGTGTGTACCTATGAAAAATCTATTTTTTCGTTTTAAACAAAACCAAAGACACTATGCAATAGATAATAGTATCAAAGACAAAGATATGCTCTTTTATTTTAAACCATAACCTGGCAATGTTTCTTAGAAAAAAAAAAAGAAATCACTCTGAACTTTCGGCGTTCCACGTGTCGTTTTGATGAAGGTGCTCCGTCTTTTTTATAGAATTTTATATTTGTGTCTGGACTAAAAACGAAAGTATTATACTTTTTTATATTCCTTGTAATATAGTGAACACATATATATATAATTTGTGGTATAAAAAGTGAAAAGTAAATTGCCAAAAGTGCTTCAAAATCTGGAAGGCCCATTATGGCGGCTGGGTCATAAATGTGTTATTTTTCAAATTCTCATTTATTTTTAGTGTAAAATGTAAGTAAAAATAGTTTTCTTACATATTTCAAATAACTTGACGTTGTATTTATTTCAAATTCACACAAAACTATTTTAGAAATATTGTTCTAAATGTCACACAGATAAAATATTATTATTATTTTTTTTAATTTCTTTATATTTTAATATTTTGGTATGAGTAACGAATGGAAACACATAAAACATAAAAATATACATATTTCCAAACATTTTCATATAAATTTCTCTAAAAACAAAAGTGTAGAATTCAAATTAGAAGTAATTTTGTCACTAAAATTGAATACCACTATCCACACAGTATATACCACAGCTATACAGGGTAATTTACGTATTTTATTACAATTTCTAGCAACCAAAAATAATTTTATTCAATAGTTTATACATTCAACAAGAATTCCTGTAAGTTTTATCCATAAATATTGTCTCAAAGTGAAAATATAGCAAAATTTGCAATATAGCAAAAAATTTGCTAATTTTCAAATTTTCCCGCCATTACGGTCCCGAGCGAACGGGAGTATAACATGTCGCGCGCTCGCTTGGCGAACAGGTCGATAATCATTCGTACCTACTGTTAACACGGCGACAGTAACAACGGCACGTTGCGAAATTTGTGGTGATGTATTAAAAATAAGACAGTCGCCAAGTTTCATAAGTAACATACCGAAAATCGTATTTATAACAATAATAAAAATAAAATATATAATAATGATTTTTATATATCTTAATATATATAAATTACGTGTCAAGTTGTTTGTCCGCTATGGACTCCTAAACTACTTAACCGATTTTAATCAAATTTGCACACCGTGTGCAGTTTGGTCCAACTTGAGAGATAGGATAGTTTTTTGCCCATGAGTGACCCACAATTTTTTTTGCGAATTGAAGTATTTTTAATAGGACATGACAAAGGTCGTCGAAAAGGGCAGCACAACGTCTGCCTGGCAAGCTAGTACATATATAGAAATAGAAGTGATCCTTACAGATTCTATATTGTTGCCTTTTTAAAAAAGTTTTGAAAGGAGATATTCTCGTCTGAAATATATTTTTTCTATCATAAAGTACAGTAAACCATATTTCAACTTTTTATATTTCATCTGACACGAATTATTCTTCAAAAAACAAAATCTGATACTTATTACTTTATACATTACCCTGAGTTTGAGCACCGGCCGAGCTGGTTTAAAGCAGTTTGCCTTTGTACGCGACGGGCCGCCAGTGCTCACGCACACACGCGCCTCAAGTTTGTAGTAGTGTAACAATCATAGCACGGTTGATGAAGCTTTGCCTATGTACGGTACGGTTTCTTTACTCATGTGTAGAGCACTTCCTCACGTTGCGTTGTGAGGAAGTGCTCTACTCTCGATATGTAATTGCACTACTTAAAAAGATGCCTAAACACTTACAGCTGATCTTTATTGACAAGACCAAACAGTTATTATAACCACTACGTAAACGTAAGTACGTACGTGTAAGCTTCCTTTAAACATTTTTTTACTTATTAGCCAGTGCTTGACGACTATCTCAGCTAGTGGTAGGTGGTGATAAAGCCGCATCCGACTTAGTATAACTAAAGTCTTTAAGACCTTCATATTGTAATCAGATGGAAAGTCGCCGAAGAATGAGCTTAAAAATGGCGGTTCAGCGAGTTTGCACTAGCGCTAATTAACATTATGCCGTTATATTGGATGGATGGATGGTAAATTATAGTAATTAGAAAAAAAATACGTACAATACACAGTGTTACGCTTATAAAGCCCGAGGGGTTAGGTTAGGTAGAGTCCGAAGTACAGCGAGTTATTCGGACCACATTTAGCCAAAAAATGAATTTAAAAATGTTGAATAAAATAATAGGTCTCTAGACAATAACCTTCTCAATACCTCAATAGTCGCCATCACATTTAGTCGCCTTGTAGGACATGCTAAGCAAGTAACACAGGCATTTTGTTATAAAAATACTAAGAAACAAAGGACTTATAGATAAGCTCTAGACCAACTTGGCACTATATTAAAAAATCTGATTAGTACAATATTAAAATAAATTTAATTAGCTATACCAATTACGAACTAAATATTATAACAGAGATCATTCAATTAAGAATTGATTGTGGAACAGGTTAGGGTTGGCAAGTAAGCGAATCTAAGTTAGATCGTAGCCAAAATCTGATATAGCATCGTCACAAAAAACACTTTATTGCTTGTGGCATGTGTGTACGCATAAGGCATCATACAGCAAAATTAACAAAATTAAAACTTCGCTCGGATAGAAGACAAAACTCTAACGCATATCACAGCATAAATACGGATCACCCGTGATCGGAAAACGCGTATCCATCTTCACATACATAATATATTATCATTACAGTCCTTTACAAGAACACTGCTTAATCCTATACCTTGCAATTCTTGTATATATATGTATATAATCGGAATCTCGGAAACGGCTCCAACGATTTTCATAAAATTTAGTGTCCAGGGAGTTTCGGGGGCAATAAATCGATCTAGATAGGATTTATTTTTAGAAAATGTCCTTTTGTCCGTGTTTTCAGGCAATAAAAAACTGCTACAATATAAGAAGGTAAATTTTGACAGATCAATAACGACGGTGGGATGTCGGTCGGGCGTGATATCTGAGTTCCGTGGTTAGCGTCCTGTCTCTGGTTCGGCTTGTTTCCTTTTTTTAAAGTTCCTTTCTTTTGTGAGAAAATCTATTTTTAAAGTTAACAAATTAAAAAACCGAGCAGAGCTCGGTCATCCGGGTACTATGTTTTTAAAAGTATTTAAAATATATTAAGCAGTCCCACTCTTGGGCACAGGCCTCCTCACATTTCTGGGAGGATTTTAGGGCAAGGAATAGTCTAGTTTGTAGTGTTATGCTACTTACATATCATTTTACATTATTTTAAATTTATTTTTCCATTTTGTTTTTGATTTTCTGGATTCACCTCAAAACTGGATATTTTGCATCACCTTTATTTCCATAGGATCCTGTAACGTTTTTAAACCATGAGAACACAATAACAAATCATTTTCACTTCGTATTTTCACGTTATCAGTACTTTTTAAATCGGTGTCAATGGAGTCTACCTTTTACGGTCTTTTATTTAGTTCTGCGTAACTCTGCAATTTCGGGCTTCGTGCGCACTGTTGCGCTACCTTTTTTCCTATATCAATAATATCTCATTTTTAACTTAAATCTTGCCGTTTCTCTATTACGAGCCTAAAACCAAAATTTGACATGTTTTGATATCGTTGTTTATCTGGTTGTCATGGCAATTTTTATTCAAATTCGTTACCGGCCTGATGTTTTTAATTCAATACTTCCACAAAAATACTCTTTTCCTCTTGGCCATTTACAAAAATTTGCTTTTAATTTAAATAATTTCCCGTTCTTTTCACAAATCCGTCTTCGAGCGTGGAGCTCTCTAAAAAAAGTATAAAAGCCGAAAGCCACTCCTACGCCTCCACCTACTAGTGCCCGCGCTATCTTTAGCCGCTGTGCGTGCTTGCTTCAAGCGCTGCGTGTGCCTACTCCGGGCGCTGTGTTTGCCTACTTCAAGCGCTGCGTGTGCCTACTCCAGACGCTGCGTGTGCCTAGATCAGGCGCTGCGCACCTACCACAGGCATAGCCTGTGCATACTCCGTGAGCGGTGAGCACCACTGCCAAGCGCGGTGTGCCACCTTGGTCTTCGGGCTCCGTTTCAGTACTCATTTATCTTTTTTTTTTTAAAAATTGTAATTCACGTCACCCATCATCATCTTCATATTTTTTTATATAAAAAACTGTAAATATCTTTTAAAATTTTAAATAAATTATTCGTTTTTTTGTTGTTTCGTTGTTGTTAGGTTAGGTTCTTTAGTTTTTAACCGTCGCTTTACGACATTTTGGCGCCCAACGTAGAAGTTCTCTTTCTCTCTTAATTTTTTTTTCTCTTTTCTTCACCTTTACTACGCCTTATCCATTTCCTTTTGATTTAATTGCTTTCTATTTCGTTCTTAACTCTTTATTTACTCATCCTTATCATATCTTCCAAATTCTAAAACAAAACTTCATCTAGTTTTTCAATTTATCTGGATTATATTTAGACCTACATATAACACTTCACTTACATTCATCACTTTAATATTTTTATTCTAGATAACTTAAAGAGGTACAAATTTTAATTACATTTTTATTTCTTAAACTTAACTTTGCACTTAATTATAACAATGAAAAGAGTTATTAAGTACGAATTCCTTAACAAGGCCGAACTCGAATACGAAGTGAAGATTAGATGTGAGGAACCAGCTAATACTGTTTTGCATGACACTACATTTGTATATATGTTTGTATATTTTAAATTTGTATATATGTATAATTATTACCTGATTAATTTCTTTATCTTTATCTTCACTCAGGAGCGGATGACAACTCCTTAAATAAGCCTGAATGTCCTTTCGAAAACACACTTTTAGAGTGGTAGTCATTGAATGTGAACTCCACCCTTACCTGAATGCAGATGATGAATGTAAGAGATAGTATATCTGATTTTGCCTGGTGATGTCTGTTACTGCGACCTACATATAACACTTCACTTACATTCATCACTTTAATATTTTTATTCTAGATAACTTAAAGAGGTACAAATTTTAATTACATTTTTATTTCTTAAACTTAACTTTGCACTTAATTATAACAATGAAAAGAGTTATTAAGTACGAATTCCTTAACAAGGCCGAACTCGAATACGAAGTGAAGATTAGATGTGAGGAACCAGCTAATACTGTTTTGCATGACACTACATTTGTATATATGTTTGTATATTTGTATATATGTATAATTATTACCTGATTAATTTCTTTATCTTTATCTTCACTCAGGAGCGGATGACAACTCCTTAAATAAGCCTGAATGTCCTTTCGAAAACACACTTTTAGAGTGGTAGTCATTGAATGTGAACTCCACCCTTACCTGAATGCAGATGATGAATGTAAGAGATAGTATATCTGATTTTGCCTGGTGATGTCTGTTACTGCAAAGCTGTGTTTTTTTATGTTTTATTTTAGAATTTACATGTCAAAAATTTTGCTGAGTCAAAAATTTTCCAGGGTCGGGGGGAAAATGTAGTGTTATACTACTTACATATCATTTTACACTATTTTAAATTTATTTTTCCATTTTGTTTTTGATTTTCTGCATTCACCTCAAAACTGGATATTTTGCATCACCTTTATTTCCATAGGGTCCTGTAACGTTTTTAAACCATGAGAACACAATAACAAATCATTTTCACTTCGTATTTTCACGTTATCAGCACTTTTTAAATCGGTGTCAATGGAGTCTACCTTTTTCGGTCTTTTATTTAGTTCTCCGTAACTCTGTAATTTCGGGCTTCGTGCGCACTGTTGCGCTACCTTTTTTTGCTATATCAATAATATCACGTTTTTCACTTAAATCTTGCCGTTTCTCTATTACGAGCCTAAAACCAAAATTTGACATGTTTTGACATCGTTGTTTATCTGGTTGTCATGGCAATTTTTATTCAAATTCGTTACCGGCCTGATGTTTTTACTTCAATACTTCCACAAAAATACTCTTTTCCTCTTGTCCATTTACAAAAATTTGCTTTTAATTTAAATAATTTCCCGTTCTTATCCCAGATCCGTCAAAAAGTATAAAAGCCGAACAATCGGCCAATAAAGGGAGTCTCGCTTCAGCTTTCATACTAGAAGCATCTCCTAAAGGCGTGTGCCTACTCCGGGCGCTGCGTGTGCCTACTCCAGGCGGTGTGTGTGCCTACTCCGGGCGCTGTGTTTGCCTACTTCAAGCGCTGCGTGTACCTACTCCAGACGCTGCGTGTGCCTACTCCGGGCGCTGAGTGTGCCTAGTCCGGGCGCTGTGTGTGCCTACTTCAAGCGCTGCGTGTGCCTAGATCAGGCGCTGCGCACCTACCACAGGTATAGCCTGTGCATACTCCGTGAGCGGTGAGCACCACTGCCAAGTGCGGTGTGCCACCTTGGTCTTCGGGCTCCGTTTCAGTACTCATTTATCTTATTTTTTTTTTAAATTGTAATTCACGTCACCCATCATCATCTTCATATTTTTTATATTAAAAAACTGTAAACATCTTTTAAAATTTTAAATAAATTATTCGTTTTTTTTTTGTTGTTTCGTTGTTGTTAGGTTAGGTTCTTTTGTTTTTAATTGTCGCTTTACAAGTTCTACTAATAGAATAGTCTTCAAAATATTTGTTTTCTTATTTCTCAGACATGCAGATTTCCTTACGATATTTTCCTTCACCGCCGAGCACGTGGTAAATCAGCATTTAAAATTGCAATTAACAATTTCATTGGTGCCGGCGGGGATCGAACGCGGGTTGCTCGCGTATTGTGAAATTCACAGCGAGCGCTAACCATCTGAGCTACCACGGCTCTGGATTATTTAAATAATATATTTTTACTTTACATATACCTTTATATAATATATAAATTACGTGTCACGTTGTATGTCCGCGATGGACACCTAAACTACTATATAGATTTTGATCAATTTGCGTACCATATGCAGTTTGGTCCAACTTGCGAGAAAGGATAGTTTTTTGGCCCATGTGTGTGACCCACAATTTTTTTTTTTGCGAATTGAAGGATTTTTAATAGGACATGACAAAGGGTCGTCGAAAAAGGCAGGACAACGTCTGCCTGGCAAGCTAGTATATTATAATATTGAAATAACCGCATTCTATTTAGCTCAGGGCGGTATTTACATGCATTTTTAAAATTTATGTCTATCTTTTTGTCGAGACTATCTTCATAATGGCCGAACCGATTGTGATGAAACTTCACAAATACATCCTAAATCCTAGTAGTGAATCAATCAACCTATCAGCATGAGTATAGGCTTTAAATAGCCTGCGGCATATTCAGAGGCACTGTCTGATGGGAAATCTTATAGTTTCAGCTAACAATTTTAGCATTTCAATTGAAAATGCTTAAATTTCCGTTAATGTTACCATTTTCCATAACCCTTAATAACCCCAGAGGGTCAATCAATTTATAAGTGGCGAGTATTAACCACTCCATGCTTTTCGCATGTTGAGCTGTAGGTATGTTGGCTATTCGAAAGTCCGAAATTTATAAGTGCGGGCGGAAAACTAAAAACCATTGCAACGTGGTTTTGGTTGTTAATTTACAATTCTAAAGTTTATGCGCTTCGTTTATGAGTTAGTCATAAATAAGCAACCTACTTTAGGAATTATTGTAACGGTAGATTATTATTAGTGTTATTACATTACATTACCATTGCATATGGCACAAGTCCACAGCTCAATATAAGCGTCCCTTATAAATTGACACATAAGTAGCAACTACGGCCTTTGTTGTATTTTATTATTGTGCGTTATTATCACGAAGATGCGGTTACCCATCTCCTGTTTGATTTCCTTTTCCCGCCTTACACTCTGCCCTTCCCCCTCAGTAGATGGTATGGGGAATAGGATTTACTTAGGCCACTCCTACCCGGTAATTAGTGGCATGTCATAAGCAATTTGAATTCCATGCAAAATAAATAGTAGAAAAACTTCTTAAAAAGATGACACAGTTTTGAGTTGAAGCAACAAAAGGACTATTCTATAGTCGCGCGTGCGAGCACATTACGTTTAAATCTAATAATAGTAAACATGGCCTATGACTTTTCTAAATGATATCGTTTTCGGATCTACACGTGGACCAAGTACATGAGCTAGAATTCATGCAATTATTTTATAAATGTATATGCGAAAGCCTAAACCCTTTTATACATCAGAACGATTATATATATAAAAAGTCCTTATATTAGTTATGTATTTGTGTTTAAGATCACCTGGAATATTAATGATGGTTAGCAGCACAGGAAGTGTCGTTACTTATTGTAGGTACATGTTGGATACACTAATTAAGAACGAAACTAATTATATATTAAGCAAAAGTGCACAATCCTAACTACTTAACCGATTTTAATCAAATTTGCACACCGTGTGCAGTTTGGTCCAACTTGAGAGATAGGATAGTTTTTTTTTGCCCATGAATGACTCACAATTTTTTTTGAGAATTTTATGATTTTTAATAGGCATGACGAAGGGTCGTCGAAAAGGGCAGAACGTCTGCCTGGCAAGCTAGTTTTAGTATATAACTAAATTAGGTCTTGCTATATGGTGTCTGTGCAAAAGAATGCAACAACCTTATTTCGTTTGTGGGTGTAAATGTAACAATACGTGAATATGGAAAATGACATGATTTTTATGGCTTCCGATAGATGGCGGTATAACCATCTCGTTTACGTCAGACGTAAAATCTTATATCACGTGATCAAGCGTAAAATTTATTCCGTAGACAGAGAAACCTATAGACAAATTGACGCCTTCTTTCGCATTCGCACACGAAAAAAATATATTTATGCAAACGTCTTGCATAGAAATGAGACAGAGCAGTGTGATTGTTTGTCCCTTTCTCCGTGCCGGTTTTTTTGTTTAGCAAACTACACTTTGCTAAACAACTTTGACAGTTCGTAGCGATATAAGGAGTTTACAAGTTGGTTTAAGTGAGAAAAGTGTTTTGTGAGCTTAGGATTGGTGAATCTTGTTCAGCTCAGTTCTTAGAACAATAAAAAAATTATTTAAATATGTTTAAAAGTCATAAATATTAAAGTATAACCTAAAACTTCGTTATCGTCCTTACTCACTGGAGGTCACGCTAATCATTAGTCTATATGTTTCTCTGTCTACGATTTATGCAGACCGCAGGGCAGCTTACGTCAGATTCGAGACGTCGCGTCGTCGGGCAAAGCGATCGTCGATTCGCTCACCAAGGGTGACGATTAAAGGAAATCCTGCATACAACGGGCAAGGCCCATGTGGGCATGGTGTTTTATTTTCAGTTTGCACTTTCAGTTGAAAATTCTTAGGAATGAAAACAAAGACACCTAAAATATAAAAGAACATCGGTTTATTAATGAAACAAATCTGATTACGTTTAAATCATGATGTTAAATATCATCAGTTTTCAGGTTTTGATTTCTAATCACGGACTGAGATATCGACCTAAGTTGGAAAAGTTCACTATATCCAAAAAAGAGAAAACACCTGTATGGGCAACAACTATCTGCCTCCGTTATACACAAACAAAAATGAAGAACAATTATTATCTTTACCTCTTACATTCTGGATCAATGTACGAATCGCAACTCAATGTGACCCATTCGTAATGTATGTACATACATTTAAAAAAAATAAGTTTTCAGCAGTCAATGTCTACGGTATCGGTATTGTGATTCGTAAATTTCAAATACAGCTATTAACTGAACTATGAACTTGTTACTGATATCTACGTTTTTGAAATACATTTGAGACACACATACACATATATTTGTGACCAGGATTAAGAAAAAAATTTCTCCGGGGGTTTGGTCATGTAGAAAGAATGAACGAGGAAAGAGTGACAAAGCAAATTTATATTGCAAAAGAAAAGGATGTGAACGGCAGAGTCGGTAAAGGGCGCTCTAGACGAAGGTTTATCGACCAAATTGGCGATATTTTGAAAATGGGCCAAATTAGGAGTACCCTTAACCGACGAGCTGTGTGCGTAGATAAATGTGAATGTAGAGGAGGCGAAAAAGCTGTGTCAGGATCATACCAAATGGAAGTCCGTAGTCTCTGCCTACACCTGTGGGTAACAGGCGTCAGTGTTTATGTTATGTTGTTTATATAAATTCATTGCATAATGCGCATGACCTAGGCACCTGGGAATTTCTAGAAATAGCTTCCAATCAATACTTATTAACAGTGGACGACGGGTGTTATATTGAATGTTGGGACTATATGATATTAAATGAAGGTATATATTGCAATGGTTGCAACGAGAGTCGATCAATATCAAACGGGCGGTCACGACACTTGCGCAGTTAGTGCACTATCATCATTTATAAGGATGTTATACCTGGATGACCTAGATTTACCTAAGAAAACTTATATTATGTGAGACTCTACATACGTTATACAACATTTATGGAGAATGAACAATTTACTTTAAAGTACTTATAAGTACTAATACTATATAAGTATATAGTAGTAGTTGCTTTTTATAATGATTACTGTAAAAGATGAAGAGGACAAAGGAAATGAAGAAGATTCTGTGCGATAATTTTTGCTATTTATCACGGTTTGATTACATAAATTAAAACGATGTTTCACTTTTGGAAAATTAATGGTGATTAAATAATTATAAGTTCACAGACCGAACCAACTGATATATCGAGCTTAAATTATTTGATAATGTCAATTATTTTCAACTGTTTTAGACTTAGATGTTTATTTCTAAAACAAAAATGGTTAGGTGTACTTCCAATAATCACATTTACATATTTACGTAATGTGGGATTTAAACCGTAATAAGTTATTGTCACGCAGATAATATTATAAGCAAGCACATACAAATGCACTACATCACAGTATTTACTCTATAGTGAGTTATTGTTTGTGTACTATCGTAACAGTTGCAGAGGAGTTACATACACGAATAATAAATCGATATTATCTCGTTATTGTTTTAAGGCAATATAAATCCTTCTTTTTTAACCTCGAGTACATCTGGGCCCACTGTGATACTGATTTTTACCGCCAATTCGAAGTACTTGCACTGCAGTGCTAAGATCTGATCGACAGCCAGTACAGCTACAGGCTGTGGAGCATTCCATCTTAGTTCTCAGAGGTCACCATCCATGTAGCCTTCTTTGTTATTCAAATTAGTGGTAGGTGTCCGTAGGCTACAGTAGTCACTTATAATCAGGTGGACTGTAAGACCTACAGTCCATCGGTCCCTTTAGTTTCATAATAAAAATGTATACATACTGCATTTGTTTGGTTTGATGGTATTTTAATAGCAAATTTAAATCGGAGAATGATTCGTGACATTTTTCGGGGGAGCAGCGGACATGTAATAGGCTGTAATGATGACAATGATGATTGAGAATATGTCATCTTTTTTAATGTCAATTTCACCTGTATCCCGTGTACGCAGCTAGTTAGCAAATAAAAATATGGTAATCATTCGCTAGAGTTCCATGAAAAACGCTAAATAAATTTCTCAGACCAGTGACCCAGAAGCAGCATTACTAGTGTGAGAGTCCTATAATCTAACAGTAGACTTAAAAAGATGATGATGAAGATGAATAAATTAATAATACCAGCAATGTTGCATCAAATCAATCTATTGCCAACAATGTTTTCTTCCAACTGTACCATGTGCTCGTGCGCCATATTAACCAATGGGTGTCGTAAGAGGTGACAGAGCGAAAAAAAATAGAAGAAGGATTTTCCTAATAACAAGCAGAAGATAAAAAATTAAAATATTGTATTATTTTAGCATAATATTCCCCTTATGGGGCTATCTAAGGGGAGGCCTATGTTCAGCAGTGGACTATGTATATATAGGCTGTTATTAATGAAAAATTGTTTTCTTGTTGCAAATACAGCAGTTTCAAAGTTTTGTATATTGTGTTGGATATTTCATGGGTGGCACAAGTTATTTTTGTAATCGGTTGTAACACAGAAAATAAATACTTGTGAGGGCCATTTGCAAATGTATCGAAAATTAACAAATTACACATTTTATTAGTTTGCACTGAAAATATATTAAGTTTTACTTTTCTTAATAGCCAACTTTATGACATAGCGTCTTCAAGAGATGTAAAGAGAATAAAACATCTTAAAGGGATATAACACTGCAATCCAACTAATTAAAGAAAAATTCAATAACTACTAATACCATTGGCTGTACCTCCATGTTCCCCTAGCTAAGATCAGAATTAGGGAAAGCTCTCTTTGAAAAATCTTGATAAGATAAAGGAAACAAATATGTTTGCGTGCGTGCGTGCGCGCTTGTGTGTGTGTGTGTGTGTATGTGTGTGTGTGTATGTATGTGTGTGTGTGTGTGTGTGTGTATGTGTGTATGTATGTATGTATGTATGTACGCGTGTACGTGCGCGTGTACGTGCACATGTACGTGCGTGTGTGCGTGAGTAAGAAAGAGTGTGCGCGCGCGTGTGTGTGTATATGTGAGGGATTTGTGAGTTATGTCAGAGAGAACGAGAGAGAAAGATTAGTCATATTTTTTTAATAGGATAGGGTGACAAACGAGCACACAGTCCACCTGATGGTAAGTGGTTGCTGTGGCCCATAGACATCTACATCTATCCTCGATTACGAAACAAAATGCAGATGCGTTGTCACCCGTGAGGACTAAGATGGAATGCCGGGTTTCCAGTAAAAAGGGTCTCCGGTTCACTACACTCACACTACGAAACAAAGCAGCATTAAGCTACTATTTTACGCTGGTATTCTGTGAGAGCGTGGTCCTTCCCCGGTCGAACTTACCAATTCGTGCTAAAACTATACTACTAACATAACTGCAGCATGGCTCTACCACGTATAAAATCATATCATCACTTATCAAGTGATATGGCGACTGAGCAATTTTTAAGGTTCTGCCCAAAACCATTAGGCATCCGCCATTTTTAACTATTCTATAAAAATAAGCATCTTATTCATAGTGATAAAAATCTGAAGTACCGAAAACAAAAACAAAGTAACTTGGTACCTATTTAAATTTTTAGGAACATGGTTTAAGATATACCAAATGAATTCAGTAAAACAATGCTCATAAATAATATCTGACCTGCTGAAGCTTAATTTGAATTAGCATTAACTTTAAAAAATGAAGATATTACTGGTTAATATTATACTATTAGATACAGTAATTCTTAATACAGTATGCTAAAATAAAAATAAAACTAAATTAATAATATTAGGGAAAGCAAGTACAAACTTAAGTTGCTATTAATCTCTCATGAACTATTGAATTCTGCATACAATGATTAAAAGCTACTTTTGTGGCAGTTTTGATGTGCATACAACCTTATTGGGCGATGTTTGTTAGTATTGAGGGGTAGTATTATTTAGTGCTGCTATATAAGTAGAAACACTGAAAATAGATTAAAACTCAACATACCTTCCAATGTTTGTAGATATTCATATATATGTGGTGCAGCATAGTCACAGGGTGTTTTGCCTTTACTATTTTTTACAAACGGGTCAGCACCATGTTCTATAAGAAACTTAACCATCTTTAGGTTGCCAGAAGTTGTAGCATCATGGAGTGGTGTGTCATCGTCTAAACCCTTAGCATTTACATTAGCACCTCCATTTACAAGGACCACAACTACTTGAAGCCAGCCATAACTGCAAGCTTCATGGAGAGGAGTCCATCCTAAAATTTAAAAGTGCATTTAGTTGAACAGAACTATGAATATCTCACTAACACATGATAATGACATTTTGTCCTTTTCGGGACATTGCAGGCAGCAGTAAATTATTTTGGTCTAATGATGATTACAGTATTCATGACAAAAAAATTACAATAAAGAAATTATTTGACCTAATATTTTATAAATTATAATGTTTCACATACACCAAGGAATAAAAAGCAATTTTTCAAACAACAACAAAATCTCCATGCCATTGAAACATCAAAACAATCAAAATTATATTTGTGTGATAACCTTTACAATAATAGAATTATAGTTGCAGACATAATTGTATATTATAGCAGAAAAAGGAATTATAAAAAGAAACAAAGTGCCACAGTTAGAATTACAGAATCAAGAGTTGCAATAATATTTTAGGTCTTCTTTCAGGGCCGTTTTGCTTAGGCAGTAATATTTCTTTCGCTGACAGATACTATACTAACATATAAGTACACATTTAATAAACATACATTGCAGAAAAATGCAACACTTTAGGACACAACTACAATAATAAATAAATGCAATTTATATGGTAACAGCTAAAAGAAACCGGAAATATCCTAATAAGACACTTTATATTCTGTACCATGAGATGCATACCTGATTTGCTTCCAGCAGTATGTTAGACATCATCCACTAACTTCGAATCGAGGTTAGCCGTAAGTTAAAATTGACACAAGAATTATCACCAATACAAAACTCAAATATATTACTAAATTATAATCATATACATATAATATTTTCTTAGTTCTTTACCCTTAAGGTTCTTTAACCTTAAGGACAAACACTATTAATGAGTGCTTTTATGTTTATAAGGGTGAGTAACTGAATTTAGCACATCTAAATACTGCACACCAATGTGTTGCACATTGAAATCTTAAAAGGAAATCTAAGTGGACCTCACCTTATGGTAACATAGAACCTACAAGTTACAATAACAGCAATGTTATGTTATAACTAAAACTAGATGTAATATGCAATTAAAACAAATCTATCAAAACTTCCGTAATTTATAATTTATAATCCTAGAGTGATAATAAACCACTATAACTTTTTTTAAACCGAATAGTGCCATAAAAATTACTTTTAATCTATCGTTTTAAATTTTCGCGTGAAAACGCTAGTCGCCATGCTGTTCAACTCGTGACGTAATTTTCTTTGTTTTTGCCGATTTTGCAAAGGAATAAGATACTTTTAAATGTTTAATAATGAGTTATCATCTAAATCATTGTTGTGTTGTGCCTGAATGCAAAAATACAAGCATAAGAAAACCGGGAAAATTCAGGATTCAAGTGCCAAGTATTTAAATATAAGAAATACTTGGTTAAAACTGGCAAGAAGATACCCGAATACATTGTCTACAAAAACCAGACTATTCTTCTGTGAACAACATTTTGATGTAAGTATGACTTATATTTAACTATTGTTTAATACAAAACAAAACATCATGAGGTGTAGGGTATCGCAAGTCAAATTTTGTAATAAATTACGTTAATTTAGATATTATAACTATAAGATAAACTAAACTATGATAGCTACCAAACTATGTTTTATCAAAATACACTCTGACTTGGTATTGTGTTTTTGCAACTTAGCAGAACAAAAATTGGGATTGCATCAGATTGCATGCAAAAAATTTTGCCACCATAAATTTATTTATCCTTAGTAGATTAGTACTTTCTGCTTTTACGAATTCGTCTTCCATGATGCCTTTTCAATAAAATTCGGAATAAAACTCAATAATCGTAATGATAACTTGAAAAATTTCTAAATAAACTATTTCACACATTAGCTAGTTTTCTTAATCAAGTGTTCACTTGATTAATATAGAAACTTAACACTTTTCTTAATCAATAAAAGTGACACAGAACACTAATACCTTTTATTTGAGGCACATATTTCTCGTTTACTTTTTACAAAATCTATCATAAATATCATCATCATTCATCATTACAGCCTTTCACAAGTGTACTGCTGAACATAGGCCTCCCCCAAGTAATGCTACAAAGCACGTTCCTGAGCCACCTGCATCCATAGACTTCTTGCATGTCTTACCAGGTCGTCACTCCATCTAGTGGGGGGTCACCCTACAATACGCCTACTGGTACGAGGCTGCCACTTGAAAACCTTTCTTCCCCATCGGTTATCGGTTCTCGAGCTATATGGCCGGCCCATTGCCACTTCAGCTTACTAATCCGTTGGGCTATGTCGGTTACTCTGGCTTGACTATGGATATCCTCACTTCTGAGTTTATCGTGCAGAGAAACTCCGAGCATAGCCCTCTCCATAGCATCATAAATATATATTATTTTATTTTATTTTACATGGTGTAAAATACCCTATTTTCCGTTAGTATGAATTTGTAGGTATGAGAATGGTAAAGACTCTACAACTGAATTTACACTAAATCCTGACAAGTTATTCAAAAGAATAAATTAAATATATTCTTGATAATATTGATAAACATATTCCATGATATAAAATTTACACAGCCCATTACAACATCCCTTAAACTAGATACTATAGATTGAAATATTATTGTATTTTGGAGCAGTTTTTAATGGCATGGCATAGTACTAATGAATTTGCAGTATTTTTCAAGACAAATTATACTCTTTACAGATATGAATTTGATTCTCCCTTCCAGATTAAAATAATCACTCAACAGCTTGGTGAGCTGTGATATTTCATAGCTGATAGTTCTTAGCAGCTAAGTGCTAGCTATGAATTTCACGGATGTGAGCATAACCAGAGTTAGATTTCCAACGGCACCAGTGAAATTGTTATTAATTTACCAGATGCTTGGCAGTAAAGAAAACCCGAAAAAGAAATGTGAGAAATAAAAAAATGTTTTAAAGATATGAAAAGTCCACCAACACACATTGGGGCAGCTTGGTAAACACTTCCTTGCCCAACCACCCTCTCAGAACATGTAGAAGGCCTGTAGCCGGGAGTGGGACCTAACATAGGCTTTAACTTTACTTGATAACTTTTTGATGCCGTGCTTGGACATATATAATATTTTTTAATTTTGGAATGAATTTTTTTTTTATAATTTGAACCTAAAACAATTATAAGTCTAAGAAACAATAAGTATTACAGTGACTGACATAATGAAACACATCATTGCTGATGTATGCTGAAAGAATCACCATTCAATTATATTGTGTAGCATGATATTGTGATATACACTATGTAATTGGTGTATGTATTATATTTCAAAATATGCCAACAAAACTAAACATATATATCTGTCCCTTAAGTGCAACCATTGCCATAAGAAATGGTAAACCAGACCAAATAAATATATAATGCTTGCAACATTTGCAAGGCAAGTAAATCATTTTTCCATTTTATCTTTTTCCAGACATCATGTTTCAGTTTTACATTCATAAGATTTTTCATATCAGTAATTTCACTTCACATGAATTTAATAATGAAGTATTATGTGGGAGACAACGCAAATAAACAAAGTTCACACTCAAGAAAACATTGCAAATATTTCCAAAACTGATGCCTTTTTTTATGTTAATACCTTCCGCGTCTTGCAGTTTTGTACATTCAAGCACATGTGCATAACCAAAATTACAATCAAACAAATGGCTAAAGTATCTTTACTAAAGATATTTCATTTGGTACAGTTGATTTTTAACTCTAAAACGGTTTATGAAGTCTAACTCATTGCCATAATTAAGTAAAACTATTTATATGGATTTTATCGCGTTTAATCTACTTATTTTTAATTCCCGACTTATCAAGTGCTTTACAGCACCCATGCCTGTGAACCAGATCGTCCCCATGCCGATTAAAGAGAAACATCATAATTTCAATAGAGAAGATGGATGGGTGCTGCCATCTACTTGGGATCCTATAATTAACAAAACCAAATCTAAATCCAAGCATAGCACTGCAAGACTTCAGATACTGTAAGCTTGTTTTGCATAGATTGGACTAGTGATTGCAGTCCGGATTCTTCTAAATTCGAAAATAACTGTAAAATCAGGATTTTTCCAGTTTTATAAATCCGGTTTTTAAGATTCAAGTCTGGTTTTTTCGGATTTTAGTGAAAATTGAGTTTAATGGATAATATTTTACATTTATCCACAAATTTTCATTCTTACTAATTAATAGGTAGGTGCTACCTACCCTAATATGATAATACGTTCAGTTTATGAATGTGTTTTATTGTTTATTTTCATCATCACCACCATCATTACAGTCCTTCACAAGTCCACTGCTGAACATAGCCCTCCCCCAAGGAATGCCACAAAGCACGGTCCTGAGCCACCTGCATCCATCGACTTCCTGCATGTCTTACCAGGTCGTCACTCCATCTAGTGTGGGGTCACCATACACTACGCCTACCAGTACGAAGCTGCCACTTGAGAACCATTTTTCACCATCGGTTGTCGGTTCTTCGAGCTATATGGCCGGTCCATTGCCACTTCAACTTACTAATCCGTTGGGCTATGTCCGTCACTCTGGTTTTACTGCGGATATCCTCATTTCTAAGTTTATCACGCAAAGAAACCCCGAGCATAGCCCTTCGCATAGCTTGCTGAGCGACCTTGAGTGTCCTTATGCAGCCAGCAGTGAAGGACCACGTTTCAGATCCATAAGTAACCACTGGCAACATGCACTGGTTGTACATTCTTGATTTTAGGTATTGAGGTATACGTGACGAGGTGTGTTGTAATTTCCCGAAAGCTGCCTAGCCGAGTCGAATCCGTCGTTTAACCTTTCGGTCAAAGTTGGACTTAGCTGGTCGGACTATTTGTGCCAGGTAAACTCACTCGTCAACAACTTCTAGCTTAGTGATCCCAACAACTACCTGCATAGGTATGTTCATCTTAAGACCTATCTGTTGGGAGACAATTCATTGAGCATAGTGCTTAGGTCCTCCAGCGACTCTGCCATAAGGACTATATCGTCTGCAAATCGAAAGTGAGTGATGTACTTGCCATTGATGTTAATACCACATCATTTACAGTCGAGTAGCTTGAAAACGAAAATACCTTAAAATTAAACATAAACCTTGAAGACAAAACAGAAGAAATCCCTCCGATTCTTGAAAGGGAAGTTCAGCATGCGATAGAAACACAGAAAAACGATAAAGCTCCTGGACCTGATCATATAACCAATGAGATGATGAAAGCTACATTGCCAGAAACAACAAAAAAACTAACTAACTTGTTTAATCTTATCCTAAACACAGAATCCATACCTTCACAGTGGACAATAAGCACTATAATACTCATCTTTAAGAAAGGAGATAGATCAGACATAGGAAACTATCGCCCAATAAGTCTCATGTCCAACATATACAAGGTGTTCTCAAAAATAATACTGAAGCGCATTAGCAAAAAACTTGAAGAACAACAATCAAGAGAACAGGCTGGATTCCGATCGGGCTTTGCAACAATTGACCACATACATGTGGTAAAACAGCTCATTGAAAAATGTCAAGAATACGATTATCCTATTATACATGGCATTTGTGGACTATAACAAAGCGTTTGACAGCCTGGAACATCAGTACATTTGGGAAGCCCTGAAAAATCAAGGAATAGAAAATAAATATATAAGGATAATAAAAAATGTGTATTCCAACAGCAAAGCACGAATCAAACTAAAAGCAGAAGGGGAAATATTTCCAATACACAGGGGAGTGAGGCAGGGAGACCCACTCTCACCAAAACTTTTTTCATCCGTACTAGAGGAAGTCATCAGGAAAATGGAATGGGACAACATAGGGATTAACATAAATGGAACACATTTAAATCATTTAAGATTTGCAGATGACATAATACTTATAACAGATAACTCGGAAAGCCTTAAAAACATGCTCCAAGATTTATCATGTGAAAGTAAAAAGGTGGGACTAACAATAAACAAAACAAAGACAAAGATAATAACAAACAGATCCCAAATAAGTATCTCAGTAGATGAGGAGGAAATAGATTATGTAAATTCCTATGTATATTTAGGCCAACTTATCGCCTTCAACAACCAAATGGATTCAGAGATTGAAAGACGGGTAGCCAATGCCTGGAAGAGATTTTGGTCCCTCAAAGAAGTGCTAAAAGGCAATGAATATAATATTGCAATGAAAAGGAAAGTATACAATACATGCATATTACCAATCCTTACCTATGGGTGCCAGACCTGGGCAAACACACAAAAACAAAACCAAAAACTGATTACATGCCAAAGAGCCATGGAGAGGAGTATACTGGGTTACACAAAAAGAGACAGAAAGAGAGCGGTAGATCTAAGACAAATTACCAAAATTGAAGATATAATAGTTAAAATTAGAAAACTCAAATGGAGATGGGTAGGCCACATGATGAGAGAGAATAGAAATAAATGGACGAAAGATATAACAGAATGGACCCCTAGATACCAAACAAAAAGAAAACGAGGAAGACAAAGAAAACGTTGGTCTGATGACTTAAAAAAGCATGCGGGTCCAACATGGCACAGAACAACTGAAACAAGAGCAGAATGGAGCAAGCTGGAGGAGGCCTTCGTGTCGCAAAGACACGCCGACGCGACGCCCGATAACAACATCATACTAATATAATATCAACTAAAATTAAATACATATGATATTAATAATGTATAATAGTAATTCAATAATGTTAATAATGAATTTAATGTTAAGGTCAATTTTACTTTAAAGTTATATATTTTAATTTGCATGCATAATTTTAACTATGAAATGATAAATTATGTATATTGTGTTGGCAATAAAGGCTTAATAATAAGCTTGAAAACGTCTTCCAATACAGCGGTTTCGAACTCTGGTTCTGTACTCGGATAGCCATAGTAGCCCTACTGTACAAACACTTCAGCACTTCGATATAATGACAGTCAACTTGGCACTGCTGAAGGGACTGTAGCACCGCCCAAATTTCGACGGAATCAAAGGCTTTCTCATAGTCCACATACGCCAGGCAAAGTGGCAGATTGTACTCTTCGGTCTTCTGTACAATCTGCCGTAGGATATGTATGTGGTCTATGGTACTGAAGTCTTTTCGGAAATCGGCTTGCTCGCGCTGCGTGCGAGACGATTTGTAATGACTCTCGAAAACGGCACGCAGACGCGGCTCAGAAGGGAAATTGGTCTGTAGTTCTTCAAGAGAGGTGACAACGCTCTCAAGACACACGACAACTCAAGACCACCGTGCTTCTGCTCCACACCTTCGTAGTGCTACCATGGTGGACGGAATTAAAGAGCTTCTGAAGGACTTCAAATTCTTCTGCGGCGGGTCATGCAGAAATTAGCTCCGACTGCATAGCATTGCAATCTTCTAGCCACTGAAAACTGTTTTGTAACTCCAGCTGAAATTTTTCGGGATTTTGGATTAGAGCATGAGGGGACTGAGTGTTGACTTCATTAGACGAGACCTCTCCAACTTATCGTTTAGGTTCAGTGTGCCTCTAACCATTCGGTGATCGCTGCCAGTTTTCAATCTTGCGATCACTGAGACATTACTGAACAGTTGCCGTCTAGTCGTCATAATGAAATCAATGTTATTTTTTTTCGAACCGGGGTTCGACCAGGTCCGCTTTCTGTGGGGCCGCTTCTGAAAGAAAAGAGTTCATCATAAAGAATCCCACTTTCTCCATGAAGTCGGCCTGCTGCTGGCCCCTTGGATTCCGTTGCCTTGTCCCAAATTTCTCTACCTTCAGCTCACCGATTTTTCTTGTGCCTAGCTTTGCGTTGAAGTCTCCCATTGAAACCGTATACTGGGTTTTGAAGGAATGCATGGTTTTAGAAATATCCTCATGCATTTCCTCCACCTCTTCATCGGGATGTGCTGACATTGGTGCGTAAACCTGTATGACCTTCAGCGATTAACGTGTGGTATATTCTGAGTATAAAGTACGCAACCCTCGTCGCCACACTCCCAATGTTTATAAAGCTGTCAACGAGAGACTTGTGGACAATAAATCCAACACCTCCTTGGGACAGATGGTCATCCTCTCGGTGATAGAACGAGTTGCCGGATTTGAGAATCACCGTGTCTTCCCCCTCTCTTCGGACCTCGGATAATCCTATAATATTCCAACACAATTTGTCTATCTCTTCTTCCAGCTCCAGGATCTTCTCGTCAGTCCTCAGGGTGCGTGCGTTGTAATTTGTCAGGTCGAGTCAGGAGATTCTTAGCAACCCCTTCCCTGCCGTTACCATGGTCTGGGGGCCGTCTATTTGCGTCGTTGCTCATGGGGGGTATATTGCCACAGTTGTCACGCTTGGCGAGCGGGTTGGTAACTGCAGTTTTTTGTTACATTTATCAGGAAGATGCTGCTGCCCATCTTCCCTCTGTGGCCTTTTACCACACCCACAGGAAGATATGGGGTAGTGTATATTCTTAACCGCCACTACACGGTTTTTGTTTATTTTGGTTGATGTTATTCCGTCGTGTCAGATTTTAAATGATTTATGCTGTTTTATTTCAGTTTTATCAAATCACCCCAAAACTTCGAAAAATCCGGATTTTCCGGGTTTTAATCATAGGAAAATTCAAAAATTCGGATTTCAAAAAAATCCGGATTTTGCAATCTCTAGATTGGACCAAAGATTAATATTCAAAAACTCTGAGGATAGCCAGGCTAACTATGAAATTGGTCAAACATCTCAGTCCACCCCCCCCCCCACGGTGACCATAGGTGCTGTATAGTTTTATTCAATGTGTAGTCTTCATCTAAGTTTATGACATAATTATGATTGCTATTATATTATATTTTTGAACGAGGGATAGTTGAACATATTTTTTTCATTACTGGTATAAAAATAATGGTGCAGAATAATTATCATCTGATATGTTATGAACTGTTATATTTACATATTAGATGATGATATCTTTCGCACCATCCAATTTAATATTAAGTTGTATGCTATAAATTGGCTACTTACCAAATTTAATTTTATTAATAGTACCTATTAAAGTAACACACATACTCTTCAAAATAGGAGACAGATTTTTAAAAATATAATTATTTTTGAGCAACTAAAAATAAATTCAATGGTGTCCAGTAAAAATTTTTTTGCATGTAGAATTTTCTTCTATGTTAATTTTTGATCAAAAATGGATATAATCTGCATTAAACATCAAGTCTATTGTACTAAGAGTTAATTATTTAGTAGTTTTTTATTTTTAATTGTTTTAAATGTAAATATTTGTATAACAGCTATCTTAGTAGAGAGTCCTGTTGTTTTTTTTTATTATTTTACAACAACTAAAATACATATTATACACAGTTCATAAGTACAGCGCAACATAAACCTATATAAGATTTTTCTGCACACAGCAGTTCACCGTCTTTCGGGTGCAAATATTTTAACATTATTTCAAGTAAGAAGGTAATTCGCTCGTTTCAATAAAAAAATACATGAGGATGAGTTGTAGTAAACGTTCAGTTGGAAGAGTATACACGTAATTCGGACGAAATATTATTTCATATTTTTGGTATATACATAAATGGTAATTATAATATAAAGAGTATATGTGTTAGTTTTTAATTATATTATGTTAGTTGATTTAAAAAGTATGTTTCTAATTTGTATTTAATATTTTTGGGATTGATATTTTTCCTTTAAGGTTTTATGAAGTTGATTAATTAATTTAGAAATAATAATCTTGTTTTAATGATCACCATATATATTATGTGTTTTAGCTTATAACTAATTTAAGGTTATATACACTTCTAAGCTGTAGTTTATACGTACGTAGGTAGGTGTTGTTGGGTGTATAACTCATGGAAGGTACCGATTTAAAAATATTGCAACTGTGTAAAAATCCTCATATATTTTACAAAATAATGTTATATAGGTCCGCATTATCTTTGATAATCCTAAAGTTTTTGTGTCATCATATATTATTATTATTCATGCAAAATCTGCTACATAACAAAACTTAGCAGTTATATATAGTATTTAAAATGATTTATAAGAAAACCATATATGTGATACTACTTATCATAGCAATGTGACAATATTCTATGAGCTATTAATTTTATTTAATAAATTCTAACATATTCTAGAATGATTTGAATGGTTCCATAGTATTTATGTCAACAAAACACATGTATTTCTCAATTATTACCAATAAATAATAATTTAATAAGTGTATTACTGCTTACCAGCAAAATCTGGAACATCTGGATTTTGGCCTTGATCTAAAAGTTTTTTAACTTGTTCATGATCTCCTCTGATGGCAGCAACATGTAGGGGTGTTTCTCCACGCTCGTTACGCTGTTGTCTGGTTCGCTTTCGTTCTTCTGCAGGAGTCGGAGCGGCTGAATACGAAAATGGCGGGAAGTCAAACTTGACCTATTTGCATCTTATATATTTACATAAACAACTCGACAGTTCACCTGGAGGCGCATCTTGAGATGAAATTTGCATCACTAACGCTAACTGTTGCCGCTCCGACATGGGAGCTATGACTTGGGGCCGTGGCGCACCATCCGGTCCACGGCCCGAGCCCCGCGACCGCGACGTCGACGGCATTTTTCGTGCATAACCACTCACCTATACGTAAAGTATATTTATATTTTACATTGAGCAAAACAATAGCCCCATTACAAAATCTCTTTGGAACCACTATAACGCGCCAATGTTAGATCACGACGTAAACGAAATATTGTTATGTACTACCCACCTTCCCTATGTCGTCGAAAATAAGTAGTCTTTATGAACACAAATAACAAATTTAACAATTTTTAGTGAACAGGCTGTTGAGGCGCAGTTTACTGTACAACATTTTCAATCCCACAAAAATAAAACGTATCAGTCACAGACATCGCACGACGGACAACGACATCGACATTCGACATTTCGTTTCGAGTCGGCAATAGACATGAGACCGATATATCAAAACAACTAATAACGTTATGTTACCAAAATAGCATATCATATCGGTAAACTTACGTACATAATCGTTATAACATATCCAACCAAAACCTAACCAACGTACGAAAACGAAACCAAAAGGCATAACGCAAACTGTGGAACGATCTGCCAAAACGGAAAACGGACCACTAACTAACCGATGTCCTTCGTTGATATTCGTCGCTTCTCTTTCTTGCAACGATACCATAAATAAGTATAGAAAGAAACGAAGCGAATATGGATATCGTTGCGATGTTTTGGTAGTTATTACACAACGGTGCACATCGTGAAATATAATTGAAGAATTTTAAATGGTTAAATTTGCCTAAGTTTTAAGTTTGTGTAGTTGTGAGAGTTATCCAATTTTAAATTATCTTTAGGTCATTAGACGCAAGCCTTAGATTTGTATAAGCATATTATATTAGCAACAATCACGCACTTGACCAAGGTAGCGCGTGGCGTTCTCTTAGATACTATTTATTAAATTATGAATTTTAGACGTTGGGTTCATGCCTTTATTTGCAATATTTTTGTGGTTTTAGTTCGGACATTTATGTGTATTGTACACATATAATGACAATAATATAGTATAGTGTAGTTTAAGTTGATTTAGACTCTCTAAATCATTTTTGTAAAAAAACATTCAAAATGTCGCTTAAAGCTAGTGAAATATGGTATCACTTTGATAAAAAATCAATTTCGTGTACCTTGCTGTTTGTAAATATCATCAATAAAAGTTGTCCTATAAATCTACTTCTGGGAACTTAAGTTGTAACTCAAAAAAGTTTTCTGTTAATCCTAAGCCTAGATAAGATGAAGAATAATCGCCAACTTAAGTAATCATTAATAAATAAACTATCTTTAATTGTCTAAGTAATTCGTTAAATAAATGTTTTGCCCTGGTCTTACTGTTTGCGGTTATGTTTCGGTTATCGTTTGTGCATTTAGTAGCAAACAATTACCATTGATATCGATATCTGAAAAAGGTTTTCAATAACGATATGAAGAGTTAATATCGGTTATGTAACCGTTGCAGGAAAAAACTGCAATGGTTACATAACCGATATTTAACGCCCATGCTTAGTCTCGACAAGCAACCTTAGTGATGTGATCTTTATATGTTATGATTGGTTTGTCGATGAAAATACGAGAGTAGTCTTGATGTATATTTCGATATAATCTCGATAAATCTACTACGATGAACTAGAACCTGAGCGATGAGCAGCGTTAGAAAAAATTACAAAACTAATAAAAAAATCTTGGAAAACATAATATTATCTTTGACTTTACAATGCATGCAGCACATCGGTAGATATTAATTTTGTTTCTTTAAAACGTTTTCGTAAGCAGACCAGACTTTACCACAAAAATATCTTCTGTAATTTGTTAAATAAATAACTTAAAATAGGTTTTATGATTTTTATTTTACATATAAGTGGCTTATTATTATTAAACGCTTGATGTGTTCCCCTATAAGTAGTTACGCACTTAGTTAAAGACATGTTGGAACTTGTTTTTTATTCAAATGTATTGTGTTATAAATGTTGGAGAGAATTTTTTTTTTCTCCGAAACATGTCAGCTGTTTCCTAGAAACGATAATATACGACACATCTTCTCGCAACGTATACCTCAGAACTTGAAAACAGGATTGTATAACCAGTACGTGTTGCTAGTGAAGGTATATGGATCTGAGAACAGTTCATCACTCCTGGCCGTATGAGGAAGCTAAAGGTAACTATACTTTTGAATTTATCTACATGATATACTTTATATTGAAGATATGAATGGCGAGGTCGAAGCTAAAACATGACACCGTTAATGTGTATTTTAATAAAATTTAAAGAAACGGCACAATGCAAAAAGTAAAGAAGTAAAATTTCACAGAAAGTCAATCCTGTTTAGCATATTCATGTATAATGATAATCGAATTTTTGCCTCATTTGCCTCCCTCTATGTTTATCGCAAAGCTAAGATGGGCACGCTGTGTACTCGCTATATGACGATAGGAGAACGAATCCATTTATGCAGCCTATTATAGGTGTAACAAGGTGCTTACACATTTCTACTCGTGCCTATTCTTCTACGCTCGGCGAGTACCTAAATGTTCCAATAGCAAACAGACATCTACAATTATCTTCGATTAAGATGGATTGCCTCGTTTCCAGTAAAAATGGTTTCCGGTTCTCTACACTCACCATACGAAACACAACAGCATTAAGTTTGATTTAAGCTGTTATTTTACGCCTGTAGTTTGTGATAGCGTGGTCCTACGCCGGTTAAGGCTATCCATTCGTGCTGCATTAATCATATAGCTGCAGCTTGGCGTATAATTATCCACGACTTTTTCTATCACCAAGGCGGCATCTCTAAAGTGGAATTTTTAAGAATGAAGTGAAATATTTGACCGACTTCATAGCGGGGGTAATATAATGTATCATGGACAAAGTATCAAAACGTGGTGGTTATATACTTCTTGGCGGGGAATATTAATCTGTAAAAAATGTAAAGGTTAATGTTCATTGTAAAAGATATATTTTATATTAATTGTAAATTAGATTAGAAGAGAATAAAACGAATTAAATATATATATAAAAGAGAAAGATCTATAAAAATATGAAGAATATTATTTATGACTGTACTGAGACGTGGATTTTGATTTAAATCACACGGTCACTAAAGTTCAATAATGACCACTGTGCATGTGTAACCTTAAGCAAAACAAATAAGTTAAGTCTTAACTAGCGACATCTGGTAAGCGTGAATTATTAGCCCTTATTATTATTATGTGATATAGACATAGAGTAATAAATTTATTATATTATTTTTTATTAGGAACTGACTGAGACACAGTGGTGCATGTTGAAAAAAAAACATCGATTTTTTTATCGAATGCATGGCACAGTGGCATCGATGTTATATCGATTTATAAAAGAATACATCGATGTTTTCCACACATAGACTGCTTTTTGAACATCAATAAAACAGAGCAAGTTTTAAAATGTTTACTACTTAATAGTTTTGGCAATCGAGAAGAGCTACTTCTTAACAATAAATACACACATTATTTGTTTTATATGTCCTCCAGACCGAATTTCGGCCACGGCAGCCTGCCTCAACGGAGGCTAGCCATCGTCGCAGGACAGGATTATAGTGCCCAAGTGTATGCGCAAGCACAGGTGCACTCTCTATTCCCTCACTCTCATATTCCGATGGGACGGTAAACCTACACGACCGGAGAGAGATCAGGCGCAGAACCAATGGCTTTACATGCTTTTCGAGGCACGGGGGTGAGACACCGCCAACTTCCTGACTCTGGGGCAATTACTGAGAATTTCTTGACGGAAAAACTCAATAATTAATTCATTGGCCCGACCCGGGATTTGAACCGAAGACTTTATGATCAGCAGTCGCACTACTACAACCACTAGACCAACGAGACAGTCGTTGTTTTACATGATATAATAAGTGTATGAAGTGAAGTAACTTAAAGTAAGTGACGAGAGGTAGCTCATCTGCATTATTAAAGAATTTTTGCGGCTTGATGATTGGCTAATGTAGGACACATTGGGATGAGAGAGAGACCGTCACTTGTTTAATAGCTAACACATTACACGTAATTTGACGAAAGTCAATTCTATGAAGGGAATATATAAATCAAAGACAAAATGAGGTCAATAGACATTCAACGTAGGTTTTGATTACAAATCGTTACAAACTATATGTAGCAGGTGGATACAATTGCTTTTGCATAAGCGCTACTTGCGAGTAGTAACCAAGAAACGAAGTCTGCATCGCCAATTAACGGAAAACGAGAATTTTTCGTCGTTTTTTGTCTTTTGAACAAAGTGTCACTACTGTATTGATGCGTAAATGAAAAATAAATCGATATTTTTAAATAGTAATGATATACTGGGTAATTTTTGACCGTCAGGAAAAAATGTGGTGTAATAGGTGAATGGAATAGAAGTCTATGGCACAATTTATTTTACAATTATTGTTTTTTTACAATAACATATTATGAAATTGATTTTTTTTAAAACATCGTTATTGCCATTGAAGCCTTTTCATGCTATTGCTTTTTATTTCGAGGCGTTTTTTTTTTCAGTTTAATTTTCCTTGGTTTACAGTCTGTTAGTTTAGATACAGTCGTTTTTAGGCCGCGCCGCCTCACTGCCGCGCTGCTACATTTTGTTAAAGGTGTGATATTAAAGTTCGTAATGTCAAACACCCGAAACGTTAGGAATCAAAAGTCAAATTTATCACGATAAAATTCATAAAATTAGTTTCATTTAATGTGTAGTGTTCGCAAATATAAGAAATCATAATTGTGAATTTGTTGAAATTGTAAAATATTTTCAAGAAGAATAATATTGTTGTCAAGGGCAATAATAAAACTATTTAATTTATTGATATAATTACAGCTAGACATTACCTCCCACAAGTTCAAGGTTGGTACAGCAGTATTGGCTAACCTTTTTTATTGTTAAATTGCGGTATGATTATGAAATATGATTTATCGACATATTTGGAGCAAATGGTGCTAATCCGTTTAGGTATCCAAGATTCATGATTTCTACAAGCTGCAACCGAAGTCTGCGTTGTTTTGTGTGTTAATATAATACTACAGTAACTGATAAACTTTTATTAAAAACTAAATCAATTAAATGATATTATGTGGAGACTTTTACCCACTAAACTCCACCTTTTGGGTTTGGCTTACCGATCTGATGAGAGATCTTTAAGCCGTAGACTGACACGACCTTCCTTGGCAGAAAGGAGGGCGCAAACGCGAAACGCGGTGCAACTAGTTTTATATTCCGAAAAAGGTCGTTTTTTAAATTGATTTGAATCGAAATCTGATGAATCGATTCAAAAAAATCGAGCTCTAAAAGAACGTTTTTTTTTTCAAAAATTTATTGTTTTTCACATTCGTATTAAGTACAGATTAAGAATTGGCGAAAGCGAAAACTGATCACACAGCAGTTTTGCTAGTTTTTGAATCGAAAATCTGTTGTTCTTTAGAGTTTGGGTACATTCAACTAATGAGGTGGCTACATTCAACTAATTGCAAATAATTTCATAGTTCTTATGAAAACAGAGAAAGATTCGATCTTGATTTTCTAGGGTGAAATATCGATTCATTGGATCGATTCAGTACAATATCGGTTAAAATCGATCTTTTAGGCACAAGAAATCGATTCTTCGATTATTCGATTTCAGATCGACAACCCTAATAAAGGGTATGAGTCGGACTCTCGTACCTTTGACAGAGGCGTATGCCTTGCGAACTTGCGATGCCGTCTCTTTTGGTTTAATACTCAACTCAAACTCAAAGTCTTGCGCGCACTCTATCCTAGCAGGTTTGCCTATTCGATAATAAACATCGATGTTTATTCGATGTTAACCAATGTTGACTTTCGGTAGAGAGTAGTACATTAATATTTAAAAATATGATCCTTGATGTTGACGAAGTAAAGAAGCACCTGATTAATTCGATACATGAAATATGAATACTCTACATCGAGTTATTTTAATACATTGATGTACAATTTATATATGCTTATCGTGTATTGTCCATCAGTATTGACTATTGAGTAAGGATGGGCGTTTTCAGTTTTTATCTGCAACGGTTACATAACCGATATTATAATATTAATCTTAAAATAATAAAAATCTTATGAAATAATAAAACATAAATGTTTAGCTGGCCAAAGCAAATTTTTTAACGTGGTAGAGCCATGCTGTAGTTATATTACGGGAGAGTAGTTGTAGCACGAATGGGTCGGCTCAACCGGGGAAGAACCACGCTCTCATGGAATACCGGCGTCAAATCGTAGCTTAATGCTGCTGTGTTTCGTATGGTAAGTGTAGAGAACCGGATACCCTCTTTACTGGAAACGAGGTATTCCATCTAAGTCCTCACGGGTGACAGCGCATCTGCATTTTGATTCGTAATCGAGGATAGTAATTTATATTCTTAATTCACAAAATTAAACGCTGCCAATAGACCTACCAGCCAAAACTTAATACCATTAATGAATAATTTTAATTTTTTTTAAACATACGTATTTTACTTTATAAATACGTATAATAAAAATATTTTAAAAATAATATTATTTCCTTATAAGAAGTATATAGTTCAAAATCCTAATTTATTAGTCATCGAAAAATAACATCCATAATCATTTATTAGAGTATGGTCAGAAGTGTTTTCTGTACGTTAAGTTATAGCGTTTCTATTTAACGTACAAAGTTTTTCTTTCTTTAAAATTGTTGAGGCGTTTCCTTAATAATTGCTTACTATGACTGCTTTATAATATATGATGTTCGAAATTCAACTCCAAATTTCTCGCAGTGCTCAAGAAAGGTAGGATAAAGATATTTCAGTTTTGCATGATCCAACGTTGGAAAATAATGATGAAGTGCATGATATCCAAACCGTGTAAGTGATTTAAAATGGTTGTCATCGTACTCAACACTCTCAACTAAAGTGTCCAGTTGATGAAGACCCCAGTCATAATACATGTCTCTGTAAAAATACAATTATATATTTAGCAAATGCTCATTGTTGAGCGTTCTAGGGCCGAAAATGGGCAATGCCCTTTCAGACAATAATGGTATTATTTCTATATACTGTGTATACAAGGCACACATTATTGTCAACCTATATGCATCTAAACCTGTGTGATGCCACACCCACAGCATAAAGCTTAGCTGCTATTAAGTTTTAATCAAGTAATTCAAATAAATAATGTAAATATGATTTTGGATCACTAGACAGTAATGGTGGGGCTAGATTAAAGTAATAATTATAAACAATTACATACAATATTTCTGTACTTCCAACTTCTATGATATATTACACCATTCACAAAACTATTTGATCCATAGCCATCTTAGAAGTAAAAGGTCTGTGTTTAACCCCTCAATCTCTAAGCGGTCGAATTCGACTGCGGAGCTATTCGGTCGATCAGTCGGATTCGATCATGCACACCCACAGCACTTTAAACCATTAAAACTTATAACTAGAGACTACTTTTCTCTGAAGAAGTTTGGCAATATAGAATCAATATCAAATTTTCTATCCTCTAGTGCAATAAACAGTCTGTAGATATTTATTTATAACCTACTTTCATTACATACGCCATTTTCATTTGCATGTTGTTGTGTTAATTTTTGGATTTTTTTTTGTTTTATTACTATAGTATACTATTTATTTATTTATTTATATTTCCTACTAACATCTACCATTACAGGGAAAACCTAAATCGATAAATGTAGCATCTCAATTCAAAAAGTAACAATTCAAATGGTAAAAGATTACTAATTACAACACAATAATTAATTTAAATAACAATACATAATAATTAATTTCAATGACAATACATTACAATCAATTGTATACTACAATTTAAGAATAACATATTGTAAATAATGTCACTTTTGCGAATTCACTCCGTGAACACGAAAATAAGTCCAACTTCTCAGCTACCAAATTTAGTATGTGTATCGTTCGCGTGAGGGGGGGTATTGCGAACCAGTTTAGTCCTGCCGCGTGGCATCGCGAGCAAGCTCGGCCGTCGTCGCCGCTGTACGTACCTATCAGGCACGCATAAGCCTATCCACTGCAGCACACCCGGGTTGCTGATGTAACCACGGAACACCCTTAAAATGTAGATTACCAGCGCTAGATCTCTTCTAGTTTCCAACTTGTTGTATCCAACCATACCTAAAACAAACAAGGTTGGATACATCAAGGGGTAGGATGGATAAACCCCATAAAGCTTATGATATATAAATCGCGTGAATTTATTCTGAATGCGCTCCAGCATAAGATTGTATTTATTTTCATGTGGAGCCCATATTGCTGAGTTACACTCCAGCTGACTCCTTACTAGAGCATCATACAGCACTGAGATTGCTTTAATGTTGGTAAATTTTACTGCTCTGCGAATGATAAACCCTAGTCGTTTATAAGCTTTCTTACATATATTCATGATGTGCTCCCGGAATGTCAATTTGACATCCATCTGGACTCCAAGATCCCGGACTGATTCCTCCCTCTTCATTAGCTCGCCATTCACCTTATAGTTGTAATGGAGTGGTGCCCTTGCACGACTAAATGATAGAATAGAGCATTTTGAAATATTAAACTGCAGTTTATTTTTATGGCTCCATTCAACTACTTGGTCGATATCTTGCTGAAGGTGCCGACAATCATCCTCAGTCTTGATGGCTAAAAGCAACTTTAGGTCGTCTGCAAATAACAGACATTTAGCCTCTCTTACTACTTCGGGTAGATCATTAATCATTATGTTGAACTCTAACGGCCCTAAATTACTACCTTGACTCACGCCAGACCTAGTAAAATAAGGCTCCGACCGGTACCCGCCATACTCCACATACTGTTTTCTATCTCTCATGTAACTTGCAAAAAAAAGTACTAGTTAGTAGTACTATAGTATTTTATTATAAAATTGTTATGAGTTTTTGTGTGAATATAATTTATCTATTTAAGTAAATAACATTGAGTAATATAATAGTGATTTTCACGCTACCGACATCCATTTGTCATGTATCCGTTTTTTGTTATCACAATACAATAGTCTTTTTGTAATGAAGTAAAACCTAACTTTTTAGACCACAGAATAGAGAATATTGTATAGATTTTATAATGCCAAACTTCTTCATAGAAAAGTAGTCTCTAAATAGAAGCTTTAATGGTTTAAAGTGCTCTGAGTGAGTGCAGTCACATGCGACCACTCAGGATTTGACATACACATGTGACTGCATGGGATTTTTATGGGAACTGAAGGGTTAATAATAATATTACATAGGCTGTAACTATGTATAACCTTTAACTGGCATAACCGTAGTGTCAGCATACTTGCTGGCTACAGTCCCGGCCATAAAGCAAATTTCAATTATCCTACAACTAACAGTTTACAAATATCCTCTTATGGTGTTGTGTAAAGATAAAAAGACACTACAAACTAAAAAAATTAAAGTCACACCACACCACCACAAAATGCCGGAAATATTTATAAAACCTAAAATAAAAAAATTAAAAAGCCAACCTTTTCTGTTCAACAATAAAAGATATTTCCTTCAATCTTCGATTTGTTTTGTCTAGCTGTTCCATGGTTTTTTTTAATCTGTCAGCTAATTGAGCCATTTGAATGTCCATTTGTGTTTCTTCACGTTCTATTTTTTCTTCAACTAAGCAATCTACGAGCATAGTGCGCAAGAATCTACCGTAAGCAATCTGGCAGTAAATAGATTCGAATTCAGGGCCAGAAACGTCTGCTTTGTTAATTATTCTGTCTCTTTCACCAATAACCGTAATGTTGTTATTGATTCTAGGTCGCCCAAGAACATTTTTTTGTTTAATCGATGTGGTAGGAATTCTAGGTAATTTTGATGTTGTAGCCGGTACTGACGACTGTCGTTTAGTAAATGTTTTTGATATTGGTGTGGCGAAAGATTTTCTTTTATTCGACATATTATTATAGGAATAGAACTAAGGGAAAACGTATCAACTAAAATCGTACCAATTTGTTAACAAATTCCGTTTACAGTTCGACAGTTATTTAAACGGCTGTCGTGGCGACGATACACTCATAAAGCAGAATCAATCTACACTACATAACCACGGGTGGTAATCTCTATACAAATATTCCTAGCCTTATGTCTATGGCCCTAAAATATCGATGTTGACAGCTTGACTACAATTGTATAAATATGTAGCTACGGATTTAGGATGACGTTTGTTTTGACTAGCTTGCTACATATTTATTTATCTATGGTTTTGACGTTTCTGTCCACACCCATAGATAAATAAATATGTAGCAAGCTATCCACACCCCACCATGTGTCGCGGCATGCGCCGCGGCCATTACGCGACGACATAAAGTTAAATATGTAAAAAATTCAAAGGTTATGTACAAGAACATAAATAAATACAGTAATCTATGTACAAGAACTTACATAATAATAAGTTGCATGTGTGCTACTTTTTATTATACATGTGTTATGGAGTGAACACCGCGTCTAGGCGTAGTGTGGGACGCCTCCTGACCAGATGGAACGACGATCTGCGCAAGGTGGCTGATAAAAACTGAATGCGTGTAGCCGAAGATCGGGCTAAGAGGCACGCCTTGTGAGAGGCCTATTTCCAGCAGTGGACTGCTGCTGATGATGATGATGTGTGCTACCGATACTTTGAGTTGCGATTTGTTATCCAGAATAAATCTGGTATTCACCAGGATCGAAGATCAAAGTAACTACCCAACCAGGATGCATATCTCACATTGATTACAGAAGCTGAGATCACGACCGGTCAGTAATTTTTCTATTTATTTTTTCTTAATTCATTATTCCTATGAATATATATCCTATGAAAGCCTGCTGCTGACTATAGGCATCCCCATAGATTGCCACTTAGGGAAGATTTTGTCATAGTTGCCGCAAGAGTAGTGTATATGCCTAGGTTTTCAAACTTGGCAGGCGAGTTGATTACAAGATCTTGACAATTGTAGGTTCTACTTTTTAAACATAACATCTTCACACTACTATCATTATAAATATTTGATATTTTCATATTTGTTCTCAAGAACATAAATCACCTCTCAAAAGTAAAAATGTTTCAAATGTCAAAATAAGAGTTCTAGCAAATATTGACTAGGGAAGCTGTAGACTATATTTTATACAATACAAGATATTAACAGAGAACATCTTTATACATATTAGAATCACGAAAATTAGTAAGAAAATGCTAAGATATATTTCAAAAAGCTAGTGACGATAATATAAATAGATGTAATAGACAACTTACGAAGAGAAATATATCAATATTGCCTAAAACCACTTTATTTTTATACAGTTCTGGACCATATTCCATGGCAGTTAAACTATATAATACATTACTCAAAGATATAATAGAAATAGAAGAATATAAATGTGTATATATATATTAGAAATAGAAGAATGTAAGTAATCTTATATTCTTCTATTTCTATTATATCTTTGAGTAATGTATTATATAGTTTAACTGCTATGGAATATGGTCCAGAACTGTATAAAAATAAAGTGGTTTTAGGCAATATTGATATATTTCTCTTCGTAAGTTGTATATTACATCTATTTATATTATCGTCACAAAGTTTGTGATAGCACTAAATAACTTTTTGATTAAGAAATGTTACTATAAATTAGATGAATATTATGTTAAGTTAAAGTAAATAAATAAATATAGTAATGGAATATACACTAAATACTATAATAATATAAATATTAGTATTAGAATTAAGGCATTAGAGCTAGCTAGCTTTATTTCATATTGTTATACCCTTGCTGGGTGCATGTGCTGTAATTTATCATACAAAACCACATGTAAATGCAATAAATAAAAGACAACCACTATTTCAATACACACCACAGAGACAAACTATACCTACCACCATCAAGAATTAAAATGCTAAACCAGAGTCGCTACTACATGGCTGTAAAAACACATTTACAATTAATTACATATCCACATAAAAACTGAAAATAAGATTACACTATTCATTAAAAAACTAAAAGCATTATTATTACTTCATTGAAAAATGTTTCTACTCAATCAAAGAATACATTGAAGCACTAGTAACAAAACACAAATAACAAATTACATATTTTTAACACAAATAAAATACATAAAAAAGGAAAAAGCCGTTTTGATGCACGGTAATATTATGAACAGTATCAGTAGAAGAAAAATTATGTTTATGTAAAATGTCACAAATACCTTTGTATTTTGCATGATTTATTATTGTTCATTTATTAGACTATATTATTGATCATTAATCTAATTTCTCTATAATGTTTGTATTTAATAATTTATTTTATCTATACTTTCTCAAATTTGCAATGCCTAAATAAAGACAAATTGTTGATCAACAAATTGATGAAATCGACAGTCGTCGCATGTGTTCGTCAAATCCCGAATGGTCGCATGTGACTGCACCCACTCACAGCACTTTTTTAAATTTATTAGAATCAACAAACAGTTTACACAATATTTATTAATCTAAAATACATTCACTACAAAAATATAATATAATAGTGCAACCAACACCGTTGACCACCAATTACTATTAACAAATGTTTAGATTGAGAATAGTGTACAATTTTTTTTCATATAATACAGTGATTGTGTTTTCAAATGACACAATAATAAAGAAAAATAATAATTATTGTAATAACCAATTATACAAACTCATTCTCCTCATCTTCTTCTTTCTTTTGTGGCGGTTTGATAAAATTTGCCAGTGACGTATTGAGTAGAAAATGAAAGCTTATGAGTTTAATTAAAATAAGAGTCTGTGATAATACAAGGATTCAGTTTTCCTCCATGAATTTTGACAAATCTATTTGTTGAATTACCTAGAACAAATATGACAAACACAGGTGTTAGACTCTTACCCGTATGTTAAAAGTGACAAGGATTTAAAGTTTCATATTATTAGTATTAATAAAATCACATAAAATATACACAAAAGGAGTACTGATATATGTTAAAAGAGAATTAAAATCTATAGGTCGAGGTATATAAGGAGGAAGGTAATCATAAAGGGAGGAGGATAATTTGGGACAGTTGAAAAAAATATGGTTTGTGGAACCTTCATCTAAGCCACATTCACACAATGAGCTATCCCTTACTCTGATTTTTGCCAGATGTGCATGTGTACAAGCGTGTCCAATTCTTAATCTACAAATGATTGAAGTTGCATGTTTATTTGCTTTGTTAAATTTAGAGAACCAAGGCTTGGGAGGAATAACCTCTTGGATGGCAGCATAGTGCTTACCTTTAACATTTTTGGAAACTTCCCATAATTTATTCCAATTTTCATTCAGTTTCCTTTTAGCTAGCAAAATTAGGTCATGTGAGTAAATTAAATTTTGTAGAATGCCATTAGCAATTGCATTTTTAGCGAGTACATCAGCTGTTTCGTTACCATGGATACCACTGTGGCCTGGAATCCAGGCCACTGAAACATGGATTCCTTTAAGATGGCATCTGAATAGGGTATTTTTTATTTTAAGAATTAGTGGAAATTTATGTTTGTTATGGAATTGATTGGACAAAATAGCTAACAAACAACTTTTTGAATCTGTGAAAATAACTGTTTTATTAAGATTATGTGACTCTACATATAACAAAGCTTCACTGATTGCAGTTGCTTCACTGGTAAAAGTGGAGGATAGTGAGGGGCATTTAAAGTTAAGAATGATTTTGAACTTAGGAATCCAAACAGCAGCTCCAGTATAGTCTTCATCAGACTGTTTTGAAGCGTCTGTGTACATGACAAGCCAATCTTTAAAGGTGTTTTCTATAATTTCTTTTAATTTCAAATTTGCCATTGGAGAATCCTTTTCTATACCTAGATCTAGATGAATGTCGGGTTGGTAAACAATAGCCTCGTAAGGAACATCAAAGAGTGGATTTATTTTACATTGAAAGATTGGGTAAGGAAGCTGACGAAAAATTACAAAACTTTTAAACAAGCAGGGAGAGTCCTTATGGGTCCAGTATCGGTCAGATGAGATATACTCTGAAAGAAGGTGCAATTTAGGAATTAGGGGATGATCTGAAAGCTGGCAGATCTTAAATAAGAATCTGTCTGAAAGGTATTGCCTTCTTAATCTTAAAGGAGGATCTACGCACTCAACCTGAAGAACATTTATTGGTGAGGATTTCATTGCCCCTGTAATAATGCGAAGGCATTTCGATTGAATTTTGTCCATTACTTTCAGGGATGATTTATTGCAAGGCTCCAACAGAAAACATCCATAGTCAAGGTGGCTTCGTATTAAAGCATTGTACAGTAATTTCTGAGAAAAAGGATGGGACCCCCACCAAACACCTGACAAAGACCGAAGAATATTTATGTTTTTTTCGCATTTTTGTGTTATATATTCAATGTATGGACCGAAGGCCAATTTTGAATCAAGGATAACTCCCAAAAATTTAACATTGCCTCTAACTGGAATAGGTTGCTTATCATATACAACAGATATATCGGGAACTCGCCTTTGGCGGGAAAAAATCACCACACTACTCTTTGCCACAGATAAACAGAGGCCATGATTAGTTAACCATTCTTGTAAATAATCCATGGATGAACGTTTAAGATGTGTAGAGCTAAATCGTCTGCATATTGAAGAACATTACAAAAAGAATTTACTGAAAGTTCTAAATCGTGAGTATATATAGAATAAAGGAGAGGACTAAGAACTGAGCCTTGTGGAAGTCCTTTCCATATAGTTTTTGGGGGAAAGCAGGAGATTTTTAACATTTATAGATATTGATCTAGAAGAGAGAAAGTTAGAGACATAATTGACTATCCTCACTGGAATGCTCAGATTAAGCATTTTCTGCCTGAGCACAGGAAGAAGCACATTATCATATGCAGAAGAAATATCCAAGAAAACTCCTATGAGAAATTCATGTTTTGAAAAAGCAATATGAATATCTGTGACCAAAGTACTTAGGCTATCCATGGTACTTAAACCTTTTCGGAAACCGAATTGGCTTTTAGGTAAGAGATTATTCCTTTCCAAAAACCACTCCAAGCGATTTTTTATTAAATGTTCCAAGATTTTTGCCAAAGTACAAGAAAGGGCAATAGGTCGGTAACTGGAAGGGTCATTGCTAGACTTACCTGGTTTGAGAATGGGCAAAATAATTTGGGTTTTCCATTCAGCAGGAGAATCACCAGTAATATAAATAAAATTTAAAATGGATAGTAAGACAGTTTTAGTGTTCTCACTACCATTAATTATAAACGAATAAGGAATCCCATCAATACCTGGTGAGGAGTCTTTAAGGCCATTGAGTACAGTAAACAATTCCTGAGAAGAAAAGGGGGAATCAAATTTATCATTTGTTTTTAAAAAAGCAGCATTAAAAACAAGGCATTCATCATAAGATGGGACTGTTGGTGGTGCAAGTTTATTAGAGAATTCATCTATCCACAGGGAAGGATCATTAGAAATTATATTTTCACTAGAAACTGCACAGCGATATTTTTTAACATTTCTCCAGACCAAAGATGGGGGAGTCCTAGGTGACAGTGACTCACAGAATTTAAACCAACCAGTTCGTTTTTTGTCTGACAGTAATTTTGAGGTTTCTGCAGCAATTTTTTTATAGGAGATATAATTCTCTGCAGTCATAGAACGGGAGTATATTAATTCAGCCTCTTTTCTTCTCCTACAAGCTGCTGAACAATCTTGGTCCCACCAAGGAGGGGAAGGATACTCATTTTTGAAAGGTTTTTTTTAAGGGGATTGACTTATTAGCAGCAGAAATAATTGCATTTCTGAACTCTATATATACAGGAGCAATATTATCATTGTTAATTGGGGGAAGAGTTGAAACCTCTTGTTCCAAAACTGTAGAATATAATTGCCAATTAGCTTTGGATAGATTATACTTTAGTCTTGGGCAAAATGTAAAATTTATTCTAGGTGAAGTAGGAGGAGTGATGAATATAGGAAAATGGTCACTGCCATAGCTAGAAGGTAATATTTGCCACAAAAGAAGGGAAGCAATATCTGGGGAGCAGAGAGTTAGGTCAACGGCACTTCTAACATTTTGTAATGGGGATACTCGACGGGTAGGAGACCCGTCATTTAGAATACAGAGATTAAAATTATCAATAAGATCTAAAAATAAGGGAGCCAGTGAATCACACAGATGGGAGCCCCAAACAGTATGATGCATATTAAAATCTCCCAAAATAACCATAGGAGGTGACAGAGAAGAAATAAGTGTTGCAAGTTCTGTTAAAACATTTGCATCAGGATTAGGAATGTAAACAGAGAGAATAGAGACATCAAGGGCCTTAATAGCAACAGCATTTACTGCTGGACTATGAGAAGGGAGAGGAATTTGTGAAAATGTAACTGTTCTTGAAATTAAAATAGAGGTGCCAGCACGACCATCACTCCTATCATCCCGGAGGCATGCGTAGCCTGAAACCCTAAAATGAGACTCAGGCCTAAGCCATGTCTCCTGGATGGCAAGAATGAAGGGATGAAATTTATTAATGAGGTAAATGAGTTCATTTTTTTTATTTCTAATGCTCCGACAATTCCATTGAAGAGAGAAGTTTTTGGTGTAAGCTGAGAGGAAGTTCCGTGTCACTAAAACGGGAGATCATGTTAATTAGAATTGATATCATAAGTTCGCAGAAATTATCATTACTGGAGGAGTTGTTGTCATTTCCCAGTAGAGCACACCCATTAGGAAGGGAAGAATTAGGATTCTCAACAATTGCCTGATGGGCTGCCATATCATATCCAGAATTTAATGATTGGCTGCAGGTACGTTGAGGGATAAAAATTGTTTTTTTATATGATGCAGTTTGTGAGAGCTGAGCCGAAGGGGTTGAAAGACTGTCAGTTAAAGTATAAGGGGTCTGTTGAGAACAATTACGAGGCTGGATTCTTGTTGTATCAGCAAAGGATCTTTTTGTCTGAGGGAATCTAGCTGAAGCTTCTAAATATTTCATATTTTCTTGTGACATAACAAGTTTAATAGATTTTTGCCTTAGATGTTCAGGACATGTAGGGTCTTTTGCGGTGTGGGGACCAGAGCAGAATAGGCAAGTAGGAGTTTGTCGAGTACAAGATAAACCCTCATGATTCTGTGCACATACAAAGCAGCGAGGGGATGATCGGCACTGGGAAGTAACATGGCCAAATCTACAACATTTATGACACTGAATTAGTGGCAAAACATATTTTTCCACAGTAAATATAGGGAGGAAGTTTTTGTCCAGAAAAAGTTAGAACAACCGTCTGAGTTGGAACCCATGAAACGCTATTGCTGTCACTCACTGATCGTCTATTAAGTCGCCGTGCTTTAATTATAGAACCGTAGCCAGAGGGAATTTCTATAGCTGCTATTAATTCTTCTAGTGTCCACTCTATGGGAACTTGTCTAACTAGCCCCATACAAGTGATACTATATGAGGGGATGGTTGCTTCATATTTAGAAATTTGGAGAGCTGGGTGATCGATAAAGGTGTTTGCATCTGCAGCTGTTTTAAACTCCACTGATATTCTATTTCGTCCAACTTTTTTGACTCCATCATGGACTATATTTTTAATATTGTTGTGATACAGAAAGTGACCGAATTTAATTGGTTTAAGAGTTACTCCAGACAGCTGATCATTTAAGATTTTACTTACGTGAACTAGAAAAGGAGCGGCATCATCTTGAGAGTACTTAACTTTTTTATTAATAAAATCAGGATGGGTATATGAGGATTGTATTGAAGGAAACTGTTGATTTGGATCAGTAATAACTATTTTTTGTGGATGGGCAGACTCGTTACTTACTTGGGCACGTTTACGGTTAATTAGTTCTACATTATCAATGTTAATGGGTAAGGAAAAGGAATCATTGCGAACCCTTCCGGGATCGGGAGGTTCGTCCTCCATTATATTACTACAACAAAAAATTACATAAAAACGGCACAACTACAAACACTTACTAATTTACAGATATTAAAACCTCCACCAAGACAGAAAAATTTACTATAGTAAATCAACAACACTTAATAAAACAATAAATTTTAAGCAAAAAAGGCACGACACTTGTATCTCTCACTTCCTCCTTAATCTCCTCATTCTCCTCTGAGTACTGAAAGTAATTCTTTTTTATAAATACCCACCTTGTGAGCAAAAATGTCAATATTATTGAAAGTGTTATTATAACAATTTAACAACATATATATAGGGGATCTTTTACCTACGTTGGTTCGACAACATTTATTAGTAAAAAATGTGTATTTGGCACGAACTCTGCGATACAATGGCCTATTTGGTACTCTGTATTGTATCATCTTAACTAGTTGTATACTATCGTACCTGTTATGACAAATATCATACAGTAACATAGCTTGAATCTGTTGACGTCTGGATTCTAATTTTAGTAAGTTATATTCGACCATCCGTTGATAGTAGGGTAATTTAACTCGTCTGCACTTGTAATTTACACTACGCGAAAACTTTTTCTGAATGGATTCTATTTTATCTATATATTTATTATAATACGGACACCAAATATTAAAGATTTATAATTATTAAAGATTTATAGAGGTGCAAATAAGTGAGAGGTTTTTTAAATTCACGTCCAATACGCATCACGAATATATACATTTTAAGAGCCTTATTAATGACATTTTCAACGTGTGTATCAAATATAAGTTTACTATTGAAATAATACTAGTTTTTACGGAATTTATCGCGTATATTTTAACTTTTTAAATACCCGACGTTTCGAACGCTTTACAGCACTCATGGTCACAGGCAGGACTGAGATGTTCAACGTCCATATGTCATAGTTAACCGCGGTTACCATAGATTAAAATTTAACTTTTGTTCCGATCTATGCAGTATGAACTTATGGTATTTTGAAGTCTTGCAGTTGTATGCTTGGGTTGGGATTTAATTTTATTTATTATAGGATCCCAAGCAGATGGTAGCACCCAGCCATCTTCTCTATTGAAATTAGGATGTTTTTTGATTTCAATAGCCTCGCGAATCATCCTTGGAAGGAATCGGTGTTCTTTAGCGAGGATCTGCGGTCTATCAAATCTGATGTAGTGACGGGGGCGATCCTGTACGTGTTCACAGACTGCAGACTTCCCGGAGCGTCGATTCTTCACATCAGCTATATGTTCTTTAACGCGGGTTTTTATTGATCTTTTAGTTTGTCCTATTTAGGAGAGACCACATTCACAATCAAGCTTGTACACTCCTGCATCTTGCAGAGGGACATTACACTTGACCGATGGTAAAAACTGACCAATCTTCTTCAGCGGCTTGAAGTATGTTTTGATGGAAGTGCGCTTCAAGATGTAGCCAATCTTGTCAGTGACTCCTCTAACATATGGCAGTACAGCAGGTACACGCTCGACTGTGGCCGGCTTCACTCGTTCACTGTGACGTAGGCGCGGGACTCGAAGCTTGTTGTCATGCAAAACTTACTTGACATGGTGGAGCTTTGCAGCCAGGTGTTTACTGTCACAGATCCCTCGTGCTCTCTGAAACAAAGATTTACCCACGGTAGCTAACTGTGAAGGATGGTGGTGAGAATCACCGTTTAAATATCTATCTGTATGGGTCTTTTTTCTATACACAGTATGGCCATATAACATATAACACCTTGAGCCATACTGTGACCCGTGACCATGAGTGCTGTAAAGCGTTCGAAACGTCGGGTATTTAAAAAGTTAAAATATACGCGATAAATTCCGTAAAAACTAGTATTATTTCAATGTGTAGTGTTCGCGTAAATATAAGAAATCATTATAAGTTTACTATCTAATATTATTCCTAAATCTTTAATTTTATGAACTTTTTCTAATGGAACTCCATATAAAGAATAATTAAAATTACTTTCCTGACGCTTACGGGTGGCTTTACATTTATTAACACTCAAATCTAACTTATTGTTTTTACAGTAAGATGTAAAATTATCTAAATCTTTTTGAAAGTTAAGATGATCATGATAATATTGAATTTTGTGATAAATTTTAATATCATCTGCGTACAGAATAAAATTACAAAACTTGAAACAACTATTAACATCATTAATGTACAGGATAAAAAGAAGAGGCCCTAAGATTGATCCTTGTGGCACACCAGAACTTATATGCACAATATCTGACTCAAAACCTCTTATAACTACTTTTTGTGTACGATTTGTCACATACGACTTAAACCATCTCCACAAATTACCACGGATAAATTAATAAGTTAGATATAGTCGAACGCTTCTTAATAAAACCGTGCTGCTGTGTAATTATTATATTGTGAAGACTAGGATATAACACATTATGTATTAACCTTTCAAAAGTTTTAGCGAGTGTTGATAAGATCGATACCGGTCTATAACTGCCTTCTAAATTGGTACAACACGAGCTGTTTTCCAAATAGATGGACGTATCCCACCTTTTAAGCATTTATTAAAAAGGTAATGAATTGGTTTCGCAATAGTATGTGCTGTAGCTTTCATAAAATAAGGAGGAATGTTGTCAATACCAGCTCCTTTATTCGCGTCTAAATTTAAAAGGGACTTTGTTACATCTTTTTCAAAAATAGAAATGTCAGTAATAACGAAATCAGAATTGTTATTACTTGATATATTAATATCATCATAATTCAAATCGTCAGTGACTGAAGTGGGTTCAAATACCGAAAAGAAAAAACCAGAAAATAAATTACATACTTCCTTGGGGTTACTAGCAAATTTGTCTTTATAAAAAATTTCTGACGTAGTTTCTAGGCTACTTTTGCAATTTGTTACATATTTCCAGAAATATTTAATATTTTGCTTTACACAATTCTCAACAGTATTCATATAACAAGCATAACGTAATTTAGATTCAGTTTTAAAACGTTTTCTCTACAATGTAAATGTTTTATAATCTGATAAATTTCCGTACTTTTTCCATTTAACCCAAGCATTATTTTTATTTTTGAAGATATGTATCAATGATGAATCAAACCACTTAGGAAAATTGCTGTTTTTTACAGTTTTCCTTACTATATATTTGCGTATAATACCATATATTCCTTCAAAAAATAAGTCCACAGCAGCTTCAGCAGAAACGTCGTCTTTCATCAAAGCCTTCCATTCAGTATCTAATATTACTTTATTAATCAATACGTAGTCCGCACTTTCAAAACAGTAACGTGTGTGTTTACTCGGCATGCCTCGTATCTTCTCGACAAACGGTACAATTAGATAAAATGGAGGATGATGTTTATCAGTACTTACTAAAGGAATAGGGGCTGGACATAATATATAGTCATTTATGTAGTAATAATAATCTAAATAACATTATTTGAATTTTTATATATATGTATTAATTTGTTAAAATGATAAAGTGATATAAAATTTATTAAACTATTGCGTGAAATATATATAAGAATAATTACTTTCAAAATTAAGATCCTTATTATTCTAATCTATAGATGGCATATTGTAGTCTCCTACTAGATAAAAATTATTACGTAATTGGTAATGATTAAATATACCAGATGAATATTCTATATAGCTCAAGTATACATCACTCTTTTGGTTAGGCGCAATATAGACAGCATTTCATAAAGTTTTTTACCACCCCTATTCTCAAATGTAACTTAATCTATAAGTGGGGGAAATGCGGACGCAGAGAAAGAAGTCCGGACCTCGACAGTGCTAAGTGTACGGCGTACCGCTATGAGCACTCCCCCACCGTCCCTCCGATCACACGCATCACGATTTCTGTTGCATCTATACACAGTATATCTGGTATCAATGAATTCGTTATCAGAAATATGACTATGTAACCATGTCTCCGTTAAAATAATTACATCAATACACAGTATATCTGGTATCAATGAATTCGTTATCAGAAATATGACTATGTAACCATGTCTCCGTTAAAATAATTACATCATATGCATGAGAAAGAATGTTCGTATATATAGTATGTAATTTGGTCCGAAGCCCACGGCAGTTTTGGTAGTAAATAGACAAGCTATCCATTTTTAAATGTATGAAATTGTACTGTTACTGAAATAATAATGTTAAATTTATGTATGATTAATATGTATTGAATTATATGTAACCCTACAAATAAATAGACATCAACAGTTATAATAATTATTTCCTTAAGATAACGAGTAAAAACATAAACAAAGACTATTTTGCCCGCTTTGATCAACAGCCAACTTAGTATATTAAATAACATGTAAACAACATTCGTAAGGCTCAACGTACTTTTGCTTACCCGCAAGGGTATAAATATAAATATTAACAAATTGATATTTAATTAAATTTACCTCACAAAATAAAATATAATAAGAGAAAGGAGAATGAGTACATACTAGGACAATGTTAAATATTATTAGTTTTAAGTCCAACCTGTAATTGTTTAAAACAACACCACTATTTAATCTTTTTAATATTATCCAAAGATCGAATTGCCATAGCTTGTGACATATCATTCTTACGCACTAATATAGTTCCATGCTTAAGCCACACATACTTGTATTCATTAGCTTTAGCTGCATTTCGACATTCACGAAATAAAATCTTATTTTTTAATGTCAAATGCTCATTTACATATATATTATGCGATGGTCCAGAGATTGATAACTTCTCTGTATTTAAATTTTTACGTACACGGCAGGCAGCGAGGAAGTTGTCACGAAGAATTCTTGATGAAAATTGTACAATAATATTTTTTGGGCGAGAATCCTTGTGGTCAGCATGAGGAACTCGATGAATTGCGGTGATATCAGTCGAAAGAATCTTTTGGTCAACTATAACCCCCAAATTAGTTATTATAGTAAAAAGATTTTCGCCTTTTTTTTTCAGGTAAATTTGAAATTTCAAGATTATTGCCCCTAGCCTGTTGTTCCATTGATGATAACTTATTTTCCAGACCAGCATTCCGCTCCGAAACCTGTTGGATTTTTTCTTCAAGATCTTTAATACGAGCGTCAAATGAATCTTGACGTAACTCAGAGGAACATAGTGTGTTATCGATATCCATAAGCTTATTGTTAACTTCCAGTAACGAATTTTTAAAGCTGTCATATCTGAAATTATACCGGCTACGGCCAATTGAATGTTAGTTAAGGCATCCGTTATTTTGGTGAGCTCAGCAGACAAAACAGAGCGCACCGAGTTTGTCACTAATTTTTCTATGTATTTTTCGTATAAGATAATGTTGGAAAATATCGTACTACGTTCGGATATGTCGTCCATTTCTTTGCGCTTTCTACAAGTAACGAAGTTATTGGTAGAATCGATTTCACGGTGCAGATCTGGGCTTGACATACACTTTATCTTTTGCGGAGGTGTACGTTGCATCGCAAATACACAAGTGAGAAGAAAAATATGCACTTGTCTTTTGCCAGCGGAGGTGAGGTGCGGGCACCCTTCAACTCACTCTTTACTTTAGACCATTAAAACTCATATTAAAGACTACTTTTCTACGAAGAAGTTTGGCATTATTAAATCTATACAATATTCTCTATTCTGTGGTCTAAAAAGTCAGGTTTTACTTCATTACAAAAAGACTATTGTATTTTGATAACAAAAAACGGATACATGACAAATGGATGTAGGCAGCGTGAAAATCACTATTATATTACTCGATGTTATTTACTTAAAAAGATAAATTATATTCACACAAAAACTCATAACAATTTTATAATAAAATACTATAGTACTACTAATAATATACTATACTAATAAAACAAAAAAAAAAATCCAAAAATTAACACAACAACATCCAAATGAAAATGGCGTATGTAATGAAAGTAGGTTATAAATAAATATCCACAGACTAACTGACTGTTTATTGCACTAGAGGATAGAAAATTTGATATTGATTCTATATTGCCAAACTTCTTCATAGAAAAGTAGTCTCTAGTTATAAGTTTTAATGTGTGCATGATTGAATCCGACCGCTTGGAAGTTTGACGGAATAGCTCCGTGGTCGAATTCGTAATGCCGACCTCCACCGAGACTTAGAGCTCCCAACAATCCAGCAGTTCCTTAAATCACTCTCTGAGAGATTTTTCAAAGCCTCAGAGTCCCACCCAAATCATCTCATTCGTGACAGCTGCCTATGCAGCCCCTGTCCACACTCGCTATAGTGTGCGCAGACCGAGAAACTCTCTCTCGCACCCCCTCAACAAGCTTTCGGCTGACCTGAACTGCCTCCTGGCGGCTCAGGCCGAGCCTACTTAACACATCCCTTAATCTGCCTTAGTTAGGCACACTTCTAAGCGGCATTTCGCCGCTTTCGCCCTCCTTTCTGTCAAGGAGGGTCGCGTCAGTCTACAGCTTAAAGATCTCTCGTCAGATCTGTAAGCCAAACACAAAAGGTGGCGTTTAGTGGGTAAAAGTCTCCACATAACCACGCAGGCGGCTGCGTGGTATGCTATGAGCATTTTCCACCTCCCTCCCCCGTTACCGCAGGGTTGCCCTTAATTGCTTCAGGCAACAAAAAAAAAACAGGCCCGGTCAACTCTATAATTATGGACAGAATGAAATACCTACGGGGGCTGAATTTTATTATTGCCATTTGTCAGATAAATGTCTTGTTTCATAATTAGTAAGATTTTGCTAAAGATAAATTACACTCTGAAATTTTGAATATAGAAATCATAATACATAGGAAGATAACTATGCCTGTCGTATTTTTCTACGTTATCATATTAACATATCTTTGACAGTAAAAGAAAAATAAATGTTTTCTTTTTGTTTTGGTTTTCAATGAGTAGAAAATTATATTTTTTTCTGGTAGCACCAAACATCTGTATGAGTCGTAGACCGTAGACAGAGAAACCTATAGACTAATGATCGGCGTGGCCTCGAGTGAGAAAGGACGATAACGAATTTTTAGGTTATACAATATTCTTTATGACTTTTAAACACATTTAGATAAAAATATTAATTGTTCTAAGAACTGAACTGAACAAGATTCACCAATCTTAAGCTCACAAAACACTTTTTTCTCACTTAAACCGACTTGTAAGCTCCTTAAATCGCTACGCTGTCAAACTTGTTTAGCAAACTGTAGAGTTTGCTAAACAAAAAAACCGGCACGGAGAAAGGAACAAACAATCACACCGCTCTATCTCATTTCTATGCAAGACGTATGTATAAATCTATCTTTTTTCCTGTACGAATGCGAAAGAAGGCGTCAATTTGTCTGTAGGTTTCTCTGTCTACGTCGTAGACAGAGAATCCTATCTCTGTCTACGGTATGAGTTAAGCATGGGCGTTTTCAGTTTTTATCTGCAACGGTTACATAACCGATATCTAGTTTTCATATCGTTATTGAAAACCGTTTTCAGATATCGATATCAATAGTAATGGTTTGCTACTGAATGTGCAAACGACAACCGAACCATAACCGCAAACTGTACTACCAGTGCAACATGTATTTATAAATTACATATATTATTCTAGATTAGAAGTCAGAGGTTCTAATGTTATTGTTATCTTAGATGTAATATTTAAAAATGTATGTTACAGCTTATTAAAGTACACTGCTGAACACATAGGCCTCCTCATAGATTGTATCATAGGTGGGATATTTGCCATAGTTGCCACGCTTGGCAAGCGGGTTGCCAACCACAGTTTTTTGAAGTGAAACTTTTTACGGGAGGGCTTTGATTGAAATGCTTATATGAATTTTGTTTAAGACAGTTACCAAGGTACACATATTTATTTTAGTAAGATTGAGCTGAGCGCACTTCAGTAATAGCGCCATCTTCTATGTTGTATAGGTAAATATATTTTATCGAACAAACATTAATTGACTCTCAAGGTGGTTTGTAGAGTAGATGTTAGATGGCATAAACCTAAAAAAATTGCTGCCCATCTCCTGATTTCTTTCCTTATGTCGCCTTTAACGACGCCCACGGGATGATAATCGGGTAATTACGTTCATTCTATCCTTATTTATTTCTATAATTTTGTTACCGATTTTTTTTTCAAATTGAGACGTAGTATCAGAGTCTGATTTCAAAGTCTATAATTAAAGTGTATTCTTAAGAACTAAACATAATTTATATACATTTATAGAAACATATATTTTTTTAATATATTTAGTTTATTATTTTAGTTTATTCATTAACAATTATTTAAGTTGGCGATTTTCCTTCATGCTTAACTAGGCTTAGAACTAGCAGAAAAGTTTTAAATTCGAATTTTCCATTCAATTTCAAAATTCAACTCTATTAAACGCAAATTTACCTGATTTGCACTAGCCGCTGATTCGGCTCCGGTGGAAGAAGTGGTCGGAATTGTCTTTTTTATTGAAGTGAGACCATATTTCACTAGCCTTACGCGACATTTTGAAAGTCTTTATTCAAAAATGATTAAAAAGTCTAAATCAACTTAAACTATACTATGCTATATTATATTTACACTTTACACATAATTGTCTGAATTACAACTACCTAATGCACAAAATACACACAAATATTGCAAATAAATGCACAAACGCAACGTCAAAATTAATAACTTAATGGATGTTATTACCTATCTTAGCGAATGGCACGATCACGAGCCACCAAGACCACACTAACTTAAAAATTGGGCAATTTTAACCATTTGGAATTCCACCTTTTTGCTTTAGGTAATTATATGCAGATGTGCATTGCGTACCGTGTGAAACTAAAATTACGAAAATAGAAATCTTCTCTTTCTATACAAATTTATGATACCGTCGCAAGAACAAGAAACAATGAATATCAATGAAGGACATATCGCATCGGTTTAGTTCGTGGGCCGTGTTGGCATATCGTTCCGGTGTTTGCCTTTTACGTTTTACAAATCTAAGCCTTTAATTTTTTTCAGGTTTTCAGAACCCTTTGATCATCTTGGGCCGCTGCGGGGTACATGCCATCAATTATTAGAGTTTCAATTTGCTTGAACTTCCATATATTACAAAGGCACGCAGTGTACTATTACGGAAAAACACGAAAATGCGCTACACAAAGAAAAGCGCTTTTCCTTATGAAGAGGACGCGCGGGGGGGCTAAAGCCCCGACAATCTTTGATATTTTAGGGTTAGTTATCAAGTCTTAAAAAGGCATGCACGACAAAATCGTGGAATGTCACCTGTCACCAGCTCCCAGTCTATTAAGGATTACTCAGATATTTTATATGGGGTTTCCTATATTCAGGAGTGGACTTTGATAGACTGTAATGAAGATGATGATGATTGTTCATATGACTATAATCTGGATCTAACATGGATGGACAGAACACATACCATAGTTTGAACCAATTTATAATAATTCGATAGACCAAAGCATCCAAAGGATTGAAGTCTGTAAAGTTAGCACAAGCCCTTACATACATTATTAAAAGTGCAACACACTGTGCATATTATTTTTAACAATCAAATATTTTTTTAAAACAACAAAAAACCTTAAGAAGTATAAAATTGGTTACAGTTTCTTGTTCTAGGTGCGATATCTACCTTTTTCTACTTCATCTGAGGTGTTTGATTAAAATATTGATAATTTGGTTATTGTAGGCATTCTGTGATTTGTGATTGTGCATATTATCAATTCATCCATGATTGTAAATTTTTATATGTAAATTATTATATTTTATTATGTTTATCATTGTTTCCATAAGTAATTGAAATATTGTAATCAATATTGATTTTCTTTTCATGTTTAAACCCATCAAATGTCTTTATAGAAAGAACTAAGCTACTGGAGAAACTTTGTCTTAAGTTATGTATGTTTTTTCAATTTTAATTTGTATTTTTATTTTGAATAAATAAATATAAATTTTGTAATTTTTGTTCTTTTACTTAGCGTTGGGATAGGCAACCCATTTTTGGGTTGCATATCCCAGCGATAAGCAACCCAAAAATACCTCAAATAAAAAAACCATGTTCAAATTTTCCCACCACATGAGAAGCGCATGTAGGCTAACGATAGATGGAGCTAATGGGTATATATCACATTTCTTAAATTTTGTATGAAGTTGTCGTTCTTCTCTGATAGGAGTAAAGTGTTCTGTGACATTTAGTCTGGCCAAGTCTGGCCGTGTCACGAGTGGGGTGCATGCGCGTTTAAGCTTAGATTTGTAGTAAACTTCGTCGGAACACAAAAACATCATAAGTATTATTTTTGTAATTGTCTTATTGTTCCTTTGTTATGTACTGTATTGTAAACTATTGCTTTATGAAAATAGTATCATACTGGCTATTTTGTTTTTTAAAACAAAGACAAGTTTAAAATGAAGACAAGCCCAATGAGGATTCTGATAATTCGACTGCGGTAGATCCATTCCAGAACGATTATAGCGACTAGGGATCGGATAAAAATTACGAATAATGATGTGATATTATTACTATTCATCTACATAATACGACATGAAAATGTATATATGTATGGATGTTATTATATGTTGCGTCCATAACACATTTTATTAGTTGTACTAATTATGACATAACATATGTAAATGATGATGTGATAAAACATTTCTGTCACAAAGTAAAGTCTAATCTATATAAACATCAAATCTATTTATATGGAAATGTATTGTCATTATAGAACACAGATTCAACTGGTACCATTCGTGAGTGTTAATATTATTTAATGATTTCTTTAACATAATTACACAAATACTACATGTTGAGCGAAACTATTTCTTACATGGTAGTCACAGTATACCAGCGTAAAATAGTAGCTTAATGCTGCTGTGTTCCATACGGTGTTAGAGAAACGGAGACCCTTTTTTCACTGGAAACAAGGCATTCCATTTTAGTGCTCGAGGGTGACAATGCATTTTGATTCTTAATCGAAGACAGATGTAGATGTCTATGAGCCACAGCATCCACTTATCAGCCAGTGAACTGTGTGCTCAGTTCACTCTTATTCTATAAAAAAAATCTCAATATTAAATCATGTAATATTCAAGCTTCTTCTTGATAATTTCATATTTATAGATTTTTACTAGCATTAATGTTACTACCCAAAACATCAATGTATCTGAGTTAAAATACTTCCACATTACTCCCAAAAGCTCACTGCTGCTCCCAAATTGAAAGCCCTTGCCAGGGTAGGACAGGAGTCCTACCCTGTCTAGAACAAATTGCATAAAATATCTTGCCATAATGATAGAAAACACCCTAAGCTTTCACCTTCATATTGGCCTCTTAAGTACAAAGATACAAAAGTTAATTTATATTTTTAAAAATCTACGTCGTGTTGCAGATTTTAATGTAAGAAAAATGGTATATTTTGCACTGTGCCAATCACTGTTGACATATTGCATTACCATCTGGGGAGGGGCATCTAAAACATCCATATTGAAATTAGAAAGGGCTCAGAGGGCACTATTAAAAGTTAGCGATTCACTTCCATTCTGTTGTCTTACAACTGACCTTTATCAACATTGTAATGTCTTATCTGTTCGTAAATTGTTTATATTGCACACTACGCTGCTACAACATTCTTTTATACAGTATGAGTCCTATAATAATGACAAAAGAAGGAAATATGTAGTTTGTCCTAGAAAGCTTCTAAAGACAAAATTTTCGCATAAACATTTTTACTTCCTGGGAGGTTACCTTTACAATAAATTAAATAAACTTTTGTCAATTTACTCTCTACGTGCACATAAACAAAAATTACAGAAGTGGTTGCTAAATGTCGATTATATTGGCTGCCGAAAATTTACTGAGTATTATCCTAAAAACACATAACCCTACACAAATGAGCACACACACACACACACATACACAATATTACACATATAGAAATAACTTAAAAATACATATAGAATCTTTCCTCGTTGAAATATTTCTTATTCTTGTATTTCTCTTGTAGTATATTTGAAAATGTAATTGTGCTATCCATTAGGGTGAGGGCATGGTGATCTATGACACAGGGATTACCCTAGTATGGACACCAGTCTCTCACAAAGGTCAAAATTATCTACAAATATATTATTTAAGAAATAATGTGAAATTATATACCTTTGTGAAGAGAAAAATAAAATGATTTATTGCAGAACATCAACAAATTTTATAGGGATACAAGTAATTGGGATGCAAATGTACTAGTGAAATAGGTAAATAAATAAATAAAAGTAAAAATTTCAAATCAAAATCAATCATCTGCATCATCATCCTCATCATCATCCTCATCATCATCATTGTTCATCATCATTGCAATTTTTTCAGATGCCTCTTTCAGTAATCTCTCACTAAATTTTGGAAATTTAGAGTCAAAGTTGGACTTTAAACTCACTAAGTCTAATTTCACTTTTTCCAATACATTGAGATTTGTTTTAATCTTTTTATACTCTTTAAACTTGTTTATATCTAAGTTAGAATGTTTCTTAATTTCTTCTAAGCCTTCTATTGCATCATTAACAGCATCTAGTAACTGCTTATGTCCACTCTCTTTGTCGTAACCAAAATCAACATTTTTTGTTTCTAGTTTATCTAGAAGTGTTTGCTCTGTTGCTGCAAGATCAGTTAAAATACTTTCAGCATTTGAGTTTTTTGATATTTCATGAAACTTGGTGTAATCTTGAGATTTGAGATCAAGTAACCTGTAAGTGTATAAACAATTTCATTTTAAATCAGTAGAGTGTAATCAAAACTTAACGTCAGCTGTGAAATTGGAGCTAGGCACTGCACAATAGAAAATTTTAAAACACACTAAAGTGCTCTTCTACTTAAGTATCAACTGGACTTGTAATGTTGTGTATACTAATATAAATTGTAATCTTAATATATATAAATTATGTATCACGTTGTTTGTCCATGATGGACTCCTAAGCTACATAACTGATTTTAATCAAATTTGCACACCGTGTACAGTTTGGTACAACTTGAGAGATAGCATAGTTTTTATTTTTACTTACACTTTATATGTTTATATTTTAACATGTTTGTCATCAATAATACTGTACCTGTTTGTGATGAGAAAATAAATATAATTTGTATTCTATTCTTTCTATTCTATTCTATTGCCCATGAGTGACCCACAATTTTTTTTTGTTTAAGGATTTTTAATAGGTCATGACAAAAGGTTGTCTAAATGGGCAGAACAACGTCTGCCTGACAAACTAGTGTATATAAAATGTAATTCACAGTTATTGTTGTTTATAGTTGTTGGTTAAAAACATTGTTATTAATATTTGTTGTTGATCATTCCACTTGTTTTTTTTAAATAAATTTAGTTATAAGTAAAAAAACAGATAACAATACAAACAAACTTTTGTATAGTTTAAGTAACGTTGACATAGTCACATATTTGGTATTTTAATTTATTCACAAATTCCTGAGATCTAACTAAATAGGTTGTATGGTAATATTTAAACTTTCAGCCAATAATGGTTTTATTTCTATATACTGTGTATACAAGGCACACATTATTGTCAACCTATATGCATCCTGTGTGATGCCACACCCACAGCATAAAACTTAGCTGCTAATAAGTTTTAATCAAGTAATTCAAATAAATAATGTAAATATGATTTTGGAACACTAGACAATAATGGTGGAGCTAGATTAAGGTAATATTTTTTATACAATTACATGCAATATTTCTGTACTTCTAACTTCTATGATATATTACACCATTCACAACTATTTGATCCATAGCCATTTTAGAAGTAAAAGGTCTGTGTTTAACCCCTCAATCTCTAAGCGGTCGAATTCAACTGCGGAGCTATTCCGTCAAACTTCCAAGCGGTCAGATTCAATCATGCACACCCACAGCACTTTAAACCATTAAAACTTATAACTAGAGACTACTTTTCTATGAAGAAGTTTGGCAATATAGAATCAATATCAAATTTTCTATCCTCTAGTGCAATGAACAGTCAGTTAGTCTGTGGATATTTATTTATAACCTATTTTCATTACATACGGCATTTTCATTTGCATGTTGATGTGTTAATTTTTGGGTTTTTTTTTTTGTTTTATTAGTATAGTATACTATTAGTAGTACTATAGTATTTTATTATAAAATTGTTATGAGTTTTTGTGTGAATATAATTTATCTATTTAAGTAAATAACATCGAGTAATATAAGTGATTTTCACGCTACCGACATCCATTTTTCATGTATCCGTTTTTTGTTATCACAATACAATAGTCTTTTTGTAATGAAGTAAAACCTAACTTTTTAGACCACAGAATAGAGAATATTGTATAGATTTTATAATGCCAAACTTCTTCATAGAAAAGTAGTCTCTAAATATAAGTTTTAATGGTTTAAAGTGCTCTGAGTGGGTGCAGTCACATGCGACCACTCGGGATTTGACAGACACATGCAACTGCATAGGATTTTTATGGGGACTGAAGGGTTAATAATAATATTATATAGGCTGTAACTATGTTTAACCTTTAACTGGCATAACCGTAGGGTCAGCATACTTGCTGGCTACAGTCCCGGTTATAAAGCAAATTTCAATTATCCTACAACTAACAGTTTACAAATATCCTCTTATGGTGTTGTGTAAAGATAAAAAGACACTACAATCTAAAAAAATTAAACAGCCACACCACACCACCACAAAATGCCGGAAATATTTATAAAACCTAAAATATAAAATTAAAAAGCCAACCTTTTCTGTTCAACAACAAAAGATATTTCCTTCAATCTTCGATTTGTTTTGTCTAGCTGGTCCATGGTTTTTTTAAATCTGTCAGCTAATTGAGCCATTTGAATGTCCATTTGTGTTTCTTCACGTTCTATTTTTTCTTCAACTAAGCAATCTTCGAGCATAGTGCGCAAGAATCTACCGTAAGCAATCTGGCGGTTAAGAGATTCGAATTCAGGGCCAGAAACGCCTGCTTTCTTAATTGTTCTGTCTCCTTCACCAATAACCGTAAAGTTGTTATTGATTCTAGGTCGCCCAAGAACATTTTTTTCTTTAATCGATGTGGTAGGAATTCTAGGTAATTTTGATGTTGTAGCCGGTACTGACGACTGTCGTTTAGTAATCGATGTTTTTGATATTGGTGTGGCGAAAGATTTTCTTTTATCCGACATATTATTATAGGAATAGAAATAAAGGAAAACGTATCAACTAAAATCGTACCAATTTGTTAACAAATTCCGTTTACAGTTCGACAGTTATTTAAAGTTTAAAGTTTAAACGGCGGGCTGTCGTGGCGACGATACACTCATAGACACTGACCTCTGCTATATATAGAGGTCAGTGCTCATAGAGCACAATCAATCTACATAACTATGATGATAGATTCCGTTCAAAAATAAAAACAAACGGATTTTGACAAATTCATAAAACTTTACGAAACGTATATTTAAATGAAATATTATTAATATAAATCATCAAATATAATATAATACAATTTTCACAATATAAAATAATTACCGATAATAAAAATGAACAAAGGTATCATCATCATCATCATCATCACAGCCCTTCACAAGTCCACTGCTGAACATAGGCCTCCCCCAAGTAATGCCACAAAGCACGGTCTTGAGCCACCTGCATCCATCGACTTCCTGCATATCTTACCAGGTCGTCACTCCATCTAGTGGGGGGTCGCCCTACACTACGCCTACCGGTACGAGGCTGCCACTCGAGAACCTTTCTTCCCCATCGGTTATCGGTTCTTCGAGCTATATGGCCGGCCCATTGCCACTTCAGCTTACTAATCCGTTGGGCTATGTCGGTCACTCTGGTTTTACTGCGGATATCCTCATTTCTGAGTCTATCACGCAGAGAAACTCCGAGCATAGCCCTCTCCATAGCTCGCTGAGCGACCTTGAGCGTCCTCATACGGCCAGCAGTGAAGGACCACGTCTCTGATCCGTAAGTCATCACTGGCAACACGCACTGGTTGTACACTTTAGTTTTCAGAGATTGAGGTATACCTGACGAGAAGATGTGTCGTAATTTCCCGAACGCTGCCCAGCCGAGTTGAATCCGTCGATTGACCTCTCGGTCGAAATTGGACTTACCTAGTCGGACTATTTGTCCCAGATAAACGTACTCGTCAACAACTTCGAGCATAGTGCTCCCAACAACTACCGGCATAGGTGTGACATGGACATTAAACATGGTCTTTGTTTTGTCCATGTTCATCTTAAGACCTATCCGTTGGGAGGCACTATTGAGGTCATTGAGCATAGTGCTTAAGTCCTCCAGCGATTCTGCCATAAGGACTATATCGTCGGCAAATCGAAGGTGAGTGATGTACTCGCCATTGATGTTAATACCGTATCCTTTCCAGTCCAGTAGCTTGAAAACGTCTTCCAAAGCAGCGGTGAAGAGTTTCGGGGATATAACGTCACCCTGTTTTACACCTCTCTGCAGTTGGATAGGTTTCGAGCTCTGGTTCTGTACTCGGATAGCCATCGTAGCCCTACTGTCAAGGCTGAAGACTGAGTGTGGCAGCATCGTTTCCGGGACACCTGAGATTTTGAGTGAGATTGAGAGGTTCTATGGGCAGCTGTACACATCATCGTTGGAGCCACACGCAAGTGTGAGTAACGATCCAAGAGCAAGTCTTATCCGACACTATTCCGATGATATCCCGGACGTCAGTCTAAGCGAGATTAGAATGGCTCTCCAGCACCTTAAAAACGGCAGGGCCTCTGAACAAAGGTATGTAAAGACAAAAATAAACGTATCATGATGTTCGATTTGGAACGAAACACTTTTCACAATAAATTGCCCCAGGTTTATTTTTCAATTAATTTATTATTACGCTTTAAGTGTGCTGCCTATTTAAGTAAATTTATGAAAAATAATTAAAAAATAAAAACACAATAAGACTAAGCACTTAACAAAGACCTTTCAAAATTTAAAAAGGTCGTAAAGGTATAAGGTGACTTAATTCAAAAAATCGCGTCACTTTTACGAATCAAAATTCACTTCAAACCATTATTCAAGCGACAAAACAGGAGTGACAATCCGTTTACGGTCAACTTCCCGCCAAAAGTCTTTATTTTTGTGGTCGTAATTTTTATATTTCAATAGGTTTACTCATCTTAGAAATTAAGATAAAATGACTTGCCGTAATGCTTCACACGCTAGTAGCTGATATACTGAGTATGGTATGTTACGCCTATGAATACTTTTTGATTATTTGTTTATTTTACCGTAGGTTTTGCTCAATACATATGCTTTAACATTTTCCATAACAAAAACCAGAATAGAAATACGAAGTGATTACGTAAATAGTGATAATATTATTCTAGCTCTGATAACTTAAAAAAAGTTTAAGGTTAATGACCTTTTTAAATTTTGAAAGGTCTTTGTTAAGTGCTTAGTCTTAATGTGTTTTTATTTTTTAATTATTTTTCATAAAGTTACTTAAATAGGCAGCATACTTAAAGCGTAATAATAAATTAATTGAAAAATAAACCTGGGGCAATTTATTGTGAAAAGTGTTTCGTTCCGAATCGAACATCATGACACGTCTATTTTTGTCTTTACCTTTGTTCATTTTCATTATCGATAATTATTTTATATTGTGAAAATTGTATTATATTATATTTGATGATTTATATTAATAATATTTCATTTAAATATACGTTACATAAAGTTTAAAGAATTTGTGAAAATCCGTGTGTTTTTATTTTTGAACGGAATATATCGTAGTTATGTAAATTGTGATCTATGAGTGTATCGTCACCATGACAGCCATTTAAATAACTGTTAAACTGTAAACGGAATTTGTTAACAAATTGGTACGATGTTAGTTGATACGTTTTCCTTTATTTCTATTCCTATAATAATATGTCGAATAAAAGAAAATCTTTCGCCACACCAATATAAAAAACAACGAAATCTAAACGACAGTCGTCAATACCGGCTATATCATCAAAATTACGTAGAATTCCTACCACATCGATTAAAAAAAATGTTCTGGTGCGAACTAGAATCAATAACAACATTACGTTTATTGGTGAAGGAGACAGAACAATTAACAAAGCAGACATTTCTGGCCCTGAATTCGAATCTGTCTACCGCCAAATTGCTCACGGTAAATTCTTGCGCACTATGCTCGGAGATTGCTTAGTTGAAGAAAAAATAGAACGTGAAGAAACACAAATGGTCATTCAAATGGCTCAATTAGCTGACAGATTAAAAAAAAACCATGGACCAGCTAGACAAAACAAATCGAAGATTGAAGGAAATATCTTTTGTTGTTGAACAGAAAAGGTTGGCTTTTTAATTTTTTATTTTAGGTTTTATAAATATTTCCGGCATTTTGTGGTGGTGTGGCTGTTTAATTTTTTTTAGATTGTAGTGTCTTTTTATCTTTACACAACACCATAAGAGGATATTTGTAAACTGTTAGTTGTAGGATAATTGAAATTTGCTTTATAACCGGGACTGTAGCCAGCAAGTATACTGACCCTACGTTTATGCCAGTTAAAGGTTATACATAGTTACAGCCTATATAATATTATTATTAACCCTTCAGTCCCCATAAAAATCCCATGCAGTCGTTGCATGTGTTCGTCAAATCCTGAACGGTCGCATGTGACTGCACCCACTCACAGCACTTTTTTTTTAAATTTATTAGAATCAACAAACAGTTTACACAATATTTATTAATCTAAAATACATTCACTACAAAAATATAATAGTGCAACCAACACCGTTGACCACCAATTACTATTAACAAATGTTTAGATTGAGAATAGCGTACAATTTTTTCATATAATACAGTGATTGTGTTTTCAAATGACAATACAATAATAAAGAAAAATAATTATTATTGTAATAACCAATTATACAAACTCATTCTCCTCTGAGTACTGAAAGTAATTCTTTTTTATAAATACCCACCTTGTGAGCAAAAATGTCAATATTATTGAAAGTGTTATTATAACAAATTAACAACATATATATATGGGGATCATTTATCTACGTTGGTTCGACATTTATTAGTAAAAAATGTGTATTTGGCACGAACTCTGCGACACAATAGCCTATTTGGTACTCTGTATTGTATCATCTTAACTAGTTGTATACTATCGTACCTGTTATGACAAATATCATACAGTAACATAGCTTGAATCTGTTGACGTCTGGATTCTAATTTTAGTAAGTTATGTTCGACCATCAGTTGATAGTAGGGTAATTTAACTCGTCTGCACTTGTAATTTACACTACGCAAAAACTTTTTCTGAATGGATTCTATTTTATCTATATATTTATTATAATACGGACACTAAATAGCTACCGCATATTCGAGTTGTGATCTTATTAAAGATTTATAGAGGTGCAAATAAGTGAGAGGTTTTTTAAATTCACGTCCAATACGCATCACGAATCCATACATTTTAAGAGCCTTATTAAGGACATTTTCAACATGTGTATCAAATATAAGTTTACTATCTAATATTATTCCTAAATCTTTAATTTTATGAACTTTTTTTAATGGAACTCCATATAAAGAATAATTAAAATTACTTTCCTGACGCTTACGGGTGGCTTTACATTTATTAACACTCAAATCTAACTTATTGTTTTTACAGTAAGATGTAAAATTATCTAAATCTTTTTGAAAGTTAAGATGATCATGATAATATTGAATTTTGTGATAAATTTTAATATCATCTGCGTACAGAATAAAATTACAAAACTTGAAACAACTATTAACATCATTAATGTACAGGATAAAAAGAAGAGGCCCTAAGATTGATCCTTGTGGCACACCAGAACTTATATGCACAATATCTGACTCAAAACCTCTTATAACTACTTTTTGTGTACGATTTGTCACATACGACTTAAACCATCTCCACAAATTACCACGGATACCATTAAAGGCCAGCTTTTCCAGAAGTAGTTTATGGTCTACGAGATCGAAAGCTTTGCGGAAATATGTGTATATGTAATCAGTCTGGACGTTATTATCCAGATTCTCAAATAAGTAGTTTGTATAAATTAATAAGTTAGATATAGTCACAATATAATTATTATATTGTGAAGACTAGGATATAACACATTATGTATTAACCTTTCAAAAGTTTTAGCGAGTGTTGATAAGATTGATACCGGTCTATAACTGCCTTCTAAATTGGTACAACACGAGCTGTTTTCCAAATAGATGGGCATATCCCATCTTTTAAGCATTTATTAAAAAGGTAATGAATTGGTTTCGCAATAGTATGTGCTGTAGCTTTCATAAAATAAGGAGGAATGTTGTCAATACCAGCTCCTTTATTCGCGTCTAAATTTAAAAGGGACTTTGTTACATCTTTTTCAAAAATAGAAATGTCAGTAATAACGAAATCAGAATTGTTATTACTTGATATATTAATATCATCATAATTCAAATCGTCAGTGACTGAAGTGGGTTCAAATACCGAAAAGAAAAAACCAGAAAATAAATTACATACTTCCTTGGGGTTACTAGCAAATTTGTCTTTATAAAAAATTTCTGACGGAGTTTCTAGGCTACTTTTGCAATTTGTTACATATTTCCAGAAATATTTAATATTTTGCTTTACACAATTCTCAACAGTATTCATATAACAAGCATAACGTAATTTAGATTCAGTTTTAAAACGTTTTCTCTACAATGTAAATGTTTTATAATCTGATAAATTTCCGTACTTTTTCCATTTAACCCAAGCATTATTTTTATTTTTGAAGATATGTATCAATGATGAATCAAACCACTTAGGAAAATTGCTGTTTTTTACAGTTTTCCTTACTATATATTTGCGTATAATACCATATATTCCGTCAAAAAATAAGTCCACAGCAGCTTCAGCAGAAACGTCGTCTTTCATCAAAGCCTTCCATTCAGTATCTAATATTACTTTATTAATCAATACGTAGTCCGCACTTTCAAAACAGTAACGTGTGTGTTTACTCGGCATGCCTCGTATCTTCTCGACAAACGGTACAATTAGATAAAATGGAGGATGATGTTTATCAGTACTTACTAAAGGAATAGGGGCTGGACATAATATATAGTCATTTATGTTAGTAATAAATAGATCTAGAATAACATTATTTGAATTTTTATATATATGTATTAATTTGTGTAAAATGATAAAGTGATATAAAATTTATTAAACTATTGCGTGAAATTGATATATCGGAAGAATAATTACTTTCAAAATTAAGATCCTTATTATTCTAATCTATAGATGGCATATTGTAGTCTCCTACTAGATAAAAATTATTACGTAATTGGTAATGATTAAATATACAAGATGAATATTCTATATAGCTCAAGTATACATCACTCTTTTGGTTAGGCGCAATATAGACAGCATTTAATAGATAAAGTTTTTTACCACCCCTATTCTCAAATGTAACTTAATCTATAAGTGGGGAAAATGCGGACGCAGAGAAAGAAGTCCGGACCTCGACAGTGCTAAGTGTACGGCGTACCGCTATGAGCACTCCCCCACCGTCCCTCCGATCACACGCATCACGATTTCTGTTGCATCTATACACAGTATATCTGGTATCAATGAATTCGTTATCAGAAATATGACTATGTAACCATGTCTCCGTTAAAATAATTACATCATATGCATGAGAAAGAATGTTCGTATATATAGTATGTAATTTGGTCCGAAGCCCACGGCAGTTTTGGTAGTAAATAGACAAGCTATCCATTTTTAAATGTATGAAATTGTACTGTTACTGAAATAATAATGTTAAATTTATGTATGATTAATATGTATTGAATTATATGTAACCCTACAAATAAATAGACATCAACAGTTATAATAATTATTTCCTTAAGATAACGAGTAAAAACATAAACAAAGACTATTTTGCCCGCTTTGATCAACAGCCAACTTAGTATATTAAATAACATGTAAACAACATTCGTAAGGCTCAACGTACTTTTGCTTACCCGCAAGGGTATAAATATAAATATTAACAAATTGATATTTAATTAAATTTACCTCACAAAATAAAATATAATAAGAGAAAGGAGAATGAGTACATACTAGGACAATGTTAAATATTATTAGTTTTAAGTCCAACCTGTAATTGTTTAAAAAGACACCACTATTTAATCTTTTTAATATTATCCAAAGATCGAATTGCCATAGCTTGTGACATATCATTCTTACGCACTAATATAGTTCCATGCTTAAGCCACACATACTTGTATTCATTAGCTTTAGCTGCATTTCGACATTCACGAAATAAAATCTTATTTTTTAATGTCAAATGCTCATTTACATATATATTATGCGATGGTCCAGAGATTGATAACTTCTCTGTATTTAAATTTTTACGTACACGGCAGGCAGCGAGGAAGTTGTCACGAAGAATTCTTGATGAAAATTGTACAATAATATTTTTTGGGCGAGAATCCTTGTGGTCAGCATGAGGAACTCGATGAATTGCGGTGATATCAGTCGAAAGAATCTTTTGGTCAACTATAACCCCCAAATTAGTTATTATAGTAAAAAGATTTTCGCCTTTTTTTTTTCAGGTAAATTTGAAATTTCAAGATTATTGCCCCTAGCCTGTTGTTCCATTGATGATAACTTATTTTCCAGACCAGCATTCCGCTCCGAAACCGGATTCAATCAAGAAATCGAAACCGAGAAATACGAGCGTCAAATGAATCTTGACGTAACTCAGAGGAACATAGTGTGTTATCGATATCCATAAGCTTATTGTTAACTTCCAGTAACGAATTTTTAAAGCTGTCATATCTGAAATTATACCGGCTACGGCCAATTGAATGTTAGTTAAGGCATCCGTTATTTTGGTGAGCTCAGCAGACAAAACAGAGCGCACCGAGTTTGTCACTAATTTTTCTATGTATTTTTCGTATAAGATAATATTGGAAAATATCGTACTACGTTCGGATATGTCGTCCATTTCTTTGCGCTTTCTACAAGTAACGAAGTTATTGGTAGAATCGATTTCACGGTGCAGATCTGGGCTTGACATACACTTTATCTTTTGCGGAGGTGTACGTTGCATCGCAAATACACAAGTGAGAAGAAAAATATGCACTTGTCTTTTGCTAGCGGAGGTGAGGTGCGGGCGCCCTCCAACTCACTCTTCACTTTAGACCATTAAAACTTATATTTAGAGACTACTTTTCTACGAAGAAGTTTGGCATTATAAAATCTATACAATATTCTCTATTCTGTGGTCTAAAAAGTCAGGTTTTACTTCATTACAAAAAGACTTGTATTTTGATAACAAAAAACGGATACATGACAAATGGATGTCGGCAGCGTGAAAATCACTATTATATTACTCGATGTTATTTACTTAAAAAGATAAATTATATTCACACAAAAACTCATAACAATTTTATAATAAAATACTATAGTACTACTAATAATATACTATACTAATAAAACAAAAAAAAAATCCAAAAATTAACACAACAACATCCAAATGAAAATGGCGTATGTAATGAAAGTAGGTTATAAATAAATATCCACAGACTAACTGACTGTTTATTGCACTAGAGGATAGAAAATTTGATATTGATTCTATATTGCCAAACTTCTTCATAGAAAAGTAGTCTCTAGTTATAAGTTTTAATGTGTGCATGATCGAATCCGACCGCTTGGAAGTTTGACGGAATAACTCCGTGGTCGAATTCGTAATGCCGACCTCCACCGAGACTTAGAGCTCCCAACAATCCAGCAGTTCCTTAAATCACTCTCTGAGAGATTTTTCAAAGCCTCAGAGTCCCACCCAAATCATCTCATTCGTGAGACAGCTGCCTATGCAGCCCCTGTCCACACTCGCTATAGTGTGCGCAGACCGAGAAACTCTCTCTCGCACCCCCTCAACAAGCTTTCGGCTGACCTGAACTGCCTCCTGGCGGCTCAGGCCGAGCCTACTTAACACATCCCTTAATCTGCCTTAGTTAGGCACACTTCTAAGCGGCATTTCGCCGCTTGCGCCCTCCTTTCTGTCAAGGAGGGTCGCGTCAGTCTACAGCTTAAAGATCTCTCGTCAGATCTGTAAGCCAAACACAAAAGGTGGAGTTTAGTGGGTAAAAGTCTCCACATAACCACGCAAGCGGCTGCGTGGTATGCTATGAGCATTCTCCACCTCCCCCCCCCGTTACCGCAGGGTTGCCCTTAATTGCTTCGGGCAACAAAAAAAAAAACAGGCCCGGTCAACTCTATAATTATGGACAGAATGAAATACCTACGGGGGCTGAATTTTATTATTGCCATTTGTCAGATAAATGTCTTGTTTCATAATTAGTAAGATTTTGCTAAAGATAAATTACACTCTGAAATTTTGAATATAGAAATCATAATACATAGGAAGATAACAATTCCTGTTGTATTTTTCTACGTTATCATATTAACATATCTTTGACAGTAAAAGAAAAATAAATGTTTTCTTTTTGTTTTGGTTTTCAATGAGTAGAAAATTATATTTTTTTCTGGTAGCACCAAACATTTGTATCAGTCGTAGACAGAGAATCCTATCTCTGTCTACGGTATGAGTTAAGCATGGGCGTTTTCAGTTTTTATCTGCAACGGTTACATAACCGATATCTAGTTTTCATATCGTTATTGAAAACCGTTTTCAGATATCGATATCAATAGTAATGGTTTGCTACTGAATGTGCAAACGACAACCGAAACATAACCGCAAGCTGTACTACCAGTGCAAAATGTATTTATGAATTACATAGATTATTCTAGATTAGAAGTCAGAGGTTCTAATGTTATTGTTATCTTAGATGTAATATTTAAACATGTATGTTACAGCTTATTAAAGTACACTGCTGAACACATAGGCCTCCTCATAGATTGTATCATAGGTGGGATATTTGCCATAGTTGCCGCGCTTGGCAAGCGGGTTGCCAACCAGTTTTTTGAAGTGAAACTTTTTACGGGAGGGCTTTGATTGAAATGTTGATCCGCAACCTTTTTGTATGGCAAAAAGTGGTGGGTGTTAACACTACGTACGTACCGGTCGATCATTCAAGTCTCAAACGCAAGGCATTACATACCATAAAGTATATAGTAGTACAAATACAAGATTACAAAGGTCCTTTGTTCAAATACTAATCTTATATTAATTTTATTTAAGACAGTTACCAAGGTATACATATTTATTTTAGTAAGATTAAGCTGAGCGCACTTCAGTAATAGCGCCATCTACTATGTTGTATAGATAAAGATATTTTATAGAACAAACATTCATTGACTCCCAAGGTGGTATGTAGGATAGATGACCTAGACCTAGATGGCATAAACCTAAAAAGCTTGCTGCCCATCTCCTGATTAGTTTCCTTATGTCGCCTTTTATGACACCCACGGGATGATAATCGGGTAATGAATAAAATTACATTCATTCTGTCCTTATTTATTTCTATAATTTTGCTACCCGTTTTTTTCAAATTGAGACGTAGGATCAGAGTCTGATTTCAAAGTCTATAATCAAAGTGTATTCTTAAGAAATAAACATAATTTATAAATTATATACATTTATAGAAAATTATTTTAGTTAGTTTATTTTGTAACAATTATTTAAGTTGGCGATTTTCCTTTATGCTTAACTAGGCTTAGACCTAGCAGAAAAGTTTTGAATTCGAATTTTCAATTCAATTTGAAAATTCAACTCTATTAACCGCAGGTTTACCTGATTTACACTAGCCTCTGATTCGGCTCCGGTGGAAGAAGTTGTCGGAATTGTCTTTTTTATCGAAGTGAGACCATATTTCACTAGCCTTACGCGACATTTTGAAAGTCTTTATTCAAAAATGATTAAAAGTCTAAATCAAATTAAACTACACTATGCTATATTATATTTACACTTTACACATAATTGTCTGAATTACAACTACCTAATGCACAAAATACACACAAATATTGCAAATAAATGCACAAACGCAACGTCATGGATGTTATTAGGTATCTTAGCGAATGGCACGAGCAAGAGCCACCAAGACCAAGTGCGTAATTGTTGCGTTCTAGAAAAAAGCAAATTCTAAACTTTCCATCCAAAATATAAAAAACATAAACATAAATTTGCCTAAACCAAATATAATATGATCATACAAATGCAAGTCTTGTGTCTATTGTCCTAAAAATCATTTAAATTTGACAACTCTCACAACTACACAAACTTAAAAATTAGGCAATTTTAACCATTTGAAATTCGACCTTTTTGCTTTAGGTAATTATATCCAGATGTGCATTGAGTACCGTGTGAAACTAAAATTACCAAAACAGAAATCCTCTCTTTCTATACGAATTTATGATACCGTCGCAAGAACAAGAAACAATGAATATCAATGAAGGACATCGCATCGGTTTAGTGCGTGTGCCGTGTTGGCATATCGTTCCGGTGTTTGCGTTTTACAAATAAAAGCCTTGTGCCTAATGAGCTAAAGATCATTTGAAATTTGATAACTATCACAACTCACTGACCTTTATATATACAAGTATACTGGACTGGCTAAAAACCGTGACATGATGAAACGATTTGATTTCCGCCATTTTGGCGCTGACAGCAGAAGTGCACGTCCACGGAACTAATAATAGGGATGAGACAGTGTACCAAATTATATCGATAAAATTGTATAACCTACCTATACATAAATAGAATGGACTCTATGTATAGATGGACTCTACCCGTAACGTCCATTCTATTTATGTATCATATTAATGTAATGCCATTATGATTCATCATCATTAAAGCCCTTCACAAGTCCACTGCTGAACATAGGCCTCCCCCAAGAAATGCCATAAAGCAAGGTCCTGAGCCACCTACATCCATCAACTTCCTGTATGTCTTACCAGGTTTTGACTTCATCTAGTGGGGGAACTTCCTACCCTTCACCTGCCGGTACGAGGCTGCCACTCGAGAACCTTTTTTCCCCACCGGTATTCGGTTCTTCGAGCTATATGGCCGATCAGTTGCAACTTCAGGTTACTAATCCATTGGCAATGTCGGTCACTCTGGTTCTGCTGCAGATATCTTCATTACTAAGTTTGAACCCCTGAGCATAGCCCTTTTCATAGCCCGCTGAGTGACTTCGAGCTTTCTCATACGGCCAGCAGTGAAAGACCTCTTCTCAGATCCATAGGTCATCACTGAAACTGACTGACGAGAAGATGTGTTGTAATCTCACGAACGCTGCCCAGCCGAGTTGAATCCGTCGATTGACCTATCGGTCGAAATTGAACTTACCTAGTCGAACTATTTGTCCCAAGTAAAAATACTCGTCAACCACTTCGGCTAAGTGCTCTCAAAAACTACCGGCACAGGTGTGACATGGACATTACACATTACTTTTGTTTTGTCCATGTTCATCTTAAGACCCATCCGTTGTGAGACACTATTGAGGTCATTGAACATAGTGCGTAGGTCATCCAGTGAGTCTGTCATAAGGACTATATTGTCGGCAAATCGGGAATGTTACGTTACCCTGTCTTACACATCTCTACAGTTGGATTAGTTTTGTACTCTGGTTCTGTACTCGGATAGCCATCGTAGCCCTTAGATCATTCAACTAAAAATTTATTAAGATTAACTACACAAAATAAAAATAAAAACATAATTTCCCAAACAATTTATTATCAACCGTTCATTTAGTTCTAGTATTATAAAAAAACAAATCAGCTGCTATAATAACGCCTATTCTAATCAACTACAGGTCCGTCTATAGACAGTAAAATATATTCTACTATATAAAAATTTATGTTTGTACGTACTTTCTACGATGCTATACCGTTCATCAGATTGCGGTAAAACTTAGTCAACTTATTGGTTGCACTTCAGCGGAGGTTATACGCATGGTACAATTAACTGACATTAGGTGGCGTGCGGTATTGAAAGTTATAGAAAGTTATATATCATTCTATTTCAATGATTGTATTACCATTCCAAATTATACAATATAACTGTTCCAAATTTTTAACGATATTTCCACAGTTACTTCTTCTGCGGCAGCTATGCGCCGGGTGCGAGCTAGCAAAAGAATATTAAAAATATAAACTTTGAATTACATTGTTATCAGTTATTTACAACGTCATTTTCGAAATTAAAATAATATTAAAAAAAAAACAGAAATTATCATACAGTCCTACTTTCCGTGGTATCATCCCAAGAATGATGATTAATCGATCATGGACGGCGGTAGTCACTTAACATCAGGTGAGCCGCATGCTCGTTTGCCCCCTCTTCTATAAAAAAAAGAATACTGGCTACGTGTCCTCTCTGAATGGCTACACTTAGCCTTAAAGCAAGGAAACAACAAACTAAACAACTTTTTATTACCAGCAGCGAAGATCAGTCACAGATACAGTTTTTCAGGAACTACACCGCACGGACCAATAGTCTCTACAGCAAATTGCACAAATATGTACTCATCTTCTAAATATTCTGGTCTAGTCACTTAGTTCAGTTGCCTCTAATGCCACCTCTGTTTTAGACGAGGTACCCCTGAGATGGGATGCTGTCAAAGTGTTATCAAGTAGTATCCCACACCAAAGCTTTATCTGTTTCTCTCTCTCTCTCTCTCTCAAGCAACCAAACCCATACCGTCGGGTCTCCTGGTATCGACTCTTAATATTCTATAAACATCTTAAACCGAGGAAACATTTATAGAGATACGAGCTCTTCGGATGACATTGTCCAAGAACTAAGGACAACATTATATGAAAGAATACCATAACATTATTACTCGGTTGTTTAACCGTGTATTAAGGATGGATTCGACCAAATACTATGTTAAACCAGAGTAACTACCCTCGTATAATTTTACTCTTTGGTCTTACACCAAGATAACTTCATTTTGCGTTTTGTAACACAAACGTAGAGAAGCCAATACTGGCTATTGTTACTCCAGAGTTGGTAGTTGGTGGTAGAGTTTATTCTTTCGAACAAGTAAACCAACTTAAACATAAATATAACTGTTGTAAAGCACAATCCAAGATTTGAGGTCCACATAATTTGCCGTAAGTGTAAATAATACCGCCCAATGGCAGCCCCTCCTTAGTTGCTGACTTCTTCCCCCGTTTTCATTCTCAGATAAGGCGCACCAGAAACAAGCCACACTGTTCTTCGCGTCCTTTAATTCCACCTGCACTATGGACTCCCCGAGCCCGATATGTGAATAGAGCCAGGGAAAACTATCACTTGGAAGCATCAAGTGGTGCAGCCTCATCAAAGTCGCGAAAGATAGTCGAGTGGCGCATTGCCAATCGCCATACCAACATTCCTCTTCCCTTATGACTCCACCTCGACTACAGCGGTACAGGGAGAGGAATCTCCTCTAGCTGCAGCCCACTAAAACACATACAAAGTGGCTCGACGTCATCAGGTGACCATTCGACCCTTGGCTATGGCCCTTGAGTTTGGTGAAAAATGAGGAAAGAAGAAATAAAAAAAACATTCGAAATAATCTAATACTTTATACTTACTGGTACTGGTACTACCAGAAAATATTGTTTGTTCTTTTTCAAAGTGGTGCAGTTCTCATGTCTAATAAAACAGTCGTCTGTGAAATGTTTGGAGCAAATATGATAATTTTGTTTCGGACGCCAATTCACAATATTTATGCTTTTAAGCCATATTTAATCTAGGTTCACTTGGAAACCTGTTAATTAATAAACATTTTATAATCGTCTGTTGTTGGTGACTTTGTTTGTTAACAGATATGGGTAGGAAAAAACATCGATAAGTATTATAGACAAGAACTAATTTTACTGTTTATCAAAACTCAGTAATATACAGCCAAAGATGTTGGTATATATGATATTAAGATTAGTAACAAATTTTTAAGTACTTATATTATCAAATAGTTTTAATTTGTTTCATATTTGCTGCAAATTCACTTACTTGTGAAATGTTATACCACTTCCCTTTTGGTAACGAGTTTTACAGATTACGCACACTCTCATTATTAGTAAAAATAATTCTTATTATGTAACTAATATTATACACAATCAAACAACATAAAATACTTTCGTTTTTTAGTTTAAAAGTTCAAAATACATATTTATTAAATAAGACAATTTAAATATGACAACAGACTTTGGCATATTATGTCAATTTTATTTTTCAAGACATCCTTTAGCGGCGCTTCAAATTGGCACAGTCACCTTCTATGGTATAGCCAGTCCAGCGTATTTGTATATATAGAGGTCAGTGATCACAACTACACAAACTTAAAATTTAGGCAATTTTAACTATTTAATATTCGACCTTATTGCTTCAGGCTATATATTATATTTCGCAATGTGCACCGTTGTGTGATAACTACCAAAACATCGCAACGATATCCATATTCGCTTCATCTCTTTCTATACTTATTTAAACTATCGTTGCAAGAACGAGAAGCGATGAGTATCAACAAAGGTCATCGGTTAGTGGGCCGTTTTCAGTAGTGGGATATCGTACCGCAGTTTGCGTTATGCGTTTCGGTTTCGTTTTCGTACGTTGGTTAGGTATATGGTTTTGGTTGGATATGTGATAACGGTTTTTTTTTTACTTAGGTTTATCGATATGATATGATATCTGATAACATAACATTATTAGTTACGTTTTGATATATATTTGATATATAGTCTAATGCCTACTATTGAGGCATAGCATAGATCATAAATTATCAGGCCTGCGACAGCTTTAGTTCCAAAAAATGCGTTATGGCGCTACTGTCGGTCAGTGTTGCCAACGTAGGCGATTTTTCGCCATTTAGGCTACTCAGAACGAGAATCGGCGACGAAAAAATCTAAAAGGCGACTGGTCGCCAATTAGGCTACTCTAGGGACAAGTTTTTTTTATACTACCTAGTATGTAAACAGGCATACGGCCGTGCCTGTGTGTAATGTTGGTACAATTTGATATTAAGATGGTCACCCTATTTGTTTGTGATTGGTTATTTTTGGGGAATACCCTGAATTTGTCTTAGCTATTATGTAACCAAATTTAGAATGCAATAGGTTTACATGTATTCTGTTATGAATAATGACTACCGCAATTATCTGTGTTGTACTGACTAAATAGTTCAGATAAATTCCGGTTATTCCTTGGTCACTTTGGCTTTGTAAAACTTCTCCTGTGCTTGTAAAATGGGTAAACATGGTAAATATATCAAGCATTATCGTGATGAATGGGAAAAACTGCCAGCATTTAAAAGTAAGTAAAAACTAAAGTACCGTTTTATATTAATGTTTTGTGTGATGTAGGTAGGTATATTATCTGTTACATGGTCTTACTTCTTCCAGACCTGTGTTCCAGACTAAATTAGGAGTCGTGGTTTTTAGTTTCACAATCATTTTTTTAATATTTACCCAGACTATTTAAGATGTATTAGGTAGACTGAAACTGCACAAATAGCAAGAAATATGATCTGATTATCAACCACTAGTACCATACCTATCTGGTACATACAATATATGCATACCTACTGCCTAGTGTATTATTGAGTTCAATTTCTTTTACAGATTGGCTTAATCGAGCACCTGTTGTACTGACGGATAGTGGTAAAGGTGAGGCATTTTGTAAATTATGTATCACACCACTCCGTGCGCACAAAACGGATTTAGAAAAGCACATGAAAACTAAAACACATAAAGACAAAGAATTAAGTTTTTCTAAAAAGCAACCCAAGCTTGCATCGTTTGGTTACTCCTCAATTAGTAACAGTTCATCAAAAGAAAAAATAATAGACATACAAATATCTGCCTATGTCGCCGCTCACAGCTCCATACGCAGCATTGATCATCTGACAGATGTGTTAAAAACCTGTGGGACAGGGAGTCCTCTTGAAAACATTCAATTACATAGATCAAAGTGTTCGGCCATTATAAAAAATGTTCTAGAACCAGCCATGCTCAAGGAACTTTTAGAAGAAGTTGGTAACCAGAGCTACTCTATTATACTGGATGAATCCACTGACGTAACAACAGAAAAGTACATGGCATATTGCATCCGATACTATAATTCAAAACTAGAAAAAATAGTTGTTGATTTTTTAGGCTTCCAAGAAGTATTTGAAGCAACAGCTAGCGGCCTATATACATCATTTAAGAGTTTTATGTCTAAAATGGGTTTGAATCTTCAAAATCTAATTGCAATAGGAACTGATGGAGCAAGTAACCTTTGTGGCAAACATAACTCCCTTTTCACTCTCTTACAAGCAGATATACCCCATTTATAGCTATTGAAATGTGTGTGTCACTCCCTTAGTTTATGTGCCTTCAAAGCGTGCACGGAATTACCTTCTTGTCTGGAATATTTACTTAGGAAAACCAGAAGTTGGTTGCCCACAGTCCACTGCGAATGAAAATATATCAGACCTTATTTGAAACCATTAATGATGGTAAAAAACCCTTGAAACTAACTCAGCTATCCGCAACTAGATGGCTGGCGTTTCATTCAGCTGTTAAAACAAACATCAATCAGTGGCTTGAGCTAAAAACTCACTTTAATGTGGTGAAATCATCAGAAAGATGTTATACAGCAAGGGAGCTTGCTGCCATGTATAATGATGATACAAATTTATTATATTTGTTGTTTTTGTCTCCGATATTAAAAGAAGTAACAAACGTGAATATTATATTTCAAGCAAATGATGCAAATATCACAAAAATATATAGCGATCTTCAGATTCTTTTACTTTCCATTGCAAGACGTGTTTTCAAACCAATATTTCTCAGAAGTCAAAGTCTGTCTGAGAATGCCTCTGTATCAATGCTCCATGAAGCAGATATTGCAGCTGTTAGGCGAGCTTTAGAAAAAGCCGGAGCTCCATTTGAAAATTCACTGCTTCCACTCGACTCAATTGACTTTGGAGAAAATTTCAATGATTTACTTGCAAAAAAGACTGTTTCTGCCGACAAAGCCAAAGAAGTGAAGCAACGATGTTCTGCTTTTCTTGTACGCTTAGTAAGAGAATTAGTTGACAGGTTACCGCTTAATGTGTCGGTGGTGGAAAAAATTGAACTTTTTGCACCAAGCCGCGTATGTCTCTCAACCGGCAAACCCAACATTAAAGATTTTCCCTGGCAGGTGATCCCAATATTGACCCAGAAGCTGTTATGAACCAATGGCGCGTATTAAGCACTATACGCATTGAGGAGATAATCGGAACAGCTGCTTCTCCTAATGACATTGTAAATTTTTGGATACAAGTGCTAAAAATGAAAAATGCTGGTGGAAGCCTGATGTTTAAAGAACTAGCAGTGTTTTCGATACGATGCCTTTCATTACCTTTGAGTAATGCCGTCGTTGAAAGAATTTTCAGCGTAATGGGGACAATCAAAACAAAATTAAGGAATCGCATGCAACTACCCATGCTGATCGCAATTCATAGGATTCGTACCCATATGAATGTAAGAGGTTTGTGTTGTAACAACTTTCAACCAAACAATCACATGGTGAGTTTGCACGCTGGCAGAAAAATGTATGTCTCCGGTGGATCTTGCGCTAGTACTAGCACATCAACTACTACTGAAGACGATGAAAGCCTTGGTGATGCCTTATTATTGCTAGCAGAGGACGAATCAGAATAATCCTAATTTTTGTTTATTTGTTTATGTAGTTTTTAAAATGTTAACTTTAATTTCATTAACGTGTTCTAAAGATGGCTTATGCCTATTTATCAGTGTGTTATGAACATATGATAAATAAATTGATAAAAACCATATTTTATTTTATTCATATTGATATTTTGGTGTTTGGGCTACTTTAGGCTACTACAGTTGAAATTCGGCGATATTAGGCTACTTCATGCATGAGAATCGGCGACATTAGGGCCAGCGCTGTTGGCAACACTGTGTCGGTAGCCATGTTGATGGCAGCCATTTTGGCCGATTTGTATAACTGTCAAACTGACAGCAGGTTGCAGCAGGTTTTAATTTCTGTCATTCGTGTCGTAGCTCGTGTTCTGCCGCTTTATGTTCCCCTCGCTTTATTGCTTGAGTTGAGATATAATTCCAAGTTCATTGCTCGATACGAATTATATTGCAGTGCTCTGGTGCTTTGGTCCGCAGCCATGGCTCGATAAACTAAGGGTTTTGTGGCTGTCGTTTTTGGTGCCAGTGAATTCCGAACTTCTTGGTCTTTCAAAAGATCAGTTAGTGAATAAACGTGTGTGCCAAAAACACTTCGACAAATGCCAACTGGATGATAAGGGTAATCGTCTCAAAGATGGTTATCCATGCCTGTTTTATACCGAAGAAGTCGAGCATGGGGTTCCTTTAACTGGTAACTGCATTAGCTCTGCATATTAATAGGTACACTTGTAAATTATAGATGTGCTGGTTCACTTTTTCATTCAAAATGTTATTTTTGCTCTTTTTAAAAAGTTTACCGTTTTGAGTAACGTGGTGTTTAAACTTATGCGACGATTTGTCATTTGGCTGCTATATATATTGCCAGCATTACTCAACTAATGTACTCAAAATTACATGTTTTAGTTTTCAATGAACATAGAATGGGGCATACATAATATATGTATAAGTATGATGAAGAATTTCTCTCGATTTTAGTAGAAAATAAATATGCTCTGATAGTTATTCTTCTTTATTAAAATTATTTAATACTGGCTGTATCTTTGTCAATGGATTCGATTCGTGTATTGAGATTTGCGACCATGCTTTAATGCTAAAAGGAGTGTGCTCAAACTGGAGACAGCCACTGTGCTACTTTTTTTGTGAGGGAACAACTGCGGCTGCTACAGTAGTAATGATTTTAAAGGAAGTGGTCACTAAAGTGTCAGCATCTGATTTCATACCTTTAGCTATTGTGTGTGACCAAGGCTCGAAAAGGATTTTAAATGAGGAATATAACGATCAGTAGATAACCTCACTTTACAAATAAAAACATAAATAGCCTTAACATGTACATTGTCTGCATAGCCATTGGAAATGATCTGGAATTAAAAGTATCCATCATCATTATAATATCAAAATATCCGCCTGTATGTCAGTCGAGGTTGTGTTCTATATGTGTGCCAAATTTCATCTAAATGTGTTCAGCTGTTAAACTACAATTGCATAACAAACATCTAAACTTTGACATTTATAAATTAGTAAGATTGGGTGTGTAATCCATGAAATTAACTTGTTGAACATAATATTTGTTTGTTTGCAGATGGAACTATTGAGATATCAGGACAACAGTTAAGTGTGGTATATGATCCGCCGCACTCACTTAAAGGGCTTAGAAACAACCTTCTTACAAAAGACATGGTTTTTAAGAGCAAAGTTGCCACATGGAAGGATATAGAAACTGTATTTGAATTGGCTCTGAATGCCAACTAGGTCATACTAGAATGCATAAAAAGTTAACAGAGCACCATGTTTATGCAGCAAAAATGAAGAAGATGAAAGTTAGTGTAGCTGCCCAAACTCTGAGTGCAACAACCAGTGGAATGCTTAAATACACTGCATTGTTCAGTAAGTTTTTACTTTTTTATCAATATGCCATATCAAATAATCTACACAAATAAATGGAATTGAATAAATAACTATTATATAATAAACTATATAAATAAATCTAATTCACATGTCTATCGGTCTGTTTTTCGGGCTAATCTCTGAAACGGCTGGACCGACTTTGAGAGGACTCACTGGCAGATAGCTGATGCTGATGTAATATTTGAATTAATTCACACGATAATATATATTTAATCTTTGTTTAAAAAGAATTTGATTCTTACTAATTAAGTTTCAATCTAGAAGACTGATAAGGTGTATGATTCAAAGTAATGTACCGAGAGTGATAGGATAGAGACACTCTGTTGTTGTTTTTGTTTGTTTGTTTATGTGTAATAATTATATACTTTACTTATTTACTTAGTATGCTTTTATCTGTAAAACTTATATAATTATGTTATATTTCAGAAACTACAACCTCGGGTGAAAATGTCAGTGAGACAATGGCCACAACAGGTGAAGCTGTAGAATTCATTGATAAGCTCTTTGATAGTGTGAATGGTTCTCGAGGGAGCACTATCCGGGGAAAACTGCGTGGACCAATAAAGCCGAACGCCCATCAACCCTACAATTTATGGACTGAAGCAAAACAGATATTAAAAAATATTCAATTCATTGATAAAAGTAGCAAGAAAACCCGTAAAAATAACAAAACCTATAAAGTTCGAATTCCTTCTCTTAATGGATGGGTTACAACTATAGAAAGTTTCGAAAGGTTGTCTAAACTGTTGTTCCAAAAATATGAGATACAATATTTTTATCCTAGAATTGTAAATCAGGTTCCTCTCGAGAATTTTTCTGGTAGGATCAGAGCCATCAACTACAGGAACGTCAATCCTGATGCAATTACTTTTATGAATGCATTTAAATCACTGCTAATGTCAAATGTTATGGGTCCACATTCAATATATGCAAACTGTGAAGAAGATAAAAGAGATACAATAATAGATTTATTGCAACTCATATCCTCATCCAATGTTGATGAGAGTTCCTCATCAATATTTGATGAAGATAAAGAAAATGCTATATGTAGTGGACCCATAACAAAGACCAAAAACATTAGCGGTTGCGATCGGTCACTAAATCCAGTGAATGAAAGATTGCGCGTGCACTCTTCTGCCTATACAGCAGGGTACATATGCAGGAGAGTGACAAAAAAATTTAATTGTAGGAGATGCTCTGAGACTTATACCCAAACAAATAAAGATGTATTTCATAAATGGATTGAACAACGGGAATACACCCTTTTAAAATATAACAATTTAACTTATCCATCAAAGAAGTTTTTAATGTTATATAGGGATATCTCGGGCCTTATACATGATTAAAAAAATTATATATATCTGCTATATATATATCTAAATAAATATGCTTACAAAAAATGTATAAAAAACTTTTAAAAATTGAAATAATAAATGAATTGGATGTAAATTGGTTGGGGTGTACACATCATAAAACTGAATTAAAGGAATGGTTGCTTAATTTAATGATACGCAACCATGTCCATAATTGGTGCAACATAATAAATAAAATTTTAAAAGGTGTACAAGAAAGACTTGTGAGACAGATGTGTACACCTCAACAAATTGCCTTTGATAAATTTAGAACCCATAGGTTAAGAGGAAAAAATTATAAAAAGTAAAATATCTAAAATCGTTTTATTTTTACATCCTTTTGTTATATTCATATCCTATGAACATGAAAAAATAAACCTTGCGAATATTACTAACCCTATAAAAAATTTATGGCACATCACTATACTATCGATATTCTTTGCTGTATCGTCGTCGACACTTCAATAGTATGTTGTGGGTCACCACTAGGTGACATTAGGACATAAGCGCTATTGCGCACATTTTTGGAACTAATCGTCAACCAGAGTACTGTCCTATCCGTAGACAGATAACTGTCTACGGTCCTATCTGTCGTAGACTAGTACATAGTGATCTGTGATAAATTATTATTTATATAATTGAGAGTAGCTTGCTACATATTTATCACAGAACACATTTACCCTGACGGGATATTTATTTATCTATGATTGTGAGTGAGGCGTATTGATGTACACATTGTACATTTAGTTTAATTCGTAATGTGGCGCCCGACTTTCACAATTTTAAGAAAAGTGGTTTTACCTTCATTGAAGGACAATATCAGGCTCTCGAAGATATTTTACACCACTAAAAGCCGGCTGCCAAGGTCTACAGCAAAGATAACCCTAGTCAGTGCCGGTGTTGGCGTCCTTATTGGGGCTGGTTATGGAGGTTATACACATTATAAAATAAACTCTAAGAAAAATGTAACGCTCACCGAAACTGAAGAATACGCTTTTTTTAAGGAAGCCCCAAAATATCAGGCGCACTATAAAGTAATTATTATTTTTTGTATTAAGTATTTTAATGCTGGCAGAACTAAGAAAAATATTTGATGCGATTGTAATTTAACCATTGATTAGCAAAAGCCTAAAATTGGCTCTATATAATTGATGACTTGTTGGGTCTTGAAATAAGCAGCGAAGTAAAATTCATTGAATTGGTTCAGTGACTCGACTCAACAAACAACGTTAGTTGGTACAGTCTTTACAGTAGACATGCTTGTTGCACCATGATTGAAGTCAGCTGTGTTGCCTCTTTGATTGTAGCATATATGCTAACTACATTTAATAATTTGCATATGACCGTAAAGTATAATTTACTTATTCTGTACAACAACTTTATATATATATATATATATATATATATATATATATATATATATATATATATATATACTATCTATATTGATCAGCCTTTGTCTACACATGTGACTTGTGCATTTTTTCCTGTTTGGCAAGACTTGTACATTTTTTTAAATCTTTTTAAGCTGTTACATTTTTATAAAGTGTTCACAAAATGCAATGCTGTGTTTATAAATGTCATCACAACTCTAACAGCTCTGTAATTGTGTTACTGTTACTTTTATAGAATAATATGAAAAGCTAGATTGTGGAAACAATATAATAGTGATTCGAACTATTACATTAAGTTATGAAATATTACATTTTACAGGTTATCTAACTCATCATCATCACAGTCCACTGCTGAATATTGACCCTAGCCTACATTGTTTCTTGTGAGACATAACATAGGCATAAGTCTACAGAGCAAATCCAAGAAATAGAGCAAAAAACCCTTAAATGTGGTGATATGTTTTGCACTTAAAATTTTTAATATTTCACTCTAATACAATGTCTAATCTATACTCTATATACTTACTTAATATGATAAAGCAGAAAAGATTCTTTGTTGTTTTAAACATACAATTCTCTGGAACTGCCAGTACAAATTGAAGAAATCCGTTTGTATATGATAGCCAAATTCATGAGGGATAGTATATCATTATTATCATTATCATAGGCTATCTATCATTAGGCTTCACCACTCAACTAGCCTTTATATAGATTTTTGTTAAACAAGTCATAAGAAATAGCACTTCTCAACTGCTTTATCAACTGTAATGGTTAGTGAAAAATGTAATTTTCTACAAAAATAAGCAGCTTAGATGCATGATATACTTGGGGGAAACTGCAGGGTACAGCTAGTTAGGAATATAATAAATAATAATATTTTACCACATAACTGTTAGTGAAAAGTGAATATTTTTAAATGTTATGAAAAAAATTCTTTGCATATTGTATAAGCACATAGAGCCAATGATCTTATTTTGATTTGTTCATTCTGTAATCTGAAGCAAAAGCGAATGAAGTTGACTTATGCCCATCATCAATAAAAATAAGGGAATATTTGAGTGTAGTATTTTGTGGTTTTGTGCTATTCATATTTGTGCCCTATATTTTATCTACTTTTTATATGCAGCTCTTTATTATGCTGTTACTAGATGATAATTGCTGGCTTCGCTGTGCAAATGATAATAGACGATAATAATGTAGATAGGTAGGTCATATATATATATTAGTAAAATGTATATATAATGTTTGCCACACATACATAGAATTCTCACCACTCCATGGGTTGACTGGTAGAGAATGTCTCAAGGCATTAAGTCCACCCTTTGTATTCTTTTGTTATAAGAAATACAATATAGAATAAAAAAATTAATTGATCAAGATTTTTTTATGCCACTATGGTAAAATGCGTTCTTTAGTTAGTGAACAAAGCAAGTCTATATAACAATTTCAAGTCAATTCGGTGCATAGTTTTAGAGATACAATGATGAGCCAGTCAGTCAGTCATTGGTATTACACTTATAATTATATAGATTACTGGTAAGCTGAATTACCAATGCAATGCGAAAATACATTGCAGTATGAGAATTAAAAGAAATTATGCCCTAGCATTGGAAAAGAATAATTTTGATTTTTATTGACCTTTGTTTTCTATATTTTTGTAATATTTCTTTTTTTTATAAAAATTATAATAATGAACTGAACTAAAATAATAATTAAAATTATAATATTTACGATTACATCTAATTATATACAATATAAAAGAAGAAAATATAATATAGAAAATCTAAAACTAAAAATTTTAATGGTCAAAAAGACCTGCTCCCCGTGGTGTAGTGCCAAGAACGCTGGCTGCGTTTCTTCGCTGAATAGCTATACTTAGCCTTTGAGCGAGGAAAGAACCAGCCTTCTTATCACCAGCAGCGACGACCAGTCGTGGATACAGTTCCTTTAGAAATTTCACTGAACGCGGACCTCACCGACCGATAGTCTCTACAGCAAATGGCATAAATATGTAGTCATTTCTCAAAGACTCATATTTGCGCCATTTACTAAATTCGGCTGTCTCTGATGCCGCCCCGGCTCTAAAAGAGGTACCCTTGAGATGAGAGGCCGCCAAAGTGTCAACGCAAGTAGCATCCCAAACTAGGGCTTTACCTCTCTCCCAAGGGACCAAAGTCATACTGTCAGGTCTCCTGCCCTCGTCTCTAAATATCCCGCAAGGCTCTAAAACCGATGGGACATTTATGGAGACAAGAGCCCTTGGGACGATTTCGTTCAAAGAACCGTGACGGGAAAACCTACCTGCACTTTTCTTGCATGAAAGTCCGTGGAGCCCAAACTCATTGACGCTGCTACCACAGGGGCACTTGTGAGGTTGACAAATTGCCACTTCTAGCTGGATTCCTACGGCGATGCGCAAGCTTTCCCCATTAAGCAATGTGCCGAGATTACTTGATGGTAGAGCATGTAACCAGTGGCTAGATTATGATTTCTTATATTTACGCGAACACTACACATTGAAATAATACTAGTTTTTACGGAATTTATCGCGTATATTTTAACTTTTTAAATACCCGACGTTTCGAACGCTTTACAGCACTCATGGTCATGGGCAGGACTGAGATGTTCAACGTCCATATGTCATAGTTAACCGCGGTTACCATAGATTAAAATTTAACTTTTGTTCCGATCTATGCAGTATGAACTTATGGTATCTTGAAGTCTTGCAGTTGTATGCTTGGGTTGGGATTTAATTTTATTTATTATAGGATCCCAAGCAGATGGTAGCACCCAGCCATCTTCTCTATTGAAATTAGGATGTTTTTTGATTTCAATAGCCTCGCGAATCATCCTTGGAAGGAATCGGTGTTCTTTAGCGAGGATCTGCGGTCTATCAAATCTGATGTAGTGACGGGGGCGATCCTGTACGTGTTCACAGACTGCATACTTCCCGGAGCGTCGATTCTTCACATCAGCTATATGTTCTTTAATGCGGGTTTTTATTGATCTTTTAGTTTGTCCTATGTAGGAGAGACCACATTCACAATCAAGCTTGTACACTCCTGCATCTTGCAGAGGGACTTTACGCTTGACCGATGGTAAAAACTGACCAATCTTCTTCAGCGGCTTGAAGTATGTTTTGATGGAAGTGTGCTTCAAGATGTAGCCAATCTTGTCAGTGACTCCTCTAACATATGGCAGTACAGCAGGTACACGCTCGACTGTGGCCGGCTTCACTCGTTCTCTGTGACGTAGGCGCGGGACTCGAAGCTTGTTGTCATGCAAAACTTGCTTGACATGGTGGAGCTCTGCAGCCAGGTGTTTACGGTCACAGATCCCTCGTGCTCTCTGAAACAAAGATTTACCCACGGTAGCTAACTGTGAAGGATGGTGGTGAGAATCACCGTTTAAATATCTATCTGTATGGGTTTTTTTTTTCTTTTTTCTATACACAGTATGGCTCAAGGTGTTATATGTTATATGGCCATACTGTGTATAGAAAAAAGACCCATACAGATAGATATTTAAACGGTGATTCTCACCACCATCCTTCACAGTTAGCTACCGTGGGTAAATCTTTGTTTCAGAGAGCACGAGGGATCTGTGACAGTAAACACCTGGCTGCAGAGCTCTACCATGTCAAGCAAGTTTTGCATGACAACAAGCTTCGAGTCCCGCGCCTACGTCACAGAGAACGAGTGAAGCCGGCCACAGTCGAGCGTGTACCTGCTGACGCCAATTTAGAGTCACTGAGATTGTACATCTTAGTTCCATCAAAACATACTTCAGCTGAAGAAGATTGGTCAGTTTTTACCATCTCAGTGTAAAGTCCCTCTGCAAGATGCAGGAGTGTACAAGCTTGATTGTGAATGTGGTCTCTCCTACATAGGACAAACTAAAAGATCAATAAAAACCCGCATTAAAGAACATATAGCTGATGTGAAGAATCGACGCTCCGGGAAGTCTGCAGTCTGTGAACACGTACAGGATCGCCCCCGTCACTACATCAGATTTGATAGACCGCAGATCCTCGCTAAAGAACACCGATTCCTTCCAAGGATGATTCGCGAGGCTATTGAAATCAAAAAACATCCTAATTTCAATAGAGAAGATGGCTGGGTGCTACCATCTGCTTGGGATCCTATAATAAATAAAATTAAATCCCAACCCAAGCATACAGCTGCAAGACTTCAAGATACCATAAGTTCATACTGCATAGATCGGAACAAAAGTTAAATTTTAATCTATGGTAACCGCGGTTAACTATGACATATAGACGTTGAACATCTCAGTCCTGCCCGAGACCATGAGTGCTGTAAAGCGTTCGAAACGTCGGGTATTTAAAAAGTTAAAATATACGCGATAAATTCCGTAAAAACTAGTATTATTTCAGTGGCTAGATTCCTTAGTCGAAACAGCTAGAAGGCGAGCCTGATCTTGTTGACTGTAGAAATTTTGAAATAAATTTTTCTGGACAATCCGTACCAACAGAATATCCCACTGTTTTTGTTGGTTAAGTTCCAGTGGGACATTTTCGCCGGGACAGAGCGTTAGCCATGTTTGCCTTGCCTCCGCAGCAAAGCACAGGTCTACTGTATTATTTAAAATTGTGTTACATAGATCATTGACACTATGCACGGAAGCAAGGAAAGCAGGCAATGCGATGCTAGAAATATTTCTTACACCAATACCACCAAAGTTGATAGGTAAAGAGGCTTGATTCCAGGCTATTGTATTTAATGTCAAATTTTGAATTTTTTTAAAGCAATTTTAAGATTACTATCAATATCTTTTAAAATATCCGAACATTTCCAGACTGGACTTGAGCGTAACAAGTATATTTTTTATATTTAAAAATACATTTTCAAAGATTTCTTTAAGTTGTAATATTTTATTTGTTAATATTGATTGTTCAGATTATGAATGATCGTATATTATTATGTATATTTGTACAATTGATGGAAGCATCTCCATCCAAAAATGCTGGAGACAAATCTTTGAGACTTACCAAGTCTTAAAATTTGTGCTAATAATACTATACCCCATTACCATGAGTAACGGGATTATCATTTCAATTATATTGGCTTTGTGGTCACTAACCCGTTTCCCTGCCCAGTGTAGGCAAGTAGAGTATAGGCAAACTTTTCAAGAAATGCTGGCTGGAAAACATAAAATGTCCAGCAGTATCCATTGCTGTTGAGAAAATGCTGGTGTGTTATGTGATGTGATACAATATTTGATAAGAAATGTGATATAATGATTTTTGTTATATTGATGTCAAAGCTTACTTTTTATAATTTTCAGATAGTAAATGAATCTGATACAACTAATTTGAAATTAGTTTTATTCCAATATCAAACATGTCCATTCTGTTGTAAAGTACGGGCATATCTTGATGCAAAAGGCATCAGCTATGAAATTGTTGAAGTAGATGCAGTCCTTCGACAGGCTATAAAATGGTCTGATTATAAGAAAGTACCTATATTGCTTGCAAAAGTTGATGGAGGCTACCAGGTATATATACTTTTTTTAATAAAACGACTTCTAGCAATGCTATTTTCATTAGTACTCCCAGTAACCAGTAAGCTAAAATGTTTGTGAAAGAAATGATAGTGAAAAAGTGTTTAACACATATGGGCTGGCTCAAACCGGGGTGGTACCACAAACTCTTAGCGGAGTTAAATATAACATTACCCCGAGGGTACTAACACTCCTGGTGACAGAACATCCACACCCAAACTACCATACTCTTCCTGAGTATGAGTGCTCAGGCTGCCTCTCGTATTCTGGGGGAGGAGGGGCGAAATTCCGCCCGAGACTAAACCTGCTCGGGGCAAACGGAGCAAAAAGTCAAAGGAGCTCCCTGCCGCGTTATCTGTGAATTTCTGCAACATCAGGGGACTTCATTTAAATGTCAATACTGTTCACTACTATCTGGAAACAGCGAGGCGGGGCCTTGCTCTTTCTAACTGAGACACAGGTGTCATCTCCAGCTGATACTTTCTATCTCTCCTACCCGGGGGAACAAATTAGAATACTCCTTTGGGCCCCGGGCTGGAGTTTTGTACGTCAGAGAGGACATCTGTTTTCGACGCCTCAGCAGCCTTAAAGTTACGGACCTGTCCATCTTATGGCTGCGCGTATACAGCGACGCCCATCCCCGCGTCTACGGGTGCCTCTATAGGTCTCATAGCGGTCGCCATCACGTACAGATGGCTGCAGACTCTGTCCTACAACAGGTCTCATCCTTAGAGATCGTGATACTTGGTGATTTTAACGCCCGCCACGCTGAATGGCGAATTCTCGTTTAACCGATGATGCAGGTAGATTTGTTTATGACTTTGCTTTAATGGCGACTGAGGAAAATTAATTGGTTTAAGTAGTAATATGGCATGTAATTTGACTAATGTAGTGTTTTCTGGGAAATTTGATCCCAGAACTGACAATTGCAGTGAATATAAAGAAAGTTTATTGTGTGCTCTGGAAGCGCTGGATGTAATTTGTGATAATGTAGACAAAGCCCGCGCCCTTTTCCTTTCACAATGCGGAAAGGAAACATATTCATTAATTGTTTCATTATTGGTGCCTAGAAGGCTTACTTCTGTAACATTTAAATACATTTTGGCAGTTCTTGACCAACTCTATGAACCTCTCTCTCTATGAATTTTGTAAACTGATAAATTTCATAAACGTCAACAAAATCATAATGAAAGTATTCAGGACTTTATTGCGGCCAATGGCTTTCTGGCTTCCAGGTGTAATTTTATGGACTTAAAAAGACAGCTACGGGACCGATTAGTGTTAGGTGTGTGTGAAGAGCGTCTCTGTCGCGACGAAAAATCTTACTTATGAGTTAGCAGTGCAGTTGAGCCTTAACTATCAAGGCACATTCTTGCAGCATGCCTCAATGCATGCTGCAAGGACAATCATGGCTGAAGATACATACTATAAGCTGTGGTCTGTTCCCCCACCCTTAGAGGCGACAGGCGTGAAGTTGGTTACGTGGACCTGTCATGAACTGAAGGTGTAAGGTCGAGCTCATGTTCAAGTGTCATTGGGAAACAGGGAAGCACAATGTGAGCTACAGGTTGTTTCTGGTCGTGGGCCTAGCCTTTTAGGAAGACACATGATGAGAAGGTTGATGAATTATTAAAATCTTTTCCGGAGTTATTCTTGGACTTTGAGAGTGCAAGGGTCCTCAAGTGTCGTTAAATGTGCGTGCTGATGCCTTGCTACGGTTTTTGAAGGCACGCCCGGTACCATTTCCTCTGATAAAACAAGTTGAAGAACAATTAAGATGCATGGTGAATGAAGGTATATTAACCCCTGTAAAATAATCGAAATGGGTAACTCCATTAAAAATTGTAAAAAAGGATGATGGCTCACTTCGAATATGTGGTGACTACAGGTCAACTGTTAATCTAGCCATAGAGACTGATACACTTCCATTACCAGCTGCTAATGAGTCATTTGTTAAATTAAGTGGTGGAAGAATTTTCATTAAGATTTACTTAAAACAGGCTTACATGCGATGAAAGTGGACGAGGACACAGCTATGTTGTTAACACTGAATATTCCATTAGGGTTACTGAGGATGAACCGGATAGCATTTGGAGTAAAAGCAGCTCCTGGAATCTTCCAGCGTGTGATGTCGACTGCACTCACAGGTATTGAAGGAGTAGCATGTCTATTGGATGATGTTGCTGTTAGTGGAAAGAATAAGGAGGAGCATGATCAAAAACTAAGGGTGGTTATGACCAAACTAAATGCAATGGCATTTCGGTTAAATTTGAACAAATGTGTGTTTGCATCAGATCATATAAGTTTTTTAGGACATATGATTGATGCAGAGGGATTGCACCCATCACCTATTAAAGTGAAAGAGATAAAGGAGAAACCAACACCTATGAACAAAGAAGAGTTACGGGCATTTTAGGTTTATACAATTATTATGAAAAATTCATTATGAACATAGCTACGATACTGGAGCCATTGTATCGATTACTGGAAGCAAAGAAACCTTGGGTATGGTGTTTGCTGGAGCAGGTTGCATTTGATAAAGCTAAGGATTTGTTGTCATCGGATTTAACCTTAGTTGGATATGACTTAAAAAGAGAGTTACTGTTAGTCTGTGATGCATCGGAATATGGTATAGGTGCAATAATTGCCCATGTAATGGAGAATGGGTCAGAACGAGCAGTGATGATGGCATCCAGAACGTTACAACCCCATGAGCGACGGTATGGACAAATTGATAAAGACGCTTTAGCCATAATTTTCGGGATTACAAAATTTCATGAATTTTTACTAGGAAGGAAGTTTTGTATCATTACAGATCATATACCGTTAATCGGATTATTTGATCCGAATAAACCTATTCCAGATCAGATTTCACCTAGAATGTTGCGATGATCTCTGAAATTGGTGTGTTATGAATATGACATAAAATACAGACCCGGAAATTGCATTGGTAATGCAGATGCTCTCAGCCGTTGAACTTTTGTTAACGCAGCTGAAGTGCTAGGGATGCATTCGTTAGCGGATGTGCTACTTTTGGAGGAACCTCCCTCTGGATTCAACATGGATGCAGTGAAAATTGCTTGTGAGACTAAAAAAGACCCAGTACTACAAAAGGTTTTATTTCATGTGCTACATGGATGGATTTACTCTGATCCCATACTCCAGCCGTAATGGACGCGAAGAGAGGCTCTTTCACATAGTAAAGAGTGTTTATTGTGGTGTAACAGAGTCATTATACCCGCTTCTTTACAACAGCAGGTATTAAAGGTATTGCATGTACTGCATGCTGGAATTGTTCAAAGGAAAGCATATGCTGGAGGATACGTATGGTAGTCGGTATGGACGGTCAGATAGAGGTCACAGTGACTGGCTGTGAGTTGTGTCAGGCCATGAGAAACATTCCACCGAGAGATCCGCATATGTGGATTTTACCTGACAAGCCATGGAGTTGTGTCCATGTTGATTTTGCAGAAACATTTTAAGGGAAGACATTTTTTGTTATGATTGACGGCTATAGCAAATGGTTTGAGGCAGATATTTTATCAAATATGAGTAGTGGAGCTCTAATAGCAAGTTGTCGCAGGATTTTTGCTTCGCAGGGATTGCCAGAAAAATTGATTTCGGACATTGGTACTATAACATCGGTGTTATAATCTCTCAGTATGGTGCCGAATCACAGTTTACTCAGAATGCTAAGGAAGCTGATACCACTGTAGCTTTTATGGTCCTTTTGTGACCCTTTTCGCCTATATATTGGGACTATAATCGCTTTACACCAGTCTTTCGGTAGCCCACTTCTGTTCCCAACATAAATTATACAAGTTGTACAGATGTGCTACCACTCTCTCTCTCTAGCCCTTAGCATCTCGAGTGATACTCTTATATACGGCTGCTTTTCATTGCTTTCATTACTTCATTTACAATTATCTCTCTACTTTTACTACACTTTACTTTTCACTTCATTCTTCTTATTTGATTATTGTTATGTAAAATTGTGTCCGATTTGTTGACACGAGTTTTTAATGAGACACAGTAGAAGCATAAGAGGAACAAACCTATGAGTAAAACTAATCTCTGTCCTTTTATTTATTTTTGCTTTTAATAAAGGGTAAGATTACCAAGAGGTATTTTTTTGTCTGCACAAAAATAAGTCAAACTACTAATGAAATGTATGCAGTTGATTACTTTCAATAGTGCAACTCAATTATTATTTATTATCGTAACACACAATCAGTTGATAATACTGACACAAAAAAGTTTAAACAAAGTTTATTGTATTTTCTTTCAGCAACTATTTGACAGTACGGCAATAATATCTATGCTGGAGACCTTTTTACGAGATAAAACCTTGCAGTTACATGACATAATAAAATTTTATCCTGTTACAAAATATATAAATGAAGATGGCAAAAACACAACAGACATTACAAATAAATACTTTATTATGCATAATTCTACCATTGTCAATGAGAAAGAAAAAAATGCTGAGAAGTAAGTAAAAAGGATTTCATAAATAGGTGTACATTATGTATTTTTAATAGACTATAAATGCCTAAAATTTTTAACTGGTTCTAGAACATTTAGTATGCCTGTATATTATTTATAGTCAACCAAATCTAAGAAATACATTTTGACAGCTGTCAGACTTGTTGCACCAGGCATGCCATCCAAAAAATGGGAATGTACAATATTCGATTCTTAAAAAAATCGATATCGATTATTTAGAGTTGGTAATCATTTAGTTTGGTTTAAATAATACCAGAATAAATTAAAAACGGATAATTTAGGACACAAGATTTATAAGTTTCTTCGTATTTGTTGTTACTGCTTATTTCTAGAGGCACAGTTATAAAAATTTAAGATTATAACTAAATTAAAAATAAATTTATACAATCATGTTCAGTACAACTAGTTGAGATTTTTTCAATAATGCAGTCAAAATTAATGTTTTTTTAAAAGTCATCCATAATAATGTTTTTTGTTTTTTCTACCACTTTTGCCCAATGATCCTTTGTGAAATGGGCATATGCTTCAACGAATATTGAAGAAATAGTCCAAAAAGTTAAAGCCGAGTCACAAAATAAGAGGACAAACAAAAAATCACAAAATTACGCACAGTAAGCTTCCGAAATGGCGGGATATTGAAATTACGTAGTGGTTTTAATATTGCGGCCTTGTATATAAGTTTTTTTGCCTACACAAATTTGTGTCGAAAATTGTTTTATTCATGATCCATGTAATTTAAGGAATTTTAAAAATAAAAATTAATTTAAACAAATAATACATTAAAAATTAATTATTCAGTTATTTGAATATTTTTACCGATTATTGGAATATTTTTGCCGATTATTCGCATAACAATTAATTTTAATCATCCAAATATTACGGTAATGTACATAGCGACATATCATTGAAACGGCGTCAAGTACAAAAAGTAGATACTGGCTATTTTTTAATATTTTGCTTTGTTTAAAAGATTCAAATTTAAATTAGTGATAGAAAACTATACATTTTGTAATGAAATATAGATAACTTTATATTTCTTAGGATTTATGTAAATGGTTATTTTAAATCTTGTGAGTATGCTTGTGCAAAGTTATTGCGGAATCATTAATGTGAAACGTCAAAAGGTATTTCTTAGATTTGGTTGACTATAATGTCCTCCAGACCGAATTTCGGCCTCGGCGGCCAGCCTCAACGGAGGCTAGCCAACGCTGCAGGACAGGATTATAGTGCCCAAGTGTATGCGCAAAGACAGGTGCACTCTCTAGTCCCTCACTCTCATAATCCGATGGGACGGTAAACCGACACGACCGGAGAGAGATCAGGCGCAGGACCAACGGCTTTACGTGCTTTCCGAGACACTGAGAATTTCTTGACAGAAAAACTCAATAATTGATTTTTTGGCCCGACCCGGGATTTGAACCTAGGACCTCATGATCAGCAGTCGCTCTACTACAACCGCTGGACCAACGAGGCAGTGGTTGACTATAGTATAGTGGTAAAGTATTAAGTATCACGCCAAAGTGAATAGGTCTCTCCAGCAATGTGCTGTTTACTTGTTTTAAAATTAGTTTCAAACAGCCCTCACGTTATGTCAATAAAGATTTATAACCATTTACCGAATTCCATAAAAATCCTGGAAAATCCTGTGCAATTTAATAAACAATTAAAAATATTTCTTATTAATAAATGTTACTATAATTTAAATGAATTTTTTGACGATAAATAACGATAAAGTAAGAATACTTAGACTATACATTGTGTTTCAAATTAAATTAAATTAATTAATTAAAAATTAAAATTAAAAAAATAATTTGTAATTTATGTTTAAAAATTAGATAATACGAAAATAGTTAGCCCTCTAGTGTTGCTATGCCCTTGCGGGGCGTCACATGTATACCTATCAAAATTGTACTATCTTAAATTTGTAATGTGACATGCAATAAACAATTTGAATTTGAATTTATGTTTATGATCATAATTACATTGATAGAAGGATGGATGGATGATGGACGTTCCGCGTTTTATTGTAGTCTTTGGTTCCACATTTGTTTACAAACGTTAGTAAAGTCGAAAATCGTTGATAGTTGTAAGAAACTGCAACCATTTCACTCGACAAAAACGCAATTCTATTTCATGTTGGACAAGTTTCGTCCTCTAAGCCAGTTGCAACGACAACCGTTTTCTGCAACCGTTTTCGTCGTCGGGGAAACGGTTGGGTATCGTTCGTCAAAAATTCGACAACGACCCACCGCTAGTTGAGCTTGAATTTGAATTTATGTTTATGATCATAATTACATTGATAGAAAGATGGTGATGGATGTGAAAGCTGTCACTTCACATCCATCACCATCTTTGAACTTCATATTATAAAAGATTCGCTTCAAGAGAAGCTTACCAAAATCCACTGCTGAATGTAGGCCTCCATAGATTGCCTCACAGGACGATATTTCCCATAGCTTTTATTTTAGTCGTTATTTTGAAGATGATCATTTAAGTATCAAATACAGTTCCTACTCTTGAATGCTTCGTTTTTTTTTAATAAACTAAAGACAGAAACAAACTTACAGTCTTTCTGATTGTAAGTGCTCACTGCAGTCCGTGGACACTAACCAAATCAAGCAAAGATCGAAGGTGTGATATCAGTTATCACCTCTGTGGACTAAAATGTAATGCTTCACACATCCAAATTTTTTATAGAATAAGGGTGCCATGCTGCAGTTAAATTAGAAGTATAGTTTTAGCACGAATGGGTCGGCTCGACGGGGGAAGGACCATGCTCTCACAGAATACCAGCGTCAAATAGTAGCTTAAAGCTGCTTCGTATGGTGAGTGTTGAGAACCGGATATCCTTTTTACTACAAACGCGGCATTCCATCCTAGTCCTCACAGATGACAACGCATCTGCATTTTGATTCGTAATTGAGGATAGATATAGATATCTATGGGCCAAAGCATCCTCATATCATCAGGTAGACTGTGTGTTCGTTTGTCACCCTATCATAAAAAAAAATACAATCCACTTGATGGTGTAACACACCCCCATCTGTATCGAAAAGAGAATGTCTTTTAAAATATAACAATATTAAATATATAAATAGTTACATGATCAGGCTAATAAATATTTATCTTTCATAAGGATCTTTTTATTGTTTTCTACTAAATATGGGTCAATTTAATAATATACAGTGTGATCGTCTTAGTTAGGACCCTTATTTATGTTTGTATGTGTATGTATCTCTATATCCCTTGCCCGAAACACAGCAATAAAATACTATTTAGCGGCAGTAATAGCTGAGAATGTGGTATGTACCTAGATAGAGTACTAGGCAAGGAAAGAGTCAAACTAAATTAAGTTACTAGTAAAAACGTGCTCCAAAAGCAGGCAAATACAATAATAAGTTAAACTTGCAAAACTTGTTTATTGGAAACGAGGTATTGCATCTTAGTCCTCAGGATGACAACGCATCTGCATTGTGATTCTTAATCGAGGATAAATGTACATGTCTATGGGCCTAATGGTAAGTGGATGCTGTGGCACATAGACATCTACAATTATCCTCAATTGAGAATCAAAATTTAGATGCGTTGTTAACTACTAAGATAAAATGCCTTGTTTCCATGGTCCCGAGAGCTTGAGTGGTGCAAGGCTCAGATGGTTTACGTGGTAGTGCCGTGCTGCAGTTACATAAGTAGTATAGTTGTAACACGAATGGGTCGGCTCGACCGGGAAAGGACCACGCTCTCACAGAATACCAGCGTCAAATAGTAGCTTAATGCTGCTGTGTTTCGTATGATGAGTGTAGAGAACCTGAGATCCTTTTTCCTTTTTCCTCGAAACGAGGCATTCCACCTAAGTCCTCACGGATGATAACGCATCTGCATTTTAATTCGTAATCGAGGATAGATGTAGATGTCTATGGGCCACAGCAACTACTTACCATCAGGTGGACTATGTGCTCGTTTGTCATCCTATCCAAAAAAAATGAATCAGTAAGTTAAGCTGGTGTAAAGTTATTGACATAAGTAATTCTATACTTCGCAGTGAGGAGCGTGAATGGCGACAGTGGGCGGATCGAGTTTTAGTTCATACCCTGTCACCCAATGTGTACCGAACTGCTGGTGAAGCTCTGGAAACTTTTAAGTGGTTTGAGGAAGTAGGCGCTTGGAGGCAGTCCTTCCCAAGCTGGGAGTGTATCTTGATGGTATATGGAGGCGCCGCTGCTATGTGGATTATAGCCAAAAGACTTAAGGCCAGGTAAATTAAATGATTAATATTTCAACAAAAGATCAAATTCTTACGCTATGTAGCGATAATGCCGCCAAATTGTACATTTAATCTGCTTTTTGTTTTGTTATCTGTATAATTGTTTGTGGTTTACAATAAAAGTGTATTCATTCATTCATTAATTAAATTTTTACCGGCACAAACAGGCAGACAAAATGGTTATTCGTATCTAAATAGCATGCGAATATCCCCCTAGGCTAAGGAAAAGGCAATTCTTTAGACATTGCAGACGGCTTAAAAGTTTCCTATAATAATTCTTATTTTTATCGTTTATTTGTAGGCATCATATAAAGGATGATGTCAGACAATCATTGTATGATGCGGCTTACACCTGGATGGATGCTGTGAAAAAGAAAGGTACACGTTTCTTCGGCGGGGAACAGCCTAATCTAGCTGATATTACTGTATATGGTGTATTGAGCAGTATCGAGGGTTGCCAAGCTTTCAAGGACCTCAGAAATAACACTAATATTGGATTATGGTACGACGAGATGAGGAAAAACATGGAAAGTAAGAGAGGTAGAGTCCTGGCCATTAATGCTTAAGGCCTAAAAAGTCTGCAATACTTTTTAGAACAAATTCGATACCTAGATATGTTATCGAATTTGTTCTAAATGGATACAAAAGGATACAGGTTTATGGTATTAAAGAAAGCTGTGGCTTTCTAAGATTATAATCCTCGTTTTGTTTGAGATATTTTAATAAAGATGTTGAGAGCGGAAAATAAACAGTTTGAAAAATTTAAATCATGCCGAAATTTTTTTCTTCGGTTACTCTCATTCAAAGAAACATTTTAGAATATTTTTTCCTAATTGTTGTAAATTCCAAAAGAAAGTCATAACTTTGACGACCATTTTGTATAATTATACTCAAAATGCTATTTAAGTAGTGAACGCAAATAGGACATGGAAGTATTACTTTAAGGGTGTAAAAAAGGCTTGTGCTATGTGCACAAGACTTTTTTGATTGAGCATTGAGAGACTCCATCGCTGTTTAGCTAACAGTTTATTACACGTATTTAATTACGGCTCGGGACGCACAGTTAGAAGTAGACCTTATTGTTTGGTAGTTTTTTCGGTTTCAAAGTCACTTACGTTTGCTTTACGACATTGTGCTCATCACTCGTCGCCCCGGGCATTTTATGTAATAAGTGCATTTCAAATTATAATAAGATCAGTATTATGATAGTGAGATGTCAATTGGAAAATTGAGATTTTTCAGTACTTTTTTTTCTGCTTCCGCTGCTCGTTATTTCGCTATTGCTTCAGTTAGTTTCGCTAAAAATGGAAAATGGCTCGACTGTTTTAAAATGTTTGTGTGTTTAAGTAGTTGCCTGGATGGTTTAGATTCACAATTAGATTTCAACAAGTTATGATTATACGTGGCCAGATGGATGAAAAAAGAAAAAGAATTTGTATTATTGCTCCATTACTGTATTAATTGTATTGTTGGTGGTTATGATGAGAGATTTATTAATACTAGGAACTTTTAATAATTCACGATTTTTCACTCGCTGGAAACTTTCTAAGATTTGTATATTCTTTTTTATATTTTCGCTTCCAGGAAAAATCGAGGGAACATAAGACGGATGTAACAGATGTTCCGATTTTTCGTTATTGATAAAATGAGAACTACAAATACTTGTATTTTTATTTGGTGCTCAGTGTTTTGGATTTTCTCTGAAACAAAAAAAAATTAAAGGTTAAGTTTTTATTATAAAATATATATCATAATAATAAGAACTTAGTTATCAAAATAATAGTTTTTTACATGCCTCGAGTTTAATCAGAAAATTTATTTTAATATTGTAATCAATTTTAAATTAATATAGGACTTACACATGTTTTTTTTACAGATTTTTTCCAATGTTTACGTTCTACTTTTTACTATTTTTCATGAAGCTCCAAACATGCTCTCCAGGAATTTATAAAATTTCACTGTCACATCAATTCCTCATTTTTGACGTGATGTTTTTCCTTGAAGTTTACATTACTAAAATTATATCAATATATTTTTTTTAAACCTACAATTTACAATACTCTACGAAATACAATTTACGATTATTATTCTAAGATTAAAGCTTGAACTTGAAACAGTAGATTTAAATGTTTTCTATTCGTAACACCGATTAAAGCGTAACTAGAAAAAAAACATACCTTTTTTCATCCAGCACACTTAGAATGTTGATGATTAACATTTCACTCCTTCCTATTAGTTTGAATAAGGTCTAAAACAATTGCCGAGGTTTGATAGTTTTTACCTATGTGTGTATGGAGATAGATGTTTAGATATTCGGGATTCCAAGCTTCTAACATTACACTAACTACTTAACATAAAAAATATGTTAAGTTGGCTGAGATTCGTTTTACGCAGTATCTGATGAAATATTTATCTCGTGTCTTGATGGTAGATTAAGACCAAATTACGGTACATCTATGATAATTAGTAATTACAGTGTACATGGAGACACTGGGTAAGCCACGCCTACCGAAGCTGAACTTGTATTCGATCATTTTATGAAGCTAGGAATGCTTCCATGTTTTATTTGCGTTCACTGCATTGAATTCACGAAATTTTCATCCAAAATCACTTATTGATCAGTACCTACGATTTACTGAATTTATTTATTTTAAATGTTAGTATGTAACATAGTTATTTGCTCTGTAGTTCCAAAAAGTATTTTTAAATTATTGTTACAGTAAAAGGTCAGTAATAATACTCTTGTAATTTTATTTAGTTATTAAAACATTGTTATATTCAAAACTATTATTTCATTTCCTACCACTATTATACATATCTGGTCAAAAAGTAAACTAAACTGTATATCTGACATATGGTACTACGGTCCTACGGTAACAATACAAAATAGTTCACTTTTCAAATAAAGACTACCTTGAACCAAAAAATAAATTTTGCTATTGGACTCTTAAACAACATTAAGAAAACAAATCTAGAAAATGTATATGCACAGTTAGTGTTTATACCACCAAAATACCACTAATGAAACACTCATAAAAAGCCTTTATGACCAGCCACATAGACTCCGAGGTGATTTCAGAAGTGTTTAATAATTTTAAGAATAGAAGCAGCAATTTAATGAGGCATCTAGAGTGGTTTATATATATTAAAAGGTGGACGTATTTAGCTTCTGATACTGAATTATATGTGAAAATTCGACCTTTTTTGGATGATTGAGGTAAGTTTTTAGTATCTGTAACATGCTTTTTAAATCATAACACTAGTATACACTTTATTGGTTATAGTAAGAAATGAGTATTGTTCTTGTGATATCAGAGGTTGTTTGTAATGGGATTTGAGTTGCAACGCTGTTTTTTTTGTAGTAACATTTCATATTTAACAAGCAATTTGTGAATAACTGATTGAAAATCCTCGATTAGCGACGTCAGGCGCGGATGTAGCAGTTGCACCTTCGTCTCCGTTTGTCACGACGTAAAGCACGAAAGGCTTCGCTGCACCTGCAAAAAATTATAATTGAGTCATTGGGTGCGTTTGGCAGAAAAAAGCGCTAGCAAGCGCTTACAAGCGCTGAAATAGTTTTCGGCCAGGACACGATTGCTACTTCAGTAGCGCTGACACAATCCGCCATTTTGCTTATTTAATTTGTTTGTTTTGAAGTAGAGTTTATAAGTTTTTTTGTACAATATTAGTTTTAAGTAATATAATGACATGAATATACATATAGATGTTATTAATAAATTCATGATTGGTAAGTTTTTAATATGAATACTTTACAAACATATATTGAAATTAGGTTTGGTTCCCCGATTAAAACTGACTTCGTGTCCTAGAGGAAAATAGCTACTTACGATTTAACAGCGCTTACCGCTTACGATCGCCATTTTGCTTACAAGCGCTTGCTAGCGCTTTTTTCTGCCAAACGCACCCATTTAAGCGACAGAAACAATCCGTCACTCTTTGGTTTCGTAATATTAAACGAGTCCACTAAATGAAACGCTAGAAATATTTGTGGCGTCCGATCGAAGGCTGTATAATCATTTTTGTAATTTCTCCACCTCCATCCTCCCACTAAAGATTTGCTCCGTTATTTGTAATGCGCATAGTATTGGAGTTGCATCTATCTTTTCATACGTTTACGATGTATGTGGCTTCATGGCAAGAGTGCATAGGCTTTGGTAAAGCTAAATCAGTTTGGCTACACTATCACTTACCATCAGGTGGGATGGTGGACCGGTGAAAATAGTTAAAAATCACAGTTTTCATCTATTACTTATCGTTTTATATTTTAAAGACACTTATCTCCGTAAATCGGTTAAATAGTGAATGGTTAAGTGTCGTTAATAATTCTATAGTTATCTACTTACTTTGAACGGTGACAAATCCGAGACCACAAAAACGATCGCTGCCGACTGAGACACCAGTGGATACGATCGTCGGATTAGGAATAACCACGAAATCAGTAGTACACGTGATACCATTCAATGCGCCTATTGTCGTACCGAGAACAGTGCTGTCGGCTCCCTCCACGTCGCCGGTCACAGTGAACGAATAGGCATCACTTGAGGCCTGCAAATTTTAGTGACAAGGTTAATGATTATTGATTACTGACATATGCTGTGTCGTGTGGCCATTTCATCTCGTAGGTATCGAATAAGAGTGACGAACGAAGTCCTCGATTAAGAATCTAAATGCAGATGTGTTGTCATCCCTGAGGACTAAGATAGAACATCTCGTTTCCAGTAAAAAGGATCTCCGGTTCTTTACACGTACCACATGAACACAGCAGCATTAAGCTGCTATTTTACGATGATATTCAGGTGAGAGCGTGTTCCTTCCCCGGTCGAGCCGTCCCATCCGTGCTACAACCATAACAAAGCTGCAGCGTTGCTCTACCACGTATAAATTCAGTTTTGTATCATTTTATATCATACATTAAGTTTTATCATTTTTACTTAAAACGTGTTGAAGAAGCATAAGCAATGTATAATGTACAATTTAAGACTTACCTGAGCATACTGTATAGCACAGTACCCTGCCTCCATTCGGATACATATACCGTAGTTCAAGTTGGCGATCTGCCGCGTGCCCGTGACAAGGGAGGAACTGAGCGCCGTGTTTGAGGTCGTACCATAATTGAAACTATTTATGGTGCCAGTTACGCCCGTATAGTACTGCAAGCAACCGTTAGGAGCTGAAAAAAATTAGACTTAACTTTTTCTTAAAAATGCTTTCCTTTAATGTTAATATTAATATAATAGTTTTGTGACGCAGTTTCATCGATTGGAAGAATACTCCTTAAAATTTTATTTTGGCACACCTCCCTTGCCGTCATTCCATATCATCAATATTATATAATATACAGAAATATTATATAATTTACAATATTATATAATTTACTGAAACAATTGGAAAACATTGGCATTCGCGGAATTGCTCTAAACTCTTTAAATCATACCCTGAAGATCGATATCAAACTAGTATTTTGGATAATAATAATAGTAATATTACAACTATTGAAACAGTTAAATCAAAACTTAAAAAGTCAACATTGATTGGTGTACCTCAAGGAAGTATACTCGCTCCTTCTTTGTTTTTAATTTATATCAACAAAATATTTAAAATCACCAAGCATTTAACAATAATGTTTGCTGATGATGCTACAGTCTTTTATACTAGTAAGCTAATAAATAATTCAGAACTTGAAAGTGAATTCAATAAGTCTATAAAAGACATAGATAGTGTCGTGGTTAAAGTCTGGTAACCTAACAATTAATACGAGGGTGCGTTTTTAAGTTCGCGGAATAAGTAGGTAGGTAATAAGTGGAGACGTCGCTGAATTACGTCCTAAATGAGCAACTCATTATTAGTATAAATACCGGGTTTTATTGTAATTAGATCATTAGTCTTTGAGTTATCGTCAACCAAACAACTCAAACGGGAAGAAATTGTGAAATATAGAGAAAATCGAGTTCCGTGTCGTTATAAAGTTCCCTACCAAGCGCAGAAAATCAGTTCAGACTATACTGTAAGAGATGTGATTCGTTTACGGAGACTCTTGTCCAAGTAAAACTATAGTTTGCAAGTGGCATACCCTTTTAAACAAGGCAGAGAGTCACTTGAAGACGAACCACGGCCAGGAAGGCAGATCGAGGTGACCACTTCGGAAATTATTCAAAAAGTCGAAAAATTAATGCCCACCTAAAGAAAAAATAGCTCGTTGTAATGGTTGGAGTATCAGATACAACCATTTTCAAAATTCTTCATAACCTTGGCATGACTAAAGTCTGCGGAAGATGGGTGCCTAGAATGCTCACGCCGCCTCAAAAGCAACAGCGCTTGGAGTGTTTTTGTATATTTTTGGACCTCTGTATGGAAGACAAAGATGGAGTGTTGGCTCGAATTGTTACTGGTGACAAAACTTGGGTTCACCATTATGAACCTGAGTCCAAACAGGACTCTATGCAGTGGCACAAAAAAGGCACACCACCACCTAAGAAATTTAAAGTGGCACACTCGGCTAGGAAAATAATGGCAAATGACAGTCTTTTGGGACTCAGAAAAAATCGTATTGATGAATCATAAAGATAAAGGTGTCTCAATAACCGGAAATCACTACGCTTCAATCCTGAAACAATTGAAAGAAGCCATAAAGGACGAAAGGAGGGGAAAATTGACCAAGGGAATCCTTCTGCACGACAACGCGCCTGTTCACAAGTGCCATGTTGCGATGGCTGTCCTGCAGAAGGTAGGCTTTGAAATTTTGCCACACACACCCTATAGTCCTGACCTAGCCCCCAGTGATTATTATCTATTTCCAAACTTAAAAAAAGATCTTCGTGGGAAAAAGTTTGTAAGTGATGTAGAATTGAAGGAAGCCGTTTCGGCGTATTTTTTAGACATAGACAAATATTTTTTTTTCGGGGTATATATAAGTTAATTGAAAGATTCGAAAAATGTATTAGGATAGCAGGTGAATATATTGAAATGGAAAAATGAATTTGGATTTTTATTTCCACTCCTAACCTCCATTCCGCGAACTTTAAAATGTCCCCTCGTATAACTAAAACTGAAAGTCTCCAATATAGAAATTATAAGACTAATCCAATCCATTTATAAATATCATTTGATGGCTCAGCTCAGTCACAGAGGAAGTAGATAATACAAGCTTTCTTGGAGTTAAAATTGACTCTCACCTAAATTGGAAATCACACAGAAAAAATTAACAAGAAAATATCGAGTTATTGCTATGTTCTTTCAATACTTTCGTCGTCAACTTCTGAATCTGTTACTAGAAATGCATAATATGTTTATATTTATCCACTGTTATTGAATGGTATAATTTTTTCGGGGTAATTCAACTTACATAAATGCAACGTTTATACTATAGAAACGATGTTTGCGTAAGACAAGAGAAGAGAAACACTGAGGAATTTATTTAAAGAAAAACGTTTTTTAACTTTAGCTGGAAATCTTGGAAATGAATCTTGAAGTTGTCCCTATTTATTAAAAAGTGATTTATTCAAACAGAAACTTTCAACGCGGCAAAATTTACGACCTTCTATGAAAACGATCTTTATCCACCTAAAATTAAAAATAAATTGTTTAAAAAAAGTGCGTACATAACAGCAATTAAATTATTTAATTATTTACCCAATAGTATTAAAACAATAAAAGGGCCCGAATTTAAACATAACCTAAATGAATTCTATAATTTTAAGTGTTAATACCGTGTTCTTTATTCTTATAAGCATTTTGTCAAATATTTTATCTTATAAGTTAATTGTTAATCTATCATTTGTTAAATGTAAATTGTAAAAATTTAATCTGTTTAATGTAAATTTAAATAGTATATATATATGTTTAAAATGTAAATTGTAAATCTATCGCACGCCTGTAATCTTTAACCGACACAGTAATACATTAAATAAATTATTATTTAATTATTATATATGATAAGAAAAAAAGTTAACTATAAAATAAATATTTTCATTTTATCAATTCATCATTATCATCATTACAGCACTTCATAAGTCCACTGCTGAACATAGGCCTCCCCCAAAAAATGCCACAAAGCACGGTTTCCTGCATGTCGTCACTCCATCTAGTGGGGGGTCGCCCTACACTTAGCCTACCGGTACGAGGCTGCCACTCGAGAACCTTTTTTCCCCATCGGTTGTCGGTTCTTCGAGCTATATGACCGGCCCATTGCCACTTCAGCTTACTAATCCGTTGGGCTATGTCGGTCACTCTGGTTCTACTGCGCATATCCTCAGTAAGTTCTTTACCAATTATCTGAGTACAATAAATTATCTTACTTAAGTATTCGGTATTCGACTGAATATAGGATAAAAGAACCCGAAAAGGCCGAATACTAAATAATCTTGTATTTCGTAAGTTTTTTTTAAAAATAAAATAAGGGTAAGTTAATGCTGTGGACAATGTGCTACGTTTATCCTAGATTGAGAATGAAAATACAGATACGTTGTCATCCCTGAAGAGCGAGATGGAATGCCACGTTTCCAGTAAAAAGAGTCACCGGTTTTCTACAGCCACCGTACGACACATAGCAGCATTAGGCTGCTATTTTACGCCGGTATTCTGTGAGAGCGTGATGCTACCCCGTTCGAGCCGACCCATTCGTGTTACAGCTACAATATAGTTGCAATGTCGCTCTACTACGTACAAATACTGTTTGTTGTAAATAAGCTCAGCTATATAATAAACTTACCTATACCCGGACAATCGCAACCAAGCTGAATGAGCCTGAGGTTCCATCTTCTGGAGAACGTTGTGGCCGAAGTTGCTGTGACTGTAATGGTTATAGCTGTGTTTCCGTTAAAGTCCACGAACAGGGTTTGGCCCGTATTGTCACCACAGATGGTGGGCACTATAGTGTTTCCACCGGTGATGGTAATGGCGTCTGTTGCACACACGCCGTCACCATTTGGCTGTGCTAGCACCATGTCCAAGAAATCTATACGAAGCTGTAAATAAATTTAAAGTAGAAGTTTGATGCCACCGAATTTGATTTCATTTCTTTTACATTTTTGATGATACAGATCTTAAATTATGTTTATTATATATCTTATAAATTAGCATTTAATTTTAATAAAATATTGTCTTCTTTTAGATCTAGGCTGAAATGCAAGTATTTTCCTAAACCGTTATAGTAACTGCCTTCATTGGATAAAGATTTCTCCTCGATTAAGAATCAAAATGCATATTCAGTGTCAACCTCAAAGACTAAGATAGAAAGTTTCGTCAAAAATAATCTTCTGTCTTCGATACCATACGATACGATATATTCGGCGACACTAGACGATATATTCGGCCACTATTCAACGGAAAATCAGCGTAAAATAGTTGTCATATGCTTCTATATTTTACGCTGGTATTCTGTAATAGTATAACTATTTCTATCAAAGATTTATAACACAGTGAATACTGCAATATATATCATACCTGACAGATGTCAGCGTTACAGCGATTGACTATGATACTGCAGCTCTGGCCGCCGGCGTACGCAGCCGGGTATCCGGGGCTTGTGAAGTAAGTGTTGTTAACGTTAGTAGTGGATCCACAGCTCCTTGAAACTAAAAAAATTGTGTACAGCATAATTTTACTATGTGTGCTCAAGGCCTACAATTCATTGTATCATTTCATCATTACAATATTCATTATATGTTCAACTCAGTTCCATTGCACTTTTTTAACCGACTTCGAAAAGGAGGAGGTTTTCATTTCGAGGGAATGTTCTTTTTCTTTTGCATGTATGTGCAAGGGTGGAAAATAATGTACTCCAGACCGAATTTCTGCCACGGCGGCCTGCCTCAACGGAATCTAGCCATCAGCGCAGGACAGGATTATAGTGCCCAAGTGCACTCTCTATTCACTCACTCTCATAATCCGATAGGACGGTAAACCGACATGACCGGAGAGAGATCATAGATCAGGACCAACGGCTTTACGTGATTTCCGAGGCACGGGGGTGAGACACCGCCAACTTCCTGACTCCGGGCAGCTACTGAGAATTTCTCGACAAAAACACTCAATAATTGATTTTTTGTCCAGACCCGGGATTCGAACCCAGGAACTCATGATCAGTAGTCGCACTACTACAACCACTAGACCAACGAGGCAGTCAGGGTGGAAAATAAGGGAAAAGTTTCATATTGGACTGTCGTTTAAGGAATTTCATGTGACATCTTCGCAAATAAAGAACCGATTTTAATGATTCTTTTTTGTAAATATGTTATAGAGGTGCTTCAAGGGTCCCATCTAAATTCGGATAAAAAATTCCATCCCTAAGGGTTGCAAATAAATAACTTCTTTTTGGCAATTTGAAGTCGGTATTTACATTTTGTTAAAAGTTATAATTATTTACATTACGATTTCTAATAAAAATGTAACATTGTGCATATTTGAGTATTTTACATTTAAGGATATTTTACACATATAATTGTCACAAAATTTACTGCCGATATAATCAGTGGTGTAAACGAAAAAACTTGCGTCGTCACCTCTAACTCCTTTACTAGTAAAAGAGTCTCCGGTTCTCTACACTCACCATATGAAACGCAGCGAGGCTCTATCATGTATAGAAACATTTATTATTATTTATTTTTAAAAATGTTACCTCCACACTAGGATTTCCTCATGTATCGTGAGGGTAGTTTACATAAATTTCACAAGGATTAACATCCTGACCCAGATTCCAGATCCAGATTACTTGTAGGCTATACAAATAATTGATCCGTGCGCGATTCGAACCCGTGGCATTAACGCTGTAACTCATTGCTAAGAATAGAACAGAATAGAATATTTTTTTATTCAATATAGATTACATGTGGTAATTCTTATGAAAGTCATTTTTTACCTTACCATTGGTTTTTTTTTATAGGATTGGGTGACAAACGAGCACACAGTCGACCCGATGGTAAGTGGTTGCTGTGGACCATAGACATCCACGATTACGAATCTAAATGCAGATGCGTTGTCGCCCGTGAGGACTAAAATGGAATGCCTCGTTTTCAGTAAAAAGGGTCAAAAAACCTCTGTCCTGGGAAGTCCCAGCAAGAAACCCAGGGGAGCTTTTAAAAAAACTATTTTACAATGTCAATGGTCGCAAAATATTTACAAAATTTATTTTAGAAACAGCTTGGAAACGACCACCTCATTTCCAGGGGCTATTATCAACCACGTATTCATTTATATTATAATAACCTTTTTTATAAAGTTTTTGTTTAATTAAATATTTAAACTTGGTAATAGAGACCTTGTATATTTTCTGTTCAATTATTTCACATTTACCCTGGCTTATATAAATTTACTATCCGTAAATATAAATCCTATTATCTTATAATATTTTCATCTTTGGTCTAGATCTATATAGTTATACAAATAAATAAAATTGAAGTTTCTGTTTGTAATGTCAAAATACGAGACATGCCCTTTAAGTTTTGTCGTTTGACCAAAAAAATACAACTAGAACCTTACAGTACTTTTTATTGTTTTCAAAGTATTCACCACGTAGTTTAATACACTTTTCCATTCAGTCGAATCAGTTATTAAAACATTTATTCTACGCCAAAGTGGGGGTGTTCAATATGGCTGTTTTGAAAGCGTCGACTGCTTCTGCACCAGACTGGGACCTTTGACCACGAAGATTTTTTTTTAATTTTAGGAAATGTAAAGGAATCGTTAGGGCTAAGGTCAAGTTTGTATCCAGGATGATCAAGAATTTCTAGATTTTCCTGCTTTAAATATTCAATCGTTTGACCAGCGCTGTGTGAGCTTGCATTGTCATGGTTTTAAGATGATGCGTGGCTTTGGGCTAGATTTCTGACGTTCGGCGATGACTTGTGGTAAAAAACTGTGGTATACCACTCCGCATTAACCGCTCTAATATATTTAAGTGCAATCGTCACAACATGGCCGTTTTTCGTTGAACGTGGCCACCATTTTCTTTGAAGTGCTTCGAGAGCGAACAACTTTAGTCGGCTTGGGCTCGTCTTGGAAGACCCAGATTGTAGATTGTTGTTTAGAATCGGGATCGTAGGCATAGATCCAAGATTCGTCACCACTGATGATGTCGTAGACGTGATTTGACTCTCCTCGGTTAAACCTTTGAAGAGTTTTCTTACACCATCTGACTTGGGTCGCCTTATGATCGGCGGAAAGCAAATGCCGGAACCAATTTTTTCTGATTGGTTGTCCTTGAGATGCTTAATAACGTCTCTATCTCCCGATATGCCACATGATGATCTTCGAGAATTAGGTTTATCACAGAAACGATGTTATCTTCAGTGAAGGCGGATTTTGAACGTCCTTCACGAGATTTATCACTAAGATTGGTATGTCCATGTTCGAATTCTAAATACCAGTGTTCGACAGTCCTCAGAAAGGCTTTATCATGGAACAGAAGTTAGCTCTTCGAAACACGGAAGCAGTATTAGATCTCTTCGAAAGTTGTAGAAAATTACTGCACGGATATTTTCCTTAGTAAGATTCGTTTTCACACGTGACCCGACAGATTCAAAACGACTCGGTAGCTAAACAATAGCATTATAATCCTCATACGAGTACTTTCAATTGCTTTGAGATTCTGACTAAACAAGTTTGAATATTCTACAGTTCCAAATTCAAAAATGCCGGTAAATATGTAAACGACAAAACTTAAAAGGCATGCTAATTACAGCTTTTTACTTAATGTATATAAAAGTGTATACGGTCCTTATAACAAAAAAAAAAACAATATTTGAAATTTGCGTCTGTCTGTTTGTTCCGGCTAATTTCCGAAACGACTGCCCGACTTTGACGGGACTTACATTGGCAGATGGCTGATGTTATAAGGAGTAACTTAGGCTACTTACATTTTAGAAAAATAATTAGAGTTCCGCGCAAAAATAAACCTAAACTACACGCGGGTGAAGTTACAGGAAACAGCTAGTTGTAGATAGATATGAAAAATTTGAACATATTTTAATTTCAAAGCTTATTTTATTTTACGTGGTAATGTATTATGTAACTTAATGTCTTGTAAGTAAGGATGACCAAATGACGAAGAGTCAAGTAGGTAAGTGAATGCTGTAACCCATATAAATCTTAATCTATTCTCAATTAATAACCTTGAGGATTAAAATGGAATGATTAGTTTTCAGAAAAAAGGGTGTTAAGTTTTCATCACTCACCATACGAAAGCAGCATTATGCTTCTATTTTATGCTCATTTCTGTGCGAAAAAATAACATCGTGTGAACAAGTTCCTTTCATGGTCGAGCCGACCCAATAGTCCTGCTTGACCAAACGATTGAGTCCACCTGATGGTAAGTAGATGCTGTGGACCAGTATAAAATTAAATATTTGATAATTTCTTTCACGATCCCCTCGTTTTTTGGCTCTAGAAAATCGACAAATCATCCGATTTCGATGAGTTTTTTTTAAATCTTCGTTTTAATGGCAGATTTATGAGATAAAAAATGAAAATATCACACCTGAAGATTTCATATAGTTTTATGACTTTAAATGTGATCATAAACGCACTTCTTCGAATAATATATATACTTAAGGACGCGTTTACAAAATGGATAGGTATAGAATCGCACTACTACATTGACAAAAGTCACACACACACTAGTGTACGCACGGTTGGCTGTGGGAATCGTAGTCAAATGAAATTATTTTGATAATTTGAAAGATTGAATTTGTTTTTCATTTCTTATACCTACCTCAGAAATATACTTCGATACGAAATATGAATACCTGCTCCAAAGACTGCTTGGCACTGGAAGCCCTCTACTGGTAGTGAGATGTTAGCTCTGGACTTTGAACTGGTTTTGTCAGTTATAATAAGACCTTACCTACCTGCGGACTTGATGGAGTGACCTGAAGGTGTAATTTGGTGATTACAACAATAGGAACTCCTAGACTAGTGGAACTAGGTGTGCCGAGTTTGGGTTCGTTTTGTTGGTTATGATGAGACCTTACCACCGGACTTGATGGAGTGACCTGAAGGTGTAATTCGGTGATTACAAGTGGAACTCCTAGACTAGTAGAACTAGGTGTGCCGAGTTTGGGTTCGTTTTGTTAGTTATGATGAGACCTTACCACCAGACTTGATGGAGTGACCTGAAGGGGTAATTCAGTAACTACTGCTGGAATTTCTGAACGAGTAGAACTAGGTGTGCCGAATTTGGGCTCCGTTTTGTTAGTTATGACGAGTCCATACCTCCGGACTTGATGGAGTGACCTGAAGGTGTAAATCGGTGATTGCAACTGGAACTCCTAGACTGGTGGAACTAGGTGTGCCGAGTTTGGGTTCGTTTTGTAGGTTATGATGAGACCTTACCACCGGACATGATGGAGTGACCTGAAGGTATAGTTCGGTGATTACAAGTGGAACTTCTAGACTTGTAGGACTAGGTGTGCCGAGTTTGGGTTCGTTTTGTTAGTTATGATGAGACCTTACCACCAGACTTGATGGAGTGACCTGAAGGGGTAATTCAGTAACTACTGCTGGAATTTCTGAACCAGTAGAACTAGGTGTGCCGAATTTCACTCCATCAAGTCCGGTGGTAAGGTCTTATCGTAACTAACAAAACGAAACCAAACTCGTCACACCTAGTTCTACTAGTCTAGGAATTCCATTTGTAACCACCTGATTAAGGCATATATTTTTGCTAATCTACACAAAAAACGAACATTTAAAAAAACATTGGAAACGTTTGTTTATTAATTTTTTATCTCACTTAAAGTTTTTATATGGTTTTCTGACTTTAAATGTTATCATAAACGCTCTACAAAATCGAAATAACTGTCCGAGTCGAGATACCCTAAATCCCGAGCTAAGAAGCGAGCAAATAGACCTTGCTCCTTCGAGCAAGGTCTATTTGCTCGCTTCGCTCGCTCACTCGACCGCGCCATCTCCTTAGTGGTTATTGGTTATTTTTTTATAAACCACTCAGAAGTAGGAGCCCCGCTAAGCGGGGCTCCATCGACCGGGCTTCCCTCGTCTACGCTACGTTGAGTGGCGTGGTGTTTCCCTCGCCATACTATCTCCCGTAGCGCAGTCAAGGGAAACCCGGTTGACAGAGAACGGCTTGACGGGGCTCCTACTTCTGAGTGGTTTATAAAAAAATAACCACGAAGGAGATTACAAGGTCTATTCGCTCGCTTCGCTCGCTACTACTATAAGTAGTATAGTAGTAGCGAGCGAAGCTGTTGGTATTATCGGGTTAATATGCCGTAATGATGGCTAATAATTTTATACTCACCAGGTGTCGCTAGTTTGGACTGCGGTGATTTTATTAATCACGGAAGTGGCCACACATTGTCATCATAATTGAAAAGTTGCGTTTTAAAATAATGGTAGCAGAAAAATGGATGCCTTCATGACTGAGTAAACTGTTAATACTGGATACCTTGTAAACAAAACTGCTCTTTTATTATATATATTAGGTGTTAATGTGCTTAACAATAATTTCACTCAGCAAAAAATTCATTAGATAACTTATTTTTTTATAAGTAATTGAATATTAATTGCACTGTGAGATTTTAATCGCTATTTCGTGGCATTACGTTGGATCATTACTAAGTAGATGTGGTCTACAAATGTGTAAAAGCTTTTCAGTTATTATAAATTTTATTTAAACAAATACGCTAGCCTGAGAGGCCTATAAAACAGTTTATCATATTAGATAAGATAATCTCCTAAGATTTTTAATAGATGTCGTTACAAGTTTTTAAAAACGCGCTATATGAAAGTCTTCACAAATGCTATAACTTGTATGTTTTGGTTTAAACGAATTTAAGAAGTCAAGGAAGTCAATTATAATAATAGTTAATTTTTGAAGCCCACCGTTTTAGCGGTGGGTCGTAATGTGTTATAAATATAGGTACATCGTAGAGATGAGTCGTACTAGGTAAACTTCGTGCTGGGTGCACCTAATCCAATTCCGTATAAATACTCGATCCAAATACCTGTTCCACCTAGTCCATAAAGTATTAAATACGCATAAAGTTTAGTATTGTTGGAATAGGATACGCTGTAGTTTCAAGTACCTACCATATTTTACGTGCGTACTGCTGAAACGTGTGCAATAATAATAGTAATCTTCCCTTCATACTTTACAAAATTATTATAGTTATTCTCGTAACTAAATAGAATCAGATGATCTTTTAAATATGCCTGAGTAGAATATGGTTTTTACTAATTGTATTCATTCAGTTAGTCCCAAATCTGAGTCATCTAAGCAGATCCATTAATCAAACATTTTCCAATATATACATTGAATCAAATTGTTTCTAAAATTGACCTTCGCAGCGTTGAATAAAAACCGTTCCATAAATGTATAATTCAGAAATTGAGCTCTGATCACTGTGGACAATTAGTTTCATTACCTTATGTTCACAAAAAGCAAATAGATAAAAAAGTAGTGTTTGTTCCAGTAAATGCACATCGCTTGGAGAAGTTTAGAAGTAACATAGTAAAGAAACTTCCATTACTTTCATACCAAAATAATCCAAATTTTTTGTATGGAACATTATTTAAGCTTATTTGCAATGAATTTAATAATACTTTTACTTCTAAAATATTCTATTTGAACAATCGCAAAGCATTTAATGAATGGGCGACAGTAGGAGTCCATAAGAGTAGACAAAGGTTATATGAACTTTACAATGAAAGGTCATATAATCCTAGTGTCGAATTTAGGGAATATGTAAAAAAATATTCCAAAATATTTAAAAGAGTGTGCTCCTTAGCCAAGTCATTGTATTTGAGCAACAAAATAAAGACTGCTTCTAATAAAATTAAAATGGCATGGAGTATAATTAATAGTGAAACTGGTAAGGTCAACTCCCGCAATACAAACTACCAGTTAAGTTTCAACAATAAATTAACTAAATCAGATCAGGACGTCGCAATGGTTTTTGAGAAATATTTTACTGATATTCCGATCTTAACCACTAAGTCACTGAATTCTTCTCCTGCCGTCGCCGAATCATTACTTAAACAAAATGTAAATGTGTATACAAAGAATTTTTTTTTTCAAATCAAATCATTTATTTGCAATCTAAGTGTACATAATTGGTATTAAATTAAAAATGTGCTTACAACTTAGACGCCCTTTTCAGGCACTGCAAATTTGACAAGGGCACTGCTTATATACTATTAACATACATAAAATAAAATAAAATTAAAAGCTATAAAAAGATATAAAAATATATAATAGTGTTATTTTTTTATCTAAATACTCTTCTACTGAGTAGAAGGGGTTTTGTTTTAAATATTTACCGAGTCTTGATTTAAATTTGGTTAATTCTGATATATTTTTTATTTCCTGTGGTAATTTATTATATACTTTTATTGCCATATAGTAGGGGCTTGTATTTAACATTTTTGTTCGCGACTGTGGTAGGTATAATTTATTTTTGTTACGTGTATTTAAGTTATGCGTATCTTTAATTTTCTTAAAACTATTATTATTTTTGTGGACAAACAGGCATAGATCATAAATGTACATACAGGTTAAGGTAAGAATATTTAGTTGTTTGAAATACGGTCTACAGCTAGTAGTGTTATCTATCTGGGCTAGTATTCTAACGCACTTTTTCTGGGTAATAAAAAACTGCTGCATATCGACGCTACTTCCCCACAACATAACTCCGTACTTAAGCCACGAATGAGCATAGGCATAGTAAGCTGACAATGCCGTGGCTGTGTCAGTGGTGTATTTAATTTGAAATAAAGCATACGTAAATTTTGAAATTTTAGACTTTATATAATTAATGTGCGTTTTCCAATTGATGTTTGAATCTACTTTCAAACCTAAAAGATTAAAAGTATCGACTTCTTTCAGCTGTATATTATTAAAGTTTATGTTTAAAGTTAACGGGCTGCTTTTATATGTTTTAAATTGCATAATTTTGGTCTTTTTAAAGTTAATTTCTAAGTTGTGATCTTCAAGCCAATTTATTATAGTTTGTAGAGTGTTGTAGACAATATAGTTATAATTTGTGTTTTTATCGCAGTTCACTAACACTGACACATCGTCGGCAAAGAGTACGCTTAATGTGTTTTCGTTATTTATTATCTTGGGTAAATCGTTTATATATATTAAAAACAATAGGCATCCTAAGACACTACCTTGAGGGATTGAACATGTGAGGTCCTGGATTTGAGACTGTACTACAACGATTTCCCGTTTTTTATCGTTGCGGTGTTCTAACTATCTGCTTCCTGTTTGTATCTTCCAGGTATTTCTTGCATAGAACCTGCACATTTATTTTTCTTACTGTTCATTTTTAATATAATTGACAGCACCCTCTTTTGGTGGATAAAAGTTGTATAGACAGCAGATATGTTACGTTGTTATTAGTTCTTGTGTTCCAAACTAGACATCGCTATTTATATTATAATTTGCAACTTCACTAATTTCCACTAGATGGCGTTTTTCGTACAACCTTTTTTATGTGTGAAGACAGCGGGTATATAATATATAAATTTGAAATCTACTGGTTTTAATATATAGAAATAAAATTTTATGGTCACTAAGTTGTTTTAACCCATACACTATTTGTTTGTGTGTAATTAAGCTCACTTATACCTTTTTATCACTGTCACATATGTTTTACATAGTATTTATTTAGTTTACACGAATAATTTTACACAGCTGTTTTTAAATATTTTTTATACTATTCGATAGATTTAGCACTGGATAACACTTGTACTTGTTTACTACTAATAAATCTTTGTTTTAAACTACTGTTTACATTTCACTAAATCGTTATTAATAATTTTTTGGCGAGAAATACGTAGAACTATTGTTTACAAACTGAGCAGCGCCCTCTTCTATAATTTTACATTTCATAAAGTGTCATCAAAAGATATTGTAAAATATTTTAAGACTATTGATATTAAGAGAATCGCCGATCTTGGGGAATTTCTGTTAAAGTTATAGCGTCTATAATAGATGCGATCGCACCTCAACTATGTATTATTTTGAATAAAACTACTATTTACGGATTTTATCGCGTTTAATTACTTTAATTTATTTTTATTATTATCCCGACGTTTCGGGTGCTTTACAGTACCCATGGTCACGGGGGGGGGGGACTGAGATGTTTGACGTCCCAATGTCATAGTTAGTCCGGCTACCTTCAGTTTTTTTTATATCAATTTTTTTATATTAATTTTTGGTCCGATTTACGCAAAACGAGCTTATAGTATCATGAAGTCTTGCAGTGGTATGCTTGGATTTGGGTTTAATTTTGTTAATTATAGGATCCCAAGCAGATGGTAGCACCCAACCACCTTCTCTATTGAAATTTGGATGTTTTTTAATTTCAATAGCCTCGCGTATCATCCTTGGTAGGAATCGGTGTTCTTTTGCGAGAATTTGTGGTTTATCAAATCTAATGCAATGGTGGGGACGATCTTGAACATGTTCGCAAACTGCAGACTTCCCAGAGCGTCGGTGCTTCACATCAGCTATATGTTCCTTCACGCGGGTTTTTATAGATCTCTTTGTTTGACCTATGTAAGAGAGACCACATTCACAATCTAGCTTGTACACACCTGCATCTTGTGGTGGAATATTACATTTGATGGATGGTAAAAATTGACTAATCTTCTTCAGTGGCTTGTAGTATATCTTAATGGACGCTCGCTTCAAGATGTAGCCAATCTTGTCTATTATTTTTCTAATAATCAATCTATTATTTTTAATACTAGTATTGAATCTGGTGTGTTTTCTGATTTAATGAAGCATAGTAAAGTAATATTTAAATCTGGTAGTACATTGGACCCCGCTAATTTTAGACCTATTTCCGTACTGCCAACACTTAGTAAATTTTTTGAAAAAATTATTCTTGATCAAATGTTAAATTTTTTCATGTAAATAATTTACTTCATAAAAATCAATTTGGTTTCACAAGGGGTCGCTCGACGACTGATGCTGGTTTTAAGCTGATTAAATATATATTTGATGCATGGGAGAATTCACAGGATGCTTTGGGTGTATTCTGTGACATATCCAAAGCCTTCGATTGTGTTCACCATGAAACATTAATCAGGAAACTTCAACACTACGGTGTAAGAAGCGATGCTCTTAAATTAATTATTTCATATTTAAGTGACAGAACGCAAAAATTTGTCATTAATAGTATGAGTTCTTCCGGGTCGATTGTACAAATGGGCGTGCCTCAGGGCTCAATTCTCGGCCCTTTTCTCTTTCTAGTATATATTAATGACTTACCTTACATAGTAGGGGATAACCATGATATAGTATTATTTGCTGATGATACTTCATTAATTTTCAAATTAAAACGACAGTTATCAAATTACGACGAAGTAAATAATGCTATAGCTAAGTTAGTCAATTGGTTTAATGTTAATAATTTGCATTTGAATGGAACTAAAACTAAATGTATGAAATTCGTAACTCCTAATGTTAAACTTGTCAATACTAATGTAATTTTAAATGGGGGGGGGGGAACTGAGTCTTGTTGATACCACCATTTTTCTTGGAATCACACTGGACGCAAAGCTTCCATGGCTCCCCCATATATCAAAACTAGCTAGCAGACTTAGTTCTGCAGCATATGCTGTGAAAAAGATTAGAACTCTTACCAGTGTTGAAACAGCTAGAATAGTTTACTTTAGTTATTTCCATAGCATTATGTCGTATGGTATTTTGCTATGGGAACACGCGACTGACACTGAAATTATATTTATTTTACAGAAGAAGGCCATTAGAGCAATATACAATTTAAAACCAAAAGAGTCACTGAGACAAAAATTTAAGGAAATTAAAATATTAACCCTGCCTCTCAATACATTTATGAAAATGTAATGTACGTACACAAAAATAAAAGTAGTTTTGCGAAAATAAGTGATATTCATTCTGTAAATACTAGGAACAGACACAAGCTAGTAGTACCAGTTACTCGACTCCACCAAGTCAGTAATTCATTCTTGGGGCGATGTATACGCTTTTACAACAAACTCCCAGAAAATATACAAAATTTGTCATACACGAAGTTCAAAAATGTTATTAAACTAAGTTTGTATAAAAAGGGTTTTATTAAGGAATTTATGGATGATAATAACTCCTGGGAAGGGTGATCGCTACCAAGCTATTTCTAATTTGTCTTGTGTTGTTTATTGTAAACATAATTGTAAGCTATTATTGGAAAAAAAAAATAGTCCCGCTGGGTTTCTTGCTGGTTCTTCCCAGGACAGAGGTTTTTTTTGCGAACCAGTGGTAAATGAAAAAAGTGACTTTCAATAAGTATTGTTATAATCTACATTGAATAAAAAAGTTTCTGTTTCTGTTTCTGTTCAATGAAAATACGGTTTACGTTGAAAGTTGATAACAATAGCACGTTAACTCGTTGACGGATTCAACTTGTTGGTCAACTAGTTGACAAAAAAGAGTAATTCAACGTTAAAGTTTCGTTAACGGAAAAATCGACAACGACGTGTCATTTTTGCGATTGGAACATTTGCATCTCGATCACTGAAATGTTCCGAAGCACTGATATGTTTCATTTCGGTCATTTGGATCATCGACACAAAAGATATAAAATACAGAATGTTACGAATACATTAATTGGGTCGCGGGCGTTTATTACTGACTGATTTAGTGAAATGTTATGTGGCAACAATGCTGAATGATATAAGTGCTTAGGTTATTTTTATCATATATTTAGTTATTGTTATTTATTTATTACCGTACTAAGGTTGTATATAAAATCGATCCCCTTTATATTTTATCCAGACTTAGGACTGGCGGCTGCTCCTTAATTTATGGCAAGCTAGCGTATTATTTATGATGAAAAGGAAGAAAGTAAGTCTCAATAATCACTACGCAAAGAAGTCCTAAACAGAACTCAGTATGTTTTCGTAAACAGGCGCAAACGAACATAAACAATTTGAAAAGTTATTGCCGGATCAACGTAAAAGGACAACTTGTTAATGTAAACATTATAATATCATTTTTACGTGCATAAATAACTATAGTTAAAATCTATACGAGTTGAGTTATACACTTCTCATTTGTTACCTCTTTCTGACTTGTATAGATTGTTATTATTTCTCGCGCTCACTTGCCATTGCCAGTCTCTCGCTTGTGGCTCAGTCGCCTCGCGAGGGAGACGCGTCGCGGCGTCGGCGTCGCACTAAATGAGCAAAGTAATGTTCCAGATCCAAATGATTCATTTGAAACAATGTTACTGAACCAATCTTTTGAAACACTTCAGTGATTCAAATCAATGAGTCAGTTCCGTAAAGAGTTACACACACCTATCAAGGATCCACTGCTGTTTGTTGCGAACCCCAAACCCAAACATCCCGTCGATTTTCAAAAATCAGTTTAATAGACTGGCCCCGCAGTGCGGGAACTTTCAGATATTAAACAACACAGTGTATTACACACCATAGGAGGGTGAATACTCCTATCTCGGCCATAACGCCGAAAAGCGATGCTATACCCTGCGCGTCTCAGGTCTCTTATTCACTCCGAAATAATTACAACATCGCGTTTTAGTAATATAGGAACTAGCGTACAACTCCATCTATCGCACCTTCAACGCGACACAACTGTCATAATACAAAAAGTCTACGTACACGAACAACATAATAACTTATGTATGTACTTATATTCTTATTTTATATTAATCTTGATCCCATTTGGAGTTAAAGTGTAGATAACTTTCATTTCAAACATAATATTGCGGCTGCTAACTTGTAACATTATTTAATTAGCCTATTACTACCCATTACTACCTATATCATTATTTTTTATAATCAGATTAAGTATTGGGTATTCTATTTTAATTTAACGCAAGGAATTGAATAAACAATCAATACATTTTTGATGCTTTTCATCAAACCAAAAAGAAAAGGTAGACGGAGGACATTTCAAGTTCAAGTGACACAAAAACTATGCTCAACTTTTTGACACGCACTCGCTCCCCGTAGAAGTTTACTGCTGGATGCACCACATATAATTATACACTTAAAACCATATTGTTGGTTGCAAATGATTTTTAGATTCACATTATATGTAACATGTATACGTGTATGCATGTATGTATTGTTACGAGCTTGCGGTTCGTGACAATAAAAATTGCCGATAAAATTACCTAAATTAACACTTTAATTTACTTTACACAAATTAAAACTAAAAACACTAATAATTAAACACACTAATTCACTTAATTCCGCTCCGAAGCTTCGCTTGTGTCGCCGAGTTCAACTCTGCCCGATCACATCTTGCAGCGCCTACTTATATAAATTAGCAAAATATCCAGAATGTTCAAGTAAACACGCGCAAGGTACCGAGAGTTCGAGTTTTAAACTTCAAGAAGTTTAGTTCTTTGGTTCGAGACTAGATGGCGCTAGTGGGCCGATTTTAGCGCGTAACACTGCCCCCTCCTAAGACATGCTCGTCCCGAGCATGATCGGTCCCATAATAACGCGCTAGGCGATCCACATGGACGATCTTAGGAGTCCCTCTTGCGCCTTTCTGTATCCGGTAGGTTACATCGTTGATCCTGGTCACAATCCGGTACGGGCCGTCCCATTTAGCTTGAAGCTTAGGAGATTTCCCTTTGCTGCAGACTGGATTGTGCAACCACACAAGTGAACCTTCGTCGAACCCTTTGTTGTTCATTTTGCGGTCATACCGGGTTTTCATCTTTTCAGACATTTGCTGGCCCGATTGTCTGACGTGCTCATAAACGTCATTCATTTTGTTCCGCAAGTCATTTGCATAATCGGTTATAATGCGTGGAGCATCAGGTGGTATCCCGGTGATCAGGTCTGCAGGCAGCCGTAATTCTCTTCCAAAGTTTGCGAAAGCTGGTCTCACTGCTGTACTTTAGTGAACAGCGCTTCGATATGACAACAAAAACGGTTGTATGTGCTTGTCCCAATCTCGTTGCCGATTGTCTACAACTTTTGCTAGGTACCTCTCCAACGTCTGATTAAATCGTTCCACCATTCCATCAGATTGCGGGTGATAAGAAGTCGTTCTTGTTTTATGAGTACCCATAACTCGGCAATTTTCCTGTAATATTTGTACTCAAAATTCCTTCCTTGATCGCTGTGAATCTCTAAAGGTACACCAAAACGACAGAAGACTTCATGAACTAGCTTATCAGCAACTGTTGAAGCTTCTTGATTTGGAATGGCGAAGACTTCTGGCCACTTAGTGAAGTAATCCATCACAACCATGAAATACCTGTTACCGCTTTCACTTCTCCGGAAACGGCCCCGCCACGTCAATGGCTATTCTCTCCCATGGTGCACCAACATTGTACAACTTCAATGCACCTCTACTACGAGTCTGAGGTCCCTTTACGGCCGCACAACTTGTACATTTGCGACACCAGTCCTCGACATCGTTTCGACAGTGGACCCAGTAAAACCGTTCTCGGATCTTCAGTAGAGTTCGTTTAACTCCCAGATGGCCTCCTGAACAATCATTATGGTACAGCTGTAGAATATCCGGTACTTTAGCTTTAGGGACAACCATTTGCAAATGACAGCTGTCTCCCCGAACGTTTTCCATTTACGACACAGAACTCCATCCTGAAGCAGCAAGCTGTCCCACTGGGCCCAATAGCTTTTAGTGGTCGAACTCATCGCTGAGACGTCACTCCACTTGGGCTTGGGAGCACTGGCCTTTATCCATTCCAGAATCGGCTTGATGTCCGGATCTTCCTGCTGTGCATGTAGTAAGCTGTCCTTCCACTCGTTGCTGAGGTGGTATGCCCTGAGCATCCTCACGGATACCACTTCCTTACTCTCTTGCCTAGTACAATGTTTGCAATCTTCAGGACAAGGTCTTCTTGACAATGCATCTGCGTTGCCATGAGATTTCCCGCTGCGATATTCGATCTCAAAGTCGTATTCCTGCAGTAGTTCAATCCACCTCGCAACTTGTCCTTCTGGGTTTTTAAACTGCAATAGCCATTTTAGTGCAGCATGGTCAGTTCGTAAGTGAAATTTTCGCCCCAGAAGATATTTGCTAAAATGTTGCAACGACTTTACCACAGCTAGCAATTCGCGTCTTGTGACACAGTAGTTCCTTTCCGGTTTTGACAACGACTTGCTGAAGTACGCTATCACGACCTCTTGGTCACCATTACGTTGAGACAACACACCGCCAAGTCCTACATCACTTGCGTCTGTGTCAACTATAAATTCTTTGTTTCCATCAGGGTATCCCAAAATAGGTGTTTTGCACAGACGGTCCTTGAGCTCCTGGAATGCGATATTACAACTTTCATCCCAGCAGAAATGTCGCTTCTCCTCGTTAGCTTATGTAGAGGTTTGGCTATATCTGCAAAGTTCTTCACAAAACGTCGGTAATAGGAGCACAAACCCAAAAATGCTCTAACCTGCGTCTTGTCTTTCGGAACCGGCCAATCCTTTACAGCTGCGATTTTCTCTGGATCCGTGCGGATACCTTCTTCCGACACTACATACCCCAAAAAGTTGACTTGCCGTTTGAATAGTGAACATTTCTTCGGACTCAACTTGAGGTTGGCACTCTTAATCTTCATGAGCACGCGTTCCAAGTTTTGAAGGTGTTCCTCAAACGTACGGCCCACGATGATGATGTCATCCAAATAGACCAGACAGGCATCGCCAATTAGCCCGGTAAGTACAAGTTCCATCAGCCTTTCAAACGTTGCTGGAGCATTGCACAACCCAAACGGCATTACTTTAAATTGCCACAGACCCTTTCCCGTCGAGAACGCAGTTTTCTCCTTGTCCTTAGGGTCAATTTCAACTTGCCAGTAGCCACTTTTTAGGTCCAGCGTGCTAAACCACTTTACTCCTGTAAGCATGTCCAGCGTGTCGTCAATTCTTGGCAAGGGATAGCTATCCTTCTTAGTAACGTCGTTCAGACGGCGATAGTCAACACAAAACCGCAAGCTGCCATCCTTCTTCTTTACCAGTACCACGGGTGAACACCATGGACTAGATGAAGGTTCAATAACACCATCCTTCACCATTCCCTTAATCATGGTTTCCACTTCCTTTTCACGTGCTACCGGCAATCTTCTTGGCCGCTGACGGATAGGCAACTCTTCACCTGTGTTTATTTTGTGTTGAACTAAACCAGTCTTTCCTATGTCAGCATCGTTTGATGAGAATACATCGGCGTACTCGAGTAACAACTTCTTCGCCTTGACCAATTCGTTCGGGGACAGAACACTGCGACAGTCTTCCAAAAGTGTGGTCACTCTCGTTTCTGAATCCTTGCTGGGGGTCCCACTCGATATATATTGGCACTGACGTAACCAATCCACTTCCTCACAAGGTGCCTTTTTCTATAATCTGTTCCCGGTCGCAAAGGTTCAGCACACGTACTCCTGAGATGTCAGTGGTCCTGACCAAGGTTCGAGCTACTTTCCACGGAAGATCATTATTTACCCTTTCCACAAGTACACAACGGTGAGCTTGCCCAGCGTTTCGAGGAAGACTAACCGGAACAATCGTTTCCGATCTCGGCGGAAGAACAATCTTCTTGATGCTGTACACGTTCCCTGGTAACGCACCTTCCATAAAGAGTTCCTCCTGTCCACATTTCAAAACACCTTGCTTAACGTCGATCTCGCAACAATTATTCCTCATAAAGTCTAAGCCTAGGATGCAGTCGTCCATTATATCAGCCACGATGACATTATGCAGGTAGATCACGTTGCCTAGCTTCAACTCCATCTCCTTCTCTCCACGGACGGGTATACGCTGACCGGTGGCTGTTACCAAATTAATGCGTTCTAGGTTGTATGCGGAGTCCCCAAGGAACTGACTTATAAGTTGGGAACTAACAACCGTACGAGAGGCTCCAGTGTCTATGGTCAGTTTACACGGCATTCCGTTGACCTCGCCCTTGATGATTAGACTGTTCCCATCATGGGTTTGTGAGATCGAGATCCTTGGGGCTCTTTTAACATCAGCCAGCACCCGCCCCGCAGTTCTGGCTTTTACTCGTTTCCCTGCTGCTGCTGGGCGGTGCTGTTGGCCGCAATACCCTCCTGAGATCGTTCACCGTCCCTTTCTAGGGTTCGCTTAGGGCAGCTGGATCGAAGATGGCCCTTTTCCCCACAGCCATAGCACCTTGGGCTGTATCCTTTGTTGCGGTCGCGAACTGTAGCTGCTGCAACCTCCCTGACGCGATGGGAACGATGATCCTGCCGCACGGCTTCCACTTCCAGTGCATGGGCCAAGGCGCCCTTAAGCGTCTCATGGTGCCCGAGCCTCACAGCAGCTCTGACTTCCAGGTCGCGGATGCCGTCGATGAATGTCTGCACCAGGTTCCCTTCAATGAGCGCAGGTACAGACCGGTATGCTTTTCGCACCAGCTTCTCCACTTCTAGAGCCCACTGCTGCAGGTTTTCGTTGATGCGCTGCACACGATCTTTAAGCTGCGCACGAAAGACGTGTTCCAGGTGAGCGTCACCATATCTCGCCTCCAATACCTCAAGGAGTTGCTCATAAGTCACTTCCTCACCGAGAGCTTCCAGAACTGTTAAGGCCTGGTCGCGCAGGCCTAGTGTGAGAGCAGTCATGGCCTGACTTTTATTCCAGCCGTTCGCCTTCATAACAGCCTCGAACTGGATTTTGTAGGCTGACCAGGAAGAGGTACCGTCGAACGGTGGCACCTTGAACCCACGTAGCGAAGGTGTTGTAGCTACTACGGGAGCTGTAGCTCCATCTCCAAGTTTGGTTCGTCCAGTGATTTCTTCATGTCAGCCATTACGTTGTCAACCCGATTGTTTACTTGGTCGATTCGGGTTTCAGCTTTCTCGATTTGGGTTTCAGCTTCCGACAGGCGTTTGTCATGCTGAGCAACCCTATCCTTCACCTCCTTTATCTCCTTCCCGAAGGTAGCGTGAAGGTCCTTCATGAGGAGCATCTGTTCCTCCTGTCGGCGGGCCTGTTCCTCTTGTCCGCTCTGCAGCTGCTCTTTCCACTGACGGACCTGTTCCTCCTGTCGGCGAGCCTGCTCCTGCAGCATCACCATCAGGGCGCCTAAATCAGGTGCTGCAGATGCAGGAGCTACTGACGAACCGGCCTCCGTTGCCGGCGGCTGGCCCTCCGACGTCTGCGGCGTTGCACCACCAAATCTTCTCTGGTCCGTCTCATGCTGGCGTTGACTGCGGGTACGAACACCCTCCGTTTCCTCCTTAGGTAAAATCGGCATGAGTTTATCCCACTTCTGACACCAGTTGTTACGAGCTTGCGGTTCGTGACAATAAAAATTGCCGATAAAATTACCTAAATTAACACTTTAATTTACTTTACACAAATTAAAACTAAAAACACTAATAATTAAACACACTAATTCACTTAATTCCGCTCCGAAGCTTCGCTTCTGTCGCGGAGTTCAACTCTGCCCGATCGCATCTTGCAGCGCTTACTTATATAAATTAGCAAAATATCCAGAATGTTCAAGTAAACACGCGCAAGGTACCGAGAGTTCGAGTTTTAAACTTCAAGAAGTTTAGTTCTTTGGTTCGAGACTAGATGGCGCTAGTGCGCCGATTTTAGCGCGTAACAGTATGTATGTGAGCGCGTGTTCTTACAATAAGTTAAGTATGGTTTAGACCAGAGTTCCCCAAACTTTTTTGTGTCGTAGACCCCTGCCATATTTTTCCGTGTTGGGTAGACCCCCTACTTACCTGATATTGATTTCCTGTAAATTTCTAACTGTAGTGTTAAAAACTTAAAGTAAAAACACATGTTAATTTATACATTTACTAATTGAATTTAAATTAAAACTACTCAAAATAAAATTTTGTATCTGTTATGTAAAATATACGTAGCATTAAATAAACATAAAATAAACTATAAATAAAATAACATAAGCAATAAGTCAATATTTTTAGTGAGAAGGATGAACCTGATGCTTTAATAATAAATTATCGACATTTGGCGTCAATTTTGTAAGGGTTAATCTTAAATCTCCTCGGCTAATGATGTCCAGTCTGTTTCTTTTTTTCGTTAGGAGATTGGTAACAGCGCTGAACCCCCTTTTTACTAGGTATGACGATGGAAAGGAAATTAAAAATTTCCTCGCTATATTCCATAATACGGGATAAGTAACGGGTATGTTGTTTTGCAGCCAGAATTGCTGATATCCGTTTTTAAACTGAACCTTAAGTTCTTCGTTTGTACTTAGTTCAGTCAGTTCCTCTTGTATTATGACATTCGTTTCTTCTATGTCACCAAATGGATTAATTATCCACGATGGTATTACCATAGTCAAAATATCCTCAAACCTAGATTCAAAATCTGAATAGAGGGCATTTAAATGTTGAACGTAAGTTGAAACGTCGTCTTCCTGGCAGCTTGTCTGTGACAAATTGGGGAACTGAGAAAATTCGCCCCGTCCAATGTTTTGCTTCATTAGTTTAACTCTGGCAAGAAACGCTGATAAGATGGACTTTGTTTTAATCAAATTTGAACTGTCGCCTTGTAATTGCAAATTAACCATATTTTTTTGTAAACAAATCTGTTAAATAGACGATGTCTGTTTTCCTCTTCATTAAATTTTCTTTTAAAATTTTATCTTTAGTATCCAGAAATTCTAAAATAGTCTCAAAAAGTGCAAAAAATCTTGTCAAACATAGGCCTTTCGACAGCCAGCGTACTTCAGTGTAAAGGAATAATTGATGAAAGTGTTCCTCATTTTCTTCATACAACTGCGCAAATAACCGCGTATTCAACGCGTTGCTTCAGATTCGGTTTACTGCATCAATGACTAAATTAAGTGATTCATGCATTCTAACACTCAAATTTTTAGCAACTAAATGTTGTCGATGGATGACGCAATGTATTGCTAACACCCCTAACACATTTTGTTTTAAATAGCTTATAAATCCACGATAACGTCCAACCATGGCAGGTGCTCCATCTGTAGCTACTGATATTATATTTGATAAGGAGAGAATTGCTTTTTCAATGAAGTAATTCTTCAAAACATGAAATATTGATTCACCTTTAGTGTCGGTTATCAAAGTTCTTGCTAAGAGCAGTTCTTCGTAGATTTCTTGATTCATAATAAAACGAACATATGCCAATAATAATGCTGCATTATCAGATAAAGTTGACTCGTCCAGTTGTATAGAGAAATAGGTCGTTTGCAAATAGTTACATAAGAAGCTTTCAATATCAGAACTCATTTCATCAATACGTTTTCAACAGTATTGTTGCTTAAGGTTTTTAAAACCTCTTCTACGGCTGGCAAAATTAACTTCTCTCCGATAGTATGCGGTTTCCCGGATTTTGCTATAAGTAACGAAATATTGTAAGATGCCCGCAGACCATCATCATTTCTTTGTGACGTCGAAGCGAACATTCTGTCCAGTGTAGGTGTTTTCTGAAGTTTATCTTTGAGTGTTTGAAAGTATTTCAAATCTTTCTCTGTTTAATCAGGGTGGCATCTTCTCAGATGATCTTGCAGTTTACATAGTTTCATAGCATCATTGCCCAAAACTTTGTTGCATAAAAGGCACTTGTTTGTCCGGCAATGATGGAATGAAGCCAAATTTCAAATAATCGACACTGTACTGTCTACATTTCTTTTTAGATTCGGAAATAGCATCAGTCATCTGTGGGCAAAATTAAAGTATTTAAATAATACAGAAAATCCAGCAGCTGTATATTAAAAATATTTTTTGATTTTTCCGAAAACATTCCATAATTCGAACATCTTCTTGCAACAATTAGCTCGAATTACGGAGATTGCACTGTAATTATAATACCGATTGCTAAAACTTTCAAAAAGAAACTATTGAGGAGTACTCGTGTAATTTTGCATGATTGAATATTAAACTACTAATAAAAAAAATACATGATTGGCGTAATTTATCTATCTTTGCTAACTACGAGTACAAAACTAAAATTTAATAAAAATTAATGTACTTACTTTTCTGCAGCACTCTCAAACAAAATAACACTGACTCACTATAATTTGTGTGATATACTATCTGTTTATATTTTTTAAAATATTTTCTTAGCACTTTCCTTTTCAAGATTCAGGAAACGAATAAACGTATTTGTCCCACATTCGTATTTATAGAGTGACAAATTGAACAAGTCAGTGCAAGGTAGCGAAGCTTTTTTTGCGACCACAAAGCGAATACCAACATCCTACAACTTACACAATTCTATAAACATATATAATAAATTTTTTACTTCATAGGTACTTTTATAAATAATGTATATGTTTTGATATTATAAGATAGTATAATGTAAGTAAATAGGTGCTATCAGCGTATGTGTTGAGATCCACTATCGTGGACCCCCATTTTCATTTCATGAACCCCCAAATTTTTTTTCGCTGACGTAGACCCCTTGCAGGTTGTCATAGACCCAGTGGCGTAGCAAAGGGGGGGCAGCGGGGGCGGGCCGCACCGGGTGTCACCTTTTTGGGGGTGACACCCACCCGGTCTTTGCTTTAACCTTTAACAACCTTTAACACCTTTAACAACAATGTACAAACAAAAAATATCGCTAGCACAAAAATTTATTTTTCGGGGATTCCTCCACTAGCACTAGCTCAGCTCTATGTATAATTTGAGGATTCCCGCAAAAGAGCCCGACGCTGTCGTGGGGGATTCCCCGTCCCATACTCGCGATCTTTGACGTCTCAATTGCAACTGTTGTTCATGACGGTTTGCGTGTCCGTAGCTTCATGTGAGAGGAGTTTCAGTAAATTAAAATAAAAATAAAACTATTTGCGGGCAACAAGGACTCAATCGCGGCTTGGTAATCTTGGTATATTAGCCATCGAACACGAGGCAATACAAAATATAAATTTCGATGAAGTTATTGCTGAGTTTGCAGCTGTCAAAGTTAGAAAAAAGAAATTTTAATTGTATAAAAATTTCTTTTGTCTTAGTTGTTATTGTATTTTGTTATTTCTTCAATACTATAAATAATAAATCATCCATGTCCTTTATCATATAAAATTTATTGCTTTTTACTTTCGATGGGGTGACACCACCAACTTCCGCACCGGGTGCATCCCAAGGTAGCTACGCCACTGCATAGACCCCTAGGGGTCGATATAGACCACTTTGGAATCACTGATCTATAAATTTCGAATAAATTGTCGGTACGATATGCGCGACATCTAGAGCAAGTTAATTGTACTATGCCTACAACCTTCGCACAAGTGCAAACAATAAGTTGACAAAGTATTACCTCAATCTGATCAACGCTGTGGCATCGTATAAAATACGGACAAACAAACATTAATTTTTATATATTAGATATACATTTCCTGCATTTATATATTTTCACAGAATAAATAATATAGTTGGTATTTTAATCAACTGCATGTGACACCTACCTATTTATTACCTACAGCATTAACATTTAAACGAAATAATTGATGTTCCAGAAGTAAACAACGGAACTACCTTTTCTTAAACGTTTGCCAGCATATCGTTTGACCACATTATATTAAATCGGTTATCGATAATAAGAGCGTGGATCGATAATAAGGGAATCCCCGAGGGAAACGTTTACTCCCCAGTGTTACAGCTGACATAATATTTATAAGATATTATATTACGACTTACCCGCCCGATATTATGTACTTATTTAATTACTTATAGACAATATTAATAATAAATATAAACGACTATAACAGAAATAGGCCTAAAAACTAACGCAACCTTGGCATAAGTTAGATTTAAAAAAAAAAACAAAAAAATAGTGATACCATACCTAGGTGGCGGCAAATTAATGCGAATATTATTTCACTTTTTCAAATTGCATTGTGATGATGATTTGCTGTTTTAGCGATATAAAACTGGATTCATTTATTTGGATTGTTAGTTTTGATAAGTTTAGGTACTAATAAAAAACAGAATCTGTACTAGAATTTTAAAATTTAATCGTTGTCGACTGTTGTTGTCATAATTTTATGAAATTACAGTTACAGGGTTCTGTTAGAATACACCTAGTTATTACGAATCGATGGCTGCGTTTGGCAGATAAAAGCGCATTGCAAGCAAGCGCTTGTAAGTAAAATGGCGAAACTAAACAGTTTTCGGCCAGGACACGTTTGCTAACTTCAGTAGCGCTGACACAATCCGCCATTTTGCTTATTTCATTTGTTTGTTTTGAACATTGAGCTATTATGTACAACGTACTAGAGGCGACACTGCATTCAGCTACTGTGTTCTACTCAACTGCGGTGCATATACCGCACTTTAATCAGTCACTCGCTAGACGCTTGTAGCTCCTAAGACGAAATCTCGTGTTACGGAATATAGATTATTAAATTAATATGTTGAGATGCGACATTTTTGTGGGTGATATTATTATACACGTTTTTTTATATAAGTTATTAAGATTTGGCTAAATTTTTCATGTTTAAATCTGCTCATTATTCTTTTATTTTATTTTTAGGTTTCCATATCAAAGTCAAAGTGGTATAAATTCGTCCATTTTTAACTCTCGCGTGCCTAGCATGTATGAACGACTTTTATTCTAATTTAAATAAATATATTTGTAATTTAAATGTTATGTTAATAAGTTTTGTTAAACATACATTTGGTATGTTTTTTATATTTGACTTAGATACCTTTTAAAATATTCATATAAAATATCATTAAAATGTAATTGTGATATAATATTATGTAATATTATATTAAATAAGCAAATATAATATAAAAAATAAATGACAAAATTTAAATATTGTTCTCGATATAATTTAACTATTTAACAATATAATCTACTATTACCTACGGATCATTCTACCTATGTTTATTCTATGATAAAAAAACAACCGCGCGAACACAGAGTAGCGCACGTGTTTTGTTTGAGATAGCTGTTCCAGTACGTATATAAGTACATATTACTTCAATGGTTTTGAAGTAGAGTTTATAAGTTATTTTGTGCAATATTAGTATCACGTAATAATTATAATGACATGAATAAACATATTAAACATGTTATTAAAATTCATGATTGGTAAGTTTTTAATATGAATACTTTACAAACATATTTAAGTGTGGTTTTACAGTGACGCTTTCCCCCCTCCAGCCATCGCCCCATTAGCCTCCTCAAGGCAATGGGCAAGCTCTTCGAAAGAGTCATCCAAGCGCGTATGAGGCGCTATCTGTTTCCCACAGACGGCGACCCTCTTATCATTCCCCATCAATTCGGTTTCCGAGCCAAACACTCATGTCCCCAACAAGTTCACCGCATTGTGGAATATATCCTCAGCGGTTTCTATCCTCGTCGTCATAAGACCATCGCGGTCTTTTTCGATATAGCTAAAGCTTTCGATAGAGTCTAGCACACAGGCCTCATCTACAAGCTATACAAAATAGGTCTCCCCGATCGTCTAGTTCGTCTCGTGGCCTCCTATTTAAAACATCGTACCTTTCGTTTTAGACACGAAGGCACGCTTTCTTCACAGCGAACTATCAAGGCTGGTGTCCCTCAGGGCTCAGTACTTGCTCCTCTGCTGTACATCCTGTTCACCAACGACATTCCCATCCCGTCGAAAGGTGTTCAACTCTCCCTCTTCGCAGACGACACTGCCATCTACTGCAAAGGTGTCTCACTACCCTTCATACGGAACAAGATCCAAAAGTCAGTTGATGACCTAGGAGCTTGGTTCAAAAAATGGCGCATCGATGTGAACCCGGAGAAGAGCTCCGCCGTTCACTTCGATTATAAACGACGCCGTCTCAAAAACACTCCACCAATACGTATGCTAGGGACCCCTGTCCCCTGGCATACGACCGCCAAATATTTAGGTGTCACTCTAGACACAGGGCTTACTTTCAGGCCCCACGTCAAAAGAGTAACCCGTCACGCACGGTTTTATCTGAGTAGGCTCAACAGTATGTTGGGCCGACACAGTAAAATGTCCCTTCGAAACAAGCGTACCCTTTACAAGGTCTGTATACGACCAGTCATGTCCTACGCGGGCCCCGTCTTTGCCCACGCAAACCCTAACATTATAAATGAACTCCAAATAGTTCAGAACCTCTTCTGCCGTCGAGCTGCGAACGCACCTTGGTACGTCCGTAATGCCGACCTTCATCGGGACTTAGAGCTCCCAACAATTCAACAATTCCTTAAAAAACTCTCTGAGAACTTCTTCAAAGTCTCAGAGTCGCACCCAAATCAATTAATTCGTGAGGCAGCTTCTTATGCAGCCCCACCGCCCTCTCGCTATCGTGTCCGCAGGCCGAGAAACTCTCTCTCGGACCCGCCTAATAAACTGTCAAACGACCTGAACTGTCTCCTGGCGGCTCAGGCCAACTCTAATTAAACTAAATTATTGTATTAACCAACTTTAATTTGCCTTCGTAGGCACTCCCTCAGCGGCTCTTAGCCGCCTGCGCCCTCTTTTCCCAAAAGAGGGTCGCTCATGATAAGGCACAATAGAGCTTAATCAGCCGGTTGCCTGTCCCCAAAGGCGGTTTTTAGAGGGTATCACTTAGGGTCCCCGGTAGGACAGTGAGCCCCTCATAACCACGATAGACCGGCTATCGTGGTATGCGTAATGCATTTTCCGCCTCCCTACGTATAGGGTAGCCCTTTAAATGCTTCGGGCGCAAAAAAAAAAAAAGTGTCGCTTTCGCCAGCGCGGTTGGTAAGCGTCGCGGGCCACGAGCGTTGCGTCTCTTGCATAGTTACATAGTGGAACCAAAACGCGCGGATGGCTCGCGCTGGCGGCATTCAGCCGCGCGTTTCAACAGTATACGAAACCGCGCGACTCTAAGCTCGTTTTATAGTTTCGAGCGGGTCATCCGCGCATTTACGGGCCGCGCTTACCAACCGCGCTGGCGGAAGCGTCACTGTAAAACCACACTAAATTAGGTTAGGTTCCCCGGTTAAAGCTAACTTCGTGTCCTAGAGGAAAATAGCTACTTACGATTTGACAGCGCTTACCGCTTACTATTGCCATTTTGCTTACAAGCGCTTGCTAGCGCTTTTTTCTGCCAAACGCAGCCGATGTGAATGTCGTTGGTCTTTTCTCTACACTGTTTCACAATTGACCAATTGTGCCCAATAGTGCTTCTTTCATCACTTGTGCAAAAGGTAGTAAGAAGAAGTCGAGAAAAGTAACATTATACAATACAAAAAAAGGGTATGTAGAGTCAAAAAAATTGTATAATACCTTTAAAGAGAATAATCCGAAATTAATAAGATTTAATCACAGGCGTATGATTGTATTCCATATTTTATAAACTCGTAATATCCTAACGAGATTTACAAAATTGTGTTCTTTCGACTATTATCGTTATACAACTATTGCCCGCGACCTTGTTCATAGTCTAAAAGCTGGAGCTTGATTATTATTGTTGATCTAGCTAAAGATGGAAAAGCTTAGCTTAAAGTAATACATACGTCCCACTGCTTGACGCACGCCTCCTCTTCATTTCTGAGAGTTTTAGGGCAAAAAAGGCAGTCGCCTTTCAAATCGTAATATTATTATTACGATTTCTGTGGTAGCCGCGCTGTTTCAATGCGTATTGTCAGACTTCACAGGTCCTCTATTAAATATTTTTCAGGCATGTAGATTTCCTTATGATTTATGATGATCAAGTACAAGCACTTAAAGTTGCAACCAATAATTTCATTGATAATGAAGCGAACCGAACTCCATGTGATAAAGAGGCATAGTTTGTAACAACGGTATATACGTATATATATCAACGTAAATATGTTTACACGGCGTTATTTTTTCGGACCCCCAACTGGGCCTCTTGTGGTGTCTTTTCTGTTTTTCACGATCACAATACATATGTAAAGATATCTCGTTCATTATTTATTTATAAAGGGTTTTTGTTTTGCTACCACTTACCGATGCAACACCTCCCTCTTCTAGAAGCGCACGTTCCTGTGATGGTCCCGTTAAGATTATTGCATTCTCTGCGCGCCAAGCAAGTACCATTCATAGTGTTAGCACTCGAGCAATCAGTGTTTGCGAAGCGAACTATGCTTACGAAAGGGAACACTGAAAAGTAGGTACATGCTTTGTAAATTTATTGCATTATCATGATAAATGAAAAAATTATTATTTATACAGCTGAGGTGGTATGTACAGATTATAATATACAATTAATGATGAAATGAAAATAGGTACAATAATCTATGATCTTATCACATCAATCAATAAAAAATAAAAATATAAATTTTTTCGCAACCTTCCGCTAAATAAATACAATGATGTGTCTTACCTGGATTGAAGAGCACCTCCCGCTCTCCCTCAATTGCATGCACTAACTCCGTGGGGTTGCGAAAAAATTTATATTTTTATTTTTTATTATAATGGATATCCGCAAAGTAACGCCTGATTCTATTAATTACATCAATCAAGCTGGAGTGTATAAATTAGGGTGTATACTATCGTGTTTTGTGGACCTCACCACATGTCTCTGTCGTGAGGGCCTGCTACGATTTTCTTTTCATACATAGCTTTCATAACTTGATACTGGGTCGACCATCGACTTCCGATTAATAGGTTACGTAAGCTTTTTTTTATTAAGGAATAAAGTTCGGCGAGCCTTCCAGTAATCGAGAAGTGGTGGTAATAAAGGGATATCATCTTAGAGAAAAAAAGTCCATATCTAGAGGTGGACTAATAAAAATTACGTAATTCAGTTTTACGATAAAAATCCGATTTCATATTTGTGTTTCTGTTTGAAGTCAAATTTAGATTAAATGAGTTTGGTAGCAGATTGTTTCATTCAAAAATTATTAGTTATGTATAACGTAGTTTAGTAAGTTTTCTTTTGTGAATATCCGGGCGTTTAGACTCAAAGCAACACGGTTATTAAAGTAAAAAAAAAAAATGAACAACACGGATTGATCATCAGTCTAGTGAGAATACTGGGTCTTAATCAATAAACAATTGTACTGTCATTCCGACGTCCGTAAGTGTGTGTAAACTGAATTCTTTACATACTTAGAAATATTTACCTATGAAATTACCGTTTTGTTGAAGTGGCCACTTGAATAATTTTTATATTTAAGTTATGTTATTTATCTTTTAAAATCTATAATTTAGGTATTTGTTTGTTTGGTCTTTGACTTTTCTGCAATCTTGTAGTTTTTATAATCATGGTTTCTAAGAAAATTTGTGTTTTTTTTTTGTTTAATTTGAGTTCCGACTAGGAAACACTTAACACTACTAACGAAGAAATAGTGTGTTATTGGTTCTATCACTTTTTTTTTTGAAGAAGGAACGATTTGATTTTGTATAAGCTGATTCGTTCGAATTATAGCTGGTCTAGCATAGTTTTTAGATGTAATTTGTAGGTGTAAGAAGATTGCTTGAATCAAATGTGTGTGTAAAATAAAGTGGCATGACTAATAGGTACCTCACGAATCACGGACTAAGTGACGTAAAGCGGAAGGCCCTCATTGTATCATATTGCTGAATCGGTATAGAAAGTTGGGAATTTCCGACGACAAGGAGTAGATCTTATACGATAATCGCAAGCGTTGGTTAAAAATACAATGGTCTAACCATCCAGGTGAAGAAGTCTACAGTGGGAGTTTGGTGATCTTTTGTTGATGTTATTCACTATATGTAGCTTCTTGCCTTCTAGTGCCATAGTTGCTTTCTTTTATAGTATTGGGCATTTATTCCGCAGGTTGCGTTTGGTTAAGAACATAGAGATTTGATTTGTGAACATGGACTTCCAGAACTTTAGATAGGTTTTATTTATAGCATTGGGTGACAAAAGAGCACACAGTCCACCTGATGGTAAGTGGATGATGTTGTACATAGATATCCACATTTATCCTCAATTAAGAATCAAAATGCGAGTGTGTTGTCACCTCGGAGGACTAAGATGGAATGCCTCGTTTCCAGTAAAAAGGGTCTCCGGTTCTCTACAATCACCATGCGAAACACAGCAGCATTACACTGCTATTTTACGCTGGTATTCTGTGAGAGTGTGGTCCTACCCCGGTCGAACCGACCCATTCATGCTATAACAATAATATAGCTGCAGCGTGGCTATACCACGTAAAATGTGTCTGTCTGTTATTGTTCAGAATTGAAAATAATGGTGGATGGAGAAAGGAATTCTGGCACTCAACCAAGATTGGTGAACTACTCTTCGCAATTGCTTCTTTATAATAGCGTCCGGTTACATACTGCACAACAGACGTTAACGAAAATAGCAGAGAAAAATCTAGAGACCCTTCGTTTTCTATATATTATTCTCTAGGCAGAAGGCAGACATCACTTTTAGAGCATTAAAGAAAGCCTTTAAAGAGATTTTTATGTAGCAGACTTCTATATCATCAACAAACTGCACAAAAGTATCAAATTTTTTACAGGTTAGCGTTACTTTAAAGATTATAGATGATATCAGCAACTCAGTAAAGTTTTATTATCGTACAACATTAAAAAAAAACTGTTAGTCGTAAGACTGTACAATAAAAGTGAAAAACTTCATAAAAATATTTTGTTACAAAATATTTTTTATGAAGTATTTTTAACGTTTTAATGTAAGTAAATGTAGTAATAACGATTTCATTTATTGCGCTGTTTTACACGAAAAATAGTGATTATTTAATTGTACTATGCCTATAACCTTCTTGCAAGTGCAAGCAAAAAGTTGACAAAGTTTTATCCGCAATCTAATGAACGGTATGACAGCTTATAAAAAACGAATAAACAAACATTAATTTTTATGTAATAAATTAGATAATATAGTATTTATCTTACTTAAAAAGTTACTTTTTAATTTTGTAATAAGAACAAAATTAACTATTTCGGAAAACGTTTTGAACTGGTAATGACCGAGTTTTCATTTATTATATGTGATAGAATAATAGTATATGAATTTTAATAGCTTGCATATATATATATATATAGGTTTTAACCTTTATAGGTTATATAATACTAATATTATATATATATATTATATATATATATAATCTATATATATATATATATATATATATATATATATATATATATATATAGGATCATATATGAACTTATATATAGGTGGGTCGGCAAAATTTCACATTATACAAAGTTCTGGAAGTGGGTGCAAACTGACTTCTAAAATTCCATTACATCATAATATATAGGTGTTACATACAGGTCAAGCGAATATGAAGCGTGTAAAAAGGTATGAAAACAACGTCGCAGAATTCAGTCGCTATTGCTCGTATTGATTAGTAGAAAGTAATTTTGTTTTTGTAAAATTGTGTTTTTAATGCTACTAGCTACAGTAACTATTTTATCTATTTACGGAGGAGTTCGCAAATGTGCATTTAAATTATCGCTGTTATAAACGGTGTTCCAGAAAATATTTAAGCTATTTAAAAATATTTGGGTAAAATTAACAAAAATATGATTATACGAGTATAATAGGTGTATACGTTTTAATCACAAGTTTATAAAATGTTTTAAGTGAAACTTAATTGGTATGTTTGAAAATATTAGTAATTATTAAAGTGTAAACAATATACTGCACTGTTTCTACTTACGTATTTTTCCCTTTCTGTCCGTTACCTCTTCCAAATCGACATCAAATTCTTTATCATCAATATTTTCTTCATAAACTGCGAACGCTGCGATGGTTACAAAAGATGCAGCCATTATAATAAAAAAAACATTATTTCCCATTTTTATATTGTGTGATATTTTTTTATTATATCAGAAGCTTTTAGTATACAATTCATTAACTTGTTACAGTGACTCGTTCCAATAAAATTGGTCATTACACGAATGAAGTTTGCTTTAGTCTTTCACTATGCTGTACGAAATGAGAGTGGACATAAGTTCCATGTATATATAAAGTGGCTGATAACGGTTGATTGTTTGTGCAAAGTGTTAGGGATGTTACCGTTTTTCGTTTAGCGAGTGCTTGCCAAACTAGAATATTAAAACGATGTTAGATGACGTTTCACGACGGCATGCGCAAAGCTATACTTTTTTGGAGTATTTGTTGATTAAATTGTCGTTTTTAGGTTTCCATACCTAAAAAGGAAGAAATGGAAATCTTGATATGGAATCACTTTGCAGCCGGTTCGTCTGACTTTTTAAGTTCCCTTGTAGATGTTAAAAATTCAAGCTTCTAAGTCACGTAATCAAAAGACAACGGACAATTATGTTCTGTGGTTTTGATAAGTGAGCTTGTACTCTCAAATCACAAAGTTTGGCAAGAAACAAAGCTTTACTTACACAGCAAGAGTAAAGGAAAAAAATTAAAACCTTTAATTTGTTTTTGTAACCTAGCGCTCTACGCCTGCTTTCCACCGGTGATGTTTTTATTCTACAGCGGCGCCACCTACCGGGTCCAACTTTGCCTATAACCTTCGCGAAAGTGCAAGCTATATGTTGACAGTTTTACCACAGTCTGATGAACGGTATGGCGGCGCATAAAATACTAACAAACAAACATAATTTTTATATATGTATTATATATGAAGCAAATAACATTTTTTTGCGATCACGAAGACACATTTGAAGTTTAAGCAATGACTATCACGGTAGAGGATGTATGGAATAACATGTTTTTTGATGTAAGTTCGCAATTGCAAGTCCGACTTAAGTTTTCGTTAGAGCAATATGCAGTGCCCACCTTAATTACAATTTCCGGGATTGATGAACACTCTACATACATAATTAAGTTTATTACAGAACCCTTGGTACGCGAGTATTATTTGCACTTGTCTGATTTTTAGCTAACTGCAGCAAGGATAAATGTAACACATAAAGCAGTCTATCTCACAGATCATGTCATATTTTAAATGCAACTTTATATTCCATGTTTCTTAGGTTAGGTTTACCAACAGCGTGTTGACTGATGATGGGTTGACGGAATACTCTAATGCCACGACGGCTTAACAGCACTCACACTGCCAGAGATGACATAAAATTCTTATTTGTATTGAAAATTCTTAATTATGTTTTGGTCCTTTATTTTAATATTATTGTTAATAGTTTATGGAATTACTTAAGTCCAAAGCCCTAGTTTGGACGCTCACTTTGGCGGCCTCTCAATTCAGGCGTAGATACCTCGTTTAGAAACGGGTGGGCATCAGAGACGACAGAACTGAGTAAATGGTGCAAATATGATTGAGTCTGTGAGAAATCACTGTAATATATTTGTGTCATTTACTACGAGTATAAAGGCTATCGGTCCGTAGAGTCCACGCGCGGTTAAATTTGTGTAATTTCATTATTAAAGTACATACATATATAACATCTTTGCTGTATTCGATTTGTCCGATCAATTTTTAAAATAATAAAAAAAACTGAATACTTAACTATAAATGTTCGCAGCCCTAATCTACTACTCTATCTTAACCTACTGTCACTAATATTACTTGAGGAGCTATCGAATTATTTGAAAAACTCAAAGAAATCATGTCATAAATAAATAAATGAATAAACAGTCATTTTAATTATTATTCGGACTATTATTGTTTATTTTTATTATTATTATTTCAGGAGAAATAAAAAAATCACCTTACAGTGTACTTTTGTGTACACACCACACCACAACGCCGCCATTTCATCAATGGCTCTCGGACAATATTGCTTTGAAAATTACAAATATCATTGAAAAACCCTCGCTCCAAGCCTATCGTACGATCGTTTTTAAATAGAACATTCTAAAGAAACGTGTGTGTTCAATCTCGTCGTGCGAAGTTATCGTTTGCTCATACGATCGTTGCTAATTAGGATGCCTTAAATGTTCATAAGCACGTGAAACCCAACAATGCTTAAGATGTAATAAAGACCTAAGTAATAACTAAAAAAAAGACTAAGTAATATCCCATTATTACCCACATTTTCCTCTTTCATATATGATATTATCTCATTAAAAACTGCTTATATTACTCTAGCACCGTGTAGTGGTGGTGTAAGAATATCCGCTTGCCTGATCGCTTATACCATCCTGTGGGCATTGTAACAGGCAACACAGGGAAACTAATCTGGAGTTGGCCAGGAGCGCTTTCCTAATAACGACTAAAAACTGCGGTTGCCAATCCGCTCGCCAAGCTTGGCAACTATGTCAAATATTCAAACCCCTATGTGGCAATCTATATGAAAGGCCTATGTTCAGCAGTGGACTTTAATAGATTTTAACTGTAACGGTAATATCACTCTAAATCCTAATAAGGATTATAATATTGTTACGAGCTTGAGGTTCGTGACAATAAAATATTGCCGATAAAATTACCTAAATTAACACTTTAATTTACTTTACACAAATTAAAACTTAAAACACTAATAATTAAACACACTAATTCGCTTTATTCCGCTCTGAAGCTTCGCTTGTCTCGCCAAATCAACACTGCCCCGATTGCATCTTGCAGCGCCTATTTATATAAATTAGCAAAGAAATATCCAGAATGTTCAAGTAAACACGCGCAAGGTACCGAGCGTTCGAGTTTCGACTAGGCGCTGTCGGTTGAAAGATTTGTGATGTCATTTTCTGCAAAGCTCCCCGCGCTCTCGTTCCTGACACTAGATGGCGCTAGTGTATGACGTTGAATTATTCACGCAACACTGCCCCCTCCTAAGACATGCTCGTCCCGAGCATTATCGGTCCCATAATAACGCGCCAATCGATCCACATGGACGATCTTAGGAGTCCCTCTTGCGCCTTTCTGTATCCGGTAGGTCACATCGTTGATCCTGGTTACAATCCGGTACGGGGCGTCCCATTTAGCTTGAAGCTTAGGAGATTTCCCTTTGCTGCGGACTGGATTGTGCAACCACACTAATGAACCTTCGTTGAACCCTTTATTGTTCATTTTGCGGTCGTACCGGGTTTTCATTTTCTCAGACATTTGCTGGCCCGATTGTCTGACGTGCTCATAAATGTCATTCATTTTGTTCCGCAAGTCATTTGCATAATCGGTTATACTGCGTGGGGCATCAGGTGGTATCCCGGTGATCAGGTCTGCGGGCAGCCGTAATTCTCTTCCAAAGTTTGCGAAAGCTGGTGTCACTGCTGTACTTTCGTGAACAGCGCTTCGATATGACAACAAAAACGGTTGTATGTGCTTGTCCCAATCTCGTTGCCGATTGTCTACAACTTTTGCTAGGTACCTCTCCAACGTCTGATTAAATCGTTCCACCATTCCATCAGATTGCGGGTGATAAGAAGTCGTTCTTGTTTTATGAGTACCCATAACTCGGCAAGTTTCCTGGAATATTTGAGACTCAAAATTCCTTCCTTGATCGCTGTGAATCTCTAAAGGTACTCCAAAACGACAGAAGACTTCATGAACTAGTTTATCTGCAACTGTTGAAGCTTCTTGATTTGGAATGGCGAAAACTTCTGGCCACTTTGTGAAGTAATCCATCACAACCATGAAATACTTGTTACCGCTTTCACTCTCCGGAAACGGCCCCGCCACGTCAATGGCTATTCTCTCCCATGGTGCACCAACGTTGTACAACTTCAATGCACCTCTACTACGAGTCTGAGGTCCCTTTACAGCCGCACAACTTGTACATTTGCGACACCAGTCCTCGACATCGTTTCGACAGTGGACCCAATAAAACCGTTCTCGGATCTTCAGTAGAGTTCGTTTAACTCCCAGATGGCCTCCGGAACAATCATTATGGTACAGCTGTAGAACATCCGGTACTTTAGCTTTAGGGACAACCATTTGCAAATGACAGCTGTCTCCCCTAACATTTTCCCATTTACGGCACAGAACTCCATCCTGAAGCAGCAAGCTGTCCCACTGGGCCCAATAGCTTTTAGTGGTCGAACTCATTGCTGAGACGTCGCTCCACTTAGGCTTGGGAGCACTGGCCTTTATCCATTCCAGAATCGGCTTGATGTCCGGATCTTCCTGCTGTGCATGTTGTAAGCTGTCCTTCCATTAGTTGCTGAGGTGGTCCGTCCTGAGCATCCTCACGGATACCTCTTCCTTACTCTCTTGCCTAGTACAATGGTTGCAATCTTCAGGACAAGGTCTTCTTGACAATGCATCTGCGTTGCCGTGAGATTTTCCGCTGCGATGTTCGATCTCAAAGTCGTATTCCTGCAGTAGTTCAATCCACCTCGCAACTTGTCCTTCAGGATTTTTAAACTGCAATAGCCATTTTAGTGCAGCATGGTCAGTTCGTAAGTGAAATTTTCGTCCCAGAAGATATTTGCTAAAATGCTGCAACGACTTTACCACAGCGAGCAATTCGCGTCTTGTGACACAATAGTTCCTTTCCGGTTTTGACAACGACTTGCTGAAGTACGCTATCACGACCTCTTGGTCACCATTCCGTTGTGACAACACACCGCCAAGTCCTATATCACTTGCGTCTGTGTCAACTATAAATTCTTTGCTTGCATCAGGGTATCCCAAAATAGGTGTTTTGCACAGACGGTCCTTGAGCTCCTGGAATGCGATACTGCAACTTTCATCCCAGTAGAAATGTCGCCTCTCCTCAGTTAGCTTGTGCAGAGGTTTGGCTATATCTGCAAAGTTCTTCACAAATCGCCGGTAATAGGAGCACAAACCCAAAAATGCTCTAACCTGCGTCTTGTCTCTTGGAACCGGCCAATCCTTGACAGCGGCGATTTTCTCTGGATCTATGCGGATACCTTCTTCCGATACCACAAACCCCAAAAAGTTAACTTGCCGTTGGAATAGGGAACATTTCATCGGGCTCAACTTGAGGTTGGCACTCTGAATCTTCATGAGCACGCGTTCCAGGTTTTGAAGGTGTTCCTCAAACGTACGGCCTACGATGATGATGTCATCCAAGTAGACCAGACAGGCATCGCCAATTAGCCCGGTAAGTACAAGTTCCATCAGCCTTTCAAACGTTGCTGGAGCATTGCACAACCCAAACGGCATTACTTTAAATTGCCACAGACCCTTTCCCGTCGAGAACGCAGTTTTCTCCTTGTCCTTAGTGTCAATTTCAACTTGCCAGTAGCCACTTTTTAGATCCAGCGTGCTAAACCACTTTACTCCTGTAAGCATGTCCAGCGTGTCATCAATTCTTGGCAAGGGATAGCTGTCCTTCTTCGTAACGTCGTTCAGACGGCGGTAGTCAACACAAAACCGCATGCTGCCATCCTTCTTCTTCACCAGCACCACTGGTGAACACCATGGACTAGAGGAAGGTTCAATAACACCATCCTTCACCATTCCTTCAATCATGGTTTCCACTTCCTTTTCACGTGCTACCGGCAATCTTCTTGGCCGCTGACGGATAGGCAATTCTTCTCCTGTGTTTATTTTGTGTTGAATTAAGCCAGTCTTTCCTATGTCAGCATCGTTTGATGAGAATACATCGGCGTACTTGAGTAACAACTTCTTCGTCTTGACCAATTCGTTCGGGGAGAGAACACTGCGACAGTCTTCCAAAAGTGTGGTCACTCTCGTTTCTGCATCCTTGCTGGGGGTCCCACTCGATATATATTGGCACCGACGTAACCAATCCATTTCCTCACAAGTACCAATCAGTGTGCCTTTTTCTATAATCTGTTCCCGGTCGCAAAGGTTCAGCACACGTACTCCTGAGATGTCAGTGGTCCTGACCAAGGTTCGAGCTACTTTCCATGGAAGGTCATTGTTTACCCTTTCCACAAGTACACAACGGTGAGCTTGCCCAGCGTTTCGAGGAAGACTAACCGGAACAATCGTTTCCGATCTCGGCGGAAGAACAATCTTCTTGATGCTGTACACGTTCCCTGGTAACGCACCTTCCATAAAGAGTTCCTCCTGTCCACATTTCAAAACACCTTGCTTAACGTCGATCTCGCAACAATTATTCCTCATAAAGTCTAGGCCTAGGATGCAGTCGTCCATTATATCAGCCACGATGACATTATGCAGCTAGATCACGTTGCCTAGCTTCAACTCCATCTCCTTCTCTCCACGGACGGGTATACGCTGACCGGTGGCTGTTACCAAATTAATGCGTTCTCGGTTGTAATCGGAGTCCCCATGGAACTGACTTATAAGTTGGGAACTAACAACCGTACGAGAGGCTCCAGTGTCTATGGTCAGTTTACACGGCATTCCGTTGACCTCGCCCTTGATGATTAGACTGTTCCCATCATGGGTTTGTGAGATCGAGATCCTTGGGGCTCTTTTAACATCAGCCAGCACCCGCCCCGCAGTTCTGGCTTTTACTCGTTTCCCTGCTGCTGCTGGGCGGTGCTGTTGGCCGCACTACCCTCCTGAGATCGTTCACCTTCCCTTTCTAGGGTTCGCTTAGAGCAGCTGGATCGAAGATGGCCCTTTTCCCCACAGCCATAGCACCTTGGGCTGTATCCTTTGTTGCGGTCGCGAACTGTAGCTGCTGCAACCTCCCTGACGCGATGCCCGAGCCTCACAGCAGCTCTGACTTCCAGGTCGCAGATGCCGTCGATGAATGTCTGCACCAGGTTCCCTTCAATGAGCGCAGGTACAGACCGGTATGCTTATCGCACCAGCTTCTTCACTTCTAGAGCCCACTGCTACAGGTTTTCGTTGATGCGCTGCACACGATCTTTAAGCTGCGCACGAAAGACGTGTTCCAGGTGAGCCTCGCCATATCTCGCCTCCAATGCCTCAAGGATTTGCTCATAAGTCACTTCCTCACCGAGAGCTTCCAGAACTGTTAAGGCCTGGTCACTCAGGCCTAGTGTGAGAGCAGTCATGGCCTGATTTTTATTCCAGCCGTTCGCCTTCATAGCAGCTTCGAACTGGATTTTGTAGGCTGACCAGGAAGAGGTACCGTCGAACGGTGGCACCTTGAACCCACGTAGCGAAGGTGTTGTAGCTACTACGGGAGTTGTAGCTCCATGTCCAACTTTGAGTTCGTCCAGTGATTTCTTCATGTCAGCCATTACGTTGTCAACCCGATTGTTTACTTGGTCGATTCGGGTTTCAGCTTTCTCAATTCGGCTTTCAGCTTTCGCGATTTGGGTTTCAGCTTCCGACAGGCGGTTGTCATGCTGAGCAACCCTATCCTTCACCTCCTTTATCTCCTTCCCGAAGGTAGCGTGAAGGTCCTTCATGAGGAGCATCTGTTCCTCCTGTCGGCGGGCCTGTTCCGCTTGTCCACTCTGCAGCTGTTCTTTCAACTGACGGACCTGTTCCTCCTGTCCGCTCTGCAGCTGTTCTTTCAACTGACGGACCTGTTCCTCCTGTCGGCGAGTCTGCTCCTGCAGCATCACCATCAGAGCACCTAAGTCAGGTGCTGCAGATGACCCTGCACGGTGGCTGGCCTTCCGACGTCTGCGGCGTTGCACCACCAAATCTCCTCTGGTCCGTCTCCTGCTGGCGTTGACTTCGGGTACGGACACCCTCCGATTCCTCCTTTGGTAAAATCGGCATGATTTTATCCCACTTCTGACACCAATTGTTACGAGCTGCAGCTTGAGGTTCGTGACAATAAAAATTGCCGATAAAATTACCTAAATTAACACTTTAATTTACTTTACACAAATTAAAACTTAAAACACTAATAATTAAACACACTAATTCGCTTTATTCCGCTCCGAAGCTTCGCTTGTCTCGCCAAATCAACACTGCCCCGATCGCATCTGGCAGCGCCTATTTATATAAATTAGCGAAGAAATATCCAGAATGTTCAAGTAAACACGCGCAAGGTACCGAGCGTTCGAGTTTCGACTAGGCGCTGTCGGTTAAAAGATTTGTGATGTCATTTTCTGCAAAGCTCCCCTCGCTCTCGTTCCTGACACTAGATGGCGCTAGTGTATGACGTTGACTTATTCACGCAACAATATTTAAACGAGTGGGAAATATAAGCAATATGCCGAGTAGTTAAACAGTTTGCACGAAATTGCACAGTAAAACGCTTTCAAATTCAAAATCGTTTAAACGGAGGTTTTGGAGACAAGCTTTCCTTCATAGCGAGAGGTCTATTTACCTACCGGCCTGCCATCTTCGATTAAGGATCTTTGCCCCCCGAAGACTGAAATAGGATGTGTTGTTATCAGTAAAATCCTAACAGTCCCTCTCCGTTTGAGTTAAAGCATTTGTGTTGCAGCTGGTTTAATATGCAGCAAGGTTTTACAAAGTTTTAGAAATCAAAATTTTGCCATGTCGTGGCATAGCGTGGCAAGGTACTCTTCGATATGCCGAAGGATCCTGTGGCATCTCGCGGCATGCCTAAGGATCCTGTGGCTTCCCGCGTGACGTGCAGCAGCATGCATGCGCGTCACGCGAGATGTTTCTGTTTATTCGTGTCGAAATAAAGGAACGTCGGTGCTAACTTCATTAAAATAGGGTCGAAAATTTTTTGTCAACGAAAAATCTTTTGACACGCCGTGCCATGCCGTGCCGTCTGAAAGCGAAGGCTCCATGTCGACTCCGATTGCTCACGTTCTCAGAAATTGAAAGCTTAGGTGATGATTAGGTTGCTGACTAAGCTGATTTATTTATAAAAAAAATTAAGTTTGTTTAATATACAAAATTGCTTTATTTAAAAAAAATATTAGGGAATGAGAAAAGCACTTTGGTAAACTTTTGGAAAAACAGTTTGTTAAACCTGTTTTTATTTTCTTCAATATTTCGTGTTGGATTGATATATTAGTTTTATTTTGTTGAATTATATAATATTTTACAGTTAATCCTTACATTGGAAAATTGCGTGGTATGAATTATGGTAAATAAAACATAAAACAAGATGTGACTAAATTTATTTTGTTCTGAAGTGTGAAATTTGCAGTAACATGTTTTACAGGCATAAATTGTAAGTTTAAGGCCAAAGTAACTCCAACATTGTCATCTAAGAGGTAAAAGCTGTAATATTCAGTTTATGTTATATTCCCTTTAAATAAATTTTATTTGAGTATTAAAAATCGGCCTCAAGTGAAATAGCGTATGCAGGAGTGTGATTGATCCGGGTAACTGGAATGTTTAACGTGTTCAATACTTTGTAAATAGAAAACCATATCCGTTCGTCAATATCTATTGAATATTGATTAGAGATAGATAAATTCGGTGAACTCCTGGATTCTTTATTTATTGCATAAATACATTAATGGTACTGTGATTAGTAAAAAAAGTTAAGATTAGGTTATAACTTCATATTTACTTTAAAAAAGTAGTTTTAAGCGAAATTGTTTGAATATAGTTACTGATACTAAAATCAATGAACGTAACCAAAACACTTTATTTTATCCTATAAATGTTCTCATACATAAAATTCTGCAAAGGAATGTATGTGAATTTGCCCCTTTATTAGGCTTGTTTGACATTCGGAAAGATAAATCAATTTTCCGTTACTGGTACGTATTTTATTTCCTTAGTCATTTTATAGATTTATATTCTAGCTTTAAGCCTCAGAATAAATATTTACAATTCATTGAATATCGGTGATACACAGCCCAGATGGCATAAGTTATTTCACTGACAAATAGGCCTTTTAGACGTTTAAATAGGCTTTTTAGATGATTTCGCTTATTGCGTTGTTGAGTAGTATGGCACCGAAACTTACGATTGCAAAAATATTTATTATCGAACACATGTCAATAGTGTACAGATGCGTTATATATATTCATTAACGGTTTGTAGAAGCTGTAAATAGTAGTATCTTTAGCATATTACGTATAAATAATAACTGAGTATATGTGAAAGAAAACGACTGCAAATATTTATTGACAATAAATAGGCAAGCTGTTTTTCGATATTATGATAGTGTTTAGGTGTCAAGTAAACATTAATGTTAGTTAATCACACATCTGGCAACTCTTATAATAACATTAAACATTATAAATTAAATCCATAGCTACCTCACGCATTTATGTATCAACTTTTTATATTCAACTTTACAAAAATGTATAAAATAAAAAGAATTTAAAAACTTGTCATTGGTAATAAATTATCTTGTGACTTAGTCAACGCATAAAACTAGACGCCTTAAAATTACATAACCTAACTAGAAAAGATATACAAACAATTACATAAAATCATCAGTGAAACAAATACGTAGGTACTAAAAAGAAACAAGCAAGTACAGAAAAAGTGAGGTACATCAATCATTATATACAGAAAGACGATCTTATGACTATTGTCTTTATTTAAAAGAAAAATTATATTTATATTTTACCCAAAAATATGGCATCTCCACAAGATTATGGCAATACTTTTTTGTTTTATTCAGAAAATAAATTCTGCTGTATTTAATCAGGATTCTGATATATTCATTTAAAAATCTTTGCATGTAAAAACTGTGTTTGTGAGATCTGCTATATCGACAACCATTAATTATATATTAACTATTAATTAAGTTACGTAATGTTTTTATTTGTAAAAACATGCAATTTAACTATCATAAGGCCTGTAGAGTTGTGGTTTCGGTATTATTTTTAAGTAGGTATTTATATTCGTATAGTTTTAGTTCCCTTCTACAAAAGTTCTTTATAGAGGATTTATATTGTAAACACACACACCCATTTTTCTTATTTGTATATGTACGCGTGTATGTACTATGTACGCGTACATCTTTTTTGACATATTTAGTTATAATTCAGTTAAAAATAAATACACCGTTGAAGAGTATGCATTTGTATAGCTACTGTTACACATGGTTGGATATTAAACCATCCATGACTATTGAAACAACGAGTCGGATTCTTTTCGCTTACAGTATTTAGCGGAAACAATTATGAGATTATTTGATTCGGAGGTATAAATAATTATCTATTGTGAAAGTAAATTTTGACAATGCGTAATAAACAGGTTATATTCAAGGTTTTATGGCTATGTATTAAACAAACCGAAATAATAATAATTATTACAATTGTTTTCGGCAAAAGAAATATGTATGTCTATACACAGAACACTAATGTTTATTTTTTACCAGAAAATATTGTAGTCAGCGAACATATGGTGTGTGGGTAGCATTACTTAATAAAATAAAAAGTAAAGCAGTTTTAAAAAAATACTTTTTCCTCCCTAACGAGATTGTGTAGCAAGTTATATTTTTGAGTTATAATAATGATGTTGCTTACGATTTTGTGACAATACAACCAACATATCAATACACGACTTTTATGAAATTGTCGATTTCCTATAATTTAAATTAAATAATATAATTTATTTTATTAATAAATTTCAATAATAATTACAGCAATTTTTTATAATTTTTTTTTCATAACAACCGCTTTAGATAATCATTTTATCTCTCGTCACAAAAAAGCATAATATACTTAATAAACATATTTAGTATTTAATTAAATGCAGGAGAAAGTGGCAAGATATAGTTGTTTCAAACATGTTACAAAAATAAATTGATATAAATCTACCAATGATACTTTTGCGAGAACAATAATATTTTTATTGATAAGTTTTTGATTCTCATTATTTAACATCAATAGACTGTAGTCATTCCTAAATTGTATTTATAAAATAAAAAAAAATAATCTTCAACGTTGGTTACGTTTTAACATACATATTTTGCAGTTAATTACGTTTAATGCTTAAAAGTTAATTATAAATTCTGATAAAGGTTCAGCGGGATCTAGGTTCATTTTTTTACGGTAATTGGTGACTAAATAGTGTTATTGTTCCATGGGAAGTGTTTAATTTTCATAAGCAATTGTCACATTATTTAAATAAATCGATTCTTCATATTTTTCTCGTATTGAAGTTGTAAATACTTACTAAGCGTATCTTTCATAAAACATCTTGAAATTTAAATTGGCTTTGTAACTTAGAATGAATGTTAATTAAAACTTAATTAAAAGTCCCACTTAGTTACATTTTTATTAAATTTACTTTTAAAGTGTCGTCAGGGTTTCCTCTGTTTACTGTAATGTAATGGAAGAGTGCATGAAACAGATGCACAACTTATTAGAATTTTGCGTGATTATTTTATTCATCATTATATGTATTTAATTTGGTTTTAATTTTAATTGTAGGATTACTGCTATTGTTATTGCGGGATTATCCCACAGACTTGCCACAATTTCGACTTATTAAGACAAATTTATTCTTTTATTTATAATTCTCTGCATAAGATGGTATTTAAGGGACCTGTAGTACCTAGAACACGTTTGAAGGCACAGTTTTATTAAATATAATAAATGACTATTATAACGTTCGAAATTTAATATATAATATAGTAAGAATAACTTACAACAGTACAAATCACTAGTGACTATTAATAATGGCAATTGTGATTATTAAGTGTAAGGATACATTAAAAAGTTTCGTGTTATAAAGGCACTGGGAATATTACAAAATGTATCATTGTGTTGGACGGAGGCTATAAGGGTGACTGATTTAGGTACTTATATATTTATTTATCAGCTCAAGCTTATAGTGATTATTTCTAGAACATTAATAATGTACTTTGTTTAAATATACAATGTCATGTGTATAAATGAAATATACAATTTATTTTTATCATTCTATATGAAGTCTATTTAACTGAACAAAGGGCTATATTTTGTTAATAGTGTTCTTTTTGTGACTATTTAAGAATTGAAATTAATCGAGACTAGAAAGTGTAAATGTGCGAGTCCGAATAAAACGACCTGAAGTCACTTTAACTATAGATGAATCCTTAAAAAATTAATATGACGTTAAAATAACTAACGTTAATCAGTCAAATGAAGGAAGGGTAGCGCTCGATGTTCTACGTGGATAGCACGGGCTTTATACGTATACGGCGGTCCGTTTGGTTATAAAAATGCGTGCACAGTGTCTAAAAGTGACTTGGTTTGTATTTGTTCTTAGATAGATAAATTAATTTTTACAATAATAAAAGGGCTCACGATATCTAATCACTATGCAGTATTTACGAATAGCCTCGGCATAATAATGAAAGTATTGTGATGCTTGGGACCCTTAGACCATTCATTGGGTTGAATGGTCTAAGTTGGGACCTGTTAGAATAGTGATCATAACAATATTTTGAAAGTATAAACATTATATTTCGGTTTCAAATTAAAAAAAAAGCTTATTGTTACTAAATAAATCAAACTTCACAACCCAGGTCGTAAAATCCGAAAACGCGTCTGAATATTTAAAACTAATATCTACTACCTAACTGTATTTTTATTCCATTATAATAAAGATAATAATCTATATCTTGGATATTCCTTTTTCTTAACTTTAATTAGCTTATAATAAATTAATCAAATCTAATGAATACTTAGAGCTCTTTTGAACAATATTTTCGCGACACCGTTGCTCACAGTGAGCATTTAATAGCGGATTATTAAATAACGAAGAGCAAGAAACAATAACAACTCTTATTCTATGATAATATGAGTTCATTCACATTCGGAGTTTTAATACATCATAGGGCAAGGCAAAAATTATTGCAAATGTCATTTATTACAAATGTATATTATGTTACATAAAATTCGTAAGCGACTTTAAATACGAGTACATAGCAAAGTGTCGCGAAAACTTCCGTAACTTAGTCGGTAATCGTCATTTTTAATGTACATAAATATTTATAAAATACTTTTTAGTGTATCTTGGTTCCGGAATAGATGACTCTGTTCTAATAATTTATAAAATAATTACGTTTGTATGTAAAGCGATTTCCTTGGTAATGATTGTACCTGTTGTGCTTTTAAAATGATATATTAAAATACGTAATGGTTAACTGTTTTTTTGAGTTCTTACTTCCATCACTTTTTGACTTAATTCTTTGTCTCGAGATGTCCTAATTATACGACAGCTTTATTGGAAAGGTATGGATAAAAATCTTCCTAGGCTCAAAATTACATTAAGTCGATTTACAGCAACTTCGCTTTTAAATAATATGTAATATCTTTTTTTATTAAGTGTCAGCCCGAAGCGGCCTGGGCTGTGCTCTCACTAAAGCCTGTGCTCAATCACAGTACACCGTACAACGTGTCCATAAAGCTTGACTCCAGTTCGCATTCCAAAAAGATGTTCTCATTACACTCCTCCTGAAAAATAATATCAAACAAACACTTAGTAATATATCTGTGCATGTAACAGGAAAATGTACAAATGTTTTATATTATGTAAGTATTTTGTTTCAGTTTCAATAATTTTGGTAACATATTAACTTTTTATAAAAACACTGTAAGAAAAGTAACTAGTATTTACTTCACTTTTACTTGTTTACTTGTAACTAGTATTTACTTCACTTTTTTATTTTCTGGATGTTAGCGCTGTTAGTCTATACGACTCTTACAGCTTCATCTGACTCAGCCTTGTAGGCCGTGAGCTAATTAAAAAAGGGAAAGGCAAATGAGGTGAAGATGATGATGAGTGGTTTATGATTTGGTATTATTACCGATCATCATGTCGCCTTTTTAGACATTTCTTGAGCTATCTAACCGCAGTCCGAGGGGGGGGGGGAGTGCGGACCCCCGTTTCTGACTGCTCACTATAATACAATAGAATATCTAAAATAATACATATAATCTTTATCGTACACCAAGAGAAGATACAAAATAACAAAAAATAAATAATCAAATATTGAGGCAAAAACAAAAGGCGATCTTATTTCTACATAACAATCTCTTTCAGACAAACCACATAAAATAACACTATATACAAATAATATTTTTTATTGTATGTTAATTAATTGTTTATTGAGTAAAAGTTTTGACCTGGTAAGATATTCAGGAAGCCTATGGATGCAGGTGGCTTATGACATTCCTTGGGGGACTAAGTTCAGCAGTGAACTTGTGAAGGGCTGTAATGATAATGATGAATGCTTATTATTTCATGTTTGTGCGAAGTAATCTAAGCTCATTTAGGGTTTGTACGAAGAAATTTTACCTTCATTGCATCTTAGTATTAAACAACGTAACGTGTTATTATGCTAACTGGTCATGCCTATTTAGGTCGTGAAAGGCGTATAATCGATGTAGCGTGTTCCATCGTGCTTCAGCATGCGGGTTTCAATTACCATGATCTTTTACAACGTTGGGAGAAAATGACAGCCATTTACCTTGCAACCGGACAGTACGCTGTGATCAACTCGGCTCCTATTAAATTGAATACATTTTGCTTGTCTTTTGTTTGCGATTACAATTTTGGGAGTACTTTGTTCCCAACTTTAAAAGCTTATAGATATAGTTTAATTTAGATATTAAATATGTGCTCCGAAAAATTATTGTTTAATAAAATAGGGCCTAATAAATTTACCAAATGATTATAGTGAGTGATTTTTTTACCGTCTGGTAAAAATGAGTGTACAGGTGAAAGGAACAAAAGCCTATGGCACTGATATTTTGCATTAACATATTATGAAATTGATTTATCTATAAATATTACTGAATTGGGTGCGTATTGTTTTAATTTCGATAGTTTTTAATTGATTTATTTATTTAGTTTAAAGTGTTTGTTTTTACTTTTTCATTAACACAAGTTTATTTTAAATTAGTGGTATTTAATGACAATTCAATTATATAATATGTTAAAGTAAAAGCAAAAAAATCAAAAAAAAATCAGTTAATTTATATTTGACGTATAATATATCAAAAGTGTTATTTTTAATGAGTGAATAACTTAATTTCCATTTCGGTTCCGGGCTATTATGATTTATGACATGTATTTTTTTTCTTGCCATACGGCAGTGCTTGGTTACTATCCTATTTGATAATGTGTGTTGTAGTCGAAGATGAAAAAGCGAACTGACTTAGCTTAACATAAACACGTTAACGCTTGTCTTAAAGCCAGTTCATTAATATCTGACATAGGTTGGTACGTGACTAGAAGGTCTCTGAGAGATTATGTGTTATGTTCGGGTTGATTCGTGGATTCCACGCGTGAAGATTTTGAGCAGGCTCTGATTCTGCTCCAGAGATTAGGTAGATCTAATCAACAAAACTTTTTATTTACTTACATTATAGATGAAAGTTATTGATAAAATCCGAAATATTCATCATCAACATTACAGCTCCTTACAAGTCCACTGCAAAACTACTTATGAATATAGGCCTCCACCATCATTACATCTAGTAGGGTTCTTTGTAACTTTTAATAGGCTTTTATAAATGATGAAAATTCTATTTCGCCAGTGCATGACAAAGCCATGATTTAATAAATTATGGAAAGCAAATATTTGGAATTTTAATTTCGGTTCTGAATTCGGAACTGACAAAAACAACAGAAAACTGAAAACCATTGGTTTAAGTTTATGCTTCGTACTCGTACAGGTTCATGCTTACAATGATGATTGACTTAATGATGAATATGTTCTTTCACTGCCATAAGGTTGACTGGCAGAGAATGCTTTTAGCATTAGAATGGAATAGAATAATTTTTTACTCAATATAGATTACAAGTAATTCTTATTGAAAGTCAATTGTTTACTTTATCACTGGTTCGAAAAACAACCTATGCCCTGGGAAGAACCAGCAAGAAACCCAGCGGGACTTTTTAAAATAAATAAATTTTACAATGTCAGTGATCACAAAATATTTACAAAATTTGTTTTAGAAACAGCTTGGAAGCGACCGCCTCATTCAGAGGGGTTATTACCAATCATTTACTCTTTAATAGTGTAATAATCCTTACTAAACCATTTTTGCCTGGTTAAGAACATAATTCAAATTTTCATAGATATACTGAGAGGCCAAAGATAATATATTTATTTCTTTAAATTTTTCTCTAGGAGACTCTCTCGGTTTAAGGTTGTAAATAGCTCTCATGGCCCTCTACTGCAAAACAAAAATAGTTTCTAAATCAGCCGCATTCCCCCATAGCAAAATTCCATATGACATTATGCTATGGAAATAACTGAAATAAACTAATCTAGCTGTCTCGACACTAGTAAGATCTCTAATCTTTTTTACAGCATAAGCTGCAGAGCTTAGTCTGCTTGCTAGTTTAGATACGGACCCACTGAAGCTTAGCGTCGAGAGTGATGTCAAGAAAAACAGAAGATTCGACGGGACTCGGTTCTTCCCCATTTAATAACACATTAGTATTCGGATTATTAACGTGTGTTGTTGTAAATTTAATACATTTAGTTTTATTGCCGTTTAAATGTAGATTGTTAACGTTAAGCCAATGCACTGATTTCGATACATTACATACATTAAGCCCGCCTTTTGATCTTATACTGTGGTAAGGTTCAATAAAGTTTAAATAAATGATAGCGCCGTTTTTCTTCCTTTCAACGTGAATGTCTTAATTTATGATTATGAATTAGAGCTAATAAATGAAATACCTGAACAGGGGGAGGCGCGGGCGGTTGCTCACCGCCCCTCCTCGCATGTCATTTAGAAGACTTGGGCAGGTGTCGTTTCATATGCAGCGCGAGGTGATCCGATCTGGCAAAGGAGCGTTCACAAACAGCGCATTTAAACGGTTTAGCGCCGGTGTGCTTGCGGTAGTGACGCGTTAATTCGTCTGAACGCGCGAATCTCCATTCGCACTCTGGCCACTGGCATGTGTATGGTTTTTCGCCTATTTAATAACAAACTTGATTTTATTGTCTATCATAATATGTTTTTTCTGTAATAACCTTAAAAGTGACCGATGTCATTGACGCTTGTAAAAATGTTCTTTGTTTTTGAATTTTACATCTCTTTTTGTACTTTGACCGTTTTTTGTGTTCATGTGTTCTTACTAGATTAACTACAATTAACCATACTATGATGTATAATTGCAAATCTAATTTCTTAGATGAAGGGACTTGCCCCTTTACCGACCCCTTTTTAATAATACCGACGACGTACCCTTTTTAATAATACGATTATGGTTTGTATAGAATCGTGAATGTATACAGAAAGAATAAAATTTTAATTCAATGAAAAATGAATTAGATTTGTCCATATTTAGAAGTGAAACTTTGAATCGGTATTGTTACTTCTTGTCGGCAAGTAGTTAGTAAAGCTTTCGCTACGCCTTTAAAGCGGGATATTAAAGTGATTATATATTAAGGGTAATTTATTTTAATAAGAAATTATTACTGTCATGTGTGGTGTAAATATTTTCGCTTTCGCATCATTAAATAGGTAATTCGCAATGCCATAACATTCATATTTAGATATTTTTATATATTATAATTAGGTATAGGTATTTTTATTACCTGTATGTATACGTTGATGAGCTTTTAGGTGTGAACTCTTGGTGTAAACTTTTGTGCATCCTGAAATAGTTCGAAAAACAACAGTTATTGACTTTTTCATTTAATTTAATTCTTAATCTCCATAATCGCAACCGATCTTCACTGGCACGCTTGGCAAGAAGATCTGCGATCGCACTAATATATTTTAGTCCTTTGTCGGCGTTGCCCGTCACCGCGGTCTGGTTATTTTATGCCCGGTGTAAACGAGATGGTTGTACAATTATTTATCGGACGACATAAAATCTATTTGACATTTCTGGGTAATGGATACTCTTGCGTCACTATCACACGTCAGGTTTTTAATAATAGCTTTGTGTGAATAAAGTACTATCTGTTAATAATTCCTCTTCATCTATTCATTGGCACTTAAAAGTCTTTCTAGTTTTCTTTGCACGGAGGATTTTCCTTTATCGTCACGCTGTTGACCTTTGATGCTGCACCCCTCAATGGTCTTAGTATGTATACTAATTAAAGGCTATTCATAATTTATAAACTTCATCAAATCTAATGCAGCAAAACAACCACTAAGGTACATTGGGGTAATATGGTATGGTACCTTAAGCTTTGCCGCCAAAGCAAGGTGGAGTATACAAAAACACAAAGCCGTATACTATTAAAAAAAAATAGCAAATAAGTTTGGCAATAATTAGGAACACTTCGAAAATCAACTAATCAAAGCTAACTACATTACGCCGTACTAAAATCGTCTAAAATATAATAAGCTGCGTCCTTTTGACTCTTTATTATTTGATTGACTCATGAAGAGCTATCGTATCACATGCATGTATTAACCGGATGACCATATTACCCTCATATAATAAATGTATCGTTTTACTTCCCGATTTAGTTTTAAAATTGGAAAATTAATTGTAAAATTACCATAATTACTCCCTATTATTAGTCCATTGTTGAACGTAAGCTTAATCCAAAGATATCTCACTAAACAAGGCCTTAGGCTTTACTACTATTGAATCGTCATAATATTAAAATGATTCGCTTTGACTACATTTGCCGATACGAAGGTGCCTCTCTAGAACCTTATTTCCCCATCGGTTATTATTTTTCGGACTGTTTGGTCATTGCTATTGTTCTGCAAGACCCGCCGCAGAAGAACACAAAAACTCTCCGATCACACTCTTAATCTCATGGCTGTTAGACGGGAGATGAGGCTGCAATCGTCAACAGATTTGACAGCATACAGGCAACTGAACAGACAGATCTCCAAATGCATGCGGCGAGACTTACGCAACTTTAATACTGCTCGTATTAAAGAAGCGATCGAGCGGAACCAGGGCTCCAAAGTCTTTGCCAGAGATCTGTCTGCCCGTAAGAACCAACTGTCAAGGCTGAAGACTGAGTGTGACAGCATCGTTTCCGGGACACCTGAGATTTTGAGTGAGATTGAGAGGTTCTATGGGCAGCTGTACACATCATCGTTGGAGCCACACGCAAGTGTGAGTAACGATCCAAGAGCAAGTCTTATCCGACACTATTCCGATGATATCCCGGACGTCAGTCTAAGCGAGATTAGAATGGCTCTCCAGCACCTTAAAAACGGCAGGGCCCCAGGCGAGGATGGAATTACAGCGGAGCTTCTGAAAGCGGGTGGAACACCGGTACTTGAAGTCCTTCAGAAGCTCTTCAATTCCGTCCTCCATGGTGGCACTACTCCAGAGGCGTGGAGCAGAAGTGCGGTGGTCTTGTTCTTTAAGAAAGGCGACAACGCTCTCTTGAAGAACTACAGACCGATTTCCCTTCTGAGCCGCGTCTACGTGCTGTTTTCGAGAGTTATTACGAATCGTCTAGCACGCAGACTCGACGACTTCCAGCCTCCCGAACAAGCCGGTTTCCGAAAAGGCTTCAGTACCATAGACCACATACATACCCTGCGGCAGATTGTACAGAAGACTGAAGAGTACAATTTGCCACTTTTCCTGGCGTATGTGGACTATGAGAAAGCCTTTGATTCCGTCGAAATTTGGGCGGTGCTGCAGTCCCTTCAGCGGTGCCAAGTTGACTGTCGGTATATCGAAGTGCTGAAGTGTTTGTACAGTAGGGCTACGATGGCTATCCGAGTACAGAACCAGAGCTCGAAACCTATCCAACTGCAGAGAGGTGTAAGACAGGGTGACGTTATATCCCCGAAACTCTTCACCGCTGCTTTGGAAGACGTTTTCTAGCTACTGGACTGGAAAGGATACGGTATTAACATCAATGGCGAGTACATCACTCACCTTCGATTTGCCGACGATATAGTCCTTATGGCAGAATCGCTGGAGGACTTAAGCACTATGCTCAATGACCTCAATAGTGCCTCCCAACGGATAGGTCTTAAGATGAACATGGACAAAACAAAGACCATGTTTAATGTCCATGTCACACCTATGCCGGTAGTTGTTGGGAGCACTATGCTCGAAGTTGTTGACGAGTACGTTTACCTGGGACAAATAGTCCGACTAGGTAAGTCCAACTTCGACCGAGAGGTCAATCGACGGATTCAACTCGGCTGGGCAGCGTTCGGGAAATTACGACACATGTTCTCGTCAGGTATACCTCAATCTCTGAAAACTAAAGTGTACAACCAGTGCGTGTTGCCAGTGATGACTTACGGATCAGAGACGTGGTCCTTCACTGCTGGCCGTATGAGGACGCTCAAGGTCGCTCAGCGAGCTATGGAGAGGGCTATGCTCGGAGTTTCTCTGCGTGATAGACTCAGAAATGAGGATATCCGCAGTAAAACCAGAGTGACCAACATAGCCCAACGGATTAGTAAGCTGAAGTGGCAATGGGCCGGCCATATAGCTCGAAGAACCAATAACCGATGGGGAAGAAAGGTTCTCGAGTGGCAGCCTCGTACCGGTAGGCGTAGTGTAGGGCGACCCCCCACTAGATGGAGTGACGACCTGGTAAGATATGCAGGAAGTCGATGGATGCAGGTGGCTCAGGACCGTGCTTTGTGTCATTACTTGGGGGAGGTCTATGTTCAGCAGTGGACTTGTGAAGGGCTGTAATGATGATGATGATGATGATTATAGCTCGCTAATCTATTGGGCTAAGTTGTAGTATAAGTTGTAAGTATAGTTCGTGTTGCTATTAGCCGGAAATTACTCTGGTTCTATACAGACACCGATTACGGATTCTATCAATCAGAAAAAATTTCTGAGCAATACCTCTTCACACCACGCTGAGCGATTTAAAGCTAATGGCAACACACACTTTTTGTACACTTTTGTTTTCAGGTTTTGAGAAATACGTGAGATATGTTACAATGTGTTATTCATAAAAGTCGTTTAATCAAGGCATTAAATTTTTATGACGCCGCAGTCATAAAAGATGCTTGCAGCCTAAATGATTGGATTTCAAGCGCCCAATTTATCATTTGGTGTCTATGGGCGATACCCTTAACTGTTTAAACACTGTTGCACCAATAGCTATTTCTTTGCTGATTAGCAAAACAACATATATGGCAAATTATTTATATACACAATATTTTTATATATACCTACATTTAAGAAGACATAAAAGAATAAATATTCTACTCTTTCTTCAAGTTCTGTGTTACAAGGGATGGAGAAATGAACTAAAATTACCAATAAAGTCACAATGATGCACTCTTCTCTTCTCGAGCTCGGGATTGTTCCGCCTGTTGTATTTGACGGATTGTGGCGGTGCTAGTCGCGAGTGCGGTAGCGGTGGGTTGTGATGCGGTGCAGACGTCGGCTGCTGGGGCGCCATTTGCATCTGCTGTGGCATTGCCTGAACACAACAGTGATCTTATTAATACGGAAAATCAATTATATAAATTGAGTTATCACTTGTACGTACAGGGTCAACAACGACTACGATATCAACAAAGTTAATGGTTAAAACAGTAATTAGTAAAAACCGATTTCGTTAATAAGTTTAGTATAAAAACTTACCCTATCATTTTTGTATTTGAAGATGATATATAAATATTATACAGGCTTATTTTTCAAAGAGTAACCAAATTTAGAACTTGAGTTCAAATATATAAATTATGATATACATTTATTGTTTTTTTAAACTACGAGTAAATAAGCCATGCCTTCTACTTTTATTTGAAGCTATCCCGAATTTAATGTTATTTATGGGTAACAACTTTTTTGCCTATCGATCGACCCTTACGAATGTGTGCGTACGCAGTAAAATCATTTAAAATAACGCACTACCACGCATTTGGAATTTAAGAGGTAAAAAGGACAGAACGTTTGATCTTTTTTTAATTGTTTTCTCTTCACCATTTATTACTTATAGCAAAAAAATCCCGTATGTATATTATTGATGACGTATCATTAAATATACTCTCAAACAAAACGTAACAATTACCGATTACTTGTGTATGCTTAAGTATACGTTTGGAAGCCGCTTACGTGTAAAATATCTAATTTTGAGTCATCAGTTTCAAGTAAAATTTTATTTTATATACCTACTCATTCCGTGTGAACTACGATAGAACTGTTAAATATTATAAAAATCTTACATTCAAATTTTTACTTTCAAGTTTTATCTGCACTTCTACATTCTGCTTCTTCTACATTTGATCAAATAACTTTAAGAAAAACAAAACTTACTTTAACTTTAAGAAAATTTTGTAGTATATATATATATATATATATATATATATATATAACATATTTTTATCTTGTTACAATTTTCGGGAATTTTATTGCCATGCAAAAGATCAGATATGACCAAGTAGTTACCTTGAAAGCAGTTTATATCAATTCAAAATACTACAACGAGTTTAGGTTTAAAATCCGAGATCCTAGAATCATGACTCAATACTAATTAATAAACGTTAAGTGCACGGCAGTACTATAAGTAATGTAAATCCGCATAGGGCTGTCGTACTAAAATTTCATGGTTATATATACGATAAAGTGAATTCCTTAAGCGTGAGACAATTGTCCCATATTTTCTCGTATTTAATTTGAATATTTTTCCATTTTTAATTTTTGTTTTTAAGGATATATAAAAATGTGACATTCTAAAATCGTTAACGCTATTAGAAAACTGTACCAATGAATATAATTAACGATAAGTCACATGAATGTTACGTGCCTTAAAGTTGAGATGTGTGTTGATTCATTTTTACAGTATTCTACTAGCGCTATCAATTGCAGGAAGCAACTTGACTAACCCCGTAGGGGGTTATTAGTTAATTAATAAATGTCAATTAAAATTACTCAACATCGTAAGTACTTTAGTGGTTATATACTCTTTGTTTTTAGCTCAACCATACATATTATTCTAAGAGTCTCCTCTAAGATATTCTAAGAGAGTTCCTCAAAATTGACTTTGTAGTTTTTTCTTCTCTTTTGTCATATTAAGCCAATAAGTGTAATTGCTCATTACTTAAAAGTTTGTGTTCTGTATATTTTCCTCAGCCATGATCGGTTGTTCCGATCTTATGTTAATCTCTCTCACTCTCTGTATTCGTGTGTGTTTTAGAACTCTTATATCTTAACTAAACTTTCTACGCTTAAATATGTCGATTATCGTTTAGAATTTCTAGTGCTAATTAACTTTAAAATATTAAATTTATAAAGGCGTCGGTTGGTTGGTTGGTTCGTTCAAGACGTTGCGTTGATGAACGTGACGGAAGAAACTCCATAGACTTTTGACTTGATAACCGCAGTTTTTTTTATAATTATTAGAAAGACGCAATTGCTAGCTTCTCAGTCGCCTCTTATATCTTATACATACTTGACTAATTCTATACCGCCACTGCACGTTTATTAATATAGATGTATTATCCAATATTGTATTATTATAAACGTAACATCCAGAGTCCAGACTGGTGATACATTAAGTACTGCGGTCGTGGAAAATTCTTATAAGGACTTGTAATACCTATTTTTATACTTTAATAAATGGACGTACCTGAGAATGGTGATGAGCATGCGTCGTTGAATGTGGCGGCACGTGGGGCCCAAGGGGTGCGTGAGGCGCCCGAAGTAAAGGTGGGGGGTGATAGGGCGGCGGGGGCGTCCGTCGTGGGCCGCCCTAGAAATAAACATAGCATTGTGTTTTTTCATGTCACTAGCCTGTAAAGTAAATTTACCTTTGTTCTCTTTTCTATAAAATTAATATAATTAAAAATGCTTCGTCGATTTTACTATTGTGGATAATTAAATATATGAATAGCTAATGTTCCGTAAATAGAAGTTATATTTATAGGTAAATCGCTTTGAAAATTGTTTATTATATCATTATGAATATACTGTTACGTATAGCAACCAATGCCATTTACTTAGTTCTAGTTTCACTGGCAAATTTATTATGATAGCTTACCGTTGCTCGACGCATCCGGAGTTGCTAAACCTTGAGATTTAGGTGGAACAAACACAATCGCTTAGCAGAAGATGGTACCATCGATCGCTTCATCGCAAGCAAACGCATAGCAGTCACACATTTAATACTTTATACTGTTTACCTGCATGGAGTTTCCTGGACTGCCTTGATCTGAGCCGGGAGGCGTTAATGGGGACATGTACACCAGTCTTGAAGGCGGATATTTAGCGAAAGAAGTTGCAGGCTGATGCTGAGGCTGCTGTTGAGGTGGCTGAGGGTGAGTGTAGGTTGGTGGTGCACATAGTCTCTCAGTTTTAATTTCGAGTGGACTGAGAAGTGGTGTAGCGCACTCCTCAAGCAAAGGATCATCAGCCTCGAGCTTGACGTGAGTAGCTCCAAGAGGGGCGAGCATATTTGCATTTTCAGGGTCAATATTTCTGATGGAAGAGGCGATGTCCTCCCATAGCGCAGGACGGAGGAACGCATCGTCTCGGGAAGAAGGTCCACCGTCGAAAAGGTCCATGTGGGCGGGTGCAAGTGAAGCACCCTCTTGCTTGCAGAGCAGCGACTCCAGCTCAGATGTCTGTGGAGAAAACAAATATGTTGTCAATCATTTTTTAATTTTTAGGCGTGTTCAAACATTTACAAAAATTTTACAATTAAAATATTATAGAAGAAAAGTGTGTATTGAATACATGATTAGTTAACACAGAAGTGGTAACAAATGCCAAAGTCTATTGCTATGAGGCTATCCGTATTTGCAGCCCAGACTTTTAAACCAAATCCAGCTAAGAAGAAGCAGAAGAAGTCTTCGGACACAAAGTTCCTTTGTCAAAAACATTGGGAGATGTGAGAGTATCTTACAACAATTCTTATAGTTTTATATATATAGTACAGTCTTCTACAGATTACTTCGGGTTGTACTTCGGAGAGTAGGCCCCTTCTTTATAGAATAAGGATGACAAACGAGCACACAGTCCACCTGATGGTAAGTGGTTGCTGTGGCTCATAGACATCTACATTTAACCTCGATTAAGAATCAAAACGCAGATGCGTTGTCACCCCTGAGGACTAAGATGGAATGCCTCTTTTACAGTAAGAAGGGTCTCCGGATCTTTACACTCATCATAAGAAACACAGCAGTATTACGCTGGTATCCTGTGAGAGCATGTTCTTCCCCGGTAGAGCCGACCCATTCGTGCTACAACCGTAATATAACTGCAGCGTTCATAAGCATATACCGCCATCTCTATTCTATTGGAGTACCAGACGTACTGCAGGTTACCATTTCACATTTGGTTGACACTAAGCGCTATAGTCATCTTTCATAATTCTCACAGCCAAGGAGTGGTGTCCTGAAAGCAGCTGTTTTTCCGAGTTCATATAACCTTAACCTCTTCAAGGTGCGTGCTAACAGAATTCTCCTGGGAAAATTCGCTCCATCGTAGACCTCATCTTTGCCCTCGGGCCACATGGAGGTCAATAGTGAGCCCAGTTTTATAAAAAAACATATGATTAGTAGAGATTCACAATTTTTAAATGGCTAATATTGTCAATGGTCGCAGTTTATGAAATTTTACTGCATTGTATGCAATTTTGTGGGTTCTCTGCTTTGATATTATATGAATAACTAGCGATTGAGTATACAGCAGTAGAAGTGTGATCTGTGACTTAATTCGGACCACAACGTTAAGTATATATGCATCCAGCGAGAATCTTCATTTTAGAGCCATACTGCTACTTCTCTGTCGTTTATGGGTCCCAAGCAGAGTCTATCACAAGTCTAGTGTTATACCTTTTCACATTTTATGGAATCAATGATGCGTGAGTGAAAAGTTTGAGACCCAAATAAATCTTAACCTGTCTCTTAGTCTGCATGGATTGTCTTCATTAATATGATATAATGATGATTTCGCACTTAATAACGCTGCGACGCAACGATTACGACGTCCAATAAAGAAAGAAGTGTTATGTTCTACATTAGTTAGGCCGTCCACGTTTATATCTAATATTTGACAAACTGCCGAACTTTGAATTCAATGCTGAACACAACTAAGGGAAGCTTAGGTCTATGTATCAGGAAAGGTTTCATTATATTCATTACAAAGTCCAACAGTGTTGCTTAATGAAAAAAATGAAAATCGTAAGTTCAATTATCCAATTATTCCCATAATGTTTGAATTGGTTTGGAACATTTCTTGGCGGCATTCAAAGTGCTACAAGTTAAATTTTTGTGGCATACCTTGGAGAAGGCTTATGTTCAGCAGTGGACTTATGAAAAGCTTAATGATGAGGATGATGACGATTCAAGTTGCAAAATGCTAATTTTGATTAGTTTTCATTTGTCTACGGTTTAGCGTAAAAGTGTGTAGCGAATCGAACCGACATATCCAAATTACAATATAAAATTCAAAAGATGCAATGTGTGATTCATAATGATAAAGGCATAATCAAGGTAGGGTTGAAATAAGCATAGCCTGTACCTTAATAAAGGACGTAGGATAGATTTTTTTATTAGTACCGTATATAATAGCTCTTTAAGAAACAACCAAACCGTAAAGAATAGCTAGGTTGTTAAGTATTAGCTTGTGTATGTAATATTTTTTATAGAATAAAGGTGACAAACGAGCACACAGTCCACTTGATGGTAAGTGGATGCTGTGTGATAGTGAAAGGGTGCTGTGGCTCATAGACATCTACATTTATATATTTATCCTCGATTGAGAATCAAAACGCATATGCCTTGTCACTCCTGAGGACTGAGATGGAATGCCTCGTTTCCAGTAAAAAAGGGTCCCCGGATCTCTACACTCATAATACGAAACCCAGGAGTATCAAGCTGCTATTTTACGCTGGTATTCTATGAGAACGTGGTCCTTCCCCGTTCGAGCCGACCCATTCGTGCAACAACCGTAATATAAAATAACAGGTATAAAATACAGTAAATGTATATACAGAATTGTTTTGTGTAAGGATTAAATTCACACATGTTTTTTACTAATCTATTAAATTTGTGAAGAATTTCAAATTGTGTTTAAGATTGGATTTTTTTATGATTTTAATAAATAAAGCAATTTCGCATAAATCTTTTGGGCTTAAAAAGTGAATGACTTTTAACGGTTATCTTTCTACATTTTCAGATGACTCTGTATATTCTTGTATATATAGATTTTGTTAATGCTCAATATTTAATTTGTCTTATTATGTAACTGCTTTATAACTTAAATAGGTTTTACTGGATAACGATTAAAAATTCGATTATGTTAATTTTAGGGCCGTAATCATTTTGACATTTTCCAATTTCTTCACAGCGTGTAGACAGGCTGAGAGCTGCGTTGAGGTCCAAAATTAGCATACAATAGTGTACTGCCCACGCGTTCGGCGCAGGCGCAGGTGACGAGACGCGAGTACCTTACCAACGAACTTAAACTAACAACAGCTGAAGATTTCGCCAAATTAGTACATATTATTATTTTGTATCTGTTAACACGTATGCCCATCCACATCCACATTAGTCGGTATCTAAAATACAGTTGTAAGAAAGGACTACGAAAGGAAAAAGAAAACTTTGTTAATTTTTTTAAAATTAAATTTCACTTGTTCGTCATCATGAAGATGTGAAATCAAGAGATTCCTGTTTCGAGAGGCAAAGATGTAAGATATTCCGCAGGTATCGACGGAGGTTCAAAATACTTTTTGTTTTTTTTTTTGGTTCATTGGAAATTAAACGTACTATAGTGTAATTCCTCAGATCCCTGTGTCAGGAATAAGAAATATAGTATGGTCATAAAGCTTTGTCAACTAGGTGGCGACTAGATACAGTAGCCCTTCACCACTCCTAATATTTATAACGTTATATTATATTTTATATTGAAAATTACTTAAAACCTTAATTAAATGTCACTAAAACTTGATTAATAGACTGAAGTTATCTATGTGTAAATAATGGGCTGCAGATATGTTTTAAGTTGAGTTGTTACTGAATCGTTTCACTTTAGACAGAAAGCTATCAAATGAGCCTTAATTTCTGCGCGTATAATTATTTTTATCTAACAGCAGTGGCAGCTGAAATATATTATTTCGCATCAATAATTATAATCTCGAGTACGGATCAACCTGCTCCGTAGTTGCTATCCGAGTGAGAAATCGTTAACCCCCTGCACGGTGCATAGTTTAACGAGTGGAACCTCTGAGGTACAGAGCGGCGGTGTCGCAAGTGAGCCGGACCGCGCAAATTCCTTCCATGACCTTTGCGGATCGAACGATTGCGCCAGAGTCTCCTCCATTGCGGCTAGACGAGCTTAGGCAATGGTGCACAGATTAGGCCGTATTACAGATCTGTCAGTTTTTGTAGAGCAAGATAAGATTCCTTTTTGCCAGAGCACACAGGCGCTGCAATGATTTTTCATATTCTATTTAAGTATTTCTTTTTTACTTAAAGTGAGAAATAATAGAACAAACTTAATCGTGACAAAACGTTTGTGTTACATTAGATCATTAAGTACTCATGAAGTGGATTCTGGATTTATTTGTATATGGAGTTCTGGCTTGTCTTGTTCGCTTGATTAACGTCTACTGTTTTATCATCAAAATAATGATTTGAAGTAGGTTCTGATACGGAAAAGTGTGAACTAATAATGAAAACGATGAAACAAGTGGTTCGATGTAGTTATAAAGCTCAAGTTATATTGTCCATGTGGGCGTCTTAAGACCTTGAGCATGGCCGTCATCGACAGCATCTACAGTGGATTTGCTGCAGGTGTTTGATGATGATGATAATAATAATATGTTAACTTTTATGCTGTCATTATATTAAAGTATTTTTAAAATTTATTAATCACATGTTCTAGTTTAAATTTACTCTATTTTTACAGATACATACTATTTGAATTTGTAACGTTAACTAGTCTTTGCTCCAAGCAACTTGCCAGGTGCTTTATTCGCTTCAATTTAGCTCATTTATAAAGCCAACTAAATCAGTCTGTGTATAACGAATAGGCAGCCATTGTGAAATTAAAGAACCTCCTGCGGATTTGCACCCGCGGATGGAGAAAGACGCGTTCGAGTTAGATTTTATCTATAATTTTAAATTATTGGGTTCTTGTTCTTAGTAAGGTCAATCTTGTGAATCATTAGATAGTCAAAATAGGTATACTTTGATTCAATAATAGTTTAAATTTCTTTTAAGATTTGAAAGGCGATTTGATGTTTCATTGATTATGAAATTTTGTAACTCTAAATTTATTATAAGAAATGTTGATTATTTTTTAAAGAAAATATTTTTCATTTAATTTGTGAGGAATTTCATCTTGTCTATGAAGTACTTACCACATGCCTTAACAGCTGTCACTCCATCTTACCGGCATATGTGCCATTCGAAAGACTTTCTTCCCTGTCGGTTCGAACAAGTAGTGTGCATAGCATTTTACATAATTGCCTGGGGATGACAAAAGTAATTGCGCGCTGGGTGCCCACAATGCTTACCGATGCGCAGAAACATGCCAGAATAAATATTTCCCGAGGCTTTTTGGAACTGTTGCTGTAAGATTTTGATCGTTTTTTGGCTCAACTTATAAGAATGAACGAAACGTGGCTTTTTCATTCCGATAGTGAAAATAACAACAACTTATGACTTAGAAAACACCATCATCTCCAACTCCAATGAAATTAAAGGTGAGTCATTTCGGCGGTAAGATCACAGGCTTTCTTTTCTGGGATAAACAATGAATAGTGATGATTGAATGTCACGGTAGTGGAGCTACTGTTACGGTCACTACTCCGTGAGAAACGGCGAGAAAAACTCGCAGTTTTGAGTATGACTGTTCGTCTCAGTAATACAACGCAACGTCATATGACCGTCACTGTTACGCTGGCTGCAATTCGAGATGCTGGCTTCGAAATGCATGATGAATTAATTCATATACACTAGACTTTGTACCATGTGATTTTTTTATCGATTGAAGGAAATTATTAATATTTTTTATCTGAAAGGACTGCGATTTGAAGGTGATGTAGGTGATCGCTGCAGTACAGGAAATTTTCAATGCATATAATAAATTAATAATTTCTTATATTTACGTGTATACAACACGTTAGATGAACCATTTTAACTTTTTAATTCCTAACGTTTTGGGTGCTTCACAGTACCCATGGTTACGGGGGGAAGGCTGAGGATTAACGTCTGTATGTGTCATAGCCCGGTTAACTAAGCTAAGCACTCGAACGTTTCTGGCATTTCTGTATTCACTTCTTTAGTCATTTTAGAAATAGGGTTGATGTATTGTTTTATGTGGTGATGACGGAGAGGTAGGATTCATTACTATAAAAAATCCACTACTCAAAGTAGGATAATTGTTGAGCATATTTGGCTATAGTTGTTGCGCTTGGCAGATGAATTCAGCCGCAGCCGCAGATGCTGCCGCCCATCACGTGTTTCATTTCTGATGATAAGAAGTAATGCATGTGATGTTTCATTTTGTTTTTAATCTATGTTCGTATCACCGATTTGTTTTGATGCAGGATTTTTGGGTTACATTAGATGAGGTACCTACGTCGAAACATTATTTGTTATTAGGAACCTTTTGAAGGATTTTTCTTTTTATAGGATATGGTGACAAAGAAGCACATAGTCCACCTGGATAGTAAGTGGTTGCTGTGACCCATAGACATCTACATCTATCCTCGATTTACAAATCAAAATGCAAATGCGTTGTCATCCGTGAGGACTAAGATGGAATGCCTCGTTTCCAGTAAAATGTGTCTTCGATTCTCTACACTCACCATACGAAATACAGCAGCGTTAAGCTACTATTTCACGCTGGTATTCTGTGAGAGCGTGGTCCTTTCCCGGTCGAGCCGACCCATTCGTGCTACAACTATACTACTAATATAACTGCCGCATGGCTCTAACACCTGAAATTAGGATATGTCAGCAAAAGTCATTTAAACTATAACACAAACAAAATTGCATTTTAGGTTAAAGACACAGTTTAATGACACTATCAAATGTAACTTTAGTTGTATCAAATGATGGATACGCAAGAAATGTACCCATGTTATATTTGTGTATATGATACTTAAACTTTGATAACTTCTATTTCCCTTAATTTTTATACATTAATCATGCCACACATGTGGCAGTTTGGTGAGTGAGTTTTTTAAAACTTTCCAGATGGACAGTATTAAGAACATCTACTTATTTCCATTGCAACAGTCCAAGGTACACGTGGAAGATGATATTTTATTGTTTTTTTTACCAAATACACTTTTTAACTTCTCTCATAAAAATATTCTTTAAAAGTGTTATAATATTACTTGCTTTAAAATTTGCAAATGATGAAATATAATATTATCTTAAATTATAGTTGATTTAGTTAGTCTGTCAATTTCCTCGATTCTTCTAATCTTATATAAGATGGAACCTTTGCAATTTTAAACATGAACGTTATACATTTTGCTTAGAATTTTATTCAAAACTAGCACAAAAGTTCAGTTACATTTCAGTACCATCGATATGATGCCTGCGGCGATAGTACTGAATGTCGCGTATATTTCTCTGCTGCTACTATATGTAACAGCTATACCCCTCGCGTGCGTGTGTGCGTTGCGAGACGCTTGTATGAACCTTTCGCACTCTCGTCCACTCTGATATAACGCTGACGCATTCGTCGCAGTCATAAATTGATTGTAGTAGCAGACTGAAATAGTAGCGTCACGACGCTGCTGACGTCATTTTGTAGCGGTCCAATGGTAAAATTTCATTTGGGACGTATTCAACCGTCATTACTGCACGCTAGAAATAATTGCGCTATGTACACGCTACTATCAAATCATTGAACATTAGCTTATCATCAATACACTGATGATATAAATTATCTACTTTAATAAGGTTGGAAAACAAAAAACTGCAAAATTATTGGTCTATGTTATGCTTATTTGTATTTCTTTTACTTTTTATCGTGTTTGCTCTACACTAATGTTTAGATTTTAATTAAGGATAATCTGATTGAGAAAATTACATTATTTCGGTTGATATTAAGAAAAATCTCATCAAAAAGTAGTTAAGCTTTTTTCAAGTACTACTAAAATCGTTTTCAACGGGACATAGTAAAGTTTATAATCGATGTAGCGTAACTTGACACTGGGTTATCAAAATCCCCGCCAAACATAAGTATTATAATTCAAAAAGTAGCTTTAATATTATCACATATATGTCATTTAGAGAATTGGTAAAGTTTTGAAACAGTGCTTATTTGTATAGTAAAATAGTCGTTTCGCAGGAAAAATTGGTCACACAATACAAAATCACATATGACGTGGTAGAGCCATGCTGCATTTATTACGATTTTAACACGATTGTGTCGACTAAACTGGGGAAGGGCTACGCTCGCACAGAAAACCAGCGTCACCAAAATGACAGTGTTTGCTAGCTGCTGAGTTTTGTATGGCGAGTGAATATATCCAGAGACCATTTCACTGAGAACATGATAGTACATCTTACTCAGGCGTGGCGTTACACCTCACGCATCTGCATTTTAATTCTTAATCAAGGATAGATATAGATTTCTTTGGACCGCAGCTTCCACTTACCATCAAGTGGACTGTATGCTCGTTTTATTACCCGTATTCTATGAAATAATAATTCAACATAAAATAAAAAACAGCACATATCTTATTTTTATAAAACTTCGGTTTACAAAGGAATACCTTCCTCTATTCGCCGTCACAACTTTTAAAAGGCTATTTTGCGAAAAAGCGTGTATAAAGATAATTTAATTATAAAATATTTATTTAAAAACTAGAATAATATAAGGTTTATTTTGAAAATGAGCATATCTTAACATTCATAAAAAAATTAACGACTTTTAATCTTTACAAATTTATTGTAATTAATAAAGTTTTATCTATGTAGTATTTGTCCGTTAAGATAAGATAATAATACATTTGTTATCGTGAATGAAACTAAGACATGAGTTTTATATAAGACATACTTAAAACTCATTTATGTATAACTAATTTATAAAAAAAAATTGGTTGGTAAAGTCGTATATGGTAGAGTCTTATTGCAGTGTTATGATTGCTCCACGATTAAGACGGACCGATCGGAGTAAGCCCACGTTTGCACGGAGCACTACCATAAAATAGCAGTAACAAACAGTGTTGTGTTTTGTATGGTGAATGACGAGAACCAGAGAAGATAACGCGGCATTCCAGATGCTAAATATCGCCACTTCTCTTTATTTACTTTATTTATAAACTTTATTTTTACCTAGTACCTAGATGTAAAACTGAAGTATGTGTATTGCGTAGTCTATATTAAGGGGAAATATAATCTCAAATGGCTTAGCAAGATGCCGTTTCGTTATGCCGAAAATATTGCAGCATTAATTTTGAAATAAATATATGGTAAAGTTGAGGATTGATGTTAAGGATTATGTTAGACGAAAACACGATTTCGTAAAATTTTCTCGATAGAAAAAAAATCCAAAGTTACCTTCCAAAATAAACAATAAACCGCTGTTTATTCATAAAATACTTTAAATAAGATCATGAAACTTTGCATACTAACTGAACTAACTATAAAGCAGTGCTTATGTTATTTAATTTTTTTTAAAATACCATTATTTTCCACTGTAAAAAAGAAATTACCTAAACTATCGGCCTTTTGAAGCGTGATTCCTGCCGCACGGTCACTTCGCTTCGGCCTTTTGAACGTAAAGGTTGTGTCACTTACGATCAGAATATACATTACGCAACAAGACGACGTAAAATTAAAATGGGAAATAACCGTAATAAAAATAAGAAGCGACTGGCTTGGCGTTAAGAAACAGGCATAAATATGATAAACCTAATGAAATAAGCGTCTAACGACATTTCTACTTACAGTATTAGTGATTACAAACATGTCGGTACATAGCATACGACGCGCGGGAAAGTGGGGACGAAATTAGAATTTGAGCTGACTTACTCTATCCCCTTAACGTATATTTATTAGTAATGATTTTGATTGCGGCGTACGTACTAATCGAAATATAAAAAAAAGAAGGTAAACTTTGTTCGTAAACTGTTTATCGCCGACAAAGAGCTTTCCTTCTCCATTCCCGCATTCGTCCACCAATCACGGCGCGAGGTTCGCGTGACGGACAGCAATATATGAAAGCAATTTTCTCCTGCTTTTATGAATTCCCGCCTTTGGCGAACCGGCTCATGAAATAGGAACTGTACGTGTTTAATTATTTTGTATGACAATGTAACGATAACTAAAACTTAAGTAAGTGATTTATAATAACTTTTATGATAAGTATGTTATTTTTTATCTTTTGTTTTACTATGAATAAATATATTACAGAGTTAACAGTGGATTGGGCAATATTTGCGGGAGCGTTTGCGGTTGTTGCTTTAATTTATTGAATTATTTTTTAACTAACTTAAACTATATCCAATCTTTCTCTAAATTATTCTCTGTCGTAAGTATGTAAGGAATTAAAATTGGTTTGGCATCCCGTTATGGCATTGTTTGAACACTACATTGACTCGTACCGACGCTGTATTTCCATAATTCAACTGAACACCCACTCAGCTTATTCTTCAATACACGCCGCAAAAATTATTTACATTTGGGAATTTCCTTATGTAGCCTTAAGTGAATGAAATAAAGTTTAATTTGCAATTGCATAATGTTAATCGAACAATGCAGTATTATCGACTGAGATAATAGTATTATTTGCGAGTTCGCGACATCAAGCTTGTAATTATTCTTTCAACGATACTTATGCCTGTGTTGGGATAAGAGAAAGCTGTTCGTCATAAAGGACGAATGCTAATGTGTAACAATTCATTCCTATGTAAATGGATTGATGCTTTTATAATATTCAATTTTAGCTAAATTCACTGCAGTTATTGCTGTTTGACTAGCAAAGAAAACTTAAGCATTCCTGCTACAATACTGAAATTTGAACTGTTAATATCGACAGTTTTTTTTTATACTGACTGTGCTGTAGAAAATCAACATACATCCATCCATCACAGTCTGCAAGGGTCCACCGCTGAACATAATAGGCGCAGGTTTGCCTCATATGGTATTTTCATCTCTGAGCCGGGGTACCCCATTGACAGCTCCTTGCTCTTGACCGCATCCAAAGCAGCTCGAATTATCGACGTCGGCGAGTTGTTTCTGATCAGCTCAATTCCCTGGCGCTGTGAAGAGAGTTGCTGCATATCTTCTCATTTTCTATCGAATTTACCACGGGAAGGGCTTAGAGAAATTGTTCAGATTAATTTCAGACGCCAAATTCCGCTAAAGCACATTGCGATAAAGCTCACGATGCCGTCCACACATCCACTGTGCGGCTTCTTACCAGTAGTTTCGTATTACGGGTTTGCTATTCCCCCCGTCTTTGTGGAATTGTTTACCAACGACGATTTTCCCGGACAGATACGACTTAGGAACTTTCAATAAACAAGTTTGCTTCTTTTTAAAAGTCCGCCGGCACCTACAATGCCCCTGGTGTAGTAGTTGTTCATGGGAGGCGGTAGACCAACAGGTGAACTGCATGCTCGTTTACCCCTCTTCTCTTCTTGTTGCTGCGAGATGCTGCTATCTCCTCTTATGACCTCGACGTGACGATATAGGATAGTGGATATTAAACCGCCGCTGTACTGTGCCAACCGCCACTCACAGGGAAATTTTATATCATAGTTAATAGCTATTATAAGCAATTAACTATGATATAAAATATCCCGATTGCTATTCGATGATGATATATATGAGAGTAATCAGATATATCATCATCGAATAGCAATAAAAAGTTTTTCAATTTTGTATTTTTATGTTACGATTTATCTCTATTATGGTTTAGGTATTTTACATCTCGTAATAAATATAAAAGATTATGTCACGTTAATGTAGGTATTGTAAGTTGGGTGTGGCAGAAGTAGCATGGGAGTAGAAGAAACGCTGTAGAAATCACTCTGAATGAAAGAGTAAGAAATTGTGCGATACGAGAAATGTCTGGCTTGCAACAAAATGTTGTGACCAGGATTAAGATAAGAATGCTTCGGTGGTTGGATCTTGCAGAAAGAATAAATTAAGAAAGAGTGACAAAGTAAATTTATGTTGCAGAAGTGAGTGACAGAGTCGGTAAATTGGCGATTTATTAAAAGATGTGCAAAATAAGAGTATCATTAGTCAATGAGTATGTGTGCGATATGGATGTGAAGGAGGTGAGAGAGGTGTGTCAGGATCATAAGAAATGAAAATGCATCTCTAACTAATCCTATCTGGTTAACAGACGTAAGTGTTGATGTATGTATACCGCAATTTATCAGGTATAAAATCTTTTTTTACATTCACGGGATGAAATGTGGTGAAAGGTTTAGTTATGTCGCCGACACACGCATAATAATATGTCGCTTCTATTAATATGCAAATTTGTTTGCATATAAATAGTTATAAAATGAATATACTGTGGTAAGAATATACCATATTATTCCTCGGGTGTCTTAAGAGGTGACAGCAGAAACAAATGTTGAGATGGCCATTGGTGACCCAAAAAAACGACTAGAAGAACCTGTGGTTACCAACCCGCTTGTCAAAAGTGGAAACTATGGTAAAGGCCATGGCCCATGTTCAGCAGTAGACTTTAATAGCTTGTAACGGTATCTAAATATGTGGCATTTGAACAGTTTTTATGGTTAGAAGAGCTTATAATATTCTTTTTTTATTAAAAAATAACCTATAAAGTTATGCTTTATTGAGTAATTTTATATCCCTTTCATATTTAGTACAACGAGCGACATTTATTCATCAAGCACTGGTAAAACTTATGACTACAATAACTAATAACAATAACGTTTTATAGGCGGTATGCACACATTGGCATTGGAGGGAGTCGTATCGGCTGGGCGGCTCTTGGGCGGACATGGGCGATCGATAGTGTAGACACCGCCTTGTGGGAGGGAAACCTCCGCAGCGAAAATTATTCTAACGCTAAATACATTTAAACAGGCTATATTACATATTAAAATAGGCCTTTTTTAAATTATAAAACATGTTTTGTTTTAATTTTATAAGAAAGTTTAAGTGACAGAATATTTACGTGATAAGCCACGTTGTAGCTATATTATGGCTGCAGCACGCATGGGTCGGCTCGACCGGGGTAGGACTACGCTCTCACACAATACCAGCATAAAATAGCAACTCTTTGCTGCTCTGTTTCTTATGGTGAGTGTAGAGAACCGGAAACCCTTTTTACTAGAAACGAGGCATTTCATCTTAGTTCTCAAGGTTGGCAACGCACCCTGATTCTTAATTGAGGATAGATGTAGATGTCTATGGGCAAAAGTTTCCACCTACCTTCAGGTGGACTGTGCGCTCGTTTGTGACCTATACGACTTAAGAACCTTCAAGAAAATAGCCGAAGGTTCAACGCACCTGCAATTCGCCTAGTGTTACAAGTAAGCCTCATGCTCGTTTGTATTCTCATTAAAAAATTGCGTATGTGAGGTACGAAATAATCAGTCTGGCGACCATGGCCATTAAGATGTTCTCATCTGGCTGATGAAGAAGAGAGTAGAGGTAGATTAGAGTGTTTCTAAGGAGAAAGGTTAGATTTTACTTGAATTCGTAGTTTTGTGATGTCGAAACATAATTTTCTTTATAATTTTTATAATTAACATACTCGTACGTGGTGTAACATACGACCCACGCTGCAGCTATATTATGTTTGTAGTACGAATGAGTCGGCTCGACCGGGGAAGGACCACGCTCTCACAGAATACTAACGTAAAATAACAACTCAATGCCGCTGTGTTTCGTATGGTGAGTGTAAACAACCGGAGACTTTTTACTGGAAACGAGGCATTCCATCATAGTCCTCAAGCTTAGTCATCCATCCTCAATTAAGAATCAAAATGCAGGTACGAGTACAACGCATCTGCATTTTGATTCTTAATTGAGGATAGATGTAGATGTCTATGGACCACTTATTCAATAAAAAAGAAAACATAGGATAAGAAATATCTATACAGTATTTTCATTATAAAAGTGTATTCTTGTTTTTTAAAACGACGTACAAATGCATTAATAACTTTCTAAAGTATATAATAAGAAATTCAGACACATTTAGCAACTCATATACGCATTACTTTTTACACAGTAAATGATTTAATGAAATGATAACTACCTGAGAGTTTGCGTTAACCAAATTTGATACAAAAAAATAACGTTATCCTGTAGCAATATGTGCCTACAATTATGAAATAAAATAGAATTTATTTCATATAAATAAAATACGGTACTAAAAGTACACCCGTCAAATGAAGCGTAACGCAAACAAGTTAATAACGTAATATTGGACGTTTAGTCCCACGGTGGCGCTAAATTGAAACAAAAAAGTCATTGTAATTCGAGTAATGTTTGCATTTCCCATAATTTTTGGTAAATGCTGGATCAAGGGTGGCGAGGGGGAATTTTGTGGGTGAAAAAAGTTACCGTACAGGTTTTCACTTTCTATGTGAAATTAAAGTGTGTCATTTAAATCAGCAAATCAAATAGTATTATTATGGTTAAGATGTGTGACACAATCTATGTAAATCTAAAAAAGTTTTTATCGTGGATTTGTTTTTTGTGCCTTTTAATTTGAAATCGGAATTGAATTGGAATTTTTTTAAAGACAAAAACTGGTTCTTAGTATTTTGTGCTACGAATTATTTATTTAAATCACTAAATAAATAATTCGTAGCACAAAATTTCGTATATTTACTTACTCTATTTCATTAACCCAAACCTAGTAAATATAATTTTTAACTAAAATTAAAAATTATATTTACTAGGTGGCATTATTATTTTCAGTACCTTTCTCAGCCATCGTAGTTTGTAGAAACAAACTATGATTTACTTTTAAATTAACTCATATATATTCGCAATTATAGGTCATAGAAATATAATACAAAAACACGAAATTCTTCTCCAACCTTAAAAATTTGGATTATTCCGTTTATCTACTACTATAGGGTGAATTATTTAGGGTGGATAAACGGAATAACCCTAAGATTTGAGGCTTCAGTTTAATACTGTACCTCCAGGAAAAAAGTATATTGTTAGAGAATTGACATATATTTCCCTATATTGACTATATTATTAGGTGGTGCAGCATTATATTAAGTTTAATTAGACTCTAATTATTAGAGAGAAAATATATGAGACAATCGATTTGCATGTTTTGTAGAGTTGAAGAAATACTTTACTAGCCTTGATTTGTAGGGTATATTTTGCTGCTTCTGTCTGAAGTTTAAGGGAAATCTAGTGAAACGACCCCTTTATTACCAGCTAGTGATAATAGTTACCGTTACCGTTAAAGGTTAAACATCGATTGCTTAACAAAGACCTCCCCCATAGATTGCTTCATGGGGGTATATTTGCCATAGTTGCCACGCTTGGCAAGTGGGTTGACAACCGCAGTTTTTTACTATTAGTTGTTATTAGGAAGATGCTGCTGCCTATATCCTGATTTGTTTTCCTCATCTCGTCATAACTGAGTAGTACGTTTATTATTTACGCGTATAAATATTTTCGTGTGTTGAAAGCTATTGGGCAATTTATTTAAATGTGTCGAATAATATTTTCTATTGCTAATTTCAAAAGTGTTGTGTACTTTTACACAAGGGATAAAATTAAATGCTTCTTATGTCTCAATCTGCACTGAACTCATAACAAATGAACAGAAAGTATGAAATTCGTGAATGGTATTTCCTGCTCCCTGGCTCTATGTGGCTCTGATACCCCCTCATATTAGTGATTTTTTTTGTATTTTAGTAACTACTATTTATTTATTGTTGATACGTATGCTTCATCACTTGCCTAAGACCCTGTGTGGTTAATGCGCAAAGGCTGTGGCAGAATAGCAGGAGTAATGGGTTTCCCGTTACAACTGAGTGACAGGCCCTTTTGTCACAACTAATTATAAAGCTGTCTATTTAAATTTTTAACATTGTAAATTTTTTGTGGCAAATACATACTTTTTATTTATTTATTCTCATGCATATGAGAAACTATATTTAGATAATAAATGTAATATTTATTTCAGTACACGTTTCTATTTATTATATGTTCTAAAACGACTATTTATTTGTTAGCTTATTTAACTTTTAGACGATAAATTTTACTACTCGCATTACAACTTAGTACTATCACATTTAAAGGAATGTTATAAAGGTTTACGGCGAGTGCTCCCAAAGCGTGAGTTAGCATAACAGGGCACGTGACATTACGCTCTCCTGGCGGGTTCACATACCATTGGTTTAGTGTAAACTTTTTTAAAGTTATCTTCACCACACTTATAAAATGGTACTACGCAACTTCCGTCGTTCATGATTATTGTAAATATTTCCCGAATATTTTTGACGAATTTAATTTAATCTATTTACTAACAAACTTGCAGGCAGTCAAAGATTAATCTTTGCAAGCAGTACGTAAATTTTGACAATAACCCTCTTGTGAGCTAATTTAAATATTCAATATTTGTTACCATAATAAGAAAAAATTAAAACTTAAATCTTAAATTGGGAAGTAGAAAAAGAACCAGCTTATTAGAAAAAAATCAGCTTATCACCAGCAGCGATGACAAATCGCGGATACAGTTTCTTTAGGAACTTCATCGTACGTGGACCCCACGGACCTATAGTCTCTACATCAAACGGCTCAAACATGTCATTCAATTTACTTAAATTTACATAATAGCAAATTGATAAAATAGAGTGCGGATATTGTTTTTTGTACCTTTTAAATGGGCAATAGATTATAGTCTCAGATTAAGAAATCTGTTTTGCAATATCAAGTCCTGTAATAAAGCAGGAAACGAGAATTTCCGTCTCGATATAAGCGTAGAGGTAAAACATTTGGCGGCCATTACTGTTGGCGGAGCCGTCACACGTCTTCCTTCGTTACTCATTGCAAACTTTCAAGATAATCTTGGCGGTTTCGAAGTAAAACCAATTCAACTCATAGTCAGTAAGAACATTTAAGGGTAAGTGTGGTTAAATACTCTCTAAAATTTATATGGAGTCTATTGAACCTACGATTTTAAGACCTTTGCGTTTTGTTTTAATTGAAAAAGTGCAATCATAAATTGGCAATAAGCTATAGCTATAGATTTAGTGCACTTATTCTTTTCACGAACAATATTATATTGTACTGTATCATCCACTTCTACGAAAATACATCATTCCATTTTTCCCGCGACTTTGGAATATGTGAGAAAGATCTTAATACATCCAAAGGATGGTATTGTTACAACTCGTATATATGAGATGTAATAGCATTCCAATTCGACGACATGAGACAGAATTAAATTAATGTCAAATGGCGTCTGTGGTCATCAATTTGTGTGCGCAGCGTGGCGATGACTGCAAATCGTTTCATTAACAGAAGAGGTCCATATTCATTGTTATGGATTAGTGACTCAAGAGATGCCATATGTATACAAAAATTTCAGTTAATAGGAAACGTCTTCGCCGATCCACTATCAATTGCTTTTAATTTATCACTAGGAGTTAGAAAACATGCAACTCAAATGAATATTTCTTAATTAGTAAACCGTGTCAGGTTGTTACTCGCAGGATGTAAAATTGGTCAAGAGATTTTCGTCAATATTTGAAGACACGAAATATAGGTACTCTTATAGCTGTATACAACAATTATTAATCTTTATTCAATAATTGACTCTTTATAGAGCACAAATGAAAAAAAACAGATGCCGAAAATAGAATCTCTTTATTTTTGAACTCCGTTAAAAAAGTGAGTGGAGGATTTTTACGAAACGATTTTATTAAATAGTATGTAACATGACAATGACGATTTATTATTTAATGTCATCATATAACAAATCATAAAAATCACAGCTCAAATATTCACGGTTCATCCCCTGGTGCCGGTCGGAGGGATGCAATGTGTATGCCTTTAATAATAAAAACATATTAGCCGCATTGCATGCCCGTCTTTCCGTGACTGGGCAGTTTTACACCTGGCCGAGTGGAGAGGGAAGGAGGGTGCTGAGGGGTTTGATGGGTTTAACAGGGCAAAGAGAGGGCAATGGGGAGGTAAAAGCACCGTTTGTCAGCGGTCAGCTATTAATGAATGCGCCCATAATGTTTATTGTACCCGCTGAGCATTTTTCGGGCAATGTCTGTAACTCATCATTTTATAAATTAACTGTCACCGTTAGTCGCTATTCGTGGCCGGCAAGCTATCGGTAAACGTTCATTAGTTAGTGTCGAGTTCGGTTATAATGTTCCGATTTCGATTTTCGATTATTAAAGGGCATTAGGTTTTGTACTGTGCTGTTGTTGGAGCTATTTATCAATATGAATTAAGAAAACGTCTATTGGCTTTGCGAGAAATGATTTAATAAATGTTTCATTAGTTGCGTGCCACTAACTATTTATGTAATTTTATTAAAATATACAAATGTCTAAATGATGTTAGCCTATTGATTGTGATTTTGAAATTCTAAAAATCTTGTAGAATGTTTTGATTAATCATGAATTGTTTGTTGTTTATTGCATTGTCTTTCTTTATTTCTATTACAATTTTTATAGCTTCCACTAAAATTTGATGATGGTGTCACTCATTTTTATACTTATTATTTTGAACTCCTCGATAGGTATTTGTATTATTAAAAAAGTTTGAAATCCGATATAGCATGGTATCTATCATTTAGCGCGACTGCTGATCATATAGCCCCGGTTTCGAATCCCGAGTCGGGCTAAACTTAGCTATTGAGTTTACGGTTAAGAAATTATGTTCTGAAGTAACCCAGAGTTAGGGAGTTGGTGGTGTCTCACCCCCGTGTCCCCTAAAAGTACGTAATGATGGTGGTCCTGCGCTTGCCTATTAAGACCATTTCGCCGTTGAGATTTGCCGCCGTGGCTATATTTGGTCTGGAGAACATTTTTTTAAGAAAATTCAATAGCTTCTTCTACTACATCACGTCAATACTTTTCATCTTTATTCAAGGAGCATATCCCAAATCAAATCCCGAACGTGGGCTTCTCCTACATATTACCACAAAGTACAGACGCCTGTATCTATAGATTCGCAGAATGTTTTATTAGGGGCGTCATTTCATTTAGTCATTTAGTCAAAGTACTATATTATACCTTTATTCTATGGTATTAATATTATAATAATAATTGCATCAGCAATTTTGCTTTATGGAGACGGCATGAGTGAATTCTGCCTCATATAATTTTGGTTTATCAGGTATACCTCGACGATATTCCGATTATCCTGATTGTTTTACTTCATGAAATATTATTTCCTCATTTGGTTTCTATATTTCTTTATTATCAATAATAATAATTATTATTTGAGAATCTATAATTAATCAACGTATAAGTTTATTTTCTTTAAATATATCTTCTTCAATTGAATGATTAAAAATTTACCTCCTTCAGAACATTCTTATAATGAATTACCTATTTTAAGAAACTTCTAATATGGCAGATAATATGTAATGGATATGATGGATAATATGTAATGCAAAGAATATCCTTTTTTTTAGAAATGCCAGGTAGGTAATGCGTTGTATTGCATGGGTGCTGTAAGAAGCAACGATGAGATATGATATTATCTATCATATCTCAAAGTACCGTTGATTACTATAAATGGTGGTTATAACCGTCTTGTGTGCACCACACATAAATAGCCAAACCGGCAGCGGGCAGCGTCGTCAAAGATTTAAGACGTTTGGTATTGCGCTCGTCAAATCGCCAGCCTAGCGTGAGGGTTAAGGCAAAACCTGCCACTTACAATAGGTGATCTAAGTCATTGGACTTCTTCTTTAGTAAACGTCTACTATTGAGTGGATGTTTACTGAAGAAGAAGATTGGCAATTTTAGCGTAGATTGATTAGTATTGAGGGGTTAGGTGACATGCTGATCAAATAAATTGTGTAAGTCAGTTTTTTTTTGACATTCATCAAGACATAATTGGATATATATCTATTTCATAAAACTGCTTGCTTTGTGTAGTAAGCAAAGATAAGTCTTCTAAGAAATACATGCCATACCATACGGGGATATAATCACAAATACGAAAACCAACAGTTTGTGTTATTTTTAATCTTGGCTTCAACCAGGTTTTGAATCACGGCGGTGATGTTGTGGGTAGGAAATCTAAACGGATAAACAAAAAAAAATCATAAAGTATTATATATTTTACAAGCTGTTTCCCGCGAATTATTCCGCGCGTAATGTAGGCTTTTAATATTTTTGCAAGGAACCCTTATTTTCATCTGTCTGTCTGTTCCAGCTAATCTCCGAAATGGCTGGCTAATCTCCGAAAAGCTGGCATATGTCTGATATCATAAAAAGTAACTTAGATTACTTTTATTTTAGAAAAAGAATCAGGGTTTCACGCAAAAACATTAAACCCCATGAAATCGTACGAAGTCGCGTTGAACAGCTAGTATACAAATAATACTTGACTATAAACGCAAGAAAGTCATTACACTATAATCTTTTAAAACTTCTATGGAAATTATTATATTATTAAAGCACATGATGTATATTATTTAGTCTTTAGTCTAAGGTTAAATCTATATGGTAAAAGTTAGTTTTGATAGTTCTCTATAACTACGCGGTAGAAAATTTACGTGGTAGAGCCGTGCTGCAGTTATATTATGGTTGAAATAAGGAATGGTTTGGCTCGTTCGAGGAAGGACCACGCTCTCACATAATACCAACCTAATGCTGCTCTGCTTTGTACGGTGAATGCAGAGAACCGAACCTCATAACTTTAAACGAGGCATTCCATTTTATTCCTCAGGGGTGGCTACGTATTTGATTATAAATCGAGGATGGATGGAGATGTGTATGTTCTATAGGATTCACTTACCATCAAGTGCTTTTGTCACCCTTACAAAAAAATCAATTAACGTTTTCTAATACCCATTTGCAATACCTGAGGTTTCGCACAGTTGATACAGTTTTCTATCGTTAGTTTATTATTAATACAAGATGTTTAACAACGCCATTTATCAGAGCTCAAAGATCTTGCCATGTACCGTCGCAATATGCAAGAAGTAATAAAAAACTTCGGAAGCTTTTTAAAATAAGTGATCACAGTGATCAGATGTCACATAGGTCGGGGTTATCACGTGCCACCGTTTACATATTTGACTCGGTTTTATTAGAGTAATGAAATTATTTCGAAAAACCGGGGGTTGATCGCGTGTCGGCCACGCGCCGCGACTTGCCCCCGCTCGTTCGATGCCCATTACCTCATTAGATGCTCCCGATGATACTAACCTTGGTGGGGGGTAAGTTTAACTTTTTAATTTGATGACGCGTTGCGGTGTAATGCGTTGTATTGTGTAAGGGTGTGATTTTACGACTGGCGGACGTAATTGATAGTCGGTTGAATTTAAAAATATTAAACCGACTCGGAATTTGTAGCTGCATACGCTGAAGCGAAGTGTATTACGTCTAGCTAGCGGACTTTAGGTGACTAATGTTGTTTCTCATTTAGTTAGTATTTGTAATAATTTTACGACTTATTTCATAAATAGATCTTAAAATTAGAATTTAAATGCTTCACTTGTAATTTTTCTACGATGTAAGTTTACGAAAAATAGCTAATACAATTAAATAAATGCTCTGACGCGTTTATAATTATTTATTTAATTTTAATCTTTTTTCTTTCTCTACAACGTATACAAAGGATACAAAAGGCGATTGCTGTTAAAAATAAAGTTACTCCCAGTCTAGGAATCGTCGTGAGTACGGTTTTTCGTTGAAGTACTCCCAAAAACGAAAATAGTTTTGTTTTCTACATCAACACTTGTTCCGAAAAGGGATTGAATCATCAGTAATCGTTACCACGTCCAAATGCTTAGCCGCTGCGAAAAAAGTAATGTATAACTAATATATTATATGTCAAATTTTTTTTTCCGAATTTTATTTTGTTAATTATTGGATCGAAGGGCTTATTTAGTTACTACACAATTAATCAAGCATCAGGTGCGTCCATTTTATATTTTATTTTAACATTTTCAAAATCTGATTAATTATTGAATTTATGTATTTTAAAAGACTGAGCTTCCGTTACAAAAAATCAATTAGCAAGCAGAGTACCGGCTTGGTAACAATCTGGCAAGAAGGGGGTGGATGGTGGCGGGCTAATTAGCTAATGGTACTACTATTTCCCCTCTCTGACCTCCGGCCCGGCGCCAATGACACCCTGTGCTTGGTTCAAATGTATTGTAGCACGCTCGCACGGGGTACATCTCTGATTTCGTACAGCACAATTTACTATTACTAAAATCACTTTGGACTATAACAAATTTTAAATATAAAAAAGAACAATAGTACCAATTTATAAAATATAACATCAATACAAGAACACAAATTTACATAAGTTGAAAATGAACTAAAAATTTATAACTAACCCTTGTTGTAATAATTAAGAAGTCTGTCTTTTCTTTTGAGACAGTGCCATTTTCATATTAGAAACAATGAGGATGAATTGGCAAAGAATACTTTCCAGTTATTTTTAATGGAAATATTAAAATATAATTCTAAGAATAAGATCAAAATTAAGAAAAATAATTAATCCAAAAAGTTTTAGAGTTAAATTTATTTTGTAGGGCATAAAGTGATATATAACATTTTGAATCTGTGTTTTTGGCCTCTGTGTAAATTATTTGGTTTTTTAAGTTTATTGAAAACGGTCTGTATTACTAGACGTGGGAAAATTTAATGGGTTATTTATGAGATGTAAGCAGCTCCACTCCCTAAATTTGGAATTTCTTGATTGTCCAAGTTTGCGTTTAAACCTTTGACCTGAAATAAAACTTGATCTGTCCAGTTTACGAGATACTATAACATTAAAGTTGTTAGGCTGTATGCAACTAAAGATCATTACCCGGCTTTTGTACATTTGGTATTACTTTCAATATCTATTTAATACAAAATGGGCAGAGCACAAAGTGTGACTTAAGAAAAGAAATGTTAATATATATAAAAAATGTATATATAATACTATGTTATATACTGCATGATTTTTTTACCGTCTGGAAAAAATAGGGTGTAACAGGTAAACGGAATAGAAGCCTAATAACTAATATTTTACAATTTTTTTATTTTACATTAACATATTTTTACGTGGTAGAATTACGCTGCAGCTATTATGGTTGTGGCATAAATGGGTCGACTGGACCGGGGAAGGACCACGCTCTCACAGAACACCAGCGTAAAATAGCAGCTTAATGCTGTTGTGTGACTGTGTGCTCGTTTATATTCTACTTCACTTCACTATTAATTGGGTGCCTTTTTTAATTTCGATAGTTATGAATTAACTTATTTATTAAGTCCAATTTTTTTTAGTACCAAACTTTTATATAACGTTTATTTCAAATTTGTAGTATTTATTATAGACCAATTTCATAATATGTTAATGTAAAATAGAACTAAAATATCAGTACCATAGGCTTCTTCTATTCTGTTCACTGGTTACACCCTATTTTTTACAGAGGGTAAAAAAAACACCCAGTATTTTTATTATATAATACTATATTGAGCTTACAATATGCGACATGAGCTGGTAGTAGGAACGATTTGTTGTGTGAAGTTTCTGGCATTTTAGTTCAGTAATGTTCCTAATAATAATTTAAGAAATGGAACTTCTTTCGTATAAACATTAACGGTTTGTTTGAGTAATGATACAGCTACAGTACAGGAATAATTTAGTTATTATGTAATCGAGATCGTAATATCGGTAAAATATTTTTCAAAGGCTATTGCAACACCTTGATAGATTTGATTCAAATAATAGGCGGGGTTGTGTTGTTCCATCTTGCCAGTTTTGCTATTGATTATTTGCACGCCATTTTAATTTTATTACGGCCACTCTTTTTTTCTTTATTATATATATATATATATATATATATATATATATATATATATATATATATATATATATATATATTTAAATATATATTCTTGAAAGAAATTTAGATTTATTTTAACCTTATTCCGATAAAACAAACTAATCTTAAAATGTTATTTACAGTTTGAGCAAACAATAAACGGTTTATGGGTGTTAAAAAAAAAGATAAAACCCGAATGAAGTGTTTTGGTGCATTACTAAAGATAGCACCAAGATTAATCCGTAACTTCTTTCTTTGTAATAAAATTTTCGAGGATACATATAGATTATCTTAAATTTAATAATCTTGTACATATCGGGTACGGTTGTACGCCATTAAAGCCCAAGTCATACGTCTTTTAGGTTTAACAGTAAAAGGAACTATGGAATATACATATGATGTATATATACAAATAATGTATGCGTCGTAGGATAATTTGGCAAACGGAATTCCCGTAAAAATCTAGGGATATCGCGAAAATACGGATAATTAGACATTGGCTATGACATTTCTCAATCTTACTGAAAAAAAAATTAAGGGTTTTGCAACTTTAAAAATACTTAACTCTGATTGGTCTGATTTTGGTTTATAACGTATAGTTCATGAGTAAAGTTTTTTTGTAAAATGATAACCTCACTTTTTACACAGGAATATTGACCCAAAGTTACTTCTGTAACAGCTTCGGTGCTGCAGGAAGTGTAACCCCGCCCTTGCGTAGCAAATCGCAGGGACCCATTGGCGGACGAGGGCTGCTTTCCATCTGCGCATACGGCTTCATAAATACACTGGGGTAGCGCAGACAAGACTACGTGGAGTCAGGGCGTGCTGATTTAGTTTTAGAACTGATTCGTCCAATCGTATAATTATCCATGTTTTCGCAATATCCTCAGATTTTTGCCAACAGTTTATCTAAATATCTTACGACATACGTGTATTTTATAGATAACTCAGCACACACACATAAAATAACATAGCACAGCACACGGTGAAGTTGTAAAGGCCGCATGGCCAAAGATACTCTCAGTAAAATGCATATTTGTTGTAAATTTATTTAGTTGTTGAAATTTTTGTAAAATGAAATGAAATTAATAAAATACGCTATTACACAGACATATACATAGATTAAATACAAATAGATAGTAACATTAAGTAATGTATTGATTTTTTTCCCAAATAGTAATCGTTTTATACATTATTGTACCATTAAATTATTTGTATAATTATTTTTATGTATAATATAGTATGATATTTTTTTGTAAGTAGTCTACTGGCCTCTTTAATTAAATATCAATAGCACATAATATAAAGTTGCATTTGGCAGCATTTGTCCTATTTATCGCACAAGATCGTCCATAATATATTTTTATATAATTGCTTCAATATGCTTTACGTTCAAGCTGTATACCTTAAGTTTTTAAATTCGTTTAAACACCCTTGGTTTTTTCAATAAATAAAAAAAATAATACTTTCACCCTATTGTATGAACGTTTGTTCAATAAGATCGAAAACACAGGAACGCTTACTAAGGAGTTTTCTGCTCTACGATGCTGGGCCTTACATCACAATTGATAACTGGTACACTTGTTTTCCTCTGGCAACAATCTTGTTACAACATTCGCTTATTTTGATTGGTAGATATTCTCGAAAAAACAAATCACAATTTTTTTCCCAAAAAACGACTGAAGTTTGGATTTGTAAAAAAACTTACTGTTCAATACTGAACGTTGCAAAGCAATGGTAGCTATAATAATAGTTATTGCTGAGTAATATTAGTATGATATGATTTAAATTCTTATTTGTATTTAAGTAAACGAAATTGTACAAATTAAAGTGATTTGTAAATAAAAACCTTATTCAACGCTAGACTTCAATAATATTGCCAATACTCCTGTTGCTAAGGTCTCCCTCTCAGTCATCATCGTCATCGGTCTTGTGAGCCTGATTGACAGGCAGTGAGAGAACCCCATCACCTAACCCTGATATCCTGTCTCCCTCCGTCTGTTACCTTAGGTCTCATGGTGCAGACATCCCGCACTTATCAAATTTATTTACGTATATTTATACGGTAGCAATAGGGTGTTAAGGACTGCTAGGTATATATAGGGAATTTGGGGTCTAATACTCCTTCCTACCATGTGCAGCCAGGTAGTTAAGCTATCGAAAGGAAATTGGGTTAATACTAAGATAAAAAATTACCACACTGTACACTGACACATGTTCCATAACGTACCAAAAAAAAATCTAAAGCTTTGATTTTAGTGTCCACCGTGCATCATGTCGAAGCTATATAAGCTATGTAAAAATGGTAAATAACAGATTTTTAGAATAAAATCAAAGGCGGCAGAGTCCAATGGGAAGGGATTGGCAGTTAGTTTAGACATAGGGAAGGCCTTCGATCGGGTCTGGCACAAAGCGCTTCTTTGGAAGCTCTCTTCCTATGGGCTTTCCGAGAAATTGTGCAAGTGGATCACTAGTTTTCTTGCTATTCGGAGCATCAAAGTCGCAGTAGACGGTGCATGCTCTGATTACAAGCCCATTAATGCTGGTGTTCCACAAGGCTGCAAGGCTGCGTGTTATCACCATCGCTGTTTCTTCTGCATATAAATGATATGTTGCAAATTGATTACATTCTATGCTGTGCAGACGACAGCACTGATGATGCCTTATACATCGGCCGTGCCAATATTTCTCTGGAAATCGTCGCCGAGTACTGGGACAAACATGTGTCTGAAGTCGAGTCTTTGCTTAACAAAGTCTAGGATTGGGGGCGACTAAATCTAGTCCAATTTAATCCCCAGAAGACACAGGTTTGAGCGTTAACCGCTAAAAAGAACCCCTTTGTCGTATTTCCTCAGTTTGAAGGCACTTCCCTTGCCGCCTCAACTAGAAACAGAATCAACCAATCAGATCAAAGCGGAAGTTCGGCCACATATGGAATACTGTTTTCATCTCTGGGCCGGGGCACCCCAGTGCCAGCTCCTCTGACGTGACCACATCCAGCGCAGAGCGATTCAAATCGTTGACGATGGAGTTCTTTCTGATCGGCTCGATTCACTGGCGCTGCATAGGGATGTTGCATCTCTGCGTTTTCTATCGTATCTACCATGGGGAGTGTTCTGAGGAATTGTTCGGATTAGTTTTAGCCGCCAAATTTCACGAATGCACATCGCGTCAAAATTCATCTGGATGCTTAAAGGTCCACTAATGTACGTTTTACTAGAAGTTTTCTTCCTCGTACAACTTTTCTGTGGAATCACCGGCGACTTTTCCGGACCGATACGACTTTCAAGAACCTTTCTAGACCTTCAAGAAAACAGCTTACTCCTTTCTAAAAGGCTGGCAACGGCAACGCATCTGCAATTCCCCCGGTGTTGCGGTTGTTCATGGGCGGCGGTAGTCACTTACCATCAGGTGAGCCGTATGCTCGTTTGCCCCCTTTTCTATAAAAAAAAAACACAAACAACAAATGGTGTGCAACTTATAAGGTTGCCCGGTGGATCAAATGATGGCTCATGGTCATTTTATTCATATTTTAATGTAGCGGCAATAAATACCTGTTATTTAAAATATCTATGTCATATAAAATATATGGTATATAGATATAGATGTTAATAGTATATATAAAAAATAATGAGTGGAAAATAACTATAGAGAATTTCTTAAAAATACTAGTAATAAGTTTTACAATCAAGAGTGCAGAAATTAACACTCTGCCATGGCTCTTGTCCGTGACGACTTCCAATTGACATCAAACCATTTACTTCTGAAGGCAGTTTTAGTGGTCGCAAAGGTCTTTGTTACCCATGAGCTCGAACCAGTAATAGAAACGTGAAAACAACTGTGGTAGATGTATGCGTTTCAAAAAAGAAGTCCGGCTGTGTTTTTTTTTTTACTGTTTTTTTCCAAGACAGAGGTTTCTTCCAAACGTACACACACAAACAGCATAAATGACATAAAATAAGTATTTTTGAAATGTATATTCAATAAAAATTATTAAATTCTATTCTATACTACACTATGTAGTCAGAGATCCTATGCGTCAAAATAATTCTCATATTCCACTTTCAATCGCATATTTATTTACCACGATATCTAGAATACAATTGTATTAAAGTAACAGAATTTATGAAGAGCTCATTTCTCTTTAATTTTGTCATTACTTCCACGAAACAAGTAAGTAATAAAAGTCTCTATATGGCTGACAAATAAAACTTTATCAATTTCACGACAATTTTACGTTGCATTCCTCCATAACAACGCCATTTAGGTTGTAGATATATGTACGTATTATGTCACATTATATGCATTTGATTTATTATTAAATAAGCTAATTTTCTAGGCGGTAGAATTCATCTTTAGCCCTTATTTATTTATGCCATCAAACAGCAGTGCATGCAGATCGGAAGTATGAAAGGCATAGATAGCGATAGATAGATAAAGATAGATGTAATTAATTACAGGTTGTGAGACATTCTGATTTAGTTTTCAAAAGTGACGCATGCCTCCTTTATGTTCGAAGTTAGTTGCAGATATGTATGGGCTGGAGCTTTACGCTGGTATTATTAAGAGCGCGGTTCTTACTCGATCGGGCGGAACTGTGCGTGCCGCAACTTGGCTCTTATTCTTTCTTAAAAAATCACTATTGGACATGAGCAGTTCCCTTGTAGAGAGGAATTACTTCAGCCGTCACGCTTAGCAGGTGTATCGACGAGTACCTCTAACTTTGCATCTTTGACACTGCTGTCTGCTGCCTGCTTTATACCTGGTAGAGCCATGCTGCAGTTACATTAGCAGTATAGTTGTAGCACGAATGGGTCGGCTCGACCTGGTAAGGACCACGCTCTCACAGAATACTAGCGAAAAATAGTAGCTTAATGCTGCTATGTTTCGTATGGTGAGTGTACAGAACCGGAGGCCCTTTTTACTGGAAACGAGGCATTCCATCTTAGTCCTTACGGGTGACAACGCATCTGCATTTTGATTGTAATCGAGGATAGATGTAGATGTCTATGGGCCACAGCAACCACTTACCATCCAGGTGGACTATGTGCTCCTATAAAAAAAGGAATGCCAGATTTAAGAATCCAATATATTTAGATAAAAATTTTAAATGTCGGGATTTTGGGGTTGTTGTCTGGAGGAATAAATACATACTAAAAATAAAATTGCCAAATAAAATGTTTTTTTTTTAAGTTAATAGGTTACAAAAATACTTAAAATTGTTGACACACAACTAATTTAAGTACACTTAATTTTTGAGTTGCCACGTGTATTTGGCATTAAACTATACTGAGTACACCAATTTTTACCCTTTGCTAGTAGTATTCAGGAAATATTTAAAATTCAAAAAATTTACTTCAAAGTTCAGTCTAATTACTAATTCATTTATTAAATCAAAGACAGCTGTGATGTGAAGAGGATCTGTGTGTCTGGAGATTTTGAGTTTTGTCGGGAGTCTGGAGATCATATAAAATGTCAGGAGAATTCAGACGAACCCCTACCATCTGGCAACCCTAGCTGCCGGTCGCCGATCAAAGCTAATTTACGTCTAACGTAAAAGAAATGGTTATACTGCCATCTATTGGAAGCTATAATGTTTTTCAGGTCTCTTACGACAAAAGCGGAATGTAATAGAGAGTTCACTTACGCCATCTCTAAATATGCCGTACCTCTACTACATAAAAATTATGTGTACTACTTTTATTAAAAAACTTATTTTTAGTGGTAATCCCCCACGTACAACGTCAATAGTATTAATAGCCTTTTTCAGTGCGCTGTAGATCTTTCTAAACAAGTGCCAAATTAAAATTCCCTCGAGACATTTATTTAAGCTATTTACCATTACACCCTTACACAAGTAATGATTGCTTCTAATCACATGTCTGTGAAATTAAGGTTTATAACATTTTGTTGGTATAATATTTTGGATAAATGAAAAATAAATTTCGAGCGTGAAGGAAAATTGGATGAGCCTTTTGTCCGTATATTTTCACACAAAGCAGGTTTATTTTTTTTAAATTTAATTGAAATGACACTCGATCTAAAAGTCCTCGTGATGGTAAATGGTTGCAGTGACCCATAGATATCTACTATCTTCGATTAGGAATCAAAATGCAGTTGCGTTGTCATCCGTAAGGTTCCCTACACTCACCATGGACAGCAACCTTTAATTTTTTAATATTACTAAATTTAAAGTCATTCCCATCCGGCGGTCGGAATTTTTTTTAACTATTAATAACTAATATATCTATTATCATACTATTTTATGATAACTATTCTGTACCAAAATAATATAAAGGAATATTCTTTGATGATTTAAGTTTTTTATTATAGTTTATTTTAATATTGATATTTTAACATTATAATAATTATAAATATTGTGTCAAAAAGATAAAATATAAATGATTTAATCGGTAGATATAAAAATTATGTGCTACTTTTTTAATGCAATTCTTTGTTCTGCGACATAATTCCGTCAATCAGCTTTTGTTCGAACTAAAATGTTGGCGACCTTGATTTTAAAACTATTGTCAAACTGAGGAAACAGTAACAAGTGGTTTGACTACTCGGTGGTATTTATGTTTGTTTGCATCATGCGCTTATATGATTTTCCCGAACTTTTCAAACTAACCAAGTTTTGAACCAGTAGTTCGTTCCGACCACCAGTTCATGGTTTCCGTTTAATTGGTGATATTCGATGCGTCTTTTTCATATTTCAGTCGATTAGATTTCCAGCTCTGACAGACCATTAGTAAAAAACCATACACATGGGTCTCATTTCTCATTCACTCATTTTTAAAATTAAAATAAAATTGTTTGTAAGTGAAATTACCTGCCTGCAATATTTATGGAATTGTCACCTGTTTATTTAACAAAAAACGGAATGTTGTTGAAAATATGAACGCTAGTTCAAATAATTACAAAAGTTCAAAAGTAGGAATAGTCTCATCAAACATAAAAAATTAAAGAGGTGACTACATACAACATATGACAAAAACCCTGTGGTTCCCGTTAAGTGCGTTATCAGAATCAGTAATAAACGTATAGAAATTACTTTTTCTCAGAAAGCTCGCCCATTAAAAATTTAATTTTAATTACAGAAATTAATTTACAAATTGTATGTGGTTTTATTACCCCTGCATTGTCCAGGGAGTAAGAGGATTGTCAGAGACTCCGCTTAACCAATGCTCGTGTCAGAGGTAAAAAATCACATACAATTTGCTAATATACGTGGTAGGGCCACGCTATAGCTATATTATGGTTGCAATATGAATGGGTCAGCTCAACTGGGGAAGGACCACGCTCTCACAGAATACCAGCATAAAATAGCAGCTTAATGCTGCTGTGTTTCGTATGGTAAGTGTAAAGAACCGAAGACCCGTTTCCTGGAATCGAAGCATTCCATCTTAGTCCTCAAGGGTGACAACGCATCTCCATTTTGATTCTTAACCGAGGTTAAATGTAGATGTCTATGGGCCACAGCATCTACTTACCATCAGGCGGGCTGTATGCTCGTTTGTCACCCTTATCCTATAAACAAATATTTAATTAAAATTTAAAATAATGGTCAATATTCTGAAAAAAAATTTCTAAACGTTTATTGAGTATACCGATTCCGATAACTTAACGGGAACTACAGGGTTTTCGTTACGTGTCGTATAGAGCACTGGGTCCGATCCAGCCTAATCTTGGGATTTTTCCTCATTAGGAATGTTGCGTGGCATGAAACGGTCTGCCACGCTACCCAATGGTTCTGTTTGTTTGCGAATAACCTTAAAATATTTTTATAACTTCCTAGATATCCAAGTTTCGTCATGGCACCTTCACGTCACGACACGTGATAAATCAGCACTTTAAATTACTTTCGTTTGTTGGTGAACTGAAATTATAAGGCGGGCACTTATCCCCGGAGCTATATAGCTCTCATTATAAATGTTAAAGTGAAATACATAAAAAAAGTAATTCATTCATTCAGTCAAAGTTTAATGCTCAAAATAGGCCTTTCCATAGATTGCCTCCTAAGAGATATTTGCTATAGTTGCAACGCTTGGCAAACAAAGTGGCAAGCTCAATATATTCTCCAGCAGTTATAAATGAGATGCTGCCGCCCATCAACTGGTTTATTTCCCTCTGTCGCTTCTAACGACACCCACTAGACGACTGTCAAGTCACATTCAAGTTTAATAATAAGTATTGGGTGCGTTTGGCAGAAAAAAGCGCTAGCAAGCGCTTATAAGCGCTGAAATAGTTTTCGGCCAGGACACAATTGCTACTTCAGTAGCGCTGACACAATCCGCCATTTTGCTTATTTAATTTGTTTGTTTTGAAGTAGAGTTTATAAGTTGTTTTGTGCAATATTAGTTTTAAGTAATATAATGACACGAATAAACATATACATGTTATTAAAAATTCATGCTTGGTAAGTTTTTAATATGAATACTTTACAAATATATAATTAAATTAGGTTAGGTTCCCCGGTTAAAACTAACATCGTGTCCTGGAGGAAAATAGCTACTTAGGATTTGACAGCGCTTACCGCTTGCGATCGCCATTTTGCTTACAAGCGCTTGCTAGCGCTTTTTTCTGCCAAACGCACCCATTATTGGCACACTTGTGCAAGTGTGGCTTGCACTTGAAATGTATTTTTATTAGCCAGATTCCAGAATTAAAATCGTATCTACGTTTCTTCCATTTACAATCAATATTTTTTTACATGGTAGAGCCATGCTACAGCTATGTTAATGGTACAGTTGCAGCACGAATGGGTCGGCTCTACTGGGAACAGACCACGTAAAATATTATTTTAATGCTGCTGTGTTTCGTATGGTGGGTGTAGAGAATTGGAGTTCCTACTTACTTGAAAGTAAGCATTCCATCTTAGTCATCATGGGTGAAAACGCATCTGCATTTTAATTCGTAATCGAGGATAGATGTAAATGTCTATGGGCCACAGCAACCACTTACCATCAGGTGGACTGTGTGCTCGTTTGTCACCCTTTTTTGTCCTATAAACAATCTCTCCATCCATATTTTTATTCCAAAACCATCCATAACGCTACTAGATTAAATTATTAAAATAAACATTTTAAATTACCTGTGTATACCGTTACGCTTAAGCATACCAGCTACAACTAGGTGCAGTCGATCGTAGTTGGTTAAACTTAAGTGTATTCTTTTTGATTTCAGCTCATAGTTGTATAAGATAATCTTTCAAACTGAATTTCGATCTCGGTGGCTAGTGTCAACGGAGACTAAGCCATTTGCGCAGGTCAGGATTATAGTACATGTTACAGTAAGCAATCCGACACGACCCGAGAGAGATCAGGCGATGGACCAAAGCCTTTATTTGTGGAAGTGAAATACCGCCAACTTTTTAATTCTGGGATACTTATTTAATTTCTTGACAGAAAAACCCAATAACTGATTTTAGACCCGAACCAAGATAGAAACCCGGGGTCACTTGATCAGCAGTCGTGATTTCGACCACTAGGCAAAGGAGGTATTACAGATAGCTCCTTGATCAGGCAGCTGTAACATATATAAAAGTGATTGTATGACTTTTAAACAAATTTACCAATTGAGGGTCGTATTCACATATTACATTTGACTGTGGTTTTTATAAACGATAAACTTTATATTTTATATTGTAATAAGTCCGGAATAAGTTCGAGGAGTAAAATTCTTATTTTTTATAGGATAGGGTGACAAACAAGCACACGGTCCACTTGATGGTAAGTGTAAGTAGTTGCTGTGGTCCATAGACATCTACATCTATCCGTTGTTAATTGTGTTTTTTTATAGCATTGGGTGACAAGCGAGCACCCAGTTCATCTGATGGTAAGTGGATGCTGTGGCCCACAGACATCCACATTGATCCTTAATTAAGAATCAAATTGCGAATGCGTTGTCACCCGTGAGGACTAAGATGAAATGTCTCGTTTCCAGTAAAACGGGTCTTTGGTTCTCTACACTCACCATACGAAATACAGCAGCGCTGGTATTCTGTGAGAGCGTGGTTCTTCCCCGGTCGAGCCGAACCATTCGTGCTACAACTATATTATTAATATAACTGCAACATGGCTCTACATCGTGGAGATTCATCGCGCCTCCTACCAGATAGGGCAGATAATCTACCATAGCCAGCTAGTTTATAGACTAATAAGTAATAACACTGTTTTTCAATATTAGAAGATGACATACTTTAAACAAATGTATCATGAATATTTCGGCGCACTTTTCGGTTACGTCAAATTAGTGGAAACTGATGGAATATTAGTAGCTTAAAAAACTTTTTTGTAATTTGTAGTAAAAAAACAGAAGCTTACATAGTACCTAGGGTGATTTAACTTCATACTCAATTCCATGAAAATCCGTTCAGTAGTTTTTGTTTGAATCGTGAATACACAAACATATGGGAAGATAAAATTCTAATAATCACTTATAACGCAAGGACTCAGTATCCTTTATTTAGCCTCATAGATTTGTTAGAAAACTTTCGAATAGAGGACACGACTTTTCTATAGATTTAGTTTCATACGGTGTAAAGATTAATTTATTTAAAATATGGTTATTTCAATGGTTATTATAATTATTATAATATATTGTTTTGTTCGCGTTGAGATAAGATTTGATTTTCTAAATAAATTAATAAGCATGTTTTTTATTTAAAGCTGCTAAAGTTAAATAAAACGCTCCGAAGAGTAAACGGCATTTAATTATTTAGCACTAGATTTCAGAAAAGTTTGTGTACGTAATAAAGGGGGGATCGACTTAATAGACATTGTATGATTAAATTCAAATCGAGTTTTAAATGACTTGTCTAAACAGACGCTACCTTTTTATACTTGAATTATATACACTATTCGTCCAGACTATCTACGGGCATCTAAAATTCTTCATAGCATTCGATCCGTCACTTTAATAGCCGTTGGCAATAAAAAACGTATAACTTGTCATCCTACCAAATTGAATGGACTCGACGGGTTAGACGTGGACTTGCAACTACAAGCAATTCTGATCCTAATGGTTTAGGCATTACGTGTCAACTTTGTGTAACCTTTAGGAGGCAACTCGTAAAACGGTATGGGGTTAAACGTATGGTTAGGAAATGGAAGTGAATGTTATTATAGCATAGTATTGATAACGCAGATATACTGTTGTACTGATGAGTTACGTATATTTACAAGTTGTCTTATACTAAGCGTACACGGACGGACATTTATTTCAAATCTCTTGATAGTCATAAACTAGTAGTAGGTAAGATTGGGATGTGTTTTTCTCTTTTTCTCTGCTATGAAGCAGCAGGCAAAAACTTATCTCATCCTCTAAAATTGTTCTAATTTAATACTTTTTATCCTTTTCGAATAAAACCTACCTTATAAAGTCGTTGGAGGTAAATCAGAAGTTATATGGTGCTACATAGAGACTTTGTTACAAGTAAGGACTAAATACGAGATTTTCCTTATTTTGGATTAACTAAAGATTGGCTTCTAGCATATTGGAATATAATATTTTGTGGGATATCCCAATCTTAATACAATAAGAGACCCGACAGTATGACTTTGGTCACTTGGGAGAGAGGTAAAGCCCTAGTGTGGGATGTTACTTACTTACTGTTATGTGCGTTAGTTGCGTTAATACGTTGGCGGCCTCTCATCTCAAGGGTGCCTCTTTAAGAGCCGGGGTGGCATCAGAGGCAGCTGAATTTAGTAAATGGCGCAAATATGAGTCTTTGAGAAATGACTACATACTTGTGCCATTTGCTGTAGAGACTATCGGTCCGTGAGGTTCACGTGCAGTGAAGTTCCTAAAGGAACTGTATCCTAAAGGACTGGTCGTCGCTGCTGGTGATAAGAGGGCTGGGTCTTCCCTCTCTCAAAGGCTAAGTATAGCTATTCAGCGAGGAAACGCAGCCAGCGTTCTTGGCACTATACCACGGGGAGCAGGTCTTTTTGACTATTAAAATTTTTAGTTTTTTTTATATTGTGTATAATTAGTATTAATTGTAAATATCGAACGCGATATTACTTTTAAGTTAGTTTCATTCTAATTCAATTAAAATATAAAATACAATTTGTGTAACAATTTAATCTTTATATTGTCAATTTAATTACGACATTGAAATAATTCAAGTGCAATGATAATTTTAGCTCTTTGATCTATCAGTTACGATATACATGAAAGCATTGTTTCAACATTTGAACAAATCATAATTTTCTAAACCTACTGTGTAACAGAAACTTATTCTATTGTTTTAGCCCAGTTATTTATTTATGTAGTTTTTTTTTAAATCTTTACTTCATCTATACATCATTCGTTACAGCCTTTCAAATTCCCCTGCTGAACATAGAGGGATATTATATCATAAACATATATCATAAATATTCGCCTATTTATTTCATTTTGTAGTTGGTATTAGGAAAACATTGCTGCCATTTTTCCTTTATTTTACCTCTTACGACGGGACGATATGGGGTAGAGGATATTCTTACACCACTACCCGGTCACTACACGCTATATTTATTTAAAAGTATTAAAATTAAATATAGTACGTGAGGGTAATATGGTGATCCGGTTAATATGGTCATCATCATCATCATCATTAAAGCCCTTCACAAGTCCACTGCTGAACATAGGCCTCCCCCAAGGTATTCCACAAAGCACGGTCCTGAGCCACCTGCATCCACCAACTTCTTGCATCTCTTACCAGGTCGTCACTCCATCTAGTGGGGGGTCGCCCTACATTTCGCCTACCGGTACGAGGCTGCCACTCGAGAACCTTTTTTCCCCAACGGCTGTCGGTTCCTCAAGCTATATGGCTGGCTCATTGCCACTTCAGCTTACTAATCCGTTGGGATATGTCGGTCACTCTGGTTCTATTGCGGATATCCTCATTTCTAAGTCTATCACGCAGAGAAACTCCGAGCATAGCCCTCTCCATGGCTCGCTGAGCGACTTTGAGCGTCCTCATACGGCCAGCAGTGAAGGACCACTATTACTCATATCCCCCCATGAGTAATATGGTCATTTCGTTATAATTAAAAAACTACAGCCTTCTTTTGTATATGATACAATTGCTCTTCATCGGTCAATCAAATAATAAAGTGTGAAAAGGGCGCTGCTTTATCAACGCCATTTTGACTGTTAACATTATAGTAAATACTTTAGTCGATTTTAGAATGGTGTAGTGTAGTTAGTTTACTTAAGTTGATTTTTTGAAGTGTCCATAATTATCTATATTTTCTTAATATATAAGTTATAGTATACGACTTTGTGTTTTTGTCTCTGTCCTTCTCCTAGTTTTGGTTTTATAGGGCGGCAGAGCTTAAGGTGACCATATTACCTCCCATGTACCTTAAGTATATTTTTTGAAGTGTCCATAATTATTTATATTTTCTTAATATATAAGTTATAGTATACGACTTTGTGTTTTTGTCTCTGTCCTTCTCCTAGTTTTGGTTTTATAGGGCGGCAGAGCTTAAGGTGACCATATTACCTCCTATGTACCTTAAGTATATTTTTTGAAGTGTCCATAATTATTTATATTTTCTTAATATATAAGTTATAGTATACGACTTTGTGTTTTTGTCTCTGTCCTTCTCCTAGTTTTGGTTTTATAGGGCGGTAGAGCTTAAGGTGACCATGTTACCACCTCCTATGTACCTTAAGTATATTTTTTGAAGTGTCCATAATTATTTATATTTTCTTAATATATAAGTTATAGTATACGACTTTGTGTTTTTTGTCTCTGTCCTTCTCCTAGTTTTGGTTTTATAAGGCGGCAGAGCTTAAGGTGACCATATTACCTCCTATGTACCTTAAGTATATTTTTTGAAGTGTCCATAATTATTTATATTTTCTTAATATATAAGTTATAGTATACGACTTTGTGTTTTTGTCTCTGTCCTTCTCCTAGTTTTGGTTTTATAGGGCGGCAGAGCTTAAGGTGACCATATTACCTCCTATGTACCTTAAGTATATTTTTTGAAGTGTCCATAATTATTTATATTTTCTTAATTTATAAGTTACAGTATACGACTTTGTGTTTTTGTCTCTGTCCTTCTCCTAGTTTTGGTTTTATAGGGCGGCAGAGCTTAAGGTGACCATATTACCTTCACGTACCTTATTACACTTGTAATCGCAGTATTTTATTTATTACGTCAATTTGATTAAATGGGAATTGAAAAATTAAGAATATATGTAATCTGCTAATGAGCAATGAAGCAGCATTGTCAGAGGAATTCTGCATCGTTCCGACTGCCGTGGTAGGATACATATCTTACCAGGTCGTCACTCCATCTAGTGGGGGGTCACCCTACACTACGCCTACCAGTACGAGGCTGCCACTCGAGAACCTTTCTTCCCCATCGCTTATCGGTTTTTCGAGCTATATGGCCGGCCCATTGCCACTTCAGCTTACTAATCCGTTGGGCTATGTCGGTCACTCTGGTTTTACTGCGGATATGCTCATTTCTGAGTCTATCACGCAAAGAAACTCCGAGCATAGCCCTCTCCATAACTCGTTGAGCGACCTTGAGCGTCCTCATACGGCCAGCAGTGAAGGGCCACGTCTCAGATCCGTAAGTCATCACTGGCAACACGCACTGGCCGAATAAAAGAGGAAGATGTGTTAGTTGCTAATTGTGTTTTTATATAGCATTGGGTGACAAGCGAGCACCCAGTTCATCTGATGGTAGATGGATGCTGTGGCCCATAGACATCCACGTTTATCCTCAATTAAGAATCAAAATGCAAACGCGTTGTCACCCCTGAGGACTAAGATGGAATGTCTCGATTCCAGTTAAAAGGATCTCCGGTACTCTACACTCACCATACGAAACACAGCGGCGTTACGCTGCTATTTTACGCCGGTATTCTGTGAGAGCGTGGTCCTGCCCCGGTCAAGCTGACCTATTCGTGCTACTACTGTAATACAGCCGTAGAGTGGCTCTACCACGTAAAAGATGATGATTTTGATGATAAATAAATAATAAAATACCAAGCAGACTTTTATCAATTTTCACCGTTTTTGGAATAGTACAAAGTAAAATAATACAAATAAAAGTAAAAGTACAAGCAAAAGTTATTTTATTCTTATGCGATATCAGGATAGAAAATATTTACATTTTCTCAAATAATAGAAGGTCGAATAATTTGTATTTTCATGGTTTGTCTGGATACAGTATTTAGATTTTTTACCACGTTTTTATAAACTCGCTTCGTGTGTTCTGTTTGGGTCGTATTTAGTAATTAATTTTAAAATAACTTTCTGATGAGCTAGAGATTTTAAATTTTTAACATACCTCATAATTGTATGACAGTGTAGGAATCTAGTAAAAATATTTCTTTACTATTTGAAATAAGTAGGCGTTTCTTCTTCAGTTTGTAATAATGAGAAATTAGAAGATTCGTTATATTTGTGTATACGCTCGATATAGCGCATCTCGAGCGATTTGGATGGTTTGATCAGATTAAACTATCAGTGATATTAGCGGTACGTCAACACTACAACGGCGTTGAAAGAGAAAGTGAGAGAAAGAGTTGATCGATTCGCGTTGATTAGGCTTTTGCTCATTAAACCCTTTTATTTCTCTTGTACATGTCGAAGTCGTCATTTTATTTTTCATTTGTGGTTTTATATAATAGTTTCTTAGTTTGAACAATTACGTTCACAGTTCAACATTTGAAGTTGGCAATTTGAACGATTGTATAGTACTCATTGATGTACTAAAAATGTATATCAATGTAGGGCCTAGAAATAATTGTGATAGTCACTGTTTTGTAGTGATATGTTGGTGTTAATTTTTCTGAATCGCCTATTACAAAAAAAGAGAGTAAAAATGAAAAGAAGAGAAGTAAGAGAAAAGATTCTCCTTAGTGGTCAATGGTAAAAGTTTGAAAAAGTCCATAAATAACCTCAAAATTAGAACGTTTCTAAAACGTCTGATTATTTAATGAATATTTTAATTTATTGTGATACCTACATTATATATGAAAACGTATATAACTAGTAGCATGCATGCAGTACGTTGATTAAAAAAAGGTTAATATTGTATTACGTTGCATGTGCAATGTACTGGTAATTACAGCTCATTTAATACTTTACGCATTAAACTGTTTGTGAAAATATTACGCCCTCGTGATTTTTCCACTTGGCTACACAGACGCCTCATAGATATCTAATAACAATGTGCACGTGCACTCTCAGATTTGTAAACGCGAATTTAGGTCATTTGAAATAAAATTAATAGAAAAAAAATACTCGTATGTTTAGCAACAAACATTTGTTTGTGTGATTAAATTGATAATGGGAGGTCGTAAATGTATGAATAGTTGCATAATTTATATTTAATTTATATTTATAATTAATAATTCTCATCTGAAGAGGGAAAACGGGACTTAATGTCTCGTAAGGTCTGATTAAGATTGAAAGACTCATAGAATACCAGCGTAATATAGCAGCTTAATGCTAATCTCCCATTGTCACCAACAAATTCATAGAATACTTTGAGGAGAAAGTGCTGCTTACTTCTCCCGTAAATCCAAGATTTTATAAGCGGTACATAGACGACACTTTCACAATTCTACCTTTGGATAAAGAGACTTCATTTTAAACCATCTTAACTCCATAAATTCCAAAATTAAATTCACAGTGGAGTTGGAGGCACATAATTCTTTAGCTTTTCTACATGTATTAGTAATTCGGAATACTGATAACACCTCAAGCCACACACACAAAGACCTAAGAAGAGATGCCAAGGCCATAACCTCATTCCTACGTGCGTCAAAATATCTACCAAAAACGACATTCGAGGGAGCGCTAAGAGCTTAAATCAGACAAGAAAGAAATTGTTACAAATGGTAATCCAACTAACAAAAACGCTCCGATCTACATGACATAAAAAATCCATAGACATATCATCCAGTGAATTAAAGGCAGGTTTAACGACATTTGATTATAATGTTTGCTTCGAGACCTTAAATAAACAAGAAATTAGTAAATATAACGGATGCAAAAACAAACATACAGAAAAATATCAAAAATTAACGACCACATCAAATGTCATACATTTGAGTCAACGTCAGAACGAATATATGTAATCTGCTAACGAGCAATGCAGATTAGAATATTATCGAATATTAATATATTATTGGCGGTTCCACATTATCGCCGTGAATTCACGGCACAAGTCGTACCCTCCACATTCACGGGATGCTCACAATCGTTCATCGTGAAACCCGTCGCGAGCGGACGTAGAAGCTACTGCTGCAGTAACATTATTTGCTGTGGCTACATATCACTATTTAGACATCCAAAACAAGAAATTCATTAGAAAGCATTGGAAGAAAAGAAGATGGTGTATGACTAAAATACATCGTCTGTACGCCTTTGTAGTCCGAAACGAACTGGCACGGGGCCGTGAATGTGGATGTGTACGCGTGAACGCCGCGCGGAGGGTGCGTGAACCCTTTGTCGCGGGACAAAATACCGACTCTGATTGATTCTTCGACTTGATCGGGTAACAAGCTTTATTGATCGGGGAACAGGCGTGAACGCGCGTGAATCCCGTGAAAACCATCCACATTTACGTTCACGCCTGTTTACGGAGCTTCGCGGCGGTACTGTGGAGACGCGGTAACACCTCGTTACCAGTAGAAAGAATTTCCGAGAAGCGGAGACTCTTTTTACTGAAAACGAGGTGCTCTAAAATAAGGATAGTAGTAGATTTCTATGAGCCATAGCAGGTGGACTGTTTTTTTTTTAAATAAAATAAGGGTGAGAAATGAGCACACAGTCCACCTAATGGTAAGTAGTGTTGCCCAAAATCGGTCTTGTTCTTCCAGTCTTGGTCTTGTTCTTGCATTTTTGCAAGACCAAGTCCAAGAACAAGACCGCCTAATTTTAGCAAGACCAAGACCAAGACTGACCGTGCAAGTTTTGAGCAAGAACAAGACTAAGCCTGCGAGACTCTTGCGTCTTGCAGTTAGGAATGAGTGTCGTTTCAGGGAGTATAGGAGTTCGGGTATACGCTTGGGGACTCTATGAGACGCAAAATATATATAAAAAAATTTGGAAAATTGGACTTATGCGCATTACGAACAATACCATAAACATACATAGCGGATGAAAATATCCATTAAAAGAAAAAACAGTGCATCCCTAGTTTTGACCATCGGCACTTTGATAGTGCGCGGCGTCTTGTTGTCGGCATAATCAAAGGGCGAATACTGACCTGTCAAAGAAATTTTGCAGCTATTCGGAAGTACAAGGTCACGATACACGCACCGGCGGCTTCTATTGATATCGCATTCAATCGTCGCCGCCGCGCCGCACGCACTACATTTGACACTGTTTGAATGCCGCCACAGAGTACATGTTCCAAGGAATAAAATAAGTTTCCGGGTGCTGAGAATGGACACGAATACATTATGCTGATCTCGCAAGGAATATTGTAATTAGATAATGGTAAGGATAGGTAGATACCATAATAATTTATTCTAGTAAGTAATTATTATAATATTAACTATATGGGTTTATAATAATTACTTACTATTATTATTATTACCTAATAGATAAACATGTTCAATAAGTTCACTGCAAATCTCGATTTTTGGAAGCTTGTGTGTGTTCTTGAACACAAAGTGTTCGAATATGTCGTCACCCATTTGATAATATTGTAGACACTTTTAACACACTTGAAACGTGTAAACATTTTGTACAATGCTAATCGAATAATATAAAAAGTGTGCATATTAAATAAAAAGCGTAAAATAAGATCTATATACTTTTTAGGAGCCCGAGTATCTCTTAGAGAACCGTTTAAAGAAATTGATTGCATCGAATTGATGTAAATAATAGTGATTTGCACAATTTTAATAGTAGAAATAAAAATAAAATCACAATACCTGCTTTCCAGTTACACAAAGTATATAATGCGTTCTTGGGTAGCGATATACGCTTTTATAATAAGATTCCAAAAGAAATATTAGATCTTTCACCTTTTCAATTTAAGTCAGACAAAAATGCTTGGAACTGACCTCTCGTACTACACAGGAATAAAACATACTTGAATTTTTAATTTCAAACGAGTGAATGCAAATTTAATTAAATTAACTTAGATTAATTCAATCACAAGAAAAACATAATATACACAATTTTATTTACATATTTACATTTCATTTTTACGTAGGCACACTATACCTATCTGGCAACGCATCTACTTTATTAATCTTCTGAAGAATCATTAATTTTATCAAAGGATGCCGAACTTTCCTTTGTCGGTCTTTCGGCGTGTACTTACAAATAGTAGTATTTATTTTAATTCCAGTCATTCCCAATTGAGCTTTGCTTCAAGTTAATTGTTTTTACTCTAATCCTTTTTCTTCTCGGAGTGATAAGTTTACAATTTAACATGAGTGACGAAGAGTCGAATAGTTCTAGTCGGAGTAGTGAGAGTTGGAGTTATAGATCTAAAAGACCTAAAAGTAAATTTGATGAGTTTTTCGACATAATTCATGCATCCCAAATTGCTTTGTGTAAATTATGCCAACATAAAAAGGTTGAAATAAAAATGAAAAACAGAAACACTTCAGGCTTAAGGAAGCATCTAATATCTTTCCACAAAAAAGAATCACAAATATTTCTTCCTGAAAAACCAAAATTAAGTGGAGATATCACAAGCTTTTTAATAACCACCGGAAAAAGTGGACAGGTAAGAAAAAATATACTTATCACAGAATTACATAACACATATATTATGTAACTAGCGGCCGCCTGCGACTTCGTCCGCGTACAATATCTGATTTCCTATGAGATTTTGAAATTTTCTTGCTGCAAAAGTCTTACCTAAGTATAAAGAGGCTATATAGGTAAAGCTTAACTATGCAAGTATTTATTATTCAAAACTAATAAAGTAAATGTCGATCTTCATATCTATACTTTAAAAATATAGGACTTGGATTTTACCCCAATTTCACCCCTTAGGGTGAGGATTTCGTAAAACAGCTTATTCAGGATTTTATTATTGAAAACTTATAACTTTAATGCCGATTTTTGTGTCTCTAACTTCAAAAAAGTAGGACTTTCATACAAACTTCCAACTCCCACTTCACTCCCTTAGGGATAGATTTTCTCAAAACCGCTTCTTAACTGATCTCTATGCCATAAAAGGAACCCACCTTACAAACTTCAAGTTTGTATGTTTTACTGATTTATTTCACATTGCACATGATTTACTGTTTTATTTCAGTCTGACAATAGCAGTGACAACATCACGACAGCTACAGTTGATTGGATGGTTAAAAAATATCTTCGCTTCTCATTTTTCGATGACGAAGCTACACAAGTATATTTTCGATTAATTTGCCCAAATATGGTGTTTCCTAAAAGGTCCACACTTAGAAGGAAGGTCAAAGAACGGTTTGAAGAGCTTCAATTGAATCTTAAGAAACGACTACAACAATTTTCATCTAAAATGTCATTTACCATTGATGGATGGACGTTAATTGCTGGTAGGAGTTACTACGGAGTCACTATTCATTATATAGACAACGAATGGAAGTATCGATCTGTAGTCCTTGATTTTAAACCATCACGCGCTCGACATACTGGGGAAGATATTGCAACGATTTTCCACGAATGTTTATTGGAATATGACATAATTGATAAAATATAGGGTATCACGGTCGACAACGCAACTGAAAATATCAAATTTATGTATGAATTGGACAAACAGCTGCCACACTTTGATTCAGACAATCAACATATCCGGTGCTTTGCTCACATTTTGAACCTTGGTGTACAAGATTTAAAGACCTTAGCATTACACAGTGAAACTGACAATAAGGGACAAGAACAGCAATATCAAATTAGGAGTACCCTTAACCGACGAGTATGTATGCGTAGGTGTGTGGATGTGAAGGAGGTGAGAGAGGTGTGTCAGGATCATGCCAAATGGAAGTCTGTAGTCTCTGCCTACCCATCTGCGTGACAGGCGTGAGTGTTTATATTATGTTATGTTTATGTAACAGCAGTATGAAGATAATGAAGATGAAACTGAGGAAGATGAAGAATATGCGCCAAATATTGCTGACTCACGTACAGCTATAACAAAATTACGCAGTATTTCCAGTAAAATAAAAAGAAGTGAGATATTGAAGAGGAAGTTTCAGTCTGCTTGTGAAGCAGCTGGCGTGCCATCAAATCTGAACCCCATACTCGACTGTCCAACGAGATGGAATTCCACACATGATATGATTGGATTTGGTTTAAAAGTGAGAAATGGCATTAACAATCTCAATCTTAAACCATTCAATTCGAATTCTCAATTTTAAACCATTCAATTCGGTGACAGAAGTGCACTATTGTGCACTTTTGTCACCGAATTCCGTCACCGAATACCGTCAATTGAATGATTTTCAAATCAGAGATAATGAAAAGCAAATACTCGAAAAAAGACATAAGTTTCTAATAAACTTTAAACTTCTATCAACGAAACTTGGTGGAGAAATATATGTTACATTACGCTAGTCATTGTATCATTCAATCTCTCGCTCGATAAAATTGAATCCATCGTAAAACAATTAGATGAGAAACCTAATCGATCCGAAGTGGATAAAAAGACATAAGTTTCTAATAAATTTTACTCGAAAAAAGACATAAGTTTCTAATAAACTTTAAACTTCTATCAACGAAACTTGGTGGAGAAAAATATGTTACATTACGCTAGTCATTGTATCATTCAATCTCTTGCTCGATAAAATTGAATCCATCGTAAAACAATTAGATGAGAAACCTAATCGATCCGAAGTGGATGAAAGGCTCATTCTGGGTTTTCAAGCAGCTCGAGACAAAATGCTTAAACATTATAAAAAGAGCAACTGGATTTATTGTACCTCTTTAATTTTAGACCCAAGGCATAAGACTCAGATTTTTGACATGACATTATGGGGGAAGCAAATTAAAACAGAAAATATGCGCAACTTTAATGAACTTTATAAAGAATATAAAAGTCTATACTTAGTAAATACATCTCTAGAATCACCAAGAAATGAAAAGAAAGTATGTGAATATGATGAAGATGAAGACGTAATAGACTTTGAGAAATTATATGCATGTCCCTCGACGTAATCTGGATCTGGATCTTTTCATCAAGGCTTAGTATAGACGAGTTGGAGGAGTACCTAAGTAAACCCAGAGTGGCCGCCTGGGTGTTCGGTGGTTCGGAAGACATTTTAGAGTGGTGGAGAACGCATGAGACAGAATATCCGACTTTATCGAAGATGGCCCGTGATTTTCTTTCAATACCTGCAACTTCAGTACCTGCTGAGAGATTATTTTCTAAAGCATCATTAGTAATTAGAAAACATAGAAATAGGTTAAGTGATGAGTTAGCCAGATGGTTACGTTGTATTAATTCTTGAATTAATATAAAGTAACAGTAATGTCAAAGCTGTTGTGTACTGTTATGTAATTTAATTTGTATTGTATTTTAATTTTTTATTTAAATAAATGGTAAATTGTATAACTCTTTTATTCCATTTCATATAAGGGTCTATCAATCTCTTTATAGACAGATAATGTTCTTTATAATACAGTCAAGTTAATGTCATTAATTTGTTTTTATATGTTTTGACTAGTTTTAGCACATGTAAGCTTATTAAATGTAAACGTTTATTAAGAAACAGACTAACTCCCGTGGCCGTAAGACTTGGTAGACAGCTCAGTTGGTTAGAGCATCGGCACGGATCGCTTAGGTCGTGGGTTCAAACCCCACCCGGTATTAGTTGATTTTTTGAATTTCTCATTAAATGTTTAGACATTTATTAATTTGGTTGGTCTTTCTATGGCTATGTTAATTCAAGCTCAAAATGTGGCTACTCTGTTAAGTTGTTCTAAGATCTAAAGTAACGTTTAATAAATAACAATAGGCTAATAGGTAATTGCGAGACTTATGAGACTCTTGCTGCAAGACCAAGACCAAGAACAAGACCAGGTGTACTGGCGCAAGACCAAGACCAAGACGGGCTAAGTCTCGTCTTGTTCTTGCATTTGGGCAACACTAATGGTAAGTGATGGCTGTGGCAAAAAGGGTCTCCGGTTCTCTACACTCACCATACGAAACACAGTAGTATTAAGCAGCTATTTTACGCTGGTATTCTGTGAGAGCGTGGTCCTTCCCCGGTCGAGCCGACCCACTCGTGCTAAAACCATAATATAGCTGCAGCGTCGCTGTACCACGTATAGTGCTCGTTATTCACTATAATTCTATAAAAATGGATTTAGAAATGTCTTATAGAAATAAAAATAAAACTTCTCTTCTGATTTTAATAATATTTTTGAGTAAATATTCTATTAAATTAAAAATAAAGTTAATATAATAGTATTATTATAATAATAGTCCAAATGCTAGACACAGACCTCCTCTCATATCTGAGAAGGTTACGGAGCAATATGTCAGTCGCGCTGCTCCAAAGCTTGTTAGCAGACTTCTTCAAGAATGCTTTATTACTCAGACGTGCCGGTTTTTTCAAGACGTTTTACTAATTGCCGAGCACGAGCACATGTTAAATCAGAAATCAAAACTTTAATTAAGATTTTAATGGATGATGAAATTTGTTGTGGAGGCGTATCACATTTCGTCTACTACCACGTTTTGTCTTGAATTTATTCAAATTAACTTATTTAAATTATTCTGTTAATCTTAATTTAACTTAAAATTTATTGGATTAAATTATTCTTGGTCCTATTTAAATATCAATAAATTATTCTCCATCGGCGAACAGATAGAAGCTAGATCCCCATTTACGTGTCCCACTACATTGTTTGGGAATTATTTAAGTCGCCATTTACATTGCCCTGTTTCCTGAGCTTTTATCCAATCACGGCAAAGGGCGGGCGGCTAGGGCGGGCTAACGTGGTTGCGTCGATAACTGCGCGCGCAATTCCATATTTCAAATCTTAATCAGATAAGTTGCCTTAGAATGTCATCAGAATGAAATGGGGAAGAGATTGTAAGTTGTTCCCATTGTTCTAGAATTATAACTATGAACTCTTAAGCCACTTTTAGGTATAAATGTTTAGTTAAGAAGAGAGATGGTGAGAGGAATGTTTCAACCTCTTCAAATAATCCTGCTTCACGGTATGATGCTTTTGCGACAGATAGGCATTTGAAAATGTCATTCCCATATTCCAAAAACTGCTAATGGGAAGTGGGCCGGTAAAATAAATTCACCAGAGGGCGACTGTTTAAAATGAATGAATGGTCTAGCGGTAGATTAGAAAATTCCGACAAAGAAAAATGCAAAAAAGTTAATGAATTGAAAATCTGTTGTAATAAAGTTTATTTATGTGACGTGAGGCGGATGTGGTTGATCCAGTTTGGCCGTCACCGCAACGGTTATTAAATCAAACTCGTTGCATATTATTGTTTGCTTTTTTAGGAATTCGTTCTACCATTATTAATACCACTACTCGAATCCGACAATGGTGACATCTTAAAATATCATCAAAAAATATTATCTATGCTGGAAACATATTCCAACATAATCCACATGTGTATGCACCAACTAGAGCCCACACACTCTGATTATGGATAAAAGATGTAACGTTTAAAAGTTAGGAGGTAACGTTTACAGGTAGGTTTGGGTAGAATAGAAGGTTTGAGTAAGACAGCAACCACCGGTTCCGAATAGATGACCATAAGTTTGAGATGTTTAAAAGGGGAAAAGGTAATGAAGCGGGTGGGTGTGCAAGAGGCAAAAGAAGAAAGCTGAAACGGGAGATGGGCTGCAGTACCTACTAATAACAACTCAAAATAATAAAAACTGAAAAGAAAAAAAAAACAGGACCCTTATGTCACTTTTTTGACTGTCCGTTTTTCCATCTGTCAAGAACATTTTCCTCAGAAACGCATCCTATAGGGTACCTCCTGTTGACCTATAATCAGTAAATTTGGCAAGAAGCATGACTTCACAACACAATAAGAGGGAAAGATTACAAATTTTTGGTAAAAATTATTATTTGCAATTTTAAACTTACGTTTGGATTGAGAGTGTAGTAGATATGGTAGAGTAATGTTTATGAGAACATTATTTGCACTGCAAAGTAAACTTTGTCCTTTAATCCAACTTATATTTTTGTTAAAATTTGTTCAGTGTTTAGTGTTTACGTTACCTATAAACTTTGAAGTTCAGAAAGTAAATTATTTTGGTGAAAGTAGAAACTTACCTATTTCCACTGTTATACGTGCCTACGTACATACGTACAGACATGAATTTTACCTTTGTTAATTTTGAAAATTGTCAAAAAACGTGGACACTAGATTCCAGAGATAGAAGCACTGTCAAGGTACAGTATTAAGTTTATATACAACGTGATAGGGCCATGCTGCAGATATATTATGGTTGTAGCATGAATGGGTCGGCTCGATCGGGGTAGGAACACGCTCTCACAGAATATCAGTATAAAATAGCAACTTAATGCTGCTGTGTTTCATTTTGTGATATGGTGAGTGTAGAGAGCCAGAGACGCTTTTTACTGGAAACGAGGCAATTCGCCTTAGTCCTCAGGCGTGACTACGCATCAGCATTTTGATTCTTAATCAAGTATAAATGTACATGTCTATGGGCCACAGCATCCTTTCACTATAAGATGGACCGTGTGCTTGTTTGTCACCCTTATCTATATAAAAATGGTATTAAATACAAATTGTTTTAGATCAAACGATCAAAATTATAATATCTTGGTCTATAATAGGTAAACTATAACGAAACTAATGTAAGTATAATATATGACGTTAAAACTCGAATAAAGTTGTTAGTACTAGTAGGTATTTGACTTTCATCATATATAAAAACGAGCAATAACTGCCTTTCAGATTTTTTATTTTTAAATTCATTTATTCCTAACATACGACTTAAAATAACTTAAGAAATAACACGAGTGCAAATACGAATTAGATTCCAATCTTACAATTGCAAACATTACAATTTTAAATTGCTGAAATGAAAAAAAAATATGATTCTAGAAACAAAATTTTATAGATACAGAGCGCTTTTGAGTATGAATGACTACGCAGAGGAATGCGGCGCACGCGACTCGCACACACGCGCGAAACATTTGTGTATACAAATATAGCACACAAAAATATAACAAACGAGTTATCTCGTGCACACACTGTCGCGACAAAGCGTCTGCCTGCAACACACATACACACGTCAATAATTTATTTTAATGTACATTCGCTAACAAAATAGTATTAACAAATTACTAACTAGCTTCATTAAACTTGTCTAATATTTATATGTTTGTGTTATTTTAATTTAATCAAGTAAATATTATTGCATGCCGACGTTTTATGACATATAAGATTGTTATTGTTAATTTATATTATAAAGAAATATGTTTCAGTTGATAAAAGTATTATGTACATTAAAAGGTAGGAAATAGAAATTAATAACATATCAAGAGAGGAATATAAGTACAATGCTGCAACATGAGTACGATTGTGCAAATTTGGAAACGTTTGTCAATGGCAATCACTCCGCAATTCCGATTTTTTATTATGGTACTACTTTCTGAGCTTAATAATATATTAATGTAATAAAGATATCGATTTATAATGAACACTGATACATTTACACAATTCAAAGAAATCAAAACGAAAAGATTTCCACCTGAGGAGTGCAATTGGCGCCAGGGGTGATTTAGGGCCAAGCACACCGCATGCCAAAAGACACGGTGTGTCTTTTGGCATGCGGTGGTTATGCGGTGCTTTCGATGATTTACCTGAAAATGTGCTGCTGCGAAGATAGTAAGCGAGGAAGAAGCGTGGTATTTGATCGTATATCCCCCATACAATTAAAACGCTGTGAAGCAAATTGTTTGCAAATGTATCCTCAGTGTGCCATTTACAGATACACGAAATTAATTGTACGTGTAAGACTTCCCTCAATTTTTAATATAATAAAAAACGACGGGTAGCACTCCAGGAGTGCCGGCAGAAGTGAAAACTTGAATTTTGAATTGCTTTAATTATCACACACGAATAGCGCCCTGCGCCACCTAAACGAAAAAGGAGGCGCAGGCATACATTTTCGCCGTGCCGTAGAAAGAGAGGGGGATATTTCCTCTCCTACGCCGCACCGGCTGTCTTTCTCTCTCCATCTGTCTTACGAATTTTCGATCAGGGTCACGTGTCGTGACGCGAGTTGAACATTTTTTACCCATTAAAAAAAGTGTACAACGCCGCTGAAGAAGTTTTGACTTCAAAAAAAGTTTAAGTTAGTTTATTCCATTTTTGTAATATTTTAAACTCGTCAAAAAATCAAAAGAATGCATTTATAATGTGTTTGCAGAGGAGGAGTTTTAATTTATTTACAATGAAAAATCAATATTGTCAAGTTAACAAATTCTTTTTGAAGTCGATTAAAGATAAGAAATTCCTCTTGTTTTCCTTAAATACAAGTTGTGTCATCTTGACTGTACAAACTCTCTTGAATGGCGTTGCTGAGACGAGAGATTACTATTTGCCCGTTACTTGTCTCAATGAATGGTGCCTCTTAAGTGCCCAAGAGCTTTGAATATTTTCATATCTACAAAGGAATATGCGCTATAAGTTCTAACAGATAAGGTTCCTATTTGTAAGCGCGATGACTTACAAAAAAGTATATATTATGTATGATTGTGAGATTGTGACCCCATGTCAAGAGGAAGTATGGTGTGCGAGTGTGCGAAGTTACCTTTTCAAACGTTTTCGGGCCGGGAAATGAACCCGCAACGCCCACGCGGCTGCCGGAAATAACGTACAGATCCTATCAGGGTTTAAAAGTAAGTATGCCGAGCACGATTCCGTCATTAGCCGGAATTATGCATTTTTTGCTTCTCATGGGACAAGGAAGCTGAGACATGATAAGAGTTTAAAGAAATATTTTGATCTGCGTACTGTTTATTTAATAAATCGTTAGCAAATTTGTATAATATTTATTATCTATATTGTGTAATAACTAATGCAAGAATTTTTCAAATTTTGCCCAAAAGCATTTAGCTAAAGAAATATCCTAAGGCTAAGGCTTGAGCGGAACATTTAAAGAATTACCTTCTTTGGGGTGTCGTAAAAGGCGACACACATTAAAACAGAAGATGCCACGCTTCTTGATAACAACTAAATTATATTTAAAAAAAAAAACTATGGTTGCCAACCCACCTGCAAAACGTGGCAACTCTGTGAGATTCTTACGTTCAGTAGTGGAATTGATTGGCTGATATGAATATACCTATCAGAGGAATATCATTCACTTTAATGAGACTAATTAGCTAGTTTGTTTGTTTTATACGAGGCAGAGCCACGCTGCAGCTATATTATGGTTGTAGCACGAATGGGTCGGCTCGATCGGGGTCGGACTACGCTCTCACAGAGTAAAATAGCAGCTGTGTTTCGTATGGTGAGTGTAGAGATCCGGAGACCCTTTTTTTACTGGAAACGAGGCATTCCGTCTTAGTCCTCAGGTCTGACAACGCATTTGCGTTTTGATTCGTAATCCAGGATAGATGTAGATGTCTATGGGTCAAGGCGGACACTTACCATCAGGTGACCTGTGTGCTCGTTTGTCACCTTTACATACATAATTTTTTTTTTGACTAAAACAAAAATCGATAAAAAAGCTTTATTGGCTGATTGCTAGATCTAGGTCTGTGCCACTTAGGGAGGATATAACATAATCAGTTCTGTAATTATTGGACTGATAAATTATTACCTAATCTAAACATTTTGGAAGTATTTGAAATAGATTTATATCTTATAATCTTAATTTAGTATGCAAACAGTTATCTTCAAAAATTTCCATTTCTCACATAAAGGACCAGATTATTTGAGCAATAATTTACGTTGCTATTATAAATAACGAAGTCAATCTCATTTTTTGTCGAACCGTCGGGGCTCGACCAGGTCCACTTCCTGGGGGGCCGTTTCTGGAAGAAAGAGTTCATCATAAAGAGTCCCTCTTTCTCCATGAAGTCGGCCAGCTGCTGGCCCCTACGGTTCCGTTGCCCCACTCCAAATTTCCCTAACTTCAGCTCACCGCTTTCTCTTGTGCCTAGTTTTGCGTTGAAGTCTCCCATCAACACCGTGTAGTGGGTTTTGGAGGAATGCATGGCTCTAGAAATATCCTCATACATTTCCTCCACCTCCTCATCGGGATGTACCGAGGTTGGTGCGGAAACCTGTACGACCTTCAGCGAATACCGTTTGGTGATTCTGAGTATCAGGTACGCGACCCTCGTCGACACACTCCCAATCTTTACAAGGTTGTTGACTAGAGACTTGTGGACGATAAATCCGACACCTCCTTGGGACAGATGGTCGCCCTTCCGGTGATAGAACAAGTTGCCGGACTCGAGGATTACCGTGTCCTCCCCCTCTTTTCGGACCTCGGATAACCCAATAATATGCCAGCGCAACTTGTCTACCTCTTCTTCCTACTCCAGTATCTTCTCGTCAGTCCTCAGGGTGCGTGCGTTATATGTTGCCAGGTCGAGTCGTCGTAGGTGGCAACCGAACCTCCACCGGAGATTCTTAGCACCCCCTGCCCCGCCGTTACCATGGTCACTAGCCAAGAATAGCAGGGGGCTGGCGTTTGTTTGCGTCGTTACTCATTGGGGGATATTTGCCATAGTTGCCACGCTTGGCGAGCGGGTTGGCAACCGCAGTTTTTTATTATAACACAGTTGTTATCAGAAAGATGCTGCTGCCCATCTCCTTTCTGTGTCCCTCTGTCGCCTCTTACGACACCCACGTGAAGATATGGGGTAGTGGATATTCTTAACCGCCACTACACGGCACTAAACCTATCCAACTGCAGAGAGGTGTAAGACAGGGTGACGTTATTTCCCCGAAACTCTTCACCGCTGCATTGGAAGACGTTTTCAAGCTACTGGACTGGAAAGGACACGGTATTAACATCAATGGCGAGTACATCACTCACCTTCGATTTGCCGACGATATAGTCCTTATGGCAGAATCGCCGGAGCACTTAAGCACTATGCTCAATAGTGCCTCCCAACGGATAGGTCTTAAGATGAACATGGACAAAACAAAGATCGTGTTTAATGTCCATGTCACACCTATGCCGGTAGTTGTTGGGAGCACTAAGCTCGAAGTTGTTGATGAGTATGTTTACCTGGGACAAATAGTCCGGCTAGGTAAGTCCAACTTCGATCAAGAGGTCAATCGACGGATTCAACTCGGCTGGGCAGCGTTCGGGAAATTACGACACAACTTCTCGTCAGGTATACCTCAAAGCCTGCAAACTAAGTTGTACAACCAGTGCGTGTTGCCAGTGATGACATATGGAACTGAGACGTGGTCCTTCACTGCTGGCCGTATGAGGACGCTCAAAGTCGCTCAGCGAGCTATGGAGAGGACTACTGCGTGATAAATTTAAAAATGAGGATATCCGCAGTAGAACCAGAGTGACCGACATAGCCCAACGGATTAGTAAGCTGAAGTGGCAATGGGCCGGCCATAAAGCTCGAAGAACCGACAATCGTTGGGGAAAAAAGGTTCTCGAGTGGCAGCTCGTACCGGTAGACGAAGTGTAGGGCGACCCCCCACTAGATGGAGTGACGACCCGGTAAGACATGCAGGAAGTCGATGGATGCAGGTGGCTCAGGACCGCGCTTTGTGGCATACCTTGGAGGAGGCCTATGTTCAGCAGTGGACTTGTAAAGGGCTGTAATGATGATGATGATGATTATAAATAATATATTTTATACTAATATAATTACTACACAAATATTATTACTAGTGACAAACGCCATTAAATTAGATCAAATAAAGATAACTTGCAAAGAAGTTTTCTCAGGAATATTGTCAGACATAATTGTTTATCGCTTATTTATAGAAAAATAAAGACCACATAAAACACTCAACCACAAACAATAAACATGTCAAATCTTAGTTTGTGATATGTTCTTATTATTACTAGTATTATAATTAATTCTGATAGCCGGTGGCTTTTCAAACAATAGCTGTACGCCGTGTCAGGGCTCGCGGCTACTTAGACCGATCTTTGACGTGTTCTGATCGCACAATCACGACATCAGCTGTTATGCAATTATTCACTATTATAAATAGACTATAACGCCTATAATGTGACCAGATTAAACTGTAATTTATTAATTGTTAAACCTTGGTGCATAACTATACGCACTTAAGTAGCTAAAATTACAATTTGTTTAAAGATATCTCATCTATTAGTAAGTCATTAAGTTTATGTATAGTATATTTTCGTTACTTATTTAACGGACGGCGGACTTAATGCCTTAAGGCATTCTTATCCAGTAAACCATTAGGTTAAGCAGATATAAACATAATATGGGAGGTAATGTAGCAAAAAATTAAAATGACTCGCATACATAATTATTATATTACGCTTTTAATGAATATTAAAATAATTGCAAAATGTTCGTCTAGCTTTATATTAAAAAAATAAAAGTGTAAAGATTTTTAAAACTGTAGAAGCGATCGGGACTGGAATTTTAATGTAAGTATCGTTTTAATGTAAGTATATGACTTACGAGTAATGTAGAAAGTATTACCTATTTATTCTACGACAAAAGTTATATGTAGCAGTTATCATATAAACTTAGTTAATAGTTTGGAGGTTAGTTTGTTAGAGTAATGTACTAGTATATAAAAATTAATCCTTGTTTGTTCGTATTTTATGCGCTGCTATATCGTTCACCAGATTGCGGTAAAACTTTGTCAACATATTCCTTGCACTTCCGCATACGCTTTATACATAACTGGACCTAGTAGGTAGCGCTGTAGTAGAATCTAGAGTAGAGTAAAATACTTCCTCTACTCTACTCTAGACGCTCTACTATGTAAAATAATTAGAATACCAGCGTTAAATAGCAGCTTAATGCTGATGTGTTTCGTGTGGTGAGTGTAGAGACCAGGAGACCCTTTTTACTGGAAACGAGGCATTCCACCGTAGTCCTCAGGGGTGATAACGCATCTGCATTTTAATTCGTAATCGAGGATAGATGTAGATGTCTATGGGCCTCAGCAACCACTTACCATCATGTGGAATGTGTGCTCATTTGTCCCCCTATCCTATAAAAAGGAAAGAATCCAGATACGACCCGTGTAAACCGGGGCAGATCGATAGTATGCAATAAATTAAAATAATGATTTGAGTTTCTGCTTAAAATGTTGATTTTAGATGCTCAAAGTCAAAATATTTTAATCAAAATTTGCTTTAATGAAGCACTATCTGAAAACTAAACTAAACTACTTCATCGCTTTAACAAATCCCTACTGCAGGAGACCTTGTGAGAAGAAACGGCAAGAAACTCACAAGTGGACTATTATTATCACGTTTTTATTAAGTCAATTTTTTGTTTGTCTATCTGTCTATCGTTCCGGATGGAATTTAGCCATTTATTTTAAACTAACTTTCCGATGAGCTGAAAACTTGTATTTTTGAATATAACTCAAATTCGGATTACAATGCAAGAATATTAGCAAATCAAGAAAATGTAAGAAAGCTCATTATGTCTAAGCGTTCATTATTAAAATAATCAAAGAACTATATAACTCGAAGAACCGACAACTGAAGGGAAAGAAGGGTTCCTAAGAGGAAATTGTGGCAGTACCAGTAAACGAAGTGTAGGAAAGCTCCCCCTCCCGAGATAGAGTGAGGAACTCGCTTACGAGTCCGCTGCGGTCTTGAGCCTCCTGCATCCATCGACTTACTGCATATCTTAATATGCAGTAAGTCGATGGATGCAGGAGGCTCAAGACCGGGCTTTGTAGCACTCCTTGAAGGAGGTCTATGCTCAGCAGTGGACTTGTGAAGTACTGTAATGACGATGATGATGAAACAATCATCATATTTATAATAACCTTATTTCATAGCTTTATAACTATTTACAGTAGGATTTATAAAATTGATGCTCGGCAGACGTTGTCCTCCCCTTTCCGGTAGGTGACGCAATATGTTTTATTTGAATAAAAATGTTGTTAAAATTTGACCACAGCGCCGCCGATCGGATCTAGATCTAATGATTGTCTTTTTTAGCTCTAATGCAACGTATATCTATCTTGAATATGAATAATTTTGGCTCAAAGATAAAGAATACATAACTTCAGAACTTCCACATTGTGAATATAACCTCAATCGGTTAAGTTGTCCAGATGATACACGATTACTAACAGATGCACCAATATTAATATAGATAAAGGTAATTATTTACAATAATCTTTTATTATGCTTATTATTATTAATAAGCGACTACATTCTAATGTCGTAGGTTCAGGTCTGCCATTTCAAATGGCCCATTTGACTATAATCGTGAATCACTACACGCACAAGCATTTTAAGTTTAGTCGGAGTTGTTGAATGGATTGTTCGTAAGATGAATAGAATTATACATTTGAAACCGAACTGGAGTCTTTTATTAAGCAAGATGGTATATCGCTATCTATCGGAAGACGTAAGATTTGGCAGCCACTTACGACACCAACAGGAGCAAATGCAATGATGGATCCTATAATTATTATTACATTAATATTTTAATTTTAATTTTATTAATAGATTTTTTATTTTTGTTAACATATTAGTAATTTGTACATTTACTTTTGTGAGAAATAACTGACTCCTGACTCCGGAGATACAGGTTCCACCTACATTAGGAGTCAGGGACTTTAAATTTATTTGTTAAAATGTAATAATAATAATAACGTCCACCAGACGGAATCCCGGCCACGGCGGCCTGCCTCAACGGAGGCTAGCCATCGGCGCAGGACAGAATTATAGTGCACAAGTGTATGCGCAAGCACAGGTGCACTCTCTATTCCCTCACTCTCATAATCCGATGGGACGGTAAACCGACACGACCGGAGAGAGATCAGGCGCAGGACCAACGGCTTTACGTGCTTTCCGAGGCACGGGGGTGAGACACCGCCAACTTCCTGACTCCGGGCAACTACTAAGAATTTCTAGATGGAAAAACTCAATAAATAATATTTTGGCCTGACCCGGGATTCGAACCCAGGACCTCATGATCAGCAGTCGCACTATTACAACCACTGTATTAACGTGGCAGTTAAATGTACCATTGATATAAAGCATTATTACTATTATTATTATAATTACATAGTTAACAGTAGTAAGTTATGGGGCTATTACTAATACTAACTTACTTTACTTACTTATAGGTATGTATACCACTTCATAATATACTTATAGTATGCATATAGTAGTATTTATTTATAAACAAAGCACTCAAATTTTTATGAATAAATGCGAATTGCAGTCCACATAGCATGATAACGATTCCTGAATACACATTTTCAATATATAAATATAAAACTCGAAAAGAATGAGAAAGATCTTTCCTACCTTACCGTTACCCCTAACCTACATAGATTAACTCTTAGGGGGATATTTGCCATCCCCCCCGAACGGGTTCCCGCCTTGTCGTGGCGGGGGGGCTTAGTAGCAGTGGCTTGGTCTCCCACGGTGAACAAAGAGGAACCCACGTGGCTGGCCCGAGGTGAGGGGCCGGCCTGAGGTGGCCACTCCGAGTGGGCTTGGGGAGCCCACTTCGGATGTGTGCTGGTGGACTGCAGCGAGTGGGGACTCGCGCACCCTCTACCGCTGCAGCCGAGGTGGAGTCGCGGAGGAAGAGGAGTGTTGGTATGGCGATGCGCCACTCGCCCTATCCTTCGCGACTCAAACGGGGCCGCACCGTTGATGCGGTGGTGGTGGGGCTGCGGGGGGAGAGGATTGTCGGTATTACGAGGCGCCGCTCTCCCTACCCTCCGCAGCCGAATCTTGGTTGGCGGCGGAGCCATAGACCAGATCCGCCGCTGGGGTCGGGAAGGCTAGTACTTCTAAGTGCTCGTTTTTCCTGGCCCCATGGCCTTTGTGCATCGGACGCGGGGGCGTCTGTTGCACAGACGTAATTGGAGGCCGTGGAGGAAGGCGCGCCTTGTGTTCTGGTGCGCCTTACCTGGGAAGGAGAACGGGGAGGAATTTTCCTCTCCCGAGGAGGTGCTGCCATGGGGCGGCAGGCGCTAGTAGGGCCGCGGATGTGTGCGAAAGCGTTCCCGTAGCCCTGCCAATATGCGACAAAGGTGGAACACCATGGCGGTTTTAGTCGGTGCGAGTCCGACATAACCCGTCCTTGCCCCCGCGAGGCGGGTATGCGTAGGCATTTCCCCATGTAAAAAAAAGGGGGATATTTGCCATAGTTGCCACGCTTGGCAAGCGGGTTGATAACCGCTGTTTTTTATTTTTAGTCCTTATTAGGAAGACGCCACCGCCCATCTTTTGATTTGTTTTTTTCTCTCACTTCTTACGACACCGATGGTATGATATGGGGTAGTGGATATTCTTAAATCGGCACTGAACGGTGAATTTTTCTACCTAAATTGTTGTTAAAATCAGGGAAATACACATATAGAGATTAAAATTGACATGATTGCGCGATGATGTCACCAACTTAGCTAACGGACAGTCTCGACCAAGAGAATTAATAAATTGAATACCTAAGTGTCTGTCTTTTATTGTTTCGTGAAAATTTAAATTTTAAAGTAAGTTTATATAACGATGTACTGCTGTTGTAATTGTTTCTCTTTTTTAACAGTCGCGCTAATTCCGTTGCTGGATGTAGGCTTTGTCATGCCGCAACAACTGACAGTAAACTTGTCAAATTGTTTATGTTTCTAACTAATTGGATAATTATTTACTGGTACCCGACGCGTTGCTGTCTCAGAAGAAATAGTTGTAGAAATATCGTTTTCGATTTGGAACAGTTATATTGCTTAACTAGCTGTTCCGATAGACGTTGTTCTGTCCTTTCTGATTGGCGGCGAGATCATTGACATTTTCACACTTACACACTTTTCTATCGACTTATCATACGTATAGCTAAACCCTTTTTATGTCTAATAGAACCATCAGCAATCATTATGACAATGAATTTAAAAAAGGAAAACATAACCCTTCTTTTTTAATTGTCCGTAAGTGGATAAAAAGACTATATGTTATACACAATTATTTACTGCCTGCACATCAAAATTCATGGAAATCAAATGAATGAAAAAATGGTAGTTTTTGCGTGAATCGTGCACACACAATTTTTCTATAGATTTATTATATTTGTGGATTAGGAATGATAAAACATTCGTAGAATTTGAATAATCTCCATATATAAAAAAAATCAATTGCCGTTCGTTAATCTCCCAAAAACTCGAAAATGCCTGGCCGATTTATTTGTGTGTATTTATTTGATGGTGTAAAATCTCAACTGAACCCGGTAGGTGGCGCTGTTGTCGAGATCCAGACATCACCCGTGCAAAGCCGGGTTTTTTCTTAAATTGCTAGTATATCTAGTAGTAGCTATTATAAGTTTCAATTAAATTTGTCGGTACGATACGCGCGCCACCTACCAAGTAAGTTAATTGTACTGTGCCTATAACCTTTACACAAGTGCAAGCATTAAGTTGAATACGTTTTACTGTAATCTGATGAACGGCATTATAGCGCATAAAATACGACCAAACAAACATTCATTTTGATTTATTAGATATTGAATAAAAATTACTAACGAAGTTTTTTTTTTCTACAATAGGAGTGACAAACGAGCACACAGTCCACCTGATGGTAAGTGGATGCTGTGGTCCATAGACATCTACATTTATCCTCGATTAAGAATCAAAACGCAGATGCGTTGTCACCTCTGAGGACTTAGATGGAATGCCTCGTTTCCAATGAAAAAGGATCTCATAAGACCAAAAAATATAATTATTTTTAAGATAGTTTTTTCTTAATTTCTTCATCAGCTCTATTAAACCCAATGCTGAATATGTACGTGTTACGTTATAGGAAAGATATGTCTTAATCACTACGCTTAGCCCGCTTCACAGGTCCAGATATTTTGCAACATTGTTGCTGCATCCCCTCGCGTCGCCCGTTACGTTCGACGAGACGGATATATTTATACCGCCATCTACCGGAAGCCTAATAATACTTACTAGATGAAAGGGTGACTAATTCTTTTACACCTTTAACTTTCTTTCACACCTTTAACTTTTTACCGACTTCTAAAAGGAGTAGGTAATCAATTCGACTGTGTTGAGACACCGATTTGGAAATGGCTGAACCGATTTAAGTAAATGATTCTTCTTTTATTGAATATGTCACTTCATGGGTAATTCATATAAATTTAAAGAAAAAATTTGCATCACTGAAGGTGGAAAATAGGATATGATGATTTCAATGTACCGATTTATACGTCATACAAGTCGAGGTTGTAATTATTAATTAACTGTTAACGAAAAATAAAAAATCACTTTCACACATTATTAATGACTTCTGTAATGGGTACCTTACTTGTGAATTTTCGATACACTATGAGCATCGAGTTACAACATTATGTGAAAAAAAATTTTGAAGGGTTATATACTTGTTATTAAAAAAGTTTAATTGTTGTCAATTCGAAAAACAGCTAATAAATAGTCGTTACCTTAATTACGAAATCGAATAATGATTAAATGAATAAACGTTGTACTTACTGGGTTGCTGTTAGAAAATGAAGGTGATTGATGTTGAAAATAAAAAAAAATACCCATATATTGCATCCATTTTAATCACATATTTAGGTTAAAGTAGTAACGTATGTAACGCGATGCCAAAAATATTTGAAACATAGATTTATCTGCCCGTATTCAGAAGAGATAATCAGCTAAGCAAGGTTATAAAATATCAATTTGTTGTTCAATATAACATATGTTACCAAACTTCAACATTAGGTATTATGAAGTGAGCTTCATGAGTATTGCGACTAACATCGACGAGTCGTCAGTATATTGATATAACTGTCGGGGTCGCGGGAAAACGCCGAGACCGCCTACGCAGTGGCATAGCCGCCATGGTACAGTCGCGGACATAAGGACACCGTTACAAAGAATTTCTCCTTAAAGTCTCCAGACTAAGAATGACGTTTTTGACTGTTACTTTTTCGAATCTTGCCATTCTTGCGTGTATGAATACTTTAGGAAGTTTATTTTGAAATGGTGTCACATATGTATGCAAATACTTACCACGGGTAAGTAACTAGCAAAGTCGAGTCAATTTTTATATTTTGTGTACAAATTTAAGAGCTCTTTTTTATTCTTTACATAAAAAAAAAACTATTGTTGCAGATTGTACATGACATCACCTAGTATTATTGCAAACTAGAATACAAGTTTTCTGTTTGAATGAATTTTTATTTTGTGTTTACCGATTTTTTTTAGGAAAATGATAAAATAATAATAAAATTGACGAATTTGTCGTTGAAACGGTGCTAAAGATGCAAGTAGTGTTAGCATTTATAACTATAATTTACAAAGTTGACTAACATCAAAAGCTAATTACGTTTATAGACAATAGAGACCCGATCAGAACTTGGTTGAACTTTAATAAATTGTATTACATAATACGCGAGAAACCGCTCCATAAGGTAAATTTTTAATATACGTGGTCAAAATATAGCTTTAAAAATCTACCAGACTTACCGTTAGTACTTTTACCGTGATAGTTAAAGCCTTCTTTATTAAGACTTGTCTAAATCCTTTTGGGTCACATTTAATGATGTACCGTAACTACGTCGCCGTGTGTTCGTTTTGATGGATAGCTGCTTGATGTATTGCGAACAACGATAGATCTCTTGAAAGTTAATCACGCCAAAGAGAAAACTGTGTATCTTAACTATGAACTACCTTAATATTCATACAAACGATCGGCTTTTTAACTTTTACTACTAAAAGCATATTGTTTATTTCCCTAACATATTAATAAAAAAATTATGTCAATAAAGTAAGCATGTTGAGTATCTATATATATTATATTTTCATCATAGCTTTTAGAGCTTTTTATGCTTAAAATCTTATTTGTTGAGAAATTCACACGTATATTATATTACATATTTTTATAAATTTTTTAGAAATTGTCATCTCATATTGCTAATAGTTTAAAAGTTCTTAGTTATTTTTTTATGCATTTCTGCTTTTGTACAAAAATTGGTGATAGCTGTACCATTACTTTTACATGATTGGTGGTAGCTTTACCAAATCTTTTAAATAAGAAAAGTCAGTCGGTGTATTCCTGAAAAGGTCTTTAATCAAGAACAGATACTAAAGGTCTGTTGAAGATTAAGAAGCGGCATAAAATAAAATCTACTGCCACTGCATATGGCTCCCTTTCAATTAACTTGATTTAACCAATGGAGATAAAAGTCGCAACGACGCATGTCGTGTAGAGTTGTAAGAACTACGACATCCATAATAGAATTCATTAAATCTGATATCTATGATTTAAAAATAAATATTAAAATATACGATATTTTTTATACTTTACTATTTATAGAATGAAACTCGAGTATCTTATGTTTCCGATGGGTATTTTTGACACATATTTTTATACATTTCTTAGAAAGTCATGATATATTGCAATGGTTTTGAAGTTTTTGGTTAATTTTTATGGATTTATTTTTATTTGCAAAAATGTAGAATTTAGGTGAAGTAAGTAATAATTGCAAGGCAATCTGATATTAACTGAAATAAATTTTAAAATAGCAAATATTTTGTGATACTTTATCATGAAATGAAACTCAAGTTTTTTTATATATTAGGCATTTTTACGAATTATTAGTAAAAAAAGTTAAAAAAATATCATTTAAATTTATATACATTCTAATTGATTTTAAAATGGACTATAACAGTGGTTATGTTTAATGACCATTCTTTTTCTTCATAGTAATTAGCCTGTATACGATGACAGTTGGATACGAGCCTCTATCTTTATAAAGAGAATTTGCTTTTATCACTCGAATGTGGATGGTCGAGCGCGGTTCCAGACATCTCGCACCATTTTTGATGCTATCTATCGCCAGTCAGGGTATTTCATTTCGCACGTAAACGAGATTGTATACCATCATCTATTTGAAGTAATTAGGTCTATCATCGATATTAGATATATCGATATTAGGTATATCATTACCTCACACGATAGTTATGGTACGGAATGGGATGATAGGTTCTAAAACGCCGCTACCACACGGATAACTATGTTTAGTAGTCATTGTTTTTACAGAACTTATATCGTTTATAATAAAGTTATAACAATTGTCTTATCTAGAACGAAGAGTATATAGTACGTTTAATATGGTCATCCGGTTAATAAGAATTTAAGAAATTAAGAAAGTGACCACACTTTCTTATAATTCAAAAACTACAGCCTTATTTGCATAGAAGGCTATATGATACGATAACTCTTCATCGGTTAATCAAATAACAAAGGGTCTAAAGGACTGCGTTATCGACGTCATTTTGACAGTTGATATTATTGTAAATTATATTAATCGATTTTAGTATTGTGTAATGTAGTTAGTATTCATTAATTTGATTTTCGAAATTTTACTGATTATTGCCAAAGCTTGTTGTCTATTTTTTTAATAATATACTAGTATACGACATTGTATTTTTGTATCCATCCTACTCCTAGTTTTGGTTTTATAGGGCGGCAAAGCTTAGGTGACCATATTACCATCATGTACCTTAGTAAAAAAATAATTTGTTATGAGAGTTGGTGACGATACGTTTTAATTAAAAATATTATATGTAAGCAAGTAAAACAATTATTGTGATCCTTATTGCATTGCAATATCCATATCTGTACATAGTACATTTAATCACTCACACACAAATACTCAACGTAAATAAATTTTTTATTTACGTTGAGTATTTCCAACATATACGAGAAATTTGCTTTAAATAAAATAAACGGTGATAAATATTAATATACATCTTAATATATATAAATTACGTATCACGTTGTTTGTCCGCGATGGACTCCTAAACTACTCAACCGATTTTAATCATTTTTGCATACCGTGTACAGTTTGATCCAACTTGAGAGATAGGATAGTTTTTTTGCCCATGAGTGACGCACAATTTTTTTTTTTTGCGAATTTAAAGAATTTTAATAATAGGCTATGATAAAAGGTCGTCGAAAAGGGCAGAACAACGTCTGCCTGGCAAGCTAATATATATATATATATATATATATATATATATATATATATATATATATATATAAAAATAGGCAGAGGCAGAGACTACAGACTTCCATTTAGCACGATCCTGACATACCTCTCAATATTAACTGATATCCAATATAATAACCAGGGAATGAAATAACCGCTCTTAAACAAATTTCAATTGTTTATTTAAGTGTACATATTTAAAAAAAATACATGCTATATGTTTTTATAGCAGCAACAACAATTATCTTGAAATATCGGTAGGCATTTGATCGTTCATAACATTCGAAATTATTATTAACGTTTAGCAGTCTATGATTCAAACCCGCAACTAAATGAATGCGAATGGACCGTGTAACAGTAAATTGGTAAAAAAAGTAGTCAATAATGAAGATTTACTACTGACCTGCGCAGGTGGCGAGATTGATTGGGAGATAACGCGCCTCAATTCAACCAAGCACCATAGACTATTCATATTTTTTGTTTATACCTCTGAGAAGAAGTTATGGTACAAACAATAGTTCTTATTTGTCAAAATATTGATCATTTCTTTGATTTTTTTTTATTTTGACAATACCATAAATCTTTTTAATACTTCATATGTAACGGTTGTTAAAAATATGAAATATTTTTTAAATGAAACAACATTTAATACCACTTCGTAGATATATCAATAAGTTACACATAATCGTCAGTCATTTTTATAGCCCATTTCAAGTCCTCGGTTGAACTTAGGTCTCCCACATAAATTATTACAGGCTGTAAAGCATTTCATTTTAGCCCTGAGAGGTGATAAAGAATCTGTAACTTTATATACGTGGTAGACCCATGCTGCAGTTATATTACTAGTATAATTGTAGCACGAATGGGTCGGCTCGACCGGGGAAGGACCATGCTCTAACAGAACATCAGCGTAAAATAGTAGCTTAATGCTGCTGTGTTTCGTATGAGTGTAGAGAACCGGAGACCCGTATTACTGGAAACGAGACATTCCATCTTTGTCTTCACGGGTGACAACGACAGCGAGGTAGATGTAGATGTCTATGGGTCACAGCATCCACTTACCATAAGGTGGACTGTGTGCTCGTTTGTCACCCTATCCTATAAAAAAATCTTTGTGCAGCTACTTCAATCCACACGTGGACTGTAAGTTTGCTTATTTAAATTTACAAAAAAGAAATCAACTAACTAATGTAACTCGACTGGGCCACGTTTTGGAAATTGCGACAAATCTTCTTGCCTGATATACTTCAAAACCTTAAAAAATATAAGTGCTCAAACACAGCGTGTTGCTGTACCAGTGATTACTTACAGAATAGAGGCGTGGTGTGAAATAATTAAAATCCACTGCCAATCCAGCTTTTTTAGCCATGACTTACTACAATTTTATAAAGAAATTATACATATTTTATTATATTATCCGTCAATCTGACTCCGCATCTGTTAACTTAAGCGATACCATTCTTCATGCATTTGAATTATCATGTATATGCGAACAGGGACTCGTATTTAGAATTAGCATCGCACGTTCGTATTTCTATCAGTCCGATCTAAATCGGCTTAACCCTATCCCTCGACGATGCACTCGGTGCAGCAACGAGTGCAATGCTGTGTGTCAGCTAATGTTTAGCAATACTTCCAGTAAATGTGTAAAGACGCGGCAATGTATGCGATGTTATAGTAAAATTTATATAACAAACAACTTTCGTGTGTGGTTCAACGTTCGCCGGAGTTTTGGGCTCGTTTGTCATCAGAAAGATAATAGTCAGCATTCGTCGAATCGACAATGCCTCATAATTTCTACTTGTTTTTGTTTTGATTGACGGATTCAGTAGACTGTTTATTTTATTAAATGCACATAAAACTGCATGAACTAACCATGAAGGGTTAAAATATTGAATAAGAATAAGTATTAACTAATTATCAGTGATATTTTTAGAATTTTAAAGAATGTAATTTTTAATTATTATATTCCATTTTTGCACCGCAGCTGTGGCAGTGGCTAAGCGCTCTTTATAGCTTTCACACTATGCGAGTAGCTCGGGTTCGATCCCCGCCGGCATCAATGGGATTGTTAACTGCAATTTTAAATGCTGATTTACCACGTGATCAGCGGTGAATTAAAACATCGTGAGGAAACCTGCATGTCTAAGAAATAATAAAAAATATTTTGAAGACATGTGAAGTGAATTTTAAATAGTTCGCCAACACGCATAGCGGCATGCGGCAGACTTTTTCCTCTCAGAAATGAGTGGAGGCCTATGCCCAGCAATGGGACACATATAGGCTGTTACTTTACTTACATGCTACAGGTAATCGACCCAATTTTCGGTGTCGACGGTAATGAGATAATAATTTCAGTTCACATTACAGTTTTAAGTGCTGGTCAATCGCATCGGAGATGAAGGAGAGCATCGCCACGCTGCAGCTACAGCTGTAACATGAATGGGTCGGCTCGACCAGAGCAGGACCACGCTCTCACAGAATACCGGTGTAAAATAGCAGTGTAATGCTGCTGTGTTTCCTATGGTGAGTGTAGAGAACCGGATACCCTCTTTACTGGATTTAGGTATTCCATCTTAGTCCTCAGGGCTGACAACGCATTTGCATTTTGATCCTTAATTGAGAATAAATATGGATGTCTGTGGGCCACGGCATCCACTTACCATCAGGTGGACTGTGTGCTCACCCGATACTATAAAAAAATTGAGAACAAAGTCTACCAACACGCATTTGAATAAATTCTATTAAAAAGGGAGATGGTGTCCTGTTAGGTAATCATTATTAGCTTAGTTTTGGATATGACAATTATTTGATATCAGTGTAAATTAATGTCAGTGTTACTGAAATATTAATGATAGCATTCACTTACAAATCTTTGACGCAAAGTGATTGTATAATCAAGGGAATATTAGTAATGTTTATAGCATTGTTAATATTCTTTTTAAAAAAAAAAATACAACGAACGATTTGTTATTATGCGGCTCAAAAAAAAAAATAGTAGGTTGTCAATTCTACTCAATCGTTTTTTTGTGTGTATGTATGCGATATCTTTGTTAATTGTAAACAGGTTTCAATGATTTTCTTTTTCTACTAGATTGGTTATATTTTAGTTTTTATATAAATTTCTACAAAAATTCCAAAGCGAAAATCAGAGATGAAAATTTTAATATAATTATTTAGGTGATATCCTATATTCACTTACAATGACCAAAAATCTTTAAAAAATTTGCTAAAAAGAGATGTTATTTATTTGCTACTCTTAGGGGTGGAATTTTTTCTCCGAATTAATGTGGTGGTCCCTTGAAGTATAAACCTATATAATAAAAACATAATCATCAAAATAGGTTCACAATCTGCGAAGATATAAAAAAAACCTTCCTTTTCCTTCCTTCCTTTTCCTGCGAAGATATAAAAAAATCTTTTCCTTCAGTTTGGAAACAAGCATATATATTTCCTCTGCCTAAGGTTTCTAATCCTTTTTCTTTGTCCCACTTTCGTCCCATATCTAGTTTACCCTTTCTTTCTAAAGTTCTGGAACACATCATCCATAGTAACTCTCTCTCTTCTTATCTCTAACTCCTTGCTCTCCACTTATCAGTCGGGCTTTCGTCGTGGACACAGCACTGTCACTGCTTTACTTAAAGTAACCGATGATATCCGTTGGGCCATGGACAATAAATCTCTTACACTTTTAGTTTTGCTTGACTTTAGTAGTGCTTTTACCTCAGTAGACTTTGATATTCTTCTCCGGATCCTGGAATCTATAAACATTTCTCCATCTGCCATCGCATGGTTTGATTCATATTTTCGTGGTCGATCACATTGTGTCCGTGTTAATGACACTCTTTCCGATTGGTCTGGTATCACTACGGGTGTACCTCAGGGTGGCGTTCTTTCCCCCCCCTTTTATTTTCCATATTCATTAACTCTATTACGAGTGTTATTACATCTAATTACCATCTCTACGCGGATGACTTACAGCTTTATCGTCATTTTCCGGTGGGTGATACAAATAATGCAATTGCAGCTATGAATGCGGATCTGAGCCGCATCTGTGAATGGTCTGCATCCTTCGGACTATTAGTTAATCCCACGAAATCTCAGGCTATCATAATAGGCAGTAGGCATTTGCGTAATAGATTAGAATTTACATCACTACCTTTTGTTTATTTTAATGGCGTTCCTATACCCTTTGCCAATACTATCAAAAACTTAGGCGTCATATTTGATCACCATTTAACATGGACCACGCATATCGCTAATGTTAGTCGCAAGGTCTACTTTACTTTGCATTCGCTTAAATGTCTACAAAATTTCTTACCCCTTAAAGCTAAAATATCACTCGTGCTTACTCTTATCCTACCTCTCCTTGATTATGCGGATGCCTGTTATTTGGATGCTACAGAGGAGCTTCTTAATAAACTTGAGCGCTTGCAAAATCAGTGTTTCCGTTTTATATTTGGGCTCAATAAATTTGACCGTATATCTCAGTTTCGTAACCAACTCAAGTGGCTCCCAATTCGACTTCGAAGGAACACTCGATTGTTATGTCTCCTCTATAACATTTTGCATAACCCTTCCTCTCCCATATACCTCAGAAGTCGATTTTCCTTCACCCATACTCATGCAGACAAACCATGCAGATCCCTTGTTAAAAATCTTCTTGACTTTCCCGTCTGTAATTCCGGTTTTTACTCCCACTCCTTTTCAGTTCATGCGGTAAGATTATGGAACTCATTACCGTCAAATATAAGAAATTCCGAAACTTTGTTGGTATTCACGAAACGTCTTAGAGATAACTACTTTGCATCCTGTTAATTTATATATATTATTCTATTATATTAGTTTTAGTTTATATATATCATATGTAACTATCGTATTTATTATTATTATTATTTATTGATTTATTTTATTTTTATTTATTGTTTTATTTTATATAATTTACGTAACATTGTGTATATTATTTATTTTTAGTAGTACTAATGTATGCACTAAGTTTGCAATTTCAATATAATTTCCTTTATGGGTCTACTGGAAGATAATTCAGCTAATTTGGAATAAGTAGAACCTTTGTACGTAATTACTATAAGACTACTTCTGTATCTTAATGTGTGTACATAAAATAAATTAAAAAAAACATACACGCGAATTTAGGACCTCCTACTTCGTAAAGTCGGTTAGTAAATTCTTAAAGTCAACATAAAAAAAATTAAAAAACTGAAATAATATCTTTATAACCTCTCCTTAAGCTGGGATTTAATTCTTCTAATAATAGCACTTAGTATTTATTAGCAACGATTACTGAAGTTGTTAGGTGGAAATAATGTTTACTCTAAAATTTTGGCGATTTTATGGTTCATAGATCTACCGATAGGTGGTGCTGTAATCCAGCTTCAATTAACATTTGAATAAATTATTAATAAATTATTTATTATACGGTAAACAGTCTGGAGGGAACACGGAGTGAAACTTACAGCTCATCTCACTTATCGGATACGGCAGAACAAAAAACCTTTTATTGGTGTATTGCCTTTGTCCCACAGTGGACATGTACCGACTGACCATTTGGAATGACTTTACTTGGCTTTTTAATAAAAATATTTATTGAGCGTTTTTAAAGGTTTAGATAGATAGATGGGGAAGATGTTGAAGACATTTTTAAAAATATTACCCGTTGGTTCTCTTCTTTTTTAAAGAACTAATGGTAACAATCGAGCGACACTTGAGGACTAAATATCTCCGGTTCTCATCAATCACGATACGAGACACTTCATCATGCTGCTATTTTTCACTAGTATTCTGCGCAAGCGTGGTCTTTTTGCGGTCAAGCTAATCCATTTGTGCTGCAGCTATGACCCATGTTATGCATATTATGCAGCGTGGCTCTACCGTGTAAAAAATATAAATTTACGTGTTAGACTGTAGAGCTGTCACCCAGCTCAATCTGGTAGAATATCAGAGTTGGGCTGGTCTACCAGTCTACAACGTACCTTACACTTCTATGCGCTATTAGATTTTATAAAATTACACAAAAATTTATAGCAAACCCTCTCAGAAATCAAAATTGCCTGTGCCCAGCCTTGGAACATATTTTTTTTATAGAATTAGGGTGACAAACGAGCACACAGTGCACCTGACGGTAAGTGAATGCTGTAGCACATAGACATCTACATCTATCCTCGATTAAGAATCAAAATGCAGGTGCGTTGTCACATTTGGACCATTTTTTATAGGATAGGGTGACAAACAAGCACACAGTCCACCTGATGGTAAGTGGTTGTTGCGGCCCATAGACATCTAAATCTATCCTCGATTGCAATTCAAAATGCAGATGCGTTGTCACCCGTAAAGACTAAGATGGAATGCCTAGTTTCCAATAAAAAGGGTTTCCGGTTCTCTACATCCACCATACGAAACACAGCAGCATAAGGCGCCGTCGCTAGCACGATGATGCGATGCGATTTCATCGTCCGATGAATCCGCACGCGCGATTTCTTCAGACGCGATTGCATGATCGCACGACGTTCAATAGGACATTCTGCAGGTATGAGTATGTTTAAACGCACGGTCGCACGATCATTTTCGTCGGACGCAAAGCATGATCGCGCGAGCGATGGCAACAGAACAGCGCCCTAAGCTACTATTTTACGCTGATATTCTGTGAGAGCGTGTTCCTTCTCCGGTCGACCGACCTATTCGTGCTACAACTATACTACTATTATAACTGCAGCATGGCCCTACCACGTATAAAGATGGAATGCCTCGTTTCCAGTAAAAAAGGGTCTCCTGATCTCTACACTTACGATAGGAAACACAGCAGTATTAAGGTGTGTTTCCTATATCCAACCATATTTGCTTTGTGTAGAAAATAAATTCTTCACTGTTTCTTACTTTTTAATCTAAAAACATCTATTGTTAAAAATAGTTTACCGTCTTATTTTAGTAGCTTAAAATAGGAGAATAATTTAACATTACGAAATAGTAGTAAACAATGAATCATCTTTTTACTGTAGATATATTTATTATGTTCAATATAAATACCACAATATTTTACTTGCCGCAAACATCAGACAGTTATTTGCATAGTAGTAAAAAATCTTGAGGTTCAGTTATAATTAAGAACGTATTTTCTTTATATAGATGATTCGATTGGCTGATTGAATAATTGACTACATATAACGGTTAAAAATGGTATTAATGTGACGCCTAAAGGTTTAAGATTTTTGGTTTTGTGACGGCCCATAAATATTAATAAAGAATAATAATTAATTTCTATATAAAGTCGTCTAAAAGTATCACAAAGATAATATTTTTAACATTGAAATTCATTAATAAGCACTACATTATCGATTATAGGAAGAAAAGGTTTATTATTAAACTTAAAAGTATAAAATAATATAAATACAAGATATTACAATAGATAAATAACATTTATGTCTTATATTTATTCCATGCAATACATGAATCTTATATTGTTAATTAAAAGGTAATTCTCTAAATTTAAAAATAATTATTTTCTGTGATTTAACGTTTAAAACATCCATACAAATCCATTTTTCCAATAACATTTATTAGAGTTCTGCCGGAGATGCATATCTACAGTCAGACTTAATATGTAGGTGAGGAGGTCAATCGCGACTGACTACCGAAGTACTGTTGTATAATGTAATATTAAGGACATATAATAAATAGTTAGGTCTATGAAATAAAATCAATAATATAGAAGGTCTCTAAGATGCATAAGCATTATAATAGCAGAATTTAGTCCTAAAGTCCTATATATATATATATATATATATATATATATATATATATATATATATATATATATATATATATATATATATATATATATATATATATATATATAAGACATATGAAAGTAAGGTGTATGAAATAAAGCAAATATGTGGATGGTCTTAGATATGTAAAAGCATTTCATGGATAGAAATGGGACTTGAAAAGGTTTATTACCACTGTCTTACTGTGACCGAGACCGCGATAAACATGGACGTCAATAAAAGCTAGAGAATGTAGTTGTGCATCTTTTGGCAGTTACACACCAAAATTTTAGCCATTTTGGACGTGTAGTTTTTATTTAACAGTCGTTCGACTGAGTTGATGGGGGTGTTTTTGTAAAAATGGAAAAAATTGAGTATCGAGCTGTCATTAAATTTTTGTTTCTGAAAGACAATACGCCTACGTACATGCGTGACATTGGTCGATTTTGCCCTTACGCACTACCAAACGGCCAAGTCCTCTTATACTGGTTCGCCGGTTATTTTGCTGTGAACTACAGTTCGGTCCCCAACTTCTCATCCCTCTACGGGGCAGCGTGTTGTTTGGATTGGCGCTCACAGCACACGGCGTTGTCCTGTATGGAGCCGTGAGCAAATTTTTTTTAAATATAGGAAAAAAAGCCCTTTTACGGGCATATTTATATACATATTGTGAGTATTTCCCAAGCGGGAAGAGATTAATAAATAAAGAATTGACTGATGAGAACCTGATACAAGTGGAATATGGACGATTTAATGTTTTTAACTTTTTTGAGCCCTATCTTCGTGAACGGGCTTCTTTATGTGATAGAGCTATGCTGCAACTATGCTAGCTATATAAAGCTGCAACAGAAATGGTTCGGCTCAATCGGGGTAGGTCCACGCTCTCTCAGAATAACAGCGTGAAACAGCACCATAATGCTGCTGTGTTTCCTATGATAACTCTAGAGAATCGGAGACTGAAAAAATCCAGTAGCTGCAAAGTTATTCATTACTTACATGACACTCGTATCCTTATTAGAATTATGTACTGAAGGTTTGATAAGCAAGAAATATAAAAATTATGCAGGTACAAAATCGTAAAGTATAAAGAATACAATTAAAAAATACGGCCATATGAAATGTATTGCTCAATATCAATATACGTTTGATTGTCGGTTTAAACTTTATTATAATATGATTGATTCCGTGGCATTTTGTGGCGATCGATTCGAATTGTCAGATTTAACCATACGCAATAATCGTATGTCATTGTTATGGGACATAAAAATAAAACCATAGTGCTTATACTGGCTACCAGTGTTTACCGGTGCTCGTAAAACACCTGAGTTTATCGACTAAGGTCCACCAGCAATTTGTCGAAATTAGGCCGTTAAAATTCATGTTTGATTTTAATATCTCTATACCGATGAAGCAACGCTTTAAAGCATTCTGCCATAATATACATATTATGGCGGATTATAAACTAATACTTATGTTTATTTGTGTTCTTAGCTTTGTCTATTTTATATAATTTTAATATTAAATATTAAAATTATATAAAAAACCAGTGCATTTTGGCCGTTTAGCTTTCTCTGCGTGAAATCTGTAGCGAGGATATCCGCAACAAAGCAAAAGTTTCGTTCGTTGTAACGAATTAGTGAGAACTAAAAACCGATAACTGTTGGTTAAAAAAGGTCCAAATGGTTTTAAATTAATTTTTGCTGGCTCTTAAAACAAGATAGAAGAAATATGTGTGCGTGAATGTGTATCAAGTAGTTGAACATGGTTTCGGTTTAAATTGAAATGTTCCTAGCACTGCGTCTATATTTCTTTGTCTAAGTTGTTATATACAATGTTCTTATATGATAGAGCCCCGCTTCAGCTCTATTGTTGATACAGCATTGATTAGGTAGTATATTCCGGCTACTTCCTACAGAGAGTGCCAACGAGAACTAACTTGTAAGGAGGTTTTCCAGCTCTCAAGGATGACATTGCATTTGATTCTTAATCTAGGATGGATGTTGGAGTATATGGGCTACATTAATTATTATAATATTACTTCTGTAATTTAAAATATACCTTCCTCAACGCAACTAAAATAAGAATTATTTAACTTTAATTTCTACAAAAACATTTATTTGAATACACTTAATTTAAATAAATGTTTTTGTAGAAGAAGAAGCTACCTTTTAATTATTTACCCAATTGTGCATGTTTCCTTTAATCCGCATCAACTTTAACTTACAAAATATTAATTAAGTGACCTATCATCATGAAGCAAAAATACTATGACAGTTAATAATTCGTTGCGCTTCAGGATCTAAACGGTTTGCACGCGGTATCACGGAGAGATGCCTGTTGATGAGCCTGTACTATTTGTGATCTCATAAGATCTCATAATTCTTTAATTTGTATTTAAAGACGCACAGCTGAGTTGCGAAATCAAATATGATATTTAATAAATAATAAAAGAGATTTTGCTTTTAGATTAGCGTCGTAAATTCTGAATTTAAACGCATTCAAAAGAACATATAGCTTTCTAGTTACTTGCATATATATTAACTACACAAATATATGATTATTATCACCAGGTAATTCTAACTAGGCAATTTCAACTAATAAGTCCATTCCAAAGCTGCAAAATAGTTACATTTAGCGTGACATTGGACGTCTTCATAAAAGTATAATTAAGATCGTTAAACTTAATTAGGTTTGTGTTTTCGAACATAAATATCTAAGAGCTTAGTCTTTTCTACTTTTACTTATCGAGAGTAGTTCCAGGTAGCCCAGTTGGGCCATATAAATTTCATCGTCAGTGCCTTTGCATGATCCAATAAACATAAAGAGATCGGTCTCACTTTTGCCTGTAAATGAGGTGACTAATCATTTATACTGTTGCAGCGTGTCTCTCCAAGTAGAGGCGAAGTAGTGCGGGTCTGGTAGGCCGTCTTGAATTTCATATAGCAAATCACAATTCGAGTACCACTAACGGCGCCATCACTGTAATTGTTAATTGCAATTCTATGTGTTGATTTGTTACGTGCTCGCGCATGAGTTATTCCGTGAGGGAACCTGTCATTTTGTGAAATTAGAAATATTACGAGGATATATGAAGTCTATCACCCACTCCATTCGTCACGTAGTAGAGCCATGCTACAGCCATATTAGTAGTATAGTTGTAGCACGAATGGGTCGACTCGACCGGGGAAGGATCTCGCTCTCACAGAATACCAGCGTAAAATAGCAGCTTAACGCTGCTGTTTCGTATGCTGAGTGTAGATAACCGGAGAACCTTTTTACTCGAAAAGAGGCATTCCATCTTAATCCTCACGGGTGACAACGCATCTGCATTTTATTTCGTGATCGAGGATTGATATAGATGTCTATGGGCCACAGCATCCACTTAACCATCGGGTGGACTGTGTGATCGTCACCCGTATTCTATAAAAATCACCATGTATTGGAGAGCGGTGGTACCCGCTCTAAATTTCTCTTTGTATAATAATATAAAATATTGACTGCCTCGTTGGTCGAGTGGTCGTAAAATGCGGTTGCTGATCATGAGGTCCTGGGTTCGAATCCCGGGTCAGACCAAAATCAGTTATTACGTTTTTCAGTCAAGAAATTCTCAGTATCAGCCCGGAGTCAGGAAGTTGGCGGTGTTTCGTCACCGTGCCCCGGAAATAATGTAAAGTCGACGGTCCTGCGCCTGATCTCTCTCCGGTCGTATCGGTTTGCCTTCTCGTCGGACAAAGTGACTGAGGGAATAGAGAGTGCACACACTCGGGCACCATATACCTGTTCTGCACAGATGGCTAGTCTTCGTTGAGGCGGGCTGCCGTGACCTTAATTTGGTCTGGAGCACATTATTATTATTAAATATGTTTGTATTTTACTACATGCAAATATTTCTTTTTATGTATTGTTTTTTTTTAAATATAATGTGACGCAACTATGGGAAATAACAGATCGGAGATAGTGCCATACACATAGTCTGCAAAACCATTTCGTAAATAGCGAGAGTAAAAGACATAGACAGGCGACGTAGAGCAACGACAAATTTATGTACAATCGCGGTACGTCAAAGCTCCTACTAAAATATGTTAGTTCATATGTTTGCTCGTTGCACAGCATCAGTCAGAATTACTTTATTCAAAGCCCACTGCCAATCGTTGTACAAGAGCAGTCGTTGGACCAATTTACCCAAAAAGCATACGATATCCTGCGAATTCAATTTAATAACGTGTACAGGGTTTTGTTGGGGTTTCCTCGCCATTGCAGTGCATCTTCACGGATCATTTTTACGCGGAAAAAGTAGAGACTTGTGCGACGCGTGTGAGGGAGTCCAAACAGAGTCCCACGCATGATTAGCAACAGGGTGTATTTTAAGCAGCTTGCAAGATTTATTGACCTACATAGTTTACGAGTTCCATTAGCCGACAAGCCCGAAGTTTAGTCTCTGTATCAAGTTTTGTTCAGTTTTTACTAGCATAACGTAAAAGAAAATTGTACCATACAATTATATGTGGTAGAGTCACGCTGTAGCCATATTATGGTTGTAGCACGAATGGGTCGGCTCGACCGGGGCAGGACCACGCTCTCACAGAATACCAGAGTCAAATAGCAGCTTAATACTACTGTGTTTCGTATGGTGAGTGTAGAGAACCGGAGACCCTTTTTACCGGAAACGAGGCATTCCATCTTAGCCCTCACGGGTGGCAACGCATCTGCATTCGTGCTCGAGGATAGATGTGGATGTCTATGGGCCGCAGCAACCACTTACCATCAGGTGGACTGTGTGCTCGTTTGTCACCGCATCCTATAAAAAAAAACTAATGAATAATTAAAATTAATATTTTTACACTTAATTTTATAAAATAATACTTATATTGTAAATTAATGTTAGAAATTATTATTTCGTCGTCGCAATTATTTTGTTCTACGCAACTAGTAAAATGTTTAATGTTATATATCTTACAGGTGATTTTTATGTTCTAATTAAATCGCTAGTAACCGTGTAGTGGCGGAATACCCACGAAAGAATACCCACTACACCATATCATCCTGTGCGTGTCGTAAAAGGTGACAGAGGAAAACTAAATCAGGAAATGGAAAGCAGCATCCTCGTGATCATCATCCTCATCATTACAGCCCTTCGCAAGTCCACTGCTGAACACGCTGGCCTTCCTCAAGGAATGCCACAAAGCACGGTCCTAAACCACTAGCATCCATCGACTTCCTGCATATCTTACCAAGTTGTCACTCCATCTATTTGGGGGTCGCCTTACACTATGCTTACCGGTACGAGGCTGCCACTCGTGAACCCTTTTTCCCCAACGGTTGTCGGTTCTTCGAGCTATATGGCCGGCCCGTTGCCGCTTCAGCGTACTAATCCGTTGGGCTATGTCGGTCGCTCTGGTTCTACTGCGGATATCCTCATTTTTAAGTTTATCACGCAGAGAAACCCCGAGCATAGCTCTCTCTATAACTGACAGATCCGTAAGTTATCACTGGCAATACAATCTAGTATTGTACAATCTAGTTTTCTGGTTTTGAGGTGTACTTGATGAGAAGATGTGTCGTAATTTTCCGAACGCTGCCCAGCCGAGTCGAATTCGTCGATTGACCTCTCGGTCGAAGTTGGAGTTACCTAGTGGGACTATTTTTCCCAGGTAAACGTACTCGTCAACAACTTCGTGCTGATTGCTCCCAACAACTACCGGAACTTCCTGGTAATAACTCAAAATTATAAAAAACCACGGTTGCCAACGCCAAGCGTGGCAACTATGGCAAAATGCACCCTAAGAGGAAATCTTTGGGGGAAGCCTATGTTCAACAGTGGACTTTTATAGTATTTAATGTATGGAAACAAATCTCAAATAATCAATGAAAGCCGCAATTTAATTTAAATAGACTAATTTAATTTAAATAGAATTAGATTTAATAGAGAGAGAATTCCAGCTATGTACATAATATGTATGTGTATACATATAACCGTTAAGATCAATTATGTTAATGATTTGAATGTGGGAAAAACGGTTACAATGTATAATCCAGCATTAAATTATTTTAATCCGTAAGTAGTAAAAAATGTGACGTACGCTTTCCAAAACTTTTTCTATTAAACAGCAATAGCGAGCATGAGCCTATGTCCTAGGAATAATTAATCGATCCGCAAAGCGCGCTGGCCACATTCACTAAAATCGATTAGGTCAAGGGTCGTGACGTGAGACGGGGACGGCTATACTTCATTCAGTTACGCTGCGAAATTCCGTTCGAAATGGCGAAGCACGCCTACAGCGTCAGAAAGAGATAGAAACTATACCGGGGAAATGTTGTCACTGTTATAGGCGCAATGAAAATCAGACTGTAAATGAGGATTTTAAAGTTCATTTTTGTATTAAATGACTTCGGTCACGATTTCGCTTTGCAGTACAAACGTTGGCGGTATTTTAACTTCATTGTTGCTATTCATTTATGTTATATGTTACCTAATGAAATAGTTACATAAAATATTTGCACAGCTGGCCACTGTTATGATAAACGAGCGAATTATGATAACTGCGGAACTTATTCGAAATCAATTAAATCTTTAGAATCTTCATTACTTAGAAAAAGGCTCTCAGTGATATTAAAATAATAAACCAACCATACTATCATACTAGGGTATAATAAAATAAAAATGTCGTTTGCTATTGAAACGCATCTAAGGTGTACGCTAAATACAGTTAAATACAGTTTTGTTAGAGGAATCAATAACGAAACATTATTTTTGTATCTATGTTTATTGTCTATATTTATAAGTAGAAAGGTTCTTCCATGGCAGCTTTGTAGTGTAGACCGAGGGCTGTATCTACGAGATAGAGTGACAACCTAGTATGAAATGCAGGAAAACGATGGGTGCAGGTGGCTCAGAACCGTGTTTTGGGACGATTTGGAGGCTGATGTTCAGCTGTGGACTTGTAATGGGCTGTAATGATGATGATGATGATATTTATTGAAATCTTAAATCAGTACTTTCTTAGTTTTATTTAAAAAAAAAGCATGTTGTTTCCTAATGGTGGGAAAAAAGAGAAATTGAGATTAGTACGCGCATATGCAGTTGCTACACGTAATATCGTGATTTAGTAAGAAGTGCGGCACATTTATGAACTTCTTTGGAACTATTTTATTAATTTAAAAAAAAAAACTGAGGTTGTTTCTGCAATTAGATACGAGACAGTCCCGCGCGATACGGAACGTTCTCTCTTCGCGAAGAGGCACGTGTATCACAAGTAAAACAGTACATACAAGAGTTGTATTTACGCATACTATGGATTTTGGATGTTTATTTGTATATTTGCAAAGTAAGCGAGCAATTTGGTTTGAATTCCAACGACGGAAAAGTTATAAATTTGAATTTTTAGAGCTGATTGACCACGTGCTTGGCGGTGAAGAAAAATATCGTAAAGAAACCACCGCATCTGAGGAATAATATATTTCAAGGAAATGTGAAGTTTACCAACAGGCACTGCAGTATAAAATGCTTCATTATCCTCCGAGAAATAAAAGTAAGCCGTGGGACATAGATGGACTACAATTTAACTTACTACACTATTCTTGAAAGTTTTTTTTATAGAATAAGGGTGACAAACGAGCACACAGTCCACCTGATGGTAAGTGGATGCTGTGGCCCATAGACATCAACATCTGTCCTCGATTAAGAATCAAAACGCAGATGCGTTGTCACCCCTGAGTGCTAAGATGGAATGCCTCGTTTCCCTCACCATTCGAAACACAGCAGTATTAAGTTGCTATTTAACACTGGTATTCCATGAGAGTGTGATCCTAACTCAGTCGAGTCAATCTATTAGTATTACAACCATAATATAGCTACAGCGTGGCCCTACCGTTTATCCATTCATTCAATTACTTTCTTCTTCTTTATCAGCACGCAAAAGATTAATGATGGACAAAGACTTTTCGTATTAAATCCCTTAATCTTAGATTATTGATAGGCCTTCGCGGTCTGAGCGCGCGAATACCTATTAATAGGTAATCTAAGCCCTTAGTGATTGTCATGCTTTGTAGATGGATGGCTTTGCCACACGTCACACTCTTGCCTGTTCTACCCTTAAACTATCTGGGTATTCTACATCTGAAAAGACGAGCTTACGTCTATTAATTCTAAAAGGACAAACATCCAAAGCCGGAAAAATATTTATAGGCCACACAGGTACTTGATCCATTCGGTATTCGTACCCGCGGCCCTTAGCACTGCAACTCATTGCTAAGCTACTGTGCCATAGAGCTATCACAGAGCCTCTTATGACATTCATGTGATCAAATGAGGTGATAAATTCTGTTATTCCGCTACTACAAGCCGGGCTACTTGTTATCACAAAGATCAATTTAAATATAATCATTAATATTATTTTAACCCCACGCAAGGTCGTAAGGTATGTAAATGATACCCAATATTAAGTATCGCTATTAATCAAAGATTTATTTTATCAATTTTCGTTTATTTTTTAAATAAATTTTTCAAGTTTCTGTGACAAAATATGGCCCAGACTTTCCTAGCATTGTTCTCTATTTGCTCGTGACGTTTCATTACAATCAATTCAGCCACTGCGATGATTAGTCAAACAGACAAAAATACAGACAGATAAAAATTTCATAAATGGTTATTAATGACTTAATGAGATGCAAATAACTTCCTCAGCTCAATATAAAGCAGCTATTACCGATAGTACCAGACATTTTAGTTATTACTATATATATACATACATATATATATATATATATATATATATATATATATATATATATATATATATATATATATATATATAGATCCTCTTTTTATAGCATTGGGGACAAACAAGCACACAGTCCACCTGATGGTAAGTAGTACCTACTGTGTCCTATATTCACCCACATTCATCCTCAACTAAGGATCAAAATGCAAATGCGTTGTCATCCCTGAGGATTAAGATGGAATGCCTCGATTCCAGTAAAAAAGTCTCTGGCTATCTACACTCACCATACAAAACAAAACAGCATTGCGCTGCCATTTTACGCTGGTATTCTGTGAAAGAGTGGTTCTGCCCCGGTCGAGCCGAACCATTCGTAGCATTATTATAATATAGCTGCAGCACGGCTCTACCACGTAAAAATAATATAATTTCTTTGATAAAACATAGTAAAGGTATTATGTTCTAAGTCTATGTGATAAAGTGATCCATAAAGTATATAAATGCCGAAATGTCAGACTTGGTGCCCTTGCGCACCAACGTCGTGAGCACAGATAGTATAACGGGCACTTGGGCCTGTAATCAGTCAAAATCAATAGAGGCCTCTTGTGGTCTAAACCGGACTGTTTATATAAGATATACACACTGATAACGGCTGCTTATAAGGAGAGTATGACTAACTTTAACATGCTTAGAGTTATGTGACATGTGGGATATGTATAAATACGCGTCGTTAGTGTTACGAAAGATTTTCGAGCCAAACATAATATTAACTTCTTGCAATATAATGATTTCTTACATTTACGCGAACACTACACATTGAATAAAACTATTATTTACGGATTTTATCGCGTTTAATTACTTTAATTTATTTTTATTATTATCCCGACGTTTCGGGTGCATTACAGCACCCATGGTCACGGGGGGAGGGACCGAGATGTTTGACGTCCCAATGTCATAGTTAGTCCGGCTACCTTCAGTTTTTTTTAATATTAATTTTTGGTCCGATTTACGCAAAACGAGCGTATAGTATCATGAAGTCTTGCAGTGGTATGCTTGGGTTTGGGTTTAATTTCGTTAATTATAGGATCCCAAGCAGATGGTAGCACCCAACCATCTTCTCTATTGAAATTTGGATGTTTTTTAATTTCAATAGCCTCGCGTATCATCCTTGGTAGGAATCGGTGTTCTTTTGCGAGAATTTCTGGTTTATCAAATCTAATGTAATGGTGGGGACGATCTTGAACATGTTCGCAGACTGCAGACTTCCCGGAGCGTCGGTGCTTCACATCAGCTATATGTTCCTTCACGCGGGTTTTTATAGATCTCTTTGTTTGACCTATGTAAGAGGGACCACATTCACAATCTAGCTTGTACACACCTGCATCTTGTAGAGGAATATTACATTTGATGGATGGTAAAAATTGACTAATCTTCTTCAGCGGCTTGTAGTATGTCTTAATGGACGCTCGCTTCAAGATGTAGCCAATCTTGTCCGTGACTCCTCTGACATATGGTAGTAGAGCAGGCGCGCGCTCGACTGTGGCCGGCTTCACTCGTTCACTGTGACGTGGGCGCGGGACCCGAAGCTTGTTGTCTTGCAATACTCGCTGGACGTGCTGAAGCTCCGCGGCCAGATGTTTTCTGTCACAGATCCCGCGTGCTCTCTGAAACAAAGATTTACCCACGGTAGCTAACTGTGAAGGATGATGGTGAGATTCACCATTTAGATATCGGTTGGTATAGGTCTTTTTCCTATACACAGTGTGACAAATGGTGTTATCAGGATTTCGGATGACTAAAACATCTAGGAAGGCTAAAGAATTATTTGTCTCTAACTCCATTGTGAATTGTATTTTAGAGTTTATGGAGTTAAGGTGGTCTAAAAATGCAGTTACTTTCTCAGATGGTAAAATTGTGAAAGTGTCGTCTACGTACCGCTTGTAGAACCTTGGATTTACAGGAGCAGTAAGAAGGGCTTTCTCCTCAAAGTCCTCCATGAATATGTCGGCGACTATGGGAGACACAGGTGAGCCCATCGCCACGCCATCTACTTGCTTGTAGAACTCCTCGTTCCACAATAGATAGCCAGATGTGAGGCAATGTTCAAGGAGTATTACATATTCTTGAGGCATGTTATTTTCTTTTAGCTTCCTAGTTACAATTGAGATGCAGTCCACAATAGGTAGGCATGTAAATAGTGACTGAACATCAAAACTGACCATAGTTTCATTATTAGCGAGATGTAGGTCTTTTATCTCACTCACAAAATGGTACGAATCCTTTGTGTGTGCTCTGGTATGTCCTCTCAGTGGTGATAGTGTTTTTGCTAAGTATTGTGCCAGCTTATAAGTTGGTGAATCGATCTGGCTCACTATGGGACGTAGTGGAGCGTTTGGTTTGTGTATCTTCGGTAACCCATACAACCTCGGTGGTTTGGCACATGATGGTATTAGCGAATTCACGTCGAGATTTAATTTTTCGGAGTATTTCTTTATTAAATCGCTAGTTGTTTTAAGCGTGTTAGTTGTAGGGTCTGTTTTGACCTTTTTATATGTACTTTCGTCCGATAAAAGTTTTTGTATTTTAAAATTATATTCCGACGCGTCCATTACTACCGTAGCACTTCCTTAATCCGCGCGGAGAATCGTGAGTTCTGGTCGGTTCCGTAAGTTATTCAGCACTGTAAATTCGTCTTTGGGAAGGTTTGGTTTCGGCAATGAACTACGACGTAACAAGGACGAAATATCTTGACGTATGGCCTCCAAATCTTCCTTACTGATATGATTCTTAAACAGACAATCCTCAACACTGCAGATAATTTCTTCGTACGGGATTTTTCGCGGAGTTAATGCGAAGTTCATTCCCTTCGCTAATACTTTCATTGTCGGTTCGTCCAGTGTATGTTTTGACAAATTATAGACAGTGCGTTGTTTATGTTTGACATTTGATTTGATCGTTAAACGATCAACCGTTACCCAACCGTTTACCATAGACACAAACTATAAACAAAATACAAAAATACAAAAATATTTATTCATAACACAAGTCTCATTTACAGTGTTAGATATGGATCTCACCCTTTTAAGTTTGTAGAACCTGTATTAGGATGAGTCCGCTCTTCCTTTAATCAGTAAGTCATGATAGAATGACTTGTATTACATAAAGATAAATCAACAACAAAAGTAACAAGAATTATAATAACTGTGAGTGTGTGTGTGTGTGTGTGTGTGTGTGTGTGTGTGTGTGTGTGTGTGTGTGTGTGTGTGTGTGTGTGTGTGTGTGTGTGTGTGTGTGTGTGTGTGTGTGTGTGTGTGTGTGTGTGTGTGTGTGTGTGTGTGTGTGTGTGTGTGTGTGTTTCAATTTATACATAAAATAAAATATTAAATGTAATATAATAAGAATAATACGAACAAACGTATGTTACGTGTTGTGTGAAAGTAATGATTCAGTACTGTCATAGTCAAGCTGTTTTAACCAAGAAGTAACCAATTTTTTACACTCAAAGTAATGTTTGCCGTAAACCTTGAGTTTCCCATTTAATTTATTATACAATAAGTGAGATTGTGAATTAAAATTTGTACGAGCAAATTTTGTTTTAACAGTGGGATAGGAAACGACAGAATAGGGATTACGCTTACTTAAGATTTTTGGATCTAGGATAATAGTTTTGTGAATTTTAAGAATACATTTTAATATGTAAAGTTGCCTAACAGTTAAAACATTGCAGTCCCGATATAGTTCAGAAGTCCCCGATGTAATTTTCCTGAATGTCATAACTTTAAGGAGTGAGCGTTGAGCCCTCTCAATTTTAATCATTTTGGTTTTGTGGGTACCACCCCATATTGGCAAGCAATATAGTATGATGGATTGTACCAGAGCAGTATAAATGTAAGTAATAAGTTGTTTGTCGGCGACATGTCTTATGTATTTAAACAACCACAATAGCTTTCTGACTCTGTGGGTGCAAGTGTCAATTTGTTTATGCCAATTTAGTTGCTGGTCGAGATATATCCCTAAGTATTTTGTGAAACTAACCTTTTGCAGGGTCTGGCAGTTACATTTAGGCACTCTGTAAGGGTTTTCACAGGAATGGGCGATTAGATGAAGATTATTATTGGGTTGCGTGGAATTTTTGATTGCAAATGTTATATAGTTTGTTTTACTAATATTTAAGGTAAGGAGATTGCTATGTAACCATTTGATAACAGTGTGTAGGCCCTTGGAGGCTGACTCATGGACTTCATCCCAGTTTTTACCATAAAAAAGAAGCGCTGTGTCGTCGGCGTAAGAGAAGATTTTACCGTTTGGTAATTTAGTTTCAGTAAGGTCATTAATATATATTAGAAACAGGGTAGGTCCAAGAACACTACCCTGTGGAACACCATATTGTGTGCAGAGCTCATTAGAACTATATGAGTTATCGTCTATTTTGACTTGTTGAGTTCTCCTTAAAAGATAGTCGGATATGAGAAGAAGAAATTGACCACGAAAAATAAACAACGCACTGTCTATAATTTGTCGAAAGTTTGTTGTGTAAAGACGAATTTACAGCGCTAAATAACTTACGGAACAGACCAGAACTCACGATTCTCCGCGCGGATAAAGGAAATGCTACGGTAGTAATGGACGCGTCGGAATATAATTTTAAAATACAAAAACTTTTATCGGACGAAAGTACATATAAAAAGGTCAAAACAGACCCTACAACTAACACGCTTAAAACAACCAGCGATTTAATAAAGAAATACTCCGAAAAATTAAATCTCGACGTGAATTCGCTAATACCATCATGTGCCAAACCACCGAGGTTGTATGGGTTACCGAAGATACACAAACTAAACGCTCCACTACGTCCCATAGTGAGCCAGATCGATTCACCAACTTATAAGCTAGCACAATACTTAGCAAAAATACTATCACCAATGAGAGGACATACCAGAGCACACACAAAGGATTCGTACAATTTTGTGAGTGAGATAAAAGACTTACATCTCGCTAACAATGAAACTATGGTCAGTTTTGATGTTCAGTCACTATTTACATGCCTACCTATTGTGGACTGCATCTCAATTGTAACTAGGAAGCTAAAAGAAAATAACATGCCTCAAGAATATGCAATACTACTTGAACATTGCCTCACATCTGGCTATCTATTGTGGAAGGAGGAGTTCTACAAGCAAGTAGATGGTGTGGCTCACCTGTGTCTCCCATAGTCGCCGACATATTCATGGAGGACTTTGAGGAGAAAGCCCTTCTTACAGCTCCTGTAAATCCAAGGTTCTACAAGCGGTACGTAGACGACACTTTCACAATTTTACCATCTGACAAAGTAACTGCATTTTTAGACCACCTTAACTCCATAAACTCTAAAATGCAATTCACAATGGAGTTAGAGACAAATAATTCTTTAGCCTTCCTAGATGTTTTAGTCATCCGAAATCCTGATAACACTATTGGTCACACTGTGTATAGGAAAAAAACCCATACCAACCGATATCTAAATGGTGAATCTCACCATCATCCTTCACAGTTAGCTACCGTGGGTAAATCTTTGTTTCAGAGAGCACGAGGGATCTGTGGCAGAAAACATCTGGCCGCGGAGCTTCAGCACGTCAAGCAAGTATTGCAAGACAACAAGCTTCGGGTCCCGCGCCCACGTCACAGTGAACGAGTGAAGCCGGCCACAGTCGAGCGCGCTCCTTCTCTACTGCCATATGTCAGAGGAGTCACGGACAAGATTGACTACATCTTGAAGCGAGCGTCCATTAAGATATACTACAAGCCGCTGAAGAAGATTAGTCAATTTTTACCATCCATCAAATGTAATATTCCTCTACAAGATGCAGGTGTGTACAAGCTAGATTGTGAAGGTGGTCTCTCTTACAAAGGTCAAACAAAGAGATCTATAAAAACCCGCGTGAAGGAACATATAGCTGATGTGAAGCACCGACGCTCCGGGAAGTCTGCAGTCTGCGAACATGTTCAAGATCGTCCCCACCATTACATTAGATTTGATAAACCACAAATTCTCACAAAAGAACACCGATTCCTACCAAGGATGATACCCGAGGCTATTGAAATTAAAGAACATACAAATTTCAATAGAGAAGATGGTTGGGTGCTACCATCTGCTTGGGATCCTATAATTAACAAAATTAAACCCAAACTCAAGCATACCACTGCAAGACTTCATGGTACTATAAGCTCGTTTTGCGTAAATCGGACCAAAAATTAATATTATAAAAAAAACTGAAGGTAGCCGGACTAACTATGACATTGGGACGTCAAACATCTCAGTGCCCCCCGTGACCATGGGTGCTGTAAAGCACCCGAAACGTCGGGATAACAATAAAAATAAATTAAAGTAATTAAACGCGATAAAATCCGTAAATAATAGTTTTCTTTAATCATCTTTTACATCTAGCTGTAAAAGCTCGAGCATTAAGAAATACCTAAGCGTAGTTACTTTAATTCATTAATGTCGTTATTTATCGGTAAAGATAAGAAGTATTTTGCTTAAGTAACTAACAACTTTATTAACTTGTGTTCTAAAAGATTTGTAACTAGTTCATCAATAAACAAAAAGATAATATAAGAAGTATTAAATTGTATGTATAAACGAGTAAGAAGTTGTATATATCGAAACTCTTTCCTTCTTTTTTAATGTGTTTTTTTTGTTCTCTGTATGCTCATAACCCATTTATAATTTGAATACTATACCTAACTTCTCATCAAGTGAAATGTGTATTTCTTTTACCTATTCTTGTAAATATCTTTAACCACATATTATATTTTCCGGAAAACTTCTATCTAACTTCTATCCTTACTAAAGCGATATGTGGAAAAGTATTTTTATAGAATAAGTTTGACAGACGAGCATACAGTTGACTACGGTAATGCTGTTACTCATAGATATTTATATCTATCTAGGATTACTGTTGTAAATAAATATTATCATCTATCTTTTTGTAACTGCTGAGGACAAATGGATTGGATTAATCGTTCCGTTACGTACAAAAGTGAGACTTACCTAGGAGACTTATTTGTGTTACAACCATAACATAGCTACAGTGTGGATGTAGTACATGTAAAATCTGAAGATCCATTTTAAACTGTTAGTTAAAATAAATGAAAAGTGATGATTTACTTCTGCAAATTTAGCCTTTCGCCAACTTTTCATCAATCCCTATTCAGTCCACGGTTCCATAGTTCACTTACAGACGTTTTGTACCTTTGACGCTTCTTCTCGTCTCTGCTTAGAGTATTTTACAATAAGCGTCATCTGTTGGAAGTCACACGATTTGACACGATAGGACTATTCGAACTGTAACGGGAATTGCAGACGTGTTGCCAGCCTTTTGGAAAGGGGTAAGATCTTTTCTTGAAGGTCCCTAAGTCGTATCGGTCCGGAAAAATCGTCGGTGGTAAACTATTCTACAGAGAGGTCGTACGCGGAAGAAAACTAGTGAAACGTACAGTGGCGGACCGCCAATCTGTAACTAGTGATGTACTCCTATCACATCTGGTGGTAAGTGGTGATTTAGTCATGGTGAGCAACACTGACTTAGCTTTACATAGGATGCGAAGATTTACACTGTATTATAAACTCTATAACGGTTCAACGAAGCATATCATTTATTTGGAATATTGACAACAGAGGTAGACCTAACAAACGTCTGGTTGACCGATGGTGAAAGGGATTGTATCATATAGTTTGAACTTATATTTATCTCATATAATGTATTGGGACTATGGAGGTATATACTGATAGAAGTCAGAAATTAACCAATACTGCGATTATAGTTAATAGAATAAAAATAATAATATTTTTATTGGATTAATGTGATTATATTAACAAGTTAATTCGAGGTTCGTACCATACGGAATCAATAACTGGCAAATTATAGACCGATGTGATTGCGAGTTGGACCCAATTGTTCTTATCACTGTCATAATCTAAAGAATATCGTTATTCGAGCAAGTCACGATAACTGTTGCATTCACAAATTGAAATCGCGTAACATTTAATAGTGTAAATAATTTAGGGCGTATCTAATGTAATTCTAGTTATTAGATCGCATCTATATACAAACATATTTGTAGCAATAAATAATTGTTACCAACACGCGTAATAATTTTTATTATGACAATATTTTGATTGCGTTTTTGGTTGTGCAATTGTTTCGTTATGATTTATGAAGGCGATATATGAAGATAATATAGATTATGTTGTGGGTGGCAATAATGAGAAAAGAAAATAAGCCAAAAATCTTGTGTCTTCCTATATATGGTGGTATAACCACAGATTAAATAATGTTATTATTTAGGTATAACCATATAATTTGCGCCAGACGTGGAACGCCTATATCGACGACGAACAGTAGTGTCAAAGATGCAGGACGTCTATATTTTCTTTTATTATAGTACTGAAATCGGTAATTCGCCTGCTAAACGTGATCATCATGGCAAATTCCCCCTACTGCGGCATAGTACTATGTCTAAAAATCCATTATCTTAAAGGCTGGTGCTGAGATGATAATGAATAGAGAGAAGAATGATAATTAGCAAATAACTAGCAATACTTTAGGTGTAGTGATGGATAAGATTGTCTACTATCTATCGTCCCGTGGGTGTCGTAAGAGACGAAAGAGATAAACAAATCAGGATATTGGCAGTAGTAGCATCTTCCTAATTACGACTAAAAATAAAAAATAAACTGCGGCCGCCAACCCACTTGCCAAGCGTGGTAACTATGGCAAATATCCTCGCTATGAGGCATTCAGCAGTGGAATTTAATAGGATGTAACGGTAACTGTTGAGTAGAGCCCGCTGCATTGTTTTTCTCTGGATGAGGAATTGACCGGCTCGTCTCAAAAAGGACCACACTCTCACAAGCACGATAAATAGATGCATAATACAGCTTTGTTGTATAATGGTAAGTGTATAGAACCGGATACTCTTTTTCTTGCTACGAGTATACCCCTTTTATTGGAATCCCAGTTCTCGCAAGTGAAAACGTCATACTCATATAGAGCGTTTATTTTTTCCGATCTATCCCGAGTTCGAATTTCAGACTTAGAGATTCTCAGATATATTTACCACGAATGTGCACAGTATCATGGATTTTGTTTAATTTTCGTTGTTCAAGTTTGGTAATATTGTCAATTAAACGAAAATCCATTAAAATATTATAAAGTTTATAACACATAATACTGCGTTACTTATGGTAAACAGAAAATAATAATTAAGGAAGCTCTCGATTTTAAGCTATGTTCTTTTGAAATCAGTATTAAATTAAATATTCATTTACAGTACGTAGTTTGAGTTAGCTTACACAACATTTTTATAACACCGTACACGAGTGTAGTCAATTTTATAAAATAATTATACATTTGAATATGGGTCAGCAAACATAGGTGGGGTTCGCGAAATTGTCTTTTTTATGTTTTATCTGTATGTACGTTGGTGCGTTGCAGAATTATTGATTAGATAAAGGTGGCAGATAAAACTCCGAGTAAATAAAAGATGCATATTTTTCGCCGATAGTGTCTGTCGGTTACTTACTTTTCAGTTGTCATTCATGTCCTATATAATTTTAGGAAAATTAGTATTTGGTTGAATTCCCATTATGTTTACCGCTTTTAGGCACGTTACAGTTCGTAAACATTATAGACTATAACGGTTATAAGAAATAGATTTAGCTTTTAAGTTTTTTTTTTAAATTTAATTAATGTGTGGTCTCCTGTTTTCTTCATAAATATTGGACGATTACTATGTTGCCATTTTATGCGGGTATTCTGATAGATCGTTGTCCTCTAGCAATATAACGTGGCTGTGCTACATAAAAATTGTAATTCATTAAATACTTACGTAAATTTAATGCTCATGACAAATAAACTTGAGTAGTTTTACTCTACTAACTTTGAAATCTAATAAAGAGAATTACAAGTGCTATGGAGTAACATAGGCAAAAATAAAATCAATTATTTTATTGTAACATATACCTACGTATTAGATAATAAAAATATTTAAAATATAATCTCATTGAAATGAATCCTATGTTTTTGTTGTTACCTTATTATGAATTCAACGGATTATTCAGAAAGTTACAATTTGATAAAAATCTCTTTTACTAGATAAATTAAGCGATCAGGTGTTGTAGTGAGACGTGCTACGTGCGACATTAAAACATGAAATAGATGACGGTATTATGGTCGCAACCGGCAAGTGTGAAACAAGAAAGCCTTGTGGAAACATTTACTTGCAAGTAAACGGGTCTCCGTCTCGTATCGCTGTGTATAAAGTGAAACTGCGTGCCGTTTATCAATTGTTATTTCATTATCTAGCGGACACCTGCTTGGGGTACCTGTAGGCTAGAGTACGCAAGATACGCAGTGCTTTACCACGAAAGCTAGCATGCGACATGTGGTTGAGAAACGTGAAGTCGCAGTTTTATTTTTTATTTTTTTATAGAATTATGGTGACAAATGAGCACACAGTTCACCTGATGTTAAGTGGATGCTGTGGCCCACATAAATCTCCATTTATCCTTGTTAAGAATCAAAATGAAGATGCGTTTTCAACCCTGAGGACTAAGATGGAATGCCTCGTTTCCAGTAAAAAAGGTTCTCCGGATCTCTACAACTTACCATACGAAACACAGTAGTATAAAGTTGCTATTTTACGCTGGTATTCTGTGAGAGCGTGGTCCTGCCCCGGTCGAGTTGACCCATTCGTGCTACGACCTACTACCATAATATAGCTGCAGCGTGGACCTACTACGTATAATTTTCATAGATGTATATCATCTTTTTGTATTCTTAGAAAAAGGGCTTTGTCGCTGAAGCGATTATGACGCCCTGAATATATCATCTTGAAATTGTGGAAGTGAGGAAGCTATTGTATATAATGTGGGAAGACCTGGCACGATCGCCATATAGTGCAGGAAGGTGTTAATTGAGAAGAGTTGTGTTATTCTAGCTATGACTAATTATACTGCACTAAACTTATTTCACCTTAACACTAATATATACTATCGTGAGGGATACACTAAAGTAATATGAGAAATCTACGTCAGTATTTAAGTAATTAAAATAAAAATTAAAAAACGTTTAAATATTTTTAAGTATCCATTAATAATCGATGCAATTAAACTTTCTGCCTGTGGTAAACACATTTTTACGAATATCAATAAACACATGGTACACGTAAACTTTTTTGAATTTTTGGTCTACACCTCTAATATTACATTAATAATAATAAAAAAGGCAGAATGTAGGGTGCAAAGGCCCGTTTGTGCTTATGGCCGTACAAGATACGGTGCCGGGCCTGGGCGTCTTCCGTTAATGGATGCCCAAACCATGGATGATGGAAAAAAGATAGTGCGCAAAGGGCCGCTACCTGGACGTCGCCAGGGCGCGTCTGGAGCTGGCGCTGGACGCGACAGCATGCGGGCCGCCAGCCAAGTGCGAGGTGCTGCAAGACCACCTAGTAGCTCCCCGCATCCATCATCCCCACCAGAAAATGCTTGGTGTCGGCTGGGTCTTCTCGGACTCAGCAAGCGGCACCCGCCGCTGGTGGAGCACGTCGCATGCGTTGGTCACAATTAAGGAACGCAAACGCACTGCGGGCGTACTTTAGGGTAAAAGGGAAAGAAACTGAATGTTTGGCGTATTGGGCTCGGATGCATCGCTCACCTGGAGCTAAATCAGATGATGTCACGCGCTCAAAATGGATATCGGGACGGTGGTCGTGGAATCGAGGAACCACTCCTCATTGACGCGGTCATTGGCAAAGTGGTGAAACGCAACCGTCGGAACTTCTCCGCCGCTTGGATAGACTACAGAAAGGCATTCGACTTGGTGCCCCATACATGGCTAAAGAGAGTCCTCCAGCTGTACAAAATTGACTATACAATTGGAGACTTTCTCGAGTAGTGTATGGGGCAGTGGAGTACGATCCTTTGCTGTCTGGGCGAGCGGTGATGGTTGCGGAGAACCACATAAGGATAAAAAGGGGTATCTTCCAGGGCGATTGTCTGATTCCAATCTGGTTTTGCCTCTCTCTGAACTCTCTCAGTACTTTACTAGAGGGCTCCGCGAGGGGATTTCAGCTTCGGAAAGGAGGTACAAAAGTGACCCACCTTTTCTATATGGATGTTATGTTGATGTCAAGTTATTCGCCTACAGTCGCTCCCATCTTATGGAATTGCTAAACATCACTTGTGAATTTAGCAATTCTATTGGAATGGGGCTGGGGACGGATACGTGTGTGGTCCTCCATGTTGAAAGAGGAAGGGTTGCTAACTCGGAGGGCATAGACTTATCTATGCCCGTCAACTTAAGGACCCTTTCCATGGCTGAAACATACCGATACCTGGGTATGTCACAGAACATCGGTATCGATGAGGCTGGTATGAAACAGTCAGTTTGCGACGTGTTTTTGTCAACAGCCTTTTTTCCGGTGTGAATAAGACACACGCATATAACGGTTGGGTCGTGCCCGTCCTCGTGCATACCTTTGGCATACTCAGGTGGACTCAGACCGCACTTAACGCCTTGGATAGAAAAGTCCGCACTACCATGACGTCCCATAGGATGCATCATCCGAGATCGTCGGTAATGAGGCTGTACTTGCCACAAAAACATGGTGTGCGTGGCTTTCTGAGCGCGCTCACCATGCATAATCGCGAAGTGTGCAGCCTCCGTGATTACTTCCTGGCGAGATTGGATGATCTATTCTATAATGACGTCATTTCTAGTGATAAAGGGCTTACCCCTCTATCCTTAGCCAACGAGCAATGGCAGGACCCAGCAGTGCTTAGCATTTCCGACCGGGAGACCGTATGGAAGGAGAAGGAGCTCCACGGGAGGTACTACAGGGCTCTACATGAACCCTTCGTAGATACAGTCGCCTCCCTCAACAGGCTACGTTTTGGTGACCTCTTCTGGGAAACCGAGGGTTTTGTCTGTGCAATCCAGGATCAGGTTATTAAGACAAACAACTATCGGAGATACATCCTAAAGGATGGCACCGTCGACATCTGTCGAGCTTGTCGCCATCCCGGTGAGTCACTTAGGCATGTCATCTCCGGTTGTTCGGCGCTTTCTAACTCTGAATACTTGCACAGGCACAACTTAGTCTTCTACAATTCTACACCAGGAGCTCGCTCTGAAATACGATCTCGTGAACCGGAAAGTGCCGTATTACAAGTACTTGCCGGAAGCCGTGCTCGAAAATAACAGCGCCAGGCTCTACTAGGACCGAGCCATCATCACAGACAGGACTATTCTTGCGAATAAGCCTGATATTGTGCTGATGGATCGGGCACAGTCAAGGATATTTTTGGTCGACATTACCATTCCGTATGGCGAGAACCTCGTGAAAGCAATCAAAATATCTGGACCTGGCTCACGAGGTGTACGACATGTGGGGTGGTCTGCCGACCGAAATTCGTCGTCAGTCGTGTCTGCTACACTGGTTAGTCCCAGCCAGCCTCTCGGGCCATCTGAGGCGACTGGGACTCCGTGACGGACCGCTCCTGGCTCAAATGAAGAAGTGCTCCTCGATATCGCCCGCATCGTGCGCCGGTTTCTTTCCCTTTCCCCCTAACCCTCGGCCGTTTGGTCTCCCCTGCCGAGGGCTTCCATCTGGTTAGGCTTTTATATATTTATGTATAATTTATTTATTTATGTTAGCATATTAAATATATATTTAAGTATATTTATTTTTCCTTTTATATATTTATCCAGCCCAACCAGATGTGATTACTCTATCAATAACCCATAAAAAACATATATTGAATCATCATTATCATCATTACAGCCCTTCACAAGTCCACTGCTGAACATAGGCCTCCCCCAAGTAATGCCACAAAGCACGGTCCTGAGCCACCTGCATCCATCGACTTCCTCCATATCTTACCAGGTCGTCACTCCATCTAGTGGGGGGTCGCCCTACACTACGCCTACCGGTACGAGGCTGCCACTCGAGAACCTTTCTTCCCCAACGATTGTCGGTTCTTCGAGCTATATGGCCGGCCCATTGCGACTTCAGCTTACTAATCCGTTGGGCTATGTCGGTCACTCTGGTTTTACTGCGGATATCCTCATTTCTGAGTCTATCACGCAGAGAAACTTCGAGCATAACCCACTCCATAGCTCGCAGCGATGAGCGACCTTGAGCGTCCTCATACGGCCAGCAGTGAAGGACCACGTCTCAGATCCGTAAGTCATCACTGGCAACACGCACTGGTTGTACAATCTAGTTTTTAGATATTGAGGTATACCTGACGAGAAGATATGTCGTAATTTCCCGAACGCTGCCCAGCCGAGTTGAATCCGTCGATTGACCTCTCGGTCGAAGTTGGACTTACCTATTCGGACTATTTGTCCCAGGTAAACGTACTCGTCAACAACTTCGAGCATAGTGCTCCCAACAAATACCGGCATAGGTGTGACATGGACATTAAACATAATCTTGGTTTTGTCCATGTTCATCTTAAGACCTATCCGTTGGGAGGCACTATTGAGGTCATTGAGCATAGTGCTTAAGTCCTCCAGCGATTCTGCAATAAGGACTATATTGTCGGCAAATCGAAGTTGAGTGATGTACTCGCCATTGATGTTAATACCGTATCCTTTCCAGTCCAGTAGCTTGAAAACGTCTTCCAATGCAGCGGTGAAGAGTTTCGGGGATATAACGTCACCCTGTCTTACACCACTCTGCAGTTGGATAGGTTTCGAGCTCTGGTTCTGTACTCGGATAGCCATCGTAGCCCTACTGTATAAACACTTCAGCACTTCAATATACCGACAGTCAACTTGGCACCGCTGAAGGGACTGTAGCACCGCCCAAATTTCGACGGAATCAAAGGCTTTCTCATAGTCCACATACTGTAGTGTTATGCTACTTACATATCATTTTACACTATTTTAAATTTATTTTTCCATTCTGTTTTTGATTTTCTGCATTCACCTCAAAACTGGATATTATTTTATTTGTCAAAAAGTATAAAAGCCGAACAATCAGCCAATAAAGGCAGTCTCGCTTCAGCTTTCAAACTAGAAGCATCTCCTAAAGGCCTTATCCCGGGGCCGCTCTGCCCCGGGATCCTACAAGCCTCTGCCTTCACCTGAAGTCGTCGCCTAGCCACGCCTACGCCTCCACCTACTAGTGCCCGCGCTATCTTTAGCCGCTGTGCGTGCTTGCTTCAAGCGCTGCGTGTGCTTACTCCGGGCGCTGCGTGTGCCTACTGCGGGCGCTGGGTGTACCTACGTCGGGCGCTGTGTGTGCCTACTTCAAGCGCTGCGTGTACCTACTCCAGACGCTGCGTGTGCCTACTCCGGGCGCTGTGTGTGCCTAGTCTGGGCGCTGTGTGTGCCTACTCCTACTGTGTACTAGGCATAGCCTGTGCATACTCCGTGAGCGGTGAGCACCATTGCCAAACGCGGTGTGCTACCTTGGTCTTCAGGTTCCGTTTCAGTACTCATTTATCTTTGTTATTTTTTTTTAAATAATTTTAATTCACGTCACCCATCATCATCTTCATATTTTTTTATATAAAACTGTAAATATCTTTTAAAATTTTAGATAAATTATTCGTTTTTGTTCTATTCTTGTTGTTTCGTTGTCGTTAGGTTAGGTTCTTTTGTTTTTAATTGTCGCTTTACGACAATACGCCAGGCAAAGTGGCAAATTGTACTCCTCGGTCTTCTGTACAATCTACCGCAGGGTATGTATGTGGTCTATGGTACTGAAGCCTTTTCGGAAACCGGCTTGTTCGGGAGGCTGGAAGTCGTCGAGTCTGCGTGCGAGACGATTCGTAATGACTCTCGAAAACAGAACGTAGACGCGGCTCAGAAGGGAAATCGGTCTGTAGTTCTTCAAGAGAGCGTTGTCGCCTTTCTTAAAGAACAAGGCCACCGTACTTCTGCTCCACGCCTCTGGAGTAGTGCCACCATGGAGGACGGAATTGAAGAGCTTCTGAAGGACTTCAAATACCGGTGTTCCACCCGCTTTCAGAAGCTCCGCTGTAATTCCATCCTCGCCTGGGGCCCTGCCGTTTTTAAGGTGCTGGAGAGCCATTCTAATCTCGCTTAGACTGACGTCCGGGATATCATCGAAATAGTGTCGGATAAGACTTGCTCTTGGATCGTTACTCACACTTGCGTGTGGCTCCAACGATGATGTGTACAGCTGCCCATAGAACCTCTCAATCTCACTCAAAATCTCAGGTGTCCCGGAAACGATGCTGCCACACTCAGTCTTCAGCTTTGACAGTTGGCTCTTACTGGCAGACAGATCTCTGGCAAAGACTTTGGAGCCCTGGTTCCGCTCGATCGCTTCTGTAAAAAGTGCAGTATTAAAGTTGCGTAAGTCTCGCCGCATGCATTTGGAGATCTGTCTGTTCAGTTGCCTGTATGCTGTCAAATCTGTTGACGATTGCAGCCTCATCTCCCGTCTAACAGCCATGAGATTAAGAGTATGATCGGAGAGTTTTTGTGTTCTTCTGCGGCGGGTCTTGCAGAACTTAGCTCCGACCGCATGGACAGTTTCCACGAGCTTGTCATTCATATCGTCCACTGCATTGCAATCTTGTAGGCACTGAAAGCGCTGGCACGTAACTCGAGCTGAAAGTTTTCGGGATTCTGGATTAGAGCACGAGGGGGACGGAGCGTTGACTTCATTAGACGAGACCTCTCCAACTTAACGTTTAGGTTTAGTGTGCCTCTAACCATTTGGTGATCGCTGCCAGTTTTCACCCTTGCGATCACTGAGACATCACTGAACAGGTGGCATCTGGTCGTCATAATGAAGTCAATCTCATTTTTTGTCGAACCGTCGGGGCTCGACCAGGTCCACTTCCTGTGAGGCCGCTTCTGGAAGAAAGAGTTCATCATAAAGGGTCCCTCTTTCTCCATAAAGTCGGCCAGCTGCTGGCCCCTTCGGTTTCGTTGCCCTACTCTAAATTTCCCTAACTTCAGCTCACCGTTTTCTCTGGTGCCTAGTTTTGCGTTGAAGTCTCCCATCAACACCGTGTAGTGGGTTTTGGAGGAATGCATGGCTTTGAAAATATCCTCATACATTTCCTCCACCTCCTCATCGGGATGTGCCGAGGTTGGTGCGGAAACCTGTATGACCTTCAGCGAATACCGTTTGGTGATTCTGAGTATCAGGTACGCGACCCTCGTCGACACACTCTCAATCTTTACAACGTTGTTGACTAGAGACTTGTGGACGATAAATCCGACACCTCCTTGAGACAGATGGTCGCCCTCCCGGTGATAGAACAAGTTGCCGGATTCGAGAATCACCGTGTCCTCCCCCTCTCTTCGAACCTCGGATAATCCTATAATATTCCAGCGCAACTTGTCTATCTCTTCTTCCAGCTCCAGGATCTTCTCGTCAGTCCTCAGGGTGCGTGCGTTAAATATTGCCAGGTCGAGTCGTCGTAGGTGGCAACCGAACCTCCACCGGAGATTCTTAGCACCCCCTGCCCCGCCGTTACCATGGTCGCCACCGTAGCCAGGAATAGCGGGGCCGCCGGGGACTGGGGCCGTCTATTTGTGTAATTGTTCATGGTGGGTATATTGCCATAGTTGCCACGCTTGGCGAGCGGGTTCGCAACCGCAGTTTTTTTTGTCGTATAGTTGCTGTTATCAGGAAGATGCTGCTGCCCATCTCCTGCCTGTTTCCCTCTGTCGCCTTTTACGACACCCACGGGAAGATATGGGGTAGTGGATATTCTTAACCGTCACTACACGGCTTATATTGTATATATTGAATACTGTAGAATAATCTATATATCTTAATCTACATATTTCAAATGTTTGTCTGTCCATCTGTTTGATTCAGAGAGCAATGCCAGGAGTAAAGCAATAAAACAGGAAAAATTTGGAAGTTTTTAATTAGAAAAATCGTTAAGATAAAATGAATGGTCTCTGGAGATTGTTTTAAATCTAAATAACACCATATTAATAGATTCCATTCAGGCGGAGCCGAGATGGGTCGCTAGTATTCAATATTTCTAGCATAATAATATAATGCTGAGCTGAGCACTAATGCTGAGCAAAATAAAATGCATAGAAGTTTGAAGAAAAGCATTTGTGCAACAAGAAATTTATGTTTAATGATAACAAATCATTAAACATAAATTTCTTGTGATTTAAGTTCGTTCAATAATCATCATCGTCATCATAATCATTACAGCCCATCACAAGTCCACTGCTAAGTAATGCTAAAACGTTTGAAAAAGGCCTTAAAAGTACTATTTCTATTAACGTTATACAGTTCATTCAATTCAAGATGGTCATGGCTTGTGGAAATATATTTTGCTGATAAAAACGGAAATCAAATTTTATAAATGATTATGAATACCAGTAAAAAGTACGATTGGGGCTCAAGGCGAATGGATATCCTTATGTTACTCTGCTATACTATTGGGATTTCATGCACTGAAAATATACCTAGAAGCGTCATAACATTTGGAACATTTGGAAGTCTCTTGTGCATTGTGATAATTTTTGTAGTTCTCGGAATTCCTTTGTTTTATATGGAAACGGTAGTCAGTCAGTTCACTGCTAGAGACTGCCTTAAAGTGTGGACAATTCGAAAATGCCTCTCACACATTGGCTACGTGCAAGTATTCTGCCAAATTATTTATGTCATTTACAATCACGTAATTGTATCGTTCATTTTACATTACTTCTTAATAACTTTCGAAAAACATATTCCTTTTTATAATTGTGGACCATGGGCTACGAGGGACTGCAATATACTTATCAATAACTATACAGTCAATAAAGATTGTATCCATCGAAAGTTAAGCTTAAGCTTTTGCGACGAGCTATATACTACGTATCCGGAGTATCAATATTGGAGATACTACATTTTGGAAGTGAGACGAAAAGAAAAATTGGTGGTTGTCTGGCGCGCCTGCCTCGCTTCAGGGTTGGCCTGCGTTATTATTTATGTAAGCTGTTTCAAAAGGAGGCAATCAATTAAATATTTCGTAAATTTCTTTGCTATATACCCCATTTGTATTTACATATTATTTACAACCGGCTCGATGCTTCAAAAGGGAATAGTAGTGAAGTTCGAAGAACTATTAGATTTAGACTTTAGTACATTTGTGGACACTTTTAGATTTTCATATGTAATACTACGAATGGTTTTTACTTTGGGTATTGGCTCTGGTGTATTGTTCAATCTAGCTTCTAGCGCAAACTTTCGATCGCCATGCTTCGCCAATGTTGTTATTTGTGTGGCTGTAACTTCTGCTTTCATCATTCTCACTGTTTGTGCGACCATAATGTTACATTGTCCTTACGCCTATCATTATGGCATTAAGCTTAAGTCAATAAACAAAGCACCGATGACTCTACTTTTCGAGAAGGTACCTCGACTTATCCGCCAATATAAAAACGGTCCAACTTGGTTACTTTTGATTTACAGCTGCAACATAGTCATGGGCCTCAGCACAAATGCGGTGATATTGTTTAATTTGTTGGAAATGGCTATAGAGAGAAATTTACGAATATCTAAATATCCTGGACTCATGTGTTTTTGTACTGTTTTTGTTTTGTTTTTTATTACAATTCCATTGCAAAGTAACTTAGGAATGAACGTCGTACTCATCATTATTAAGATCTATTTAAATCTATTGGCCACATTAATTACAATAATAGAATGTGTAGTGTTTGTAATATGGTATGGTATTCATCGATTGTCTGAAGACGTTCATTTCATGCAGGGAGTTCAGCCGTCGATTTGGATTAAAATGGGCTGGTTATCGTCCGGTGTTTTTCTAACATATGCTTTTTGTGTTGAGATACATTACAGATGGACAAATACTTCTTTAGTTGATGTCTTAGGAAGATATATTTTGTTTGCGGCAGGCAGTTTCATTGTGCTGGGAGTGATTTTTAACTTGTTGTTGGCTGCCTTTCGAAAACATTTTTCGAATGAGATCGCGCTAGATCCTTGTTGGGGTCCGAAAAGTTTAGTACTTCAACGTAGTCGAGCTATGTTTACAGCGCAGGCAATGACAAAGGAGTATTTATACAGGCAGTACCACCTCCAGGCTGGTATTATGGCTAGGCAAAGAAATGCAAACAAAAGAAGCTCTTGGGTTTTTAATGAAGATCTATGCGAAAATATATAATTTACAGATTCAAAACAGTACAATAAAATCATAAAGTACAAGCAGTGTTTTATTTCAATATTTTAGAAGCACAGGAAAATCTTAAATTCCTTAAAATTACAATTTGTTATATCTGTGGAATCTATTTTTAATTGATTTTTTACGATAATTCCTACTTTTAGGTTCTCGTGGAATAACCATTTATTTAACTAATTTTAAAATGAAAAACACAAACAACACCTATAATAGAAGGAGATTTTTGAATTTCAGATACTTCAAACTGAGAGACTACTAGTTTGATCTATCTTATTAGTTTATCTGCTTTGCCACGTGTGTTGATATAGTTTATGAGTACATGAGTCATATAATATACATCGCCTTTGGCTATTAAATTAACTAGTATTGGCTATTGCGTAATGCGCTCATTCCTATGACTCACCACCTAAAATATTATAATACCTACACGTTTATCAAATTAAACATTATAAAGCAAAAAATGCCATTAAATCTAAAAGTCGATAGCCGTTTTATGGATACGTCACAATTTGTCATGCGATAAACGCTCTACCGCCATGCCTACATTGTACAGTTGAATATTCTTTTCAAGCATTTGCCGAAATTTTAAACTATTTATTGTGTTACATTGCCAAAAATGACAAAGACTGCTTCGAAAATTCATCTTAGCTCTTTTATGCGTTTACGTATCTTGTATAGTGGCATCGCCAGACTGTACTGTAATCAATTTTATCCCATAAATTTCATACCTACTAAGAGAACAATGTCAAAAATCTTGTGTACTTACTAAGAAATTATTCCCAAAAAAGACAGTGGGAGCCTTGCCTTGTGTTGCGAGCGACAATCTGGATGGCAAGCGGAGCCATTGTAAAAAAATATGTGATACTGTCGGCCAAATGACAGCTATATGATTTTTTTATAAATATTATATCCATGACCGTGCAATGTAACAATTGTAGAAAAATTTATTATTAGTACTTGGAAACAAATAGTTATAATTATTTATATGTATTATTTAAAAAAAAACTACCCCAAGGGAAAGTCCTGTATCGGTAAATGGACGAACACTAATACGAAAAAAAATCCCTTATTATATAATATGATATTTATAGCGGATACAAATATTTGTGTGGAGTTCAATTACGTGACATGCAACATCGCCGTCTACTCTTGGCTTATTAATCACCTTCCCTCATTATTAGTGTAAGCTTTTTAAAGACGAAAACAGAAAGTGGTCGAGTACGAAGCGTTTACATATTAGTCTGTATTCATTCAACGTAGATTTTTTAAACATGAGTGACGTGCTTCTCGTTGCTACGTCTACTTAATATTTATATACTCAATAATTTATTTTTTATGAAAATTTATTTAAAACCGATTACTAGGATCCCGTTTCACGGGTTCTCCTTGATAAAGTTCTTTTTTTTGGATAACGTTACACTAGGATTTTCTCCTGTATCGTGAAAGCAGTTCGCAAGCATAAATTGCACAAGGACAAACATCCAGACCCGGAACAATTATTTGTAGACCATATGAATGCTTCATCATCATCATCATTACAGCCCTATACAAGTCCACTGCTGAAAATAGGCCTCCCCCAAGGTATTCCACAAAGCACGGTCCTGAGCCACCTGCATCCATCAACTTCCTGCATGTCTTACCAGGTCATCACTCCATCTAGTGGGGGGTCGCCCTACACTTCGTCTACCGGTACGAGGCTGCCACTCGAGAACCTTTTTTCCCCAACGGTTGTCGGTTCTTCGAGCTATATGGCCGGCCCATTGCCACTTCAGCTTACTAATCCGTTGGGCTATGTCGGTCACTCTGGTTCTGTTTCCTAATTTCTAAGTTTATCATGCAGAGAACTCCGAGCATAGCCCTCTCCATAGCTCGCTGAGCGACTTTGAGCGTCCTCATACGGCCAGCAGTGAAGGACCACGTCTCAGTTCCATATGTCATCACTGGCAACACGCACTGGTTGTCTCGAAAAAAACTATTTGTCTCAGGTAAACGTACTCGTTAACAACTTCTAGCTTAGTGCTCCCAACAACTACCGACATAGGTGTGACATGGACATTAAACATGATCTTTGTTTTGTCCATGTTCATCTTAAGACCTATCCGTTGGGAGGCACTATTGAGGTCATTGAGCATAGTGCTTAAGTCCTCCAGCGATTCTGCCGTAAGGACTATATCGTCGGCAAATCGAAGGTGAGTGATGTACTCGCCATTGATGTTAATACCGTATCCTTTCCAGTCCAGTAGCTTGAAAACGTCTTCCAATGCAGCGGTGAAGAGTTTCTTGGAAATAACGTCACCCTGTCTTACACCTCTCTGCAGTTGGATAGGTTTTGTACTCTGGTTCTGTACTCGGATAGCCATCGTAGCCCTACTGTACAAACACTTCAGCACTTCGATATACCGACAGTCAACTTGGCATCGCTGAAGAGACTGTAGCACCGCCCAAATTTCGACAGAATCAAAGGCTTTCTCATAGTCCACATACGCCAGGCAAAGTGGCAGATTGTACTCTTCGGACTTCTGTACAATTTGCCGAAGGGTATGTATGTGGTCTATGGTACTAAAGCCTTTTCGGAAACCGTCTTGTTCGGGAGGCTGGAAGTCGTCGAGTTTGCGTGCGAGACGATTTGTAATGACTCTCGAAAACAGCACGTACACGCGGCTCAGAAGGGATATCGGTCTGCAGTTCTTCAAGAGGGCGTTGTCACCTTTCTTGAAAAACAAGACCACCGCATTTCTGCTCCTCGCCTCGGGAGTAGTGCCACCTTGGAGGACAGAATTAAAGAGCCTCTGAAGGACTTCAAATACCGGTTCTCAAACCGACCGGATTAAAGCGGCAATCCTTAAAACTTGCCGTTTTTAAGGTGCTGGAGAGCCATTCTAATCTCATTCAGATTGACGTCCGGGATATCATCGGAATAGTGTCTAATAAGACCCGCTCTTGGATCGTTACTCACACTTGCGTGTGGCTCCAACGATGATGTGTACAGCTGCCCATAGAACCTCTCAATCTGACTCAGAATCTCAGCTGTCCCGGAAACGATGCTGCCACACTCAGTCTTCAGCTTTGACAGTTGGCTCTTACTGGCAGACAGATCTCTGGCAAAAACTTTGGAGCCCTGGTTCCGCTCAATCGCTTCTTCAATACGAGCAGTATTTATGATGATGATGATGAATATGAATGCTTGTTCCACGTGACTAGTGTCCGTCCACGCGATCCGTGAGGGATTCAAACCCGTGGCCCTCAGCGTCACAACTCATTGCTACCCACTGCGCCATGGAGCCGTCAATTAAAAAAATATAAAACAAGTGGATTCGATACTCCAATCCATCACAGTGGAAAGGTATTTTTCTTATTTTTTTTTTTTTAAATAATTTTATAAGACAAATAATAACCATCTGCGACAAAGTTCGCGTAACAAGTGAATAACGACGAGTATGTAAACAAACATAAAATCGTGCTAAAAATGCGACATCTAGTGGAGAACAGGTGAATACTCGGGCCGAGTACAAGGAACAAGGCATTCACATACTCATATTCGTGCCTACTCATCTGTACTCGGCGAGTATCTAAACGCTACTCCTACTACCTACTACCTACAATAAGTTGGGCATGATTTTGGCTTAGTTTCGGCGTCTCTTGAAATGTACGCACCGCTCCGTCTATCTTTCTTTAATAATAATAATAATGTTTAATTTGCTGTTACATATTTATATTCCCTTATATAATACTATTGGAAGTATAACCATTTTAATTTGTGAGGGCCTGGTGTTAGTACTAGGAAAGACCTGTATCACTAATCACCAGACGCTCGTCCCTTAATGTAACATTTATCAACATATCTTTAACTTTATTACACCTCGTGCGACAATATGTATTATAGTTACTGTTTTATTAATTAAAGTTACAATAAAAAGAGTGTCTTAATTCGTCCGAGGATTAAAAATTAGAACACAACTTGTCTAATGGTGATTACATAGAGTACCACGGGCCACCGGCTGACCGAAGGGCAGTAGCAATACGCAAGCGTTACCCTCAGTCAAAGTCCACGCGATCATATACGTACAATAAAACTAGTCACAGCCGCACTGATCTTTAGACAAAAACTAGTTTCGCAGCTGAATCGACGTCATACAAAAATGCCGAAAAAGTGATCTGCCACGTCAGATCTATAAAAAGATACCTTAGATAGATACCTTTAATATATATGTAATTTTTAACGACATTATTGCTATTTACTTCTTTTTAAATTTAAAAATTACAATAATAGCGGTCGTGTTGTTTCGAATTTGTTTACTAACACTGACCGCTAACCCTCATATAATATGCGGATCGGTCGAGCGACTGATCCGGTCCGCATCTGAGTTGTCGCTGTTACCGAACGATACTGTTATACTCGTAATGTATCTATGTGGGTGTGAATTTTACTCCGCAAAAATGACAGAGAGTTCTGAATCGAGAAAAAACACTATGGCTACTCTCTTTCGGTCCAATGGTTGCCCGTGTTACATAGCTGATGTGGTCCATAGACCCTCAGTTGACAATAAAATGCGGATGTGCTGTCACTGCCGAGGACGAAGATTAAGCGCTTTGTTCCCAGTGAGTGAAAAGTGAAAACTCCGGTTCCCGGTACTAAATACGAAACGCAGTTACATTACGAGTACGACAGCATTATACGTCGATGAGGTGTTAGATAATTATTAATATTTTCATAAACTATTTATTTACATACTTAACATAATTATAAGGTATTTTCATACCATACGTGATTTTAAGTGTTTCGTTGATGAGGTCGATGGGTTACTTTTAGAACAGAGTACATTATAAGTTTCTATGCTTAACACCAGAAATTAAAAAACTTAGCCGTGCGACAAGCATCATCAAATTTATTACTATTGGACACTATAAAAAAGAAAGTCAACAATTTCCGCCTCAGTCGCCCACACTTTCGTCCGAATTCATGAAGAAAATAGGTTTGTTAAAAAAAAGCGACGCGCCAAGCTGTCTGCTCACTGGCTTGGTGTCGCAACATAATATGTTGCAATACGTAAAATTTGCAATGCATACAATAATTCTTTTGTAAGGTGATGTCCACTCTCATGTCAATATAATGCGGCAATGAATACGTAAAGCTCCTCTGCGCTCGTTCACGCTTCAAAGTTGTTACCGCTTACACTTGTACATATATTAATTGAAGGAGCATTTAATAACTTAAGGAGAAATATAACCTCAAATGGCTTAGCAAGATCCTCCGTTATGTCGAAAGTATTGCAGCATTAATTTTGAAATAAATATATGGTAAAGCTGGGGATTAATGTTAAAGACTATGTTAGACGAAAACACGATTCCGTAAAATTTTCTCGATAGAAAAAAATCCAAAGTTACCTCCAAACTGAACAATAAACCGCTGTTATTCATAAAATACATACTTTAAATAAGATCATGAAACTTTGCATACTAACTGAACTAACTATAAAGCAGGGCTTATGTTATTAACTTTTTTATAATACCATTATTTTCACTGTAAAAAGAGTTTACCTAAACTATCGGCGTCTTGAAGCTTGATTCCTGTCGCCCCGTTAGTATCGCTTAGGTTACGCAGCAGGACGACGTAAAATTAAAAGGGGAAATAACCGTGATAAAAATAAGAAGCGACTGGGTTGGCGTTATGAAACAGGCATAAATATGATAAACCTAATGAAATAAGTATCTAACGACCTATCTACTTACAGTATTAGTGATTATAAACATGTCGGTACATAGTATACGACGCGCGGGGAAGTGGGGGCGAAATTAGAATTGGAGCTGACTTACTCCCCTTAAGACAACAGCTTCGAGGAAAAATGTACAGTAAATGAACCGCTCGATGTTTCGGACAGTGTTGTAATTTTATAACGAGAAATTTGTTTAGTGCAAGTGAGCCGCAGTGCGTGGGCGTCGCGGAAGTATATTTCCTTTCCTGATTTGTTACTAACTAATCAAGTTATTAAACATTATTTCGCTTTAGAAAGTCTATCAATCTAAAATATTCAATTAAAACATCAAGAAGAAATTCAATCAATCTCTTAGCACTTCTACTTTAAAAATTTCTATAATTTTTTTTTGGTAATATTTCCATTTGAAGACAAATTTAACATATATGTATAGGTATATAATAGATAGCACATTGAAAAATTGTGCTAAAAACAAACATAATATAGAGCGTAGAGATCAGATCCAGGCATTAAAATAAAATCAAAGAGTATTGTACGATAATTTTATGTTCAAATCACTTACAGAAAGACCAAATGTTACATACAAATTGTATTATAATTTAAAGTTTAGTGAGACGAGTGCAAATCCAGTTGGTTTAAAATTGCGTCATACATTAGAATGTTTGACCCAACCGTCAAGAGCTACCGGCTGGTCCGAGCCGGTGACGATTCCGCGTGAATTCCAACTATTGTCACGACTCTATTCCCCGCCCATATAACAAAGCTACTAAGTCACTTATCTATCCACAAATTACAAACCATGGAGTATTAAAAAAAAAATCTAAAAAATATGCATTCGAGAGATTACATTTTTTATTTCACAGGAAGCAAATCCTCTCTTTTAATTCAATTTATTCTAAAATCGATTTTCCGCCTAATAACAACATACTGGCAGCTTTGAAAACCACTACATCATTAAAGTTCGAAACTAGCGTACGCTGACGTTTTTCGGAATTACACGTTAGGTAAATATAGTAAGATATTTCTAAATACTAGTAGAGTATTGATAATAATAATGAATATGATATTATTGTTCAAATAAAAATGTTCTATTATCTATTTTGCAAAGTTACAACCTATATACGTTCCACTGATGGAAAAGCCTCCTCCTATTGTCCGGTTTCCACCAGAGCGGAGAGGAGAGGAGACGAAAGATTTGCTGCAAAGCTGGCAGGTTATATCCACCAAAGCGGAAAGGAGAGGTGTAGTGGAGAGAAGATGTGAGCTTTGTATAGATCGAAACCGGTCAAGTTCTGTCTACGAAAGGAAGACGTCATGGCGTTATAAATTGTATCTGAATTTGCTTGTGGAAGAGGAATTAGAGGTTAAAGAAACACAATTAAATCTTCAATATTTAAATTTTCTACCGTAACATAGATTCTATATAAGAAACCATACAAAATGTCACAATCTTGGCGAATATGCCACACTGTTTCAAGAGTTTGATTATGAAAGTTTTCAAAAATCTTACACGGTAAGAAGAAATAATTTTTACGCCGCCCAGATAGCCGACTAGACACTTTTCCGTTCTGCCGCGCCGCTCGCTCGCTCGTCGCACAATATTCTATTGAAAAATGAGACATCTCCTCTTCTCTCCGATTGATCCATTTCCACCGAAGCTAAGCGGAGAAGAGATGTGGAAATAAGGAAATCAGATTGGCTTATTCAAATATATCTTCTCTCGTCTCCCCTCTCTACTTTGGTGGAAACTGGACCTATTTCTGAGGTTTTTAGGACAAAGAAATGTCCGCCACACTACCTCAATGCGTATGGGAGAATTTTTCATAACTTCGAAATATTTTTTCTTATTTCTCAGACGTGAAGGAAACCTTCATAATGTTTTCCTTCACCGCGAGCATGTGGTAAATCACTTATTAGTCATTTCTACAATGGTCTATTTTAGTATAAGCCTTTATACAAACAGTCAAAATAAAATTATGTTACTATTTGTTTATATATTTTGTACATGTTGTGAATCATCGTAATATTTCAGTTACGTTTCAAACAGTTGATACCTTTTTGCTACATACTACATGTTTAACGATATGCTACAATGCTATTAGCAATGCCAATAATGTACTTAAATTTAATGTTCGTAAATCTTGCCTATATCGTCTGCATGAATTATTGAATCAACGTAATTTGTTTTTATATTTCGTTTTAATCAATATATGCTTTAATTTAAATGTCATCGAAATAACCTAGTCTCATTTGAGATTTTAAAAGATACGATGACCCTTTTTGCATGTAAAAACAAAAATATTTTTTTAGTAAAATACTATTAATTGTATAAACTGAAGTTTATTGTTTTAAACAAACCTTTCTACTTTTATCACTAATTGGCTTTAAGCAAGTATTGGGTTACATAATAAAGCCAATTTGCCTAAGCTAAAAAAACAGTTGTCCAAAATCTGTTACACGACCATCAGCATAGATCTTACTATCGCGTCACGACACCTACACTTAATGGGCGGTCAACAATTGCCCAACGCTAAGTCGCTTCTCGAGAATTATGTCCGTATCAGGAGTTTAAATTATTGGTCGCGCCGCGTCTAAAATGGCTTTAAACAGTTGAATGGAATTACGATCGACAGTGTTTATCGGGCACGTAACCTGTCGTGTGCAGCCCGCCTGACCAACATTCAGCCGCCGCCAACCGCAGCAGGCAGACACAGTGACGCGCAGAACTTCCACACTGCATATTAATTTTATCTATCAGACATGGAGACTTTATTGAATATTTATTACTTTTTATATATATATATCATTCCTTATTATGCTTAAATTCGTAAATTTATTAATTATTGGTTATTATGGAGATTTTAAATAATCTGAATGTATGAATGAACATAGTCATATAGACTGATATGATTTGGACGCCCCAGCTTAGCTTGACGTTAAAAAAAAACTTCTATAAATTAGAATGGTTCTACTCTATGCTGCGTTGTACTAATACACTGTGTGAGAATGGAATTAGAGCAGAGCTTTTTAAAGCAGGTGTTAAATCGATACTTAAAGTACTTCCAAAGCTGTTTAATTCCGTCCTTCAGGGTAGTGTTATGCAGTAGACGTGAAGCAGAAGCTAAGTAGTTTTATTCTTTTAGACAGAGATATGCGAAATATATGCTGGATGAAAATCGTATCAAGGATATCCGTAAAAGAACAAGAATATTCGGTATAGACCATAAGATCATTAACTTGGAGAGGCAATGTAACTCGAAGAAGCAATGGCCGATGGAAAGAAATGTTCTCGGGTGGCAACCTTTTACTGGCAAGCACAGTTTCGGCAACCCGTTTTTATATTTGTTCCATCTTTATAAACATTCAACATATAATGAGGTAGAGCTTTTTAAACTAACTAATTGTAGACAGTTCTATATGTTTGTTGGTCTGCGGACGCTGATCACTTTCGTCGACTCCAGCGCAGGTGCTCCGCTCCCCGAGCCCCGCTGACAACGCACTCCGACTAACGGTGCGTTTTGTTCAACCAAAGTTAACACTTACATCGTACAAAAACCGCGCACAGTTGATGCCGGCTAATTTACCGCAACCGCTAGCACACTGTCCCCATCATGTGCTCTACAACATAATTATCAGATTCTATCATCTTAATCTTTACGCGGTTAAGTTCTAAACGCAATCGATGCTAAGAAGTATTCTAAACTACAGGTTAAAATATCAAAGTAAAACTTGTGGGACAACATTTTCAAGACTCGCGTCGACCGATAAGTGGTTTGAATGTGTCAATAAGAGATAACTAACGCAAATAATAGAGTAATGTCACTGAGTCGGTGACACGTTTATGGGGTGACTAAGAACACATTTGTGAAAGGATTAGTAACTTAAAAAAAATGTATTTTGTATATAATAATATGTCAAAATATTAAAAGAAAATTAGTTAAACTTCTTTAATCACAAATTTTATTACATTTGCAGTTCCAATAAAAAATATTACAAAAAAACTATTTTTTGTAATATTTTTTTGAAAATGTTGCCAAAGCGCAAAGCTAGGCATGTCCATCTGAGACTGATTAATCGAAGAATCGATTTCTTTTGCTAAAAACATTAATCTAATCTAAAATATTTTTTAAATCGATAAATAGTACTGAATCGATCCAGTGAATCGATATTTCACCCTAGAAAATCGAGATCGAATCTTTTTCTGTTTTTATAAGACGCATAAAATTATTTACAATTAGTTAATGTACCCAAAACTCGTGAAGAATGACAGCTTTTCTATTCAAAAATTAGTAAAACTGCTGTGTGCTCAGTTTCTTTCACCTCTTCGTAATCGATAAAGAACAAAAAAATAAGTTGCGTTTGTAATCCGTTCTTTGTTATATCTTTTGTTATTGTAAATATAAAATCTGAATGCAAATCGAAAAAAGATCGATTTTTGAGAAATCTACATTTTAGCCTCGATTTTTTGGTGGTTCGATACATCAGGTTTCGATTCGGATCGATTAAAAATCGATCTTTTTTGGAAAGAATCGCCATCGGTACTCAAAACTTATATTCTATACTACCATACAACCCCTTATTACGGGCTATTAAAAGCGTTGAGGGTTGTATATGTAGTTAATATAAAATGTCTTTATTAGTACACGGTTGTTGCACGTCGCGTCGCTTCGGTGTCATGTCAGCAAAGCAAAAACTACTACTGTACGGACACGGTAATATTATCTATACAGTATTCCAACTTCATACAAACGGACGAAGCGAGAGCTATGCCTACGCGCCTCGATCTCGGCATGCGCTCGGCATGCAGACAGTCGTGACTGTGCCGCAGTGATGTATTTGTGGAATATATATAAAAAATGGAGGAAATAACTAATAGAATAGGAATAAAGAAATAATAAATGCGAACTTCATTTAAAACCAAACATATAAATTATAAAATATCTTTTACTTGGTTATAGATACCTCTTTATCCAAGTAAAAGATATTACTTTTCTCCACCTTGTCCATGTTTCCCAAAATAATTTTTAATTAAGCTTTATATTATAATGCGGATTTTTTATACTTAAAAATTTAATAATAAAGTAATTCGTACTTACTACTCGTAATATTTGCGTCTCAGCCGAGGCGCAAATATTTTTCGGTCGCAAATTCATAAGACCGATTTGTTATTCAAACATAAACATGGTTTTTTAATTAAATCTACCAATCAAAAAACGATACGCATTTTTATTGAACACTTCCTATTGAATTTTCAAAAAAAGTATATTAAAGTAGGCAAATGTAATGCTGAAGGCAGGCAGCCCTATTGCATGTTTACGTACCGCGCTGCTGTAGGCATTTATTTCAAAGATACGGCCGAGTTACAATACTGTATAGATAATATTACCGTGGTACGGATCCAGTAGTAAATGCATTCCGCGCTCTATTCCACATCTGGCCCCGCGCGTCGCACGTTCTACGGCTCAAGTTTATAAGAGCAGCGAGTTTTACAAGTTATTTTTTCTTTATGATTAATATTGCTTAGTTAATAAAATATTATTGAATACTTGTTTATTTTAATCGACTTAAAATTTGAAAGTGTTGTCCTTAATTGACAGCACTTAATTCAATTATAAAAGAAAAAATTAAAAGTTAATGTTTACCGTGTAGTGGCGGTGTAAGAATATACACGGCTTATGCCGACAGACAGATATAAATCAGGAGATGAGCAGCAGTGTCTCCCTTATAAGGACTAAAAATAAAAGAATTGTGGTTGCCAACCCGCTTGCCAAGCCTGCAACTATGGAAAATATCTCCTTCGTCCTATAATTAGGCAATCTTTGGGGGAGGCCTATGTTTCGCAATGGACTTTAATAGGCTTTAACGGTACTAACGTTAATGGATCTTAATGGCATTTTTGAAAATTCATATTATGTCTAAAACTATATCGACGTTACGTGGGCTAGGTGTATAAGTTTAAAAAGTGTAAACATTTGGAAGTTATTTAAATTTTCGTCCCGTGTATTCCAAATTTTTTTTTCATTTAAATCACATTTACAATTATCGCACCTATAATATTTTTTTAAATTTTAAATTGATGTACCTGGGTAACCAAGGTTTATGTTCGGTGAATTTGTGAAGCGATGTAATGATGAATTGAAGCATGAGGTACTTTTTTGTTACACATACTAATTAAACATTTTCTATCGTAGGAAGCATTTCGAAAATTTTATCTCTAGATCTCTACTATATACTTTTTAATAAGAAATCACACAGTTTGCAAATTCTGTTTCAATAAATAATTTAAATTACCGAATTTAATTACGAAAATTAATATGATTTTATAGAAGGAAAGCTAGCAATTAATTGCTCGCAAAAATGACAAAGTTCGCTAAATTACGTAGACATGAGGCACGGGCGTGGTATGTGCGGAGTGGGCACCGCCGCGGGGTAGAAAGCAACTGCTTGCTTCGAGAAGCGCCGTCGCGCAAATGGGCCACAGGCCCTATGAACGCCATTTTGTTGCATTATGATGATAAATGTTCGGAAAAGGTGAATCGTCGAATTATTGCACGAACTTTATTTTAACTTTTAGCCTGTCATTACCAACTTATTTAATTCGTACTCGGTTTTTTTTTCATTTTCCATTACAGCCTTTTAAAGTCTACTGCTAAACATAGGCCTCCCAAACAGCCGAATTTAGCCATATTTTTTTATTGGATAGGGTATACAAAGGAGCACACAAACCACCTGATGGTAAGTATTTGCTGTGGCCCATAGAAATTTACATCTATCCTTCACGATGAAAACTTTTTTCCAGTAAAAAGGGTAGTCTCCGGTTCTCTACACTCACCATACAAAACACAGCAACATTAAGCTACTATTTTATTTTTTTTAATCCTCGATCACATCGATCACGAAATAAAATGCAGATGCGTTGTCACCCGTGAGGATTAAGATGGAATGCCTCTTTTCGAGTAAAAAGGTTCTCCGGTTATCTACACTCAGCATACGAAACAGCAGCGTTAAGCTGCTATTTTACGCTGGTATTCTGTGGGAGCGTGATTCTCCCCTGGTCGAGCCAACCCATTAGTGCTACATCTAGTACTACTAAAATAGCTGCAATATGGCTCTATACATAGTGGCCATAGTTGCCATACATGGCAAGCGAGTGGGCACCTCAGTTTTTTATTATTTTAAGTTGATATCGGGAAGACGCTACTGCCCATCTACTGTTGCAACATTAAGCATTTTTTACGTGGTAGAGCCACGCTGCAGTTATATTAGATGTATAGTTGTAGCACGAATGGGTCGGCTCGACCGGGGAAGGACCACGCTCTCACAGAATACCAGCGTGAAATAGTAACTTAAAGCTGCTGTATTTCGTATGGTGAGTGTAGAGAACCGGAGACCCTTTTTACTGGAAACGAGGCATTCCATCTTAGTCCTCACGGGTGACAACACATCTGCATTTTGATTCGCAATCGAGGCTAGATGTAGATGTCTATGGGCCACAGCAACCACTTACCATCAGGTGGACTGTGTGCTCGATTGTCACCCTATCCTATAAAAAAAAAACTGTTTCCATTTCTCCGAGGTGTATAGGGTGGTGGATATGCGAACACCGCCACGCGGTTTTCATTAAACTTTAAATAAACCATCTTTATTAACAAAAATTGCGCCAAAAGTTACAGTTTTCTTACTAAATAATTAAAATAAAAAAGCGGTTGCCCACTCGCGTACCAACCGTTTGTTGCAAAGGCAAATGTTCCTCTATGAGACAATGCATGGGGTAGGCTTGCCATGTTCAGCAGTGGACTTTTAGAATAATAATAATAGTATTTATTCAGACTTTGTCCATAAAGATGTTAGTAGAACAATAATATATACTTAAAACTAATGTTAGTATTTAGCTTTTATTTTTTAACTTAACAAATTAAACATCGCTCTTACGTAACAAATATCTTATTTATTTACTTTTATTTAATTTTTTATGTAGGCTCAACCAGTGCTTCATAATGCCAGAATCCCACCTATCAGCCAGTGTATTCACGATGCTGTTGGTAGAGGAACGTAGTCGACTTAGTAATGAGGCGGACCTTTTACGTATGATTACATGGCAGAGATACGTATTATTACATGGCAGAGGCACTACAATAACGCGGCAATCTTAACTTTTGGTAGGCAGTAACGGTTGTAACGCTAAAGAATTCTTTATCTATTTCTTAGTTGGTCGTAGTATAAGATTACCAAATCTTTAAGGTCCGAGTTGGTGAACATTTAAGATATAATCCAGTAGTGGTTCCGGGATCCGTGCACAATTTTTTCTGAATCTCTAATTTGACTTCAGTTTTCTCTATTTAGACCTCATTTTTTAAAAATATACTGGATGATATTTTTTACAATTTCTTTGTCCATATTATGAAATTGATCTATCAATAAATACTACAAATTGGGTGCGTATAATTTAATTGATTTTTTTGATATTTTTTAGTATCGAAAGTTTATTTCAAATTAATGTAATACAAAAACATATATAATCAGTGCCATAGGCTTTTATTGAGTTTACCTGTTACACCCTATTTTTTCAAGACAGTAAAAAAATCACCCAGTACAGACGCAACTATTAAACGAATTTATTTGTTTAAGAACATATAAATGGTATAACAAGAAGTTATTTGAATTTAATTTATGATAAACAAGCATCTTGGCTTATTGATCACTACGGCTAGGACTCTAGGATATTATATAGGTGATTATTTCCATATACCACTCCCTAAAAATGTTGATACATGAAAAATTTATCACTAATCTTAGTTTAGATAAATTAAAATTGTGTTGATCTCTGACAAAAGTATCCATTTATCCTTAACTTTATAAAATGGTAAAAATGATCAACGACTTAACTTTTATACGTGGCAGAACTATAATACAACTACATTATGCTTGTACCCCAAAAACGGGAACCAGGGAAACAGCCACGCTTTCTCAGAATACCACCATCCTGCATGTACTGCTGTGTTTCGTATGGTGAGTGTAGAGAACCGAAAGACCTTTTTACTGGAAACGTGGCATCTTAGTCCTCAGGGGTGATAACTCGTCTGCATTTTAATTCTTAATCGAGGATATATGTAGATGTGTATTCGCTACACGTTATACGTGGTATAGCCATCTTGAAGCTACATTATGGTTGCAACCTGAATGGGTCGGCTTTACCGGGAAATGACACTCTCACTGAATACCAGCGTAAAATAGCTGCTTAATACAGCTGCGTTTCGGAAGACGATTACCATTATGTAGACTGACATTTGTCACTCTTATTTTAAAAAAAAATCAATTGACTAGTGTGTAATATCTAATTGCAATTATATCAGAGGTTGTGCACTTTTGACAAAAGCCTACGTTCTTTATCGTTATTGTAAAATAAATACAAGATGTTTATACCGCCATCTACCGGAGCTCAAAGACCCAGCATACACTTACCTCTAGGTAAACTGTGTGATCGTTCGACATTATTATTATACGATGTGGCTGCTATTGCATTTAGCAGCCACAACGTAAACTAAGAATTAACTACTGACCATCGAACTATATTACCTACTAGCGTAAGTAAATGCCTCAATGCTACCGACGAAGTAAGTTCCCACAAGTTCAATTTATTAGTTCAATTGTTGAACTACGAGTATGAACTAGTAAGACTCTTTTCCCCAGTAGATCAATCAAATATAAATCTTTTTAAGATTAGAACTAATGAAACAAAATAGTTGAATTCATGAAACTCCATTTGTGATCATTATGTTTTCAAATCATGTCCGAGCATGTTTGCGTGCACTTTTGTTTCTATGCGGGAAATGGCCCGTACAGTTAAAAGGTTCCGGAAAACAAAGGCATATATGTCGCCGTATTGGGATCCAGGTTATGCAAAGGATATTTATATAAAAACGCATCACGTTTTCACTCACGACTTATTTTACAATACAAAAAAGTGCATGAAAAAACATTTGTCAAAAATATTGGTTAAACAAATTAAGAACGGTTTAAAGATCAAAATCAAAATTTTAAAGAACTTTACGTGTATTATAATATAAAATACGACTCGTAACAAAGAGTGCAACGTTTCGTGAATGTGGGAATAGGATTTTGGATATTGGTCCTGGTTCAAACATTGATTGCCATTTGAAGTGCTGATTTATTACCTGCTCTGTGGTAATGCTAAACAGCTTAAATTATTATTTATTTAGTATTTTTTTATACATGGGTTACGTTATGCGTTCTTTGAATGGGGAGGTCGCAGTTTTTTTTAAAGGATAGGGTGACAAACGAGCACAGAGTTATGGTAAGTGGTTGCTGTGGCCCATAGACATCTACATCTATCCTCGATTACGAATCAAAATGCAGATGCGTTGTCATCTCTGAGAACTAAGATTAAATGCTTCGATTCCAGTAAAACGGGTCTCCAGTTCTCTGTACTCACCATTACTATTTTACGCTAGTATTCTGTGAGAGCGTGGTCCTTCCCCGCTCGAACCGAACCTTTCGTGCTACAAACATAATATAGCCGCAGCGGGGCTCTACCACGTATAAACAAACGTCTTCTGTTCTTTATATACGCACAAAGAGCACTGAATCGAAACTGAAACCCTGACCTCCGTGGACACACCTATCTCGTCTATTTTGAGCTCACTTTTTACTGGGAAAATAGAATGGCAGCGGATGAATTCTTGAGGAATGCTTTTTAGCTTTTCTCTAAAAGCTATCACGACTAATAAAACATAATATGACGCAATGTACTACAAAGTGAATATCATTTTAATGTCAACGAAATTTGCGAACAGATTTGTGCACGAGTTTGCTGAAGAATTAGTGAATGAATTGACTCTGTCATCGACACAGCGCAAGAGGATCAGATAGCGATGAGGATATACCCTGCCTTATTTCCTCTCCCCTGTTTTACTACCGGATTATCAGGGGGTCGGTGGGCCTTCAATTCGTATTGCAAGCATTCAGGCTAAATGCATTACTTCATCTTTCGTAATACTTACAGCAATGATATATATATATATATATGAGGATGCCGGGAATACGAGTAAAGTCTTTTGTTATGATTTCCCATCAAGAGAGTTCAATTTACCATCGCGGGCTTCATACTTACTTACCACCAAGTGAGTTTCTGGTCTAGCACTTTCTAAAAAGTAAAAAAAGTCTACATTGATAGTATAATAAGGATTAATTAGCAGAGAATTTTACCGCAAGCGTTTCTGTATGTACATTACTTTTGAGTAAATCACAGAGAGCTGGATAATAACCAATGCAACTAATGCCGGATTTCCAAAATTATAATCGACAAACAAACCTACTTGATATTGATACGTCCAAAAGTACGCGTAATTGCCGTAAAACCAATATTCTTGAGATAAATATGATGGACTATATAAACTTATCTGGTTTTGTAAACTTTCTAAAGCAAACATTTTCCGAAAAAGAGGTCACGATTTTCCTTACTATAGCTAGCAATTGCAATGCGACAGGGTCGGATCGCAACAGCACAATACTGTCACAGAACACCTGGAATAAGAGTATGGTGAGTGTAGAGATCTGGGTACAATTTTGCAATGGTAACGAGGCATTCTACATTTTCATTCGATGTCTGTGGGCCACATAATCCTCTTACCATCTGATGGACTCTGCGCTATACTGTCACCCTTATTCTGTAAGAAACAATTGTTCCTTTTCTAAAAAGTTGTTCGTCTGGATTCCTACCACATTCTATTCTTTTTGACCGTTACTCCTGGAAAAGTTTAATTTCGTTAGCTCATGAAAAACTATTTCGATTGACGCGAGTGTCTACTGTCCTCTCTGAGCACTTATTGTATCATCGATTCTATAAACCGTTTACATGAGCAAACATTTATTAGCCTAAATCCCAACAGCTATTAAAATCCACTTCAAGTATTATAAACGATAATGCATCAAGTTTCCGTCATTCCGCCAACTAGTTGCGTTCTCAATAATATAAGTGATTTTGAGTTAAACGTGTAATATTTGATAAATTTGGTCACGATCTTTATACCAGATGAAGTGATAAGCCAAGAAACGTAACAAAAATAAAACTTAAAAATTGCTTGGAATATAACGTTCTAAAATACTAAAGAAATATTTGCATAACAATGTTGTTTACAGTAGAGCGAAGTCTCTATAATCTTCATCAATGAGAGTAAGCAATACGTCTCCGTGATCACGTCCTTTAACTTTTTAATATTAATAGAAGTCATTGTAAAATACTATCATCAGCTACACATTCAATATTTTCGTATTCAAATCGCTCAAGCCTCAGATAGAATCTGGTCAGAAAAGACCTTACGCGATATTCGCCTCATGAAAGGGCTAAGTTTTGCGTAAAGTTCCACAATGACATGCAATCTTGATCTTTGATGTCAAAAATTTGTCATTGTACACAATAACAAATGGAAACATTTTAACAATTTAAAATCAATAGAGTAGTTCTGATATAACAGCAGTAAGGAAGTTAAGAAGTCAAATATTTGTTGACCAACAATCGCTCTTAAGCATTAACGCTAAAATGCTTTCTTCTTTTTCACTATATTACGTTGCAAAAGTCAAAATATTATCACAGGTATATAAAGTAACAAATGCATAAATTTTTCAAAAAAAGGCATCTCAGAGAGTAGTTCGCGAAGTAACGTAGAGCTTTCCATTGAATGGAAAAATGCATCGTGGAGCCGGTTTCTCCATACCTTCCGGATTCCCAACCTGTTACTCTAGGTCACTGCTTCCCTCTCGCTCGCACAGCAGCGGTATGAAGATTGCACGATCGATTTGGGGTCGCGGCGCCCTAACCTAGATTGGATATACTCAGTAGATTTTGTAATAAAGTGGGATTAATTTTAAAATATTTTTATAACATCTTCTTATTAAATATAGTTAAAACTTATGCTTTTATATGGGTTTTCCAAAAATAATGACAAACTAAGACATGCATGTGAAACGAAAGTTGTTCTCTTCGTACTTAAATATTATAGGTACCGTTCCCATATATTTACAGTAGACATATATAATATGCGTACGCGTAGTTGGGCAGAAAACCGCACTAAGTCCCGTATTCAAATCTCAGCTGGATTTTATATTTGTGTATAATTTTTGTCCCATCGGACTATGAAAATGTGGGATAGAGAGTGCACCTGTGCATGCACTCGCGTACTATAATCCTGTCCAGCGCCGATGCCAGAGACCATCGTTGAGACACAAAATTCGGTCTGGTGGATATTATTATCAAATATTATTATAACGAATATAATGAAATATCACACTATTACTTTTCTTAATATTTTAAGTTAAACGATGATGACTAAAAGATGATTACTGATAATAAAAAATAATGAAGATTGTTACCGCCACCTATCGAAAGCTCTCTGTCACATTTCGTACAGTCATCTTAAGATACCCAAAAGATGGTGATGGGTTACAGCGTCGAAAGTGCAAGACGCCTAGCGCTGCGATCGTCAATCCGCGAGGCCTAAAACCTGCAAGAACGCCATTCTTTTGAGTACAAAACTGCTAGTTGTCATTTTGCAGCACCAGACAAGATAGTAGTTCTTAATATATGACCGGACTTTCACTTCCTACAAACGAAAAAGCTGTTCGGGGTGTAGCACCGCCGCAACTTTGCAAGGATACCAAGCTTAGACGAAGGATACGAAGCTACCGCGGTTCGATAAAATTTCTAACCCTAACAACTAAAGGATGTCAGTGTACTCAAAAAAATACATCCTGCAAAGTAGGGGTTAGGTTAAGCGGTCTCCTTTTAGAGGTAGATAATGTGTATCCGCATTTTTGTTTTGCACTTCATTTTTTCCTAATAATAAAACGTTATTTTCATTATATAATTCTTATGAATATTGATTGCTGATTTCTGGTCCTATAGTCAACCGGATAGGCAGATCGGTTGACGGTCTTGACGGAATAACTACTAGTCAAAATGATGAGGGTAAAACATTACTAATACTAGAGATATTGAAATAGCTCTTCAACAATGCCCAAGAGTGGCAACGCTGGTCTGGTCAATCTTTGCTCTCAGAAGAGAGGGAAGATTAATGTTTATATATGAGACGCCCCGCATCTTTCCTTCTGCTTTACTTAGCTCCTTACACTTGATTTATTTATCGGAGAGTGGTTCTAATAATAAACGACCAGTTCTTTCTGAGCACCTTGATCAACTGGCCTTGAAAAGAGACGTTGCATCTCTGTGCATCTCCTATCAAATGTATCACGAAGAGTGTTCAGTGAAATCGTTCAGATTAATTCCAGCTACTAAATTCCACTATCGCAGACTCGAAAATAACTCTAAAGCCTAATCACATCATCTTGATGTTTGGTAGTCCCTAATAATGCGTTTTACTAGGAATTTGCTGCCACGGTCAACCACATTGTAGAATTTACTGTCATATAATATGATTTAAGACTAGACAAGAAAAGAACCTACACCTTTCTAAAAGGTTGGCAACACACCTGTTATACCTATGTTTATGGACGACGTATGCTCCGTATTATGGAGTATAGAGATAAGGAGAACAAACTCTGTATAAAAAAGTGTCCGTAGAAAAGCGCGAAATAAGGGTGACACCACTGTAGCAACAGAGTAAATTTAAAAAAAATTATTACTTTTTTATTGTACAGACTTTCACCACAATTCTTGTTATAAAAATTATTTTATTGTTTTCATAAGTTTTATTTTCAAAATCACTCGTGCCCTGTTGTGGAGAGTTTTTGAACTGTTATTTACTGCTTACAGATGGACACATTTTCAACTATTCTCCTATGGGAGATTGTCCTCCTTACCTCTATACTCCATGCTCCGTATGATTGTTTACATCTTTTTAATTATTGGAAGTTTTATAAATGTGCATTCATCCATTACAGACTTTAGAAATTCACTGCTGAATATAGGTTTACCCCAAGATTGCCTCATAAGGGAGATTTTGCCATAGTTGTCACCCTTTACGTGCGGATTGGCAACAGCAGTTTCTTATTATTTTCAGTGAGTTGCTCAGTTGTTTCAGTATTCCTCTGTGACCTTTTACGACACACATAGGACCCGTGGGACGTTATGGCTTAGTAAATATTCGCCACTACACAGTTTAAAAATATGTATATTGAAAATTATTAGCATTTAGAATGGGATAGATTTTAAAAACCTAAAATAAGCTACTTGTTAAAATGTGTAACAATTAGGAAAAAGGAACTGATACATTAACAAAAAAGTTATAAATTGTCAAGGACATAATCAAATATTTAAAAGAAAAAACACTGATATAAAGATACAAACTAATACAAAGATAAAAGAGTGCTTGTCTCAGCATTACGTGATTGCATTTGCGATTTGCCGTGGAAAATATAGTAGCTGCTGCATTTTTTAAGTGCAAACATGAAAGCCAGTACAAAAACATGATAGAGTTGTTGACATTGTTATTTTTAAAGACTATAAATAATAATCATTAACTAAAAGTAGATATTTAATCTTATAATACCGAATTGCGTTGGAAATGTTTTCGAAGTACTAGATTAGGCTATTTTTATAGATTTCTAACTTACTAGCAAACAGTATATTATTTATTACCATATTTCTATAATATTAATATAGAAAACATTTACTTCATATAGAAATATTTCAAAAGGGGAAGAACAACACAGCTGTTGTTTTCTTAAAATTAATCGATTGTTTTAACGTGTATTTTTTGTATTCATATTTTTAGCATTTTGTAACTCAATGGATAAAACGGAGCCCTTACAGAATCACTTAGTTGTCCGCCTGTCCGTCTGTCTGCTCGTCAGTTAAGACCATTTTTCTCGGGAACGGCTAGAGCTACTAAATATAAATCAGTAACAATAATAATGCTAAAGTTTATAGTCCCTTGAAGGCATAAAAAATCATGCCCTAAGTCAACGCAACGAAAAGATATGACCATCATTGTCACATATTATAATATTCGCAAACTCATTCATCAAAACCGTTTTCATGGGATCGATATAAGGTCATATTTATAATTTATTACACAGGATTTTTTATAGGATAAGGTGACAAACGAGCACACAGTCCACCTGATGGTAAGTGGTTACTGTGGCCCACAGACATCTACATCTATCCTCGATTACGAATCAAAATGCAGATGTGTTGTTATCCGTGAGGATTAAAATGGAATGCCTCGTTTCCAGTAAAAAGGGTCTCCGATTCTCTACCCTCACCATACGGAACACAGCAGCATTAAGCTACTATTTTACGCTGGTATTCTGTGGGAGCGTGGTCCTTCCCCGGTCGAGCCGGGTCAGCTTTGTGCTACAACAATAGCACAAGGCCAATAGCACAATAGCACCTTATCTAGCCATTGTCTTATATATTTATCTAGCTACTATTTTTAATACAAGCGTCGAATCTGGTATGCTTCTTGATTTCATGAAACATAGTAAAGTTATACCTTTATTCAAATCTGGTAGTACATCAGACCCCGCCAATTTTAGACCAATTTCTGTACTACCAACTTTAAGTAAAATTTTTGAAAAAATTATTTTACATCAGATGTAAAGTTTTTTTTTTATAAAAATAAATCGCTCCATACAAGTCAATTTGGTTTTACAAGGGGTCGCTCGATAACCGATGCCAGATTTGAGCTTATAAAACATATTTTTTGTGCATGGGAGAATTCAGAGAATGCTTTGGGTATATTTTGTGACCTTTTCAAGGCCTTCGAGTGTGTTCTCCATGAGACATTAATTAGGAAGCTACAGTACTATGGTGTCAAGAACACAGCTTTTAAACTAGTATTTCATATTTAAGCAATAGACTGCAGAAAGTTATTATCAATGGTAAAAGTTCTTCCGGATGGCCCGTACAGATGTGTGTCCCTCAGGGCTCAATTCTTGGCCCATTCCTATTTTTAGTGTATATTAATGACCTACCTTCCCTTGTAGGGAACAATCATGATATAGTATTATTTTCTGATGATACTTCCTTGATTTTTAAATTTAAACATCTATCATTTAAATGTGACAAAGGGAAAAACACTATGTCGAAATTAGTGCTTCGGTTTGACGTTAGAAATCTACATTTAAATAGCAATAAAACTAAAATTTTGTATCGAACCAATGATAAAGTAAAAAATTGATTTTCAATAAGAATTACTTGTAATGTATATTGAATAAAAACTATTTTGTTCTATTCTTGTCTTTTCTATTCTATTCTATCCCATTCTACTTTATTAACTATACTACTAATATAATTGCTGTATGATTATACCACGTATAAAATATATCTTGCATTTAAGGAATACATCTCGAGAACCTCTTACAAAAATAAAATATGTTCAGGGGGATGTTTTTGAAGTATTTTTATAGTGTGGAGCCTCAGTACGACAGTATATTAAAATACCATATTGTTCTAAATATTTGCTTAAACAATTCTTAAGCTTGGTTATTTTAACACGTGTAGTGGAAGTTAATAAATATTAAATATAGTTTAAGGAATATTAATTATAATTTAAGTAAATAATAAATATAATTTAAGGAGACTATGCGGCAGTAAATGACTTTAAAAAAAGTACAGTGTACTACGGATCATTCGATGTCTCTACGGCGATGAATCACGTAACGAGTTGCGTGGATTCCGGGGCCGCCCGCCTTACGTGTAGAAATTCGGGACGAATTTACGCTGCGACGTAGAGCTGCAATTAATGTTCTAAATTGCAATGCAACGGTAGCAATAACTATTTTAGAAATTTATGATTGTAGTATATATATATATATATTACAATTCTAAATTGTAATGTTAATTTGGGCCCTTACTTCATAAATATTGATAATACAGTCATATACAGACTGTGTCTGCGGACCTTGTGAAGTTCTATTTTTAAATAAATTTTCTTTTTAGAAACATATAACATGGGTGCATTTTAGGTGCCATTTTTAAATTTCGAGCATCTCAAAACTTATTGAGTGCCGTATGTATAAGACTATTATTATAGTATAATGACTCAGAGTTTTTTCACTTTGGATTGATATCAGGTATTTTGTACGAACATCTAGTGCTACATTAAATAGTTCTTTCTAGGAATCCGGAAAAAAGGTAAGAGTTGTACCCTTCCATACATATGTACATTAAGTTCAATGCAGATTTCAGTAGATAGGTAGTACCACTTCTGGCTCACTGAGTCAGAAGTGGTAAAACGTTCGTCGACTTACGATCCGAAAAAAAAAGATTAGAAAGGTTTTGGCATGCTTTGATCACGAATATGCGGTCCGTTTTTGCGTAGGATGCACGGTTCTGGAGATGTGCAGATCAGTTAACTCTTACCTAATTAATATCCGGTGGGGGCCTCCACCGTCATTATAGCGCCCCATTGTTCTTATCTATTTATCTATTGTTCATTGAATACAGTCATTGTCTATTTTTCCTCGGCGTATGCGTCGGCTTATCAGTCCTTTGTTCCTATCTACAACACTAATTTGAATCATCATTAAAACACATTACCTAATTTTGTTACGATTTTTATATAAAAAATACAAAATCTTATTACTTATTGTCTATAAAATAGGAGCGAAACATCTCATCCACTAAAATATCGTTTTACAATGTGTTCCCTGTAAATATACTCGTAAAACTATGCATTGAACATCCCTGAAACTTAGCAAATACATTAAGCAATATTCGCCACAATCTGAAGTCCACTCATTCTGAATCCTATCAACATTCCAGTTCCATCTTTTACAATTCCTTTTTAAAAAGTCTAGATGATATCGTACAGGTGTTCGTCCATATGAATCAAAATATTGACCGACGTCATTCGTATCGATATATAAAGCCACCCAATGTGACCCTGGTTTATCATCTGTATCCAAATTGCATATTATATACTTTGGTACGTGGGTATACATGGGCAGTCTATTAGCAGCATAAACATTATTTTCTAGACTGGGGTGAATCTTTTTCAGATGTTGTTGTAAATCTAGTGTATCCATGATATTACTGCTCAGTACCAATCTACTCAATGACTAACATAGGAACGATCAATTATAGTGATTTCTAAATATTAAAATGCATTCTTTTGTGTTATACAAATCGTATTTGAGTCATCAATATACTGAACAAGGCGCAACACGAAGGAATGTTGAGATAAGCAACAGAATGTGAGATAAGCTTGTTGATGCATAAAGATACTCGTACTATCAGTTCAACCGCAGAAATTCTTTTGATTAGAATTATTACTTACTGGTACTATATAAGACCGACCAGCTGGAGTCATGGAGTTAGTGTATGGTCGTTTGACCGCAGTGGATCTATCAATACTACATTTGTGTTACTTCAACGCATCAAAGCCCATGGATGTAAGTGTTTATTCTGTTGACAAACTTACTTTTCTTTCTGGTATTTTCTTACGTGTGTATGATTTAGTGTTAACAAATTACATTTAAATATTATGTGTGTATATGATTAAGCCGTGGTAGCTCAGATGGTTAGCGCAAGCTGTAAATTTCACAGTACGCGACCCGGGTTCGATCCCCGCCGGCACCAATTAAATTGTTAATTGCAATTTTAAGTGCTGATTTACCACGTGCTCAGCGGTGAAGAAAAACATCGTGAGGAAACCTGCATGTCTGAGAAAATTTCGAAGGCATGTGAAGTTCGCCAACACGCATTGAGGCAGCGCGGCGGACATTTCCTAGCCCTGAAACGACAATAGCAGAAAGTAAAAAAGTTAAAAAAATACTTTTTTATTAATGACAGTCATTAGTTGATCATTAGTGAATGTGATTCTGTTTACTTAAATTACAGGAACACAAGAGCAGAAGTAAGAGATGGGATGATGGGAAGTAATGAAGCATTGTTATGTGAAGTTTGTTGGAGCAAACATATTTTTAGTCACGTGTAAATACTTTTAACTTTTTGGTTCAAAATGACACAAAATCTAAAAAATATTAGATATATCATCGACATGGACGGATTTTACAATAAATGTCCTCATAAAAATTTTCAATGTAGAGAATGGCTATTCTACACGTAAAACTATCTAATAAAATTATGCGTTTATCGATCATTATTTGTTTCGGCCAAGTTATCCTTTCAATTATTTGTTGCCAAAAGACAAAAAAACTGTTCGTTATTGCGAAACACACGTGCACGGCATTCCATATTTTGACGTGACCGAAGAATTAAAATGTGCCTACAAACAAGAGAACATCATTCCTATATTAAATTTACATTAAAAAAACATTAGAAATTTGTGCAAAGTCGATGTGAAAGGTGGTTCAGCAGAAAAACAATTTTTAAAAATGGTACGACGAATGATAGAATTTTTAATGACGTGACCAAAGTTCTCTTTCACAAGAATACAAATGTCCAAAATACAATGATTTGGTAAATGTCATAAATTTAAACAAACGCTATGTGTGTAATAATCATATACTCGTATTTGCAAAAAAATAATCACAAAATTTTACATTGCTCTTGTGATGAAGTGTGTGTTTTTTACAAGTGGTTATTGCTTGAAAATAAATAAATTTTGTTTGATTTCCCAAAAACATTAGTTATAGTACACAATATATATTAATTGTTTACCTACACCAACACTTTCATTTTTTATTTCACCCCTTATAACTTTAGACGTGTGTAATGTTTCACTTTATACATGCGTTTACTGCTACTATGGCAGGACTAAGTGGAAGTGGGAAGTCAAATTTTTTAACAAATTTCATAAAATCAGTTACAGAAATATGTAATTGTGATTTTAATCAGATCACATGGTGCTTTGATGAAATGCAACCTTTATATAATTTACCAAATTTTAACCATCATCAAGGAATTCCAAATCTTAATATGTTTGATGGTGAAACCCCACATCTTGTTATTATTGATAATCTAATGAGAGAGTCCGATGTAATTTTAAACTCGAACAGTGTTTTTTATTAGAGTAGAATATTTATAAAGAAATAAATAATAATATATTTTATACAATTTGTTTTATTTAATTTTATAACGTTTCACATAGTTACATACACACAAAATGCATTACACATAACACGTAAAATCTAACACACAACTCATAACCTTAACTACTATAGTCTACAGTAACATTTCTGTTTTTATCTATCTCAATAATATTATCAAACTCAGCACAAAACTATACAGTTAATTGTTTGTATTAGTGAGGATTCAAATCGTACTTCTAATCTTACACTACCATGCTTTTTGAGATTCCAATGAGCTGATGAGTTAGCTGATAAATCAGGAGTTAAGTCAAATGCTAATAGACAGTAACCTTTGGCATACTGTTCACAAGAGATTCCATTTCCTTCATTAAGAAAGTGAATACCAGTTCCTGAGAATAGAGTATGATATGTTGATGTAAATATACTATTATTAAAAGATGGTTGCAAAGCTTTTGAAGGTATTTGTTGACTATCAATATATAAGCTGAAAGCATTAATACCATAGTTTTCAAAGATAAATGGATTTTTAGTAAGGGAACCATTAAATGCAGAATTGTTCACAAATCCAATTATACATCTTTTGGGTACCTGTCCTAAAAATATATTATTAAGAGTTTTTCCTTGAACACCCGATGGAATTGTTAAAACTTTTACTTTAGCTCGAGTAATAGGATATTTAGCAGTGGTAGAAGCTAAAACTTTTTGATGTGCGAGTTGCGTCCGTAATGCAAACTTTAAACTTTACATCGTTTGACACAATTAAATTAAAACTCTCTCTTGATCGAACCAATTTAACACTCATTTCAACACCATTAATTAAAAATGTATCTTGGCTATTTCCTTACTTTCACCAATCAATTCATGTCTTTTAACAAATCCTTTGTTTTTACCATCTGTAGAATCCATTTTTCCTGCTGTACCCTCATACCAAATACTACAAGTAAGATGAGATTGTTTAGCAGCAGGAGCATAGTTTAAAAGGGTTTCCATGTATGCTCGATATGAATAGGTATTATGAGAAAGAAAGAAAGAAAGAAAAAAAGAAATTAGGCGGTGAGTTTTTGGTTTAAATAAACATCAAGTTGACTAAAAAGTGAATGCAGCCAATTATTTACAGGTGCTACTATTGTAGTAGATATCAAGTTAGATGAATCTTGATTTAATACTTTTGTCTTTATGTGGAGTAATGTATGAGACAAATCTATGTAGTCATCGCCTGTCCCAGGAACTTGAAACTCGATAGTTCCATCATCACCAAGAGATGATATTGGTTACGTATAATGAATCCACAATTCATTTTCAATGCTAGTTTGTGTAGACGGTAGTGCAAACAAATCCAATTCTGACTTAACGCACTCGCAAGAATGATTATGAAGGAAAGACATATATAATTTGAAAAATAATTTGATATTTTTTGGTTTTAGACTAAGTTTTTTCGCAGCTTTCAATTTAGCAGTTAATGGTGGAATAAACGAGGTCAATCGTTTTCTTTTAGTTTTATACCCAGATCCTGTCATGTTAAATTGATCAATTTTCTCATCAGCCTTTCGTTTTAAATTTGTACTAACTTGCTTTAGACGATCTTTTATTGAGGCTTCCATAGGACGCGCTTGAACCATATCCGATAAAAGTCCTACTCCAGCGCTTAATGCCTCCTTACCAATCACTCGAGCACCACTTGAAAGTAAAGGTAAAACTGATCTAAATAACCCCTCTAAGAAGCTCCCAATACCATGACCGCGTTGGTATGGTGAACCCTTATAAATTACTCCAACTCCTGACCCAGCTTGATGTGAATAATAATTTTCATATGGACATTTATGATGATCACGAAGAGAATTCATTATTATAATTTTCGGAAATGTAGTTTAATATACACGGTTCCAAACTGGAATGGTATTTTTTGTCCTGTGCTCGATCTTATAACTATTTCCAGCGTATCAAACTCTCTTCGCATAACAGGTGAGTAATGAGATAGAGAGAAAACGTGCATTTTATTTGCACCATAAATGTATTTTGTAGGATCTAATGAAATGACTCTTAGTAAAGGAGTCATAACATCACCCACAATCTGAGGGTCGATAATGTCGCAACATAGAAATAGTTGAGATGGTAACCCTAAATGTAAATTAGCAGGACACTTTCCAAAATTTCTCTCTAGGAGATTTTTATTTGGTTCATAACCTAGTTGAAATCTTAATTTGGGTGATAATGTTACGGATGTTATATTTTTATCCAAAACAGAAATAGACACAAATTTTGTTATTTCATCATAGCGAAATTTCAAGTTCTCTCCGACATCATTTAACACTCTTAAAATATGCTCAACGTTATCATAGTTGGTAGCTGGAATGTGTTTTTTGTAGTACACTATGAATGGTTTATCTTCATTAGTCATTAACGTAGATTTTGTAATGTATATAACATTTTTATGATCTTGAACAGTAAACATGGTACATGGATATTGTAACTCGACAACTCCAACCGACCATTCACCTTCCAATTTATTAGCTTTTGGTAATTTCGTTGAAAAATTTGTGGTCTTATTATCAGGAAAGTATTCCATTGAACTATTGCTGAGCAAAGTTAAATAAAAACTTTCTTTATTCATATTTCTTTTAAATTAGAAGCTAAACTCCAACTTTTAAAGAATCATGCCCACTTTTCATACATTGAATGACCTGTCACTTGATTCCTTTATCAAGTTGCGTCTACCTACAACTACTGTTGTATAAAAACAGTTATTGTTTGTAATAACATATACTTATCATCTTTTCATTTAGAGGCCAGGGAAAAATGCTATTAAGTAAATAAAATTTTGAGGTTATAACAGCTGTTAGATAAGATGTACATTTATTTTTCCTCCCACATCGTAGTACAAAACCATTAAAGATCGTATTTAATCCTATATTAATTAATTATAAAAAAAGAAATTGGTTATTTTGAACATTCATAAACCACATAACGAACGAGCAAGTTTTTGGTAGTCTGAAACGGAACGTTTTAAACATGTTTTTAATATATTTTGGCATGGTTTCTTGGCCTTTGAGCCATTGCAAAACACGTTCCGTCAACAAAAGTCTATTGATAACGATCAACAAAGTAACATTACTTTTTTTTCGTGGCTTTATTTGATAATTCAATCATGCGATACAAAATAAGAAAAAAATATGCAATTTTATAACATATTTCACATCACTAGACGCGATAGAAAATTTTCAGGTCAAGACTGGACATGATTCTTTATCTGGATAACCTTTCCACTTCACTAATACTTCTTTTCTATTATCTGAATAACGAGTGTCAATTACTTTATCTGTTTTATATTGGGTGCGTTTGGCAGAAAAAAGCGCTAGCAAGCGCTTGTAAACAAAATGGCGATCGTAAGCGGTAAGTGCTGTCAAATCGTAAGTAGCTATTTTCCTCTAGGACACGATGTTAGTTTTAACCGGGGAACCTAACCTAATTTAAATATATGTTTGTAAAGTATTCATATTAAAAACTTACCAATCATGAATTTTTAATAACATGTATATGTTTATTAATGTCATTATATTACTTAAAACTAATATTGCACAAAACGACTTAAAACTCTACTTCAAAACAAACAAATTAAATAAGCAAAATGGCGGATTGTGTCAGCGCTACTGAAGTAGCAATCGTGTCCTGCCCGAAAATTATTTTAGCGCTTGTAAGCGCTTGCTAGCGCTTTTTTCTGCCAAACGCACCCATTGTGAGGTGGTCAGTGATTTTCTGTAATTCTCTTTCACAAAAAGTACCAACTATTGGTTAATTTTGTAAATCTGTTATTGTATAAACAACCCATGGCGATCTATCAATTATTGAAGATATAATGAATATTTCATCACTCCAATTTGATTCATATCCTTTTTGGAAAACATGTTTATATTTAGTTATTCGAACATAATCACCCACATTGAAATTTGGTTTAGGATTTTCTAAAGAAAGTTTGTTTGACCGTCTATCATAAAGATTAGTTAAAACTGTCATAATATTGTTGGAATTTACATCACATGGGCACATCTTAATACTAGAGTGAAAGCTGTGATTATAAGAGTATATTAAATCTTGTAAGACTATATATCTATAAGTATTATTATGAGTGAAATAACGCCACATTTTCATTTTTAGTTTTCTTTGAAATCGTTCAACAATACTGGCCTTAATGTCAGGATTGTTAGTGGTATAGTAATTAATCTTTTTGGATTTAAATTATTATTGTACGTCTTTTGAAACAAATTCTGTACCTTTATAAGATTGTATGTGAGTAGGTGTCTAATTACTTTCAGTAAATATACTTTCAAAACATTCTTTAGTTGTTTCTGACTTTTTCTTTTTCATTGGTCTAGCAAAAGCATATTTACTAAATACATCAATAACACAAAGTATATACTTGAAACCATCATTATATTGAGAATAAGTTCGCATATCACTTAAATCAGCTTGCCACAGTTCATTAATATTTGATAGAAAGTACCTATTACGCGTGAATTTTTTTCGAATGGGTTTATGTAAGGTGTATGTTTCTTGTGATTTTAACCATTCCTTTACTTGCCTTTTATTCATTTTACCCTTCATAGCTTTTGATAATATATCAATACTATCAAAACCAGCGGGATTAGATGGATCATAATAAATCCTGTTAATTTCTTCTAGTACGGGGTCCATTTTTCCCACTCAAGCCTTTTACGTATTTTAGTTGTAGACTTTTTATCTCTACTGCTCGGTGTAGAAAACTCTTGAACTTCAATCTCAGAGGGTTTCTTCAGATCTTTTGCTCGAAGTTGGTTAATAAACTCACATGTCTTTGGATTTCCAACATAAGTAAGTGGTACTTTAATATCTTTTAATGCTTCAGTAAATCTATCCCTCCCTACTGGATCACTTCTTTTTAAGAGTCTTAGTGAACCATTTATTAAATCAACAATATTACTTCCAGGAATTTTTTCGTAATCAATTATGACTGTACCTTCATTAACCCAATGTATTTTACTTTTACTTGTTTCAACTAAGTTTAATAATAACTGTCCTTTTTTATTATAAGTTTTTGGTATTAAACTGAGTATTTGAGCTGGTGTGTAAAGTAAGAGTAGGATTTTCATCATTTTCTTTACTTTTAATGGATCGATTCTCCTCCAACAAAGATTCATCATCAACTGAAGTTTTTAGATCTCTATCTTTATTTTTAAAACCAATTTTAGACTCATTTGAATCTTCATTAGATGTATCAGAATAAATTGTTAATCTGAGTGATTGACGATCCTCTTCGGTAAAATGAAAGTATCTTTGCAGTGTTTGTAAATATAACATCCATTGCTTTCGGTCTTCCGTCTTACTATTCATAATATTTTGCATTTCAATATCTAATCGTGATAAATCGCTATTAACCTTATTTTCTTGTTTTAATTTTTCAATCAATCCAGGTTCGATAAGTATCATTTTCTTTGCATTTTCCATGTTCTGGCTAGTCCACTCACTAATCCACTCATTATTGCACCTAATATTATTGGTAAGAAAGCCCCTCCTTTCTGTATAATTATATTTTTTCTTAGTTTATGTTTACACTTACGCACTAGTTTACGGAGTATATTTTTGTGTTTATTCAATTTTTGTTTATCTTGATCTTTAAGAGGTATTTTTCCTTGTAAAACGTTATGAATACACTCACAAATACAGTTAATTTCTTCTTCATCACACGTTTTAAGTAATGCTCTTTGATATTTTGGTTTAAGCGTTTAGCAAATGTTTATGCGTTGTGAGTCGACGATGCATCATTTAGTTTTGATTTCATTTGTTTGATTGAATTGTTTGATTCTTGGTGTATTTAAAATCTTTTGTGGGAACGTAGTCTGTACAGAAACCATTAAATGGGAAGACATTTGTCTTGATACGACAAAAATCATTGGTATTCTGTTTTAAATCTACCATTAAATATCCATGCGCCTCTAGAGTTGCATCCCTGTAGGCATCTTCAGTGAATATTGGGTTATCTAGTGACAATTGTCCTGCTAAATATCTTATTTGAGTTTTATCTCGAGGGTTTTTAAAACATATTATATAACATGAGTTTAAAGATATGTCTCTTTGCCCTTTACCCTGATGAAATAAATTTTGTGTTAAATAAAATACACTGAGATTCCTGTAATGACTACCTTTTGTAAATATATCTATAATTCTTCCATCGGACTCTCTCATTAGATCATCAATAATAACAAGATGTGGGTTTTCACCATCAAACATATTAAGATTTGTAATTCCTTGATGATAGTTAACATTTGGTAAATTATATAAAGGTTGCATTTCATCAAAGCACCATGTGATCTGATTAAAATCACAATTACATATTTCTGTAACTGATTTTATGAAATTTGTTACAAAATTTGACTTCCCAAACCCACTTGGTCCTGCCACAATAGCAGTAAACGGATGTATAAAGTGAAACATTAGACACGTCTAAAGTTCTAATGGGTGAAATAAAAAATGAAAGTGTTGGTGTAGGTAAACAATTATTATATATATATATATATATATATATATATATATATATATATATATATATATATATATATTGTGTGTATTTAAAATTTAGTTTCAAGCAATAACCACTTGTAAAAAACCCACACTTCATCACAAGAACAATGTAAAATTTTGTGATTAATTTTTTGCAAATATATGATTATTACACACATAACGTTTGTTTAAATTTATGACATTTACCTCATCAACATTCATCATCAATCATTGTATTTTGGACATTTGTATTCTTCAATATTAAAAATTCTATCATTCGTCGCCAATATTTTTAAAAATTGTTTTTCTGCTGAACCACCTTTGTATGCGATCACTTCGTCTTGGCACAAATTTCTAATGTACCAATTTATTATGGGAATGATGTTCTCTTGTTTGTAGCCACATTTTAAATCGTTGGTCACGTAAAAATATGAAAGCCGTGCACGTGTGTTTCGCAATAACGAACAGTTTTTTATTGTCTTTTGGCAACAAATAATTGAAAGGATAACTTGGCCGAAACAAATAATGATCGATAAACGCATAATTTTTATTAGATAGTTTTACGTCTAGAATAGCCATTTCTCTACGTTGAGAATGTTTATGAGGATATGTAATGTAAAATCCGTCCATGTCGATGATGTATCTAATATTTTTTAGATTTTGTGTCATATTGAACCAAAAAGTTAAAAGTATTTACACGTGATTAAAAATATGTTTGCTCCAACAAACTTCACATAACAATGCTTCATTACTTCCCATCATCCCATCTCTTACTTCTGCTCTTGTGTTCCTGTAATTTAAGTAAACAGAATCACATTCACTAATGATCAACTAATGACTGTCATTAATAAAAAAGTATTTTTTTAACTTTTTTACTTTCTGCTATTGTCTTTCAGGGCTAGGAAATGTCCGCCGCGCTGCCTCAATGCGTGTTGGCGAACTTCACATGCCTTCGAAATTTTCTCAGACATGCAGGTTTCCTCACGATGTTTTTCTTCACCGCTGAGTACGTGGTAAATCAGCACTTAAAATTGCAATTAACAACTTAATTGGTGCCGGCGGGGATCGAACCCGGGTCGCGTACTGTGAAATTTACAGCTTGCGCTAACCATCTGAGCTACCACGGCTTAATCATATATACACATAATATTTAAATATAATTTGTTAACACTAAATCATACACACGTAAGAAAATACCAGAAAGAAAAATAAGTTTGTCAACAGAATAAACACTTACATCCATGGGCTTTGATGCGTTGAAGTAACACAAATGTAGTATTGATAGATCCACTGCGGTCAAACGACCATACACTAACTCCATGACTCCAGCTGGTCGGTCTTATATAGTATCAGTAAGTAATAATTCTAATCTAAAGAATTTCTGCGGTGGAACTGATAGTACGAGTATCTTTATGCAACAACAAGCTTATCTCACATTCTGTTGCTTATCTCAACATTCCTTCGTGTTGCGTCTTGTTCAGTATATTGATGACTCAAATACGATTTGTATAACACAAAAGAATGCAATTTAATATTTAGAAATCACTATAATTGATCATTCCTATGTTAGTCATTGAGTAGATTGGTACTGTAATAATCTACTAATAGCAGTTATATCATGGATACACTATATGTACAACAACATCTGAAAAAGATTCACCCCATTCTAGAAAATTAGGTTTATGCTGCTAATAGACTGTCCATGTATACACACGTACCAACGTATATAATATGCGATTTGGATACAGATGATAAACCAGGGTCACATTGGGTAGCTTTATGTATCGATACGAATGACGTCGGTCAATATTTTGATTCATATGGACGATCACCTGTACGATATCATCTAGACTTTTTAAAAAGGAATTGTAAAAGATGCAACTGGAATGTTGATAGGAGTCAGAATGAGTGGACTTCAGTTTGTGGCGAATATTGCTTAATGTATTTGCTATGTGTTTGCTAAGTTTCAGGGATGTTCAATGCATAGTTTTACGAGTATATGATATTTTACTGGATGAGATGTTTCGCTCCTCTTTTATAGACAATAAGTAATAAGATTTTGTATTTTGTAAATAAAAATTGTAACAAAATTAGGTAATGTGTTTTATTGATTATTCAGATTAGTGTTGTAGATAGGAACAAAGAAGTATAATACAATAGCACTGATAAGCCGACGCATACGCCGAGGAAAAATAGACAATGACGGTATTCAATGAACAATAGATAAATAGATAAGAACAATGGGGCGCTAATGACGGTGGAGGCCCTCACCGGATATTAATTAGATAAGAGTTAATTGATCTGCACATCTCCAGAACCGTGCATCCTACGCAAAAACGGACCGCAGATTCGTGACCAGAGCATGCCAAAACCTTTTTTTAGGATCGTGAGTCGACGAACGTTGTACCACTTCTAACTCAGTGAGCCAGAAGTGGTACTACCTATCTACTGATTGCCAAATACAGTAGGTAGCTCATCACTTACGTGGTCGTTTATTTTGATACATTATGCATATTATCTGACATCAAAGCAAGTTCTTCTTATACCGAGGTCATTGAACCGAAAAAAGAAGTTGATGAACTAAACTAAAATTACAATACTGTTACTGTTACCGTTACAGTTACTGCCTATCATATGGCCACTACTGAGCATCGCCATTGATTGTGCGCGACAACCGTGGTAAATATCTATGTGGGGGATATTTTACATTTTCCAAGGTATTTTCCATAATTGTAAACAGTATTTGCCATGGTTAGCAGGGTTATTCGTCAACTCGCCCGACAAAAACTCGCCCGATCGGGCGACTTGGCACCTTCCGAATTTACCTAATATTTCTGTCGTCAACTCGCACGCTCGTACAAAGTAAAGCCAGGAAAAAAAATGAAACTAAATTTTAAAAACGACTTCTAATAAAACCTCCGAAATGGTCGAACAAATTTTGTCAGGACTTTCACTGGCAGATAACTGAAGTTATAAGGAGTAACTTAGTCTTATTTTTATGTAAGAAAAAAGAATTGAGTCTTTCGCAAAACATTCAAATTCATGAAATTCAATCGTAATTAATTTCACGCGAACGAAGTCGCGGGGAACAGCTAGTATTAAATAAAAATTTAAACTAAATTTTAATGACGACTTCAAATAAAACACAAATTAACATCTCAAAAATATAAAAGCATGTTACATCAAATAATAATCAAAGTCAAAAAAATTATATAATTAATCTCAAAGCTTGTTTATTAGCTAAGTATAACGTGTTGTTAACTAGATATAAAAATATGATCAACATAAAAAAAAAGAATCAACAATATCACAAAAGCATTTGGCTTGTTATTATCTAAGTATAAAAATGTAATCAAAAATATAAAATATAATCGACAATATCACTAAAGCATTCTAAATATAAAAATCAATAATATCACAGGAGCATTTGGCTTGTTATAACTACTTCTTACAACATACATAAAAAAATTGTCAGTATAATCACAGATCACAGTTTTTGTTCTTGTTTATTTTCAAATCAAAAAATTATAATATAAGACTTTCGATATATAATTCAATACTTATGTTTCCGAGTCTGAGTTCGGTAATTGTGGTAGCAATATATTTATCAATAGCACAAGTTTCTTTCTGTTTTGTCGTAATATTTGATCCTTTTAAGTATAAAGTTTGATAATAATTATCTTCTCGTTGTAAGATAGTCAAAAAATGAGCAATGCTTTTAGCAATGTTTACAGTAGCATGCCAGCTCTCAACCATATTTGTCAGCAAAAACTAAAGATTCATTTAACCATGTTTCTACAAAATAATTATTAGATTGGACAATTGTTTCATCGTTGGGGCATTGAGACAGAATGTACAAATAACCACTGTCAATAAATTCTTTAGGTAAATGTGCCAAAACAATACACCTTTTTACGTGTTTTCAAGACAGTCCAGATTTTGTTATGCCTACTTCGTCAGCCTTTCGCCACAAACTTCTACAAAAATGAAAGAAACACCCACAAATGCAAGTATCTGGGAATACATCTGTGATAGTATATTTACGAGTATAATATTTTTTTGGATCGAACTGAAGAATTTGACTCTTGATCAGCGAAAATAACACTTTATAAGTTATTTTATTTTTGTTTGGCAATAATGCATAAATCGCAGGTATGATGTTAGTATGTGTTTCACTGCTTCCTAAATCAATATGTAAGGTTTACAATTGCTAGAAGGGTTTCGGACAAAATTTAAACGTTCGTCACATAAAATTGTCAAATTACAATTTGATAATATTGTTTCACAATTATCACTAGCGAAAACCAACATTCTATTCTTCAAGCTGTAGTAATCAGCTAATAAAAACTTTTGAATTATCGCGGGCACGAATATATTGCGGATATAAAACAACAATATTTAGTCAGTACCTTTATTTTAAGTTATTTTTAAAATTTAGTTTAATTTTTTATTTAATACAATTTCGTTTTATTTGAAGTAGTTTTTAAAATTTAGTTTATTTTTTCCTGGCTGTACTTTGTACGAGCGTGCGAGTTGACACCAGAAATATTAGGCAAATTCGAAAGGCGCCAAGTCGCCCGATCGGGCGAGTTTTTGTCGGCCGAGATGACGAATAACCCGGTTGGCACGCTTAGCCAGAGGGTTGGAAACGGCAGCATTTTATTATTATTTATTATGAGGAAGATGCTACCGTTCGCCTCCTGGTTTGTGTCTCTGTTTTGCCTCTTACAACATCAACGGAAATATAGAGAGTAGTGGATAATCTTCCACCGCCACTACAGCGTGTATTGTCTACAATGCTATAATTTTTTCTTAATTACAATCAACTATTTGAACCATGGCGATGATTATGTATGTCAAAGGAAATGATTCGATGTAAACGTAAAATAATCAAGCGGAAACATATTATTATTCAAGTTATATGTGAAGAAGAATGAATATCGTTAAATAATTTTCCAAAATTTTAAAACTTTGATTGAACCAAATGTTAGTGAAAACAACATTAATGACTGTTTTAATGATGTCCACGCCATGTCAAAAAATACTACAATTTGTCCTACAATTTGCTAATAGTAATCACAAAACAATTGTAAAGTTGGTATAAAAGGTAATTCTTATCTTTTCTCTTTTATTAAGATTTACAACAAAGCGAGAGATCCATTTATTTACCTTAAAAATTATAACTTTTAAAGTGTGTACAATGTAATTCAATGAGTCACTTATTAAAAATTAAAATGCTGCAATTTCACGAAGTTTTTATCCCTTCTTATTTCACCAATTTTTTTTGCTGTCATTTATTTCACTTTATCGCTTAGTTTCAATTACACAAAGGGGTTCATCAACAAAACAAGACTCCAAACTTATATTTTTAACATTAATATTTAATTTTAGAAGTATTACCTTAATATATTCTATATGCAGGGTTATTTTTCAAAGAGTAGCAAAATTTTAAACTTAAGTTTAAATATGTAAATAAAAATATACCGTTATTGCAGTTTTTGAAAATACGAGTAAATAAAGCTTCTAACTTTATTTGAAATTATCCTATATTGGATGTGATTTATGGGCAACAACGTTTTGTCTACCGATCGATCCTTACTAATGTGTGCGTGCGCGGTAAATACAGTTAAAATAATGCATTTCCACGCATTTTGAATGTAAAGAATTGAAAGGACAAAATGTTTGAGATTTTTCGCCCATTCGCCTATATTACTTATTCTGAACATTCTCTGCAAATTTAGACGGTTAATGCAAAATAACCCTGTATATAAAAATCAATTACTGACCATTAGTTTCGCTAAAACTCAAAAAAGGCTCAACCGATTTTGGTGACATTTTTGTGTGTGTTTGAATTTGTCCCTGGATGGTGTGTATTCACATTTGGACCCGGAGGTGGCGTTATTGTCGAGGTACAGTAATCACCCGTGTGAAGTCGGTACGGATCGCTATTGATATATAATTTTAATTATTTTTAAAGAATATCAACAATGCTATAAATATTACTAATATTCCCCTTAACCATTGCTGGTGTTACGAGTAGTTCAAGCCAGTAGTCGAACGGCGGATTCGAACTCACGCCCTTTTTGAGTTCGCGGTCCGCAACCTGCCATTAGGCTACTGTCGCTTCAATTTAAAATATTTGGCACACAATAAAAAGTACAGAGTTATAAGCCGGTTTTAGATAGGTATTCGACACTATAAACTTTATCCCTATTAAAATGTTTACTTCTTTATTATATTACATATATCTAATCGATGATTCATATCCCCAGGCATAATACGTAGAAATTGATGTACTAATTGCCCTGCTCATTTATTATTTTCCAGTCGCCGTGCTAGGGATTTTATATCTGTCGTAAATAAGAGCTGGTTTTATTGTCATCTATCGGTACAAGATCTTATAATTTGGAAAAGATCATTAATTAAATACGAAATTACTACTTATTCTAGTATGTATTTATCGTCTTGCTTTTATTGCGACTTCACTTGGTCTATAAAACCATGACGGTAAGTCGGCACGCATAATTATTCCTTTTATTTACGCGAATACTGCACCTTAAGAAATAGATAATTAATATATACAATTAAGATGGCTGAAGAAAACTAGCATTGAAGTTCAGTTTAGTTAAAAAGAATGCCTACGGTTTTTTTTTAAATGAGCAATGCGGTCAACAAAACAAATAGATGTGTCCGTTGAGTCTATAACGAGGTAAGTGGGCAGATATTCTAAGTAACTTCGATATTTCCAGTTTACTTATTGATACGAAACGATAAGTTTTCAACGACACACTTACGTCTACTACACTGCTAAATCTTTGTTTGTACACGCTGATATAAATGTTCGCGGATTTTTATTTTTACATTATCATTTTAGTAAAATATGTTAAATAGGTATGTATTTAAAAAAAACACATGATATTTATTACGCAGTGATTTTTTTTTAAATTGAAGTGACAAACGAACGTTCAGCCTAATTGATAATAAGTGTTTACAGCCCAGTTGAACAGTTGTAACCAACTTCAACGCAGAAAGTTACAGATGTATTGTTACGTCTGAGGACTAAGATGGAATTGCTTACAACTTGTAATTATTCTGGCCCTCTATAATCTTCGGAACACAGCAGTGCACGCAATGATATTTCTCGGCAAAAATAGATATGGTGTTGGTACCTAGACGAACCGGAAAACCATGTCCGATCGTTGAGAATGTATGGTAAATTATAATGATATGATTCTGTTTATTTAATCCCTTTAGGAGAAGAAATACAAATCGCAACTCAAAATAAAATAAAATAAAGTTAAACGGGGACGCTTATATAGTAATACATAGTAGATGTATGCGGGCTTCCTTTACTTAAAATTACCGCCTGGCGTTTAAAGATACCGTCGTCGATGACGGTTTTTCCAGATTTAAAAAAAATCCTAAATTTTGTGCAAATTGTAGTAAAATACCTATGTTTTTTTAAATAACTAGAACATTATAAGTATTAATAATAATACAACATTTTAATTATTTTTGGTCGTTAGAGTACCTTAATGCCGCCTTCGGATTTCATACAGATTTCTTTACATCGTATTTTTTTAAATAAAAATCAGTTGTTCTTCGTTAATTTCGCTATAATTTGAAACAGGCACGAACGATTTTGATAATTTTTGTTGTGTGCGGTCGAGTGGTTCCCTGGATAGTTAAGGTCCCTGGTAGGTGATGCTGTTGTGCGAAGCCGGGCTGGATCCCTACTTTATAAGTAAAATATCAGTGTCTGAATTTTTGCAATCATCTTGTAAAATTTTGTGTACTGACTGTTGGAGTATTAATTACTCGTACGTAAAACATTAGATATCATTGTGCATAGCGTATGTTTATAATAGGGTAAGATGTGGTGATATCGGTTTTGTGAAGTAATCGAGCGTTAATTCATTTCTATTGTATTAGTATTACTGTTTCTGTGGCTATAGCCTTCCCGGAAGTGCAAGTATGTTGACAAAGTTTTAACGCAATCTGATGAACGTTATGGCAGCGCATATTACATGCGCTGCCATAACGTTCATCAGATTGCATTAGTATCAGCGCATGTAATACGAACAAAAAAACATTAACATTTATATATTAGATTAGGAATGTTCTGTCTTGTAAAGGTCGTAAGTCAAATAATGTCATTACAAACGCAACATACGTTTTATATGTTATTTGGGAAGTAAAATGTTTGATGGAAAAATGAAGTCATTTAATAACAAAAAACGTTATCTGCACGTGAGTATTCGAAAACAAAATCGCGTGAACTGGAACCTCTACAAATAACATATGAACATACCTACACATGTACAGATATAATCGATCACGTATTGAGTACGATCATTGTGTTCGTCAGTTGGACCGTGAATCCTGTCAATGTCTCCCTTCCCCCTTGCCTCACATACCCTTTCCCCTTTATATGCATCTCATTTACGTTTGCGCTTACGCAACTGAGTAAAGCCACTGAAGTGTATAATGTTAATTGATACCAAGGGTGAACAATAAGAACGGAGTTACGACGATAATATTAAACCAATTTGGGACGACAAACATATAATATATGTGCTATTTTAGATTTTACTTCGAATTTATAAAAAAGCTCATCGTTTTTCGTTCTTTTAGTTTTTTTTTATGGGATAGGGGTGATAAACGAGCATATAGTCCACCTGATGGTAAGTGGTTGCTGTGGCCCATAGACATCTGATGACATCTATCCTGGACTACGAATCAAGATGCAGATGCGTTGTCACCCGTGAGGACTAAGATGTAATCCCTCGTTTTCAGATAAAAGGTTCTCCGGTTCTCTACACTCACCATACGAAACGCAGCAGCATTGAGCTGCTATTTTAGAGCGTGGTCCTTCCCCGGTCGAGCCGACCCATTCGTGCTACAACTATACTACTACTACTCGTATAGCTGCGACATGGCTCTACTACGTAAAAAAATTATTCCATTTTGCTTAATGATTTTTTATATTTACGCGAACACTACACTTTAATTAAGACTACTTTTACGGATTTTATTGCGTTTAATTTACTTGATTTTTAATTTCAGATGTTTTGGGGTGCTACCCAGCACCCATGGTCGCGGGGGATTGAGGTGACTGACGTCCCAATGTTAGTGTTAACCCTGAGTACCTTCAGATAATTAATTATTATTTATGGTTCGATCTACGCAGAATGAACTTCCTGTGTCTTGAAGTCTTGCAATGGCGTGCTTGGGTTTAGTTTTAATTTTATAAATTACAGGATTCGCAAGCAGATAGTGGTACTCAGCCTCCTTTTCTATTGAAATCAGGATGTTTCTTTAATTTTAATACCCACATGTATCATCCTTGGTACGAATCGATATTCTTTCGCGATGACATGTGGTCTATCAAATCTGATGTAATGTTGCAGCCGTCTAGGATACATGATCACAAACTGCAGCTTGCTTCATGTCAGCTACAACATATATCAAAAATAAAGTAAATTAAACGCGATAAAATCCATAAGATTAGTCTTAATCAAATATTTATAATATTTATTATTAAAATAATAAATCAATTCTATATAATTAACGTGACTACGTGCTACTAAGACCTTAAAACAGTTTATTTAGTGCCCTCATGTTAAATTAAGTTTTAACACTTCACTTGTTGTCATTATTGTTTCGATATATTTTTTTACTATTATAAGTCAGTGCTTCACCATCACCACAACCATTCCACTTGATGGTAAGTGGTGATGCGGATGCAGAAGCGCAATAATAACTGAGCAACTCTATTATAAAATAAAATTGCAGCCTATACGCAAGTCCTACTGCTGTGCACAGACCTTATTTATGGTAGGATTACGGTAGATTTGTGTATAATTAGCTACCGTATCACAAAGAAGGTATTAATTATCAATGGTTAATTGATATAGAAGATTCAAAAATTTGCAAGTTATTTAAATAGCACCCTAGAATAAGTTGTGTGGTTTTATGTTAGGTTAATGAAACCTTAACAATACCAAATTTTAAATTTCAGAATGTAAATTTAATTATTAAAGTACTTTTATTGTTAAAAATCAGGTTGAGCTTCGAAATCATTGGCGAGTAGGAATAGGAAAGGGAACAATAGACTTTGTCACAGTGAACGCGGCTCTAATGATGCGTCAAATATTATTTTACGCGCTGTTCTGCCGGGTAATCTATTCTTATTGTGTTTTTTTTTTAAATATTAAAACCACTCTATATTCATATACCGTCTTGTGTTTTTATTATTTTTAACACCGACTGCCTCGTTGGTCTAGTGGTTGTAGTAGTGCGACTGCTGATCATGAGGTCCTGGGATTGAATCCCGGGTCGAGCTAAAAATATATATTGAGTTTTTCCGTCAAGATTTTCTCAGTAGTTGCCCGGAGACAGGAAATTGGCGGTGTCTCACCCCCGTGCCTCAGAAAGCACGTAAAGCCGTTGGTCCTGCGCCTGATATCTCTCCGGTCCTGTCGGTTTACCGTCCCATCGGATTATGAGAGTGAGGGAAAAGAGGGTGCACCTGTGCTTACGCGTACACTTGGGCACTATAATCCTGTCCTGCACCGATGGCTAGCCTCCGTTGACGCAGGTCGCTGTAGCCGAAATTCGGTCGGGAGGACATTATTAACCTATGTAACAGAATTTTTTAGTGTAATTTTCACCAACTTGCAGACGGCCGATTGACTTAAAAATTTCAACTCGTATTAAGGACCGATGACAATACGATAATTTAATTTTTTTAAACTTTATCCTCCTGATCAGGATCACCAGGATATAATGAAATAATTTTATAATGATTTCTTAAATTTACGCGAACACTACATACTGAGATGTTTGACGTCCCAATATCATAATTAGCCCAGCTACCTTAAAAATAATAATCAAAAACTAAAGACCCTCCCGTGACCATAGGTGCTGTAAAGCATCCGAAACGTCTAGCATTAAAAATCAGTAAAATAGTGAATTAAACGCGATAAAATCCGTAAATATAGTTTTATTCAAATAATTTTATGTTAAGCGTGTTTCTTTAGTTTTTTTTCTATAATAATTTTCCTTTTTTATTTTACTTATTTGTCTAATTTGTATACACCTCCATTATTCGCAATTCGTTGTAAATAATAGTTTTTTTTACGTACAAAGTTTCTCTGGAAGAAATTGCTTCCAGAGCAATAAGACTGTCTTTTGAACCTTATATTTTAATTTAATACTGTTTTCATTTTAATGTGTATTAGTGCACAATAAGGATATATTGATTAATTATAGTTTTATTAAAAAAAAGTTTTTTTTATATTAGTTTTAAATTTTTTATTTCATCTTACATGAATTACGTATTTTTCAGTTTTGGGCACTATTTTTTATAAAGGTCCTGAAGCCAATTAGGTACATCTATCCTCAATTAAAAATCAAAATGCAGATGCGTGTGACAACGCTTTTAGACTAAGAAGGAATGCCGTGCTTACAGAACGCAGCCGCAATAAGCTTCTGAGTCCTCCTCTTGTAGGCTTGTAGTAATGGGTCAAGTAGACCAGCCTACAACCAGAACATAGTTGCAGTATGGCTCGATCGCGTATATAAATGGTCTCAAGTTATATATGTATCCACAAATTTCCTATTATATCATCCCTTCTACTGCTATAAGCCAGCCATTTCATATCAATTAAATATTTGTTTACTTATCTTGGTCGATATACCTATTCAATTTGTCTCTGTATTCGATTTTTTTATCCTATGTAAATAGTATATTTACATAGATAAATGACTCAAAACTTAAAGAGTGGAGCAGACTAGTGCAGCGGCAGGTGGTTCCATATGCAACACGTGTGAAAGCCAACAGTTTGACGTTTTGTAATGAATATTGCACCCTTAGCCGGTTTACACCGCTTCTTAAAGTAAGTACTTGCTAGAAATTGTGTTGAATATTAGTGTGATCCCCATACCACTAAAATGATTAAGAGAATGAGATTACCGTTTTAATTTTTACTGACATTAATAAATCCTATCAAATATAAGTAGCAGCCTGTAACCAGCGTTGAGTGACCAGCGCTTTTGAATTGCGTTCATAAGATAAAAAGATAGAATACTTTAAAGAACTTTACAAAACATAATTATTAAGGTTCTATTCACAACCAAGTTTTCGTCATAAAATAGTTCAGTAGTCGATTCCCACGTGGGACACGGCGCGCGACGTTCGACAATGGCGATTCCACACATCATGTACCGTGTAAATTGTTTCGATACACGTAATCTCCCCAATATGTATGCTTTAATGCAGCACGGAGCCTAATGGATTGTGTATTTCAAGCGTAAAATTATATTGTGTACTGAGGACCTGTCTAAATTTGAAATCTATCGAATACAAAATGTATATCTATAGTGACTATTGTGGTCTTAAGCAGGGATTTCACTAGACTAGACGGACATGTCCACGGGCTGTTTGTCCGGGCATGTCTTTCACCGCAATACACTACACAGACTCATTCAGTTTGTTTTAGACCGCCTACGTGATAAGTTGTGCGTGCACATTAAGATAACCTAGAGTTGCAATTCTTATTATTTATTTATCATTAATTTCGTGAAAAGAATGGTATACAAATAGAAATAAGTTTAGCCATATCAATTTACGAATCAGGACGAATCAGGAGACATGTACAATTACTTGCGCATGGATATAGAGTCTTATAAACTCTTCCCAGAATATTTTGTTATCATTAAAACCCATTGAAAATTAAAAATCTCCAAAGTTCGTTAAGTAATAATAGAAGTCGTCTACACTGGTTGCTGTCGCTCTTGTGTCTGTTAATGTGAACAGATAGCCCGCAGTTAGCATTCACGTTCAGGCATGTCTGTGCCCATGCAGACAAAATGAGATCGCGCAGTCGTTCAACAGGCAAATCTGCCGGACCGACTGCGGACACTATCAATCACTGTCTAGAAAAAGGATAGAAGAAAACTTATTTTGGTTTGTCCTTTTAGACTAACAGGTCCCTAACCCTAGAACAAGAACTTGATCTTCTTTTTCTTAAATTTTAATAAAAAATTGGTTTTTTTGAAGTTAACAAAATTTTACACTAAAACTTTTAGTGGGAACCTTAATTTTTCTTCCAAAGATTATCCCATATCACACATAGTTTTCGAGATAATAAAGAAACTAAATTGATGTTTCGATAATGAAATTACTTTGCCCAAAGACCACTATAATACGAGGAGATCTCATCAACTGGTTATTTGCTGAAGTTTTTTTACGCAAACGCAGGATCGGGTAAAAGTCAGTTTTATCTTAATATATATAAATTACGTGTCACGTTGTTTGTCCGCGATGGATTCCTAAACTACTGAACCGATTTTAATCAAATTTACACGTCGGGTGTAGTTTGGTCCAACTTGAGAGATAGGATAGTTTTTTTGAACAACCCACAATTTTTTTTTGCGAATTTAAGGATTTTTAATGGGATATGACAAAGGGCAGAACAACGTCTACCTAGCAAGCTAGTATTATATAAATACTAAAGCCCATAATAGATGATGTGAATAATACGTTTTATTTATGCGGAATAAAGAGATATTAATTACTATATTATAAATAAAATTTCACATTTCCATTGCATTAGTCTTCAAGAATTGTTATGCAAGTCTTAATGTTCATGAGAGGGAGCTAAAAATATAGCTAAAATCAATAAAGATATTTTGATTGGGTTTGATTGACTATGAGACTCAGATTTAATGTCTTATCCGTAACCAGTACGATTACGGTTAAGATATTAGGGATAATGTAACAAACTGTTACTAAAACACTGTCTTGAGCTACCTGTGTCCATCCACTTCTTGTATGTCTAACCGCGTTGTCACTCCATCTAGTGGCGAGCCGTCCAACCCCCTGTTTACCGGTAGTGTGTTCATTGTTGCCGATTTAGCTTTATTTCTGCTTGTTTAGCCCTGTTTACAATATTTATCGTAACACTAGCCCGAAATATCGTCTGTCGAAATCTTAGATATTTACTTTCTATCTTAGATATTACATGTAGGAATTTGCCTTAACAAATGAAATATTACAAAGAATCTTTTAAGAAATTATATCCAATATAAGCATAAATTTATCATGAACATTTTATACGTGAGCCATGCTGGAGTTATATTAGTAGTATAGTTGTAGCACGAATGGGTCGGCTCGAGCGGGGAAAGACCACGCTCTCACAGAATACCAGCGTAAAATAGTAGCTTAATACTGCTGTGTTTCGTATGGTGAGTGTAGAGAACCGGAGACTCTTTTTACTGGAAACGAGGCATTCCATCTTAGTCCTCACGGGTGACAACGCATCTGCATTTTAATTTGTAATCGAGGATAGATGTAGATGTCTATGGGCCGCAGCAACCACTTACCATCAGGTAGACTGTGTGCTCGTTTGTCGCCCTATCCTATAAAAAAAAGAACAAAGTCCCGTGCGAAGTGAGATCTTCCAACATTTTTCGACTAATCTATCTTTTTTTTTAAATTCATTTTTAAACGACATGAAAAGAAAAGAAACGCAACTTGTTGACCGTCATTTTTTTATTTACCACTGGTTCGAAAAATACCTCTGTCTTGGGAAGAACCAGCAACAAACCCAGCGGGACTATTTTTAAAACATATTTCTGTTTAAATAATTTTGTTTATACAATTTTAAATAAATTTTCATAGAACATCACAACATAACAGCATAGTGGTGATCATCTCATTACTAGGGGTTATTTTCATTTATGTATTCGTTGATATTATAATAACTCTTTTCGTACAGTTTTTTCTTTAATAAAACATTTAAACTCGCTTATTGACAAATTTTGTACCTTTTCAGGGATTTTCTTGTAAAAGTGTAATGTTACCCCATAAATGAATTACTATATCTGTGTGCTCCAATAACTGGTATTATAAGCTTATGTTTGTTCCTATTGTTAAAAGTATGAACGTCTATATTTTTAGCAAAGCAACAAAAGTGAGTACCCGATAACCTGACTAGAAACTTTCTTCACCATAGGTTGTGGAGTCAAAGAACTATTGTCTCAAAGTTATAGATCTGAATAGTCTGTGGTCAAAATATTGCACAGAGTAGAGATTGTCGGCAAATAGTTTAATATAAAATGTTGAAAATATTGACTGAAAGAGCTATGAATTTCATGTGATTTCAAATATTCTTTTTTCATAGGTATGTGCAACGGAAAAAAGTTTGTTTTATATTTTGTTTATTATATATGTCAGTCTTATATAACAATGTGTAGTTAAAGATTAGATATCGATTACTAGTTTACATAATGATATAATTAATGATTGTTTGCTTTTTCGTTTAACCGTCTATTCAATCCTTTTTCCTACATTCCAGGTAAGAGATTTTATTGTAAGTGCGCTATATTTTAGCCATACTTATAAATATAACAAAAGCACAACAATTATAAATATGAAGATATTAATAATGTCGCCATAACAAATATAAAAATATAATTTACACGAACAAAGTTAATACTGTTCTTTAAGTTTGTATGTGACGTATACTAAACACGGGAAAATACTACAGCGCAAAATTTCAGTGCGCATTTTTATATGTAGCTTGAAATACCACCTATTTATTTAGTCAATAAATAATTTACAAACAAACAAACAACTAACAGAACACAATGCAACTAGGATTTCGGGTACAACACGTTGGTGGTGTAAATTCTTCCAGTAGTAATAGTAAGCCAATGTGATATATAAAAAATAAAAGATATGTATATTATGATCAAGTTTCTTTCATTATCTTGTAAATTTATGAAATGCCTCTAAAAGTTCGATATAAATTACTATAAACATTATACTACCAATTAATATAAATATCCTACAAACAGATAGCATGTCATACGCACATACATTTCTTGTATACATAATATGTCGTAGTTACGTGACAATGTCATCATAGCATGTCGCATACAAATTAGTTAATACCATTACCAAAATAAATTTACTTTAAGGAAGGCTCACACAATTTTAATTCGATGGATTAAGGTATAAAATATTAAAACTAAACTAATTCAATTTGTTATGTTTAACTTGGTCTGGGTATACATTACAGATATTGTTATTCTGGTGGTGCGTGGCTGTCAGTTCTCTGCCAGTCATGCATTGAATATTTTCTAGGGATTACATTCATGCAAATATTTATTCGTTTTTTTATTTTATCTGTATTTAATATTGTATAAATATCAATGATCTGTTGAAAGAAATACACTCGAAAATTTAATATAAGAAATGATACGATTAGCTCTCAATGTAGAGTATTTTATGTGAATTAGGCTTGTAGAAAGAAATGAATGGAGTAAAAAAATGTTTTTGTCACCGTACTCTATATATAAAAAAACAAGTATGTTAAAACAGACTCTTTATAGTGTAATTTAATATTTACTACTTAGCAGTGGTACATAAAAGATGTTACACTTATTATGTTGCAATAAAATTTTGAAATGAATTGAACATTTGAAGGAATTACCTGCATCTGAAACCAGGAGTCGAGGATGCCGGTGGTGTGTGGTGCGCCCCAACGGCCGCCGCCCGGGACAATCTGACAAAAGATTTTCATTTTTTCAAAACAAATAACAGTTTTTACAGTTTAATACTTTTTGCCGTAATCATAGTAAAGTTACTTCTGTATTTTATCTATAAAAATTGTTATAATGGGCTCATTTGCAACCGAAGTTTCTGTGTTAAACTGAAGAAAAATATCCAGCAGTTCCGAACTAATAGTTTATTGTCAATAATGTAGTATGACATAGTAATGTGCGTACAATCATTTACTTGTGCTCTCCCCAGCTAATTTACAGCTTCTAGATAATGAATCGACTCAACGATAAGCTCGAAGCTATCGCAATGGTTTTTCAAAATATTTCCTACATTATTCATATTACTTGCTAAAACACTTTTAAATGAGTAATTTTCTATCGTTGATCCTAACAAGGTATAACCATAAATAACAATGAATTTGAAACTGAGTATAATTTATTTTCTTTGGAAATTAAATCGTAAGATGGACTTAATAGCGAATATATTCAACAAACATAAAGCTAATATGCTAATTTGAATCATCGAAGACGTCCGAATAGTGTACTTTACAACAAATGATCATCTAACTCTACCTGTTTGTTAACTGTACTTTCATTATTTATATTTTAGAAATGTCGGATATTAGATTTGTTGTTGACCTATAATGGCGTCACTGGCCACGAAAACTTCTGATTATGCTGTTTGACTAGCAGATTTCCATGAAAATAGTCATATATTTTTACTAGTTCTATCGCAGAACTTGGAAAGCAATATCAATAGTAACATCGATTTAAGATACAGTATTAACAAAAGGTTTCTGCCGCTATTTTTCAACTCTAATGACGTTAATTAGATGAGATGTCTTCGATTCTTGCAAACTACTAGCAAACTTTTAAATATATTTATTAATAATCGTAAAGGAACTCGTTGTCATTTAAATGCGGTATAAATTAATTTATTTTACTTCAATAATATTGAAAAGGTCGACTAATTGCCAGGAAAAGAGGTGCCGAATCTTTATGGAAAAACGATCACATATTATTTTACTCTACAAGTCCAGTGTTGTATATAGACTTTCCACATAGATATCCACACATTCACATACATACACCGTTTAAACCTTTTTGTTGCGTAATGGTTGTCGCCCTACTCAGCATTTGACGGTGTTAAGGAGCTAATCGTGAATCTTTATTTTATATTGGTCATCAGTTTGTACAACTTTAAGGTACATTTCCACTTTAGCTTAACTACCTTTTGCGCTAAGTCAGTTATTCTTTTATAGTGTGCATCTATGTGTTGAAAACGAATTTTACTCCAATTGTTATCCAATTTGAAAGATCGCGAATACTGAAAAAAATCGAGAAAAAGCGTTTAAAGTTAGTAGCATCTAGTCCAGCAATCGTTAAGCCAATCACAGGAATGATAATTAAGGGCGGATTAAATCAAAAGCGTGCGCATAGCATACCTAAAACGTATGTATGCGACAATAATTTTCATTATGAAACTGTATAAAGAACATCATCCTACCTACGTTTCGTTCAAATATGTGACACAATTTTGTACTAAACATTTTAAGAGTCTATTTCGTGGCCATAACTTTTGTCATTAAAATTGCGCACGTTCAACCGTATTAATTGAACGGTTATAAGTCATAAATTTTACATCGGAACCTGTTAATAAAGATGAAATGAACTAACGTATCGGAACATAAAAAATGATTTGAATTTTTATTAATTTTTTTTAGACAAAATATGAAAGCATCCTGGGCTGGATATTAAAGTAAAAGTAGAGTATTATATAAAATTTTCAGCTACAACTGCGGTGTTCCTTCACTGTTTGTTACGTTGACATGTTTTAATTTGCTATTTCAGATTTTTTTTATGGTAACTTTTCCTAATTTGTTGTTAATTTTACTTTTCTCATGAAATATTACTTTTTCAACCTATCCACCGTGCCTTAATATAAGAGATAGCCGCTAAATTTTTGACCAGCTAAGTACACTGACGCTTTACTATTTAATTTACCATTTAGAACATATGTCACCCTTTAAACTTGGTTAAAAATAAAATAATTGCTTTTTTATTTTTAATTTAACTCTACAGAAATTTTAAGCTTTAATAAAAATTCTTTTCTATGTTGTGAAATAAATTAATATATACTTTTCTAATAGTCTTGTTTATTGATGTTAAGAATCATAAAAAAACATTACATCTGTGAAAGAATTACAAAATTGAATAGATTGTGTGAATTGATTTTATCCTTTTTCATTTGAGATAAAATTACCACAACGCAGAAAAAAGAAATAAAATACCAACTATTAAAAAATCATTAATAAATATACGATAGTACAATTTTTTTATGTGCTACGTTTAAGCCAAATGAATACAGATAATTGCGAGGCAGTGACCTGATAGAGTAGTCGTTGATGTCTTTTCTATGCATCGGTATGGATGATACGCATAAGGAGAGCTAGATTTCTTTAGAGTAAGCAAATTAAAACTGTTGCTATTAAAATTAGAATATTATATATTTAACATTTAACTATCGAGTAGGCAAAGTGTATAAAGTTTTTTATTTTTTTGAAGATTAAATCCCATATAATGTATTTTAAAACGAAATTTTAAAACGACTTAATTTTACTCTTATTACGTCAAAATAACATTGATTAAGTTATATGGTTATTTATTAATAAATACTTTTATTTTATAAAAATACATTTCGTTTATTTATTTTATGTATATTATATAAAATGGCTTCTATTATAATAATTCAATTATTGTTATTTCATTCAACAGGTTAGGTTTGAAGTATAAGAATAAATTTGATTTTTTTTATAATCAAGTTATTTTAAATTAATTTCAGTTTATCTCATTTCAGGATAAAAATTCTTAAAGAAACATTAGTGAAATTCTAAAAAACTTCGCTCTTCTAGGTATCATATCCTCTTAATCACGTCCGTATATCAGTGTCATTGTTGTCACCGGAAAACAAGCACTTTCATGACTGAAGGAATTCTTCTACAGACCACGTAACCTTACACGTAACATAGAACGGTCCATACTAATATTAAGGTATTTTCGTTAAATGTGTCCTAAATAATTAACGGCAAACTATTTTAAAATACTCGATACACAAGACCACTTTCTATACGCTGATTTTAACACAGATGATCACGTAGCACTTGGACGTCGATGATGTTGGTGTAATAGGATATTGGAGCGCCAGGTCGCCGTTGGCACTGCCGGGTGCAATTCGTACCTGGTCGCCCACAAGGTCCTCGGCAGCTGTGATGGCGCAGCAGGTCTCCATTCCCGGCTGCGGCCGGGTCGTGGCGGTGGCGAGTGGCTAGCGGATGGCGATAAGTAACGGTAGCTGATTTCAGCTGGCGAGCGGAGCGGCGCACGCCTGCGCGCACCCACTGCGCGAGCCCGACTGGCTGTGATAGCCGCGCCGACCTCCTTGCAGGGTTGCAATGAAAGTGATTAGGCTCTTGCGCGCCTGATAACGAGGGCTCGTTCCTGCTTACATATTTTATATTGCGGTCGGAGTCGCTAACTGATTTGTGCGTATATCTGGATAATTCGTTAAAAATATAAATTTTTTAATGTCATTAATTATAAGCCGGCTACAGCGGCCACGTGTTAGTGTAGCTCAAAATATTTTTCAAAAAGTATAAAAATAGTCGCGCGTATTCGAATGCACATTTCTGTCAATATTTTAATGCAATCAGTCAAAAAGCTTTGGAAAACTTTTAAGGTTTCGAACAAACGAACGTTTACATTTTGGTAAATGTAGTTAATATTCAGTATATATTATTCAGGTATAGGATTTTATATGAGTGAGAGAAATTAAAACGACTTGTGTATTCGTGTTGTACACAGAAAGTAATCGAAAATTATATCTCAATCATTTTCCGAACGATAATTTTTAATTATCGTTTCTTATCACAGTCCGCTTGTTGAGCGAAAAAGATTAATCACAAATTATTTTATCTGGTATTACAAGTTCGTACGATTTTGAAATTTGAGCAGTAGTAATAGAAACTAAAGTACCGTTTACGCCTCAATATAAAGAGTGGCAATATCTGTGCTATCGTACAAACATGTGCAGTGGAAGTATAGCTGTCAAGTCGTACTCTTGAATGTTTGGTGTCTGCATGTCTGACTCGGTCGGCTTTCACTGATCGCCGATGCACTGGCTGGTTCAGTTTTTCTTTATCCAGACGCCCCGTTGTACGCATTGCTTATGCCTATATACTTTTTATATGAATGTTTAAATAACGTTCGACTACGCCTTTCTAGACGCTTTTAATTCAATTTTTTTATTTTATTTTCGCTACGGAATTATATTACCACTTATCAATAAATAAATACCATTTTATTTATTGCCCATACCATATTATTTTATTATTTATAAAAATATTAGAAACAATACAACAGAAAGAAGAAATGATAAAAGTCTAAATAATATAGGCGCTTGAATGTCAAGAAGAACCCGAGCTCAATTTCTTGAAACGATTCATTACCATACGTAACGTAAAACTATCATATAAATGATAAAACATATCATCATCATCGTTAGCTATCATATAATGATATAATCTGTTGAGCGTGTTGTCAATTATGGATAATTCCCTGTTTCTGGATTTTCACGACATGATTTGCTTTTCCTCTCATATACATTAAAATCTCACAAACCTTCATCAGTGTCTGTCTCCATTCGAAGTCTTGCTAGACTAGTTATAGACAAGCTCAAGCGTAATAGTAATCTGAATTTACTGTTTCCACAGTTCACGAAAAAGAAATCGACATCTTTAACAGCAACGTATTAGAACTGTATAATGAAAATACTCCTAAATGTGTAGTGTAGACTTATAAGCTCAAATAAATTCAGTTAAGGCTCAGTAAAATGAATATTATTTAATACTTTGTTGTTACTATTAGTTGTATTGTTGCAATCATTATTAAAAATGTAAATTTTATGGAAAAAATTTATGATAATTAAAAATATTTCTTAATTACTAATTTGAACTGGCTAATACTCGCTAATACTTGGGAAACCACGAGATGTATTCTAATATGAACAGTTGTGATTAAATGTAATACAGGCAGGGATGCGCTCGTACTCTTCATTTGTTGGGCGCTGGCAGAATAACAGCGTTGTAGGCAACTGCAACATTTATGCTGAGCTAGAGCCCATTCATTACTACACTATGTAATTTTGGTTATTTCTGTGTATACTGCTCACTGTAACTTTATTGGTGGAAACGAATAAATGTATTTATTCGTTTCCACCAATAAAGTTACATTACAATACAATAAAGTTACAAAGTTAGGAGTCATTGATAGAGTAATCACATCTGGTTGGGCTGGATAAGTACATAAAGGAAAAAATAAATATACATAAGTATGTATTTAATATACTAACATAAATAAATAAATTATACATAAATAAATAAAAGCCCAACCAGATGGAAGCCCTCGGCAGGGAAGACCAAACGGCCGAGGGTTAGGGGGAAAGGAAAAGAAACCGGCGGGCGATGCGGGCGGTATCGAGGAGAACCGCCTTCTGCATTTGAGCCCGGAGCGGTCCGCCACGGAGTACCAGTCGTCTCAGATAACCCGAGAGGCTGGCTGGGATTAACCTGCTTGCATACACGACTACAGGAATAATATCGGTCGGCAGACCACCCCACATGTCGTTTACCTCGTGAGCCAGGTCCAGATATTTTGATTGTTGATCTGTTTCGGCTTTCACGAGGTTCTCGTCATACGGAATGGTAATATCGACCAAAAATATCCTTGACTGTGCCCGATCCATCAGCACAATATCAGGCTTATTCGCAAGAATAGTCCTGTCTCTGATGATGGCCCGGTCCCAGTAGAGCCTGGCACGGTCATTTTCGAGCACGGCTTCCGGTAAGTACTTGTAATACGGCACTTTCCGGTCCACGAGATCGTATTTCAGAGCGAGCTGCTGGTGTAGAATTGTAGAAGATTAGGTTGTGCCTGTGCAAGTACTCAGAGTTAGAAAGCGCCGAACAACCGAAGATGACATGCCTAAGTGCCTCACCGGGATGGCGACAAGCTCGACAAATGTCGATGGTGCCATCCTTTAGGATGTATCTCCGTTGTTGGTCTTAATAACCTGATCATGTATTGCACAGACAAAACCCTCGGTTTCCCCGAAGAGGTGACCGAAACGCAGCCAGTTGAGGGAGGCGACTGTATCTACGAAGGGCTCATGTAGAACCCTGCAGTACCTCCCGTGGAGCTCCTTCTATTTCCATACGGTCTTCCGGTCGGAAATGCTAAGCACTGCTTGGTCCTGCCATTGCTCGTTGGCTAAGGATAGAGGGGTAAGCCCTTTATCACTAGAAATGACATCATTATAGAATGGATCATCTGATCTCGCCAGGAAGTAATGACGGAGGCTGTGTGAGCGCGCTCAGAAAACCACGTCCACCATGCTTTCGCGGCAAGTACAGCCTCATTACCGACGATCGCTGATGATGCATCCTATGGGACGTCATGGTAGTGCGGACTTTTCTATCCAGGGCGTTAAGTTTGGTCTGAGTCTACCTGAGTATGCCAAAGGTATACACGAGGAGCACGACCCAACCGTTATATGCGTGTGTCTCATTCATACCGGAAAAAAGGCTGTTAAGCACTTTGGTCAAGCGTGCATAAAACACGTTGCAAGCTGACTGTTTCATTCCAGCTTCATCGATACCGATGTTCTGTGACATACCCAGGTATCGGTATGTTTCAGCCTCGGAATGGATCCTTAAGTTGACAAGCATAGATAAGTCTATGCCCTCAGAGTTAGCAACCCTTCCCCTTTCAACAGGGAGGACCGCACACTTATCCGTCCCCAGCTCCATTCCAATAGAATTGCTAAATTAACAAGTGATGTTTAGCAATTCCATAAAATGGGAGCGATTGGAGTCGAACAACTTGAGATCATCCATATAGAAAAGGTGGTTCACTTTTGTCCCTCCCTTCCGAAGCTGAAATCCTCTCCCGAAGCCTTCCAGTAAGGTACTGAGAGGGTTCAGAGAGAGGCAGAACCAGATTGGACTCAGACAATCGCTCTGGAAGATACCCCTTCTTATCCTTATGTGGTTCTCCGCAGCCATCATCTGCTCGCCCAGATAACAAAGGATCGTACTCCACTGCCCCATACACTGCTCGAGGAAGTCTCTAACTATACAGTCAATTTTGTACAGCTCGAGGGTTCTCTTTAGCCATGTATGGGGCACCGAGTCGAAAGGCTTTCTGTTGTCTATCCAGGCTATTATTATTATTATTAGTTCGACATAAGCGTTCTCCTGTTCCATGGATCTCGTTTGAGGTAAGAATGCCTATAACAAAACATGATCGATCGTTTCGTGATTTTAAGAGAAATCGCACTGATATAAAGTGGTAAGCTGAGAGAAATCAGCTGCTAAAAGCTGATATATCCACGAACAAGTAATTGGATATGGAAAATCGAAATTTGACTACAATAGCATCCTCCTGACGATTTTTATCCTCATTTTCTGTCTTCTCAAACAATTTCTGATAATTTTAGAGCTAATGCTATCTTATTTATATCTGTCAAGTAAGGAGGTTATTTTCATGAAACTTTCGCTTTGTCTTCTGTATACGAAGTCGAGGTACGCAAAGAACTTTCTTTTATTTGATCAAAAGACATTGCTTGTGATGATGTAAGTAGTATAATGGTTTTGCACGTGTTGAAGATTATTCTATCCGTGATATTTTATATTTCATATCATTAACTTTTCTCTGACAAATGATGCTTTCCCAACCCTCTGGTGTAAAGCCTTTATAATTTCCTTTCCTAAATCCATCGACTGCAGGGCTATATAAAATCGGATCAATTTCTATCCTGCCCTTTATTTCGAAGGTTTTGGAATCTGTCGCTCATAATCAAATTTCTTCTTTTATTTTTTCAAATAATATTATTTTCTCTTATCAGACGGGTTTCCACCCTGGTCATTCTACAACTAATGCTCTTCTTAGAGTGACGAAAGATATCCATGAGGGGATGGAAAAATCCAAACTAACCGTTCCCATCTTAATAGGCTTTTTGTCACACATTTAATTCTGTCGTTCATGATGTCTTGTTAATTCTCTTTTCTCATTTGAATATATATCGTCTACAGTTCAGAATTGGTTCTCGCCATATCTTCGTGGGCGCAAGCAGGCATTACGTACAGGACATAAACTATCAGACTGTTTTGATGTGTCTACTGGCGTCCCCCAAGGCGGTGTTAGATCTTCTCTTCTACTTTCCATTTTTAATCAATCTTATCTTGACTTGAAATATATCTCCGAATGGTGAATGAATCGTCTTAATACACTGGATCGTCTGCTTAACTGCACCAGATACGTTTATGGTCGTCGTAAATACGATCATGTATCCTATTTTCGTACTCCGCCAAATTGGCTGCCAATCCGTTAGCGCCGATATGTTAGAATACTCTGCACCATTTTCTCAATGCTAAACAAATATCTGAAATATAAATTTTAATACCTGCGAGATTCTCATAATTGTTCTCTCCGTTCTTCAGGTAATTTTAAGTTGCTCACTCCTTTACATGGTACTGGTTAGTTATCTTAACCTTTAGCCCTCACGGCCATCTCTGAACTCAGGAACGTCATTATATTTTCATATATACATATTTCGTTTTCTTTTCTGACATAGATAGTATATATATATATATATATATATATATATATATATATATATATATATATGTCTGTGTTTAGCCTAATGGTAGACTGGGAGAGAATAGTAATGGCATTAAGTCTATCATATGTATTACTTTTCTGCACGGAAGTATAAATAAATAAATGCTTACAATGGTAGTATATTACTATGATAGTGCTTCCTGTTGTCATTTTGCCTATTTTGAATTTTCGGAAGACATTTGTAAAATCGGAAAGTTAATAAATAACTTAATAACTATAAAATAAATATTATATGTCACTTGGACTTTATATATTTATATGTATTTTAATATTTTTGTACACCCCCGTCTACGCAAAGGTTGTTGTCTGGAAGAGATTACTTTCAGAGTGATAAGACCGCTTGTTGTACATTATTCTTTAGATTGAACTTAACTCTGAACTCTACTCGTTTTCTGTATTTTGGTCTACAATAAAATGTTTTGTATATTCCTTATAGCACACACCTTATATAAACTTCGCACTAGCAAAATCCTTAAACGATATGTAAAATATATTACGTAAAATTTTACGATCTGTCCTTTTTGATTTTGCCCAAGACCGTGACATTTTCCGAATCAGTAAAATCAAAAATGGTTTTTAATAAATATTCTTGTAATCTGTATTCAACAAAAGTATTCTCTTCCATTACATGGATATTTTAAAAGAAAGTGAACTTTTAGTAGGTGTGACCAAGAATGACTTCTTGGAAAAATAAGACCAAAGAATTCGTTTTTTTTTAATGTAATAAGCTCTACAATTAATTTAACATAACCTTGATTTAATTAAAGTCACAAGTGTACAGATAGATTATTATCAATTAATATTTTTGGTTTCCTATGTAAAATGAATAAATTGCCAACTTATTAGTGTTAATTTATTAAAATATGTAATCATAAATTAACTAAAGACAATCAGCAACTTTCCGTATCATCCTAAGGAAGCGACCATATTCGAATAACATTTTTGCGGTCTGCCACTTTAAACATATGCATGTAAAAAATAGATACACATGCATTGACATGATTAGTCAGAAAAGGACCTATTTTATATGTATATCTTTTGGCAGTGCCGAAAAAATAATCAAAATTTTTAACAAATGTTACATGGTGAGTATTAGACTAAGTACAGAAGCAATAGCAGAATAAAGCTGTAATACGAATATATACGAACAGTTCGGCTCTTCGCTGAGTCGAGTCATTGTTACGCAGCCGCAGAGACTGCTCTATCACGTACACAACGTATACTACAATGTATACTAACATATATTTAAATATGGAGACGCAATCTTTTTTGTAACATTATCTATTTGTGATAATGTAAATCTTTAGAATATCTATTTTTTTTGTTTAAAATACAATAGCACTGCTCTTATCACCTTGACTAATACTTATGTGATCCATTCCAAGTTAGCTAAACTGCTTGTGACTGACTAAACTGCTTTACGACAAACTAAATGACGGATTCGAAATTTCAAATTTCAATTTCGCTGTTCATACACTCAGCTATTAGACTACTGCTACTTAAATATTTATTATATGTTTTATTACAATTTAAAGAATCAACACCGACAAATTTATTATATTAATAAAATAAAACTAAAAAGGTGTTACACCTCAGTACCCCCTGTGACCATGCTAGGATGCTATTAAGTGTGCGAAACGTCGGGCTATTAAAAGCGTTAAAATTAAACGCGATAAACTCTGTAATATTAGTTTTATTCCATGTGTAGTTATACTAATATTAATTTTTTTCAGCCCATGGATGTCTCACCTCCTTTTCTCTTTTTTAAGAGGATTGTCATAATCACCACGCACTTGGATTAGCGATAGAGCCACGCTGTAGCTATATTATAGATGTACCATGAATAGGTCGGCTCGATTGGGGAAGGACCACGCTCTCACAGAATACCAGCGTAAAATAGCAGCTTAATGTTGATGTTGTTCGTATGGTGACTGTAGAGAACCTTCTTTGGGAGATGAGAAGAGAGAGACGAGAGAAATTTTTTACTAGTGACTTAGTGGATAGATATAGATATCCTTGGTCCATAGAATCCACGTATCATCAGGTGGTCTGTTTGCTTGTTTGTTATCTCTATTAGCTAGTATAGACTATCAAAGGCTTCGCCTGGATCTATTAATGTGGCGTTATTTCATTTTATATGGTCTTTGCCCTTTAGATAATTTTATAAAATTTTAGATTTCTCAAAAAAGTATTCATGATTTCCAAATAATAGGTATGACCTAGATCACTCCTCGCATTGCCCACTACCTGACCGTCAATTATCATTACATTCGATTCAGTCATTCCGTAGATGACCTCGCACAGAAAGACATCAGAGAGATAGATAGACAAAAAGTTCTAAATAGCATGCGAATAACCAGGTCAGTTCAATAAAAAGTAGGGATTCCTAAATTAGATTTCAATTTTATTTATATGTAACTCTGGAACTTTCCGCATATTTCAAATGAAAAGTGCTCCGAATTTCACTTTGAATATGAAATATCGGAATATTACAAAAAAATAATTTTTTCAAAATTTTCCGTTAACAATATCTCACGAGCGAATCGACCGATTTTGACCGGACCGGCGGCGATCGACGACGTTTTTCAAGGTTAAAAGCTGATTATTATAATCGACCAGTAAAGGCGTTTAATAATTATCCCAAAAACAGTTTTCAAAATTTTTATTTATGAGATTTCTCAAAATCTACCTGTCCGAATTAAATAAATAAATAAATTTATTCACAAGAAATATGGTACAAAGATGTTCTTATAAAATAATAATGTATCACATATTTCACCAATTTTGGTACATGAAAACTTATTTACTAATCAACTTATGGTTAGAATATACAAAATTCAAGTAAAATTAAACGTGCATCACTTTACAATTTTAATATTAATTCTTTAAAACACAATCAAATAAGAAACAGCGTTTAACAGTCAATAGAAACGTTCTTTTATTTTTAGCAGTTTATTTACCGAATAAAATTGCTTTTCTAAAAGCCACTTTAATAAATTACGTCTAAATCGATTATAATCTAGTTGCCTTATTTCATTTGGGATTTTATTAAACACTTGAATAGCCATCACACAGCAATTTTTTGAGTACAGGCTAGTTTTTAATGAAGGTAAAATAATTTTATCTGGGTATCTGGTACTATATGTACGTATCTAACCTATAAAAAATCGATACTTTTTACGAATATTGAAAGTTCAAAAATGTACATGGATGGTAGCGTAAGAACACCCAATTCTTTAAATAGTGGTTTGCAAGAAACTAGTGGCCCGACAATACAAATTGCTCGTATACAGCGTTTTTGCGCTATAAAAGCACGGTTTACATCAGTCGAGTTTCCCCATAATATGAGACCATATCTTAATACAGCAGCAACATATGCATGATATGCTATAAGGGAAGTGTTTTTTGACGAGATTGAAGTTAGCCTTCGCAGAGCAAAATTAAATTTAAATATTTTAGAACAAACTTCATCTATGTGATTTTTCCAATTACAATGTTTGTCCAAACTAATACTTAAAAATGTGGTACATTCAGTAGCAGTAATTTTTTCACCATTATACTTAATATCAAGTAATTGCGGTTTACTTTTAACATTGTGGAATTGCATAAATTTAGTTTTAGATTATTGTTTTTTATCCATTTAACAACATTTATAATAGTATTATTTATTTCATTTTCATGTTCTTTATTACTAGTATTAAAATTTTATTTCGGTATTAAAATAGAAATGTCGTCAGCAAATAATATTGTATTATGTTTGATGTAATTTGGTAGGTCATTTATGTAAATTAAGAACAGTAAAGGACCTAAAACACTCCCTTGTGGCACTCTGTAATCATTTGGTAAGTACGAAGATTTAATTTTTAAAATTTCTTTCCGTTTTTTATCTTTTTGTTGTATTTCAACACATTGTTTTCTATCTTTTAGATAGCTATGTATCCAGGAGTAATCTGGCCCTCTTATACCATAAGCTTCAATTTTTTAAGAGAATATGCATATATATAATAATATATAATATGAACACTATCAAATGCTTTGCTCATATTAAAGTACACTGCAAAAATTGGTATTTTTCTGTTTATATAATCGGTTACGATTTTTATATGGGAAAAAGTTGCCAGTGTCGTAGATTTACCTTTTTGAAAACAGTGTTGCTCTGGTTTTAATATGTTAAACTTATAAAAAAATCTAAAAGTCTTTTTTGCATAACTTTCTCATACAATTTTGGTATTAATGTAATTGGTCTATAGTTATTAATATTATTTCTCTCACCTTTTTTATGCAATGGTATAACAACTGATAATTTCAATTCTTTAGGAAAAATTCCCGCTTCAAGTGACTTATTAATGAGAAAACATAATACATCTATGATATTTCCTGGACACCTCTTTAAAACTTTTGTTTGTATTTCATCACAGCCAGTAGATTTTGTGTTTTTAAGTGATGAAATATGGTTCTTAATTTCCGTTATATCACATGGTCTTAAATAAATACTAGATTGATTTCTTAGACTTGTTACGCTTAATTTCTCCACACTATTATGCGATATTCTGTCTTTAATGGAATAGATGAAATACTGATTAAATGTTGTAGCTAGTTCAATGGGATTTAGTATATTTTGATTATTGACTGTGAGCCTATCAATGAGATTGGGATGTGTCTGACTATTATCTTTTATTAGGTTCCAAGTGGCTTTAGTTTTATTTTTTGAGTTTAGTACATATTTGTGATTCATCTGCTTTTGTGCCAGTAAAATGGTTTTTTTAGGATATTTCTATAAAGTGTACATTTATTTTTGTTTTATTTTTATAATATTTATAGCGAAGTGCACGTTTGGTTCTACAGGAAATTTTTATACCGGTTGTAAGCCATTTTAATTTTTGATCAAAATTATTTACTATGACTCTATTTATGGGAAAACACAGCTTATAAATTAGTAAAACGTGTCATAAAATTTTGTAAATGCTTTTTTCTACGTTATCCTCTTCATATACGTCCAAGAATGATAATGATTTTAAGTGATTGCAGAAACTGCTAATATTACTTTCCGTGTATTGCCTTCTAAATATATAATAATGTCCAGGAGACTTTGTTGTATCTTTTAATAAAAAACTTAAGGTTTGCTCCGTGTGATCTGATAGACGTAATTCATGGAGTTTTCCGATAGCTCCTTGTATATTACTTGCCATTTGGTCTATACATGTATGTTGTCTCGTTGTTTCCGATATATGCATTTGAAATCCATAGCTTTTTAATATATTTTATTTAAACTGGATAAATCCGTTAAATTAATCTGATTCCATGTGTAGTACTCGCATAAATAAAAGAAGTCGTGACAGTTTTCTCTAGTTGCCTGTATTCCTTAGAAACCACACGCCAGTTTTTTTTCGTACTCTGCTGAATACTAAGGGGGATACAATTTGTTAGACGTATTCCATTAACCTTAGGCGTGCCACAAAAGTCTCGCGTTGGCTTATTAATATTCAATATTTTTTTTTATTTTTATAAATTATGGTATTGACAACTTTCGGCATTTATATAAAACCTTTCTTTTATATCTAAATCAATTTCATCCAATCCGCTTATCAGGTATTGCTGAGTTTTAAAGGAATATGAAATTTGACAAGTGACAGCTAAATATTTTAATTTAAATTTTATAGGAATAGGTAGTAATGGACTCACGAGTTTATAATTTAAAAAGTTTAGAAAATCCAAAAGTACACGCCTCATAATCTCATTTGATTATATAAAAAGAAAAATACCTCTTTTCATATTTGAGACGAAAGAAGAGATCCATGAGAATATTTTTTTGTCGAAAAGTACCAGTTGTTTTTTTACATTTTCATTAATTACAATTAAACGAGACTAAATTACTCAGTGATTTTTAAAAGGAAGTTCGGACTTAGGATAATTCTATAATATTCCAATGCAACTTGTCTATCTCTTCTTCCATCTTCTCGTCAGTCCTCAGAGTGCGTGCGTTATATGTTGCCAGGTCGAGTCGTCTTAGGTCGTCTAATCTAACCTCCATCGTAGATTCTTAGCACCCCTGCCCCGCCGTTACCTTGGTTGCCACCGTAGCCAGGAATAGCAGGGTGGCCGGAGACTGGGGGCCGTCTCTTAGTAACTTTCATTATGGAGGGTATATAGTCATAGTTACCGCGCTTGGCAAGCGGGTTGGCAACTGCAGTTTTTTATTGTTATTTTGCTATTATTTTGAAAAATGCTGCAGCCCATCTTTTGCCTCAGTTTCTCTCCGTCGCCTGTGACGACACCCACAGGGGTAGTGCATATTCTTGCACACAGGAATAGTGATTTACTTGAAATCAATCTTGTCATCATCGAGTTGCTTTATAGGTGATTTATAAGATTAGAAAGTTTGCTTCGTCTATTGTAATGCGTCCGTCCTTACTTCCGATTACAATATTTTGGGTACCTGCAAGGTAAGAGTAAATAACTTTTTGTTATGCTAAGACATTGTGATTTATCATCTAGTATTTCATCACCACTTAACACAAGAGATTGTAATGGCACTGGAAACTAAAATTTCATCGACATCATATACAAGCCCAGCTTTGTGATTGTGCCACTCTGGTGAAAATTATTTGGATGGGTTGTTTTAAAATTTTTCGATAATATTTTGTAACCTAAAAATAAACCATTAATATGAAAAATACATCAGCTTGAAACCTATAGTGATAAATTTACACAAAACAACAAAACCAATCGTCAAACGTCAAAACGAAACCGACCAGGTATCTCAAGAGCAAAGATATTTAAATATCTACTACTTAAATGTCGTTGTAGTTACACAATCTCACTGAAGCTGGTGATGCATGCAAATAATGACAAATGATTTTTGAAATGATTATGAGCTCCGGAAATACGACATTTTGGCACGAAATAAAAAAGCGAAAATCTTTTCCTATAGTTGAAATTTACCTTCATAACGTGAGTCACACGTCGTCATCAACAATAAATGCCAACAAGAGAGCTTAACTGTCTCTCTCAGTCCTTTCATTTAAAAAAGGCACGACTGAGGTAAAGTAAAGAATGTGAGCGTTATTTATACACGAACAAGAACGTATGATACGATAAGATATGATAGAAATTACAACGGTATTTAATTTTTTTTTGATGTTAAACTTAGGCCCCGCATCTCTTAAAATTTTTACTATATGTTGTCAATTGCAGTCCGTTAGTCTCGCTAAAACTTAAAAACGGCTCGACCGATTTTGATGAAAATTTATGTGGGTGTTTAATTGGGTCCTAAGATAGTTTAGATTCACATTCTGACCCAGTAGGTGGCGCTATTGTCAAGATCCAGAAATCACCCGTGCGAAGCCCGAGTGGAGTGGTTGCTAAAATAATAATAAAAAAATAATAATAAAAAATTAAGGGATGCGGGGATTATTCTAAAAGTTAAAGTTAAGCTTACAGGCCTATATATAAGTCCCACTGCCGGGCACAGACCTCCTATGTTAGTTCCCCGTAAATTCCAAAGCCTACGTCGAGGCCCATTTTAGACCCACCGGTATACCATATGAGGGTACTGACCTCACGGATAACCTTTCATTCAGCCATTCAGCCAATTTTCTCTGGAGGGTAATTCCACAATATACTTTTTATCAAAAGTGTGTAGTGGACGCATGATATCTAAGATCATGCATAAGACCGGTGTTTCCTTAATTCAGTCGAGCATGGATCTGAATCTGTAGGAGAGCAAGCTCAGACCGTCCTGGGCGTAAATCCTATACAAACTAGCCCTCGCCTCCTTGTCTAGATATAGATCAAGGTGCATTACGCATAGAAGTGCATTAAGTGTCACTCCAGGTGATGATCGCATAGCTCCAGTTGCCATTAAACAGGCAGTTCCTTGTAGACTATTTAGTCTGTCCGCAGTCGTCTTTTGGTTGGCTTTGTTAAACCAGACAATAGAGTCGTAGGTGATAATCGGCCTCACTATGATGCTGTACAGCCATAGGACTATACTGGGACGTAAGCCCCAATTGTTCCCAACTAAACGACTGCACGTGCGTAAAGCAATTTTTGCCTTAAGGCAAACGTTGCTAAGGTTGGTTCCACGTTAGTTTTTGGTCGATTATTACGCCCAAGTACTAAGCTTCAATTTGGAAAATGGCTTATTTACCATTAAGTTTTGGTGGGACAAATTTTTCCAACCGTTTTTTTTTTTGGTATAGGGTATTATAACAGTTTTATCAGCATTAACTGATAAACTGTTATCCCTACACCAGTAATTTATGGTGTTTAGGGCTTTTTGTATTATTGACGAAAAAGTACTTTGGTAAAAGCCCCTCGCAATGATCACAAGGTCATCAGCATAAACCAATGTGTAAATGTGTAGATCTGCAATTTTGTACAATAGTTGGTCAACCGCAAGAGTCCAAAGAAGGGTTGACAAAAAATATCTTTGTGGGCAGCCTCTTGTAGTTGCAACCTCAATCGAAGTTTGAAAAAGCGCTATATTTGTGTTCGAAAAGCATCGACTTCACCTATCTGATGATTGTGGGGTCAACATTTTTAGATGTCAGGCAATCAGCAGTAATGTGGGGCTACTGTCATAGGCGTCCTCAATATCTAGAAAGGCACAAAGAGCTATTTCTTTATCCTCCTGTGCTTTTGCGACCCTGTAAATGACACTGATCAGGGCTATTTCCGTAGATTTGCCTCTGCGGTAAGCATGCTGGTTGTAATGTATGGGCCTCGTAGCTAGAGCTACATCCCTTATATATCTATCTATAACCTTTTCCAATGTCTTAAGGAGAAAGGAAGATAGGGTCTAAAGGACTTTGGTAAAGCGTAGACCTTTCTACTAGCCTTAGGTATAAATAGAACTTTGACAACTGTTCATCGTTCTGGAATTTATCCCCAGGCAAAACTTGCTCTGAAGATTTTCACCAGATAGGGAAGAAGGATGTCAATACCCATCTGCATTTGGATGTGAATCATTCCATCCTCCCCGCTTGTTTCAAATGGTTTAAAGGAGTTAATAGCACACTGCACCAACACAACTGTTTGGCCTTGTTATCTTTGCAGCCCTACACCAGTCCTCATTACAAGAATTTGCGTAGGGCTCTGAATGAATTTAAGACTGAAGTCTTGTGTGACCCTGGGAAATGGGTTGACGCTAGTAACTCCAATGTTTCTGTTTCACTATTAGTGAAGTTAACATCAGGCTTTTTAAGAAGCTTGATCTGATTAGGTTTCGCTTTCGATAGCATTTTGTGTAGTCTTGGACTGCGAGGCAAAGACTAAACTTTCTCGCATAGCTTCCTCCACGATGCTCTCTTGGCTTTCCTAATTTCTTTATTATATTCATTTAGGGCTCCACTATAAATATTCCACTCTTTGGTTTTCTTAGCCCTATTAAATAGTTTCCTGGTCTTTTCCCTAAGATTTTTAGCTTAGTATTCCACCAAGGAACTTTTCGTGTGGAGGTCTTGGTTTTGACATGAAAACTGTCCTCGAAGGCTTCACGAATACTTACAGTTACTATCTCCGTCGCTAACTCCAGACCTTCAATCGTTTTGATGCTTTTAGGAAACTTTTCCTAATTCCTCCTTAGGCTATCTCTGTAGAAATAGGAGGTCGCTTTTGGATCCCTAAAAGCAACGGTTTCATATGTAAGTGATACTCCAATCACAAATTTAATGTGTTTGTGATCAGACATCGAGTTTTCACTGCATATAATGATATACCACCACCACCATAGAATGCCACACTGAGAGGATATTTGCTATACTTAGCAGGTTAATACGCTACTGTTCATGTGCTGTATTATTTCCATATGGCGTCTCTTACGACACCTACACCATGAAAAATTCTCTGATTGTTCGTTCCAAACTTCATGATTTTAGGTCGAGGGGATTTGATGAGTGAGTTTCCAAGTATCAAAATATACAGGGTTACAGATTAAGTCGACCTAGATCCTTTAGGGGGTTGTAGTTTGCTTAATTACTGACTGTTTCGACTATAAAACACCATACCCCAAACTTAACCGTTTTCAAGATATTGGATATTTAAGGTTTTTTATAAAAATTGCCAAATTTTTGTCTATTATACTATTTTTTTTGTAATTCATGCATCTTGTTTGTGTAGTAGATAAGTTTTTTTTATTATAAATACCAAGATCTTAGGTAAATAAACAATCTGGGTTGTAGAAGACGATTGATAGTTGAAAAAAGAAATAAATTTGTACAAAGTATTTTTTATTTGAGGAATATTAAAAAAAATCTATGTCAGGTATGATGCAGATTTACTTAAAATATCTCCGTGTCTTTTTTTGTATAGATTATAAAAAACAATTAGGTACAACTTAATTTGATTATTTAAAAAAGTTATGAACGATTATATTCGTGATTATATAAGTGTGTTTATGATCACATTTAAAGTCATGAAACTATATGAAATCTTAGGTGAGATATTTTTCATATTTTTTCCATAAATGCGAAGATTAAAAAAAACATCTAAATCGGATGATTTTTCGATTTTCTAGAGCCGAGAAACGAGGGAACAGCTGAGGTATAAAATTACCGAATTTCTTACTATCGTTGTATAATTAATATAAATATATCGTGAAAAGTTCACTATGAAATCTACTTCAACTCAGCCGATATATTTCTGCCAACTTATCCTTAGACTTTGTATGGGTTTCGCAAGGAATAATAACTGTTTTCGTTTAATCGACACTTAGTTTGTGTCACGGGACATACACGAAAGGCACTGCTACGACAGTTTTATTTATAAAATAACGTCGCCAAACTAAATTCCACCTGATGGTAAGTGGATGTTGTGGCCCACAGACATCTACAATTTATCCTAGATTAAAAATAAAATGCTGATGCGTTGACAAGAACTAAGATGTACGCCTCGTTTCCAGTGAATGTCTTCGGTTTTCTATACTTATCGGACGAAACGCAGCAGCATTAAGCTGCTATTTCACACTGGTATTCTGTGAGAGTGTGGTCCTACCCCGGCCGAGCCGACCCACTCGTGCTACAACCATATAGCTGCAGTGTCGCTCTACCACAAGCCAATATTAAAAAAAAAAAAAAGTGGATACACTGGAAACTTACAATTGGACCCGGTAACTGGCATTGTTGTCTAGATCTAGGAAACAGTCGTGCATAGCCGGGGCTGATCGTTAGATCGATCGATCGACATCGATTGTAGCTAACGATGTCATTTTTTTAGTAAATCAACATACGAGAGAACAACAATCGAACATACGAGTTTACATTTACTTTACATTTTTATTTCCACGCTTGAATTTCAATAGATTTCAACACATTTCAATAGATTTTTTGCCTTATGCGAAAATTAATTATGAAAAAGCGAGAGAAGTATAATATTGACTCAATTTATGTTGAATTGTAGGCCCTCTCTACGCATGCGTATGTATGTAATTACTCTAAGATGTGAACAAGCAGTGACAAGTGATAAGTGGGAATAAAATACGTACTTGTCATTTGTCACTTGTCACTCGCACTTGTCACTTCTTCAAAATGTAAACCGGGCTTTAATAAAGACAGCATCAAAATCCATTGCGTAGTTTAAATCATCTAAACGTACAGACGGCAGAAGTGACTTTGTTTTATACTATGTAGAGAAATACTTGTTAGCACTTTTACACAATTTTTTAAGGCGCTTTTGTAGTTTTAAGTAGTTAACATAGTACTAAACTACATCATGCACCTGCAGATATTTATTAGCAAATATTTTCTTAAGTGTTTGCAGGCGGTAATAAAGGCGCTACCCACTTTATAAGAATGAGGTAAACTATTTGACAGATTACATGGCGGGCAAGTTCATTTGTTAGGAAAATGTAATGTTTGTTTGGAATAAAGCAAGCTACGTAAATAGAAAATGGTTTACAAGGGTTAAAGGGTAGAAACCGGCAAAAATAGAACCGGTAGAAATAGGCATTGTTTTGTATATTTTTATAATACAATACAATTCGAGCTTTTATTTAAAATGCAACTATGCAATTTTATGACATTGTGAAACGTAGTTGACACTGAGGTGGTGACTTCAGTGTCAACTAGCGACATCTGGTGAATTCATTATATAACTTACAAAAGAATGAAATTTTTTTGGAATATCACAACATAGAGTGACTCATTCTAATCTTCCGTCACCATACAAACAAATCAACACGGTATATGGATATATTAAGAGCACATGAATTCCAAAAAGTATCTCAATATTTTCTTCAGACATGTATATATCCAAGAAAACTTTATTTATTAATCTACGATTGTTTCGTTTAAACATTGACTTTAAATAAGAATTCAGATTTTTATGCAGAGAAAAAAAATGGAATGACAAGTGGTAAAACTGTACCTACATCACGAAAGTTTAATTTTTAAATTAAAAGGGAAGTAAAGTAAAAATATTTTAGGGGAGTCTATTTATTAAGAGATAATAATTATTTTACTTAGTAAAAGCCCACATAACGCATCTGCATCGGTTAGGCATACTCCTTATGAGGTTGTCAATATCCTGTTAGGGATTTTTGTCCCAGGTCCTACTGAGATGCATAAAAAGTTGTTCTTCTGTAAGCAGATTTTCTGGAAAATCCTCAGGGCTCTTCATTGGAGCATACCACTTTGGTATGGATGAACTTCTTGAGGGTGTTGAAACCGGCTTATACGACCAGAAACTCTCCAAATACGTAGTCTTCCCGAATCAGGATGAAAACCAATCGGAGAAAAGCATCAACGACCACTGGTGAGGTATCCAGATCACATGTTCTCTGTGTGTGTTCTGAACCCGAAGTGATCTATGAGCATGAAGTTTGGCTTCTTGCAGTCGTCTTCTCACAATTTGGTCACTCATAAAAACTTGGTGTTTATAATGTAGGCTGTAGCCTTTGGACCATTTTTTTGACCTTTGCCATAAGGCAAGCAAATGGAAAAAACTTTTCGCAGCAATTTGCTTGTGGGTCTTGTCTGGGTGTAATAATGTGGCTAGGTCTAGATGTCTCATTGCCACTCTCCCATGGCACGATACCGTGACTACAACCTCGAAACTACATTTTGTTTGGTGCCTATTGCCGCAGTAAAAAACTACAAGTTGAATCAAAAAGATATTCAAATAGCGGCTTTCAAAAAAAATATCAATTACTCTGAGTTCAACATTCGCTCCCTCTAGTTCAACTCATTTTATACGGTCAACACATTATATTTTCTTTTATTTAAATTTGCAATCAATCTGGAATAAATGACGGACAATTTGATATTAAAAACTAGACTTTACAAGGAATAGTATATTCGGCCACACGTCGAATACCAAATATTCTGTGGACTTTCTGGCCAAATAGCTGAATTATAGGCAAAAATATTTCGCCGGGAAGGAAGTAGTGTTTGTGTTTCAGAGAGTCGATTCGCTGAAACTGGGATTTTCCACGAGAAGAAAAGGAGTAAACTATAGCATGAAAATGAAGAAAAATTTGTTTTTCTGTACAATTATCTTCCACTTCAATTAAGATAGCTCGAATTCATAGACATATATCTGATAATTATTTTATTAATTTTTATAATATTGAGGCTGATTATGTACCTGTGACTACTTTAATGATTACAAGAAAAGGAAATTAACACTAGAGTGCACGCGCGGGCTACATATGTAACCCAGCGTGTAATATTGTCGTATATCATTTTAACTTGCCGCACTATAGCGCAATCGTCTAGGTGTATTCCTCAAGTATTACCCCCCGCTACCGCCAGCAGCGTGCCGACTCCCGTGGCTCAAGGATGTCCGCAAAAATCGTCCTTGAAGTTGGTAGGCTACGCCTGTAGCCCGCGCGAGCGTTGGAGGAAAATAAGTGTTTAGTGTGCAAGTGGTGAAATTGAGGTAAATATGACACATTTCTTGCAGTATTACTACAAAATGTACAGTTAATTAATTTTTAAGTGTTTGTTGTTGGTATTTGTAGATTTTTCATGTAGCTTTATACTGTTTTGTTCACTTTTTAGGTGATGAGTAACTCGATCAGATTGTGCGACTAAATACAAAGATGGCTGCTGGAGGATAATGAATACGACGACATTTGGAGCGGGTATTGTTATTGTCTGCCCTCTACAATGATGACAAAATTGATGCTGCGACTGGCGATGCTAGAAAACCTGAAATCATCACATTTTATAATCACGTAAATACGGCGTTGATATTTTTGATAAAGTGTGTAGACAATATGACGTTTCTCGCAACAGTAATCGATGGCCTCTCACGATATTAAACAATTTTTTAAACATGGCGGGCATAAATAGTTTGGTGATATATCAGATGAACAACCATTAAATGGAATTGATCCGTCGTCAATACCTCCTAGATGTTGAATTTGATCTTGCACGACCTTCTATTGAGCGTCGTATATCCCAACAAAATATACCCAGAGGTATTAAACTGAAAGGCAGACTACTTCTAAGATTAGCAGAGCAACCCCTACAACAAAATATGCCTTTGGATCAATGTGCTTTTTACAGCAGGGCTCGTGACCGTAGCACGCGCTAACAATGCAGCAAATGTATGAGGCGTATTTGTGACGAACATCAGGCAGTCGTGTGTCCTGAATGTAAGCCAATAGACTGATTTTTTACCCGTTACTTTGATTATAGACTCAATTAGGCCAAATAAATGCCTTAAATGATAAATATTATGTTCTTAAATGAAAATAAGACTTAGAGATATCAACCCTTCCAAATATTTGTTGATTTCTAAGAGGTTTATGTTTAAGTTTCAAATTATATTAAGTAATCAAAACTTTGTTGATTTTATAAAACAATTTGATAAAAATAAAGATGTTTAGTAACTATATGCTGTGTTTTACTCATTGTTTTGTCTTATTCAGAGAAATAATTGATCCGCAACTGGTCTACACATGTAGCCCGCGCGTGCGCTCAAGGAGTATTTAAGGGCGCGTGCACTCTAGTGTTAATTAAAAAATATATAAATATTTTAATTTTACCAAAAAATCCCCTACATACTACATAGTACCCCTGATATTTGGTATCCGACCGAATAAGATAAAGTAGCTGAATAGACTGCATACCGAATAATATCCGACAATTCGTTGCAAGTCTATTAAAAATATTTTAATGTAAATATTACTGTTTACTTTGGTCAATATTATTGAAATCTCCCTGTGCTAATGACATGAATACAATCGATGATGGGAGATAAGACCATGTGTGCCGAGTCAGTGATGTTTATGCGAACAAGCAAAAAGCTTAAAACCACTACGTTTTAGACAAGCAGATGTTGTTTCTTAGAGTAATTACATACATAGACTTCAGAGTCAATATTAGCATTGAGATAACTCTAAAAAAAGAACAAAAATCTCATAGCTGAACTCTTTATACATATGACGTTTAATATGGTTCAAAATAAGATAAGAGGTTGTTACTGTTTTCTTATTCCATAGGCACTACCTTTATTTATGTGCAATTAGCGAAACAAAAGACATTGTACATACATTTATATATAGTCTATGATTTATTAAAATTAAGGGTTATTATTAATCCTTTTCGCAATTCTTATTTATTATATCAATGAAGGTTTATGGAAGCTTCACCTGACATCTTACAACAAAAACGTAGTTGAATAATGTGGAATTTTTAAATTCAACCGGTATATTTCTGCCAAATTATCCTTAGACTTATTACGGGTTTCAAAGGGTTTACATCACGGAACGTACGTAGAGGGCACTGCTACGGTAGTACAATAACAGCGACACGACCGCGGTCTCCCTTTCTTTTTCTCGCTAGATCACAACTACCAATAAATCGATTACGAAGTCCACAGAATATTTGGTATTCGACGTGTGGCCGAATATACTATTCCTTGCAAAGTCTAGTTTTTAATATCAAATTGTCCGTCATTTATTCCAAATTGATTGCAAATTTAAATAAAAGAAAATATAATGTGTTGACCGTATAAAATGAGTTGAACTAGAGGGAGCGAATGTTGAACTCAGAGTAATTGATATTTTTTTTGAAAGCCGCTATTTGAATATCTTTTTGATTCAACTTGTAGCTTTTTACTGCGGCAATAGGCACCAAACAAAATGTAGTTTCGAGGTTGTAGTCACGGCATCGTGCCATGGGAGAGTGGCAATGAGACATCTAGACCTAGCCACATTATTACACCCAGACAAGACCCACATGCAAATTGCTGCGAAAAGTTTTTTCATTTGCTTGCCTTGTGGCAAAGGTAAAAAAATATGGTCCAAAGGCTACAGCCTACATTATAAACACCAAGTTCTTATGAGTGACCAAAATGTGAGAAGACGACTGCACGAAGCCAAACTTCATGCTCATAGATCACTTCGGGTTCAGAACACACACAGAGAACATGTGATCTGGGTACCTCACCAGTGGTCGTTGATGCTTTTCACCGATTGGTTTTCATCCTGATTCGGGAAGACTACGTATTTGGAGAGTTTCTGGTCGTATAAGCCGGTTTCAACACCCTCAAGAAGTTCATCCATACCAAAGTGGTATGCTCCAATTAAGAGCCCTGAGGATTTTCCTGAAAATCTGCTTACAGAAGAACAACTTTTTATGCATCTCAGTAGGACCTGAGACAAAAATCCCTAACAGGATATTGACAACCTCATAAGGAGTATGCCTAACCGATGCAGATGCGTTATGGGGGCTTTTACTAAGTAAAATAATTATTATCTCTTAATAAATTTACCTCCCCTAAAATATTTTTACTTTACTTCCCTTTTAAAAATAAATATTTAAAAATTAAACTTTCGTGATGTAGGTACAGTTTTACCACTTGTCATTCCATTTTTTTTCTCTGCATAAAAATCTATATTCTCATTTAATAGTCAATGTTTGTACGAAAAAATAGTAGATTAATAAATAAAGTTTTCTTGGATATTTACATGTCTGAAGAAAATATTGAGATACTCTTTGGAATTCATGTGACGTTAATATATCCATATACCGTGTTGATTTGTTTGTATGGTGACGGAAGATTAGAATGAGTCACTCTATGTTGTGATATTCCAAAAAAATTTCATTCTTTTGCACGTTCTATAATGAATTCACCAGATGTCGTTAGTTGACACTGAAGTCACCACCTCAGTGTCAACTACGTTTTTCTTACACAATGTCATAAAATTGCGTAGTTGCATTTTAAATAAAAGCTCGAATTGTATTGTATTATAAAAATATACAAAACAATGCCTGTTTCTACCGGTTCTATTTTTGCCGGTTTCTACCCTTTAACTCTAGTTATATATACCTATGATATTGTAACGGTCTCCCCCCTCTATATAAGAATTTTATAATATTAAATATTAAATATATCCCCTTTTCAATAACATTATATATATGTGACCAAGATAATTAAGATATGTTTTGATCTTTCTAAATGATCTTTCTAAAGGTTTAATAATAGGCACACTCATCATCCCAATCCGAAAGATAGACGACACATCGCTATGCGCAACGATGTCGCCCACAAACGGTATGGGTGTGCGATGGCCACGGGAAAGCCGTATTGCTACCACAAACCCGCTTACCACCGGCACTAAGATGTTAATTGTATACCTCCATCGACCAGAACCACAAGAATGCGTCGAATCAGGCGCAGCACACCCGCAGATCCATCACAAGACGCAATACCGCAAGTAGCAGTAAGCATCAATGCAACTATCATACGGGTGGCGCCCCCTCACAACACACCCACATGATCCCTATCGACTTTGGTAACAAAGTTTGTATTGTTGTTATATAAAAATTATCACCAACGTATCATAGTAGCACGCTACTAAGACGCCAATGAACAAAACTCCACGTATCATAGCGCTAATGCACTAAGACATGAAGTTGAGTATGCCTGTTACACTTAAAAGTGCTACCAAACACACTCATCATAACAATCCGAAATATAGACGACGCATCGCTATGCGCTACTACGCCGCCCACAAACGGTATGGGTGTGCGATGTCCACGGGAAAGCCGTATTGCTACGACAAACCCGCTTACCACCGGCACTAAGATGATATGTCTAGGACACATCGGTTAGCGAGTCCAAGTTTACCTCGGACCAATTGCTCGTGAAGCAGCACACACGCCACCATAATATTCCTTTTCAACTCCCTAATAAGGACTAGTCATTTTGCTACAGTACTAGGAGCAGTCAGTCACCCGACCACCCCATACAATGCTTATGCATCAAGGAGACCTCCTATAATATTGCTTTTGTATCATAGACCTTACTTTCATAAGTCATGTATATATAGGATTCGAACCCACGACCCTACTATTGTAATGCATATTAATCATAGAGACCTTCTATAGTATTGCTTTTGAATCATAGACCTTACTTTCATAAGTCATTCATATATAGGATTCGAACCCACGACCCTACTATTGTAATGCTTATTAATCATAGAGACCTTCTATAGTATTGCTTTTGGATCATAGACCTTACTTTCATAAGTCTTTAATATATAGGGTTCGAACCCACGACCCCACTATTGTAACGCAAATTCATCATGGAGACCTTCTTTAGTATTGCTTTTGTATCATTGAGTTTAATATCATAAGTCCCTAATATAGGACTAGTCATTGTGCTACAGTACTTCGGGCAGTCGGGCTCCCGACCACCCCATACATATGTACAACTGCAGGAATGTATCTCCGGCAGCTCCTCCATACAAGACATCTATACATGAACACCTTCAATAACTTAGGAAAATTTTCCTTTATACGTGAACTCCTTCCACAACTTAGGAAAATTTTCTTTTATACATGAACACCTCCCATGACTTAAACAATTTTTAACAAATTTTCTAATTATCTTATAAACGTTATTTAACTTAATTTTATAATATTTTTTGACTTGTATTTCTATTATTTATCTTACTTTAAATATTGTTTTCAAGTTTTTAAATAAATTTATTTATTACGAAAAACAATAATTATGCCTTTAATTTACTATGTTATTGGGATAATGTCTGAAATATATTAACTTTATGTTTATTAATTTAACTTAATTGCTTAATATATATCTTTTAAGACTATTTTTGACGCCCCTTTATATTGAATTTAATTATTAATAATAATATTGAGCCGTCACAATCCACCCCCAAATTTTATTTTAATGACCCACACAGTGGAGTCGTTGATATAAAATTTTACTACATTGAGCATATGCACTATACTCAAAATTTTGAACTTATGTGTATCTGTTCTTTCCTCTTTCAATCTGTTACAATTCAGTATATATTTTCATCCCACCTACCCCAGGGAATGGCCGCCGCCACACACCCTTTCAACAACATCTATCCCAATGCGATAAACCATAAATCGTTATCTTGCTAAATTTATTGTATATTATGTCGTTAATATAGTGGTTCTCTTTAGTTTTTGACTTACATTTTTAAGTCTGAAATATTTATGCATCAATGCCGTCTTTATATGTACAGTATTTTGAATATGAGTTGAAATCAGATGGCTACACACCCACAGGATAAATTTGATTGAGACATTCACCCTGACCCAACTCCCCAAATTTATTCGCGGATATATATAGCGGAAAATCAAAGAAAAATTAATGAGACTTTGATACTTATATTAAACAGTAATGTATATAGGCAAACTAGTTTAATTAAATACGCTAAATTCGCGCAATTGTTAGAAATAATTAGTGATAATGTAGAGGACTTAATGCTAGAATTAATTAGAATAGAAAACACTTTAGCTTTTATTCTTGCATCTAGCACGCACCATTCTATGATAGATATAGATGTATTAGGTTCCATGTTAAGTAAGCTTAGAAGTATTTACAGCTCAGATCAGATATTAAATTTAGAACTCAGAGATTATTATGACGTAATAAAACCCGGCTCATATTACACGGAGAAACAAATCGTGTTCATCTTCAAATTTCCTATAACTTATAGAGATAATTTTGATTTATATAGATTATCCATTGTCCCAAATAAAAATTCACAGGCCCTTATCCCAACCTATCCCTTCATAGCAACTAACGAGTTATCATTCGTGTACATTGAGACAGAATGTCCGAAGTTTAACCACTGGTATCTCTGTGAAGAACGCACTACCTATCAGATTCGAACACAACCCGATTGCATTCAAGAGTTGATCACCAAGCAAGTCATACAAGAAGCCTGCAATCTTACTTCTATCATCCTGTCAAAAGAAGCGATGGAAAAACTAGATGACCAGCATTATATCCTGTCCTTTCGACACTATACCAAGGTATAATTGTCTTGCGGAAGAAAAGAATTCACCATGCTACAAGGGAGTTATCTCATTACGATTCCAGCCAGCTGTCTTCTTAAAACTGCCGAGTTCAACATCGTCAACAACAATAATGAGATAAAAGGTCAACCTCTAAAGCTCACTGGAATACCTTTCAGATCTCCGGAACAAGCTACAGCATCTACCCGCATCCACCTAAACTCAATCTATCTCCAAGGATTACACAGCATCCAAGACAAAATTCTCATGCAATCACCAGTACAACTACGTGCCATAAGTGACACATTATATCATACGACAATTCCCTTTTATATCATATTATCGAGTGGAGATATCCTTATCTTTGTACTGGCCACCCGTCGCTACATATCAAGATGCAGAAAGGAAACGAGCAAAGCAGCGCAATCACCAACACCTAATTCAGAAGATCATGGAAACTCCGAAATTCCAGCAACATTTTCCCTGAACATACTCAAATAGTTGCCGTTCTGAGGGTGAAGGAGTTACATATACCTATGATATGAAGATCGCTGACTATGTACCTAGAACAGTTGCTATGTAAACGGACAGGAATGCAGGCGCAGCAGTTCAAGCCACGTGCCGGATGTATAAAATATCACGTACTCATTTACACGAGGCTCATTCTGTCATATTAATTAGCTATAGTAACATAATTTGTAATTTTATTTTAAATATATTTTATAAGTAAATTTGTTTTTTTTTTTCAACCTCCGGCCGCAGTTAACGTAATTCCCTTGTAAACCTTTTTCTATTTACGTAGCTTGGTTTATTCCAAACAAACATTACATTTTCCTAACAAATGAACTTGCCCGCCATGTAATCTGTCAAATAGTTTAACTCATTCTTATAAAGTGGATAGCGCCTTTATTACTGCCTGCAAACACTTTTTTTTTTTTTTTTTTATAGAAGAGGGGGGCAAACGAGCATGTGGCTCACCTGATGTTAAGTGACTACCGCCGCCCATGATCAACCGCAACACCAGGGGAATTGCAGGTGCGTTGCCGGCCCTTTAGAAAGGAGTAAGCCCTTTTCTTGAAGGTCCCCAGGTCGTATCGGTCCGGAAAAATCACCGGTGGTAAATTATTCCACAGAGAGGTTGTACGCGGAAGAAAACTCCTTTTGAAACGTACAGTGGTGGACCGCCAAGCATCCAGATGGTGTGGATGGTATCGGGACGTTTGCCGTGTAGTGCGTTCACGAAATTTGGCGGCTGGGATTAATCCGAACAATTCCTCAGAGCACTCCCCGTGATAGATGCGATAAAATACGCAAAGAGATGCAACATCTCTTCGCACACTTAAGAGAATATTCGCTAATAAATATCTGCAGGTGCATGATGTAGTTTAGTACTATGTTAACTACTTAAAACTATAAAAGCGCCTTAAAAAATTGTGTAAAAGTGCTAACAAGTATTTCTCTACATAGTATAAAACAAAGTCACTTCTGCCGTCTGTACTGTATATACGCATGCATAGAGAGGGCTTACAATTCAACATAAATTGAGTCAATATTATACTTCTTTTGCTTTTTCATAATTAATTTTCGCATAAGGCAAAAAATCTATTGAAATGTGTTGAAATCTATTGAAATTCAAGCGTGGAAATAAAAATGTAAAGTCGTCATCTTTGGTCACTTTATACTATGCTAAATATGAGAGTAAGTAAACTCGTATGTTCTGATTTACTAAAAAAATGACATCGTTAGCTACAATCGATGTCGATCGATCGATCTAACGATCAGCCCCGGCTTTGCACGACTGTTTCCTAGATCTAGACAACAATGCCAGTTACCGGGTCCAATTGTAAGTTTCCACACGTGGTAGAGCGACACTGCAGCTATATGGTTGTAGCACGAGTGGGTCGGCTCGGCCGGGGTAGGACCACACTCTCACAGAATACCAGTGTGAAATAGCAGCTTAATGCTGCTGTGTTTCGTCCGATAAGTATAGAAAACCGAAGACATTTACTTGAAACGAGGCGTTCCATCTTAATTCTTGTCAACGCATCTGCATTTTGTTTTTAATCTAGGATAAATTGTAGATGTCTGTGGGCCATAACATCCACTTACCATCAGGTGGAATCTAGTTTGGCTTTCTTATTTTATAAATAAAACTATCGTAGCAATGCCTTTCGTGTATGTCCCGTGACACAAACTAAGTGTCAATTAAACGAAAACAGTTATTATTCCTTGCGAAACCCATACAAAGTCTAAGGATAAGTTGGCAGAAATATATCGGCTGAGTTGAAGTAGATTTCATAGTGAACTTTTCACGATATATTTATATTAATTATACAACGATAGTAAGAAATTCGGTAATTTTATACCTTAGCTGTCCCCTCGTTTTTCGGCTCTAGAAAATCGAAAAATCATCCGATTTAGATGTTTTTTTTAATCTTCGTATTTTAGAAAAATATGGAAAATATCTCACCTCAAGATTTCATATAGTTTCATGACTTTAAATGCGATCATAAACGTACTTATATAATCACGAATACAATCGTTCATAACTTTTTTTTAAATAATCAAATGAAGTTGTTATTTTTTTTCATAATCTATACAAAAATAGACACGGAGATATTTTAAGTAAATCTGCAACATACCTGCCATAGATTTTTTTTAATAATCCTCAAATAAAAAATACTTTGTACAAATTTATTTCTTTTTTCAACTATCAATCGTCTTCTACGATCCAGATTGTTTATTTACCTAAGATCTTGGTATTTAAAATAAAAAAAAACTTATCTACTACACAAACAAGATGCATGAATTACAAAAAAAATAGTATAAGACACAAAAATTTGGCAATTTTTATAAAAAACTTAAATATCTAATATCTTGAAAACGGTTAAGTTTGGGCTATGGTGTTTTATAGTCGAATCAGTCAGTAATTAAGCAAACTACAACCCCCTAAAGGATCTGGGTCGACTTAATCTGTAACTCTGTATATTTTGATACTTGGAAACTCACTCATCAAATCCCCTCGACCTAAAATCATGATGTTTGGAATGAACAATCAGAAAATTTTTTATGGTGTAGGTGTCGTAAGAGACGCCATATGGAAATAATACAGCAGATGAACAGCAGCGTGTTAACCTGCTAAGTGTAGCAAATATCCTTCCAGTGTGGCATTCTATGGTGGTGGTGGTATATCATTATATGCAGTGAAAACTCGATGTCTGATCACAAACACATTAAATTTGTGATTGGAGTATCACTTACATATGAACCGTTGCTTTTAGGGATCCAAAAGCGACCTCCTATTTCTACAGAGATAGCCTAAGGAGGAATTGGGAAAAGTTTCCTAAAAGCATCAAAACGATTGAAGGTCTGGAGTTAGCGACGGAGATAGTAACTGAAAGAAAGTTGAGTCTTTGCCTCGCAGTGCAAGACTACACAAAATGCTATCGAAAGCGAAACCTAATCAGATCGGGCTTCTTAAAAAGCCTGATGTTAACTTCACTAATAGTGAAACAGAAACATTGGAGTTACTAGCGTCAACCCATTTCCCAGGGTCAAACAAGACTTCAGCCTTAAATTCTTTCAGAGCCCTACGAAGGCCTTGTAATGAGGACTGGTGTAGGGCTGCAAAGATAAAATAAGGCCAAACAGTTGTGTTGGTGCAGTGTGCTGTTAACTCCTTTAAACCATTTAAAACTAGCGGGGAGGATGGAATAATTCACATCCAAATGCAGATGGGTATTGACTTCCTTCTTCCCTATCTGGTGAAAATCTTCAGAGCAAGTTTTGCCTGGGGTTAAATTCCAGAACGATGGACAGTTGTCAAAGTTCTATGTATACCTAAGGCTAGTAGAAAGGACTACGCTTTACCAAAGTCCTTTAGACCAAAATAAAAAAAAAAAACTGATTAGTGTCATTTACAAGGTCGAAAAAGCACAAGAGGATAAAGAAATAGCTCTTTGTGCCTTTCTAGATATTGAGGACGCCTATGACAGTAGCCCCACATTACTGCTGATTGCCTGACATCTAAAAATGTTGACCCCACAATCATCAGATAGGTGAAGTCGATGCTTTTCGAACACAAATATAGCGCTTTTTCAAGCTTCGATTGAGGTTGCAACTACAAGAGGCTGCCCACAAAGATATTTTTTGTCAACCCTTCCTTGGGCTCTTGCGGTTGACCAACTATTGTACAAAATAGCATTGACACATTGGATTATGCTGATGACCTTGTGATCATTGCGAGCGATATATATATATATGTATATATATATATATATATATATATATATATATATATATATATATATATATATATATATATATATATTATCATTACAGCCCTTCACAAGTCCACTGCTGAACATAGGCCTCCCCAAGTAATGATACAAAGCACGGTCCTGAGCCACCTGCATCTATCGACTTCCTGCATATCTTACCAGGTCGTCACTCCATCTAGTGGGGGGTCGCCCTCCACTATGCCTACCGGTACGAGGCTGCCACTCGAGAACCTTTCTTCCCCATCGGTTATCGGTTCTTCGAGCTATATGGCCGGTCCATTGCCACTTCATCTTACTAATCCGTTGGGCTATGTCGGTCATTCTGGTTTTACTGCGGATATCCTCATATCTGAGTCTATCACGCAGAAAAACTCCGAGCATAGCCTTCTCCATAGCTTGCTGAGCGACCTTGAGCGTCAGTCATACAGTGATCTGCTAAATCAGACTGGATACAAGATCATAAATAAAATCACAAAAAAATATTACACCAGACAAGGACATACAAAAAAGTCTATCCTAGATCATGTAAGCACCAACTTAAAGGAAGAAAACTTTCATATGGTATATGTCAACTCGTCTTTTTCTGATCATAGACAGCTTTACGTGGAAATCAAGAAAACAAAACCGCCCCCAAGAAAATATTATCAATACGAAGCAATAAATTATAAAGAACTTCATAAATCAATGGAGAAAGCAGGAATACAAGAATCCAACGATGACTTCACAAGACTGGAAAAACTAATAAAAAAAATGTATGGAAGAAAGCAAAGTAATAAAGACCAAAATTATGAATGAACCACAAAAAGAATGGATAAACAAAAGTATCATAACAGAGATCAATGAAAGAAACGTGATGTGGACAGAACAACAGAACAACCCAGAAAGAGAAGAACTGAGAGAAAAGTTTATCACCAAAAGACATAAAATAATCAAGTTGATACGGGAAACAAAGAAGTCATATTATAAGAAGGAATTCGACAAATACAGTGGAAAGCCCAAAAAGCTATGGAATTTACTCAATACTCTTACAAATAATAAATTTAAACAAAGATGCGCTCCTCCCAAACTTATTGTTAATTCAATAGAAGTTACGGATCCTCATGAGATATGCAATATATTTAATAACTTTTTCGCTACTATAGGGCCATATTTAGCTGACGAAATACCTATTCAGTTCCATGTAAATTATACTCACGCACTACCAAAACCACTTCTTCAAAATTTGCAAATGAATAGTTTAGAGCCATGCACTGAAGAAGAAATCCTTAATATTATTAATAAACTTGATTCAAACAGTAGTGTCGGTCTAGATGGTGTTAGTACGAAGGTTTTTTAATATTAGTATAAAGGTTTTTACGGGATGTTATAAATAGGTTAGCCAGTAGGAGAACATTACTAATATTTTACATAGTCTCATTATGTGATAAGATATATATTAACAGCCTGTGGTTTATTGGTGTAGGTGTTGCGGTTTTTTGGTGCATTGTCGATTTGGACAAATGTTTTTATATACATTTGAATGATAAATAAATTAGATAAAATAGTAAATGAGTTGGACTCCTATTCGGTTTCTGAATCTGCTCTTTGCGATGTTGAGGACTATTTCCATTTAGATCCAAGCCCTAGAACGTCCCTTAAAATTTTAAGTCAAAATATCAGGGGTAAATCACACAATTTCTCTGAGTTTCTTTCATTAATTGTGAGAACGAAAGTGCACTGGGATGTTATTGTCTTAACCGAGTGTTGGCTGCAAAGTGTTCGCACACTCCCTGTTATTAACGGTTATAAGACATTTAGTACAGAAAACAACTACACACAAAATGATGGCGTTGTCGTATATATAAACAGTGATCTTAATGCATCGTTTGAAGAAATTTGCTTCCGAAACGCAAATTGTCTTCTTTTAAAGATAAATAAAGATATTGTTATTTTAGCTTTATATCGTTCTCCGGCGGTTAGAGATTGTACTGAATTCATAAATTCACTAGATGCTTTGCTTGTAAAAACAGCGAATGTTAATAATGTTGTTCTTGTAGGAGATATTAACATCAATATTATTGACTCTTAACAAGACCTACATAAGCTTAACTACTTAAATGTGACTGCTTTAACTTGTTACCTGCTCATACTTTTCCTACCCGTAAAGATAGCTGCCTAGATCATGTTATGCTAAAAACCAAACTCCCAGCTAAAACTCTTGTTGTAAATTCTGCGTTAACTGATCATGAGACTGTAGCATTTTTTCTCGATAAGAAGGTCCAAAAACAACACAAAATGACGACAATATTTCGTACAAATTATAGTGGAATTACAACTGATCTTGCTAAAATGAATTTTGATTTAGTTTACTCTACACAAAATCCGAATATTGCCGCTAATTGTCTTGTCCAGTTCTTACAAAAAGTCTTAGACGCCAATACTAAGAAGATTGTTTTATCTAGTCGTAAAAAGATTATAAAGCCGTGGATTACTCCAGGACTCTTACGTTGTATGAAGCATAGGGATAATTTACATAAAAAAAATAAAAAAGAGCCGGAAAATGAAGTTATCTTTTACGAGATATAGAAATTATTGCAACAAACTTCTAAAAAAAAGTCAAGAATGAATATGAAAGAAATCAAATTAGAAATGCAGGTGCAAATAATAGAAGGCTTTGGGAGGTAATAAACAGCATAACCAACAGAAATGCCGCAAAAACATCTTCCACTCAACTATTATCAACATGTACCACGCCGAAAGAATCAGTTAATAATGTCAACACGTATTTCGCTAATATTGGTAGACAACTGGCCGAAAAAATTCTTGAGAACTCTGAATTGAATCTTTCTCCTACTATTGATAGCTTAGCCCATTCCATGGTTCCTTTGCCTACTGATGAAGCTGAAATTACATCTGAAATAAATAATCTTAGAAGTGACTGTGCCGTTGGCTGGGATAAAATATCCGGTGGCTTCATAAAACAAAACAAAAAATTTATTGTACCTCCACTTACCTACGTATGTAACCTGGCCCTCACTTATGGCATATTCCCAACAGCTTTTAAAAAATCCCTCATTCATCCTGTTTACAAAAATGGAGACCGAGACTGTGTAAGTAACTATAGACCAATATCTATATTACCGTCACTATCTAAAATACTAGAACGTGTGATGAATAATAGGTTGAAAAATTTTCTTGATAAAAATTCCGTACTTTCGCCAAATCAATTTGGTTTTCGTTCCGGTAAATCTACAGCTGATGCGGTTCATGAACTAATTGAATTTATTGTACTTAGCCTCGAGAAAAAAAAGAAAACAATAGGAATATTTTTAGATTTGGCTAAAGCTTTTGACACGGTCTCTGTTCCCATATTGTTGCATAAAATGGAGAAGCTTGGTATAAGGGGTGTACCGTTGCAGCTTTTCAGAGATTATCTTACAGATAGAACACAGTTGGTAAAAATTGATAAACATGTTAGTGATGAGCTTCCCATCTGCTATGGTGTTCCCCAAGGAAGTATTCTTGGCCCTACTTTGTTTTTTCTTTACATTAATGACCTCTGCAAACTGAAACTAATGAACGGAAAAATAGTTACGTTTGCTGATGACACAGCACTGCTATTTACTGGTGATTCATGGCCAGATGTATTTAACTTCGCTCAGATTGGCTTAAACAGAGTGTCCAAATGGCTACGCGATAATGTGTTAACCCTCAACGTGGATAAAACAAAGTACTTGTCCTTCTCCAAACATAATAATAAATATGCAACCTGCACGGACCATGTTATTACTGCTCATTCTTGCAATTTTCCTTATTGTCTGACATGTTCATGCACACCTTTGCAAAAAGTGAATTCAATTAAATACCTTGGCATTTTGTTGGATGATAAGCTAACATTTCATGAGCATATTTATTCACTTTCAAATAGGATACGGAAATTAACATATATTTTTAAAAAACTCCGTTGCGTAGCAGATTCTAATACTATTAAATCTGTCTATTTTGCTCTATGCCAATCTTTAATAATATATTGTATTACGTGCTGAGGTGGGGCTACTAAATCAGCTCTTCTACCCCTCGAAAGATCACAAAGGTTAATCTTAAAAGTAAGTAACTCTCTTCCATTTAAATTTCCAACCAGTCAACTTTATAAAATTTCCAAAGTTCTAACAGTCCGGCAACTGTTTATTATATACACAGTACTAAAAAAACATGCACAATTAAAATATGACCAAAAAAATACACAGCACACGAGACGCAAAGACCGAGTGTGTACTTCTCATTATGACCATTGTACCTACTTTTCCAGAAGATTTTATTGCTATCTTGGCGGATACCTGTATAATAAAGTTAACAAGGAACTTAATATTCACTTCCTACCTAAAATAAAAGCTGAAAAATGTATCCATGAATGGTTACTGAAGACGGACTATAAATATACGGAAGATCTTTTTTACATCACATGTGTAAATGTTGTAATTTTTGCATTCACTCAGCACACGCACACGCACACGCACACGCACACGCACGCGCACACACACACACACACACACACACACACACACACACACACACACACACACACACGGTAGCATTATTGTTAAATTATGTATATACGCGCAAATGGATTATAACGTATCATTATTGTTAAAATATGTATTCCAAGATAACATACTTTTGTATTTGTTTAACTGGGAGGGAGACCTGATGACCTGAAATACAGGTTCGTCGCCTAGTTTAGGCATCAGTCTCTGACATTAATTTGTGCCTTTTTTTGTTAAAATTCGATATTGTAAATTTAATGTAGAGAGAAAAATAAATTATTATTATTATTATTATCAAGTGTGTGAAGGACTTAATAATAAATTCATTAACGAAAAACTTTAACAAACTTTTACAAAACGGATCATTTCCAGACTCTTAAAAGACTCCAGAGACTTAAAATAGCCAAAGTAACACCTATTTACAAATCGGGACCAAACACAGAACCCGGCAACTATTGACCAATTTCCGTACTGCCAGTATTATCAAAAATTCTCGAAAAAGTCTTACATACACGGCTACATAACTACTTAGGTTCTATAGATTTCTTTTTTGATAGACAGTACGGATTTCGTTCTAAAAGTAATACACTCACAGCTACAATTGATCTGGTAACTAAAATCAAACAAAATATTGATAAGAAAAACATCGTACTAGGAGTATTCATCGATTTAAAAAAGGCGTTTGACACCGTAAGTCATAAATTGCTCTTAAAAAAAAACTGGAAGTCATTGGTATTACTGGCATAGCCTTAAAATGTTTGAGTCTTACCTCACGAATAGATCCCAGGTCGTTAAAATAGACAGTAGTTCTCAAAGTCCCCCACAACCCATAACCTATGGAGTTCCACAAGGTTCAATATTGGGTCCTCTGCTCTTTTTAGTCTATATTAACAATATGCATGAGTTGGGCTTGAATGGCAATATCACACTTTACGCCGATGACACTTGTCTCTTTTACTTTGGCTCTTCGATTCATGATCTTGTCTCTCAAGCCCAGCAGGACCTTGACATTCTTCGCGATTGGTTACAATACAATTTACTATCAACATTTCCAAAACTAGCTACATAGTATTTAAAGCAAAAAATAAACCTATACCTAATTTCTCACCTCTTAAAATAAACAATACACCATTGCAAGAAGAAACTAATGAAAAATGTCTTGGCCTTTATTTGGATATCTATTTAACATGGAAAATTCACATTAAATATTTAATAACCAAAATAATGTCACTTCACGCCTTACTTCGGATTAATTTTCGATACATACCACAGAAACTACGTTTCACGATATATAATTCCCTAGTTAAACCACACCTGTTATATCTCATCGAGGTCTGGGGAAGCGCTGCCAGTACTAGATTAAACAAATTACAAATCCTACAAAATAAAATCATAAAAATGCTATTCAACTACAATTTCCGAACGTCAACTTCAAAAAATTTTCCGAGATACGAATCTGATGAATATCAAACAATTATACATCTACAGCACATGTATCTTTATTCGCAAATCCATGAACAAGAAGGTCCGCACCGATCTGCAATTCACCAAGCGAAAAAAAGTTGGGCGCATCTGCACTCGACGTGCAAGATTTATTGTTGTGCCCAAAACTCGAACAAAGTACGGCCAGACCACAATTACATGCGAAGGTTCGCGCCTTTCTAATAAGATACCCTCGGAAATAAAAAATGTAGACTCATTAAATGTATTCAAAAAGCGACTAACGAATCATATAATCACAAACATATCTATCTGAGTGTGTTGGACTGGTTTGTTCCTGGTCTTAGTATTGTGGTGCTAAGGTGATACTGTATACTAGAATTTAACTTTTCTTTTATTTGTATAGATTTTTTCCCGTCAATAGCTGTTTTTGATGTTATTTATTTTTCAACAACATAGGTATGACAATGAATTTTGTTATTTAGATTTACTTTTATTTATGTTCTCAAGTAAGTGGCGTATAAAATGTCTTTATGAGAATAAATGTCTTTAAACATATAAAGTGATACGAACAGATCATTATCTGATTCTCATATTCATCGGGAAGCAGTTTGGGACACTGAAACCCCCAACTATGTAACCCAACGTAATAAGAGATGCAGGGGTGACTTAGAAGAGGAAACTTTGGAAGAGTTTAAGCAAGATATGATGGCAGCCCTTCAAACTATGATGCAAAATGAATTTAAGAAAATTAATCCAATCCTTCAAGACATCAAAAAGACAAACGAAAACATAGAAAACTCTATATCATATTTAGCCGCACAAAATGAGGAATTCAAAAAAAGAATAGAACAATTGGAGTGCGAAAACAAAAAGGACAAAGAGTACATAACCTTACTAGAGGATCAACTGGAGGACGTTAGAAGAGAAAACTAAAAAGGAAACTTTGAAATAAAGCATGTGCCACAAATTGAACCCAAAGAAAACGAAGACGATCTAATAAAAATTGTTTTATCCTTATCAAAAACGATAGACTGCCCTATAACCGAAAATATCACTGACATTTATAGAATACGAGCAAAGAGAGTAACCACCAATAGTACCCCAATTATTGTGGAAACAAGTTCGGCTATTCTAAAGTCTTCGATTTTACAAAAATGCAAGGCTTATAATATTAAAAATAAAGAAAAGCTGCGAGCTAAACACCTGGGTTTTAGATCGAAGGAAGACACACCAATATATGTATCAGAACAACTGACGTCTAAGGGGGCTAGATTACATTTTCTTGCCCGCGGCCTCGCCAAAACGAAATTATATAAATTTTGTTGGACATCGTACGGACGTGTCTATGTACCGAAGACAACCGATTCCCCTGTTATTCCGATAAGGTATGAAGCTCAAGTACATAACCTCCTACAAAAAACGTGACTATGCAGTAACATTATAGTGCAGGTACTACCGTTATTATTATACACTGTGTTTACTATAAATATCGCTTTAATTTGTACCGATGATGTATTCCTGTTTTATTGCGCATATGTGCGTTAAACTACGTACTAAACATGTTAAGATGTACTTTAAAGGTAAGGTTTTGTAAATACACATACCTAATTTCATCATCATTTTTCTTTGTTCCACTCATACACATTTATTTACATAAACACACATTATCAACTTCCTCAAATCTACACAAAATAACCATATGATAATTTATAAAATGCTGCTCACTGGTACTTTATATAATGTTAATAATGTGTTCTATAAAAACCGTCACAATTGTCAAATGGCTTATTCATTTTATAATAGAATTTATGTGCAACGTCAGGAAGTATTTAATCCAATCTTTATATGGATAGCTTGTTATAAACCGTAATAGAGATTGATAAAACGGAAATTGTAACCTCTAGCATGTGTGATATTATTAATTTTTCATCCTCAGTAGTTAAAATATTTAACACAGATCTCACAATTATTTCACAAAACATAAGGGGTATTTATTGTAATTTTGATGATCTTTGCCTTACATTGTCACATTTCAAGTTTTCGGTAAATGTGATAGTATTGACTGAGTGTCAAATTGACCCAAAAAAAGCCATACCACAGTTAAAAAATTATACATCATTTACAACAACAAATCATTTGAGTCGATGTGACGGAGTTGTAATCTACGTAAGAACGGATTATAAAGTTAAGGTTACCGAGATCCTGCTTTCGAATGCTTCGTGTCTCCAGATTACCATAAATGACCTCACTATCCTAGGGATTTATCACTCACCATCAACCTCCGATGCAGAAAAATTCGTATATTCACTAGATAATCACTTGAATAACCTAAAGACATTTAAAACTATAATTATTACGGGAGACATAAACATAAATATAATAAATGACGACAATTTACAGACAACCGAACGTAAAAATAAAATAAATTACTTAAACATACTAGCTTTACACGGCATGTTGCCATGACATACCCTGCCAACTAGAAACAAAAACTGTTTGGATCATTCTATTTTAAAACTAAATAAATCCAAAAATGCTGCTTCTATATACGTTCTGAATGCTACTATTACTGACCATGACATGATTTTTCTAAAACTATCCAATATAAAAGATGAAACTAATTCAACTAAAATAAGGACCTCTATTAACCTTCTACAAGCAATCGAATCATTTAAGGATTTGGATCTTCATGACATGCTGCTACATACTAATCCCACTTATCTTACTGATTTGTTAATTTATAAATTAAGACAATGTATTTTAACAAACACAATAACCATGACGATTCCATGCAAAAATCGTATTTTAAAACCATGGATTACAATAGGTATTCTTCATTGTATAAGAAATAGAAACGATATGCAGAAAAAACTGAAACGTGACCCAAAAAAACTTAATCCTAAAAATAACATATAGACGCTATCGTAATCACTGTAATGCTTTGATTAAAAACTTAAAACGGAATTACGAAAGAGACAAACTAATTAAAAATAAAAAATAAATCCCAGGTTACTTTGGAAATCTATAAATGACATCACGCATCGTAAAGTAAATAAATCAAATAATATACTTCTTAACTGTAAATCAACGCCTAAAGAATCTGTAAATTACATAAATGCCTATTTTGCAAATATTGGCAAATCTCTGGCTGATAATATTTTGAAGCGTCAAACAAATTGGGGTACACTGTCTAATATTTATAGTGATTTAAACCCATCTTCTTCCTTTGTCTTATTAGAAACTGACCCGGATGAGGTTTATGAGATTTTAATGGGTTTAAAATCGGACAATGCCGCGGGCTGGGATGGTATACAAACGAAATTTCTGAAACATGTTGGCAAAGAAATAGCCCCCGTCATTGCTCACTTAGCTAACCTCTGCATAAGACAGGGTATTTTTCCTACTGCGCTCAAACATGCTATCGTCACTTCGATACATAAGGGTGGAAATAGAGACGAAGCCAGTAACTACAGACCCATATCAGTTCTTCCGGTTATTTCAAAAATATTAGAAAAAATTATAAATAGCAGATTAATTAGCTTCCTAAACAAATATCAACTAATATCTAACTCACAATTTGGCTTTAGGCGAGGGATTTCAACAGATGACGCTATAAGCGCATTAACGTCTCACATTACTGAAAATGTCGATAGAAATAAAAAGTGCATTATAGTTTTTTAGATCTTAAGAAGGCTTTCGATACCGTCTCTGTCCCCATCCTTATGCGCAGATTGGAATCAGTGGGTATCAGGGGTACTCCCCTAGCTTTGCTGTGTGATTATTTGAGTGATCGTAAATAGAGTGTTAGGGTTGGTGACTGTATTAACGAGCTAGCAGACACAACATATGGTGTCCCCCAGGGAAGTGTGTTGGGACCAAATCTCTTTTTAATTTATATCAACAACCTTTGTAACTTGGATATTCGTAATGATAAATTATTTTCATATGCTGACGAAACCGCTGTAGTTTTCTCTGGTTCAACATGGGACGAAGTACATGGCTTTGCTCAAGAAGGTCTGGCGCGAATAGCTCAATGGTCAGATAAAAATTTATTGACTTTAAACGCCTCTAAGATCAATTATATATGTTTCACAAATTATAACAGTACTCAGCCAAATACAGACTTTCAAATAAAAATTCACTCATGTAACAATTTCTCCAACCAAAATTGCTCATGTAATAGCATAGATAAAATATCTAAAACCAAATATCTCGGAGTAATGGTTGACCAGCGCCTTGCTTGGAGTGCCCACATTGACCTACTGATTGGCAGAATTCGCAAACTACTTGGATTTTTAAAACTTTGAGACACGTTGCCGATGCAGATTTATTAAAACAAATATATATATATCACTAGCACAATCTACGACGAGTGTCAATGCACTGCTGAACATAGGCCTCCCCCAAGTAATGCCACAAAGCACGGTCCTGAGCCACCTGCATCCATCGACTTCCTGCATGTCTTACCAAATCGTTACTCCATCTAGTGGGGGATCAGCCTACACTACGTCTACCGGTACGAGGCTGTCACTCGAGAACCTTTTTCCCCAACGGTTGTCGGTTCTTCGAGCTATATGGCCGGCCCATTGCCAATTCAGCTTACTAATCCATTGGGCTATGTCGGTCACTCTGGTTCTAGTGCGGATATCCTCATTTCTAAGTTGATCACGCAGAGAAACCCCGAGCATAGTCCTCTCCATAGCTCGCTGAGCGGCTTTGAGTGTCCTCATACGGCCAGCAGTGAAGGACCACGTCTCAGATCCATATGTCATCACTGGCAACACGCACTGGTTGTACAATTTCGTTTTCAGGTTTTGAGGTATACCTGACGAGAAGATGTAACGTAATTTCCCGAACGCTGCCCAGCCGAGTTGAATAAGTCGATTGACCTTTCGGTCGAAGTTGGACTTACCTAGTCGGACTATTTGTCCCAAGTAAATGTACTCGTCAACAACTTCGAGCTTAGTGCTCCCAACAACTACCGGCATAGGTGTGACATGGACATTAAACATGATCTTTGTTTTGCCATGTTTATCATAAGATCTATCCGTTGGGAGGCACTATTGAGGTCATAGAGCATAGTGCTTAGATCCTCCAGCGATTCTGCCATAAGGACTATATTGTCGGCAAATCGAAGGTGAGTGTACTCGCCATTGATGTTAATACCGTATCCTTTCCAGTCCAGTAGCTTGAAAACGTCTTCCAATGCAGCGGTGAAGAGTTTCTTGGAAATAACATCACCCTGTCTTACACCTCTCTGCAGTTGGATAGGTTTTTACTCTGGTTCTGTACTCGGATAGCCATCGTAGCCCTACTGTACAAACACTTCAGCACTTCGATATACCGACAGTCAACTTGCAGACACTGTAGCACCGCCCAAATTTCGACGGAATCAAAGGCTTTCTCATAGTCCACATACGCCAGGCAAAGTGGCAGATTGTACTCTTCAGACTTCTGTACAATTTGCCGAAGGGTATGTATGTGGTCTATGGTGCTAAAGCCTTTTCGAAAACCGGCTTGATCGGGAGGCTGGAAGTCGTCGAGTCTGCGTGCGAGACGATTCGTAATGACTCTCGAAAACAGCACCTAGACGCGGCTCAGAAGGGATATAGGTCTGTAGCTTTTCAAGAGAGCATTGTCACCTTTCTTGAAGAACAAGACCACCGAACTTCTGTTCCACGTCTCGGGAGTAGTGCCACCATGGAGAACGGAATTAAAGAGCTTCTGAAGGACTTTAAGTACCGGTGTTCCACCCGCTTTCAGAAGCTCCGCTGTAATTCCATCCTCGCCTGGGGCCCTGCCGTTTTTAAAGTGCTGGAGAGCCATTCTAATCTCGCTCAGACTGACGTCCGTGATGTCATCGGAATAGTGTCGGATAAGACTTGCTCTTGGATCGTTACTCACACTTGCGTGTGGCTCCAACGATGGTGTGTACAACCCATAGAACCTCTCAATCTCACTCAAAATCTCAGGTGTCCCAGAAACGATGCCGCCACACTCAGTCTTCAGCTTTGACAGTTGGCTCCTTCCAGCAGACAGATCTCTGGCAAAGACTTTGGAGCCCTGGTTCCGCTCAATCGCTTCTTTAATACGAGCAGTATTAAAGTTGCGTAAGTCCTGCCGCATGCATTTGGAAATCTGTCTGTTCAGTTGCCTGTATGCTGTCAAATCTGCTGACGCCTGCAGCTTCATCTCCCGTCTAACATCCATGAGATTAAGAGTGTGATCGGAGAGTTTTTGTGTTCTTCTGCGGCGGGTCTTGTAGAACTTAGCTCCGACCGCATGGACAGTTTCCACGAGCTTGTCATTCATATCGTCCACTGTATTGCAGTCATCTAGGCACTGAAATCGGTTTTGTAACTCGAGCTGAAAAGTTGTCTGGTTGTCATAATGAAGTCAATCTCATTTTTTTATATACATACAACATACACAGTCATTACAGGATGAGCACCCTAATTCGACAGTGTAGCCAACGATATAATATCATATGCCACTCTACTGAGCTCACTCAGCGAACATTAAAACAAATCAGTTTGTTCCTATATGGTGTTGATCACACGCAGCGCGTGCGCGAGCGGCGCCTGCTGCATCAGTGCGGTGCGCACGCGCGGCCCCGCCAGCAATGGCGGCCGCCGCCGACGTCCCGCGCACCCATCCGGCGCATTGAATCGCACCATCTCCAGTACTCTCGGGTTGTGCGTTCTACCCCTCATCACCTTCAACACGTACATTGCGAGAGCTACTTCTCTTCTGACTTCGCTTGACTTAGCTTGTAGTATCCTGCCATACCGAGCAAAAATAGAGTAGAGGATACAACAAGGGATAGCCCGGGTATGTTCCAAATAGTTTCAAGTACATGAATCTAATAAATTTATTTTGGATCCGCTCTAACATAAATTTGTATTTGACTTCATGAGGAGCCCAAATGACGGCGTTACACTCTAAGTGGCTCCTTACGAGTGCATCATATAGCGCTCTGAGAGCCCAGACGTTAGTGAATTATTTGCAAGACGCATTATGAATCCGAGGTTACGGTATTCCTTTATACAAACATTACTTACAAGTAATCCGAAATTTAAGCCTACAATGAAACGTACACCTAGATCTTTAACCTCCTTAACTCTATGAAGCAGTTTCCCATCCACCACATATTGGTGATGGATTGGAGCGCGTGAGCGGCTAAAGGACAGTACTGAGCATTTAGAGACATTAAAGAAAAGTTTATTATCAATGCTCCATCTTAAAACTTTATCAATATCATGCTGTAAAAAACAACATCAGATTTATCTCTAATTTCTAAAACTAATTTTAGATCATCGGCAAAATATAAATTGGGAAATCATTTATCATTAAAATGAACAGCAAAGGTCGTAGATTGCTGTCCTGACTAACACCAGATCTAGTAGGGTACGGTCGAGAAAAGTGCCCATTGTAATCGACAAACTGATGCCGGTCTCGCAGATAACTGGCGAAAAATGATAGCGTGCGAGGTGTGCAACCCACACAAGCCAACTTACAAAGTAACACATCGTTATCAACCATATCTAAAGCCTTTCTGAAATCAAAGTAGGCTACATCCACCTGCAGGCCAGCATTAACCGCGGGTACTAGATGCGTCATCAGCTCCAGTAAGTTCCCAGTTGTCCCTCGCCCAGGGCGGAAGCCGTGCTGCGCGTCGGACAACTGTGCACTAATCTGTGCGTACAGACTTTTGTCGAACCGTCGGGGCTCGACCAGGTCCACTTCCTGTGGGGCCGCTTCTGAAAGAAATAGTTCACCATAAAGAGTCCCTCTTTCTCCATAAAGTTACCCTACTCCAAATTTCCCTAACTTCAGCTCACCGCTTTTTCTTGTGCCTAGTTTTCCGTTAAAGTCTCCCATCAACACTGTATAGTGGGTTTTGGAGGAATGCATGGCTTTAGAGATATTCTCATACATTTCCTCCACCTCCTCATCGGGATGTGCCGAGGTTGGTGCGTAAACCTGTATGACCTTCAGCGAAATCCGTTTGGTGATTATGAGTATCAGGTACGCAACCCTCGTCGACATACTCTCAATCTTTACAACGTTGTTGACAAGATACTTGTGAACGATAAATCCGACACCTCCTTGGGACAGATGGTCGCCCTCCCGGTGACAGAACAAGTTGCCGGACTTGAGGATTACCATGTCATCCCCCTCTCATCGGACCTCGGATATTCCTATAATATGCCAGCGCAACTTGTCTACCTCTTCTTCCAGCTCCAATATCTTCTCGTCGGTCCTCAGGGTGCGTGCGTTATATGTTGCCAGGTTGAGTCGTTGTAGGTGGCAACCGAACCTCCACCGGAGATTCTTAGCACGAGGGTGCTACCATAATCGATGCCCCGCCGTTACCATGGTCGCCACCGTAGCCAGGAATAGCGGGGCCGCCGTGGACTGGGGGCCGTTTGTTCGTGTCGTTGCTCATGGGGGGGAAGTTTGCCATAGTTGCCACGCTTAGCGAGCGGGTTGGCAACCCCATTTTTTATAGTGTAATTGTTGTTATCAGGAAGATGCTGCTGTCCATCTCCTGATTGTTTCCCTCTGTCGCCTCTTACGACACCCAAGACATGGGGTAGTGGATATTCCCAACCGCCACTACACGGTTCTATCACGATCAGGTTACGGCAGTGCAATTGATCCGCTCTGGGCTATTTAATGTTAATCAAGTTTGTATAGTTAAAACAGCTGATTTCTTTGTTTATTTGCACCGATAAGTGCTAAGTGAGATGAACATTCGTTCTGATATAGGAACTCCTGAGATACCATCAATTAATCACATCATCAACATTTCGTTACCCGATCGCTTCTTACCGAATAATACGAATGATGATTAAGCCTATAATCTATAGCTGCAGATAATCAATGAACATTGATTGTCTGCAATTCTGGCATACTACCAATAAAGGAGGGACAAGCTCTCATTAGTAACGATAAGTGGTCTTTAATTAAGATATTAGACTGAAGCTTAATACGCGGGGATCTAGAATTTAATATGAATCGATACGGTAACCTAAATACACATTATTTTCGTAAAAAGATAATTAACTAGTTTAAAAATTCAAGCAGATTATATTCAAAATATAACAATTGAAAAATTAAAGCAACTTTAAAAAGGCTAATCGCGGTTTTCTAAATCCTCTCCGGTCTCTCATTAAAATTGTAACAAGTAACTTGGATAGTGAGAAAACCTTATGGTAGAATGCTTAAATAAATGATGAAAAATTAAAACAAGGTCGGTTAAATAGAAAAATGACAGTGATCGCCGAAATGATGATAACCTTTATTAATATTACAAATAGTACAAAATTCAATTTAATACAGTTACAAAATAAAATTTCAAACTCTTTGGGAAATGAGAAAACAAATTAATATTACAAGCAATTATCAAACGGAACTTAAAATACTGTTACGAGCTTGGGGTTCATGACAATAAAACTGCCGATTGAATTACCAAAATTGACACTTTAATTACCGAACACCGATTACAACTAAAAATATACTAATCATAAAAAACAATTCACAGTTGTATCGCTTCGAAGTATTCGCTTGAAATGCCAATTCAATACTGACTGGTTTGCGGTCTTTACTGGCCTCATATAATCCTTTTCCATTGAAACATCCAGAATGTTCGAGCACATACCAGTCCCGACCGCCTAGGTGTAGAAACTTCTCTTGAAAATGCTCTCCTAATTATGCTACTCGATACTAGATGACGCAAGTGGCATTAATTATAGCACGCGACACTGCCCCCTCCTTTTGAATGCAGGTGCTGAAACCAACATAAAAGCTAGTACTATGAATTTCTATTCATACAGACTCTGTGAAGGTGAAGTAAATCATATTTTGATATGATTTACTTCACCTTCACGGAAAGTGAAAATCAATCTTTCTGTGTTAAATTCGTAGTTTTCCAGATGTGTTAAGTTTACGCATTAAGGTTTGTAATCAGTTAGGATATCCTGTATTATTCTACCGTAAAGGAATAGAATCGGCAGATGGCGATAACGAGATCCTTGAAAGGCTTAGTGCCAAGAAGTGAACTCTTCCAGCTTATAAAGTTTTGACTTTTTCATCAGTTTTCAGTTGACATGTATGTCAAAATTGAGACTGAACGATTATCAGTTGATAGACATGACAACATTGCCAGAGTTTTTATATTAAAATTAAAATCTCTCATGAATTTCACCATAAAGCATCGCATGTATAGCCAAATTCATTGTTGGATGTACTCTGTAGAACGGCAAAAGCGTGGTCTGCCACATGCACACATTTTAGTCTGGTAAGTGGACAAAATAAGGCCAGATGAGAATGATTCCATAATTTCAGCTGAAATTCCTGATGAAACAGTTGACCCAAAACTGCATGCAGTAGTTACCAAGCACATGATACATGGACCTTGTGCAGTGTCAACTACAATTCATCCTGTATGGTCGATGGCAAGTGTTCCAAGCGATACCCATGAGACTTGATTGCTGAAACCATAACGGGAAATGATGATACCCATTGTATCGTCGGTGATCAGTTGCGGACAATGGGCGATCGGTAGTTGTGAACGTAAGAGGACAATATGTTGATGTAGACAATCGTTGGATTGTGCCATACTCGCCAATATTGTCCAAAGCTATTGAGACTCACATCAATGTGGAGTATTGTTACTCTGTGAAGTCGAAAGTACATATGTAAATATGTTAACAAAAGTAGCGATATGGCCGTCTTCGTTGTAACCGATACAAATGATGAAGTATCACAATACTAAATGGGTCGCTATGTAAGTAGCAACGAAGCAATTTGGCGTATTTTTTCGTTTGCGATCCATGAAAGACACCCTACAGTAGTCTATTTGGCGAGTTTATTTTAATGAATCGAACGCGGCAGACAGATCAGTACGTCCACTGTCGACAACATTAACAAGCTTCTTCACAGTCTCTCAAACTGATGATTTTGCTCGCAATTTGCTGTATGCTGACTTGCCACGCTATTACACATGGAATGCATCATCGAAATCGTTTCAGCGTCGAAAACAAGGAACACAGTTGAAGTACATCCAAATGTATTTGCTTCCGACACTCTAGGTCATATCTACACAATACATCCAAATAACGATGAATGTTATTTTTGCGGTTGTTGTTGGTGAATGTTTGTAGTCCGACATCGTTTAAACAACTGAGAACAGTTAATGGACAGCTGCTACTTACCGTGAGGCATGTTATGCATTTTTCGATCATGCTTGTCTCATCCACCTACAAGTTGCCTTCATCATTCAAAGGTGAGAAATTTACAGAGAGATATGATTATGTTGTTATATAAAGAGGTAAGACAGTCTGCAGTTCCGTAATAAAAGGAGTCGACTTGGGACAATGCTACTTAGGTGTGAGTCAAATCAAGACGCAAAGAGCGTCATTAAGGATATCGACCCGCTAAACAACCACTGCAGAGACGCAATGCTGCAAAACGCAACAAGCATCAACACGGCTCTCGTTGGGCTTACACCATCTCAAGGTCCCCCATACAATTCCAGCAGACATCACCACCCGCATACCTCACCCTTACCTTAACCTTAATAACAAAGTTCTTAATCTAATGTAAGTGTACCTAAGTATATATATTTATATTATTTTATTTATATTAATTATTATGAGTTTTTAATTAACCTTAATACCTAAGTTCTTAAACTAATGTTTTTAGTCGTTATTTTTAATCGTTATTACGAAGACGCGCTGCCCGTCTCCTGATTTGTTTTTCTTGGTGGCCTCGACACCCACGGGATGATATTGGGTAGTGAATATTCTTACACAGCCACTACTCGGTACACTCACAATTAGGTATTACACTTACAGTTCGTCGTTGAGAAACTTATTAATACTGACCTAAATGCGTCTCATAGTGTACCTCACATGTATATTATGTTTTTTGTCAGACATGTAGGTTAACTCACCTTATTTTCGTTTACAGCAAAAGTCAAGCAAGTGTTAAATAAAAACTCAAAATTTGGAAATAACCCTTGTTCTACAGAATAAGGGTGACGAGCGAGCACACAGCCACCTGATCATTAGTTGATGCTGTGGCTCATAGAAATCTACATCTATCCTTGTTTAAGAATCAAAATGCTGATACACAATGGTTGTCATACCTGGGGACTAAGGTGGATTGCCTCGTATATAGAAAAAAAGGACCAGTGGGGACCAATGAAAGACAGTTTATTAACAAAACCACACGACTGAAGTAAAACTTCTTTAGCTCCATCTTTATATATATATATATTTATATGTATATGCATAATAATATACGTATACGCTCTATTAATTTATCTGAAAAGAAAAAGCAAGGAAATCTGAAAAAAAAACGTATGATATATACATGTACATACATATATTACTTTTTACAAATATTATTATTATTTATTATTCACCCGAAAATTAACAAAACATGAACTTCAAAATGAATTTGCAATTTCATTCACATTAAACAAAATACTCGTATTAATTCATAAAATTGTTCAAAAAGAAATAAAATTACGAAAAATAACTGGCTATGAGAGAAAGAGAGAAAGAAAATGTGCGCGGGCACTGCTCTCTCTTGTTTATATCCCCCACTCAAGTGCCATTCGTCTCGATCATATTTTCGTAACGCTTTCGTCAGGCGCTCGCCAGCTTACTCCCTAGATCAATCGTGCGTAAAGAAGTTTTACTTCAAAAATCTATTCAATACTATAAATTAAGAGCATTTGTTAATGATATTAAAGCGGATAAGTGAAGAAGTTGTTCTCTTTCGAGCAGCTGTCGCCTTTTTACCAGGAACACAAACATCATTGAGTTTTAGTTAGTACGAGTTCGACATAACTCGTATATGCCTTCGCTAGACAGGAATACATAGGCATTTCCTTTTGAAAAGAACAGATGTTCGTTAATTTATCTGTGTTTCGTTTCATACTAAGTTTATTGCGTTTGATCACAAACACAAACATTAAATTTAAAATTTCTGAACTTTATGTATAATTAAATATCTTAGTCTAGCTAATATGAGTGAATATCTTGTTATCAACTTGATATCACTAACAAGTGTTTATCCGTTTGTTTAACAATGAAATAAATCAGCGTCATAAAATTTTCATTGATGCATAAATTCTTAATCCATGAAACTAATCAAGTTATCACACTCGAAGTAACAATTTGCAAATCTCTAGGTACTTCTAGGTTCAATGTACTCTGATCATCGAATTAACACATATATCATGTCCTAAAAATATACAATTGGGATTGGATGGGATTCATAATAATAATTTAAAAAAAAAACCAAAACCAAAATTACTTTCCGCGCTACAGTACCAAGAACGCTGGCTATAATTTCTCATTGTTTATGTTTTGTTCTTAAGGACTACTTTATTGTTTACAATTTTGTTTTATATAAGTCACGTGCATGGAAGCGGAGAAGGGTGGCGATGCAAAACCAGATAGATTTCTTACACTGATACCTCCAAATTTTATAGTTTAATATCAATTTTAGTAGACTCCACTTTAGTGGAATAAGATTATAAAAGTAAATAACTATACAAAAAACTTGCTAAATATAACCAAGATCTGACGTCATCTGCTCTACCTTTCCAGTGTACCGTTGCGTCGAGTGAGTGGATCTATTAATTCAGTTAGAATAAAATAAAATAAAATGATCTAAATTTATTTTAAAATATATTTTAAAAATTAAATAAAACGACTTCCAGCCTCCCGAACAAGCCGGTTTCCGAAAAGGCTTCAGTATCATAGACCACATACATACCCTGCGGCAGATTGTACAGAACACCAAAGAGTACCACCTGCCACTTTGCCTGGCGTATGTGGACTATGAGAAAGCCTTTGATTCCGTCGAAATTTGGGCGGTGCTACAGTCCCTTCAGCGGTGCCAAGTTGACTGTCGGTATATCGAAGTGCTGAAGTGTTTGTATAGTTCCTACTATAAAACACTTCAGCCCATACCGAAGTCAACGATGGCTATACGAGTACAGAACCAGAGCTCGAAACCTATGCAACTGCAGCGAGGTGTCCTCCTCTTGACAGTGATAGGTCGACACGAAAGACGAGATTGGGTGACGTTATATCCCCGAAACTCTTCACCACTGCATTGGAAGACGTTTTCAAGCTACTGGACTGGAAAGGATACGGTATTAACATCAATGGCGAGTACATCACTCACCTTCGATTTGCCGACAATAAAGAATAGGTCTTAAGATGAGCATGGACAAAACAAAGATCATGTTTAATGTCCATGTCACACCTATGCCGGTAGTTGTTGGGAGCACTATGCTCGAAGTTGTTGACGAATACGTTTACCTGGGACAAATAGTCAGACTAGGTAAGTCTAACTTCGACCGAGAGGTCAATCGACGGATTCAACTCGGCTGGGCAGCATTCGGGAAATTACGACACATCATCTCGTCAGGTATACCTCAATCTCTGAAACTAAATTGTACAACCAGTGCGTGTTGCTAGTGATGGATGACTTACGGATCTGAGACATGGTCCTTCACTGCTGGCCGTATGAAGACGCCCAAGGTCGCTCAGCGAACTATGGAGAGGGCTATGCTCGGAGTTTTTCTGTGTGATATACTCAGAAATGCGAATATCTGCAGTAAAACCTGAGTGACCGACATAGCCCAACGGATTAGTAAGCTGAAGTGGCAATGGACCGGCCATATAGCTCGAAGAACCGATAACCGATGGGGAAGAAAGGTTCTCGAGTGGCAGCCTCGTACCGTTAGGCGTAGTGTAGGGCGACCCCCCACTAGATGGAGTGACGACCTGGTAAAACATGCAGGATGTCGATGGATGCAGGTGGCTCAGGACCGTGCTTTGTGGCATTACTTGGAGGAGGCCTATGTTCAGCAGTGGACTTGTGAAGGGCTGTAATGATGATGATGATGATGATGTTTTAGAAATTAAATAAATTAATTTTAAAATTCCATGACTAAAAAGTGCTCGATCTAGAGAACACAGCAGTAAATTGCTATTTTACGCTGGTATTCTAAGAGAGCGTGGTTCACCTACCTCGGTCAAGCCGTCCCATTCGTGTCATAATATAAAACCATACTATAATATGCAGCGTGGCTCTATCACTTATAAAACTAAAGTATTTAGACTATAACATTGCCAAAAGTGTTGATGAATTAAGTGAAATCAGGGATATAGTATTCCACTTCTTTCATCGGGGTTTTACTCTATGGAATGAATTAAAAGCATTCCTTAGTTCAACCTTTACAAGTACATCTGCAATAGCTTGAAATATTGTGTCAAAAGCTAGATGCCGAAACTTGAAACCTATTTTTGAAGGCACATAATTTTGCCTAATACGTGAAGTAATCAATTTTTGTGTACATTTTTCTTATGTTGTATTATAGTATTCTATGCACTTTTCCCTACAATTGAAGCAATAGTAAATATTGAATGATATATATATATATATATATATATATATATATATATATATATATATATATATATGACGGTTGAATAACTTTTTTACATATCCAAATTTTTTAAAAACAACCCAAAGTGCTTCGGGTGAATCTTTGTCGAATGCGTAGAAGGGCCGTTGATATTCGAAGCTTTTTTCCTGGAGTTGCCTTATAACAGAAATAGCGTCAATGGTTTCTCTGCCAGGTCGGAATCTACATCTAGCTACAACAACTAGCTCGCTAAAGCGGATATTAATTATGTGCGCGAGTATGTTACCGGCACTAGAGAGAAGCGATACGCCTTGGTAAGAGCTGTAATCGGATACATCTCCCTGAATTTGTACAGCTTACAAATAATTGCATTCCTCCAGTCCTGAGGCATTGTAAAGCCCGTTAACAATGTGCTTTCATACACCAGGTCATTTGGAGTTTTAAGATGCTTCACTGCCTTCACAAACTCTTGAAAAGTTGTAAACGTTGGCAGACTGGAAAATCTTCCAGCAAGTATAATGCAGGTTAATACTAAGCGCATTGGGATTTAAAACTTCACTGAAGTGTTCAGCCCATCGTTTTAATACAACTTTTTTATTTGTAAATCGATGCTGCCTGTCTTTTGAATAAATTGGAGCTGTTTTTCTAACTCGTGGACCGAAAGTCGCACAAGCGACTGGCAAATTTTTCGAAAGCTTACAAAAGCTTTCGAAAAATTTGCCAGTTTGATGTGGGTCTTATTACTCTGTCAGCTGCTTTTGTCTAAGACAAAGGCAAAAGGGAAAAGAAAGTTGTACGCTGCATAGAAAAAATAAACCTATAGTAGTAATGCATATAAGTCGTTTTCTTCATAAAATTTCATTTTTTATAGTTTATAATAACATTACAAAATTATAATGCAGCTAGTTTTAGTTTATTTTCTATAGAGTTGTAACGAAATTTTTACTAATCGATATGCATTTCATAAATTGGTCGACTATTACTCGTTAACTTGTTCCACTTAGCTGTGATAATTTTCTTTTTAATTTCATTATATATACTATTATCGTGTATAGTTTTCACATATCCAAACACAGCGGTTAGATGGTAGAGGGGAAGACAAGCACATGACTCTAATGAAAAATATCACTTTAAAGCTAAATATTTCTCAAACGGACCCCTTAATCGAAAAGAAGTTCGTCCATACCCCCAGTGTTTTTGAAAGATTGATCCAACGATACCTCTATTCCATATACCGATATGGATTAGAGGGATAAAAAAATCATCCTCCATTTGCCTCTATGGGAGTTACCCAAAATAAATACATTTTATTAAGATTTTATTTCACAGTTGTAGGCGTGATTAATATCTGTGCCAAATTACAGATTTGTGGTACCTAGGGTCTCTGAGTAAAACCGCGGATGGACTTACGGACAGACGGCAGGACATGGCGAAACTATAAGGGTTCCTTGTTGACTCGTTGTTAAACTAGGAATCCTAAAATGACCACAGTTCTTTGCAGTATTCTAACGTCTTTCTTCTACACGTCTTCTTATTGACGTGATATGTGCTATACAAACATAAAAGAATTACGTCCATGTTTTATTCGTCTTAAATATTTATAAATTTTTTAAGTTATAATCTTTGCTAGAATTGTCATCTAAATAATGAAATAAAATTTTCCCGCTGATTGTAATTGTATTGTTATAAACAAAATTGATAAAATTTACCAAGGAGTTGATCAATATCCATCCTGGTATCCGCATCTTCACCAAATCAATGAAAGATTAAGGAAACTGATTTGGATATTTCGACCTTTCTTAAGTCATCTGGTGCCTTGGCATATTTGAGTGACCATTGCCTATCAAATAATATTCTTAAAGAAATCTATATAGCGTTGATGCAATCTATTCTGTTCCTATTCAAACAAAAACTGTGTTTGCTCATAAGCGATATATCACTAGCCTACCCTCTTTTATAAGGCCGGCAATGCATCTGCAATTCTCCCGATGTTGCAGTTGTTCATGGGTGGCGGTAGTCACCATCAGATGAGCCTCATGCTCGTTTGTCTCCTATCATTTTAGAAAAAACCGTTCAGCTTACTTATTTTTGACACACACACACACACACGCACACACACACACACACACACACACACACACACACACACACACACACACACACACACACACACACACACACCCACACACACACACACACACACACACCCTCACTGTAGAAGGGTTTGCCAGGCGGTTTAATATTGAATAATATATAATGTATAATATACCTCTTTTTAAAATATCTTTTAATTTGTTTATGTTATATTGTCGTCGCATTAAATAAAATAGGGTTACTAAGGATGGACTTTCTGAATTCTTTTCCATTGGTTCTGTCTTTTAAAATGTAATATTTAAAAAGCCTGCGTAGGTCAGTGACTGACCCGCGGGTTATTAATACGTCATTACAGCACTATATGGTTATACCGATATCACTCGTAGACCATGTGATTACTCTTGCATTATATCATAAAACTACAAATCCATAAAATATTTACGTTGTATCTTCAGAGAAGTATAGTCATATATTGCTTTACGGGGCATTAGGCTTGGAACGATAAATTCTTTTATTATTATGTGTCGACTGTCAACTCATTTGAAGAGTAAAGCGCTCATTGATTCTAATGTCTACATTAAAATGAATTCAAGGACCGACGGCAATAAGTTGATGGCAAATACATTATCAAAGCTTTGCCAGTCATCTCATAGACATAAAACTAGCTAAGTTTTTTTTAACAATCGTGCACCCAAATCACTCGATTGTAAATTAATATGATAGGTACACTACCCCCCCTGAGTGTTTAAATAGAATGCGTCGTCACTAGTAAGAAGGGTCTCTGGTTCTAAAAATTCCGTATGAAATGAACAGCATTTAGCTGCTATTATATTATAGTATTCTGAGAGTGCGGTCCTTCTTTGGTCGAGTCAACAAATTAATGCTTCAGAATTGCTTTATCACGTTAAACGATTTTTTGGAATGTTATCAGTTTTAACACTATGGTTTATATGGTGTAGCATAAGTAGATCGGCCTGACTGAGGTAAGATCACGCTCTCACCGAATAACATCGTAAGATAGCAGATTGATGCTGCTGTTTCGTATGGTGAATTTAGGTAACCAGAGATCCTTTTCTTTGGGAACGAGGCATTAAATGATAGTCCTCATGGGTGAGAACAAATCTGCATTTTGATTCTTAAACGAGGATGGGTGTAGTTGTCTATGGATCACAGTGTCAATCTCGTCTACCATTCATATACTTAAAAAAGACGCAGATCGTCGCTCCGTCTAGTCATCTATCTAGTAATTAGGAAAAGCATACTAAACATTTACATAACTTAAACTTACTTAAACTTACTAAAGCATTTACATAACTTAATTCCTCCCTTTCCTTCCACTACCGAACCACCAGATGCTAGGGTACTATCCACCCTTTCGTTGCCGACTTGACACGTACTCGAATTAAACGGTTTGCTACATCGTTAGTCACGCGTACAGCAAAGTAGTGGAATAAGTTGCCAGTATCTGTCTTTGGGTGTTATCAAGGAAGAAGTTAATAAGCTTTTGTTAAGTAAGTGCGCATCACCATCTTTTGAATCATTACATACCATGAGGACATAGAAGTCAAACTTTGGCTTAGAATAATAAAAAGAAATATTGAGAATTATTTAAATTGAAGATACATCACCAAGAGATTTAGCATTGCAATGCCAAATCTCTTGGTAAGGAACTCACTTTAAATTTAATGATGTAAAATGATATGAAAATAGTCCAGTTCTAGCCAGTATTATGTACTCTTTGATTACATTAAACAAAACGAAGCTGCAATGCCACAAGTTCAGGGCAGCTGTTCCTCTGTGAAACAGTGAAATAATGGTTACGAGTCTCTAGCGGAGCTGTGCAACATATCTTCTTTTGTAGAAACGATTATTATCTTTGGTTTATGTAATATGAAGGTGACAAACAGACAGTTCATCGTATAATACATGATTTTTATATCCCATAGACCAGTTCATAAGTATTAGACTTAGAGAACCTCAGATATATGTTGTATATGCTGAGAATTATGGGCAGAGTGACAACATTGACGATGGGCTTCCAGTGATAAAAGTGCCCTAGTACCTAGTGAACTTATATCCTATATCTTTAAACGAGCAATTCTTGTATATGTATATATATATATATATATATATATATATATATATATATATATAATCGGGATCTCGGAAACGGCTCCAACGATTTTAATAAAATTTAGTGTCCAGGGAGTTTCGGGGGGCAATAAAACGATCTAGCTAGGATTTTTTTATAGAAAATGTCCTTTTGTCCGTGTTTTCAGGCAATAAAAAAACTGCTACAATATAAGAAGGTAAATTTTGACAAGTTGCCAACGATCGTAATAGCTCAGATTGGATGTTGTTCGGGCGTGACATCGGAGTTCCGTCCTGGGTCCGATTTTTTTCTTTTTTTTTCAAGTTCCCTTCTTTTGTGAGAAAATCTATTATTTCGAGCCCTTTTCTTAGTATTTTTTAAAAATACGAAAATTTTAATTAAACTAATTGCACTCATGATTTTTTATTGAAATAACCAGTTCAGTTTTTTTATTATGTCAATAAGATCAAAAACGAGCAAAGCTCGGTCATCCGGGTACTACATTATTAAAAAACAAAATTAAGAGTGCATCAAATACATTTGAAATGACCTGGAGTACAATCAATGGCAAAACTGGCAAAATGAAATTACACAAGTCAAATTTTGAATTAAATTTGAAAATGTGTGTGTGTTCTTTAGAGCTCAATTCTTGGCCCCTTCCTATTCTTAGTTTATATTAAAGACTTACCTTACTTGGTAGGGATTAACCACGATACAGTTTTTTTGCTGATATTGATACTGATACTTCGTTGATCTTCCGACTTAAAAAAACACTTTTATTTTACAGAAGAGGGCCATTAGAGCAATATATAATTTAAAACCAAAAGAGTCACTGAGACAAAAATTTAAGGAAATTAATATAATAACTCTGGCCTCTCAATAAATTTATGAAAATGTAATGTACATACACAAAAATAAAAGTAGTTTTACGAAAATAAGTGATATTCATTCTGTAAATACTAGGAACAGACACAAGCTAGTAGTACCAGTTACTCGACTCCACCGAGTCAATAATCCATTCTTGGGGCGATGTATACACTTTTACAACAAAATCCCAGAAAATATACAAAATTTGTCATACACGAAGTTCAAAAATGTTATTAAACTAAGTTTGTATAAAAAGGTTTATTATAATATTAAGGAATTTATGGATGATAATAACCCCTGGGAAGGGTGATCGTTACCAAGCTATTTCCATGATTAAAACTACTTTTACGGATTTTATCGTCGTCGAAACGTCGGGAATTGAAAATAAAAATAAAAAGTAAGAAAAAATAAACGCGATAAAATCCGTAAAAGTAGTTTTAATCATGTGCAATGTTCGCGTAAATATAAGAAATCATTATGTTAACCAGTACGGACTGGAAATAGCAAATAAAATCGCCGATTAGAAGATCTGAAGACCAAGCGCGCAAGATACATAACAGCTTTAAATTTCTTGAAGAGATTCAGAGATCATAATCTCATTCCTACGTGTGTCAAGATATCCACTAAAAAGACATTCGAGGAAGCGCCAAGATCTTAAATCAGGCTAGTAAAAAAGTTGTTAATAACGGTGATTCAGCAAAAACGTACCGATCTATATTTCATAAACAAAACCATAGATAATTCGTCCAGTGAATTAAAGACAGTTTTATCGACATTTGATTATAAAAATTGCATGGAAACTTTAGATAAACGCGAAACAACTAAATACAATGAATGCAAAAATAAACACATTGATAAATACCATAAATTAACAACTAAATCAAATGTCCAACATACGAAATCGTTGACCACAGACACGAATCATAAACAACGCGCTGTCTACAACTTATCAAAACAAACACTGGACGACGCCACAATAAAAGTTTTAGAAAAAGGTATTAATTTCGCAATAACACCGCGAAAAATACCGTATGAGGACAATATCTGTAGTGTTGAGGACTGTCTGTATAAAAATAATATTGGTAATGAAGATTTAGAGGCCATACGTCAAGACATCTCGTCTATGTTACGTCGAAGTTCAGCGCCGAAATTAAATCTCCCCAAAAATGAATTTAACGCGTTGAAAAACTTACGCAACAGACCAGAGCTTACGATTCTCCGCGCAGATAAAGGTAATTCTACGGTTATAATGGATACGTCAGATTACAATTTTAAAATACAACAACTTTTGTCGGATGAAACTACTTATCGAAAGGTCAAAACAGACCCTACAACTAATACGCTTAAAATAACTAGCGATCTAATTAAGAAATACTCCGAAAAATTGAATCTGGACGTTAATTCGATAATACCTTCCTGTGCCAAACCACCGAAGTTGTATGGGTTACCAAAGATACACAAACCGAATGCTCCATTACGTCCAATAGTGAGTCAGATTGATTCGCCAACTTACAGATTGGCTCAATACTTAGCTAAAATATTATCACCACTCAGAGGACACACAAGAGCACACACTAAGGATTCATACCATTTTGTCAGTGAGAGAAAAGACCTACATCTTACTGACAATGAAACCATGGTCAGTTTTGATGTCCAGTCTCTATTTACATGCCTACCTGTTGAAGACTGCATCTCAATTATAACTAGGAAACTAGAGGAAAATAACATGCCAGCAGAATATGCAGTATTACTAAGACATTGCCTTACATCTGGCTATCTATTGTGGAAGGAAGAGTTTTACAAGCAATTAGATGGTGTGGCGATGGGCTCACCTGTATCTCCCATTGTCGCCGATATATTCATGGAAGACTTTGAGGAGAAAGCCCTCCTTACTGCACCTGTTACACCAAGGATCTACAAGCGGTACGTAGACGATACTTTCACAATTTTACCATCAGACAAAGTAACTGCATTTTTAGAACATCTTAATTCCATAAACGTATATATAACATAACACCATTGGTCACACTGTGTATAGGAAAAAGACCCATACAAACCGACATTTAAACGGTGAATCTCACCACCATCCTTCACAGTTAGCTACCGTGGGCAAATCTTTGTTACAGAGAGCACGAGGGATCTGTGACAGCAAACACCTGGCCGCCGAGCTTCAGCACGTCAAGCAAGTTCTGCACGATAACAAGCTTCGGGTCCCGCGCCTACGTCACAGTGACCGAGTGAAGCCGGCCACAGTCGAGCGTGTGCCTGCTGTACTACCATATGTCAGAGGTGTCACAGACAAGATTGGCTATATCTTGAAGCGAGCTTCTATTAGAACATTCTACAAGCCGCCGAAGAAGATTAGTCAGTTCCTACCATCCGTCAAGTGTCATATTCCTCTACAAGACGCAGGAGTGTACAAGCTTGATTGTGAATGTAGTCTCTCTTATATAGGACAAACCAAAAGATCAATTAGGACCCGCGTAAAAGAACATATAGCTGATGTGAAGCATCAACGTTCCGGGAAGTCTGCAGTTTGTGATCATATCCTAGACGGCCCCAACCATTACATCAGATTTGATAGACCACAAATCCTCGCGAAAGAACACCGATTCCTACCAAGGATGATACGTGAGGCTATTGAAATTAAAAAACATCCTAATTTCAATAGAGGAGGCTGGGTACTACCACCTGCTTGGGATCCTATAATCAATAAAATTAAAACTAAACCCAAGCATACCACTGCAAGACCTCAGGACATAGTCAGTTCATTTTGCATAGATCGGACCATAAACAATAATTAAAAAAAAAAAAACTCCGGGTTTAACAATGACATCGGGACGTCAGTCATCTCAGTCCCCCGTGACCATGGGTGCTGGAAAGCGCCCGAAACGTCGGGAATTAAAAATAAAAATAAAAAGTAAGAAAAAATAAACGCGATAAAATCCGTAAAAGTAGTTTTAATCATGTGCAATGTTCGCGTAAATATAAGAAATCATTAAGCTATTTCCAATTTGTCTTGTGTTGTTTGTTGTAAACATTATTGTAAGCTATTATTGGAAAACAAATAGTCCCGCTGGGTTTCTTGCTGGTTCTTCCCAGGACAGAGGTTTTTTTTGCGAACCAGTGGTAAATGAAAAAAATGACTTTCAATAAAAATTGTTATATAATCCACATTGAATAAAAAAAGTTTCTGTTTCTGTTTCAAAACTTACTAAAATATGACAAAATTATTAATACTAATAAACGGTAATAACACAAAATGTATTAAATTACAACTTATATTAATTGCTAGTTATATACCTCATGTTAAGCAGGCGAATACCAGTGGGCTCTTAAACAAGCTCGTCCAAAGCTCAACAAGACTCGACTCCTGCTGAGTCTTGTTGAGTCCACTGTTTTTCTTGGAATTACAGGTGACGCGAAGCTTCAATAGGGCCCTCGTGTATCTAAGCTTATGCTTCCTCCTTCCTTCCTTCCCTCGTATATCTATGCTTAAAACGCAACTGGGTTTCTTGCTGGTTCTTCCAAGGACAGATGTATTTTGCTGAACCAGTGGTAAAAGTATAAAATTACTTTCAATAGGAATTGAATGTCATCAATATTGAATAAAAATTATTCTTTTCAATTACTATTTAGGAAATCGGTCGATTCTGACTTACAAAAGCTTTCTTCTGTATTAAGTTATTCTATTAGAGAAAGTGATAAAAAGACATAACGTAGGCGTAAAAGGTACCAAACATAGATCCCAACGACATCCCATTTTCGATGTATTCTTGATAAAGTAGTTCATCAAAATATTTTCATTTTTATCAGTATCATGTCTATGTAATGGAACATAACATTAACAAGCTTATGCCGATTGGCTGCCGAAAATACATTAGAAAATCCTGAATAAAGTTTTACGGACTAGTAATGACGTAAATTATTACGGAAGGATAGGCAAAATTCCAAAAAATGCATGCCAGTGTACTCTTAGATAGGATTTCATCCAATAGTTAACTTAAAAAGCGATAATTTTGTGGTAATAAGCTGTGTATACTACAACCTTGTCTTTAAATTTTGTCTTTGCAACCTTGACATTATTCGGGACATGAATTTGTTACTTGTTAGAGTAATAAAAGCCGATCACGAGCTAATAAAACTTGCGCCGTGGAAGCTCGATACCATGACGTTATTATTTGTATTGTTACAATATCGTAATATTTTCGATACTGAATAATTTTATTACACTGTAAAATTATGTGTATTTGTTTTTTAATACAAAGTTTCTAATACATTTTATCAATTTTAATTTCAAAAATACACATTATATAGATACAAAATAATGATATACATGACACAACCCGAAAACTTTTGCACAAGCTCAGTTACAGACTATATACATCCTACTGTCCTATATACGTCTTCTACTTATTTCCGTGAGGTTTATAGGCAGTTAGTCTACTCTGCATTCTGCGCGTGCTTTTACGTGGTAGAGCCACGCTGCAGCTTTATTATGGTTGTAGCACGAATGGGTCGGCTCGACCGGCGAAGGACCGCACTTTTACAGAATAGCAGCCTAATACTGCTGTGTTACGTATGGTGAGTGTAGAGATCCGGAGACCTTTTTTACTGGAAACAAGGCATTCCATCTTAGTCCTCAGGGTAGACAACGCATCTGCGTTTTGATTCTTAATCGAAGATAAATGTAGATGCCTATGGGCCACAGCATCTACTTACCATCAGGTGGACTGTGTGCTTGCTTGTTACTCTTATTTTATATAAAAAAATACATGCAGGTTTTCTCACGATGTTTTTCTTCACCTATCAAAAATAAATACAAAGACGATAGGCTACGCTGCATTTCCTATCTATGAGTGAAGTTCTTCTTAGGGCGTGGTTCCAGAATTAAATTAGGGTTCAGCCATTGTTATTTTCGGTGCCAATTATTGTTTTGAATCTACTTTTCATTTCACGTCACAGTTTTGTCAGTAAATTCTCATCCACAAACTCACCAAACAAGACAAGCTTCCCTGTTTGCTCTTCTATGCCTATCAGTTAATTCATCAGTAATCTATTTTTCGAGATTTTTTTCAAAAATATACTAATTTGATACAAATGAGACAAAATTATGAGTAAACAAACACCAAACCGTTGTTTGATAAGGATCAGCTTCCACCATTACTTGTAAATCCTCGTTATTTACCTTAGTATCTGGTCTTCCTCGTCGATCATTTTTAAAGTCGAAGTTGCCACTACAAGAGCGATAAAAAACAGGAAACGCTTAATGCGTTTGTTAGTCGTACTCGTATTCTCTTCAAATGCAACACATTGATATTGCGAGCTCTCTGTTGCGACAGAACTACGCTGTACTCGAAAATTACTCAAGTTTTTGAGATCATCATGTTTAATTGGAAAAAACCAAAAACTCAAATAACGTCAAATAGTAGCTTAATGCTGCTGTGTTTGGTATGTTGAGTGTAGAGAACCGGAGACCCTTTTTACTGGAAACGAGGCGTTCCACCTAAGTCGTAAAGTAATCGAGAATAGATGTAGATATCTATAGGCCACAGCAACCACTTACCTTCAGGTGTACTGTGTGCTCGTTTGTCATCCTATCCTATATAAAAAAGAGGAATGCTTTGCGCGATGATGAATGCGTTGCAACACATCCGGCTTGGAGCAACTCACAACACGGGATGGTCGGCGGTGTATTACCCCCGTCATCAAAAGTCGTGTTAGCACATCAGCTTTCTCTTTTGCAGCATGGTAAAGTGAGTCACCTCTATGTGCAGTGATGGGAAAGATGGCCGACAGAAGTTCCCTTGGATAGCCTTAGCGAGATTCCAGAATGCACGGGTTCCCGAAGCAAGTCGAACTAGTTTCTCTCCAATTCTGCCGATGTGCTCTGATTTTGCCTTGGCAATGACACTTTTGAAGGACCTAGTGGCGGAATTATAGTTCCTTTTAAAAGCGCTGGTGTTTCAATCCCAAGATGTCGATGCGTCAGCGCAGGCCGGGATGCACTCCTGTTTATGGTGTGATAAAATTTTACAGTAACAACGAACACATCATGACTTAGTTCTGTCTGCAATAGGCCTTATAGATGATGGAATAAAAAGTTTCATTTCTCAAAGTACCACATTACCGACAATATTTTTAGACCAACCTACGTTCAGCAGTGTACTTGTGATGGGCACTAATGATGATGATAAATGTAATTATGAGTGTATTATGTTGGGGTACGTACCGATATTCATCGACACCCGATAGATTTGTTGGTATTTCCTCAAATCATCCGTTTTAACCACGCAACAAAATAAAGTGACTGATCCCTTCTGATGAAACCACATGGTGAGCCGATAGTTATTTATATTTTAAAAGCGTTTGGTGTTTTATTGCAAACCTATAAATGGTTATTTTTGTTGAAATATAACATAGAAAAAAATTAAAACAACTAATTATAAACTTACTATTATTATTAATAGCTATACTCATGTTAACTATTCCAAGTAAGCTTAAAATTCTTGTGATAGGAGAAGTTTGCCACAGTAGTTGAAGCTTCGACTTATAGATTTTCCGGCCCCCAACCTTTACTTTCATACTACCGTAATCATGTACAAATCCACTGCAACTACTATTGAAGCTACTCGTACTAGGAGATATGGTAATAAAAGTAATATAATGAAAAAAAAGTCGGCCCGACCGGAAAGGTCACACTCTTACATAATACCAGCGTAAAATAGCAGCTTTATGCACCTGTTTCGTATGGTAAGTGTAAATGGATTTTTTTTTATTAGAAACGAGGCATTGCATCTTACTCTACAGGGGTGACAACGCATTTGGATATCTGTGGGCCACAACATCCACTTGCCAGATGGACACTTATCAGATGGACATTTAAAATTACATAAAATTAACAATTTCATTTAAGCCGGATGATATTATGTGAAATTTACAGCGAGCGCTAAGCCTTTAGGCTACCACGGCTCAACTTTTTTATAATATTATAATATTCCACGTATTTATTCTGTTTTATAATTAAATTTCCACTATATTAGCATTAATAAATTTATAATATTACTGTGTTATAACTCAGGTGGAGTCATAAAAAAAACAGAGCGAAAGTAATAAAGCTTCAAACTGAGTAAATCGAAAACTTGTGAACCAAGTCACGGGCATAGCTATCCTTAATATCGAATTGAAATAACGATTGCCAAATATCTCTTATTGAAAATAATTTTCCCAGTCGAGTGAAATCAGCATGAAACCAAGCGGAATAAAAGTACACTATGTAACTTACTGTTTAATGACGTTATAAAATTTATACTAATTATTATAAAGAATTTGGTAGCGACAAGTATTTTTCAATATAATACTACAAATTTATTAATAAAAGCAAATGCAAAGGTTGTTCATAAACATATTAGCGTAATCATTCAGCATTACAATCTTTCACAAGCCCACTGCTGAACATAGGCTTCCCCAAGGAATCCCACGAAGCACGGTCCTGAGCCACCTACACCCATCAACTTCCTGCATATCTTGCTTCACCTGCCGGTACGAGGTTGCCACTCAAGAACCTTTCTTCCCCATCGGTTATCGGTTTTTCGAGCTATATGTCCGGCCCATTGACACTTCACCTTACTAATCCGTTGGGCTATGTCAGTCACTCTGCTTCTACTGCGGGTATCCTCATTTCTAAGTTTATCATGCAGGTAAACCCCAAGCATAGCCCTCTCCTTGAGTGTCCTCAAACTGCCAACAGTGAAAGACCACGCCTCAGACCCATAAGTCATCACTGACAACCCGCACTGGTTGCCAATCTCGTTTTAAGGTTTTGAGGTATACCTGATGAAAATATATGTCGTAACTACTTGAACGCTGCCCAGTCGAGTTGAATCCGTCGTTTCACCTCTCAGTCGAAGTTAACAAGTAAACGTCGAGTACGTTCGTTACGTCAACAACCTCGAGCTTAGTGCTCCCTACGTCTACCGGCATAAGCGTGACATGGACATTACACATTACCTTTGATTTGGCCATGTTCATCTTAAGACCTATCCGTTGCGAGACACTATTGAGGTAATTGAGCTTAAGGTCCTCCAGCGGTTCTGCCATAAGAACTATAGCGTCGGCAAATCGAAGGTGAGTGATGTACTCGGCATTGATGTTAATACCGTAACTTGAAAACGTCTTCCAATGTAGCTGTAAAGGGTTTCGGGGATATAAGATCACCCTGTCTTACACCTGTTTATACTTGGTGGAGTCATGCTGAAGTTATATTAGTAGTATAGTTGTAGCACAAATGGGTAGCTTAATGCTGCTGTGTTTCGTATGGTGAGAGTAGAGAACTGGAGACCCTCTTTACTGAAAATGAGGCATTCAATCTTAGTCCTCACGAGTGACAACGCATCTGCATTTTGATTTGTAATCGAAGATAGATGTAAATGTGTGCTAGTTTGTCACCCTATCCTATAAAAAAAACACCTCTCTGCAGTTGTATAGGTTTCGTACTCGAATTCTGTACAAGCTGATAGCCATCGTATCCCTACTGTACAAATATTCCAGCACTTCGGTATATACCGAAAGTCAACTTGATTCTATATACAGTTAACTTGCTGAAGGGAATGTCATTTCGACGGAATCAAAGGCTTTCTCACAGTCCACATACTCAAGGTAAAGTGGCAGATTTTACTCTTCGGTTTTCTGTAGTCTGAACCAGGGTATGTATGTGGTCTATAATACTTCTATATAATTATATATTGGTCTATAGTATTGTGGTATATGGTACTAGTAACCGGCTTGTTCAGGATGCTGAAAGTCGTCGAGTATGCGTGCGAGATAATTCATAATGACTCTCGAAAACAGCACATATGTAGACGCGGCTTAGAAGAGAAATCGGTCTGTAGTTCTTTAAAAGAGCATTGTCACCTATCTTGAAGAACAAGACCATCGCAATTCTGCTCCATATCTCCGGAGTAATTCCACCGTGGAGGACGGAATTAATGAGCTTATGAAGGACTTTAAGTACTGGTGTTCCACCCACTTTCAGAAGCTCCGCTGTAATTTGATCCTCGCCTGGGACCTTACAGTTTTTAAGTTCCTGGAGAGTCATTCTAATCTCGCTCAGACTGACGCCCGGGATATTATCGGAATAGTGTCGGAAAGACTTGCTCTTGGACCGTTACTTACACCTGCGTGTGGCTCCAACAATGATATGTACAGCTGCCCATAGAATCTTTCAATCTCATTGAAAATCTCAGGTGTCCCAGAAACAATGCTGCCAAAGTCTTCAGTTTTGACAGTTCGCTCTTTTTGACAGACAGATCTCTGTAAAAATATTCGGAGCCTTGGTTTCGCTTGATCGCTTCTTTAATACGGGCAGCATTAAAGTTGCGTAAGTCCCGCAGCATGCATTTGGAGATCTGTCTGTTCAGTTGCCTGTATGCTGTCAAAAGACTGCAGCTTTATTACCCGTCTAACAGCTATTAGATTAAGAATGTGATGGGAGATTTTTTTGTGTTCTTCTGCGGCAAGTCTTGCAGAACTTAGCTCCGACCGTATGGAAAACTTCTACGAGCTTATCATTCCTATCGTCCACTTCATTGCATTCTTCTAGGCACTGAAAACGGTTTTGTAACTCGAGCTGAAAGGTTACGGGATTAGAGCACGCATTGGCGAATAAGTATCCGACATTATATATAGACCTGAAGCGCAGATACCTTACAGTAATGAACTGTCGCGTACAGCAGGCGCATCTCTGTTGGAAATCCCTCCATATGGGAACCAACCAATAATAGTAGAATAATTATATGTCTGTAGATTGACATAATCGGCTATACTTTCTACCCGCAGTCATGGGTATTAAGATGAAGAAGGAGTGAGTACATAATATACTTCTGTGGCCGTGGTAGGAAAAGGGGAGATCTCCCGCCGGGCAAGGTGTTCTGCCCGGGGAGCGGCCGACACTCCGAGTGATAGTTCGGAGAAGTTCTATATATACTGTCTATGATTCGGAATGTTGATAGCGTGATTTAAGCTTCGGTGTATTTCGCTTGTGGCGCGACGACAGCGCCGCTACATCACCCCCTGCTCAGACCGGAGGTCGATAGTGCAGCCTCGTTGCCGACGAATGTGCAAGTGCCAGGAGATTGCCTTGTAGTCTGCGGTGAGTCGAGAAGAAGGCAAGTGATCTGCGAGAGTGCCGTGAAGCAGAGGCGAGCAGTGAGGCTCAGAGCCGTGCCGAACACTGTAGCGCAGAGAGTAGCTTGAAGGAACAGGAAGCATTATTATTCCAGTGCTGCGATGAACCTTGTGAAGCTAGATGACTTGCAGGATATGAAGACTGCAGACGATATCTGCTAGGTAGCGAATGGGTGGGGTATTTTATGACGATGATGAAGCTTGAAGTTTCCGAAGGTTGTTGGTTACGTGTTCAGATCACGTCGGGGTCACCACTGTGGCCGTGAAAGGAAAAGGGGAGATCTCCCGCCGGGCAAGGTGTTCTGCCCGGGGAGCGGCTCACACTCCATGTGATAATTCGGAGAAGTTCTATATATACTGTCTATGATTCGGAATGTTGATAGCGTGATTTAAGCTTCGGTGTATTTCGCTTGTGGCGCGACGACAGCGCCGCTACACTTCTCATCAAAAAAATCGAAACACCTTGCAAGTTTATGTTTTGTAAGGATTATCATTTTTTTTTATTATTTACGAATAAATATCAAATGTCACTTAATAGCGAGTTTTATGAGGTTTTCAAATTCTAATGTTATTTTTCTAAATTCAAATTAAATTTTCATAGGTTTCATGTTTTCTTTAATGAGTCATTTTGTTTTGTATGGAGAACGAAGGCAATGAATGAAACAACACACGTAGGTGAAAAAAAAAACTGAAAAACTTTTATTAAATAACGTTTAATAACTAGTTTTCCCTCCTAGAGCTCTTATCACCGCTTCCATCCGGTTTTTCATCGATCGGATTAGAGTTACAATGACATGCTGTGGGATGTTGTCCCATTCTTCCCGAATGGCACTTTTCAGCTGGTCGAGTGAGTCTGGGGCAGGATCTCTCGCTCGGATTTGCCTCTTTAGTTGATCCCAGAGATGTTCAATTGGATTCATGTCCGGGCTCCTTGCTCCCCATTCCATTATGGAGATACCGACTTCGGTAAGGTAATCACGTACGACGCTCGCAGTGTGGGCTCTGGCATTATCGTGCATAAATGTGAACCCGTTGCCGATAAAGTGTGCATAGGGCATCACGTGAGGCTCTAGGTACTGTTTCACGTACCAATGACAGTTCAAAGCAGGTAGACGTGGCCCAGACAGGAAGGCAAGCTCTGTCGTACCGTCGGCGCTGATTCCTCCCCAAACCGTCCACGAACCACCACCATAACTGACCCTTTCTTCAATGCAGCATTATGCAAAGCGTTTTCCATCTCTTCTGTAGACCTTGTTCCTTCCGTCGTTACCATAGAGCATGATTTTACATTCACCAGAGAAGAGAACTTTGCTCCATTGGAGGTATGACCAATTTAGGTGCTCTCGTGCAAAGTCAAGGCGCGCTCTTCGATGGTCTGCAGTTAATTTAGGTCCATTTGCTGGCTTGTGTGGTACCAGTCCACGTTACTTCAACCTTCTTCCAATTGTAGAGTCACTTACAGCGACACTTCGTACAACTTGAAGCTGCTGCTGCAGTTGAAATGCATTAAGGCGCCGGTTTCGTAAAGAAGTTGATACAATAAATCGATTATTTCTCTCAGAAGTGACCCGATTCCTACCAGATCCAGAACGGCGCGTGAACATACTAGTCTCTCGATAGCGGTTGTAGACTCTATGAGCAGATGACAGGCTTTGATGCAATGTTCGAGCCACAACACGCTGACTAAGTCCAGAATCCAGCAATGCCACCACTTGGGCGGCTTCTGTGGGCGAAGTATCCATATGTTTTAGGAAATAAAACTTTTTTCAGACGTCTTAAAGTCATAGTAAACAAATTAAAAACAAAAACGTTAAAGATAAACGCAAATTTTTAGTTTTTAAACCTGAAATGGTGTCCAACCGTAGACGCACATTTGTCTCAAAATAGTGATTCATTTCATTTAGAGGGTAAACAAATGAAATTCTAATTTCGAATTTTGAATTTTCGCTTACCATTGTAATGGCCAGATTGCCAGCTATACAATAACGTTTTTTTTTCATGGAATGAAAACTCTTTTGTATTAAATTAGGTGTTTCAATTTTTTAACAAATTAAAACGAAGGTGTTTCGATTTTTTTGATGAGAAATATATTAAAAATGGGTCAAATTTTATTAAAATTATCTGGCATAGTGTAATTCATAAAAAGGTTCGTTTAAATTATCATAATGTTAATTTTAAAAACGCGTATTAAATACTAGGTTTTTAACATACTGTGGTTTGCTGTGCGATTAGTTTAGCAATTTTATGCAAGAGAATAATAATAAAAAATGATTTCAAAGTATATGCTAAGGGTTGATTTTTCAATCATCATCAGGTAAAAGTTATCCGTCATATAGCTTACTACAATATATAGAGAAAAATGAATAGTATTATTCACATAAATACATAAATTTCTTGTAGTGACTTCGGGTTTTTTGTTGTCGGTTGTGTGGAAGCAAAATGTTCTTCTAATGTCTTTTTTTGGTACGTTTTATATGCATCTGGATCATACTTTTCCACAGGTATCACGTGCGCATTAAAAGGGAAAACCCCAGCTTTTCTAAATCCACTTTTGATAATATTGGGGTTTGTTTCTCTACAAATATCTGCCAGCGCTTGAGCGAAAACTTTTTTTGGCATTTTCGTGCCAACTACCACTCTACCAGTTTGGCATCCCATATTGACTTCCAGTACCAGTAGTGACCATCATAAATAAAAACCGGCGCTCCTCGCCCAGACTTGGGATAAGAACTTTTTCTATATAATTATAGAAAATGTCTGTTTCCATCCACCTTTTAGTACTGGCTGCATACGATAATTCGAAATCGTAATCACCACCAACCAGTTCAGCCATCCACTGATCCCAAAACCAAATACAATCAAAGGCGGCAACTTCTTGCCATTAGCGCTTGCGCCTGTCAACATAGTGATATTTTCTTTTCCACTCCGATGGGTGGACCTTGCACAAGGTTTATTTATTTGTCCACATACTTTAGTTCTGGATGGATCCAGGCATAATGACGTTTCACTAAGTTCCAAATGAGTTGGAGACTTTCAAAAAGATCCAAATCTTTTAAAGTATTTTCGAGCAAATTGAAATATTCACCAATGACGAATGGATCTGTCATTTTTCTTCTTACAAATTCTACAGGCTGTGCTTTTTTAATTGATAATCTATGTCGTTTCCGGAAATTAATGAACCAGTCTGTGCCTGGGACATTATTTTTAAATGGTGTTTGAATCTTGTTCACCCGCACATATTCAGCGACAAGCTCCATAATTTCAAACCTAGACAGACCATATCCCCATTTTTCCATAATTCTGACAGTTTCTGCTAATTTTCTCTCATCTTCTAGGCGTATAACGGTTGGTCTACCTGCATTTGGTCTGGTAGTTTCTTTACCTCTTTTTAAGTTTTCATGAAGAGTCATCATTGGAATTTTGTACTCTTGCGCTGCTCTATATTGCGTAAGTTCTCCATTTTTTAACTTTGCGATCGCTTGAGCTAAATCTTCTGTTTGATTTAATTTTCTTTCTTATGTAAGTCCGAGGCATAATGGCTCTGAAAAAGAAATAAGTACCTACTTACTTAACACATACGTCACACCTGTATTAAAATAAGTTAAAACCGCTTTCAAAAAGAACGCAATATGTGTGAAACAGTTTAGGAAGTAGATGCTGGAAGTTGATTCTTTGATTTGGTTTATTGGGTACCGAATTTCGAAACTGCCTCACACACATTATAGCGTTCTTTTTGAAGACGGTATTAATTTTTTTTCTATTTCGAGTGACTTACACGTACCACTTTTTGCTGTTAGGCGAAGTAAATTAAATGTCGTTTATTGAAGCTTATTAACCCATTTGTTGCAGTTATTTTTAAAAAAATTCAACAAAAATTATTAAAATATGGAACAAAGTCCGTTTCCTCTAACAAATAAAAAAAGAATAATTAAAATCGGTTCATAATCGCCGAAGAAATCGTGTAAAATACACACAAAACAGATATACAGTCGAATTAGAAAACCCTCCTTCTTTTTGAGGTCGGTTAATAAGTAATGATTAGTAATATAGAATCATTATCTACAATAAACCCAAGTTTTCCAACAAAATTCGAAATAATAATAAAAATTTTGCATACTTCATGTAATGTCATGCAAATCATCTGATCGTACAGATTGAGAATCACTGTCAATTTCTAAGATTACTTTGAATTACATTGGAATCACCCCTTAGGGGTATGTATGAAAAAAATATTGAAAACACAGCTAGTACGCTGTTTTCCTCTCACGAATTCGCTAAAAATTACAACGTATCGCAAAAACAAGCATTTATTGAAATAACTTACCAGAATTCCGAGATAAATATGTTGGGGTTATTGCGAATCAACAAAAATAGCGCGAAAAACACTCTTTTGACAAAACTTGATGCTACGCACGTTATGTTGACACTAGCTTCTCACGACGACTGATGCGGCGAGGATAATCAAGATGGCGTCTAAACCAATGTTGCCAATAGGAAAATATCGCTACGATTGCACACAGTGCACTTTATAATTTTTTTATATAAGATAGGGTAACAAACACACAGTCCACCTGATGGTAAGTGGTTGCTGCGGCCCATAGACATCTACATCAGTCTATTATATATTGTATGTGTGTACTTATTATACTGTTGTCTGAAACTTGGCTGCAGAGTGATATTTTTGTTAGCGAAGTTTGTGATGGTAGGTTCGATATTTTTCGCTGTGACCGTGACTTAGCAACAACGGAAAAAAGGACGGGTGGCGGGGTAATGATCTGTACTCGGAGAGAACTATGCGCTACGCGTCGTAATGATTGGAATTGTAAAGGATTTGAATCATTATGTGTGAGTCTATCGGCACGTTTTCTTAATTCAAATTGTAACTTGAATATTATTTTAGTTTATATACCACCAAATGATAACATATTATGTTAATAGACTAAGATGTTCGCGGCATCATCTTCCTTACGACGTTTGCGTAACTCATTACCGATTCCTACTAGAATTTTACTGGCACAGTCCTTGTTACTCCCTATCCTTGATTATGCTGATGTATGCTATTCTAATCTTACTGAGGATCAATTAAATAAACTTGAGCGTCTTCAGAATTTCGCTATTAGGTTCATATTTGGCCTCCAGACTATCAGACTTCGTCGGAATACTCACATTCTATCTCAACTGTACTGTGTACTATTTGATCCTAAAACACCGAAGTATTTAAAGGAAAAATTTGAGTTTGCGGGTGCAGATAAAGATCATTCCAGATTATCCGATAAGCTTATTTTGCGAATGCCTGCTCACAATTCAAAATTTTTTAATTCTTCCTTTTGTGTCAAAGCAATTAAATTATGGAACTCGCTTCCTTTAACAATTAAGAAAGCCCAAAACATTGAGTCTTTCAAAAAACTGGTTAAAAATTATTATTTAAATATGTGTTCTACTTAATATATTTCATTATCATATCTACTATACTTGATAAGGTTTGTGTATATATGGTATGTATATAATGTGTAGCTATGTGTTACAAAAATATTTATAAATATGTATATGTATAAATATGTATGTGTATGGATATGTATATATGTGTATGATTATGTATATATATATATATATTTTATGTGTTATGCATGATTTTTAACTACTATTTATGCACACTTCTATATTTTTGTATGTAAAAGATCTCCTTCACCAAGGTTTGCCTGGAAGAGATCGCTGTTTAGCGATAAGGCCACCTAATTGTACATAAATTTATCAATTTAAGTTTGTTGTTCTTTTTATTATTGTGTGTGCAATAAAGAGTATTGTATTGTATATTATCCGATTGTATTTATGAATTCCGAAACAACTTTGAACGCTTTTACCTACTGGCACCCTCTGACGATTATCTTATAGTTGGCGATTTTAACGTACCTTGTTTAAAATGGAGCTCCTCAGGATGGTCGACAATACATTCTGGCCAAGCTGATATTCAAAAAGCTGACAGTGTTTTGGCCGAGGATTTATGTTTTTTTTGGCATGAATCAATATAATTTGCTCCCCAACCGTTGTAACAATATACTGGATTTATGTTTCTCAAACTTATGCTTGGAAATCAACCATTCTGACCCTTTGTCTAAAGTCGACACCTTACACCCACCTTTTACCATTGATATACAAGACATTTTTGTAAAACCATTTAAAGAATATTTTCACTAAAAATACAATTTCCGAAAATGTAATTATGTTAACATAAATAACTTTTTAAAAAGAGTAGACTGGGATCAATTATTATTAAACACAAATACAGTCGACCAAGCCGTTGAGATTTATTTTTTTAAGAAAAACTCCACGAATGTTTTACTTTATTTGTACCACTATCTTCCCAAATTAGTAATCATTACCCGTGTTGGTACAGCCGAGCACTTATTAAAATAATTCGTGAAAAATTTAAGGCACACAAAAAATGGAAAAAATTTAACAACCCTCGTGATTATGAGGTAAACTCCTCATAATCACGAGGGTTGTTAAATTTTTAGCTTCTCAGGGATAGACTACATAGAACAAAAAAAATGTTTTGATGATTTTATTCGTAATACTGAGAAAAATTTAAAGAATTCGAAAGTATTTCTGGAAATTTGTTAAGTCTAAAAACGTTATTTAAACGTAGGGACAGGATATTTGCTCTGCCTTTAATGCCTTCTTTCAAAGTGTATTTACTGTTTCTTCTTTGACTGATTCTAGTTCACACTTTTGTAATACTGTGATACTGTCTTTTCGTCATGGAGTGATGATATCTCTCAAATTGACGTTTCTCAGGATTTTATACTAACATGTCTGATAAACCTGGACACCCATAAGGGAGCGGGTTACGATGGAGTACCTCCAGTTTTGCTGTCAGCCTGCGCCGAGAGCCTTAGTTATCCAATTACGTCGCTCTTTAAGCTTTCCCTCAGAGAATGTGTGTTTCCCACACTTTGGAAAAAGGCATATAATATCCGGTTCATAAAAAAGGTTCTAAAACAAAATTGATAATTACCGTCCAATTTCTATTCTCAGTACAATTGCTAAAATATTTGAGAGACTTATTTTTAATAAAATTTATGCTACAATAGTTAGACACATCCCGAGTACGCAACATGGTTTTCTGAAAAAGCGTTCTACTATTTCCAATCTTGCAAATTTCACTAATTACGTTCTTCATGAAGTGGAAGGTGGAGGTCAAGTTGACGTGATCTACACCGACTTTGAAAAAGCCTTCGACCGTGTGGATCACGTCATACTTCTTTAGAAGCTGCAGTCTCTCGGCATTCATGGGAACTTACTGAGATGGATTAGATCTTATTTGACTAACCACTCTCAAGCTGTGGTTCTAGGCGTGGTTATAGGTCAGATTTCATACCGGTTCCCTCTGGTGTTCCTCAAGGCTCCCACCTTGGTCCTCCCTTTTAATACGCCTATATTTATGATATATGTCAATATATTAAAAATTCTCAACATTTACTTTATGCTGATGATAAAAAAATATATCTGCGTGTACGCACTATCAAGGACTGTGAACTAATTCAAAATGACTTAAATATATTATACCATTTCTATGTCGCTAATAAAATCATGGTAAATGTTTGTAAGTGTCAGTGTTTCATTAAATCCCATTTGACTTATAAATAAGCATATTGATGCTATTTGCAGTAAAGCGTTTCGTAATTTGGGATTTGTAGCTAGAACTTGTCTTCCTTTCTCTAATTCTCAAAGCCTAAAAGTAGTATATTTCACATATGTAAGATCTATATTAGAGTACGCCTCTCAGATATGATCACCATTTTATTTTCATTTATGATTCAGAATAAGTTCGTTTCCCATTTAAATTTTAAATTTAGACGTTCTGGCTCTTCATATCGAGACGATTGCAGATTTTACGGTCTGTTAATGCTTGAAGAAAGACGTATTCTGCTGGATATGGGGCTTTTATTCGATATATTACACGGAGGAATTGACTGTCCTGACTTATTGGCTTTCATTAAATTTAATGTCCCATTGAAACGTACCAGACATACCAGAAACTCTTTGTTTTACATCCCCTTTCACCCGACCCATTATGGGAAAAACAATGTTCTAACGCATTTAGTAGCGACTTACGATAAAAAAATTTAGCGCAATTTTCCTTTTAATAATACTAAAAGTGGATTTAAAAATAAAATTAACAAGTTTTTATTCTATCCAGCTGAAGGTAATCAGTAAATTGTAATTAAAATAGTACTCAAATTAATATTTGTGCCCTCGTTTAATACTGTTATTATGTATGTATATGTAAGTATGTATGTATGTGTGTATGTATGCATTTATGTATATATATATATGTAATATGTATGCGTATGTATGTGTATGTATGTATGTATGTATTAGTGTGTCTTTTTAATTTTTTATCTATTTTCTATAATAACAATAACACCAAAATATATTTGCATTTATAGATTCATATGTGCGTGTTTGTAAGTGTAATTATGTATGTCTTTTGTACGTATATACATCTGTATTTGTATATATATGTACGTCATGAAGGTAATATTAATACTTCAATTAATTTGTTACTGTTTAGTAATAGTTCTTACCGATTTTATTTTGTATTGTATTAGATTTACAGTGTTATGTTTGGTTATCTACTTTGGGGATAACTATAATTGGCTTTTTCATGTTTAATAATTTAAGTAATATTGTTTAAGTATTAATAAGCTGTTGTTATCCTGAATAAATAAATAAATAAATAAAACCTTGTTGCTAATTTCAAGATTTGTTTTTCGATGTCGCCTTTTAAGACATCCACGGGACGATATGGGACTGTAAATATTCTTACACAGGCACTTCAAGTTATAGAGTCTGACTCTTTTTATTCCGAACACCACAGCCGCCCGTGATCACTTTTATATTCATTATTACTGAATATTTATGCATATTTATATACAGAAACATATAAAAATAAATTTATTAATTATTAAATAATATTTAGTGAAAATAAAAACAATAATAAACGGACGTAAGAATAAAATACAAATGTGAAAGATGCCAACGCAAGTATCAACGCATAAAAATTATACGTAGCGCCATCTCTATCTACATTATGCCCGCCATTCACAACTTTACCGACCAGCTAGTTAGTTTATCGTTCAGTATCTAGTTTGTAGAGAATTTGACATATGATTTAGTATGAGGATATATTTCTTGAGCCGTGCGTTCCTCGAAAATCTACTATACAGTGTTAATGAGAGACTTCAAAGCAACAAGCCAGAAACAGTTACAAGACAGAAAAGTGAGCTAAAGGTAGGGAAATTAGGGATAATACAACGGAACCCAAGGTCCTAGCAGCAGACCGACTTCATGGTAAAAAAAATCTTTACGGGCTCCGGCTGTTCGATAATAAATGAGATTTACTTTATTAAGATGATTAGGCGGCAACTGTTCAGTTATGACTCAGTGATCGCGAGGGTGAAAACTGGCAGCGATCATTTAAAGCGATCAATTGAAGTGATTACGTCAATAGAAATGTAGCCTTCTGTCCCTCTCGTGCTCTAATTCGAAGCCCAGAAAACTTTCAGCTCGAGTTACAAAATTGTTTTCAGTTCCTAGAAGACTGTTACGCAATGGACGATATGAAGCTCATAGTAATTGTCCATGTGGTCGGCGCTAAGTTCTACAAGACCAGTAGCATAATAACACAAACTCTCCAATTACACTCTTAACCTCATAGCTGTTAGACGGAAAGTGATCAATAGAGGAATAGTAGTCTTCAGCAAATTTGACGTCATACAGGTAACAAAACAGACAGATCTCCAAATTCATGCGGTAGGACTTACGCAACTTCGATACAGCTCGCATATAACAAGCAATCGAGTGGACTCTGGTCTCCAAAGTCTTTGCTAGAAAACTGTCTGCCAGAAAACACCAACTGTTGAAGCTGAAGTCCGGATGTAGTAGCATCGTTTCCGGCACACTTGAAATGTTGAGTGAGATTGAGTAGTTCTATGGGCAGCTGTACACGTATTCGTTGGAGCCAAGCGCAAGTGTGAGTAAGGATCCAAAAACAGGTCTTATCCAATATAATTTCGATGATATTCTGGACGTCAGCCTGAGCGAGATTAGAATGGCTCTCCAGCACGTTAAAAACAGCAAGGCCGCGGGCGATGATGGAATTACAGCGAAGCTTCTGAATGCTGGAGGAAAAACCGTACTTGAAGTCATTCAGAAGCTAGTTTATTTATTCAGAAGATTATTCAGTCTTCCATGGTGGCACTACTACGAAGGTCTTGTCCTTCAAGAAAGGTCACAACGTTCCCTTGAAGTTAGTTAGTTAGTTACAGCCTATATACGTCCCACTCTTAGGCACAGACCTCCTCTCATTTCTGAGAGGGTTTTAGGGCAAGAAATAGTCCGCCGCGCTGTCCCAACGCATGTTGGCAAACTTCACATGTCTTCGAAATATTTCTTTTTACTTATTTCTCAGACATACAGGTTTCCTCACGATGTTTTTCTTCACCGACAAGCACGAGGTAAATCAGCACTGAAAATTGCAATCAACAATTTCATTGGTGCCGGCGGGGATTGAACCCGGTTTGCTCGCGTATTGTGAAATTTGTTTGAAGTTTGAATCTCAAGTTGGACCGAACCGCACACGGTGTGAAAATTTACGGTATATAGGCCGTTTGTAATATTTTTGGCGTGATCGTCTTAGTTAGGACCCTTATTTACGTTGTGTTTGTTTAGTAACTTAGTTCTTTTAGGTGTCTTTTGGAAGAATGAATATTCACTAGAGCAATTGAAAGCTGTTGGTAGTGCCTTATAAGCTAAGGGAACCCCGTTCACGAAGACAGGGCTCGAGAAAGGTTAAGAACATAAAACGTCCCTATTCCACTTGTATCAGGTTTACATTATTAATTTATTATTATTTATCCCTTCCCGCTCGGAAAGGGCTCAAAATATATTTATACAAAATACCCGATACAAGGGCTTCGCTCTCCTACATTTATTTAAAAAATGTAGGGGAGGCACACGCGCCGTGCACGGTGAGCGCCAACCATTTTGATGCACTCCCCCCGAAGGGAACGCTAATTCGGGAACTGCACCATCCACAGCAAAATAACTGACGAACCAGTGAAAGAAGCTTGGCCCTTTGTTAGTGCGTAAGCAAAAACATTGACCGAAGTCGCGCATGTCAATGCGTGTATACGCCATACAGAATACGAAAGAATCCAGCCACAGTGAATGTACGTCACACGGTTTAGGCAAATAGGCACATTGGCCGTAAACCCTCCGTGAGCGCCACCACCTGCCAGACCGCCGCTCCTGCAGACGTGATGTAAGTGTATGGCATCACCACCAATTGCATGATCAGCACGGCTACTAGGCGCAGAGCGTGTCATGAGTCTACCGCTCACCTCAAGGGAATGGGGTCCGTTGTGCTGCTTTCGGCCGCAGCCTTGAGAGTCTCCTCAGATTCTCCCGCCAGCTACCACCCGCATGAGGTCGACACATAAGCTCCACCAACCAATACAACGGCAGATATAGCCAAAAGGCAGTTATAAGATAAAAGTAATAATTCGCCATCAGAAAGGGTTTGTGTCACTGACGTTGAGTAAATGCACTTTCGATCATGTTTGTCTCGCCCACCAACAAGTTGTCTTCAATCATTCAAAGGTGGGAAAGTTACAGATATATATTATTATATTGTTATATAAAACATCATGGAGGGCAGACAGTCTGCAGCCCCGTAATGCAGGGACCCGACTTGGGCAAAGCTACTTAGGTGTGAGTCAAACCAAGACGCAGAGAGCGCCATTGAGAATAGCGTCCCACCAAACAACCATCGCAGAGACGCAATGCTGCAAAACGCAACAAGCATCAATACGACTATCGTCGGCTTACACCATCCCAAGATCCCCCATACATCCCAGCAGACATCACCACCCGCATACCTCCATCGACCAGAACCACAAGAGTGCGTCGAATCAGGCGCAGCACACCCACAGATCCATCACAAGACGCAATACCGCAAGTAGCAGTAAGCATCAATGCAACTATCATACGGATGGCGCCCCCTCACAACACACCCACATGACCCCTATCGATTTTGGTAACAAAGTTTTTATGGTTGTTATATAAAAAATATCACCAACGTATCACAGTAGCACGGTACTAAGACGCCAATGAACAAAACTCCACGTATCATAGCGCTAATGCACTAAGACATGAAGTTGAGTATGCCTGTTACACTTAAAAGTGCTACCAAACACACTCATCATCCCAATCCGAAAGATAGACGACGCTATGCGCTACGACGTCGCCCACAAACGGTATGGGTGTGCGATGTCCACGGGAAAGCCGTATTGCTACAACAAACCCGCTTACCACCGGCACTAAGATGATATGTCTAGGACGTATCGGTTAGCGAGTCCAAGTTTACCTCGACCAATTGCTCGTGAAGCAGCACACACGCCACCATAATATTCCTTTTCAACTCCCTAATAAGGACTAGTCATTTTGCTACAGTACTAGGAGCAGTCGGTCACCCGACCACTCAATACAATGCTTATGCATCAAGGAGACCTCCTATAATATTGCTTTTGTATAGTAGACCTTACTTTCATAAGTCATGCATATATAGGATTCGAACTCACGACCCTACTATTGTAATGCAAATTCATCATGGAGACCTTCTATAGTATTGCTTTTGTATCATAGACCTTACTTTCATAAGTCATTCATATATAGGATTCGAACCCACGACCCTACTATTGTAATGCATATTAATCATAGAGACCTTCTATGGTATTGCTTTTGTATAATAGACCTTACTTTCATAAGTCATTAATATATAGGGTTCGAACCCACGACCGTACTATTGTATTGCATATTAATCATATAGACCTTCTATATATAGTATTGCTTTTGTATCATTGAGTTTAATATCATAAGTCCCTAATATAGGACTAGTCATTGTGCTACAGTGCTTCAGGCAGTCGGGCTCCCGACCACCCCATATATATGTACAACTGCAGGTATGTATCTCCGACAGCTCCTCCATACAAGACATCTATACATGAACACCTTCCATAACTTAGGAAAATTTTCTTTTATACATGAACTCCTTCCACAACTTAGGAAAATTTTCTTTTATACATGAACTCCTTCCAAGACTTAGACAATTTTTAACAAATTTTCTAATTATCTTATAAATGTTATTTATCTTTATTTTTATAATATTTTAGACTTGTATTTCTATTATTTATCTTATTTCAAATATTTTTTTCAAGTTTTTAATAAATTTATTTATTATGGAAGACAATATTTTGCCTTTAATTTACTATGTTATTGGTCTAATGTCTGAAATGTATTTATATTAACTTTATGGTTATTAATGTAATTTTATTGTTTAATATATATCTTTTAAGACTATTTTTGACGCCGCCTTTATATTGAATTTAATTATTAATAATAATATTGGGCCGTCACAATACCATCCATCAATACCTTAATATTGTAATATCTCTTTTTATACTATTTAATAAAAGTTTTTAATTTGAGCAGGTCAAATTTCGTATATTTTCTGGAGTTTTGTTGTAAAAGCGTGTACACTAAGTACATAAAAGTGCACGAACATGAGACAGTAATTCATTCTTGGGGCGCAGACTCGATGGAGTCGGGTAACTGATACTACTAACTTGTATCATTAATGTCTGTATTAATACTGGGAGTATTTACAGAATAATATAATAATGATAATGTTCTATTGTGTACGTAATTCACACTTTCATAAATATTGAGAGGCGCAATTTAATATGTTAATTTCCCTAATTTTTTCTCTGAGCGACTCCTTAAGTTTTGAATATAGACTGCTCTTCTGTGAGACAAATAACACAAACATAAGGTAAAAACTGGCTTCGTTATATTAAACAATTTATTCTCCTTTTTCCACCCTCGGTAGTTTAATTAATTATTTAGATTTATATGTCGAAATGAGAACCTCCTTCTTATCTTAAATCGGCAAAAAATAAAATGTGTTTTGTTTGATTTTCTTTCATAAACAACTAAACGCACTTGAACACAGCACGCAATGCGAATTCAAACGTCCATTTTATATTTTTAACGTGCACGAGTAGAACCTTATTACCTTTGCTGATATAAAAGATTAAGTTTATGATAGAGTGTAAGAAAAATTGTATGTGTAATGTGACATAGATATATATTATCTCACCTCTTATGTATTTACTACAATCTTTGAATAAGAATCTTTGTAAGATAAAATCATAATTAATATCTAAATACGTTGTACTTTCGTTGTACAAATTAATTTAAAATATTAAACAAAGAGATTCATTGACGAAGCTGGTTCAGGACCGTGTTTCGTCATTTAATAGGGGAAATCCTATGTTCAGCAATTGACTTATGAAGAACTGTAATGATGATGAGGATAATTTATTACTTTATATTATAATTACCGCATTTTATACAAACTTAATTATATAAAGTATTTGGACTTTGTGTAGATGTTGTATATTTTCTGGAATTTTGTTATAAACACGTAGGTATACATCGCCCTAAGAATGAATTACTGACTCTATGGAGTCGAGTAACATTACTGTGTTATAATTATAACAGAGGTGGAGTCATAAAAAAAATTAGACCGAAAGTAATAAAGCTTCAAATTGAGAAAATCGAAACCATACTCGGCTCCAAAAAAATTAAAGAAAAAAATTTATCTAAACCAAGTCGCGGGCATAGCTATTCTTAATAACGATCTAAAATAATGATTATCAAGTAACTCTCTTCGATTTTTTTTAATTTCTATTTGGTTCGACGAAGATAGTTATACTGTCACATGAAACCAGCATGAAACCAAGCGGAATAAAAGTACGCTATGTAATTTACTGTACAATAATGTTATGAAATTACTATTAATTATTATAAAGAACTTAATGCATGTAATGCTAAATTTGTTTATTAAAAGCAAAAGCAAACATAGTTCAAAAACCATATTGACTTAAACAAACAGCATTTAAGAGAGTCTAATCTTAAATTATTTTACAATAGGAAAAAACTAGTATCCGACATTATATATGGACCTGAAGCGTAGATGTGCCTTACAGTAATTAACTACCGCGTACGGCAGGCGCATCTCTGTTGGAAATCCTTTCATATGGCCACCAACCATTAATAGAATATATAAGTCTGTAGATTGACATTATCGGCTGTATTTTCTAAGTGAAATCATGGGTATTAAGAAGAAGGAGTGAGTACATAATATTCGTTTAAGTAAAAATAGGTAACATTTTATTGATACTGACTTGCATAGTGTAATTCATAAAAATTTCGTAATTTTAATTCTAAAGGCGTGTTTTTAATACTAGCTTTTAACATAATAATTGTGGTGTGCTGTGCGATTAGTTTAACAATTTTTATGCAAGAGAGTAATAATGAAAAAATGAGTCCAAAGTATATGCTAAGGGTTGATTTTTCCATCATCATCAGATAAAAGTTATCCGTCATATACTACAATATATAGAAAATTGAATAGTATTATTCACATAAATTTTGGTTTATTTTTATTATGTTTTATCCTATGAAGAACTTTAATCTGAGGATGAAAAAAATAGTTCCTCAATTTCTTAAATGTATCCAACGATAGAATTAAAAAAACTTTTTATACCTTATAGAAATGCAAATCCTAAAGCGAATCTTGTTTTATAAAAGTAATTTATACAATTTATAATGTCATTGATAAAAGCGCAAATTAATATTTTCATCACATCAACTCGTATGGAGACACTTTAATGAAATTTTAAAAAGCTTGATGACCAAATTAAGTTGCTTATATTTTTTTGAGTTATTTATTATAATAAAATTTATTTTTTATTTTTATTTAACTATAGTAATTTTACTTGCTTTCCCTGTGATATTAACAATCAAATATTTAATAATAATAATTAACCTTTGTAGCTCAGGGATAAGCGTTTGCTATAAATTCACAGTGACATCGATAATATTGTTAGTTGCAATTTTAAATGCAGATTTATCACGGTCTCTGCGATGAACATAAGCATCGTGAGGAAACCTGAATGACTGTAATATCAGCTAACATGCTTTGTAAACGTGGCGGACACATGCCCAAAAACGCTCTCAGAAATGAGAGGGGAGACCGGAGCTTTGCATAGCGATGTGTATAAGCTGCATTTTATCGATACATTCGAACCAAATAGCTGGCAGCGATCTCTTTTATCTTCTTTGTATATAATATAAAAATCAATTGATGTCCCTTAGTCTCGCTAAAACTCGAAAACGGCTGGAACGATTTTCACGAACGAGATCTAGAAATCACTCGTGCGAAGCCGGGGTGGATCGCTTGTATTGAATATAATTAAATATTAGCAAATATATAATTGAATAAAAATTTAATAAAAATAATTTCGTAAATTATTATATTATAGTATTTGAACTAAAAACATAATTATAATTTTAATATGATATACCTAATATTTAATTTTATTATACCCAATTGTCCAATTTCAATAAAACATAGCACAGATTATAATTAATGTAGTGTGAATAGCGTATACCTGGATTAATTTTCATGTCTCTTGTTATTTTCCTTGACATAGAAATAGAGTTTTTTATATATTATGTGGTGAAGCCATGTTGCAGCTACGAGTATAAGTTTTATGGGTACAGCACGAATAGGTCAACTGAACCGGAGCTCTCACAGAATACCAATGTAAAATAGAGTACTCATATATAGTGAGTATAGAGAACCGGAGATCCTCTTTACTGGTAATGAGGAACTCCATTTTAGTCCTCAGTTGTGACAACGCGTCTGCATTTTGGTACTTAACGAGGATAGATTTAGATGTCTATGGACTACTGCATCCATTTATATTTTTTGGACTGTGAGCATGCTTGTCACGCTTAATTTATTCTAAAATATGATAAATTTAACCATTACAAATAAATTCGGCCCACTTTTGTCGCCATCGTGGACGTATCTAATATTGGTACGAATCATACTTTATCAGTAGTTGATACCCAAGTCTCAAACTTCAAAATTATTAAAAGCGTTTTGGCATCTACATTACACTTTGTGATAGACAATAAAATGAAGTGAATGCACTGTTCACACTACCTAGAATATCTGTGCTGTTTGATCGGAATCGGACTATTTGTTTCAGTTATCAACACTAAAGCTTAGTGTAGGAGTCAGAGATAATACTACGATATATTTCGTCCCTTATATGTTACATAACTAACAACTTATTGATTAATTTCGTAGAATTAGTAAATAAACCGAAAAAATAGCTATTTATTTAGCAAAAACGAATCTCAGTCCTCATGGGGGTCTCTCAGTCAGGGTGCATACGCATCTGCATTTGATTCTCAATAGAGGATAAATGTAGATGTATTTGAGCTACGGCATTCACTTCCCATCGGGTGAACTGTATGCTCGTTTATCATCCTTATTCTGTAAAAAAAATATAGGCCAAACAGAAACAGAAACTTTTTTAATCAATGTAGATTATAAAAATACTTATTGAAATACACTTTTCTTTTCATTTACCACTGGTTCGCAAAAAAAACCTCTATCCTGGCAAGAACAAGTAAGAAACCCAGCGGGACTGTTTTCTATTTCCAATAATAGCTTACAATCATGTTCACAATTAACAACACAAGACAAATTAGAAATAGCTTAGTAGCGATCACCCTTCCCAGGTGTTATTATCATCCATAAATTCCTTAATATTACCTAACCCTTTTTATACAAACTTAGTTTAATAACATTTTTGAACTTTGTGTACAAATTTTGTATATTTTCTGGGATTTAGTTGTAAAAGCGTATACATCGCCCCAAGAATGAATTATTGACTCGGTGGAGTCGAGTAACTGGTACTACTAGCTTGTGTCTGTTCCTAGTATTTACAGAATGAATATCACTTATTTTTGCAAAACTATTTTAATTTTGTGTACGTACATTACATTTTCATAAATGTATTGAGAGGCCAGAGTTAATATATTAATTTCCTTAAATTTTTGTCTCAGTGACTCTTTTGGTTTTAAATTATATATTGCTCTAATGGCTCTCTTCTGTAAAAAGGTTTATTCATAAAGAGGATATTTGCCTAAGTTGCCACGCTTGGTAAGCAGGTTGGCAACTGCAGGTTTTTAGTTACTAGTTGTTATTTGGAAAACGTTGTTGCTAATATGTTTTTCACAATATAGAGTCTAGGGCCCCACTCTCAAAATGTGGCAGGTATAGCAATTCACAATGCTGTGTTGGTAAAAAGTAAACAGTAAAAGTCAAAGTAGGGACTTTAACGTATGGTAGTGAAAGTTGACTGTGGCAGAAGAAGCACGAGTTAAGGAGTATGTTAGGGCTGAATCTGAATGACAGGGTGAGAAATTGTGTGATAAGAGAAGAGTGTGATTTGCAAGATGATGTTGTGACCAGGATTAAGAAAGGAATGCTTCGGTGGTTTGGTCATGTGGAAAGAATGGCAAAGAAAATTTATGTTGCAGAAGTGAATGGTAGAGTCGGAAAGGGACACCCTAGGCGAAAATTTATCGACCAAATTAGCAATTTATTAAAAACGGGCCAAATTAGGAGTACCCTTAACCGACGAGCATGTATGCGTAGGTATATGGATGTGAAGGAGGCGAAAGAAGTGTCTCAGGATCGTGCCAAATGGAAGTCTGTAGTCTCTGCCTACCCCTCTGGGTGACAGGCGTGTGAGTTTATGTATGTAAGGTATGTTGGGGTAAAAGCGTGTGGTTTTTTGCTGTTCTTGATAGCCTTCCCCTCAAATGTTTTTTTCTGTTCTGATTGCTTTAATGGCGCGTTAGTAATTTTTTACGTGAAAAAAGGAAGAAAATGCTATCTGTGTATATATTTTTGCACTTAATATCATTATTACTTTTCTATAAAATGAGTTCTAGTTAAATAAGCAGTGCATTTTTATTTTTGGGGAAAGTGCGGACTATGGAGGGGGAAGAGCGGATTATATTCTAAAAGCAGTTCTATTAACAATATCGATAAGGTTAATATTGATCTTTATATATATCTGCTCTTTACCCAGTTAAAACATATCATTAAACCTTTTAAATCTTGGCTGTCATTGAATGTTTTTAATTTTTTAAAAGACTACACGTCCGCTCTTCCCCCTTTCAAAAATAAAACTCAAAATTGTTCTCAAACTGTATTAAACGTATTTTATGAAAAACATAAAATTTTAAAGGTACCGTTACCCGGCACTTAAAAAGTAAGTCTTAGTACCTATATCTTATATTAGTATTAGTATTTATATATTATATGTTGGTAAATTTGAAATCTCAAAGAACACTAGGTAGGCATAATGGTAGGTAACACTTAATAAAATTAGAACATATTCTAGACAACATTATAAAGTTTTAATATTTTGAAATATTTATCAAAAAATTCAGTACGCTTATATTTAAAAAAAGTCAAATAACTAAACCACCGCATATTTATCACTTAATAAGTAGTATTTTGTATTTTCTGCATCTCTTTTTAAGCTTACTGCTTTGACAATATTACAATCAGTAACCTAATTTACGTCTTTTTTCTTTGGTATAGTAAATCTTAACTTTGGTGTTTTATTGAGTTTTTAGGAAATTAGAAAAAAGTTTTTGGGAAGGTGTTTCCATCCTGTATACATACACTTCAGAAATTTCTTATTTAAGCTTGCTTAAGCCCTAAAAGCCCTAGAATAACGTCTCATATAATTATGGTTAAACGACAACTTGTTTTTATAAAGTAGGTAAAAAAATTTAAGTTTTAGAATCACTGTTTTTCTTCCATACATTTTGATACAGAGAAAGAGCGGAAGGATTTAATACGCTCTTTCCCAATCGGGGAAAGAGCGGATTGAAATCTACAACCCAAACTATACGTTATTCCTTATTCTAACCAAAAAATAATAAACGATACGGCAGTAAAGAACGTAAAAATCTCATCGGATCATAAAAATTTCACGTAGAAGCTAAGATATGCCACTAGGGGTAAGAGCGAATTGACATATTAACGTAAAAATTAGCACTTACCTTTTTGCTTCGCAAAACATACGTGTTTCCCTATCTCTGACGCTCTGCAGATTAATTTTTTAACGTAAAACAATATGGCGGCATTGACCGTGTTGCCAGTAGCAAAAAATAGTCCATGGTTTGGGAGTTATTGGAATTATACGCTCTTTCCCTGATCCGCACTTACCCCAACATACCTTATGTATGTTTTTCTCTGTCTGTCGGTCTGTACAACCAGTGCGTATTGGCAGTGATGACATGATTCTGAGTCATGGTCCTTCACTGCTGGCAGTTTGAAGACGCTCAAGGTCTCTTAGCGAGCAATGGAGAGGGCTATCCTCGGGTTTCTTTGCGTAATACACTTAGAAATGAGGATATCCGAAGTAGAACCAGAGTGACCAACATAATCCAATGGATTAGTAAGCTGAAGTCACAATGGAGCGGCCATATGGCTCGAAGAAATGACAACCGATGGGGAATCAAGGTACTTGAATGGCTGCCCCGTATCGGTAGGCGAAGAGGGGGTGGCCCGCCACTTAATGGAGTAAGGACTTGGTAAGATATGCAGGAAATCGATGGATAAAGTTGGCTCAGGACTGTGTTTTTTGTCATTCTTTTGGGAAGGCATATATTTAGCAGTGGACTTTAAAATACTGTAATGATGAAAATGAACTTAACCGTAAATAGCTGAACTTTAATCTAAAATCGAAATTTGATTCGGCCGACTTGATCAAGCATGTTTCAGAAACAATGCAAAGTCAAATGTTCTTTTAATATTCTTATCATACACGAGTAGTACCCAATTGCTGATATAGAAGATTAAGTTTATGATAGACTGTATGGAAAGTTGTAAAAGTAATCTGACGTAGTTAACTATTATCTCACCTCATATGTATTTACTACGATCTTTGACTAAGAATCACTGTACGATAATATCTTGAATAAATACGTAGTACTTTTCCTGTACAAATTGATTTAATTTATTAAACAAAGAGATTTAATTGACGAAGCTGGTTCAGGACCGTGTTTCGTCATTTAATGGGAAAATCCTATGTTCAGCAGTGGACTTGTGAAGTACTATAATGATGATGAAGATAATTTAATATCATCCATAATTACTTTATATTATAATCAACCTTTTTATACAAACTTAGTTTAATAAAGTTGTTGGACTTTGTATATTTTATGGAATTTTGTTGTAAAAGCGAAGGTATAAATCGCGCCAAGAATGAAGTACTGACTCTGTGGAGTCGAGTTTTAACCGATACAACTAGCTTATTTACAGAATCATTTATTACAGATTCCTCTTATTTACGGAATGAATATCACTTATTTTTGCAAAATTACTTTTATGTTTTGTGTACATATGTACAGACAAGTACAGTACTAGAGGCTCCTGCTCTAATAATCCTCTTCTGTAAAACAAACATATTTTCATTGTCTGTTGCTTGTCCTCATAGCAAAATACCATATGACATTGTTTGATTACTGTTTAAACACTGGTAAGAATTCTAAAATTTTTACAGCATATGCTGCAGAACTAAGTCTGATGACTGCTACTTTTTAATACATGTTAATATAATGTTTTCAATTTCAGTGTTTTCGAATTTGTATGACATGTCCCTATTAAGATATGCTACCCAAATCCCGTAAAAATGCATTATCTTTTACTATAACTGTAAAATAAATTACCTAAAGTATAACAATTATTTCATGTTAAATGAAAACATTTATTTTTTCAAATAAGAAATTAAGCCACACAATAAATAAATAGATACTAAATAGTATTCGACAAACACTGCTTTTTGCAGTAAGTGCGGTGTGGTTTTGTTCTACGAGCGAATTATCAAGTTAGGTCGTTGGTCAATATAATTAATCACTTTCCATTAGTCTCACTAAAAGTCAAAACTGACTCGACCGATTATGATTTAAAAATGTGTATGTTTGAATGGGTCCCTGAATGGTTTAGATACTCAATTGGACCCGCGAGGTTATAGTAGTTTCTAGATCCAGAAGAGAGAGATAGAATCACCCGTTTGAATTCGGGATGGATCGTTAATATATAGATTAGTAATATGTGAATTTATTATATATTATGTAACTAGAATACTAATAGAAGTAAAAGTTTCTTCCGGTTATAAAAATAATTCTTAGTCGAGTTTTTTTTGTGATAGAGGTTAGATGGTTTTTCCATCTAACACAACGTAAAGTGCTGATGTGTAATAAAAGTATTTTCCCCAGCAAGAAAAAAACCGTCCCTTAAATCTCATATTTTCCTGCAACTCTATTGTGGAAAAAGTTTCTTCGTATTTAATATGCAAATACAGACATTTTTTACAAACTTTAATTACATTTAATTATAATATATATGTGCAATTTTGTTTGATAACTTTATGCCATAATCCGTAACATAATCCAGCTGCTGTAGAAATCTTGTGATTTTTGATCAACAATGCGACGAAATAGTTTTAACAGTCCTCTCTTGATACTAACCTAACACTAAGCAAAGCATTCTGTTTATTATAAGCTTTTACCGCCGGACAAAACCATCGATTTGGATGTCTACTGCCTACAACTAATGAGACTCGAACAAGAAATGAAAAAAAAACTCTTCAGAATTCTTTAGTTTGGATAGTTAAAACTAATTATTGAATTTTTGGATAAAAAAAAATCCCAAGATTTCTACAGCAACGGGATTATGTCACTACCTACAAGATGGCACCAAGTTATCCATTGGAGTCAAAATGGCACATATGTATTATAATTAAATGTTTTACTCTATAAAACTTTCAAAACAACTATCTTGAATTTGTGTTATAAATAATACGAAGAAACTTTTTCACGACCTTATGTTTTTAATAATATAGGTCAATCAAGTGATAAGCTTTTATATCATTTAAATTGTGTTCTGTAATAAATTGATGGGTTTGATTTAATTTAAAATTTTTTTTTTCGTATTAAGCATATAAACAAAAGCTTGTTTTTAATTTTTAATTACTTTTTTTGATATTACAGACAGAAAGAATTTTGACTTTTATAAGAGAAATAAATAATGTTTATTTTCTAGCATATGGTGGCGCTACTAAAAAGCGTATTTATATTATATTTAATTTAAATTTTATTTATATTATTATAAGAACTTTGTTTTTAATATAAAAATTAAAATATCTTATCTATTGATTTTTAAACCATTTGATGTTGAGTATAGGGTGTAGACATTCGTATATTATTTTTATTTTAATAAATTCAATAAATAAAATTCTTGAACCTTTATGTACGTATTATAGCAAATAGTAAAATAAAGTAAATCACTTGATTTTTATCAATTTTGAACCACTTATATTCTATAAACACACCTTTACCGGATGAACAAACTTAAGTGATAAGTAAATTTTTATGTTTCAGGAAAACCCCAGAGCCAGAGTGCACATTGTCATATTTTCAAATTGTAAGTAACTTAACTTCGTCAAAATTATTTTTTTAAATAAGGCTATAATCAGGATTTTATCATAATAAAATCATAAACACTCACGCCTGTCACCCAGAGGGGTAGGCAGAGACTACGGACTTCCATTTGACACGATCCTGACATACCTCTTTCGCCTCCTTTACATCCATATATCTACGCATACATGCTCGTCGGTTAAGGGTACTTTTAACGTGGCCCACTTTCAAAATATCGCCAATTTGGTCGATAAACTTTTTTCTAGGGCGTCCCTTCCCGACTCTGCCGTTCACATCTGCCATATAAATTTGCTTTGTCACTCTTTCCTCATTCATTCTTTCTACGTGACCAAACCACCGAAGCATTCCTTTCTTAATCCTGGTCACAACATCATCTTGCATACCACATTTATCTCTTATCACGCAATTTCTCACCCTGTCATTCAGATTCAACCCTAAAATACTCCTTAAAGACCGCATTTCTACAGCATTTATTCTACTTTCGTGCTTCTTCTGCCACACCCAGCTTTCACTACCATACATTAAAGTAGGGACTAACACAGCATTATGAATTACCATACGTGCCTTTTTTGATACATTCTGGTTCTTCACAATAGAGTGTAGTGCCCCATTCACTCTATTCCCTGCATTTACTCGTCGTTCTATATCCTTATCATATCTACCATCCCTGCTAAATACACATCCCAAATACACAAACTCATTCACTTGCTCAATTAACTCTCCATCGATTCTTATTTCACATACCGTTTTGCTTTCCTCTCTTTCAAAAACCATCACTTTCGTCTTACTTGCGTTCACTTTCATTCCCCTTTCTTTTAATGCCCAGTTCATTAATGTAACCATCATTTGCAACTCAGCCGCCGACGACGCAAATATGACTTGATCATCGGCATATAAAAGGCATTTGACGGTTAACTCGCCCATTCTTAACCCACATTCTTCATCTTTCAAAGTTTGCAAACACCTGTCCATAAATAGGTTGAACAGCCAAGGGGAAGCCACACAGCCCTGTCTGACACCTTTTCGGATGCCAAACCAGTCCGAGTAGACCCCATTGATCCTGATACAAGCACTAGAATCCCTATAAAGAGACCTCAATACCTGTATCAAACCAGCGCTCAACCCATATGAGTTCAGTGTTTGCCATAACACATTCCTGTCCACTCTGTCATAAGCCTTTTCCAAGTCCATGAACGCACAAAAAACTTTCTGGTTTTTAGCCAAAAAATTCTCCGTAATCATGCGCATGGAAAAGACTTGATCTGTACACCCCATACCCTTTCGAAAACCTGCTTGCACATCCCAAATTTTTCCATCAGTTTCTTTCATAACTCTTTCAATTAACACCTTAGCATACAGTTTACCCACAATACTAAGCAAGCTGATTATTATATATTAAATAAGTAAAACATTATATATATATATATATATATATATATATATATATATATATATATAAAGTGAAGGAATCAAAATATTTCTGACATCCATAACACGATCCAAACATAATTCACAAAATCCCATTGGTTGACTCGTTGATCGCAAGATATGTTAAATTGTTAAACGCCAGTACGCTATTGCGTGTGGTATGACATTTAATAATCATAGAGCATGGTTATTAATCTAACCTCTCTTACAAACTTGTATGTTTTTTAAATACTAGTATTATATGTTACATTGCCCATCTGTTGGTAGGTATAACTATCTAGGTTACTAATTACACTGAATTCTTTATTCGGGGAAGACAATATCTCGTTTTGTCCTGTAACATGACTACCTTACCTTTCTTTCAATGATTCGTTACAAAATTAAAGGCTGATGATATTTTGAAATTTGTACCTGTTCAAATTATAAGGTACCATATTTTTAACACAAGCTTCATTCAATAATACAGAGTTCCGAGCTTAAACAATATCGTTATTATCTCACTCGTTTTTTTTTAATATGTATCATTAACTATCTAAAAAATAGTACTTAAACTTGGAACAGTTGACAGCTTACTCTTTCTCTATTTCTCTTAATTGGTTCCGGTGCATGCGGAAGATGCGTCATTAATTTTAAGTGTCGTTATTTCTCTACTATTTTTAACGTGGCGGGATGGATATAAAAAAAAATTACGAATTCCTACATAAATAATTATAAACAAACAAATTTGATTTTGACCTATTTTATTTTATTTCATTTACATAAAAAAATGCCATAGTTGCTACGCTCGGCGTGGCAACGCAATGATGGATGGAAACCACAGTTTTTTTTTAGTTACTATATGATAGGTGATGCTGCCCGTTTTTATAGTCTGTGAACCATATCGTCAAAGTAAATGGTTTTTAGAAATGTTAAATACTATAAACTTATTGATTTACGTGTAATGCTTATTAGGGTATTATTAATATTTAATAACAACTTGATTAAAAACAAGCAGTTTTTGCACTATATTTAGTAATACGAGAAATTGAAGATGGTTGATTCGTCAGAAAATTGATAATTACTTTTGTGCCGACCGCATGAATGGTAAAGTCTTGATTTCTAAGATCGTCTCATATAGTGCATGAAACTCTCTCAAATTCAAAACAGGACATACATTACAAATTAGTGACTTCAGTTAAAGAGTTAATAGATAAGGATTTATAATGGCCTACATACAGGGACGGCTTACTATTGCCATACTTGAGACCCTTTTTGCTGGAAACGAGGCATTCCATCTTAGTCCTCACGGGTGACAGCGCATCTGCGTTTTGATTCGTAGTCGAGGATGGATGTGGATGTCTATGGGCCACAGCAACCACTTACCATCAGGTGGACTGTGTGCTCGTTTGTCACCCTATCCTATAAAAAAAAAAAACTTCGAAATTACTGCCTTTAGAGCAAAAGCCGTTGGTCTTGCGCCTGAGCTCCATTCGTATCTGTTCATCGCAGATAGCTAATCTTCATTGAGATAGCTGCCATGATCCGTAGTTCGGTCTGGAGGACATTATTACTTCTTGTTGCAAGTCCAGGTTTATTAAAATTGAAATATATGATTTTTTTACCGCAATCTAGAAGTCATGAAATATTACTTGCTTCCTATATAATATATATTTTTTTTGTTATTACATTAACTTAAACAACATCAACAGAAAAAATTACAATAGTTGCAACAGTGTTTTGTATTTTACTTTTATACGAAAATATAACCCGTTAAGGCCACTGATACAATTTTGAGATTAACATAATATTGTTTTTTTATTAGTTCCGCTATGCAACATGGTCGGAATTGTGTGCAACGATCTTCGGTGTCTTGTTCGGTCTTCTCAGTGGCGGTGGAGTCTGCTACATCTTAGTGCAGTTTGGTGAGCTCAGCACATCATTCGTCGAAAGAACATCAAATCAAGATCAGCTTTCTAGCTACTTGCCTCTAACTACTTTATTTGGAGGCGGTAGAAGATTGTAAGTCGTAATTTTTTGTAAAATTGTCATTACTCTAAATGTTAAATTGAATTCAAAATTTAATGAAACAAACGAATGTCAACATAATTTGTTTTATTTTAACGTAATCATTTATGTTATTACCAGATTGTGACAAATTACTAAAATTTGTGAAATAAATTTAATAACTCTGAAACCGTTTTCAGAAAAGATGCATCACACGAAGAGAACATGAAGGCATTGGTTGAAGATGCAAAAGCTATGTGTATAGGAATGTTCGTCTCCATCGGCATCTCACTATTATTTTGCGTTCTTTCAGTCGGACTTCTCAGTTGGAGCGCATTGCGACAAGTGAGTTTAATAATTAATGAACTTCAAAGATTATTTCAAAGGTACAATTTGTTGTCCAAAACTGAAGTGAACAAATTAACGCAAATTATAGACAAATCTATCAATCGGCACTCTCGCTATATTGTTTGAATATATTCTACGAAGATTTTGCGCAACCATAAGAAAATTAATTGTTTCAATTGATGACCTTGTATCATATTGTCTCGCTAGTCATACTCATTTTTACTTTAGTGATTTGTGTGCAGTTTAAATAATTATGTTTACCGACTTATGAAATGGTTCCAAAAAGCACAAGTAATATTTAAAAATCATTCTTCAAACGATCTTCACACTTAATGCCGATCCATCCGTACGAGGAATACTACTATGTAGCCAAAAATATTACAATTTGTTCTAATAACTTCCGTACCTTATTACGTTTTCGTGATTGTTAAATGTTAGTGCGCGCGTGTAGCAGTAGCACTATTACATCTTATCAGATGTATTGTAACGTGCTGAACATAGGCCACATAGATTCTATCGTATCGTATCGTATAGGGGCGAAATTTGCCACAGATGACACCGTGGTTTTATTTTTACTTGTTATTAGCAAAGATTTTAGTATCTTTTAGGTTTTAAATAGTTAGATGCGCTTTCACCTTGAAAACTGTGGCATTATTTTTGGATGTGTTTGTTTGCAAGACGCTGACGTGCGCACACTAATGCAATAGTGTCATCTCATCTTACAGAAATTGTGTATACTACTTTCTCAGTCGCACAAATGAGCACTGATTGCGAATGAGTGAGCTCACTCATTTGAGAATGGACACATTTCAGAGTGGTCATACTATGGTAAGGGCGCATCTGGTGGTATTATTAGAAATATGCTGCTGCTCATCTTCTGGCTGGTTTTCCTTTGTTGCCTCTAATGCCACCCACGGGACGACATAGGGTAGTATATATTCTTACACCGCCACTACACCCTGAAAAATAGGTGCTGTAGAATGACAGTTTGCCGGCGCTTGAATTCTATATGAAAAAACGCGTCACCACACCACACGTCAAAATACCTCTCAGGACTTAGTTTATGAACTCAGAATTCTAAAAAAAATCGTTGAAATAATAATGTTAAAATATGAATATATTTATCAGATAACAAGAATAAGAATGCTTTTTCTGGAGGCTGTACTCCGTCAAGACATGACGTGGTTCGACACTGACTCCGAGTTCAACCTGGCTTCAAAAATGTCTGAGTGAGTAAAAGTTACCAAAAGAAAATATTTAGTTGTTGACAACAGTCGTAGCGCCATCCAGTTGATTCTCTGAAGTACTTGGATCCAGCGCGCAGGGTTGAAGTTTTCAAATAGTTTTTCTGCGGGTTATTAATTCTGGTTCCAGGTATAAACTTACGCAACAACAAAACTTAACAAAAGAGAAATTTCCAAAGGCCAAAGGCCAAATTCGGTTTATTTATTGATGTCAAAATTTATTCGCAGGTAAGAATTTTACCGCTTTAACTGAAGTACTTCAAGACTAAGTACCGGTAAACATTAACTTTACGCCATATCTTTATGGCGCCTATTCACTACTACTACTACATAATATATTCTCTTCTACTTGTACTACTACATAATATATTCACACCATCTAGTGGGGCACCAACACTGTGCGTGCAAATAATTGTAGTCCTTTCAACTATTTAGACATGACATTGTTGGTACATAATTATGATCTTCGCTTATTTCTCAAACGAAATTTATAGTGTATACACTAAAAATAAATAAAAAACCTAACCACAATTAAAAAAATATAAAAGTGTGCACATCACAGAACACCTATTACTCTCTACCGAAAGGTCCACAGAAGAGTAAAGTAGTAGAGTGCTTTACTCTAATATTGTAAGATTACCCTGCCATGATCTAAATTAAAAATATAATTTCCATAATAGTGCTGCGGTTCTCGAGCGATTCTGGTATAATCTATACGCATTTATGTAGGGAAAATGTCCATTTGGAATTTTTTTTCATCCTTCAGGATGCAAAAATAATCCAAATGGCGAAGGATACGGAAGCCAAATTAGTATTTTATTAAATTTTTGCTTATCAGTATGTTTGGCACAAACTTTGGTACGTAGTTTAAGTTCTTGTGCAACATAGAGACTCAATTTCATCCGACTGCGGACATTATGCATGTATTGCATAATGAAGCATAATTTCGGGAGAAATGTTTATGATACAAAGAGCTTTTCTTTGAAACACCACACGATTATCCTATAAATAATTGTCAGCTTCCTATTTCACCCCTAAAAACTAAACCCATAAGCTGAAAATTCAACTATTTTTATAGAATCAGGATTACAAACGAGCATACAGTCCACCTGATGGTAAGTGGTTGCCGTAGCACATGGACATCTACATCTATCCTCGATTAAGAATCAAAATGCAGATGCGTTGTCACCCGTGAGGACTTAGATGTAATGTCTTCTTTCTAGTCAGAAGGGTCTCCGGTTTTTTATACTCACAATACAAAACACAGCAGATTAAGCTGCTATTTTACGACGATAATCTGTGAGAGCGTGGTCCTTCCCCGGTCGAGACGACCCATTCGTGCTACAACTATACTACTTGTGGCCTTAGAAGGAAAAGGGGGATCTCCCACTGGATAAGGTGTCTTGCCTGGGGAGCGGCCAACGCTCCGTGTGATAGTTCGGAGCTGTTCTATATATATTAGTTATGATTCGGAACTTTGATAGCGCGATTTAAGCTTCGGTGTGTTTCGGCGTGTTTCGGCGCAACGACAGCACCGCCACATCACTACTCTGCTCAGACCAGAGGTCGACAGTGTAGTCTTATTGCCGGTGCGTCCTTATGCCGGTGGGGAATGCATGCTGTGTGCGTAAGGGCAAGTGACACCGATGCGAACGATGTACCGGAGCAAGTACCAGAAGTTTGCCTTATAAATCTGTGGTGAGTCGAGATGAAGACAAGTTGGACTGGTTTGCAGGAACTGAAGACTGGAGAAGAAGATTCTCAGTAGTGAATGGTAGGGGTTCTTGAGGATAATGACGAAGACTTGAAGTTCTAGTTTCCGAAGGTTGTTGGTGGCGTATTTAGATCACGTCGGATGGTCACCACTGTGGCCCTAGAAGGAAAAGGGTCATCGGCCAACGCTCCGTGTGATAGTTCGGAGCTGTTCTATATTTATTGGTTATGATTCGAAACTTTGATAGCGCGATTTAGGCTTCGGTGTGTTTCGCTTGCGGCTCGTCGACAGCACTGCCACATACTAATATACTAAAATAGGTCAGCTTGACTATGGGAGGGCCAAGCTTTTACAGAATACTAGCATAAAATAGCAGCTTAATGCTGCTCTATTTGGTATGCAGAGTGTGGAGAACCGGAGGTCCTTTTTTTAGAAACGAGGCATTCCATCTTAGTTCTGAGGGGTGGCAACGCATCTGCATTTTGATTCTTAATCGAGGATAGATGTAGATGTCTGTGGGCCACAGCATCCACTTATCATCAAGTGGACTGCTCGTCTGTGTCACCCCTATTCTATAAAATATATTGGCTCTTTTGAAATATGCTTGAGACCGTTGATTGTTGATTGTTGATTAACAAATCTCTAAAAAATCCCCTAGTCCTTATTTTTCTTATTTAATCATTTATGCAGCATGGCTCTACAACGTAAAATTTTGAGCCTCATGTTGTTATAGAATTTGGGTAAAAAAACTCTTACTTAAACGTCTGTGACAGACAGATAGACACTGCACTCCATATATGTACCATTTTGTTAATTTTAGCACTCCAAACTTGTATAATATTATCAACGAATCCTCATTTTTTTTATTTAAATAAAATCTTGTTTAAATACTTTTTTAATTATTTTATGTTTTTTTTAAATGTGGCCTTAATAATATTCTATTCCAAAATCTGACTCTAGGATTAAATTAATTGAGTATATTTAACGAAAAAAATCTTTTGACAGAAATATGATGAAACTGAAAGAAGGTATGGGTGATAAGTTGGGGGTCGTCGCAAATCTTGCTGGCACGGCAATTATTAGCTTGTGTCAATCAATTTCTTTAGGATGGGAACTTACTTTGGCTTGCATCACTGTCGTGCCTTTCTCGATCACCGCATCTATTATTTTGTCAAATGTAAGTATGATTTTGTCAATCACATAAATATGCGTTTAAAATTTATATTATATTCATTTTTAACATATTTATATTACGTTACAGTATCAAACGAAGTCGTCGTTTAGAGAGATGGATGCATACAGCCATGCTGGCAAGCAAGCCGAGGAGGTATTGAAATCGGTAAGAACAATTGTGGCGTTTGGCGGGGAAAATAAAGAAGTAGACAGGTAATTTTTATACCCATGTAGCATTACATTACATTCTCCACGAAATTCGTAAATTTTTTGAAGATTGATAATTTGTCAGAATTTATGTGTTTAATGAAAGATGTGAAAGTTGCTTTAAGAGTTTTTCGCTTTTATAATTGTCCTGAAAGACAGAAATACTTCTGTAAAAATATTCAAATGTTTAACGAAGTGAGCTAAAATTATTACATATTTTTCGATTGATTAAAGTGTTTGCAATTTTTTTTTGATTTAAATACTTTTATGATAGAAACGTATGTGTTCCTTTTATGATGCTGTTATCTTTATTAGTTGGCTTATACCCCGACCGAATTCCAAAGATGTCACCTATGTTACTTCATGGTCAAGAGTACAACAGCACCATTAATTTATTACTGTATTGTAAATGTTTGCAAATTATTTTAAGTCTGAGTGCGCCTGAATTGTGATACGTAATAGACAGTTGGCTTTCAATTGCATCTTTTTTAAAAAATCAGCGAGTATACTTATTTTAAGATCAAAGAACAAAAGAGTACGCGTTCTAAACGTTAGTTCATATATCATCTATAAGAGGCAATAGAATGAACAGTGGTTTGTAACTTTGAAGTATGGGTTTTAGCCTTAACACATTTTATTAACAATTTTTAATGCAGAACAACATCAAAAAAGATGTGGGACAGCATTAAAAAGTGGTTTAGCATTTAAAAATTTTTTCAATGCAACTGAAATTAAGTGTATACAAAAAGTTCGAATTTTGTAATTAATTAGGTAGTCTCCACTTGATGGCGTTTTTAAGTTAGTCATAACGTGTTAAGACCATTTTCACAAGTACCAGAACAAAAATATCCGTTGTGAACGGTTCAAAATGGTAGCAAAGCATTTATTGTCGTTTATTTTCTCTTCAACGATTTTAACGACAACAAATTATTCGTACTAGTGCACGACGATAAATTGCACTATGCAAAGCGGTCACTATATTAGGTTATTTATACAGTGAAATATAAGCACAATATTAAGTAATTATATTAAATACAGCACGAAATTTACTTTTGAATGGAACTCTCGCCACTATTTTTTTTGCTCGATCTTACCCTTTTTGATAGCTTCAGTGTCGGCGTCAAACTAAACTATTTATTATAAATCGCGTGTTGTGTTTACCTGATTATTTAATGCTACCAGATATAATGAAACTATTTACAAATGCATTAAACTGTATTTCTTACGATAATATTTATTTAAATTGTTATTAAATAAAATTTACTGCATCAGCTCGTGCCAAAGGCCGAAATCTAGACCCGGCCGGCTTACCGGCGCATCGACCCTACGAGTATATACACGAACTCAAGTTTTATTCAACTAGAGGATAGAAAATTTCATATTGATTCTATAATGCTAAACTTCTTCACAGAATAGTAGTCTTTAAATATAAGTTTTACGGGTTATAATGCTGTGAGTGGATGCGGTCTCATGAGACCGTTAGGGGATTGAGCGGTTAAAGAGTGAAATTCAAATTTCAGATATCGCCGTTTGTTAGAACCGGCTGAACGTTATGGCAGAAAGAGGGGTTTATACACCGGTCTAGGCAATGGCTTCAACTGGGTTTTAACATACTCTCTCAATGCAATTGGTCTTACCTACGGGGCGAGACTAGTCCTCAGCGACTGGGAGAAACCTACAGACGAACGGAAATACTTAGTTGGCGTAGTATTCAGTGTAAGTACAATGAAAACATCCTCTTAATATATGTATATAATGTGAAAGTTAATAATTTTGGACTTCAGTTAGGCTAATAATTCTTAATCAGACTTTTATTAAATACTAACTGCTCCCTGTGACTTCGCCCGCATGTAATATGGGATGCTATTTTATTGCGCGGACTCGTAACTCTTTTTGAAATAAAAATAAGTTACTTCTTATAAAATAAGTTATCTGCCAGTGAAAGTCCCTTCAAAATCGGCACAGCTAATTTGGAGATTAGCCTGAACAAAGAGACGGACAAAAATATTTAAAATATTTTGGCATTACAAATAGACACTTCAACTTTATTTATTTTATATAGATTTTACAGAGGGTTAGTTCATGGAACATATTCTTTTTTAGCAGTTTTTAAACAAAACTTCTTTCCAATTCTTTTCACCTTCCTTACCTTAATATTTCATTACCTTTACATTTTCCTTACATCTATATTTCAAGGACAGCTCAATAATTTCTTAAAATAAATGGGTTAGGGGAGCAGAGTGAGATCACTGTTATATCTGCAAGAACTCCGATATTCATTAAAATAATAAATACCAAATTTTAAAACAATTTCATCATTTTTATATAGGATAGGGTGACAAACGAGCACACAGTCCACCTGATGGTAAGTGGCTGCTGCGGCCCACAGACATCTACATCTATCCTCGATTACAAATCAAAAAGCAGATGCGTTATCACCCGTGAGGACTAAGATGGAATGCCTCGTTTCCAATAAAAAGGGTCTCCGGTTCTCTACACTCACCATACGAAACACGGCAGCATTAAGCTACTATTTCACACTGGTATTCTGTGAGAGTGTGGTCCTTCCCCGGTCGAGCCGACCCATTCGTGCTACAACTATACTATTAATATAACTGCAGCATGGCTCTACCACGTATAAAACATTATTCATTGAACTAGCCGTTACGTCCTCAAACCAATTAAGAAGAGATATTCTCGGTCTACTAGGACTTTTAACTCCAGAAGATCGTTTTGGTACATCAAAGGTATGTCTAGCGGCGCTGTGGTCGCGCTACAAGCGAAACACACCGAAGCTTTAATCGCGCTATCAAAGTTCTGAAGTTATAGCGCCATATATATATATATATATATATATATATATATATATATATATATATATATATCACACGGAGCATTGGTCGTTCCCCGGGCTAAACACCTTGCCCAGCGGAAGATCACCCCTTTGGGCATAGCGAATATTCGCGAGTTTTTAGGTAGGTTAGGTAACTTTTGGGTCAGTTATTACTGAAAATGAAACTTGGGTTTATTGTTTTGAGCGTGAGTATAAGCAATATGCAGAAATAGTGGCACAGAAATACACACAATAAAATTCGTGGTATCCCAATGGGTTAGAATACTAGTCACAGTTTTTTTATGCTTCAGAAGAATTTCTTCTTTATAAATTTCAAAGAAAAGGTATGTCCATACCGGGAAAATACTTCGCTAGAATATTTAAAATTTTGAAAAATACTGCGAGAAAAAAAAGCGAGAAAATATTGAGTAAAGTCATCCAAATATGCACGTAACGCCCGTAAAAACGCATGATGCCATAAGGCAATAGGCCCCTCACGCACGTGGTTAGCCACCTAGGCAGTTCATTTGAGCGACCAGTCGGTCGCCTGGTGGTGTTACAATAGCGGTTGACCGCTATGGCGGCTAACCGAGACGAAACCGCGACAATACCGCGATAAGCTGTTATATTGCTCAATAGGCTTTTTGGACCATAAACAAAATGAGCGCCGTCGAGGTAGCCAGTGTCATTTATTTTTACTCCCGAACACAACGAAAGAAAAAATTAAAAAGGATACTGGATTCATCCTTTAATAGCCGAAAACTAAACCGCTAGAGTGTATCAACACAATGGCGGCCAGCCGCGAAGCGGGCCGCTGCTCTCCGTTCAACCGCCGCGGTTTAAATTTTGTGGAGGTTAAGTGCGTACAATCACAAGCGATTGCATATTAAACCGGACAAGTGACTACTCGTAACCGCGCGATAAGCCGCTCCTACTGTTAACCCCTAGTGCGTTGGAGCGCTAAAAAAACGTTAAATCAAATTTTGATCTACCTACCCGAAACTAAAAGTATTTAGTCCATCATTGTATCACATAACCTTTCGCGAAATCTTCTCGCGAATTGTAGGAACTTGCACCACAAATGATTCAAAATTAACATTATGGAACGACAACAACGAGATCGTTTGACGGTTGACCCTCAACGTAAGATTGGTCGTAATTTAGATGTAATCAACGTTCTCCTCAGCCTTCATGGAGTATTACAGCATAGACACATAGGTTGTAGCACGAATGGGTCTATATATAAAGTACTTAACGTAAAGTATATAAAGTAAAGTGGTATTATATATGTTTATCGTAGACGTCGCAAAACACAGCACCATGTTTGGTTCATTCAGTGCGCTGCCGCACACAGAAAGTAATTTTCTTGCTGAGATTTATTTTTAATTATGTTTCTCTTGTGTCTTGTATGCTTTTTACTTACTTCTAAATGTATACTATGTGAGTGTATTAATGCCAATAAAACATATGTGTGTATATTTTAATTATAAATCCTAGACTAAGGTTTGGCATGATTGATCGACAGATTTAAATTAGATGTTATTGTTCGCTAGTTATAATATATTAAGTTCGGCACAGATACACAACGATTGAGACTGCGTTTTTATTCTTTTTCAGATTTTGTTCAGCGTGTACATGGCCAATCAGTCTATAACTTTTTGCGTACCCCATGTTGAGGTATTCGCATCCGCTAAGGGAGCAGCAGCCAGTATTTTTAAACTACTAGACAGAAAACCTGCAATAGACAGTATGGATAAAAGTGGATTATCACCTCGGCGTGTTATAGGAGATATTATGTTGGAAGATGTGCACTTTAGCTACCCTTCTAGACCAAACGTTAAGGTATGTTTTCGATTACTTGGTTATTCAGTTATGTTCATTGGAAAATATATAGACATGTTTATATATAAAACATGTATATGTGTGTTTACAATTTCTTACATAAATGTAAAGAACGATAAGTTTAGAAGTATGTAAAATTTGTAGGTAAAATTATTTTCATGATATTATTATACATTAAAATATTTCGAAGACATGTGAAGTTCGTCAAAATTGGGGCAGCGCGGCGGACACTTCCTTGCCCTAAAACCCTCTCAGAAATGAGGCGAAGCCTTTGCATTGTGTCCAGCAGTGAGACGTATATAGGCTGTAACTTTAATCTTAACAATAATACCATGAAAATATTCGTTCAATTCTTATTATTAGAAGAATTGAGCTAAATTAAATCAAAGGATGTTAATGATGGATGATGATAATTTTACATTTACTCATACACACTTTCAAGAATATATAGCGTCTATGAGTGCATTGCTAAATATGGCTTCCACTGTGAGTCGTTTACTACAAGATACTTTTTACACTTCTTACAGTAGATTTTAATAAGCCACAAACGAGGACTGGATTTCCTGCTGGAATAGTTACAATTGATAGTGCCAGATATCTCGCTATTTTAAAATACTGCTTCTCGTCGTTCTACATGTTTATAAGTAACGTATTTATACTAAATCGTATACCACAGTCTTCGGAGGCCTTTTACTTTTACCTTTTACAGTTTTGTGTCAATAAAGTTTTACATGAAATTTGTATGATAATTCTAGTAACCATTTACAGGTACTGCAGGGATTTTCACTGCACATCAAAGCAGGTGAATGCGTTGCTCTGGTTGGATCTTCAGGTTGCGGCAAGAGCACAATTTTGCAACTATTACAAAGACTTTACGATCCGCACATAGGGACAGTTAAACTTGACGGTAAAAACTTAAAGAGTCTCAACTTGGGATGGCTAAGATCAAGTTTAGGTAAGATGCGCAAAACTTACCTGTATAATAAACATATTGTTTGAAGCGACAGTAGCCTAATGGTTAGGCGAGCGGGCTTTATACTCGGAGAGTCATGGGTTTGAATTCGCCTTTTGACAACCGCGATGAATCACGTCTAACACAAGCTTTTCAAGTTTATTAGGAGGGGTTAACGGGAGTGTGAATAATGTTAATAGCCTAGAAATATTATTTAGTTATTCGTATTAAAACTTTATGATTGTAAATCTATAAATATTTTCTACAGTCAAAACAGAATCTGTTATGTGGATTCGTAATCGCTCACTTTCAATTTTAACTCACTTTAAAATTCTTAATTCCATTTTTAAGGCCTGATTTATCGCTTGTTTGGCGGTGAAGAAAAATATTATGAAGAAATTTGCATGTCCAATGGACATAATATTGAGTATATTATATGAAATCGTAGAACGACGTGACTAACCAAAATTCTATTAGGTGTGCAAATATATGTTGCTAATAAAAATATAATGCTTACTTAATTTTGTAAAAACAGTTTAACACAATTTATTTGCCCATGCTTTTTTTGCATTGCAACATAAAAGAATATATACATAGAGATATACATAGATATATACATAGATATCATACAGCCATAGGAAAAAAATGTAAAAGACAGACAGTATAAAGTACCCTATTTTATATTGTCGATCTCTGATTGGTTTTAGCAAAATGCGGTGGTCAGCGCCCACTGATTCTGCTATTCGGACATTACTTCTCTTGTGTATCTGATAACTCCAGTAATGACAGTGCGTTTGACTTCGGTACTAGTTTCCGGACTCATGCAGTATATGCCAGTTAAAAAACTAGATGCACGTAAAAGTGCAGGCTGATGGTATTACATCGGTTTGTATTTAATATATAAAATGTTGTGAGAAGGTGGCACATCTCCTTTCTCTGATTTTAACATGTCCCTTACAACGGGTACATTTCCAATGTTTTGGAAGGACGTTTCATTAATAGCGACTATAGCTAATAATTACAGACCGACTTATATCGTATGCGTCTTTAGCTAAATATTAGAGTCACTGCTGTGTTCACTCACGATGTGATATTTTGAGCACATACTACTGCCTGATTAACATGGTTTTATCAAATGTCGCTCACCTACTACAAACTTGGCCTTCTTTATATACATTGTTACTGACTTTATGGATATTCATTCTCCTGTCGACGTAATATATGAAGATCATATTACGGAATCTCAGGCAATATTTTCAAATGGTATCGTTCCTATTTAATAAATCGCATGCTCAAAGTTACGCTAAATGGTAACATATCGAATGCATACACCGTGTTATCAGGAGTTCCACAAGGCTTAAATCTGGGGACTTTATTTTTTATTAACATATTCATTAACGATGTTAGGTTGTCCTTTATGTACTCAGAAATATTTTTAAATGCAGATGATCAAAAACCCATCCGCGATGACAGCATAAACGAGCTACACTTTGAGAAATGGTGGTCTCAAATCAATATATTCCTAAACGTTGATAAATGTCAAAAAATTGTATCAAGTTTTAATAAATAAAGTACTTGTAAAATCTTGGGTCTAAATTGATCTTTCATCGAAGTTCAGTAACCATATCGACAAAATTGTTTTAAAACGCTTAACTTTTTAATTGTAAAAACTTTAAACAGACGTATACAAATTTCTAATTTCTAATTGTTACATAAAATCAGTTTTAGAATATTACTTGATTTGATTTTATTATTTTAAAACATTTCAAATTAATTCGGTTGCGCTTGCTTTTTGTACGAAAATTTACAAGTCGTTACAGTGCTCGACCGACCGTACGCAGCGTATATTGCTACGCAATGCTTATGAGGACCGTCGGTCGAACGCGCCCGCATGCGTATAGGTACCGTCGGTCGACCGATGCGCTATGAAAACATATTGACACGTTCAGTGCTACACTGACCGTACGGATGCGTGTATCACCGTCAAGAAAATCGAACCTAAACTTTAATAATATTGTATGATTTTATAGGTATTAAGTAGTGTTAGTGATTTAAGTAATTTTTATCATACATGGCATATATCGACACCGAACGCCTCGCGGATGTTTTAAGTTGCCTTGTAATTTCACTGATAATTCATCAAAACTTTTGGTTGACATTCTAAAGTAATTAAAAAAAATTCTTGATCTTCGCACAATAATGAATATAAAGTAGTAAATTCCCCTTGAAGTGCTCTGTGGGCGACGATTAGGTGAACCTGATATCTACGTCTTCTGTTCCTTATACATTTACGAACATAGTAAGCAGCAATTAAACAATTTGTAAACGAGTCAATTTCGTGTACGTGTTTGTGACTGTACCAGACCGCTCAGTTTCGTTGATCAGGAGAACACTGAACGCTACAAACTAACGATCGGTTGTGCGTATCGTCAGGGCCGATGTTACGTACTGACGGTCGGTCGAGCTCTAAAACCGGCCTTAAGCGACAGCGATCCATGACAGTTCTACAAAATATACCATGATGTCTTCCAAGCCATACACTGATCGTAATAAAGCGTCTGAAAAACTTCTCCTGACGAAAGTTATTTGTTGGAAACTAAAATCTCTTAGTTTTATGACTTGTGTGTTTCATAGATTGGCATATCATTTATTTATTTTGCTAAACAATTAAAATTATTCAATTATTTTAGGCGTTGTTGGCCAGGAACCGGTACTATTCCGTGGGACGATTTACGAGAATATTACTATTGGTTGTCCAGAAGCAACGAGAGAAGAGGTACAGAGAGTCGCAGAAATGGCTTACGCACATGATTTCATCACCCACTTGCCCAATGTGAGTGTCAATCATAGTTTGTAAATTACATTACAAAAAATACACACACAATAAAAAAATATTATAAAAAATTTGTCATTTTTCAATGAAATTTAAAATGTAGTTGTTTATCTATAAAATTTTATTGTTAGAATTTTATAGATAAGCAACTACATAATGCGTATCTTTTAGTCAAAATGTTTTTAAAGACTATATTTAATTAAAAAATCTAAAGAAAACTATTTTTCAAGGGATATGATACAATAATTGGAGAAAGAGGCGCATCTCTCTCTGGCGGTCAAAAGCAGCGAATTGCCATAGCAAGATCCTTATTGCGAGAACCAGCAGTCCTTCTTCTAGACGAGGCCACATCAGCACTTGATCCTCATTCAGAACGAGAAGTCCAAGCGGCGTTGGATAGGGCAAGTGCCGGTAGAACAACAATCATGGTTTCTCACAGGTGATATTCTCCACGTTATATTTACCATTCAAACAATAGACCTCCCCTCATGGCCTCTGTCGTGCTATGATGGTTGGAATAGCTTAGTAGACATATAGGTGGCCCGACGGCTGTGTTGGTAGACTGCATGGAGCAAGGTGTCATCTCCCCCTACCGTCGTAGCTGAGGTGGATTCGCGGGGTAAGAGGAATGTTGTTATGGCGATGTGCCACTATGCTAATCCTCCGTAACACTGGTCAGGGCGTACCGTTGTTGCTTGGTGGTGGAATGGCGTGAGGAGAGAATGTCGGTATTCCGATGCGCCATTCTCCATACCTTCCGCAACTGGAAAGTGGTAGGCGTCGGAGGCATAGAGAAGATCCGCCGCTAGGTTAAATAAATCTGGTTCTTCCGAGTAATCGTATTTTCCTAATCCGAAGACTGTTGCGTATCGAACTTTGGGGGTCCATTGCACAAAGATAAAGGCTATGAAGGAAGGCACGCCTGGTGCGTCTTCCCGAAGAAACTCCGCCTCGGCGCTGTTAAGGCCACGGTTCTGTGTGATTAGGTTCACGTGGCCCTGCCAATAAGCGGTAAACGTGAATGAAACACCATGGGGATTTAGTCAGTGGTTGTCATAAACTTCCTTTTTCCCGTCCTGCCCCTTACCCCGCGAGGCGGGTATACATCAGCTCTTTCCAATTCATAGAAAGCTTCTCTCAAGGTATTCAATAAAACATAGCCCTGAGCTACGTGCACCCATCGACAACAAGTCGTCTTGTACCTAGGCTGTACCAAAAGTATCGGGAAAGGAATATTTCCACTGTTCCTGTCATATTAAAATCTTTTTAATTGAAAACTCTATGGTTTTAAAAATCGAATACCATTTATTTATTAAAAAATGATTCTCGATCTTTTCACAAGGTTTTGTCAGACTTATTAAGTCGTTGAGAAAATGGAATTGACTCGAGAAAATTCAAGAGCGATGATTTATTATGACTTTCGAAGTGGTTTAACACAAAAACAGTGTGTTGACCGGATGATTTCTGCATTTGGTGATGAAGCCCCATCCAAAACCACAATTTATCGCTGGTTTTCTGAATTTCAACGTGGACGTGTCAAGCTCAGTGATGATCCCCGTCAAAGTCTTCCAAAAACTGCAGTCACCCAAGAAAACGGTGATGCTGTGCGTAAGCTGATTGAGGAAGATCGACATGTGACATACCGCGAAATTCAAGTAACTTTAGACATTGGCATGAGTCAAATACAAATAATCTTGCATGAACAATTAGGTGTAAAAAGTTATGCGGTATCCCGCATTCGCTCTGTGAAGAGCAAAAAGCGGCTCGCGTTACTTGGTGCGTCAGAACTCTCGAAAGATTCCACGCAGGATCTTCAAATGCTGTATACAACATCGTATCAGGTGATGAATCCTGGATATACGCGTACGAACCCGAAACAAAAAACCAGTCAAGAGTTTGGGTGTTCGAAAATGAGTTAAAGCCAACAAAAATTGTTCGTTCACGGAGTGTTGCAAAAAAAATGGTGGCCACGTTTGTCTCCAAAACCAGCCATGTTACGACTATTCCTCTTGAGGGACAAAGAACGGTTAATGCAGAATGGTATTCTAGCATTTGTTTGCCACAGGTCGTTTCTGAATTCCGTAAAGAGAACTGCAACCGCCACATCATCCTCCATCACGATAATGCGAGTTCTCACACCGCACACAGAATAAAAGAGTTTTTAGAGCAGGAAAACATAGAATTGTTAGACGATCCGCCGTACAGCCCCGACCTAAGCCCTAATGATTTCTATACTTTTCCTAAAATAAAGAATATGTTGCGTGTACAGAGATTTTCATCACCTGAAGAAGCTGTATACAAAACGGCCATTTTGGAGACCCCAACTTCCGAATGGAATGGTTGCTTCAATGATTGGTTCCATCGTATTGAAAAATGTGTCAAATTTCGCGAAAAATACTTCGAAAAGCAATAAATACATTTTTAAATAGTAATTTTGTGTCACTTCCTTGATTCTCGAATAGCTTTTAAGTTATTCTCCATAGCTGGTCTATGCATTTTGAGGTTTGAGGTTTGAGGAGGTTTAGGTCCCCAAAGGGGATGCTTAAACCGCCATACATAGCTAAAGACACGAAAACTTCAACCTAAAACAAAATTATTAATTAGTCAAGTTTTAACAAAATAATCTTCCAAAACCTAAATTATAAGTGTTACAATAATATTGCAATTTGATGCGTTTTTTTTTTTGTTCGAAGGTTATCTACGATAGCAAATGCGGACCGCATAATATGCATGGATCAAGGTGTAATAGTCGAACAGGGAACTCAAGAAGAACTCATAAAAGCCAAAGGTAAACCGGAAAATATCCTCAATCAGACGACAACATAAACATTGTTTTATGTTTAGTAGATACATAAAACAAAACCTTCGTATAATTTTCACGTTACAGGTTTTTATTACAAACTTGTAACAACTGGCAATGAGAACAAAGAACCTGATGTTATTGAAACATTACCTGAAGAAACTGACGGCAATGCTGAGCTCGTTGAAGCAGCTTTAGTTCCTCGAGTGGACGTTAAACGAAGATCAACTAGAAGACTACACAGACATCAATCAATAAAACGAGGTTAATAAGTTTTGTGCATGGTATCATTCTTAATCAAGCTAATTTAATGTCCTTAAAAACGGATCGATAATCTTAATTCAACAATCAGTTTATTTATTTATGTCCTGGTCAAATAGCACGCGGTTTTGTTATGTCAATCCAAAGATAAAACTCTCTTCTAGATATATATGCAGTGCAAATACTTCTTACTTAAATACCAAAGAGTGAAATTTACAATAAGTAAAAGTATCTCAAAGCAGTCAAAACTTGAACTTATGTGTATATTTTTTATTAGGAGTAAAACCAGGTAAAAGATATTTTCATATTTACCATAACTGACTTTAATTTAAATAGGAGACATTACTGTTATACGCGAAGTATAAATCTTAAACCCAAAAAAAAACTTCATAAAAAATACGTAAAACTACTACATTTTCATGCCCCGTCTTATGTGAGTACTACTATTACTTATGTGAGTCGAATAATCAGGAATACGAGGTAGATTTCACGAACTTCGATAAATTGCGGTTTCAAACATCTTTCTATGTCAGATACAACGTTCGGAGAGGGAAATGTCTGGTACTCCAATCGTAAGTTCGCGTGCCAAGCATCTAAAGATCATGCACTTATGGAGTTATTACATTCCAATAAATAATATATTTAGAAATAAAACTGTAGCTTTTATACTTACTTATATCTCTTTATTTTTCACAAAATTTACAGAATCTCATGATTGGATGACACCTCGTGGGTCGATTTCTTCGGTGATGTCAACAGGGTTGCAAAACTTTATATATAATGTAGATTACGAATCAGAAGAAGAGAAAGAGGATGACGATGAGGTAATTCATATTATAAAAGTCAAATAAAAGATCAAGAAAATATTCGAAAAAGTATTTATGCAACTAACTAAAACAATCTGAATTAAAACAAGTCGTAGGTATGTCAAAAATATAACAACTAAGTGAATTTTGGTACACTTAGGTGTTATCCACAAAACTTTATATAAACAAATCATAATATAAACACGCCTGTCACCCAGAGGGGAAGACGTGAGTAAGATAAAAAAAAACATTATATACTATATATAACAAATTATAATTTTACACGCAGGAGGTCAAATCAGTTAGTGACTGGCAATTATTAAAACTAAATGCTCCCGAGTGGCCCTACATAGTTGTTGGTTCTATCGCTGCATTTGTCCAAGGCGCTTGCTTCCCAGCTTTTGCTTTGTTGTTTGGTTACACTAGTGGCGTAAGTATTACAGCTATTTCTAAACATTTTTATGTAAATATAGTGAAAAGATATTTAAAAATTTTTCCTATTTTCAGATATTTGTTCTCCGGCACCACAGTGATATAATTTATTTCGCAGACTTATATTCAGGCCTGTTTATAGTAGTAGCTGCTGTTGCTGGAGTGTCAATGTTTCTGCAAAGTGCAACCTTTACCCATGCGGGTTTAAAAATGACGACAAGGCTACGGCACCAATATTTTTCAGCGATACTAAGACAGGTATATTTAAATAATTAAAATAAGAAAAAAAGTATTAGAAAACTGCTAAATAACTTAAAATAAAATTGTCTTAATATCAACGTAACTGGCTCAAAGTGGAGAATCGCTGCTTGTAGGAAGCGGATCCGGCGATATACCGAGAGGTCGACAAAGTTCAACCAGAATCATCTCTTCCAAAGTGACACTTTTACTTTTTTGTACTTGTTTGTAAAACAGGCAGTGGCAAATAAAATGCATGTGGAATGGGCCTAGAATCAGGCCGACACTGTACTTTCTGGCGCTTCCTGTGGTCAAAGCCCGTACATCAATCTGAGGACCCTTGGACGGAAGTTGTAGCAAGTCTGTGTGCGAGTTTTACGCCTATGGACTTTGTCAACATATCGCCGGACGCCGTAGCTGTGGCAGTACGTAGGGCCCCGAACTGTCCACGACTTGACAGTGTGCTTCACTACTGGACAGTCTCAAGGGGCTCTTGGATAGAACTCACTACCGAGCCTCTTCACTACTGGGATCCCTCATTTGGTTTCAAAATATCGGGATACTACAGACGCGAGAAAATACCGGAGGGCGGTGGGTTAATAATGTTACGTGTCCACCTACTATATAATGACACTAATACCGCATAAAGAAAACAGGGGGCACCTTCTAAGGCGATTATTTGAGCCCAATCTGTTTCTGTTTCACAATGAATCCTGTCAGTTCCTTATGGGCTGCGGGAGGCGATTTTAGCGTTGGAATTAATGAAAAAATTGGCCCACCTTTTTATAAGTCGACTCAATTTATTTGCCTCCAGTTGCTCCCATCTTATGGAATCGTTAAACATCACTTTTTAGTTTAGTAAATCTATCAGAATGAAGCTACGGATGGATAATTGTGTGGTTCTCCATGTTGAAATGGGTATTTTAGCTGTTGGTTAAGCGCATAGACTTATCTATGCCTATCAGCATAAGGTCCTTTTCCTAGGCTGAAACATACCAGATTGCTGGGAATTTCACATAATATGGCTATAAATAGGGCAAGTATGAAACAATCAATTTGCGATATATTTTATGCACGAATGACAAAAGTGCTTTACAGCTTTCGTCGAGCTTTAATAAGACATACGCATATAAGAGGGTATATGTATATGAATGATGTCAATAAGATAGGCTTAAGTGGAGATATAACCTTGTACGCTGATGATACATGTCTTTTTTATTATGGTCACTCAATCGGATCTATTGTATCAGAAGCAAAATGTGATTTGGATTCGCTGAATGAATGGTTACAGAGCAATTTTTTAACGATCAACACAACCAAAACCAGTTATATGATTTTTGCTGCAAAAAACAAAAAGACTGATGACTGTAGTCCGTTGATTAATGGCATAAAAATTAATAAGGCGGATCAAGAAAAATATCTAGGTCCTATTTTTGACGGTAAATTAACTTGGCTCCCGCCAACATTCTAAAAATCAAATCCAAGCTGACATCTCTAATGGGTATGTGTGATAAAGAGTATTTCGCGCTGTCTTCCAGCTTCTGTACGGTATTCGATTTATAATACCATTATTAAACCACAGATCGATTATTTAGTAGAAATATAGGGTAATGCCGCCAAAACTAAAATAGCAATGTTACAAACTTCTCAAAATATTTTTTTATATTTTTAAAAAAATCAAAATAAATTATTAAAAGTATTGTTTAATTTTGATTATCTTACATCGACGGATAAACTTTATAAACAAATTAATGTAATGAACACATACATACATGTACCAAAATTGTATACCGATTCGAAAAAACTGGGGGATGCCCATTTTCGGCCATGGAACGCCCAACAATGTGCATTTGTTAAAAATATATATATTTATGGTTATTAATCGCGGTATTCATTTATCCTAAAAAGATGGGAATATTTTTGCACAAATTAAAAGTACCGAAAAGATAATAATAAAAATTAAGTTAGTTTGTGAATAAAAAAAGTGTTGCCAATCACAAAACACATTTAAAAAATCGATTCCCTTTTTCTATCGATTATTTATGGTGTCATCATTACAGTGCTAATATAATTTTAAATAATTATTATGTTATGATGTCGCAGTTATGATGATTAAACAAGCGAATTACTAGCTGATTTCCAATGAATTCTTTAGAGAGTAACAAAACGCTACGGCACAATTTAATTGTTAATCTTAACCGATCTTCTTTGAAAAAAGATAAGAACTGTTATTCTTATCTGTTTTCAAAGAAGATCGGTTAAGTTTTTCTTTTAACCGATCTTCTTTGAAAAGAGATAAGAACTGTTATTCTTATCTGTTTTCAAAGAAGATCGGTTAAGTTTTTCTTATCTGTTTATAACAATACATTTAAAATAGAATCATGTTATGATAACTAAACAAGTGAGTTTCCAGCTGATTTACCATGAATCCTTTAACCTTTTGAGCGCCAAAGTCACCTATACTTGACCAACACTTACGGGCCCTGAGCGCCAACGACGTCTATAGTTGACAAAAAACCCGGCTCACAAAAATATGAAATATAGATATTGGAAAATTATTACAGGTATTTTAATTCTACACTCCTCAAAATAGGAATAACCCAGCAACATGTGAATATAAAAAACAAGTCTTCTAGAGCCACAAGTACTAAGAAACATTGAACTAATAAAAATGGATTTTTATCTAAGCAAATACTATGTCCAGCACGCCAAAGTCCTCTATGGTTGACCGCTAGTGTCAAACGCGGGAGGCATCGATTTCTTGAAAACTATCCAAAATTCAGCTCTAACGTGTTTTTTTTTCCATTATTATTGATATTTGAATAAAATTAAAGGTTAGAAACATAAAACTATAATTAGCTACATGAATAAAAAAATGTTATCAGATCATCTTCACATATTAAATCTAATATCTCAACTCTCGCGCATCTTTAGCGCGTCATCGAAAATCAGTTCACTGGGTGCCGAGCCGACGATCAAGGATAATGGACACCCTGATGACGTCATAAGTGATTAGCGAGAAAAGTAGAGCAATGCAACATGAACGATTCCTCAGAACTCATTCGGAAATTTTTTCGGAATTTCGGAATTTTGGAAAGCGTCGAAGATGATGAATTTTGATTTTTGATTGATTGGTGAACAATTATGTACCATTTGTTGATTTCTATAATAATAATAAGTACTGATTTTTTATTCCATGACCAAGATTTTGATATTGTAAGGCTGATTTACCTAGTGCGAATAATTATATACAATTTTTGATTAATGAATAATTATGTACCTTTTTTAATAATAATATAAAATTACAATTAATGTTTTTTCTTTTACTTAAGGTGTGAAGAGCAATTTTTCATTTTGTGTTGTGCCGTTTTCTTTCTCAGTCTCAAAATCATCTAGCAGCATCAGCATCATATCAAACCCCCATTGTCATAAGAGTGTAAGACTTTTCTTCTGTGCTTCACTTGGCCTACGCCTTCCCCGACACATAAAATATTATGAATCGATGTCTGTATATTTCGGTTAGATGGATTTTGAAATCGATACACAACATTCTAAGAATGTTTCAAAAAGGAAGGTCAGCTACGCCGTTGTCGCCCAGTCGTGACAGTGTCGTCATTAGGATGGAAAGTAGGGCTGTGGTTTACTACTATTTTATTGTTATTGTTTGTTTTTTATTTATGTTTATATGTACAAAGTACATATATAAAAAGAGTGGAAGATAGCACAAGATTAAATAAAACATACAGTTTATAAAGAGTCATTTATAGCATAAAAAACCAACAAAACAAGTTATTTTGCGTTATCGATATATCAACTCTCTCTTGGCAACACAATTTTGTTTTGGCGCTTTGGCGTGCAGGACACGGTAATGCGTTTTTGGCGTGGCGCTCAAAAGGTTAAAGCTTAACAAAACGCTACTGCACAATTTAACAGTTCTTAAAAATACATTTAAAATAGCATTTAAATAAATAAAGGAAAATATATTTTAAAAAGCGTGCAGAACTTAAAGCGCCTCAAAGATTGTTCTTTTAACGATATTATTAATCGAATAAAAATCGATATCCTTTCATCGATTTTATGTCAGTTAAGTGGCAACATCGAGTCTGACAGCTAGGCCCTGTCATAGAATTAGAATGAAATCACAATTCAGTTTACAACTCACAACTATGTATCATATCTATATATAAATAGTTACATGTAGAATTCATTTGCGTGTTATTTTGTTTGTTTTTATTTTTGTGAATTTGTTATCGAAGTAACGAACAAGCCTTATAAATGGACTCTGACATTGTTTCCCCACCCTACTGACCACGGCCTGAACATGGACCCCGCACCCGCTTCCTTCAATAACACCTGCACGAACTTCGACTCGATATCCTCTGTTAACAATGATCCCAGCTTCCACGCCGGCCAGACTTCTTCCCGGCCCTCGGTAACTCATTCAAGAAGACATTTTCGCTGTGTAAATTGTTTAAATATAACGAAAACACGAAGGCATTTGTTGGTAATTCTAGAACTGCGAAATCTTATACAAGAATGGGTTCGACCACAGCAGGTAAATAGTTACAATCATGTGTCATGTCTTCCTTTTCTTCATTCTACAATTGCAGCAATGCTTAATAACTGAGTTGTCTTATAATTATATCAATAGATATAATAATTATGGCTTTTTTATTAGGTACAAGTTTCGAGTGATAGTGTAGTACGCCACGCATGTTGGACTGCAGCAGCCTGGAATCAAATACGACATCCAACTAGCGAACAGGAAAATGCACCAATTATTAGTCATGGGCATGTATGTATCAGCTGTTGCAAGTCACTTTTGAGAATAAGATCACACACATTGTTTGGTTCTGATTGTCCACGTGAGGAACTCATAAGGAATGAAATTGCCCATCAAATTGCACCACGTGAGGTACGTGTTCAATATTTTTCAATTTATTAAGTGTGTGTGCTCATATCTGATAGTGATACATGTTTTTACTCTGATTTCATCCACACAAACTATATCTGACAAACATACAAGCTTATTTATAACATGGCGATAAGATTTGTCACCACCAGTTAGTTACAAGATTGCTACCATTTTTACCAACTACCAAGTAATGAGACAATTGATTTTTCATTGTTTTTGGACTACTGGTAGTTTTTAAGTGCTTAATTATTAAATAATATAGGTCATAAAGTCTGCTTTTGTGCAGTAACAATTAACTTGATAAATATTTTATATGTGTTTGAGTTTAAAGGAAACAAATCTATTTTATTTTTATTTAGTTCGCTTTTTCACTTTTGTATTTAATATATAATCCTATTAAAACATTTAGTGCAGCATAAATTGAAGATTTTGTTACATTATTGAAAGATAATATGCACAATCATATAGACTTTGAAAATATTAACAGTATGCCTGAGCACAATGTACATTATTATCTAGGTTTATCAAAGGCACAATACCAACAAATTCTGTCTGTAGTTCCTAGACTGTCAAGTAAACATAGGGGTTGTTTTGCACTTGCTGCATATTTAATGAAGTTAAGAATAGGAGATAGTGACGAACGCATGTCAGCATTATTGCATATGGTACATATATGTACATAGAAAAAAGTTCCAATTATTTATATCAGAAAAAAACTTACTCATTATACAAATATAACAATCTCATAAAGCCTTTCCTTTTTGTGTGTAGTGATAGTTACATCATAGATATTTTAGGCCCTTATCCTGCAACAACCTCAGATGCGGATATCATAAAAAATGAATTTCGTAATGAATCCAGTTCATTAAGGCTATATTTTGAATCTGGAGATGTATTCATCCTAGATAGAGGCTTTAGGGATTCATTGCCTATTTTAGAACATTGTGGTTATCAGGTTCATGTACCTTTGTCTCCACCAGATGGTGAATCTCAGTTAACGACAAGAGAAGCTAATAAGTCCACAGCCGTGACTATGTGTCAATGGGTAGTCGAGGTGGTGAATGGCATTTTTAAAACTCAATTTAAAATATTTCGCCAAAATTATTTTAACAGGGCTTCTAAACAATTGATGAAAGACTTTGCTGTGGCTGCTGCTCTAATTAATAAATTCCACACTAAAATAAGGGGCAGGGATGATGTGGCTCAAATACTTGAAATAGTTCACCAAAATATGGAGACAAATAATGATTTGTCTGAGTATGTTAGGGAACGAAATCTTAATAGAGCTAGGGCAGACTTTAGAAATATAAATGTAGACTCTGAAAATGTTAGGGAATTTCCTGTTTTAACTTACAATGATTTAATATTAATTGCTTGTGGCACATACCAATTAAAGCAAGCTCGCTCCTATTATGGTGAGCATATAAGATTTATTGGTTGCTATTGGATAGAACTATGTAACAGCCACAGGAACAGCATTACGGAAGGAATAAACTATAGCCCTAGCCTCTATTTACTTAGGGCTAGAATCGCAAATCGATACATCAGTCGTAAAGTATATTTTATATATATTTTAATTAGTGGCAATGATTCTGGTAGAAGTGCAATTAAAAAGTATTGTTGCAATTGTATTGTCGGCCGTCGAACGGTAGGATGCTGTGGCCATGTTATGACAGTAATTTGGTATTTGGGTTGGGCACGGCATCAGACTAATATTTCGCCTCCTGCTCAATTCCTGGATAATGTATTGATTGTGTATGATACAAATGATGTATAAGATTGTATATATAAGATAAGATTTTTCGTACGTGGTAGGGTCATGCTGCAGTTATAGTTGTAGCATGAATGGGTCGGCTCTACCAGGGAAGGACCACACTCTCACAGAGTACCAGCGTAAAATAGTAACTTAATGCTGCTGAGTTTCGGATAGGGAGTGTAGAGAACCAGATACCCTGGAAACGAGGCATTCCATCTTAGTCCTCACGGGTGGCAACGCATCTGTATTTTGATTCGTAATCGAGGATAGATGTTGATGTCTATGGGCTACCACCACCACCACTTACCATCAGATAGACTGTGCGCTCGGTTGTCACGCTATCCTATAAAAAAAATCATAAAATAAATTAAAGATCTGATCAAAACTTGATTATGATATTAGTTAGTTAGTTTACGACGGGCTGTTTTCCGCAACTCCACGTCTAAGCGTGTATTTTGCGTGTGCGCAGGAATAATGTGATTATTAAAGCCAAGCAGTAATAATAAGTTATATATAAGTCGTATAATATAATATAATATATATATAAGTAAGTTAATTTGCGTTGACCCCCTTAATTCCCTTACACACACTAGTGTTTACGAGAAAGTATGTGAGGCTAATGGGTCTCTAGGATTTAGGATTTGTATAGTCGCTCCTACCTGGGTTGGTGGCAAATAATTCCTTAGCATTCCTAGATGTGTTAGTCATCCGAAATTCTATCAACACCATAGGTTACACTGTATATAGAAAAAGTCCCATACAAACGGTGAATCTCACCATCATCCTTCACAGTTAGCTACCGTGGGCAACTCTTTGTTACAGAGAGCACAAGGGATCTGTGACCGCAAACACCTGGCTGCCGAGCTTCAGCACGTCAAGCAAGTTCTGCACGACAACAAGCTTCGGGTCCCGCACCTATGTCACAGTGACCGAGTGAAGCCGGCCACAGTCGAGCGTGTGCCTGCTGTACTACCATATGTCAGAGGTGTTACAGACAAGATTGGCTACATCTTGAAGCGAACTCCTATTAGAACGTTCTACAGGCCGCTGAAGAAGATTAGTCAGTTCTTAATATCCGTCAAGTGTCATATTCCTCTACAAGATGCAAGAGTATACGAGCTTGATTGTGAATGTGGTCTCTCATATATAGTGCAAACAAAAATATCAATTAGAACTCGCGTGAAGGCACATAAAGCTGACGATAAGCATCAATGTTCCAGGAAGTCTGCAGTTTGTGATCATATCCTAGATGTCCTCAACCAGATAGACGTATATCAGATTTGATAGACCACAAATCCTCGCGATAGAACATCGATTCCTGCCAAGGATGATATGTGAGGCTATTGAAATTAAAAATATTCTAATTTCTATAGAGAAGGAAGCTGGGTACTCCCACCTGCTTCGGACCCTGTAATTAATAAAATTAAAACTAAACCCAAGCATACCACGCAGACTTCAAGACAGTAAGTTCTTTCTGCGTAGATCACCTCAATCCCCCATGACCATGTGTGCTGGAAAGCACCCGAAACGTCCGGAATTAAAAATCAATGAAATTAAACACGATAAAATCAGTAAAAGTAGTTGTTAAAAAGTGTATTTGTGAAAATAAAAACTTATATTTCTTAAAATTCCCGACTTTTTTTAAACCAATTTCTTAACCATTTCATTCTTTTAATTGTATATTATCATATCTATATGCTTTTATATGTGGGCACCTATGGCCGAAATGTCTATGAAGAGTGGGGCAATCCCCTTTCAAATCTCATTTGTCATCTATTTTAGTAGGTATATATTTTATTCTATTGTATTAATGTTTTCAGTATATAATATATGTTTATAGTTTTTATAAGTGTCTGTTCAACTGGACCCGAAAAGACAATTTTTTAATAATAATATTATATGTTTATTTTAATAATATTTTCAAAATAAATACGAATTTCTAAAAGAAATAAATATTTACTAAATTATTTCAGGAAATTGGCTTCTTTGATAAAGAGAGTAACACTGTGGGAGCAATGTGTGCAAGACTCAGTGGAGACACGGCAGAAGTTCAAGGAGCTACAGGCCTACGAATTGGCCTCATTTTACAAGGAACCAGCTCCGTGTTTGTTGGATTTGTAATGGCAATTTGCTATAATTGGAAAATGACCTTAGTTGGTACCGCATTCTTACCTATTGTAAGTAGATATTACCTTAACTATATCCACATATTATAATACTATGTTCATTCTTTCATTCAACACTCTTCACAGCCTATCAAATCAAAAAAGTCAAATGTTTACTGCTGTACGTAGGCATCTCCCATGGATTGCCTCATTAGGAGGAATATTTGACATAGCCGTCACGCGTGATAGGTGGGTTCAATAATTAACCACAGGTTTTTAATTAATTCGAATTATTATCAGGAAAGTGTCTGCCCATCGCCTGGTTAATCCACCTCCGTCGCCTCTTACGACACTTATGAAATAATAGTATGTGGTAGTGCATCCTATTTTGCTGTGTCACCACATGGCGTAAGAAAATATAATACTTGGAGGACGAATCCTAACATTAAATATTTTAATTAAACTGTCATTAACATGGTAGAAACACGCTGTAGATATATTATTTTTGTATCACGAATGAGTTGGCTGGACAGGAGTAAGACCACGCTCTCACAGAATAACATCATACAATAGCAGCAAAATGCTGCTGTGTTTCGTATGGTCAGAGAAGAGAACGTTTTAACTGGAGACCCCGAAGACCCTTTTTACTGGAATTGAGGCATTCCATCTTAGTCCTCCGCGGTGATAGCGCATCTGCATATCGATTCTTAATTGGGGAGAAATGTAGATGTCTACGGGCTACAGCATCCACTTACCATCAGATTGACTATGTCCATTTGTCGCTAATATTCTATGAAAAAAAAAACTTGAAGATACCTGTTGATAAATGCCAAAACAACAGTTTTGGGAAACTTTGACTGTCTGTTTGTCTCTCCGGACACGCATCACACCAAAAGCTTGTGAACAGATTTTGTTATTTAGAAAATGGGAAACAAACATTTATCATTGCGTTATATATTATAGAAGCTGGGTAGTAGACCTAATTGTCTTAATACATAATATATACTTACATCCTATACCTTTAAACGAGCAATTCTTGTATATATATATATAATCGGAATCTCGGAAACGGCTCCAACGATTTTCATAAAATTTTGTGTCCAGAGAGTTTCGGGGGCAATAAATCGATCAAGCTAGGATTTATTTTTAGAAAATGCCCCTTTGTCCGTGTTTTCAGGCAATAAAAAAACTGCTACAATATAAGAAGGTACATTTTGACATTTTTGTTCGGGCGTGATATCGGTGTTCCGTGGTTCGCGTCCCGTCTTGAGTCCGACCTTTTTTCCTTTTTTTTTCAAGTTCCCTTCTTTTGTGAGAAAATCTATTATTTCGAGCCCTTTTTTTTTTAGTATTTTTTAAAAATATGAAATTTTTAATTAATCTAATTGCACTCTTGATTTTTTATTCAAATAACCAGTTCAGTTTTTTCTATTATGTCAATAAGATCAAAAACTATTATTCATGTAATTTGTATATAAATGTAACTTAAAAAAACCGAGCAAAGCTCGGTCATCCGGGTACTAATAATATAATATACAAACTTCTGGAGAAATTTCAACGCAGTGCTTAAACGTTATAATCTCCGACTTTTATCCAACAAAAGCGACACAATTCAGGAATTCTGTGTTTTAGGTGAGTTCATAAACGATGCTGATGTTTATATTACTTATAGGTGGAAGAAATGTGGACATTACTATGTATTTCCTAAAATAAATATAGTAACCATAAAATCTTTTGATATGCTAGCCCGCGCGTCGCAGTTTTAAGTTATATGTTTCTTTTAACAGTGGCGAGTATTAAAAGGGAAAAATTAAGGATTTTTTCGTTAATTAAAAAGTGAACATACCTAATACGTCGCACAGCTGGGCAAACCCATCTTCACATTACTAAAAGGTGTTAGTCCATCGCGCTGCCTGTTTGTTGACGGGTTTACTTTTATCATTCTTCATCTTCATCATTATTAACTTCTTTATTTGAAATTCTCACGAAGTTTTTCTTTCATGGTAATCACAAGATGGTGCTGTTAACAATTTAGTTGAATCTAATGCGGGTTATTTACGTACCACGCGGACACTTAGCCCTTGAGCTAGCTCAGTTCTCTATTTAATATATAAATTTTATAATAATCTATATATATTATTATTGAAAACTTATCATCATCATAATTTAAAACGTGCTTGTACATCGATGACATCGAAAATTTTGATTTTATTTTCCGTTTAAAAATTGGTGATCTTAGCGTCGTCTATCTTTCATTTATTATTTTTTGTCAAATGTAATTTAATGTAGACAATTACTATTTCTTTACGCAATAACCAATTTACCAACACTATATTTACTTTAACATATTAGGACCTAGCCCTAGATTTAGCTTTACACTTTAATATCTATTAATAAAGTCCTCAAATCTTTAATATGCTTTACGGTATAAATTAACTGTCTCCTAAAGCAACTTTGTAGACGCGAAACTTGCTTGGCTATAAATAATTCCTAATAAGCCCGTTTTGGTTTCAACAAAGTCAAGTGCTGATGCGTATTTACTTGCTTTCCGTGGCATCGTCCCGTTTCAGCTATGCCGGCTCTTTTTTGGCACCATAAGCATAATTTACATTTCTTACACGACTTTATTTCATTTTCTAAAAAGATATAATATATAACTTTTGATATAACATGTATTACAATTTGTCGAATCGCCTGTTAAAGTAACAAAGTTTGGGTTCGTATTTTCTTGGTGCATATCTACGTTACCGTTACCAAGTAAGTTTTTCAGCCTTGTTTTGTACGTAAAGTGTTGGAAACATTCATGCTACTGATCGGTATTTATGATAAAATAACATCTTACTTATATATATTTTTATTTTGCAATAACCGGCCAAAGTTGCAGAGAAGTAAATTTTCAAAATAAGTAATATAGACAATTGGTGAAGAAAAATTTATTTAAAGAAATCTCAAACATTTTGTCCATTTTATGTTTTAATTTCAAAATGCGTGGCGCATAATTTAAACGATTTTACTGCACACGTACACATTCGTAGGCGTCGATCGGTGGGCAAAAACGTTGTTGCACATGCATCACATTCAATTTGGGATAATTTTATATACTTCAAAGTAGAAGCCTCATTTGCTCGAATTTATAAAAACTGCAATAATGGTATATCATAATTTATATATTTAAAATTTGTCTCCTCTTTGAAAAATAATCCTGTATAAGTATGAACATAGTACTATTGGAGTTAGAACCGTAGTGTAGTTTAAAAATATAATTAGGCACAAGGTAATAAACCTTCGAGCTGAATAAGCCGACTTACTTGATTGAGCAAATAATTCCCTGCGAACGAAATCGCGGGCACAGTTAGCTGTATTTCTAGGGTGATTAACGGTTCATAATTTGAAACTAACATTTCCAAATCAAATAATAAATCATTATGATTTCTTATATTTAAGCGAACACTATATATTTATTAAAACTACTTTTAAGTATTTTATCGCGTTTTATTTATTTTATTTTAATAACTGACGTTTCGGGTGCTTTCCAGCACCCATGGTCACGGGAGACTGTCAACGTCAGTCACCTCAGTCCCCCATGACCATGGGTGCTGGAAAGCACCCGAAACGTCGGGTATTAAAAATAAAATAAATAAAACGCGATAAAATCTAAACGCGAAATATCGATAAAATCTAAAAATAAAACGCGAAAAAATATTTTAAAAAATGTATATTTATTTTTTATTATATATAAAAAACTTCACCTTTTCACAGATGGTGGGAAGTATCTGGCTAGAAGGAATTATGTCACAAAAGTCACAGAAAGACGAGCGTGCCGCTATGGAGTCAGCCACGTCTATAGCTACTGAAGCAGTTGTCAGTATTAAAACCGTCCAAAGCTTAGGTAAATTCATATATTAAAATATTTTTGAGAAAAATTTAGTAATTTTAATAGCAAAGCATAAGCTTTTATATAATATTATATTCTTTATCTTCAGCAATCTTTTCCTATTTGTAGGAAGATTCTCCAGACATAGAATTATATGACTTATATTAAAATTAGTCTCATAATATTTACGAGTATATGCTGTGATGACATTATCATCATTCAGTCCACATCAGCAGTCCTCAGCCATCCACCGATTATCTGCAGGTTTCATATGATCGTCCCTCCACTTCGGTGTCCGTTCCCTATTCTACATGAGTTTTCGGTTGTTAATATAATAACAAAAAGCTTGATATTATGTGGGTAGAGATAATACAGTCAAAAATATTTTTAATCGATTTTATCACTATGGAGGACAACAAATAAGGAGACTTTTTTAAATCATCTACATCATCATCATCGTTACAACCTTTCACAAGTGCAGAACTGAAAATACATCATCTACAAGGAATGCTATAAAGCACAGTCCCGAGTGAACTGTATTCATCGATTTCTGCATTTCTTACCAGTTCTTCACTCTATCTAGTGGTGGAAAATACTTCTTTCCAATTAAATGGTGTGCTAATGAATGTCGTACATTAAAGTTGGAGTCCTAAAGTTTTTCGGATGACTTTAGAATTTGAACTCTTATCTACCTGTTTTTTCGTGAGTCGTTAATAAATATCTTTAACTTAATTATTGAATCTTTATGTACCATCAAAATACAGCGAGAAATGTGGTTATTTTACATTTTAGGTGTTTTTGCAGCCAAATCGCCAAAATGTAACAGTTAAAAATATTTTATTTTTAATCGGTCGGTGCTGATAAAATTTGTACACAATATAAGTAAGGATACTAAAGCTTTTCAAATACCTGGAAAAAAGATCTAACCTACTTTGAAACTAGCCGGACCTTTTGTGTCAAATTAATGACCAAATATTTTAGATATAAATCAAATAATTTTTTACATTTTGGAGTGCTAGCTTCGTGGAGCCTAATAAGTAAGAGAACGATATAAAAATAAAAATAAATTGGTTTTTGGGTTTCAGTAAATATATTTGAAATTCTGTAAGCTAATTTATAAAATTGTAATAGTGGAGACGAACTGTCCACTATTAACAGACTCCGAGTGGTTTTCTTTGAGGTGGAGAAATGAAACTACTGTTTATAAGCAAAGCGGAGTATGAATTTAGAATGTACTGTCGAATGGGATTCGGAATGGAATATATTTTGCATCAACCTTGCCTATATTTATATGGCTGGCTCACTATTGATTTGCCAATGGTAACAATTAATATTTTGCCTAGCCAATTATATTGCTTATTTTATGACCAATGAAAACTATTTAAAATATACAATTATCTACGTTTCGTTTCCCGGCGTGAGACTTGTTTGTTGTTCACGAAGCTACGTCGCTGGACCGGGCTATATAAGACATGCAGATCGGTGCGCACGCGTAGTCGGCGGGCGGCGGCGGTGTGGAATACAGCTCCGGAACAGCAAGAGGAAACGAACTGCGGCGTTGAAGAAACGGCTCACCATTGGTCGACGGATACGTGACGATAGCGGCGTGTGAAGTCGGTGTGGCGCTGAATGATATTTGCGGCTGCTTCTTGTTTCTTTATAAGAACGTCAAATTATCTATATACAGTCCGCAGTATCTCAGTAGCCAAGAATAATTAGGAAATAAAATGTTTTTTTATTTATTCTCGCCTTCCGCGTTATGGTAGCAGCGGAGTATATATTATTTATTCCCGTTTCGGTTTGATTAATCTGGCTGCTACATCACTCTCCCCCCAGCGAAAGCGTACCGGAGGCTTGACGACTCGCCCGTATTTCGTAGTTTTTAAAATAGGTTTCAACTGGGTTGATGTAGATGATGAAGTTTCAAGCTTCCTCGCTGGTGGTTTTGATGATGATGATGAATCCTCTGCAGTATCCTCGTTAATAATATAGGCAGGCTTTAGTCGGTCGATCGATATAATCGTAGATTTCCTTCCGGGTATTTGTAGTTTAAAAGTCTTGCTATTTCTCTCTAATACTTTATACGGTCCATCGTAGGTAGGTTGAAATTGTTTTTTCATTGCGTCGTTTCTTACAAAAACTTGTTTGCATGTTTTCAAATCTTGGTGAATGAATACTGATTTATTATTTCTGTGTGATTGCATTTCGGTGCATTTCAACGATAAGGCTTTGTTAATTGATTCTCGAAGTTTAGTTACGAAATCGTAATCCATTTCTTGTTTGTTTGACGCTGCTGAACTGAAGAAGTCACACGGCAGCCTTATGCTGCAGCCGTAGGTTAGCTGAGCGGCGCTAAGACTAGTGTCTGCACGCGGTGTTGCTCGTAGTCCGAGTAGCACTGTAGGTAGCTCATCAATCCACTTTGTATGTTGAGATAAACGAGTTTTGAGTGCAGTCTTTAATGTACGATGCCATCGTTCGATTATTCCGTTTGACTGAGGATGGTATGCTGTTGTACGCGTCTTCTGTATTCCCATAGTTTGAAGAAGTTTGCGCTGGTTGTACTGTTGCTGGTAAAAGGTATGATGCTGGGAAGCTTTGAGCGCGGCGACTTCGAATGATAGCTTCCGAATTTCTTCGAGAAGAAACTGGGTATCATTGGCCTTTGTTGAAGTGCCTTCGATGACCGATATGTGTGAGCTACTGCTGTTTTCGATCATCTTGTCCGCCAGGAGTGCCAGTTCGTCGAGCTTCGTCTGCGTGCTGAATGTTTCGCTGACTGCTATTACCGATCGAATATGTGGTGGTAGGTGGTTTACCCACATTAGCCGTAGTGTTGAATCCGGAACTTTATCTCGCGCCAAAGTACGCATTTTGCGTTGGAGTTGTGTGGGTTTCTGGTCTCCAAGTTCTATTTCTGATAGAAGTTTTTGTAGCTGTCGACTGTCGGATTCTTCATATGCGGAGATCAGACGATCCTTCAGTGAATTATACTGGTCGACTGCTGGTGGGTTGTACAACAGGTCCGCAATTTGTTCGATGTCTTGTTTCTCAAGTTGGGCTATCACCATCTGTGCTAATTGCGCTTGGCTCTTCTTTAAACCACTCGTTGCGGCTTCAAAACTGACGAACCAAAGTCGTGGTTTGTCTCTCCAAAACGGTGGTATTCTTAACGATAGAGATATACCGGCGATTTCTGGTTCCTTTACCGGGTTTGATGTATATGTGTTTGCCTCCTGCTCCATAATGACGGCTTGATTACACTGATTTTATATAAACTGAAGTCTTCCTTCTCGGTGTTCGTACGGGTTTCCTTCGCGGTGTTCGTGCAATAGTAGTGGTACGTCGCAGGGTGTTCCTTCTTGGTGTTCGTACCGGATCTTCCCCCTCGGTGTTCGTACGGGGTCACCACTGTAATAGTGGAGACGAACTGTCCACTATTAACAGACTCCGAGTGGTTTTCTTTGAGGTGGAGAAATGAAACTACTGTTTATAAGCAAAGCGGAGTATGAATTTAGAATGTACTGTCGAATGGGATTCGGAATGGAATATATTTTGCATCAACCTTGCCTATATTTATATGGCTGGCTCACTATTGATTTGCCAATGGTAACAATTAATATTTTGCCTAGCCAATTATATTGCTTATTTTATGACCAATGAAAACTATTTAAAATATACAATTATCTACGTTTCGTTTCCCGGCGTGAGACTTGTTTGTTGTTCACGAAGCTACGTCGCTGGACCGGGCTATATAAGACATGCAGATCGGTGCGCACGCGTAGTCGGCGGGCGGCGGCGGTGTGGAATATAGCTCCGGAACAGCAAGAGGAAACCAACTGCGGCGTTGAAGAAACGGCTCACCATTGGTCGACGGATACGTGACGATAGCGGCGTGTGAAGTCGGTGTGGCGCTGAATGATATTTGCGGCTGCTTCTTGTTTCTTTATAAGAACGTCAAATTATCTATATACAGTCCGCAGTATCTCAGTAGCCAAGAATAATTAGGAAATAAAATGTTTTTTTATTTATTCTCGCCTTCCGCGTTATGGTAGCAGCGGAGTATATATTATTTATTCCCGTTTCGGTTTGATTAATCTGGCTGCTACAAAATATTTCTCGGGCTAATTAAAATAATTTGTGGAGAACACTAGCTTCATTTTGATGAAATTTATTAATTGATACATTAAATGAAAATATGTAGTTTTCATCGCTCCCGTTTTTGGGTTCTGTAAGTACCTCAGAAGGAATAAACGAAATTCATAAAGCTCATCGAGATATTCGGCTTTGTCTTTGTCCATTTGTTTTATCGTTACTTGATTAATTGAATTGTGTTTATTAGTTTTTTTTTTTTTTTTTTTTTGATATATGTGTATTTTGGAAATATTTAGATTTTCATCAAATAATAGGGTTATCTCGCTTTAGAAAATGTTGTTTATGTAGTCTGACCTACATAATTTTAGTTGAGCTATTTTCTTTTCTTGGGATTTTAAAACCACCCAAGTTACTGTATAATTTATGACAACGTGATGTAGAGTAATTGCAGTTTAGGGGATATATCATGATCTTATGCTAAATTACCGTCAGGTATAAATGTAATCGACCACTGGCTATAAAAATAAGTGAAAAAGTAAGTCCGACATAAATTGTTACAATCTTTAATTCAGAAGCATGGAACTCCCCACATTTTTAAGTTATATGGAGCATATTCTCCACTGTCCAGTGGGTGTTGGTGTTATTTTTAGTTTCTTATACGTACAGGTTTGTAAGTATATAAATTACATTTTCGTACCGTTATCTATAATAATACAACTGAATCATTATTTTCAGGCGTAGAGGAAACATTTTTAAAGAAATTCGAAGAAGCTTTAATGGATGCTTCCTCTGCGGTTACGAAGAAGACCAGGTGGCGCGGATTAGTGCTTGGTCTCGGAGTATATATTCCATTCTTGTCCTACAGCAGTGCCACTGTATATGGTGCAACATTGGTCGCTAACGAGGGAATCGAATATAAAATTATTCTACTGTAAGTTTGCTCACAGATATTTAAAAATGATCTTATTAAATTAAATCAATAAGCGAGTAAATTTTATTCTCTTTTCGACCAAAACTTGCAATATGTTTTACATGGTGCAAAGTTTATAAAAAAAGTTTTATTATTAATTTCTTACTCCACTTTTTAAATAGTAAGAGTTATAGTGCAGAAGTACTATTTTGTTCACAGCGTAAACGAAGCTTTATTGTATGGAGCATACATGCTGGGACAATCGTTGGTGTATGCACCTAGCTTTAATTCAGCAAAAGCTTGTGGCGCTAGAATTCTATCTGTTATTCATAGGCAGCCTAAAGTGAGAACAGAAGATGGTTTGAAGGATAAAAGAGATTGGGTAAGATTTTAAATCACTCACATACACTAATGATAAAAAGTGTACTGTGCTCTCTCCTAAATGAGAACATTCGTGGAAACTTACATTAAATAATGTTTATTTCTTGAGAGAGGCCTGTGCTCTGTGGTGCAACTTTAATGAGGATGATGGCGGCACGATATATTCAAAGAACTTGCGAAATTCATACAGGTACATCTCGGCAGTCCATACTGCTCTAAAACCCTCCCAGGGGGTACAGTATTGAGATGTCCATGTTATTTTACATTTAATTTATACTTGAAAATTCACATATTTCGGTTTTGTCAGATCAGAGGTAGAATGCTGGAACTGTAACTTTTTCTTATAGGATAAGGGTGACAAACGAATACACAGTCCACGTGGTGAGAATTGGTTGCCGTGACCCATAGACATCTACATCTATTCTCATTACATTCTCTACATTCACCATACGAAACACAGCAGCGTTTAGCTGCTCTTTTACGCTGGTATTCCACTTTAACGTAACTAACGTATTTCCTACGCACGTAGATCGCAAGCCAGAATTAGTAGACTTCCAGGGCTAAGAATTAATACGGCTAGCACCACCGACAATAACAATTTAGATGTTGATTTACTCAAAGAATTTATGTACTACTAGGGTAGTAAATAAAATGAGCACTTCCGACTAAAATGCAGTCCCAAGGTGCTAGCGGCGCAGGAGCCTTCTGTCCTTGTCAGGAAAATGATAGCAAAATAATTATTTTAGAGATATTGCGTCTAGGCATTACAATAAGTTGAGTAAATTATTATTTATAAAACCCAGTCTTCGGCTAGGTAGGAGAGGATGTATGGATTTAAGGTAAATAACTACCATTTATTTTATAAATTTTGCATTTTTTCAAATGTCCAACATTTCTTTTTGACTCTTGGCAGAACTTCCCGTCTGTTCTCTCTCGTTAAGTTTCATTACAATCGGCATGGTCATTTCGGAAATTAGCCCGGACGCAGAGCCAGGCTGATAGGCAAAATTTTTAAATTTACTTTTTTATAGAATAAGGGTAATATACGAGCACTTAGTTCACCTGATGGTAAGTGGATGCTGTGGCTCATAGACATCCTACATTTCGATTAAGAATCAAGACGCATATGCGTTGTCACCCCTGAGGACTAAGGTGGAATGCCTCGTTTCCAGTAAAAAGGGCCTCCGGATCTCTACACTCATTATCACACATCAGTATTAAGCTGCTATTTTAAGCTGGTATTCGGTGAGATCGTGGTCATTCCCCGGTCGAGCCAACCCATTCGTGATACAACCATAATATAATTACAGCGTGGCTCTACCACATATGAATAACCATTTAATTGATTTTTGTATCTGTCTGTCTGTCATAATATCAACCCCCTGAGCTCAATATGAAACAGTTATTACCTACAATACTACAGACAGACTTCAATTTTATATATATGATGATCAAATAGATAATTTTTCAATTGTTAGTAATTCTATTTAAGTAATTTTTCAATAATACAATTCAAGTTTATTCATTTTTTTTAATAATTCAATTCAAGATTCACTAGGTATGTGGCCTTGAGTACTTAAAAGGAAGAACAAAAAATAATGTTATGAATAAGAAATTGTTTAAATAAATATTAAAACAGTTTTGTGTAATTTCTACCTCTTTGTGGATTTCTGGCCTTAAATCTAGTGTTAGACTTTTGTCACGTTTTAGCAAACTGACATTAATTAATATGATGCTATGGCTTTTAGTAATTGTATATATTTCGTGTGAATCTTTGCATTTGACTGATTGCGAAAAACTTGGCGGTTTAAAGTAAATTCTAAGCTTGAGCTAGCTAAGCTTGCATTTTATGATACCTGTAATGAGTTGCTTTGTGAGAAGTGTGAAATTTTTATTAATTCAGTATATCAAGCAGCCGGTTAGTAGATCGCATAACCATCTGTTATATAAGTCAACTAAGATCATTTAAATAAATAACATCGTCACCCTACAAACTAAGAAAGGTATTTAATGAAAATCCAATTGAAGAAATAAATCCCGCATCCAGCATAATGTAATTAAATATTGCAGTGTTTAATACGACACTTCTTGAACATTTTCTCGTCAAAATTAATAAAAATAAAACGAAAAGACGTTTCCACCGACGCCATTCAAATATTTAAAACCAGACATTAGGCATTATTAAATATGAGAGAATGATTATCGCCTCGAAGTTTGCCACATTTGATTTTAGCATATTCTTCCGTAGAATTCATAAAACTAAATTTACTAGAATTTTTTTTAGGTGATAGAAGAATAGAGTGTGTCAAGTTCGACATAGTATAATGTAAAAAAATCGCTCAAATTCGTTTGAATTTTCAGAGAACAATTCATTGCGCGACAATGTTTGTCTTAAAGTCACACAAACTAACAAAACATCAGCAAGGAATCAAAAAAGCGCGTTGATAATTCTTGCCACGTGCCTGTAGTGTATTCAAGCCCCAGTAAGACGAAATAAATTAATGTAATAAAAATACATTAGAACACAATAATTACAGGTGTTTTCTATTAATCTCTCCTAAAGGTTTATAAATATTCTTACCGAGTTAGTAAATTTCTTGCAATGGTATTACTTAGAAAGAAACAGAGGGCTCTTGTGGGCTTACGTTTATCTACTCATATGCTCAGATCCTGAACTACGCTAGCAGTTTATAAATTCCTTGGATTTACTGTTCACTTAATGACATAAAGACCGTGTATTTAAATATACAGGGTATTTTTGAAACGCTCCCGAAAACGATAATATTAAGAATACCTTTGAGGATGAGATAAAAAGAAATTCGATCCCAATTAAAAAAAAACAATTTTTTGCAACGTTAATTAGCTTTATTCACGCTCTATCATGTTAGTACAGCTAAATGAAACGATAACTTCATAAAAAAATCATGAAAATACCTTAACATGAAACCAGCAGTGAAACTTCAATACCTGAAATCAGCTGATAAAGGGTCAATAAACGTGCGACGCAGAACTTAACCTGCTGTTTTACTACGGTGCTAGTCTCCACCTAGCCACTTTAATTCAAATTCATAGGTTAAATTAATCAAATACCTGGTTAGATGTATTTGATTTATTTAACCAGTGAATTCGAACTGATGAAAAATGTACTAAAATGAAATTTTAATAAGGATAGTCATGCTTTTATATCCATCGTGCTACCTACACTACACACTACTGTTTATTATTCTAATAAACTCATTTACGTACCTATTCACATCAGTTCAGAACTAAATTATTAAAAAAATATGTATTAAACAGCTCACCCATCTAAATCCTCCGTGGCTTTATGAGATGCGGCTCAAATTGTGGCCCATTCATTTCGAGACAGATATGGACTTGGCGTTGCGTCTCCTCATACAGGCGGCACATCATCGTGGGGTCTTCGACACAATCCGCACGTAGTTTGTCGAAAACATCCACGATCCTTTGGCACATTTCGTCAGCACTATCACACTCACGATTAAAAACTCTTTCTTTTACATACCCCCACAGAAAGAAGTCTAACGGGGTGAGATCTGGTGAGTGTGGTGGCCAAGCATGTGTTCCTAATCTGCCGATCCAGCGATTATGAACGGATAAACCTCACGACATGCGGAGGTGCACTATCGTGCTGGAACCGTGTGCGGCGATATTCAAACAACGATAGGTCTAATAAAACGTTCTGAAAAGATGATTTTTTTCATCAGGATTGAATTTATTTTTATCTCATCCTCAAAGATATCCTTAAAACAATCGTCTGTCTTCGTTTTTGGGAGCGTTTCAAAAATACCTTATAAAAAATTAAGTTTGATTTTTTTTTAATTTTTACTAACACTACTTTTTACTAATACTTATTGCAAAACAATGTTTTTGTGTTAAGCTCATTTCGATTGTATTGTGATTACTTATAGGAAGATAGCAGTTAACTATGGGTTTAGTTTGATACGAATATTGTAGCCATAACCGAAATCGGACAGACGTGCATAATCGCAATAATTTATAATAATACGGTTGTATTATTTTCTTTATGTGTATATTTTTGGACTGCAGATCGCAACGGGTAGCTTTAATATAAAAGAAGTAGAATTCGGTTATCCAACGCGACCATACCAAAGGGTTTTGAGAGGAATAGACCTGAAAGTTGAAGCAGGAAAAACCGTTGCTTTAGTTGGCTCTTCCGGATGCGGCAAATCTACAATTTTGCAACTGATGCAGAGATTCTACGATCCGGATACCGGTAACATCGTGAGTACTATTACATGAGTTATAAAATGAAAAATGTCATTAAAATGGTATAAAATATGTCTTGCAATCTTGCAATACATCTATTATTATTTTTTTCAGAGAACAATAATACTCTCCAAGGAAAGCACTGCTATAATTGAGTCTAGACTACAGAATACTATTACTCTCTACTGAGAGAGACATTAAATATTTTTATTTTTTTTCAATCAGGAGCTGGATGGTCGCGACATTCGAATGGCGTTGACTCTCCCTCGACTTCGACGGCAACTTGGTGTCGTACAACAAGAACCGGTTTTATTTAACCGCACTTTGGCTGAAAACATTGCATACGGAGACAACAACCGGAAGGTGTCCATGCACGAGATCATAGCAGCTGCTAAGGCCGCCAACATTCATAACTTTATCGTATCGCTGCCCAAGGTAATTTTTATTTATTACTTGTAGTCACTTTGTTAAGCATTATTCCTTTATTTACGCTTATACTATATTTTTTATACACATTGAATAAGGGCCTGCGCTCACAGACGGCACGGCGACTGCGTAGTAAGGCATACTTCGGCATGCCAAAGGATCCTGCGGCATCCGAGGAGAAGCGCTCGTGTATCGGGCGCTCGCGCAAGTCGCTGGGATCGCCGCCACCACGAGCTAGATTCAACCTTGTTTCAATGACTTAGCACTCAAATTCCTTTGACAACATAAAGTAGCCTATGCGTTTCACGTGACGTGCAGCAGCCGCATGCCTTCGTATCACGCGAGACGTTTCGGTTTATTCGTGTTGAAAGAAAGGAATGTCAGTGCTAAGATCATTAAAACAACGTCGAAATTCTTTTTCTTACGAGAAAAATCCTGATATACGCCGTGCTGTGCCGTCTGTGAGCGCAGGCCCTAACACTTATCCTATGAATTTGATGGAGTTTATTTTTACTCCTTTTAAAATTCTGACTTACCGAGTGCTTGGCAGCTCCCTTGTAAAGTTCGATCTTACCAAAAAGGTTTTGAGATCACTACGTAAAACTTCAATTTTCTGCTCTGGGACATAGCGTGTTGATTATTTTTATTAATATAAATAAATTAAGTCGTAAAATTTAAAAATGCGACAAGTTTAAAAGAATAACGAGAAGTAAGGTTTTGAAGCAACTCAAACTCTCTTGTATTACAGGGCTACGACACAAATCTGGGATCAAGCGGTGCTCAACTGTCTGGCGGTCAGAAGCAACGAGTTTGTATAGCGCGGGCGCTTATTCGTTCCCCTCGCTTGTTATTATTGGACGAGGCAACTTCTGCACTCGACGCTAATAGTGAGAAAGTAAGAGAATTATAATTATTAAGATTAACCTATAAAAAAAACTAAAACTATAACAAATTAAAATTTGATAAAAGATATTTTTTAATATACTCCTAAGGCTTAAACAATGTTTCATTGAGGTTTAGACTTAGTGTTTTTGCTATTTTTCTCGTCGGGAAAACGTAGAACGTAAAACTCTCACGCAGTTTCTAAGATATGCCAAGTAGATACAATTAAAGTACATATTCTATACATAGTAAAGCTCTGTAGTGTCTGTATTGTCGCGCTTATATCAAAAACTGCTCTAGGAATTTTCACTATATTTTCACTAATTGACTGATTTTCATCGAAAGCTTAGGTAGTATAGTTTGTGAATATTGCTTGCATATTGGCTAACGTTATGATGATATTTGTTGATTTAGTCGGAAAAAATCATGCCTGTTGAGAGCTTCCATGATGTATACAATCAAAATAATGTATGGTGGAATTGTTCCGCTAAAAGATTACTAAAAAATGTATCGTCCCTGTGCGTTCCCGACTAAAACTATTTCGCTGACTATGTTGCTAGTGATGGCCGATCGTTCAAGATAACATCTTCAAAATATCAACGAGATAGGGACTGACACGTCATACAACAGGAGATACGAGTACAGCTCTCTTACGAATCCAGGACAGATCACTAGTAAATAATAAAGTAAAAAATGTACTAAACAGTGTCAGTTGCAAAATAACCATTGACAATCGATGAAGTCTTAGGTGACAGGCTTTTACTAGCGAGCAAACTCAGGTCCAGGCATTTGGCGCCATGCTTAGTAGGTGTGGCCGTATTAAGTAAACGGGTGATAAAAATTAAAGAACAGCCTACGTGTCACTGTTGTACACAGGTCTTATTGTTCTGTAATCAAACATGCCTTTTGCCTTTTCGATAATTTCACAACCGACCTATGTCTTACCCGTTCGTTAACTTCATATATCGTTGAATAATTAATTTCTGCATAATCTTAATTTTTGAATAATTTTCAGATACACTGTTATGTCTAAGATTTATTTAAGGAAATCTTTTCTCGCGATGTTCACCTCTAAGAACGTGGTAAATTGGCACTTAAAATTTAAAAGTTTGGAATCCGCCATGGTCCCGAACTTTTCAATTTTGATTAACCTATTCGGTTAAATAAGCTGCATTTCAATAAATTTCCATATTATAGCTAATTTAATGAGCTCAATAAAAGCCGTGAATTAAAAATACAAGAATAATATGAAACAGTATTAACCACGCAATTTTCTAATTTTAGGCTGTGTCGGAGGCGCTAGAAAAAGCTGCTAAAGGTCGCACGTGTATAACCATCGCTCATCGACTTTCCACAATAAAGGATGCTGATCTCATCTGTGTTTTAGACAAAGGTAATGTTTTTTAAGATTTTAGTCATTATAAATTTTTATAATAACGAAGCAGACCAAGAACTATGGTAGCCCGAAGTGTTGTTGGGATGCAGGAGTACTATAGGCTAGTTACTTTTACTTTTAATTACGAATTTAAATTAAGTATATCATAAATGAATACCATGCATTAAATATTAGCTTTCTACTGCTTTGTTTACTATAGTGAGCGTAGAAAACCGGACACCCTTTTTATTGGGTCAAGGCATGTCATTTAAGTCCTCAGAGGCAACAACTCGTCTGTATTTTAATTCTTAACCAAGAATAGATGTATCACTTCCACTGATACTGGTTTCACTTACAACACAGAATCAGAACAGACCACAAAAATAAAAACAGAGAAAAGAGACAAAGTTGTCACATTACATCTTAGGGTTTATAATAATATAAATGAATACATGGTTGACAACCTCTGGGAATGAGGTGGTCGCTTCCAAGCCGTTTCTAAAATAAATTTTGTAAATAGGTCGTACATTGTACAACTTCTGGTATTATATAATTTAATCAAAAACGGCTGATGAAAAAAATCAAAATCAGAAAGAAAACGAGCGGGACGCTCGGTTTCTTTCTGATTCTTCCCAGGAAAGTTATTTCCATTATAAAGTATAAATATATCCATCCATATCCAGTTATAAAGTAGGAAAAAAGGATTTAATAAGAATTACATGTTATCTTTATTGAATAAAAATTATTCTATTTTGTTCTTACACTCCATAGGTACTGTTTATTTTGAATTACTAAAACAAAGACGTATTTCTGGTAAACAACTTTGATCTTTCAAAAATAACGTTTTTTATTCAAACATATCTTAGTCATTTTCGATTAGAAATAGGCACTTATTCAGATTTCCTTGTTTTTTTCTTTTCAGGTAAAATAATAGAACGTGGCACACATGCGGAACTTATAGACATGAAAGGTTATTACTGGCGAATGACCAGAGGGCAAAAAATGTCTATATGAAATACTCAGTATTTGATTATGTAATTGTAATAGTTACTTTACTATTTAAAATAACATTAGGGTAGTAAGTTTTATGTTTAAAGAGGCATCGAATAAATGAAATTGTTTTTATAATGTTTTTATTTCAGACAATTATTTTTAATCCTAAAACTACAAAGAATGGTTAAAAAAACCTATAAACAATATCATTTCCGGAAAATACAACACTTTTGACTTTACCCTGTATTTTATGAAACAAAAAACAGTGTTTCAGTTTTCGCGACCTTGACACCTTTGCATAAAAACTTATTGATTATTTATCTATTATTACAATCGAGTTAAATGTTGAATTTAGAGTTAAAATTACTTAGCCAATATGAACTTCTGATAACATCTTTATTAGTAAAAGGTGACTTCATATGTTTTCCACGAGCATTTCAAATTACGCGGGACATCCAGTTAAAACATTCACGAGTCTAAAACAATATTCTTATATCCTAGATTATCTCTATAAGGTTTTGTGAAGTGAGATAATTGGCTAAGATAGAAAGCTAAGATCCGCGAGCATTATTAAGATACTGCGGTGGCTTACCACTAATATAAAATCGCAGTCTGTTATAAAATATTTTTATAAAAGTAGTTGACAATTCTATAAAATAAGCTTTTGTTGCAAAATTAAAAGCAACTGAACTACTGAAACAAATATAAATGTAACCGTTCTGTTCACAAAACACCCTCCAAACTATAAAAATCGCATCTATGAGTGTGTACTACTAGCGCCACAGTGGGTGCTTTAAGACTAAATCGAATTTTGAACATGATACAGATCTCAGTCAGATTAATCAGCACTTCTGGTCTATGCCTTGTATTAATTACCAAGTAAAACAAAATACTTTGAATTTCCCCTCAGATTGAAAAATGAAATCCAGAATCACTTTGACAGTTGTAATATCGAGAGAGTCATTCTCTTCATCTATTCTAATTCAATAGGTAATGACTGTATTAGTATACACCCATTACAAATCTATCGGATTAGTTCCTATAAATTTTAGAAGTTTTCATCAAAATCACTCGAATTTATTTTAGTGGAAAATGCGGGAAATAAACATTTCAATAGGTGCAGTTATGTCATTTTATTTTCTGGAAGGCAGATTGCTTTACAAAGTAATACATTATCAGTGATGTTTTTTTTCTTTGCACATCATATTTTGTTGCATGTTATTAAATAATCTATTACATCTAATTTAAGCAAAGAGCGAATGAAACTAACATCATTGGATTAGGTTAAAAGGATTCATTATAAGCCATGAAGGTTTGCTTACAAAAGTTATCTTGTTGTTGGTTGAAAATGAAGGCTTATTAAGCTACTACTGGGGCACATGTTGATGGTGCTCCGTAGAAGGAGGCGGTTGTTGCTGGTAAGGTGTGGCCTTGGTTGCTACAGCATAGCATTTGTGCCGCTAAGTATTGATTTTAATGCTTCGAAGTGTTTGGAACATTCATATATTACTAACAGATATCGTAAGAAAAGTAATATAATGAATGTATACCGAAAGGATGTTAGCGACAGTAGTCAATTAATGGATACGAAGATTCGACTTGCAAAGTTTCCGGCCCGCAAACTTTACTTTTATCCCGCTATTTTTCTAGCGCCTCCGACACAGCCTAAAATTAGAAAATTGCGTGGTTAATACTGTTTCATATTATTCTTGTATTTTTAATTCACGGCTTTTATTGAGCTCATTAAATTAGCTATAATATGGAAATTTATTGAAATGCAGCTTATTTAACCGAATAGGTTAATCAAAATTGAAAAGTTCGGGACCATGGCGAATTCCAAACTTTTAAATTTTAAGTGCCAATTTACCACGTTCTTAGAGGTGAACATCGCGAGAAAAGATTTCCTTAAAGAAATCTTAGACATAACAGTGTATTTGAAAATTATTCAAAAATTAAGATTATGCAGAAATTAATTATTCAACGATATATGAAGTTAACGAACGGGTAAGACATAGGTCGGTTGTGAAATTATCGAAAAGGCAAAAGGCATGTTTGATTAGAGAACAATAAGACCTGTGTACAACAGTGACACGTAGGCTGTTCTTTAATTTTTATCACCCATTTACTTAATACGGCCACACCTACTAAGCATGGCGCCAAATGCCTGGACCTGAGTTTGCTCGCTAGTAAAAGCCTGTCACCTAAGACTTCATCGATTGTCAATGGTTATTTTGCAACTGACACTGTTTAGTATACTTTTTACTTTATTATTTACTAGTAATCTGTCCTGGATTCGTAAGGGAGCAGTACTCGTATCTCCTGTTGTATGACGTGTCAGTCCCTATCTCGTTGATATTCATATACCTAGTGTCGTATATCTATCGATCGTAGCTTTATTCCCATATCATCTGTACAAATAGATGATATGGGAATAAAGCTACCAGGCTGCTTCTAATTATTATATAATTGTGTTGTAATTGCATACACGTTGATTGAACGCTGTTTTTTTTTTTTTTTGAAAAGGTCACCCTGGCTTTCTTGCTGGTTCTTCCCAGGACAAAGGTTTTTTTCCGAACTAGTGGTAAATAAAAAAGTACTATTTATAATCTACATTGATTAAAAAAGTTTCTGTTTCGGTATGCACGAGGTAAGCTTGATGAAGTTGGCAGAATCAAAATTCGATTTTGAATTAAATAAACTTAAGTCATTTACGGCTGTCCACTGCCGAAAATGGGCCTCCCCAAAAGAATGCCACAAAACACAATCCTTAGCCACCTGCATTCAACGTTTTATTGCATATTTTACCAACTCGTTACTCCATTAAGTGGCGGGCCACCCCACACTTTGCCTACCGGTACGAGGCTGCCACTCGAGAACCTTCACTTCAACGCAAAGCCAGGCACAAGACAGAAGGGTTACCTGAAGTTAGGGAAATTCGGGATGAAATTACGGAACCCAAGGTCCCAGCAGCCGGCCGCCTTTATGGCGAAAGAGGAATTCTTTACGAGCTCCGTCTGTTCGATAATAAATGAGATTGACTTCATTATGGTGATTAGGCAGAAACTGTTCAGTCATATCTCATCGCGAGGGTGAAAACTGGCAGCGATCACCGAATGGTGAGCAGTACGCTGAAACTAAACGTTAGGTTATAGTGATTAAGTCTTAAAAAGTTAAAGCTACGTCCCTCTAATGCTCTAATTCAAATCCCAAAAAATTTTCAGCTCGAGTTACAAAATCGTTTTCAGTGCCTAGAAGACAGTAATGCAGTATACAATATGAAGCTCATTGAAATTGTCCATGTGGTCGGTGCTAAGTTCTGCAAGACCCGTCACATAACGACACAAAAACTCTCCGATTACACTGTTAATCTCGTAACTGTTAGACGGAAAATCAGTAATAGAGGGATAGTAGTCTTCAACAAATTTGACGGCATACGGGTAACAAAACATACCTCCAAATTTGGTGTGACTTAGGCAAATTCGATACAGCTCGCATAGAAGAAGCAAACGAGTGGAAGCTGGTCTCCAAAGTCTTTGCTAGAGATCTATCTGCCAGAAAAAGCCAACTGAAGCTGAAGACCGGATGTAGAAGCTTCGTTCCGGGACATTTGAGATGTTGAGTGAGATTGAGAGATTCTATGGGCAGCTGTACACGTCATCGTTGGAACCACGCGCAAGTGAGAGTAACGATCCAAGCATAAGTCTTATGCAACATTATTCCGATGATATTCTGGACGTCAGTCTGAGCAAGATTAGAATGGCTCTTCAGACCTTAAAAACGGGAAGTCCCCGGACGAAGATGAAATTAATTTCGAAGGGCGAAACTTAAAGCCAGAGTACGAAACCTATTCAATTACAGAGAGGTGTAAAACAGGATCTCATTATATCCCCGGAAATCATCAATGCTGCATTGGAAGATGTTTTCAAGCTAATAGACGGGAAAGGATACGGTATTATAGTCAATGGCAAATACATCACTCATCTTCGATTCGACGACGATTTAGTCTTTATGGCAGAATCACTGGAGGATCTAAGCACTATGCTCAATGACTTCAATAGTGCCTCCCAACGGATAGATTTTATGACGAACATGGCAAAACAAAGGTTATGTGTAACGTCCATGTCACACCTACGCCAGTAGTTATTGGAAGCACTAATCTTTAAGTAGTTGTCGAGTATGTTTATCTGAAACAAATAGTCTGACTAGGTAAGTCCACCTTCAACCGAGTGGTAAATCCACGGATTCAACTCGGCTACGCAGCGTTCGTGATATTACGACACATCTACTCGACAGGTATGCCTCAAAACTTGAAAACGAGTTTGTACAACCAGTTCGTACTGCCATTAATGACTTATGAATCTGAGATGTGGTCCTTCACTGCCGACCGTATGAGGAAGGTCAAGGTTACTTAACGAGCTATGAAGAGGGTTTCGCTCGGGGTTATTATGCATGATAAACTTAAGAATGAGGATATCCGCAGTAGAACCAGAGTAACCGACATGACCCAAAGGATTAATAAACTGAAGTGTCAATGGGCTGGCTATTTATCTCTTAGAACCGAGAACCGATGAGAATCAAGGTTCTCGAGTGGCAGCCTCGTACCGGTAGGCAAAGTGTGGGGTGGCCCGCCACCCTGTAAGCTCTGACAGCGCGCGACATGTTATACTCCCGTTCGCTCGGGACCGTAATGGCGGGAAAATTTGAAAATTAGCAAATTTTTTGCTATATTGCAAATTTTGCTATATTTTCACTTTGAGACAATATTTATGGATAAAACTTACAGGAATTCTTGTTGAATGTATAAACTATCGAATAAAATTATTTTTGGTTGCTAGAAATTGTAATAAAATACGTAAATTACCCTGTATAGCTGTATAGTGGTATATACTTCAATTTTAGTGACAAAATTACTACTAATTTGAATTCTACACTTTTTGTTTTTAGAGAAATTTATATGAAAATGTTTGGAAATATGTATATTTTTATGTTTTATGTGTTTCCATTCGTTACTCATACCAAAATATTAAAATATAAAGAAATTAAAAAAATAAAATAATAATATTTTATCTGTGTGACATTTAGAACAATATTTCTAAAATAGTTTTGTGTGAATTTGAAATAAATACAACGTCAAGTTATTTGAAATATGTAAGAAAACTATTTTTACTTACATTTTACACTAAAAATAAATGAGAATTTGAAAAATAACACATTTATGACCCAGCCGCCATAATGGGCCTTCCAGATTTTGAAGCACTTTTTTCAATTTACTTTTCACTGTTTATGCCACAAATTATATATATGTGTGTTCACTATATTACAAGGAATATAAAAAAGTATAATACTTTCGTTTTTAGTCCAGACAAAATATAAAATTCTATAAAAAAGACGGAGCACCTTCATCAAAACGGCACGTGGAACGCCGAAAGTTCAGAGTGATTTCTTTTTTTTTTTCCTAAGAAACATTGCCAGGTTATGGTTTAAAATAAAAGAGCATATCTTTGTCTTTGATACTATTATCTATTGCATAGTGTCTTTGGTTTTGTTTAAAACGAAAAAATAGTTTTTTCATAGGTACACATGTTTACATAATTCTGATCAAATTAGATCACTGCTTGGCGGACGTAAGGTAGGTATTGTACGATCGAAAGTGCGCATGGCTTGGCTTACAGGTTGGAGTAACGAGCTGGTAAAATATGCAATAAAACGTTGAATGCAGGTGGCTAAGGATTGTGTTTTGCGGCATTCTTTTGGGGGGGGGGGCATTTTCTGCAGTGGACAGCCGTAAATGACTTAAGTTTATTTAATTCAAAATCGTATTTTGATTCTGCCAACTTCATCAAGCTTACCTCGTGCATACGGAAACAGAAACTTTTTTAATCAATGTAGAGTACTTTTTTATTTACCACTAGTTCGGAAAAAACCTTTCTCTTGGGAAGAACCAGCAAGAAAGCCAGCGTGACCTTTTCAAAAAAAAAACAACGTTCATTCAGCGTGTATGCAATTAACAACACATAACTAATTAGAAGCAGCCTGGTAGCTTTATTCCCATATCATCTATTTATAACTTAATATTGTTATAACTCTTTTTATACAAATTTAATTTAAGAGTTTTGTTGTAACGTACACGAGACAGTAATTCATCCTTGGGACGCTGACTCGGTGGAGTCGGGTAACTGATTGCTATTAACTGACTACTATTAACTTGTGTCTATACTGTCCGTACTAATGCTAGGAGTATTTACAGAATAATATAATAATGATACTTTTATATTGTGTACGTAAATCACACTTTCATAAATGTATTGAAACGCCCAATTTAATATGTTAATTTCTTTAACTTTTTTTCTAAGCGACTTCTATGGCCCTCTTCTGTAAAACAAGTAACAGAAGCATAAAGTGAAAACAAGCTCAGTTATATTAATTAACTTATTCCCTCTTTTCCATCCTCTGTAGTGTAATTTATTATTTAGATTTATAAGTCGTAATGAGAACTTCCTTCATCATTCATTTCTTAAATCAGCACAAAAAAAATATACACATAATGCGAAGTCATGCGTACTTTTAATATTCTTATCATGCAAGACTAGAACTTACTTGCGGATATAAAAGATTAAGTTTATGATAGACTGTAAGGAAAATTGTATAAGTAATCTGACATAGATATGTATTATCTCACCTCTTATGTATTTACTACAATCTTTGAATAGGTATCACTGTAAGATAAAATCGTAAATATCTAAATAGGATGTACTTTCGTCGAACAAAAAATGAAAATTGTTTGTTGTTGCTAATTTAATGATTTAATAATGATTGATTTTGATGTGTTAATTTTGTATAAATACAATTTCTAAGAATAAATAAATTTGCATGTCTCCATTAGAGACTTAGTGTGTATGCATAGTATTTAACAGTATATCATGTAACATACATACTAAGAAGCAAATAAATAAATAAATAAATAAATAAATAAAAAAAAAAAATTAATTTAAAATATTAAATAAAGAGATTCATTGACGAAGCTGGTTCAGGACCGTGTTTCGTCATTTAATAGGGGAAATCCTATGTTCAGCAATTGACTTGTGAAGAACTGTAATGATGATGATGACTATTTAATTTAATAACATCCATAAATTCCTTAATAATATAACCCTTTTTATACAAACGTAGTTTAATAAAGTTTTTGGACTTTGTGCAGTCTTTGTTTTTATATAGTTTCTGGATTTTTGTTGTAAAAGCGTATTCATCGCCCCACGAATGAATTACAGATGACCGCCGGCACCAATGAAATTGTTAATTGCAATTTTAAGTGCTGATTTACCACGTGCTCGGTGGGAAGGAAAAAATCGTGAGGAAACTGTCTGAGAAATAAGAAAAAAAATGTTTAGAAGACATGTGAAGTTTGCCAACATGCAATGGAGCAGCACCGCAGACACTTCCTTGCCCTAAAAACCCTCTCAGAAATGAGGGAAGGCCTGTGCCCAGCAGGTGGGACGTATATAGGCTGTAACTTTACTTCGTCATAAATTATTGACTGCCGCTTTAATTTCACAATAATGACGTATCGTCAGCAAATAATGATATATCACGGTTATCCCTTACTATGTAAGTCATTAATATATACAAGAAACAAAAAGGGACAGAGAATTAAGCCCTGAGGCGCGCCCGTTTATACTATCGACATGAACGTTAGTTCGAACATTCAAGTATGTGTCGAACACACAACCAGAGTCATTAAATAAGTTTTTTTCATTCAATCGTACAAAATAACGGTAATCTCTTAATACAATTCTTAATTCGTTAATTAAATATATTTGAAAAGACTGCGTCCTTTTCAATTTTTTCTAACTTATTATTTCACCACTTTGTACAGTGGTCCTTTTTCCGTGTTTTCTTCATTACTTGTGATAGTATTATGAGTTTTGTCGTCCAACACCGGTGACGCCATTGTTTAAACCAGATGACACATACAAACTTGACGGTACGCTTGATCATCAGTGGTCTATACGGAAGACCTGGAAATAGTATCAAGTATCAATAAAGTAAAAAGTCTTGTGATAGGATGTTTGCAACAGTAGTCAATTAATGAATTCGACGCTTTGACTTGGAGAGTTTCCGGCCCGCAAACTTTACTTTCATATTACTGCCACAACAATCATAGCAATATTGTATAAAACCACTGCATCCACTATTACTATTACTAACAGATATCGTAAGAAAAGTAATATAATGAATGTATACCGAAAGGATGTTAGCGACAGTAGTCAATTAATGGATACGAAGCTTCGACTTGCAAAGTTTCCGGCCCGCAAACTTTGCTTTTATATTACTGCCGCAATAATCATAGCAATCTTGTATAAAACCACTACAACTACTATTACTATTACTAACAGATATCGTAAGAAAAATAATATAATGAATGTATACCGAAAGGATGTTAGCGACAGTAGTCAATTAATGTATACGAAGCTTCGACTTGTAAAATTTCCGCCCCGCAAACTTTACTTTTATATTACTGCCACAACAATCATAGCAATCTTGTATAATAATAATAATAAACGTTTATTTCGGACATCATGATCCATATTATAGGTTAGTAATAATTTTTAGAGCTTATAACTAATGTTAGTAATTGACAATTGAAACATAACACATATAACATAAAACAAGGACAAACAGAAAAACCACACAAGCAAATATGGCACCCGGCCCTGCCCGCAAGATGACTACTTGACTGCGTGCAGCCGTATCCATCGAGCAAGCATCGGCAAGTCCCAACGGTCTGCCTAGACACACTACTGTTGGGGCTGTCGCGAATGCGCCTAAGGTGTGAGTAGTTACGTTGTACCAGTTCTGGCGCACTAGTAGTTACGTTGTACCAGTACTGTCGCACTGAGTCAGAAGTGGTACACGTACGACGTTCGTCGACTCACGACCCAAAAAACAAAGGTTTTGGCATGCTCTGATCACGAATCTGCGGTCCATTTTTGCGTAGGATGCACGGTTCCGGAGATGTGCACATCAATTAACTCTTATCTAATTGATATCCGGTGCGGGTCTCCACCGTCATTAGCGCTCCATTGTTCTTATCTACTTATCTATTGTTCGTTCAATACCGTCATTATCTATTCTTCCTCAGCGTGGTGCTATTGTATTATACTCCTTTGTTCCTATCTACACTAATCTGACTCATTAATAAAACGCATTACCCAATTTTGTTAAATTTTTTATTTATAAAATACAAAATCTTATTACTTATTATCTATAAAATGGGAGTGAAACATCTCATCCACTAAAATATCGTTGTACAATGTGTTCCCTGTAAATATACTCGTATAACTATGCATTGAACATCCCTGAAACTTATATAGCAAATACATTAAGCAATATTCGCCACAAACTGAAGTCCACTCATTCTGAATCCTATCAACATTCCAGTTCCATCTTTTACAATTTCTTTTAAAAAACTCTAGATGATATCGTACAGGTGCCCGTCCGAATGAATCAAAATATTGACCAACGTCATTCGTATCGATATATAAAGCTACCCAATGTGACCCTGGTTTAACATCTGTATCCAAATTGCATATTATATACGTTAGTACGTGGGTGTACATGGGTAGTTTATTGGCAGCATAAACATTATTTTTTAGAGTGGGGTGAATCTTTTTCAGATGTTGTTGTACATCTAGTGTATCCATAATATTACTGCTATTAGTAGATTATTACAGTACCAATCTACTCAATGACTAATATAGGAATGATCAATTATAGTGATTTATAAATATTAAATTGCATTCTTTATGTTATACAAAACGTATTTGAGTCATCAATACACTGAATAAGACACGAGAAGGACGAAGGAATGTTGAGATAAGCAACAGAATGTGAGATAAGCTTGTTGACGCATAAAGTTACTATCAATTCTACTGCAGAAATTCTTTAGATTAGAATTATTACTCACTGGTACTATATAAGACCAAGCAACTGCAGTCATGGAGTTAGTGTATGGTCGTTTGACCACAGTGGATCTATCAATACTACATTTGTGTTACTTCAACGCATCAAAGGCCATGGATGTAAGTGTTTATTCTATTGACAAACTTACTTTTCTTTCTGTTATTTTCTTACATGTGTATGATTTAGTGTTAACAAATTATATTTAATAATAATGTGTGTGTATATGATTAAGCCGTGGTAGCTCAGATGGTTAGCGCAAAATGTAAAATTCACAGTACGCGACCCGGGTTCGATCCCCGCCGGCACCAATTAAATTGTTAATTGCAATTTTAAGTGCTGATTTACCACGTGCTCAGCGGTGAAGGAAAACATCGTGAGGAATGCATGTCTGAGAAAATTTCGAAGGCATGTGAAGTTTGCCAACACGCATTGAGGTAGCGCAGCGAACATTTCCTAGCCCTAAAACCCTCTCAGAAATGAGAGGAGGCCTATGTTCAACAGTGGGCTTTAATAGGTTGTAACTTTAACTTTTTTAACTTTTATGATTAAATGTTAACAAATTGATATTAACATGATAACTGTGTTGTTGCAGAAATCATTGAGCTCCGATGAAAATACCTATAAACAGTATTACTACTCGCCACTCTCCCCTCAAGAAGAGAGTGATGACATCGTCATTAATAATAACACATGCGATGGTGGAAAAAGAAAATCGCAATCGATTGATCATTTTTTTGAAGCTGAATCAAAAATAAAAAAGAGGAAGCTGTTATCATCAACCGTAGCACGAGCCGCTAGCTGAATCAAAAATAAAAAAGAGGAAGCTGTTATCATCAACCGTAGCACGAGCCGCTAGAGATGGTGTATCATACATTTCTATTAATTCTGACGACGGAGACCAAGCGACGCATCTCATCAAAATTGAAATGTACGATATGAAAAAGCTATCCAAGATTCCAACTACTGATCATTGGAAACATGCTTCCACGAGGATTAAATATTACGTAAAGACTAATAAGGATAGCATCTACGACAACACAAACGCCCTCGTATACAATATTACAAAGACAATAGCAGAAAGTGAAAAAGTTAAAAAATACTTTTTTAAAAATGACAGTCATTAGCTGATCATTAGTGAATGTGATTCTGTTTACTTAATTACAGGAAGACAAGAGCAGAAGAAAGAGATGAGTGTGGCATACGTGTACAGAACACATCAATGAAGAACAAAACTACAACACTGAGTGGAGATGAAAACGGAAAGAATATGCAGTACTCAAGAGCTGAATATCCATTCTTCAGTTCAAAATCTAGCCGGTTGCTCAGTTTCGAAAACTGGCCTCTCGTTATGCGACAGAAACCTGAAGATCTTGCAGAAGCTGGTTTCTTTTATACTGGCCATGCAGACAGGACCAAGTGTTTCCATTGTGGTGGTGGCTTAAAAGATTGGGAAGATGATGATGATCCTTGGCAGCAGCATGTTCAGTGGTTTAGTCAGTGTGCTTATGTAAAATTTAAACTCGAACAGAGTTTTGTATTAGATTAAATAGAATATTTATAAAGAAATAAAAAATAATATATTGCATACAATTTGTTTTATTTAATTTTATAACGTTTCACATAGTTACATACACACAAAATGCATTACACATAACTCATAAAATCTAACACACAACACATATTATAACCTTAACTACTATAGTCCACAGTAACATTTCTGTTTTTATCTATCTCAATAATATTATCAAACTCAGCATAAACTATACAGTTAATTGTTTGTATTAGTGAGGATTCAAATCGTACTTCTAATCTTACACTACCATGCTTTATGAGATTCCAATGAGCTGATGAGTTGGCTGATAAGTCAAATGCTAATAGACAGTAACCTTTGGCATACTGTTCACAAGAGATTCCATTTCCTTCATTAAGAAAGTGAATACCAGTTCCCGAGAATAGAGTATGATATGCTGATGTAAATATGCTATTATTAGAAGATGGTTGCAAAGCTTTTGAAGGTATTTGTTGACCATCAATATATAAGCTGAAAGAATTAATACCATAGTTTTCAAAGTTAAATGGATTTTTAGTAAGGGAACCATTAAATGCAGAATTGTTCACAAATCCAATTATACATCTTTTGGGTACCTGTCCTAAAAATATATTATCAAGAGTTTTTCCTTGAACACCCGATGGAATTGTTGAAACTTTTACTTCAGCTCAAGTAATAGGATATTTAGCAGTGGTAGAAGCTAAAACTTTTTGATGTGCGAGTAATACACTTGGATTAATTCGTGCTCGTCCAACAATAAGAGTTGCGTCCGTAATGCAAACTTTAAACTTTACATCGTTTGACCCAGCAATTAAATTATAGCTCCCTCTCGATCGAACCAATTTAACACTCATTTCAACACCATTAATTAAAAATTTATCTTGGTTGAAAATGTCACCGTGAAGATGACCAATCATTTCTATTTCCTTACTTTCACTAATCAATTCCTGTCTTTTAACAAATCCTATGTTTTTACCATCCGTAGAATCCATTTTTCCAGCTGTATCATCATACCAAAGACTACAAGTAAGAAGAGATTGTTTAACAGCAGGAGCATAGTTTAAAAGGGTTTCCATGTATGCTCGATATGCATAGGTATTATTAGGTGGTGATACAAGTTTTTGGTTTAAATAAACATCAAGTTGACTAAAAAGTGAATGCAGCCAATTATTTACAGGTGCTACTATTGTAGTAGATATCAAGTTAGTTGAATCTTGATTTAATACTTTTGCCTTTATGTGGAGTAATGTATGAGACAAATGTAGTCATCGCCTGTCCCAGGAACTTGAAACTCGATAGGTCCATCATCACCAAGAGATGAAATTGGTTTATAATGAATCCACAATCCATTTTCAATGCTAGTTTGTGTAGACGGTAGTGCAAACAAATCCAATTCTGACTTAACGCACTCGCAAAAATGATTATGAAGGAAAGACATATTTAATTTGAAAATATATCTTTGATATTTTTTTGGTTTTAGACCCAAGTTTTTTCGCAGCTTTCACTATAGCAGTTAATGGTGGAATGAACGAGGTCAATCGTTTTCTTTTAGTTTTATACCCAGATCCTGTCATGTTAAATTGATCAATTTTCTCATCAGCCTTTCGTTTTAAATTCGTACTAACTTGCTTTAGACGATCTTTTATTGAGGCTTCCATAGGACGCGCTTGAACCATATCCGATAAAGGTCCTACTCCAGCGCTTAATGCCTCCTTACCAATCACTCGAGCACCACTTGAAAGTAAATGTAAAACTGATCTAAATAACCCCCCTAAGAAGCTCCCAATACCATGACCGCGTTGGTATGGTGCACCCTTATAAATTTTATAATTTTCGGAAATGTAGTTTAATACACACGGTTCCAAACTGGAATGGTATTTTTTGTCCTGTGCTCGATCTTATAACTATTTCCAGCGTATCGAACTCTCTTCGCATAACAGGTAAGTAGTGAGGTTGAGAGAAAACGTGCATTTTATTTGCACCATAAATGTATTTTGTAGGATCTAATGAAATGACTCTTAGTAAAGGAGTCATAACATCACCCACAATCTGAGGATCGATAATGTCGCAATATAGAAAGAGTTGAGATAGTAACCCTAAGTGTAAATTAGCAGGACACTTTCCAAAATTTCTCTCTAGGAGATTTTTATTTGGTTCATAACCTAGTTGTAAACTTAATTTGGGTGATAATGTTACGGATGTTATATTTTTATCCAAAACAGAAATAGACACAAATTTTGTTATTTCATCATAGCGAAATTTCAAGTTCTCTCCGATACCATTTAACACTCTTAAAATATGCTCAACGTTATCATAGTTGGTAGCTGGAATATGTTTTTTGTAGTACACTGTGGATGGTTTATCTTCATTAGGCATTAACATAGATTTTGTAATGTATATAACATTTTCATGATCTTGAACAGTAAACATGGTACATGGATATTGAAACTCGACAACTCCAACCGACCATTCACCTTCTAATTTAATAGCTTTCGGTAATTTCGTTGAAAAATTTGTGGTCTTGTTATCAGGAAAGTATTCCATTGAACTATTGCTGAACAAAGTTAAATAAAAACTTTCTTTATTCATATTTCTTTTAAACTAGAAGCTAAAATCCAACTGTTAAGTTTATCTGGATAACCTTTCCACTTCACTAATACTTCTTTTCTGTTACCTGAGTAACGAGTGTCAATTATTTTATCTATTTTATATTGTGAGGTGGGGTTGTAAGTGATTTTCTGTAATTCTCTTTCATAAAAAGTACCAACTATTGGTTCATTTTGTAAATCTGTTATTGTATAAACAACCCATGGAGATCTATCAATTATTGAAGATATAATAAATATTTCATCACTCCAATTTGATTCATATCCTTTTTGGAAAACATGTTTATATTTAGTTATTCGAACATAATCACCCACATTGAAATTTGGTTTAGGATTTTCTAAAGAAAGTTTGTTTGACCGTCTATCATAAAGATTAGTCCAAACTGTCATAATATTGCTGGAATTTACATCACATGGGCACATCTTAATACTAGAGTGAAAGCTGTGATTATAAGAGTATATTAAATCTTGTAAAACATCTATATATCTATAAGTATTATTATGAGTGAAATAACGCCACATTTTCATTTTTAGTGTTCTTTGAAATCGTTCAACAATACTGGCCTTAATATCAGGATTGTTAGTGGTATAGTAATTAATCTTTTTGGATTTAAAGTATTTTTGTACATCTTTTGAAACAAATTCTGTACCTTTATCAGATTGTATGTGAGTAGGTGTTAAATTACTTTCAGTAAATATACTTTCAAAACATTCTTTAGTTGTTTCTGAGTTTTTCTTTTTTATTGGTCTTGCAAAAGCATATTTACTAAATACATCAATAACACAAAGTATATACTTGAAACCATCATTATATTGAGAATAAGTTCGCATATCACTTAAATCAGCTTGCCACAGTTCATTAATATTTGATAGAATGTACCTATTACGCGGGAATTTTTTTCGAATGGGTTTATGTAATGTGTATGTTTCTTGTGATTTTAACCATTCCTTTACTTGCTTTTTATTCATTTTACCCTTCATAGCTTTTGATAATTTATCAATACTACCAAAACCAGCGGGATTAGATGGATCATAATAAATCTTGTTAATTTCTTCTAGTACGGGGTCCATTTTTCCCACTCATGCCTTTTTTACGTATTTGAGTTGTAGACTTTTTATTTCTACTGCTCGGTGTAGAAAACTCTTGAAATTCAATCTCAGAGGGTTTGTTCAGATCTTTTGCTTGAAGTTGGTTAATAAACTCACATCTCTTTGGATTTCCAATATAAGTAAGTGGTACTTTAATATCTTTTAATGCTTCAGCAAATCTATCCCACCCTACTGGATCACTTCTTTTTAAGGGTCTTAGTGAATCATTCATTAAATCAACAATATTACTTCCAGGAATTTTTTCATTATCAATTATGACTGTACCTTCATTATCCCAATGTATTTTACCTTTACTTGTTTCAACTAAGTTTATTAATAACTGTCCTTTTTTATTATAAGTTTTTGGTATTAAACTGAGTATTTGAGCTGGTGTGTAAAGTGGATTTTCAACATTTTCTTTACTTTTGATGGATCGATTCTCCTCCAACAAAGATTCAGCATCAACTGAAGTTTTTAGATCTCTATCTTTATTTTTAAAACCAATTTTAGACTCATTTGAATCTTCATTAGATGTATCAGAATAAATTGGTAATCTGAGTGGTTGACGATCCTCTTCGGTAAAATGAAGGTATCTTTGCAGTGTTTGTAAATATAACATCCATTTCTTTCGGTCTTCCGTCTTACTATTCATAATATTTTGCATTTCAATATCTAATCGAGATAAACTACTATTAACCTTATTTTCTTGTTTTAATTTTTCAATCAATCCAGGTTCGATAAGTATCATTTTCTTTGCATTTTCCATGTTAACTGGCTAGTCCACTCACTAATCCACTCAATATTGCACCTAATATTATTGGTAAGAAAGCCCCTCCTTTTTGTATAATTATATTTTTTCTTAGTTTATGTATACACTTACGCACTAGTTGACGGAGTATATTTTTGTGTTTATTCAATTTTTGTTTATCTTGATCTTTAAGAAGTACTTTTCCTTGTAAAACGTTATGAATACACTCACAAATACAGTTAATTTCTTCTTCATCACACGTTTTAAGTAATGCTCTTTGATATTTTGGTTTAAGCGTATGCAAAGCGTTTAGCAAATGTTTATGCGTTGTGAGTCGCCGATGCATCATTTAGCAATGATTTGAAATGTTTGATTCTTGGTGTATTTAAACTCTTTTGTGGGGACGTAGACTGTACAGAAACCATTAAATGGGAAGACATTTGTCTTGATACGACAAAAATCATTGGTATTCTGCTTTAAATCTACCATTAAATAACCATGCGCCTCTAGAGTTGCATCCCTGTAGGCATCTTCAATGAATTTTGGGTTATCTGGTGACACTTGTGGTGCTAAATATCTTATTTGAGTTTTATCTCGAGGGTTTTTAAAATATATTATATAACTTGAGTTTAAGGATATGTCTCTTTGCCCTTTACCCTGATGAAATAAATTTTGTGTTAAATAAAATACACTAAGATTCCTGTGATGACTACCTTTTGTAAATATATCCACAATTCTTCCATCGGACTCTCTCATTAGATCATCAATAATAACAAGATGTGGGTTTTCACCATCAAACATATTAAATTTGGAATTCCTTGATGGTAGTTAACATTTGGTAAATTATATAAAGGTTGCATTTCATCAAAGCACCATGTGATCTGATTAAAATCACAATTATATATTTCTGTAACTGATTTTATAAAATTTGTTACAAAATTTGACTTCCCACATCCACTTGGTCCCGCCACAATAGCAGTAAACGGATGGATAAAGTGAAACACACGTCTAAAGTTCTAAGGGGTGAAATAAAAAATGAAAGTGTTGGTGTTAACAATTAATATATATTGCAAACATTATATAAAACAGAATGATCTGTTTTATAGTGATGATAGTATTTCTAACACAATTAGTACATCATAATTTTACAATCAACTCAACCTAAAATAAATACACACACACGCAAATATAAACAACAATTAACTTAAATTATTTACAATAAAACAACGATTAAATATGTAATAAACTCTACGTCATATTATACTATTATCATTAGTTTACAATCAATACAAATTTTATTTACATGCAGACATAAAATTAAAAACTATCAACACTTAACGCAGTTTATAATGACCCCAAGCTAATGTTTCAATATTATTATCTAAAATATGCCTCTTTGTGTCATTATATGATAAACCAATCTTATTTAATTTTTGTGTAAAATTGTGTGTTTAATTGATTTAAATCTAAGCATACTATAATATTGCACTTTTTTATTAAATAGAGAAGACTTATAATTATCCATGGTCATCTTTTTGTGATAAATTTATTTACCCCTTTTGCCTTGGCTATAGTCTTATTCTCTAAGTTAAAAGCGTACATTTTGGATCGTAAACCCACAAATTCTTTCATGATTTTACCATTATTTTCATCTTTAAAAAAAACTAATTTCTTTTTATTTAATTTTGGATATTGAAAAATATTATTTGTATCATAAGCTGAGGTATCAAAGTATGATGAAAGGTCAGGTTTTATATCAGAGTAAAAATCATCTGTAAATATATGATATATTAAACTATCCGTATCTGTATACAATAATTTGATTTTACTAAACTTTTTAACCATATAGTTATAATGAAAATCATACATTAATGTTTTTGAAATATCTAAAATGCAAAACCCTAAATAAATTGGTTTGTTATATATTAACTTTGTTTTTCGCAACTGAACCGCAACTAGGTTTTCCGAAAATACTGAAAGACTATGAAATTGTGGTTTAGCGATTAGACCTTGAGCACCTAAAGCTTTGCCCCGGTTCTCCCAGTGTGTAACTAATTTTATGTTAACCCTTTTTTCAATATTCTCCATAGTCTTACCGAAGACTGAATTATTCATTAATTTATAAAAATCTTTTTTGAAATCTGATTTTGCTAACGTTCTTAATTTTGTGTTTAGATCTATGTACATCTTCAACCAGCGATACTGTTTAAATTTTAAAACTCTATGAATTTTAGTTAATTTAACCCCCATTTCTATGCACTGCTTTAAATTTCTGTAATGAATTACATATTTATCTTTATTATTTAAATTTGGGACTAGTTTATTTTCATTAATATTGCCTGCACAAATGTTTTCGGGGCATAAAGGAAAGTCCGAATTTAAATCATGAAGTACATCTGGATATTCCAAATCAACTTCTAAAATAAAACCGAAGTTCGATGTCTCAGACACATTAAATTCTGTATTCGGATTTACCCATTCGAATCCACCAGTAGGAAGACATTGAGACATAGCCGAACCATATAAATTGTTGGCATCAAAATATGTGATATATGAATTTGGTTTCCCTGCATCATAATCCCCCATATATTTGTTATTAGCTCTAGCATAACGATTACTACATTGAGATACACCACCCCTGATACCTGATCTAATAAATGCAATTTTCTCATAATCTGTTAAAAGTTCTAATTCTATTTTTGTATATTTTAACATTGCATCCCAACTTAAACCGGGTGCTGTGTAATAATGGGCAGGGTCTAAATCATAAGTATATTATTACATAACTTTCTAAAGTTTTCTAATACATCGGTTAAAAGTAAAACGTCTGTTTTTAAATACAGGTTTGAATAATCTAGCATATTACAACACCCAAAGTGTTCCCAAACATCTTTAACATGATTGTAATCATCATTTGAAATATGGGAATCTGTGAGCGAGCTATAAAAAAAATTTTGTTCGGGGAGCGATGTTAGGCTTAAACTATCATAATTAGTCATAAGTTCATATGGATAAACGCCTTTCCGGTTTAAACGAAAGAAATCTTCATCATTAGCATAATTTCTACGTAATTCTTGAAATTGATCATTACTGAGATTTTTGGCCAATTCTTCTAATTTACATGATAAAAACTTAAATGAATCTATGAATCTTAATATAATTTCGTGGTTATTCATTTTGAATTTTTTGGAAAAGGATATATATTTTTCTTTATTTTGAGGGATAACTTCGACTTCACCATCACAAAAGTTTAACGCGTGAACAATAAAATGAGCTACATAGTGACTAAGGTTGTGTAAAAATATTGGTATATAACGAGGTTTTCTGAACTTCGAGCTACATGATTCGTGAGCAACACCTATAAAACTACCGGTGTACCAATCAAAATCATAAAAATGTTCAGCTAACTCTGTTTCACAAATATGACAAATGGTTGCATTTGAAATTTGGTTTTTGTCTTCATTTGTTAGCGGAAGTGGAGGATATTTTTGAAGTCTATTTATTTCTTTGAGATTGTTAGATAAACTTTCCATAAACACTTGTGCACAGTTGGGTCCGCAATATGTTACATATTTTGATAATTTATCATCATATGAACATTTTATTTAATAACCAAAACTATGTACTTCACGTTTCTGAATATTGTGTGTGAAAGGTTTGGAAGGATCGTTAGAACATGATTCTATTGGTTTTAAAAATGCTTCAAAATCAGCATGAACTACGAATTGTATCTTTAACTTTTTTTCATAACTATAAAATTTAATTTTATCATTTTAAATAGGCTGACCAAACCAATTCTTTTTTTTAAAGTTTCATTGTTTGGTAATTCTGTACAAATGTGGGCACAATCGTATTGCTCACGGTTATTTAAACTTTCCTGAGATGGAAAGTGAAGTAGACATGCTTCGGAAATGTACATGATGTGACCGTCTTTTGAAATTTGTTTACTAACTAACCGCGATAAATTTTTTATGTAACAATAATTTTTTGTATCCTTGGAAAAAAATAATAAATTGATATGTCTATCTTTACGACACTTTGTTAAAAATAATAGACCTACTATAGAATTACATCGTTTTTCTTTATTATATTCTAACCCAAAAACATTAATACTAATATCATTTAATTTCTCTACTTTTGCTATGTCAGAAATTTTAACTGGAAAGGAAATACCATCAAATTTAAGTTTATTTGCATGTTTAACGTATGATGATACACGATCCGCGTCTTTGTTTACGGGATATAACGCCGAGAGTAACGCTCATTTAAAACAAAAATAATCCTTGCTTTTTACATTTATAACAGCCTTTTTTAATTTTATGTCACGAGGAAGATCTATGTATGAAGTACCGCGTAGGGGGTTAAATTTATTAACATTCATGTCTATAGATTTTATGTTTTTTAGACTCCATCCACTATCTTTTTTTTCCAATGCACTAATTTTAGTGGTAATTGTATCATTTAAAGGTGAAAGAAAAATATTTAAGTCATCTCCTTGACAAATAATATAGTTAAGCGTTTGAAAATCGAACGTATCATGAATATCTTTAGTTTGTTGAACAAAATCAGCATGCAATATGAAGTTTACTTTAAAAATTATGTGTTGATGAATACACTCTTGTATTAAAAATAAAATATCATCTTTAATAGAATTTAAAAATAGTTCAAGAGTTTCAAAATTTACCAATGTCGAACTATCTACTCTACTCTTGATTTTATAAGTTAAAATCCTATTTCCAAAAGCAGATTCAATAACACTAACGTTTGATAAAGAATTATGTGAATTTAAAAGATTATTTTTGTGAACATTACTTTTAAAATGATTAGCTAAATCCCGTTTCTTGATAAATATATGACACGTTAGACATTCCACTTGATCATCGTTACTGATACTGTTCCCTGCAGAGGTAGGCGCTTCTGCTTCCGTTGTTGGTTTTTTGATTATCTTGGGTTCTTTGTTGCTCGTTCGCTTCGTTCCTCTTCCAAGTTGTAGTGGTTGACTACTAAAATGTTTAAATTTAGAGATTATAGATTATACAACTCATCATCATACGATGAATCGAACAGTTGATCCTTCTCCATTTCATCACAAACTTTAGACAACTCCTGATTTAATTCGCTGTTGAATAGTTTCGTATTCTCTTTCATGGTTGTGGAGAAGAAAGCACTGGTGCACACTTCACTGAAGTTTACCATCCTTATAGTAAAGAAGAAAATAGGTAGCAGAGTAAGTAACAGTTCAGTGTTGGTAGACCAACTGATACCCAAATTTCAAATAATGTCCGATATTTAAGTCTAACAAAGGATTAGAAATAGAATATAATGAGTACACGGAAGTAATTTAAGTAAACAGAATCACATTCACTAATGATCAGCTAATGATTGACATTGTTAAAAAAGTATTTTTTTAACTTTTTCACTTTCTGCTATTGTCTTTGTACTATTGTATACGAGGGCGTTTGTGTTGTCGTAGATGCTATCCTTATTAGTATTTACGTAATATTTAATCCTCGTGGAAGCATGTTTCCAATGATCAGTAGTTGGAATCTTGGATAGCTTCTTCATATCGTACATTTCAATTTTGATGAGATGCGTCGCTTGGTCTCCGTCGTCAGAATTAATAGAAATGTATGATACACCATCTCTAGCGGCTCGTGCTACGGTTGATGATAACAGCTTCCTCTTTTTTATTTTTGATTCAGCTTCAAAAAAATGATCAATCGATTGCGATTTTCTTTTTCCACCATCGCATGTGTTATTATTAATGACGATGTCATCACTCTCTTCTTGAGGGGAGAGTGGCGAGTAAAGTATATACTTGAAACCATCATTATATTGAGAATAAGTTCGCATATCACTTAAATCAGCTTGCCACAGTTCATTAATATTTGATAGAATGTACCTATTACGCGTGAATTTTTTCGAATGGGTTTATGTAATGTGTATGTTTCTTGTGATTTTAACCATTCCTTTACTTGCTTTTTATTCATTTTACCCTTCATAGCTTTTGATAATTTATCAATACTACCAAAACCAGCGGGATTAGATGGATCATAATAAATCTTGTTAATTTCTTCTAGTACGGGGTCCATTTTTCCCACTCAAGCCTTTTTTACGTATTTTAGTTGTAGACTTTTTATTTCTACTGCTCGGTGTAGAAAACTCTTGAAATTCAATCTCAGAGGGTTTGTTCAGATCTTTTGCTTGAAGTTGGTTAATAAACTCACATCTCTTTGGATTTCCAATATAAGTAAGTGGTACTTTAATATCTTTTAATGCTTCAGCAAATCTATCCCACCCTACTGGATCACTTCTTTTTAAGGGTCTTAGTAATACTGTTTATAGGTATTTGCATCGAAGCTCAATGATTTCTGCAACAACACAGTTATCATGTTAATATCAATTTGTTAACACTTAATCATAAAAGTTAAAAAAGTTAAAGTTACAACCTATTAAAGTCCACTGTTGAACATAGGCCTCCTCTCATTTCTGAGAGGGTTTTAGGGCTAGGAATTGTTTGCTGTTTAATACTGTTTATAGGTATTTTCATCGAAGCTCAATGATTTCTGCAACAACACAGTTATCATGTTAATATCAATTTGTTAACACTTAATCATAAAAGTTAAAAAAGTTAAAGTTACAACCTATTAAAGTCCACTGTTGAACATAGGCCTCCTCTCATTTCTGAGAGGGTTTTAGGGCTAGGAAATGTTCGCTGCGCTACCTCAATGCGTGTTGGCAAACTTCACATGCCTTCGAAATTTTCTCATACATGCATTCCTCACGATGTTTTCCTTCACCGCTGAGCACGTGGTAAATCAGCACTTAAAATTGCAATTAACAATTTAATTGGTGCCGGCGGGGATCGAACCCGGGTCGCGTACTGTGAATTTTACATTTTGCGCTAACCATCTGAGCTACCACGGCTTAATCATATACACACACATTATTATTAAATATAATTTGTTAACACTAAATCATACACACGTAAGAAAATAACAGAAAGAAAAGTAAGTTTGTCAATAGAATAAACACTTACATCCATGGCCTTTGATGCGTTGAAGTAACACAAATGTAGTATTGATAGATCCACTGCGGTCAAACGACCATACACTAACTCCATGACTGCAGTTGCTTGGTCTTATATAGTACCAGTGAGTAATAATTCTAATCTAAAGAATTTCTGCAGTAGAATTGATAGTAACTTTATGCGTCAACAAGCTTATCTTACCTTCTGTTGCTTATCTCTACATTCCTACGTCCTTCCTGTCGTGTCTTGTTGATCAGTGTATTGATGACTCAAATACGTTCTGTATAACACAAGGAATGCAATTTAATTTTTAGAAATCACTATAATTGATCATTCCTATATTAGTCATTGGGTAGATTGGTACTGTAATAATCTACTAATAGTAATATTATGGATACACTAGATAGTTTTACGAGTATATTTACAGGGAACACATTGTACAACGATATTTTAGTGGATGAGATGTTTCACTCCTATTTTATAGATAATAAGTAATAAGATTTTGTATTTTATAAATAAAAAATTTAACAAAATTGGGTAATGTGTTTTATTAATGAGTCAGATTAGTGTAGATAGGAACAAAGGAGTATAATACAATAGCACCACGCTGAGGAAGAATAGATAATGACGGTATTGAACGAATAATAGATAAGTAGATAAGAACAATGGAGCGCTAATGACGGTGGAGGCCCGCACCGTATATCAATTAGATAAGAGTTAATTGACCTGCACATCTCCGGAACCGTGCATCCTACGCAAAAATGGACCGCAGATTCGTGATCAGAGCATGCCAAAACCTTTTTTTTTTAGGATCGTGAGTCGGCGAACGTCGTACTTGTACCACTTCTGACTCAGTGCGCCAGAACTGGTACAACGTAACTACTAGTGCGCCAGAACTGGTACAACGTAACTACTGGTGTGAAGCACAACGTTTACGCATTATGGCGGTGAAACCATCTACGTGAGCCTCCGCAAATATAGCAGAAGCGCTACAAAAACGTGGCAGCCCCATCAATACCCAGAACGCGTTATTGTATTGTACGCGAAGATCACTGTATGCCCTCTGCGTAATTTTAAGCCACAGACTGCACGTATAAAATGACTGACAGTAAGCCTTGAAAAGCGTAATCTTTGTTTCGTCAGTATATTACAGCGGACAGACAGCGACCTCCGCTCCCTCTCAATATCCTGGTTGTCTTTCAGGTCATCTGTGATCCAGTGTGTGTATAAAACCACTACAACTACTATTACTATTACTAACCGATATCGTAAGAAAAGTAATATAATGAATGTATACCGAAAGGATGTTAGCGACAGTAGTCAATTAATGGATACGAAGCTTCGACTTACAAAGTTTCCGGCCCGCAAACTTTACTTTTATATTACTGCCGCAATAATCATAGCAATCTTGTATAAAACCACTATAACTACTGTTACTACTACTAACAGATATCGTAATAAAGGTAATATAATGAATGTATACCGAAAAAGGATAATGAATGTATACCGAAAGGATGTTAGCGACAGTAGTCAATTTAATGGATACGAAGCGATTGGAGAAAGATCACACTCTTACATACCAGCGTAAAACAGCAACTTTATCCTGCTGTTTCGTATGGTAAGTGTAAAGAACCAACGACCTTTTTCATTCCATCTTAGGCTACAGGGGTGACAACGCATCTGCATTTTAATTCTGAGGATAGATTTGGATATGTATGGGCTTGAACATCCGCTTATCGAATGGACACACATAAGATGTATATGTAAAATTACTTACAATGAACAATTTCGTTGAAGCCTGCAGGTATCGAACCCCGGGCTGCTTGCATTACGTGAAATATACAGTAAGCGCTTATTCTTTAGGCAACCACGGTTCTATATGTTCGTAATTTTATATTGAATCTTTGGCCATCAATGTTTTTAATCTTTTTTATGATTAAATTCCCACCATATTAGCGTAAATAAATTTATAATATTACTGTGCTATATTATAACAGAGGTGGAGTAAAGTAAAAATTAGACCGAAAGTAATAAAGCTTACAACTGGGTAAATCGAAATCTTACTCGCCTTCAAAACAATTAAAGAATTTTTTTATGTGAACCAAGACGCGGGCATAGCTATCCTTAATAAAGAATAAAAATAATGATTACTAAATAACTCTAATTGAAAGTTATTTTCATTTATATTTCGTTCGACAAAATATCCTAAGTCACGTGAAACCAGCATTAAACCAAGCAGAATAAAAATACGCTACGTCATTTACTATTTCACAATGTCATGAAATTACGAGTATATTATTTATTAAGAACGTAATGCATGTAATGCTATAAGTAGATTATTAAAAGCAAAAGCAAACGTAGTTCAAAAACCATATTGGTGTAAACAAACAGTATTCACGAGAGTCTAATCTTAAATTATTTTACAATAGGAAAAAATTAGTATCCGACATTATATATGGACCTGAAGCGCGGATGCGCCTTTCAGTAACGAACTGCCGCGTACGGCAGGCGCATCTCTGTTGGAAATCCTTCCATATGGAAACCAACTAATAATATAATATATAAGTCTGTAGATTGACAGTATCGGCTATACTTTCTACCTGCAATCATGGGTATTAAGAAGAAGGAGTGAGTATACAATATTTGTTTTTGTTTACGTATAAGTAAAAATGACTAAAATTTTATTAAAACTAACTGGCATAGGGTAATTCATAAAAAGGTTGATTTAAATGATCATAATGTTAATTTCAAAAGCGCGTATTAATTACTGGATTTTAACATATTGTACATATTGTATTGTGTGGTTTGCTGTGCGATTAGTTTAGCAATTTTTATGCAAGAGAATAACATAGAAAATAATTAGTTCAAAGTATATGCCATCATGATGATGATGATATGCTAAGGGTTGATTTCTCAATTATCATCAGACAAAAGTTGTACGTTAAATAGGATTATTGCAATATATATAATTTATATATTATATCCAACGTTAAAATGGATAATCCGAAGTTAAAATTAAAAAAGACTATTTTTATATCTTATAAAATGCAAATCCTAAAGCGAGTTAAAGGTAATATATTCAATTTATAATGTCATTGATAAAAGTGCAAATTAATATTTTCACCACATAACCTCGTTTGGTGACACTTTAATGAAATTTTGATAAGCTTTATGATTAAAGTTGCTTACTTTTCTTTTTTGAAGTATTTATTATAATAACATTTATTGTATTTATTTTAATTCAACTATAGTAATTTTAATAGCTTTCCCTGTGGCTATAACAATCAAATATTTAGTATTAAAAATTAGCCATTTTAGTTCAGGGTCTAGGCGTTTGCTATAAATTCACAGTGACATCAATGATATTGTTAGTTACAATTTTAAATGCAGATTTATCACGTGCTCTTCGATGAAGGTAATTTTCGTGAGGAAACCTGCATCTCTGTAATGTCCGCAAACATGCTTTGTAAGCGTGGCGGACACATGCCCTAAAACGCTCTCAGAAATGAGAGGGGAGACCTGAGCCTTGCATAGGAATGTGTATAAGCTGCATTTTATTGATAAATTTGAACGCTAGCCATAGCGTTCAAATAGCGTAGCGTAGCGCATGCCATGGCAGCGATCTCTTTAACCTTCTTCATAAATAATATAAAAATTTAAAATTTTTTATTGCAACAAAAAAGAATTTATACATATCAATGTGACCCTAGCTCCTGTAAAAGGTTAACCTGAGTAACAGTAGCTAGTTCCTTCCAGCTGTTTTACTGTGAGTAGATTTTATATTTTGAAATTTGTATGATTGCCTGAATTATTAATGATTTATGCGCATAATAATAAATAATACGACAGAGAAAAACTACAATTACATTTCATATTAGAGGTTTAATAGACATTCAGTAGCGTCATAGTCATAAGTTTTAAGCCAATTTATAATTTTACTTTTGATTTGATGGAATTTGATAGTTGTAGCTTTTAGTGATAGAAATTTTATTAAATTTATTGTATAGTAATGGCGCAAGCTAAAAATTGTTTTTTGGCAAAAGCACTATGTGTTCTCGGGATTACGTATCTATCTACCTTATTTCTTTTATTTTGTTTTTCAGACTTTATTACTCGATGCCATGGTTGTAATTAGGTTGAGCTTAAAACTATTTTAATTTTTTTGTCTCATTTACTTAATAAACAAATGTAGCTGTTTAAGTATATATTCACGCGGACAGTATTTAGCTACGATTTTGTACGTGACCCGCGACCGTTCGTATTGTTTAAAAGTTTGTATCAGTAACATAGAGTCTATCACCTGACGCAATGACATGATATGAGTTTTTTTATAGAATAGGGGGCAAACGAGCATGCGGCTCACCTGATGATAAGTGACTACCGCCACCCATGATCAACCGCAACACCAGGGGCAATTGCAGGTGCGTTGCCGGCCCTTTAGAAAGGAGTAAGCTCATTTCTAGAAAGTTCCCAGGTCGTATCGGTCCGGAAAAATCGCCGGTGGTAAACTATTCCACAGAGAGGTCGCACGCGGAAGAAAACTCCTTGTGAAACGTACAGTGGTGGACCGCCAGGCATCCAGATGGTGTGGATGGTATCGGGACGTTTGCCGCGTAGTGCATTCACGAAATTTGGCGGCTGGGATTAATCCGAACAATTCCTCAGAGCACTCTCCATGGTATATGCGAAAGAAAATCCAAAGAGATGCAACATCTCTTCGCAGTGCCAGTGAATCGAGCCGATCGGAATGCACTTGGTCGTCGACGATTCGCGCCGCTCTGCACTGGGTGCGGTCAAGTGGAAGGAGCTGGTACTGGGGAGCTCCAGCCCAGAGATGGGAATAGTATTCCATGTGCGGCCGAACCTGCGCCTTATAAAATTGCAGGCGGTGTGCCGGCATGAAATACCTAAAGGCCAATTTGGCCTTCTCTTCTAAGTGACCACGAAACTGCACGTCCCTCGATATGTCGACGCCGAGGATTCCGATACTAGCTGAGGCAACAAGGGGAATGCCTTGAAACTGAGGAGATACGACAAAGGGGTTCTGTTTAGCGGTTAACGCGCAAACTTATGTCTTCTGAGGGTTAAACTGGACTAGATTTAGTCGCCCCCAATCCGAGACTCTGTTCAGCAAAGACTCGACTTGAGACACAAGTTTGTCCCGGTACTTGGAGAAGTTTTCCCGAGAAATATTGGCACGGCCGGTGTACAGAGCATCACCAGTGCTGTCATCTGCATAGCAATGAATGTTACGGGTTTGCAACATATCGTTGATATACAGAAGAAACAGCGTTGGCGATAGCACGCAGCCTTGTAGAACACCAGCATTAATAGGCTTGTAATCGGAACTTGCACCGTCTACACGACCTTGATGCTCCGATCTGCAAGAAAGCTGGTGATCCAATTGCACAATTTCTCGGGACGCCCATAGGAACGGAGCTTCGAAAGAAGTGCTTTGTGCCAAACCTGATTGAAGGCCTTCGCAATGTCCAAACTAAAGGCTAATGCCTCCCTCTTGGACTCTACTGCCTCCGCTCATCTACGAGATAGGTAGACCAGAAGATCACCAGCTGATCGACCACGGCGAAAACCGTATTGACGAACACTAATCAGCAGGTGATCCTCAAGATGGCAATAGGCCGGTAGTTGGAAGGGTCTGAGCGGTCGCCTTTTTTAAGGATCGGGTGGACGCAAGATTTTGGGAGTTTTCTTATTCTGTTTGATATAATTTTGATATGTAGAGCCCAATTCAGATTTTCATCGACAGTGATCCCTAGTAAGTTTTGGACCTGTTGAGTTTTGGGCAATTGCAAGGGGTCTGTAAATTTAACCATAACAAATGAGTCCGGCTTTTCAATTAGTCAGCCTACTTTTGTCTCCATCCCGAACTTACCTAATGGTAATACGAATTATATTTTACCAGTAGTTAAAACACAAGTCTCAAAGTTCAAAACTTTTAAAATCGTTATGCCATCTACATTAAACTTTGTGACAGACATTATATGTAAAATGAATGGAATGCACGGTTCACTATTAGTTTCAGTGTTAATGCAGAAACGAATACCAGTCCTCAAGGGTAGATACGCATCTGAATTTTTATCCTCAAAAGAGGATAAATGTAGATGTCTATGGGCCACAGCATCCACTTACATTTTGATGAACTGTGTTCTCGTTTGTCACCCTTATTCTGTAAAAAAATAGGCCAAATATTTCCTCGCCAAGGGGATAGTTGTCAAAGTTGCCACGCTTGGTAAGCAGGTTGGCAACTGCAGTTTTTCGTTACTAGTTGTTATTCGGAAAACGTTGTTGCTAATTTCATGATATGTTTTTTTCTGTCACACATCCACGGGACAATATGGGACTGTAAATATTCTTACACAGGCACTTCAAGTTATAAGAGTCCGACTCTTTTTAAATTCCGAACGCTACAGCCACCTACGATCTCTTTTATATTTAGTTATTGCTGAATATTGATGCACCTTAATATACAGAAACATATTAAAAATAAATTTATTCATGATCAAGTAATATTTGTAGGTACTGAAAAAAAATTATAAACGGACGTAAGAATAAAATTCAAATTTGAAAGATACCTACGCAAGTATCAACGTATAAAATTATATGTTGAGCCATTACTATCTACATTATGCCCACCATTCATGATTTTACCATCCAGTAAGTTAGTTTATCGTCCAGTATCTAGTTTGTAGAGAACTTGAAATTCGAGCCAGTTATATATACAATATGTAATGTAATTAACGCACACCCTCAGACACCCCAATTAGTATATTATGTTATAATCACAATACATACACTGAATTTTTAGTTAAACATTTTTATGCATTGAATATTTATCAAATTAGTTATACTAATTCCGGAAGAATGTTGTGGTCACAGTACAAATCCACGAACGCAAAGACTTTAACGTGCTTGAAATAAAGTTCATTTTTCTTAATTTTTATTGAATGACAGAATTAGTAATAATACAAATAAAACTGCATTCTTAAATGTCTTATTGCCTTAGGTTACGGTCCATTTCAGTTTGTTTTGACTGTACACATTTAGTGTGACTGTAATTTACGTAGTTTTAATTATTTTTGGGATAATAAATTACCTATAATAAAAATGATAGGAATCGATTCAGTAAACGATTCTGAACAAACTACTTTCTCAAAGTGCGTTAATTATGTTACATGTTGTATATATCTCTAGAGCCATGCATTCCTCCAAAATATACTATACGATGTTAGTGTGAGACTTTAACGTAAAACTAGGTACAAAACAGAACGGTAAGTTGAAGGTTTAGAAATTCGGGATGAGAAAACGGAACTCAAGGTCTTAACAGCTGGACGACTTCAAGAAAAAGGGAGATTCGAGAGAGAGAGAGAGAAGCGGCCCCACGAATAGTGAACCTGGTCGAGCTCTGACTGTTCGATAATAAATGAGATTGATTTTATTATATATAAATGTAAAATTTTATATATGATAACTAGTGGCAACTGTAGAGTCATGTCTCAGTGATCGCCAGGGTGAAAACTGGCAGCGATCATCGAATGGTGAAAGGCACACTAAACCTAAACGTTAAGTTGGAATGGCTACGTCTAATGATGTTAACACTCCGTCCCTCTCATGCTCTAATCCAAAGCCCAGAAACCTTTCAGCTCGAGTTACAAAATCGTTTTCAGTGCCTAAAAGAGATGAGAATGACAAGCTCGTACATATTGGCCATGTGGTCGGAGCTAAGTTTTGCAAGACCCGTCATAAAAGAACACAAAAACACTCCGATCACACTCTTAATTGCTGTGAAACGGAACATGAGCAATAGAGGAATAGTAGTCTTCAGCGGATTTAACAGCATACAGGTAACAAAACAGACAAATCTCCAAATGCATGCGGTGGGACTTACGCAATTTCGATGCAGCTCGTATAGTAGAAGCAAGCGGAACGAGGTATCCAAAGTCTTTGCCAGAGATCTGTCTGCCAGGAAAAGTCAAATACATAACTCATCTACGATTTGCCAACGATATAGTCCTTATGGCAGAATTGCCGGAGGATTTAAACACTATGCTTAATATGTACCTAATAGTGCCTCCTAACAGATAAATCTTATGATGCACACGAGCAAAATAAAGATCATGTGTAACGTCCTTGTCACACCTATGCTGATAGTTATTGGAAGCACTTAGCTTAAAGAGTTTGTTCATCCAATCTATGCAAAGTATACGGTCTGTAGGAATATCTGGTTCATATATGACTACTATTTTTAAATATATATAAGTATCGAATGTTATCAGTTTTTTTTCAAATTTATATGACACTTTCATATTAAGATATGCTAACGAAACCCCGTAAAAGTGCATTATCTTTTACTATAATTGTAAAATAAATTACCTAGAGTATAACAATTATTTCATGTTAAATAAAGGCATAACATTTTCAAATAAGAAATACCTACGAACCTTAATTATTATTTGCAGCCACCTCAGCGACACTGTAAATGAATAGATACTAAGATTTTAGAAAAGATAGTATTCGACAAACACTGCTTTTTGCATTAAGTGCGGAGAGTCGTTCTCCGAACGAAATCTCAAGTTAGGTTAGATTAAGTTACACATAAAAATTAATTACTTTCCATTAGTCTCGCTAAAACTCAAAACTGGCTGGACCGATTCTGATAAAAAAAACTTGTGTGTTGGAATGGGTCCCCGGATGGTTTAGATTTTCAATTGAACCCGTTAGCTAGAGTTGTTTCGAGATCTAGAAATCACCAGTGCTAATTCGGGGTGGATTGTTAATACACAGATACAGTAATATGTGAGTTTATTGTATATTATGTAACTAAAATACTAATAGGAATGAAAGTTTCTTCCCGTTATAAAAATAATTGTTACTCGAGTTTTTTTCTTTTTTGTGATAATAGTAGTTAGATGGTACTTCTATCTAACACAACGTAAAGCTCTCATGTGTAATAAAAGCATTTTTCCCAGCAAGAAGTAAAACCGTCTCATTTTCCTACGCCTTCTAACGTCAGGCTCATGGCGAATTCGCCATAAATATACTCAATTTAAATAATTGCCTGTATTATTTATTTATTACAAGGTTGGGGAAAAAGTTTCTTCGTATTTTGTATACAAATAATTTTATAAAGACATTTTTTCAAAGTTTGATTACATTTAATCATAGTGTATACACATATGAGAAATTTTGCTTGATAACTTTGTGCCACCTTGTAAGTAGTGACATAATGCCTTTGCCGTAGAAATATCGGTATTTTTGATCAAAAATGCGACGAAATAGTTTTGACAGTTCTCTCTTGATGTTAAAGAATTCGGAAGAGTTCTTTTTTTTTTAATTTCTTGCTCGAATCTAATTAGTTGTTGGCAGTAGAGATCCAAATCAACGGTTTTATCCGGCGGTAAAAGCTTATAATAAACGATTACCTTGCAATTCCACCATACACACAGCATCACCTTATTGGGTGTTAATTCGAGTTTCGCTACAATCTGTTGCTTGACTACCCTTTGACCATGATCTTTTTAGCACGGTCTTGTTGTAGGTGATCCACTTTTCATCACCAGTAATCTTTTCAAAAATGGTTCGGTTTCAGTACGTTACAATAGAGAATCGCAAATGAGTACACGATTCATTAGGGTTCTTTCAGTGAGGTCGTGTGGTACACAAATATTGAGCTTTTTGTAAAGCCAGACTTTCTCAAATGGGTAAACACTGTTTAGTGGTGAATTCTCAATTCCTCTACTATATTGTAACTATTAAATATGCCGATCTTGCTCCACTTTTTCAAAAATGGCATCGACTTTATCTGTATGAGGGCGACCAGAGCGAGCTGCGCCTTTGACATCAAAATTCCCGAAATGAAAACGCTTGAATCACCTATGTGTTACTCTTACTGACGCTGCATTAGGTCAAACGTAAAAATTAAAAAAGCCGTAAAAAAGAGGCTTTAGTCGCATTTTCACCCTTTTTTGTAATTAAACTTCAAAATCGTTTCTGTCTCTTCAGAATTATTTGATAGGTTAATATCAAGAGACGACAGTCAAAACTGATTATCGCACTTTTTGATAAAAAAAATCCTTGATTGATAAAAAAATGATAAAAAGATAGCACCCAGTTATCGGGCAAAACGGAACATATGTATTATAATTAAATGTTATACTATATTAAACTTTCGAAACAAATGTCTTGAATTTGTATACAAAATACGAAGAAACTTTTTCCACGACCTTATGTTTTTAATAATGTAGGTCAATCTGCTTTTATATCATTTAAATTGTGTAATGTAATTAATTGATGGGTTTCATTTATTTAAAATAATTTTTTATTCGTTTTAAGCATATAAATAAAAGCTTGTTTTTAATTTTTTTTAATATTGAATTTTTCGATATTACAGACAGAAAGTATTTTGACTTTCATTTGGAAAATAAATAATGTTTTCTTTCTTTTTTTCAACTCAAAAAATAAAATTCTTGACATTTATGTACGTATAGCAAAAAGTAAATTGCTTGATTATTATCAATTTTGAACAACTTATATTCTATAAACACACCTTTAACGGATGAACAAACTTAATTGATAAGTAAATTTTTATGTTTCAGGAAAACCCCAGAGCCAGAGTACACACTGTCATATTTTCAAATCGTAAGTAACTTAACTTCGTCAAAATTAATTTTTTAAATAAGGTTATAATCAGGAATTTACTTACTTTATAAAAACTACTTACCTTATAAAAACTAAATAAATTAAACTATAGGAGTAAAGAAATCCGAATATAGTGGACATCCGTACCACGATCCAAACATAATTCCCAAATATTATAAGTTCAAAAAGATCCCAAAGATTGACTCGTTGATCGCAAGATTTGTTGAATACGCCATTGCGTGTGGCACGACATTTAACAATCATAGAGCACGGTTATTAATCTAACCTCTCTTACAAACTCATGTGTATGTATTTTTTTAAATACTAGTATTATATGTTACAATGCCCATCTGTTGGCTAGTATGACTACCTAGTATACTATCTATACTGAATTCTTTTGTCGGCGAAAACAATATCTCGTATTATCTTGTAACATTACTACCTTAACTTTTCCTCAATCACTCATTACAAAAGTAAAGGCTGATGTAATTTGGGAATTTCTAGCTATTCAAATTATAATATACCATATTTTTAACACAAGCTTGATTCAATCATATCGAGCTCCGATCTTAAACAACATCATTATTATCTCTCTTCTTAACTTAGTAGCATTTTTAATATGTATCATTAACTATCTAAAAATGAAGGCATTAAACTTGGAAGGGTTGACAATTCTCCCTACCTCGTAATTGGTTAATTTATTTGTTTATATAATATATTTTTATTTTAATATATTTGATTTCCAATCAACAAGTTTATTTTATTTTCAATATACATAATTATGTAGCGGCGCTGTCGTCGCGCCACAAGTGAAACACACCGAAGCCTAAATCGCGCTATCAACATTCCGAATCATAAACAGTATATATAGAACATCTCCGAACTATCACTCCGAGCGTTGGCCGCTCCCCGGGCACAACAACTTGCCCGGCGGGAGATCTCCCCTTTTCTTTCTACGGCCACAGTGGTGACCCCGACGTGATCTGAACACGCAACCAAACAACCTTCGGAAACTTCAAGCTTCATCATCGTCATAGAATACCCCACCCATTTGCTCCCGAGCAGATATCGTCTGCAGTCTTCATATCCTGCAAGCCATCTAGCTTCACAAGGTTCATCGCAGCACTGGAATAATAATGCTTCCTGTTCCTTCAAGCTACTCTCTGCACTATACAGTGTTCAGCACGGCTCTGAGCCTTACTGCTCGCCTCTGCTTCATGGCACTCTCGCAGATTACTTGCTTTCTTCTCGACTCACCGCAGACTACAAGGCAATCCACTGGCACTTGCACATTCGTCGACAACGAGACTGCACTATCGACCTCCGGTCTGAGCAGGGGGGTGATGTAGCGGCGCTGTCGTCGCGCCACAAGCGAAACACACCGAAGCCTAAATCGCGCTATCAACATTCCGAATCATAAACAGTATATATAGAACATCTCCGAACTATCACTCCGAGCGTTGGCCGCTCCCCGGGCACAACAACTTGCCCGGCGGGAGATCTCCTCTTTTCTTTCTACGGCCACAGTGGTGACCCCGACGTGATCTGAACACGCAACCAAACAACCTTCGGAAAGTTCAAGCTTCATCATCGTCATAGAATACCCCACCCATTCGCTCCCGAGCAGATATCGTCTGCAGTCTTCATATTCTGCAAGCCATCTAGCTTCACAAGGTTCATCGCAGCACTGGAATAATAATGCTTCCTGTTCCTTCAAGCTACTCTCTGCGCTATACAGTGTTCGGCACGGCTCTGAGCCTTACTGCTCGCCTCTGCTTCATGGCACTCTCGCAGATTACTTGCCTTCTCTCGACTCACCGCAGACTACAAGGCAATCCACTGGCACTTGCACATTCGTCGACAACGAGACTGCACTATCGACCTCCGGTCTGAGCAGGGGGTGATGTAGCGGCGCTGTCGTCGCGCCACAAGCGAAACACACCGAAGCCTAAATCGCGCTATCAACATTCCGAATCATAAACAGTATATATAGAACATCTCCGAACTATCACTCGGAGCGTTGGCCGCTCCCCGGGCACAACACCTTGCCCGGCGGGAGATCTCCCCTTTTCTTTCTACGGCCACAATTATTTTGTTATTAATTAGGTCAATAATAAATTTTAATATTATTATTAATAATATTAAAATTTATTATTATCTAAAATTTTATCAAAAAATAATATATATATATACCGAGAAAAATGTTTTGCATTTGAATGTGCGTTTGACCCAAAATCCTCGTTGGAGAGAGGTGCATGGGTTGCTTTGCCCATAGTTGTTACGCTCGGCATGACAATGCAATGGTGGTTGGCAGCCACAGTTTTCTTTTTTGAGTCATTATCTGACAGGCGCTACTGCCCATTTTTATAGTCTGTGAACCCCATCCTCCGAGGAAATGCTTTTTTAGAAATATAAAACAAATTCATTAATTTACGTGAATAGGTTATTATTAATATTTAATAACTACTTGGTTAGAAACAACCCGTTTATACACTATTTTTATTAATATATACGAGTAGTAGAACATGGTTGTATCGTCACAAAATTCATAATTACTTTTATGTCGACCGCATGAATGATAAAGTCTTAGAGATATCATGCAGTACATGAATATCTCTCAAATTCAAATCTTTTATCAAATTCATACCGGAACAGGACATACATTACAAATAAGTAGCTCAAATGAAAGAGTTAATAGGTAAAGCTTTATAATAGCCCACGTACAAAAAAGGTTTACAATTGCCATACTTCGAATTGATTGCCTTTAGAGCATGTAAAGTCGTTGTCTTGCGCCTGAAACTCCATTCATGTCATATTGCCTACCAATCTAATTTTGTGTGAGAAAGAATTAAGAGTGCACCTTGGCTTGTTTTTACTCGGGCATTATAATCCTGTTCATTGAGACTGGCTGCCATGATCCATAGTTCGGTCTGGAGGACATTATTACTTCCCGTTGCAAGTCCAGGTTTATTAAAATTGGAATATACGAAAGTTTTCAACGCAATCTGGAAGCTATAAAATCTTGCTGCGCTTCCTTTATAATCTTCCTATGCCTAATAATTTTTTTGTTATTACATTAACTTAAACAACATCAACAACAAAAATTTACAATAGTTACAGCAGTGTTTTGTATTTTACTTTCATACGCAAACATCATCCGTTAAGATCACTGCTACAATTTAGAGACTAACATAATACGGATTTTTTTTATTAGTTCCGTTATGCAACATGCCCGGAATTGTGCGCAACGATCTTCGGTGTCTTGTTCGGTCTTCTCAGTGGCGGTGGAGTCTCTTTCATCTTAGTGCAGTTTGGTGAGCTCAGCACATCATTCGTCGAAAGAACATCAAATCAAGATCAGCTTTCTAGCTACTTGCCTCTAACTACTTTATTTGGAGGCGGTAGAAGATTGTAAGTCATAATTTGTTTGTAAAATTTTCTCTAAACATACTCTAAACATCAAATTGAATTCAAAATTTAATCAAACAAAAAATGTCAACATAGTTTATTTTATTTTAACGTAATCATTTAAGTTAACACTAGATTGTGACAAATTATTAAAATTTGTGAAATAAATTTAATAACTTATAAACCGAAAAGCCGAAAGAACAGACTCGGCTACTCGCCGTGTGGTAGCGACGTAAAATATGCCACACCCTAGTTTTCTCACCATGAGGCACAAAGTAAAAGAAATGGCCCCGAGTTCCCGGCGCCCCTTTAATGGAGCAGGGGTGCGAAGAATCTCCGAGAGGAAAACCGGTGACGAGGTTCACCACCCGTCACGTTCTGTCTTCCAGAGAGGCGAAAAGTGGATTGCAAAGGCCCGTCTGGCTACGTTGAATGTATGTGGGGCAATGAATGATAAAATGGATGAAGTAATAAAATGATAATATAATGATAAAATGCTCACCTAATGTCACTTAACATCAGGTGAGCCGCATGCTCGTTTGCCCCTCTTCTATAAAAAAAATGGATGAAGTATGCGATATGATGTATGATAGAGGAATAGATGAATGTATGATAAAGGAATAGAAATTATGTGTAAATGAGACGAAAAGGAAGGGGAAGGATGTCACTGCACATGGCATGTATACCGCATACTGGTCTGGTGTAGACGAGATCGAGTGGGCATGCCAGGGAGTAGGTATCATCCTTTCAGAAAGAATGGGCCAATGTGTGAAAGAGTATGAATGTGTAAGCCCAAGACTGCTATGGATACGAATGAAAGTGGGCTTAAAGAAGTTGTTTGTGTTAGGTGTCTACGCCCCAGACATGTCTAAGCCCACTTATATCCGGGAGCAGTTTTGGGAAATGGTAAGGATGGTGTTAATGAAGTGTAAGGGAAATGAAAATATTATTATGCTAGGAGATTTTAATGGAAGGGTTGGGGTGAGGAGGCTTGGTTATGAAAGGATATTGGGAACGTTTGGTGATGAAAGTATTAATGAGAATGGTGAAAGCCTCCTCACCGTATGTGTGGAAAAGAATTTTTTTGTGACGAACACTTTCTTTCGTCATAAGAAGATTCACATGTATACTTGGGAAAGAGGTGATGATAGAAGCATGATAGATTTCATAACTGTGGATGAAAGAATTAGGAGCGCAGTGGTGGATACAGGGGTTTACCGGGGGTTCAACGTAGGGACGGACCACTACCTGGTCTTATGCCGAATTAGGGGTTTATACAGACGTTGGCGGCATAGGACATCTGTGTCTACCACTGCGTTACAGCGTATAAGAATTGAGAGGTTACAAGATGAAGATGTGAAAGACAAGTACAAATGCAGACTAAGAGAAAATATAAGTAATTTGGATGAGTTGTGTGTGAATGACTTGGAGAATGTGTGGCATAATGTTAAGAAAGGTTTAGTGGATGCAGCTACCGAAGTATGTGGTGTTAGTAAGAGAACGAATGAAAGGAAAGACAATACGTTATGGTGGGATGATGAGGTACGTATGGAAGTTGAAGCAAAGAAGAGAGCATGGCTAGATTTACCGACCAAAGCTGGTAATTCTGGCGGTAAGAATGATGAGAATGAAAGAAAAAAGGCAGAGTTTAAACGTTTAAATAAGAAAGTAAAAGAATTAGTTGAAAGGAAAAAGCAAGAAAGAACGAATAAGAATGATAGAAGAATATCGGATAACTTCCAGACAAATATTAAAATGTTCTGGAAACTCGTAAGAAATACCAGGGGACTTTCAAAACAGCCTAGATTGAATGCGATACGAGACGAGAATGGCTGTATCCTGAATGATGAAGTGTTGAGTCTAAAGAGATGGAAGGAATATTTTGAAACCGAATTTATGAGTGAGGAGAAGTGTGAACTAAATGAAATAGAAATTCCGAAAGAAGATGAAAGAGATAGGGAGATAAGTATAGATGAAATAATGAAAGCAATAAAAAGCATGAAAGTAGGTAAGGCAGCCGGATATGGTAGAGTTTCACTCGAAATGCTGAGGGCTGGAGAGGACGTGGTGGCAGGCCTGCTGTACACCTTGTTTAATTTATGTTGGGAACTAAAGCGGGTACCGGGAGACTGGTGCAACGCCGTGATAGTCCCAATATATAAAGGAAAAGGGTCACAACAGGACTGTAAAAACTACCGTGGTATCAGCCTTCTTAGCATTGTGGGAAAACTGTATGCTAAGGTACTAATTGAAAGAGTTATGAAAGAAACTGATGAAAAAATTTGAGATGTGCAAGCGGGATTTAGAAAGGGAATGGGGTGTACAGATCAAGTCTTTTCCATGCGCATGATCGCGGAGAAGTTTTTGGCGAAAAACCAAAAAATTTTTTGTGCGTTCATGGACTTGGAAAAGGCTTATGACAGAGTGGACAGGGATGTGTTATGGCAAACGCTGAACGCATTTAGGTTGAGCGCTGGTTTGATACAGGCATTAAAGTCTCTGTATAGGGACTCGAGTGCTTGTGTTAGACTCAACGGGGTCTATTCAGACTGGTTTGGCATCCATAAAGGTGTCAGACAGGGCTGTGTAGCTTCCCCGTGGCTGTTCAACCTATTTATGGACAGCTGTTTGGAAAATTTGAAAGTTCAAGAATACGGGTTAAGAATGGGTGAGTTAACCATCAAATGCCTTTTGTACGCCGATGATCAAGTCATACTTGCGTCGTCGGCGGCCGAGTTGCAAATGATGGTTACATTAATGAACATTAAAAGAAAGGGGAATGAAAGTGAACGCAAGTAAGACGAAAGTGATGGTTTTTGAAAGAGATGAAAGCAAAACGGTATGTGAAATAAGAATAGAAGGAGAGTTAATTGAGCAAGTGGATGAGTTCGTATATTTGGGATGTGTATTCAGCAGGGATGGGAGATATGATAAGGATATTGAACGACGAGTGAATGCAGGAAATAAAGTAAATGGCGCTCTACACTCTATTGTGAAAAGTCAGAATGTGTCAAAAAAGGCACGTATGGCAATTCACAGTGCTGTATGAGTCCCTACTTTAACGTATGGTAATGAAAGTTGGGTGTGGCAGAAAAAGCACGAGAGTAGAATAAATGCAGTAGAAATGTGGTCGCTAAGGAGTATGTTAGGGTTGAATCTGTGTGACAGGGTGAGAAAGTGTGTGATAAAAGAAGAGTGTGGTTTGCAAGATGATGCGGTAACCGGGATTAAGAAAGGAATGCTTCGGTGGTTTGGTCATGTAGAAAGAATGAATACGGAAAGACTGACAAAGCACATATATGTTGCAGAAGTGAATGGAAGAGTCGGAAAGGGACGTCCTAGGCGGAAGTTTGTCGACCAAATTGGCGATATACTAAAAATGGGCCAAAGAGTAACCTTAACCGACGAGCATGTATGCGTAGGTATATGGATGTGGAAGAGGCGAGAAAGGTATGTCAGGATCGTGCTAAATGGAAGTCTGTAGTCTCTGCCTACCCCTCTGGGTGACAGGCGTGAGTGTTTATGTATGTTTATGTATGTAACTTATAAACCATTTTCAGAAAAAATGCATCACACGAAGATAACATGAAGGCATTAGTTGAAGATGCAAAAGCTATGTCTATAGGAACGTTCGTCTATGTCAGCATCTCGCTATTATTATGCGTTATTTCAGTCGGACTTCTGAGTTGGAGTGCATTGCGACAAGTGAGTTTAATAATTTATTGACATCACTTTATAGGATTGTTTCAAGGGTAAAATTTGTTGGCCAAAACTGAAGAGAACAAATTTATGTAAAATATAGACAAATCTATCAATTGGCACTCTCGCTATATTGTTTGAATATATTCTACGAAGATTTAGCGCTACCATAAAAAAAATATTGTTTCAATTGATGACCTTGTATCATATTGTCTCGCTAGTCATCTCGATAAAAAGGCATACTAATAATCATTTTTACTTTAGTAATTTGTGAGTAGCTTAAACTTTTTTAACGACATATAATAGTTCCAATTAGCGCAAGTAGTCATCAGACTTAATGCCGATCCACTAAGTCTGAATAGTACCTCTTACCCAGCCACTTTGCAAGCCAGAGGAGGAATACTATGACCTAGTCAAAAATATGACAATTTGTTCTAATTAGTTCCGTACCTTATTATGTTTTCAGCACACAGTTCACCTGATGGTAAGTGGTTGCTGTGGCCCATAGACATCTACATCTACCCTCGATTACACATGCAGATGCGTTGTCACTCGTGAGGACTAAGATGGAATGTCTCGTTTCCAGTAAAACGGGTCTGCGGTTCTCTACACTCACCATACGAAACACAGCAGCATTAAGCTACTATTTTACGCTGGTATTCTGTGAGAGCGTGGTCCTTCTCCGGTCGAACCGACCGAATCGTGCAACAACTTTACTACTAATATAACTGCAGCATGGCTCTACCGCGTATAGCTTAGCTTAGCTTCAAATAATCAATTCAGAATACTAAAAAACTCTAAACAATAAAAATATTAAATTATATTTATCAGATAACAAGAATAAGAATGCTTTTTCTGGAGGCTGTACTCCGTCAAGACATGACGTGGTTCGACACTGACTCCGAGTTCAACCTGGCTTCAAAAATGTCAGAGTGAGTAAAAGTTACCAAAAGAAAATATTTAGTTGTAGACAACAGTCGTAGCGCCATCCAGTTGATTTTCTGAAGTGTTTGGCTCTAGCGCGCAGGGTTGAGGTCTTCTAACAATTTTTCTGCGGGTTATTAATTGTGATTTCGGGTATAAGCTTATTTATGCATACACAACAAAAGAGAAATTCCCCAACGCCAAAGGCCTAATTCGGCTTATCTATTGATGTCAAAATTGTTTCGCAGGTAAGAATTTTACCGCGTTAACTGCAGTTCTTCTAAACTAAGTGCTTAAAGTTATGCTTTTGAAGCCCTATAGATTTCCAACCCAATCCCTATACCTAACGTCAAACCTATTATCCGTAAGAAAACTCTACTTACTCCATATTATACTAAGAAAACACAAATCCCTCCCCTATGATCCCAAAAAGCCGAGAATGGTTAGCAGAAGAAACGGCTAAGCTTTCCATTGACGTCCGTCAAGTTGGGGGTTGATATTTTTTTTTTACAGAAACGTTACATTAATATAAGCACACACGTAAAGTTTCAACATGCGGAAACGCGTACTTTTTGAAAAAAAAAATTATTGAAAATCAATTATTTTTATAATATTTACGTCAATCCCTAGTATATACACAGTAATCTATGGTCAATCTTCACCACAGATTACATCGAATTCTCGCCATTGAACGTTCGTTTTCCGTACGGTTAAGTTGTCATACGTTTGGTAACATTTTATTGTACATTTTACGTAAATAATTATATTTTGTACTCATTTAAATAGTTTTCATACATACACATATATTTAACAGTTTATATTTAAATTACAGAATTATTATCATTATGAGCTATTAAAATTAAAATGTGTATGTAGTGTTTACCTTTTTTTGCCGGCTTGTGGGACGTAACGTAAAACTGACGATTTCTAAGAATTAATAAAAGCAATATGTCTATAAAATTGTATAAAACATGTGTATAAAACAGTACCCACCTATTAGGACAGATAACAAATAAAATAGGTTAGGTTCAACTTATGTTAAGGAACCGAATCAATAGACCCCGACTCCACGTGGTACGAATCTGTCCTACCCCTAGAGTGTTTTTATAGAGCCGGAGGCGCGTAGAGAGAGCAGCCTCCGCCTGCTGTAAAAAATCGTAGGCATCGTAGCAGGCTGGATGCCTGCGATTTGTTACGCAAAGGCGTAGAGGCTGCTCTACTTACACGCCCCTACTCTGGCGCCGGAGATGTTGCAGTCTCAAAATAGATACAGAAATCCCTCTGAATGAGTCGCTCTATTTATTTTTGGTGAAGGGGGTTCCCCCTTCTTTAGGGGGTACCCCCTTCCCCCCCAAGAGGTCCCCATGGTTTTTACACTTAATATTTACCCATAAAAAATAAAATTTCCTCAGAATTAAAATTGAAAAAACTCAAAGGGGGGGGCTCCGCAACTTTTCCTTTAAAGGGGGAGTAGTACATCTCCCCCCGCACTCCCGCACCCCCCCTCCCACCTTCAATTCGACGGACTTCAATGGAATGTCGTACCCATCTATCCTCAAAACTTCGAGACTGTAAATTAATTGTCACTTAATGGCTTATCACATCACACATGTGCGCTTGATACCCTTTTTGTATTTTGTACTTTTATTTTGTTTTTTATTTCTTTTATTTTTGATATCAATTGCATACTCTGTATAAGGTTAAATGGAAGAGCGGAGTCACCTAACACAAGCATCTCCTTGCTTAAAAGGTGTTTTCCAGATCATGTATGTTAAAACATTATGTAATTGAAATAATTTAATTTTAATTAAGTACTGATAAACATAAACTTTACCCCATATCTTTATGGCACCAATTCACCTGTACCACTACATATCTTCACACCATCTAATGGGGCACCAACACTGTGCGTGCAAATAATTGTAGTCCTTTCAACTATTTAGACGTGACATTGTTGGTACATAATTATGATCTTCACTTATTTCTGAAACGACATTAATAGTATATACACTAAAAATAAATAAAAAACCCAACCACAATTTAAAAAATGAAATTATGAAAGTGTGCATATCACAGAACACCTATTAGTCTCACCTAAAGGTCCACATAAGAGTAAAGTAAGTAGGGTATTTTACTATAAGATTGTAAAATTACCCTGCCATGAGCTAAAATAAAAATATAATTTCCTTAATAACGTTACGGTTATCGAGCGATTCTGGTATAATCTATATCATATCATATAATCTATATCTGGTATAATCTATATAATCTATATATATATATATATATATATATATATATATATATATATATATATTATAAAAAATCTATAGAAACTTTGCCTGTTATTCCAATATTATCAGAAAAAAAAGTCCAAGTGATCAAGAAATCTGATGCTAAATTAGTAGTTTTTTAGATCTTTCATTTAACAGTCTGTTTGACACAAACTTTGGTACACAGTTTAAGCCCCTGAGCAACATAGAGACTCATTTTCAATCGACTACGTTCATACCACCTTATACATGCATTGCCCAATGAAGCATTATTTCAGGAAATATGTTCAAAGTATTTTTATTTGAAACACCACACGATTATCTTAAAATAATTGTCAGTTTCCTATTTTACCCATAAAAACTAAACCCATAAGTCAAAAATTCAAATTTTGCCGGCTCTAAAAAAAACTCTTAAAGAAGAACGTATGTCACAGACAGATAAACACTGAAGAGTTTTCATATGTGTTCCGTTTTTCTAATTTTGGCATCCCAAACCACAGAACACTATTACTCCTATCGGAGAAGAACGACAACTTCATACAAAATTTAACAAATGAGATATATAACCACTAGCTCCATCTATCGTCAGCCTCCTGCACTTCTCGTGTGGCGGGAAAATTTGAATGTGGTCTTTTTTGTTTTTTTTTTTTATTTGAGCTATTATGGGTTGCCTATCCCAGCGCTAAATAAAAGAACAAAAATTACAAAATTTCTATTTATTTATTCAAAATAAAAATCCAAACTAAAATAAAAAACATACATAACTTAAGAAACAAAATTTCTCCAGCAGCTTAGTTCTTTCTATAAGGACATTTGATGGGTTTAAACATGAAAAGAAAATCAATATTGATTACAACATTTCAATTACTTAAGTAAATAATGATAAACAATCTAAATAAGATTTACAATAATGGATGAATTGATAAATCACAGAATGTCTACAATAACTAAATATCAATATTTTAATCAAAAACAAGTTAATTAATAAATAAGCTCCTACACACAAGTGCAAAGTACAACATTCACAAATAATAATTTTGTTTTGGTAATATTTAGTTGTCTATTTCCCTGAATTGACACTAAAAATTTTGTCTCTATATTATTAAGTATTGAATGCAGCTTATAAATTAATTAATATAATTTTAATAATTTTAATTCAAAATTATAAAACATATTAAACATTAGATTACAAAAATATTCCTTACTTCATTTTAAAAATTTTCATATAGAGTACTTTCTTTTTCAGGTTCAACATTATGTGTTATGCTTTGATGTTTGTGGTTGTTCTTCAGTGGATATTATAATGTTGTCCTTTTTGAAGATCCTGCTTGTGCTTTTGCAGCAATAATTTGCGAGGGACCAGCTTGTGATTCCACAAAATAAAATCGGAATACACTTTGTAGGTCTGGAAATAAATTAAAACTGAAATAAATTATAGTATCATAAAATTAAATTAACATTATATTCATTGACATTACTTTCATAGTAAACCAGTCCCTACTCATGGCACTACATTACCCTTCTAACTACCAATACAAAATAAATGAATGGATCTTGTTCATCCAACTTGTTCTATAATACACCCACTATTACAATTAATACAACAAAATAAGATGGTAAATACAATAACTATGTGAAAAGAAATCTTGTGTTTATATATATTATTGTTTGAGAACCATTTGATGCATGTATTTCTACTGTGTTGTACAAGTTGTGCCTTTAAATTTGATAGGTTTAGGACCAAATGTAATTATTCATATATTGTGATGCCGGAATTTTCTTAAGGTTTGTTGTTGTTTTAAAACAAAATTTGATTGTTAAAAATAATATGCAGTGTGTTACACTTTTAATGATGTAAGGAAAGGCTTGTGCTAATTTTATAGACTTCAATCCTTTGGATGCTTTGTCCGATCCAATTATTATAAATTAGTTGAAAGAATTAACAGGATTCAAACTACTGTATGTGGTCTGTCCATCCATGTTAGATCCAGATGATGGTCATCTGAATAATCATCATCATCTTCAGTACAGTCTATCAAAGTCCACTGCTGAATATAGTAATCCCCATATAAAATATTTGAGTAATCCTTAAAGAAAACTATATACATACCATATTACCATATATATTATACACTTTACTTACATCACGTAGGACTGCAGTTCTTAAGAGCTTTTTCTTGGTTGCATCATTAAATTAACCATCATGAAAATGTTTTTCACACAGCATTCTGGGCTTATTATGTAGCTTTGTCTGGAAAGCTAAAGTAGTATACTGCTGTTGGGAAGGAATATAATATTTCGCCCATAATTTACAGCTGAAAACGAAAGATATAATTATTAAATACAAATATTATCAAAGTAGGTCCAATGGTTTACAAACCAATAATTTGTTTTTAAATAGTAAAAGAGAAACACTAAGTTGGACAAGAGATTTACTTTAAGGTTTGAACTTACTAAATAGTGTATATGTATATTGTATACGTACCGCAAAATATACTTTACTGCGAATTTCGGAAACCTAAATAATTTAATGTTGTCAATGGTTGGTATGCTGTTGCACTTAGAACACTTTTTCTATTTTCTTTATCCGCCATTGTAGCGTAGTTTTTAAGTCACTATTTCTTATTTCACTACGAATCATTGACTAACACATTGCACATCATATAAACGAAGGACATTAATCTCAACTCAACATCGTAAACTTGCAAAATCTTAGAAAAAGACACAAGCAAAAAAACATAACAACCAATCATGAACAACAATAATTTATACGGCGGCGCCATATTATGAAAAATGAGAATTATATACTCATTTAGATATTTTGGTGCTACCAGTAAAAAATATAATTTTCTACTCATTGAAAATGAAAATAAAAAGAAAACATTTATTTTTCTTTTACTGTCAAGGATATGTAATATAATAATGTAGAAAAATATGACAGGCACAGTTATCTTCCTATGGATTATTATTTCTGTATTCAAAATTTTTGAGTGTAATTTATCTCTAGCAAAATCTTACTAATTATGAAACAAGACATATATCTGACAAATGGCAATAATAAAATTCAGCCCCCGTAGGTATTTCATTCTGTCCATACAGAGCTGACCGGGCCTGGTCCCAAACTTGTATAATATTAGCAACGAATCCTGAATGTTTTTATTTAAATAAAATCTCTTAGGCATTTTCACTTATTATATAATTTTTAAATGTAGCATTAATAATATTCAATTCTAAAATATTACTCTAGGATTAAATTAATTGAGTTAATAAATGAAAAAAATCTTTTGACAGAAATATGACGAAACTGAAAGAAGGTATGGGCGATAAGTTGGGGATCGTCGCAAATCTTGCTGGCACGGCAATTTTTTGCTTGTGTCAATCATTTTCTTTGGGATGGGAACTTACTTTGGCTTGCATCACTGTCGTGCCTTTCTCAATGACCGCATCTATTATTTTGTCAAATGTAAGTATGATTTTGTCAATCGGTTAAATATGTGCCAAAATTTTTATTTTATTTATGTTTAACATATTTATATTACGTTACAGTATCAAACGAAGTCGTCGTTTAGAGAGATGGACACATACAGCCATGCCGGCAAGCAAGCCGAGGAAGTATTGAAATCGGTAAGAACAATTGTGGCATTTGGCGGGGAAAACAAAGAAGTAGACAGGTAATTTTTTATACCCATGGAGCATTACATTCTCTACGAAATTCTTTTAATATGATATAGACTTCATGTAGGTATTTAATGAAAAATGTGAAAGTCCTTCCTTTTTTGGCTTTATAATTATCATGAAAGGTAATAGTTTATTTTGAATGTTTAACGAAGTGAGTTAAAATTTTTAGGTATTTGTCAATTGCTGATAAAGTGTTTAATATTGTTTTAAACACTTTTTACGAGAGGTACGGATGTGTTCCTTTTATGATGATGTTATCTCCTATTATCTTTATTAGTTTATTAGAATATACACCGACTGAACTTCAAAGATGAAATCTATCTTATGTTGTCTAAGTATGGATTTTAGCCTTAAAACATTGTAGTTACAATTTTTAATACAGAACTTTTTTTTGATGTGTGACAGCATTAAATAAGTATTTTTGGTGTGGTTTACCATTAAAATAATTAAATGCAATTTAAATTAAATGTATAGAAAATAGTTCGAATTTTGTGATTAATTAGGTACTTAAGTCTTCACTTGTTGGAGTTTTTAAGTCAGTCCTAACGTGTTAAGACCATTTTCACGAGTCTGGTACTCGTATCAAGAATATCCGTTGTGAACGATTCAAAATGGTAGCAAAGCTTTAACTGTCATTTATTTTCGTTTGAGCCTTTTTTTTACATAATAAGAATATAAACCATAACAACATTAATAAAGTTGTATGAAAATAGAAATCCCCATATTGATAAATATTAAAAATTAATAAAATTTGCATAATTTTTTATTCCATAACGAAAAATGTATAAGTTCAGCTGCCATTTTTTAAATTCTTCATGGAGTCAGATAGTAGTTTAACAGTAATGCTTGAAACATATAACAGGACTTATGTAGTTTAATTTTAGACCGTTCATATGTATATAATATATCTCTTTTTAAAACCTCTCTCTGTATTTCATGGGCCTTTTACAACGTGATCTTTGTGAAATCTCTATCCACAAATACGATACTGGCTGCATTGTCCTGGCCATACTTATGAGCAGACTAAGTGTTATGCTCTTGGAAAGTATTTTACTATTGATGGCAATTTTAAAACACGAACGATTACAGATAGTATAGTATAATAATATAGTATCAAAGGTATACACACAGTACTCGCTCATACATTTACTCGTAGTCTTCTCATTACCCGATGTAGTGAGTACGTATTTTGACAATTTACAAATCTAGTACAAATACTGCAGCTACATGTGTACAGCCAAGTTAAGAACCCCTCACTCAAGTCAACCTAATCGTTGCCGAAGGGTCAGTGCGTTTTACCATCATAGGCTTAATGCAATATCAGTGACTCCAGTTGCTTTTAGACAACATTTCATATCGTAAATATCGTCACGCAAAAATGTTCTTGATATAGATTAATTTTTCAATGAAACACGATATTTGAATAATTAAACTTGTTAAAAATATAGACGGTAGTTAGAAACTCGAACATCCGAATTTTTATTTCTAAATAGTCTCATTTTCTAAACAAATTATAAACAGCTAGTCTCACAGGTTTTCTTTGAGTCCAGTATACCAGTATACCCAACTTATACAATACAATACAATACTCTTTATTGTACAATAACAAAACATAAATGTAACAAATAATGAATACCCTGGACTACCGAAAAAGCTTTCCTTTTTATATACTAAGTATGAGAAATAAGTGCGTGGTCCACCCGAGTTAAGTAGATGCATTGGCCTACAGCCATCTACATTTATCCTCGAATGCAGATTCTTTATCATCTCTCAGCACTAAGGTGGAATGCCTCGTTTCCAGTAAAATGGGTCTTTGGATCGTTACACCGCATGCATCAAGCTGCTATGCATTTTTTTAAATGTGCTCCTTCTCCAGTCGAGTATACCTATTCATGCTACAACCGTAATATAGCTGAAGCATGGTTTTTTTATGGAAGAGAGAACAAACATGCGGCTCACCTAACGGTGACTACCGTCGCCCATGAACAACTGCAACACCAAGGAAATTGCATGTGCGTTGCCGGCCAATAAGCCACATAATAATAAAGTAAGATGTTAATATAAATTAATATTTTCATAAAGCGGCACCAAGGTATAATCGAATTTTAATTTATAATATTATAATTAATAAATGATATTATAACAATTTTAAAAATATCAATGAGTTTTACAGATTTTAAGAGTGATATTCAAATTCCAGATATCGCCGTTTGTTAGAACCGGCTGAACGTTATGGCAGAAAGAGGGGTCTATACACAGGTCTCGGCAATGGCTTCAGCTGGGTTTTAACATACTCTCTCAATGCAATTGGTCTTACCTACGGGGCAAGACTAGTCCTCAGCGACTGGGAGAAACCTACAGACGAACGGAAATACTTAGTTGGGGTAGTATTCAGTGTAAGTACAATGAAAACATCCTCTTAATGTATGTATATAATGTGAAAGTTAATAAGTTTGGAGTTCAGTTAGGCTAATAATGCTTAAACAGACTTTTATTAAATACTAACTGCTCCCTGTGACTTCGCCCGCATGTAATATAGGATGCTATTTTATTGCGCGGACCCGTAATTTTATATTTTTTATATAAAAGTAGCAAAAGTTACTTCCCGTATCATATGTTATTTGCCAGTGAAAACCCTTCGAAATCGGTCCAGCCATTTCGGAGATTAGCCAGAACAAACAGACAGACAGACAGACAAAAATATTTAAAATATTTTGGCATCACAAATAGACACTTCAACTTTATTTATTTTATATAAATTTTGTAGAGAGTTGGATCATGGAACACATCACTTTTTTTTAGCAGTTTTGAGCTTTTTTTTCCACCTTCCTTACCTGGGTATAAATCACACGTGCAAAGCCGCAGATAAAAGCTTGTAAATTATAAATTTACATTTATATTTCAAGGACAGCTCAATAATTTCTTACAGTAAATGGGTTAGGGGAATAGAGTGACATCACTTTATACCTGCACTTATTCCGATATTCATTAAAATAATTAACACCAAATTTTAAAACAATTTCATCATTGTTCATTGAGCCAGCCGTTACCTTCTCAAAACATTTTGGAAGAGATATCCTCAGTCTACGAGGACTTTTAACTCCAGAAGATCGTTTTGGTACATCAAAGGTAAGTGTAGCGGCGCTGTGGTCGTGCCGCAAACACACCGAAGTCTAAATCGCGCTATCAAACTTCCGAAGTTATCACACTATATATATAGAACAACTTCGAAATAACACACGGATCATTGGCCGCTACCCGGGCTGAAGATCACCCCATTTGTCCGGCCGGAGATCACCCCATTTTCTTCTACGGCCAAATATGCAACAACAAGAAGGTCAGTGGCAAGAATACTTCTTACAACACAAGGGAGAACTTTTAGGTCAGTTATTACTGGAAATGAAACCTGTTTTTTTATTGTTAGATGCGTAAATATAAGCAATATGCAGATATTACACTATAAAGTTCAAGGTATCCCAATGGGTTAAACTACTGTCACAGTTTTTTAACCTTCAGAAGAATTTCTTCTTGATAAACAACAAAGAAAAGGTATGTTCATAACGGGAAAATACGTCATTAGAACATTAAAAAATTTGAAAAACGCTGTGGTAGAAAAAAGCGAGAAAATATTGAGAAAAGTCATACAAACGTGCACGTCGCGCACGTACACAAAACGCATGTTGGCAATACCTGTAGTACAAAGAACGTTCAATCAAATTTTGATTTGTCTACCCGATACGAAAAGTATTTATTCCATCATGGTAGCACGTAACCTTTCGCGAAATCTTTGGTATACCACACCTTTCAGCCAAAATTCTTCCTTCATGAAGGTCTCGTTTCAGCATGTTGGAACTTGCACCACAGATGATTTAAAGTTAACCTTGTTACACGACTACAACGAGATCGTTTGACGGTTGACCCACAACGTAAGGTTGGTCGTTATTTCGATGTAATCAACGTTCTCCTCAGCATTCATGGATTTATTACAGTATGGACACATAGGCTGTAGCACGAATGTGTCTATATATAAAATACTTAACGTAAAGTGCATAAAGTGAAGTGGTATTATATGTAGGTGCGTCGTAGACGTGGCAAAACACAGCACCATGTTTGGTTCCTTCAATGCGCTACCTCACACAGAAAGTAATTTTCTTGCTGAGATTTATTTTTAATTATGTTTCTCTTGTGTCTTGTATGCTTTTTACTTACTTCTAATGAATACTATGTGAGTGTATTAATGCCAATAAATCATATGACTGTCTATGTCAATTATAAATCCTAGACTAAGTTTTGGTATGACTGATCGACAGAGTCAAGTTAGATGTTATTGATCTTACTAACCGAAACTTTCGCGAAATCTTCTCGCGAATTGTAGGAACTTGCACCACAAATGATTCAAAATTAACATTATGGAACGACAACAACGAGATCGTTTGACGGTTGACCCTCAACGTAAGATTGGTCGTAATTTAGATGTAATCAACGTTCTCCTCAGCCTTCATGGAGTATTACAGTATGGACACATAGGTTGTAGCACGAATGGGTCTATATATAAAGTACTTAACGTAAAGTATATAAAGTGGTATTATATATGTTTATCGTAGACGTCGCAAAACACAGCACCATGTTTGGTTCATTCAGTGCACTGCCGCACACAGAAAGTAATTTTCTTGCTGAGATTTATTTTTAATTATGTTTCTCTTGTGTCTTGTATGCTTTTTACTTACTTCTAATGAATACTATGTGAGTGTATTAATGCCAATAAATCATATGACTGTCTATGTCAATTATAAATCCTAGACTAAGTTTTGGTATGACTGATCGACAGAGTCAAGTTAGATGTTATTGTTTGTCAGTTATAATATATTAAATTGAGCACAGACGCCGAAAAATGTACACTATGATTGAAACTGCGTTATTATTCGTTTTCAGATTTGGTTCAGCGTATATATAGCCAATCAGTCTATAACGTTTTGCGTACCCCATGTTGAAGTATTCGCATCCGCTAAAGGAGCGGCAGCAAGTATTTTTAAACTACTAGACAGAGAACCTGCTATAGACAGTATGGATAAAAGTGGATTGTCACCTCGGCGCGTTATAGGAGATATTATGTTGGAAGATGTGCACTTTAGCTACCCTTCTAGACCAAATGTTAAGGTATGTTTTCGATGATTTATTCTTGATGAGTGTAAAATTTCTTAGACAAAGTTAAAGAACGTCCAGTTTAGGCATATGTAAAATTTGCAGGTAAAATTATTTTCATAATATATTATAAATATAAGAATTAAACTAAATGAAATCAAAGGTTGTTAATGCTGGATGATGATAATTTTACGTTTACTCGTCTTTTTTAACACTGTCAACTAATATAGCGTCTATAAGTATAATGCTAAATATGGCTTCCATTGTGAATCAAGTACTACAAGATACTTCTCGTCATTTCACATGTTTATATGTAACGATTTAACTACTATTTTTACGGATTTTATCGCGTTTATTTTACTATGATTTTTAATTCCCGACGTTTCGGGCGCTTTCCAGCACCCATGGTCACGGGGGACTGAGATGACTAACGTCCTGATGTCATTGTTAAACCCGGAGTACCTTCAGCTTTTTTAATTATTATTTATGGTACGATCTACGCAGAATGAACTAACTGTTTTTTGAAGTCTTGCAGTGGTATGCTTGGATTTAGTTTTAATTTTATTAATTACAGAATCCCAAGCAGGTGGTAGTACCCAGCCTCCTTCTCTATTGAAATTAGGATGTTTTTTTTAATTTCAATAGCCTCACGTATCATCCTTGGTAGGAATCGATGTTCTAACGCGAGGATTTGAGGTCTATCAAATCTGATGTAATGGTTGGGGCCGTCTAGGATATGATCGGAAACTGCAGACTTCCCGGAACGTTGATGCTTCACATCAGCTATATGTTCTCCTCTCCCTCATCCCTCTTTGTTACACAGAGCACGAGGGATCTGTGACAGCATACACCCGGCCGCCGAGCTTCAGCACGTCAAGCAAGTTCTGCACGATCATACAAGCTTCGGGTCCCGCGCCTACGTCACAGTGACCGAGTGAAGCCGGCTACAGTCGAGCGTGTGCCTGCTGTACTACCATATGTCAGAGGTGTCACAGACAAGATTGGCTACATCTTGAAGCGAGCTTCTATTAGAACATTGTATAAGCCGCCGAAGAAGATTAGTCAGTTCCTACCATCAGTCAAGTGTCATATTCCTCTACAAGATGCAGGAGTGTACAAGCTTGATTGTGGATGTGGTCTCTCTTATATAGGACAAACAAATAGATCAATTATAACCCGCGTAAAAGAACATATAGCTGATGTGAAGCATCAACGTTCCGGGAAGTCTGCAGTTTGCGATCATATCCTAGACGGCCCCAACCATTACATCAGATTTGATAGACCACAAATCCTCGCGAAAGGACACCGATTCCTACCAAGGATGATACGTGAGGCTATTGAAATTAAAAAACATCCTAATTTCAATAGAGAAGGAGGCTGGGTACTAACCACCTGCTTGGGATCCTATAATCAATAAAATTAAAACTAAACCCAAGCATACCACTGCAAGACCTCAGGACATAGTCAGTTCATTTTGCATAGATTGGACCATAAACAATAATTAAAAAAGCTGAAGGTACTCCGGGTTTAACAATGACATCGGGACGTCAGTCATCTCAGTCCCCTGTGACCATCGGTGCTGGAAAGCGCCCGAAACGTCAAAAAATAGTAAAATAAACGCGATAAAATGCGTAAAAATAGTTTTAATCAATGTGTAGTGTTCGCGTAAATATAAGAAATCAGTTTTTATACTAAATCGCATACCATAGTCTATCGGAGGCCTTTTACTTTCACCTTTTACAGTTTTGTGTTAATACATTTTTACATGAAATTTGTATAATAATTCTAGAAACCATTTACAGGTATTGCATGGATTTTCACTGCACATCAAAGCAGGTGAATGCGTTGCTCTGGTTGGATCTTCAGGTTGCGGCAAGAGCACAATTTTGCAACTATTACAAAGACTTTACGATCCGCACATAGGGACAGTTAAACTTGACGGCAAAAATTTAAAGAGTCTCAACTTGGGATGGCTAAGATCTAGTTTAGGTAAAAGGCGCAAATTTTACCTGTATTATATAATTCACTATTTGAACACTATAGTGAATCACTTTTACCACAAGCTTTTCAAGTTTATTAGGGGGAGTGTAAATAATTTTAATAGCTTAAAAATAATATTTTGTTATTCGTATTAAAATTTTATAATTGTGAATTTATAAATATATTTCACAGTCAAAACAGAATCTGTTAGGTGATTTCATAAGCGCTCACTTAAAGTTTAAACCGTTTTCGGTACAACTGAAATTCTTAATTACAATTTAAGATCTGACTTATCGCTTGCTTGACGGTGAAGAAAAATATTATCAAGAAATCTTCATGTCTAATTAATATAAATAAAATCGTAGAACGAAGTGTCTGACTCTTCCTTCCAAAAACAACCTTTGTTCTCCGTTGGTCTGTTGTTGCCGTCGTTCATTTTGTACTAAAATTCCATTAGGTGTGCAAAAATATATTGCTAATAAAAAATATATGCTTACTTAATTTGATAAGAAAAAATTTACGCAATTTACATTTATTTGCACATGCAGTGACATAAAAGTTAATTTGTTTTAAAAAAAATATGGTGGTCAGCTCCCACCGAATTTGCTAATCTGATATTGCTTCTCTTGTGTATTTAACAACTCCAAAAATGACAGTGCGTTTGACTTCGGTGCTTGTTCCCGGACTTAAGCAGCCACAGCTGTTGCCTTAATATCATAACTTTGATGGGGTTTTAACCCAGTTAAAAAACTAGTTTCCACGTAAAATTGCAGGCGCTGATTGTATTCTCTCGGTTTATATTTAATATATAAAATGTTTTGAGTAGCTGGCATATCTCCTTTCTCTGATTTTTAACATATCCCTTACGCTCCTTACATATTTACAAATCGGGCATTGAGATTCTAGCTAATAATAACGGACCGACTTACATCTTGTGCGTCTTTAGCAAAATATTAAAGTCACTGCTGTGTTCACACACGACGTGATATTTTGAGCACATACTACTTCCTGGTTAACATGGTTTTTCAAAGGTGGGTCACCTATTACAACTTGACCTTCTTGATATACATTGTTACTGACTTTGTGGATCTTCATTCTCTTGTCGACGTAATATATGAAGATTTAAGTAAAGCGTTTGACAAAATGGATTATGATTTACTTTTACGCAAACTGTCATTTTACGGAATCTCAGGCAATATTTTAAAGATGTATCGTTACTATTAAATAAATTGCATGCTCAAAGTTATGCTAACTGGTAACGTATCGAATGCATATACCGTGTTGTCAGGAGTCCCACAAGGCTCAAATCTGAGGCATTTATTTTTTATTAAAAGATGAGAATCTCAGAATACAGATGATCAAAAATAGTAAAACCCATCTGCGATGGTAGCATAAACTGGCTGCTCTTTAAGAAATGGTGATATCAAAACAATATATTCCTAAACGTTGACAAATACCACCATATTCGTTTTACGTGGATAATAAGTTGTAACCCGGCTTTTTACTCCTTAATAATCATTTTTTAATAAATATAGTGCTAGTAAAACCTTGGGTCTATATTAATCATTCATTGAAGTTCAGTACACATATTATCGACAAACTTTTTACATCGTAATTGTAAAAACTTTAAACAGACATTTACAAAAATTTTAGTTTATAATTGTTACACACATCGGTTTTAGAATATTGCTTAATTTGATTTCTATATGTTTTGGAACATTTTTAAATTAATATGAGGCATTTTCCTTTCCATCGTGTTAATCATTCACAGACGTAGTACAATGTAACTAACAAACTATTAGATATCGATTTAGCACCTATATCTTACCTTCAAGAAATAGTCTCTTATTTTAGCTCAACAATCAAATTGCAATTAATATGGTTTGCAGATGTTCATTGGAATATAAGATATTTTTTATATAATAAGGGTGAGAAACGAGCACGCAGTCCACCTGATTGTAAGCGGATGCTGTGGTCCTAAGACACCCGTGAGGACTATGATGGAATGCCTCCTTTCCAGGAAAAAGGGGTCTCCGAATCTCTACACTCACCATACAAAACATAGCTGCATTGCACTGTTATTTTACGTTAGTATTCTGTGAGAGCTTGGACCCTCCCGGTCGAGCCGATCCATTCGCGCTACAACCATGATATAGCTGCAGCATGTTGTATTTCGTATGGTGAGTTTAGACAACCAGAAACCTTTTTTATTGTAAATGAGGAATTCCAACGCATCTTCATTTTGATTTTTAAGCGAAGAATAATGTATATGTCTATGTGTCACAGGTAAGGGATATATATGTGCGTTTGTCACCCGCATTCAATAAAAGGATTATTGTTAAACAAAGGCAGTAAGGATTTTTGTTAAACGTGACAGTACTTTCCATAAATACCCAAATGGATAAGGACTCATCGCAGTTCTACAGAATATACCATGATGTCTTCCAAGTCCATACACTGATCGTTTTAAAACGTTTGAAAAACTTCCACTGATGGAAGTTATTTGTTGGAAACTAAAATCTCATAGTTTTATGACTTATATGTTCGTGGATTGACATACCATTAATTTATTTTGCTAAACAATTAACATAATTTAATTATTGTAGGCGTTGTTGGCCAGGAACCAGTACTGTTCCGTGGAACGATTTACGAGAATATTACGATTGGTTGTCCAGAAGCAACGAGAGAAGAGGTTCAGAGAGTCGCAGAAATGGCTTACGCACATGATTTCATCACCCACTTGCCCAATGTAAGTGCCAATTATAGTTTGTAAATTACATTACAAAAAATACATACATAATAAAAAACTAGTACCTAAAATAAAAAAATTACATTATTAAACCTTTGTTATTTTTTCAGTAAATCTTAAAATGTAATTGTTTATCTATAAAACTCAGTTGTTGGAATTTTGCACATGAAAATGCAATTTAGTGAAAACATATTAGTCAAAATGTTTTAAAAAACTATATTTAATTTGAAACATATTAACTAATAGAAAACTATTTTTAAGGGATATGATACAATAATTGGAGAAAGAGGCGCATCTCTCTCTGGCGGTCAGAAGCAGCGAATTGCCATAGCAAGATCCTTATTGCGAGAACCAGCAGTTCTTCTTCTAGACGAGGCCACTTCAGCACTCGATCCTCATTCAGAACGAGAAGTTCAAGCGGCTTTGGATAGGGCAAGTGCCGGTAGAACAACAATCATGGTTTCTCACAGGTGATATTCTCCACGTTATACTTACCATTCAAACAATAGACCTTCCCCACGGTCTTCAGATCTGTCGTGCCAGGAGGGTTGGAATGGCTTAGTAGACACATAGGTGGCCCGAAGGCTGTATTGGTAGACTACATGCAGCAAGGTGTCATCTCACCCTACCGTCGTAGCTGAGGTGGAGTCGCGGGGTAAGAGGAATATTGTTATGGCGATGTGCCACTATGCTAATCCTCCGTGACACTAGTCAGGGCGTACCGTTGATTCTTGGTGGTGGAACAGCGCGAGGATAGAATGTCGGTATTCTGATGCGCCATTCTCCCTACCTTCCGCGACTGGAAAGTGGTAGGCGTCGGAGGCATAGACAAGATCCGCCGCTAGGGTAAAGAAATCTAGTTCTTCCGAGTAATCGTTTCTCCCTGATCCGACGACCGTTGCGTGACGAACTTTGGGGGTCTATTGCACAAAGATAAAGGCTATGAAGGAAGGTGCGCCTGGTGCGTCTTACCCGAGAAGAAGAAAGGGAGAGTTTTCTCGAAGAAACTCTGCCTCGGCGCTGGTAGGGCCACGGTTCTGTGTGATTGGGTTCACGTGGAGCTGCCAATAAGCAGTGAAGGTGAAACACCATAGGGTTTTAGTCAGTGGTCGTCATAAACATCCTTTTTCCCGGCCGACTTCTAACCAAGGCGGGTATGCGTAAGCAATTTGCCAAGCATAGAAACCTCTCTCAAGGAATGCTATAAAACACGGCGCTGAACCACCTGCACCCATCAACAACCTTCATATAGTGGAGGGTTACTCTCACTGCCACTCGATAAATCCCCAATCCGTTGTTATTCTTCAAGCTGTATAGCTGGTCCTTTGCCACTTCAGCTTACCGTTGCCTAATGAATTTAATAGTGTCTCAGAGGATCGGTCAATAAGATGAAAATAGAGAAGAAAAACGAATGATTCTCTGACTAAGTAAGACCAATTTCAACCAAAACGACATTCGGAAGATTGCGACACGTTTTCTCGTTAAGTATTTCCCAAAATATTACACGAAGAGTGTTGTGCCACCACTGCGTGTTGTCAGTGACATATAGACCTGGCTCGTATATTAAATAAATTTAATGTCATTCAGCTAGCTACGAAGATTGCTATGCCCAGATTTTCACAACAATTTTCCAGTTGGCAGATCAGCCAGCGCAGCACCAGTCGTCTTGTAGCTTTTAAGTTATTCCTCATCGCTGGTCTACGTATTTTAACGTTTAGCATAAACGGGATGTATATATAGCGAAAGCCAAAGCCATACATAGCGAAATACAAGAAAACTTCTACCTAAAACAAAACTATCATTTTAGTTATATAGTCAAATTTTAACAAAATAATCTTATTTTATTATTCCAAAACGCCCAAATTATAAATATTACAATAATATTGCAATTTGATGTGTTTTCTTTTTTGGTTCGAAGGTTATCTACGATAGCAAATGCGGACCGCATAATATGCATGGATCAAGGTGTAATAGTCGAACAGGGAACTCAAGAAGAACTCATAAAAGCCAAAGGTAAACCGGAAAGTATCCTAAATCAAACGACAACATAAAAGCGCTACTATATATAAAACAAAACTTTGGTATAAGTGCATTCTTGTTACAGGTTTTTATTACAAACTTGTAACAACTGGCAAAGAGAACAAAGAACCTGATGTTAATGAAACATTACCTGAAGAAGCTGACGGAAATGCTGAGTTCGTTGAAGCAACTTTAGTTCCCCGGATGGACGTTAAACAAAGATCAACTAGAAGACCACACAGACATCACTCATTAAAACGAGGTTAATAAGTTTTACGCATGGAACCATTCTTAATCAAGCTTATTTAATGTCCTCAAAACGGATCGATAATCTTGATTCAACAATCTGTCTATTTATTTATGGCCTGGTTAAATAGTACGCGGTTTTGTAACGTCAACCGAAAGATAAAACTCTCTTCTAGATATATACGCAATGCAAATATTTCTAACTTAAATACCAAGGAGTGAATTTTAAAATAAGTAGAAGCAGCACAAAGCCGTCAAAACTTGAAGTTATGTATAAGAGGTAAAAGATATTTTCATATTCACCTGTGGTGTATCTATTTATTACGATCGATATACACACACAATTATTAAAATAAGAAGGAGAAGAGAGCGATAGTAAATTGATACGATATTATAATATTAATAGTTCAATAATAAAATTAACTTATGGGATAACAGTCTTTCACTGCTTATATTTACTACTTATATAACTGATTTTAATTTAAAAATGAGACATTACTGTAATACGCGAAGTATAAATCTTGAAACCAAAAATACGTAAAACTATTACATTTTCACGCCAAATGGAATTTGTATGTTAGTTGAATAATCAGGAATACGAGGTAGATTTCATGAGCTTCGATAAATTGCGATTTGAAACATCTTGCTATGTTAGATACAACGTCCAGAGAGGGAAATTTCTGGTGCTCCAATCGTAAGTTCGCGTGCCAAGCATCCAAAGAAAGAAAACCTTAGAAATAAAACTACAGCTTTTATACTTATATATCTCTTTATTATTCAAAAAATTCACAGAATCTCATGATTGGATGATACCTCGTGGGTCGATTTCTTCGGTGATATCAACTGGGTTGCAAAACATGAAATATAATGTAGATAACGAATCAGAAGAAATGAAACAGGATAATGATGAGGTAAGTTTTATTATAAAACTGAAATAAAATATCAAGAAAATATTCGGAAAACTATTTGTGCAACACCTAGTTATAATTTTGTATACGATAGCTTACTTCTAGAAAATTGAATTTTAAACTAGTAGAGCAATACATATAGAAGCATACTTGCAAATCAGAATTAAACAAGTCGTAGGTATGTCAAAAACATAACACCTAAGTGAATTTTGGCACAGGTGTTATCCACAAAACATTATATAAACATAAAAACAACATAAACACTAACCTGTCACCCAGAGGGGTAGGCGTGAGTAAGATAAAAAAACATTATATTTCATCATCATCATCAATACAGCCCTTCACAAGTCCACTCCTGAACATAGTCCTCCCCCAAGGCATGCCACAAAGCACAGTCCTGAGCCACCTGCATCCATCGAATTCCTGCATGTCTTATCAGGTCGTCACTCTATCTAATGTGGGGTCGCCCTACACTTCGCCTACCGGTGCGAGGCTGTCACTCGAGAAATTTTTTCCCCAACGGTTGTCGGTTCTTCGAGCTATATGGCCGGCCCATTGCCACTTCAGCTTAGTAATCCGTTGGGCTATGTTGGTCACTCTGGTTCTACTGCGAATAGCCTCATTTCGAAGTTTACCACGCAGAGAAACCCCGATGCATAGCCCTCTCCATAGCTCGCTGAGCGACTTTAAGCATCCTCATACGGCTTATATATATATAAGCTCATATCTTAAGATATACTATATAACAAGTTATAATTTTACACGCAGGAGGTCAAACCAGTTAGCGACTGGCAATTATTAAAACTAAATGCTCCAGAGTGGCCCTACATACTTGTTGGTTCTATCGCTGCATTTGTCCAAGGCACTTGCTTCCCAGCTTTTGCTTTAGTGTTTGGCTACGCTAGTGGCGTAAGTATTATAACATCTATTTCTGAACATTTTTATGTAAATTTAATGGAAACATTATTCAGCATTTTTCATATTTTCAGATATTTGTTCTCCAAGACCACAGTGATATAATTTATTTCGCAGACTTATATTCAGGCCTGTTTATAGTAATATCTGCTATTGCTGGAGTGTCAATGTTTCTGCAAAGTGCAACCTTTACCCATGCTGGGTTAAAAATGACGACAAGGCTACGGCATCAATATTTTTCAGCGATACTAAGACAGGTATATTTAAATAATTAAAAATAAGAAATTAAAAAGTATAAGAGCTAAATAACTTGAAATAAAATTGACTTATTGACAACGTAACTGACTCAAAGCGAAAAATCACTGGTTGGAAAAAGCGGATCCAGCGATATACCTCTTCTAAAGTGACATTAAATCAGGCTCTATAAATATTTTGAAGAGATCAATGACAAGTGCAATGGGCCTAGAATCAGGCAGACACTGTCACTGACACATTTCTGGCGCTTCCTGTGGTCAGAGCCCGTAAATCACAGTGAGACCCCTGAGACGGATATTGTAGCGAATCAGTGTGCGAGTTTTATGCTTATGGACTCTGTCAACATGCCACCGGACGGCGTAGCTATAGCGATCCGTAGGGCCCCGAACTATCCGCGACTCGACAGTCTGCTTCACTAGATAAGTACTGGACACATTCAAGGGGTTCTCAGACATAACTCACTCCCGAGCCTATTCACTACTGGGATCGCTCATTCGCTTTCAAAATACCAGGATACTACAGACAAATAACTATAAATAGGGCAAATATGGAACAATCAGTTTGCGATATATTTTATTCACGTCTGATAAAAGTGCTTTACAGCTTTTTGTCGAGCTTTAATAAGACATACGCATATAACGGTTAGGTCATACCTGCCCTCTTCTATGCCCATATATTTGGTATACTCAGTTGGACTCAGACACATAGAATGGCACCGTCGCAGTCTAGCGAGGTTATGGCCAGGTTGGTGAGTCACTTAGGCATGTCATCTGCGGTTGTTCAGTGCATTCCAACTCTGAGTACTTACACAAGAATAATCTAGTAGGTAGAATTCTACTTCTTCTACGCAAGCTATATTTTATAGGCACGTAAGTCAAGATCCTTACGTAAAATTTTCCACGTAGTCGAAAGACAAAAGCCAAGAATTGGGAACGGCGGTGACACGACATTTCGGCGTCTTCTTTAACACTTCACGCTACAGCAGCAATATTCTTTTCTGTACGCACATTTCTCTGTCTTGTAGATGATGGTTTTGAATCGAGAAGAGTAAAATTAGTGTGAAAACAATCAAGAACGAACGAATTGTATACTCACTAGACTGATTATGTTGATCGTAAAATGGGCGAAGTGCTCTATGATCTTCGCGAACAGATTTTTTTTTTCAAAGTAAATTATTACGTCAGTAATAAATAAAATAATTGAAAAAATAATAGTTAAGCATTAGTATGTTTTTGGAAAAAAATCATATAATATCTACAGCACAGCATGGTTTTAGGAAAACATACAGTACATCTACCGCACTATCACGATTTGCCGGTGACGTTAATGATAAACTAAACAATAAAAATTATATCGTTGTATTGTTCATTGATTTCAAAAAAGCGTTCGACACGTTGGATCACGAAATGCTTCTTGAAGCAATGCAAGAGTGTGGGATTCGAGGCCCAATGAACAAATGGTTCCCAAATTACTTGAAAAATCGAAAAATACACACTATGGCAAACGGAACGACTGGGGAAGAAGTCAACGTAACACTGGGTGTGCCTACCGGCTCCGTATTTGGATCTGTTGGGTACATCATGCACGTGAATAGCATTGATAACGTTGTAAAACATTGTTCCACATATTATATGTACGCCGATGACACGTGCCTGATGTACGCTGACAGGGATGTTAAAATTATTGAGGAGAGGTTGCAGGATGATTTTATTAGTATTCTAAAATGGGCACATGACAACGGCATTGTACTTAACGTATCCAAAACAAAATTCTACACTCTCCTTATATTAGAAAACCTTGAGGAAATTAACATCATTGGTCATTCGTACGAGTGCTTACATGATAAACTGGAACAATGCAAATGTAAAACCATAGTAGTTGTGAATGTGAACAAGTACTTAGGGCTAACAATAGACCGTAGTTTTAGTTGTAAATTACATATTGACATTGTCTGTGATAGATTAAGATCCATATTATCTAGGCTTAATAACTTAAAACTTACAGTAAGCAGGTCATTCTTATATATGCTTTACTATACACTAGCTGATTCAGGCCTGAGTTATGAACTAATTGCATATAGACGTACTTTTCAAACATATACCTACAGATAAAATTCTTAAGTCTGCAAATTAGATTAATAAAAATGTTTATTGATGAAAAAAAAAAGAAAAAATATAACATAGACGGAAATTATAATAATTTATTTAAAAATTTTAGAATATTACCTGTGCATGTAAAATTAAATACTCAATTGCAATAGATCAATTTAAATCTATAGAGTTTAAAACATTTCAAACATTTAACAAAAATATTAGAATTACTTCGCGAAAGAAATACGTTGAGCATAGAGTTAATAATTATTACGGCAAGAGGACGAGAAAATATCTAGTACCATGAGATATTTTCTGGAAACGAATGTGGTAATAAAGAAATATTAAAAAAGAAGTTGTAAGCGTGGTTGCTGGATATGTGTAATAATTAATATTGTCTTAATTGAAGTTATAGTTATAAATTAATTTGATTTTAAATGTGTTTAATGAGTTTAAATATTAATAAGGTAACATATAATAAGGTATGTAACAGTAGTAACAGCCCATAGTTTTAATTAGTTTAATTATTTTAAATTAGTGTAAATTTAATTTTCTATTTTTAAGTTTTCAAGAATTGCAGTTAAAATCACAGTATGTACAGTTTATGTGTATTATTTACAGTGGTGTATTCGCCAACAAACTGCCCCGCAGTTTGGCGAAAGTTGTATAAAGAACAACCGACTGTATTTTGTGTAATAAATAAATAAAAACATAATTTGTAAACGTTGTTCAGGCGTTAAACGATTCATGATGAATTGCCAAACCTTAACAATCAGAAATGTCAACACAGTTTGACATTCTCAACTGTCAAACCATAGACAACAACTATCGAAACTTCTCATGCAGCTAAAAAAACACCAAATACTTGCCGAAAGCCATGCATGATAATGACCACGTCAGGCTCTACTGCGACCAAGCAATCATCACAAACATGATTGTTTTTGCGGGTAAGCCTGATATTGTGTTGGTAGACTGTGCACAGTTGAGGATATTTTTAATTGACATTACCTTTCTCCTCATGAAAGCCGAAGTAGATAAACAACCAAATTATCAGGACCTGGACCAAAATTATTCTATATAATAATTAGTTACTTTTGCAAGCGGGTTTATTTCGATCAGGCTCTCCTCCGGTCATCTGAGGTGACTAGGCCTCCATGTTGGACCGCTCCAGGCTCAAACACAAAAGGCATTGCTTCTCGATATCGCCGGCGTCGTTTGCTGTTTTTTTTTCTTTTCCTATAAACATCGGTCGTTTGGTCTCCCCTGTCGAGGCATTCTGTCTGGTTTCGTTTTATTTATATACATATTATATAATCAAAAAGTTCGCGGAATGGCAGGGTTGGCGAGTGTGAACTTACTCATCCAGGTAGGCGTTAGTTGAGTGACTGATTGTTAGTATATATACCAAGTTTCAGCACGTCGGGTCCTTAGCTTTCGAGTTATCAAACAATGGAGGGGTTCCATTGAAGACGAACCCCGACCTGGACGGCCGATTGAGGCTACCACGCCTAAAATAATCGAAAATTTGAAAAACTCGTATCGGAATAAGCCTGGCTAAAAGAAAACAGCTTGCAGCATTAGTTGGAGTATCAGAAACAACCATTTTAAATATCCTTTACCGACACCTTGCCATGACTAAAGTCTGTGCAAGATGGGTTCCGAGAATTCTTTCTGCGCTTCAAAAACACGAGCGCGTCGAAAGTTTTCACGAGTTTTTGGACCGCTGTAGAGAGCAAAGGGAGGAAGTTGTAGCCCAAATAAATAACTAAATAACTGGCTATGAAACTTGGGTTCACCATTATGAACCTGAGTCAAAGCAAGAGTCGATGCAGTGGCATAAAAAGGCACACCTCCTGCCATTTACCGGTGCGGTTTTGAACAACTGCCGCACCTACCCTACAGCCCAGAATTGGTCCCAAGCGACTATTATTGGTTTCCAAAAATGAAGAAAGAACTGCGTGGGAAAATACTGGCGACGATGATGAAGTGAAGTCGGCCATTGAGGCCTATTTTCACGCCCAAGACAAATGTTTTCCTTAGGTGTTAATAACTTATTTGACAGAACTAGTAAATTTATTACGGTGAAGGGAGAACACATTGTAAAGGAAAAACAGTTTAATGTTTCTATTCATTAGCCTTCCCTGTCCATCCGCGAACTATTTCATTATTTTTTATTGCATTTATTTTAGTAATTAGATATTTTATTGTTTAATGTTTTTCGTATATTATGTTTATAGTTTTTATAAGTATTTTTTGTATCATTACAAGCGGACGAGAAAAGACAGTTTTTTTTAATAATATACTTATTTTAATATTAATATTCAAAATGAATACGAATTTTTAAAAGAAATAAAAATTTACATAATTATTTCAGGAAATTGGTTTCTTTGATAAAGAGCGTAACACTGTGGGAGCAATGTGTGCAAGACTCAGTGGAGACACGGCAGAAGTTCAAGGAGCTACAGGCCTACGAATTGGCCTCATTTTACAGGGAACCAGCTCCTTCATTGTTGGATTTCTAACGGCAATTTTCTATAATTGGAAAATGACCTTAGTTGGGACCGCATTCTCACCCATTGTAAGCAGATATTCTTTTAACTATATCAACATATTATAATACTATTCATTCTTTCATTCAACAATCTTTTCACAGTTTGTCAAATCCAAAAAAAATTCAAATATTTACTGCTGTACATAGGCCGCACCTATGGATTGCCTCAGTAGGAGGAATATTTGGCGAATGCCGTGACGCGTGATAGGTGGGTTCAATAATTAACCACAGGTTTTTAAATTAATTTGAGTTTTTATCAGGAAGGTGGTGCTGCCCATCGACTGGTTAATCCACCTCTGTCACCTCTTACGACACCTACGGAATGATAGTATGAGGTAGTGGATCCTATTTCGCTGTACCACTCATGGCAGAAGAAAATATAAAACTTGGAGGACGAATTCTAACATTGAATATTTTATTTAAGTTTTGCCACGCTGCAGATATATTATTGTTGTAACACGAATCAGTCGGCTCGACCGGAGTAAGACCACGCTCTCACAGAATAACAGCTTAAAATAGCAGCTTAATGCTACTGTGTTTCGTTTGGTCAGTGTTGAGAACCGGAAACCCCTTTTTCTGGAATCGAGGCATTCCATCTCAGTCTTCGGGGGTGATAACGCATCTGCATTTTGATTCTTAATTGCGGAGAAATGTGCATGTCTATGCCGCATATGCCATATGCCACAGCATCCACTTACCATCAGATTGACTATGTTCATTTGTCGCTAATATTCTATGAAAAAAAAAACTTGAAGATACCTGTTGATAAATGCCAAAACAACAGTTTTGGGAAACTTTGACTGTCTGTTTGTCTCTCCGGACACGCATCACACCAAAAGTTTGTGAACAGATTTTGTTAGTTAGAAAATCGGAAACCAACATTTATCATTGCGCTATATATTATAGAAGCTGGATTGTAGACTTAATTCTCTTAATACATAATACTTAATAATAATAATATCCTCCTGACTGAATTTCGATCACGGCGGCAAGCCTCAACGGAGACTAGCCATCGGCGCAGGAGAGGATTATAGTGGCCAAGTGTATGCGCGAGCACAGGTGCACTCTCTATTCCATCACTCTCATATTCAGATGGGACAGTAAACCGACACGACCAGAGAGAGTTCAGGCTTATTGGACCAACGGCTTTACATGCCTTCCGAAGCACGGGGGTGATATAACTTCCTGACTCCAGCAGCTATTGAGAATTTCTTGACGGAAAAACTCAAATTTTTTCGCCCGACTCGGGATTCGAACCCAGGACATCAAGATCAGTAGTCGCGTTACTACAACCACGAAACCAACGAGGCAGTAGTATAACATACAAACTTATGGAGAAATTTCAACGCAATGTTTAAACGACATAATCTCTCACTTTTATCCGACAATAGCGACACAAATCAGGGGTTCTATTTTTAGGTGTCTTCATAATCGATGCTGATATTTATATTAATAGGTGGAATAAAACATATAGTAATGTGCACATTACTGTGTATTTCATAAAATAAATATACTAACTACAAAATCTTTTGATATGCTAGGCCGCGCGTCGCAGCTTTAAGTTATATGTTTCTTTTAACAGTGGCGAGTATTAATGGTGAAAAATTAAGGATTTTTTCATTAATTAAAAAGTGAACGTACTTAATACGTCGCACAGCTGGACACACCCATCCTCACATTACGTAAAGGTGTTAGTCGCGCTGCTTGCTTGTTGATGGATTTACTTTTATTCATTATTAACTTTTTAATTTAATATTCTCACGATATTTTCTTTTCCCATCGAGCAAGTAGACCAGTGCGGATGGTGCTGTTAACAATTTAGTTGAATCTAACTCGGTTGTTCGCGTACTATGCGGACACTCGTATCCCTAGAACTAGCAAGACTTTCTATTTAATCTATTTGTATTATTATTGAAAACTTGTCGTTATCCTCATAATTTCAAGAAAATTTTTATTTTATTTTCCTTTTAAAATCTAACAGGTAACTTTAACGTCATCTTATCCTTAATGTATTATTTTTTGCCAATTGAAACTTAATGTACTATTTCTTTATGCAATAATCAATTTAGCAACACTATATTTACTTTAACATATTAAGATATAGGCTTAGATTTAGCTTTAATATTTACCAATAGGTGTTGTACTCATTTAATAAAATCCTCCAAATCTTCAGTGTACCTTACGGTATTAAATTGTTTCTTAAAAGAAAGTGGTTATTAATAATTCCTAATAAGCCCGTTTTGGTTTCAACAAATTCACATGCTGATGTGTATTTGCTTGCTTTCAGTGACATCGTCCCGTCTCAGCTATGCTGGCGCTCTTTTTAGTACCTTATACATAATTTACGTTATTTATTACACGACTTTTTTTAAAGATATAATATATGACTTTTGATATAACATGTATTACAATTTTTCGAATCGCCTGTTAAAGTAACAAAAGTTTGGGTTTGTATTTTCTTAGTCATCCATGCGATTGATCGGTATTTGTGACAAAATAACATCTTATACGGGGTTATTTTGCAATAACCGGCCAAATTTGAAGAGAAGGTTCGGGATAAGTAATAAAGGCAAATAGAGAAGAAAAATTTATTTAAAAAATCTCCAAACATTCTGTAAATTTTATCTTTTAAATTCAAAATGCGTGGTAATGCATTATTTTAACCGATTTTACTGTACATGTACACATTCTTAAGGGTCGATCGGCAGGCAAAAACGTTATTTTACGTAAATCCCATGCAATTTGGGATACTTTGAAATAAAAGTAGAAGCCTCATTTGCTCGTATTTAAAAAACTGCAATAATGGTATATCATAATTTATGTATTAGAATTTAAGTTTAAAATTGGGCTTCTCTTTGAAAGATAACCCTATGTAAGTATGAACACAGTACTCTTGGAGTAGTATAGTTTAAAAAATATAATTAGGCACAAGGTAATAAACCTTTGAACTGAATAATACGACTTAGTTGATTGAGAAAAATAATTCCCTGCGGACGAAGTCACGGTCAAAGTTTGTTATATTTCTATAGTACTTAACAGTTCATGATTAACATTTCCAAATCAAATAACAATTCATGAAATATTTTAACAAATATAAATTCTTTAAATTAGTATAAAATACTCTTCACCCTTTCACAGATGGTGGGAAGTATCTGGCTAGAAGGAATTATGTCACAAAAGTCACAGAAAGTCGAGCGTGCCGCTATGGAGTCAGCCACGTCAATAGCTACTGAAGCAGTTATCAGTATTAAAACCGTCCAAAGCTTAGGTAATTCATATTTTAAAATATTGTTACGCGCTCCAATGCCTCAAATCGGCGCACTAGCGCCATCTAGTCTCGAACCGAAGAACTAAACTTCTTGAAGTTTAAAACTCGAACTCTCGGTACCTTGCGCGTGTTTACTTGAACATTCTGGATATTTTGCTAATTTATATAAGTAGGCGCTGCAAGATGCGATCGAGGTAGAGTTGAACTCGGCGACACAAGCGAAGCTTCGGAGCGGAATTAAGTGAACTAGTGTGTTTAATTATTAGTGTTTTTAGTTTTAATTTGTGTAAAGTAAATTAAAGTGTTAATTTAGGTAATTTTATCGGCAATTTTTATTGTCACGAACCCTAAGCTCGTAACAATTGGTGTCAGAAGTGGGATAAAATAATGCCGATTTTACCTAAGGAGGCTGCGGGCCCGTCAGTAGCTCCTACACCTGCAGCACCTGACTTAGGTGCTCTGATGGCGATGCTACAGGAGCATCTGCAGCGCGGACGAGAGGAACAGGCCCATCTGTTGAAAGAGCAGAAAACAGGAGGAACAGGCTCGCCGACAGGAGGAACAGGTCCGTCGGTTGCAAGAGCAGCTGCGGGGCGGCCAAGAAGAACAGATGCTTCTCATGAAGGACCTTCACGCTACCTTCGGGAAAGAGATAAGGGAGGTGAAGGATAAGGTTGCTCAACATGATAACCGCCTGTCGGAAGCTGAGACCCAAATCAACCAAGTTAAGAAAACGCTGGATGAACTCAAACTTGGGGATGGAACCACAGCTCCCGTAGTAGCTTCAGCACCTTCGCTACGTGGGTTCAAGGTGCCACCGTTTGACGGGACTTCTTCCTGGTCAGCCTACAAAATCCAGTTCGAGGCTGTTATGAAGGCGAACGGCTGGAATAAAAGTCAGGCCATGACTGCTCTCACACTAGGCCTGCGCGACCAGGCCTTAACAGTACAGGACAGCCCTTGACATTGCGGAGCCGTTATAGAAAAAGGCACACTGATTGGTACTTGTGAGGAAGTGGATTGGTTACGTCGGTGCCAATATATATCGAGTGAGACCCCCAGCAAGGATGCAGAAACGAGAGTGACCACACTTTTGGAAGACTGTCGCAGTGTTCTCTCCCCGAACGAATTGGTCAAGGCGAAGAAGTTGTTACTCAAGTACGCCGATGTATTCTCATCAAACGATGCTGACATAGGAAAGACTGGCTTAGTTCAACACAAAATAAACACAGGAGAAGAATTGCCTATCCGTCAGCGGCCAAGACGATTGCCGGTAGCACGTGAAAAGGAAGTGGAAACCATGATTGAGGGAATGGTGAAGGATGGTGTTATTGAACCTTCATCTAGTTCATGGTGTTCACCAGTGGTGCTGGTGAAGAAGAAGGATGGCAGCATGCAGTTTTGTGTTGACTACCGCCGTCTGAACGACGTTACGAAGAAGGACAGCTATCCCTTGCCAAGAATTGATGACACGCTGGACATGCTTACAGGAGTAAAGTGGTTTAGCACGCTGGATCTAAAAAGTGGCTACTGGCAAGTTGAAATTGACCCTAAGGACAAGGAGAAAACTGCGTTCTCGACGGGAAAGGGTCTGTGGCAATTTAAAGTAATGCCGTTTGGGTTGTGCAATGCTCCAGCAACGTTTGAAAGGCTGATGGAACTTGTACTTACCGGGCTAATTGGCGATGCCTGTCTGGTCTACTTGGATGACATCATCATCATAGGTCGCACGTTTGAGGAACACCTTCAAAACCTGGAACGCGTGCTCATGAAGATTCAGAGTGCCAACCTCAAGTTGAGCGCGAAGAAATGTTCACTATTCCAACGGCAAGTTAACTTTTTGGGGTTTGTAGTATCGGAAGAAGGTATCCGCACAGATCCAGAGAAAATCGCCGCTGTCAAGGATTGGCCGGTTCCAAAAGACAAGACGCAGGTTAGAGCATTTTTGGGTTTGTGCTCCTATTACCGGCGATTTGTGAAGAACTTTGCAGATATAGCCAAACCTCTGCACAAGCTAACCGAGGAGAAGCGACATTTCTGCTGGGATGAAAGTTGCAATATCGCATTCCAGGAGCTCAAGGACCGTCTGTGCAAAACACCTATTTTGGGATACCCTGATGCAAGCAAAGAATTTATAGTTGACACAGACGCAAGTGATATAGGACTTGGCGGTGTGTTGTCTCACGGAATGGTGACCAAGAGGTCGTGATAGCGTACTTCAGCAAGTCGTTGTCAAAACCGGAAAGGAACTACTGTGTCACAAGACGCGAATTGCTAGCTGTGGTAAAGTCGTTGCAGCATTTTAGCAAATATCTTCTGGGGCGAAAATTTCACTTACGAACTGACCATGCTGCACTAAAATGGCTATTGCAGTTTAAAAATCCAGAAGGACAAGTTGCGAGGTGGATTGAACTACTGCAGGAATACGACTTCGAGATCGAACATCGCAACGGGAAATCTCATGGCAACGCAGATGCATTGTCAAGAAGACCTTGTCCTGAAGATTGCAAACATTGTACTAGGCAAGAGAGTAAGGAAGTGGTATCCGTGAGGATGCTCAGGGCAGACCACCTCAGCAACGAGTGGAAGGACTGCTTACAACGTGCACAGCAGGAAGATCCGGACATCAAGCCGATCCTGGAATGGATGAAGGCCAGTGCTCCCAAGCCCAAGTGGAGCGACGTCTCAGCGATGAGTTCGACCACTAAAAGCTATTGGGCCCAGTGGGACAGCTTGGCTTCAGGATGGAGTTCTGTGCCGTAAATGGGAAAATGTTCGGGGAGACAGCTGTCATTTACAAATGGTTTTCCCTAAAGCTAAAGTACCGGATGTTCTACAGCTGTACCATAATGATTATTCAGGAGGCCATCTGGGAGTTAAACGAACTCTACTGAAGATCCGAGAACGGTTTTACTGGGTCCACTGTCGAAACGATGTCGAGGACTGGTGTCGCAAATGTACAAGTTGTGCGGCTGTAAAGGGACCTCAGACTCGTAGTAGAGGTGCATTGAAGTTGTACAATGTTGGTGCACCATGGGAGAGAATAGCCATTGACGTGGCGGGGCCGTTTCCGGAGAGTGAAAGCGGTAACAGGTATTTCATGGTTGTGATGGATTACTTCACTAAGTGGCCAGAAGTCTTCGCCATTCCAAATCAAGAAGCTTCAACAGTTGCTGATAAGCTAGTTCATGAAGTCTTCTGTCGTTTTGGTGTACCTTTAGAGATTCACAGCGATCAAGGAAGGAATTTTGAGTCTCAAATATTCCAGGAAACTTGCCGAGTTATGGGTACTCATAAAACAAGAACGACTTCTTATCACCCGCAATCTGATGGAATGGTAGAACGATTTAATCAGACATTGGAGAGGTACCTAGCAAAAGTTGTAGACAATCGGCAACGAGATTGGGACAAGCACATACAACCGTTTTTGTTGTCATATCGAAGCGCTGTTCACGAAAGTACAGCAGTGACACCAGCTTTAGCAAACTTTGGAAGAGAATTACGGCTGCCTGCAGACCTGATCACCGGGATACCACCTGATGCTCCACACAGTATAACCGATTATGCAAATGACTTGCGGAACAAAATGAATGACGTTTATGAGCACGTCAGACAATCGGGCCAGCAAATGTCTGAAAAGATGAAAACCCGGTATGACCGCAAAATGAACAACAAAGGGTTCGACGAAGGTTCACTTGTGTGGTTGCACAATCCAGTCCGCAGCAAAGGGAAATCTCCTAAGCTTCAAGCTAAATGGGACGGCCCGTACCGGATTGTGACCAGGATCAACGATGTAACCTACCGGATACAGAAAGGCGCAAGAGGGACTCCTAAGATCGTCCATGTGGATCGCCTAGCGCGTTATTATGGGACCGATAATGCTCGGGACGAGCATGTCTTAGGAGGGGGCAGTGTTACGCGCTCCAATGCCTCAAATCGGCGCACTAGAGCCATCTAGTCTCGAACCGAAGAACTAAACTTCTTGAAGTTTAAAACTCGAACTCTCGGTACCTTGCGCGTGTTTACTTGAACATTCTGGATATTTTGCTAATTTATATAAGTAGGCGCTGCAAGATGCGATCGAGGTAGAGTTGAACTCGGCGACACAAGCGAAGCTTCGGAGCGGAATTGAGTGAATTAGTGTGTTTAATTATTAGTGTTTTTAGTTTTAATTTGTGTAAAGTAAATTAAAGTGTTAATTTAGGTAATTTCATCGGCAATTTTTATTGTCACGAACCCTAAGCTCGTAACAATATGCTTGACGAAAATTTAGTGATTTTAATAGCAAAGCATAAGCTATTATATGATAATATATTCATTATCCTCAGCAATCTTTTCCTGTTTGGAGGAAGACTCTCCAGACATAGGATTATATGACTTAGAATTGAATCAGTCTTATAATATTTATATGCTGTGATGTCATTATTATCATTAACTACAGTCAATGTTAACCCCAAAGATTGCAAATTAGCTTAGCAGCAATCCTCAGCCATCCACCGATTATCTGCAGGTTTCATAAGAACGTCCCTCCACCTCGGGTCCATTTCCTATTTCACATGAGTTTTAAGTTGTTAATATAATAACAATAAGCTTGATATTATGTTGGTAGAGCGAATACAGTCAAGGATATATTTGATCGACATGACTACAAATAAGGGGACATTTTTAAGTTATCTACATCAGCATCATCGTTACAGCCTTTCGCAAGTCCAATACTGAAAATACTGCTCCAACAAGGAATGCTATAAAGCACGGTCCCGAGTGAACTGTATTCATCGATTTCTGCATTTCTTACCAGGTCATCACGCTATCTAGTGGTGGAAAATACTTATTTCCAATCAAATGGTGTGGGGATAAATGTGGTCCTAAAGTTTTTCGGATGACTTTAGAATTTGAACTCTTTTCTGTCTGTAGTGATCCGTTAATCATACATAATCTTTAACCTATTTATTAGATCTTTAGATATCATCAAAATACAGCAAAATAATGTCGTGATTTTACATTTTAGGTGTTTTAGCAGAATAGTCGCCAAAATATAACAGTTAAAAATATTTTCAATGAAACAGTTAGTGCTGATAAAGATTGCACATAATATAAGTAAGGATACTAAAGTTTTTCAGATGCCTGGAAAAAAAATCTAACCTAATTTGAAACTAGGCGGATCTTTTGTGTCAAATTAGTGACCAACAATTTTAGATATAATTCAAATTAATTTTCACATCTTGGCGAGCTAGCTTCGTGGAGCATAAGCAATAACAGATCGATGTTCAAATAAAATTGGGTTTTAGTAAATGTATTCGAACTACAGTAAGCTAATTTATATAATATTTCTCGGGCTAATTAAAATAATTTGTGGAGAACACTAGCTTCATTTTGATGAAATTTATTAATTGATACGTTAAATGAAAATATGTAGTTTTCATCGCTCCCGTTATTGGTTCTGGAAGTACCTCAGAAGGAATAAACGAAACTCATAAAGGTCATAGGGATATTCAGCTTTGTCTTTGTCCATTTGTTTTTTTCGTTACTTGATGAGTTGAGTTGTGTTTCTTTGTTTTATTTTTGAAATATGTGTTTGATGAAATGTGTATTTTTTTACATTCAGTAATAGGATTACACTCACTTCAGAAAATGTTGTCGAGATGAATATGTAGTCCGGCCTACCCAATTTTAGTGGAGCTATGTTACCTTTTCTTGAGCTTTTAAAAGCACCCAAGTTACTGTATAATTTATGACAACGTGATTTAGAGTAACTGCAGTTTGGGGGATATATCACGATCTAATGCTAAATTACCATTAGGTAGAAATGTAATCAACCACTGGCTATAAAAATAAGTGAAAAAGTACGTCGAACGTAATTTGTTACAACCTTACAAATATATGGAGCATACTGTCCTCTGCGCTGCTCTAGTGGGTTTTGGTGGTATTTTTTGTTTCTTAGACGTACAGGTTTCCTCACGATGTTTTTCGAACACCTGGGAAGTATATAAATTACATTTGGGTATCGTTATACTGTACGAACAATCCTTTAAACGAACAATTCTTGTATATATATAATCGGAATCTCGGAAACGGCTCCAACGATTTTCATAAAATTTAGTGTCCAGGGAGCTTCGGATCTAGCTAGGATTTATTTTTAGAAAATGTCCTTTTGTCCGTGTTTTAGGCAATAAAAAAACTGCTACAATATAAGAAGGTAAATTTCGACAGATCACTAACGATCGTATTAGCTCAGGTGGGATGTCGGTCGGGCGTAATATTGGAGTTCCGAGGTTCGCGTCCTGTCTCTGGTCCGGCTTTTTTCCTTTTTTTCAAATCCCCTTCTTTTGTGAGAAAATCTTTTATTTCAAGCCCTTTTTTTGTATTTTTTAAAAATACGAAAATTTTAATTTTACTTATTGCACTCATGATTTTTTATTCAAATAACCACTTCAGTTTTTTCTATTCTGTCAATAAGATCAAAAATATTATTTATGTTTCATCAGTATGTAATTTATAAATGTGATTTCAAAAAAAAGCCGAGCAAAGCTCGGTCATCCGGGTACTGTATAATAATACAATTGAGTCATTGTTTTCAGGCGTAGAGGAAACATTTTTAAAGAAATTCGAAGAAGCCTTAATGGACGCTTCCTCTGCGGTGACGAAGAAAACCAGGTGGCGCGGATTAGTGCTTGGTCTCGGAGTATATATTCCATTCTTGTCCTTCTGCAGTGCTATTGTATATGGTGCAACTTTAATCGCTTACGAGGGAATCGAGTATAAACTTGTTCTACTGTAAGTTTGCTCACAGCTATTTAAAAAAGAGCATATGCAATCAATAAGCGCTTAAAACTTTATTCTCTTTTCTACCAAGACTTGCAGTATGTGTGATTTCTTACTTCCACTTTTTAAATAGGTTGGAGCTATAGTGTAAAAAGTACTATTTTGTTCACAGCGTAAACCAAGCTATATTGTATGGAGCATACATGCTGGGACATTCTTTGGTGTATGCACCTGACTTTAATTCAGCAAAAGCTTGTGGCGCTAGAATTCTATCTGTTATTCATAGACAGCCTAAAGTAAGAACAGAAGATGGTTTGAAGGACAAAAGAGATTGGGTAAGATTTTAAATCTCTCACACACACTAACGATAAGAAGTACTACGCTCTCTCCTAAATGAGAACATTTGTGGAAACTTACATTAAATAATGGTCATTTCTTGAGAGAGGCCTGTGCTTAGCGGTGGAATTTTAATGAGGATGAAGGTGGCACGATATATTCAAATAACTTACGAAGTTCACATCGCACATCGGCACATCTCGGCAGTCCATACTGCTCTAAAACCCTCCAGGCGGTTCTGGATCCAGTATTGAGACATCCATGGGTTGTTATTTTACATTTAATTTATACTTAAAATTCACACATTTTGGTTTTGTCAGATTAGAGGTAGAATGCTCGTAACGTGACTTTTTTATAGGATAAGGATGAGCACGCAATCCACCTGGTAGGAAGTAGTTGTCGTGACCATTAGACAGATGCGTTGTCACCCGTGAGGCCTATATTGGAATGCCTCGTTTCCAGTAAAATGGGTCTCCAGTACTCTACACTCAACATACGAAACACAGCGGCGTTGGGCTTGCTATTTTACGCTGTTATTCCACTTTAACGTAGCTAACGTATTGCCTACGCACGTAGATCGTAAGCTAAAATTAGTAGATTTCCAGGGCTGGGAACTAATATGTGTATTATCTATGCCTAGCGCCACCGACAATAGAATAGAATTTATGTACTACTAACGTAGTAAATTAAATGAGCACTACTGGCTAAAATGTGGTCCCAGGGTGTTAGCGCCACAGGAGCTTTGACATGACAGCAAAAAGTTATTGGGATATTGTGTCTAGGCATTACAATGAGTTGAATGAATTATTGTTTTTAATAATCTTTGTTCTTTTTTATTTATTTTTTCCATAAAAATATGTTATTTAGTAATTTTTATTAAGTACTAACTAAGAGCCGCACCTTCGCCTAGGTAGGATAGGATGTATAGATTTAAGGTAACTTAATGGCCATTTGTTTTATAAATTTTGCATTTTTTTAAATGTCCAAGTTTTTTGGGTGTCAGCACTTCCCATATGTTCGATAATTTTCATTACGATCGGCATGGCCATTTCGAAGCCCGAACACAGAGACAGGCAGACAGGCAAGAATTTTAAATTGACTTTTTTTATAGAATAAGGGTGACACGAGCGCCAAGTCCACCTGATGGTAAGTGGATGCTGTGGCTCATAGACATCTACATTTAACCTCGATTAAGAATCAAGACGCATATGCGTTGTCACCCCTGAAGACTAAGAACGTATGCTCGTTGCCCCCTCTTCTATAAAAAAACGTTTCTAGTAAAAAAAAGGTATCTAGATCTCTACACTCACCATACGAAACACAGCAGTATTGAGCTGCTATTTTCCGCTTGTACTCTGCGAGAGCGTGGTCCTTCCCCAGTCGAGCTGACCCATTCGTGCTACAATCATAATATATCGTGTTTACATTCAATTGTTGTTTGTATCTGTCTGCCTGTGATAATGGCAGCCCCTGAGCTCAACATGAAGCAGTTATTACAATACTAGCTGTGCCCGCGACTTAGTAAGCGTGGAATCATTACTTTTGCTATTCTAAGTAATGATGATTTATTTGTAAATTAAACTGTCGCGAAGACTTAGAAAGACACTAATCTGAATAAAAACATTCAGATAGTCGGTCAATCAGACAAACAAACGAACGAACAAGTAAACGGACCCACAAACGAACCAAGTAACGAATAGGGCAAACTGTACGCTTGTGTTTTATTTTGTAAATAAACAGCAGAATATCCGCAATAACGTAATCCCTAATTTGCTCCCGAACTTTTTTAGCCAAGTATTTTCTAGAGAGCCAATACTTGGTTTCCACACAACAAATAAGATATTGCCCTAAATAAGCAAGTACCATCACTAATTATTGAAATTGATTAAAAAAATTGAAATGAAAACTACAATCCAATGCCTACCTAAGTAAAACTAACAAAACTAAGTACCTACACTAACAAAATCCATGAAATTAGATGAGTATCCATATTTTGTCTCATCCTGCAAACAAATGAAAAATAAAGCTAATCTAAACCTAGGAAAGTTGTTTGACCTTTAAGAAATGTCATTATGTGTCATTGAGCTTAAAATCAGTTGGGTTTTCCATCAAGAAATTCTCAGTTTAGCAGTGTTTCATCCCTATGCCTCAGAAAGCACGTAAAACCGTTTTATCTGTATCTGATCTCACTATATTTTTGTCGGCTTACTAACTTAGACACAATGATAAATAAACAATTTTTAATACTTTGTATATAATGATCGATAGAGGCAAATTTTTGTAAAGTTCTATAGTAAGTATTATAATCATCATAATTATTATAATTTCGTTTTACGGATTTACCCACCACCATGCAATTAAAAACCATTTTTTCCGCGCAAACGATGAATCCTGGTTTTAACATTTTAAGGTGAGATATTAAGAAAATGAAAAAAACTAATTGCATTATTTTAGTCCTGAAATATTCGTACTAATTTTTAAGTTACAATAATCATTTAATAATTTTTCCCTATGCCAATATGAAATCACCCCGTAAAAAAATCTTCTTAAAACCTTATTTTACTATCTAAGGATTTTAATTTTTCAAGATTTCTTTCTTAGTGGAAGCCTACTTAATAAAAGAAAGTTATTATTCCAATTTCACACATCTACATCCAGCGGTTTGAGTTGTCAATTTAATACAATAATTTACATACAAAAATTGAACCCTTGTTTTATTTAAAAGCTTAAGAGACGAATTTTATTATTTAATTACTTTAAAGCATTAATATTTTTTCTCCCTTTAAATTGTATATTATATACCCCCTTCCTCCCCCCCCCCCGGTAAAAGGTTGTTTTAAGAAACACCAAAATATTTTATTTCCATACAAAATTTGATACTCTCTGCCCCTGCCCTCTCTACCGTGTTATTTTTAGTATTTATTTATTTTTTTAAATACAGTACTCTCAGTAAGTATTGAATCAATCGCCCTGTAAAATATTTTTGTAATAAAATAATAAACTGTAACATCCTTATTTCACCCTCTTAGAGATCAAATTTTCCAAAATGATTTCATAGCGGATTTCTATGTCATAAAAGGTAAGCTACCTAATAATGTCCAAATGTTAGATTTCTACTTCAACCGGTTTCCGGTTGAGCTTGTGCTATATAAAGAGTATATTATAGTAGATACACAGTGAACCAGTGACATCTTTAGGTAAAAGGAAAAACCAACTTTAGGCAAATTAATATTAAGTAAGACTTACTAAGTAAGACTTAGCGGTCAGCGGCCGTAGAGTCTACATCACATGAAGATACATCGTGTAGAGGCGAAACACATCTCGTATTATCGTCGATGTTATGTCTTTCCTAGAGTAGTGGTGTTGGGATTAGTGCACGCAATTGAGGGAGGGCGGGAGGTGCTCTTCAAACTAGGTAAGACACTTCATTTTATTTTATTGAGCGGATGGTTGCAAAATAACTATTAATATTTTTAGTATAATGGTTTTCCGCAAATTAATGCCTGATTCTATTAATTATGATTGTATTGTGAATACTTATAGTATCATAGTAGTTGCCAATGGTTTTAGTTTGATTCGAATATTATAGCCATAGGCGAATTCGGACAGTCAAGCATGAACACAATAATTTATAATTAATACGGTTGTATTATTTTATAAATATGTTTATTTTTGGACTGTAGGCCGCAACGGGTAGCTTTAACATAAAAGAAGTAGAATTCAGTTATCCAACGCGACCATACCAAAAAGTTTTAAAGGGAATAGACCTGAAAGTTGAAGCAGGAAAAACCGTTGCTTTAGTTGGTTCTTCCGGATGCGGCAAATCTACCATTTTGCAACTGATGCAGAGATTCTACGATCCGGATACCGGTAACATCGTAAGTACTATTACATGAGTTATAAAATGAAAAATGTCATTAAAATGGTGTAAAATATGTCTTGCAATCTTGCAATACATCTATTATTTTTGTCAGAGAACAATAATACTTTCTAAGGAGAGCACTACTAAAAATTGAGTCTAGACTACAGAACACTCTTACTCTCTACCGAGAGACATTAAATCTTTTAATTTTTTTTTCAATCAGGAGTTAGATGATCGCGACATTCGAATGGCGTTGACCCTCCCTCGACTTCGACGGCAACTTGGTGTCGTACAACAAGAACCGGTTTTATTTAACCGCACTTTGGCTGAAAACATTGCATACGGAGACAACAACCGGAAGGTGTCCATGGACGAGATCATAGCAGCTGCTAAGGCCGCCAACATTCATAACTTTATCGTATCGCTGCCCAAGGTAATTTTTATTTATTACTTGTAGTCACTTTGTTAAGCATTATTATTATTTATTAAGACTTTGTTAAGCATGATTGCATTAATTATACGTATACTACGCATTGAAAAAGGGCCTGCGCTCACAGACGGCACATCGCAGCACGGCTTAACAAGGCATACTTCGGCATGCCTAAGGATCCTGTGGCATCCCGCTAAACGGGCTCGTGATCGGGCGCTCGCGATAATCGCTGAGATTGCCGCCGCAACGGGCTAGATTCAACCCTATTTCAATTATTTAGCACTCACATTCCTTTGACAAAATAAAGTAACCTATGTGTTTTAGGTGATGAAGCGCCATACCGTGGCATCCCATTGAATTCCGTGACGTGCAGCAGCATGCCATCGTGTCACTCGAGACGTTTCGGTCTATACATGTTGAAATAAAGAAATGTTCTTTTTCTCACGAGAAAAATCCTTTGATGAATGGCGTGACAGGTCCTAATACTTATATTATGGATTTGATGGAGTTTATTGTTACTCCTTTTAAAATTCTGACGTTTTGAGTGCTTGGCAGCTCCCATCTTAAACTCAATGTTACTAAAAAATGTTTCAGGCTGCTACATAAAACTTTAAAGCGTATTGATTATTTTTTATTAATACAAATAGATAAAGTCGTAAAATTTATAAATACAAGTTAAAAAAAATAACGAGTAGAAAGGTTTTTAAGCAACTCAAACTCTCTTGTATTACAGGGCTACGACACAAATCTGGGATCAAGCGGTGCTCAACTGTCTGGCGGTCAGAAGCAACGAGTTTGTATAGCGCGGGCGCTTATTCGTTCCCCTCGCTTGTTATTATTGGACGAGGCAACTTCTGCACTCGATGCTAATAGCGAGAAAGTAAGAGAATTTTAATTATTAAGATTAACCTACAAATAAAACTAAAATATTTACAAATTAAATTGTGATAAATAGATTTTTTTATTTACTACTGGCTAAACAATGTTTCATTGAGGTGTTTTACTTAGTGATTTTACTATTTTTCTCGTCGGGAAAACCTAGAATGTATAATACTCTCACGCAGTGTCTAAGATATGCGAAGTAGATACAATAAAGGACATATTCTATACATAGCAAAGCTCTTTAGTGTCTGTTTAGTCGCGCTTATCGCATAAACTGCTCTAGGGATTTTCATTATATTATATATTATTATTATTATTCACACCAAGACTTCAACAGAAGACTTTGGCATACAATTTGTGAATATTGTTTGCATATTAGCTAACGTTATGATGATATTTTTCGATTTAGTCAGAACGGAAAAAGTCATGCCTGATGAGAGCTTCCATGACGTATATAATCAAAATAGTGTATGGTGGCATTGTTCTTCTAAAAGATTACTAAAAAATGTTTCATTACTGTGCGTCCCCGGCTAAAACTGTTTCTCTGTCTATGTTGCTGGTGATAGCCGAGCGTGCAAGATAACATCTTCGGAATATCAACGAGATAGGGTTTGGCTGGTCATTCAACAGGAGATACGAGTACTGCTCCCTTACGAAGCCAGGACAGATTATTGAAATAAAGTGTAAAGTGTACTAAAACAGATTCAGTTGCAAAATAACTACTGATAACCGATGAAGTCTTGGGTCTTTTACTAGCAAGCAAACTCAGGCCGTCCTTCGTTTGGCGCCATGCTTGGTGGTTGTGGCCTTCATCAGTTAACGGGCGATAAAATTAAAAGAACGGCCTACGTGTCACTGTTGTACACAGGTCTTATTGTTCTCTAATAAATGATGCCTTTTGCCTTTACGATAATTTCACACCTGCGCTATGTCTTGCCTGTTCATTAACTTCACATATCGTTGAATAATTAATTTTGAGTAACCTTAATTTTTCAATAATTTTCAGATACATGTAGAAGATTTATTTAAGGAATTCTATTCTCGCGATGTTCACTTCCAAGAACGTCATAAATTGGCACTCGACATTTAAAGGTTTGGAATCTGCCATGGTCCCAAACTTTTGAATTCTGATTAACCTATTCGGTTAAATAAGCTGCATTTAAATAAATCTCAATATCATAGCTAATTTAATGAGCTCGTTAAAAGCCGTCAAATAAAAATACAAGAATAGTATGAAACAGTATTAACCACGCAATTTTCTAATTTTAGGCTGTGTCGGAGGCGCTAGAAAAAGCTGCTAAAGGCCGCACGTGTATAACAATCGCTCATCGACTTTCCACAATAAAGGATGCTGATCTCATCTGTGTTTTAGACAAAGGTAATCTTTTTTAAGATTTTAGTCATTATAAATGTTTATAATAACGAAGCAAACCAAGAACTGTGGTGGCCGAAGTGGCATAAATTGTTGGGGATATATAGGAATATTGTAGGCTAGTTATTTTTACCTTTAATTATGAACTTAAATTAAGTATATAACTAATATCATGAATGAATACCATGCATTAAATATTAGCTTACTGCAACTTTTTTATGGTGAGTGTAGAAAACCGGACACTCTTTTTACTGGGTCAAGGCATGTCATTTAAGTCCTCTGAGGCAAAAACGCGCCTGTATTTTAATTCTTGATCGAGGATAGATATAGATGTCTATGGGCAACAGATTCCACTTACATCACAGAATCTACACAGACCACCAAAGTAGAGAAAAGAGAAAAATTTGGCATATTACATTTAGCCTAATTAGTTTTTTTTTTGTTGCCATTAAAAAGGACCACAGTAGCTGCATTTACTCTGCCTTAAAATAAAATAAAAATAAAGAAATGAAAAGTATTAAATGATACACAAAAGCTGCCAAAACAATCCGAAAATTTAATGTGGTGCAAGATGATAATTAAAACAATTCGATTTTCCTTTTATTATTCGATATTCATAAGTAAAAAATGTTAATATAAGAATTTAGATTTCTTGAAAAAAGGTCTGACTTGGCCCAGGCAATCGACTTTCAAAATCCCCGCATAATAACAATCCCCAACCAATTTTAAATTCCCCGTAATTTACGGAATTCACCACATGTTGGCAACGCTGAACAGGTATTAAATTGCGAGGCGACACGAGTCGGCCGAGAGGCGGCAGCGCATGTGTGAAAGGGAAGGGTAGAGTGATCTTGAATACAGTTTGTTTCGCACCAAGCTAGATAAAAAGAGTTCATCGTCCGCGCGTTTTTGATCCCACAATCAGCTGATTTCAGGTTTATTTTCACAGCTGGTTTTCTGTTTAAGTATTTTCATGATTTTTTAATCAAATTATCGTTTCATTTAGCTGTACTAATATGATGGAGCGTGAATAAAGCTAATTAAACGTTATTAAAAATGTTGTTTTTTCACCGGGATCGTTTTTATTTTCGTCACATCATCAAAGGTTTCCTTAGTACTATCGTCTGTCTTCGTTTTCGGGAGCGTTTCAAAATTACGCTGTAAGAGTCAATGGTTGTTAATAGTACAACCTCTCATTTTATATAATTTAATCAAAAAAAGGTCCCGCTCGGTTTCTTGCTGATTCTTCCCAGGACAAAAGTTATTTCCATTCCAGTTAGAAAGAAAAAAATTATTTAATAAGAATTACATGTAATCTATATTGAATAAAAATTATTCTATTTTATTCTTACACTCCGTACTGTGCATTTTGAATTACTAAAACGAAACGCATTTCTGGTAAACAACTTTTATTTTTCAAAGATAACGTTTTTCGTTGAAAAATAGATTTTCGATTATAAATAGGCACTTAATCAGATTTCTTTGTTTTTTTTTCTCAGGTAAAATAATAGAACGTGGTACACATGCGGAACTTATTGACATGAAAGGTTATTACTGGCGAATGACCAAAGGGCAAAAAATGACAATATGAAATAGTACTTGTAATAATTATTTTACTTTTTTAAATTAATTAATTAAGGTAGTAAGTTTAATGTTTACAGAGTCAACGAATAAATGAAATTGTTTTTATAATGTTTTATTTCATACAGTTATTTTTAATTCTAAACTACAAAGAATGGGTAAAAAGATCTATAAACAATATCATTTACGTTACTTTTACGTTAATTGATTAAGATTGTTTCAGTTTTCGCAATCTTTGCATAAAAAAATGATTGATTACCTTCTATTACAATGAGAGTCATGATGTAAATTCAGTGGATTTGGGTTCTTTGTTGACAAATGATGAAGTCCAAAGTTGACAAATGTTCGTTTATTCAGCAGAGTTTCAAAAGGTAACTTTTGAACGCTTTAATAATACTTGTTTTGTTGAACAAAATTCTTGACAAACAATCAACGGAATGTTGTTCAATACTTTACAATTTTCAGAATTACAATTTGGAGCACGTTTGCCTTTCGCCATCAAGTTTCGCTTTTTCCATAGAGTAGAGTAATATATGGCATTGTCGCATGAAGTTATCAAAAAGTAGGCTTGCAAACTTAATTACACAAAATATACATTATTGCCAACTTAGACTCTATATAAAACGAAAGTAAAGTGTGAAGGAGGATAGGATCAAAGTTAGTCTAGGTCAGGTCAGCTGTCAATTGATCAATTCTCAACACTCCTCCTTGATCAATTTACAGCAGAGCGTCTCAAAGACTCTTCTATTGAGTGGCTTGGTAAGAATGTCTGCATTCTGCTTGCTGCTCTCGACGTGTTGCAGTGTTACAGTGTTGCCGACGTGTTTCTGGATGTGCTTTCGTGGTATCTCAATGTGTTTCTTTCCTCTTGTCGTCTTTCCTTCGTGTGCATTTTGTAACATGTGTATGGCTGACAGTCGACCTTCAGGATGATCGGCTGATCACTTTCCAGGATACCAAGTTCCAGTGCAATTCGTTTGATCCAGCAAACATCGTCAATCACTGACACCGCAGCTCTGTACTCTGCTTCTGCAGTTGAAGTCGCTACCAGACGCTGCTTTTGTGAGTACCAGACTACTGGTCCTCCTTTCATCACTAACACTCCACTCGTTGACTGTCCTGTCTCAGAGTCTCCTGCGAAGTCTGAGTCAGTGTAGGCCACGAGTTCTTTGTCTCCTCCGAAGTGGATTCCTGCTGTCGTTGTCCCTCTCAAGTACTGGAACACACGTTTGACCATCGCCTGATGGCTTTTCAGGGGCTTGTTGCAGAATCGACTGAGGTAGTTCACGGCAAAGCTGATGTCTGGTCGAGTGATTGTAGCTAAGTACAATAAACTCCCTATCGCCTCGCGATAGTTGTTGTTCGCCGGAAGTAGCTCATCTTGAAATCTGCCTTCTTGTTCACGATTCCTTGCTCGATGGGTGTGGATGCATCTTTCTCAAGATTTTCTCAGTGTACCGAGGCTGATTCACAAAGATACCATCCTGGTCGATCTTGATTTCCATGCCCAAATACGTCATCTTGTCCTGTGCCTTCTTGCTGAATGTGTTCTGAAAAAAACCCTCTCGTTCCACATCCTTGGAGCTTGTTTGAGCCCGTAAAGACTCTTGTCCAACTTGCAAACTTTCCCTGATCCGTCGTCGAATACTTCATGCTGCTTCATGTAGATGACTTGCTCCAGATTTCCATACAGGAATGCAGTTTTTACATCGAACGATACCAACTTCTTTTTCTCTGACGCTGCGTGACTCAAAAGTAGTCGAATCGATGCATGGCAAGCTACTGGGCTAAAGGTTTCGGCGTAGTCCACTCCTTCCTTCTGTTCAAATCCCCTTGCCACGAGTCTGACCTTGAGTCTGCCGTCTGCCTTTTCTCGAAGTACCCAACGACAAGTGATTGGCTTCACTCCTTCTGGACAGTCCACCAGCGTCCAAGTTTTCATTTCCATTAGCGAGTCATACTCCTCCTGCATCGCTTGTTTCCACTTTTCAGCTTTGAGTGCCTCACTCACCGGGATATCTTGAGTTTCACCAATCATGGCTACTTTTGCGCTCTTTCCTCGACGTCTAAAATCAGTTATGCAATCTCTCAGTCTCGGTGGTGGTTGCAAAGAAAAAAAAAGACTCTTCGGCTGGCCGTCGTGTCCCACTTTCGTTGTCACTTGTCTCCTCAGCACTTTTTCCAGTCCTGTAGTTATCTTCTTCTTCCTCTGAATCACTGTTGCTTTCTTCTTGCTTCTCAGGTATGCCCTCTGTGTCGGTGTCTCAATTTCAGTGCCGTGCCTGAGTCGTATCTTATCCTCGTCGAAGATTACATTATCTGAGCTAACAACTTCTCTCTTTTCTTTCACATAAATCCTGTAGCATGACGAATCAATGTCATAGCCAATCAGAATTCCCTTTTTTGATTTGCTATCAATTTCTTGTCTCTCTTCTTTGCATGTTTCAGCACATAACATTCACATCCAAACGGTTGCAGTTTCTCAATCTTCATTTTCATTCCAAACCACAGTTCTGCCGGACTTTTTCCTGGTACGTTGTTGGTTCCTGTCTGATTGATCGTGAAGATCGCATAGTTCATGGCTTCTGCCCACAGTCTCTCGTCCAATTCGTCTGCATGTATTGCTGATCTGGCTGCCTCGACAATCGTTCTCATTTCTCTCTCAATCCTTCCGTTTTGTTCTGGCGTGTGTACATTCGTAAATGTGTGAAAAATTCCCAACTTGTCCATTATCTCTTTGGTTTTTGTGTTCTTCAGTTCGGTGCCATTATCAGATCTAAGACTCTTCACTCTCCTCCCCAGTTGATTTTCAACAAGTCTCAGGTAGCTTGCAATCTTCTCAGGGGCCTCACTTTTCGTCTTCATGAAGTAACAGCTTCGGTAGTGGGTGAAGTCGTCCTTAAACATGAGCCAATACTTGGCTCTTCCCATTTATGGCATGTTCATCTCTCCAGTGTCGACAAGAACAAGATCTAATGGCTGCAGAGCTGTCTTGGGGTTGTTTGGGTGTGAGGATCGATGTTGCTTGCCCTGTGCGCACCCCGTGCACACATAATCATTCCAGTCATCAACATATCTTATTCCTTTTCTTTTCAATATGTCCCTCACATACTTCACATTTTGATGGGCGAGTCGTTCGTGCCAAACTTTGATCGACTGGACCATCAAACATGTCTCTTCTTCTCTCCTGAGCATCATCTTGTAAAGACTTCCTCTGCGCCTTGCAATTGCCACAATTTCCCTGCCACCTAGACTATAAAATGTCGATTCTTTTCCGTCTGCCGTCTGTCCAACATCTGACTTACTGAGAAAAGATTAAAGTTGAGATTTGGTACGTAAATCACATCCTCAAGTACCACTGGATACCATTTTTCACCATCAAAAGCCTCCATCTCGATGTTCCCGACTGCAACGCCATCTAGCCTGGTTGAGTCTCCAATCACAATTGGAATTGGCTCGTCCAGCTCCTCAAGCTGCACAAACCATTCTCGATGATACGTCATGTGTTGGCTGGCTCCACTGTCTTGATACCATGAGGTTGCCCTGTCCTTGGAGATGTCTTTGTCCACTGTCGAGAGTGCTGTGGTCAAAAATGCCACCCTTTTTTGTTTCCCATTTCCTGACTTATTTGCTTCTTCTCGAGATTCACAATCCTTTGCAAAGTGTCCTTTCTTCTTGCAAATGTTGCATGAGTATTTCTTCTTGCAATACTCAATGTATTTCTGACACGGTTTTCCTCTGCACTCCTTGATCACGTGACCTTTCTTTCCACATTTGTAACATGCTAGCGCAGACTTGTCCTGCTTGCTGTTTGACGACTGTCCCTGTTTCTCACGTCTTGCTATGAGAGCGTTGTTGGTGCTGCCCTCTGCATTTGTCGTCATTTCCGTAAGTTGCTCGTCCTCAAGTCTCAGACGTGAGATGAGAGTTTCGATGTTCTTTGTTGGTCCGGTCACATTGTTCCAGGATGTTCTGAAATGCACAAATTTTGGCGGTAGCACACTCAATATTCTTGTCATGATCCAACTTTCCCTCATTGGATCATTCTCAGTTGACACTTCTTCAGCCAAGTCCAAAATCTCCATACAATTCTCTACTGCTGACCTGTTTTTATTATACTCAAAGGTAAAGAATTTAATTCGTGAAGATTCTAAAGTTACATCAGTCTTTGTACCATATAAACTAGTTAACTTATCGACCATATCTTTGGCAGTTCTACAATTTGCAATTTTATTCGCAATCTTACTGTTTACATTTAAACCTACCAACGTTTGAGCTTCGACATCTTTCTTTATCCAAGCTGAAACGTTTGCTTCTGACGCAGCACCAGCTGGTCTGGGCTTTGCACCTGTTACAATTTCGAGTGAGACAAGTCCTTATTCTTAAGTGCTAGGTTTAATTTAAATCGCCATGAAATGAAATTGACATTTCCCTGACTATCTTCACTTAAAATTTCCAATTGAAACTTTACAGTATCCATTTTGCTTTGAATTTTATAATTTAATTGACTTCTGACAATTTTTTTTAAATAAACAAAATGAATTTATAAACTTTCGTGACGATTTTCTAACTTAAAGCTACTTGCGTGTACGTTGCTTAACGTTGCCTTGCTGTGTGGTGGCTGCTCCGGTGTAGCTGATTTGTAGGTTATGTCGGCCGCGCCGGTTCTGACACTCTGGACTGCTTTTCTCGACTTTCCGTCGCTTTCCTGACCTGACTTCCAAAGAAACCCTTTCACAGCTGTTCTGGGCCCAGAACCTGTTGTAAATTCAGTGGATTTGGGTTCTTTGTTGACAAATGATGAAGTCCAAAGTTCACAAATGTTCGTTTATTCAGCAGAGTTTCAAAAGGTAACTTTTGAACGCTTTGATAATACTTGTTTTGTTGAACAAAACTCTTGACAAACAATCAACGGATTGTTGTACAATTTGGAGCACGTTTGTCTTTCGCCATCAAGTTTCGCTTTTTCCATAGAGTAGACTAATATATGGTTTTGTCGCATGAAGTTATCAAAAAGTAGGCTCTCCAACTTAATTACACAAAATATGAGAATACATTATTGCCAACTTAGACTCTATCTAAAACGAAAGTAAAGTGTGAAGGAGGATAGGATCAAAGTTGGTCAAGGTCAGGTCAGCTGTCAATTGATCAATTCTCAACAAGTCAAAATAACTTACTTAATAAATATGAACTTCTGATAAAATCTTTATTAGTAACATGTTAATTAATATGTTTTTCACGAACCCTTCAAATTACGAGGGACATCCAGTTAAAACATGCACGATTCTAAAACAATAATCTTATATCATAGATTATCTCTAAAGTTTTGTGGTGTTACAAGTACAAGTACAGTTGTTGAACGCTACTGGGCACCGACGATTATTTATATATATATAATCTGTGCAAAAATCTGTTAGTACAAATCAATTGATAGAATCAGGCGTTACTTTGTGGAGATTCTTTGAGTAAATTAGCGACGAGATAAATCTAATATCCGCGAACATTATTAATATTATACTGCGATGATTTACCACTAACATCGCAGTTTATGATGAAAATATTTTTATAAAAATAGCCTTAACAATTCTATTAAATAACTACGGCTTTTGTTGCAAATTTAAAAGCTATAATTATTGAAACAAATGTGAATGCAACCGTTATGTCCTCAAAACACTCTCCAAACTAAAAAATAAAACGCGTATATGAGAGTGTACTACTTACGCCACAGCGGGTGGGCGGCGGCGGGAAATATTTTTTGCTGGGATTTCGAACCTTTGTACTCTATAACTTTTTGTTTTTAAGACAACATCGAGTAATTTTGATCATGATGTAGATCTGTCAGATTAATCCATCAGTATTTCTGCTCTATGCCCTGCATTAATTGCCAAGTAAAGCAAAATACTCTAAAATTCCTCTCAAATTGAAAAATAAAATTTTCAATCCAGACTCATTTTTAACTCACTTTGACAATTATGATACCGAGAGAGCCATTCTCTCCATCTGTTCGAATTCAGTAGCTACTAACTTTATTAGTCCGCACTCATCACAAATCTATTGGGTTGGTTCCCATACATTTTAAAAGTTTGCACCAAAATTACTCTAATTTATTTTAGTTGAGCATGTGGGAAATATACCTATAAATAGGTAAAGTTATGTCATTTTATTTTCTGGAACGCAAATTGTTTTACAAAGTATACATTATTAACGATGTTTTTTGTTTTTGTTTTTCCACATAATATTTCCTTGCATGTGATTAAAGATGTCTATTAAATATAATTTATGCAAGGAGCGAATGAAAGTAGCATCAAGCATCTAATTAAATTTTATTAGCGTACATAGAAACGACAACGTGTACAAAATGTTTGCGCCGTGAGTTATTGCCCATTGACTTGTTGCTCATTCAGTCACTCTCCTACGCTCAGCGAGACATTGTGTCTAGATTGTGACTACACAAAAATTAAAAAATGCCGTCGTGTATCTTAAAAACATGCAAAAACCCTTCAACTGCGAAGAAAAAAGATGTTGGGGTGACATATCACCGGTAAGTAAACTAAACATGTGCTAACAAAACCTATATGAAAATCATAGATTATAAAAGTGAACGAACAGATGGGAAACGCACAAAACTACCTACTACCGGTTTTAATGGTTCTTTTTTATTCAAATTAGTATTACTTGGACTTATTTATTTTATTACTTATTTTATTTAAACGACGTATTATGTTTAAAATATCTAAAAAAGTCTTCGACATTGTTAAGGGCCTATACTACATCAGCTCAAATTCTAATTTTGCCCCCACTTCCCCACGCGTCGTATTCTATTGTTGCGCGCTATAATTAATGCCACTAGTGCCATTTACTATCGAATAGCAGAACTAGAAGAGCTTTCTAGAAAGTTCCGTGCTAGAACTTTGCCACTACCGCCATCTAGTATCGAGTGGCGGAAATGGGAGAGAACTTTCTACACCTAGTCTATCGGTACCGGTATGTCCTCGAGCATTCAGGATGTTTCAGTGGAAAAAGTCCTATATAAAGGTGTAAAGGACCGCGACATCCTTAACGCCCTAAAAAAGCTTTAAAAAGCGAAAGTGTTAAGTGTGATTAATTATTATAAAGATATTAATTAATTTGCAAACCTCCGCTAACTAAATACAATGATGTTTCTTACCTGGATTGAAGAGCACCTTCCGTCCTCCCTCAATTGCGTGCACCAATCCCGTCACCACTAATCCCAGCACTATTTATTTAAAACATAAAAGATTTTTAATATTGATATGGTCACAATAAGATGTTGTTATGTTATCTAATTACGTAATAACTTAAGACAGAAGGACCTTTAAGTAGGGACTAAATAAATTAACCGACTTGGTATTACATGGATCTTACAACTTTTTACGATAGAAGAACTGAGTTGCGAGACTTGGTTTTTTTACAAGTTATGATTTTGATGGCATCTCATTTCTTTTTGCAGATAGCCCTACTTTTTTGCCTTCCGGTACCTACCTTCTACTTCTTGATTACCAACAAAGTACCTATCTACACCTTTTGTTCCATTATTATTATTATAATTATAATTAGGGAGCACTGCCGTGCCCCCAGATTCTGAGTTTACTATAGTAGACTATAGTAGTTAAGGTTATAATGTGTGTTGTGTGTTAGATTTATGTGTTACGCGTAATGCATTTTCTGTATATGTAACTATGTGAAACATTATAAAATTGAATAAAACAAATTGTATGTAATATATTATTTTATATTTCTTTATAAACCCCCTATTTAATCTTTTACAAAACACTATTCGAGTTTCCACAGTGAAACTGATAGTAACTTTATGAGTCAACAAGCTTACCTCGTATTCTGTCGTGTTGCGCCTTGCCCTAAACCGATGACTTTTACAAATCATCACAAAAGAATGTAATTTAATATTTACAAATCACAATAATTGATTATTCCTATGTTAACCATTGAATAGATTGGTAAAGTAAAAAACTAATAGCAGTAATATCGTGGATACCCTAGATGTACGACATCATCTGAAAAAGATTCATTCCAGTCTAGAAAATACGTACCAATGTATATAATATGTAATTTGGATACAGATGACAAACCAGGCTCACATTGGATAGCTTTATATTTTATATTCGATACGAATCGCATCGGTCAATATTTTGATTCACATGGACGATCACCTGCACGATATTCATCTAGAGTTTTAAAAAGGAATTGTAAAATATGAGACTGGAATGTTTATAGGATTCGGAATGAGTGGACTTCAGTTTGTAGTGAATATTGCTTAATGTATTTGCTATATAAGTTTTAGGGTTGTTCAATGCGTAGTTTTACGAGCATATTTACAGGGAACACACTGTACAACAACATTTTAGTGGATGAGATGTTTTGCTCCTATTTTATAGATAATAAGCAATAAAGTTTTGGAAATAAAAATTGTTAGAAAAATAAGGAATGTGTTTTATTAGTGATTCGGAATAGCGTGGTAGTTGGCGAACAAAGAAGGATAATACAATAAGTAGAGTAGAGTAATAGATAAGAGCGCAAAGGACAATAGACTAATGAGTGTGCAGGGTCACCGGATATCAATTAGATATTAGTTAATTGATCTGCACATCTCCGAATCCGCGCATCCTACCATGATAAGAGTATGCCAAAACCTTTACGATCCGTCGGCCCATCGTCAGCCTAATTAGGGCTGGTTTGTACCAGTTCTGGCTGGCAAGCCAGATAATAATGTGATATCAAATGCCGTGTGGTGATGGCGTAAGATAATCCACCATCCTATTTTGCCCCGTGGGTGTTGTAAGGGGCAACTAAGAGAAACGCCAGAAAAGTTATAGCTTCCGAACTTCCGATACTCGTAGATGGTAGAATGTACACCTAACTCGTTTTCACCAGAAGTAAAATGCCCGGACCAGTAACATGTAGCAGCTTCAATAGTCTGGCAATGCGATTGGCAATCCCCGTTCCCTACATATAATACCAGCAATTCGCCCCGGCTTCGCATGGGTGATTTCTGGATCTCGATAGCAGCGCTACTTACCGGGTCCGATGGTGAATCTAAACCATGGGAAACACACACAAATAATTAATAATAATAATTAAAATCAATTAAAGTGATAATCTTTCACAGATGTGGCAATTGATTTTTATTTACCTATACACCTGGATATATAGCTCGAATACCTTCTACAGGTTATCGGTTGGTTTCGTAACACATTCGCAATGTTGCTAACAATGTGGGAACCTTTTATTTGTCTAGTTGTAAACACACTACGCCCATGAGTAGGATGCAAAAAATGCCCACATGCTATCCCAATCTGCCGACCTATAGTGTCACACATGGCGGCGGCCTGCAGATTGTGCCTGCAATGAGCAAGTGATGGACACTGTACTCTGAATCAGTAAATGATCCGAGTAGCCAAGAAGCGCATCGACGGAGACCTGAAAGCCTTCCGGAAAGGTGTATGATCCTCCACATCTGGAATCTGCGTGGTCTAAGTGACCAGTTGTGTGGGACCATATGCCAAGGTAAAGCCGTAAACAGATCTTCCCGCATGGTCAGTAATATGAGAACCGAGCCATTCGGTGTATTGGATGTTGAAACTTATGCGTTTTCTGTATGAAATTCTATGTTTCATTTTCGCCAACGGAATAATCTATTACCGATTGTCACTTGCAACGTTACAAATAAATTGAATATACCATCATAATAAGTTTTAATTTAAAAAATTACGCTGAGGCGATGATGGGACGCTTGGCCCCCTTTTGCGCAAGGGCAAATTGCTACTCATGCTACGTGGTTAATGCGGCACTGAACTAGCTTCTAATTCACTAAGTTTGACAGTGCTGCTTGACTATCAGAGTTTATATAAATTATATGGTTTACGTAGTGTTTTTGCAGATTAATTTTCGCACATTTTATATGTGGTAGAGCCACGCTGCAGCTATATTATGGTTGTAGTACGAATGGGTGAGCTCGACCGGGGAAGGGCCACACTCTCACAGAATACAACGCATCTGCATTTTTATTTTTAATCGAGGATAAATGTAGATGCCTATGGGCCTCGGCGTTCACTTACCATCAGGTGGAATGTGTACTCGTTTGTCAACCTTATTCTATTAAAAAAAACACTATAGTATGGTGAAAATTTCTGCTTGGAAGATAGAGCCGAATCTACCCAAATTAATACTAAGTTTGAATTTGCGGAGTTCCCCATAAATTCCAAAGCCTACGTCGACACTATTTTTGACCCATCGGTATACCATATGAGGCTACCGACCTCACAGATAACCTAGCAATTCAGCCAGCTTTCTTTGGAGGGTAATTCCACTATATACTTTTTGTGTATAGTGGATGCATGATATTTAAGATCATGCGTAAGACCGGTGTTTCCTTAATTGATTCGATTCATGGTTCTCAATCTGTAGGAAAGCAAGCCCAAACCGCCTTGGGCGTTAATCCTATAAAAACTAGCCCTCGCTTTGTTGTCTAGATAACGATCAAGGGACGTTAGGCATAGAAGTGCATTAACAGCTGCTCCAGGCAAATGATCGCATTGACCGGCGCTTAAGGCCGAATACGACGCGAATGACCTTGCTAGTTTCGCAGCAAACCACGCGCCGCCAGTACCTACGCTTTGTTTATATAGACATGTATAATACCTATAATCAAAGCCGTACGGGCTTTGATTATATTTGACTGAACTAGCTCAGATGCAGAGTAATGAACAACACAGAGAGCATTGCTTACTTCTTAAATAAATTTTTCTTATTTATAATATTAGTTCCAATAGATTATAAATTCTGTACTTTATTCGTTATAAAATATTGTTCGAAAAGTTATTGAATTGATAACGATTTTTTTTCTTAATTGGTGCATCGTACGTAAAGAATCTCATATAACTGAAAATGTTTGTTCTTGTGAGTCTTACAAGATGCCGTAATGCAAATTGCATAAATAATAATGAAAAAAAAACTAAAAAAGTCGGTGATTGCCCCATAGTGGGGATAGGTACTGTGTATGTAAATTCTCACAAGACTACTCCGACTGGTCAATCACTTCACATCCGAAGTATTTCGGTTTTTCTTAATTATGTACTTTTACCCCATGCTTTCGGACAATACATTGACTGACATTATTTGCGGTCTCTGTGCTTGCACTACTCTGTACATTCTTTTCCGACTGGGTCTTGATATTTTACATTTTTAGTGTTTCTCACTTGAAACTAGAAAAGTATAAATGATCAGTTTGGCTAATGTAAATGAGTAAAAATGCAACCTATTAGGCAGCCTCAAACAAAAAATTACCTTACTAATATAAGTATTAACCTCAAAATACAACATTCGAGCAGCGTTCATGCTATAAACTCTCTTTGTTTTACCACTTAGGTAACATTTATTTCTTTTCCTACCCATATTTACATTTATAGACACTTAAACGCGTATAAAACAATAAATTAACGATTTTCGCTACAGACACATCGACTGTTGTTACCTTACGTCACACGTCGAAGCGCCTGGTAATTTATTACGGCAAACTTTTATCTGGCAATATACGATATTATTATTAGGTGTTTTTAATTAAAACGAATTAATGTTAATAAATAATATTTTGTATCGAAAATAAAGATAGCAGGTACCTTCGGAATTACAATACAAACATTTTTACGTAAAAGAATTTTTCCTAAATTAAAATTCACAGAGTTTTGGAAGAACAATAATTTTATATATCATTTCTTAACATTCTTTTATTTGTTGGTATATTCATTTATTTTAAAATTTTAAAATGACGGCGACATTGTGAAAGACCCGAACAAACCTACAAAAATGTTTTAAAGCTTAGAATTACTTCAGGTCAAAGTTTCAGAGTAGAGTAGTCAAGAGAAATACATTAATTTTCGCCAGTTCTTCGTATTCGGCCTTAATGCACTTCCATGCGATCATTACCTGTATCAATGACTAAATAAAAATTATTGACAATAGTCACAAGCAGATATTCCTTTGTAGACTATTTAGTCTATCCGTAGTCATCTTTTGATTGGCCTTATTTTTTTTTTACCAAGCAATGGACAGTAAATAAAAATTGACCTTACTAAATTGCTGTACAGCCAAAAGATCATACATGGACGCAAGCTGCAGTTATTTTCAACCATACGACTGCACGTACCTAAAGCAATTTTAGCCTTATTAACGGCCTATAATACCTCAGCTCAAATTCTAATTTCGCCCCCACTTCCCTGCATCACTCGTTCGCACACTACGGCTCGCGGTCACGCGGGAACACGAGGTCAGAGCGATTTTGTTAGAGTAAAATAAACTATTATCGGAAGAGCACTAAGTAATAAAAGTTTCAGTCATCGTTTAATATTAACTTGTCATATATTTATTATTTCATTGTACATACTAACGGCATATTCTTATAACTAAAAAAACTATATTGTAAGTTTATAAGATTGCAAAAAAAAAAAAAAAAAAAAAAAAAAATATATATATAGTCAAAAAAAGTAGTATGTACAAGGCAAAACTATATTGTAAGTTTATAAGATTGTAAAATGCAAAGCGTAAACTTACTACCAAGCTAGGGTTGCCAGGTCTTTGAACCTGAAACATTTTACGTTTTGGTAAAAAGGCCGGACACCCTTCATTATTCAGTCTTAGATACACGATAATACTTTTTTAAAGTAAAACAATATTTATATCATTTACCATAAAATCTTAAATTAAAATTGAATGAATCAGTGTTCTCTACTATTAATCGGTCAATATTTATTACAATATTAACTTTAATAATTGCAATAGTATGTATTTAAGTACATGAAAAATGTAAAAAAATGGTCAAATATAAAAAGCCTAACAAAAGCCGGACAGGCCGGACACCGTCTAATTTGGCCGGACACGCAACCAAAAAGCCTGACTGTGTCCGGCTTTATCCGGACGCCTGGTAACGCTATACCAAGCCAATGTATCTACAAAACTTCAGTGCTACAGTGATTCGCGCTTGACTAGTTTTTGTAGCAGTAGAATTTATGCAGTAGTCACAGATCTGTGGCAGTAGTTTAGAATCGGTTTGCAAAATTTCTTATTTAGGTATGTATATGTAGGTACTTGCATAGACCTACTACCAACATAATTACATACGTAAACGGCTGTCACATTACATACATACACGGCGAAAACTTTAAAACAAGCTTACTACGAAACAAACAATGGGGGGATCCTTCCTTTGAATTTGAGAGCAGCTTATACTATAGGGTGTAGTTTGATAACTATGCAGCCACGTGTACTAATAACATATCTGTTACATGTTTAGGTAGGTAGAAAATACTTAAGTACTCACAATTTAGCTAAAGATAAACTATCAAGGTACGTCAGTACTCAATAGGTCCATAATTTTTATGTACTTATGTAGTAAGTAGCACTACAGTCAGATAAGTTATTTTTTTTAAAACGTTACCCCCACACTAGGATTTTCTCTTGTATCATGGAGGCACTTTACAAATATAAATTGCACAAGGACAAACATCCAGATCCGGAAGAATTATTTGTAGGTCATACAAATACTTGTTCCGTGCGGGGATCGAACCCACGGATTCCAGCGCAGCAACTCATTGCTAAGCCAGTACGCCACGGAGTAACGATCACGTAAGGACGGATAAGTAAGTTACAGTTTTATTTCTTTATAGTTAGATAGGTAGGTACTTACCGAACATACTTATATTTTTTATTACTAACTAAGTGCTTGGCTTCTGCACTGCGGTTCGGGGGTTCGATTCCCATACGCAACAAATATAACTAGTAGCGCAGCAACCAATAGCTTAGCCACTGCACCAAACCTGTCATATGCTAAATTTCTACATAATATTTTTATCAAGACTCATTCATCAAGATTCATTACGTTTATCATACGTTTGTCCGTTTCTTTACGCCAACCCAATCGCTTCTTATTTTTATTACGCTTATTTCCCATTGCGCCGACACTACAAACCTAAGTATCTATTTTAATATTTTAATGTTACATCGTCCTGTGTTGCGTAATGTGTGTTCTGAGTTTTTGACGAGACAACTGTCCTCGAAGGGGTCACAGATACCTACGGTAACAGTCTCCTTCGGTATCTCTAGACTTTCAATCATTTTGATGCTTTAAGGAAACGTTTCCGAATTCTTCCTTATCCTGTCTCTATAGACATCCCAGGACGACGCTTTTGGATCCCTAAAGGCAAAGGTTTATAATTCGGTGATGATCTAATCACAAACTTCATGTATTTGTAATCAGATATCGAGTTTTCACTACTAACATGCCAGTCCGTTATCTGCCAGGATATGTCCGTATACCGTCCCAAAAATTAAAGGTCCGGATTCGTTATAGAAACGTGTACAGTTTGTTATTTTACCTTTACTTACAAATTTACACATTTCGGTCTTGGTAGATCAGAGTTATAACGTCCGTAACGTATAACCTACGCAAAGAAAACTTACAAGGAATAAATATGTGTATTAACATTGGCTAGCACCACTAATAATTACAATTTTAGTGTTGATTTACTTTGTTCACTGAATGGCATTAAACACGTGACCCAAATAATAATTGCAATAGTTATAATTTTCGTATCAGAATCAGTCCGACTGTAACATAACTGTATTGTGATTACAGATGTTATTAGAACACAGCGGTCAAAGTCAAACTTATTTCCAATACTCATAGCACCACCCTAGTATTTGACAATAGTCTGCGTTTGGTTCGACTCTTGTAGGCTATAACCGAAATCGGACGGATATTGATGTCTCAATTTTTATATAATTTGTACTATTTATTATTTTATTTATATGTTTATTTTTAGAACGTAGACTGCAACGGGTAGCTTCAATATAAAATAAGTTCAATTATGTTACCCAACCAGTGGCGGCCCTAGGGCGGTGCGAGCGGTGTAACCGCAACGGGCACCGAAATCAACCGAAACGCTACCACCAATTCACTCACTCTTATCAGAAGTCAAAACACGAGTATTTTGTTGCTAACAAGCTAGTAAGTGATTCTTTGCAAGAAGGACTTACTGGCCTCTTTCTTGATGCAATTGTACAAGTGTTTGACTAAGACATGAATGATTGTCGAGGTTTAGGGTACAATAATAGTGCGAACATGGCAGGAAAATTCAAGATGTTCAAACCAGTGTCTGACTCAGTATTCTTGGGTATGTTTCAATCCATGTGGTTGAAGTTATTAGAACTTAATTTTCTCATATTTGCGTAATAAAAAAAATGATGTGTCCTACCCAGTCTGAGGAGCACCTCCCAACCCCCCTCAATCGCTTGCACTATCCCCGTAGCCACCACTCCCAGTACCACCACACCCAACACCACCAAACTAGGGCCGACACACCACTCTCGATAACAAGATACGTGTTTCGCCTCTACACGACGCATCCACAGGTGCAGTAGTTTCTCCTGTGACTAAAGGCTAAATGAGTGGCGAGCCGAAAAAGTTGCTATACAACTCGCTGATCAACGAGTTGCATAAATAGCAGCGCGTGAAGAGCGGAGAGAGTGATAGGAGTGGTGGTGAGGGGAATGGGATTAGTGGTGACGAAGATAGAGCCAGCCTCCGCAGTCTTCTCCATCTGAGGATGCCTCGTGTAGAGGCGAAACACACGTGTATCAAGGGTGGTGTATCGTTCCTAATGTAGTGATGCTGGGAGGGGTGGTGCTAAGAGTGATGGTGCTGGAAGTGGTGGTGAAGGGGATAGTACACGCAACTGAGAGAAGGTGGGAGGTGGATGCTCTTCAGACTGGGCAGGACACATCATTGTATTTAATTACGCGGAAATGAGCAAATTAAGAATAGCTGCATAGCTGCTCGCACAAAAAAAATCTATGCAGTCTGAATCTATGGATTTAGCAAAGGTGACGTATTGTTCACCGAGCCTTTTCATCTGCTCTAATAACAGATAGGTCCAATTTTTAAGCCAGCCCGTCCCAAAAAAAGTAAATATTATTTGTGTACGAAGCCGTAGGTGAGACACCAACTGATCCTAAAAAATTGTTTTTAAAGCTTTTTACCCCGTGATTGATACAATTTAAAATGCATTGGATAATTGACTTAAACTAAAAGAAATTCTGTGATAAGTGTTCATTTTTCTACAAAATGAAAATAATTCCTAATCTTTCAGATCAAAAAGCAACAAAGTAGTGCGAGCGGAATGGACAACATTTCTTTAACGCGAATTATCGGAACAACTGCTATGGCAAGAGCGACAGACACAACTGTACTTGCCCCCATATACACCTGTAGACATTTGATAGGTTCTACTCTATAGGTCACTATTTAAAATCACGAAAAATCAACTGCATAGTATAGGAACATTAAGGTTTTGTATTTAAAGGGGCGCCATTAAGAGATCTCGCATCACCTCAAAATTTTGCTGGGCCGCCACTGTACCCAACACGACCACGCCAAAGGGTTTTGAAGGGAATAGACCTGAAAGTTGAAGCAGGAAAACCCGTTCCTTTAGTTGGCTCTTCCGGATGCGGCAAATCTACCATTTCGCAGTTGATGCAGAGATTCTATGATCCGGACATTAGTAACATCGTAAGTATTACATGAGTTATAAAGTAGAATATGTTATTTTAAAGGTATTAAATGCATCTTGCAATACATCCATTATTTTTACACAATAATATTTCCTGCCGAAGGCTCTACTAAACTTGAGTTTAGACTACAGAATGCTATTCTCTTTGTTTTTGGGGAGTTTCAGGTTAAGCTCTAAATTTCTGTCTAGTCTAGTTATTTAAAGACAATCTCAAATTTACACCTTAGACTAATTATATAAAAATACGTAGTTGACATAAATTTGAATTTAAAACCCAAGATTGTCTGTGAATACCAATTAATGCGTAGACAGAGAAACCTATAGACTAATGATTAGCGTGGCCTCGAGTGAAAAAGGACGATAACGTAGTTTTAGGTTATACAATAATCTTTATGAATTTTAAACATATTTAGATAAAAATTTTATTTGTTCTAAGAACTGAACTGAACAAGATTCACCAATCTTAAGCTCACAAAACATTTTTTCTCACTTAAACCAACTTGTAAACTCCTTAGATCGCTACGAACTGTCAAAGTTCCACAAGAAAAAGAAAAAAAAGTACGAAAGTCAAACTACACTTTGCTAAACAAAAAACCGGCACAGAGAAAGGGACAAACAATCACACCGCTCTGTCTCATTTCTATGCAAGACGTATGCATAAATCTATCTTTTTCGTGTGCGAATGCGAAAGAAGGCGTCAATTTGTCTATAGGTTTCTCTGTCTATGTATTAATGTGAGTTTACTTTTAAATTAGACGTTTCGTGTTTGGCATTTGATAAGTATGTCAACATCATTATTTATATTTAAGAGTCGACTTCATAATAAATACGTCATAAATTATTTACTACAATAATTGGGGATTTAAAACAAAAGATATATTAATATTTATGACTTTCGAATTATTTAAACAATGGGTCAAATTCTCGGCACATGGAAAACACGGCACATTGATCTAAATCAAGATGATAAACCCACTTTTGATAGCTCCGATGGTTTCACATATAATAGAGCTCAACGCAAAATGGTAGCTTGTGAAGAACATCTTGTTTCTGCTCGTATTCCAGTTAAATATCGAGACTACTGCGCACACCTTCTTTTGGATTATCAAGTATGCCGATACAAGAAAATGCCTTTCGTTCATTTATGCCATCACGAGAAACATGCATATTTGAACTGTGAACAAGCAGACTACGTTTTAAGGATGAAAGAATTTGAGAGAGAACGGAGGTTGAGAGAGAGAGAATTAAGAGTACGGAATATAGAGATTGAGCCTGAGCATGATCCTCAGTGTACTGGTTAATTTAATATGGTTTTAAATAAAAATATTTTTTAAATCCAAAGAATATAGAACCGTGTACTTTAATAAGTTCTATGTAAACTATGTACACCTATGTATGAGTACTTAGCAACTTTAGTTATATGCACATTAACCGTATTCACTGCTAAATTAAAACCTTTAGCGATAATAAAAATTTTTTTAGTTTTCGTGTATAATAAAGCCCATAAAGTTTTGTGTTTTATTATGATATACATGTGCTACATGATTAGTCACAAATATTTCTGATAAGGCGAAGACAAAAACAGGATTTTAAAAATCACGTATTTACTTAGGTCATCTGTTTTAGAATCCGTACCATTAGCTGCTGCGAATCACATGGCAAGATTCGTAGCAGGTAATTAGCAAGGTACGTAGCCAGTCATTTTGGTGGCGCGTAGGAGAATTCATAACCCCATTTCATACCGTGGGCCATACCATATTATGAATGAATATATGAATTAAACTAACCCAGCACTATTTATTACTTATATTACTTGATGAGTGACTTCGTAATGATTTCTTATACGAGGGCGGCACTGAAAATTTCGGGAATCAAGGAAGTGACAACATTACTATTTAAAAATGTATTTATTTATTCTCCGCAAAATTTGACACATTTTTCCATACGATGGAACCAATCATTGAAGCAACCATTCTATTCGGAAGTTGCGGTCTCCAAAATGACCGTTTTGTAGGCGTCCACAGCTTCTTCAGGTGATGAAAATCTCTGTCCACGCAATTTATTCTTTATTTTAGAGAAAGTATAGAAATCATTAGGGCTTAGGTCGGGGCTGTACGACGGATGGTCCAATAATTCTACGTTTTCTTGCTCTAAAAACTCTTTTGTTCTGTGTGCGGTGTGAGAACTCGCATTGTCGTGATGGAGGATGATGCGGCGGTTGCAGTTCTCTTTACGGAGTTAAGAAACAACCTGTGGCAAACAAATGCTAGCATACCATTCTTTACATTAACCGTTCTTTGTCCCTCAAGAGGAATAGTCGTAACATGGCCGGTTTTGGAGAAAAACGTGGGCACCATTATTTTCGCAACACTCCGTGAACGAACAATTTTTGTTGGCTTTAACTCATTTTTGAACACCCAAACTCGTGACTGGTTTTTGTTTCGTCACCTGATACGATGTTGTAAAATGGTGGAGCGACGAGCCTAAGGTTACCGAAGTCTAATTCCCCGGTGGAACCTTAAACCTATTACGCGAGATATTAACCAAAGTGGACTGTATATGCGAAATGCTTCTTCGTTTACCCAAAATGGCGACTATAGCACGCGGTTTCCCATACAATGCACTCGCTCTTCCCTAAAACGAACTATTATTTGCCAAATATATGAAAGAAATCCTGCTTGATTAGGAGAAAATAAATTGGAGCGGACACAATTATATCAAGCAGTAACTAGTAAGGAATATTCACTCACCGGGGGTGTTGTTTCTATGCGGCTTGGGCACTATGTTGCTGCGACTTCTGGAAGACACTCTGAGTAGACTCTCTGGGGCCCCAGCCTTTCTTGTCCGGTGATGCGTCGGTAGAGAGTACGGTGCGCGACTATTTCTCACACGAGGTGAGGCGGGTTTCCTGGAGCTCGACTGCTTCCAGGCTAAAGCGGTTACACTAGCGGTGCGCGTGGGCAATAGCCCTTCTATGACACTATTTTCTTAAGCGGTGTGGTTCCAACGACGAGCGCGGCGGGAAGAGAGTGCGCGTCGGCCGCGCGTGCCTTTTATTCCTTCGGTTGCGATGATCGCGTAATATTCTAGAATCATCTTCTTTCCCCTCCCACCCCACCACCCCGATGTGTTGATAGGAGGGTATGAATGTTATCGTTTGGAAAGGGATAAACGATTTTGCAAGCCTACCGTCAAATATAAATAAATACGAATGGTTATCCGCGCAACCATCTCCCCCGCCCTTGAAGGATTTCCTTCAAAAAATAATTAAAACACGTAGAGCTAAGATCAAACTAACAAAATAACTAACTAACGCTAAGATTACCTAAATTCAACTACAATTCGAATCTAGAAACCTAATTTAAATTATGGAAGAGACAAGGGGCACAAACGGACAACAGGACGCATGTAAGACCCAACCGTGGTCTTAACGCGAGCTACCCTAATTACTCCGTCGGAACCGGGAAAGACCTCTTCGACAATTCCTAACGGCCAATGGAGAGGCGGCGTATTCTCTTTGGTGAGCACAACTACAGTTCCTACAGCTAAAGGCTCAGTTGCTGTGTTTCATTTTTGTCGAGACTGCAAAGTATGCAAGTATTCCATCCTCCATCGTTTCCAAAACGATTGCACTAACCGGTCTAATAATTTGTGGCGTGCGGAAATGCTAAGTTTGTTCTCGTCCATATCTACGGCGGGCAAATACTTTAAAGGCGTTAAATTCAAAAAATGTGCTGGAGTTAGAGCCAGCGGCTCCGAGGGGCCACTAGACAACGTACGACAAAGTGGGCGGCTATTCATTACGCATTCAATTTTAGCGAGCACCGTACTTAGCTCTTCGAAGGACAAAATTTGATCTCCTATTACTCGGTATAAGTGACTCTTTAGACTCTTAATATTAAGGGTCTATTTTCAATTGTTATGACAATTTTAACCTGATTTATGGGGAGAGAGAGTTGGGGGACGGAAGCCCCACGCCACTTAAGGTGGTGCAGTCGGGGAAGCCTGGTCGACGGAGCCCCGCTTCGCGGGGCTCCTACTTATGAATGGTTTACAAGAAAATAACCACGAAGGGGATGACCCCCTTCTAACCTAACCTGTACGAGTCGGGGTGCCCCACTCCTAGGCTCGCTTCGCTCGCTTCCAGGTCTATTTTCTTTTTCTGTTTAAATGATAGTAAATGTGTAAATGATGTATGAAACGAAATATACAGCTTCTCTATAAGCTAATATGTGGGAGTAGATACCACATTGCAGATGAGTAGATAAACGAAACAGAGATAAAGCTTCATACAATCGCGCGAATCGCTTGCACTATTATTATTGCATTTATTAAGAGTTTTAAAATAGGTGTAATACGCTTGTAATTTTACCAAGTCGTGGTTGTCAGAACACATCATTTTTCCTTTTAATTTACGTGTAGGGGATGAGAGTTAAGTGGACTGTATTTATGTTTTATTGAGAGAGAAACTGAACTACTATGGAGAAGAAAACTAATCAATGTGACATCTGTCTGACTAATAACATAATTGATGATAATTACTATTTTAAACTGACAGGAGTTAAGACGAAATTAAAGAACTTCGAAATAATAACTATATTGTTACACTATTTAATTACTAATTCTACAGAGTGTCTCACGGCAGAGTTAGGATTTTGAAATGAAATAAAAGTCAATTTGCATATTTTTGTGAAAAGATTTTTATTGAAAATTATTGAACTATAATGCGCATTTTATTTTTTAAAGATCACATCTTCCAGATATCTTCCATTTCTTAGCACGCACTCACGGAAACGATTCATCGCATTTTGCATAACGCGCCTAAGCATAGCTGGCTCGATGTCGAGTATTTCTCGTTGGATATTTTGTTTTAGCTCAGCGATATTCCTCCGAGTATTAAGAGTCTAAAGAGGTAGCACCGTACTTAGCTCTTCGAAGGACAAAATTTGATCTCCTATTACTCGGTATAAGTGACTCTTTAGACTCTTAATATTAAGGGTCTATTTTCAATTGTTATGACAATTTTAACCTGATTTATGGGGAGAGAGAGTTGGGGGACGGAAGCCCCACGCCACTTAAGGTGGTGCAGTCGGGGAAGCCTGGTCGACGGAGCCCCGCTTGGCGGGGCTCCTACTTCTGAGTGGTTGACAAGAAAATAACCACGAAGGGGATGACCCCCTTTTAACCTAACCTGTCCGAGTCGGGGTGCCCCACTCCTAGGCTCGCTTCGTCTCCCAATTGCCCCCAAAATGACTCGCGGCTGGGACGTTCAGAGACCACTCAATGCGGTTCTCGGCCAGAATGTGAGCGAACTCAAAATTATAATACTTGCTAGCTAAGAGCTCATGTAGTTCTGATAAAATACGTTTTGCACCGACGTAGTTCGTACCGTTATCCGAATATAATTTACTTACAGGGCCACGGCGGGAAATAAATCTTTTAAATGCACCCATAAAGCCTGCTGTGCTTAGATCACCAACGAGTTCTATATGCACCGCTCGAGTAGTTAGACATACGAAAATGCAGACGTAAGCCTTTGTGGATCTTATACCACGCCCGCGAGTGAGCGTGACCTTAAACGGACCAGCAAAATCAGACCCGGTGTGCGTGAAGGGCTTTACTGATTGTATCACTCTGCAAGATCTAAGTTCCGCCATTTCCGGAAATGACGGCTTGGGGCGTGCCCGAAAGCAAGCTATACATCTGTGCACCCGATTGCGGATTAAACTACGTGCAGAAAGAATCCAATAATTCTGACGCAAGATCGACATCAGCAAGTCGGGGCCAGCGTGCGAGTTCAATTTATGATGGTAATCGACTAATAAATTCATGATATGGTCTTTACGCGGTAAAACTATAGGGTGCCGTTGGTCGAAACCCAACTGCGAGTCAGACAAGCGTCCACCCACCCTTACAATCCCATCCTGTAAAAATGGCTTAAGGCATTGAAAGGCGCGACTACAAGCTCTATTCGATTGTAATCTTGTAAGAAGACAAGCGGTTCGCCAAAGCAATAATTGGAGAAACCTCGCTCGAAACTTTCGCCACTAGAGCGTGTCTCTTCTCTTCCGGCGGTTGTGACACTGACGAAGGTTCGAAATCGGTTATTGGCCATTGCGAGGGATCCAAGTGAACCCAAGAAGGTCCGTGGAACCAAAGCGGGTGGTCCATTATTTGCATCGGGGTGAGTCCACGGGATAGACAATCGGCAGGGTTTTCCGTACTGGACACGTGATAAAAGTTCTGCGTTTCTATCTCGCCTTGGATCTCGGCCACTCGGCTCGCGACAAACGTATCCCAACGGTGGGGTGAAGAATGAACCCAGCATAAGGCGACGGTGGAGTCGGAAAAGGCAAATATCCTTTCTATGTGAACTCTATTCCTACATGCGCTGATAACTGCGGTAATAAGCTTGGTGAGTACTAATATTGCGCAAAGCTCTAAGCGCGCCAGAGAGACAACCTTACGGGGGGAGACTCTCGACTTAGAACTAATGAGGCTAATCGAATTTCTACCATTATTCAGAACGTGGAAATATACAACGCCCCCGTAAGCCTTCTCGCTGGCGTCTGCAAACCCAACGACCGTGATGACGCTATTTCTATCGACGTTTATTTGACGCGGTATTTTAATTTCTCTTAGTAAAGGAAGTTCCTCTCTAAAACGCTGCCACAACCGAACAATGCTGTCAGGCGGCGAGTCATCCCAGTCGCATTCAAATAACCAAAGTTGTTTAATCAAAAGCTTAGCGTATAATACCACCGGAGCTACGAAACCCATGACATCCCATAGTCTAGCAACGCATGACAGTATTGTGCGCTTTGTGCACTTCTCTACGGGCGGATTTACCTTAAGGCTAAACACGTCGGACTCTGGTGACCAACACAGACCGAGCACCTTGTGTGTATCCGAATCGTCGAATTCCTTTATCGCCGAAAGACGGTGTGATAGTGGGATTGTGTCTAAAACCGGACGCGATTTACTAGTCTACTTGACAAGATCGAATTGACCCGATTTCATGAGCCTTACAACCTCGGCGATGGTTAGGGTGGCCTCCTCCACGCTATCGACCGAGTATACAAAATCATCCATATATAAACCGCTCTCAATTGCCCTCTTAGCTTTAGGGCAAGAGGGACCCCCATCGTGAGCGAGCTGTCTCACCGCGTGCAACGCACGAAATGGGCTCGACTCTAAACCAAAACAAACGCGGCTAAATTCAAACACCATTAGAGGTTCCTTTGGGTTGAAACGATATAAAATGCGTTGGAATTCACGGACCACTATGCAAAGAAACATTTGGCGAATATCGGCGGACAGTGCTATACTAAACAATTAAATAAACTGCCTTGTAAATTTTGCCCACTATAGAGGATATCGTTGAGCGACAGGTGAGCGCCAGTTTCAGCACTAGCGTCGAGCACTACACGTAACTTAGATGTAAGTTTGTCCTCCCTAATGTCCCCGTGGTGTGGTATGAAATACGACGGTGTGTCTTCGCAATTATCTAATTTCGAAGCCACAAGTGATATGCAACCCTTTTTTTTTAACATGGGGAAATGCCTACACATACCCGCCTCGCGGGGGCAAGGACGGGTTATGTAGGACTCGCACCGACTAAAACCCCATGGTGTTCCACCTTCGTCGCATATTGGCAGGGCTACGGGAACGCTTTCGCACACTTCCGCGGCCCTACCAGTGACTGCCGCCCCATGGCAGCACCTTCTCGGGAGAGGAATATTCCTCCCCGTTCTCCTTCCCAAGTAAGGCGCACCAGAACACATGGCACGCCTTCCTCCACGGCCTCCAATTGCATCTGCGCAACAGACGCCCCCGCGTCCGATGCGCGAAGGCCATGGGGCCAGGAAAAACGAGCACTTAGAAGTACTAGCCTTCCCGACCCCAGCGGCGGATCTGGTCTATGGCTCCGCCGCCAACCAAGATTCGGCTGCGGAGGATAGGGAGAGCGGCGCCTCGCAATACCGACAATCCTCTCCCCCCGCAGCCCCATCACCACCGCATCAACGGTGCGGCCCCGTTTGAGTCGCGGAGGATAGGGCGAGGGGCGCATCGCCATACCAACACTCCTCTTCCTCCGCGACTCCACCTAGGCTGCAGCCATAGAGGGTGCGGAGTTCTCACTCGCTGCAGTCCACCAGCACACATCCGAAGTGGGCTCCCCAAGCCCACTCGGAGTGGCCACCTCAGGCCGGCCCTTCACCTCGGGCCAGCCACGTGGGTTCCTCTTTCTTCACCGTGGGAGACCAAGCCACGGCTACTAAGCCCCCCCGCCACGACAAGGCGGGAATCCGTTCGGGGGGGATATGCAACCCTCCCTTATACATTCGTTAATGACGCCGTCATAAGCTTCCCTTAACTGGGGTGAAGCAAGCATCCCACGCTCCAAGCTGTAGAAACGTTCTTCCGCCATCCGACGCGAATCGCCGAGAGATAAAACATCTCCTTTAAAGAGTAGCGCTACACTATATCTACCGTCGCGATCACGAACGGTCGTGCGGACGTAAATTTCCTCGCATAATCTGTCATCTGAGCTAGCTATGGGTGGGACGTTCACCTCCTCCATCTCCGAAAATTTGCGGACTAACGACTCGAGCGGTTCGACAGCCATACCATAATAAGAGGTTGCCGAAATACTATCCATGATGGGGGCGGAGCCAACGATGACATAGCCCAAGACGGTTTCCAATGCGTAAGGCGCGGTATGCGAGGAATTGCCCCTGACCTTATTGTTTAACAAAAGATGAGGGAAAAGTGATGCTCCAATAAGCATGTTTATGTTTCCAGGAACGGCGTAAGTGTCGTCTGCTAGAGTCAAATTTTTAAATTCAATCATTGCCGAGGTGTCAACCGTAACGGTTGGCAGCCGTTCAGTGACCACTAGTACTACTAGTGCATTTATATCAAAGTTAACATTACGATCTATCCGAGAATAAAATTTTAAATTTATGTATCCCTGGGTAACTTTACTAGTACCTCCGATGCCTTTGACTACGGGACATGAGAGTGACCTATTTATTACTAAGCCTAAGCGCTGACAACATTGTCGCGTTATAAAGCTATTTTGGGCTCCACTGTCCAGCAGTGCACGGATGCTTTGTTCGTTTCCACGCGAATCCCTAACCAAAATACGTGCCGTACCCAGTAACACGGTTGAAGGAGGTTGTGCTCCCATATTTGCCAATGAGCACAGAGCGACATCACCAGGTCGACCGCTAGAATCGTTGACTTTAGTGGGGGTGAATTCCTTGTCCGCTTTACTTGACGCCGATATGTTGCTATTTTCAAAATGTAATAACGTGTGATGTTTCCTGGCGCACTTGCTACATACGGAACTAGAATTGCATTTTGCAACTAAATGCTTATCGCTTAAGCAGTTCAGACATAGGTTGTTTGTCTTTACTAATTTATAACGTTCGCTTGGTGAATATTTACGAAAAGTCGCACAATTGTATAAATTACCGTGTTTATCTTTACATATGATACAGGCATGCTGAAGTGGTGCCGACGTAGCGGTTACGTACGTTAACGACCCTGCTGTTTCAAATGGTTGAGTCGGTTTACGGTCGACGCATTTTTTAATTTCTTGTTTAACGTTCAGGGAGCGCTGCATCACCTTTATTTGATCTCGCACAAACGATGCTAATGAATGAAAGGAAGACATCTCCGAGCCACGATGCTCCATTTCAAACGCACGCACGGTGTCGAGGTCTAATTTCTTTCGTGCAATATGGAGAAACACCACGTCCATAAGGTCATTAACTACTTACTTACTTGTTTACTAATTAAATAATATAATTTTTCAGCGTTCGATAACGATGGGTTATTATGTATATTGTTTTGAAAACTACTGAAGAAGAAGGGCCATGTCTTAATATCACCATTGAATACCGGAATATCTATTGGCGGCAACCTAATTGAGTCAGGTGGGCGTACCTGGATTTCCGGCTTTGCTTCGTTTTGAGATGGAGACTGTAAGAGTTTCGCCGTTCTTTTCACGCGACACAACATGTCTTCAAATGCTAGAAGCGGTTGGTAGTTCACTATATATTTCGGGTCGATTTGTAATTCCAAATGATTAATTTGGTCTAATATCCTTTCGTAATCCGTCCGCAAAGAATCCACCGTTTCAATTTCATTCAAAAAAGTTTCTCGCACTGCTTCTACATTAATGTTCTTTATGTGATCACTAATACTTTGTATACGTGAAAAAAATATGTCCCTCTTGGCATAAAGCGTTTTAATTTTGATTTCATTTCCACTAACTGCCATTTTAAATTATTATAATTAATATTATATTAATCACAATTAATTGCACAACGCTGGAGGATGGACACGCGTGCCGTATTACGTCGTTAAATTGAACACCTGTTACAGCGAGCCGAGGTGAATTTTTATCAAAATTGTCGGGTAAGCGTACAAAACGCGTGTGATTACACTGTTTCAATTACTTAAGCGACTAATAAGCTTTAAATTTAAACTAAATACAAACACTATTTAAATGAATAACTCTAATTTGCAAGTAACTAACCAAAATTTAAATTTTAAACGAACACTATTTAAGTCTATTCCATAAATTAGAGTGCATTGTCTAAGTAATTAATCTAATAATTCGACCAGAAAATGGTTGAACGACTACTAAACACCAGTCCAAATCCTGCCGAAGTGACCACAAAATGGTGGAGCGACGAGCCTAAGGTTACCGAAGTCTAATTCCCCGGTCGAACCTTAAACCTATTACGCGAGATATTAACCAAAGTGGACTGTATATGCGAAATTCTTCTTCGTTTACCCAAAATGGCGACTATAGCACGCGGTTTCCCATACAATGCACTCGCTCTTCCATAAAACGAACTATTATTTGCCAAATCTATGAAAGGAATCCTGCTTGATTAGGAGAAAATAAATTGGAGCGGACACAATTATATCAAGCAGTAACTAGTAAGGAATATTCACTCACCGGGGTGTTGTTTCTATGCGGCTTGGGCACTATGTTGCTGCGACTTCTGGAAGACACTCTGGGTAGACTCTCTGGGGCCCCAGCCTTTCTTGTCCGGTGATGCGTCGGTAGAGAGTGCGGTGCGCGACTATTTCTCACACGAGGTGAGGCGGGTTTCCTGGAGCTCGACTGCTTCCAGGCTAAAGCGGTTATACTAGCGGTGCGCGTGGGCAATAGCCCTTCTATGACACTATTGTCTTAAGCGGTGTGGTTCCAACGACGAGCGCGGCGGGAAGAGAGTGCGCGTCGGCCGCGCGTGCCTTTTATTCCTTCGGTTGCGATGATCGCGTAATATTCTAGAATCATCTTCTTTCCCCTCCCACCCCACCACCCCGATGTGTCGATAGGAGGGTATGAATGTTATCGTTTGGAAAGGGATAAACGATTTGGCAAGCCTACCGTCAAATATAAATAATTACGAGTGGTTTTCCGCGCAACCATATACAGCATTTGAGGATCCTGCGTGGAATCTTTCGAGAGTTTTGACGCACCAAGTAACGAGAGCCGCTTTTTTGCTCTTCACAGAGCGAATGCGGTATCCATCGGGAAAACAACTTTTTTACACCTAATTGTTCATGCATGATTATTTGTATTTGACTCACGCCAATGTCTAAAGTTGCCTGAATTTCGCGGTATGTCACATGTCGATCTTCCTCAATCAGCTTACGCACAGCATCAACGTTTTCTTGGGTGACTGCAGTTTTGGACGACCTTTACGGGGATCATTACTGAGCTTGACACGTCCAAGTTGAAATTCAGCAATCCAGCGATAAATTGTGGTTTTGGATGGGGCTTCATCACCAAATGCAGAAATCATCCGGTCAACATACTGTTTTTGTGTTAAACCACTTCGAAAAAACAAATTTCGACAAAACCTTGTGACAAGACCGAGAATCTTTTTTTAAATAAATAAATAGTATTCGATTTTTAAAACCAAGGAGTTTTCAATTAAAAAGATTTTAATAGACAGGAACAGTGGAATAATTCCATTCTCGATACTTTCAGTGCAGCCTCTGTATTTACGCGAACACCACATATCCAAATAAAACTAGTTTTTACGGATTTTATCGCGTATATTAACTTATTTTATATTTCCGACGTTTTGATCAATTTACAGAAACTATCGTCAAGGGGTAACCATCTGAGCACTGGTAACTTAGCGCTCGCTGTAAATTTTACAGTACGCGAGCATACCGGGTTCGATCCCCGCCGGGACCAATGAAATTGTTAATTGCATTTTAAGTGCTTGTTTACCACGTGCTCGGCGTTGAAGGAAAACATCGTGAGGAAACCTGCATGTCTAAGAAATAAGAAAAAATCATAGACATGTGAAGTTCGTCAACACGCATTGGGGCAGCGCGGCGGACACTTCTTTGCCCTAAAAATACCCTCTCAGAAATGAGGGGAGGCCTGTGCCCAGCAGTGGGACCTATAGGCTGTAACTTTTTATCGTCACGGGGAGGACTGAGGTGTTCAACGTCGCAATTTCATAGCTAAACACCTCCAGAAACCTTTAAATTTATTATACCTACTGCGTAAATCGGACCGAAAATTAATACATTTATGCTTCTGGTCTTACTAATACCAACTATTGTTGATCGAAGCTTCTGGTATTCAGTGGCGGCCGTAAATAGGTATGACCGCACCGGCCGCCGTCATCGGGGGGGCGCTGTCATCGGGGGGGCACCGAAATCAACCGAAACACAACCACCGGGCTCTGGTCACCAATTCACTCACTCTTATCATTAACATTCCGTTTTGTTGACGCTAATTTAGGAAGTCAAATCACGAGTATTTTGTTGCTTACAAGCCAGTAAGTGACTCTTCAGAAAAAGGACTTACTGGCCTCTTTCTTGATGCAATTGTACAAGTGTTTGACTTAGACATGCATGATTGACAAGATTAAGGGTAGAGTAATGGTGCGAACATAGCAGGAAAATTAAAGGTGTTGAAACCAGAATTTGACTCAATATTTTCGGGAATTTTTCAGTCCACGTGTTTTAAATTATTAGAATTTAATTTGCTCATATTCGCGTAATAAAATAAAATGATGTGTCCTACCCAATTGCCGTAGCCACCGCTCCCAGTACCACCACATCAAACACCACCACACTAGGGACGACACACCACTCTCAATAGATAATACGATACGTGTTTCGCCTCTACAAGAGGCATTCACAGGTGAAGTAGTCTCTCTTTTTTTTGCGCCCAGAAGCTAAAAAAGGGCTACCCTCCGGGAAGCGGGGGAGGGAGGTGATGAATGCTCAAAGAATACCACGCAGCCGGCTGGGTGGTTATGTAGTACTTCTAAGGTAAGGTAAGATCTTTTAGCCGTATCGAAAGCGACCCCCCTTAGTGAAAGGGGAGCCGAAACAGCTGCTATTTATACCACTCGCTGATCAATGTATAAATAGCAGCGTTTGCAGAGCGGAGAGAGTGCTAGGAGTGGTGGTTATGGGATTAGTTGTGCACGCAACTGAGGGAGGGTGGTAGAGCTCTTCAGGCTGGGCAGGACACAACATTGTATTTTATTAATATCATCATCATCATCATCATTACAGCCCTTCACAAGTCCACTGCTGAACATAGGCCTCCCCCAAGCAATGCCACAAAGCACGGTCCTGAGCCACCTGCATCCATCGACTTCCTGCATGTCTTACCAGGTCGTCACTCCATCTAGTGGGGGGTCACCCTACACTACGCCTACCGGTACGAGGCTGCCACTCGAGAACCTTTCTTCTCCATCGGTTATCGGTTCTTCGAGCTATATGGCCGGCCCATTGCCACTTCAGCTTACTAATCTGTTGGGCTATGTCGGTCACTCTGGTTTTACTGCGGATATCCTCATTTCTGAGTCTATCACGCAGAGAAATTCCGAGCATAGCCCTCTCCATAGCTCGCTGAGCGACCTTGAGCGTCCTCATACGGCCAGCAGTGAAGGACCACGTCTCTGATCCGTAAGTCATCACTGGCAACACGCACTGGTTGTACACTTTAGTTTTCAGAGATTGAGGTATACCTGACGAGAAGATGTGTCATAATTTCCCGAACGCTGCCCAGCCGAGTTGAATCCGTCGATTGACCGCTCGGTCGAAGTTGGACTTACCTAGTCGGACTATTTGTCCCAGGTAAACGTACTCGTCAACAACTTCGAGCATAGTGCTCCCAACAACTACCGGCATAGGTGTGATATGGACATTAAACATGTTTGTTCATGTTCATCTTAAGACCTATCCGTTGGGAGACACCATTGAGGTCATTGAGCATAGTGCTAAGGTCCTCCAGGGATTCTGCCATAAGGACTATATCATTGGCAAATCGAAGGTGAGTGATGTACTCGCCATTGATGTTAATACCGTATCCTTTCCAGTCCAGTAGCTTGAAACGTCTTCCAACAATCTTCCATTTTATTAATATGGAATTGAGCAAATTAAGTTCCTACAACTTCAATATAATAGATTTCCGCAAAGTAAAGCCTGTCTCTTTTAATTATTGAAAAAGTTAAGTATTTTAGTAATAATCGACCAAAAACTAACGTGGAACTCTCACTTTAGCAACGTATATCATGCGGCTAAAATTGTTTTACGTTGTGCAGTCGTGTGTGGAGTATGTAGAGAATGTAGAGAAGCTTGCGTACCAGTATGATCCAATAGCTGAACAGCAGCATAGTGAGGCCGATTATCACCTACGCCTCCATTGTCTGGTATAATAAATCCAACCAAAAGACGACTGCGGACAGACTAAATAGTCTACAAAGGACTGCCTGCTTAATGGCAACTGGAGCGATGCGATCATCGTCTGGAATAGGTAACGCACTTCTGTGCCTAACACCCCTTGATCTTTATTTAGACCATGAGTAGTTTATATAGGATTAACACTCAGGGCGGTCTGCGCTTGCTTTTCTAAAAAATTGAGATCCATGCTCGACTCAATTATGGAAACACCGGTCTTATGCATGACCTCAGATATCATGCGTCCACTACACATTTTTAAATAAAAAGTATATAGTGGAACTATCCTCCAGAGAAGACTGGCTGAATGGATAGGTTATCCGTGAGGTCGGTAGCCTTGTATGGTACATCGATGTCGTTTTAAAATGGGTTCCGTACCACGCGGTTTTTGTAGGCAATGAATTGCCGATGAGCTGGCACGGGAGAGCATAAAGAGCGCACAATTTGGAACCGAGCCATTTTGTGGAGTCTTAAAAAGCCTAGCCCGATTGAACCTTAAAACTCTTTATCACAAAACATCACTTAAGATCTGGTCTGATACACCAGGCTTAAAACATTTTAAAACCTTAATCCGGGCTTTTGATCGTAAATTCACTTCAGCAGCCCTGGGATTAGGTAAAAATAAACTACGCATTCTGGCAAGAGCCCTGTCTGGACACTGTTGTCTTAAAAAACACATGGCCATCCTGGGACTAAGCAACTCAACTATGTACCGTTTTTGTTCTGTAACGGAAGAAACTCCTCTTCACATCCTGACTGATTGTGGACCCCTAATGCGCAAACGTAACACATCTGGGAAACTATCTACTTCGCCCAGTAGAAGTGAAATTGCGCACAACTAAGCAACTCCTATTCATTGAAGACATAGGGCTTAGCAGTGAACTATGGCCATAGCAGCGATCACAACAGACCTTTTAGATCGCAGTGATATTGGTCTTTTTAGACCTGCATGTCAGCCCCACAAAAAATATCTATGCAGTCTGAATCTATGGATTTTTTTTTATTTACAGATGAGGGGGCAAACGAGCATACGGCTCACCTGATGTTAAGTGACTACCACCGCACATGATCAACAGCAATACCAGGGGAATTACAGTTGCATTGCCGGCCCTTTAGAAAGGAGTAAGCTCTTTTCTTGAAGGTCCCCAGGTCGTATCGGTCCGGAAAAATCGCAAAAATTTTGAAACAGTAACGAGCATTTTCATTTGCTCTAATCAGATAGATCTGGCTTTTTTTGGGATCAGGCTGGCTTAAAAATAGTTTTAAGCCAGCCTGATCCCAAAAAAAGCAAATTATTATTTGTGTACGAAGCCGTAGGTGTGACACCAAGTGATCCTAAAGAATTGTTTAAAATGAACGCTTTTTACCCAGTGATACAATGCATTGGTTACTTGACGTAAACTAAAAGAAATTCTGTGGTAAGTGTTAATTTTTCTACAAAATGAAAATAATTCTTAATATTTCAGATCAAAAAGCCTGTGATGATTTGTAAATCAGTTGAACGTAAGGACATAATGTGATTTGTCTACTTGTAAATTGGTTCAGGAACTTATGAGATTGAACCCATTATTTAAAGGTCTTCGATCAGCAGAGCCACAAAAAGTTCTGAGACTTATTAAAAATAATGATTGGCAGGATATTTTTCCCAAATGTGTAGACAGCACTTAGTATCTTGCTGACTATACCCGTACTATAATTGTCGCTAAACGGAAACGAAGTTTTAGTACATTAAAACATTTAAAAATTTACCTAAGTTTCTACTAAGTGTCAAGAAATACTGTCATATCTTGGAATTATTTTCCATAGAAAATTATATTGTCCAAAAGTTTAATTATTCCGAATTAATAAAAAACTTCAAGGGCATAAGCCAGAAAGCTGGCCATCTAGGCTTTTCATTAAGTTTGTTGTTGGTAGTTGGTCGTTCTTTTATCTTTTTTAACACTCTGTAGAACAACAAGTCTAATACTAGTTAAGATAGGTCCTTCACTGCTGGCCGTATGAGGACGCTCAAAGTCGCTCAGCGAGCTTTGGAGAGGGCTATGCTCGGAGTTTCTCTGCGTGATAGACTTAGAAATGAGGATATCCGCAGTAGAACCAGAGTGACCGACATAGCCCAACGGATTAGTAAGCTGAAGTGGCAATGGGCCGGCCATATAGCTCGAAGAACCGACAACCGTTGGGGAAAAAAGGTTCTCGAGTGGCAGCCTCGTACCAGTAGGCGAAGTGTAGGGCGACCCTCCACACCTCCACAGATGGTGTGACGACCTGGTAAGATATGCAGGAAGTCGATGGATGCAGGTGGCTCGGGACCGTGCTTTGCGGCATACCTGGGGGGAGGCCTATATTCAGCAGTGGACTTGTGAAGGGCTGTAATGATGAATGATGATGATGAATGAATACTATTTAAAATCACGAAAAATCAACTGCATAGTATAGGAACACTAAGGTTTTGTATTTAGAGGTGCCACTATGAGACCTAAATTTGAAAAAAAAAATTTGCTGGTGCCGCCATTGCTGGTAGTATATTATCAGCTTCATTGTTGATTTGTAAAGACAGTCACGAGTTGTGCTTGCGATGCACATTCAAGACATCGAAATCAATTTCAACTTAAACTTTATTTACTAGTACTAACCTCAGGAGTACATAAAGAATACTTAAAAAGGTGGGCACCAGAAGAGAGCATTTCAGACCCTCATCCACCCTCCATATCATGTCCTGTGGTCTATGCGCCACAGAATCCATTTTCCATTGGATGTAATTAATATGTGCTTTTATTCTAGCACAAAGCACGGTCCTGAGCCACCTACATCCATCGACTTCCTGCATGTCTTACCAGGTCGTCACTCCATCTAGTGAGAGGACGAACTACACTTCACCTGCCGGTACGAGGTTGCCACTCGAGAACCTTTTTTCCCCATCGGTGATCAGTTCTTCGAGCTATGTGGCCGGCCCATTGCCACTTCAGTTTACTAGTATGTTGGGCTATGTCGGTTACACTGGTTCTACTGCGGATATCCTCATTCCTTATCCCATAGCTCTACTGGCAATACGCACTAGTTGTTTAGTTTTGAGATTTTGAAGTATGCCTGACGAGAAGATGTGTCGAAATCTCCCGAACGCTGCGCAGCCGAGTTGAACCGTCGATTGACTTCTCGGTAAAAGTTGAACTTACATAGTCGGACCACTTATCCCAGGTAAACATACTCATCGACATCTTCGACCTTAGTGCTATCACCAACTACCGGCATAGGTGTGACATGGACATTAAACATGATCTTTGTTTTGTCCATGTTCATCATTCCGTTGGGCGACACTATTGAGGTCATTGAGCATAATGCTTAGGTCTCCCAGCGATTCTGCCATTAAAGACTAAATCATCGGCAAATCGAAGGTGACTAATGTACTCGCCATTGACGTTAATACCGTATCCTTTCCACTCCAATAGCTTGAAAACGTCTTCCAATGCAGCGGTGAATAGTATTACGTCATCCAGTCTTACACCTCTCTACAGTTGGACGGGTTTCGTACAATGGTTCTGTACTCGGATAGCATCATAGTAGCCCTACTGTACAAACACTTCAGCACTGCGATATACCGACAGTCCACTTGGCACCGCTGAAAGGACTGCAGCACCGCCCAAATTTTGACGGAATCAACGGCTTTCTCATAGTCCACATATGCAATACAAAGTGGCAGATTTTACTATTCGGACTTCTGTACAATTTGCCGAAGGATATGTATATTGTCTATGGTACTAAAGCTTTTTCGGAAACCGGCTTGTTCGAGAGACTGAAAATTGTAGAGTCTGCTTGCGAGACGATTCGTAATGACTCTCGAAAACGGCACGTAGACGCGGCTCAGAAGAAAAATCGGGGTGTAGTTCTTCAAGCGAGCGTTGTCACCTTTCTTGAAGAACAAGACCACCGCACTTCTGCTCAACGCCTCCGGAGTAGTGTCACCATGGAGGATGGAATTGAAGAGCTTTTGAAGGACTTTAAGTATCGGTTTTCCACCCGCTTTCAGAAGCTCCGCTGTAATTCCATTCTCGCCCGGGGACTTGCCGTTTTTAAAGTGCTGGAGAGCCATTCTAATCTCGTTCAGATTGACGTCCGGGTTATCATCAGAATAGTGTCGGATAAGCCTTGCTCTTGCATCGCGTTACTCACACTAGCGTGTAGCTCCAACGATGACTTGTACAGCTGCCCATAGAACCTCTCAATCTCACTCAGAATCTCAGGTGCCCCGGATTTTTGGAGTGATTTCGCCACATTCGGTCTTCAGCTTCGACAGTTAGCTGTTTCTGGTAGACAGATCTCTGGCAAAGGCTTTGATGCCTTGGTTCCGCTCAATCGCTCCTTCAATACGAGTCCCGCCGCAGGCATTTAGAGATCTGTCTGTTCAGTTGTCTGTATGCTGTACAAATCTGCTGACGACTGCAGCTTCATCTCCCGTCTAACAGCCATGAGGTTAAGAGAGAGAGTTTTTGTGTTCTTCTGGGACGGTCTTACAGAACTTAGCTCCGACCGCATGGATAGCTTCCACAAGCTTGGCATTCATATCGTCCACTGCATTGCAGTTTTGTAGGCACTGAAAATGGTTTGGTAACTCGAGCTGAAAGTTTCGGGGCTTTGGATTAGAGCACGAGGGGAACGGAGCGTTGACTTCATTAGACGTGACCTCTCCAACTTCACGTTTAGGTTCAGTGTACATCTCACCACGGCCAGCTTTCACCTTTTTCATCACTGAACAGTTGTCGTCTGGTCGTCATAATGAAATCAATTCCATTTTTTATCGAACTGTCGAGCTCGACCAGGTTCACTTTCTGTGGGGCCGCTTTTGGAGGAAAGAGTTCATCAGAAAGAGTCCCTCTTTCTCTATAAAGTCAGTCAGCTACTGGCCCCTTGGGTTCGGTTGTCCTTATTCCGAATTTCCCTACTTTCAGTTCACCTTTCTCTCTTGTGCCCAGTTTTGCGTTGATGCCTCCCATTAACACCGAATAATGGGTTTTGGAGAAATGCATGGCTCTAGAGATATCCTCCACCTCCTCATCGGGATTGCCGAGGTTGGTGAGAAAACCTGTATGAGCTTCAGCGACCGTTTGGTGATTCTGAGTACGGTAAGTCCGCAACCCTCGTTGACACACTTCCAATTTTTACAACGTATTTAACGAGAGACTTGTGGACGATAAACTGGACTGGAGCTGATTCGAGGATCCGCGGATCAGCTCCAGGATCTTCTCGATAGTACTCAGGGTGCGTGCGTTATATGTTGCCAAGTCTAGTCGCTTTAGGTGGCAGCCGAACCTCCACCGAAGAATTTTAGCACCCCCTGCCCTGCCGTTACCATGGTCGCTACCGTAGCCAGAAATAGCGGTGCCGCCGGAGACTGGGGGCCGTTTCTTTGTGTCGTCGCTCATGGGGTATATTGCCATAGTTGCCACGCTTAGCAAGCGAGTTGGCAACCGCAGTTTTTATTGTTGTAATCAGAAAATACTGCTGCCCATCTTCTGCTTGTGTAGTGGGTATTCTTACTACGGATAACAATATATATATATATATATATATATATATATATATATATATATATATATATATATATATATATATATTGTTATACATAGTTTTTCGTTTTTAGATTTGTTACACATATCATTTGCAATTGTTTCTTTTTATATAAAACTATTAAATTTTATTAATATTATTGATTAGAAGCGACACTTGTCTGATGGCTGATATTTAAATACTGCCGTAAACCTCTACTAACACAAGCTTTTAAGCTTACCAGGAGTGGTTAAAGGGAGCATTGCTAGTACTTGTCTAGAAAACTTGTCTTGTAAAGAAAAAATTTCATAATGATTTTTGTATAATGACGTCACCATTTACCCCCACTCCCTTCCCTGGGTACAAGATGAAATTTCGTAAGAGTTCAATAAAGCAGGAAAAAGAAATGCCCTCTAATTATATTTTCTCTTCCTCTTCTCTTCTCTAATAATATTAGACGTCTTATACTACGATCGCCAAACCAAGTGTGGCGGCAGAAGTGGTAGTTGTCCATAACAAGGAGCAATAACGAGCTGACGAAGAAAAACTGCACGAACAACAACGATATTAAAACTTTTTTATTTTTCTCATTAGGACAATAGGTCAGCATAAAAATGGACACTGCGTCCATGTACTAGCCTAATGTTAGTTTTTATTATTTGTATCATAATTCACAGTATATATTATTATAAATGCACACTACATTAGATAGGTATATACAATAATCCAATAAATTAGAAAGATATTCAATAAATAGGTACATAGCTAGTCAGCAAGGTTGGAATCGAGGCCGAATGTCTAAGGGTGCGCCAGACGTACTTGTGTATCTCGTCACACGAGGAGGCTCTTAGTGCACCCAATTATAATCTGAAACTATTTTATACATTAACGCTGCTTATATCAATAAATTACAATATATTTGTATACGAGACGTATTCCACTATTAGTGGGTTATGCAATAATCCTACACTTATGAAATATGAAAGTGCGATCTGCAGCTTGTCGCTATTACAAGCAGCTAGTCGGAAGAACGCGGGGCCCCGCGCGCCGATCGCCCGTCCGCTTCTGCTTCACCCCCTACAAATCTATGTGACGATACTATTTCGTCTTATGGATAGAAAAAATATCTTACTAGACTTTGTCATGCTCGTACCATCATGTATATTTTAACATCTTTTCCTACAATATCGTTGTCTAGGTGTATCTCACTAATAGGTGAGACATTACACCAGTCTTCGCAAAATTTGACATTTGCTGTGAAATTCCATACTTTACATTTTAGTTTGCATATTTTCCACATGACTTCTTGCTCGCAACAGACTGTAGATTAAGCCTTAGACTAGTAATATACTACTTTTTGTATTAAGATAGTATATTAACATAATATCATATATATCAACATAATATCAAAAAAAGCTTTAAAAATACACATAGTAAAACTTAGTGTTTTGTATAACAAAGTATAAATCCTTAACAAATTATCTTTAATCATAGTTCTGTGCATTTTCTATAGATTAAAAGCCTTTATTCCAAACCTTATGGACCTGCTTCGATCAATAATAGTATTGATCGAAGTGGACCTGTATAATTTTTACAAATGTTTTCGTTCCATTAAGTCATCCACTGAAACTCTAAGTACGTTACTGGTGATAGATGAGCGTTCAAGATATCATCTGGAGGTATACCAGATGACCGATAGGTCATCCAACTAGAAATACTACTCTCGCGAAGACGGTAGGTACCTATTTAATAATCAATTGAAGTGTTTTCAAACAGGTTCCATTGTGAAAACTGACAATCTATTAAGTCCCAGGCGGCAGCTTTTTAAGGTAATCTTTTCTTGCGATGTTTTCCTTATCCGTCAAGAATGTCGTGAATTGGCACTTAAAATTTAAAGATAGGGGACGCGGTAGTTGATATAAGAAATAAATGAATTAAGCCGCATTTCCATTAAACCCAATATTATAGCTAAAAGCTAACTTACTGAGCTCATAAAAAGCTGTTTTCACAAATAAAAATAAAAGAATAGAATGAAACAGTATTTATCTACTTTTCGACTGTATTGGAGGCACTAGAAAAAGCTGCTAAATCTTATCTGTGTTATAGAAAAAGGTTTACTACTTTTTAAAATTTTCGCTATTTTAAATTTGAATATTAAAGAAGCAAATTTTGATTTCAAGAATTGTGGTGGCCCGAAATGGCATAAATTGTTGGGGCTTTTAGTTTCAGCGTTTTTGGACGGATTTTCCGCCATAAAGAGGTTGCCAGATCCCCGTCCGCAATGTGTATCACACGCAGGTGAAGTGTCATAGAATGAGCAGAGAAAAGTTTACATATATATTTTTTTAGATAAAATAATAGAACTGGCGAATGACCAAAGGGCAACAAAATGCCTATGTAAAATATTTTTCCGCAGTCAGAAGTCCTCAGGATTCGTGACTAGCGAAAAAGGATACTTAAAATAATACAGGAAAATAAGTTGCACGATAACGTAAAGAATATATTACGACCCATTCAGTTATTATATAGGTAAAATAGGTATTTCATTTTTTAATAAAACTAATTAAAAGAAATTGGTTTATAATGTTTTTATTTCAGACATTTAGTTTTAATTCCAAAACTACACAGAATACTTAAAAGATCTATAAACAATATCACTTCCGAAGACTCCTTACACTTTTTTGGCTTTACCCTGTATCTTACAATACAAAAAAAAACACATCACACAATTCCATAAGATTTCGTGACCTGACTCAGCTTTGCATTAAATATGATTGATTACTTTTTATTAAAATCTTCTTGAATGCCGAATTTTAGTGGTTATAACTTATGGTCTTTTGAATATAAGTAAGCTTTTGGCGTTTCACAACTGTACCTAATTTTGCTTAATATTAATTAACCGGCTATGTAAGTAGTAAACAAAATTCTAGTGACCAAAATTAGAAAACTTTTTTTATTTTACGTATCACACTTATTATTTTTGTAAAATATAAACAACTGTTACTGTGCTTAGATTATTTTATAGTACTCTGCCGCTAATCACAAGAACAACCCGAGCATTGGTAACATCTTCAAATCTCTCAAATTTTACCACAGCCACTTAAAATTCAGCGTAATCATCACGTAAAAGGTAACTTTTTATGTTTTCAGCCGTTCAAATCACGAGTGATTTCCAGTTAAAACATACATCATACTAAAACAATATTCATATATCCTAGATTACATTGGTACTACAGTTACATTAACATTGGACACTACTAGACACCGACATAAACGCTTATTGTTATATGATTTTTGTGTAAAATTATGTTCGTACAATTGATAGAATCAGGGTTTACTTTGCGGAAGTGCATTACATTATAATTACGAAAATTAATAAGATAAGATCCGCGACGATTATTAATAACCACTAAGAACATCAGTTTATTTCTCATATCGATGCCTAGTTTATAGGCGGAACACGTATCATGTTTTCACGGTGGTGTTTTATTGTATGTGCCTGCTTTATGTTTAGTGGTGGTGATGATAGTGCATGCAATTACGGGAGGGTGGCGCTCTTCTAACTAGGTTATACACGCCAATTTATTTTGCACGCGAACTTTAGCTAATTAGTTTTTTTCTTATTTAATAAACAGGTACTAAACATCTTACTGTAAGAACATAGCAACTGACAATTTCATCAAAAAGTATCGGTAACGACAAGAGCTTATTAATTTAAATTGATATAAATAAACAAATTCTAGTTTCACACTAAACTACCTATAAGAATTCAGTTTACAATAATACAGTATTTTATTTTTCCCTCCGTGTTAATATTGGCAAAAGTTTTATAGGTTTAATGCTACTCACAGCAAAAAAAAAATATTAGTCAAGCAGCCACATCTTGTAAAGCAATACTACTTATCTATCAGAATACCACAAACAAAACTATCCGAAAACGAAAATCGATCCAAAAGTATTTTATCGGTGAGGACCATAACAAAATCTGAGTTAATATGACGAATAAATCCAAAAACTTTTACAGCGACTCTACGATATGACGTTATTAAATATCGATTTTTTTGTATACAAAGTAATATTTAACTTTACCTACATCTAGATCATTACGGCAAGCAGATAATAGTGCCTGTACAAACGGTACTCTCACAACCAAGCCAAAGAGTTATTATATAATAAGTACATTTTAAGAGCTAATTTTGCCACATTAGTTATTTTAATGAAGATTTACAAAAATATTTAGTCAGCATAAGGTGGAATTCCTTAATTAGACAATTTTTTTGGTTTATACGTTACGCGATATCTTCATCAATAGTAAAGCGATTCTAATGATTCTTTTTTTATTAAATTTAATGTGCTATATCTCGAAGGTGGTCCCATTTAAAGTAAAATAAAAGTTACATCACCAAGGGTGTACTTTATTCTAGTTGTTAAAAGGTCAAAAAATTTTGACTTATTCCTTACCTCCGGACTTGACGGAGTGACCTGAAGGTGTACTTTGGTAATCAGGTACACCGCGTACGCGGCACTAGGTACGCGACCAGTTCCAATAGCGAAAACCAAAGTACACCTTCAGGTCACTCCGTCAATTCCGGAGGTAAGGACTCATCATACCTAACGAAACGAGCCCAAACTCGGTACACCTACTAGTACTCGGCGACCAGTTCCAATAGCAATTACCAAAGTACACCTTCAGATCACTCCGTCAAGTCCGGAGGTAAGGACTCATCATACCTAACAAAAGGAGCCCAAACTCGGCACATCTAGTAGTACTCGGCGACCAGTTCCAATAGCGATTACCAAAGTACACGTTCAGATCACTCCGTCAAGTCCGGAGGTAGGACTCATCATACCTAACAAAACGAGCCCAAACTCGATACACCTAGTTCTACTAGTCCAGGTGTTCCGGTATTAGTTACTGAAGTTCACCTTCAGGTCACTCTATCAAGTCCGGAGGTAAGGTCTTAACATAACTGACAAAACCAGCCCAAAGTCCACAGCTAACATCTCACGGGCAGTAGAGGGCTCCCAGTGCCAAGCAGTCTCTAGAGTAGGTATTCGTATTTCGTATTTAAGTCTAATTACTCTATGTATCTATGTATGTCTATGTATCGACCCCCCACTAGATGGAGTGACGACCTGGTAAGACATGCAGGAAGTCGATGGATGCAGGTGGCTCAGGACCGTGCTTTGTGGCATACCTTGGGGGAGGCCTATGTTCAGTAGTGGACTTGTAAAGGGCTGTAATGATGATGATGACTCTATGTATCTAAGTATATATATTTTTGAGGTATAAGAAATCAAAAACAAATTCGATCTTTCAAATGATAATTTTATTTGACTACGATTCCCGCAGCCAACCGTGCGTACACTTGTGTGCGTGACCCGTGTCAATGTAATAGTTCGATTCTATACCTATATCAATTTTGTAAACGCTTCCTTAAAAAATCTTAACGTAAATACTGCGGCAAAAAAAGCGACACGTCTCTACAGCACCAGGCCTCGGCCGATAGTGACTCTGCACAGGCGTTTACGCAAACAACAGTACGTATTATTTCAGAAATAAGAATATGCGACTTAAAAACAAAATTAGTTTGACTAAAAAATTAAAACACTATAACGTTAATATGTTGAATGTATAAAAATTTGACAAAAAATCAGAATGATTGCATGTATACTAGTATGGTTTTTACTTGTTAAAAGTAATTTTTAGAGGTATTTTTGTGATTTTTTTCTGTCGTATTAAATTAGTAGTATCATATTTTCAACACACTATCTAACTAGCATATATCAAGGAAAATATGATATATTTTTCTGGGTTTGTTTACTGCAGTGGATCGTACACTTTGAGGCATTATAAAACTTGCGTTTAGCGTCATGCCTCGTCTTAAAAGGATATCTCGGCCGAGCGGCACGGCGTTTAAGCAAACATATTGCTGTTTTCACTCTCTCTGCCTTAGAGACACTAAAACAAATATTTTTACGGTACAATTTATTTATAGGTCTGTTATGTTCCTAATTGTTTTCTTGTTTGATTAATTTAGCAATGTAAATACTAGAAGCCTTAATTATTAAAGTTGTCTAGTAAGACCGTCGTTATTAGACACCCAGAAGTCAAGTTTAAGGAATATAAAAATAAAAGTAAAACACAGATATAGCCACAAGCAGTGTTAGGGGAGAAATAAGAGGAATACATAATGATGAATATGATGATGATGACCACGAATTACCCAATTTTCCTTAGCTATAATAAGTTCGAACTACAGTCGTAGTCTCTCTGAGATGCCTCGGTCGTTCAGGCACATCGCATCAGCAATATATCGTTACGTGTTATCCTTCAAATTTCTTGCAGCCCTAATTTTCTCCTTAAGGGACAGGCACAGTTCCGGCAATGATTTAAGCCTGATTTGGAGAACCCCGAAACGGCAAATATTATAAATTAAACGCAATTAAATCCGTAAAATTAGTTTTCATCCACGAATGCTCTAATTTTTTTTTCTAATAATATTAATGACTTTGACTAAGTAATGCTACGTTCTCTTTCATCAGGAATTTCAAAATGTCAAAATGGCTTCGAGTCTCAGTCCCACACAGACGTTACGATACGCACCGTTAGATTAGCATCGATGCGGTGCGTGGTTGTCCATAGTCGACACCTATCTGTGGTATCGTCCACAATCACTCACACTGTTAAAGCCAACCTAAGAATTCATTACGATTTTTTACGATTGTAATGTATTATAACTATACACAAAATTTCGTAAAAAAAACTATCCATTTACAATAATTTAAAAACAACAACAAAATTAAATTGACATATTACATAACTTTAATAAACAAATGCATGCTTTTTTAACCGTTATAATCTAAAAAAAATGCGAAAGTAACAGTAATAAATTTTGAACAAAAATAATAGAAATAACAAACATGTAAAAATATGTCTGAAATGAACTTATAAAACATAACTTATTTTTAATAAATATTTTCTATTCATAGAAAATATAAACTGGATTTAGTAGTTTTACTACGCGATTCAAATAAGAAGAGGATTGACCTGGCACCATATTGTGACTTCATAGCTATCAATTCAAACCAGTTGGGTAGGGTGAGCAAAATATATATTTTATGAAATAATATTTATTTACATCTTTGTCTGAGTAGTCATCATTGTCATCATTAACATCACTGCTGCTTTGCCTCATAAAAACAGAACATGGATTTATGTGGGTATTTAAAATATTCCACCGACTAGTATTAATATTTTAAATTAATTTACAAAAATAACTTTAGAGTTCAATAGATTAAAATATTTAATTTCCTTTGCAAACCGTACTTTTCAGACAGATCGCGGTCATCGAGGTCACTAACGTTCCCTATTCTTATTTGAATAGCTTTGTACAACTCGCGGCACATAGCTCTAGCGCTGAATGAAATGTGGAGGCGATAGCTGCACATGTTGTATCAGTACGGAGGACGGAATACGACTGGAGGGCCAATCAACGCGTGCGAACGATACACACAGCCAATAATGCGTAATACGGCCAATTATGCGTAATAACGGTCACCGCTAGACTTTCTTTCCGCAAGTTGTAAGTACTTAAAATTATTTTAGCATTAAATAAAACAATGCATTATGTTATTAACAAAACCTTATGTGTGAATATAAAGTTGTCGGAATAAATAAAGTTTCTATGGTTTCTAATATGGTTGGAAGTAGGTAATCTAAAATTTACATATTTTTTCTTGATATTCAAAAACTATCGTATCTGAGGCAAGAACCATAGCTGCAATTTTTACAACGTAATATGTAGTTTAAACTAGGAACACTTATCCCTTTTTAATTTTCTGTAACACTGATATGACAAATATCAATTAAGCAGATTTTTTAATGAATAAATTTATAACTCACATAAAAAATAAATTCGGTTTACATTGTCATAAAAAATTGTTTGCACATCTTTTTAAATGTACATTTAAGGATAAAACATCGTACTTTTACACATTAAAAAATTTTTAGGCTATTCAATTACGGTGCAACAATAGTTTACGTCAATTTAGCGATGTTCTTTAACTCGTTAGCTTATAACTGAAACCGATTTTAATACTTCTAGTAACTATAAATTAAAACAGGGACTTAGTCTATGCGTTTGACGCTTAAGCCCTAAATGGCAATGGCACGTTTAATCCGTCTTAAACGACGTACATTAACTTGTGCTACGAAGGTAACTCCTTGGTAAACATACATATAAAAAGTTTTCACGCTACATATTTTTGGTATAGCATAAATTTCAACCAAACTAATACTTTATTCCCTAAAGCCATTACTTAAGCAAGGCGCATATGAGACCAGCATCATTGGATTAAGTTATAAACGTTCATTAAAGCAATGAAAGTTTGATTTCAAAGGATCTGCTGTAGTTGTTTGAAAATTAAGACCTGTTAAGATCCTCTACTGGGGCAAATGTTGATGGTGTCCCGTGGAAGGTGGGGGATGTTGCTGTGGATATCCAGGTATGGTGCGGCCTTGGGAACTGTCGTATAGTACTTGTGTCGGTAAGCGTTGATTTTGTTGAACCTCTTCGGGTGCCACGTAAGTGTTTGGAACCTAGTCAATGAAAAAGTAGTTTATTATAAAATTTCATAACTTCAATAAAAACAAGAATATACAAGCAAAAAATAGAACACTACATTTAAATTACGTGTATACAGATAATATAATTAAAACAAAGAAACCGAACGCATTTATTTTACGTGATTTCTCACCTCACCATTACACTCACCAATCATGTCAGCATTTTAGTGTTCTATTCAATGTACATGATTAAATCTCCCTCCCCTTTTCACCATCGTAAAATCAGACCGTTTTTTATGTGGTAGAGCTACGCTGCAGCTATATTATGGTTGTAGCACGAATGGTTTGGCTCGACCGGGGTAGGACCACGCTCTCACAGAATACCAGCGTGAAATAGCAGCTAATTGCTACTGTGTTTCTTATGGTGAGTGTAGAGAACCAGAGACCCTTTTTCTAGAAACGAGGCATTCCATCTCAGTACTCAGGTACAACGCATCTGCATTTCGATTCTCAATTGAGGATAGATGTAGATGTTCATAAGCCACAGCACCCACTTACCATCAGGTGGACTGTGTGCTCGTTTGTCACCCTTATTCTATTAAAAAAAAATAGACAGTCGGCGAGTCTCTACGGTGGATACCCCTTCGTTTCCATATTCCACGCATTCGAACTAAGCCATATTATTGGAATTTCGGATATATTATATTGCATGGCCATGTCGTACTGTCCGATTACATTCTGGGTGCCTTCAACAAGGCTTCAAAAGCTTCTTCACTGCTTAGAATCGTAGCGTCGTAGTCAAGCGCTGGTAATAAATAAAAAAGACAACAAATTATTATCTACCTATTAACAGCTGTAGTATTTTTAGTTCTTTAACTTAAAGTCAATTATGTAAAAAGTGGTATATATATGTTCAGCTGTGGACTTATGAAGGGCTGTAATAAATGTGCAATTTGTTTTTGCCAACGTCTCTACAATACAGAAAGAATTTTTAAAGACACTATCTTTTTATGAAGTGTGATAGTTTTTTTTTTGTTACTATAAAGAGTTCACTATAAAGAACGTATTGCAACACTACGTCCTTTGCACCTTATAAAGGTTGAGCAATTATTGGACAGTTCTTTGATATCATCGATTGATGTTTTTGTTTATATCTATATGGTAAGTGTTAAAGAAATATAGTAATGAGGTTAACAATTAATTACTAATTATCAGTAGCATTATAATAACAATTAAATAGTCAGAAGAAGAGCCTAGAAATAAATCAGGATATTAAGAATTCCATCTTAGTCCTCTGACTTGATAATGCAACTATAGTCCTCTTTTTTTTGAAGTTAGCTACTGTCCTAGATTTACGATTTCGGACTCGTCTGTCAGTCTTTACAATACAAGTCACGAATATAGTAGTATATATTTTTAACTGCGTCTATTTTTAAACTGCTTAAAGGAAAAAATATATAATATTTAGTGACATTATTAGGGCGGACTGGACTGTGTGTTCCAAACGGGTTCGTAGCACGAATGTTGCGCATTCTTGATAGGATGGCTTAAGATATTGAACTGTTCTATTGCACTTTGAGTAAATTCACTAGGGTAGGGTAAATATTAAACATATTTGTAGTTAAGTATCACATTTTTGTTAGATATAAAAAGAACTATACTGTCGCATTAGGTAATTCCGATTTAGATAGTTGTCAGTTTGAATAAATAAACAAATCAAAATCGTAAGATAATATCTACAATACAGATAAGATTAAGATAAAATTTCGTTTTGCTTATAACATATAAGGCATTGCCACACATATAATGCTACTCTGCAGCCTTATATGTTTGGAGCTTTAGGATTAATAATACGAGTGGAATTTAAATTAACCAATTCTTTATTATTGTTTAGATATTATAATCGATTGACTAATGGTTGTATATTATGCATTGTATTCTATCTCCAGATTTAGTTAACCATTTCGTCAATTAAACTTTTCATAAAATGTTTGTTTCAGAGAGCACGAAGGATCTGTGACAGTAAACACCCCGCCGCCGACTCCAACATGTCAAGCAAGTTTTGCTTGACAACAAGCTTCGGGTCCCGCACCTATGTCACAGTCAACGAGTGAAGCCAGCCACAGTTGAGCGTGTGCTTACTGTAGGTACTGCCTTATGACAGAGGTGTCATTGATAAGATTGGTTACATCTTGAAGCGTGCTTTTATTAAAACATACTATAAGCCGCTAAAGACAATTTGTCAGTTTCTACCACCATTCAAATGGTAGTCCCTCTGCAAGGAGAATGTGGTATCTGTTAAATAGGACAAACTAAAAGATCACTATAAACCCGCGTGAAAGAACACATCTGTCAGAAGTCTGCAGTCTGTGAACAAGTACAGGATCGCCCCCGTCACTACATTAGATTTGATAGACCACAAATCTTCGCTAAAGAACACCGATTCCTTTTAAGGATGATTTGCAAGACTTGAAATTAAAATACATCCCAATTTCAATAGAGAAGATGGTTCGGTACTACCATCTGGTTGGGAACCCATAATTAATAAAATTAAATCTCAACCCAAGCATACAACTGCAAGACTAAGAATGAATACGCACGGCATTAATTTCCACGCTTAGGTTGTTTGTTTTAGAATTATCATCGTTAGTGCTTTGATATTGTTAGTTTTTACAAATGATTTTAGCTTTTAAGGTGAGTGATGCCTTAACAATATATTTTAATAATTATAGTGAATGTGGAATGACAACATTTAAGTACAAATCTTTTTAACAAAATTAAGTCGGTGCAAAAAATTTTTTGTATATGTACATGTATCAAAAATTAAATAACTTAGTGGACTTAGTATAATCGATCAAATCCATAACCAAAGAAAGAAACTAAGGGTGACACTATGTTACTTACATTGATCAACGGCTGCAGTATTCCCAGTCTCGCGAGAAGAAGTTGCTCCTTGACTTGGCGCAGTTCCTCCTGCTGGCGCACGATCATCTGCTGTAGTTCCTCGTGCTTGCGCTGCAGCTGCTCCTGCCGCCGTCGCCAACTCGCATCACATTGTACCACAAACGGCACATGATCTCGCGAGTGACAGGGTATTTGACTTTTTTTTAATTGTATGCGATCAGATGCGTAAAAAAATGTCGTGCGATCGAAAATAAACTAGGCTAAAATTTTGCTGATTTATGGTTCGCTGGTAATCTACTTATAAGAAAAATAATGTTAAAAAAATAAGGGGTTGTAGGATATCGTTTAGACTGTAACTTGAATGCGTTTGGCGTTTAGAAGCGAAATCAAAAGGAAAATGTTTTGGAAGAATCATGCTGCTTATTATTTTGACCTTAGTGAAGATCTGACAGATCAGAAGCAGGCAGGCGAAAGAAAAAAGATTTATTTTTTTATGGACGCAAGAACATGCAAGAAAACCAAACACAATTGGACATACTGTAAAATAAAAGTATTGCAATACTGAACTATGCAGACGTAATATCTCCCCAGACATTCCACATAAGTGAAGAAGGCGCTAGCTAGAAAAATATAAGAAATGACATTATTATTGTTATAAGAATATTGGGACGTCAGCATTTATTTATTGTTATTATTTTACTTGGCAGAGCCATGCTGCAGTTATATTAGTAGTATAGTTGTATACTAATAGTATAGTAGTAGCACGAATGGGTCGGCACGACCGGGAAAGACCACGCTCTTACAGAATACAAGCGTCAAATAGTAGCTTAATGCTGCTGTGTTTCGTGTGGTGAGTGTAGAGAACCGGAGACCCTTTTTATTGGAAACAAGGCATTCCACCTAAGTCCTCACGGATGACAACGCATCTGCATTTTGATTCGTAATCGAGAATAGATGTAGATATCTATAGGCCACAGCAACCACTTACCATCAGGTGGGCTGTGTGCTCGTCTGTCATCCTATTCTATAAAAAAAATTAAAGTTTTATGAAAAATAAAGTCAAATACTCTGTCAAAATAAACGATGAAGAAGTCCCTCACTGGGCAGATACGACCCATAAAATACATCAACAATTTTAGTCCGCTTTCTCCTTTTGTTAATCCTTATGTAAAACAATTTTAATTAGACTAAAAATAGCCGGTGTATTTCAAGTTTTTACGAAACCCCCTCCTGCCGTTGCTCATTACATGCCACCACATAAGAAAATAGCTTACTTTTCCTCTTTTAACGTTTTAAGTGCAGCAGTACTATATGTTTAATTTTACGCCAGGGTCTTCTTCAAAGTTGGGAAAAATTAAAGTAATAATCGGATTACAAAATATTGGCTACATTTTGGTTGCAACACTGATTAATAAAAGAAATAAATACAATAACAAAATTTAATATTTAAGACGGTCCAATATTAAATGTTGTTATTGTGGCACCCATCATCTAGCAATATTTACCCTTTATTGATTCTTACACCAACCAATAATTATTGAAATAATTTGTCTTACGTCAGCATCATACGGTGCATTTAATTTCAGATATCCCTAGTTTTTGAATTCAAATTTTTAAAAATTCACACAAGTTTAGGTATTATTTATTTATATAACTTATACAATAGCAATATAAAGGGCGAACTTAATGCGTTATGATGTTCTCTACCAGTCATAGAGAATAATAATTAAATATGAAATAGTCATTAGTCGTGTCCACACCGACCAAGCACGGCTCGCAAGGCAGCCACGGACTTCCTGCTCGCGAGCCGTGCTACCCGGGGCAAATTTGAAAAATTTTTGCGCGGGCCTCGCAAGCCAATGTGAGCCAGTTTGAGCTAAATGGCTCACATCGGACATGTGTCAATCATTCATTTCTAATGACCGAATCATTCTAGTACATTACGTCACGCGTACCGATACATTCGGATCGATCATTCAAATGGATCATTTCGAGCTCCAGTACTCTGTGAGTCTGTGAAATCCATTGAGAACCGAAAATTTTCTATTTGACTTTGTAATAGCGCCATCTACTACATGCTATGACAAAAATTTATTGAATTTCAAGGTGGTAAGTACAAAAGACGCTAGATGGCATACACAAAAACTTCAATTGATTTGATTTGATTGATAACTTTAATCAATATTATTATATATTTTATTTATTTAATAAATTTATTTATTTTTAACAATACTCAATTTCATTTTACTGATTGATATTAAATATTTTATGTTTAGGCAATCTATCGACTATTGTACGTACCACCTTGAGAGCCTCATCAATTTTGGTTCGACTTCGATAAAATGAGAATGACTTTAATCTTTAATTGTAGAACGAAGTAGATGGCGCTTTTTATTATAAAGAAAAGCAATTTTAGTGGAAAGAAAATATTATTTTGATTTAGTATACTAAAATTTAGGCTTTACATGTCTAAAAGTAAAGATTGTAACGTTTATTTGCTACAAAATTATACTTTTATCTTATACTATTTTGCCCGGCAGACTTTGTTCTACCTTTTTCGACGACCCTTTATCATGTCCTATTAAAAATTCTTAAATTCTCAAAAAAAAATTGTGCGTCACTCATGGGCATAAAACCTATCCTATCTCTCAAGTTGGACCAAACTGCACACGGTGTGCAAATTTGATTAAAATCGGTTAAGTAGTTTCGGAGGCCATCGCGGACAAACAACGTGACACGTAATTTATATATATTACTAGGTTGCCAGGCAGACGTTGTTCTGCCCTTTTCGACGACCCTTTGTCATGTCCTATTAAAATCCTTAAATTCGCAAAAAAAATTTGGGGTCACTCATGGGCAAAAAACTATCCTATCTCTCAAGTTGAACCAAACTGCACACGGTGTGCAAATTCGATTAAAATCGGTTAAGTAGTGTTCGCGACGGCATAACAACGCTAAGAAACAAAATGATAAAGAATATTGTTTTTTGTATTAATAGTGATATTACCGTCAAAACTGGGTGAAAACGTGTATTAATATAGTTGTGTAGCATGTTTATAACTCTTAGTATATTTGTATAGATATAAACAACTTTTATTATATTAAGAAAAATCGACCAATCGCAGCGCGTCTTATCGTAGAACTCTCTAGAAGTTTTTAATTAACTGCGTAATACACTCAGCGTCACAAAAATCGCACCTCTCTGAGTTTGCGCGAAAAATGGCTGTAATGGTTAGAAACGAATTATATTTATATAAATATTGGTATGTTTGAAATGGGTATTTGAATAGCTTTACATTATTAATAAAAAATTATGAAATCATTAAAACATTTATCATTATAGAGCGTCAAAAATAAACACTGTCAAATGCTCGTTAGTAAGGACGCTAGTTACACCACCTAAGAAGGGTATAAAAGGGTCGATCTGGAGAACCTGTCCCGTTTTTCAGTTCGACGGGTGTTCCAACGTTTTCAGCAGACTGGTGGTTATGTTAGAAAACGGGATCTGGAAGAAAACGGTGCACATCAGAAAGAGATGACCGTTTCATCGTTACGACATCTTTACGAAACCGTTTTACAAATGCTGTTGAGTTGCAACAACAGCTTCGATCAACTCGGAGAACATCTGTGAGTGTTTCTACGATAAGAAGAAGATTACACGAAAAGAGTTTAACAGCCCATAGACCTGCTAAAGGTCCAAAACTTACTGCACAGCATCGCAGAGATCGCCTAGAGTTTGCTCGCAATCATTGCGAGTGGACTCTAGAACAGTGGCGGACCGTGCTCTTCTCTGATGAGACGAGGGTCTGTCTCTTCTGCAATGACAGACGTAGAAGGGTCTACAGAAGACAGGGGGAGAGGTTCACACAACCCTGCTTCGAAGAATCCGTCGAATACGGGGGTGGCTCGTGTATGTTTTGGGGCGGCATTTCCGTCGACGGGAAAACGGAACTTATGTGCGTTTCCCGGACTCGGGGTGGCCGTGGGCAAGGGTCATTAAATGCTGGTCGATACATTACTGAAATCCTGGAGGAACATGTGGTCCCGTATGCTGGTTATTTCGGTGATGGATTCATGTTAATGCATGATAATGCTCGTTGCTACGCCGCGGCTATTGTATGGGATTATTTACAGGAGGTCGATATCCCTGTTATGCATTGGCCAGCACGAAGTCCAGACCTTAACCCAATAGAACATCTCTGGGATGACCTAAAACAGCGCGTGCGAGCTCGAGATCCAGCTCCAACCACTCTTCAAGAGCTCCAAGATGCGGTACTTGAAGAGTGGGAACAAATACCCCAAGAGGCTGTTGCGACCCTTGTAAGGTCCATGAAAGATCGCATGGAAGCCGTTATCAAGGCAAGGGGGGTAACACTAGGTTTTAAGAACTTTTTGTATTTATTAAGTTTTTTTAAATTATAAATTTGCAAATTTGTACATACCCTGTCTTTTTCTTTAATTTCTCTTTCGTCTCGTCATAAAGGTAAAATTCAATTAAAATTCCTGAAAGCTAATGAAATTACCTTTCGAATGATACCCTTAAACCACGACATTGCCATTGGCCTGTTGTGTTAAAATAGTATTTAAATTATTTTTTCGGATGTGCGATTTTTTTGACGCCGAGTGTTCGTTCATACTAAAAATAATGAAAATAATTTTATGTTCTAAAAGAGTTGTAAATATGATATTGAATTAGCATATGGCTTATAGATTAAGGAAGTGTAGGAATATTTTGTATAATTAAACGCATTTCGTAGTTATAGAAAAATCAAAGAATTAATGTACCCAAATATTATGAAAATTTGGGACATTTCATTTAATAACTTTTTACAATGTTAATGTTTTGAGTAACCTTTATGATATACTAATAAAGTACCAGACTACCGATTTGTTGATGTATAGCATGTTAGTGTAGCAATTAGTTTTGTATAGAAAATATTGTAATTTATGCCATTTGCATAGTGAAAAGTTTATGCAATAAAGAAGCAAAACGGACAATGGCAAGCGGCTCACTGTAAAGTATAGCCAAAGTCTACCTTAGGGGCTCGGCACCCAGTTCCAGTAGTAGTGTGAAGAACTACCAGTGACAAGCAGTGGTATCCGGTGGTAGCTGAAGTGACTAGTAGCAGTATATAGTGAATAGTGAAAGTGTTAGCTAGGCGAAAAAGGTCGTAACTGATATTCGCAGTTACACATAGTGAAAGTGTTAGCTAGCCGAAAAAGGTCGTAATTGATATTCGCAGTTACATATAATGAGTGTTAGCTAGCCGAAAAAGGTCGTAACTGATATTCGCAGTTACATATAGTGAAAGTGTTAGCTAGCCGAAAAAATTAAAGGGTCGTAACTAATATTCGCATTTACATATAGTGGAAGTGTTAGCTAGCCGAAAAAGGTCGTAACTGATTAGTTACACAAGTGATAAAATCAGCTAGTTTAGTTGATAATAGCTGCTAGTCAGTAGTGTTAGAAAACCAGCTACTACCAATAGATATTTGATACTACCGTACAATTTTAAAGAAATCTTTTGATATATACAGTGACCAACCAATAGTTAACAACCGTAGTTCAACAACCGTGGTCAATAAAAATAGTTATAACGTTTCGCGACTGACTGATTGATTATCAGTCGAACCGCTGGCCACTACCTTACTATTTGTATTTATTAATCGTGCATTTTGATTTGAACCTCAGTCCACAATATCTCAGCGGCACACAAAAAAACGGCAGTGAAAGTACCCACCGGAACCTATAGGTGTAGGACGTGAGCCACTCGCGAAGTATCTTCGACAACATTTACTCCGGAGAGTTTCGCCCGTCCGGCACAAGTAGTTTAGGATTCCATCGAGGACAAACAACGTGACACGTAATTTATATATATTAAGATTTATATAAGGTGGTTGAAAAGTATTATATTAAATAAATCATTTGCCATGAAATCTTTTGAAGTGTTATTTTTAGTAAAACCAACGAAATGATATTTTTAACTCATAGATGTAACAAATAAATATAATAAAATGTAAAATAATTTTTAATTTTGGAAACAATATTATAGTAAAAAATTCCTAAATAATAAATACTCCACATACTCTGATAATCCGCATTGTTTATACGATTCGCCTATTCATTCTGATCGTTCGGGATTCGGTGGGTTTTCGACTCATTCACAATTCACACCAATCACGAATTAAGAAGGTTCCATCAATTGTTTGTGAACGGTGGTACCGAAACATTCAAAAATAGATGAATGAACCACTTTTGTGTTACAGCAGAAACGAACGAATCATTCGTGATTGACACATGTCTATTTAGTTGCTCTCGGATATACGATGGAGAAACACATATTTTTAACCGCTCAAGAGTCGTGCTCGGACGGTGTAGACGCGGCTATTGGCTATTTGTTCAATACCATTCCATTGATAAAACATAGCAGCACATAGTTAAACTATTAAAAAAATACTACTAAGTACTTGAACGAACCTGCTTAAAAGAGTATACAATATTTGACTTTTCACAACTATATTAAATTTTGATTGCACAATTTAAATCTGCAGTTCATCTAAAGACATAAGTATTATATACTCTTACTGCCTTGCGAATATAATATTTTCCTTCAAGAAAAAAAAACATAAAGCTCAAAATTCATTAATTTTTATGAAATTCGAGTTTAGGCTAAAGTTTTCACGCACGAACGCACGCACACACGCATATCTTAAGATTCCCTGATTGATTATAAAGATAAACAATTTTTGGTCAACTTGGTTATCTCTTAAACTAAATTTAATATACACCAAATTTATTTGTTCTATTAAATTATTGTATTTATTAAAAATGAAATGAAAAGGGAAAGAACAGACATTGACACCACGCACACGTTAAACTAATTTTTTTATCCACACCAAAATGGTAAAGGTTCTCAATTAGATTGAAGAGAGCGCGTTTTCTGTGCTTACATTTTTTTTTTCAAGAGGAGGCAAACGAGCCTACGACTCGCCTGTATAGTAAGTGATCTCCGTCGCCCATGAACATCTGTAACACCGGAAGAATTGAAAGCCGGTCTATCGGTAAAGAGTAGGCTTTTTTCTTGAAGGTCCCTAAGTTGTATCTGTTCAGATAAAACGCTAGCGACAGTGAATTCCACTGTGTGGTTATGTTGAAGTTTTGAAACTTGGCATTCAGTTAAAATATTATAAAATTATTAATTATAACTTCATATTTTAATCTAGACTGGTAGACTGGCTGGCGCAACTTCCCTAGTAAAAGATGAATGTACGAAACGGATGCTAATTTTAATGGCAACTATCTCTATCCTGCTTACTCTTACAGAAGTATTTCTCTGATTTCTTTCGTAATATGTCAATCACTGACATGGTCGAACCAATTTTTTTCAATAATTGATATTGCTTTCAAATTTGTTGTAAAAATTCGTAGTCAATGGTTTCTTATATTTACGCGGACAATACAAAAAAAAATTAATAATTTTAATTTGGAGGTAGCCGTAGTTAACTATGACTATGGGTGCTGTAAGTACTCGAAACGTCGGGAATATAAAGTAAGTTAATATACACGATAAAATCTGTAAAAACTAGTTTTATTTAGATTAGTAGCTCCTTTAGGCTTGAGTAAAAAATATCGATATTTTCTCACAAAAACATCGAGATGTATCGTCGATAATTTTAATCACGATATATCAATATTCGATATTCATTTTAAAGTATGGAATTCATATCAATTTCGATAAATTTTAGTAAACAACCCTGGTTTGGGTCCAACCATAAATTACGTCACATCAACTTTATTGTTTTTGACACTTGTAAAACCCCCTCGCCCTCCCCTGGTATGATGTCACATATTTTAATTATATATTTCTATTAAATATAAAAGTAATGAAAGTAACAGCAGTCCATTTCATTCAGTCCAAAGTCCAAATCTTTAATAAAATCAAAATAAAGACAAATGTTTTAGATAATGGATAACACAAAATACCAGTTAAAGAACGATGAACGATTAATAATGTTAGTAAAAAAATACAAAACACAAAAATACTTTTAAGTTTTGGTTTGCATATAAATTTCGTGTGTTTGGTTTACATATAAAAAAATATGTGACATCACATAGGTTTTAACCCCTCCCCCCCTCTGTCCCTTGTCAAACAATGTCACGTATTGTTGCCCCCCCCCCCCTTAAGGTGTGATGTAATTTATGTATGACCCCTTTGGTATTTAATGTTACTAGATACTCAAAATTAATTGTGCACTCAGTGTTTTAAATGCATTTTTTTGTGTTAATCATTTCGAATATAGATTATTGATTTAAAAAAAAACATAAAACGGATATCAAACAGAAATATAATGTTCATAAGAAAAGTACAAACAAGACTCAACCGAATATCAAAATTACAAAGACTTTTCTCCTTTGGACTTATTACCTCGTATTAAAAGAGGGCAATCTTTATATAAACGGGTTAGACCTAGAATAGTTTAGCTACATAAATTACATAAGGAGAAACATCTAGATCCAGAAATTTATTTTAGGGCTTAGAAACACTTGTTCCGTATGGTACCGAACGCAAAGATCTGCAGTGTCCCAGCCATAGATTTAGTATAAACTGATGTTAGAATAGATTGATGATGCGAAAGAGAAAGAGTGTAGTTTACGCCTCTATTAGAGCGAGAAAAATAGGCTAGACCATTCACGTACACACTATTGGCCGGTATCGGCTTAGAGCCATTCGTGGACAAAACAAATCCCGCCTGTATTTGCAAAATCTCGGGTTTTAAAGTGAAAATTAATGCTTGATATACATAAATAATTATGATTAGGTACGTAGTACCAAAATACAGCTCACCGCAGAAAGAAATCCAACCTTATTATACATTTAACCCGTAAGTACGGTTGAAATGTTTATCATCTAAATGCTGTGTTTTAGAGCGGTATTAATAACTAATATTTAAATGGATAGGATAAATTATAACATTTTGTAATTATTATTATCTGAATGTAAAGGATTTGAATTTAAAATCACTACAAATATATGAAATTTTGTTAATTTTAACCGCAATTTGTAAAGATTGACATTATCGATAATATCTTATCGAAATGTCCATAAAATGCATAGCATATACGTCTAGCATGCAGCCTTATTCAACTTATTAATATTTTTTTTTAATTTTAAGGTTCCGTAGCTAAAAATTCTTCTGGCTGAAAATAATAAATAACGGAGAAAGTGTTTTCAAGACAAAATATAAAACCAAGCGTATCAACTATGGCAAATTTCCACTCTATAAAGCAATCTATGGGGGCCTATGTTCAGCAGTGGACTTTAATAGACTGTAACAGTAACATAGAGGAGCATTAAGGAAAAAACTAAAACACACCCATCCATAAACACTTATAAAAAATAACATATTAAAACTTATTTTATTGTTGGAAAAAAGTACGTAACAAAATATGTATATGCCCGTACGACTAAAGGTCGCTGCACACATCACGGAATCAGCACGTGCACGGGACAGACGGTGCAGCGACCTTTAACTGCGGACTTCACGTTGTGACGTCATCTTGATGGTATCATTTGCAAAAAAAATTATTTCTTATATAATATTTTAAGGCTCTATAGTAAATTTTATATTTTTGTTTTTTTTTTCAAAAAATTAAATTTAAGAATAATATACAAATTAGTGTATTACTGGTTAATTGGAAGAGATAAATATAAACAAGCAAAATATAAAAAATATTAATTTTTTTATATTCAATTATCGTCACTACTATTATAATCAATTTTTTCAATTTCCGACATGTTGTCTGATTCGTCTTTGGAGCTGTTTTTTTCTTCAGAGCTGGTTTCTTCACCTACAAGAGAAATTATTAATTCCCTTTGTTCAGTTATCTTTTTGTTTATTTAAAACAAAGCCGTAAAAACGTACAAAGAAAATAAACTAAACAACAATAATTAACAAACTTAATAAAACAAAAAACTCAACAGAAATATTATGGAATGATTGAAATCAGACGCGAGCAACGGTAACAAGTATGCTATCGGTACTGACCGCAGGATGGCGAGCACGGGGTGCCGTGGTTATGGGGGAGAGTGGTCGCATTCCAGCGAAGTCCGCAGTTAAGTCGGATTGTAAATATCTATGCAAAATACCTTTAAAGAAAGCTCACAACATTTTTACATTCTAATTCTAAAAAATTGACATCTTTGCCTTTTTAAACCTTTTTAGTTCACGTTTACTTTACTATCGCAGTTTAGTTTCAGTTTAATTAATATATACATTATAACACGCATTACATTTTGAAGCGCAATTTCTTTCAGAGAATTTATGGTAGGTATCACGTAGTCAAGAATATTCTGTCCATTATGAGTGAATCTGAATTCATTTTTATGTCCGCAATAAGCCGCTATGTTAATTTTTATGTGACTATGCAGCTTAAAACCCGCGAAAGGACACAAAAGAAACCTAATGAGTATTTTTATTAGTTTAGAAGATCTGAGAGAACGGATAAAAATACATAGCTACCTTCTAACCTTTTGGCTTCGTCATAGTTGGGTAAAAATATACACTTACATCATCTGAGTCAAATAAGAAGACACGAATATACTGCCACCGTTATCGATAATTGAAGTTGAGGCTGGCAATACATGCTGCAGCACTATTTTTCCCCACACATGCACATTACACGCACACTGATGTATTTTGATTAGGTCTCACCCTAATAGTCCATCGCCAATCTATACTATACTACATCTATTGGTCGCAGGTAAACGATTAGCCACTGCGCTTCAAGCTCGTCTTTTATTATATCATTAATTATAAAGTCATATAGATGCATATGCATCTAATTAATTATTAACATAATTGTTCATTATTCATTTATATGTTTTTTATACGTATTTTTGTTCCGAATATTGTAACAGTACAAAGTTTAAAACAAATAGCTGTGTATAAAATACATTGATTTATTATCCTGAATGGTATTTTACTCAAATCCCACGTAATGATATAAACTTTTATAATGTTTTATTTATTTCGCAAAAATCAATCAATAAGGATACTTAACTTTTATTATATAAAATCGATAAGCATTACATTGATAAACAATATTTCAATCATTCGAAGTTAGATAATTACAGCACTGTAATAATGCACATAGCTTGCCATCATGTCATGATGTTGGTAAGACAGCTTGTTACCACCGCACCTTAAAACAATGATTATATTCTCTTCGGATATGGATTGTTCATAATTGCATTTGAATAGAATAATATGTAGTAAAAGTAAAAAAAAAAAAAATAAAATATATATATATATATATATATATATATATTATAATAATGATCTTCGCTGAACTCACCTGCATCTGCGCCTGATCTGTGGACACTACGACGGGCATTGGGGGCAGAGGCATCGGCAACATCGCAGGAACCCCCCACGGCTCCCATATACGACGCTGGTTCCAAATACTGAGCCCCGATACCGTGCTGGGGTGCAAGTACCGGCTCGGAGCCCTTGTGCGTTTGCTGGAACATCATCATGTTACCATGACAAGGTCCGTAAGAGTGAGCAGTCGGTAACGCCATTGTTATGAGCTATCAAAGAAAAAACACAAACTTTTTATATGCAAAATTGTACAAATTGTGCAAAGCTTTAATTGAAATAGCATACCATTTCTGTTCAATGTATGAACAAAGAAAGAAGCACTGATATATCAAAATGTTTTTACATTCATGAGGTTTAATAATCTTACGTTCACTAAATGTCGCTAGTGGGGAGTGGGGACTAAGGTGCCACTATCATTTAAAAACTGCGATATAATTGTAAGAATTCGGCTTTAATTTTTACACACCTTAAACTCTTTTTAATTCTTTTATTTTTAGAAAGATTTTAGTTGTGTTTCTCAATTTCTTTTTTTTTTATAGAATAAGGGTGACAAACGAGCACACAGTCCACCTGATGGTAAGTGGGTGCTGTGGCTTATGAACATCTACATCTATCCTCGATAGAGAAATAATATAGGGTAAATAGGGTATTCTGTCCTCTATACTCACCACACGAAACACAGCAGCTTTGACTAGCTATTTTACGCTGGTATTCTGTGAGAGCGTCTTTCCACCGTCGAGCCGACCCATGCTACAACCATAATATAGCTGCAGAACGGTTCTACCACGTATTTCTAATCTAATTAGAACAAAAACTAAATAATATTTCCGTAAGAAATATTAATCTCTCCACTATTACAAATTAATTTCAAAATTTTGACGCCGCACTGGTGATAGATAAAGTCGTGCAACTAGAACTAATTTGTAAAATACTTCTTTCATAACACTTTTGGGTTTTAAAATGGTGCAAAATAGGAGACAGTTGACTATATTATGATTTATTTTTTCAATAAAAATAAAAGAGTTTTTAATATATAAGTGGCACTTCAGGGGAATTTTTACTCAACGTTTTCCTTATCCTCTCAACTGCGGACGTCTAACCCTTGGACACGAAAATATCTCAGTTGACTGCGGGTGTCCAAGTACTGGACATTTTTGCCCACTCTTTTAATGTCGAAATAAAGCATTACACACATGTCAAAATTTCAATGTAAATACGCAATAAGTGCAATAGTGTCCATCTATGAGACGCCCGCAGTAGTGAATTCTAGTTCTTTGTTTTGCGGGTGGCGAAAAAAGGAACTAAAGTTTGCCATAGTGCATCACGTTCAAATTCAGTTGAATTGTTAGAATTGTAAAGAATCTAGCGCCCTCGAGCAGATAAACGAAGCTTGGTTGATTCCAATCTCATTCGATAATTTATGCAAAAATTAGATGTGGCATTTGGATATGCCATGTATTTAACTATGCTTCTTAATATTTTTATTTTAATATTTAATATTTGTATTTTTTTTTATTCTAATATAAACAGGTTGTGGTTTTAAGGTCACCTTAGACACATGTTTCTTATATCGGTTTTTTTTAATGTACATTTTATCTATATGCACTTTTCAAAATTCATAAATCAAAAAGAATTTTAAAAAAAAATTATTCTTTTTGATTTACTTTATACGTACATTTCCGTTTTGCAAATCGTGTAACGTTGCGTTATGTTTCAACCTAGAGCAAGATTGCTGATACCTACAGTACCATTCGTAAATAATTAGTACTGTAGATACAGTAAATCGAACAAGTACCAGGAGCCTTTTAAAGAAATGAGTACCCATGTTATATATTTATTCAATTTTATACTTATGTACATCCATCCATTTAGTTTTTATTGTTGCCTAGCTATAATTTGTTCAGCTGATTATTTCAGACTATCATCGTTGAAATAGTTAAGTTAGTTAAGTTACAGCCTATTTACGTCCCACTGCTGGGCCTTACCTCACTTCTGAGAGGGTTTTATGGCAAAGAAGTGTCCGCCGCGCTGCCCCTATGCGTGTTGGAGAACTTCACATGTCTTCTAAATATTTTTTCTTATTTCTCAGACAGTCAGACTTTCTCACGATATTTTCCTTCACCGCCGATCACGTGGTAGATCAGCACTTAAAATTGCAATTAACAATTTCATTGACGCCAGCGGGGATCGAATCCGGTTTGCTAGCGTACTGTGAAATTTAACGCGAGAGCTAACCATCTGAGCTACCGGGGCTCCTCTGAGCCACCACGGTTCTCATCGTTGAAATGAATACACCTTTTTATTTTGTATGTTTTCTATAAAATAGGGTGACAAACGAACACACAGTCCACCTGATTGTAAGTAGTTGCTGCGGACCGTAGATATCTACATCTATCCTCGATTACAAATGAAAATGCAGATGTGTTGTCACCCGTGAGACTAAGATGGAATGCCTCGTTTCCAGTAAACACCGTCTCCGGTTCTCTACACTTACCATACGAAACACAGCCAGCATTAAGCTAATATTTCACGCTGGTATTCTGTGAGAGTGTGGTCGTTCCCCGGTCGAGCCGACCCATTCGTGCAACAACTATACTACTAATATAAATGCAGCATGGCTCTACCACGTATAAAATTTTTTTTAATGAACTAGTACTGTATATAATGCACAAAAAGTGCAAAATCGGACTTTAATTTTGGCATATTTTTGGAGCATAAGAAGTGGTTTCTTTAAAAATATATATCCATAATATTTTTTTTATTTCAGAAAAGATATTTTTATTTTAAATGTTATTATTTCGTAGATATTATTTGTGTTAAAGGAAATATATTACCTTTTTGTGAAATAATGTTGCTAAAATTATGTTGGTTATTAGAAATGTAATATAACCGCCGCGCACCCCGCGGCGCCTCTGAACGGCTTTGTCACTCGACACTATTATGGCGCATTGAGTATTGTTCACAAAAAACGTTATTTTAGACTCTACATCCGCGGGAGTGACCCTTAAGTGGTTTTATGGCTCTTAAGGGAATGAATGAATCTTTATTTCTCTACAAGTGCTGTTGAAAATTGTTTGCTCAAATAAAGTAATTAATTTTTTAATAAATATGGCACTTACGGCTAAAATTTTGATATCGGCACTAAGAATACTTATTTTAACTTTATGAGATTTGTAAAACTTAGCAAGATCTATTTAAAGATGACTGAATCATGTAAGGAAAACAAGGTTCAACTAGTCCTGGAAATAAAACCATATGTTTCTTCATGAATTTAAGTATATATTTTTAATGAAATAAAAAAACTAGTGTTAATTTTATTGACTAATGCATTAATGCCGCATCTGGTCCGAACTACATTCTACATTGGTGTAAGTTCATTGTTGGTTCTTGTAAGCTTACTATTAAGGCCCCGTGCACGAAATCATCTAATTTCGGACAAATCTGATCACTGTTTGTGTGAACAGGAAAACGAATTTAACTTTTTTTTTTATTATAATAGTCTAGTTCTTAATCTCATATCTGGCTTGAAGGGATGTATCATATTGTTACGAGCTTGAGGTTCGTGACAATAAAAATTGCCGATAGAATTACCTAAATTAACACTTTAATTCACTTTACACTAATTAAACTTAAAACACTAATAATTAATCACACTGACTCACTTTATTTCGCTCTGAAGCTTCGCTTGTCTCGCCAAATCCAATACTTCCCCGCTCGCATCTTGCAGCACCTATAAATACACATTATCACCGAAACATCCAGAATATTCAAGTAAATACGCGCACCAATCGACAAGGCATCGAAAGTTCGAGTGTCGGCTTCTAGAAGCTTAGTTCTTCGTTTCAATACTAGATGGCGCTGTCGGTTGAAAGATTATTGATGTCATTTTCTGGAAAGCTCCCCTCGCTCTCGTCCCCGACACTAGATGGCGCTAGTGCCGGGTATATGACGTCAACTTTGGCGTGCAACACTGCCCCCTCCTAAGACATGCTCGTCCCGAGCATTATCGGCCCCATAATAACGCACCAGGCGATCCACATGGACGATCTTAGGAGTCCCTCTTGCGCCTTTCTGTAACGGCTCCGCAATGTCAAGGGCTGTCCTATCCCATGGTGCACCAACATTGTACAATTTCGATGCTCCTCTACTACGTGTCTGAGGTCCCCTCACAGCCGCACAACTTGTACATGTACGACACCAATCCTCGACATCGTCACAATAATGGACCCAGTAAAACTGTTCTCGGACCTTCAGTAGAGTTCGTTTAACTCCCAGATGGACTCTTGAACGACCCTTATGGCACAGCTGTAGAACATTCGGCACTTTAGCTTTAGGGACAACCATTTGCAAACGACAGCTGTCTCCTCGACCATTGTCCCATTTACGGCACAGGACTCCATCCTGAAACAGCAAGCTGTCCCATTGGGCCCAATAGCTTTTCGTAGTTGAACTCATCGCTGAGACGTCGCTCCACTTAGGCTTGGTATCACGGGCCTTCATCCATTCCAGAATCGGCTTGATGTACGGATCTTCCTGCTGTGCATGTCGTAGGCTGTCCTTCCACTCGTTGCTGAGGTGGTCTGTCCTGAGCATCCTCACGGACACCACTTCTTTACTCTCTTGCCTAGTACAATGTTTCCAATCTTCAGGACAAGGTCTTCTTGACAATGCACCTGCGTTGCCATGAGATTTCCCGCTGCGATGTCTGATAGTAAAGTCGTATTCCTGCTGCTGCCGGGCTGTGATGTTAGCCGCACTTCTCTTCTGAGATCGTTCACCTTCCCCTTCTAGGGTTCGCTTAGGGCAGCTGGATCGAAGATGGCCCCTTTCTCCACAGCCATAGCACCTTGGGCTGTATCCTTTATTGTGGTCACGAACTGTAGCTGCTGCAACCTCCCTGACGCGATGGGAACAATGATCCTGCCGCACGGCTTCCACCTCCAGTGCATGGGCCAAGGCGTCCTTAAGCGTCTCGTGGTGCCCGAGCCTCACAGCAGCTCTGACTTCCAGGTCGCGGATGCCGTCGATGAATGTCTGCACCAGGTTCCCTTCAAGGAGCGCAGGTACAGACCGGTATGCTTTTCGCACCAGCTTCTCCACCTCTAGAGCCCACTGCTGCAGGTTTTCGTTGATGCGCTGCACGCGATCTTTAAGCTGCGCACGAAAGACGTGTTCCAGGTGAGCGTTACCATATCTCGCCTCCAATGCCTCAAGGAGCTGCTCATAAGTCACTTCCTCACCGAGAGCTTCCAGAACAGTTAAGGCCTGATCGCGCAGGCCTAGTGTGAGAGCAGTCATGGCCTGACTTTTATCCCAACCGTTCGCCTTCATAACGGCTTCAAACTGGATTTTGTAAGCTGACCAGGAAGAAGTCCCGTCGAACGGTGGCACTTTGAACCCACGTAGCGAAGGTGTTGTTCCGTCCCCAAGTATGAGGTCGTTCAGCGTTTTCTTCACGTCAGCCATCACGTTGTCAACCCGATTGTTCACTTGGTCGATTCGGGTTTCAGATTTCTCTATTCGGGTTTCAGCTTGCTTCTGACAGGCGGTTGTCATGTTGAGCAACCCTATCCTTCACCTCCTTCATCTCCTTCCCGAAGGTAGCGTAAAGGTCCTTCATAAGGAGCATCTGCTCTTCCGACCGACGTGCCTGTTCCTCTTGTCGGCGGGTCTGTTCATACTGTCCGCCCCGTAGCTGCTCTTTCAACTGACGGGCCTGCTCCTCCTGTCGGCGAGCCTGCTCCTGCAGCATCACCATCAGAGCACCTAAGTCAGGTGCTGCAGATGTAGGAGCTACTAACGGGCCTGCAGCCGGCGGCTGGCCCTCCGACGTCTGCGGCGTTGCACCACCAAATCTTCTTTGGTCCGTCTCCTGCTGGCGTTGACTTCGGGTACGGACACCCTCCGTTTCCTCCTTAGGTAAAATCGGCATGATTTTATCCCACTTCTGACACCAATTGTCACGAGCTTGAGGTTCGTGACAATAAAAATTGCCGATAGAATTACCTAAATTAACACTTTAATTCACTTTACACTAATTAAACTTAAAACACTAATAATTAATCACACTGATTCACTTTATTTCGCTCCGAAGCTTCGCTTGTCTCGCAAAATTCAATACTTCCTCGATCGCATCTTGCAGCGCCTATAAATACACATTATCACCGAAACATCCAGAATATTCAAGTAAATACGCGCACCAATCGACAAGGCATCGAAAGTTTGAATGTCGGCTTCTAGAAGCTTAGTTCTTCGTTCGTTTCGATACCAGATGGCGGTGTCGATTGAAAGATTAGTGATGTCATTTTCTGGAAAGCTCCCCTCGCTCTCATCCCCGACACTAGATGGCGCTAGTGCCGGGTACATGACGTCAACTTTGGCGCGCAACTCTGCCCCCTCCTAAGACATGTTCGTCCCGAGCATTATCGGCCTCATAATAACGCGCCAGGCGATCCACATGGACGATCTTAGGAGTCCTTCTTGCGCCTTTCTATAACGGCTCCGCAATGTCAAGGGCTGTCCTATTCCATGGTGCACGAAGGAAGAGAATAGCCATTGACGTGGCGGGGCCGTTTCCGGAGAGTGAAAGCGGTAACAAATATTTCATGGTTGTGATGGATTACTTCACTAAGTGGCCAGAAGTCTTCTCCATTCCAAATCAACAAGCTTCAACAGTTGCAGATAAACTAGTTCATGAAGTCTTCTGTCGTTTTGGAGTACCTTTAGAGATTCACAGCGATCAAGGAAGGAATTTTGAGTCTCAAATATTACAGGAAACTTGCCGAGTTATGGGTACTCATAAAACAAGAACGACTTCTTATCACCCGCAATCTGATGGAATGGTAGAAAGATTTAATGAGACATTGGAGAGGTACCTTGCAAAAGTTGTAGACAATCGTCAACGAGATTGGGACAAGCACATACAACCGTTATTGTTGTCACATCGAAGCGCTGTTCACGAAAGTACAGCAGTGACACCAGCTTTCGCAAACTTTGGAAGAGAATTACGGCTGCCTGCAGACTTGATCACCGGGACACTACATAATGCCCCACGCAGTATAACCGATTACGCAAATGACTTGCGGAATAAAATGAATGACATTTATGAGCACGTCAGACAATCGGGCCATCAAATGTCTGAGAAGATGAAAACCCGGTATGACCGCAAAACGAACAATAAAGGGTTCGACGAAGGTTCACTAGTGTGGTTGCACAATCCAGTCCGCAGCAAAGGGAAATCTCCTAAGATTGTCGTGAAGCGACAATTAAAAACAAAAGAACCTAACCTAACAACAACGAAACAACAAAAATAGAACAAAAACGAATAATATATTTAAAATTTTAAAAGATATTTACAGTTTTATATAAAAAAAAAGTATGAAGATGATGATGGGTGACGTGAATTACAATTATTTTTTTTTAAAAATAACAAAGATAAATGAGTACTGAAACGGAGCCCGAAGACCAAGGTGGCACACCGCGCTTGGCAGTGGTGCTCACCGCTCACGGAGTATGCACAGGCTATGCCTGTGGTAGGTGCGCAGCGCCTGATCTAGGCACACACAGCGTCTGGAGTAGGCACACGCAGCGCTTTAAGTAGGCACACACAGCGCCCGGACTAGGCACACTCAGCGCCCGGAGTAGGCACACGCAGCGCCCGGAGTAGGCACACGCAGCGCTTGAGGCAAGCACGCACAGCGGCTAAAGATAGCGCGGGCACTAGTAGGTGGAGGCGTAGGCGTGGCTAGGCGACGACTTCAGGTGAAGGCAGAGGCTTGCAGGATCCCGGGGCAGTGCGGCCCCGGGATAAGGCCTTTAGGAGATGCTTCTACTTTGAAAGCTGAAGCGAGACTCACTTTATTGGCCGATTGTTCGGCTTTTATACTTTTTTTAGAGAGCTCCGCGCTCGACGACGGATCTGAGATAAGAACGGGAAATTATTTAAATTAAAAACAAATTTTTGTAAATGTCCAAGAAGAAAAGAGTATTTTTGTGGAAGTTTTGAAGTAAAAACATCAGACCGGTAACGAATTTGAATAAAAATTGCCATGACAACCAGATAAACAACGATGTCAAATTTTGGTTTCAGGCTCGTAATAGAGAAACGGCAAGATTTAAGTGAAACATGAGATATTATAGATATAGGAAAAAAGGTAGCGCAACAGCGCGCACGAAGCCCGAAATCGCAGTTACGGAGAACTAAATAAAAGATCAAAAAAGGTAGACTCCATTGACACCGATTTAAAAGGTGCTGATAGCGTGAAAATACGAAGTGAAAATGATTTGTTATTGTGTTCTTATGGTTTAAAAACGTTACAGGACAAAAAGTGATGCAAAATATCCAGTTTTGAGGTGAATGCAGAAAATCAAAAATAGAATGGAAAAATAAATTTAAAATAGTGTAAAATGATATGTAAGTAGCATAACACTACAAGCTTCAAGCTAAATGGAACGGCCCGTACCGCATTGTAACCAGGTTCAACGATGTAACCTACCGGATACAGAAAGGCGCAAGAGGGACTCCTAACATCGTCCATGTGGATCGCTTGGCGCGTTATTATGGGGCCGATAATGCTCGGGACGAGCATGTCTTAGGAGGGGGCAGTGTTGCGCGCCTAACTTGACGTCATGTAGTGTCAGGGACGAGAGCGGGGGGAGCTTTCCAGAAAATGACATCACTAATCTTTCAAATGACAGCGCCATCTGGTGTCGAAAAGAAGAACTAAGCTTCTAGAAGCCGACACTCGAACTTTCGACGCCTTGCGCGTATTTACTGCCTTGTCGATTGGTGCGCGTATTTACTTGAATATTCTGGATGTTTCTGTGCTAATGTGTATTTATAGGCGCTGCAAGGTGCGATCGGGGAAGTATTGAATTCGGCGAGACAAGCGAAACTTCGGAGCGAAATAAAGTGAATCAGTGTGATTAATTATTAGTGTTTTAAGTTTAATTAGTGTAAAGTGAATTAAAGTGTTAATTTAGGTAATTCTATCGGCAATTTTTATTGTCACGAACCTCAAGCTCGTGACGATTGGCGTCAGAAGTGGGATAAAATTATGCCGATTTTACCTAAGGAGGAAACGGAGGGTGTCCGTACCCGAAGTCAACGCCAGCAGGAGTTAGGAGAATTAATTTTGGTAATTCAATCGGCAGTTTTTATTGTCACGAACCTCAAGTTCGTAACAATATTATCTATATAATAATGGCAAATCACCAATATTCACAACCCTTTTTCCGAAAAGTAACGATCAAGTGATTTTTGTCTTCGTTTTACAACGAAACTACAAAATATTTCAAACATTGAAAATATAAATAACATAAGTATTAGGTCTACTTGTTTGTAGCCAGATCAGTTTTTTTTAATTTCTATCCAAATATAGCAGAAAAAAATTGTTGAAACAACGTAATTTCCAGCAAACTTCGTTCGAAATAAGTATTTTTTTCTATTACATAGAAACACTTTCAATTAATTTAAAAAATTACACTTTAATCTTAAGATAACCCTTTATTGGAAACTAAATTTTATTTCATAAACAAATAATAATTTTGTTTATTACTAAATGGCAAAGTGAACTATATTATCGATCGCGCAAAATCGATCCGATTCTGCGCCCTCTTTTCCCAAAAGAGGGTCGCTCACGATAAGGTACAATACAGCTTAATCAGCCGGCTGCCTGTCCCCAAAGGCGGTTTTTAGAGGGTATCACTTAGGGTCCCCGGTAGGACAGTGAGTCCCTCATTACCACGACAGACCGGCTATCATGGTATGCGTAATGCATTTTCCGCCTCCCTACGTATAAGTTAGCCCTTTAATTGCTTCGGGCGCAAAAAAAAATCCATCCGATCAGTAACGACCGGGCCTTCCCAGAGCGAGGACGTATCACTTAGTATCGCAGGCGCTCCCGTGTTTTACGTAAACATTTTGACCACCAAATTTTGATCAGGGTAAGTATTTTTTTTTTTGGATAGTTTATGGCTATACCAATTATGATGATTTTTTTCTTCGTATAGGATCACCTGGGTGGTTCTTAGTACCTAATAGTTAGACCCGGCTGCTGTCTCAGTACGTCTGCTATGTTCATTGATATTTTATTTTTGATAGTTTTTTTTAATGATTAGTAGCCATTTCAGATACCATTCATAAAATACGATTTTGTCTACTGTTGCATTTCATTATGTCCGCATGAAATAATGGGTGCGTTTGGCAGAAAAAAGCGCTAGCAAGCGCTTATAAGCGCTGAAATAGTTTTCGGCAAGGACACGATTGCTACTTCAGTAGCGCTGACACAATCCGCCATTTTGCTTATTTAATTTGTTTGTTTTGAAGTAGAGTTTATAAGTTGTTTTGCGCAATATTAGTTTTAAGTAATATAATGACATGAATAAACATATACATGTTATTAAAAATTCATGATTGGTAAGTTTTTAATATGAATACTTTACAAACTTATATTTAAATTAGGTTAGGTTCCTCGGTTAAAACTAACATCGTGTCCTGGAGGAAAATAGCTACTTACGATTTGACAGCGCTTACCGCTTACGATCGCCATTTTGCTTACAAGCGCTTGCTAGCGCTTTTTTCTGCCAAACGCACCCAATGCAAAAATACCACCCACGGCTGCATCGAATTGGGTCAAAATTAAGATACCTAAATTGTGATCTATGGCAGGGTGACGAACCTATAAAGATCAACGTGCCATTCTTTGTAAATAAATGTTTAAAGCGGCCATGGATGTGCCATCCAATAATTGAAACCTAGTAATTATTGGGAAAATAATAAAAACAATAATAGCAACACCGCACCTACTCACTCCGTAACGTAGGCTTAGTCGCGTTCTTTTGTTTTTCATAGTGTTTGTTACGTACTTTGTCGATCGGTGGCTTGCCCAAAATGTTTTGCCGCGTGCCATTGGTTCGCCATCCCTGATCTAGGGTATGCCCTGTAGGTAACTGGTTATAATGTATAATTTTGTTGTAGACAATGGGACCAATAAAAGGAACACGTTACCAGAGCATTACTAAAAGAAAAGAAAATAAGGCAGGATTGGCATATGCTAGACAAATTCTTGCAGTATGTTCTGTACGTTTCAATTCTAATACGAATTCGTCTCTAGAACACGTGAGTTTTTAATTTTGCTCAGCGCTAGACGTGCATAAAGTACAGACACCAGCACGTCAACCTATCCTAAGCTTTAAAATTTTTCCCTTCCTACCTTCTCCTTTTGTAATAAAGTAAAAAATCTATTAAAAGAAATTTGACAGATATTTAAAGAAATTTGACAGATTGGCGTAGGTTCTTGTGCTGGCGTCTATAAATTCAATATATTCTTATTTTATTCATATTCATATTCAAAATTAATAATTATTTTTTATTTTAACCGATATTGGACATAGATTTAAACTAAATAGGCCGAATGTTTTATCGAAAATACAAGTATCCTTTAGCATGTTCGGCTTGTTTTTTCCAAAATGTGTACTTTGTATCCCTCATGGATAAAAATGAATTCAAAACATTGAGTAAATATTATAAAAGAAACGTGTATTATCAATTTTAAAATCAAAGTATTTACTTGACGTGAACGTCACGCACTCGTGCTCCGTATTTTATTTATCCCTTTAACATTCCGTTTCTCATATACGGCCTAATATTTAAATTTAAATGTTTTGCATTTACAAAAACTTTGTTTTAATTAAATCACGATGTTTGATTTTCGGGCAAATACTAATAAGACATGTTAAATTTGTCTATACTCTCTAGCAGACATTAATGACATCGCAGAACGAAAACATTGAATTACCTAAATATATATGCATAGTGTATTTGTCTAACACATTTCTTTTTTATTTTCATTTTATGTTGATTGTAATATATATACTAAACTATTATACAAAAACATTCCAAACTTTTATTTCTAAACCGTACTTACTATAAATCCTAAAATAATTATCAACTAAAGGATCAAAATTGTTAAAGCGAGCACTGCGCTCGGTCTTTAGCCGATAGCACCGTAATGAATTTGCCTAAACTCTATCAAATAAATTTTCTGCACGGACTCTTAATGCGTTTTATGATAAAAAAATTGTATTGTAGCCTATGATTTTACGCATAAAATATTGTAAACAATAGATTTAAAATTAAATGAAAATAAAATCGAAGTATTAAAAAACTTTGTTTCATCGAGAAACAATTTTGTCTTTATTCAATATTTACTTACACTTATTACTTTGGGACTGTATTTAATTTATGTACTCGTTAATAGGATATTTCATAGAGAATTCAGTTCCATTGATATACCAAAATCAAGAAATTTAAACGGATTTCGCCCAATGCGCCGTCAATTTTATTAAACAGCTCCGCAGTCAACGGAGTATGACGGTTAGAGTCTCCGCAGTTGAAAGGTTATCATTTATTATCATTACATTCATTTTTTTTAATTAATTTCAAAAAACTTTTCACATTATCAAAATAAACAAGAATTTATATCCAATTTTAAAACTGACCATAAAATGTCCATTTATTGTTAAAACTGTTATTTTTTAATTGTATTTAAACAGATCTGGTTTTAATATGTAAATGAGATCATTGTGACCATTGCTATGCAATCGTTCCTTGCATGAAATTACCGTAGTTAAATTTTAATTACAAACACTGGCGCCGATTCAAAAACGCCTTCCTCAAGCCTTCATCGCTTACCTCACGTGAGTTGTTCGGTTGCGAGGAACGGGATTCGCCGGATATAGAGACCGTGTCTGAACCAGCGGTGAAGCACAAGTGAGAAGCACACGGCCAGGGGCCCGTGGTCGCGCTGGTACTGACGGTAGTCATCGTACCGCTTGTATTACTGGCCGATTGCGACTTCACTGAAGCGGGCTGTAAGTTCATTCGTCACTTAATTTTTATGAACAAAAAAGTAATAATGATATTTGCAGTGGCGAAGCTAGAACTCCAAGCTAGGGCAAGCCCAAGATATAAATTGATAAAAATATAGATTGTTGTTTTTAGCAGTTTTATAAAAATACACCAATCTTGATCTGTCTCCATGCTTCAGTTTCATATTCAGTGCTGTCAAGGACGTGTTTAACAAAGCACATAGAAGGCATACCACTGCTAGATAGATTGTATTACATGTCAGCAATTGCATAGCTTCGGTGGCTTTGAAGAAAGCCGTTTGGGTTTGTTAAAGCGAAAGAAAAAAATATTTACATCCAATACAATACATGATCAAAAGTAAAATACTAACAAAATACAAACAAACTATGTACAAAATTAAAAAAAAATTATTTACATTCTAATGGATAAGAGATAAGATAAGATAAGTAGAATCGTCTCGCTTTCTTATGGAAAGATTTAATTACGTCCACGTAAAATGTTGGTGAACGTTTTAATTGTACCAATAACTGTTTTTAATTGCGATAATTGATAAGTCTGAAATACACTCTTAACCTTGTGTATTATCTTAACAAAGTTTAAAGATTTCCTCTCCGATTATCACTTTAACACACTTCAATTCATCACAAGGAACACTATTATCCTCCATTTTCATTAAAAATCTTTAAAAAAGCATAAATTTTGAACTCGTAATATTAAATCGCTTAAGATAAGCACACAGAGTAAATAAACATTGAAACGTGAAATGAACTTGCAAACGTATTGCCCGCGCGCCTCCGCTTTTAACAAATTTATTCCCAAAAGCCTGGCTTTAAATCTCTATACTAATTGCTATATATACAATCGTAGTTATATTTCATTATAGAATATTTTGCCGTAGGTTAGAAAGAGAGCGATCGTCTTCTCGAAAGCCCCGTAAAAAGCCCACGCGAGCGAGGGAGACAACTATTAGCTCTATTAAAACTCATTTTTTATGACTGCAGCAATATCGCCTTAGCGATACTGCTGCATAATATCATACGAGGTCATCCGAGTCATACGAGGTCATCGGTCGACATGTGTCGAACAGTGGAGTGCACGGGAAATTTGAAATAGCTTGAAACATTTTACGAGTTATTTTATTAGTTGATATTATTGATTGATATTATTGATTGATTCAGGTTTAATAAGGCAAGCCCGGCTTTTCGGCTTTAATGGAAGCTTCGCCACTGGATATTTGACGACTCCGTAACGCACTGGCTAAGCATTTGGCTAGCGACGGAAATCACGGGTTAAAATTCCGTACAGAAAGTGTGTTTGGATGGTCTACAAATAATTGTTCCGAGTCTGAATGCTTGTCCATGTGCAATTAAAAAGCAAAGTGTAGAGACAAAAGTTTTTTTATAAAAATAATGTTAAAAATTATATATAATTATATTGTAATAAATACATACGTACCCCACCCTACACGTGTCCCCCGGGTGGTGCTAAACGAGCGACAAAGCCGAAAAAATAGACTCGGCTCCTCGCCGTATGGTAGCGGCGTAAAATCTACCACCACCCCTTGTTCGAATGACTCAGGAAATAAAAGAAATGGCCCCGAGTTCCCGGCGCCCCTTAAATGGGGCAGGGGTGCGAAGAATCTCCGGGAGAAAAACCGGCGACGAGGTTCGCCACCCGTCACGTTCTGTCTCCCGGAGGGGCGAAAAGTGGATTGCGGAAACCCGTCTGGCTACGCTGAATGTATGTGGAGGAATGAATGATAAGATGGATGAAGTATGCGAAATGATGAATGACAGAGGAATAGATGTGTTATGTGTGAATGAGACGAAACGAAAGGGAAAGGATGCCACTGCACATGGCACGTATACCGCGTATTGGTCTGGTGTAGGCGAGACCGAACGGGCGTGCCAGGGAGTCGGTTTCATCCTTTCAGAAAGAATGGGTCAATGTGTGAAAGAGTATGAATGTGTAAGCCCGAGACTGCTATGGATACGAATGAAAGTGGGCTTAAAGAAGCTGTTCCTGCTAGGGGTGTACGCCCCAGACATGTCTAAGCCCGCTTACATTCGAGAGCAGTTTTGGGACATGGTAAGGATGGTGTTGACAAAATGTAAGGAAAATGTAAAATATTATTATGTTAGGAGACTTTAATGGAAGGGTTGGGGTGAAGAGGTCTGGTTATGAAAGGATATTGGGAACGTTTGGTGATGAAAGTATAAATGAGAATGGTGAAGACCTCCTCACCGTATGTGCGGAAAAAGAATCTTTTTGTGACGAATACTTTTTTTCGTCATAAGAAGATTCACATGTATACATGGGAAAGAGGTGATGATAGAAGCATGATAGATTTCGTAATTGTGGATGAAAGAATGAGGAGCGCAGTCGTAGATACAAGGGTTTACCGGGGGTCCAACGTAGGGACGGATCATTACTTGGTCTTATGTCGAATTAATGGTCTTTTCAAGCGTTGGCGGCATCGGACATCTGTGTCTACCACTGCGTTACAGCGTATAAGAATAGAGAAGTTACAAGATGAAGATGTGAAAGAGAAGTATAAATGTAGACTGAGAGAAAATATTAGATGTTTGAATGAGTTGTGTATGAATGATTTAGACTTGAAGACTGTGTGGGATAATATTAAGAAAGGTTTGGTGGATACCGCCACCGAAGTATGTGGTGTAAGTAAAAGAACAAATGAAAGGAAAAGTAATACGTTGTGGTGGGATGATGAGGTACGGGTGGAAGTTGAATCAAAGAAGAAAGCATGGTTAGATTTACTAGCAACCAAAGCTGGTAATTCTTCTGGTATGAATGATGAGATTGAAAGAAAAAAGGCAGAATTTAGACGTCTAAATAAGAGAGTAAAAGAAGTTGTTGAAAGGAAAAAGAAAGAAAGAATGGATAAGAATGATAGAAGGATATCTGATAATTTCCAGGCTAACATAAAAATGTTCTGGAAACTCGTAAGAACTGCCAGGGGAAATACAAAACAGCCTATAATAAATGCTATAAGAGACGAGAATGGATGTATTCTGAATGATGAAGTTTCGAATTTAAACAGATGGAAGGAATACTTTGAAAGCGTGTTTATGAGTGAAGAGTCGTATGAATTAAATGAACTAGAAATTCCGAAAGAAGTGGAAAGGGGTATGGAGATAAGTGTAGATGAAATAATGAAAGCAATGAAAAGCATGAAAGCAGGTAAGGCAGCTGGATATGATAGAGTATCACTCGAGATGCTAAGGGCTGGAGAGGGGAGTGGTGGCAGGCATGCTGTACACCTTGTTTAATTTATGTTGGGAATTAAAACGGGTACCGGATGACTGGTGTAAAGCAGTTATAGTACCAATATATAAAGGAAAAGGGTCACAGCAGGACTGCAAAAACTACCGCGGTATCAGCTTGCTTAGTATTGTGGGTAAACTGTATGCTAAGGTGTTAATTGAAAGAGTTATGAAAGAAACTGATGGAAAAATTTGGGATGTGCAAGCGGGTTTTAGAAAGGGAATGGGGTGCACAGATCAAGTCTTTTCCATGCGCATGATTGCGGAGAAGTTTTTGGCCAAAAACCAGAAAGTTTTTTGTGCGTTCATGGACTTGGAAAAGGCTTATGACAGAGTGGACAGGAATGTGTTATGGCAAACACTGAACTCATATGGGTTGAGCGCTGGTTTGATACAGGCATTAAGGTCTCTTTATAGGGACTCTAGTGCTTGTGTCAGAATCAATGGGGTCTACTCGGACTGGTTTGGCATCCAAAAAGGTGTCAGACAGGGCTGTGTAGCTTCCCCTTGGCTGTTCAACCTATTTATGGACCGGTGTTTGCAAACTTTGAAAGATGAAGAATGTGGTTTAAGAATGGGCGAGTTAACCGTCAAATGCCTTTTGTATGCCGATGATCAAGTCATATTTGCGTCATCAGCGGCTGAGTTGCAAATGATGGTTACATTAATGAACTGGGAATTAAAAGAAAGGGGAATGAAAGTGAACGCAAGTAAGACGAAAGTGATGGTTTTTGAAAGAGAAGAAAGCAAAACGGTATGTGAAATAAGAATAGAAGGAGAGTTAATTGAGCAAGTGGATGAGTTTGTGTATTTGGGATGTGTATTTAGCAGGGATGGTAGATATGATAGGGATATAGAACGACGAGTAAATGCAGGGAATAGAGTGAATGGGGCACTACACTCTATTATGAAGAACCAGAATGTGTCAAAACAGGCACGTATGGTAATTCATAATGCTGTGTTAGTCCCTACGTTAATGTATGGTAGTGAAAGCTGGGTGTGGCAGAAGAAGCACGAAAGTAGAATAAATGCTGTAAAAAATGCGTTCTTTAAGAAATATGCTAGGGTTTAATCTGAATGACAGGGTGAGAAATTGCGTGATAAGAGATAAATGTGGTATGCAAGATGATGTTGTGACCAGGATTAAGAAAGGAATGCTTCGGTGGTTTGGTCACGTAGAAAGAATGAATGATGAAAGAGTGACAAAGCAAATTTATATGGCAGATGTGAACGGCCGAGTCGGGAAGGGACGCCCTAGAAAAAAGTTTGTCGACCAAATTGGCGATATTTTGAAAATGGGCCACGTTAGAAGTACCCTTAACCGACGAGCATGTATGCGTAGATATATGGATGTAAAGGAGGCGAAAGAGGTATGTCAGGATCGTGCCAAATGGAAGTCCGTAATCTCTGCCTACCCCTCTGGGTGACAGGCGTGAGTGTTTATGTTATGTTATGTTATGTAAATACATACGTACCGCTCAAAGTCGCTCAGCGAGCTATGGTTATGCTCGGAGTTTCTTTGCGTGATAAACTTAAAAATGAGGATATCCGCAGTAAAACCAGAGTGACCGACATAGCCCAACGGATTAGTAAGCTGAAGTGGCAATGGGCCGGCCATATAGCTCGAAGAACCGACAACCGTTGGGGAAAAAAGGTTCTCGAGTGTCAGCCTCTTACCGGTAGACAAAGTGTAGGGCGACCCCCACTAGATGGAGTGACGACCTGGTAAGACATGCAGGAAGTCGATGGATGCAGGTGGCTCAGGACCGTGCTTTGTGGCACTACTTGGGGGAGGCCTATGTTCAGCAGTGGACTTGTGAAGGGCTGTAATGATGAATGATGATGAAATACATACGCCCTATCGCCAGGCATAGATCTCTTATACCTCTTCTACTCTTGCTATTTGCAGCTGGGAAAAGGCCTCTACGCTGCCATACTCCGTGCAAACGGACTCCACAGTCTTTTAATATTTAGTACCTACTCTGATATATTGCATTATGTTGTAACGATAAATGAAGATACGATATTTATTCATACCGCACAGTATTAATTTCTGCCTGGTTTTCTAGTAGTAATCTTTATCTAAGGCCTACGCTATTATTTTATTTGGCCAATTACACAATATTGGCTTAGATTATAACTTTTGTGGTTCTTACCCAGTCAGCAAATACTTAAATAACGAAGCATACAAATAATAAGTAAACAGAAGTAAAAATATTATACTAAGACAGCATTATATCATAATTAGGAAAAGCGGAGTAGACGTGAAGCATAGAATAGAAGAATAAATATAGATAATAGATAACACTTATTTAAAGACGTTTATGCTTTTATTTATTTAATTATTTATGCTTTCATGCACAAAAAAGTACATATGGCGGACTTAATGCCATAGGGCTTTCTCTCCCAGTCAACCATTAGGCTAAACAGAGATAGACATTATGGAGGCGGTGCAGCAATAATCAACTAAAGAGGATAAAAGAAATAATAATATATATAATAAACAATACATACATATTACATACACATATACATATAAAAATATATAATAGAATATATATACATACATACATACACATAAATATATAAGTATATATCTATATATATACATACACAATAGGTTAGAACAAATATGAAATAAATACGAAAAAGAGAGCTGAGTTAATTCAAACGATTTAATCATATACTTACAGACTTGATTTTTAAAGACGAATTTGTTGGGAGCTTTTTCAATGTCAAGAGGAATGTCGTTCCAGAGTCTGATGGCCATGAGGAAGAAAGAGTGAGATAAATAACCAGTACGATGTAAAGGAGTGAGCAACTTAAGAATTGGCCGAGGCATGGAGAGAAAAATTATGAGAATCTCCCAGGTATTGAAATTTAGATTTCAGATACTCGGGAGCACATGGATCGTTCAAAATTGAGAAAAGGGTGCAGAGTATTCTAACATATCTGCGCTGACGGATAGGCAGCCAGTTTAACTGTGTACGAAAGGAAGATACATGGTCGTATTTACGAAGACCATAAATGTATCTGATGCAGTTGTTAAGCAGACGATCCAATGTATTAAGATGAAGTTGAGACAGGTCTGAACAACACACATCGACATAATCAATAATCGGTACAATAAGTAATTGGACAAGTAAAATCTTGGTATTGGTGGGAAGAAAGTATTTAAATCGATATAGAGATCGCAAAGTTCCAGTAGTTTTGCGACTCACCTCCTGTATATGTTTGTTCCATGTTAAGCAACCATCGATGTACAGACCAAGGTTCTTTACGTTAGTAGAGAATGGTATGGCATTATTATTAAACATAATTGATGGTAGGGTGGGAATGTCCAGTTTAGATAATAATCTTGAGCTACTTAAGATTATAGTTTGGCATTTAGATGGGTTCACATTTATGCCATACACAGTAGACCATTCTGAGATATATTTTGAAATCATCATTTAACAGTGAAATAGCACTTAGAATATTTGAAGGCTCCACTTGCGCATATAACTGCAGATCATCAGCATACAAATGGTAAGAGCTCTTGAGATTTAGTGTGATGAGATTTATAAAAATGGAAAACAGAAGAGGAGAGATAATACCGCCTTGAGGGACGCCAATTGATACATCACGCCAGTCAGAAAGTATATGACCAGTACGCATAGCCTGTTGGCGCCCTCGAAGATATGTTGAGAACCATTCCTGAGCTGAAGACGAGATATTCAAATGAGAAAGAAGAGCTAACAAGATACCATGATCGACAGAATTAAATGCATTAGAAAAATCAATTAGGATGAGAACATTCAGCTTTTACAACTGTTTTGAGAAAAAAAAATTTTTGAGAAAAAAAGTTTATCCCTTTTGGCTTAGTACTCTATTTCCAAAAATTTTAAAAATGGATGGACTACATAATAAATTGCAACTTGTGTCCAAGTATTAGTACTTACTTGTGAAAGAGGCTGATAAGAGCTGGTGTATGTGTCATCAGTATCAGACATATATGTGGGAGACAACGCGGTAGTCGCATCTTCGGACGATGTTATTTCAATCCCTCCGGTATTAACATCTGTTTCGTTCACCGTGTCAGTATCGACGCCCTCTTGCTTTGTGCTTTTAACAACGTCGGCATTGCTGAAAATGTTAATTAAATATATAAATATCGCCTACATTTTGTCAAATTAATGTTATACCCGATAAAATGTGCACTCAATTACGCATTTACTTATGGAATTCCATTTATCCAGGACTGGATTTGAAAAGGACTTAGGTTGAATATTTGAGCATTTTAAATTGAGCACATTAACTCTACAACCGAAAGAAGTAAGAAACTCTTACTTGTTTTTTCACTTTATTTTACATATTCGGTCACATTCTGTCTACCGCAGGGGCAAAAAGTAGATTCAGGAAGCCCGTCTGGCTATGCTGTATGTATGTAAAGCAATGAATGATAAGATGGATGAAGTAGGTGAGATAATGATGAGATATGATGGAGGAATAGGTGTGTTGTTATGTGTAAATGAGATTAACGGAAGGGCACATGGCTTGTATACCACTTACTTGGTCATGGCATGCCAGAGAGTTGGTTTTATTGTTTCAGAAATAATGGTTCAATTTGTGAAATAGTATCAATGTGTTTAATAAAATACAAAATACTACTAATTAAAAAAAATTGACCTGTTGTTGAACAGAAAACCAGCATACTCTTTTAATTACTATTTCGTTCACCACATTTAATTAAGTAATTTTTTTAAGAAAATGCAAAATGCATTATTTTGTATTTTCTTAAAAAAATTACTCCCCACACTGGAATTCAAATTGAATCCTGCCTCCAATACGATTTACTTATACATAATTTACCATAGCCTAGGAAAATTAAGGAAATCAGACCAAATAATCATGCAGTTTTGAAAGTTGGTACAGATATTCCTTAAGGTGTTCAGATGAATATACTAAAAGTCCCCGAGGGAAGGACACAAGCCAGCAATGTGGAAAGGGTGGAAAGGTCTCTTTTCAAGTTTTTTTTTTGCTTGTGACTCGAAAACTATTTGTAATATCTCCTTAGTGAGTTCTACATCAAATATCTACATTAAATTTCCTATGAATTATGTCTCAACATTTTTAGTGTACAATCAAAACTGATATGTTATCGATTAAAACTACTTTTACGGATTTCATCACGTTTTATTTATATTAATTTTAATACCCGACGTTTCGGGTGCTTTCCAGCACCCATGGTCACGGGGGACTGAGGTGACTGATGTCCCGATGTCAAAGTTAACCCGGAGTACCTTCAGCTTTTTAATTATTGTTTTTGGTCCGATCTACGCAGAATGAACTAACTGTATTTTGAAGTCTTGCAGTGGTATGCTTGGGTTTAGTTTTAATTTTATTAATTATAGGATCCCAAGCAGGTGGTAGTACCCAGCCTCCTTCTCTATTGAAATTAGGATGTTTTTTAATTTCAATAGCCTCACGTATCATCCTTGGTAGGAATCGATGTTCTTTCGCGAGGATTTGTGGTCTATCAAATCTGATGTAATGGTTGGGGCCATCTAGAATATGATCGCAAACTGCAGACTTCCCGGAACGTTGATGCTTCACGTCAGCTATGTGTTCTTTTACGCGGGTTCTAATTGATCTCTTTGTTTGTCCTATATATGAGAGACCACAATCACAATCAAGCTTGTACACTCCTGCATCTTGTAGAGGAATATGACACTTGACGGATAGTAAGAACTGACTATAATAAAGAAATCCTAACAACGTCAAATCAAAGGTCATACTGTGTATAGAAAAAAGACCCATACAAACCGATACTTAAATGGTGAATCTCACCATCATCCTTCACAGTTAGCTACCGTGGGCAAATTTTTGTTTCAGAGAGCACGAGGGATCTGTGACAGCAAACACCTGGCCGCCGAGCTTCAGCACGTCAAGCAGGTTCTGCACGACAACAAGCTTCGGGTCCCGCGCCTCCGTCACAGTGACCGAGTGAAGCCGGCCACAGTCGAGCGTGTGCCTGCTATACTACCATATGTCAGAGGTGTCACAGACAAGATTGGCTACATCTTGAAGCGAGCTTCTATTAGAACATTCTACAAGCCGCCGAAGAAGATTAGTCAGTTCTTACCTGACGGATGGTAGTGTCATATTCCTCTACAAGATTCAGGAGTGTACAAGCTTGATTGTGATTGTGGTCTCTCATATATAGGGCAAACAAAGAGATCAATTAGAACCCGCGTAAAAGAACACATAGCTGACGTGAAGCATCAACGTTCCGGGAAGTCTGCAGTTTGCGATCATATTCTAGATGGCCCCAACCATTACATCAGATTTGATAGACCACAAATCCTCGCGAAAGAACATCGATTCCTACCAAGGATGATACGTGAGGCTATTGAAATTAGAAAACATCCTAATTTCAATAGAGAAGGAGGCTGGGTACTACCACCTGCTTGGGATCCTATAATTAATAAAATTAAAACTAAACCCAAGCATACCACTGCAAGACTTCAAAATACAGTTAGTTCATTCTGCGTAGATCGGACCAAAGACAATAATTAAAAAGCTGAAGGTACTCCGGGTTAACTTTGACATCGGGACGTCAGTCACCTCAGTCCCCCGTGACCATGGGTGCTCGAAAGCACCCGAAACGTCGGGTATTAAAATTAATATAAATAAAACGTGATAAAATCCGTAAAAGTAGTTTTAATCAATGTATAGTGTTCGCGTAAATATAAGAAATCATGATATGTTATCGATAGTTTTGAAAGTTGGTATAGTTATATACTTTCAAAACTACATGAATTATTTGGTCTAATCGACGATTTTGAAGCTAATTTTCTTTTACTACCAGTACCCGCGGCGGCTTCTGTTCCAGAGTATAATATACTATGTAAATGTAAATAAAGTATACTTGCATATAATACACATTATGCGCAATAAATGTAGTATTTGTAGTCATTTCAGGTCCTTCAAAAGAGTCATTGCCAAGGCAAAGTCGGAGCACAATTGGATTAAAATTAAATTGAATTGGAGCAGAATTGTCGAGAAACTAGTTCGCCTTCCTTCAGCCATCTCTGCACAGAGAGGATGACTCACTAGCCCATACGGCAAAGGAGAAAGCCGATTTGCTGGGCTCTTTCTTAGCGTCCAACTCGACTCTCGATGATAGGGGGAGTACGCCGCCGACCATCCCGTGGTGTGAGTGCTCCATGCCGGAAGTGCAGTTCACACAGCGCTCGATTCGCAAAGCACTCCTCCCCCTGGACATCTACAAGTCGAGTGGGCCTGATAGAATCCCCCAATTATGCTGAGGACGTGTACTCCAGAGTTGGCACCGGTTTTAACGCGTCTTTTCCGGTATTCCTACTCCCTAGGCGTAGTCCCAAAATCATGGAAGACGGCTTCCGTCCACCCAAGCCCTAAAAAAGGCGACCGCTCAGACCCGTCCAACTACCGGCCTATCGGCATCACCTCCTTGTTCTCCAAAACAATGTAGTCTATTGTCAACTGCCAGCTCATGAGGTACCTTGAGGATCACCAGCTGATTGGTGATCGCCAATACGGTTTTCGCCGTGGTCGATCAGATGTGATCTTCTGGTCTACCTAACTCATAGATGGGCGTAGGCAGTAGAGTCCAAGAGGGAGGCATTAGCCGTTAGTTTGGACATTGCGAAGGCCATCGATCGGGTTTGGCACAAAGCACTTCTTTCGAAGCTCCCTTCCTACGTGCTTCCCGAGAAATTGTGCAATTGGATCACCAGCTTCCTTGCAGATCGGAGCATCAAGGTCGTTGTAGACGGTGCAAGCTGCGATTACAAGCCTATCAATGCTGGTGTTCCATAAGGCTGCGTGCTATCGCCAACGCTCTGTACACTGGCAGTGCTAATATTTCTCGGGAAAACATCTCCGAGTACTGGGACAAACTTGTGTCTGAAGTAGAGTCTTTGCTGAACAGTCTCGGATTGGGGGCGACTAAATCTAGTCCAGTTTAACCCTCAGAAGACACAAGTTTGCGCGTTAACCGCTAAAAAGAACCCCTTTGTCGTATCTCCTCAGTTTCAAGGCACTCCCCTTGTTGCCTCAGCCAGTATCGGAATCCTCGGCGTCGACATATCGAGGGACGTGCAGTTTTGTGGTCACCTGGAAGAGAAGGCCAAATTGGCCTCTAAAAAGCTTGGCGTGCTCAGCAGAGCGGGACAGTATTTCATGCCGGCACGCCGCCTGCAACTTTACAAGGCGCAGGTCCGGCCGCACATGGAATACTGTTCCCATCTCTGGACTGAAGCTCTCCAGTACCACCTCCTTCCACTTGACCGCATCCAGCGCAGAGCGACTCGAATCGTCGACGACCGAGTGCTTTCCGATCGGCTCGATTCACTGGCGCTGCGAAGAGATGTTGCATCTCTTTGCATTTTCTTTCGCATATACCATGGCGAGTGCTCTGAGGAATTGTTCGGATTAATCCCAGCCGCCAAATTTCGTGAACGCACTACGCGGCAAACGTCCCGATACCATCCACACCATCTTGATGCCTGGCGGTCCACCACTGTACGTTTCACAAGGAGTTTTCTTCCGCGTACAACCTCTCTGTGGAATAATTTACCACCGGCGATTTTTCCGGACCGATACGACCTGGGGACCTTCAAGAAAAGAGCTTACTCCTTTCTAAAGGGCCGGCAACGCACCTGCAATATCCCTGGTGTTGCGGTTGATCATAGGCGGCGGTAGTCACTTAACATCAGGTGAGCCGCATGCTCGTTTGCCCCCTCTTCTATAAAAAATATCTGTAAGGGTTAATAATATAAAAAATAACGTAAAAAAGACCCAAAATGATCCCCTCACCTGACTACACGATGCGTACAAACAACGAATTCGGGTTTAGAGCTCCACTGGTGATACGTGACATAGAATCTTGTCTGAAGCCAAATCCACTGCTGTCCCTTGGTCAGAAACCGATAATAGCACGACGTTAGCTCTCCCTTTTGCATTACTGAAAATAATGATATTATTACATGTAAGGTGTATAATTGAAAAATATTGTTAAAAATAAGGATAAGCTAACAAAGAAATGAGGGTAGAACTCTTGAACTCCTACTAGTTCGAGCAGTACAAAGTACGGCACAGCTTGGTACAGTCGAAATTGAAAATGTTTGTTCGCGCATCACACTCAATTAACATCATTACTACATATCTTAAAAATGTTTTGTGATCGTGTTCTTTTAAACGTGTGATGAATATGTTTAACTGGATTAGGCTCTTGACAGACATAAAACTGTAAAACGAAAAAGTAGGTAATCTATCAGCATAATGGCGCTATATTTGATAGCTTAGTCGTGTTTTTAAGAATTAAATTTTATTTATCTGTTTACTAACCATCTTTTTATTAACAGAAAAAGACAAGTTTAGGCGAAATTTCACGTATTTTTCATTCATGTATCATTGCGAGTATGTATATGCTTATACCTTTTTATGAAAATAGAAAACCATAGCTTTATATAATAATGCTAATTATTTTAGTTAATAATGCAAATTTTTTTGGGTTGAAGTTACAGCCACATTGTATTTTAGCACTAACAAGCGAATCATATTATTTACAGTTCTTCGCGATTTTTTGTGATTTTTGCAGTTAGCAACAAACAATAAGTAATCTGCAACTGATTCAAGGCATTATGAAAGGAACACTCATCAATTTGTTGAGAAAAGCAGTTATGATCTGCCAAAAAACTTTAAAAGTAAAACCAAATAAATTCAAAAAGAGGATGTTTGTATATGAAGTCAGCGATACAATCCCACAAAAGCCGTTATGAAGAAGATTTTTAACACCATAATTTATTCTAAAATAAGCAATATCGATTAGAGATTTAAGTATTTAAATCAACATTTTGAGAATTTCGATTTTCTCTATAATCTAAGCAAGTAAAAAATGTAGCAAAGGAGCAAATATTAAAAACCTTAAAGTATTAAAAACTTACAAACCATGTATTTTAACACAGTCAGTCAACAGGTGAGAACAACTGTGTGTGACTGTGTGTGTCTGTGTCCGTGACTTCCAACTGTACAAATGGTATGAAGAATTACAAAAAATTATTTTAAATTTACCTAACTTCATTAAAAATGTGAAACAGCTATATTTTTACGCCATCACAGGACCTCGCAATGTACCTTTCTCAGCATGGCCCTACCACGTAAATTTATCTCTACTTTCATAGCAAAACCAGTTCAACTACGAATGTGTGAACGAGGCTACGAAACTATACAAGTCCCCAACTAATACAATTACAATAACAAAACTGATGCTGCATCCTATCATTCAATACCTACGACTGCGAAGGCGGCAACAAAGAAGCCGGGAATTTTGGAATTCTTAAAATAAAGAAGGACTGAGAATGGTGTTCTCAATGCGACTGCTTGTGCATATTGCTTATGTACATGGAAACCGAGCTACACTCATGTTTCGCGGGTGGTTGGCGGCTTCGCACGCAATACCTGCGGGAATGTAGAGCAGTCTTAAGGTTCCGCGCGATTATGGCTATTTACATCACGCAGGTAGCAAGAGTGACAGAGACTGCCTACATTTATTTAATCTATTACCTGCCTGACGATAGGTAAATACACTAAATAAATGTTGGCATTTGACAAACAAAATTTCAATTTCTTACATCGAAAAATAAAAAGAGTTTCCATATCTTAATAAGTCGGACATATTAAGAATGTTATTGTGGAGAGCTTTACATTTAGCTACGTTTCTGTTCGGATGCATAAAATCAGAAAGACCAGAATACCTCTTTCAAAAATTAAAATGAAGAAGGGCAGATTATGCTGCTGCAGTAACTGCGGTAGCATATGCTGAGACGGATTCCTTTTTGGCATCACATCACATACTCTTGCCGAGATTTATTTTTAATTACGTTTTCCATCTTGTACCATGTATGTTTTATGTTCTTATATACATCTAAATGTATATTTTGTGAGTGTATTGGTTTAGAAGAGTTCACCCTTTGCCCTCAGACTTTGAAATGTTGTAACCATGTATTTCATAGGTAATTAATTTACACTATATAAAACAACAACAGTTCAATATAATGTGCATAAGAATGCATTTTTTACTTACAAGTTTCGTGGCACGTAACCACTTTTTCCAGATCATCAAAGTGGTAGTAATCATATCCGGATGTGCCCAAGACTTCAAACGGTAAGTAGCCGATAATAGGAGGTGCGCGATGATCTAAAAACAGGAATTTCCACTCCAAACTGAGTCGGGACGTAAACTCGCTCCGGTTTGAATCCACCAAAGAAACGTCGCGTATCAGCTGCGGCGTGAAAAGCCGACCCGTGCATACAAACAGTAACCTGTTGAAGGATTTTCAAATTAAATGCTAAATAGAAAAAAGTTTACTCTTATCTGATAACACCAAATCTAATAACGATGCCAATTTAATGATTAATGATTAATTATTGTGAATCATGATAAAGCGATCTAATTAAATGGTGATAGAGTTTAGTTAAAATGATTCTACAATAAACAAAATAATAAAATACATCTAATAATTGTGTATTAAATTATATATCAATGCATTTGCATACCCGACAGCAGAGCGGTTGAAGGTGATATATCCTATACCTTTAAACGAGCAATTATTGTAAATATATAATCGGAATATCGGAAACAGCTCCAATGATTTTCATAAAATTTAGTGTCCAGGGAGTTTCGGGGGCAATAAATCGATCTAGCTAGGATTTATTTTTAGAAAATGTCTTTTTGTCCATGTTTTCAGGCAATGAAAAACTGCTACAATATAAGAAGGTAAATTTTGACACTATATCAATAGCTCAAGTGGATACCGAGCGGTCGCGAAATCGTAATGCCTTGGTTCGCGTCCTGTCTGCGGTCCGAATTTTTTTCCTTTTTTTTTTTCAAATTCCCTTCTTTTGTGAGAAAATCTATTATTTCGAGCCCTTTTTTGGATTGTTTAAAAATACGAAAATTTTAATTAAACTATCATATCTACACGTACATATATATCAGTCATGATTTTTTATTCAAATAACCAGTTCAGTTTTTTCTATTATGTCAATAAGGTCAAAAAATATTATTCGTATTTCATCAGTATGTAATTTGTATCTAAATGTAATTTCAAAAAAAACCGAGCAAAGCTCGGTCATCCAGGTACTATTATATAATGCATCCCATGCTCAATGATATTAAATGAAAAAGTGAACAAACAATGAAATAAGACCATAAAATCCCGATATCTTATATTTCTAAAATGGTGGCCTTAAAACACACCAACCTAATAAGAAGCGCGTTGATGAGCGCAGTGTTCACAAATAAGTCTTAGTGGAATGAGTATGAAAAAATCATTCAATGCATTCCAGTAGTAATCACAGCTTGAACGATGGATTTATTTGGGCTGGTAAATACGTAGCAGATAAAGAGACGCCAATGTTATAGACTTGAAGATTATAAAGTATAAATACAATTAAAAAGCAGTGAAAGTCACGAATCAATGAAATAGACAACTCACCCAGACCCCTGGTCTTGTTCATATCCCGACGTATTTTCTTCGTCAATTTGCTCCATATTTGTACCTATAATCATATATATTTTAGACATGATGAACGAATATTTAATTTGAATATATCTAATATTCAAATTAAATATTCATTCATCAAATAACACACAAAAACGTATAAAATATTTTATATGTGGTAGAGCCACGCTGCGGCTATATTATGGTTGTAGCACGAATGGATCAGCTACAATATATATATATATATACACGCACACAACATGTAACATAATTAACGCACTTTGAGAAAGTAGTTTGTTCAGAATCATTTATTGAATCGATTCCTATCATTTTTAATATAGGTAATTTTTTACCCCAAAAATAATTAAAACTACGTAAATTACAGTCACACTAAATCTGTACAGTCAAAACACACTGAAATGGACCGTAACTTAAGGCAATAAGACTTTTAAGATTACAGTTTTATTTGTATTATTACTAATTCTGTAATTCAATAAAAAATAAAGTAAAATGAACTTTATTTCAAGCTAACGTGCTTGAAATAAAGTTCATTTTTCTTTTTTTCAAAAAAAGTCTTTGCGTTCATGGATTTGTACTGTGACCACAACATTCTTCCGGAATTAGTATAACTAATTTGATAAATAATCAGTGCATAAAAATGTTTAACTAAAAATTCAGTGTATGTATTATGAACATAATATATCAATACACCTCAGACATCCCAGTCTGAGGGTGTGCGTTAATTAGGTTATATATATAGGTGACAAACGAGCGCACAGTCCACCTGATTGTAATATCTATATATAATATACTAGCTTGCCAGGCAGACGTTGTTCTGCCTTTTTCGACGACCCTTTATCATGTCCTATTTAAAGTTCTTAAATTCGCAAAAAAAAAATTGTGCGTCACTCATGGGCAAAAAACCTATCCTATCTCTCAAGTTGGGCCAAACTGCACATGGTGTGCAAATTTGATTAAAACCGGTTGAGTAGTTTAGGACTCCATCGCGGACAAACAACGTGACACGTAATTTATATATATTAAGATATATGAACATGATGTAAAGTCCGCTAGCATGTTTTGAGCCAGCTCAGCGCACTTGTTCTTGCTCACGAAGCCAGGTTCATTTAAATCGAAACGGATTTTTTCCAAATTCCCCTACTACTAAATATAGACGGATATTCGTTGTCGTCCCTTCGCAACTGCATCAATATACAGGATGGGCCATAAGGATGTTGGCGGTTTCATTATTAAATTAAAAAGAACTACAAAACATAACAAAAATATATTTGTATTTTTAAAAAGTGGAAACATAGGAATTTTTAAGATCTAAAAATAATGTTGTCCAAATGACTTCCCTCGGCTGCTTGGCACTCTTGGAACCTTATTTGCAAATTTTGGAAAACTCGTTGAAAAAATTGTTCCTCGGTATTTTGTTACTTTCCTGAATAATATTCCTCTTCAGCTGCTCTAAGTTGGTCGGATTATTCTCGTAGACAATCGATTTGAGGTAGCCCCATAGAAAATAGTCGCATGGAGAGAGATCGGGGCTACGTGGTGGCCATTCAATATCCCCCCTTTTCGAAATGAGTTTTCCGGGAAAAACATTTTTCAGCAGCTCTATGGATACTCTAGCCGTATGACATGTGGCTCCATCCTGTTGAAACCACATCCTCGAGGTATTTGCCTTGAAGTTCTTGCAAGGCTGGCACCAAAAAGTCTGTTATCATATTGCAATAATTGTTAGCTCTAACCGTCATCGATTACCCTCTTTCGTTCTCAAAAAAGTATGGCCCAATAATACCGGTTGACGTTATCCCAGCCCACACGACAAGCTTAGGGCTGTGAAGTGGACGTTCATGCAAGCGTCGGGGCTTAGTCTCGGACCAGAACCGACAATTTTGCTTATTCACATGGGCATTAAGGTGAAAATTGGCCTCATCACTAAACATCACGTTGTTAAAATGTTTGGACCGCTCGAGCATAAAATTGACAAAGTTAAGTCGGTTATTGGCATCATCTGGTTTTAATTCTTGGACTATCTGAATCTTAAAAGCCTTCAAATGCAAATCACGCCTCAAAATTCGTCGCAGTCGTTCTTTTGATGTCCAAAGACTGACTTCTCTTACGTGTTGACTGAAACACGAACACGCTCCACAATGTCGGCTGATGTTGCAGAAACTGGGCGACCACGAGCCGTAATTGGTACTGTCGAGCCGGTTGTTTCGAACATTCTGATCCATTTTCGTATCACATTGGCGCTTGGAACTTCACTTAAATCGCATAAACCGTGTTCATGTCGATACAAACGTCGTGCAGTAATCACTGATTTATTGTTTTCGTAATACGCTCGGACACAAAATGCACGCTGCACTCCCGTGTACGGCTCCATGGCGACTAAATTTCCAGGAAACGACGCAGCTAACATATCCCCTCGAACCCCGCGCCACGCGTTTCCGAGAAATTGAAGAATTAAATCGCTAACACTTATATGGCCCACCCTGTACTATTTATCAGGCTAAGGTAGATTAAATAATTTCCCTATGTAGCTAGGGCTAAGAGCTCACTTCACATACTCCTCGCGGCTCTCCACACTCACCATACAAAACAAGAGCATCAATCTGCTATTTTACGCTGGTATTCTGTGAGAGCGTGATCCTACCCTGGTCGAACCGACCCATTCCTGCTACAACCATAATATAGCAGCTGCAGCATGGCTCGACCACGTTTAATTATGATTAGTCCACCTATAACTTCAAAATAACTCTAGGACGCCTATGCATGTAATAGTGGTTTTACCGTCAAATAAATTTCTTACTTCGATTACTGTTGCATCGGAAAATACAGGTCATCTGAACTCTAATTCTGGGTACGAATTACATATTATATGACCGGTTTTCAAATTAAAAATGTGTTTTCAGTCCTTTTTGGCAATTCATTACTTGCATTTACTATTTTCAGAACGTAAACCATAAATAAAATCTTATTGGCATATTATAGATAACGGATTTAATAATTAACTGTCCAAATCATAAAATGAAGGTTGTCTTTTGGGCATCTCATTATTTGCATCATTTACTTTCAGGATTTTGCCATTAAACAACTAGCATGTATGCGTAGATATATGATGTCAACGAAACGAGAGAAGTGTATAAGGATCATGCCAAATGGATGTCCGTATTCTCTGACTACCACTCTGAGTGACAGGTGTAACCATAATATAATTTATTGTACTATATATTATTATATTTAAAAAATATGCGTGTTATACCTATAATAGCATTTTAACACTTACGGAAATGTCCATTGAACTCAACAAGCTCGTACGTAGCCTCATCTATGAAGTCAAGCGTGCTGCGGCGTAGATGGCACTGGAACCTGATCTCGTTCTCTATAACATGCACTAGACATTGGCTATTCGTTGACGGTTGTGCCCATAAAATGATATAAGTTTATTTATACTTTTAACACAGTACATTGAATTAATATAATATGAGAATATGCAATTTCTATTCTGTGAATTATGAAATTTCGCTTTTTAAAATTTTTAACATAAAAAAATACGCATATACTGCTGTCTGTTTTTATAAAACTTTCGCATTTTCAATTATTATTAACTATTTATATAATACCTCATTAAAAAAATAGAACGCTGCGAGCATTTCAAGTGAAGCAAAAACGAAGCCAAAATCATACTCTAATTCCTGTAATAACACGCTTTCATATACACGTATGCATCTAAACTCATTTGCAACCATTAATACGGTTGTAGGTGCATATGTGTGCGTTGATACAATGTATCAATTATAATATCGCCGTTTAATGGAATTAAATCACTAGCACATATAATCTCATGCATGTCGTAAGAGATATCTTGCTGAAAACAACAGCCGTCGTGACGCTGCAGGACCGCGGGATGAAAGCAACATGTATTAATTTGTATGGCCTACAAATAATTGTTCCGGGTACAGATGTTTGTCTTTGTATAATTTACGTATGTAAGCTGCCTCCACGACATAGGAAAAAATCATAGACTTTCTGAATTTAAATTTATATTTTGAATTTTTCCGAAATCTTTTACAGTTTCTAAAATAAACACAAAAAACAGATCAAAAAGAATAAAAAAACCGATGTTATTCCGCCTGCTAAGCATGATATCTATGGCAAATATCCCCTCTATAAGGAATTTAAGGAAGGCCCATGTTCAACAAAGGACTTTTAATAATCTGTATTATATGAATAGAGATATTTGTAATTTTTATATTATCAAGAAGATTTCTTTTAAGACTAACATGATAAACTCCCCATGAGTTCAGCTAGTTAGAAACCTCCAGCGTCGTTGAAATAGATGTTAAGGAAATGCTTATTGTGAAAGCTATTACAATTTAAATGAATATTTAATGATAAATTATAAATAAATTTTAATTAATTTGACCCAGTTCATTATTTCGATTTACTTATTTGACATTGTTAATATTTTCATTAATATTCTAAATCTTATTTATATCTCTATATGAGATGTATTAAGATATATTATTGAAATTATATTTTAAAATAAATGTCATTTTATAAATAAATGATAATGATCTATAAATTGTGTACTATTAATATTGTAATTATACTTAATTCTTAGTACATATATTAATTTAAAAAAAAATAACTCCTTCATATATGTATATGCTATGCTCGCACTGGGTGTAAAATGCTCTGTAAATATAATAAAAATTATAACTTAATACTTTGCAACATGCAATAAATGAATGATTATTATTATTATTATTAAACATATACAAGCATCGCTCATTATCTTCGTGACCTTTGAAAATTGTTAAACTTCGCAACACGTTAAATGTCTTAGTAAATTTAAGTAAGAATATTTGATTGAAAGCTATTTAAAATAAATCGTCAAGAACAAATTGCAAAAAAATGCAAATAAAAGCGCACCAGCCAAAATTTCCACATGACGGAAAATTATGAAAGCATAACATTGCAAAATTAAAAAAAAAACATAAATATCCTCATGCGGTGCGTCACATCGCTTGCTTAGAAGAAAGCCTGAATTGTTTGTAGGAAAAATATTTCGAGACTTACAATACAATACATATGTACATGTTCTCAGCTGTTCAAAAGTTCCCCGTAAGTGAATGAAACGTTTACGTGATCGAAAGCCACGTGCTATACTATGCTATGTTATACAAACTCCATAGAACATTACTTCAATAGAGCTTATTCGAGTAAATTCGTCCAGAGAGATTTGAGAACGCTTCATAGATATTTTCATTAGTCCGTATAAGTCCACAGTTGGACGTGGGCCATGGACAAGTAGGGAGGAATGGCGATACCAGACGTCTCGCACCTGTCACGCTGCTCTCAGTCGCGGGTCTGGTTACTTTGTCAGGAGTAAAAAAGATATTATTAAAAAGGTCATCTCGAACACCATAAGACTTCACTGATTTCTTAATCGTCTGTTACGACACCGTCGCGACGTAATGAAGTGATGAATTCTTTTACGTCGTCACCACACGGCAAAATACCATAATTATCTTACGTAATAATTGCAAAATTTGCAATATTGACACATATACTTTTTGATATAAATTTTGGACATGGCTCTGAACATAAATGATGTTATGAATAACTTACCTTTTAGTAAAGGCTGAATAGGGTCAACTGCAGGCCCAGGATTTTGTAGAAGACTGTATAAATGAGGTCGATCCTCTTCATATGCCAGATCAAAAATACTTTTATTCAATAGGTCAGCCTAAAAATATAATAATGATATCTTATCCAACACTGTCAAAGAATAAAATTTATTGTAATAAGATCAAAACTGATGTAGAAGTAAAGTGGAAAAAGATAAATTGTACTAAAAATTAATAAGAAAATTAACATTATTAATGTACCGGATTATGGCCCAAAAGGGATGTGATGCTTTCAGATACATAGTAAATTTGGCCAGTAGCGGAGAAAACCATTACAAAGCCTTCTAAAGCCTCCAACACCAAGTACGTGAACTCTTCATTTGTCAGAAATGAAGGTTTCCAGTCTTCTTGAATATCATGTGCCCTTGACCTGACTGTTATTTCTAAAACAAAAGTTTAAGTTATTTCAGAAATAGTTTCATGTTACAATTTTAAAAACTTTATATTAATTTTATTGATTGAATATGATGGGTAAATTTATCAATATGAAACAATTAAAAGTACGTAGGACACTCAATAAGTTTTGAGAGATACAAAAAGTATCTAGAATAGATGATATAAAGATATGATGATAGATACTAGATACTATTAATATTTATTTTACAACTTTTTAAAATATTCTCCATCATGCTCTATACAAAGTTCCATTCGCCTTAACCAACTCTGAAAACACTTTTGCCAGTTTTGATCTGACAAGTCGGAAATCGCTTTTTCGTAGGCAGCAGCCACGACTTCTTCGGCGCTTGAAAAAAACTTGCGTTTTGGTTTTTCTTTGACTCTTGGGAACAAAAAGAAACCCATAAGGAGCTAAGTTAAGGCTATAGGGTGGGTGACTTAGAGTATCAACACCAGATTCCTCAATAAATGCTTTTGTTCTAAGGGAGGTATGTGAAGAGGCGTTATCGTAATTCAGCATGATTCCCCGAAGCCCGGTCTTTGGTCTTCTCTTCCGCACAGCTTGAAGAGCTTTGGGTAATGCATCTGAAGTATACCATTCAGAGTTGACTGACCTACAATTTTCCAGCATTGACGTCGACAATTGTCCGCTCCGCGAAAAAAAACTAGCCACCATTTTTTGCCGACGTTGCGAGGTCTTTGCAGTTTTGTCGGTAACTGTCCTTCTGAGTAAACCCATACCGATGATTGCCTTTTATTTTCCGGATCATATTGATAGATCCATATCTCGTCACCAGTAACGATTTCTGAAACACGCCTAGATGCCCCGTTTTCAAAACGCAGACGCATTTCATGGCACCAATCCACACGAGTCTGTTTTTCGCTTTCGGAGAGCAAACAAGGGATCCATCGACAACAAAGCTTCCTCACTGCAAGATGTTGATGTAGGATGGTAAGAATGCTCCTCGAACTAATGCCTATAATCTTTTCGATGTCCGTATATGTGATTAGTGGGTCTTCTCGCACCAACATTTCAGTAGTCCAAACATTTTCTGCCGTTACTGCTGTTTGCGGGGCTCCAGTTCTTTGGTCATCTTTAAGGTTAATTTTACCCCTTTTGAATTCAGCAAACCACTTCAGCAAACAATTGTTGAGCGTGATAGAGCTGAGTCCCCTAATGCTGATTGTAATCGTTGTAAATTTAATTGTTCGGTTAAACCAAATTTAAAATCATAATAGATCATAGCGCGCAAATGTTCGGTTAAGATCCATCGTTTTATATAGTGAAAAGCGCGGGAAGCGTTGCGGGAAAATTAAGAGAACTTTGTTTTTTAAGCTATTGCATAGCTTCTATCGCGGGCCTTGAGCGCGGGGACCGAATCCAGAAATTCCGTAACGAAAAAACCTCACGCTCCCCACTCCGACGGGCACGGAGGTGTGGCGTTGAAAGCCGTGCATCGTCTAACTTCGTTTCAGTTCGGCAGACTTCGGCACTCGGCAGACTTCGGCACGGTGTTTGTGTGCGTGCGGCTAGACGTATGCGTGTACACCAGCTGCTAACTCAATGATAAAAATTCCTGAATAACCTACATGTATTGTAAGATATTAAAAATATTTTAAACAATATTAACTTCTCATTTATTCAATAAGAGAAAAAAAATTATTTTCTTATCGGTCACCACGCTCAAAAAGTGTAACTTGATTTAATATCAAAGACTTAACTGCATAAATAAATTAAATAAATAATTATAATTGCATAAGTTGATAAAAAATGCTATGCAATAGCTTTACCGCGGCAGTCACCGAGTGCCACACGTATTTTTATTTTTAATATTGAGCGAATTGCTAAAATTTGCTTTTTAGAAAATTATAACACCGGTGCGTTTCATATTTAAAATTCGAGCATCTCAAAACTTACTGGTCACACAATACGTAAAAACTATTAATTTGAAAAAAAAATACAAGATCTACAAACCATTATGGTTTTTCAGAAAGGATATAGTGGCCTTGAGGACTGTAGACTTGTCCATTTTCCTGTTGTTGTTACTTGAAACCATTGAGCACAACTCGTTAACAAGCATATTAAATGTGTCACGGCGCTTTTTCTCACTCAAATTGCGAGTTCTTCTGTGTAATAAATACAAAATACAAAGTATTTTAGTACATTATAGTCTATTTTCTTTTTCATATTACAAATCATCATTTTGATCCAATCCACAGATAAATTTTGCTGTTTATTATGGAGTCTTTACATGCATATCATTACGTGCATATTGTGATATTTTAAAAATAATTTAATGTTAGATCTATTAAATTAGGCAGATGGATTCGAATTAAGTAAATATTTGATTTTACAATAAATTAATTGTTTTATCATAATGTGATGGTGTTACAAATTTATTTTTGCTTCTTAAATTAAAGCCAACTGTATCCTTTTTGTAATATACTAGCTTTTACCCGTAGAATCTCAACCAGATAAAACCTTCAGAACTAAAATAGTAGAATTTGTAAATAAAATAAAATAAATAAAAAAGCCGAGCCTTGATAGCTCGTATGGTTAGCGCTCGCTGTAAATTTCACAGTACGCGAGCAACCCGGGTTCGATCCCCGCCAGCACCAATGAAATTGTTAATTGTTATTATAAGTGCTGATTTACCACGTGCTCGGCGGTGAAGGAAAACATAGCTAAGAAACCTGCATGTCTGATAAATAAGAATAAAAAAATTCGCCAACATGCATTGGGGCAACTGAAATTCTGATTCATTTGAAATTTTATTTTCAAACTTGATTGCTTCTGGAGCATAGAGTTTTTATCGTGGTAGCCCCTCATAATAGTTGTATCACGGATGCAACATAAATGCATTGATCGAGCACCACCAGAAAGGTAGTTAATTCTAATTTTATTTAAAAAAAACGTGGTACTCATGTACAATACAGAAAATCTTAATATCGTAGGGTTAATATTAAAAAGTAATAGGACCCAATAATAATACAAGTCGACCTTTAGGTAAAATTATGGTATTTTCGTTTAGTATTATTACAATATTATATACTACAAACTATGAAATAATGGTACAATTAGGATAATTATACTACGAAATCCGACCCTGGTTACGTCGTGTTATGTTATGATATGACGTTTGTATTGTGACAGATACGCTACTTTTTCTTGTATGAAAAAGTTATAAGTAAAATATTTAGATGGGCCTATCCTTCCTTTTGAAATCATTGCTTTCAATAAGTATTACCTATAATCTATATTGAATAAAAAATATCTGTTTCTATTAGAATGTCACACTCCCTTTACGTATCACCCAACAGTTATTTTAGATATTGGTGTGACTGAAAATTTACCTTAGGCTTGGCAAAAATTTATTAACATATTAAGCAAAAACTTGTAGTCGTTGCGTTGTCTTGTAAAGTCTACCTAAATTACTAATATTTTTTTTACAGGAGAGGGGGCAAACGATCATACGGCTTATTACCACAGCCCATGAACAACTGCACCACCAGGAGAATTGCAGATGCGTTGCCGGCCTTTTAAAATGAGTAGGCTCTTTTCTTGAAGGTCCCTTAGTCGTATAGGTCAGGAAAAATCTCTGGTGGTAGTCGATTCCATAAGGAAAAATTTATCGGAACATTCCCCGTGGTAAATGCGATAAAATACGCAAAGAGGTGCAACATCTCTTCGCAGTGCCAGTGAGTCAAGCCGATCGGAAAGAGCTCAGCCGCCGACAATTCCAACGGCTCTGCGCTGGATGCGATCAAACGGAAGGAGCTGGCACTGGGAAGCCCCAGCCCAGAGATGGGAACAGAATATCATGTGCGGCGGAACCGCACCTTGTAAAGTTGCAGGCAGTGTGCCGGCATGAAATACTGTCCCAGCCTTCTCTTCCAAGTAAACACGAAACTGCATGTCACTCGACATGTCGACGCCGAGGAATCCGATACTGGCTAAGGCAACAAAGTGAGTGCATTGAAACTGAGGAAATACGACGAAGGGGTTCTTTTTAGCGGTTAAAGCGCAAACTTGTGTCTTTTGGGAATTGAACTGGACTAGATACAGTCACCCCCAGTCCAAGACTTTATTCAACGAAGTCTCGACCTTAGATACAAAGTTTGTCTTGTTACTCGGCGACCATTTTCCCGAGAAATATTGGTACGACCAGTGTATAAAGCATTACCAGTGCTGTTGTCCGCATATCATGTTACCGGTATGCAACATATCATTGATATGCAGAAGAAACAGCATTGGTGATAGCACGCATCATTGTGGAACACCAGCGTTAATGCGCTTGTAATCGGCGCATTTGCCGTCTACTACGACCTTGATGCTCCGATCTGGAAGAAACTGTTAATCCAATTGCACAATTTCTCGGCAAGCCAAACCTGATCGAAGGCCTTCGCTATGTCCAAACTAACGGCCAACGCCTCCCTCTCGGGCGCTACTGGCAACGCCCATCTATGAGTTAGGTAACCCAGAAGATAACCAGTTGTGCGACCTCGATGGAAACCGTACTGGCGGTCACTAATCAGTTGTTGATCCTCAAGGCACCTCATGAGCTGGCAGTTTATAATGGCTTCCATTATTTTGGAGAACAAGGAGGTGATAGCGATAGGCCTGTAGTTAGACAGATCTGAGCGGTCGCCTTTTTTAGGGATCGAGTGCACTAAAACTGTCTTCCATGAATTCGGGACTACACCTAGGGATTAGGAGTACCGGAAAAGACGCGTTAAAACTGGTGCCAATTCCGGAGCACACATCTTCAGCACAATAGGATGGACGCCATCAGGCCCACTCGACTTGTTGATGTCCAAGGAGATGAGTGCTCTGCGCACCGAGCGCTAGGTAAAAATAGCACATCCTGCATGGAGCACTCAAACCGCGGGATGGTCGACGGTGTGTTTCCCCCGTCATCAAGAGTCGAGTTGGACGCAAAGAGATCGTTCTTTGTGGCATGGGCCAGTGAGTCGTCTTCCCTGTTCTGAGATGGGAGATATGATTAACAGAAGTTCCTTTGGACATACTTGGCGAGAAACCAGAATGCACGTGTTCCCGAAAGAAGTCGAATTAGTTTCTCGCCAATTCTGCAGATGTGCTCTGACTTTGCCTTGGCAATGACGCTTGAAGGACCTGCAGGCGGAATTATACTTCTTTTGAAGAGCGCTGTTATTTGCATCTCGAGACGTCGATGCGTCAGCCCAGGCCAGGTAGCAGTCCTGCTTATGGCGTAATCTAATTTCGCAGGAGCGACAAAACCATGGCTGGGTTCTTCCTCCGATAGATATCACATATGATGGAATAAAAAGTTGCATTCCCTGTAGTACCACATCAACGACAGAATCAGCAACAACGCTGGAATCATCAGGCGAGAAGCAAACTCACCCCCAAGGGTAGGAGGCAAAAAATATCGCATCCCGTCCCAATCGGCTAACCTATAATGCCAAACACGGCAGCAACCTGCAGAACGCAACCGCGATGGCAACGTAAGTGGTACTGTACTCCAGTCCGACAATGGTCCGAGGAGCACAGAGGGTCATCGACAGAGACCTGATATCCATCCGGATGAGAGGTCAGCAGAAGGTCCCACAAGGAAGGTACATGAGCTTCCACATCGGGGATCCGCGTAGGCGAGATAACCAACTGTGTCAGACCATATGCCAAAGCAAAGCCATAAACAGATTTACCCCCATGATCAGTTAAACAGGAACCAAGCCATTCAGGGCGGTGGGTGCTAAAATCACCAAGCATTACGATCCTGTGGTAACACAGAGTCTACAGCCATCTGGGCGTGGTCTATGAGTCAGTCTGTGTCGGCATTACTGCTATTGGACCTAGAGGCACCCGTAGACACGGGGATCATCTTCGCTGCGCTTCGCATCTACGCACAGCCATAGGATGTACAGGTTCGTCCATTCAAGGCTGCCGAGGCGTCAGAAACAGATGTCCACTTTGACGTACACTCAAACGGAGTGTTCTAATTTGTACCCGGGGTAGGAGGGATATGAAGTATCAGCCGGAGAGGACATCTGTCTCTCGGTTAGAAATGGCAAGAACTGCTTCGCCATTTCCAGATGGTAGTGGACTGCGCTAAGGTTTGAATGAGGTTCCTTGAGTTGTAGAAATTTACAGATAGCATGGCAGGGGACGCCTTTGTCTTAATGCTCCATTTGCACCAAGCAAGTTTAGTCTCGAGCGAAATTTCATATTCTACAAGCTATTTTCACAGACTTAAAGTAGAGATGAAACAGATATCCAGTAAGTATTCGGTATTTTGCCTATCCGGCCTAAAATTTGTATCTGGCCAGATACTGGATAACAAACAGTTATCAGACCGGATACCGGATTTTAAATAAAGCACAAAATATCAAATTTAGTTAAGTACTTCATTTATGTCCCTTAACAAATATAATCAGTAATCACAAAATTTTCATTTTAAAACTTACAAAATTAGAACTTGTACTGTGCTAAGGCACAGAATAAATAATAGTACTACGTAGCTAAGAGCAAATTATAGTGAATAAATACTAATTTCTCTGCATTGAAATGTAACAAGCGGTTTCCTCTGTCTTCATAAACAAGACCAGCTCCAGAAAAAGTCTTTTGCTGTACACACTGATGCAGGGTGTTGTGCAATTTTGGTATTGTGTAGCAATACCTACCCACGAAATATGGGGGTCACGATCGCAAACAGTTTGCACTGACTTTACTTTTCACTTCTTACTATGCACCAAATGGCAATGTTTGGCAGAATATCCGTCGGCCGGATATCCGGCTATCCGGCGATAAGACTGGCCGAACATCTAGTATCTAGTCTCCGGCCAACAGTGTTTCATCTCTAACTTAAAGTTCACTACAAGGTATTTTATCTAACACATTCCAAAGTAAATTGAAATTCCCAATTGTTTTTAAAATTACAGATGCACTGTTTAAGTGTTTTCGTCTAGGTATTAACCTTAAGTTTTAAAAATTTTACTTACCGAGTTTTATTTTTGTTTATTATTAGAGTATACACTATATATACGATACGTGGTAGAGCCATGCTGCAGTTATATTAGTAGTATAGTTGTAGCACGAATGGGTCGGCTCTACCGGGGAAGGACCACGCTCTCACAGAATACCAGCGTGAAATAGTAGCTTAATGCTGCTGTATTTCGTATGGTGAGTGTAGAGAACTGGAGACCCTTTTTACTGGAAACAACGCCTTCCATCTCAGTCCTCACGGGTGACAACGCATCTGCATTTTGATTTTTAATGAGGATAGATGTAGATGTCTATGGGCCGCAGCAACCACTTACCATCAGGTGGACTGTGTGCTCGTTTGTCACCCTATTCTATAAAAAAAAACTCTTGGTTACAATACTAAATATATACGCAATAAAGGGCTAAAATATGTAATTATAATTTCGACCTATTCTCACTGAGGTCTGGCAGGCACCACGTCTGTTTAATAGTTCAAATTTTAAAATTCATTAGAAAGAAAATTTTATATGAAGTATCTTTATATATCAAAAAATAACATTTAGAATGTATAACAGGCCTGTATAATATAATTACATCTCCATGCTTTTAGTAAAAATAAATGGCCTGTTTCAATAACATTTATAACTTAAGCTATTATAAAGTACTAAATATTATTAACAATATTTAATTTTTTTTCAGGAATTTGAAAAAATACTCATTTACACATTATTACAAATTTCAATGTTACTACTGTTAATACTTACCTTTTCGTATCATCTTTATCATCACTATCGTCTTCCATGATATATGGAGTTCTACAGCAAAATTTCTTCAAATATAATTAAACTGCAAGCATTTTTATTTAGTTGACACCAAGCTCCCATTTGCAAATTAAATAGTAGGTATACGGCTCGATTTTATGCGTTACTTAAAATTACACCGACAGTTTCTTTATTTAACTGGCTTTACAGCTCTAGGTTCTAGCCTTTCTGAAGCTTTGATTTCTTTCGGAATCTTCATTTTTATATATTTCTTCTTCACAATATGCTGATGCGTCACATTGCGAAGTTTTTGGGATATTTAGACGACAGCTTAGTCCAGCGGACAGTTGATGACGACAACCCTTCAAGTTAATAAGGCGCCCAAGCGATCAAAATAACTTGAGGTTTATATTAATATCGTTTTCTCTAACAGTTTACTCGCACAGATACTTCATTCACAAAATCACATCATTTTTACGAATCAAAATCCACTTCAAACCATTATTTAAGCGGCAAAAAGGAGCAACAATCCGACAACGGCCAAGTTCCCGCCAAAACTCGACACCAAAGAGTATAATAAATATATAGAAAGAAGATATTGTACAGGAAAAGAGAGCCCGCTAACGATATTTTATTGCAGACAAAATTGGCCTACTGGCTCTGCCTACAAATTGAATCCGAACTAATTTGCAATATATTATAGCTCTACATATACCTACTGTATAGTAGCAGAAAATGTTTTAAAATGTTTTTTAATTCGTATACGTACTGAAACAATTTTTTGCCTACTTTTTTGTACATAATACTGCTTACAATATTATTAAAAGTAGTTAAAACAGTTTCAAAAGGTGCACTGGTATTTATAGGGTATTCGCAACGAAGATAAGATAAGAAGAAAGATAATTATTTCATTTTTAATTTTTATAATGCCTGTGTTTATTATAATATGCTTGTTTTGCAATTTTTGTATCATCTTCACTATCAAAATATGTCAATTTGCCGGATAAAATACGATTAATGGATCTACACCAACTATGCAATATAATATTGTAGCGCTATTACACTACCCTGAATCAGGGTCCTCCTTCCTGATTCGGGGTGGTGTAATAAGAGAAAGGGAGTAAGGGTCCCTAATTAGGGCGTGAAAGTGGACCCAGTCTGCAGTGCCCTTGCCATCGTGCAGTGTAATAACACTCAGGGAGTTAGGGCACTTATTCGATGCGTGACTAGTGATGCAAACGGATACATCAATTTTTTAAACATACATATATCGTTCATAAACATGGTTCTTCATGAGCGAAGATTTATGAACGATGCTTTAGTTTGCCGTCAAAGGTTACGAAATAACCAACTTTTCGAAGGTAAAAAATTGCGAACGATGATTATCACGAATTTTATGTTGCCGAAAAATAAATATTCGAAACAAAATATGTCAAAGTTAGATACCGTCTAAATTTTTATATTTAGAAAGTTTACGAGTATTTAGCAGACATAACTCAATCCCAAAATTTTTAATTGCAAATCATTAAACAGGCGAATTATCGATGTAAAATTGTGGATATTTGATTGTGAAAATTAATAAGGGTACACTAGTCACTCATTCTTCCAAACAAACGTATTCGGGCGATTACTCCACTGTTTGATGGTGTACGTTCAAAATACCTATAAAAAATGATTTCAATTTGTCTCATCATTATCTAGCCCTGAAACAAAAAAGTAAAAAAAGAATATGTTTAAAAGTTATAAGCGTCGAAAATTCCAAATTTCAACACCAGTTTTAACACATCTTTAGGCGGAAATAAATATCATAATAAGAACGAAACGTGCCAAACAGTTACCATACCGGGATAGATTAGTTATTCAAAATGCAAATAATTTTATTTTGAACAGATACATTTAATACATTTTTCATGACATCTAGACTCCTAAAGGTCTGTTTATAAAATTTCGCGCGCTCCTTTTTGTTGTAAATTGTCTTGCCTTGCGCTACAAATTGTTTCCCCAAACAATGGGATGGACGGAGGGGGGCGCAGCGCGCACCCACAGATGCTCACTAGGTTAGCCGCTGCTATCTATTTATGGTTGTAATACCTGCATATCTACATCTTTATTAAGAAAAATTGCTTCGATTTGTTCGTGTCCACTGCTGAAGCCGGGATGAATATAGCTGCTAAAATGTACCCATAAGTTTTTTGAAGCACATTTAGTTAAAATTGAAAACAGGTAGGTACATAATAATGAACTTTCGATACAGGTACTACATTAGGTACTTAAATACTTTAATTTGCTAACTAACGAAAACATCTCATTGATAAGCACGATTATCGAAAATCTTAAAATTATATATTAATTTAATTAGAATAGGTACCTAATTTTTAGATTTTCGATAATCGTGCTTACGTATAGGAATCTCATATCCTAATGTAATTTAAGTAAGTACATAAGAATCTAAGAAGGGCAGTCAATGATAAATAAAATTTGTTTTGTAAGTTGTTTTTTTTTAAACACATTAACACAACAAAAACATGAAACTGAGAATAAGCACCCGATCTGCCAAAACAAACTCAGAAAGGTCAGTCCAGGTATTACATTGGTCATGTCATACGAGAACCATGCAGGTGGCTAATATTGTCCTTTGAAGAAGGAACCATACATATGTGAGTGAACAACTGAGTACTTTTTAGGATTCCGTACCCGAAAGGTAACCAGCAGGGCCCTATTACGAAGCCTCCGCTGTCCGTGTGTCTGTCTGTCAGCGGGCTGTATCTCATGATCCGTAATTGGTAGATGGTTATATTTTTCACAGAACGTGTTTTTGTGTTGCCGCTATAACAGCAAACAGTAAAAATAAATTTGAAATTAAAGGGTTTCCTACTAGAAAAAGAAAGGTGTATTTTTGGCTTTTTTCATCGATAGTAATATGTATATTAAATCTTGTAAGATGGTACGGAAGCTCGGAAGTCCGATTCGCACTTGGAAAATATTTGTTTATACTTAACCTTACCTCAGATACTCATATTTTTTATATATAATTTACTATGCTATTATATAAGCTACTATTAAATAAATTAGTAGTAGCTTTGCTATGGTATTATAGTATATTTTGGATTAGATTTAATTAATTAAACAAGGGCCACGCCCACCCTTCATTCAGGGCCCTGATTTAAGGTAGTGTAATAGGGGCATTAACACTTTAACAGCCGATCACGTATTGGGTACGTGATGACGCTCTTTCCTCAGGACGTTAATGACGTACTGAGTACGTGATCACTTTCATATCGTTTTAAAAAAAATCACACAATTAGTACGTCATCACGTGATCACTTTCATATCGTTTTAAAAAAATCACACATTTAGTACGTCATCGGAGCGTTGTAACGGTTGTATGTGCTTGTCCCAATCAAGTTGCCGATTGTCTACAACTTTAGCTAGGTACCTCTCCAATGTCTGATTAAATCGTTCTACCACTCCATCAGATTGCGGGTGATAAGAAGTCGTCCTTGTTTTATGAGTACTCATAACTCAGCAAGTTTCCTGGAATATTTGATACTCAAAATTCCTTCCTTGATCGCTGTGAATCTCTAAAGGTACTCCAAAACGGCAGAAAACTTCATGAACTAGTTTATCTGCAACTGTTTAAGCTTCTTGATTTGGAATAGCGAAGACTTCTGGCCACTTAGTGAAGTAATCCATCACAACCATGAAATACTTGTTACCGTTTTCACTCTCCAGAAACTGCCCCGCCACGTCAATGGCTATTCTCTCCCATGGTACACCAACATTGTACAACTTCAATGCACTTCTACTACGAGTCTGAGGTCCCTTTACAGCCGCACAACTTGTACATTTGCGACACCAGTCCTCGACATCGTTTCGACAGTGGACCCAGTAAAACCGTTCTCGGATCTTCAGTAGAGTTCGTTTAACTCCCAGATGGCCTCCTAAACAATCATTATGGAACAGCTGTAGAACATCCGGTACTTTAGCTCTAGGGACAACAATTTGCAAATGACAGCTGTCTCCACGAACATTTTCCCATTTACGGCATAGAACTCCATCCTGAAGCAGCAAGCTGTCCCACTGAGCCTAATAGCTTTTAGTGGTCGAACTCATCGCTGAGACGTTGCTCCACTTGGGCTTGGGAGCACTGGCCTTTATCCATTGCAGAATCGGCTTGATGTCCGGATCTTCCTGCTGTGCACGTTGTAAGCTGTCCTTCCACTCGTTGCTGAGGTGGTCTGTCCTGAGCATCTTCATGGATACCACTTCCTTACTCTCTTGCCAAGTACAAAGTTTGCATTCTTCAGGACAAGGTCTTCTCGACAATGCATCTGCGTTGCCACGAGATTTCCCGCTGCGATGTTCGATCTCAAAGTCGTATTCCTGCAGTAGTTCAATCCACCTCGCAACTTGTCCTTCTGGATTTTTAAACTGCAATAGCCATTTTAGTACAGCATGGTCAGTTCGTAAGTGAAATTTTCGCCCCAGAAGATATTTGCTAAAATGCTGTAACGACTTTACCCCAGCTAGCAATTCGCGTCTTGTGACACAATAGTTTCTTTCCGGTTTTGACAACGACTTGCTGAAGTACGCTATCACGACCTCTTGGTCACCATTCCGTTGAGACAACACAGCGCCAAGTGCTATATCACTTGCGTCTGTGTCAACTATAAAATCTTTGCTTGCATCAGGGTATCCCAAAATAGGTGTTTTGCACAGACGGTCCTTGAGCTCCTGGAATGCGATATTACAACTTTCATCCCAGCAGAAATGTCGCTTCTCCTCGGTTAGCTTGTGCAGAGGTTTGGCTATATCTGCAAAGTTCTTCACAAATCGCCGGTAATAGGAGCACAAACCCAAAAATGCTCTAACCTGCGTCTTGTCTTTTGGAACCGGCCAATCCTTGACAGCGGCTGTTTTCTCTGGATCCATGCGAATACTTTCTTCCGACACTACATACCCCAAAAAGTTAACTTGCCGTTTGAATAGTGAACATTTCTTCGGACTCAACTTGAGGTTGGCACTCTGAATCTTCATGAGCACGCGTTCAAGGTTTTGAAGGTGTTCCTCAAACGTACGGCCTACGATGATGATGTCATCCAAGTAGACCAGACAGGCATCGCCAATTAGGCCGGTAAGTATAAGTTCCATCAGCCTTTCAAACGTTGCTGGAGCATTGCACTACCCAAACGGCATTACTTTAAATTGCCACAGACCCTTTCCCGTCGAGAACGAAGTTTTCTCCTTGTCCTTAGGGTCAATTTCAACTTGCCTGTAGCCACTTTTTAGATTCAGCGTGCTAAACCACTTTACTCCTGTAAGCATGTCCAGCGTGTCATCAATTCTTGGCAAGGGCTGTCCTTCTTCGTAACGTCGTTCAGACGGCGGTAGTCAACACAAAACCGCATGTTGCCATCCTTCTTCTTTACCAGCACCACGGGTGAACACCATGGACTAGAGGAAGATTCAATAACACCATCCTTCAATTATGGTTTCCACTTCCTTTTCACGTGCTACCGGCAATCTTCTTAGCCGCTGACGGATAGGCAATACTTCTCCTGTGTTTATTTTGTGTTGAACTAAGCTATTCTTTCCTATATCAGCATCTTTTGATGAGAATACATCGGCATACTTGAGTAACAACTTCTTCGCCTTGACCATTTCGTTCGAACGCTGCAACAGTCTTCCAAAAGTGTGGTCAGTCTCGTTTGTGCATCCTTGCTGGGGGTCTCATTCGATAGATATTGGCACCGATGTAACCAATCCACTTCCTCACAAGTACCAACCAGCGTGCGTTTTCTATAATCTGTTCCCGGTCACAAAGGTCACAAACACACAGCACACGTACTCCTGAGATGTCAGTGGTTCAGACCAAGGTTCGAGCTACTTTCCATGGAAGGTCATTGTTTACCCTTTCCACAAGTACACAACGGTGAGCTTGCCCAGCGTTTCGAGGAAGACTAACCGGCACAATCGTTTCCGATCTCGACGGAAGAACAATCTTCTTAATGCTGTACACGTTCCATGGTAACGCACCTTCCATAAAAAGTTCCTCCTGTCCACATTTCAAAACACCTTGCTTAACGTCGATCTCACAACAATTATCCCTCATAAAGTCTAGGCCCAGGATGCAGTCTTCCATTATATCAGCCACGATGACATTATGCAGGTAGATCAAGTTGCCTAGCTTAATTCCACCTCCTTCTCTCCACGGAGGGGTAGACGCTGACCGGTGGCTGTTACCAGATTAATGCGTTCTCGGTTGTGTGCGGAGTCCCCTAGGAACTGACTTATAATTGGGAACTAACAACCGTACAAGAGGCTCCAATGTATATGGTCAGTTTACACGGCATTCCTTTGACCACGCCCTTGATGATTAGACTGTTCCCATCATGGGTTTGTGAGATCGAGATCCTTGGGGCTCTTTTAACATCAGCCAGCACCCACCCTACAGTTCTGGCTGTTACTCGTTTTCCTGCTGTGGCTGGGCGCTGCTGTTGGCCGCATTACCCTCCTGAGATCGTTCACCTTCCCATTCTAGGGTTCGCTTAGGGCAGCTGGATCGAAGATGGTCCCTTTCCCTACAGCCATAGCACCTAGGGCTGTATCCTTTGTTGCGGTCGCGAACTGTAGGTGCTGCAAACTACCTGACGCGATGGGAACGATGATCCTGCCGCACGGATTCCACCTCCAGTGCATGGGCCAAGGCGTCCTTAAGCGTCTCGTGGTTCCCGAGCCTCACAGCAGCTCTGACTTCAAGGTCGCCCGTCTCTCCCATTTTCCCTTCAATGAGCGCAGGTACAGACCGGTATGCTTTTCGAACCAGCTTCTCCACCTCTAGAGCCCACTGCTGCAGGTTTTCGTTGATGCGCTGCACGCGATCTTTAAGCTGCTCACGAAAGACGCCATATCTCGCCTCCAATGCCTCAAGGAGTTGTTCATAAGTCACTTTCTAACCGAGAGCTTCCAGAACTGTTAAGGCCTGGTCGCGCAGGCCTAGTGTGAGAGCAGTCATGGCCTGACTTTTATTCCAGCCGTTCGCCTTCATAACAGCCTCGAACTGGATTTTGTAGGCTGACCAGGAAGAAGTTCCGCCGAATCGTGGCACCTTGAATCCACGTAGCGAAGGTGTAGTAGCTACCATGGGAGCTGTAGTTCTATCCCCAAGTTCGAGTTCGCCCAGTGATTTCTTCATGTCAGTCATTACTTTGTCAACCCGACTGTTCACTTGGTCGATTCAGGTTTCAGGTTCCGACAGGCGGCTGTCATGTTGTGCAACTTTATCCTTCACCTCCCTTATCTCTTCTTTATACCCGAAGGTAGCTTGAATGCCCTTCATGAGGAGCATCTGCTGTTCCTTATCGCGTTTGAGCTGTTCTTCCAACCGACGGGCCTGTTCCTCCTGTCGACGGGCGTGTTCCACCTGTCGGCGGGCCTGGTCCTCCTGTCGGCAGGCCTGTTCCTTCTGCTGCTCTTTCAACCAACGGACCTGTTCATCCTATCCGACCCGCAGCTGTTCTTCCAACTGACGGACCTGTTCCTCCTGTCGGCGAGCCTGTTCCTCCTGTTGGCGAGCCTATTCTTCCTGTCGGCGAGCCTGTTCCTCCTGCTGCTCTTTCAACCAACGGGCCTGCTCTTGTCGGCGAGCCTGCTCTTGCAGCATCACCATCAGACCACCAAAGTCGGGTGCTGCAGAAGTAGGAGCTACTGACGGGCCTGCAGCCGGTGGCTGGCCCTCCAACGTCTGTGGCGTTGCACCACCAAATCTTCTTTGTTCGGTCTCCTGCTGGCATTGACTTCGAGTACGGACACCCTCCGTTTTCTCCTTAGGTAAAATCGGCATGATTTAATCCCACTTCTGACACCAATTGTTACGAGCTTAGGGTTCGTGACAATAAAAACTGCCGATTGAATTATCAAAATTAGCTTTACTTAAAAGACACTAATAATTAATCTCACTGATTCACTTTATTTCGCTCTGAAGCTTCGCTTGTCTCGCCAAATTCAATGATGCCCCGATCGCGTCCTGCAGTGCCTTTAAATGCACCTTTTTCACCGAAACATCCAGAATATTCAAGTAAATACGGGCGCCAACGGACCAGGCATAGAAAGTTCGAGTGTGGGGCTTCTAGAAAGCTTAATTCTTCTGTTCGATACTAGATGGCGCTGTTGGTCGAAAGTCAAGATTGACATTTTCTAGGAAGCCCTCCTCGCTCTGGTCCCCGACACTAGATGGCGCTAGTTCCAGGTACCTGACGTCAACTTAGGTGCGCAAAAATATGTTACCACAAAAAATAATTTTCTTAATAATATATTCGTCCTATATTTGTGTACCCACAGAAATGTCTCATCTAAACAAATTAATTTCATAATCTATATTACATGACACGAGATGGTGTCTTAGGAACAATTTGTTTTATTATTAATCTTTAATACTTTTTTATTGTTTAAGTATCTTATTAACCGATAATAATGATTTCTTATATTTACGCGAACACTACACATTGAAATAATACTAATTTTTACGGAATTTATCGCGTATATTTAACTTTTTTACCCGACGTTTCGAGAGCTTTACAGCACCCATGGTCACGGGAAGGACTGAGATGTTCAACGTCCAGCTGTCATAGTTAACCGCGGTTACCATAAATTAAATCTTAATCTATGGTAACCGCGGTTAACTTTGACAGCTGGCGTTGAACATCCAGTCCTTCCCGTGACCATCTGTAAAGCTCTCGAAACGTCGGGTAAAAAAGTTAAATATACGCGATAAATTCCGTAAAAATTAGTATCTTATTTCAACCGATAATAAGTATTCCTTGGTATTTGCTAACATTACTTGAATTATTTGTGCAATATCTAAAAACACACCAAGGTATATTTTATCGAGATTTTTTTAACATAATTAATCAACACGTGTCAATTCACTAGTGCCTAGCCCGTAGACAGAGAAACCTATAGACTAATGATTAGCGTGACCTCGAGTAAGAAAGGACGATAACGTAGTTTTAGGTCATACAATAATCTTTATGACTTTTAAACATATTTAGATAAAAATTTTAATTGTTCTAAGAACTGAACTAAACAAGATTCACCAATCTTAAGCCCACAAAACACTTTTTTTCTCACTTAAGCCAACTTGTAAACTCCTTAGTTCGCTATTTTAGTTGTTTAGCAAAGTGTAGTTTGCTAAATAAAAAAAAACCGGCACGGAGAAAGGGACAAGCAATCACACCGCACTGTCTCATTTCTATGCAAGACGTATGCATAAATCTATCTTTTTCGTGTGCGAATGCGAAAGAAGGCTTAAATTTGTCTATAGGTTTCTCTGTCTACGGCCTAGCCACAGAGTACCTTTGTATAAGCTGAAACGCCTAGCTAGTAACTGAGTAAAGTGCAGCGTTACGTATGTGTCATAGATTTAGTATAACTGCTCAAGCGTCCAGCCCTCGAGACTGATTTACTTGTACGTCCGGATACGCTCGGCCCTAATTCGGCTGCTACCGCGCTTGCATGTTGTATAATAAAACCCACATAGCTACTTAACTATAATAGATAGTGTAGAGACAAAAACTACTAAAAATTGACAGAAGAATGCGAATTAAACCTATGTATGTTTTAAAACCAAAAATGTTATTTAAGATATTAAAAATAGTTGTGAACATTGAATTTGGAGAAAAATAAACGTATAAATTTTATTAATTTAAACCTCAACGAAGAAACATTGTATTTTTTACCCATAAAATAAAGTCACAACAAACTAGACGTATTTTCCTTATTTATGATGCATATATGTTAATGTATAATTAGCGTTATGTAATTAAATAAATCGAAACAAAACACCTTCTCCACGTAATTTTACCGCGATGCCTCGAGCGCTTTGGACTCGCTCGCGAAGGCAAAATATAAGCAAGATGGCCGCCTATTTAAGGTCTCATTCACACTTTGTAATTTACGCAACTTAAAAAAAAAGGTAATGAGATTTTTTTAAGTTGGGGTTTATAAACGTACAGTTTATTGAAATAATAAAAAAAATATTTTACAAATAATAGTATTTTATTTAAAACTAAGAATTGATTTTAACTTAATATTTACAAAAAAGGACTAAATGAAGAATAATATAAATGAAGGATGCAAGAACTTTTCGTTGAAATAATCAGTCACCATTTGAATTTTGCACAGTTTTTTTGGTTTTATAACTGTATCATTGTCGACAAAATGTATCACTGACTTCAATAATAAAAATCGATTGTGTGACATTATTTTTCGGAAGTAAGGCATAGTGCCAAAACCATTAAAACTAAATATATCATCAAGGAAAAAAAACAATAATAATGTGTTAAAGAAACATTAGAAATTATGATTATGATTTATGATTAAGAATCATTATAAATTATTAAGAAAAAAAAACTCAAAACCAGCACGACCCAAGACTAAGACCGTAAAAAATAACAAAGCAAAACATCTGGCAAACATATTTTGTTGTTTGTACTGACCCTTATTTAGAACTATTGTCTTTACGTCCGTGGATATAAAACTAGCCACAACAAAAAACCTGAGTAACGCACTATCATTTTTAACGAATCTTCAATAAATATAGTTTATTTCTGTTTTTTAAGTTCATTATTATTGTTGCGTGCCTAAGTTGACGTCATGTACCCGGCACTAGCGCCATCTGCGTCGGGTAACGGAGCGAGGGAAGCTTTCCAGAAAATGACATCACTAATCTTTCAAACGACATCGCCATTTAGTATCGAAACGAAGAATTAAGCTTCTAGAAGCCCGACACTCGAACTTTCGACGCCTTGTAGATTGGCGCGTGTATTTACTTGAATATTCTGGATGCTTGGGTGATAATGTGTATTTAAAGGCGCTGCAAGATGCGATCGAGGAAGTATTGAATTTGGCGAGACAAGCGAAGCTTCGGAGCGAAATAAAATGATCAGTGTGACTAATTATTAGTGTCTTCTAAGTTTAAATTAGTGCAGTGAATTAAAGAGTTAATTTTGGTAATTCATTCGGCAGTTTTTATTGTCACGAACCTCTAGCTCGTAACAATTGGTGTCAGAAGTGGGATAAAATCATGCCGATTTTACCGAAGGAGGAATCTGAGTGTGTCCGTACCCAAAGTCAACGCCAGCAGGAAACGGACCAGAGGAGATTTGGTGGTGCAACGCCGCAGACGTTGGAGGGCCAACTGTCAACCACGGAGGCTGCGAGCCCGTCAGTAGCTCTCACATCTGCAGCTCCTGACTTAGGTGCTTTGATGGCGATGCTACAGGAGCACCTGCAGCGCGGACTAGAGGAACAGGCCCGTCTGTTGAAAGAGTAGCAGGAGGAACAGGCTCGTCGACAGGAGGAAGAGGTCCATCAGTTGGAAGAACAGCTGCGAGGCGGACAGGATGAACAGGCCCGCCGACAGGAGGAACAGGTCCGTCGTCTGGAAGAGCAGCTGCGGGGCGGACAAGAAGAACAGGCCTGTCGGTTGGAAGAGCAGATGCTCCTCATGAAGGACCTTCACGCTACCTTCGGGAAGGAGATGAAGAAGGTGAAGGATAGGGTTGCTCAACATGACAACCGCCTGTTAGAAGCTGAAACCCAAACCACTGTTTTAATTAGTGAAGTTTGTAAGTTTTATATATTCCCAGATTGATATTTTATGTACCGCTGTAGGCCAATGATGCATTTAAAACTCATCATTCTATTTAAAATCTAATGATGCTAACACTTCTTTCTTTCTTGTAACTTAGGTTATATTAAGTTACATAATAAAGCTCAAATGCATCACTGTGCCTATGTTTAAATTCAATTAATTAATCATGGTCTAGATTTTTTTAAATACCTATCAGCAGAAATTTCTTTATATTATTGTCTTGACTTATTATATTAATTATTGTATAATTAATATAATATTATCATTATAATATAATATTATATTAAATATGCAAATATAATATACAAAATCAATGACAAAATTTAAAAATTGTTCTCGATATAATTTACCTATATAACAATACAATCTACTATTACCTACTGATCATTCTGCCTATGTTTATTCTATGATAAAAAAATAAACCGCGCGAACACAGAGTAGCGCACATTTTTTGTTTGAAATAGCTGTTCTAGTACGTATAACGTACATATTACTTCAATGTAAATAATTATAAATTTTTGTTTTTTATAATTTTAATTATTATAGATATTACAAATATAATTTATTAATTATTATTGATTTATTATTATTATTCTTGATAATATTTCACCATTTTATAATGTTTCTTTTTGTCAATAATTAAAAAATTACTTCGCACATCTAGATACTTACCGACGGCAGCGCGGCCATAAATTCTACAAGCTTTTAAGAACAGGCGGGCTATGCTTTAGCACGTAGCGATCGTTCTCCTGTTCTCTAACCTCCATGATTAACATATAGCATGACATATAAAATACTATAATCGTAGACAGAGAATCTTATCCTGGGATTTATGTTTGTGTCTATTATCAACTTCAATTAAAAATAAATAATTTTGTTCAAAAACAAACTTCTCATCTTATTTGGACTTATGATGCTTTCGTTTTTGATAATTGAGCTTGCAGTTTATTTAGTTGGACTTAAAATATTATACCACCACGATCATTACTTGTTTGTTTCAATGACATTACAAAGTGAATGTCGAAAAAATGGACTTAGGATAATATACATCCGGTATTCAGATATTATCATTTCCTATAATAGTGGATAATAGTTTGTAAAAAAGTTGGCCACACCGAAGATTTTAAGTTAAAATTAGGAAAATTTTTTTTGTACTTTTTAACGATAAATTTACATCTAGAGTACATTATACATAATATAAGCATTTCATAAAATGTTACAGAATGCCTAGTAACCGATAGAGTGGTATACTTACGAATGAAAAGACAATCCCGACATTTTCCTTCCACTATCACTTTTACACCCTAAAAAATTACGCCGCACCATGTTTTAAATAAAAATGGTTGGAATACTACGTCTAAATTATTCACAACAAAATATAATATGAAATACTTAACATAAACGTAAAGTACTTAACGTAAAACAGTATTTTATACAAATAATTTATCACGCTACACGTTAGCTGTCAAACTGTTTTTATCAAAGTAGTTTGATAAATATGGAAAAACGCGGCACGCTCAGTGAAACAAAAAATCTCATCGTTCTTTCTCATTTCTTTACACGACATCGGCGTAAGTTGCTCTTTCTTTTGTGTGACTGCGACAAAAGATATCACTTTGTCTATAGCATTCTCCGTCTACGACCATAATACATACCATAGATTTAGTATAAACTCCAGTTGAGTGGAGTTTATACTAAATCTGGAGTTTATCCACTCAAACGTCCATGGCGACTACGCTAGCCAAAACAAAAGTAGCGTTGTACATCCCGGATAGTGAAGTAGCCTTAGCGTCAAGTTTTATAAAACTGACATCTAGGGACATTTGCGGTAATTTTTGTAAGTTTTGTTTTTTGGAATCGATAGCTGACGAACTTCTTTACGTATTACAAACGAGATGGCCGTGTAACAAGCCTTAACGAATGAACCGTAATTATTCAGTGTTGCCAACTTGACGGGATTCCCGTTAGATTTGACGGGACAGCGAGGTTGGCAACGGGAAAAAATTGTGTTTAACGGGTTAACGGGTTTTTTAACTGGACAACAAAAATTTATGTTTTTATTCGATTTGTTTTTTTTAATTCATTTTTTTAGTTTAAAAATACGAAAAAATGTGCAATACATTCTTATCTTTAAAAAGTTTAGAGAGTAAGTTTTCATTTGACGTAATTCTTTTAAATACAGCTCGGAAACTGTTTTGTCTTTGGTCGGCCAAAATGATGCGCTACTGTTGAATATATAGAAAACTATCAACTACTCTATTTATTTCATTCTCTCTCTTTACTGTTTGAGTCGCGTATGCTGTGAACCTGTGGTATCCAGTGTTGTCAAATTGACGGGTTTCCTGTTAGATTTGACGGGACAGCGAGGTTGGCAACGGGAAAAAATTGTGTTTAACTGCTAACGGATTTCTTAATGGGAAAACAAAAATTTATGTTTTTTAGATTTGTTTTCGAAGTAAAAATAATTTGGAAATGGCAAAAATTAAATTATAATTTTATTCATTTTTTATTGTAAAATACGAAAAAATGCGCAATACATTCTTATCTTTAAAAAGTTGAGAGAGTAAATTTTCATTTGAACTAATTCTTTTAAATACAGCTCCGAAACTGTTTTGTTGTTGGTCGGCCAAAATGATGCGCTACTGTTGAATATATTGAAAACTAACAACTACTTTATTTATTTTATTCTCTCTATTTACTGTTTGAGTCTCATATCCTGCGAACCTGTAGTATACTCGAAAGTCAATAAGTTTTAGTTCGATAAAATGACTTTATTACCTGGAGCATGTAGTAGATGGCGCTATTACAAATCTCAAATAGAAAATGTTCAGTTCCCAATGGATCTCACAGACTGAACAGAGTACTGGAGCCTGAAGTGATCCATTTGAATGATCGATCTGAATGTACTGTACGCGTGACAAAATGTACTAGAAGATTTTAATCTTCTTCTCTTCTTCTTCGGTAGAAAAGTATCAATCTTCTTCAGAAGACTGATACTTTTCTACCGTACTTGACGGGATTTGATGGGATTATAGTGTTCTCTACAACGTGAGTTAGATTTTAATGTTGGCAACACTATAATTATTTAACATCATTCTACTCTACTCTCGGTGTTTTGTGAACAAGTGCTTGTGGAGTGTCAACGATTATGTCGTAAGTACTTTAGTTTTATTTAATATTACTTAGAATATTATACGTCACAATAAACTAGATGATTTATGCTTTATAAATACGTATACATATCACAGTTCTTAGTGTAAAATCGAGTCTTATTTTAAATTTAAAGTATAGCTGTTTCGAAAGAAATGGCCGCTCTCAAGTTATCGGCCCAAGTTTATTTTTGTTTACTTTGTTTTTCAGTAAAATTATATTTCAGCAAATGAGTGTTAGTTCGTAATAAACATAATGTTACGAGCTTGAGGTTCGTGACAATAAAAACTGCCAATTGAATTTAATTCACTACACTAATTAAAACTTAGAAGACACTAATAATTAATCACACTGATTCACTTTATTTCGCTCCGAAGCTTCGCTTGTCTCGCCAAATTTAATACTTCCTCGATCGCATCTTGCAGCGCCTTTAAATACACATTATCACCGAAGCATCTAGAATATTCAAGTAAATACGCGCGCCAATCGAGAAGGCGTCGAAAGTTCGAGTGTCGGGCTTCTAGATGCTTAGTTCTTTGTTTCGATACTAGATAGCGCTGTCTGTTGAAAGATTAGTGATGTCATTTTCTGGAAAGCTCTCCTCGCTCCGTTACCCGACACAGATGGCGCTAGTGCCATTCTAGTACATTTTGTCACGCGTACAGTACATTCAGATCGATCATTCAAATGGATCACTTCAGGCTCCAGTACTCTGTTCAGTCTGTGAGATCCATTGGGAACTGAACATTTTCTATTTGAGATTTGTAATAGCGCCATCTACTACATGCTCTAGGTAATAAAGTAATTTTATCGAACTAAAACTTATTGATTTTCGAGGATATTACAGGTTCGCAGGATATGAGACTCAAACAGTAAAGAGAGAGAATGAAATAAATAGAGTAGATGATAGTTTTCAATATATTCAACAGTAGCGCATCATTTTGGCCGACCAACAACAAAACAGTTTCGGAGCTGTATTTAAAAGAATTAGGTCAAATGAAAATTTACTCTCTCAACTTTTTAAAGATAAGAATGTATTGCGCATATTTTCGTATTTTTACAATAGAAAAATGAATAAAATTATAATTTAATTTTTGCCATTTCCAAATTATTTTTATTTCGAAAACAATTCTAAAAAACAAAAATTTTGTTTTCCCATTAAAAATCCGTTAGCCGTTAAACACAATTTTTTCCCGTTGCCAACCTAGCTGTCCCGTCAAATCTGACAAAACTGGATATCACAGGTTCACAGCATATGCTACTCAAACAGTAAAGAGAGAGAATGAAATAAATAGAGTAGTTGATAGTTTTCTATATATTCAACAGTAGCGCATCATTTTGGCCGATCAAAGACAAAACAGTTTCCAAGCGGTATTTAAAAGAATTACGTCAAATGAAAACTTGCTCTCTGAACTTTTTAAAGATGATGTTTAAAAATACGAAAGAATGCATTGCACATTTTTTCGTATTTTTAAACTAAAAAGATGAATTAAAAAAAAAACAAATCGAATAAAAACATAAATTTTTGTTGTCCCGTTAACAAACCCGTTAACCCGTTAAACACAATTTTTTCCCGTTGCCAACCTCGCTGTCCCGTCAAATCTAACGGGAATCCCGTCAAGTTGGCAACACTGAATAATTACGGTTCATTCGTTAAGGCTTGTTACACTGCCATTTCGTTTGTAATACGTAAAGAAATTCGTCAGCTATCGATTCCAAAAAACAAAACTTACAAAAATTACCGCAAATGTCCCTAGATGTCAGTTTTATAAAACTTAACGCTAAGGCTACTTCACTATCCGGGATGTACAACGCTACTTTTGTTTTGGCTAACGTAGTAGCCATGGACGTTTGAGTGGATAAACTCCAGATTTAGTATAAACTCCACTCAACTGGAGTTTATACTAAATCTATGGTATGTATTATAGTCGTAGACAGAGAATGCTATAGACAAAGTGATATCTTTTGTCGCAGTCACACAAAAGAAAGAGCAACTTACGCCGATGTCGTGTAAAGAAATGAGAAAGAACGATGAGATTTTTGTTTCACTGAGCGTGCTGCGTTTTTCCATATTTATCAAACCACTTTGATAAAAAAAGTTTGACAGCTAACGTGTAGCGTGATAAATTATTTGTTAAACCCCCTGGACACCCACTATTATAGGAAATGATAATATCTGAATACCGGAGGTACATTATCCTAAGTCCATTTTTTCGACATTCACTTTGTAATGTCATTGAAACAAACTAGTAACGATCTACGTGGAGGTATAATATTTTAAGTCCAACTAAATAAACTGCAAGCTCAATTATCAAAAACGAAAGCATCCTAAGTCAAAATAAGATGAGAAGTTCGTTTTTGAACGTAAATTGCACTTTATTATTTATATTTATTTATTGTATTATCTAAATTGTGTCTTTAGCTGCGCTTGAAGAGGGTGTTCCAAGCACATCTCAAGATGTACCAAATTCTATATGCCAGAATAATTCACAACAAATTCATAATAAGCTATCAAATAAAGAAAAGTTCGGAATAAAAGTACAATAGAGCAGACAGGAAAAAAGCGAATAAGAAATGATCTTAAGCTTACATCAGTGAAAGTGGTAAAACAGTACCTTGAAAGAATGAAACCTGCATGTAGCACGAATTGCATGAAATGCAGTACCAAAATATCCGAGCAGAATAAGGAAGAGATATTTACCTTTTATTGGGATCCAGAAAAAGAATAGAATGTTAAGAGGCAATTCATAGTATCATGTGTCCAGTCATAACCTACAAAAAGACAAAGACTGAGATCAGAAGATGAATCTTAGTTAGGATCAAATACTTTAGTGTATTCTTTTGTTGTTAATGGTATAACAACAGCAATCTGTAAGACATTGTTTATAAATTTTCCAACAAGTAGTTAAGACTGCTTAAGACTGAGATAAGAGGGATGTATTGTTGAAAGTCACAAAATGGGGAAACATGAACCATCGAACTAAACAGATCATGAAATTATTAAATCTGTTATGTCCCACATTTCATCTCTCCCAAAGTATGATTATAACTTTATTTAGGACCGGATTTAAATATCAAATGATTGTACGATCTTTACAAACTACTTTATACTTGTGACAATTGCGATATGTTTTCAGCAAAACTTAAAGGGGTGTTGGATGGCCCTAAAAATTACTTCTGTAAATAGAAAAAAATTATTTTTAATTGAAGCTGATAATAGATACAAACATAAATCCCAGGATAAGATTCTCTGTCTACGATTATCGTATTATATATGTCATGCTATATGTTAATCATGGAGGTTAGAGAACAGGAGAACGATTGCTACGTGCTAAAGCATAGCCCGCCTGTTCTTAAAAGCTTGTAGAATTTACAGCCGCACTGCCGTCGGTAAGTATCTAGATGTGCGAAGTAATTTTTTAATTATTGACAAAAAGAAACATTATAAAATGGTGAAATATTATTAAGAATAATAATAATAAATCAATAATAATTAATAAATTATATTTGTAATATCTATAATAATTAAAATTATAAAAAACAAAAATTTATAATTTATTTACATTGAAGTAATATGTACGTTATACGTACTAGAACAGCTATTTCAAACAAAAAATGTGCGCTACTCTGTGTTCGCGCGGTTTATTTTTTTATCATAGAATAAACATAGGCAGAATGATCAGTAGGTAATAGTAGATTGTATTGTTATACTTATATAAGTAAATTATATCGAGAACAATTTTTAAATTTTGTCATTGATTTTGTATATTATATTTGCATATTTAATATAATATTACGTAATATTATATAACAATTACATTTTAATTATATTTTTGTCTCAATATTTTAAAAGGTATCTATGTCAAATATCAAATAAACGTAAAAAGGTATATTTAACAAAACTTATTAATATAACATTTTAAATTACAAATATATTTATTTAATTTAGAATATGAGTCGTTCATAAACGCTGGGCACGCGAGAGTTAAAAATGGACGAATTTATTCCACTTTGACTTTGATGTGGAAACCTAAAAATAAAATAAAAAAACAATGAGCAGATTTAAATATAAAAAGCCTAATTGCGATAACTTATATATATTTCTACAAAAAATGTGTATAATAATATATTCTTCCTATATTTAAGTAAGCCGTGGTAGCTCAGATGGTTAGCGCTTGCTGTAAATTTCACAGTACGCAAGCAAACCGGGTTCGATCCCCGTCGGCACCAATGTAATTGTTATTTCAATTTTAAGTGCTGATTTACCACGTGCTCGGTGGTGAAGGAAAACATCGTGAGGAAACCTGCATGTCTGAGGAATAAGAAAAAAAATATTTCGAAGACATGTGAAGTTCGCCAAACGCATTGGGGCAGCGCGGCGGACACTTCCTTGCCCTAAAACCCTCTCAGAAATGAGGGGAGTCTTGTGCCTAGCAGTGGGACGTATATGGGCTGTAACTTTACTTACTTTTTACTTTATACTTAAGTACCCACAGAAATGTCGCATCTGAACAAATTAATTTCATAATCTATATATCAAGACACGAAATGGCGTCTTAGGAATAATTTGTTTTATTATTAAACTATAACACTTTTTTATTGATTAAGTATCTTATTAACCGATGAAATGTAATTCCTTGGTTTTTACTGACATTTCTTGAATTATTTGTGTAATTAATATCTAAGTACACACGACGATATATTTATATCAAGAGATTTTTTTTTAAATCAACACAACACGTGACAACTCTACAAGCGCCTAGCGAGTAATGGTGATTAATATAGCGAATAGCTCCATATTATAGCGCGCTATCCCTCCATAAGGCATAGCGCGTGCTATGTAAGTAGTCGCCATGGCGCTATGACGCTATGACGCTTTGGCGCTTAGCGCTATGACGTTTTAGCAGCAGCGCTGTTGGGAGTAGACGCGTGACGCAAATTTAATCTAGCAGCTCGCTATTCATCGCGCGCGAACTAATTTAGTGTTAGACGTTGTTTAGTTAGTGTATACTGTATATTTGTAAGTGATCGAAGGACACAGTTGTGTGCTACAAAAGAAGCCTAACCAATGTTTTAAATGTAAATAAAATATAGATACAAAAGTGTATATAATAGTGTTTGGAAATAATTGATTTTTGTATATACAATCAATAAACTTTTAAATACACCTTAAATTGATTTATAATTTATATTAAGTTTAAAATAACGTTTACATCAATTATAATGAAAAATTATTAATTTTATTTTGTTTTAAAAAGTATATGCATTAAAATTATTTTTAGGGTTATAATAAGTCGTAAGCCTGAAAAGTATGAAAAAGCGTTCATTGATTTCTCTTTACCACTTTATTTTATTTTAATCTAAAATGCGACTTATTACGAAATAATTTTCTTATATAGCACGCTGTCTATCCAATGAACGACACGTAATGTAGCGTGCTTCGAGATATAGCGTGCTGCTAAATTTAACGCGCTTGCCGGCCTCCTACATGCTTTCTTATAAATAGCGCGCTATAACATAGCGTATTTAATAGCGATCTAGAAATTTATAGTTTATAGTCTGTAGCGTGCTATTAATTTATAGTCGTTTTGAACAACTTTACTAGCGAGTGACTGATTAAAGTGCGGTGTATGCACCGCAGTTGAGTGGAACAGAGTAACTGAATGCAGTGTCGCCTCTAGTACGTAGTACATAACAGCTCAATGTTTATTTATTAATAAATAATAATAATTTTTTTCTTTTTTTTTTCTTTGAATGATATAATCATTTCAAACTATCGCACAACAGCTCGCTTTTATTGAGACAACTTAACGATCGCACCGCCTCACTTATTTTGTCCATATTTCCGGGACACTATTTTCTACAGCGATCTTTCTCCTGTTCTTTAACCTCATTTAGAGAATTTTGTGCTTATTTTAAGATTGTCCGTGTGCTATTACTTACTCTGAGAAGAGTTATCTATGTTAATGTTCGAGCAGACACAATTTTATAGATAAGTACGTAGCATGGAGGTTTTCTCTAACTTCCATGATACGTTGCAAGTAGCATTGCCAACAAGTGAAGAATTCCACAAACTGCGGGGAATCTCAAGTTGATTGGGGACTTAATGGGATCGGATTTTGAAAATCGATAGTCCGGGCCAAGTCAGAACCCTTTTTCAAGAATACTTAATGCCTATCATAATATTTTTGTCAGGTTGCTTATGGATATAGAATTGCAAAATTGAATAATAAATATTATAGAACAAGGAAAGTTTGAGAAGTGGTATTAGTTCAGCCTAGTGTAAAAAACTATTATGGTAAAAAATGTACATATTATTTAATACCAAAGCTTTTTAATGAAATAGACTCGCTAAGGCAAGGTAGACCTCATTGTAAATTTACAATTAAAAAGAAACTTGAGAATAAATTTTTGCATAAAATGGAAGACAGATGTAAGCGTATTTGACAATCTGGAAAACCGATATTCGTTTGTTATATCACGGAATACTTCAATACAATATTTTAAAGATAATGCCCCACCGGCCAACAGGGGCCTCACCCAATCACCTCATATCATAATATTGTTTCGGGAGTTTTCCCGTCGGGGATTCCCTGTACGAAAGTATAAATACGCTCTCGCGCCAGTATGAGGTTTCGTCATTTAAATTTAAAAGTCGATTATCTTTTTTTTATATAGGAATAGGTGACAAACGAGCTTACAGTCCATGGTAAATTGTTGCTGCGGCCCATAGACATCTAAATTTATCCTCAATTACAAATCAAAATATAGATGCGTTGTCACCCGTGAGGACTAAGATGAAATGCTTCGTTTCCAGTAAAAAGAGTCTCCGGTTCTCTACACTCACCACATAAAACACAGCAGCATTAAGCTATTATTTCACGCTGGTATTCTGTGAGCGAGTGGTCCTTCCCCGGTCGAGCCGCCGCATTCGTGCTACAACTATACTACTAATATAACTGCAGCATGGCTCTACTACGTATTGATATATATCTGAAATGAAGTATTTTAAACGAGATTGATGATGATGATTCCCTTTTCTTTAATGATCTTCATTGCTCCACATTTAAGTTTCAGATCTATTTCGGCTACTCTTGTTTCATTTAATACTTTTTAATTTCTTTACTTTTTAAATTTAAAACAGAGTACCCCATTTACATAAACGTAGACAGTGTTACTTTTTAATGGCAACAAGGGAAGAATTTAAGACACTCCATTGAATAAAATGCTTGTTACAAAATATGGAAAGTCTGAAAAAAATTTCAGCAAAAAGAAAAAACATGTAAGTCAAAAAATCTCATAAAATTTGTTAAACTTATTTCATTTCTTAAAATAAGTAATAATTGAGATGAATTTGTAGCGAATCTGTTTTAATTTTTGTCTTTAAATTTGGGAATTCACCTTGGATTTTCGGGGAATTTGACAAATCAGTGTTGGCAACGCTTGTACAGAGCGCAGAGTACTTTTTAGCATATTTTTATTTGCTGTTGAGGGAATAGAATTCAATTTTTCTCTCTACTCTATCTCTACTCTAGTCGAGTCGAGGGTGTTGCGAGGTAACTTGTAGTAGTGTCATTTATTTGTTTTCCCGAGTTTTTGTTACGTTGCAGTGTTTTTCTTAACTTAAATATCCTTTTGTTTTAAATAAATACAAACAACATGTGGTCAGGATCCGACAGACATTCCCGTCCACCTTCACCTTCGGAAATAACCCCGGTATGATATTTACTAAACTTATTTTTTTATATGTATGCGATTGCGTGCCGGTAGGCGCGAATCTACTTTCATGTTTATTTTAAAGTTTTTGGTATTTCAAGTAACCTAAGTGAATGTTTATAATATTAAGGTTTAGAGTGGGATAGCTATTTATATAATAATAATTCTTAACCACGCGGTTATTACGTAAGAAAAGGAATTATATAAGAATTTGTAGCAAACTTGAAGCAAGCACCAAGCAGCCCCTTCGCACACAATTCAAGTTTTAGATTTTGGTTAACACAATATTTGTTTTTATTTACAAACTTTAAAGCGGCTGTAAACACAATAATAACAGATATATGAAAATTGTGATCTGATGATGCAATTTGCAAAATGGCGCTTTTAAATTTAAATGTTTTCACTGAAAAAAGTACTGATTATGTCATCTATTTGTTTGAGAGTTTATCGAAATATATATCGTACTTTCTGGTAAACAAGTATCATGTTATATGATTATATTATTACCTAAAATTATAGCAGACCAGTATTAAAATTCACTACATATTATGAAAACTTTAATTTCTTACATAATTAAGTTTTATGTAACTTGCCTTATATAATATAGGACATGATATATATATATATATATATAACATTATATATACTACCTGGCCAGACAGACGTGCTGCCCTATCTGATGACACTGTAATATGAAAAATCATTAAATTCATAATAAAATACATTGAGGGTCACTTATTAGGTTTTTACAAACTGTGCACATGTGCAAAATTACAATGAAATCAGTTCAGTAGTTTAGGATAAACAACATGATACATAATTTATATATATATATATATATATATAAATTATATATATATATATATATATATGTGTGTTTATCCATACTTGCAAATACCTGCTATTTTATTCTCTTTATACTGTACTTGAAAATTATAACGTTGTAGCATTTACTTAGACATTCATGACTCACTTTAAATAAGACAATTTGGTATTGAAAACTCAAGGATAATAATTTAATATCCTGTTGCACTAGGAGGTGGAGATTATTGAGTACTGAGAAGTACGGAGAGTATTGAGAAGGGTAACTATCCCATTGCACTCACCTTCCACCACTGCAGAAATTTATAATTTTTGTATGCATTTTCATGTTTTTATTGCAAAGCAATGAAAGTCAAAGTTATTTTAATTATTATACAAACTTTACCTAGTTATAGATATTATTGTAAGTGGAAATAATGAGAGTTACATAAAACATTTATACTCCAAAATTGCAAGTGAAAAATGGAATGACTTTCCACAACAGACTTCAAAAAAGGAGGAGATTCCCAATTTGACTATATTTTTAAGTTCCTGCTAATAAAATTGAAATATTTCAAAAATAGAGAAGAGTTTCACCCCGATTTTCGAAAATCGAGTTTTCATCAGATCTCGACGTTTCGAGATCCCAGGAAGCTATTCTGACTAATTTCACATAGATGTCCGTAAGGATGGATGTATGTATGTGTGTGTAAGTATGTAAACCTTTCATAACTTTGGAACGTTTTCATTGATTGAGATTGTGTTTGCGGCATTCTAAAGACCTCAATGTGGATTAGATAATATGAACTGATTCGGATGAGTAGATTTTGAAAAATCTCAAAAATTAAAATTTTGACAAAACTGTTTTTTTGGAATAACTTTTAAACATAATGATTTCTTAAATTTACGCGAACACTACACATTGAATAAAACTATTATTTACGGATTTTGTCGCGTTTAATTACTTTAATTTATTTTTATTATTATCCTGACGTTTCGGGTGCTTTACAGCACTCATGGTCACGGGGGACTGAGATGTTTGACGTCCCAATGTCATAGTTAGTCCGGTTACCTTCAGTTTTTTTTATATTAACTTTTAAACAGCTTTACCAATCGATTTCAAAAACTAATCAGCTTGTAACCCCAAAAAATGACGTCGAATGCCGTTTGGAAAATAAAAATCGGTTCATTTGTTTGTGAGATATTGAAGGAGAGAGAATTTGAAAAAAAAAAGTTTTTTTTAACATATTTTTTTAATGTGTATTACTTCAAGATGGTGCTTGACATGTGGTCCCATATAAATTTGAGTATATATTTTTGAGTTATAGTTGAAGTCAAATAAATACACTTAATAATGTGTTTAATTGACTTCAACTACATTGATGTTGTTCTCATTTTATTTATATTCAAGTTGGCTTTACAAAATTTTTAATTTTACCATTGTAATATCACAATTTCTGTAACATCCTAATTATAGTCACCTAAAAAATGTTATAAAAAAATTGTGTTACCATTTTTGCCACTACACCTGACTCCAATCTATTTCTGTTATAATTCCTGTGGTTTTAAGTATATAATTTCTTGAAAACTACATGTTTTTGCATAAAAGTTACTAGGCCTGCATCAGAGCACTATTATACACATAGAATAGTATAATACATAATACATAACCAAACTCAAAATCTAACTTAAGTTCCATGCAACCAATTGAAATTTGAAATAAAACATGGCTACATTCATACTAAATAATACACTTTAGACAAGTATAGTAAGATATATAGTATAGATATAGTAAGACAATTATCAAAAAATCTCTTAAAGTCAGTTTTCCCATTATTTCGTAAATTAAGTATAAGTGGTATGGGGAAATCCATATATCTATAACTATACGAATAAATAAAATTATACTTAGTTTATTTGTAGGCCGATAAGGCATGAATTACCATTTGAAAAAAAAAATTGTGTCCGAGTTAATCTTCTGAATGGCCAAATTTTTATAATAATTTATTTATCATTTACAAGTTGAATACAAAAGTATAAGTAAAATAGCATCTATAAACCACAAACGTTTGTTAATCAAGCTATCATCTACATTGACATTTTGTAAAGGTTTGATATCTTCAATCCCCTGGTGTTGCAGTTGTTCATGGGTGGCGGTAATCATTTACCGTCAGGTGAGCCGTATATTTGTTTGCCCCCTCTCCTATAAAAAAACTTAAAAAATATATGTGATATAACATTGTGTTGCAAATAGTTTTAAAATCTGGCTAACTTTATAATTTTGATAACTTAGATAATTAAATTTGTATATGGTAGAGCCATGCTGCAGTTATATTAGTAGTATGTATGGTGAGTGTAGAGAACTGGAGACCGTTTTTACTGGAAATGAGGCATTCCATCTTAGTCCTCATGGGTGACAACGCATCTGCATTTTGATTCTTAATCGAAGTTACATGTGGGTGTCTATGGGCCACAGCAATCACTTACCATCAGGTGAACTGTGTGGTCGTTTGTCACCCTATCCTATAAAAAAATTTTTTTTTTAATTTTGTCTCAATATTTTCTCACTGTGTGCTTGTTTGTTACCCTTATTTTATAAAAAATGATTAGTGCCTCGACCACAATCCCAGGCTAGAACTAGAACTCATTCTATTTAATAGAGTATTACTATTCTATGTAATGTTACATCACAATATTCTATGAAGATGAGAATTTTTAGTTAAAGCTTATATATATATGATTGATATATGTTTTATATGTGCGGCCATAACCACTGAACCAGTATTGTATTTCCTTCAAACTTTGAGGGCACCAAGTTTGATCCAAGTGCTAGTAGTGATGTTGCTTGAATATCAGAACTTATGTATATAATATGCTTGACGCATTTGCACATTGATATCCCCACAACGTAATATGACGTAAATTTCGGTATTAAACATGGATGTGAATTGCACAGAATTCATACTAAGTTAAAATTTCGGTCGTTTCCCTAAATTCATTCATTTGACCTATTGGTAAACTTTATATGTCTACTGACATAACGGATAACTTTTCCATTTAACTGGTCTTCTCTGGAGTGTAGTTCCACTACATTTCATGTGTATATACATTTTGTTAAAAGTGTATAGTGAAAGCTTGATATCGGAGGTCACGTAAAAGTCGTTGTTTTCTTCATAATCGTTTCTTTTAATATATCAAATATTACATAAAATGTTAATGTTAAGGTCCAATGACCTATGAGTTATTTTTTATAAAAACTTTAAAAATGTTATGAAATTAAAGTGCTATTGTGATTAAAAATTGGTATATTTAAAAACGTATGTGTGAGATTCGGCTAACGAGTTATTGCGAATGTGATAAAAAATAGGTGGGCAGCACAGTGCGAACTGCGAACGCGGTGTGCTCAGAGCTCAGAGTCAGTGTGCTAGTGGGTCGCGTTATGTAAAGCCGCCGCTTGCCGCCGCTTACCGCGCTTTGCGTAAGAACCGTAAGCAATACGTTAGTCAGACGATGATTTAACGCGTCTCCCGTGGCTTGCTACGAGTTACTGAAATTTATACTTTTGACAGAGGTGACTATTTAATTTTTCCTGTATTTATCTTTATTTAAGAATTTCTATAATTCCCTTTTTGATTTGATGAATATTTTTAATATTTAATACTTACTAATCGCAATCGTCTCAATAATTTGTAATAAAAAATATTGTAACATATTAGATTAAATCTTCTATGAGTTACAGCAATTTTCCGGTGATTTTAATTTTTAACATTTTTTTGTATATATTTTTTAATTTTTCTAAATATCTCATATGTATATTACATACATAGAGCAGCAAATGTGAAGAACAAAATTTCCAAATCCAATTGAAATTATTATTTATAAATAACAATTGCTACATATATCAATGATATACAAATTATTTCGTAGGTGTGGTTTATCACTTTTAAACACTTGTTAATGAGTTATTTATTATTACTAATCTTTATTAGGTAATTGTCCTCAAAATTAATGATTAATTCCAAAATAAGCGGATAATTGACAAATTTTAAAATTGCGCGTGGTTCAGAACTACCCAACTATTTATTAAAATTATTATTGTGATATCTACCAAACCGCGACTTTTTAATATTATGTGTAAGAAATGATATTGTTTATATTATATAGAAAACAGATTTTCTTTCAGACAATTTTTTTTGTGTCTTATTATTATCTATACCACATTTTAAATGATCTCCAGACTCCCGATAAAACTCAAAATATCCAGACAAACAGCATCTCAGAAAGTTAACGTATGGCCTTTTATTTAATCAAAGCTGATTTAGTAATTAGACTGAACTTTGAAATAAATATTTTTTTGAAGTAAATATTTTTTGTATACTAGTAAAAGTTAAATTGGATTGCACTCAGTAAAGTGCAATGCCAAATACATGTGGCAACCTTAAAATTAAGTGTACTTAGATTACTTATGTATAAAGTTCTTTTTGTAGCTTGTTAATTAAATTTTTTTTAATGTTTAATATTTATTTCTCCCGACAACAACTCCAAATTCCTAACATTTTCAAAATTTGTCTAGATATATTGGTTTTCCGATCTGGCAAACCTACCTATACATTTCAATAAAATTGTAATATCGAAGTTACTGGGGGGTGGCCGCTGCCAAGCTATTTCTAATTTGTTTTGTGTTGTTAATTGTAATGTACATGATTGTAAGCTATTATTTAAAAAAAATCCCGCTGGGTTTCCTGCTGGTTCTTCCCAGGACAGAGGTATTTTTGCGAACCAGTGGTTAATTAAGAAAAGTGACTTTCAATAAGTATTGTTTACAATCTATATTGAATAAAAAGTTTCTGTTTCTGTTATTGAGCTGAGGGGCTTATTTGAATACCATTAAGATATGAATAATAACCATTTTTGAAATTTCTCTCTGTCGGGGCTAATATTCGGAGCGGTTGAAACGATTGTAATTAAACTTCACGAACAGTTAGAGGAATGCTTAGAGTGATCTTTGTTGCATTTTATCCGGAAGCCTCGGATATTTTTGTAGAGAAATCGAAATATTTATAAAATAAGTAGTCTTTAATTATCTTTAATTTACACGCGCCACGCCACATTAATAAATTCCACCTAGGCGAAGTTATTAATATTTACATGGTTTAAATATATAAAAATTAATGTTTGTTTGTTCGTAATTTATGCGCTGCCAGGTTGCGCTAAAACTGTCAACTTATTGCTTGCACTTGCATCTGCACATTTTGCAGCATTTTGTACCATCTCAAAACCTTTTTGTTTTCAAAGTTAGATCGAGTTTTCAATAAATTCTTTTTTTATGGAAGAGGGGTCAAATGACCATGCGGCTCACCTGATGGTAAGTGATTACCGCCTCCCCATGAACAACCGCAACACCAGGGTAATTGCAGGCGCGTTGAAGGCCTTTTAGAAAGGAGTAAACTCTTTTTTTGAAGGTCCCTAAGTCATATCGGTCCGGAAAAGTCGCCGCTGGTAAACAATTCCACAGAGAGGTTGTACGAGGAAGAAAATGTGCGTTCGTGAAATTTGGCGGCTGGAACTAATCCGAATAATTCCTCAGAACAGTCCCCATGGTAGATACGACAGAAAACTAAAAGGGATGGAACAACGCAATTACGAAACACAGCGCCAGTGAATCGAGCCGGTTAGAAAGAACTCGGTCGTCGACGATTAGAATCGCTCTGCGCTGGATGCGGTCACGTGGAAGGAGCTGGCACTGGGGTGCCCCGGCCGAGTGATGAGAACAGTAAGGCCGAACTTGCACTTTGTAAAGTTGCAAGCGATGTGTCGGCATGAAATACTGTTTCGCTCTGCTGAGCACGCCAAGCTTTTTGGAGGTCAATTTGACCTTCCCCTCCAAGTGACCACGAAAGTTCTTTTATAATTGTAGTAGTGTTGCTCTTACATTGTTGTATTATTAATGATTGTCAAAGAAAACATATGCCTATGTATCTATAAAAAATTGTAGAATTTTTTTTTAACTTATTGTTGTCATAACCTAAGACATTATTGGTCACCATGGTGGAGATATCACATTAACCATTTGTTTTTGTAAAACTCGAGGATTGCTTAGGATGCACCAAAAAGACTTAACCCGGCAGAACTCGCGCCCTTAAATGTTACGCAAGCACTCGCGTATACAGCATTTTGCTCACGCTAAACAAACAGTCTTTTAAATACCTAAAACATAGTATGTGGTTTTTTTGTTATGAACATAATAATACAAATTAGATTTTATTAATTAATTATTTATTGAAAGAAAAAATAATGATTTACGTTTTTTTACGACATTAACATTTAGGAACTTACATTTGGCAGTCTTCTCATTAGGTATATAGGTAGTAGGTATATAGGTTTGAAAAAAAAACTCAACCTAAAATTTTTTAAAACAAAACATAATATCTTAATCCTCATCATATAACCTAGACTTACACATATCACACAAAATTTTTGCATGTTCTGAACATAATTTTTTTTTACAGTAAACACAAGCCTTTTTCGTTTTGCGTATTTTACGCCTTGGGCACACCGCACATATTCCAGGAGGTGTTTCAGTTTCGGGAACGTTTCTTTTGTTTGAAAATCGGGTTATAATCTGTTTAAGGGGATATGATATATTTTGCAACGAGCTTCTTCGGTTGATGTGTTCTTGGGTTAGTGTGAGAGACAGCTTTTTCAAATATTCCCTCCTTGTGATCAAATTATCGCAATTTCCGTGATAAATAATTTGACTATTGATACCTGCTATATTCAAAATGGTAAAAAATTCTCAGTGGCCATCTACAGGCAACTCGAGCTACAGAATATTCTTCTTGCAATCTATCGACAACATCTACCCCTCCTTTGGTTTTATTGTAAAATGTAATTATTTCAGGTTTTGCGTCATCTCCAGTTTCAGGATCGATTCGATCGTCATTATGAATCATAAGAACATTTTTTTTTATTCTTTTTGTTTGGTATATACGATACCAGAACCTTGCCCGTATGAAAACCAAAAATACTACTGGGCTTTGGTCTTATTTTAGTATTCAAAAACATAGGTGGAATTTCCCTTTTAAGCTATTGCATAGCTTCTATCGCGGGCCTTGAGTGCGGGAAAATCCAGAAATTTCGTAACGAAAAAAACCTCACGCTCTCCGACGGGCACGGAGGTGTGGCTTGAAGGCCGTGCATTGTCTAACGATGGTCTAACGTCGTTTCTTTTCCTCAGTCTTCGACACGGTGTTTGTGTATAAAGTGTTTTGAAATTTTGAATATGAATGAACAAAGTGCATTTATTATTAATGAAAAAAGTCACGAAAAAATAGTGAAAGAAAATGAGTGAGTACTCTATATACATACCTACATTTTATTGTTATCACAAATGCAGTACTAATTTTGAATTGAAAATATAATACTGCTATAAAGATAACCTAAATTTTTGATATTAAAATGAGCGATATTAAAAGTAGTCCTCTTTATATACACACAAACACACACACGCGTATAGTTTAAATTCTCAATTTAGATTCTCAATATATATATATATATATATATATATATATATATATATACTCGATTAACCGGACTAATTGTTGCCATTAGGGATTCGGATAATCGAAAATCCGGATGATCGAATGTATGAAGAAAAGCGGGTTTTGTGCATTTGTAGTACATATGTACATACACAATGTTATGTGTTTATTAAAAACAACCATTTCAACGAAAATCAATGTTTATTAAGAAATTATTATTTTTTAATAAACATTGATTTAATTCCATGAAGAGATATAAATCTATATAACCATCCGTTACTTGCGACAAACGAGCCGCCGTCACCTAATTTTTTATTTAACTGTAATGCTTTTTCACAAAGCAAAGGGCCAGATATCATTTGCCCAGTTGATCGTTTTTGTAAAAAACCAACAATACAAAGCGTCTTCTAATTGCCAATTTACTCGCGGACATAGGTCCTTATGTCCGGGATGGGGGTTTGTTAGCGCCTGATAGTAGATCGTCTTATCTCAAGCGGTGTGAAGCGAAGATTAGTGAGGTGCGGGAGGGGGAGGCCAGCTGCATTTGTGCGCGCGGTCGGTCACCCCTAAAGTTGGGCGTTATAACATACAACAGATAATATATTTCATTATATATTTTTAATCTTACAACACATTAGAATAATGAACCATTGACTGTTATAATATTATATTCATTATCGTTAGAAAGCGTCATCTATTTACGTTTACGGTCCAACCGTCGGGTCGGCCGAGACAATGGGAGTCAATAAAATACTACCTACATTCATTATGCCACAAGGATTACGTATAGCTTACACTAATTTAAACTCTAAGCTAACTTAATAAGAGCTTATTTTACTAACACTAAATTATAACGGTAAACAAAAATATATTATTTCCTCCATTAGTTGCCTGTTGTGCCTGTTATTTAATTTGGCTGTTGTAATATATAATATATCAGTTTAGTGTTCAGTTAGCTGTCTAGCTGAGATGACAATGACACTGTTATCTGTTAAATTATATACATGTTTTGATAGCAGGTCCCCATATTACGTGAAAAAGCTATTGTTGTTTTTGTTTATTTTTCGTTAAACAAAACGCGAACACAGCCGACGACTGAACTGAACTAACCGCGTGTACAATGTAATATTTAAAACTGTTATAATATATTATAACAGTTTAAAACAACAGTTAGAAAAATATAGTTGTTCATATATTGAAAGTCTCCTTGTTTTGTCTTAGACTTATGTTAATAGAGCGTGCCATTTGAACTTAAAGACAATTAATTGGACAATAAATAATAAGTGACAAATCTTGCCGTGGAGCGTGGAACTGAGTAGTTGCGCGTCTTGTTAATATAATTGCCGTACGGCCGCCCTGACGTATGTACTGCGCGAACCTGAGTTTTTTGCGACGCGGTCCGGTGATACAGTATTTTTCACAAATAGTGAGTTCGTTATAACGCGGGTTCGGTTAAATCTGGTTGAATTTGATTGGATTAACCTAAGTAACTTGAATTAATATCAAAGAAAAAGAAATACTGCATAAATAAAATAAATAAATAATTATAATTGCATAAGTTGATACAAAATGCTATGCAATAGCTTTACCGCGGCAGTCCCCGAGTGCCACACGTCTATTTTATTTTTGCGTATAGTGCCAACCAACGTAGTACGTTTAGTCAGCAATTCGTCGGCCAATGGAATAGATGTAAAGTAATTATCTGCTGTAATATTTCTTCCAGAATTTAGAATATCTTTTGATAAACGAGTAACAACAGCAGATGGGGAATTATCATATTTGTACGGACCATTTGGTTGTTTCCCTGGATAAATCCCTAAATTACTCGTATAATATGAATGCGCATCACACAGTGCATACACTTTTATGCCATATTTGGCTGGTTTGTTAGCAATATACATTCGGAATTTGCAACGATCCCGGAACGATTCTAACATTTCATCTATGGTTACATTTTCTCCAACCTGATAGTTAGCCCGACACTTTTCGACAAATAAATCAAATATTTCACGAATTGGTGCAATATTGTCACACTCAGATCTCTCCTGACGAGTCTGTACATCATCAAATCAAATGCATTTCATCAAAAACATAAATCGGTTGCGATTCATAACAGCTCGATATATATCAGGAGCGGTGCCATCTGTCTCCCACATTTCTTTTAAATTTAGGTGATTCATTTTCTTTATACCAGCCATGTACAAGAGCCCAATAAATGCTTTTATCTCTATGATATCCGTCTCTTTACAATCTCTGTCTCTTGCATAACGGTCCATGATTTTTTTAATGTAATTATTTGTGTAAAAAACAATTTTAGTAAGCATGTCCTCACTTACAAAAAAGGAGAAAACATTCAATAATATGTTTAGCGCCTTTGGCTACTGGTTTTATTGGTACGTTATGGACGATAATTCCACTTGGTAATTTTATCCTTGCCTAAGTAATATAGACCGTGCTCGGATTGACTTGAATAATTCTCACCTTCATCTTCGCATGATGACTTTTCCATGTCGGTGCAATGTTCACTGTGATCACTATCTCCGTCACTCTCTGCTTTGTCAATCCTACTATCTGGGTCCTATATTGCCTCCGTACCTTCTTCCATCAGCCACGCCACAATTTGTTGCTCACCTTTATCAATCTAAAATATAACATAGATCTAATATTATTATTTTAAATTATAGTTTATACACAAACCATCACTGTTAATTTAAAAAAAATGACAAAACGTAGAATATAAAAATATTAAACATTTGAAAAAAAACTTACTCACAAAAACAATACTTACATCGATACTCGCGCGAAGAGCGAAACCCTACGCGTTGGAGGTGATTCGAACAAACCTTCCTCTATGACTGACTGGAGCACGTTAACCCAAGGCCAACGTATGTTGCGGGACGGAGAGGGAATAAAATTCTGCTACACGGCGCAAGATACTGTCAGCTAGGTTTTTGACAGAATGGCGCCATTTTTAAATTTACCGTGAGCAAAATGCTCATAGCGCGAGTTGTCGCGGGTTAATTGAGTTTTCATATAGTACTTACAAGATACCATGTATCTTAAATATTTACTCCATTTTAACTTTAAATTGGAATTAATTTATTTATGCACTGCCTTCATCAACAGGCTGCGACTGCGAGTGCTGACACCTGGTTGAGTCGAGTGGCACCTGCCTCTGGAACTTCAAGATTAGAAATTGTAAGTTATCTGTTTGTTATGTATACGAACATTGCGAACTAATTTCTCCTAAACACCAAGTTTTAAACTTAATTAGAGATCGTTATAATTCTCTGCGCAGGAAGACGAACCCAATCAACTTTTGTTATTTTTCAATACTTACAGTACTTGTTTCATTGATTTCTCGAACTAAAAAAAAAACGATTAATTCATTGTCAAAATTTTCGTATCATCTTTTAACGTGAAACGTTTGACATTAATGGTATCAGGAAAACGATTTTAAAATGATTTCATATAACTTAAATGTCCATCTATGATCCACTCATATGACTTAAATGATAATGAGTTGATTATAGGCATTTAAGGGGATAGAGTAAGTCAGCTCAAATTCTAATTTCGTCCCCACTTGCCCGCGCGTCGTATGCTATGTACCGACATGTTTGTAATCACTAATACTGTAAGTAGAAAGGTCGTTAGACACTTATTTCATTAGGTTTATCATATTTATGCCTGTTTCTTAACGCCAAGCCAGTCCGTTTCTTATTTTTATTACGGTTATTTCCCCTCTTAATTTTACGTCGTCCTGCTGCGTAATGTGTATTCTGATCGTAAGCGACGCAACTTCTCCCTTCAAAAGCCTAAGCGAAACTAACGGGGCGACAGGAATCAAGCTTCAAGACGCCGATAGTTTAGGTAATCTCATTTTACAGTGAAAATAATGGTATTTTGAAAAAAGTAAATAACATAAGCACTGCTTTATAGTTAGTTCAGTTAGTATGCAAAGTTTCATGATCTTATTTAAAGTATTTTATGAATAACAGCGGTTTATTGTTTATTTTGGAGGTAAATTTGGATTTTTTTTCTATCGAGAAAATTTTACGAAATCGTGTTTTCGTCTAACATAATCCTTAACATTAATCCTCAACTTTACCGTATATTTATTTCAAAATTAAAGCTGCAATATTTTCGGCATAACGAAGGATCTTGCTAAGCCATTTATATTTCAATTAGATTATATTTCCCCTTAATAGACGTAGACTTATACGCCTGTGACCCTGTTTTGAATCCTGTTTTGCTATTGTTTAATATTATCTGTCAGTCCAGATGAAAATTGTTAAAAACTAAGAACGTAATCGTAATCTAAGCTCGCATTATATTATATAAATTATGATCTCTATGGTTAAATAAATATTTTTTTTATATCATAACGTTAAATATCTCATTAGTAAAACAAAGTGGCTGATGCATTTTCATTTATAATTTAATTTATTGTTTTAAGTTACCCTATCACCGGGAGGCACCATCGGTCGATTCTAGCAGCCTCGATAGTCCTGTTGGTGAGGTAAGAATTTTTCAAAATGATATTTACAAAATAATGAATTATTAATTTATGACAATAGGAATATTCTTTTAAATTCTGATTTGTAAGCGTCTCCTATTTTAGTCCTGTTGGTGAGGTAAAAATTTTTAAAAATGATAATTAAAAAATAATGAATTAGGTATTAACTTATGATAATAGGAATATTCCTTTAAATTCTGATTTGTAAGCGTCTCCTATTTTTATATATTCGTTACTTAAGTTAAATTATAAAAAATTAATTTATTTTGGAATCAACGTTCACTTTTGTGTTTTAAATTAGAATTGACATATTACTGCACAATTTAAGTCGAGTTGAAAATTTTACAACCAATTCCTTGACCCCAATTAATATTGCAGTTTCATTTCTTTACTTCGACGCTATTACGAACGTGTCGGTGAGGTTAAGGTGTATACTTATGTAAGATGATTTGAAATTGTATGAGACAATACAATGATATCTTATATTTATGCGATTACTACCGATAAAAAGCTAATATTTGTAGCTCTTAACACGTTTAATTTCGACATGTTTTAAATTCCCTGTGGTTCTATTTTAGAATTTGAAATTAAAACAATAATATAGATAGAATAATATAGAGAAGATGTCTAGAAAATGCCGTTGGCTTGAGATTCCACAAATAATTAACCCCATACCAATACGGTATTTTATGATACTGTAAGCTCCTTTTGCGGAAGTTTAAACTAAAAATAAAAAGAGGCAGTGTTTGTACCTGGGCACCTTTACTATCAACTTGTCATTTGGTTCATTCTGCTACATATCGCGTAAGTCTTTGCAGAGGCAAAACAATAAAAACATCTGAGCAGTAATATTATGATCTTGCAATGAAGTGAAGCAATTATGTTTGGTGTGTATACGAATTTTATTCCAACGCTGTAGGATTTATACAGCAAAAACAAGCAAAACCTTAAATCCGTAAATTATAACAAAAATCAATTTTTATAAAATATCAAAACTTTCTAATAGATGTGGCTATTGTGCAATAAAACATCTTATTGGATCTTTTTTATGATCTTTGCACAGAGCATAGTAGGTTAAATTCGATTATATGGGATAGGCGACTGGAAATTAAATAAAGCCGAAATGTATATTATATAATTTAATATCAAAAATGTTCATTATAGTTGTGAGTTTTTAATTTTAAACTGTGAAATTCGACCCTTGCTAAGTGAAATTTTTTTTATTAGCTTAAAAATTGCTATAGTGTATCAATCACTCAAAAATTACCTTGTTAATAACATTTATGAGTTTATAATGAAAAAAAAAAAGGCTTCAGGACATAAAATAAGGTAAATAAAAACCCCAGCCTTATTTTTAATTTCGCTCTCATCATCAACAAGATGTATTGTTTTGTGTATGTGTTATTATGGTGTCATATTTATTTCATAAGACATAATCTAATAGGGCCGAAATTATTAATTATGACCGTAATCAAAATCAACCACAAGTATCAGAGAAGGCGCTGACTGCCGGTTGAGTAACCAACCCGCCCGTTCAGCCTTGTGAATCTCTTCTGAAGAACTCTTACAAAACATGCTGACAAATTCATAAAAAGGTCTTGTACAGCGATGCACTTAGAGGATGTGGATTAACTGTGTAGTATTGCTTCAAGCCATAAGTACCCCTTAACGATAGAAAACTTTTTATCTATTATGCCTAATTTTAGTGCAAATAAGTAACTTGTGATTTGCCGGCTTCAATTAGTTTAGTTTTGAACATAGGCTAATGTTCTCTATACATTTATATTGTACTAACTTATGTTTTTTCTTGAAAATTATTTTATTCTACGTATCATAAACCCTATCACGGATGAGGCAGACAAGGACCAATATGCAGACCCGGAAAAATTATTGGTACATCATAAAAACCACTTGTTCCATTTCGACTCAAACCCGAGGCCCTGCACGAGCTACGACTAATGTGCTACGGGGCCGTCAGAATTACCGTGCAGTGCCAGAAAACAGTTTACTTGCATTTATTACCGTGCCATCGTCATCGTGTTGCAAATGCATCGCGTTACCTCGTTGAACAACCCGACCGGTTTGCGTTCACTGGGCCAAGTTCGCCGTTTCGTATATCGCGTGGCTACTTCCAAAGAGCTTCGGAGCCGTAATGTTACGTATAATATTGCAATTAATTATTGACTAATGTTAGCGCGTTTGAAACTTTTTAGTTTTTGAGCTTTATTTTATGTGTACAGTAAAGTTAAATTAATTGAATCAGGTACTGTTTCTAAATTTTTTTTTCTTATTTAGTATTAACTTATTTACGCAACCTAGGTCGTTATTGATATATGTTAACATACTTGAGTGAGCGGCGAGCGTCAACTGCAACTCCTCTCCTCGAGGAAAAGAGAAGGGCTACTAATATCCAGCTCGCATTCATCGTGGTTCTGCGCGAGCGAGATATCAAGTAAATACATATATATTTTTTATAAACAATAACACACGACGAGTGTCGTTCGATCGCCACCGCAGTCGCCTAACATGTATAATGAAGGCAATAGAGATTCGATAGCAACCACAAGTAGTGTTAATAAGCTTGAAAAGACTAGTGGTTCACAACCAGATTTGCTGTCTGTCTGAAAGATTACCCTGTCTGATAACACCAACCAGATAACTCTTCGGGCCAAAAGAAAACAGCCGCATGATGACTTTAGTGTACAATTTGATAAATTTCAAGCTAAAATGGAGTCGCTTATACAGGATATGGCTAAAACCCAAACTGAAAATCTTCACAGAATTGCTCAAGATGTCTCAGTAATAAAGGAAGAGATTAGCTTGATCAAGATAACAACTGATCTTTTATCCCCAGAACAGGTCAAAATAAAATCGGAGTTAGCTTGCATCTCAGGTTTTAGAGCTAACATTCAGAAAAAAGTGGAGACTATCGAAATGAAATAGCATCACTAAAATCTGGCTCGACTGCTGCGATACCTGCGCCTTCGTTTAGCTATGAAGATTTAGTATCGGAGACCTACGAACGATCTCAGAGGGAGAAAAACGTTATCATACGATGGATAAAAGAGATACGATCCTCAAACTCTGAAGAGAGAAACATCCACGACAGCGAAGAAGTAAAGAAAATAATAAAAATGGCTGTTCCAGATTGCATAGAACCGACGAAAACTATCCGCTTAGGTAAATATAATCCTGATAAATCCAGACCTATAAAGGTTATATTCTCGACATCCGAAGTAGCAAAATCAATTCTACGCAAAAGGTCCAACATAAAATCAGACAGTATTAAAATCAACTCTGATGAGACACCATATCAACAAAAGTATCGAAGTAATTTGAGAGACGAACTGAGACGGCGACTAGATGGAGGTGAAAAAAACCTTACTATAAAATATGTCAAAGGTACACCTAAAATAACCAAAATCCAGCCAAAAAACTAACAATGCAAAATACAGACGACACATCGCCAAACACTACTCATGAAGAAACTGATTCATACACTAACTTAATAAAAAACACTAAATCCTTAAAATTTCTCTACGCTAATGCACGAAGTATAGTGAAGCCAGGAAAACTCGATGAATTAAACTGCATTATACAATATAACATAAACAGTCTTGTGCATGTAATTATACTATCAGAAACCTGGATCAAGTCAGAATCTGAAGCCAAAAGTTTAAAATTACCAAACTACACCCATTATTATAACATAAGAGAAAATGCCAGAGGAGGTGGAGTATCCATATTTGTCCACGACTGTTTAAAACACAATTACATAGAAGATTTTTGTAAAGAGGATAATCACTACCTATGGGTTCATTTAGATAAATACTCGTTGGACATTGGAGCTATATATAAAACTCCAAAATAAAAAAACAATGGGTTTTTGGAGGAATACTCACAGCAGCTGATAAGGAGGCAAAGAGCTTTAGTCTTTGGCGATTTTAATTACGATCTGCTCAATCCTAACCAATCAATTAATAACTATACAAATATACTGCTAGAAAATGGGCACACAATCCTAAACAAAATTGATGCAAAATTTAGTACCCGTGATACACCGACAAAAAAAATCAATTCTTGACCATGTCTCATCCAATTTGAAAAATCATAAATTCCATATGACTATAGTAGAATCGCCAATGACAGACCACAAGCAAATATATTTAGAAATTGGCGATTATAAACCGAAAACGAAAAAGAGAGTAAAGTATCATACCTTAGATTACACAACTATATACTCTAAAGTAGAAAGCACAATAATGAATATATCCGATAATGACTACGATAGCCTAGAACATATTTTAAAAGAAGCAGTAAATAAACATAGAATACCGAAATTCAAAATCCAAAATGCATTTAAATCAGACTGGATTAATAAAGACATAATTAAAATGATAACCAAAAGAAATCAACTGTGGTCCACTTACAAAAAAAAATCCCAACGACGAATCAATAAGAAAAGACTTTATTGCCCTACGAAATACCGTGTCTGAGCAAATTCAGAGTACTAAAAATAACTACTATTACAAAGCCTTCAAAAACTGTGAAAGAAAACCTTTAAAGATGTGAAGTTGATCGGTAACTTAGCTGGTAACAAAACAAAGTCGTGCTCTGCTCCTATAAAACTAGATACACAAATGGGTCCAATTACAGATGTTAAGGAAATATGTAATTATTTCAATACTTTCTTTGCTACTATAGGTTGTATTTTAGCAAATAAAATTAAAATGCATAAGGAAAAACCACTTACACAGCCTAGCTCACAAACGGCAAATTCTAGTACGTACGAACTGCTCTATCTAACTCCAACTACGAAAGAGGAAGTAGGTAAAATTATAGATAAACTTAATCCAAACACTAGCACGGGCTTAGACGGCATTAGTTGCAAAACCATAAAATGCATCAAAAATTTAATATTACACAAATTAACAATGAATATCAACCATTGTTTACAAAACGGATTCTTCCCCGATCCTCTTAAAGTAGCAAAAGTGAGTCCAATTTTTAAATCAGGAAAAAAGACCGACCCAGGCAATTATCGCCCTATCTCAGTTCTCCCAATTATCTCTAAAATTTACGAGAAAATATTATATAAACGCTTAGATAATTTTCTTAAAACTATTAACTTCTTATCAAATAATCAATATGGTTTCCGCACAAAATCTAATACACTAACTGCAACAATTGACCTTGTGACAAAGTTGAAAAACAACATTGATGAAAAACGCGCAGCACTCGGTATATTTATCGATCTGAAAAAGGCATTTGATACAATTAGCCATAGCCTGCTCTCCAAAAACTATATGATATCGGCATCAGGGATACTGCCCACGATATGTTTCGATCATATCTCTCTAACAGACAGCAAATTGTTAGGATCGGTGATATGGAAAGTAATCACAAATCTTTAGCCTGCGGCGTACCACAAGGCTCTATTCTCGGTCCCTTGCTGTTCATAATATACGTAAACGATGTGCATAACCTTAACCTGTCAAGGTGATATAATACTATATGCTGACGACACATGTTTATTTTTATTTGGCAAGGACATCGAGCAGATCATTAAACAAGCACAGCAGGATTTGGATACACTCTCTAGATGGTTCCAAGAAAATTTGCTTTCTGTTAACACATCTAAAACTAGTTACATTATTTTCAGTGCTAAAAACAAAAAAACCGAAAATCGCTTAACTCTCCGCATAAATAATGAACCCTTAACCAAAGTTAGTACAGAAAAGTATCTTGGACTCCACCTAGATAAACACTTAACGTGGCAGCCGCACCTAAATAAATTAAGATCTAAGCTATCTTCTATCATGGGTGCGCTTCGTAGTAATATTCGCTGTCTGCCAAAATCAGTGAGATATATTATATACAACTCCATGATAAAACCTCATCTAGACTACCTAATAGAGGTGTGGGATACTGCGGCTAAAACAAATCTAAAGCAAATTGAAACATGTCAAAACAAAATAATCAAACTACTATTCCATTATCACTATCTAACTCCCACCGAAAAAATTTACAAAGAAACTCAATTAATGACACTATCACAGATTTATAAATATAATACATGCATATTAGTACATAAATTATTAAATAAAGATATACACTCTAAAATAACGTTTACAAAGAAAGGACTAATACAAAAACGTATTACTAGACGACAAAATAACATTTGCCTAAGACAACCTCGAACTAACTACCGAAGAAAAAATATATTATACGAAGGAGCAGAGTTATATAATAAATTACCTAATAACATAAAAGAGATCCAGTCCTTTATTTTATACAAAAAACATTAAAGCACCACATCTTAAAAGATTTTTCTCGATTTTAAATAACATTAACTTATTCAAAAAGCTAATGTTATTTCTTTAATTAATTTGATTTTACCAATTATTTAAAATATAAACATTGACATAAAAATACCATCTAAATTGCTAGCAAATATGAACTATGTGTAATTGCTATAGACTTTCTTTCAATAACGATATGTAATTGTACACGTACTTTTCTTGTTACCCGCAAGTAACAAGATTGTGCGTATCCACTACTTAACAGAGCATTTACAAGTACCTGCCGTTCTTCATAAGTTTATTTATTTAGTATCTAATTATTAACTTGTTATTTCTCATGATAAGTGAATTGTATTCTTTTTGAGAAATAAATGTCTTAAGCCGTAAATTTTACTATCGTATATATTGAATTACCTAGTAAATCAATTAATCTTTGAAGTATTACTCTGTACACTACACACATTTTTAATTTGTTAAGGTAATCGCCCGTACGTCATCACTTAGTACTCTAAGTACGTTCTTATTGAAAAGGAACCAGACAAACGTTAACTAAGAAACAGAAGGGGGAATCGAGGCTTCTCTCGATCCGGCCTCCTATAACGCCTACGTTGGGTTCGGGAACAACGTATGTGATCTCCGCAACGGAGTAACACACAAGGGCGATAACCTCTTCCTTTTCAGAAAATAGGTTCAGGCGGGGATTACGGGTCTTCCGAAGTCGTCCCGGTCCCAACGCCTTAATTCTTCGATGTGGACTGTATTATTTTGAGGGAAGAATTCCTTGGGAATAAAACAGCAATTATCTTCAAACCGTTCCGTGAGAGAGGAATTACTTTTCCCTATCACTTCCCTACACTTTTTCTTTCTTCTTCTTATTGACTGCTGGTCTTGCACTTTTTCCGAACGAGATTCCCGAACTTTCCCGAATGAATTGCAAGAAAACTCGTTTACTGAGCTACCCCAGAGCTATACGCGAAAGTGAGCCGCGCCATTTGTGCGCTTGCGCAACTCAATTACGTCAATTTGTACTATCACTCTCTCACGGTTTACTCAATAACTTTATTTGTATAAGACATACATTTATACAATTTACTTATAAAGATATCACAAAAAAATATCTATACTACGATATACATTACATTTTCATATCACAAAAAACCTTTTATTTATTTAACAAAATATGCTTATTTTACTCACATGTTCAAAGTTGAAATTTCTTAAATATTTAACATGGAAAGTTAAAACAATGTTTTCCACTTGAAATTATACATATCTTAACCAATACAACAGTTTAATTTACATTTTCTCTATACATTTCACTATTAAAACACTTTTAAATTTCTTATACAAAACTATCATTATTTCACTTATTCACAGGAATTTTCACATAAAATAACACAGAATTCACCTCTTTTACACGTACAATCAATCTGAAATGTTTTACAAGTCATTTTACATAAATTGCTGAAATTTGCAAATATTTAAATTTCTACATATTTGGCCTCTTAAGTACGTGGCTAGCGTGCGTCTATGAACTCACACTATTTGAACAACTAACTTTTGCACGGCTATCGACTATCAGTAAAAATGGAAAGTTTAGTATACACTAATATCAACAATACTAGGTGAATAAATGATTCTACACATTCTCAAACGTTGAAAACTATTTCTAATCAGATTCTTATCAGTTATCATGTTTTTTATCAAACAATATAAGTGAATGTTTTCATAAATCAATCATGGAAAATAGGCATTTGTTTTCACACAAAACATATCAAACTCATATAAGACAATACTTATGCAATTAATTTCCATTAATTCTACTTATGCACAGCGATCATCTCGACCGGGGAACAAATCCTGGTCTCTAACTTTATTTTAATATTTCTTTAAATTAACATTATTGGAAAGATGATTTCAACCGGGGAACAAATCCGGTAACATAATTTATATCTTAAAAATTCCCTATATGAATTTATTAAGAGATATTACTAAGAAAACGATAAACTATTCCGGCCTGGGAGTCGAACCCAAGACCTTTATATCATTAATTCGATATTTCTTTAAGATTCAACTAAGCATTTTCTTATCGGAATATTGTTGCTTGATAATTTACTTTTTAGAAGCTATTCGTAATCGGTTAACTAATAAATTGAAATATTCTTATAGGCGCGTCGCCAAAAATCTCGCCCCCGTGCATCAGCACCATCATTTGGGAAGCGTCGCGGGTACCAGGACTATTATTCTGGATGTAGGTCTCCTCAAGATACCTGTGCTAGTAATGACGTCAACCACTCTAGTGTGACCGTCTGGTCCCGGTAGCGTCCTACTAATCTTGCCTTTCGGCCACGTATTTCGTGGCAATGAATGATCTATTATCAAGACAATATCACCTTCTTTAGGCTCCATAAACTTTCCGTTATTTTCGAGGTATTAAAGTAGGGATGTATTCTTTTAGCCATCTTGTCCAAAAATGGTCGGCTAACCTCTGTGCAGATTTCCAATTGAGTTGACCCGTCAGATGTTGCTCTAAAAATAATCCAGGTGGTTGATCACCACATGAGCGTCCCAGAAGAAAATGATTGGGTGTCAAACCCTCTTCAGGACTATCCATACTGAATGTTACCAGAGGTCTGGAATTTACAGTATGCTCTGATTCCAAAAGCAACGTATGCAGAACCTTCTCTCGCGGGCTCCTTTCTTTGAGCGTAGCGGTCAACGCAATTTTAATTGATCTTACTAACCTCTCCCATGCGCCACCCATGTGCGGTGCTCCCGGAGGTATAAATTTCCATTTAATATATTTTTTAAATGACTCATTTTTCATGCCCTCATAGCATTCTTCGCATGCTTTCAATAATTCTTTATTCGCAGCTTTGAAATTTGTCCCGTTATCGCTGTATAAAACGGCTGGTTTTCCTCTTCTGGCGTTAAATCGCCTCTACGCCATTATCATTGACGCTGGTGTCAATGAAGCTGCTAATTCCAGATGTACTGCTCTGGTGTTCAGACACGTGAATAAAACACCCCAACGTTTTTCGTGTCGCCTTCCTATAGTCACATTCATAGGTCCGAAATAATCTACGGCTGAGCATGTAAAAGGTGGTTCATTGTGAGCTATTCTCTCCAGAGGAATATTTCCTTGTGGCACGTTCTGCGGTTTTGACCTGTATGTCCTGCACCACTGACAATGATGTGACACACTTCGTACTACATTACGCAGGTTCAAGACATAAAATTTTTGGTTCACCTCATTCATCACCGTCTGGTGATTGGCATGTCCAAAATGATGATGAACTTCTCTAACCATCATTTTAACGATTTCGTGTTTACCGTCTAATACGACAGGTTTTCTACTTTCCTCGGTCAAATTAGACTTAAAAGGTAAACGCCCATTTAAACGGAGTAAGTTATCTTCTCCTATTTCCATACATAATTTACTTAAGCGTGAACTTCTTTCAACGCTTTTGCCTGCTTTCAAGCATTTTATTTCCAAATGAAAACACTAGCCTTGAACGAACTTCCAAATTAATAATTCAGCTTTTTTCAAGAGCGCTATGTCCAACGCGCTATCGGGTCCTTTAACCGACTTTGCTAAAACTTCGTTGGAACACATAACCGACTTTTTGGCTGCGTTGTCGGGTCCTTTAACCGACTTTCTTAAACTCTTGAATTTTTCTACCGCTTGTAAGGAGCGTGTAGTTGCCCCAAGGAATTTCTTAAAGCTGCTAAATCGTTCGTAGTCGGGTAGACTTAACGGTTCTTGCTTTCTCAACGCATTTACGCCTTTTGGCGATTTTTCTTCACCTGTTTCTAAGCTATTTATGGTGTCCACTTGTTTGGGCCATAAATCAGGACTTTTCCTGAGGAATTCAGGTCCTTGAAACCAGCGATGACTTACATCGAAGGTGGAAGGAAAATTTCTAGTGGCGTCGTCTACCACGTTTTGTGACGTTGGAACCCATCGCCATTCACATGGTTTACTGTGATCTTCGATCTCAGCCAATCTTTGAGCAACGAATGGTTTAAAAGCGCGAGGATCTGACTTAATCCACGCTAACACTGTACGTGAGTCCGTCCAAAATACTCTCTCGGATATCTCGTACTTGCTCTCTTCAATAACTGATGCAGCTAATCTGCTGCCCATAAGAGCTGCTTGTAATTCAAGCCTTGGAATGGAAATTAGTTTCAGCGGCGCTACTCTTGCCTTTGCGGCGATCAGCGTAATCCGCCTCTCTCCTATCTCGTCCGTGGTGACGTAATACACCGCGGCAGCGTATGCTTTTTCGCTAGCATCCGTGAAGGTGTGTAATTCTCCCTTGCCGACGCCTTCAGCAACGGGTCTAGATACTTCTAAATGACGTAATTTCTACATTTCCGATATCCATTTACAAAATAACACGTGTAATTCATGTGTAACTTCTTCATCCCAAGAGATGCCTGTCCTCCATACTTGCTGGATCAGCGACTTCCCTTGAATCGTTATGGGTGATGCGAGTCCTAAAGGATCGAAGACCGACATCACAGCACTAGTTATCTCCCTCTTCGTAGGCGGCCGTAAACCTTCCATCACCTCTTCCGGTGTGTTACGAAGACTTATGGAGAAACTTATTATATCCCGTTTGATATTCCAGATCAAACCTAAAGTGCGTTCTGTGTGCTCCTTATCCCCCAGTGAAGCACTGTCGCTCTTATATTTATTTTCCATTTTACATAAAACTTCGGGTCGGTTGCTAGCCCATCCCCTCAGTTGGAAAGAAGCACGTTTATGTAATTCATACATATCGTTTACTATCCTTTCGGCCGTCGTCACGGTCGGGAAATGCCTGTAGATAGTCATCCATATAAAAATTGCTTTCCGTAGCGGAAGCTGCTTCTGGATAGATATGTGCGTTATCCTGCGCATTTCTATTCTTCACGTACATAGCGATGCATGATGATGCCGCTCCAAATATGGCGCGTCACGCTTGTGCCGCCATAAGAATCGAAGTTTATCCCTGTCTTCTTCCCTGATTTTCACTTGCAGGAACATTTCTTTAATGTCTGCCATCACTGCCACTCTTCCTTCTCTGAATCGTAGCAGAACGCCAAATAACGACTTCAATAAGTCCGGTCCGGTTAACAATGCATCATTAAGACAACGTCCGCCCGTCCTAGCGGCGAACATCTATGGTTCGCTTTTTTGTGGATAATCACTCAGTAGGAAGATACCCGTTCGCTGGAAATGGAAATATGGTTCGCTTTCTCTGCGTAACCGTTAACGATGAGATTTTCAATTTGCTTCTCATATTCCTTTTTCAACTCGCTATTTTTGTCGAGCTTCTTTTCGATATTAAACAGGCGACTTTCAACCTGCGCTCTATTCGACGGCATGCACTCATTATCTGTGCGCCATAACAAAGCAGTCTCGTACCTATTATTAGATATACGACGTACCGTTTTGCTCAAAATATATAAAGCTGGTTGTTCTGGGTCGTTCGCGGACTTTCGCGCAGACACCCCCAGAGATTCCAAACTAAAATAATCTTTGATTAACTTATCCATGTCCTCCTTCTTCTTGGTGGAAATGTGGTTAACAATCTTGATTGGTTTGATGCCACCCGATATGTGACCATGTAAAACCCATCCAAGTTTGGTGAGCGATGCTACAGGTAGGTTCTTACCTCCTGAAATTAATTCACGAGTAACTATGAGATGCCAATTGTCCTGGCCAATTAATATGGTAGGTCTGGACCTCTCATAAATCAACTCTTCCTTAATCGGTGTCAAATGAGAACACCGTTGCAATAATTCTCGGCTTACTGACTGCGAAGAAAGGTTAAGTGACTTAATTGTTTGTACACTTATCTCTTCTAAGTCTTTCGAGTAAATGCCTTTTATCTTAACGTTTAAGCGATACGAACTGTCGTCGTTAATTCGCTTACCTCCCACGGCTTCAATACGTAATTCTTCTTTACGTCCGCGAGGCGCTAACTTCTGAGCCATCCACTCCTCTATGAGTGTCATGGTTGATCCTTCATCCAGAAGAGCTGTGGTCTTGACCTTTCCTTTAGGTCCATACAACTCGACCGGTATAATTTTTAAATATGCACATGCCAGTGCATTCACTGTACTAACAGTTGTAATTTGAGCCTTTTTACCCCCACTCGTCCCCTTGCGGCGAGGTATTTTCATTGGGGTCTCGGTGTAGCATTCGATGATGTGACATTCTACATCCCTTTACACCACATTTTTTCCCTTTGCACTCTAACCTCAATGGTTAGGTGACAAACATTGAAAACATACTTTCGCTTTTTTAACCGCTTCCCATTTCTCGCGATTATTCATGTCCTTAAACTTGTAACAACTCACTATAGAGTGCTCCTTGTTACATATAACACACTTATGTGTTACCCGACTTACAGCCTTATCCTGGGTTATCATAACCACTTGTCGGTTGTGCCCTTTATTATTTCGGCGTTCTAGACGCTCGCTCGTATTACTTCGGCGCTCATAGCACTCGCTCTTGAAACGGTTGCGTACAGACCCCTTTGCGGTGTGTACAGTTTGCTTCCTGAATTCAGGACGCTTCCGTTTTTCAGGCACATTCTCATTGCTTAAGGACGTTCCAAATTGTTCACTCAATAAATTTAAAAACTTGGCCATCTTCTGTAACTCTGGCTCCAAAGGATGCTGAGCTCGATATTCAAACCATTTAAATTTAATCATAGTTCCGAGTTTCTCTACTATGCGGTTTACTAACTCCGGTGAGTATAAATACTGTGGTTGATTCAATGCTTGTATTGTGGCAACCACTTTCGTTAGTAATACGAGTTGCAAAAGATCCTATATTCCGGCAATCTTCTGCCAATCTTGGCATACGTCTTACATTCTCGATTTCGGCTAAAATGAGCATCTCAACCCTACCGAATCTTCTATCGAGAGCGTTCATTATTTCTTCAGGTTCACACAAAGTAAACAACAACGACTTAACCGCTTCCTTAGCGGTGCCCTTTAATGCCCTCCTAAGGCGAGCGACATTCTGCACCCCTGAAAATTGGCTTCTCGTGTCTTCAAACACCGTTTTGAAAACTATCCATTCACCCGGGTCTCCACCGAACACCGGTAATTCCTGGAGGAAACGAAGTTGGGAAGACATATCTTTACCCGCTATCTTTATTGCACTCACAATCGCTTCGGTCAATTCTGACACCTCACTCGCGTGTGTTTTCTGTGCATTTCCTTGGTTGCGCTCGATCTCCGCCCCTTTGCGGCGTGATCCTTTACACGCTTCCTTATCAGTAATGTCGGGTTGCGTTACACTAACCGGCGCGCTCATTATGGTCTGTTGAACCCAACTCCTTACGAAAGGTTCCACCTGAGTATTCCGCTCTTCATCATCTTCACTCGAGTCGATCTCCTCTTCTCGGTTGAGTCGTGCCAACTCCAATTGAGACTTGGCTAAGGCAGCAACTGCCTGTGCTCGTTCGAGCTCTGAGCGTTCGAATTTAATCCTCGCCTCTAATTCAGCTTTCAGCCTCGCCGATCGCGATGACCTACTACCTCTCTGTGACCCTTTGTCACTAATGTGCCCGATTACTGTCCTTGACGATGCCGCTTCTTCGGTCCTTTGACCTACTTTTTTCGACTACCGTTTCACTCCTTGATATAACGGATTGTTGTGCGGTGCTGGCCTGCGTACCACTGTTGTCCGTCCTGTTGCTTGTCGTTGCCATGGACGCCCCTGAGTCCCACGTGCATGTGGACGTATCGATGGTGGCTCCACTTGAAGGAGTTGTTCCACTCGAAGCAGTAGCTGTGGTCGCTCTAGATAATTCCGCCTCTTTAGCCTTTCTTGAGAGCCCTGTTCTTGTCCTGCTTCCTTCGCTCCTCTCTGTCTGGTCTTGTGTCTTCTTCATCTTGCAGGAAGGTGATTGTTGGCCTACGGTCCCTAACTGTCCCTACGGTCCCTACAACCCCTTACCTACAACCCTTCTACACCCCAACCTAACCCTACTACCCCTCCCTCCCTTTATATCCCAACCCTACAACCTTACTACCACCCTAACAGCCCTATCAGCCCTATCAATCCTGAACGGGGCCTACCGAGGTGAGCCGTCCAGGGATGGAGTCGTGCAAGAATGGAATGGAGGAAAGGTTTAGGAACTGTCCCGCCAATATGACGAAACAGTCGAGCGGTAGTGCAAGCGCAGTCTCGCTAGAGAGAACTGCTCCACCCGAAGGTGTTGTGCCAGAGCCCGACCGTTTGGCACCGGTAGGTGGTCGGGATGTATGCTGCGCTTCGTCGCCCAGTCGCCGGTGACGCCTCGTCCGGTGCCCACGAGCACCCTCGCCTGGCAGCAGCAGCGGTGGATGCTTCTTCTTCTTGCACCCTCTGATGACCCGACAGGGAATGCCGGACTCGGTCGTCCGACAGGGAATGCCGGACACGATCGTCCGACAGGAAAATGCCAAGCCCTGCTTGGCCACGATGAGCGCCTTCACAAGGCACCTGCGCCTGGCTGCGATACATGCCCCATGCGAGCACACGCCCCAAGCCGCAATCCCGATTTTCTTTCTGCTGGTAGTTCCAGGTCCGGTTCTACTGCGCTGACCTGGTCTTCCGGCCTTTGGTCCCTGTTGCTTCAGGTCAAACCTCCGGCTTTCTTCGGTTGCTGATCTTCACTCGGCTCCGAAGGTCTTCTTTTTCCATAACCAGCAGTCCGCAGCTTCAGCACAGTTCCTTGATCCTGCTTCGAAGGACCACTTGAAAAGGAACCAGACAAACGTTAACTAAGAAACAGAAGGGGGAATCGAGGCTTCTCTCGATCCGGCCTCCTATAACGCCTACGTTGGGTTCGGGAACAACGTATGTGATCTCCGCAATGGAGTAACACACAAGGGCGATAACCTCTTCCTTTTCAGAAAATAGGTTCAGGCGGGGATTACGGGTCTTCCGAAGTCGTCCCGGTCCCAACGCCTTAATTCTTCGATGTGGACTGTATTATTTTGAGGGAAGAATTCCTTGGGAATAAAACAGCAATTATCTTCAAACCGTTCCGTGAGAGAGGAATTACTTTTCCCTATCACTTCCCTACACTTTTTCTTTCTTCTTCTTATTGACTGCTGGTCTTGCACTTTTTCCGAACGATTCCCGAACTTTCCCGAATGAATTGCAAGAAAACTCGTTTACTGAGCTACCCCAGAGCTATACGCGAAAGTGAGCCGCGCCATTTGTGCGCTTGCGCAACTCAATTACATCAATTTGTACTATCACTCTCTCACGGTTTACTCAATAACTTTATTTGTATAAGACATACATTTATACAATTTACTTATAAAGATATCACAAAAAAATATCTATACTACGATATACATTACATTTTCATATCACAAAAAACCTTTTATTTATTTAACAAAATATGCTTATTTTACTCACGTGTTCAAAGTTGAAATTTCTTAAATATTTAACATGAAAAGTTAAAACAATGTTTTCCACTTGAAATTATACATATCTTAACCAATACAACAGTTTAATTTACATTTTCTCTATACAATCACTATTAAAACACTTTTAAATTTCTTATACAAAACTATCATTATTTCACTTATTCACAGGAATTTTCACATAAAATAACACAGAATTCACCTCTTTTACACGTACAATCAATCTGAAATGTTTTACAAGTCATTTTACATAAATTGCTGAAATTTGCAAATATTTAAATTTCTACATATTTGGCCTCCTAAGTACGTGGCTAGCGTGCGTCTATGAACTCACACTATTTGAACAACTAACTTTTGCACGGCTATCGACTATCAGTAAAAATGGAAAGTTTAGTATACACTAATATCAACAATACTAGGTGAATAAATGATTCTACACATTCTTAAACGTTGAAAACTATTTCTAATCAGATTCTTATCAGTTATCATGTTTCTTATCAAACAATATAAGTGAATGTTTTCATAAATCAATCATAGAAAATAGGCATTTGTTTTCATACAAAACATATCAAACTCATATAAGACAATACTTATGCAATTAATTTCCATTAATTCTACTTACACACAGCGATCATCTCGACCGGGGAACAAATCCTGGTCTCTAACTTTATTTTAATATTTCTTTAAATTAACATTATTGGAAAGATGATTTCAACCGGGGAACAAACCCGGTAACATAATTTATATCTTAAAAATTCCCTATATGAATTTATTAAGAGATATTACTAAGAAAACGATAAACTATTCCGGCCTGGGAGTCGAACCCAAGACCTTCATATCATTAATTCGATATTTCTTTAAGATTCAACTAAGCATTTTCTTATCAGAATATTGTTGCTTGATAATTTGCTTTTTAGAAGCTATTCGTAATCGGTTAACTAATAAATTGAAATATTCTTAAAGGCGCGTCGCCAACACTTATTTATACCTGTTCTAAACCTCATTTAAGTACTGGTACGGTTATTGGTATCGGTATCGCCATCGCCGTTGGGTGTATCGGTATCGGCAGAAGCTCGTTTCGATGCATCCCTAATTTCGAGCGTATCTAGGGCGTCGTGTGCCATCGCTCGTTATCTTTATCGTTATCTTCGTTATCATCTTTCTGTACGTGGTAGAGCCACGCTGCAGCTATATTGTTGTTGTAGCATGAATGAGTAGGCTCGACCGGGGAAGGACAACGCTCTCACGGAATACCAGCGTAAAATAGCAGCTTAATGCTGCTGTGTTTCGTATGGTGAGTGTAGCGAACCGGAGACCCGTTTTACTGGAATCGCTGCTTTCCATTTTAGTCCTCAAGGGTGACAACGCATCTGAATTTTGATTATTATCGAGGTTAAATGTAGATGTCTATGGGCCATAGCATCCACTTACCATCAGGTGGAATGTGTGCTCGTTTGTCACCCTTATCCTATAAAAAAGGTATCATCCACCTGTTAATCGCGACACACGACCGACTGTAACTATCCGACAAAAAGTTTTGACAACACATCGTACGTGTAGTGACACGTTTATGTAAAAGGCCGCATGCTTAACGTAACTATTATTATTATTCTGTAGTAATATAAGCATGATGAAGTCCACCAGACCGAATTTCAGTAACAGTGACCAGTCTCAACAGAAACTTACTTTCTGCGCGGTGCAATATTATAGAGCACGAGTGTGTGCGCAAGCACATGTGCACCCTATTCCTGCATTTTCATAGTCCGATCCGATAGGTCGATGTCGCAATTCGACACGCCCTAAGAGTGATCAGGCGCAAGACTTTACGCGATTTCCAAGGTGAAACACCGGGGTTACCAGGGCTTCCTGACACCGGGTCGCTACTGAGAGTTTCTTGACAGAAAATCTACAACTGATTTTATTTCGACCCGGGTTTCGAATCCGAACGGTTGTTGTCGTGTTTACGACCACTAGACGAGTCAGTGGAATAATTATTACACACTTTGAATTACCCTCTTCACTATTGTTCTGTATTAAGTCATTTATTGCGCGTCAAGGCTTTCCCTTCACCTCATTATGCAACATGTGCTGCATTACAAGTGTGATCATCTCGAAATCAAAAATCAAAAAATAGATATATTTTTGTATTGTTATTTACAGAGCGATAAACTAACACCTGAAGGTAAGTGGATGCTGTGTCTGATAGACATTTTTATTTATCTTTAATTAAGAATCAAAATGCAGATGCGTTGTCACCCATAAGGACTAAGATAGAATTCTTCATTTCCAATAAAAAAGTACACCGGTTTTCTACACTATACCAAACCATGCGAAAGACAAGCTTTAAGCTGCTCTTTTACGTTGGTGTTCAGTAAGAGCGTGTTCCTTCTCCGGCCGCGTGGACCACTATTCATATTACTACAGCAACCATATTATAGCTGCAGCTTAGTTTTATCACGTGCAAAATATATTTAATTTTTAAGCCACAAAGAGAAGGTCGATTTTGGTAGCGCAACTTTACGTAATTGAATTTTTTATGTAATATCTGTAAGAAAGTTTCTACCGTTTTTGTGTACCGAGTTAATCCAGACTACTGATTGAGAGAAAAGCTTCATAATGTTTTAGTCGATTTTTTGATATTGATTACTTGTTTAGTGTGGATGGGATAGTGGGATGGTATGCGTAAGAAAGTGGTGAGTGAAGAGATGACTGCTAAGAAAGGACAATGGAAGAGAAAGACATGCTATGCCGAGCCCAGATAACGTGGGATAAGGAAAGGAAATAGAAGTTTATTACTTTTACAGTTTTTATGGTGGTGGCCACACACGATAAGTTCAACTGACCATTCCGACTGTTCAGTTCAAACTAGAACTGTTGATATTTTATAAAATATCATATTTTCGATATATTGATAATTATAAATATATTCATATCGGAGTTATATATATGTTTATTTATCGATATATCGAAAATCCGATATTTTAAAAAATATCAACAGTCCTAGTTTATCAGTTGAACTGACCACGAATGTCGTCCATAACTGTTCTGTCTAATGTTATTAACATTAGAAAGAACAATAATATAAATATATAGCTCAGAAATTAATTTTAGGTTTCCAGAAATAATTCTTGCGTATTATAACTTAAATTAAACTAAAAAGCATTTTGTAGTATTTTTGCAAAAAAAAAATTATATATAGCGTGAATTAAACAGAAACACTATAATGATTTTATGATACCATTTTTAATAGTTATGTATTCCGCAAATTTTACATTGTTACTTAATTGTTCACTAAGGTATAATATAGCAAGTGCTTGTTGTTCCTTGTTTTACTATATTGTGCATTTTTGTTCGCAGATCTTGCCGTACCGTAGCCCAGAAGAAGCCATTGATCCTTGTTTCTTTAATACTGCTTTCGTTCCGCCTACTGTTTATATTATTGATCATTATCGGCCCAACTCTTATTGGAACCAACAATCAAACAGCTGGAGGCCTCAAAATCAACGTCGTCGACGTAGATATCCGCAGTTTAATCCTTATGTCAATGATTGCATTAACCCTAGAAATTTGGCGAATGCCGAGTTAGACTCCACGGATAATTCATACACAAAGGCATCATCATCTTATGCGCTTACAACTGCTTTCGACGAGAGCAGCTCCTTCGTTTCATTACAAACATCTACCAGTTGTAATCGTAACGGTGGTGATTCTATCCACAAGACATTACAATATTTGCCCCGCTGTCATAAGCTATATAAAAATAGAGCACTAGATTCAAACATGAGAACTTATCCATTATTCGAAACGGAGGTGAACGACCTGCTCTCTTTACAAATATGGCCGACCTTGGAGGCTAAATCACATTTGTTATCTCTAGAAAGGACACATTTGAGAAAGATGTGTGTGTTGAATGGGTCATCGCCCTCGGCGTATGCTCAAATGGCGGCTAACAGAGTAATCAAACACGCACGTGACCACAAAGTGCTTGCCGAGAAGAAACTCTGGTGTCTCAACTGTGACCGCATCCCGATACAACCCGTGACCAGTCAATGCGGGCACACCAGATGCACAAAGTAAATATTATTGGTTTGTGTAAACAAATACTCGTTGTATAATTCAAATTTAAACCGAATTGCGTTTGTCGGCCGCTGGCAAGGCCAATTTTTAATGATTTCGGGTAAGACATTTTTAAATAATTGAGTGATTTCCATATAATTTTTGTTTTCATTTGAATATGTCATTTTCCAACTGTGCAAAAACATACTATAGTGACGCAGGCTTACTATTTAGTAAACAATTTAATTATGTAAGGTTTTGTTTAGAGACACGGGCACTAGTTCTAACCTATTCCAAAATTGCACTGTAAGTGTGTTAATGAGATAACATCGAAGGTATATTATGATGTGATGTCGGGGACTTGAGAACAATAATATTATGTTCACACCCAAAGACAATATTGTTTTTTTCTTTGCACACTGCGGTGGAACATCTTTACATTGCACCTCAAATGGTTTAGCAAGATCCTCCGTTATGCCGAAAATTTTGCAGGATTAATTTTGAAATAAATATATGGCAAAGTTGAGGATTAATGTTATGTGCTATGTTAGACGAAAACATGATTCTGTAAAATTTTCTCGATAGAAAAAAATCCAAAGTTACCTCCAAACTGAACGATAAACCGCTGTTATTCATAAAATACTTTAAATAAGATCATGAAACTTTGCATACTAACTCAAATAACTATAAAGCAGGGCTAATGTTTTTTTTTAAATTACATTATTTTCTCTGTAAAAAGAAATTACCTAAACTATCGACGTTCTGAAGCTTGGAACCGGGCGGCAGAAAACAAGCTTCAGGACGCCGATTGTTTAGGTAATTTCTTTTTACAGTGAAAATAATTAAGTAATTTAAACAAAATAAAAAAAACATTAGCCCTGCTTTATAGTTAGTTCAGTTAGTATGCAAAGTTTCATGATCTTATTTAAAGTATTTTATGAATAACAGCGGTTTATTCTCCAGTTTGGAGGTAACTTTGGAATTTTTTTTCTATCGAGAAAATTTTACGGAATCGTGTTTTCGTCTAACATAGTACTTAACATTAATCCTCAGCTTTACCATATATTTAATTCAAAATTAATGCTGCAATATTTTCGGCATAACGGAGGATCTTGCTAAGCCATTTGAGGTTATATATCCCCTTAATATATTAGGTCTTTTTTTTAAAAAAGTGTTTTACTAATTAATATGATTTATTTATAAATTGTTTTCGCAGATGCACTATGTACAACGGCGACTGTCCTTGCGGAGGAATTGCGCCCGATAAGTTGTGTGTCAACGTTGCTACTCAGCAGTTGATTGAAAGAATGTTCAACGGTTGCAACACAAGGTATGATAACGAGATTTATTCAATTTTAAATCATAGTGTAACCACTTGACGCAAATTGTTTTTGGTGCTTTATATAACAGGTAAGTTATATAAAGCAATACATCGATCAAGATGGATAAGAAGAGAAGTAGAGAAGAGTTTACGAATAATAAAACGCAATAGTTGCATAACAATATAATCAACTATTGATATATGATATACATATATATATATATATATATATATATATATATATATGTATATATATATATATAATATATATATATATATAAACTCTTTAGTACTATGGTCTTAAAAATTATATTTCTTAAATATTCTTAGGTTATATCATATTAAGCAACTCCGTCACATCACCGGCGCAGCAGGCCATTACACAAGCCTTGTTACATGACCTTATTATAGATAAGGAAGACTAACACGGTTACAATTAATTGAACATATATAACATAATATATTTGGCTTATACATGCCTATACATCTGTATGGGATAAAACCATTTCAATTATTTCACGACTCAAAAGTTTTCAAAAGTTTACTAGTCTTTATAAAGTTGACTTTCTTCCCTTCATTTTGAACTAATTTTTAAGACTGCAGTAGGTACAGACGCGAAATTTAAAACTTACATAAAACACGTTAATATATTTTACTTTATTATCAAAATCACAACAAACTTGTTATCTAAAGCTCGTCTGATTGAGTCATATTTTCAGGCAAAATGTAGCTGCAAATATTGGCAAACATTGCCCGGATATCACAAAAACATTTAATGGCATTTTATGGCTGAGTAATCAATTGCTAGGCTGTAATAGTATGACCCATGATTTTGTTTTCCTAAATGGGGCACACAATCGTGCGAAAATGGCCGACGTAATAATGCTCATCGTAGCCGCTTACATTGTTTTGGCTAAAACGAAAAGAACAACACGAATGTCTTTATACATACATAATATATTCCGGTTTCAACACGCCATAATTCAGGTTGTAAATTTACTTCATTATAATGTCAAGAGTTTTCCCATTAGGCCAACTATTATTACATTATAACAAGTATAATTTTTCTTTTTTCCAAAATCACAACATGCAAAAAAGGCAGTACAGAGTATCGCAACGCGATGAATATCGCAACACACTTAACGTTACCCAGAAAGTGATGCGCTGCGTCTGCGTAAGTCGCATCAGAATGCGCATATACAATAAAACGAAACGTACAATAATGTCCTCAAGACCGAATTTCGGCCACGGCGGCCTGCCTCAACAGAGACTAGCCATCGGCGCAGGACAGGATTTTGTGCCTAAGTGTATGCGCAAGCACAGGTGCAATTTCTATTCCCTTACTTTCATAATCCGATGGGATGGTAAACCGACACGACCGGATAGAGATCAGGCGCAGGACCAACGGCTTTACGTGCTTTCCGAGGCACGGGGGTGAGACACCGCCAATTTCCTGACTCCGAGCAACTACTGAGAATTTCTTGAAGGAAAAACTCAATAATTAATTTTTTGGTCCGACCCGGGATTCGAACCCAGGACAGCTACTCATGATCAGCAGTCGCACTACTACAACCACTAGACCAACGTGGCAGTCAACATACAATATAGATGGCACAGCAACATTGCATTGCACATTTTAGTTTACGAGGCAATAGTTCGTCCACACGCCGGTTACACATGAAGATGAATGTTTTTGATATACCAAAAATTTGTGGTTATAAATGCCGGGCCATACTTAAAATATTGCACAGTGTGATTAGTATTAATGGCAATGTTGCCGGCCACAGTATTGCAGCCACACATTACCAGAAAATATATCCCGTTTAGACGAGTCTCTAATACCAACTAACTTATTTAGTTATTGTTTTCACCCTGGTTTTTTAAAATCGATCACATCTCGACGTTTCGATTACCTAGGAAGCTATTCTGGTTGTTTTTGCGATGATGTCCGTATGTCTGTATGTATGTGTGTTTGTGTATGTATGTAAACATCTCATAACTTTGTAACGGAGTGTCTGATCGAAAAGTGGTTTTCGGCATCTGAAAGGGCCTCGGTGAACTTAGATTTCTTGCGAATGCACGTTAGATTCTAAAAATTCCCTAAAAATTCCTTAAAAATTCGAGTATTTTTAATTTTGTAAAACGCAATTGAGGGAGGTGCTCTTCAAACTAAGTAAGACACATCATTTTATTTCTTTGAACGAAGGTGGGTAAAGTAATTCTTAGCAACTTTAACCCTTGTTTTAATTAATTCCATAATGTAATCAGCTCTTATGTTCATAAAACGGCGTCGATTGCCATGAACCGCATCAAAATCGGTGGATTCGTCTAAGAGATGTCGTTGCCGAAAGAAATCTTTTAAAAGTGTTTTTCAAAATAACTTGAAATACTTTCGTCAAATCAATTTTATTGTGATAAATGTTTTTGTTAAGCTGAAAAAACTACGTCAATGCAAAATCAAAAAAGCTCGAAAAAGCTCGATGAACTCAAAAAGGTAAAAATTCAAGCATTTGAAATTAGCGGGAAGTCGCAGGGACAGTAGGGTACAACATAATTTTCCAATAAAAGCTTATTTTAAAAAAATATGCCTAAACTATTAACATTGTCATTTTATGGTATGGATATTTTGTTGATCCCCTTTCTATAGAAGTCTGCTGCACGATCGGAGTTGTAATTTTCGCCTTACAGAAACCTTCAAAACTCTGTTGAGACAAGGTCTGGAGAATATTTTTTCATGACTACGCCCAGCCGTAGATCTTGCCAAAATTGGTAGAGCTAAAGCAAGTGGATGATAAAGGGTCTCTAGACTTGCTCTGCCAATTTTTCCAAGGCTGTTTACCAATCTAAATGGCTGGAGTGCCGACTTCCCCACTATGATGTTGTCAATAGCGACTAGTAACTGTGGTATCGCATAATAAGAACCTATAGTTATTAACACCAACAATATACCGCCAAACTGTCGCCATAAGCACAGTCTAACTACTCTTAATAGTAAGACTGGGCAATCGTTCGGTGCGGTGCGGGCGAGACGCAGGTGGAGCGCTCCCGAGCGGCCGTTAATCGCTCGGGAAACGCAACTGTCCGCTAGAGTTGTCCTGTCACGCAAGTAAATGAAAATGCTTCACCCTACACGTGCGGTAAAAAACTGTGGGTTGTCCTCTTTTAAAGATAAGGAATTAAAGTTTCATCAGTTTACACATACACAGGAATTTGTTCAAACGCGAAATAAAATAAAATTTGTTTTTTTTTTCTTTTTTTAATTCTCGTTCTGACAATCCTAGCAATTTATTGTTTATGTCAGATCTTCCATCAATATCAAACGCGATGACTGACTGTATCTTCCTCTTAGGCTGTGCCATATTATGCTTATTCAAGCTTATATTTCGTTTCATGCACTATTTTGCTTCGACACTTGGAGCAAAACACGATTATGAATGTTTGTGATTGTTGTTTTGTCTCCATGTTTAATCGCAAGTAACAATTCGACTCAAACTATGAATATTAAACTGAATATTGAATAAAACTATTATTTACGGATTTTATCGCGTTTAATTACTTTAATTTATTTTTATTATTATCCCGACGTTTCGGGTGCTTTACAGCACCCATGGTCACGGGGGGACTGAGATGTTTGACGTCCCAATGTCATAGTTAGTCCGGCTACCTTCAGTTTTTTTAATATTAATTTTTGGTCCGATTTACGCAAAACGAGCTTATAGTATCATGAAGTCTTGCAGTGGTATGCTTGGGTTTGGGTTTAATTTTGTTAATTATAGGATCCCAAGCAGATGGTAGCACCCAACCATCTTCTCTATTGAAATTTGGATGTTTTTTTAATTTCAATAGCCTCGCGTATCATCCTTGGTAGGAATCGGTGTTCTTTTGCGAGAATTTGTGGTTTATCAAATCTAATGTAATGGTGGGGACGATCTTGAACATGTTCGCAGACTGCAGACTTCCTGCACCCTGTCCTGTAAAACACCCGAAACGTCGGGATAATAATAAAAATGAATTAAAGTAATTAAACGCGATAAAATCCATAAATAATAGTTTTATTCAATGTATAGTGTTCGCGTAAATTTAAGAAATCATTATTAAACTGAATAGCAAAATAACGCTGCCGTGTTTCTTACGGTGAGGGATAAGTACAGGAGAACCCCTTTTAAGGGTAACGGTGTTAGTCCTCAAGAGTGCGAATGCATCTGCATTTTGATTTACAATGTAGGATACATGTGGTTGTATCATATGGATCACAGTATCCACTTACCATCAGGAGTGTGAGCTAGTTGTTTATTGTCTTATGTCGTACTCTTTCTTTTGTTGAAAACGTAACAGTTAAATTATTGTTTGTAACAGAGATATGAGAGCAGCGCTTGACAGAGGAGTTCTGGATTGCGGAGTATTACCGCCAGTGCGATCAAGTAAAGTAGCAGGTATTTATTTAACATCTTTTTATTGTAACATTCCTTCATTTCGTACTGTAATGTTTATAAATGTGTTCCTTAGTTTAATATTACGTAAGCGTTATTGCTTGCGAATGATTGCGAAATCATAATTTCACATTTATTGCGCGCTTATATTTAATATTACGTTTGAATTTATTTTAAATATTAGTTGTCTATAATATCTATCCACTAAAGTATCGCCATAGCTATGCGAATCTGATCATTGTCTCTATTTTGTGTGTAATGCTGAATATTGTATTCTATTAACAAAAATATGTGATCGAACGTGATTACTAACTTCTACCGCGTTTATTTTTGAATCTGCACTTGATGTAATTTTCTTTTATTTACTTGAACTTTTATTGCCTTGCTTTAATGTTGGAGTGCTTGTAACAATTTATACCATCAGTCCTGCTTGGGAATGAATCATTAGTTATCATAATCTTTATAGTCGTGTTTTATAAACTTAAACAGCAGCAGAAAATTTTCGATATACGCAAGGATACATTACATGCGCACCTTTACACATGCATACGCAAATTTACATAAACACATAAAATCAAACATAAGTACATACTCTTATTTCATCACAATACACTAAATCTTAAGTTACTTTATTACACACAATATTTAATAGATTTTTATGTTGTGTTTAAGTATATTTTAGGATGTGATTGTATTAACTATAACTTGAAACATGAAATTTGATTTTTTTAATGTAATACCAGCGACTAGAAGTGAGGTGTATTTATCGTAACACGTAAAAAACAGCAGACTGTAACTGTGACGAACAAACTGAAAGAACAGCTCCTGTTCCGCCAGATAACAAAATTCGTTATACAACAGTCACAAGCTTTTCTTTATTCATACATATGACAGTTACCTTTATTAGAATAAGATAAAAATGTCACTGTTACAGTAACACCCTGATACAGTTTCACAAGCTGTGTCTTTTTCTCGCATAGGTTCAACACCTTAGTTCGAAATAGAAGTACCTACCAAGATTGTACTGACTGCTATTTTGTAACAGGTTTTTGTAACTGTTATTTATGTGATTGGAACCTTACCTGTTACAGCCCACTTCTACTAGCGATCCGCCTGGCTTATCCTGCGTATGCGCTATTATAGTGGCGCTTAGGCCCGGTTTCCTCTAAAGCAGAGACAAGAGGATATGTGCTGCAAAGCTGGTTGGTTATTTCCACCAAAGCGAAGAGGAGAAGTGTAGTAGAGAGGAGATGTGAGCTTTGTATAGCAGAGGTGTGAGCTGTGAAAGATCGAAACTAGTCAAGTTCTGTCTACGAAAGGAAGACGTCATGTCGTTACAAGTTGTATCTGAATTTGCTTGAGGAAGAGGAATTAGAAGTTGAAGAAACACCATTAATTCTTCAATATTTAAATTATCGACGGCAATATAGATTCTGGATAAGAAACATAAAATGTCACAGTCGTGGCGAATATGCCACACTGTTTCAAGAGTTTGATGATGAAAGTTTTCAAATATTTTACAAGGTAACGAGGAATAATTTTTACGCCGCTCGGCCGCGTAACTTGCTCGCTCGCCGCACAAAATTCTATAGAAAAATGAGACATCCTCTCCTCTCCGCTTGAGCCATTTTCACCGAAGCTAATCGGAGAAGAGATGTGGAAATAAAAAAATCGGATTGGTTTATTCAAACACATCTCCTCTCGTCTCTCCTCTCTGCTTTGGTGGAAACCGGGCCTTAGTAATGAATTGTAGCGCTAAGAACCGCGGGTTGGCCTGCAAAAACTGCCCCCACGAATTACGAGAAAATCCAACTGTGAAAGCAATTTAAAAAAAAAATCAAACCCGATTTGATTTGGTTTAAAATTAAATTTAAGATAGTCAAAGATTACTTTATCATTGTTTATATTGCACCCCCCCAGGGGTAGCAAACTACATTTCCATTTGGCACCCTACCCCCCTCCTTCCATCCCCCCTCCCTATCCTTTCCCCCCCACTTCTCACTCTTCTCATTCATTCTTTCCACATACCAAATAATATAAGTATTGTTTTTAATTTTAAGTATTGTTTTATTAAAAATCTTCAATTTGTTCCCTAAAATATAATCTAGATCCCGCCTGGCATTGCTCTATGCTGCTGAAATAATTGATTCACGTTTCGGGGATAAGTCCAGACACACAGACAAAAATTAAAAAAAAAATGGTTATTTGTCTTAAAAGCATACAAATAATCCTGTCAGCTTAAAATAAGCCAATTACAATATTACACATACAGACACTTTAATTTTATTTATATGATGGGATTACCAAGGCTATTTAAAAGCATGTATACTATCTTTCTCAACTGCCTTGTTGGTCTAGTGGTTGTAGTAGTGCGACTGCTGATCATGAGGTCCTGGGTTCGAATCCCGGGTCGGGCCAAAAAATTAGTTATTGAGTTTTTCCGTCAAGAAATTCTCAGTAGTTGCCCGGAGTCAGGAGGTTGGCGGTGTCTCACCCCCGTGCTTCGGAAAGCACGTAAAGCCGTTGGTCCTGCGCCTGATCTCTCTCCGGTCGTGTCGGTTTACCGTCCCATCTGATTATGAGAATGAGGGAGTAGAGAGTGCACCTGTGCTTACGCGTACACTTGGGCACTATAATCCTGTCCTGCGTCGATGGCTAGTCCCCGTTGAGGCAGGTCGCCGTGGCCGAAATTCGGTTAGGAGTATTATTATTACTATCTTCCATAAGTTTCGTTTTTTTTTCTCTATACTTAAACAATCGTCCTCGAAGAACAAAAGAATAAAAAGTTGTTTTTCTCATAATAATTGAAGAAAATTAAATTGTACGGTTGTGTTTTGGTACGAAGCTTTAATATAGAAATAGATTTGTGCCAGTGAATTAAGATTCATCTAGACCCTTTTACGCGATCTTATTAATACGTATGTAATGCGCTAATGCTTTAACTATATATGAAATTAAACAATGACTTTGCAAATTATTTTCGGAAAAAAAACAATATGCATAGTCAGCAAAAGGCCCTTAAATATTAACTTGTAACTGAGAATTATCTCTTCCTTGATTCGATTGTATAAATGAAATAAGAAATTGATGAAATTCGTATATAGCCTTTTTTTAGCTATCAAATACTTTAGGATTTCGGTTTATAAAGCAATCTGCACTTATAAAACAAACGTCTAAAGTATTTAGGGTGTCAGTCAGCGCAGAGTATATTTCACCTGAGGATGCCTCTTTTAGAGGCGAAACACATGTATTATCGACGTTGATGTCTTTCCTAGTGTAAGTGTAACCGGGAATCTTGGAACAGGGCGGCAGTTAACAAGCTTCAGGACGCCGATAGTTTAGGTAATTTCTTTTTACAGTGGAAATAATGGTAATTTTAAAAAAATATAAAAAAACTTAAGCCCTGCTTTATAGTTAGTTCGGTTAGTATGCAAAGTTTCATGATCTTATTTAAAGTATTTTATGAATAACAGCGGTTTATTGTTCAGTTTGGAGGTAACTTTGGATTTTTTTTCTATCGAGAAAATTTTACGGAATCATGTTTTCGTCTAACATAGTACTTAACATTAATCCTCTACTTTACCATATATTTATTTCAAAATTAATGCTGCAATACTTTCGACATAACGGAGGATCTTGCTAAGCCATTTGAGGTTATATTTCCCCTTAATGAATTGCCGCAAAGTAACGCCTGATTCTATTAATTGTTACTAAAGTCGTCAACGGCACGCACGGGGGTTTACCGTACAATTTAAGCATTTATTGCATACATAAACACTCACGCCTGTCACCCAGAGGGGTAGGCAGAGACTACAGACTTCCATTTGGCACGATCCTGACACACCTCTCTCGCCTCCTTCACATCCATACACCTACGCATGCATGCTCGTCGGTTAAGGGTACTCCTAATTTGGCCCGTTTTCAATAAATCGCCAATTTGGTCGATAAATTTTCGCCTAGGACGTCCCTTTCCGACTCTGCCATTCACTTCTGCAACATAAATTTTCTTTGTCACTCTTTCCTCATCCATTCTTTCCACATGACCAAACCACCGAAGCATTCCTTTCTTAATCCTGGTCACAACATCATCTTGCAAACCACACTCTTCTCTTATCACACAATTTTTCACCCTGTCATTCAGATTCAGCCCTAACATACTCCTTAACGACCGCATTTCTACTGCATTTATTCTACTCTCGTGCTTCTTCTGCCATACCCAACTTTCACTACCATACGTTAAAGTAGGGACCAACACAGCATTGTGAATTGCCATACGTGCCTTTTTTGACACATTTTGACTCTTCACAATAGAGTGCAGGGCTCCATTTACTCTGTTTCCTGCGTTCACTCGTCGTTCTATATCCTTATCATATCTCCCATCCCTGCTAAATACGCAACCCAAATATACAAACTCATCTACTTGCTCGATCAACTCCCCTTCTATTCTTATTTCACATATCGTTTTACTTTCATCTCTTTCAAAAACCATAATTTTTGACTTACTTGCGTTCACTTTCATACCCCTTTCTTTTAATGATCTGTTCATTAATGTAACCATCATTTGCAACTCAGCCGCCGACGACGCAAGAATAACTTGATCATCGGCGTACAAAAGGCATTTGATGGTTAACTCACCCATTCTTAATCCGCATTCTTCAACTTTCAAATTTTGCAAACAACTGTCCATAAATAGGTTGAACAACCACGGGGAAGCCACACAGCCCTGTCTGACACCTTTATGGATGCCAAACCAGTCCGAGTAGACCCCGTTGATCCTAACACAAGCACTAGAGTCCCTATAAAGAGATTCCAATGCCTGTATCAAGCCAGCGCTCAACCCAAATGAGTTCAGTGTTTGCCATAGCACATTCCTATCCACTCTGTCATAGGCCTTCTCCAAGTCCATGAACGCACAAAAAACCTTTTGGTTTTTGGCCAAAAACTTCTCCGCGATCATGCGCATGGAGAAGACTTGATCTGTACATCCCATTCCCTTTCTAAATCCCGCTTGCACATCCCAAATTTTTCCATCGGTTTCTTTCATGACCCTTTCAATTAGTACCTTGGCATACAGTTTTCCCACGATGCTAAGAAGGCTGATACCGCGGTAGTTTTTACAGTCCTGCTGCGACCCTTTTCCCTTATATACTGGGACTATCACGGCTTTGCACCAGTCTCCCGGTACCCGCTTCAGTTCCCAGCATAAATTAAACAAGGTGTGCAGCAGGCCTGCCACCACTTCCTCTCCAGCCCTTAGCATTTCGAGTGAAACTCTATCATATCCGGCAGCCTTACCTGCTTTCATGCTTCTCATTGCTTTCATTATTTCATCTATACTTATCTCGCTACCTTCTTCCTCTTCTTTCGGAGTTCCTATTTCATTCAGTTCATACGTTGTCTCCTCACTCATAAACATGCTTTCAAAATATTCCTTCCATCTCTTTAAACTCAAAACTTCATCATTCAGAATATAGCCATTCTCATCTCTTATAGCATTCATTATAGGCTGTTTTGAACATCCCCTGGCAGTTCTTACGAGTTTCCAGAACATTTTAATATTTGCCTGGAAGTTATCCGATATTCTTCTATCATTCTTATCCGTTCTTTCTTGCTTTTTCCTTTCAACTACTTCTTTTACTCTTTTATTTAGATGTCTAAAGACTGCCTTTTTTCTTTCAAAATCATCATTCGTACCGCTTGCATTACCAGCCTTAGTTGCTAGTAAATCTAGCCATGCTCTCTTCTTTGCTTCAACTTCCGTACGTATCTCATCATCCCACCATAACGTATTATTTTTCCTTTCATTCTTTCTTTTACTAACACCACATACTTCGGTAGCTGCATCTACTAAACCTTTCTTAACATTTTGCCATACATTCTCCAAGTCTAACTCATTCATACATAATTCATCCAAACCACTTACGTTTTCTTTCAGTCTACATTTAAACTTGTTTTTCTCACCTTCATCTTGTAATCTTTCTGTTCTAATACGCTGTAACGCAGTGGTAGACACAGATGACCGATGGCGCCACCGCCTGAATAGACCATTAATTCGGCATAAAACCAAAAAATGATCCGTTCCTACGTTTGACCCCCGGTAAACCCTTGTATCCACCACTGCGCCCCTCAATCTTTCATCCACAATTATGAAATCTATCATGCTTCTATCATCACCTCTTTCCCAAGTGTACATGTGAATCCTCTTGTGGCGAAAGAAAGTGTTCGTCACAAAAAGATTCTTTTCCATACATACAGTGAGGAGGCTTTCACCATTCTCATTTATACTTTCATCACCAAACGTTCCCAATATCCTTTCATAACCAAGCCTCCTCACCCCAACTCTTCCATTAAAATCTCCTAGCATAACAACATTTTCATTTCCCTTACATTTCATTAATACCATCCTTACCATTTCCCAAAACTGCTCTCGGATATGAGTGGGCTTAGACATGTCTGGGGCGTAGACCCCTAGTACAAACAACTTCTTTAAGCCCACTTTCAATCGTATCCATAGCAGTCTTGGGCTTACACATTCATACTCTTTCACACATTGCACCATTCTTTCTGATAGGATGATCCCTACTCCCTGGCATGCCCGCTCGAGCTCGTCTACACCAGACCAGTATGCGGTATACATGCCATGTGTAGTGACATCCTTCCCCTTCCGTTTCGTCTCATTTACACATAACAAATCTATTCCTCTATCATACATCACCTCGCATACTTCACCCATTTTATCATTCATTGCTCCACATACATTCAACGTAGCCAGACGGGCCTCTGTCTATTTATTGCGTTCGGTTTTTTACATTTTTATTATACTAAGTCAAGGAGCGAGAGTATATAAGATGTATCGTTGTTGAAGTTTCATTAAATCGAACCTATGTAACAACAACAATAATGCAACTCAGGGGTAGTGTGAAAATGGCGCATTTCTGATAAATGATTACTTGGTGTGAATACCGTTATTATTACAGTAAAGAAGTATTATGAGGACACGGCGTCGTCGCGTGGCGTGGGCGTCTCGATAATCGCGGGCCGACAAGGCTATTATGTAAATCGACCATTTGTTTGTTACATTGACGTTACATAAGTACATTGTCGGCGGTGCAATGGAGAGCGCGGGTCGCAGGTTGCTTTAGGTAAGCTGTGCTACGCTCGTATGTAGGGCAAAGTGATTTCTTCGAGTTTCCTTTCAAAAACAATGAGGCTGGTATGTTCCAATCTATCGTAATAAAATATTATATTTTCTCAAACTTTTATGATGGAAGGAAAATATCGGATCATACAAATAAATAAATTATTATCCTTTATACTAAAATCGTATAGGTATATGAATTTTATTAAAAATCGTAAATAAATAATATTTACCGATTTAAAAAAATATCCACAATAATTAAACTTAATTTAAATAAACTTACTATATTTTCCAAAAGAGAAGAATAATTTACTCACTTTTTGTAGTAAAATTATATACAAAAATGTGTAACGTAACAGAACAGCAGACGGTTGCTTGGGGCGTTGTCAACGGTGGGTGACGACAGCGAACTTGAAAGATATACTATTGTGAAGTCAAACATGCAGTACAAGACACAAGGAATGAGCGTTTTAAATATTTTCATTATGTTTAGTTACCATCTATTTCTATATATTTTTTCAATAGCATAAAATAAGAAAATAATAGAATAAAGAAGATTGTGGCCTTACAAAAAATAAACTAAAAGTAAAGGAGCCAAAAAGAGCATCCACAGGCGCAATAGCAACACCTTATTGTATGTAATACGTTGAATTAAGATATTATAAAATATTTTATTAGCGCGCTGCTCCGTCTTCGGGCGGGTGACTTCTGGATCTCGACGACGGCGCTACCTATCGGATCCATCTGTAAATCTCAACCATTTTAAACCCACTTAAACACATAAAAATTCATCAATATCGGACGAGCGTACGTATATACGGAAAAAAAAAAAAAAAAATCAAAGTATTTAATTCTTCTACAACTTGAAGTATAAAAGTAAAGTAAAGTTACAGCATATATACGTCCCACTGCTGGGCACAGGCCTCCCCTCATTTCTGAGAGGGTTTTAGGGCAAGGAAGTATCGGCCTCAATGCGTGTTGGCGAACTTCACATATCCTCGAAATATTTTTTTCTGTTATTCCTCAGACATGCAGGTTTCCTCACGATGTTTTCCTTCACCACCGAGCACGTGGTAAATCAGCACTTAAAATTGAAATTAACAATTACATTGGTGCCGGCGGGGATCGCACCCGGGTTACTCGCGTTATTTTTTACAGCGAGCGTTAACCATCTGAGCTACCACGGCTCTCATCTGAGCTACCACAGGTATGGTTGTTTGTAATTGTCTACTGGCATTGCGAGATTTTATATACTTAAAACTAAAATAATAAGTACATACTGTCATAAAGAAAATTGATTAACGACGGATGATTCTAATTTAAAAATAAAATTTAAAACTGACTTGTGTCTTCTAACTCGAATGAATGAAGGAATAATAATAATAATATCCATAATATATTATGTCATCATAACTATATACCATCATGTGTCATCACATAAACACATGATGATTATGTAAATAAAATAACTAAGTTTAACAGCTCATAACTTGCTCCCTGACGCATTACGTAACGCCACACAAACTGTGTTTATTACTACTTACGTAATACTGGTTATTAAGTGTCGTTGAACACGAAATGTCGCAAATACAACGCGCACACCCTTACATATTACATTAAAAGATCAATTTAATTAAACTATGTCAATTGTTGATAGTGAAGTCTACCTCAGAAAATCAAAAATTCAAATTACTACAAACATTAGTATGTACTATGTACGTAGGTAACTCGATAAGTTTTGAGATGCTCGAAATTTAAAAATGAAACGCACCCGTGCTATATGTTTCTAAAAAGCAAATTTATTTAAAAATAGAACTCCATAAGCCAATTGCTCAATATAAAAAAAACAAAGTTCTATTAATTTTCCTGCAACTCTTCCCGTGCTTTTCATTTAAAGCGATGGATCTTAACCGTGAACATTTGCGCGCTATGATCTATTATCATTTTAAATTTGGTTTAACCAAACAATTAAGTTTACAACGGTTACAATCAGTATTAGGGGACTCAGCTCCATCACACGCAATAATTTTTAGGTGGTTTGCTGAATTCAAAAAGGGTAAAATTAACCTTAAAGATGACCAGCATTCATACCATCCTACATCTTGGAGTGAGGAAGCTTTGTTGTCGATGGATCCCTAGTTTGCTCTCCGTAAGCGAAAATTAGACGTGTGGATTGGTGCCATGAAATGCATCTACGTTTTGAAAACGAGGCATCTAGGCGTGTTTCAGAAATCTTTACTGGTGACGAAACATGGATCTATCAATACGATCCGGAAAATAAAAGGCAATCATCGGTATGGGTACGGTAGAAGGACAGTTACTGACAAAGTTGCAAAGACCTCGCAACGTCAGCAAAAAAATTGTGGCTAGTTTTATTTTCGCGGAGCGCACATTTGTCGACGTCAATGCTGGAAAATTGTAGGTCAGTCAACTCTAAATGGTATACTACAGTTGCATTACCCAAAGCTTTTCAAGCTGTGCGGGAGAGAAGACCAAAGACCGGGCTTCGGGGAATCAAGCTGCATCACGATAACGCCTTTTCACATACCTCACTTAGAACAAAAGCATTTATTGAGGAATCTGGCGTTGAAACTCTAAGTGTTCCCAAGAGCCAAAGAAAAAATAAAAGGAAATCAAGCGCCGAAGAAGTCGTGGCTGCCTACGAAGAAGCGGTTTCCGACCTGTCCGATCAAAACTGGCATAAGTGTTTTCAGAGTTGGTTTAGGCTAATAGAACTTTGTATAGAGCATGATGGAGAATATTTTAAAAAGATGTAAAATAAATATTAATAGTATCTAGAATACTTTTTGTATATCTCAAAACCTATGAGTGTTTTGCGTATTTCTGCAATTAGGTCACTTATAGAAATGTAAAGACAATAATTAGTTTGTGTTATTTTCGTAGATTCAAAGCGAACATAACTCGGGAGTGGGCAATGTCTTTTCTTCTCTCTTATCTTCTCTTCTCTCTTTTTCTTCTCTCTTTTTAAATTATTACCTCCACACTAGGATTTTCTCCTGTATCGTGCAGGCAGTTTACAAACGTAAATTGCACATGGACAAACATCCAGACCCGTAACAATTACTTGTAGACTACAAATACTTGTTCCGTGCGGGATTCGAACCCGCGGCCCTTAGCGCTGTAACTCATTGCTAAGCCACTGTGCCACGGAGCCGTCTAAATTTATTTATTTATTATTCGTTGTTGGTACAATTTGTATGTTTACGTGACCGTGCCATAAATTTAAAATGTAATATGCATATATATTTTAATATTTATGGGAAACTAGTTTTCATTCCGTCAAAAATTTCAGATGTCTATTACCCTTGTTTTATAATTTGACTGCCTCGTGGGTCTGGTGATCGTAAGATCAACTGCTGAATCAGTTTTAGTTTCTTCTGTCAAGAAATTTTTGGTAGCTGTCCGGAGTAACCCCCCCCCCCCCGTGCCTCAAAATGCACGTAAAGTCTGGTCAACTCTGAATGTGAGAAGGTAATAGTGTGCACTTGTGCTCGTGTTTGCAATCGTACACAATAATCTTTTCATGAGCAAATTAATAGTCTCGGTTGAAACTGACTGCTGGGAGCGATGTTTGGTCCGGGCATTAATTTGTAACCTATTTTGTTTCTCGAGTGTACAGCTAAAATATCGATCTAATTGTTTTGTCATATTTTGTAAATCGATTCACACTTTTTCCGAGAAATTACATTTATTATGATTACATGTTGATTCAATCTATACCATTATATTCATACGAACATAAAACGTTTTGAATACCACGCGCGTCATGGCATTAGTTATGCAACCAATTTATTATAATGTCAACAGTCGGTCCTGTCTGTCAAATGTGATAAAATCGTAAGAGTATCACCCCATAATGTCATTGTAGTAATGCGTATAAGGATAGGCTAATATCTCTCTATTATCTCGTCAGTGATTTGAGAGAGAACTCTACTTACAGCTATGCAGTACGCAAAAATATTAATTTCACATTTTTATTATAAAGGATACACACCACACTCATTCTCTAATTCTAGTCTAATTTATACGATAAAATGTTATATGTTAACATAACATAATGCTTTGAGTGCTCTGCTTTCTGTATTTAGAGGATTGTGAAGCTGTCACTTTTCATACAAAAAGCGATGACGTTTTCCCCCCGGAAAAAATGATCTAATTTTCTTTATTTTGGATATGTTGTTAATATAATGAAAAACTAGGTCCGTACGTTTTTATTTTAAAGAGCTATTTGAGTACGATATAACGAAAGAAATTATTAATAAATATTTATATTTATAACCTAAAAAAATTCTCGAGATTTTTTTTTAAATTAAACAAATCTTCATTCAATTAAATTTTATTTAATCAAATTAAAATGTACTGAATCTAATGAGAAAACTGTCTCATTTTGGTAAATGTTTTAGGGGATTGAAAGCGTTTCCGCCTGAAACAATATTTCAAAAAGGAAATGTAGGGACTCCAAGACTTGCGTATTGGCACTTCACAATCCTTTTAATCTTAATCTCTTCATAAACCAGCAAAATGCTGAATACGTAGGAATGCCCGACTTCTCAGTTATACATATCTAAATATTGGAGACAATCTGCAGATAATACAAAAAAAAAAACAAATAAATTATCTAAAATGCCTACAATTTTAGTTTGATATATTATTTTCGTTTCTTGTCCGTCTAGTTATTCTCACGTAACTGATTATTGGTTCAAATAATATATTAGTTCAAATACTCACACGCTACTCAATTTTAAGATGTCGTTAAGTCTCGTGGTATCACAATCACTTTGGAATTAAAGTGATAGAAACAGCTCGAGCCATAGAGAATTGTGAAACTAAATTTTCATACAAAATGCGATAACATAAACCCCCCCCCCCCACCGCCTCGTGAACTAAGTCTAATTTTTGGAAATGTTGTAGATACAATAGAAAACTAGGTTAAATACGTTTTTATTTTAAAGAAATATTGCGTAGGTACGATATAAGTTATTAGCATCTAAATGTCTATACTCGTATCTTTAACTTAAATACTTCCTGGAACGTTTTAATTTTTTTTTAATTTAACTAAACCTAATTACTAAAAAAGAAAAACGTGCAGACCTTGATTAAGATGTACTGTATCTAAGGAGACCAAAATTGTCTCATTTCGTGATTTGTCATTTATCGGTTTAGGGAGGTGAAAACGTTATCGGCCGAAATAATATTTCAAAAAAGAAATGTAGGCAATTGCCTTCAAAACTTGCAACTTGCTCTTTACCGCACGATACGGCGATATGGAGCGAGCGGTATGAAACAGATAGCATTTTTGAAAATACCTACTCACGCCGCGTATCAGCACTTCACAACCCTCTTAACGGCATCTTAAAATTGAATAGCGTTTGAGTATTTGGTCAATTAGCGAATAAAGGAGTTAACACACTAGGGTGGTCTTACAGCTACAAAAACACGAAACAGTTTGGTGGCGTATTCGCGGATGCAACGCCGATCGCCGACGGAATCAGCCGCCTTTCCAATGTCGGCCAGGACGGGACGACTCGCTGTGTCTCCTCGCACGCCTATGACGCCACAGGTAAGTTGCACCACGTGAAAGTATTCGTAATATTAGATATGGAATATCACAAAAGAATACCAATTTCTCCAACACATACATACAATGAATTCTTCTATCTTCTATTTTAAGAATCTCAAGGTATCACTTGCACCAACTATCGCGTAGCATAATGATTTTACTATATTATATATAGCGTCATGAGCTCATGAGCCATAAGAGTAAGTTGGTTACCTATTATATTTTGAATGATCTAAGATTATGTTAATTAAGTACGCTTCGTTTCGACCTGGGATTTGAAGTCATTGTAATTATTATTCTTTAATTTGCTCGTTACATTCTCAGTTGGTCAGTACATTATGTACGAGATAAACGAGGCTAGTTTTTCAAACTGGGATAGCAAGCTAGTAAAACTGTACTACTGTCCTAGCATGCTATCCTGGCTTGAAACATGCGAGTGCTGTTTACATGATGCCAGTTAATTTTAAGCTAGTACCATTGCAGTAACTAACGTGACAACATGTCTGTTGTTAAAATAAATTCGTAAGAGAAAAATTCGCATTCGTAAGAGAAAAATTATTCCACTGAAACAGTTACTTCGGAAACAATGCCAATTTTCACTAGACGAATTATTGTTAGAAGAAGCATTAGGAAAACGTGTATATGGACGAAAACATAGATTTTAAGAAGGAATGAACGTGGATCATCTGCTTTACTTTTAAAGGAACTATGCAATGAAAATTTAGGCGAGTACAAGATTATTTTGCGAATGACGCCTCAAGACCATGATTGATTTAAATCTCCTGAACGCTTGGTTCTTCGTAATTTCAAGGTTCAAAAAATGCATGGTAAAACCAAAACCATTTCAAAAAAAAACAACAAAGTCCGTTCAATTAATTATTATCATTGCTGCCTTTATAAGTTAAAAAATATCATACGAATATATAATAATAATAATAATAAACAATCAAGATTTGCCATAATAATTCAACATCATTTAATATTACAAATTTACAGGAGTCGAAAAAAATCAACTTCTCCATTGAAAATTTCAGATCTGATTCGGAAATTGGTATGAAAAAGTCGATTTTTAGTAATGAAAGTTGTACATATTGATAAATAGAACACGTGGTTTCCCTTTTTACCAACGCACCCCTTACAGCCTGTATAATATACTAAATACTACTCGGACGCATTACGGCGGCGTTACACGTTGGCCAACACAGTGGCGAAGATATTGGCCGAGAGTTTGTGACGGCATCCACACGTTGGAAGGTCGTTCAGTTTGCTTCGGTTCAGGCCAATGTGCGGACGAATTTATTTTAGACGACGGCTCCGTGGCGCAGTGGCTTAGCAATGAGTGGCTGCGCCGGGGGCCGCAGGTTTGAATCCCGCACGGAACAAGTATTTGTATCTCCTACAAATAATTGTTCCGGGTCTGGATATGTGTCCTTGTGCAATTTATGTTTGTAAGCTGCCTCCGCGATACAGGAAAAAATCCTAGTGTGGGGTTAACGTTTTTATAAAATAATCATAAAAGAATAGTGAATGTTAATGGGCCTGTAAATAGATATACGATTAGCTTTAATTAGAACTTAACTTATTTTACAGTTAAAGGAGCTATAATCAATTAGTCTATGTTTTAAATTGGGTTTTGATTTTAAAGTTTAGCAAAAAATGTTTTGCTAAACTTTAAAATCTAAACTAAACTTTCTTTTCTATCAGAAATTTGATTTATATAAAAAACACCTTATAATTTATTTAGAAATTTAATTATTTTTTGAGAAAGACAAAAACAATAGCAATACATATAATTAACACTGACTTAATAATAGGTACTAATTATAACTTAGAACATAAATGAAAAGCTTATGACGAGCAAAGTGGCTCAGGACCATGCTTTCCGGCAGTCAGTGGGGGAGGATGTTCAGTAGTGGACTTGTGAAGAGCTGTAATGATGATGATGATTCGAAAACTTGCACTATTAAATTATAAGAAATTGACGTTTTTTTTATAGGATAGGGTGACAAAGCACACAGTCCACCTGATGGTAAGTGGTTACTGTGGCCCATAGACATCTACATCTATCCTCGTCTACGAATCAAAATGCAGATGCGTTGTCACCTGTGAGGACTAAGATGAAATGCCTCGTTTCCTTTAAAAAGGGTCTCTGGTTCTCTACACTCACTATACGAAACACAGCATCATTAAGCTACTATTTCACGCTGATATTCTGTGAGAGCGTAGTTCTTCCCCGGTCGAGCCGACACATTCGTGCTACAACTATACTTCTAATATAACTGCATGGTTCTACCACGTATAAACGACGTGCTTCTTTATTTTTTCATTTTAAAATTATACTCGTAATAATCTGGTTGTAAATAAATGTTCATTATTTTTTTTTTTGATAAATAGCTTATCGATTAAAACAAATGTTTAAAAATAATTAAATCGCGCTAATTAAAGTAGTAGGAATGTTTAAAGTTAAAATTGGCACTAAAAGGTCGGTAATTGGGGCATCCACCCTACAAAGCGTGAATATAAAATTTAAATCAGATGCGTGTAATCACTCTGGGAGCATGTAGCAAACTAAACGCGCTCCCAACGTGTGGACGCAGCGACCAAAGTCTGCCAACAATCCTTTGATCTTTTGTAAAAAGCCGAAACCACACGGATCTCGCGCCAACTTGTGGGCCATCGTTCCAATACATACCAATGAAGCCTAAGCACCTGCTCTACACGTTGGCCAATGCTATTGGCCACTACATTCGCCACTGTGTTGGCCAACGTGTAGAGGCGCCGTTAGACGATACTACTTTCACGTTAGACGATAACGATAGCGACACAATATCGTAGGATTGGTATTTTTAAGGAACATTTTACATCTTCTAAGGAACGCCTTCAGATTTATGTCGTTATCGTCACCAACACGATTTTCATGCCGATAGTGGCGGTCGAAATTAGTGCGAGCGGCAGCCGTCATTAACTCCGATACACATTACACAATTGGAAGCGCGCGGTAGATGTAAGCTGCTGACGGAATGCGACTACTAGAGACTGCCATGTCATTAACTCATAGCGCATACAAGCTGTTGGTTACATCGGCCCAGAGACGTGAGAAAATAATTTATTATTAAACAAATCAATTATTTCTTATATAAAAATCGATTTTTCTAATTGATTTTACTATTTCGAAAATCGATTATAATTAATTTTTTTTGGTTTTCTGCTGATTTATTTTTTCGTACGCAAGTACCGAGGAGAATATTGAGGTATTATTAATATTCAGATAAATATCAGATGAAGCTGACTTTTTTATCTTTTCCACGATTTTTTTTTGTTTTTATCAATAATTATAAATGATTTTCAATTTCTCATCACACTTACTGTAACATATTAAGTAGAAGAAGAAAAAAGAGGCATTATGATTTCTTATATTTACACGAGCACTACACATTGAAATAATACTAATTTTTACGGAATTTATCGCGTATATTTAACTTTTTTACCCGACGTTTCGAGAGCTTTACAGCACCCATGGACACGGGAAGGACTGAGATGTTCAACGTCCAGCTGTCATAGTTAACCGCGGTTACCATAGATTAAAATTTAACTTTTGTTCCGATCTACACAGTATGAACTTATGGTATCATGGAGTCTTGCAGTTGTATGCTTGGGTTGGGATTTAATTTTATTTATTATAGGATCCCAAGCAGATGGTAGCACCCAGCCATCTTCTCTATTGAAATTAGGATGTTTTTTGATTTCAATAGCCTCGCGAATCATCCTTGGAAGGAATCGGTGTTCTTTAGCGAGGATTTGTGGTCTATCAAATCTGATGTAGTGACGGGGGCGATCCTGTACATGTTCACAGACTGCAGACTTCCCGGAGCGTCGATTCTTCACATCAGCTATATGTTCTTTGACGCGGGTTTTAATTGATCTTTTAGTTTGTCCTATGTAGGAGAGACCACATTCACAATCAAGCTTGTACACTCCTGCATCTTGCAGAGGGACGTTACACTTGACTGATGGTAAAAACTGACCAATCTTCTTCGGCGGCTTGAAGTATGTTTTGATGGAAGCGCGCTTCAAGATGTAGCCAATCTTGTCAGTGACTCCTCTAACATATGGCAGTACAGCAGGTACACGCTCGACTGTGGCCGGCTTCACTCGTTCTCTGTGACGTAGGCGCGGGACCCGAAGCTTGTTGTCATGCAAAACTTGCTTGACATGTTGGAGCTCGGCAGCCAGGTGTTTACTGTCACAGATCCCTCGTGCTCTCTGAAACAAAGATTTACCCACGGTAGCTAACTGTGAAGGATGGTGGTGAGAATCACCGTTTAAATATCTATCTGTATGGGTCTTTTTTCTATACACAGTATGGCTCAAGGTGTTATCAGGATTCCGAATTACTAACACATCTAGAAAAGCTAAGGAATTGTTTGCCTCTAACTCCATTGTGAACTGAATTTTAGTATTTATAGAGTTAAGATGGTCTAAAAATGCAGTTACTTTATCTAAAGGTAGAATTGTGAAAGTGTCGTCTACGTACCGCTTGTAGAATCTTGGATTTATGGGAGAAGTAAGCAGGGCTTTCTCCTCAAAGTCTTCCATGAATATGTCGGCGACAATGGGAGCTACAGGTGAGCCCATCGCCACACCATCTACTTGCTTGTAGAACTCTCCTTCCACAATAGGTAGCCAGATGTAAGGCAGTGTCTGAGTAATACTGCATATTCTACGGGCATGTTGTTTTCTTCCAGCCTTCTAGTTACAATTGAGATGCAGTCTTCAACAGGTAAGCATGTAAACAATGACTGCACATCAAAACTGACCATAGTTTCATTGTCTGCCAGACGTAGGTCTTTAATCTCGCTGACAAAATGGTAGGAATCCTTTATGTGTGCTCTTGTATGTCCCCTGAGCGGTGAGAGTATTTTCGCTAAGTGTTGAGCCAATCTGTAAGTTGGTGAATCGATTTGGCTCACTATGGGGCGTAATGGAGCATTGGGCTTGTGTATTTTTGGTAACCCATACAACTTTGGTGATTTGGCGCACGTAGGTATTATCCATTTTACGTCCAGATTTAATTTTTCGGAGCGTTTCTTTATGAGGTCACTAGTTGTTTTTAGTGTGCTGTTTGTTGGGTCGTTTTTAACCTTTTTATAAGTACTTACATCCGACAAAAGTTCTTGTATTTTAGAATTATAATCCGACGTATCCATGACCACCGTGGCGTTTCCCTTATCTGCGCGGAGAATCGTAAGTTCTGGTTTATTGCGTAGGTTCTTTAACGCTATAAATTCGTCTCTGGGAAGATTCGGTTTAGGCACTGAACATCGACGTAACATAGACGAAATGTCTTGACGTATCGCCTCCAAATCTTCTTTCCGCATATTGTTTTTAAATAAACAGTCCTCGACACTACAGATAATTTCTTCGTACGGTAATCTGCTTGGAGTTATAGCGTAATTTAGTCCTTTGGATAACACCTTTATTGTTGCATCATCCAGTGTTTGTTTTGACAGATTATAGAACGCGATTAATCTATGATCTGTGTTTGTCAATGGTTGCTTTTGGTTCTGGCATTGATTCGGATGTTTGACATTTGATTTGGCCGTTAATTTTTGATATTTTTCTATATGTTTGTTTTTGCATTCGTTATATTTACTAATTTCGCGTTTATTTAATGTTTCCATGCAAAAGTTATAATCAAACGTCGTTAAAACTTTCTTTAATTCACTGGATGATATGTCTATGGATTTATTTATGTCATATAGATCGGAGCGTTTTTGTTGGATTACCGCCCGTAACAACTTTTTACTTGCCTGATTTAAGATCTTAGCGCTTCCTCGAATGTCCTTTTTGGTGGATATTTTGACACACGTAGGAATGAGATTATGGTCTCGGCATCTCTTCAAGAAATTTAAGGCTGTTAGATATCTTGCGCGCTTAGTCTTTAGATCTTCTAATCGGCGTATTTTATTTGCAATTACCAGTCCGTACTGGTTTACATAATGATTTCTTATATTTACGCGAACACTACACATTGAAATAATACTAATTTTTACGGAATTTATCGCGTATATTTAACTTTTTTACCCGACGTTTCGAGAGCTTTACAGCACCCATGGTCACGGGAAGGACTGAGATGTTCAACGTCCAGCTGTCATAGTTAACCGCGGTTACCATAGATTAAAATTTAACTTTTGTTCCGATCTACACAGTATGAACTTATGGTATCATGGAGTCTTGCAGTTGTATGCTTGGGTTGGGATTTAATTTTATTTATTATAGGATCCCAAGCAGATGGCAGCACCCAGCCATCTTCTCTATTGAAATTAGGATGTTTTTTGATTTCAATAGCCTCGCGAATCATCCTTGGAAGGAATCGGTGTTCTTTAGCGAGGATTTGTGGTCTATCAAATCTGATGTAGTGACGGGGGCGATCCTGTACATGTTCACAGACTGCAGACTTCCCGGAGCGTCGATTCTTCACATCAGCTATATGTTCTTTGACGCGGGTTTTAATTGATCTTTTAGTTTGTCCTATGTAGGAGAGACCACATTCCCACACATTCCATTTCCCGTGACCATGGGTGCTGTAAAGCTCTCGAAACGTCGGGTAAAAAAGTTAAATATACGCGATAAATTCCGTAAAAATTAGTATTATTTCAAAAGAGGCATTCTTTGAAATAACAGTAAAAAAATAATTTTTCCAAAAAATAGATTATTTGTAGAAAAATCAATTTTTACTTTTCTTGCTCAAAAAGTCGGTCATTGTAGTGTACCAGAGCGGGGATAAAATAGCATATTATCCTCTAGAGCAGAGTTCCCCAAACTTTTTTGTGTCGTAGACCCCTTGTCATGTTTTTCCGTGTTGGGTAGACCCCCTACTTACCTGATATTGATTTCCTGTAAATTTCTAACTGTAGTGAAGTTTAGTGTTAAAAACTTAAAGTAAAAGCACATGTTAATTTATACATTTATTAATTGAATTTAAATTAAAACTACTCAAAATAAAATTTTGTATCTGTTACGTAAAATATACGTAGCATTAAATAAACATAAAATAAACTATAAATAAAATAACATAAGCAATAAGTAAATATTTTAGTGAGAAGGATGAACCTGATGCTTTAATAATAAATTATCAACATTTGGCGTCAATTTTGTAAGGGTTAATCTTAAATCTCCTCGGCTAATGATATCCAGTCTGTTTCTTTTTTTCGTTAGGAGATTGGTAACAGCGCTGAACCCCCTTTCGACTAGGTATGACGATGGAAAGGAAATTAAAAATTTCCTCGCTATATTCCATAATACGGGATAAGTAACGGGTATGTTGTTTTGCAGCCAGAATTGCTGATATCCGTTTTAAACTAACGTAACGTAAACTGAACCTTAAGTTCTACGTTTGTACTTAGTTCAGTCAGTTCCTCTTGTATTATGACATTCGTTTCTTCTATGTCACCATATGGATTAATTATCCACGGTGATACTACCGTAGTCAAAATATCCTCAAACCTAGATTCAAAATCTGAATAGAGGGCATTTAAATGTTGAACGTAAGTTGAAAAGTCGTCTTCCTGGCAGCTTGTCTGTGACAAATTGCCACGTCCAATATTTTGCTTCATTAGTTTAACTCTGGCAAGAAACGTTGATAAGATGGACTTTGTTTTAATCAAATTTAAACTGTCGCCTTGTAATTGTAAATTATCCATATTAAATTTTGTAAACAAATCTGTTAAATAGGCGATGTCGGTTTTCCTATTCATTAAATTTTCTCAAAAAGTGCAAAAAATCTTGTCAAACATAAGCCTTTCGACAGCCAGCGTACTTCAGTGTGAAGGAGTAATTGTTGAAAGTGTTTGTCATTTTCTTCACACAACTGCGCAAATAATCGCGTATTCAACGCGTTGCTTCGGATTCGGTTTACTGCATCAATGACTAAATGAAGTGATTCATGCAATCTAACACTCAAATTTTTAGCAACTAAATGTTTGTCGATGGATGACGCAGTGTATTGCTAACATCCCTGACACATTTTGTTTTAAATAGCTTATAAATCCACGATAACGTCCAACCATGGCAGGTGCTCCATCTGTAGCTACTGATATTATATTTGATAAAGGAATTGCTTTTTCAATGAAGTAATCCTTCAAAACATGAAATGTTGATTCACCTTTAGTGTCGGTTATCAAAGTTCTTGCGAAGAGCAGTTCTTCGTAGATTTCTTGATTCATAATAAAACGAACATATGCCAATAATAATGCTGCATTATCAGGTAAAGTTGACTCGTTCAGTTGTATAGAGAAATTGGGTCGTTTGCAAATAATTACATATGAATCTTTCAATATCAGAACTCATTTCATCAATACGTCTTTCAACAGTATTATTGCTTAAGGGAATTCTTTTAATGATATCAGATGCAGGTTTGTGTAAAACAGTTTTTAAAACCTCTTCAACGGCTGGCAAAATTAACTTCTCTCCGATAGTATGCGGTTTTCCGGATTTTGCTATAAGTAACGGGATATTGTAAGACGCCCGCAAACCGTCATCATTTCTTTGTGACGTCGAAGCGAACATTCTGTTCAGTGTAGGTCTCTTCTGAAGTTTATCTTTGAGTGTTTGAAAGTATTTCAAATCTTTCTCTGTTTTATCAGGGTGGCATCTTCTCAGATGATATTGCATAATTTAGATGGTTTCATAGCGTCATTGGCCAAAACTTTGTTGCATAAAAGGCACAGAGGCAATTGTTTGTCCGGCAATGATGGAATGAAGCCAAATTTCAAATAATCGACACTGTACTGTCTACATTTCTTTTTAGATTCGGACATGGCATCAGTCATCTGTGGGCAAAATTAAATTATTTAAATATGGCAGAAAATCCAGCAGCTGTATATTAAAAATATTTTTTGATTTTTCCGAAAACATTACATAATTCGAACATCTTCTTGCAACAATTAGCTCGAATTACGGAGATTGCACTGTAATTATAATACCGATTGCTAAAACTTTCAAAAAGAAACTATTGAGGAGTACTCGTGTAATTTTGCATGATTGAATATTAAACTACTAATAACTAAAGTCATGATTGGCGTAATTTATCTATCTGCTAACTACGAGTACAAAACTAAAATTTAATAAAAAAATAATGTACTTACTTTTCTCCAGCACTCTCAAACAAAATAACACTGACTCACTATAATTTGTGTGATATACTATCTGTTTATATTTTTTAAAATATTTTCTTAGCACTTTCCTTTTAAAGATTCAGGAAACGAATAAACGTATTTGTCCCACATTGGTATTTATAGAGTGACGAATTGAACAAGTCAGTGCAAGGTAGCGAAGCTCTGAGACTGCGACTTTCAGGTTTTTACAAGTTCAAAATGTATTGCGACCACAAAGCGAATACCAACATCCTTCAACTTACACAATTTTATAAACATATATAATAAATTTTTACTTCATAGGTACTTTTATAAATAATGTATATGTTTTGATATTATAAGATAGTATGATGTAAGTAAATAGGTACTATCAGTGTATGTGTTGAGATCTACTATCGTGGACCCCCATTTTCATTTCATGGGCCCCAAAATTTTTTTTCGCTGACGTAGACCCCTTGCAAGTTGTCATAGACCCCTAGGGGTCGATATAGACCACTTTGGGAATCACTGCTCTAGAGGATCAAAATCAAAATCAAAGCATTTATTTCAAGGCCGGTTACAGGCACTTTTGAATTGTCAAAAGACAAAAAAAAATAATTCTGTTTAATTTTGATTTGCCGAAAATCTTTAATAACTGTCATAGACATTACGTGTTTAAATTTAAAGTCAGCTGAGCAGCCAGACACGTTCGCCTTTAATAAAGCAATTTACTTGTCGGGTGAGAAATTTAGAGCCTCCGTAGTCTTAAACGGGATTTTTTAAAATTTTTGTCTCTTACCAAAAGCCTACAAAAACGAAATAAAACATCTTTATTCATAATAAGAATAATCATGAATAAAGACATGACCTGTTACCTGTGGGCGCAATTTATTTTTAATTTTACAATTTAATGCACAATTTGTACAATCCTGGATATATTATGTATAAGGAGATGTTTTTTCCCGGCAACTTAATTTCATTCCTCTGTGATGTGAACATGTTGAGTTGTCTGCGTCGTAAACGTGAAAGATACACGAAGTTTCAGGTTTGACGGTCCCTTGTTCGAATGTTCTCAATAGAGAAACATCTGAGTCAAATCATTCCTTGATGTCAATGGCCGTGGGCAAGTTGGGAGAATTTTGTTGCGTTCTGTGATACGCTGAGTGATATCAAATTTGTTTTATTCCGCCACTTGATCATGCGGGCAAGCTGGGGGAGTATTGAGTTCTGATCCAGGTGTCAATTTATTTCGTTCGGCTTATGCGTTTTAGTTATAATAAATAAATGATTGCAATTAACTTACCGTTGTTTTTTATGAATCTGTGCATTTCTTGGAACCTCTTTTACTTTGGCTTATATTCCTCTTGAAACCCTGGTTGATTTATAAATGTTTGATAGTTCTTTACAGTAAGTAATTAGCTCTTAAATTTAAATTTAATTTTTACTTATTTGGTAGTCTTTTGTACATCCACTGTCAATAATTCACTACATGTTTCTTGTAGTGCTGAATCATGCATAGACTTATAAAATAAAATGGTGGCGTTCCACAGACATTCCTACACACGGTACAATTGTACAAACTTTAAATTAATATCGGTACGAAGTTTGGGGGCATTTTATACCTTTCAAAATACGCAGTTAAGGTGCTACTAGCTACAAAAATAGAATACCGTCCTATTAAACTATCCTAACATGAGACGTTAGCTCATAACGCTAGGATCGGTAAGAATAGCTAAAATAAAAAATAAAAACTAGTTTTGTATACACGAAGCCAGACTTACTAGCTCGCTAGCTTACTAACACTAGCTTGCTATCTTAGCTTGTAAAACTAGCCTTGTGTATCTCGAGCATTAGCTCGCTTATGAATTCCAGACATAACTTTCCCAAAAAGTAAAAAAAAATCGATGTAATAAAATATCTAGAGACCATTATATCAAAACGGAACTGGTTCTTTATTATTTTTGAAATAATATGAATTATAAAATTCATACAACTTTCCATACTTTTACAACACTATAATTTATTTGTCGTTTCAAACTCGGAATAACTTTTAAACCAGAGTTCGATGGATCCATACGGCATGCTGTTTAATCGTACAATCAGATTAAATTTATGTATTTTATGTGTAAGCCTATACAATGAGTATATGTTAAGCAATAAATGCTTTCAAGATTTTAATCGTTAAAAGTAAAGTAACATCGGTATACATCCCACTGCTCAGGCCTGAGCCTGGCCTGTGCCCAGAGTATGGCATGGAAGTGTCCGCTGCGCTGTCCAATGCGTGTTGGCGAATTTTACATGTCTTCGAAATATTTTTTTCATTTCTCAGATATGCCGTTACCGCCGACCGTGTGGTAAATCAGTATTTAAAATTGCAATTAACAATTTCATTGGTGCCGTATGGTTACTCACGTACTGTGAAATTTACAGCGAGCGCTAAACCCATGAGCTACCACGACGTTTTTTAAACATTAACTTCTTTTATTACGTGCAATGCTGTTTGCAGCATAGTCGCATTACAGGTCCATGTTTAAATTTCTAATTTCTACTGTAAACATTTCTATTGAATAATAATTGAAAAAGACATATATGTTTTACTTAGCTTATACAAGTTCTCCCACATTGTCTTACACCATTACTAATTAAATTGGTCAAATCTATTTTACCTTTGTAATTTAACTTTAGTGCTCCTGACTCACTTCTTCATATCGATTCAAAAATCAAATTATAGCGCATGAAAAAACCTCGTAAGGAGGATGAAAATATACAAACTACGGCGTTGCGGATTTGTTATGCACTTGGTCACGTAGCAATATCATTGAGAATTTATTGTTTTTTTTTTCTAAGACGTCTTCTTAAATTTACAGGTCCGATTTAAATATGCCCGCTCCTTAATCGAGAATGGGCAATTAAAAGAAGCGGCGACACATCTTGCAAGAGTTGCAGCATCACCAGATAAAATGAGTAAAATAGCGCGGGTGTTACTTGCTCAGGTGGGTTCCTTAATATGTAAATTTCTTTTATTTTTAATTAAAAGAGCATAATTACCAACTACAAATGTCTAATGAATAATATAATGTTCATAACTGAAGAGTCCATACGTTTTACGGTTGTGGTTGTTTAAATCGTAAAATTTTAAAAGCGCTTTTCTTGCAAATTATTATAAATATATATGAATATAGGAAAGAGAGGAGTGGAAAGCAGGAAATAGAGTAAATGGGGCCCTACACTTTATTGTGAAGAGTCAGAATGTGTCAAAAAAGGCACGTATGGCAATTCACAATGCTGTGTTGGTCCCTAAATTCACGTATGGTAGTGAAAGTTGGGTGTGGCAGAAGAAGCACGAGAGTAGAATAAACGCAGTAGAAATGCGGGCGTCAAAGAGTATCTTAGGAATTTGAATGACAGAGTGAGAAATTGTGTGATAAGAGAAGAGTGTGGTTTGCAAGATGATGTTGTGACCAGGATTAAGAAAGAAATGCTTCGGTGGTTAGGTCATGTGGAAAGAATGAATGCGGAAAGAGTGACAAAGAAAATTTATGTTGCAGAGGTGAATGGCAGAGTCGGAAAGGGACGTCCTAGGCGAAAATTTATCGACCAAATTAGCTATTTATTGAAAACGGGCCAAATTAGGAGTACCCTTAACCGACGAACATGTATGCGTAGGTATTTGGATGTGAAGGAGGCGAGAGAGCTTTGTCAGGAAAACGGAAAAGAAATAATCATTACCTAAATAGATACACATTACTATTCCATAATTCCGTTAGACATCGAGGCGTTATTGTAGGACATAGTGTCAGGCAGATCATGATATGATTTTTTTTATTTTACGCAAAACCAGAAATATTTAATAGTATTGCATTGGCAACTTTTTTGCCGATAAAGCAAATAGCAAAATGTTTCGAAATAAGTGTCTTCCATGTCTTATAAAAATTTAATGTTTTCTTCATTGTTAATAAAATGTTATATTAACACTAAAAAGTCCGGAGTAAACATAGATTTTATTCCAATCCGTCATTCACTCCCATCACTAGAGATTCTTTTAAGTTTTAAAAGCAATAATTAGTTACTCGAAATACTGAAATTTGAATTAGTGAAAGTGAAAAATGTTTTCTACATAGATAGTAGGCTTCTTCACTTTACACATAGTAATATTTATTCACACCGTAAATGAAACTTCCTGTATTTTTTGCAACCCTTCCAGTAATCTGTATCTAAATATATTCTATTAAAATTATATTTTATTTATTAATATTAAAATACGCAACATAATGCAATTGTCAAAACCAATTATAGTCAACCAAATCTAAGAAATACCTTTTGACGTTTCACATTAATCATTCCGCAATAACTTTGCACAAGCGTACTCACACGATTTAAAATAAGCTTTTAGGTAAATCCGAAGAATTACGAAGTAATCTATATTTCATTACAACGTGTATGGTTTTTTATCACTAATTTAAATTTGAATTTTTCAAACAAAGCAAAATATTAAAAAATAACCAGTATTAACTTTTTTTTTTACTTGACGTCGTTTCAATGACATATCGCTATGTTTAATACCGTAGTGTTTGGATGATCAAAATTCATTGTTAAGCGAATAATCGGCAAAATAATTAAATAATCGGCAAAAATATTCTAATAATCGAATCAGTAAATTCTTAAATGTAAAAATTCTTTAAATACATGAATTATGAATAAAATAAAGTTTATTTTTTTTTTCACTTTGTCAAAGTAAATGTTTGTAGGCAAAAAACTCATATACAAGGCCGTGCTAAAATAACCACTACATAATTTCAATATCCCCCCCATTTTGATACCAGTTACTCGACTCCACAGAATCAGTGCGCGAAGCGATGTATACGCTTTTATAACAAAATGCCAGAAAATACACAAAATTTGACGTAAGTACACATAGTTTAAAAACTTTATTTAAGTTTGTATAAAAAAGGGTTATTTTAATATCAAGGAATTTATGGATGATAATAAGCCCAGAAAAGGGTGTTCGCTACCAAGATATTTATAATTTGTTTTGTGTTGTTAAAATTGTAACACGCATGATTGTAAGCTCTTATTTAAAAAAAAAAACCTAGTCCCGTTGGGTTTCATTTCATAAAATTCATAATCTATATTAAAAAAAAGTTTCTGTTTCTGTTTCGAGAGCTTGCTGTGGGTAATTTTGTGATTTTATGTTTGTTTTCTTATGTTGTGACTCGGCTTTTAACTTTTTGGACTGTTTCTTCTATAATAACTTTTTGTACGTGGTAGAGCCACGCTACATCTATATATAGTTGTAGCACGAATGGGTCGGCTCAACCAGGGCACGACCACGCTCTCACAGAATACCAGCGTAAAATAGCAGCGTAATGATGATGTGTTTCATATGGTGAGTGTAGAGAAATGGAGACCCTTTTTACTGGAGACCCTTTTTACTGGAATCGAGGCATTCCATCTTAGTCCTCAAGGGTGACAACGCATTTGTATTTTGATTCTTAATTGAGGATAAATGTGTATGTCTATGGGCCATAGCATCCACTTACCATCAGGTGAACTGTGTGCTCGTTTGTCACCCATTGCTATAAAAAAAGTTCGTTGAAGCATGTGCCCATGTCACAAAGGATGATTGGGCAAAATTGGAATTATGGATAACTTTGAAAGAAACATTAATTTTGACTGCATTATTGAAAATCAAATAATAATAATTAATATAAACAACGACGGTACTAGTTGTACTGAAAGTGATTGAATAAATTTATTTTGAATCTAGTTTCAATCTTAAATTTTTATAACTGTGCCTTTTGAAATAAGTAGTAACAACAAATACGAAGAAACTGATAAATCTTGTGTTTTAAAATTATCCGTTTTTAATTTATTCTGGTATTATTCAAACCAAACTGTAAATGATTACCAACTCTAAATAACCGATATCGAATTTTTTACGTTCCCATTTTTTGGTTGCATGCTTGGTGCAATAAGTCTGACAGCTGTCAAATTGTATTTCTTAGATTTGGTTGACTATAGTAATTCACAAAAGCATTAAGACGAAGATTTCCGACGGATAGGACGGACGGAAGGATTTTAGTTCTCCTTTCTTTGCTGTGTGCTGCTACATTCGGTGGACAAGAAGATACTTTATTATTTTCCTTTAATTAAGGAGAAGGCAAACGAGCACGTGTTGCCAGTGATGACTTACGGATCTGAGACGTGGTCCTTCACTGCCGGCCGTATGAGGACGCTCAAGGTCGCTCAGCGAGCTATGGAGAGGGCTATGCTCGGAGTTTCTCTGCGTGATAGACTCAGAAATGAGGATATCCGCAGTAAAACCAGAGTGACGGACATAGCCCAACGGATTATAAGCTGAAGTGGCAATGGGCCGGCCATATAGCTCGAAGAACCGATAACCGTAGGGGAAGAAAGGTTCTCGAGTGGCAGCCTCGTACCGGTAGGCGTAGTGTAGGGCGACCCCCCACTAGATGGAGTGACGACCTGGTAAGATATGCAGGAAGTCGATGGATGCAGGTGGCTCAGTACCGTGCTTTGATGCGTTTCTTGGGGGAGGCCTACGTTCAGCAGTTGACTTTTGAAGAGCTGTAATGATGATGATGAAACAAGCATATGGCTCACCTAATGGTAAGTGGTTCGGAAAACCGCTGGCGACAGCAAATTTTGTATAGATTACACTTTAGTGGACAGCAAATCTTCTACATGATGGAATTTTGTGTTTCTTCGCAATATACGATAATGATATTTAGCAGCTGATACTAATGCGATAGAAGATGCTATATCTGTTCGCATTGTCAGTGGATCAAACGTTATTGTTTATAATCAGGAAGTAACTTATTTTAATAAAAATGTAGTCGATGAAAAATCTCATTCAATAACATGCGTTTCGTAAAATCGAAAATTTTTGTATGGCTATCGCATAAAAAACTAAACTCATAAGTCAAAAGTTTTTGTGGTGATTAAACAAACTACTTTTTATCCCGATTAATATAAAGTTTTCAAAACTCTGTGCGATTATGAATTTTGTTGAGTATTTCGTGTATGTGCATATTTTTTCCGTAAAATTGTTCCAAAAAGTATCAATTCTCTCGTTAAAACTGTATCTAAAATAAATTATTTATGTCCTATTTACCTTTAATAAGTAAATTTATTCTTGTTTCAGACTATAGATGCATTATCAGAGGGCAAGGACCCACGTCGTCTCATACGCGAACTCAATCGCATGACTCGTGCACAAAGTGCCACATCGTGGCTTCGAACATCGGACCTCGAATGTCCGCTTTGCTACAACGTGTACATAAAACCTGTGACCACACCATGCGGCCACACATACTGTCGCACTTGCCTAGAACGGCTGCTTGACTATAGCAAATATTGCGCACTTTGTGTAAGCAAATTGGACGAGTTCGATTTACTATCGGTATGTTTATTTAAAACAGAATCTGCTTTTTGTTTTATTCAAAAACGCTATAACACGTACTATTAAGGATGCTAGAAATGATTTGAAGATAGAATTATCATTACAAAAGTATGAGTTTCAAGTAGAAATATCTTTGGCAGACTACCTAATGTGGAGTTTTTAATTATAAATTAATAATTAAAATTAATAAATATGCAAATATTGAGACAAAAACTTGTTCTCCCAATTAATATTTCGAAATAATTGTAACTATGGTATCGATTGGATTGTTGTGCTTATTCTTCTATTTAGGGCTACTTATTACTTGTTTAGCTGTGGTAGCTTAGATGGTTAACGTTTGCTGTAAATATAACAGAACGCGAGTAACCTGGGCTCGATCCCCGCCGGCACCAATGAAATTGTTAATTGCAATTTTAAGTGCTGATTTACCACGTGCTCTGCGGTGAAGGAAAACATCGTGAGGAAACCTGTATGTCTGTGGAATAAGGAAAAAACATTTCGAAGACATGTGAAGTTCGGCAACACTCATTGCGGCAGCGCGGCGGACACTTCCTTGCTCTAAAACCCTCTCATAAATGAGGGGAGGCCTTTGCCCAGCAGTGGGACGTGTATAGGATGTAACTTTACTTTACTTTTACTACTTGTAATTCCTTCAAATAACTATTTCTTACAGACGGCGGACACAATATTTATTTCGGCCGCACTCGAGGCTATCGACGCCAGATGCCCGCCTCCACCGCTGGAACCCGACGTAATTCCTATATTAGTGTGCACAGTCGCTTTCCCATCGTGAGTGATTAAACAATATTATGTTTCATTTGCTTTATCATATAATATTCTAACTTCCTTGTGATAATTTTTTTAAACGACAAAATAGCGTTATTTTTATGCATTTGCTATTTGCTTTTAGCCGACTCCAAAGAAGGAGCTTTGAGACTTTACAATTTGACTGTATGTTTTTATTTGTATATATATTACACGATATCTCTACTTCTACTAACTCTATCTTTTATTGAATAGGTATACTTAATGGGTGGTCCGATGTAAATTTGCCATCCCTAACGGTGGCAAAATCTTAAAGAGTGTAATTTTGCTGTAATTTTTTTAATTTTGCCACAGCACTCACTTACCATCACGTGGACTGTGTGCTCGTTTGTCACCCTTATCCTACAAAAAAAAAATATTTTTAGGGTTATATATTGTAGCTAATATATTATTAGCCGCGTATGACTAAAAATGAAATAAAATTCTTTGAGCCCGATTAAGAAACAAGATTCAGTCAAAATGTAGATTAATGCTGCAGCTTATAATGAAATAATAAATTGTTTACTCAATCTATATTACAAGAATATTCCAATATAATAATAGTAATAATGGCATATTACCACTGGATTGGAAAAAGCCTCTGTCCCACGAAGAAACTCAGCAGGACATTTGTTTTAAAACTTTAATTTACAATTTACAATTAAGAACAACTATGAAAAAAAATAGAAACAGTATAGTACCGATCACCTCATTCCCAGAGGTTATTATCAATACATGTATATTAACCGTTATTCAACAATTTTCGGTTCTTTTACTTTTTAATATTTACCCTACAATAATGGGAATTTCTGTACGTTCAGCAAAACCTAATCAGTCAACGACAAGTTAGGCATTCCACACGTAATATTTTACTATCCCGCTCGTTCTGACAGTGAAGTATTAATGTATATTATGAATAATTGCTATCTTGTAGGCACTGAAAGGGGTTACGTAACTCGAGCTGAAAGTTCTCGGGATTCTGGGTTAGAGCATGAGGGGGACGGAGCGTTGACTTCATTAGACGAGACCTATCCAACTTAACGTTTAGGTTCAGTGTGCCTCTAACCCTTCGGTGATCGCTGCCAGTTTTCACCCTGCTATCACTGAGACATCACTGAACAGTTTTCGTCTGGTCGTCATAATGAAGTCAATCTCATTTTTTGTCGAACCGTCGGGGCTCGACCAGGTCCACTTCCTGTGGGGTCGCTTCTGGAAGAAAGAGTTCATCATAAAGAGTCCCTCTTTCTCCATAAAGTCGGCCAGCTGCTGGCCCCTTCGGTTCCGTTGCCCCACTCCAAATTTCCCTAACTTCAGCTCACCGTTTTCTCTTGTGCCTAGTTTTGTGTTGAAGTCTCCCATCAACACCGTGTAGTGGGTTTTGGAGGAATGCATGGCTTTGGAAATATCCTCATACATTTCCTCCACCTCCTCATCGGGATGTGCCGAGGTTGGTGCGTAAACCTGTATGACCTTCAGCGAATACTATTTGGTGATTCTGAGTATCAGGTACGCGACCCTCGTTGACACACTCCCGATCTTTACAACGTTGTTGACGAGAGACTTGTGGACGATAAATCCGACACCTCCTTGGGACAGATGGTCGCCCTCCCGGTGATAGAACAAGTTGCCGGATTCGAGAACCACCGTGTCCTCCCCCTCTCTTCGGACCTCGGATAATCCTATAATATTCCAGCGCAACTTGTCTATCTCTTCTTCCAGCTCCAGGATCTTCTCGTCAGTCCTCAGGGTGCGTGGGTTAAATGTTGCCAGGTCGAGTCGTCGTAGGTGGCAACCGAACCTCCACCGGAGATTTTTAGCACCCCCTGCCCCGCCGTTACCATGGTCGCTACCGTAGCCAGGAATAGCGAGGCCGCCGGGGACTGGGGGCCGTCTATTTGTGTAATTGTTCATGGGGGGTATATTGCCATAGTTGCCACGCTTGGCTAGCGGGTTCGCAACCGCAGTTTTTTTTTGTCGTACAGTTGCTGCTATCAGGAAGATGCTGCTGCCCATCTCCTGCCTGTTTCCTTCTGTCGCCTTTTACGACACCCACGGGAAAATATGGGGTAATGGATATTCTTAACCACCACTACACCATACATGCCTACAAGATTGCAATGCTGTGGACGATATGAATGACAAGCTAGTGGAAACTGTCCATGCGGTCGGAGCTAAGTTCTGCAAGACCCGCCGCAGAAGAACACAAAAACTCTCCGATCACTCTCTTAATCTCATAGCTGTTAGACGGGAGATGAGGCTGCTATCGTCAACAGATTTGACAGCATACAGGCAACTGTACAGACAGATCCCCAAATGCATGCGGCGAGACTTTAATACTGCTCGTATTAAAGAAGCGCTCGAGCGGAACAAGGACTCCAAAGTCTTTGCCAGAGATCTGTCTGCCAGTAAGAGCCAACTGTCAAAGCTGAAGACTGAGTGTGGCAGCATCTTTTCCGGGACACCTGAGATTTTGAGTGAGATTGAGAGGTTCTATGGGCAGCTGTACACATCATCGTTGGAGCCACACGCAAGTGTGAGTAACGATCCAAGAGCAAGTCTTATCCGACACTATTCCGATGATATCCCGGACGTCAGTCTAAGCGAGATTAGAATGGCTCTCTAGCACCTTAAAAACGGCAGGGCCCCAGGCGAGGATGGAATTACAGCGGAGCTTCTGAAAGCGGGTGGAACACCGGTACTTTAAGCCCTTCAGAAGCTCTTCAATTCCGTCCTCCATGGTGGCACTACTCCAGAGGCGTGGAGCAGAAGTGCGGTGGTCTTGTTATTTAAGAAAGGCGACAACGTTCTCTTGAAGAACTACGGACCGATTTCCCTTCTGAGCTGCGTCTACGTGCTGTTTTCGAGAGTCATTACGAATCGTCTCGCACGCAGACTTGACGACTTCCAGCCTCCCGAACAAGCCGGTTTCCGAAAAGGCTTCAGTACCATAGACCACATACATACCCTGCGGCAGATTGTACAGAAAACTGAAGAGTACAATCTGCCACTTTGCCAGGCGTATGTGGACTATGAGAAAGCCTTTGATTCCGTCGAAATTTGGGCGGTGCTACAGTCCCTTCAGCGGTGCCAAGTTGACTGTCGGTATATCGAAGTGCTGAAGTGTTTGTACAGTAGGGCTACGATGGCTATCCGAGTACAGAACCAGAGCTCGAAACCTATCCAACTGCAGAGAGGTGTAAGACAGGGTGACGTTATATCCCCGAAACTCTTCACCGCTGCATTGGAAGACGTTTTCAAGCTACTGCACTGGAAAGGATACGGTATTAACATCAGTGGCGAGTACATCACTCACCTTCGATTTGCCCACGATATAGTCCTTATGGCGGAATCGCTGGAGGACTTAAGCACTATGCTCAATGACCTCAATAGTGCCTCCCAACGGATAGGTCTTAGATGAACATGGACAAAACAAAGATCATGTTTAATATCCATGTCACACCTATGCCGGTAGCTGTTGGGAGCACTAAGCTCGAAGTTGACGAGTACGTTTACCTGGGACAAATAGCCCGACTAGGTAAGTCCAACTTCGACCGAGAGCTCAATCGACGGATTCAACTCGGCTGTGTAGCGTTCGGGAAATTACAACGCATCTTTTCGTCAGGTATACCTCAAAACCTGAAAACTAAGTTGCACAACCAGTGCGTGTTGCCAGTGATGACCTACGGAACCGAGACGTGGTCCTTCACTGCTGGCCGTGGCCGTATGAGGACGCTCAAAGTCACTCAGCGAGCTATGGAGAGTTTCTCTGCGTGATAGACTCAGAAATGAGGATATCCGCAGTAAAACCAGAGTGACCTACATAGCCCCACGGATTAGTAAGCTGAAATGGCAATGGGCCGGCCATATAGCTCGAAGAACCGATAACCGATGGGGAAGAAAGGTTCTCGAGTGGCAGCCTCGTACCGGTAGGCGTAGTGTAGGGCCACCCCCCACTAGATGGTGTGACGACCTGGTAAGATATGCAGGAAGTCTATGGATGCAGGTGGCTCAGGACCGTGCTTTGTGACATTACTTGGGGGGAGGCCTATGTTCAGCAGTGGACTTGTGAAGGGCTGTAATGATGATGATGATGATGATGATGATGAATAAGTGAGAGAGAGAGAGAGAAACGATATCATGTTCATAGCAATATTTTGCTATGAACAAGATATCGTAATGCAATTTCATTTCAATTCCAATCAAAAACGCCGAATAACGAAACGTATGGATACGCTAATCGCGTGACGCCAAATCCCCAGCGCATGGGGAATAAAATATGAAACGTCAAACGTGGTACAAATTGTATAACTTTATTTTCCATGTACAATGTATTTTGAGGGTCTGAATTTAGTATGCATGGCAAACGTCAGGCAGAGGGCCGAGTGACGTGTCCACTCTGGAAAGCCTAGCGGTGTTCTAAATTTCTAATTTAAATTGATCTCATCGTGGAGTTTTATAATACTTTTAAAATTTTTATAGAAAAATAACAAAGCTATTTTATTATCAATTATAAAAGGTAAATACTAAAAAATATGTTCTAAGATATTAAGCTATTACTGTAATATGCTAAGTAACATAAAAAGGTGAAACTAATCGTTTTATCCACAGTATTTGCTTAAAAACTTCACATGGTTTGAACTTTTAATTTCTTATGTATTAAACCGAAATCAAAATATATTTTCTTCAGTTTCCTTGGCGTCTTTCATATTGATAAAAATTTTTTGTTTCTTAAATTTGTCAGTTATTTTAAAATATTTTAAGTTTAGAAGTAAATAAGAGTTTTTAGCTTGATTCTAAAAGGGAAATTAATAAAACCTGTGTTTAGTTTTCTTGATAGCATTAACACGTACTGTATTAATTTAAAAAAAATCTCTGCTAACAATTTAGACCATAAAAATTCCTAAAGTAATTGATAATTAAGATTAAGATAAACGGTTGATGGATATAAACAGGTTTTAAAAGTACTGTTTTGAACTTTTTTTATAGAATATGGGTTACAAACGAGCACACAGTCCACCTGATGATAAGTGGATGCTGTGGCCCATAGAAATCTAAATTTATCCACGATTAAAAATCAAACCGCAGGTCTGGTCACCCCTGAGGACTAAGATGGAATGCCTCGTAACCAGTAAAAAAGGGTCTCCGGATCTCTACACTCACCATACGAAATACAGTAGTATTAGGCTGCTATTATTTTATGCTGGTATTCTGTGAGAGCGTGGTCCTTCCCCGGTCGAGCCGACCCATTCGTGCTACAACTATAATATAGCTGCAGCGTGGCTCTACCACGTAAAAAGCTCATCCTTAAGTAAATAAAATCACTAACTTCTTCCCTTTATTCAACAAATCACGAAAATATATTTTGTATTACAAAGCCACTCTTTTTGGCATTACAAATTTGCCTCCAAACAAAAGATACTTAAAGTAAGTTACAAAATGTAGGGACTTAAAAAGTGGCCCCAATGGGGACAGTGGACATAAATGGGTTTAATCGAGGTTAGATGAAGATGTCCTTGGGCCACAGCGTCCACTTGCCATCAGGTAGACTGCAGTGTGGTGGAAGTGCATATTTTTAACTAGATCCTTTTAAATATAGTTTAAATTTTTTGTAAGGGGCATTTTTATTGGTTACTTTTAGTATTGGTTAACATAGGTTTCGTCAAGGCAAACATGAAAATGTATGCACGTTTTTTTAAATTAATGTGAGCCATTGCGCAATACCATCTAGGGCTATATCTACATCACCACTTTACTGTGAGATTTCTGTCAAATAATGTAATATAATATATATAAAATATAATTGTAAAAAAAGTATTATGTTAAACTTATGTAAGCAAATGTTTAATTAAACTTGTTCTTTTGTCCTTAGAATTCCTTGCCCGTTATTCATGTTCGACCCCAGATACTGGATAATGGTTCGTCGGATATTGGATTCGGGGTCGCGAAAATTTGGCATGCTGGCCCACGAGAAGTATCGCAATGACGCCGATTATTACGGCACCGTAAGTCGCTTAATACACCACTTGCTTATGCGAATATATCGTAATAACATTTAGTAATGCCAGAACAAACTATTACATGCATCATGTACCCGTATATATGTTGTGCAATGTTTAAAATGTGTGTATTACTATCTAAGTCCAAATAAAATTAATACGAGAGTGACACTGAAAGTTCTTAGAAAATCTAAAACTGAACATACTAGCAAGTTATTAGTTTTATTATACCTTTTCAAAAAAGTGTCCATTTTTCAGCAATACATCGTTGCATACCTAGGCTGCACTAAAAGTATCGGGAATGGAATATTTCCACTGTTCCTGTCATATTAAAATCTTTTTAATTGAAAACTCCTTGGTTTTAAAAATCCAATACCATTTATTTATTTAAAAAAAAGATTCTCGGTCTTGTCACAAGGTTTTGTCAAACTTGTTTAGTTGTTGAGAAAATGGAATTGACTCGAGAAAATTCGAGAGCGATGATTTATTATGACTTTCGAAGTGGTTTAACACAATAACAGTGTCTTGACTGGATGATTTCTGCATTTGGTAATGAAGCCCCATCCAAAACCACAATTTATCGCTGGTTTGCTGAATTTCAACGTGGACGTGTAAAGCTCAGTGATGATCCCCGTCAAGGTCGTCCAAAAACTGCAGTCACCCAAGAAAACGTTGATGATGTGCGTAAGCTGATTGAGGAAGATCGACATATGACATACCGCGAAATTCAAGCAACTTTAGACATTGGCATGAGTCAAATACAAATAATCTTGCATGAACAATTAGGTGTAAAAAAGTTGTTTTCCCGATGGATACCGCATTCGCTCTGTGAAAAGCAAAAAGCGGCTCGCGTTACTTGGCGCGTCAGAACTCTCGAAAGATTTCGCGCAGGATCCTCAAATGCTGTATACAACATCGTATCAGGTGACGAATCCTGGATATATGCGTACGTAACCGAAAAAAAAAACCAGTCACGAGTTTGGGTGTTCAAAAATGAGTTAAAGCCAACAAAAATTGGTTGTTCACGGAGTGTTGCAAAATAAAAATGGTGGCCACGTTTGTCTCCAAAACCGGCCATGTTACGACTATTCCTCTTGAGGGACAAAGAACGGTTAATGCAGAATGCTATGCTAGCATTTGTTTGCCACAGGTCGTTTCTGCACTCCGTAAAGAGAACTGCAACCGCCACATCATCCTCCATCACGACAATGCGAGTTCTCACACCACACACAGAACAAAAGAGTTTTTAGTGCAAGAAAACATAAAATTATTGGACCATCCGCCGTACAGCCCCGACCTAAGCCCTAATGATTTCTATACTTTCCCTAAAATAAAGAATAAATTGCGTGGACAGAGATTTTCATCACCTGAAGAAGCTGTGGACGCCTACAAAACGGCCATTTTGGAGACCCCAACTTCCGAATGGAATGGTTGCTTCAATGATTGGTTCCATCGTATGGAAAAATGTGTCAAATTTCGCGGAGAATACTTCGAAAAGCAATAAATACATTTTTAAATAGTAATGTTGTGTCACTTCCTTCATTCCCGAAACTTTCAGTGCCGCCCTCGTACAATGGAACCACTGAGAAAAGCACTTTGCTCACTCATCCTTAGGGGTCTCTTCGACGGCACTTTGAAACGCAGCCACTGCTTCCTCGGCGTCCATAAAACGTTTTCCTCGAAGTTTTCCTTTTATTTTTGGAAATCGGGGCTATAGGGCGGGTGACCCGGTAATTCCACGTCTTCGACGTCGCCAAGTAATCGATTGTTTGCTTGACGGTGTGCGATGAGACGTTGTCGTGGTGAAGGAAGATGCTACTACGAGCTCGTTTCTCCCGAACTTTTTTCAAGACAAGTGGCAAACAATTGTTAGTGTACCACTCTGCAGTAACTGTTTTTCGATCCTCTAAAACATTTTTTGCGTAATGACATGTCTTTCCGCAGAACGAAACCACCATCTTTTTTCCCACGCCTCGACCTCTCCTCACTTTAGTTGGCAACTCCTCGGAAGGAAACACCCAGACGGCAGACTGTCTCTTAGTTTCAGGATCATAACAATAAATCCAGCTTTCGTAACCCGTAAGTATTTCGATCACAGCATTTGAGTCAACTCCGTTAAATCTTTGACGTTTTTCTGTTAAATCATTTCACGACACCAATCAACACGGCGGAGTTTTTGGGCCTCTGTCAAATTATGAGGTATCCATCGGGCACAAAGCTTCCAGACCGCTAAATGTACATGGAGGATTTTGTGCACTTGACTCATACCGATGCATAAACTTGTACGAATCTGCTGATAAGTCACTCTTTTGTCAATCTCTATCATACGCCGCACAACACTGATGTTATCTTCAGTCGTCGCCGTAGAAGGCCGTCTACTAATTTCACCGATGATCCGCGTGAGGACGCGGATCATCGGTGAAATTAGTGCGACCACGTTTAAACTCAATAAAACAGTTGTAAACAGTGGCACGAGATGAGGCTTCATCGTGAAAGGCCAATCGAAGTTTATCATAACTTTCTTGTTGACTTAAATTACATCGAAGTCATAAAAAATCATTGTACGAAATTTTTTTGCGTTTAATTCATGCTAACGTGACACAGAAAATTAAATTTTAATTTTAATTTGCCGCCAAACCGTATATAAATGACAAATAATTAAATTCAATAAACAATAATATTAGCAAAGAGTTTTTTATTATTATATAGTTTACAAGTGGCCAGTTCTAAAAACTTTCAGTGTCGCCCTCGTAACAACTGTTGATACACTATTTATTCCCCTTTATTGCACATGTAAGTTACTAGACAAAGCACAATAAAGAAATAAGTTTTTTTAATGAATTAAGATTAAGAAGGCTACCGATGTGTTATCAGCTCTGAAGCCTAAAGCTTTGGTCTCTTGATCGTAACGCACAACGCTGCGGTATGCGGCTCAAACGCAGCGTCACGACGCAGTGTTTAGCATCATGCGGAGAAGTGGTCGGTTGATTTTGCCGCAGCCAACAAAGCAGACGTGTCAACGTGAACAATAGTTTTGAAATTTGTGCTTTGTTTTGGGGTAGGAAGTAAGAAGTTTGTCTTTATTTTTTTATATAAAGAGGGACGATTGCGGATTAATTATATTAAATTATCTTCAAACACATCCATTGTTAACCTATAACGCACACCGCAGCGTCGCAACGAGAACAACGCCGCGCAGAGCGGAGTACCCCGCTTCCCACTTCACCGCGCTTGCCTTTTACAGCTAACGCATACTACGACGGAACAAGAGAGCACTCTACACGTTTTTCATACGATTATGTGTCCGGCAGCGCCTGCCGCATACCGCAGCGTTGTGCGTTACGATAAAGAGATCAAAGCTTAAGGTTGCATTACTCACAGCCTGTAATAATTAACTGTACTGGCTCTTGCCAGTTAATTACTGACTGTGAAGCCCTTTAGACAAGAACACTACAGTGCAAAGCATTGCCTCTTGGCGGTAGAAATAGGTGGAAACATAGAATATTATAATACACAATAGAATGGCTGTCAACCTTATTGTGCACGAGGATCGGTGTCGCCGGGAGCACATATACAAGCAATTACGTCGTATTATCACTACTACAAACCCGATTCGCTGTATCGACAGACTGGGCGAACACATTTTAGACTTTTGATTAATGTTTTTAACACATCAATATTTCTTTATTTTTGTTTCTACTGTTCACAAAATATAAATGGTTTCGACTTACTGGTTGTAAGATATGTCTCCTTTATTTAGTTTCCATTACACGGGCTGCGCCCGCTGGGCTGGGTAGAAATGTGGTACCTACCCGGACGAACTCCTAAGCTATTCTTATTTCGTAGGCTTGCGTGTTTCCGTCCGAAGTTTTCTTTTACTGCTGAGCATTTGGTATTACATGCCGGCATCGCATCGCTGATGGAACTACCATTGCTTGTATTGAGTAATAAACATTACGAAACTAGTTGGCACTTTGTTTTGGTTTTGTTTCCCACTGTCGCCTCTTACGACAACACCCCCGAGATGATATGGGATAGTGGATATTCTTACATCGTCATTACACGGTGACCTGGTCGAGTGAGCCGTGGTAGCTCAGATGGTTAGCGCTCGCTGTAAATATAACAGAACGCGAGCAACCCGGGTTCGATCCCCGCCGGCACCAATGAAATTGTTAATTGCAATTTTAAGTGCTGATATGCCACGTGCTCGGCGGTGAAGGTAAACATCGTGAGGAAACCTGCATGTCTGAGGAATAAGAAAAAAATATTTCGAAGACATGTGAAGTTCGCCAACACGCATTGGGGCAGCGCGGCGGATACTTCCTTGCCCTAAAACCCTCTCAAAAATGACAGCAGTGGGACGTATATAGGCTGTAACTTTACTTTACTTTACTGGTCGAAGTAGTACCTGCTTAAAATTAAATGTGTTTCAGTTATGTTTAAAGATTTCAGTTTTGTTAATTTCTTGCTAACAGGTATTAGAAGTATGCGATTGCGTCCTACTGGAGGACGGAAGCTTTATACTGTCGACAGTAGGGTTGTCACGATTCAAAGTTATCGAGAAGCACGTTTGGGATGGGTAAGTCTATTTTGTTTGTATTAACATTGCCAGATTCGATGTGATGTTCTTTCAACTTTTGAATATTATAAAAAGTTTTTAATAATTTTTCACAGGCCAATAAGTTTCATTACTTAACGTGGACTTATCCTTACTTAGGCTTATATTCTCTTGGCTCATGAAGTGACGATCATAGTACAAGACTTCTCGTTGATTCCCGTTGCCAGTGTTTCATATCTTTCACCTGGAAAATACGCAGTAAACTTTGTTACAGACTAAACAGATACCATAATATTGGTCTGCGTATAAAATCTGCATACAAAAAAGTGACATATGCGCCCAGATACAGATATCTTATCGTATTTGCGTAGAACTTTTAATAAAGTGAGAGAAAATAGAACACTCGGCTATGATCGACTGTTTGGAGTACAATATCTGTCCCACAAACTACTAATAGTAATTTACTATTAAAAGTAGGAAAGTTATTAGTTTATTTGTAACTACCTTGGGTAATTCAGTAATTCTTCTTTGGAAACGAAAACGCCTTAAAGTTTATTTTCCCACAGTAAAAGTTGTTTACCTATGATGCAATCGGGGTGTTAATCGAGGACACAATATTTAATAAAATCGATGTACCAAAGTTCATGCAAATTTCTTTCGATATTTGCATAATTCAATAACAAATACTTAAATATATCCAAATATTCGTCTACATATTGTGTAGTGATACCTGATAGACACATCGGGTAGTGAATATTCTTACACCGCAACTACTCTGTTCTATTATCACCCTATATTATTATTATTTTGAAGTTGATGCGATCAAACCCTACTATATTTCCACGGAATTGTATGCAATTATTCGAAAATTTTACTATCTTTACAGTTGCGACGTCGCGAGAATTGAGCCGCTGGTCGACAAACTTCCGTCAGAAGATTTGGCCATTTGGAAGATTCGCAATATGGCGTGGATAACTTCTTACAAAGCTCAAGTATGGTTGAACACTGTGAATGAAGCCGTTCGTGAGTCAATAGAGGCTGCCTTCGGAGAGCTACCGAGCTACTTTGGCACGGACGAAAGTTGGTTACAGTCACCTGACGGGCCGGCCTGGCTTTGGTGGTTTATCGCGATTTTGCCTCTCAAACCGGAAATAAAGGTAGGGTTGAATTCGTAATGTTATTAAGTATTTGTATACATTCTGAGCAAAGTAATGTTATTCTCACCGCTCAACAGCCTACTTCCGGAAATAAGTATATTAACTTATTGGATGGACTGGATATCTTAAACTAATGCCCCTATTACACCACTCTGAATCAGGGCACTGTATGAAGGGTGGGCGTGGCCCCTAGTTAGGGACGTTAGTTATTACACTACCCTGATTTTACGCCCTTTCTCAGTCATAGGGATGGACAAGTGAAAAAAGTATATATATTTATTGAATCGATATTTTAAAGTAATTGTAAGAAATAATTTACTGTGTTTCGTCCTGCTAATTCTAGTTGCGTAACTAGAGTTTACTTGGAGTTGTATGAATTTGAACTTGAGTTAACTCGAGTCGTAATTTTTCCTCAAGTAAGCATATCTATAGGATGCAACATCGCTCATTAAAAACATCAAAGCTTATGTACGATATATCGATTTTTTCGATGTTTTTTATCATCATTTAAATATATACATACAAATATACATAAGGACTAAATAATCATTTTGAACGGAAATGAAACAAATAAGTATAAAAATTGAACATTATATTTATGTTATTTTAGGAAGTGTTACACTATTTATTTCTACACATTTAATTTTATCGAATAATTATCAGAAAACAAGAATTAGTTAAATATTTCTTTTACGTTTATTTCTTTCGAATTTAATTTTAAAATAACAATTTTGACAACCTGGTGCCTAGTCCTGCGTGATTGTAGATCCAACCTCTGAAAATAACCGCTCACTGGATACCAAGATGCCACGATAGGCAAATAGATCTTATTGTGTTTGTTCCACTGTACGGTGGAAGGGCACTGCAGACAGGGTACACTTTGACGCCCTAATTAGGGACCCTTACTCCCATTCTCTTATTACACCACCCTGAACCCGAACGTAGGGAGCCTGATTCAGGATAGTGTAATAGGGATATAAGCATACAATGTGTAGTAGTGGTGCTTGGCTACCACAAAGTGGGTATGAACCCTAGATATGTATATATCTTTAACTCCGAATTTGTATGCAAAGCAGCTATCCCGGCGTGAAGTATCGCCGCACCTTTGTAAAGAAACCTAGATTCCTGGCATCTGCTTTGGCCTTGGACTCAATGAACCGCACAAAGTTCAGATTTGAGAATATCTCAATCCCCAACAACTGAAGGCAGTCAGTGTATTCCAGTGATACATTTCGGAAAGAAGGAGCCAAGGTGAGCTGGCCCCTTTTTTGCAGGGAACAGACACGCTTGTGTTTTGGAGGCGTTGAATTTCACAAGATTAGCATCACCACATTCGGAGACTGCCTGTAGTGTGAGATTCACACGCTCTACCATTGTTGCTCTTCCGGACTGGATTTGATCCCGACTGGCCCGAGGACTTGGTGGGTATCTCTCCACAACTGTGCTGTCGTCTGCTTAGATACCCATAGATACCGGGCTTAAGCAAATCGTTAATATGCAGCAGGAATAGAGTTGCGGAGAGAAGGGACCCCTGAGAAACACCGGCATTAGTCGCCACAGGATCGGATGAGCAGCCATCGACGACAACCCGGAGAGACCATTCACTCAGAAATTACTTTACCCAGTCAATCAGATCAGGGGAATAAGCCGTACGCTGGAAGCTTATCCAAGAGGCTAGCGTGTCAAACTCTGTCAAAGGCGTTCGCGACATCAAGGGAAACAGCAACTGGTTCTCCACTGCTTTCGAGCGCCTCGCCACATACGTGTGTGGCATACGCTAGAAGGTCCCCAGCTGACCGACTTCAGCGAAACCTGTATTGCCGGTCACTATGGAGGTCATTCTGTTCTAGGTATGCCATTAAGCGGGTGTTCAATTTACGCTCCATAATCTTGCAGAGTATGGAGGTAATTGAGATTGACCAATAATTGGCAGGGTCGGCACGGCTGCATTTTTTTGGAATAGGCTGCACGTTGGTCAGCTTCCAAGATTTCGGCACTATTCTAGTCCTAAATGAGAGGCGGGACAAATGCGTCAACACAGGAGACAACTCAGGTGCACAAGCCTTTAGATCTGTAGCTGGTATACCATCGGGTGTTTCGCGTCTTAAGTGATCCCTAATAGAAAATCAATGTTTCTAGCAACAGTACTCTTGCAATCGAAAATGTCAAAACATTTTGCTAATTAATAGTAGTTCACTGCTGTTAAGACATTTTGTCATAGAGCAGTAAGAGATATGTTCAGCGACCTGACCTGTGATGTAATGATGATGAGTAAGACACTGCAGTCTGTCTTTTTTATTTTAATCTCCACTCCACCGAGTCAGTAATTCATTCTTGGGGTGATGTATACGCTTTTACGACAAAATCCCACAAAATATACAACATTTGACCTGCACAAAGTTCAAAAACTTTATTAAACAGTTTATATAAAAAGGGTTATTATAATAAGAAGAGTATGGATGATGGGAAGGGTGTTCGCTACCAAGTTATTTCTAATTGGTTGTGTTGTTAGTTGTAACGTACATGATTGTAAACTGTTTTTTTTAAAAGTCCCGCTTGGTTTCTTGCTGGTTATTCTCAGAACAGAGGTTTTTTTTCCGAACCAGTGATAAATTAAAAAAAATGACTTTCTATAAGTATTATTTATAATCTATATTGAATAAAAAAGTTTATGTTTCTGTTTAAAAATAATAATTTACTTGTTTGCAGGTATTGATTTTATCAACTAAATGCTTACTGAAGCGTCTAATGGCTGTTTCACGTACATTTGATGTCATGGAACATATGACTAAGAACTACACTATGAGATGGGGCTGTGAGTGAAAGAGGGGTGCAGTGTGTAGATGAAAACATTTTACTATCATTTTATATGTAGATTCCACCATTTTACAAACTAATAAAAAGAAAGAATCGAATTATGTGGTACACCAATAATAAGCAAACGTGTTTTGAGGCATTCCTTAGGGGAGGTCTGAGTTTAGCAGTGTATATATTATATAACAGTTAAGTTTTAGTTTATTTGAGGCACAAACACAGGGTATTAAAATAGAACATTACTGTCAACATGTTAAATAATAGAAAGTAGAGAATAAGAAAGATGAATATAGTGAATGAAGAATATGTAAAATTAGTAATAAGTGACACTGATAGTACAAAAAGTAAAATAACAGTCAGTTACCGTAAGGGTTTTTGTAAGGGTTACCACAAGTATTTTAAGAATGTTTATTTTTAAAAGCCATTTGTCTTTATTATTCAACAATACAATCTGTTAAAGACCTCCTATATATATGAAATAACTTGCAGGGCATTTACACTGAAATTATTTTAAAACTTTGTATGACTATACATATTGGGATTTAAGCAATTATTTAATTACTAGTAGATGATTATTGACATAGATTTAATAAAATTGGTTTATTGAAAACATTCCAATGTAATCTATTGATATATTTCTCTGATACTTCCAATGATTACAAATGCTGCTGTTTATGTATAACTCAGTAACTTGCATTTAAATACATTGTTTTGTGACGCCAAAACGATCGTTACATCTTTAATGACAAATTTTAATGATTTTATTTTAATTGTAGTATTTGATAATCAAGTAAATAGCAAGATCTCGTCGATGTTAATCAAAGTTACACCCTTTTTATACTAAAAATTTGTTATGTTTTTGTAACAGTAATCTAGCTAAAATGTACATTAATATTTTTTTCTTTTAATATCTATATCTATGATGCTGAAAATAAAGGAAGTAATAGGCAAATAATTTATATTGCACTTATGTGCACTCTAATTGGTGTTGATATTGTTTTTCATTTGTTACTGTAAGTTAGATATAAAATAGTAACATTGTAGAACTATTTATGTTTTTAAACGTTTTCATTACTACAATAAGATCTCAAGTAAAATAAGTTGTTGTATAAAGAACACTTACATAATACTTGTTTTTCTTATTATCACATAGTAAATTGATGTTTTCCATTGATGAAGTAAATAAGTTTGTCTATATGCGCAAATGGCGTGATCAACAGACTAGATGAAATTTCGAAATAATCTAATACAAAATGTAGGAATGCATTTGTATCAAAAGAATAAATTTGCGATCATCATTAAGGTATAATCTATACAAAAATTGATGTGAATTAATTTTTTATGGCTTACGCCTCAATGATGATCGAAAATTTTGTTGTTTCTTAGCTTTGTTGTTACTTAAATGATTTTGCTTCGTTTTTTCAAGTTACAAAAACTGAAATTAAATTTTTTAAAAGGAAAAAAATATGTAAATTTTGTTTTATGTTAAAGTTAAGATAAGAATAAGTCCAAGCTTTACTTAAAAATATTGCAACTAATATAACCCCTGACTGTTGACGCTCTTACCAACTTTTTTGTAAACACAAATATGAAAATTTTTCTAACACTTAATGATACAATTAGAATCATTTATTCCAGTAGTTAATAAAAAGGTATTTCACATACTGGCAATACTTGTTTAGAGACTCGAGGTAACTTTTTCGATAATAGTATCTTTTTGTGTATAATATATAGATTATTCGAAAGCTGCTCCGTTTTAATTCATAACGTGACAACAAAGCTGAAGCGCTTTCTGTGATCAAATATACTGTTATAATATAGTCAATAAAGCTTGGGCACAATTTTGTACTTTTCATCAACTAAAAGATACTCATTTCATAGTTTTTATATATGTAAGTTATTTTAGTTTTTATATATAAATTATGTTGAAGTTAACTACCTTTTGAAATAAATAAAATTATGTTCCTTAGTAACTTATTTTGCATTTATCCCATCTGAAGTTCCTAAATTGCTGTATTTTGACTGCTCAGACTAAAAACTTAGCTGAGTATATGCTTAGTATAATCTTTAATTCTGAATTTATAGTTGTATCGCCCTAAGATATAGCTTGGCTTATAAAATTCAGAAAATTTAATATTTCAAATTAGAAAACCATCCAATTTGTAATCCATAAATAAACTAATTTCAGTTAAAAATGTGAAAGAAACCAAACGTTTGGTCAGCCGGTCAAGCGCTGTTCATATCGCAATCACTGTTTCAAACGCGAAGCTTTTGGTTTATTGGTATTGTGTGCATTTTACGTTTTTAGTTATATTTTAAATGCCTGATCTTTTCATTACGAGTGGCTTTGGAACTTGGACTCCTGATCCTATCTATGTACCTACCCATTAGACCTACGCTTCCGGAAGGTCATCGTGATATAAAGAGAATTCTACGAGTATCGACTTTAGAAATTTAATAATAATATAATTTTTTGGCTAATAATTGCGCCAACACACACATCTGCATTTGCTGTGTTCTCATTCGTTTCCTTCTCGCACGGGCCTGCCTGGGGGGGGGGGTGCATTAGTGGCTACGAGCACTTAACCCTATAGAGACGTAATACAAGACCCGAACCTGTCAACTCGTCTGACTAGTCACTGATATATTTCGGAACACTTTTGTTTCCCGCCAGTTGCGACCAACAACTAGAACCTGGAGGGAAAAATCCGCACTACCATGACGTCCCATAGAATGCATCATCCGAGATCGTCGGAATGAGGCTGTACTTGCCGCGAAGGCACGGTGGGTGTGGCTTTTTAAGCGTGCTCACCATGCATAATCGCGAAGTGTGCAGCCTCTGTAATTACTTCCTGGCGAGATCGGATGATCCACCGAGCTGTGGCAGTAACCGGCAGTACATGGTGTTTAACAACTAGAACCGACGAGACGGCTTACATTGAAAATATAAATTAAAATCAATTTACGGCATCATATCTTGTTGCGCCGTTAAATGGTGCGGAAACAACAGTAAAACATGTAGTGTAACAACAAACAATATTACTTTTCATCGGTAAGTACATTTTTTTATTTTACCAAAATATTTTCAACATTTTTATTACGCAACGAGGGTCAAGTTAAACTGGACGGGTCCGCCACGCGTCACTCCCCGTCCTTTTTGCATTTACTGCAAACATGTATGTCTGTCTCTCCTTATCATAATTAGCCTCGTGACGCTAATGACTAGTGCAGTGCGGTATATTTATTTTGTATTGTCGATAATTATCCACAAAATGATTATTAATGATTTCTTAAATTGAAATTGAAAATGAAGTTTTATTCAAAATGATTATTGTATTTAGATATCGTTGTTTTGGATTAAAGTATTACTAAGAGTAGTAGATTATTATCTACTACTCTTAGTAATACTTTATAATATTAATTATAATTATTGTTTTCATGTAGCTTTGGATAAGTACGATAACAATGATATTTTATTTAAACTGTATGATTTTTCCCTATAGGTTTCCAAAAGATTGTAATATGAAAAACAAATGGATAAACGTTACAAAAAGAGAAAATTGGTTTCCATCAAAATATAGCGTCATGTGCTCAAAACATTTTACTGAGGATTGTTTTTGATGACAAACAAGAAGTGGCCACTAATGAGAAGTGCAGTACCTAGGCTATTTTTGCCTCAGATGCAGTACCTGTATAAAGGATTTAGTGTCATTAAAATAAGATAAAAAGAGTCTCATATTCTAGAAAGATAATGGAGGGTTAATTATTCCCTCACAAATGTTCGTTAAAATATGTCGGCGTGGCGAGTCCGTAATCAAGAAAGATTTTATTAATAGTGACTCTAAAGGAAAAATCACCGCTGAACTGTCGACCCATAAAGCTCTTAGCAGCTTTACAGAAGAACAATTATTCCCGGAGTATACACATCATCAATTTTACGCCGAAGAAACCAATCATATTATTGATTTAATGAAAAGTGTAATGAAAAATATATTGACACAAGAATGACATTTATACTTAAAAATCAAAAATTGGAAGAAAAATGTGCAGTTAGAAGAATATATACAAAATTAATTCATTTTAAAAATCAATAATAGCACTTAATAAAATAAATATAATAAATAAACATGAAAATCTTTTTTATTCTCTTTTCAATCTCTCCGTACTACCTCGTAGTGCCTCGACCTTGAGCCGAACTATCTTGCGTATCTCCTACGGGGCCTTTTTTTATAGGATAGGGTGACAAACGAGCACACAGTACATATGATGGTAAATGTTGTTGTGGCCCATAGACATCTACATCTATCCTCGATTACGAATCTAAATCATAGATAAATAAATGTGTAGCAAGCTATCTACACATTTATTTATCTATGAAATGATCTAAATGCAGATGTGTTGTCACCCATGGGGAATGGAATGCCTCGTTTCCAGTAAAAAGGGTCGCCGGTTCTCTACACTCACCATACGAAACACAGCATAAAGCTACTATTTTATGCTGATATTCTGTGACAGCGTGGTCCTTCCCCGGTCGAGCCGACCCATTCATGGTACAACTATACTACTAATATAACTGCAGCTTGACTATACCACGTATTAAATGTTTTAATTTTTTATGTTAAAGTAATTTTATTTTAAAGTTCAACAAATCACTAAAAGTTTATTTTAAACTCCTTTAATTTAATCTTGAATTGTTTTCGAAGTTGGCATTTATATTTTACCTGAGTATACTGCTTGAAAAGTTAGTACATTTAAAATTGCATTTCTTAGTTGCACAGGAAAATTTTAGTCACAGTCAAAAGGTAGTTACTGATACTGAAAGTATGTATTAAAAAAGCGAAAAAAATTATTAATATCGATAGAAAGCATAAATTCATTACAATGCACGCCCTAGCGATCGTGTTCCGAATCTCTTCGGAATAGTTCGGAGTACTTCGCAACGATCACAACTAGTTGACAAAATTGTTTTCTTTTAAATTCGCATGTATTACCTTGGGTGATTAGTTGTGATAGTGGCCTCTTACCCACCGAGTCTCAAGACAGTTTGGTCGCCTCGAATCTTTTAGAGGGAGGCCGCTAGCAGATACCCTAGGTTAAGTGCCTGTTCCTTAATCTTGAGCTGTTTTATTTTGTTGTTCCCTTTCCGGAGCAGCAAATGTTTCCGTCGTACCAACTAATGTGGTAAATCGAATTTATAGCAAGTATATGTGTCTAAAGACAGCCAGGTGCCACGTCCGCCATTTTGTTTTGGTTTATAACGAATCACGCAGATACAGCACCGATTTGTTCAACCCGCAGTACCTTTCGTTATTCGCGCCCCCGATAATTTTGGGGTCATTAGTCCCGGAATCGAACCGAACTCTGTGGCCCAACCATATTTATGGTACTTTGATCTGAACTTGAATTAGCAACCACTAGCTCAACCATATTTGTGGTCCAGCCGATCCGGATTTGAATTGGCAACCTATGGCCTAATCAAATCGAGTTGCTGAACTGAGATTTGGACAAGATACTCTAGTTTAGTCGCGGCTCGACCGGGGAAGGACCACGCTCTCACAGAATACCAGCGTTAAATAGTAGCTAGTTTTTTATGGTGAGTGTAGAGAACCGGAGACCCTTTTTACGGGAAACGAGGTATTCCATCTTAGTCCTCACGGGTGACAACGCACCTGAATTTTGATTTATAATCGAGGATAGATGTAGCTGTCTATGGGCCACAGCAACCACTTACCATAAGGTGTACTGTGTGCTCGTTTCTCACCCCATACTATAAAAAAATTACTAACTCTTCAATCAATAGCAAAAAATATTGGACTGCACAACAAATGAACTAGATCTATTTGTTCTTTCAATTCTTTTATTACTGTTTTAAAATAAGTACATAACATAACACACAATATAAACACTCACGTCTGTCACCCAGAGGTGTAGGCAGAGACTACAGACTTCCATTTGGCACGATCCTGACACACCTCTCTCGCCTCCTTCACATCCATATACCTACGCATACATGCTCGTCGGTTAAGGGTGCTCCTAATTTGGGCCGTTTTCAATAAATCGCCAATTTGGTCGATAAATTTTCGCCTAGGACGTCCCTTTCCGACTGTGCTTTTACTTCTGCAACATAATTTACTCTATTGCCTGCATTCACTCGTCGTTCTATATCCTTATCACATCTCCCATCCCTGCTAAATACGCTACCCAAATATACAAACTCATCTACTTGCTCGATCAACTCCCTTTCTATTCTTATTTCTCATATCGTTTTACTGTCTTCTCTTTCAAACACCATACCTTTCGTCTTACTTGCGTTCACTTTCATACCCCTTCCTTTTAGTGATCTGTTCATTACTATAACCATCATTTGCAACTCGGCCACCGATGACGCAAGAATAACTTGATCATCGGCGTACAAAAGGCATTTGACGGTTAACTCACCCATTCTTATTACGCATTCTTCAACCTTTAAATTTTGCAAACAACTGTCTATAAATAGGTTGAATAGCCACGGGGAAGCCACACAGCCCTGTCTGACACCTTTATGGATGCCAAACCAGTCCGAGTAGACCCCGTTGATCCTAACACAAGCACTAGAGTCTCTATAAAGAGACTCCAATGCCTGTATCAAGCCAGCGCTCAACCCAAATGAGTTCAGTGTTTGCCATAGCACATCCCTATCCACTCTGTCATAGGCCTTTTCCAAGTCCATGAATGCACAAAAAACCTTTTGGTATTTGGCCAAAAACTTCTTTGCGATCTGCGCATGGAAAAGACTTGATCTGTACATCCCATTCCCTTTCTAAATCCCGCTTGTACATCCCAAATTTTTCCATCAGTTTCTTTCATGACCCTTTTAATCAGTACCTTAGCATACAGTTTTCCCACAATGCTAAGAAGGCTGATACCGCGGTAGTTTTTGCAGTCCTGCTGCGACCCTTTTCCTTTATATACTGGGACTATCACGGCTTTGCACCAGTCTACCGGTGCCCGCTTAAGTTCCCAGCATAAATTAAACAAGGTATGCAGCAGGCCTGCCACCACTTCCTCTCCAGCCCTTAGCATTTCGAGTGAAACTCTATCATATCCGGCAGCCTTACCTGCTTTCATGCTTTTCATTGCTTTCATTATTTCATTTATACTTATCTCGCTACCTCTTTCCTCTTCTTTCGGAGTTTCTACTAAGTATATTGTTAATTAATTTCTTTTATTTCATTAATAATATACCATAAAGTACATGTCTATTTTTTATTTATCAAATAATAACCTATTAAATAGATGTGCCAAAATATCGATAATGTTCAACATCGACGTTTTGAGTATGATAACATCGAACATCGATGTTGAGCCTTCAGATACCGACATCGATGTTTCCGCAACATGGATTATCCCTAGTACAGGTATCATGGCCATGTAGTGACGGTTGAGAATATCCACTATCTCAGATCTTCCCGTGGGTGTCGTAAGAGGCGACAGAGGGAGACAGGCAGGAGATGGGCAGCAGCATCTTCCTGATAACAACAATGATGTAATAAAAAACTGCGGTTGCCAACCCGCTCGCCAAGCGTGGCAACTATGGAAAATATCCCCCATGAATAACGACGCAAACAAACGGCCCCCAGTCCCCGGCGGCCCCGCTATTCCTGGCTACGGTGGCGACCATGGTAACGGCGGGGCAGGGGGTGCTAAGAATCTCCGGTGGAGGTTCGGTTGCCACCTACGACGACTTGACCTGGCAACATATAACGCACGCACCCTGAGGACTGACGAGAAGATACTGGAGCTGGAAGAAGAGGTAGACAAGTTGCGCTGGCATATTATTGGATTATCCGAGGTCCGAAGAGAGGGGGAGGACACGGTAATCCTCGAGTCCGGCAACTTGTTCTATCACCGGGAGGGCGACCATCTGTCCCAAGGAGGTATCAGATTTATCGTCCACAAGTCTCTCGTCAACAACGTTGTAAAGATCGGGAGTGTGTCAACGAGGGTCGCGTACCTGATACTCAGAATCACCAAATAGTATTCGCTGAAGGTCATACAGGTTTACGCACCAACCTCGGCACATCCCGATGAGGAGGTGTATAAGGATATTTCCAGAGCCATGCATTCCTCCAAAACCCACTACACGGTATTGATGTGAGACTTCAACGCAAAACTAGGCACAAGAGAAAGCAGTGAGAAGTTGAAGCTGAAGTTAGGAAAATTTGGAGTAGGGCAACGGAACCGTAGGGGCCAGCAGCTGGTCGACTTTATGGAGAAAGAGGGACTCTTTATGATGAACTCTTTCTTCCCCACAGGAAGTGGACCTGGTCGAGCCCCGACCAAACTCGACAACTTCCAACCTCCCGAAAAAGCCGGTTTTCGAAAAGGCTTTAGTACCATAGATCACATACATACCCTTCGGCAAAATGTACAGAAGTCCGATGAGTACAATCTGCCACTTTGCCTGGCGTATGTGTACTATGAGAAAGCCTTTGATTCCGTCGAAATTTGGCCGGTGCTACAGTCCCTTCAGCGGTGCCAAGTTGACTGTCGGTATATCGAAGTGCTGAAGTGTTTGTACAGTAGAGCTACAATGGCTATCCGAGTGCAGAACCAGAGTACGAAACCTATACAACCGCAGAGAGGTGTAAGACAGGGTGACGTTATTTCCCCGAAACTCTTCACCGCTGCATTGGAAGACGTTTTCAAGCTACTGGACTGGAAAGGATACGGTATTAACATTAATGGCGAGTTCATCACTCACCTTCGATTTGACGACCATATAGTCCTTATGGCAAAATCGCTGGATGACTTAAGCACTATGCTCAATGACCTCAATAGGTGCGTCTCAACGGATAGATCTTAACATAAACATGGACAAAACAAAGATCATTTTTAATGTCCATGTCACACCTATGCCAGTAGTTGTTGGGAGCACTAAGCTCGAAGTTGTTGACGAGTACGTTTACCTGGGACAAATGTAGGTAAGTCCAAGTTCGACCGAGAGGTCAATCGACGGATTCAACTCGGCTGGGCAGTGTTCGGGAAATTACGACGCAACTTCTCGTCAGGTATACCTAAAAACCTGAAAACTAAGTTGTACAATCAGTGCGTGTTGCCAGTGATGACCTACGGAACCGAGACGTGGTCCTTTACTGCTGGCCGTATGAGGACGCTCAAAGTCGCTCAGCGAGCTATGGAGCAGGCTATGCTCGGAGTTTTTCTGCGTGATAAATTTATAAATGAGGATATCCGCAGTAGAACCAGAGTGACCGACATAGCCCAACGGATTAGTAAGCTTAAGTGGCAATGGGCCGGCCATATAGCTCGAAGAATCGACCACCGTTGGGGAAAAAAGGTTCTCGAGTGGCAACCTCGTACCGGTAGGCGAAGTGTAGGGCGACCCCCCACTAGACGGAGTGACGACCTGGTAAGACATGCAGGAAGTCGATAAATGCAGGTGACTCAGGACCGTGCTTTGTGGCATACCTTGAGGGAGGCCTATGTTCAGCAGTGGACTTGTGAAGAGCTGTAATGATATGATATGACAGGTATCATGGAGGTTAGAGAACAGGGGAACTATCGCCGTAGTAAATAGTTTCCCAGAAATATGGACACCATAAGTGAGGCGCTCCGATCGCTAAGTTTGCTCAATAAAAGTCATTTTCAGTCTATTTTTGCGATCAGATGCTAAACCATTTGCACATCCACGCACAATAAAATATTTCTCCATTTTTTAATGTTTCTTTTTGTCAAAAATTTAAAAATTACGGAGCATGAAAATTTTCTCACCAATGCCGCGAAGAAAATTTGTACATTATTCAACTAATTTCATCTACTTGTACTCATAAACAGCTAACTTCGCAGCCACTACTCACCGACGGCAGCGCCGCTATAAATTAATTCTACACATTTTCAAGGACAGGCGGGCTATGCTTTAGTTAGGCGGGCTATGTTTTACGTAGCGATCGTTTTCCTGTTCTCTAACCTCCATGACAGGTACAGTCAGCAAGATACAAAGCGCTGTCTACACTTTTGGGAAAATTATTCAAGCCATAGACGTTTATGAAACATAATACGCCTATGGTTCAATTTCATAAGTTCCTGAACATTCCTGAACCTATTTACAACTAGACAAATCACATTATGCCCAACTGATCAACTGATTTGCAAATCTGTCTGGCCTGTTAAACAGATTTGCAAATCAACACAGGCTTTTTGATTTTTTAGAATTTATTTTCTATTTGTTGTAAAAGTGAAAACTTATAGAATTTTAATAGTTTAAGTCAAGTAACCAACGCACTTTTAATTGTATCAATCACTGGGTAAAAAACGTTCATTTTAAACAATTCTTTAGCATCAGTCGGTGTCTCATTTACGGCTTCGTACACAAATAATATTTTCTTTCTTCGGGATCGGGCTGACTTTAAAATTAAATCTTTTTGTTATTAATAATATTAAAAAGGCTCGGTACTGTTTCAAAATTATGACCAAATATTTCATACAATACGACATCTTTGATAAATCCATAGACTGCATAGCTTTTTTTTGTGGAAGCAGCTATGCAGGTTTAGAAAGACCAGTATCACTGCGACCTAAAAGATCTATTGTGATCGATGCTATGGCTATAGTTCACTGCTAAGCTCTATGTCTTCAATGAATAGGAGTTGCTTAGCTGTGAGCAATTTCATTTCTTCTGAGCGAAGTAGATATTATTCCAGATGTGTTACGTACGTTTGCGCATTAGGGGTCCACAATCAGTCAGGATGTGCAGAGACGTTTCTTCCGTTAAGGAACAAAACCGGTACATCTTTGAGTTGCTTAATCCCAGGATGGCCATGTGCTTAACTCTTTTTTATATTAATACAACAGTGTCCAGTCAGGGCTCTTGCCACAATGCGTAGTTTATTTTTACCTTATCCCAGGGCTTCTGAAGCGAATTTACGATCAAAAGTCCCTCGGTTTTGAAATGTTTTAAGCCAGTTGTATCAGACTAGATCTTAAGTGATTTATTGTATTAAAGAGTTAATCAGGTTAGGCTTTTTGAGATTCCACAAAATGGCTAGGTTCCAAATAGTGTGCTCTTTATGCCCTCTCGTGCGAGCTCATCGACAAGTTCATTGCCTACAATACCCACGTGGACGGAACCCACCTTAAAAAGACCCTGTTGTTACATCCTAATGCGTTTCGACGGTTCACGCAGTCTCCAACTAGCTTCGAGTTCACTAAGCTTGATCTCAGTGCTTGCAATGCAGCTTGACTATCAGAGTTTATATAGATTATATGATTGTATACGATTGACGTAGTGTCTTTGCAGATTGATTTACGCACACTGACGTGTGGCGAATTTTTTTTCCTGGAAGATAGAGATGAATCTACCCTAATTCATACATAGTTTGAATTTGGAGCATTCCCTATAAATTCCAAAGGCTACGTCGAATCCCATTTTTGACCTATCGACATACCATATAAGGCTACCGACCTCACAGATAATCTGTCCGTTCAGACAGTCATACTTTTAATTAAAATTGCATAGTGAACGCATGATATCTGAGATCATGCATAAGACCTGTGTTTCCTTAATTGAGTCGAGCATGGATAACAAATTTTTAGGAAAGCAAGTGCAGACCGCCCTGGGCGTTAATTTTATACAAACTAGCCCTTGCCTCCTGGTCTAAATTAAGATCAAGAGGCGTTACGCACAGAAGCTTAAGAGCTGCTCCAGGCGATGATCGCATCGCTCCAGTTGCCATTAAGCAGGCAGGTAGTCTTTTGGTTGGCCTTATTATACCAGACAATGAAGCCGTATGATAATCGGCCTAACTGTGCTGTTGCCATAGGATAATACTGGGACACAAGCCTCAGTTGTTCCCAAACATACGTCTACACGTACTATTTTTTTATAGAAGAGGGGGCCAACGAGCATACGGCTCACTTGATGTTAAGTGACTACCGCCGCCCAAGATTAACCGCAACACCAGGGGAATTGGAGGTTTGTTGCCGACCCTTTAGAAAGGAGTAAGCTCTTTTCTTGAAGGTCCCTAAGTCGTATCCAAAACTCCTTTTGAAACGTACAGTGGTGGACCGCCAAGCATCTGGATAGATGGTGTGGATGGTATCGGGACGCTTGCCGCGTAGTGCGTTCACGAAATTTGGCGGCTGGGTTTAATCCGAATAATTCCTCAGAGCACTCCCCATGGTATACGCGAAAGAAAATTCAAAGAGATGCAACATCTCTTCGCAGCGCCAGTGAATCGAGCCGATCGGAAAGCACTCGGTCGTCGACGATTCAAGCCGCTCTGCGCTGGATGCGGTCAAGTGGAAGGAGCTGGTACTGGGGAGCCTCAGCCCAGAGATGGGAACAGTATTCCATGTGCGGCAGAACCTGCGCCTTGTAAAGTTGCTGGTGCTGTGTCGGCATGATATACTGTCCAGCTTTGCTGAGCACGCCAAGCTTTTTAGAGGCCAATTTGGCCTTCTCTTCCAAGTGACAACGAAACTGCACGTCACTCGATATGTCGACGCCGAGGATTCCGATACTGGCTGAGGCAACAAGGGGAGTGCCTTGAAACTAGGGAGATACGACAAGGGGGTTCTTTTTAGCGGTTAAGGCGCAAACTTGTATCTTTTGGGGGTTAAACTGGACTAGATTTAGTCGCCCCCAATCCGAGACTCAGTTCAGCAGAGACTCGACTTCCGACACAAGTTTGTTCCGGTACTCGGAGACGTTTTCCCGAGAAATATTAGCACGGCCGGTGTACAGAGCATCACCAGTGCTGTGATCTGCATAGGAATTAATGTTACGGGTTTGTAACATATCATTGACATGCAGAAGAAACATCGTTGGCGATAGCACGCAGCCTTGTGGAACACCAGCATTAGTAGGCTAGGAAGGGAGCTTCGAAAGAAGCGCTTTGTGCCAAACCCAATCGAAGGCCTTCGCAATGTCCAAACTAACGGCCAATGCCTCCTTCTTGGACTCTACTGCCTCCGCCCATCTGTGAGTTAGGTAGATCAGAAGATGACCAGCTGACCGACCACGGCGAAAACCGTATTGGCGATCACTAATCAGCTGGTGATCCTCAAGGTACCTCATGAGCTGGCAATTAACAAAAGACTCCATTATTTTGGAGAACAATAGAGGCCGATAGTTGGACGGGTCTGAGTGGTCGCCGTTTTTAGGGATCGGGTGGACGAAAGCCATCTTCCATGATTTCGGGACTTCGCCTAGGGAGTAGTAGTACCGGAAAAGACGCGTTAAAACCGGTGCCAACTCTGGAGCACACGTCCTCAACACAATTGGGGAGATTCCGTCAGGCCCACTCGACTTGTGGATATCCAGGGAGAGGAGTGCTTTGCGAACCGAGCGCTGTGTAAACTGCACTTCCGGCATGGAGCACTCACACCGCGGGATGGTCGGCGGCGTACTCCCCCTGTCATCGAGAGTCGAGTTGGACGCAAAGAAAGAGCCTAGCAGATCGGCTTTCTCCTTTGACCAATTTTAGCCGTATGACAAACGCTGCTAATGTGAGAGTTCCACGTTATTTTTTGGTCGATTGTTACGCCCAAATACTTACCTTTTTAGGGTTCCGTAGTCAACTAGGAACCCTTATAGTTTCGCCATGTCTGTCTGTCCGTCTGTCCGTCCTCGCTTAATCTCTGTGACCGTTAGCACTAGAAAGCTGAAATTTGGTACCAATATGTGTATCAATCACGCCGACAAAGTGGTAAAATAAAAATTGGAAAAAAAATGTTTTATTAGGGTAGCCCCCCTATATGTAAAGTGGGAAGTGATTTTTTTTAAATTTCAACCCTAACGTGTGATATATTGTTAGAAAGGTATTTAAAAATGAATAGGGGTTTACTAAAATCATTTTTTGATAATGTCAATAATTTCGGAAATAATCGCTCCAAAAGTAAAAAACAATGTGTCCCCCCCCCTCTAACTTTTGAACCATAAGTTTAGAAAATATGGAAAAAATCTGAAAAGTAGAACTTTATAAGGACTTTCTAGGAAAATCATTTTGAACTTGGATGGAAACAACAGTACCCACTATCGGGAGCAGTTGCAGGAGCGCGGAGCGCTGCTGGAGCGCGAACATAATGGATACCCACCTTTAAACTCATAAGTGGGAACACTTATTGTGACGGACGGGAAACTACGGAACCCTATACTGAGCGTGGCCCGACACGCTCTTGGCCGGTTTTTTTCATAATATAAAGAATCAGGCGTTACTTTACGGAAATCCATTATATCCAAACCAAGTGTCAAACTGTTAATCAGTTAATGGGTTTACCTCGTCCTAATATCGCTCCTTTCCGCTTCTCTCCAATAGCTACGAATGAGATCAGGAAGGTTATACTCTCCATTAAGTCTAATGCTATTGGTTGTGACAATATCAGTCGCCGTATGATTATTAATATTATAGACCATCTCCTCCCTGCTATTTCCCATATAATTAACTTCTCTCTGGATTCTGGAGTTTTTCCGTCGCTGTGGCGTAAAGCTTACATTATACCTCTGCCAAAAATTTCTAATCCTTCTTTACCTTATCACTTCCGACCTATATCCATACTTCCCTTTTTTATCAAAGGTGCTAGATGCTTGTGTACACAAACAGCTATCACATTTTATCTTCTCGAATAATCTGGTAAGCTCATTACAGTCTGGTTTCAGGCCAGGTCATAGCACTGTTTTCGCGCTCCTCAAAGTCACTGGTGACATTAGGGCAGGCATGGAGGAAACTAAAGTCACAGTACTGGTTTTGGTTGACTTCTCTAACGCCTTTAATGCCATCAGTCACGACATCCTATTATCAATCCTTTCACTTTCTATGATCTCATCTGAGGCTTTGGAGTGGTTCTCATCTTATATTCGAGGCCGCCAGCAGTCAGTTCGCATTGACGAGTCCTCATCAAGTTGGTGTAATTTGCATGCTGGTGTTCCTCAAGGCGGTATTCTATCTCCGTTGTTACTTTCAATATTTATAAATCTCATTACCCCAAATCTTCAGTGTGCGTATCATTTGTATGATGATGACTTGCAGTTGTACTCACACGCGAAGGTCGACTGTATATATACAGCAATTTAGTCTCTTAATAGGGACCTAGAGTATGTAAAGAACTGGTCTGACAAGTTTGGTCTTAAAGTTAACCCATCCAAATGTCAGGCTATAATAATAGGTAGCCAACGGATGATAATAAAACTGGATCCCACAGCTTTACCTCCGATCATTTTAACGGTTTTATTTTAGAACTGAGTAATACCATGTAAGACCTTGGATTGCACATTGACTCCACCTTGAGCTGGCAAACTCAAGTGGCAAATGTTTGTCATTAAGTGACAGGTATTTTGCGTTTTCTCTACCGCCCGAAGAACTTTCTCCCGTCCAGAACCAAGACGATTATTGTGCAGACCTTAATTTTTCCCGTTTTTGATTATGGTGATGTGTGATATTTTGACCTGAATGCAGAACTCTTGAACAAATATGACCGTCTTCTTAATAACTGCAGTCAATTTACTTTTTAATCTTCGAAAGTATGATCATGTGTCTACTTATCGCTCTCAACTCAGCTGGTTACCCATTCGTCAGCACCGTAGTCTACGTGCACTCACTACTCTTTACTCTATCTTGATGTCTCCTAATCCTCCATCTTATTTAACTCCTCATTTTCAATATCTTAGCTCCAACCATGATAGAGTTCTCCGTTCTAGTCATAACCTTTTGCTTCAGTGCCCCCCCCCCTTTTAGTACTAATTTTGTACAATCATCGTTCTTTGTTCAATCTATTCTTCTTTGGAGCGCTCTTCCTTCCGAAATCAGGAGTGCCGAAAACCGGATTTCGTTCAAATCTAAACTGCTCGTCAATAAAATGGCAGAATCAACTTAGCGTTCGTAGTTAGCCGTGTTTAATATTATATTTAATATATATATGTGTGTGTGTATGTATGTGTATATAATGTATATTATATGTATATGTATGTGTATATATATATATATGTACGAGTTTATATATATATTGCACATACTTCTTATTACACCTACCTCTTTTCTACACACCTATCTCTGCACTACTCTAAGGTAGATAATGCCTCAGGCATTAAGTCCGCCTATATTCTATACCTTTATACGAGCAATTCTTGTATATACATAATCGGGTTATATATATATATATATATATATATATATATATAATCGGGATCTGGGAAACGGCTCCAACGATTTTCATAAAATTTAGTTTATAAATATTAAGAGTTGTTGATATTAATATTAGAGTTTCGGGGGCAATAAATCGATCTAGCTAGGATTTATTTTTAGAAAATGTCATTTTGTCCGCGTTTTCAGGCAATAAAAAACTGCTACAATATAAGAAGGTAAATTTTGACGTGTTACCAACGGTCGTAATAGCTCAGATGGGATGTTGTTCGGGCGTGATATTGAAGTTCCGTGGTTCGCGTCCCGTCTTGGCTCCGATTTTTTTCCCTTTTTTTTTCAAGTTCCCTTCTTTTGTGAGAAAATCTATTATTTCGAGCCCTTTTTTTTAGTATTTTTTAAAAATACGAAAATTTTAATTAAACTAATTGCACTCATGATTTTTTATTCAAATAACCAGTCAGTTTTTTCTATTATGTCAATAAGATCAAAAACTATTATTCATATAATTTGTATATAAATGTAACTTAAAATAACCGAGCAAAGCTCGGTCATCCGGGTACTACATCTAATGTGTATATGAAGTTAAATAAATAAATAAATATATTGAAGTTGTTAGAACTTAATTAGCTCATTTCCTTATAATAAAATACAGTGATGTGTCCTGCCCAGTCTGAGGAGCACCCACCTCCCACCTTCTCAGTTGCGTGCACTATCCCCTCCACCACCACTTCTAGCATCATCACTCGCCGCACCACCAATCCAGCGCCACCCCTCCCAGCACCACCGCACTAGGGACGACACACCATCCTTCATAATACGACATGTTTTTTGCCTCTACAGGAGGCTTTCTCAGATGAAGTAGACTCTGCGAAGGCTTACACTAGCTTCGTTACCACTAATCTCATCACTGCCACTCCTAGAACTCTCTCCACTCTCCACATGCTGCTATTTATACAACTCGTTGATCAGCGAGTTGTATAAATAGCTACTGTTTCAGCTCGCTGCTCGCTTAGCCTTCAGCCACCGCAGAGACTACTTCACCTGTGGATGCTTCGTATAGAGTTGAAACACGTATTTTATTATCGAGAGTGGTGTGATGGTGTTGGGTGTGTTGGGTGTGGTGGTACTGGGAGTGGTGGCTACGGGGATAGTGCATGCAATTGAGGGAGGTTGATAGGTGCTCTTCAGACTGGTTAGGACACAATATTTTATATTATTACGCGAATATGAGCCAATTAGGTTCTAATAACTACAACTACATGGATTGCAAAATGCCTGAGAATATTGAGTTAAATTCCGGTTTAAACACCTTTAATTTTTCTGGCCCTTACCTCGACAATCATTCATGTCTAAGTCAAACACTTGAACAATTAATCAAGAAAGAGGTCAGTAAGTCCTTTTTCCGAAGAGTCACTTACTGGCTTTTAAGCAACAAAATACTCGTGCTTTGACTTCGTAAATTAGCGTCAACAAAACGGAACGTTAGTGATAAGAGTGGGTGAATTGGTGACCGGTCCCCGGTATTAGCGATTGATTTTGGTGCGCCCTCCCCCTGCTCACACCGACCTAGGGCCGCCACTGGCCACTAAGTTTCGAGATATACAAAAAGTATTCTTAATATTTATTTTATATTTTTTCACAATATTCTCCGTCATGCTCTATACAAAGTTCCATTCGCCTAAACCAACTCTGAAAACACTGTTGCCAGTCTTGATGTGACAGATCGGAAATCGCTTCTTTGTAGGTAGCCACGGCTTCTTCGGCGCTTGAAAAACATTGACTTTTATTTTTTCTTTGACTCTTGGGAACGAAACGAAATCACAAGGAGCTAAGTCAGGGATGTAGGGTGGGTGACTTAGAGTTTCAATACCAGATTCCTCAATAAATGCTTTTATTCTAAGGGAGGTACGTGAAGAGGCGTTATCGTGGTGCAGCATGATTCCCCGAAGCCCGGTCTTTAGTCTTCTCTCCCGAAGAGCTTGAAAGGCTTTGGGTAATGCAACTGTAGCATACCATTCAAAATTGACTGACCTACAATTTTCCAGCATTGACGTCGACAAATGTCCGCTCCGCGAAAAAAAACTAGCCACCATTTTTTTGCCGATGTTGCGAGGACTTTGTAGCTTTGTTGGTAACTGTCCTGATACAGGTATCGTCACACGTAACGATTTCTGAAACACGACTAGATGCCCCTTTTTCAAAACGTGGACGCATTTCATGGCACCAATCCCACGAGTCTGCTTTTCGCTTTCGGAGAGCAAACGAGGGATCCATCGACAACAAAGCTTTCTCACTCCAAGATGTTGATGTAGCATGGTATGAATGCTCCTCAAACTAATGCGTACAACCTTTTCGATGTCCATATATTTGATTCGTGGATCTTCCGCACCAACAATTCAGTAGTCCATACATTTTCTGCCGTTACTGCTGCAAGGCCCCAGTTCTTTGGTCATTTTAAGGTTAATTTTACCCCTTTTGAATTCAACTAACCACCTAAAAATTGTTGCGCGTGATGGAACTGAGTCCCCTAATACTGATTGTAACCGTTGTAAACTTAATTGTTCGGTTAAACCAAATTTAAAATCATAATAGATCATAGCGCGCAAATGTTTACGGTTAAGATCCATCGTTTTAAATGAAAAGCGCGGGAAGAGTTGCAGGAAAATTAATAGAACTTTGTTTTCCTTTAATATTGAGCAATTGGCTTATGGAGTTCTATTTTTAAATAAATTTGCTTTTTAGAAACATATGACACGGGTGCGTTCCATTTTTAAATTTCGAGCAAACTTATTGAGTGTCCTACCTAAATACGCTTTGTAAATTCTGTTCAACACCGCTACGCGATTTTTTTTAATTTGACATTAATTATTGTACTGCAAAAGATCAGTTAATGCAAATGAAATGCGATTTAAAGTCCTTTACGCAAAAAAAGACATGTTGTTATCTCATATGCAAAATATTTGTGATCATACAAAAATATTAATTTAGAGTCGGTTCAGGAGACATTTTTGTGTGCAATAGAAATTACAGATTGGTTGCGATTAGATTATGAAAATTTGTTGGAAAACATTAATGGCCTTAAACTGCACAATAAACCCGATTACGTTGTGAATTATCAATCGCTTGTATCGTTCGAGGATTTATTATGCCGCGTGAAGCGAGCAGCCAGTGAGCTCCAACCTGTAGCTCAGAGTGATGTAAAGCCTGGAGTTCAAGTACATTCACGCGACGCACCTAGATTGTCACCTATCGATATCCCAATATTTAATGGAGATATTAAAACTTGGCCGTTATTTATTGCTAGCTTTCAGAATACTATACATAGTAATCGATTTATATCGGATGCTGAAAAATTATACTTATTACTTAATCGGCAAACTAAGTGGCAAGGCGCAATGTGTGTGCAGAAAACTATTTATTAATTTTCGAATCTATACTGGATCTAATGGCTGGTGGCTATATTAAGAGACGTCAGACAAAAATTAATCCAGAAGTAGGCAGAATTCGTGATAACTAAATAATATTCAAAACACTCGTGCTTGTCACTCAAAGAATTTGGCACGATTTACAAGTAACTACGCATAAATGCGCCTTGGCTAAGGTTACTCTTAATTTAACCCATCTTCAATATATCGATAACTGTCTAGGGCGTCTCTTACCAAGTCTGCAATTCACTTCTGCGAATTTTATTGATTTTAATTTTTTTGATTTTTAATTCCCGACCTTTTGGGTGCTTATGCGTAACTCGTGTTCAAGTACAAATTTTGCCAATTATGTTGAAATATTCTAGCCTTAAAGGTACGGTTTAATTAAATTTAAAAATAACATAAATTGTTTGGTTGGAATAAAATTTAATAATTCATTTTTTTTAAATAATTGAGGTGACAAGCAACCACACGGTCCACCCGAGGATAAATGAATTCTATGGCTCATAGACATCGAAATTTTTCTTCGCTTAAGAATCAAAATGCAGACGTTGTCATCCCCAAGGACTAGGACGCATAGCACGAGGCATTCCAGTAAAAAGGCTCTCCGGTTCTCTACACTCACAATACGATACCTACACGGCAGCATTAAGCTGCTTTTTTGCGATGGTATTCTTTGAGAGCGGGATCCTACCCCAGTCGAGCCGATTTATTCGTCCTTCAACCATAATATAGCTGCAGCGTGGCTTTACCGCGTGCAGAAGAATTTAATTCGACGTCAAATTATTTTTATTGTAGAAGGCAAGTAGAAGGGTAGAAGGTATCATTTTAAAGCGACAATACCCTAGTCGGTGAATTCGCCCTTCGGTAACTGTGGAAAACATTTTATGGTTAACGGGAATAGCAAGTAGGTACTAATCACATTTTTATGTAAGTCATGGAACGAACAGATGGCCCAAAAGATGTTAAGCGGTATATTGCTGTGAGACTCAAATCGGGACAAACCGGAAGAAATTGACTAATAATCAATCTGTTCAACAAGATAATATCTTGAAGACATTTAATTTGATAAAGCTTATTTAAGGAAGGAAGGTGGCTGTTATATTTCGAGCACGCTGTTTGCGTTTCTACCCGTCTTACCTGAGGCGTAATAGGGCCAACAAGTTGTCCTCTACGAAATAAAGGGCTGCTTAGGTTGACCAGCGCTGGTGTAACATCGGGTTTGTGCGAAAATGTTACTGTGGACCTGCCCATAAGACAAGGAGGTGAAACACCATAGGCTTATAATAAGCTTTCGCAAGACCATAAGCATGTTTCCAGGAAAAAAGGACCGACAACAGTTTTCAACTGGCGGCTATGACTTTTTCGTTTACAATCCTTAAGTATCCTTAATCATTAGTCTACTCTCGCTTGAGATAATGTACATACCTATATATTTACATAGTCCACCTGATGAAAAGTGGACGCCGTAGTCCATAGGTAGATACACCTATCCTCGAATAAGAATTAAAACACAGATGCGTTATCACCATAGAATAGTATTATTATTAGGGAACACAAGTCTTACTAATACTTTCACGGAATATCAAATTCAAAGCTTGTTAGAGAACAAAAGTGAGGAAAATGTTATTGATTTTGAAAACGTGGAATCAATGCCTAGTATGCCACTATTGGAGAGAGCGCACTACCCATGAATTCATAGAATTGCATATTAATAGTATACCAATACAGTCTAAATATTTAGTCAAAAAAAAAATATTTCGAAGACATGTGAAGTTCGTCAACACGCATTTGGGCAGCGCGGCGGACACTTCCTTGCCTAAAACCCTCTCAGAAATGAGGGGAGGCCTGAGCCCAGCAGTGGGACGTATATAGGCTGTAACTTTACTTTACTTTACAATACAGTCTGTTGTTATCAAAAATTCAAAAACCGCATTAGTAATGCTTTTAAATCATTACTAATGCGGTTCAAATAAAGGACTGGTGATAGCGATAATAGAATATCTAGTCTTTTTGGGATTTCTAAATCAACTCTACAGAACAAGATGAAGCTTGTAGGAAACTGTCTGAATAATCACTTTGTTCCGCTACATCTTGGAGCGTCCCACATATCTCATCAAGAATGGGCAGAAAAAACACCACTATATCTGAGAAGTAATTTGTAAATCCTCAGCCTGATTTTTCTAACAGGTGGGCTATTGTACAATGCGATGGTCCATGTACAACCTCCATGTGCAAAAGAGTTCGAATTATAAATACCAAAAAAAGACATAAAACCTTCATAAATATCATAATTTAACAAAACCATTGTAGTAGTCTGTTGCTATGGATATATTATAGATGTATTTAGACCTTTTGTTGCAACTGAAATAGATACAGAAATAATGAATTATTTAGTTTCTAGCGATGGAGGCTTGTTTCGATACTTTCATCAAAATGATGTATTCATTTTAGACCGTGGCTTTAGATATTTTATTTCCAATTTAAATGCAATCTTAGGTTATTGAATTAATTGTGTAGCTGGAAACCGGACTGTTGGATGTTGTGCACCAATAATAACTATTCTGTGGTACTTGGGATGGACGAGATATCAAGAAAGTATTATTCCATCAGCTGTATATCTTGATAATGTACTAATAACATTAAATGATTAAATGCATAAAATAATGTAAGTTGTTTTATTTTCCGTCTAATATACTTCGATGAATAATAGTACCAACTCATATAATTATGTTACAAAAATAGTTACAAACAGTTAAAATAATTTCAAAGACAAAAAAACTGATGTCCCTGTTTTTTTTTTAGCTAAACCTTAAGATACATCCTAAACATCTTTGACACATGAAATTATAGTTTTATTAGTATCTAAATTGCGTAATTATGATAAAAACCGACTGACAAAATCAACTTTTTTAAATCTTCCTAACTTTTATCCACTACTGCGTAGCTATATGCACTTTTCTAAGTCTTTATACAGGATGGTCCAAACAGTGAGGTTATAAATTTTTTTTTGATTCCTCACACCTAGGGGTATCCGAAAATACCCTATGTATGTTACGCGGTTTTTTGTAGTTTTCGAGTTATGATTTTTTTACCCTTTTTTTTGAAAATATTCACCCTAAACAGCTTAACATTAAAAAAATGTAATTGTGAAATTTTTTCCAAGTTTTTTTGTTTGTAGCATGATCCTTATGAGTTGCCCTATTATGCATAAAATAATTTGCTTCCTAACATTCACCGAAAATACAATAATTTTAATCGAACCTTAAAATTTTCTGTCAGGAGAGTGGGGCTTGAATTTTCAACATTAAATGAAAAATAGTAATAAATGATTTCATACTTTCTAATTAATTTTAAAAACTTTGCAGTACCTTAATCTTTCATAATAACATTAAAAAATGACACTTAATAGGCCAGTTTTTCTGTTACAGACTTCTGAAGTCACTCAGGCAGGAAACTACCTGAATAGTTAATTTGATTTAAAAAATCTTTTTATCATTTCTAGGGCTAAACTAAGATAGTAAATGCTTCAGGTTAGCAAAAATAACATCAATGGTCTTTACTTATTGTTTAAAATTTATAGACAACAAGGTATCATTTTACTACGTTCTGGACAAATGATTTCAAGATTCATAATAAAAGTAGTAAATAATTTAAGATAAATTTATTTAAAGTAAATTTTCGAAATGGCGGCCATTAACTTTCACAGTCTACATCGTCTTAAAAAATTTGCTTTTAGTCTTCGAAAAGCATTCGTATTTTCTTTGATTTTTTCTGCGCACTGTCTCAATTTTTTCCTTAATTCATTTTCCGAATTAATTTTTCTAGCATACACCATCTCTTTGTAGAATCCCCAAATAAAAAAATCTATAGGGTTTAAATCTGGTGAGCGTGTAGGCCATTCGATTGGCCCTGCACGCCCAATCCACCTTCCTGGGAAAGTTCTGTTGAGGTGCTCCCTCACTTGTCTTTCAAAATGGCAAGGAGCACCGTCATTTTGAAATATCATATCCCTCCTCGTTTGTAAATTAACTTCAAACAATAAACCATTTAAATTATTTTGTAGAAAATTCAGGTACTGGAACCCGTTCAACCTAGACGACAATTCAAAGAGCCCAACTATTTCTCCATTTATGACTCCTGACCACATGTTGATACTAAATCTATTCTGAAAATTTCCTGCCTTGCTGTTTTTGGGTTCTCAATGGCCCAGCTATGATGATTGTGAATGTTAAAGACGCCAGTCCTTTCAAACCGGGATTCATCCGTCCAGAATATCTTGTTAAAAAAAATCCGGGTCTTCCGCAGATCTTTCCAGCATTATTTGGCAGAAAGCAACACGCCTTGGATAGTCTGCGTCGTTAAGTTGTTGAACACGCTGAATATGAAACGCGTGATATCCCTCTGGAAAAAAAGGTTAGTATTTTTATTGTAGGTTGTCATTGTACACAATACTAGAGGTACGTACCAATAGAGCACATGAACGTGAAACTAAAAGTTGGGCTTCGCTAGAGTGGCGTCCTAGCGCCTATTTTTGAATTAGGAGCGCTTGTTTAAGGGTTTCTACATCTCTCTCTTTTACACGCACACACAACACATTAGACATCGACAATTCACAGTAAATTAAATGAGTGTGATTTGAAATGGCAGTGCAGCAATGTGTTGGGATTTTGAATAAAGAGGTCTACAAAATAATAAAATGCACTCACCTGATTTCAGTATTCTTAAAACTGAAGTCCTTGGGATTCCAGTCCTTCTCGTAATCGCTCGTGAACTAGTAGAAGGGTCTCTTTCTACTTCTTCAATGATTACATCTCTTCTTTCTGGATCCACTCTGGGTAGTCCCTCGCGACGTTGATTACGCCCAGGAACGCGTCCAGCCATCAGGGTTTTGTGGGTCTTATTAAAAACCCTGTAGCCCGGGTAATGCTCTAACACTTCTCCTCGCCGCTCTAGCCGCTCTCGATAAAGCCGTGCCACTAATGCGCCGTTTCCTTGGGCAACGCCGTAGAAATAGTGCATCTCTGCGTATTGACTGAGAGAATAACTCATTGCTAAAAGTAATCCAAATCACTAAGCAACTCAAGGTCCATAAAACAAGCACAGGTCAATCGTAAGGCAAATCAAGAATCCGGGAAACAAAGCGAAGGTAGTCAAATAAGAGATCCAAATAAACGTAAACGTGAGTAGTGGTTGCACGCGGGAAAGCAGTGAACGACTGGCGGGCGGGACCGAGCGAGGTGAAAAAGGGACGCGGTCGGTGTGTCGCGGGGCGCGGGGTGCGGCCTGGTAACAAAATAGAGCGCAAAGCAGGAATGTTTACCTGAGCCTTAGTTTAAAATTCCTTTGTGTGTTTGTGACTGAATGTGCTATCATTTAGTTTCAGTGAAATAAAAAAAAACATGTAGTTTGTAGTAAAATGATACCTTAATAAATGTCACGTTTTAACAATAAGTAGTTTTCTTTGCTAACCTGAAGCATTTACTATCTTAGTTTAGCCCTAGAAATGATAAAAAGATTTTTTTAAATCAAATTAACTATTTACGTAGTTTCCTTCCTGAGTAACTTCAGAAGTCTGTAACAGAAAAACTGGCCTATTAAGTGTCATTTTTTTAATGTTATTATGAAAGATTAAGGTACTGCAAAGTTTTTAAAATTAATTAGAAAGTATGAAATCATTTATTACTATTTTTCATTTAATGTTGAAAATTCAAGCCCCACTCTCCTGACAGAAAATTTTTAAGGTTCGATTAAAATTATTGTATCTTCGGTGAATGTTAGGAACCAAATTATTTTATGCATAATAGGGCAACTCATAAGGATCATGCTACAAACAAAAAAACTTGGAAAAACATTTTTTTAATGTTAAGCTGTTTAGGGAGAATATTTTCAAAAAAAAGGGTAAAAAAATCATAACTCGAAAACTACAAAAAATCGCGTAACATACATAGGGTATTTTCGGATACCCCTAGGTGTGAGGAATCAAAAAAAAATTTTATAACCTCACTGTTTGGACCACACTGTATAGAAGATATGTACTTTCAAATGACATGGATTTCATGTCTGACTGTCTGGGGCACAGGCACATACAATTTTTGTGATCATGATGGTCGATATAGTGTAGTTTTATCTCTCGGTGACTCGCGTCAAATGGCAGAAAAACGTTTTTATTGTTTGGAGAGCAAGATGCTCCCTTTGTCCAAATTGAAGGAAGTTTATGACAGTGTTATTAATGAATACATAAAACAGGGCTATATATCGCTTGCGTCGCCAAAGAGGAATTACTGTAAAGACATGCAGTCATTAGGGAAAACAAACTTACATCTAAGTTACGTGTGGTGCTTGATGCTAGTATCAGTGAGCAAAATTTACCGGGCAACCTATTTAACATAATAGTAAATTTCCTTTTGTTTCGTATTTCATTATCCGCTGATATTCGTCAAATGTTTCTTTGCATTGGGTTCCGTGAATGCGACCGTCGTCGATTCTAGCACATTTTATATCGCTTTGACACAAAGGAGTCTCTAAAGAAATTGACACTAGACCGCAGTATAATAATAATTATTACAGATTCAATTGAATACGAAAACAATGTTATAAATGATCCTACACAGATTGCGACTATTTAACAATTATTTTATTGATATTGTTACGAGCTTGAGGTTCGTGACAATAAAAATTGCCGATAAAATTACCTAAATTAACACTTTAATTTACTTTACACAAATTAAAACTTAAAACACTAATAATTAAACACACTAATTCACTTTATTCCGCTCCGAAGCTTCGCTTGTCTCGCCAACTTCAATACTTCCTCAATCGCATCATGCAGCGCCTATTTATATAAATTAGCAAAGAAATATCCAGAATGTTCAAGTAAACACGCGCAAGGTACCGAGAGTTCGAGTTTTAAACTTCAAGAATTTAACCGCGTTTGTTTTGGTTTAAAGTCAAGCCCAAAACAGCCTATAATAAATGCTATAAGAGACGCGAATGGAATTATTCTGAATGATGAAGTTTTGAGTTTAAAGAGATGGAAGGAATATTTTGAAAGCTTGTTTATGAGTGAGGTGACAACGTATGAATTAAATGAAGTAGAAACTCCGAAAGAAGAGGAAAGAGGTAGCGAGATAAGTATAGATTAAATAATGAAAGCAATGAAAAGCATGAAAGCAGGTAAGGCTGCCGGATATAATAGAGTTTCACTCGAAATGCTAAGGGCTGGAGAGAAAGTGGTGGCAGGCCTGCTGCACACCTTGTTTAATTTATGTTGGGAACTTAAGCGGGTACCGGTAGACTGGTGCAAAGCCGTGATAGTCCCAGTATATAAAGGAAAAGGGTCGCAGCAGGACTGTAAAACTACCGTGATATCATCCTTCTTAGCATTGTGGGAAAACTGTATGCTAAGGTACTGATTGAAAGGGTCATGAAAGAAACTGACGGAAAAATTTGAGATATACAAGCGGGATTTAGAAAGGGAATGGGATGTACAGATCAAGTCTTTTCCATGCGCAGATCGCGGAGAAGTTTTTGGCCAAATATCAAAAGGTTTTTTGTGCATTCATGGACTTGGAAAAGGCCTATGACAGAGTGGATGGGGATGTGCTATGGCAAACACTGAACTCATTATGGTTGAGCGCTGGCTTGATACAGGCATTGGAGTCTCTTTATAGAGACTCTAGTGCTTGTGTTAGGATCAACGGGGTCTACTCGGACTGGTTTGGCATCCATAAAGGTGTCAGACAGGGCTGTGTGGCTTCCCTGTGGCTGTTCAACCTATTTATGGACAGTTGTTTGCAAAATTTGAAAGTTGAAGAATGCGTATTAAGAATGGGTGAGTTAACCGTCAAATGCCTTTTGTACGCCGATGATCAGGTTATTCTTGCGTCATCGGCGGCCGAGTTGCAAATGATGGTTATATTAATGAACAGATCACTAAAAGGAAGGGGTATGAAAGTGAACGCAAGTAAGACGAAAGTTATGGTTTTTGAAAGAGAAGAAAGTAAAACGATATGAGAAATAAGAATAGAAAGGGAGTTGATCGAGCAAGTAGATGAGTTTGTATATTTGGGTAGCGTATTTAGCAGGGATGGGAGATGTGATAAGGATATAGAACGAAGAGTAAATGCAGGCAATAGAGTAAATGGGGCCCTACACTCTACTGTGAAGAGTCAAAATGTGTCGAAAAAGGCACGTATGGCAATTCACAATGCTGTGTTGGTCTCTATAGTTCATAAAAGATAGCTTGATCTCTGCGACAGCTGTCAGTAAAAATCACGTCTATGAAGTCCCGAATTTCTTAGTAGTACAGACAGTACCTGTCAATGTCATACTTTATGGGTATGCCGAACTAATTAGTGCATGCGCATAAAGTATGACATTGACAGGTACTGTCTGTACTACTAAGAAATTCAGGACTTCATAGGCGTGATTCTTACTGACAGTTGTCGCAGAGATCAAGCTATCTTTTATGAACTATACTTTAACGTATGGTAGTGAAAGTTGGGTATGGCAGAAGAAGCACGAGAGTAGAATGAACGCAGTAGAAATGCGGTCGTTAAGGAGTATGTTAGGGCTGAATCTGAATGACAGGGTGAGAAATTGTGTGATAAAAGAAGAGTGTGGTTTGCAAGATGATGTTGTGACCAGAATTAAGAAAGGAATGCTTCGGTGGTTTGGTCATGTGGAAAGAATGAATGAGGAAAGAATGACAAAGAAAATTTATGTTGCAGAAGTGAATGGCAGAGTCGGAAAGGGACGTCCTAGGCGAAAATTTATCGATCAAATTGGCGATTTATTGAAAACGGGCCAAATTAGGAGCATGTATGCGTAGGTATATGGATGTGAAGGAGGCGAGAGAGGTGTGTCAGGATCGTGCCAAATGGAAGTCTGTAGTCTCTGCCTACCCCTCTGGGTGACAGGTGTGAGTGTTTAGGTATGTAATTATGTATTTTATGTCAAGCCCATTTCAAGCGCTGCGCACGGTGAAGCAGCTCGCTGCTGATGAGTGTTCCGCTTACCCTAAAGCTAGGGAGGCAATTGAGAGTGGTCTGTATATGGGCGATTTTGTATGACTCTGTCGATGATGAAGAGGAAGCCATCTCAAGCTTATAAAACTCACGAAAGCAGGTCAATTCAATCTCATCAAGTGAACGAGTAATTCGCGTACTAAAAAAAGGCATTTTGAACCGTTTTTTGACAAATATGAACTATTATTTAGTAAACTTTTGTTCAAATATCCGAAGCGAAAAATTGTTATTGTATTGTTATTGTTGTATGTATATTAACATTAACGCTCTATTAAATAATAATATGACCACACATCTCCAAGACGTTCTTAAATAATAATATGAACCGGTGTATATCGGTGCCCACTAGAGGACTGTCATCAAAGCTACAATGGATTACAAAGGGTATTAAAAAATCTGCAGTAAAAATAGAATCCTGCGGTACAGCTATTATAAAAAATAAATTATATTAACAAAAATAAATATTACACCTAATCTAAGTTATTAAGGAAATGTGTATCCCAAGCAAAAATACAAACAAATAATAAATACGTATTAAAAAGCAAAAATATTTGTAAGGCTACATCGAAAGTAATACAGGAAGAAATTGACACTAGACCGCAGTATAATAATAATTATTACAGATTCAATTGAATACGAAAACAATGTTATAAATGATCCTACACAGATTGCGACTATTTAACAATTATTTTATTGATATTGTTACGAGCTTGAGGTTCGTGACAATAAAAATTGCCGATAAAATTACCTAAATTAACACTTTAATTTACTTTACACAAATTAAATGTGTGCGAAATGATTTAACAAATAAATAAATTAACCATTAACACCATGTCTAATTCTATACGAAACGGTAACAAACAAGTTTTCTCGTGAAACGGACATCGTTTCATTCGCAACGTTTTTCAATTAACACGTCGTGAAACACTCTATTGAAGCCGCTATTAAAAGAGAGTGTTTCAAAACCCTCTATTAAAATAGAGTGTTTCAAAAGCCGCTATTGATATTCGATAGATAGTTTCGTTTCGTTACTCAAAAAAGCTGTTACTACCATGTAACATCGATGTCAAACATCGAAACATCGATAACAATAAACCAATAAACGATTAATAAGAACTTGTGAACAATGTATACCCACGAAATCAATAACAACTAAATATCTCACCTCCTATTAAAAGTTTAAAATTTTGAATAATTCAGGATTCCTAAACGCCTCGATCACTTAAAAAAATATCATTATGGTGTGTCAAGCTCACTGTCAAGTGTGAACTATAATGTCACAGTTGTCACTGCTTTCGCTTTGATATTCTGTGAATATACCGTCTTAATAAGTTTTACTCAAAAAAGTACGCTTAGGCGATAATGGGATGCTTGGACGCGCGGAGCTCCCTTTTGTGCGGGGCCCGTAGCAATTGCTATTCTTGCTACATGGTTAATCCGGAATTGAGTACAGACATTTAAAACTGTGCAAAGTATTCATTTTGAATACATGGTTGGGAAATAAATTACATTTGCTTCTGGACTGGAGCAGTTGGGTGTAAGTTTTAATCAACAGTTTTCAGAAGCATTATTCAGGATTACATAATGAAAACAAAATTAACAATCGTTAAATTTTGTAGCAACAGGAGTTAAAAGATCCTCACAGAGATTTTCACGAGTGTTTATAAATGCCTGTAAGTTTTAAAATACATAGCAAAGATTTTTTTAAATAATTTTCTTTTAATTATTATCAGTTATAGTAGAGTTATTAGGCGACAAACGACTGACAAGTCGGTTGTCGTCTAATAACTATTCTAGATCAATGGATGTTCTAATTAATTGTTTTTTCCTTCGCTGTCTATACCCACAATATGTATCTACACAATTCATATATTTAGCTGTTTTTTTGAGCTTGATATAATGAGTTTACTGTTTGCTTGAAGTTTATAAATATTAATTACTGGGCAATCGCGAGCATAGACAATTTCACTGCATAGTGTGTTCGACTATACATTTTATAAATGGCTGTGGATTCTTATCGCTTGGGCTGCTTATTAAAAAGTATGAACAACGGAGACGGAAAAGTCTATTATTTTGTTTTTGTAAAGTTTGTCAATTTTACCGCTATAATGATATTTTTATTTCGCGATAGTAGTTGATATAAAACTAGTCTAAATCGTAAATTAGGTTCCATAGTAAATATTTCATAGCAGATTTATGAGAGTATAGGAACATTTAAAGATCAAAATAATAACATTCATAATCATCGACCAAAAATAGAACAAATGAACTAGATATTTGTTAACTTTTTCCCATTTTTTAAATTGTTGTTTGACACTATTTTTTTTATTAATTTCTTATATTTAATTAATAATATACCATAAACGACATTACTAATTTTATTTATCTAATTTTAACCTATTAAACAAGTACTTGTGTAACAACATCGATAATGGCCAACATCCATGTTTTGAGTAGGATAAACATTAAACATCGATGTTAGGATATCGATACCATTATCGATGTCATCATATGTTACGTTCCTGCAATATCGATCATCCCTAACTTTTGCCACCATTGCCTGTTAAACATCAGTAAATAGGCAAAGGTCTTATACCATACAGCCTTATCTGTTATCTGGGTATCTAGGTTTATCTCTAGATCTCCTCAGCGCATATAATACCTAAGGCTTATGTTACCATCAAAGCACTTGCTATACCCTTTTCACTAATAGTTCACATACAATAGACATAATACACAAACTTGCACCACTTTTACTTATTAAAATTCACTTTCAACCATCATTTCAAAGATTTTACAGGAGTAATCCACTGGCGGTCAAGTTCCAGCTAAAACTACAGATCACTATATACTAGTCTTTGTCTACGAGCCAAAACTTCAGATAATCTACTGTAGGCTTATAATCTACTGTACCCCTATTGCACCAAGCATGCCAACCAAAAAATGGGAACGTACAATAATCGATTTAAAAAAAATCGATATCGATTATTTAGAGTTGGTAATCATTTACAGTTTCGTTTGAATAATACCAAAATAAATTTAAAACAGGTAATTTAAAACCCAAGATTTATCAGTTTCTACGTATTTTTTGTTACTGCTTATTTCTAGAGGCACAGTTATAAAAATTTTAGATTGAAACTAGATTAAAAATAAATTTATTCAATCACTTTTGATTTCTTATATTTACGGGAACACTACACATTGATTAAAACCACTTTTACGGATTTTATCGCGTTTAATTATAATTTTAATTATTTTTATTTTTAATTCCCGACGTCTCGGGTGCCTTCCAGCAACCATGGTCACGGGGGACTGAGGTGACTGATGTCCCGATGTCTTTGTTAAACCCGGAGTACCTTCAGCTTTTTTTAAAATTATTATTTATGGTCCGATCTATGCAAACTGAACTGACTATGTCCTGAGTCTAGCAGTGGTATGCTTGGGTTTAGTTTTAATTTTATCGATTATAGGCAATGATCTTATATGTAAAAGAGGTAAATAGGTTACCTATATCACATTCGATGTTTACAAATGGCACGCTGTGTCACCGCCGTACAACACACACACATATAAAAGGCATAGATGGTATTATAATGTCACACAAAAGAGAGTAAATGTGGAAGAAGGATGGTATACCCTCAGGTTATAGGCTAAATTTGCGTGCGAAAAAGAGATGGTTGTATTTTATCGTATCGCGTACTTTACAAAAACAAAATAATAGACTTTTCCGTCTCCGTTGTTCATAATTTTTAATAAGCAGCCCAAGCGATAAGAATCCACAGCCATTTATAAAATGTATAGTCGAACACACTATGCAGTGAAATTGTCTATGCTCACGATTGCCCAGTAATTAATATTTATAAACTTCAAGCAAACAGTAAACTCATTATATCAAGCTCAAAAAACAGCTAAATATAATTGAATTGTGTAGATACATATTGTGGGTATAGACAGCGAAGGAAAAAACAATTAATTAGAACATCCATTGATCTAGAATAGTTATTAGACGACAACCGACTTGTCAGTCGTTTGTCGCCTAATAACTCTACTATAACTGATAATAATTAAAAGAAAATTATTTAAAAAATCTTTGCTATGTATTTTAAAACTTACAGGCATTTATAAACACTCGTGAAAATCTCTGTGAGGATCTTTTAACTCCTGTTGCTACAAAATTTAACGATTGTTAATTTTGTTTTCATTATGTAATCCTGAATAATGCTTCTGAAAACTGTTGATTAAAACTTATTTAGACGGTATATTCACAGAATATCAAAGCGAAAGCAGTGACAACTGTGACATTATAGTTCACACTTGACAGTGAGCTTGACACACCATAATGATATTTTTTTAAGTGATCGAGGCGTTTAGGAATCCTGAATTATTCAAAATTTTAAACCTTTAATAGGAGGTGAGATATTTAGTTGTTATTGATTTCGTGGGTATACATTGTTCACAAGTTCTTATTAATCGTTTATTGGTTTATTGTTATCGATGTTTCGATGTTTGACATCGATGTTACATGGTAGTAGCGGCTTTTTTGAGTAACGAAACGAAACTATCTATCGAATATCAATAGCGGCTTTTGAAACACTCTATTTTAATAGAGGGTTTTGAAACACTCTCTTTTAATAGCGGCTTCAATAGAGTGTTTCACGACGTGTTAATTGAAAAACGTTGCGAATGAAACGATGTCCGTTTCACGAGAAAACTTGTTTGTTACCGTTTCGTATAGAATTAGACATGGTGTTAATGGTTAATTTATTTATTTGTTAAATCATTTCGCACGGTTTGATAAAAATATCACTTGAAAAGATTTAACGGCAAACGATTTATTTAATAATTATGATTATGATAAATTCACCCACAAGTTCAGCATAAAATATTGAATATATGTAAGTTTGATTTTATAGCAAATAATTATTACAATACAATGCTTATTTTTAGCCATCTCAAGCCTACATTTTTATCTAATAAATCAAATGAATAGATGTATTGATGTTTTTATAGAATATTTTCCGCCGCCATCTACTCCATTCTACAGGTATTAAAGTCTACTCATGTGCTTTTACTTCAACAGCCGAAGCCGTCGCCGATGCGTCGCGAAAATAGCCGAATAAACGTTTTGTTACTGATCGCTCGTTTATGATTTGTGAAACGTGAATCGTGTTACTGAGTAAAACATCTACTGTAATAGATAGTTTCGTTGCACTGCAATAACCCGCTACCCGCTATTGTGTGTATAGATAGTTTCAGTAACTAGTTACGTTTTGTAACGACCACTCCTAATCACAGATTCACATTTCACTGTCACCAGCTGTCACTGAACCAAAAGCAAAATTCCATGATCATCAATAACAATAAAATTTGGTTGAATTAAATTAAAACTGTTGCGGAATACATTTATTTAAATATTATTACTTATTACATTTAATATAAATTATAAAGAAAAGTCATTTTGCGATATTTTGGCGTATAAACTTAAAAATTATTAAAAAATATGGTCATCAAATGGCGATTTCGATGTAGGGGAGTTTTTCACAGAATAAAGTAAGCTTTAAATTAATTTTTAAATTCTTAATTTGTTTGAAATACTCCTTCGTTCAAAGTGATGTGACATACCTATCTGCTAACCAAGCTAGCAATTAAAAAACCTTGTTAGCTTTTCTAGGAATTTTTCTCGTATTGTGTTATTTTCTCTTATATAATATAACCATTACGCTATCTTAGGTCAAAGAAATCCAACCTTTTAACATATAATTTTAATACATTATGGTAAAGATTTAGTATCAAGTCGCCTTAATTTGGAGCTGGGGGCTGTTGGAAGTGGAGTGGGGGAGGGGGTAGAGTCGCTCCCGAAGTTTCCCTTTAGGGGTAGTGGTAGTGTGTAGTATTTTTTATTTTAAATATTTTATTGAATATTGTCTGAGAAAAATTGCCTTAATAGGGATGTGGGGAGGGGTAGATGTCTCTCCCGCCGAAGTACGACTAAAGTAGGTAGTATTTTAAGCCTTCATGGCTCTCCATTGTGACCCAGTCCTTTGTGTTTTGAGTCCTAACTGGAGCCACAAATGACTATCAGGGTCCAAATGGTTGACTTTATTTTGGGTGTACCCATGGTCCGCTAGGCAGTTATATTCTCTGCAATAATCTGTGTGAATTGTGGTGCCCGTTTCTATATATTTTTGAATTAGGGCACCATTTTACACATTTTGACTGATGCAACTTAAAAAATGTGTAATTTAAGTTCCATTTAAGATATTAGTGAGTTATGAATATTTTTAGAAAATAATTTTATATATTTTGATGCAGCTCCGGCAGCTAAAATTGCATGTGTGGGCTTGAGATAAACCCCCACAGTGACAGATTACTCAAATTCAGGTGACTTGATACTAAACTTAAACTACATGTATCCTCAGAAATAATTTGTCACAATATCTTTTAAACAAAATATATTATTCATAATTACAAATATTAATGGATAGAGATTAAAGAGAATTATAAGAATTAGCTATTACTATATTGTTTTCATCTGATTGATCTTTATAAAAATTTCATAAGGTAAATAGGTAATTAGTTTATCAACAGGGGACACAAGCTGTTTCTACCTTTACATTTTTAAAGATAAATAAAAGTTTGCATATATTTTTTTCACACATAACTTTGTAGCAGCTTCTTGATGAACAAAGGTCAGCAGATACCTAAAGTTAGTAAGTAATTGCATATAATGGCAGATTGTAGCATTTTGGTTTTGCCTTGTTTTTTTGTATCTTTGGAGACTGTTTTTTCAGTGAAACTCCATTATTTATTTTTCTGTGTTTTTTTTACACATTTGTGGTACATGAATCAGTAATTTGGCCAATAGCCCCAATCAATCTGCACAATGTTTTTGGCACTTCTAAAAAAATTATGCTATAACTAATTTGCATGTTTTAGATGTGATCCAGTTTTGGTGTTAATAAATAATTGCAAACAGATGGTTGGAATCAAATTCTATCATATAACTCACTCTGACTATTTCACACATACATCATAGGGGAGATTTTGCCGTAGTTGCCATGCTAGGCAGGCTGGTTGGCAATCGCAGTTTTAAAAAAAATTGCTATTTTTGCTGCCATATTGCAATGCATGCACTGTTGTGTCATGGATATGAACAGCAACTATTTACAGCCTGTAATAACAGGCTGTGTTGCATTTCATCTTAGTCCTCAGAGGTGAAAATACATATTTTCCAACATCATTTTTATACATGGTAGAGCCCAAATAGTAGCAGCGTGAATGGGTCCGCTCAACCGGCGTAAAACCACGCTCTCACAGAATACCAGTGTAAGATAGCAGCTCAATGCTACTGTGTTTCGAATGGTGAGTGTAGACAACTGGAGAAGCCAACTCCACATTTAACTCTATGCAAAATGCTAGGGGCTGGTTATTCCGTGTGGGAGAAACAAGAATAACATTCCTTTCTTCCTTTAAACATCTAAAATAAGCACATCTTTTGTGTGACTTTGTATGTGATATCATAAAATTAAGTAACTACTCCATGAATAATCACTTTTTATTACCATTCCAATTTGTATGTTCCATAATATAAGATTGCTCTTTTCTGTATTTTAAATTTTTAATTTTCATTAAGAAGTTGTTCAAAAAACTTACCCAGACAATTTTTTTTTCTTTTTACTGTGTTTGATTATATGACTAGTTTTGATGATACCAAAAATTAAAAATAGTAAAATTAGAGACTCATATTTTTCAAACATTGTTTTTGATACTCGTAACTGGTTAAATTTTACTTATATTTTGTTTTATATTGTACCATATAATATAATATGCTTGTAATATGTAACCACAATAATACCCCAGCAATAAGTTATATTTTCATACAGTAAATAGTATAATTAATGTAATATTATCCTATTTCATGTATGAAAGTTATGTTAGGCTTTTATAACATTTTAATTTTGTTTTTATTGCTGAAAAACACAATTTCAGACAACCATTGCAACTATCAACACCCACATTTGGTAAGCAAAGGGTCTGACAGTACAAGTGATATTGACATTTCACAATTATAGATAACATTAAATGAAATATAGTTCAATGTTTATTTTATATAATACTAGCGATCCGCCCTGGTTTCGCACGGGTGATTTCTTGATCTCGACCTACAGAGTCCAAATGAGGTATATCCTCATTTGGACTCTGAGGATAACCATCTAGGGACCCATTCAAACACAAAAAATTTAATCAAAATTGGTTGGATGGTTTCAAAGTCTATAATGTATATAGGTAGAAACATTTTTGTGTTTTATATAGTTAGATACTATATTTTATTATACAGGGTATTAGTGTAAACACCGTTATCATTGAAACCAGTGGTTTGGTTTCACTTATAGAACGTAAATTCAATGAAAAATAACATTTTTTGAAGTAAAATCTCAATTTTTCCTTAATTTCTCAATTTTTGCCTGTCCTAAGCCAGGATGAAAGTATGAAGGAAAAGTTACATCACAGGTTACGTGTTTTTATTGGAATGTTGTGTAGGTAGCTAGCGCGGGCGGTGATTTTTACAGTGATTACGTCACTCGGGCGCATAGGGTATCCATGATTTTACGGACGGTATCGGACAGAAACTTTTTAAATTTTATGAAAGAAAATGGCGTTTTTTATAAATTCATTGAATTTACGTTCTATAAGTGAAACCAAACGACTGGTTTTAAGGATAACGGTGTTTACACTAACAACCTGTATTTACATTATAAAACCTAACCAGATGATCAAACAACTAAGGGTTCTTACCCTTAACCAGGAAAAGTAATAAATATATTGTATTATCATTGTTATAGGGAATATATAACATGGAAAATAGCACAAGTAAAGCTGACAATACGTTCGCTGACATATAATGAACACATGGGCCAAAGCTATGTTGTGGACTGCCTCCTAGAACCGATATTTTGGTTTGTGGACAATTTTGCCTGTTATTTAGGAAAGGTGAAGCTTTTTTCTTCCTTAGCTTTTATGTTTTTTAATTACATTTATATCATCAGCCATCACCCTTAGGGATGGAATTTTTATTAAATTTATATGAAAAAATGTGTAAAATATTATCATATAAATTGCATGTAAGTGTTTTTATTATAATTATTAATATATATATATATATATATATATATATATATATATATATATATATATATATATATATAATGATCAATTTTTATAGAAAATACAGAAATAGAAATAATTTAAAATTGTTCAAAAATCACATAAAATTAGTAAAATCATAAAAATAAGATTGAAAGGAAAAGATTGTTCCCTGCCTCGCCCAGCGCACTTTCAAAAACAAATTCCCTGATTCTGAGTTTAAAGTAAGTAAGTAAGTAAGGTTTCGAAACAAAGACAGCAAAATGAGTTGTAGGCTAACTTACTTCTTGAATGTGTTAATAATATTAATCCATATCAATGATAAAACAATGCTTTCCATATTCAGTTTACTCAAACAACACATTAATTCGGTTTCAATTATAATTTAACATTATCTAACTATAAGTACATATATAAATTCTGTTTCAGGTTTTTGTATTCTGTGTGACCATTTTGACTACAGCAGTTGTGTTGATTGCATATTGGGTTGGTCTACCATACTGGTGGCAGCGTAATCAGTATATCACAATTTTTTTAGTTGCATTTGGTCATTGGCTGTTGCTCAACATTGTTTTCCATTACTACATGGGTGTAACTACTTCTCCTGGACATCCTCCCCGTGTAAGATGTTTTCAATACTTAATAATGAGTAGCTATTCACTCACATGTTTTTTCAATATGTGTTTCATTTATTCAGTACATGTTATTTTTTCATTAATAACTTTTTTTATTTGTTGTCAAAAATTTAATCACTATTATGTGTGTAGTGATTATATACTTAAGCGACTCTTTAATTCTATCTAGCATTTTTTTATATAATAAGGGTGGCAAACAAGCTTGCAGTCCACCTGATAGTAAGTGGATACTGTGGCCCATAGACATCTACATTTATCCTCAATTAAGAATCAAAAGCAGATCCAGTGTCACCCTTGAGGACTGAAATGAAATGCCTTGTTTCCAGTAATAAGCGCCTCCAGTTCTCTACTCTTACCATATGAAACACAGCAGCATTAAGCTGCTGTTTTATGCTGATATCCCGGTCTAGCTGACCCATTCATGCTACAACCATAATATAGCTGCGGCGTGGCTCTACCACGTAAAAGGGATAGTATTTATAAATTAGAGCTAGATTTTTAAAATAAAAAGGAAAATAAATTCATCATAAAAATGAACACAATTTCTGAGATTAAATTATCTTCATGCAGATATTCTACGTTTGAATCATAGACTTAATTTAGCAAGCTAAATTTTATTACTTTAAATGTGAGTAACATGTGATATTTGTATATTTAATCTATATTTGTACTTAACAAGTAGATTATTATTTATGATATTATGTAGCCAATACAAGGCTATCACTCGAGAACCTTTCTTCTCCAACTGCTGTCGATCCTTTAAGCTATTTAGAAGAGGCCCATTACAACTTCAGTTGGGCTATATTGGTGCATAAATAATATAAACTACTCTTCATAAATTATTTTGTAACAAATGACATCACTGCCTAACTTACAAAGTAATTTATAGCCCAAGGACTGTTGACTGGTTTCAGACGACACTTCTACTCTTCTCGAAGAGAAGGTTTGAGAATTCGAAATATTAAATCTTTTTACCATTCCTTACAGGACGTAATGTTATTGCATGCAGCAAGTATTTGCAATAAGTGTATATCACCAAAGCCACCTAGAACTCACCATTGTTCAGTTTGTGACAAGTGTATACTTGCTATGGATCACCACTGCCCATGGCTTAATAACTGCGTTGGTTATTATAATGCCAGGCACTTCTATCTTTACATGGTTTTTATGGTGGCTGGAGTTATATTTCTGATTGTTGCTGGAATTGAAATTGGATACCAAGTAATATTGCTTAATGATACAAGTAAGTCTTCATTGAGTCAGTTCAACTTCAACCTTTTTTTGCCACACTTGTTTTTATTAATGGGATATTTTTGCACAATTGTTTGTTTGTGAAAAAATATTTTTTAAAGCTCAGAGTACAAAGCATTCGTGATGTCAAAACCAGCCAGAACGGAATCCGTCGCACAAGAAACTGAATTTTTTTTTTGCATAAACCATTGCCGATTTTGCCAAAAATCGTCTGAATTGTGTGTGTCCGGTATTTCGCCAGACCGTCCATTTTTCCGTACAAGAAGGTGATATAGCTTTCAATAATGTATAAAGCTGTAAAAATTTGATCACACACACCAAAATATTATTGTTCCAGACACCAGTGTTATATTTCGTCCTTCTAGGTGGTGAGACTCCTTTTTTATATGATTGGGTGACAAACGGGCACACAGTCCACCTGATGGTAAGTGGTTGCTGTGGCCCATAGACATCTACATCTATCCTCGATTACGAATCAAAATGCAGATGCGTTGTCACCCATGAGGACTAAGATGGAATGCCTCATTTCCAGTAAAAAAGGTCTCCGGATCTCTACACTCACCATACGAAACACAGCAGCATTAAGCTACTATTTCACGCTGGTATTCTGTGAGAGTGTGGTTCTTCCCCCGGTCAAGCCGACCCATTAGTACTACAACTATACTACTAATATAACTGCAGCATGCCTATACCATGTATATGTTTCTGCCTAGGAGTTCGATAAAAACAAAAACTTTTTTACCACTGTATTTGAAATACTGCTATTGACCATAACACCAAATTTAAAACAAAAAAATGATAAGCGGTTTATGGAAAAGAATAAACCTAGATCCTTTTAACTTTCCTTTTATTTCGTTTCTTGTTTATTAATAGTTACAGCTTAACACAAAATCTATTATCTAACAACTGGAATTTCTAAATAGTTACATTATATACATTGTACTCCTTTTTTAAAGGCGTCTAAAAAATATTGGGACCTTCAATCGAAGCAAGTGCTAATGGCAAGTGAATGTGTGGTCGGCATGATACTAAACTCAGATTTTGGATTTTTCCAATGCACCCATGTATTATTATTCTTGTTTGTGCTTTATGTAAATATTTCTCTTTTATTTAGATAAAATAATAGATTTTATGTAGATAAAATAATAGATTAGGGAAAAATTTGTTGTTGTTTCTTTTTTGTCCGCCAAAATGAGCGAGTGTAACAAATAAATTCCATACATTCTGAAGTTTTATTAAAAAAGGGAAAAATGTCACTCAAGCCGCGAAAAATATTTGTGACGTTTATGGACCTAATGCAGTGCCAGTAAGAGTAGCACGAAGTTGGTTCAAGCGTTTTCAGTCAAGGAATTTTCATGTCAAAAATGCTACTCCCACTGGTCGCCCTACGGATACAGAAGGTATCCGTATGAGGACGAAGGTAATTCGATGACATTTTTGAAAAAATGAAGCAAGATCGGCATATTAGTAGTTACAACATAGCCGAGGAATTGAAGATTGACACAAAACAGTGTTGACCCATTTGAGGAAGTTTGGCAATGCAAAAAAGCTTGATATTTGGGTCAACAAGCTCACTGAAAGAAACCTAATGAATTGTGTACACATTTGTGATTCTTTATTAAAACGTAATAAAATCGAATAATTTTTGAAAAGAACGTGCGAAAAAGATCATGGTAAAGGATAGTCAAGTTCCTCTGACTGTAGTAAAACCCGGATTAACTTAATTTTACCGAATTAATTGGTAATGCTGTGTCTATGGTGGCGTTGGAAGCACATTGTTTAGGTTATCCTACCAACCCCTTTACCAAAAAAAAAAAAAACGGAATGGAACGGACAAATTAGTCCAACCAAAACTTAATGGTAAAGAAGTACCATTTTCCACGGAAGTTAAGTACTTGGGCGTAACAATCGACCAAAAACTAACGTGGAGCACTCACCTTGCAACGTATGCCATAAGGCAAAAATTTCTTTAGGTATGTGCAGTCGTTTGGTCGGGAACAACTGGGGCTTGCGTCCCAGTATGGTTCTGTGGCTGTACAGCAGCATAGTGAGGCCGATTCTCACCTACGCCTTTATTCTCTGGTGTAATAAGACCAACCAAAAGACGACTGCGGACAGACTAAATAGTTTACAAAGGACTGCCTGCCTAATGGCAGCTGGAGCTATGCGATCATCGCCTGGAGCGGCTCTTAATGCACTTCTATGCCTAACGCCCCTTGATCTCTATCTAGACAAGGAGGCGAGGGCTAGTTTGTATAGGATTAACGCCCAGGGCGGTCTGAGCTTGCTCTCCTACAGATTGAGATCCATGCTCGACTCGATTAAGGAAACACCGGTCTTATGCATGATCTCAGATATCACGCGTCCACTACACACTTTGATAAAAAGTATATAGTGAAATTACCCTCCAGAGAATACTGGCTGAATGGCCAGGTTATCTGTGAGGTCGGTAGCCTCATATGGTATACCGATGGGCCTAAAATGGGCCTCGACGTAGGCTTTGGAATTTATGGGGAACGCCCCAAATTCAAACTTAGCATGAATTTGGGTAGATACACCTCTATCTTCCAGGCAGAAATTTTCGCCATACTTCGGTGTGCGGAAATCAATCTGCAAAAACACTACGTCAACCATATAATTTACATAAACTCTGATAGTCAAGCAGCACTGTTAGCGCTGAGGTCAAGCTTAGTGAGCTCGAAGCTAGTTGGAGACTGCGTGAACCGTTTAAACGCCCTGGGATGTAACAACAGGGTGGTTTTAAGGTGGGTTCCGAGTCACGAGGGTATTGTAGGCAACGAATTTGCCGTCAAATTTCCACGGAAGGGCTCAAAGTGCACACAATTTGGACCTGAGCCATTTTGTAGAATCTCAAGAAGCCTAGCCCGATTGACCCTTGAAACTCTTTATCACAATAAATCACTTAAGATCTGGTCTAACACACCAGTCTTAAAACATTCTAAAACCTTAATCCGGGCTTATGATCCTAAATTCGCCTCAGAAGCCCTGCGATTAAGTAAAAATAAATTGCGCATTCTGGCAAGAGCCCTAACTGGACACTGTTGTCTTAAAAATCACATGTCCATCCTGGGACTAAGCAACTCAAGGATGTGTCGGTTCTGTTCCATAACGGAAGAAACGCCTCTACACATCCTAACTGATTGCGGACCCTTAATGCGCAAACATAACATTCATCTGGGAAACTATCTACTCCGCCCAGAAGAAGTGAAATTGCTCACGGCTAAGCAACTCCTTCTATTCATTGAAGACATAGGGCTTAGCCGTGAACTATAGCCATAGCAGCGATCGTAATAGATCTTCTAGGTCGCAGTGACACTGGTCTCTTTCCCTAGACCTGCATAGCTGCTCGCACATAATAAAAAAGGGCATTGTTTATTATGAGCTTTTACCACTAGGCAAAATCATCAATGCGGATCTCTATGGTCAACAACTAATGAGACTCAAGTAAGAAATTGAAAATAAACGGCTGGAATTGATCAACAGAAAAGAAGTGATCTTTCATCATGATAATGACAGACCACACACATTTTTGGCCACTCAGCTAAAACACTATGTGACTTTGCACTCTCAGATTTTCAACTCTTTCGGTTTCTTCAGAATTTTTGAGTAGTGTTATGTTAACATCAACAGAGGACTGTCAAAACTACTTGTCGCAATTAAACTTTGAAAAAATGTCTTCAAATTTTATATAAAATATGAAAAAACTTTTTTCCTGACCTTACATTTCCGCTGTTCGACACGATATTTATGATTATGTTTGTAATTGCTCGTATAAGGGAGCGTCGATAAAATAGAGCGGGTTTGCTGGCGGGATGTTAACTGGAGAGCATACAGTAGCAGTTAGATGAGCAATAAATAACACTTCTTGAGAGTTTCTTCTTATTTTATTTCTTGATTCCTTATTATTACATTGCCGGATTTGGAATGTTTTACCACGAAAAACGCCCCTTTTTTATAAGCGGCTGTAACCAATCGTAATTAAGAAAAAATCGCACACGGCATTAGTGAATCTATTGACCAATCAGAGCACAGAATAACCCTTTCTAAGAGAGATTTACAATTTCCTTAATAAACGTGGTAAAACATATCTTACAACATTTATATTTATTCCTAGCGATAGATACAACTTATTTCTATTATTCTAAACCTAAATTATTCAATAAACCTTTATTTTACACTTATAAAAAATAAAAATAGCTTCGCGGTCGCTTCACGGTTTAGCTCCGGAGTAGGATAGTATTTTTTGCCGAACATACAAGTAGCGCCGCCAAGAGGTAGGAATGTACAACACTTTTTTCAGGATTAATGCTTAAGAATCTATACAATATTTTTACATAAAATTTAAATCTGTCTCATAATGAAATGACATTATATAGTGATTAATTGACATATTAATGTTTCTTTTGAATTACTTTAAAGTAAAAAGAATTACATTAATCACCTATATGTTAATAGCTCTTAAAGTTATGATAAAAGAAATCTTACTAGAAAATAAGCTTATACTTGCGTCTAATGTTCTAATCAGACCTAAATAATATTAAATAGATTCATATAAGTTACTTTAAGATAAGAATAGAAGTGTTTAATTTACTTTCCCGTTTTCAGCACTAATCAGTCTTTACACTTAGCTTTATTTTACGAATAGGAAACAATTAAGATTAAATACTATCACTTAGTTTTAAATCACTGATAAGAAATAATTAAGATTAAATGTTCGAATTCACTTTGTCGTCGCTAACATTCTCCCCCACGGTGCGTAGCACTGCATCCTCTGGAGGCGACGACTCCGCTGGCACCAGCACGATGACACGTCGAGTTGGACGGCGAAGTATTCCACCTGATGTCCGCACGTCCAGCACCCTGGTTCTTCCGTCTGGTCCGGGATAGGTTTTGACGATTTCACCGCGAGGCCATGAGTTTCGCGGTAATGTGGCGTCCACTATTAGCACGATGTCTCCTTCCCTTGGGTCTCTGGTTTCTTTCCCTTCGAGTTTCCTTGGCATCAGGAGAGGTAAGTATTCTTTAATCCACCTTTTCCAGAAGTGGTCTGCGAGTCTCTGGGTGGTTCTCCAGCTTGCCTTTCCGATGAGCTCTGTGTCGCTGAACTCTCCCGGCGCCATAGCTCCGCATGATCTTCCCAGCAGAAAGTGGTTCGGTGTTAGGCTTTCCTCGTCTCCTGGGTCCATGCTGATCGGGGTGAGAGGTCTCGAGTTGACGATGTGTTCAACTTCAGTCATTAGCGTATGGAGTACTTCCTCGGGCGGGCTCTTCTCGTTGAGGACTACTGCTAGCGCCGTTTTGACTGTTCGTACGAGCCTCTCCCAGGCGCCTCCCATGTTTGGAGCTCCCGGGGGGATGAACTTCCACTGGATGCCCTTTTCCTGTGCGGCCTCTTCTAATTCCCTTTTCGCTCCGACGAAATTAGTTCCGTTGTCGCTATATATTGTTTTCGGAGTTCCTCTTCTGGCTGCCATTCGTCGGAGTGCCATGATCATTGAGCTGGTGCTGAGAGAAGGTACCAGCTCTAAATGTACTGCTCTAGTTGTGAGACAGGTAAATAAGGCTCCCCAGCGCTTCTCGTTCCTTCTTCCGATGGTGACTTGCATCGGCCCGAAGTAGTCTACAGCTGTGCAGGAGAACGGAAATTGATGATGCTGCAATCTTTCACTCGGCAGATCTCCCGTTGGTGGTATCTCTGGTGAACTCTTCTTTGTCTTGCACCATTGACAGCTGTGTGCGACCGCTTTTAGAGTTGCTCTTAAACCCAAGATCCAGAACCTTTGACGAATTTCGTTCATTACCGTAGCGGTGTTTCCGTGAAGGAATTTCCTGTGATAGTGTTGTATTATTAGACGAGTTATTTTTTGTTTTCCGTCTAAAATGATAGGATTCATTATTTTTCCGTTTTGATCGTGGAATTTCATTGTTCTGCTCCTTAATTTAATTATTCCGTCGTCTCCAATGTAAACGTCGATTTTCTTGAGTCGGCTTGAATTTTCTAATGGCTTTTCCGACTTCAGTTTTCTTATGTCTGATGCAAAACTATCGCTCTGGCTTATTTTTATTAATATCTCTTCGGCCTTTTTTAGGTGTTCTGCTTCTATGGGTGAGTATAGGCGTTTATTTTCACTTCTGCTGGTCGACGGGATTGAGGTTTGTGTTTCTTTCTTCTGGATTTTTTGTGGTTTCCAGGACTCATCCTTCTGGCGTGCGGCGGTGGTGGTCGCTTTACGGCTCTTCTTTAGTAGGTGTGTAAAGGCGATCACTCTGGCTGTAGTGCGCAGCAGTCGCTCCCAGCTCGAGAACCTTTCTAGGTTTAGTAGAGTGTCTTCTGCTGCCATTGTTGCCAACACCTTTTGCTTGCTTTTTTCTTCTGGCATAACGATTTCTGGCTTGAAGTCGTGAAATGGCCATTCTTCTTCTGGTCGACGGAGAAATGACGGGCCTTTGAACCATCTGGCGTTGTGGTCGAATTCGATTGGGGTTCCCCTCGTGGCGTCGTCCGCTGGATTCTCCTTGGTTGGCACCCATCTCCAGTCTTCTGGCTTGGACCTTTCTTCGATCTCGGCGAGTCGGTTGGCCACAAAGGTTTTAAACTTCCTTGGTTCTGACTTTATCCACTGCAGCACTGTGCTGGAGTCGGTCCAGTAAACCTTCTTCGATATGTCGAGCTCTGATTCCTCTTCGATTGTGGCAGCTAGTCTGCTTCCGAGTAAGGCCGCTTGTAGCTCTAGCCTCGGAATTGACACAGGTTTCGTCGGCGTTACCCTTGCTTTGCCGGCGATCATGGAGACATGGACCTTTCCTCCGGGCTCTACTATTCTCCAGTAGACTACTGCTGCATAGGCTTCTTCACTCGCGTCGGAGAACGTGTGTAGCTGTCCTTTTCTGCCTTTGGGTGAGACGCATCTCGGGATCTTCAGCCTTGTTAATGTTGAAACTTCTTCCAGGTATTTCATCCAGGCTTCTTTTTGATGTTCGTTGATTGGTTCATCCCAGTCTATTTTCTTTCGCCAGATGTCTTGGATTAGTTTCTTTCCTTGTATTAGAACTGGTGTAGCAAAACCCATTGGATCGAAGGTGGACATTACTGCGCTTGTGACTTCTCTTTTTGTTGGAGTCCTTCTGCCGTCTTGCAGGTCTTCCGGCGTGTTGCGTAGCCCGACGTTGAAGGCTAATGCGTCTTCTTTCACCAGCCATCTTAGTCCTAGAGTCTTCTCTTCTTTGGTCAGTTGTAAGGAGTTTTCTTTGTTTGTGTCTTCTACCTCTGATATTACCCCCGAGTTGTTGCTGGCCCATCCCTTCAGATGAAAGTTTGCTCCTGCGTGAATGTCTTTCACCTCTTTGGATATCTTCTTTGCTTCGGTTGTAGATGCGAAGCTCTGCAGATAGTCGTCCATGTAGTGATTTCTCTTAATTGCTTTCACTGCTTCAGGATGAGTGTTCTTAAATTCCTCTGCGTTCTTGTTCATTACGTATATTGCTGTTGCAGGTGATGACGCTGCTCCGAAGATGATCGAAGACATTCTATACTCTTCAGGCTTGCCGGTTCTTCGGTTTCCGCGCCACAGGAACCTGAGACTGTCTCGGTCGTCTTCTCTGACTTTTACTCGGAGAAACATGTCTTGTATATCTGCCATGACGGCTACTGGTCCCTCTCTGAAACGCAGCAGTACTCCAAATAGTGATTGTAGCAAGTCTGGGCCCGAGAGCAAGGCGTCGTTGAGGCTCTTTCCTTCATACTTGGCAGCTGCGTCGAACACTATTCTTAGCTTCTTCTTGACTGGGTGTACAACAGCGAAGTGGGGTAGGTAGAATGTCCTTCCTTCGTTAGAGGTTTCTGGAGCCTTCTCTGCGTATCCTTTTTCGATTAGACTCAGGATTTGCTCCTCGTAGTGCTTTCTTGCTTCTTGATCACGATCCAATTTTTTCTCGATGCTGACCAGGCGTCGAACAGCTTGATTGTAGTTGTTGGGCAGGCGTTCGTCTTCTTTTTTCCACAGGAGTCCCGTTTCATATTGACCGCTTGGCAGTTTCTTGGTAGTTTTCTCGAGGGTTTCTAATGCTCTTCTGTCGCTGTCGTTAGATGGTGAACGATTTTGGATCCCTAGAGACTCTAATTGGAAGTGTTCTCGGACGAGGTCTTCTATGTCTTCCTTGCCAGTGGTCGCTCTGCCATAATGAGTGAAGTGTACTGTGGCAGTTGTTCCTGTTTCACATCCGTGTAACACCCACCCTAAGTTCGTGAGGGAAGCTACAGGATCTGATGGTTTGCCCTTCTTCAGCTTTCTTGTCACTATCAGTCCCCAATTGTCTTGGCCTATCAGTAGCTTGGGCCTCTCGGTGACGTAGAGGAGTTGATTTTCAATTGCCTTCAGGTGCTTACAGTTTCTCACGGTGTCCTTGTTTATGCATTGTTCAGACAGCTTCAGGTCATCGATGGTCCTTGCTACGATAGTTCTTTTTTCTTTCCTATGAACCCCTTTTATTTTGAACTCGATCTTCTGTGAACTATCTTTTCTTAACACCTTTCCGCCGACGGTTTCGATCGTGAGTTTTTCTTTCTTTCCTTCGACTCCGATTTTCTCAGCGATTGATGCGTCTAAGAGTGTGACCGTTGACCCTTCGTCTAGTAGTGCCAATACGCGAACTTGTCCTTTTGGGCCATAGAGGTTCACGGGGATCATCTTTAGGTAGGCCTTTTCTTCTCCTTTGGCGTTATGAATTGAGGCGACCTTTTCTTCTGAGGTGCTATTGGTGTCTTTTGCTTCTTTTTCTATCGACGCCGGTGGTTTGTCAGAATGTAAGATGGTATGATGCCATCTTTTACACAACTTGCAGACTGGTGCTTTACAGTTGATTCTTGAGTGTCTGAATCGAAGGCACTTGAAGCATATCTTTGCTTTCTTGGTCATATTCCATTTTTCATTCAGATTGGCTTCTTTGAACCTTTTACATTCTAATGCGAAGTGTTCTTCCCCACAGAACGGACACGACTTCTTATATTTCTCTTTTGACGCTTCTTGAACCAAATGAACGGGTTTTCTTATTCCTCTTCTTTGTTCTGAGGACGCTTCGGGCGGGGCGAAGTCTCCACACATGTCTGCTTCTGTTTCTAGGAACGCTTCGATAAGTAATAGCTCCTGAATTTCCTCATCTCTTCTGCTTCTGTGGTAGGCGAACCAACGGAACTTCATTGACGTCGGCATCTTGTCTACTATAACTCTCAGCGTTTCAGGTGAACTGAGATACTGTGGTTTCTTCAGGGCTTTGATTGTCTCGACTGCGTTCTTTACTTTGCTTGCAAATATGCATATGTCGCTCGGGTTTTCGCCGACTCTTGGGAGGTTCTTCATTTTCTCTAGTTCTGCTAATGCTAGTGCTCCAGGTCTTCCGAATCTTGCTTCCAGTCCCTTAATTACTTCGCGTGGGTCTTCGGCGGTGAACAGCAGGCTTTGGACGGCTTCTCTAGCTTTTCCTTGGATCGCTATTCTAAGGCGCGCTAGGTTTTGGTTGCTACTGAAAGAAGCAGCCGTATCCTCGTATGATCTTTTGAAGGCTAACCATTCTTCGCAGGCCCCGTTGAAGTGAGGGAGTTCTAGGTGCTTCGGTGAAATGGTGTCACGTGATTTTTCTGATAGCTTTAGTATGACTGAAGCTAGTTCCTGGATGTCACTTTTCTTTTCTTCTGCCTCTATTGGTTTGTGGTTCTTATTAGGCATGTCTCCGGTCTGGATGAACCAGCGTTCGACTTCTCGAGTTCGTTCGAACAGCTCTTCTCCGGCACCATCTTCCTCTTCTGATTCCGCGGTGAGAAGTTCTAATTCCGCTTGAGCAACTTTTGACCGCGCTTCTGCCAATTCTAGTTCCCTTAATGCCATTGTCATCTTTGCTTGCGCTTCTGCTCTCTTCCTATGCGACGAGCGAACGGAAAGCGTGTCTGGATCGCGGGTCGTCTTCTTAGGTTGAGGCTGCTGCAGAGTCTTCATTGCGACACTTCTTTCTTGAATCTGCGGCGTTGGATGACTTTCTTCTTGGTGAGGAAATGACGCTTCGACGGTGCGTGTCGGGGGGTGGTATGGGTTACGTCCCCCGGTGTTGATTCCTTTCCGGCAATGTTCTTGTTAAGAAGTACGGGTTGTCTGTGTACGCTGCTGGGCGATGCTCTTGTAAGCGTCGATCGATCTGAAGTCGACGTGTTAGTAGCCGTCGTGTTTGTAGAATCACTCGGCGTATTCATGCTCCAATCCGTCGTACTGGTACCCGTAGTGGCGTTGCTTTCACTCGTAGTCTTCGATTGCACTGATTTTGATCTTGTATTTGAAGGCATCTTCCTAGTTTTCCTTAAACCCGATCCGGCTTCTCGAAGGACCAATGTAATTGCTCGTATAAGGGAGCGTCGATAAAATAGAGCGGGTTTGCTGGCGGGATGTTAACTGGAGAGCATACAGTAGCAGTTAGATGAGCAATAAATAACACTTCTTGAGAGTTTCCTCTTATTTTATTTCTTGATTCCTTATTATTACATTGCCGGATTTGGAATGTTTTACCACGAAAAACGCCCCTTTTTTTATAAGCGGCTGTAACCAATCGTAATTAAGAAAAAATCGCACACGGCATTAGTGAATCTATTGACCAATCAGAGCACAGAATAACCCTTTCTAAGAGAGATTTACAATTTCCTTAATAAACGTGGTAAAACATATCTTACAACATTTATATTTATTCCTAGCGATAGATACAACTTATTTCTATTATTCTAAACCTAAATTATTCAATAAACCTTTATTTTACACTTATAAAAAATAAAAATAGCTTCGCGGTCGCTTCACGGTTTAGCTCCGGAGTAGGATAGTATTTTTTTGCCGAACATACAAGTAGCGCCGCCAAGAGGTAGGAATGTACAACACTTTTTTCAGGATTAATGCTTAAGAATCTATACAATATTTTTACATAAAATTTAAATCTGTCTCATAATGAAATGACATTATATAGTGATTAATTGACATATTAATGTTTCTTTTGAATTACTTTAAAGTAAAAAGAATTACATTAATCACCTATATGTTAATAGCTCTTAAAGTTATGATAAAAGAAATCTTACTAGAAAATAAGCTTATACTTGCGTCTAATGTTCTAATCAGACCTAAATAATATTAAATAGATTCATATAAGTTACTTTAAGATAAGAATAGAAGTGTTTAATTTACTTTCCCGTTTTCAGCACTAATCAGTCTTTACACTTAGCTTTATTTTACGAATAGGAAACAATTAAGATTAAATACTATCACTTAGTTTTAAATCACTGATAAGAAATAATTAAGATTAAATGTTCGAATTCACTTTGTCGTCGCTAACAATGTTTATACTCTTTTTATTTCAGGTGATATCACTCATAATGAGGATCCTGAGTTGATAGGACATCCTGTTCGCATGAATTCAATGGGTGTATTAGAACCAGTGAAAGTAATTGTTGAGTATGATTCCTTTAATATTCCGAGAGAGCATAATTTACCCATACCAGTTGTATCTGAATTGCAACTCATTAGTAGACACCCCTGGAAGAGAAAAGCTGTTATATTCATGGCTATTACATGTATTTCCGTCCTATTAGCATTGGGAACTCTATCGATATGGCATGGAAAAAACATATCTCGGGGAGAGACATGCATCGAAGCTCATATAAACGCAAAATATCGGGTAACTCACAAATCGTCCTTTAGAAATCCGTACGATTTTGGCAAAAGGAAAAATTGGAAGTTATTTCTAGGCTTAGTCCAGGGCAGAACGTTTGTTAGACATGTACTATGGCCATCGGCCCATCGTCCAACTGGTACAGGTCTTACTTGGCATACTATTTATAATGTGTTAGAAGACTGGCCATAGAATAATTGTAAAATATGCAGGCATTATAATTTTCTAGGTTTTAAGAAAATATTGAATCCTATAGGATTGTATTCGTATTAAATAGTGCTATAAGAGTAGTCAATAAGTATTCCATAACAGTCAATGATATTATTAGGTTTAACAAATGGTTGTAAATTCATAAAACTTTTGGTAAATCCAGATATGCATGCCTTAAGCGCCATGTTATACATCTATTTTTTAAAGTATTTTAAATACACACAAGTTTTCACAAATAACCTTGTTACTATCACTTCTAATTTTTCGATAATTTTATGTCAAACGTCAATAAAAAAGTGCACGACTCATAATGCTCATATGATCGTGAAAAAATGTAGAAAAAAATTCTCAATCAACAATAGAAAATATTTTTTTTAATTTTACTACTTTATTATTATTGACTTTCAATTTGTTTTTATTATTGTTAATTGAAAAAACATTTAATATAATTATCTTAAAGCGATCAGAAATTAACTCTAATATTACTTTAATTTTTAGGTATTTGCACTCCGACATTATCGTAAAAACTAGGCTTTTTTTACCTGAATCGTTAATAAAAAAATTTTCATCAACTTATTTCGTTTTCAAAGAGTTTTTCATCTAGTCATAACTAGAATTTTAATTTAGCATTCACTAAAGTAAACTTTCAGATCACAGTCCAAGACGTATAAGTATATTTATAAACAAAACCTACGTACTTTTAGCGAAACAAAATATTGTAATGTAAATATGTGATTATAAAATTATAATAATAATAATATCTTACCTTGGTCAAGTACGTATCAAATTTAGTTTTTGGAATATTTTGTATTTCTACAGCGATCAATATTTTTCATCACGAGCGGCTATAAACAAACGATACAGTAATTCACGCACGACGGCAGCCGAGCGCGCAGGAAAGGCATCTGTGGCACGCAGTGAGTCAAAGTGTATCTGTATTTAGTAAAATATATTATGACAAGGCTGAGCAAACACCGAAAATTACGGATTTTCTCAGCCGATTTTTTTTATTATAACTAAACAAAATAATATTAAACAACCATTTACATTCCATGCCTTCCCACATGATAGACGAATAAATTAAAAAATAGATTAAGTTAAACGTGTTTATACCTCCATGCGGACGTGATAAATCTACACCATAAGCCACTAAAAACACTTTTTTTAATGTAAAATAGCAATTAATCGACTTAAAAAAAATTATACTAAGTTCAATAATCGTTTATCTTTCTGACAATGTGCTTTTTATGTCATTTTTATGTTCAATATGATTGTGAGATACGATTTCATGCGACAAAACGTTGGATTCTTGATTTTTAGGCACTAGCAGAACATACCTACGCGCATTGTGCTAAGGCATGCAATTAAAAAAACTTAATTTCGACTACGACAAAAACCATCCAAAACTACTATATATTCTGTTTCTTACATAAATATTATACTGACTAAGAAAAATTATTTTATTTTTAGTACAACGTTAGTAAATGAGGGTAAACCTTTCGCTTACCAGAGGTCGCTAATTTGGTGTGTGTAAAGTGATCTGTTACACAGTGGTTATTTTTTTAAATTAAAATGCAACTTTTTAATGATGATGAATATGTGAAAATTTTAAACAAAATATTTCTAGTATTTTATGAAAGAAAAAATAAGTTTAGTGGTTAGTTTCTATTTATAAATAAACATAAACACTCACGCCTGTCACCTAGAGGGTAGACAGAGACTCCAGACTTCCATTTAGCACGATCCTGACACACCTCTCTCGCCTCTTCCACATCCATATACCTACGCATACATGCTCGTCGGTTAAGGGTACTCTTAATTTGGCCCATTTTAGTATATCGCCAATTTGGTCGATAAACTTTAGCCTAGGACGTCCCTTTCCGACTCATCCATTAACTTCTGCAACATATTGTTACGAGCTTGAGGTTCGTGACAATAAAAATTGCCGATAAAATTACCTAAATTAACACTTTAATTTACTTTACGCAAATTAAAACTAAAAACACTAATAATTAAACACACTAATTCACTTAATTCCGCTCCGAAGCTTCGCTTGTGTCGCTGAGTTCAACTCTACTACGATCGCATCTTGCAGCACCTATATATTTAAATTAGCAAAGAAATATCCAGAATGTTCAAGTAAACACGCGCAAGGTACCGAGCGTTCGAGTTTCGACTAGGCGCTGTCGGTTCAAACATTTGTGATGTCATTTTCTCAATGCTCCCCTCGCTCTCGTTCCTGACACTAGATGGCGCTAGTTGACTTATTCACGCAACACTGCCCCCTCCTAAGACATGCTCGTCCCGAGCATTATCGGTCCCATAATAACGCGCCAAGCGATCCACATGGACGATCTTAGGAGTCCCTCTTGCGCCTTTCTGTATCCGGTAGGTCACATCGTTGATCCTGGGTACAATCCGGTACGGGCCGTCCCATTTAGCTTGAAGCTTAGGAGATTTCCCTTTGCTGCGGACTGGATTGTGCAACCACACTAATGAACCTTCGTTGAACCCTTTATTGTTCATTTTGCGGTCGTACCGGGTTTTCATTTTCTCAGACATTTGCTGGCCCGATTGTCTGACGTGCTCATAAATGTCGTTCATTTTGTTCCGCAAGTCATTTGCATAATCGGTTATACTGCGTGGGGCATCAGGTGGTATCCCGGTGATCAGGTCCGCAGGCAGCCGTAATTCTCTTCCAAAGTTTGCGAAAGCTGGTGTCACTGCTGTACTTTCGTGAACAGAACTTCGATATGACAACAAAAACGGTTGTATGTGCTTGTCCCAATCTCGTTGCCGATTGTCTACAACTTTTGCTAGGTACCTCTCCAATGTCTGATTAAATCGTTCTACCATTCCATCAGATTGCGGGTGATAAGAAGTCATTCTTGTTTTATGAGTACCCATAACTCGGCAAGTTTCCTGGAATATCTGAGACTCAAAATTCCTTCCTTGATCGCTGTGAATCTCTAAAGGTACTCCAAAACGACAGAAGACTTCATGAACTAGTTTATCTGCAACTGTTGAAGCTTCTTGATTTGGAATGGCGAAGACTTCTGGCCACGTAGTGAAGTAATCCATCACAACCATGAAATACTTGTTACCGCTTTCACTCTCCGGAAACGGCCCCGCCACGTCAATGGCTATTCTCTCCCATGGTGCACCCACATTGTACAACTTCAATGCACCTCTACTACAAGTCTGAGGTCCCTTTACAGCCGCACAACTTGTACATTTGCGACACCAGTCCTCGACATCGTTTCGACAGTGGACCCAGTAAAACCGTTCTCGGATCTTTAGTAGAGTTCGTTTAACTCCCAGATGGCCTCCTGAATAATCATTATGGTACAGCTGTAGAACATCCGGTACTTTAGTTTTAGGGACAACCATTTGTAAATGACAGCTGTCTCCCCGAACATTTTCCCATTTACGGCACAGAACTCCATCCTGAAGCAGCAAGCTGTCCCACTGGGCCCAATAGCTTTTAGTGGTTGAACTCATTGCTGAGACGTCGCTCCACTTAGGCTTGGGAGCACTGGCCTTCATCCATTCCAGGATCGGCTTGATGTCCGGATCTTCCTGCTGTGCACGTTGAAAGCTGTCCTTCCACTCGTTGCTAAGGTGGTCTGCCCTGAGCATCCTCACGGATACCACTTCCTTACTCTCTTGCCTAGTACAATGTTTGCAATCCTCAGGACAAGGTCTTCGTGATAATGCATCTGCGTTGCCATGAGATTTCCCGCTGCGATGTTCGATCTCAAAGTCGTATTCCTGTAGTAGTTCAATCCACCTCGCAACTTGTTCTTCTGGATTTTTAAACTGCAATAGCCATTTTAGTGCAGCATGGTCAGTTCGTAAGTGAAATTTTCGCCCCAGAAGATATTTGCTAAAATGCTGCAACGACTTTACCACAGCTAGCAATTCGCGTCTTGTGACACAATAGTTCCTTTCCGGTTTTGACAACGACTTGCTGAAGTACGCTATCACGACCTCTTGGTCACCATTCCGTTGAGACAACACACCGCCAAGTCCTATATCACTTGCGTCTGTGTCAACTATAAATTCTTTGCTTGCATCAGGGTATCCCAAAATAGGTGTTTTGCACAGACGGTCCTTGAGCTCCTGGAATGCGATATTACAACTTTCATCCCAGCAGAAATATCGCTTCTCCTCGGTTAGCTTATGCAGAGGTTTGGCTATATCTGCAAAGTTCTTCACAAAACGTCGGTAGTAGGAGCACAAACCCAAAAATGCTCTAACCTGCGTCTTGTCTTTTGGAACCGGCCAATCCTTTACAGCTGCGATTTTCTCTGGATCCGTGCGGATACCTTCTTCCGACACTATATACCCCAAAAAGTTGACTTGCCGTTTGAATAGTGAACATTTCTTCGGACTCAACTTGAGGTTGGCACTCTTAATCTTCATGAGCACGCGTTCCAAGTTTTGAAGGTGTTCCTCAAACGTACGGCCCACGATGATGATGTCATCCAAGTAGACCAGACAGGCGTCGCCAATTAGCCCGGTCAGTACAAGTTCCATCAGCCTTTCAAACGTTGCTGGAGCATTGCACAACCCAAACGGCATTACTTTAAATTGCCACAGACCCTTTCCCGTCGAGAACGCAGTTTTCTCCTTGTCCTTAGGGTCAATTTCAACTTGCCAGTAGCCACTTTTTAGATCCAGCGTGCTAAACCACTTTACTCCTGTAAGCATGTCCAGCGTGTCGTCAATTCTTGGCAAGGGATAGCTATCCTTCTTAGTGACGTCGTTCAGACGGCGGTAGTCAACACAAAACCGCAAGATGCCGTCCTTCTTCTTTACCAGTACCACGGGTGAACACCATGGACTAGATGAAGGTTCAATAACACCATCCTTCACCATTCCCTTAATCATGGTTTCCACTTCCTTTTCACGTGCTACCGGCAATCGTCTTGGCCGCTGACGGATAGGCAACTCTTCACCTGTGTTTATTTTGTGTTGAACTAAACCAGTCTTTCCTATGTCAGCATCGTTTGATGAGAATACATCGGCGTACTCGATTAACAACTTCTTCGCCTTGACCAATTCGTTCGGGGACAGAACACTGCGACAGTCTTCCAAAAGTGTGGTCACTCTCGTTTCTGAATCCTTGCTGGGGGTCCCACTCGATATATATTGGCACTGACGTAACCAATCCACTTCCTCACAAGTACCAACCAGTGTGCCTTTTTCTATAATCTGTTCCCGGTCGCAAAGGTTCAGCACACGTACTCCTGAGATGTCAGTGGTCCTGACCAAGGTTCGAGCTACTTTCCATGGAAGGTCATTGTTTACCCTTTCCACAAGTACACAACGGTGAGCTTGCCTAGCGTTTCGAGGAAGACTAACCGGAACAATCGTTTCCGATCTCGGCGGAAGAACAATCTTCTTGATGCTGTACACGTTCCCTGGTAACGCACCTTCCATAAAAAGTTCCTCCTGTCCACATTTCAAAACACCTTGCTTAACGTCGATCTCACAACAATTATTCCTCATAAAGTCTAGGCCTAGGATGCAGTCGTCCATTATATCAGCCACGATGACATTATGCAGGTAGATCACGTTGCCTAGCTTCAACTCCATCTCCTTCTCTCCACGGACGGGTATACGCTGACCGGTGGCTGTTACCAAATTAATGCGTTCTCGGTTGTATGCGGAGTCCCCAAGGAACTGACTTATAAGTTGGGAACTAACAACCGTACGAGAGGCTCCAGTGTCTATGGTCAGCTTACACGGCATTCCGTTGATCTCGCCCTTTATGATTAGGCTGTTCCCATCATGGGTTTGTGAGATCGAGATCCTTGGGGCTCTTTTAACATCAGCCAGCACCCGCCCCGCAGTTCTGGCTTTTACTCGTTTCCCTGCCGCTGCTGGGCGGTGCTGTTGGCCAAACTACCCTCCTGAGATCGTTCAATTTCCCTTTCTAGGGTTCGCTTAGGGCAGCTGGATCGAAGATGGCCCTTTTCCCCACAGCCATAGCACCTTGGGCTGTATCCTTTGTTGCGGTCGCGAACTGTAGCTGCTGCAACCTCCCTGACGCGATGGGAACGATGATCCTGCCGCACGGCTTCCACTTCCAGTGCATGGGCCAAGGCGGCCTTAAGCGTCTCGTGGTGCCCGAGCCTCACAGCAGCTCTGACTTCCAGGTCGCGGATGCCGTCGATGAATGTCTGCACCAGGTTCCCTTCAATGAGCGCAGGTACAGACCGGTATGCTTTTCGCACCAGCTTCTCCACTTCTAGAGCCCACTGCTGCAGGTTTTCGTTGATGCGCTGCACACGATCTTTAAGCTGCGCACGAAAGACGTATTCCAGGTGAGCGTCGCCATATCTCGCCTCCAATGCCTCAAGGAGTTGCTCATAAGTCACTTCCTCACCGAGAGCTTCCAGAACTGTTAAGGCCTGGTCGCGCAGGCCTAGTGTGAGAGCAGTCATGGCCTGGCTTTTATTCCAGCCGTTCGCCTTCATAACAGCCTCGAACTGGATTTTGTAGGCTGACCAGGAAGAAGTCCCGTCGAATGGTGGCACCTTGAACCCACGTAGCGAAGGTGTTGTAGCTACTACGGGAGCTGTAGCTCCATCTCCAAGTTTGAGTTCGTCAAGTGATTTCCTCATGTCAGCCATTACGTTGTCAACCCGATTGTTCACTTGGTCAATTCGGGTTTCATGTTCTTCGATTCGTGTTTCAGCTTCCGACAGGCGGTTGTCATGTTGAGCAACCCTATCCTTCACCTCCCTTATCTCTTTCCCAAAGGTAGCGTGAAGGTCCTTCATGAGGAGCATCTGCTCTTCCGACCGACGAGCCTGTTCCGCCTGCTGATCTTCCAACCGACGGGCCTGTTCCTCCTGTCGGCGGAGCTGTTCCTCTTGTCCGCTCTGCAGCTGCTCTTTTAACTGACGGACCTGTTCCTCCTGTCGGCGAGCCTGCTCTGCCTGTCCGCCCCGCAGCTGCTCTTCCAACCGACGGACCTGTTCCTCCTGTCGGCGAGCCTGTTCCTGCAGCATCACCATCAGGGCGCCTAAATCAGGTGCTGCAGATGCAGGAGCTACTGACGAACCGGCCTCCGTTGCCGGCGGCTGGCCCTCCGACGTCTGCGGCGTTGCACCACCAAATCTTCTCTGGTCCGTCTCATGCTGGCGTTGACTGCGGGTACGAACACCCTCCGTTTCCTCCTTAGGTAAAATCGGCATGATTTTATCCCATTTCTGACACCAATTGTTACGAGCTTGAGGTTCATGACAATTAAAATTGCCGATAAAATTACCTAAATTAACACTTTAATTTACTTTACGCAAATTAAAACTAAAAACACTAATAATTAAACACACTAATTCACTTAATTCCGCTCCGAAGCTTCGCTTGTGTCGCTGAGTTCAACTCTACTACGATCGCATCTTGCAGCACCTATTTATTTAAATTAGCAAAGAAATATCCAGAATGTTCAAGTAAACACGCGCAAGGTACCGAGCGTTCGAGTTTCGACTAGGCGCTGTCGGTTGAAACATTTGTGATGTCATTTTCTCAATGCTCCCCTCGCTCTCGTTCCTGACACTAGATGGCGCTAGTTGACTTATTCACGCAACAATATATTTGCTTTGCCAGTCTTTCCTCAGTCATTATTTCTACATGACCAAACCACCGAAGCATTCCTTTCTTAATCCTGGTCACCGCATCATCTTGCGAACCACACTCTTCTTTTATCATACGGTTTCACACCCTGTCACTCAAATTCAGCCCTAACATACTCCTTAGCGACCGCATTTCTGCTGCATTTATTCTACTCTCGTGCTTCTGCCACACCCAACTTTCACTACCATATGTTAAAGTAGGGACTAATACCGCATTGTGAATTGCCATATGTGCCTTTTTTGACACATTCTGACTTTTCACAATAGAGTGTAGAGCCCCGTTTATTTTTATTTCCTGCGTTCACTTGTATTTATAAATATTTTTAAAGAACTCTCCACTAGTATTTCTACACTTCATCTAGTCCCCTCGGTCACTTCTACAGCCTGCTCTAGCGCATCTTCTAGCGATGAAAACTAAAAGGCAGCCTTTTAGCTGTATTTTTATATTAGGGAATAAGCCGAAGTCACACGGCAGTGCCATATCAAGGCTGCTAGGAGGATAATCCAAAAACTTTTTTATTAGACTCTCATTACAATTTGTCCCATTACTTACAGAAGGGCACCACATGCATAATTAAAAAAACGTTACCTTGATTTAGCAACAAGAAATTAGTACTATTTAACTTTACTAAAATTAAAATTTACATTAATGGCTGATTTACACAGGGTCAGTAAACAAGTCAGTCGCAGCGCCAATGTCGGCGCCATGACTTTAACTGTTTACATGAAGTAAGTAGTAGTGGTGCGTTTCTCACGGTGAGCACACGTGTGTGAAATATGAATTCGCGAAAACAACTGAAATGACGATTTAATTATTTGTTGAAAAATTTATCAATTTTGCTGTTGAATGAGTTAATAGAAATGGTAGAAAATTACATAACTAAAAATAAACGACAATGGGTAAGAAAATGGATTGACGATAGAAACGAAACTGGTGGCTCTGCTTTGTTGCTGAAGCTATTGCGATTTGAAGATCCTGCGGACTACAAACTGGCTATGAGGATGTCACCACAGAATTTTGACGAAATATACTCTATTCAACGACATGATACACTCAAGAGAGATGCTTTACCAGCCAAAATTAAACTGGAAATAACGCTGACATTTTTGGCCTCAGGAATGAACTATCGGTTCCTTAGTCACTTTTATCGTGTATCAAAACCAGCAATTTCTCAACTAATACCAGAAGTGTGCTGGGCAATATATACGGCACTAAAAACACATATTAAGGTAAGAAAATTTTTATTATTAAATTATTAGAAAATTAAGAAATACAACATCAAAATAGTATTAAGAATTTTCATAGGCACGCATAATCGTGTTAACAGCAGTGTTATTTTCACTTTCAGCTTCTTCGTTGATCGTGGTGCTGTAATTCAAACCTGAGGGTGTAATAATAACCTGCCTGGGGTTTACAAATGTAGGGTTCGTTGATCGATCGGAAGGATGAAATCCTAAAGAGCTGTTGCTAGTGGCAGGCTCGGCAACCTCTGGCGGGTAAAATGTTATGGTGTTGTCGCTTGATGCAGTCATTGGGTTGGGCTCCATGCTACTTGTGCTGCTTGTTGTAGTTGCTGCCGGACTAGGGATAAAATAGTTAGGGGATGAAGAGTGTGCATTTTCTGTATACTTCTTTTGTTGTATATCAGCCAATCTAGCTTTGGATAATATTTTTTGGATCTCTTCTTGTGCAATAACAGATTGTTCTTCAGACAGTTGTTTTAGTTGAGCTGCCACATGTTTACCGAAAATATCAGCGTCAGACTCTTCTTCAAATGGTGACATATTAACATCATTTGACACACTTTTTAAGTCCTTTATCATGGCGGCCATCTGAGATATTTTGGAGCGTTTTGATCGCGGAGGCCCAGATTGATTGGGAGCTGTCACAGTATTTCAAACTGGCGTCTGGATGGCTTGAGTTGGCGTTTCAGTAGAATTATCATTATTTTCAGTAGATCTTGATACATTTTCAGCTCCGTCACCAACACCCTCAGCTTCACCCAACTCAACGTCATCGTTGCTGGTTCCTGAGTAATCCTGTTAATGAGAATAAAATGTAATGTTTAATAAATCATTAGTTGATGATAATACGTATTTAGGTTGTAATTATTTTTTTTTTGTTTACAGATTCCAGAACGAGAGGAAGAATGGAAAATTATTGAAGACGGTTTCAATACCAAGTGGAATTTCCCTTCATGTTATGGAGCAATCGATGGGAAGCATATTATAATTAAAGCTCCTCCAAATAGTGGAAGTGAATTTTATAATTATAAAAAAACCAATAGTACAGTATTGTTAGCACTTGTAGACCACGACTATTGTTTTTCATATATAGACGTTGGAGCGAATGGAAACGCCTCTTATGGAGGTGTTTTCAAAAATTCCTCATTATATCGTCGGTTGGAAGATGGATTGCTTCCAACAAATGGAGTAATAGTTGGTGATGCAGCACTTCCACTGCAGAATTATTTACTAAAACCCTATCCAGGTACGCAGCTGAGTACTGCCGAAAAAGTCTTTAACTACAGGTTGTCGCGTGCAAGGCGCATAAGTGAAAATGCTTTTGGTATACCGGTTTTTAGATTTCGAGTGTTCGAAAAAGCAATTCCAAGCCATGTGGACACAGTTGATGCCGTTGTCTGTGCAGCCTGTGCCCTGCATAATTGGTTGCGAAAGCGTTCAAGTTCCTACATAACATCTACTTGTGTAGACAGAGAGGACAATGATGGACAAATAATAGAAGGAACATGGAGATCGGAAATAAATCCACTACCAAGCATTTCAGAACAACAAAGAGGCAACCATTCCATGACTGCTAAAGAAAAAAGAGACCTATATAGGAACTTCTTTATGACTGCTGGAAGTGTTGCCATGGCAATTGGATAGAATTCATTAATTTTGTATAGGTACCTAGGATGGAAATAAAATAAATAAGTTACAATAAATACTTACCATTGTTTTCCTTTTTACAATAGCAGCGCCAGATCTGGTGGATTTTTGTATCTTGTCGAGCTCTAAATAATATGTAGCCCTTATGGCTTTAATTTTATTTTTTACTTCAGTAGAAGTGAGCCCTCCGATTTGCATTTGTTGAGCCATATTTTGCAACGCTGTTGACCGCATTTCTTTATTGCGGTAATTTAGGGATTTAATATCCCAAAGGCACTCGTTTTCGCCATATAATTGCACCAATTTTAAGGTTTCGTCTTCGCTAAGCTTACGCGTCATTTTTATCGCCAGCGAAAGAAACGTGGTCACTCTACAACGCAGCGGCAGTGACTAACCACGCACTGACTTTCTGTTTACACGGGGTTTATTTGGCTGGCGCGGGGGGTACGCGGGTGGCGGGGGCGCCAACTGACTTTAAAATATTCGTGTCCGAATATTCAAGTCAGCGCTGATTTCAAGCCACTGTACTGACTTCAAATCAGTTTACACAAGTTTTTTTTCGGGTCAGCACTGACTTGCCTCGAATTTGTAGTCAGTTACTGACCCTGTGTAAATCAGCCATAACACTAAGAAACTACCTAGTAGTTTTAATCACCAATAACTACATTTTTGCCATCGAGTTTGAAAATAGGTCTAATCTGTTTTGGCATTCTTTATATAATGCAAAAAATAAAATTGTTAAAAAATAATGTGATCTTAAGTTGGTTCGACTTGGAGTGTAACAAATAATTTGTTATTACAGGATCTAGGCAACCTATGCGGCACATTGAAATTTAAGATAACTAAGAAAATTGGGACAGTCTAAAAATCCTGTTACTAATTTCTTTAAAAACATATAATCAATAATTTTTCTTCTCGATTCCAATGATCTTAAAATGAGACAGCTTTTTCTCATATGACTTGAGTATTCTGGCAATATTGCAGGCACGAGTCAAGTACCACCTTTTCTGTACTTTTGTTCAATGCGGTCTATATTTATTCTGTAACTGGGTCATCAAACTTCACTGCAATACTCCAGATGATGGTAGTGCAGTCCTCCCTTATGGTAGGACTGCACTGGGCGGAATTGCACCGCAGCGGAACTGAGCGACACGAGCAGGGCCGGATTAACAGTCGGTGGGGCTCTATGAATGATTTGGGGCCCCTTATTTTTTTGTTATTTGATTTAATTGTAAATATTTTTTTTGTTTATGAATGCATAAGTGAGACACAATTATTTTTATGTTGTATATTTATTGAAAAAGCAATATTCAAACTAATTTCATTTTTAAATTTATTTACAAAATTACTTAAAAACGATCGCTTACAAGTTAAACCTTATTTTTTCTGCACTTTTGACGAGCAAAATCTTTTATAAATTTGTCAAAATTCATGCGACGCATTACATCCGATTCAATTCACAGAAGAGCCAACGAACATAATCAATCTTGTCGCATCGTCGTCCTTAAAGGATTTTTTATCCTTTTCAACTGCGAAATGATAAAAATATTCTGAAGCAGATTTCCAAATTAGGGAAGACTGTTTGAAGTTGATCATTCACAATGATCTTGTAAAAATCAGTGAAATTCGCACTAATACTTTGATCTTTTTCCATTTTCAAACGAACGTACTGGTGAAATTGTTGTAATTCATCAGCAAGATTTGAATTTAAATCCTCAGGATACGATGCGACAAGCGATTCAACCTTGGCAAATAACTCATCGTTGGTTAAATCCATTTTTAATAAAAATAAAAACTTGTCTGCCAGCTTTTCGTAAACCTCGCCTCCCGTTTTCATCTCGACTTGAAGAGTGTCGACGATGAAATAAAAAGTCGAAACGCGAAATTTGTCCCTTGCAGATAAAACAGCATCTTCAGCTGGGCCATCATTGACTTGTACTCTCCGAGTACGTCTTCGGTTACCATTTCCCCGATAATCACCGTCGGGCAAAATTTCTTTGGACTTGTTCTCGAATTCGTCAAATCTTTCTCTGAGATTTTGTAAATAAAAGCCAACCTTTTATACAAATCACCGCAAACTTGCAAATTAAGTTCTGCATTTTGAAGGGCTTGTGAAGTCCGATGAAATTGATGCAAAATATCATTCCACATCGTAACCATGAAAAAACAAACTCAAACTCTTGCATTTTTTTTGCAATTTTCATTGCTTCTTGTCTAGTTTCCCCTTTTTGATCCATTACTTCCGAAATGGAATCTAACGCGTCGAGAATTTGAGAATACCACGTACCACGAGTTCACCATGGCCAAATCAAACAAATGAATTATTAACTTGATTGGCCATTTGCGAGTTTTATGCCATGATCTATAGACCTCCATCATTTGGTCGCTGACGTCTACACCTCCCATGTGTTCGTTGTATTTTTTTATCATACATATAAGGGCAAGTTACTTCGATGTATGATTTTGTAACTTTATCGTAACGCTGGACCTTATGCAATGGCTTGGCTCCAATAGCAGTTGAACCAGCTAATACTGTTTTGGAGTTTAATGACACAGATATCTTTTTTATTGTTAACAACCTCGTGATAATCACTCCGATTCATTGAAGAGTCTTTGGGAAACTGATATCCTTTAAACCTATTGATGATTATCGTTCTATTGCCTTCAATTGCACGCGTTAACATCTTCTCAAGTAATGGAATGATCGTAAAATATCTATCAAAATAAACAAAACTTCCTCTGGGCAGAGTATTTCATCATCATCATCATTACAGCCCTTCACAAGTCCACTGCTGAACATAGGCCTCCCCCAAGGTATGCCACAAAGCACGGTCCCGAGCCACCTGCATCCATCGACTTCCTCCAAGTCGTCACTCCATCTAGTGGGGGTCGCCCTACACTTCGCCTACCGGTACGAGGCTACCACTCGACAACCCTTCTTCCCCAACGGTTGTCGGTTCTTCGAGCTATATGGCCGGCCCATTGCCACTTCAGCCTACTAATCCGTTGGGCTATGTCGTCACTCTGGTTCTACTGCGGATATCCTTATTTCTAAGTTTGTCACGCAGAGAAACTCCGAGCATAGCCCTCTCCATAGCTCGCTGAGTGACTTTGAGCGTCCTCATACGGCCACGGCCAGCAGTGAAGGACCACGTCTCGGTTCCGTAGGTCATCACTGGCAACACGCACTGGTTGTGCAACTTAGTTTTCAGGTTTTGAGGTATACCTGACGAGAAGATGCGTTGTAATTTCCCGAACGCTACACAGCCGAGTTGAATCCGTCGATTGACCTCTCGGTCGAAGTTGGACTTACCTAGTCGGACTATTTGTCCCAGGTAAACGTACTCGTCAACAACTTCGAGCTTAGTGCTCCCAACAACTACCGGCATAGGTGTGACATGGATATTAAACATGATCTTTGTTTTGTCCATGTTCATCTTAAGACCTATCCGTTGGGAGGCACTATTGAGGTCATTGAGCATAGTGCTTAAGTCCTCCAGCGATTCTGCCATAAGGACTATATCGTGGGCAAATCGAAGGTGAGTGATGAACTCGCCATTGATGTTAATACCGTATCCTTTCCAGTCCAGTAGCATGTAAACGTCTTCCAATGCAGCGGTAGTTCTTCAAGAGGGCGTTGTCACCTTTCTTGAAGAACAAGACCACCGCACTTCTGCTCCACGCCTCCGGAGTAGTGCCACCATGGAGGACGGAATTAAATGAAGGACTTCAAGTACCGGTTTTCCACCCGATTTCAGAAGCTCCGCTGTAATTTCATCCTCGCCCGGGGACTTGCCGTTTTTAAGGCGCTGGAGAGCCATTCTAATCTCGCTCAGACTGACGTCCGGGATATCGAGTAACATCGATTTAAATTTACAAAGTAGCCAACACAAAAAGTCAAAAATAGTGTCGGATAAGACTTCCTCTTGGATCGTTACTCACACTTGCGTGTGGCTCCAACGATTATGTGTACAGCTGCCCATAGAATCTCTCAATCTCACTCAGAATCTCAGGTGTCCCGGAAACGATGCTGCCACACTCAGTCTTCAGCTTTGACAGTTGGCTCTTACTGGCAGACAGATCTCTGGCAAAGACTTTGGAGCCCGCTTCGCTCGCTTCTTCAATGCGAGCAGTATTGAAGTTGCGCAAGTCTCTCCGCATGCATTTGGAGATCTGTGTGTTCAGTTGCCTGTATGCTTTCAAATCTGTTGACGATTGCAGCCTCATCTCCCGTCTAACAGCCATGAGATTAAAGGTGTGATCGGAGAGTTTTTGTGTTCTTCTGCGGCGGGTCTTGCAGAACTTAGCTCCGACCGCATGGACAGTTTCCACGAGCTTGTCATTCATATCGTTCACTTCTTTGCAATCTTCTAGGGCAGAGTATTTATTAAACGTAAAACTACAGCGGGTCCGAGGCCCAAAGATCTGTCAGAAAGTGGAGTGGTGTCACTTTAATGGAGCTCAAAATCTAACACTAATCCTTTCGATGATGTCACGACATAATTTTTAAGGCCCACTGGTCTCGGTTGGCCTTTCACAAATTGTCTAACAGGACACTTGCCGAGAGATGGCACCATTTGTTCGTCAATTGAAAAGTGAGATTAATCTCTAGTTATTAAGCATACGCCCCTTACAGCATCTATCAGTGGCTGGGCAAGCCACAACTTGTTCTTAGTTTGTATTTCAGATGATACAGATCCCTTATCTACAATCTGTAAGTTTACTCTGAGAAGAAAGAATCTTTCACGAGCCATTTCCTCTGCAATACAAGTGAGTCTAAAACGTTGCATCCACACCATCTTACTGCTGTACATTTCGTTCGGTGTAATTTAATATCGGCACTTCGACTATCAGAAAATGCTTTTTTACACATTTCGGACAAGTGTGTCCACTGTTAAAGTAGATGCATGTTCACTTATAAATAACGCAAATGAACACTCTGCTCTTTGGGTATCTAGTTGAATATGCACCTTAGGAAAATCAATTTTTTTTTACTTTTTTTCGGCACAACATGTTTCGCATGTTTTGATGTACCAATGTGTTGTTTTAAACAGGATACTTTGGCTATAATGTTGCACTTACAGTATTTGCAGTAAGCTTTGGTCGAATCTTCTTTAGCTCGTGTAAGCCATTGTTTAAACTCACTCATCTTCTCCCATTCTTCTCGATAATGTTGTTCATATTTTGGAAGCATATTATCCCTCCAAAGTCAATTGTAAACTACTTTTAAAGCACACACACAAAACAAAAGCACAAACGTTTATTTTAAAGCTATTACAAGTATCGGTAGGGGGAGATCCCCGAGAACCGGACACTTAAGGAACAATAAAAATAAAAAAGAACGTATAATAGTCTCATTTGTTTATTTCACTTTAATAAGTTCACAACTACATACTTAATCAACACAGATATATCAACAGCCTAAAATCTTACTTTAATTGTAGTAGGTACTAAGGAACATTTAACATAGAAAAAAGGACGTTTTTAAAAAGGTCCCCTAATGACGGACAGCCAACTTTCGTTCATTTTTAAACCTAAACATTATTTTAACAAACAATTCGTAAGAATATCTATTAAAATTGATCAAATCAGCTGTTTATAAAGAAAACTATTCTTAATTGTCATTAACTTTGGTCATAATTAGGAACGGTTTCTATAAAATTACAAAACTTTAATTGTACAACCTGCAAAAATCACAAATGGAGCTTTTTTCAATATTTCATGTTTGGGGTATTCCCACAACTCGGTTTGGGTTTATCCATGTTGAATCTGAAAAACAAAACACAAAAATAATAACTACAACAAAAATAAACCTACTGTAAAACTGTCCGGTATTAGTGAACTTTGAGAGTGTCCGAACTTAGGGACCCTTAAGTTATGTACTTAAGGGACTCAAGAAAAATTCTCATTCACATTATGTGTTATGAATCTTAAAAAAACACCTGGGTTATATCAGATTAGTACAAAAGCAATAATAATTAATAACAATGATTATCATCCCATTCTTTAAATACTGTTTACAGAACCCAAAAAATTTTTACTAACCTTAAAATTTGCTACACGCTCCACGCCGAACGAGTCAGCACTAACTATTGACACGCTCCCCCCACACTTCACTTGGGAAACGCTTTCTAACCACGACTCAAGCAACAAAATGGCGCGCTTTTTCGCACTGATTCAGATTCTGTCCGGCTTTAGGAGCCGTCCGGGCTTAGGGGACTTCCCCCTACTTGCACCTGTTGAGTAATGGTCCGAATGCGAATGAATCAAAACATTACACATTGCTTACTCGGAAAATAAACAAAATCTTTCACTATTCGGGAAAGTCCCCAAATCATAATAGAGTTGCCATAATAATCAATCACAGTAACAATTTTAAATTTTTTGTCTATGGGTTTAGTTCAATCTTTTGCACAGAGTAAATATTGAGTGAACAGTGAGATATGGCAGTGAGTGTAAACAATTTGTCTATCCCATAAAAAGAATTGAAATCACTAGTACGTAAAATACTAAAATATGCAATATGCTAAAGCCAATTGTTTCATGCCAACAGGTCAAAAATATGCCAAATTTAGCATTAAAAATGCCACATCGGCAACACTGACTGTGACTGCCACCTTTATATATATTTTTTCAGTACAACAGGCCATGCGGTCCGTCGGCGGTCGCGAGTTTAGCACGCCATACGGGCGGCTGGCGGACTCACTGTTTATTTCTACCAGCAATCCGTGCGGTACGCTATGACCTCGCAATTTCTTATTAATTTTGTAGTGCATGGCCTGCTGTTACAGGAAAAAGAAGCTACTAGAGGCAAAGTTTACTTTTTTACCTAGAATTTAACAAAAAAATATGTCTGTATCTTTTCATTAGAGGATTACTAGGGGATTAATCACAGAAATAAAAAAGCATCTTAAAATTAAAAGGAACTTAGATTTATTCGTAAATTGATATAACTACTGCCTTATAATGGTGCAATGGAAGTTAGCAAAGCATTCTGAGCATACACTGGGTTTTGTGATGGGCAGAGTACTTTCTTAGTTATTTTACATGCTTCTATGCTTGTCAAACCTTCGTCTCTCTTCTTTTCATAGCAGTGGATGCACCTTCTTCTGACTATTCGGTTACGATGGTCGACCAACGGAGACTTTCCAAATTGGTGTCCATTTGAGCAACTCTGGTTATTTTGTCTCCTTGGTTTGTCAAGACCCATCAATGCACGGCAAATATTTTCCTTAAATGTTGTTATGGTATATTTTTGGACGTCAAGTTCTTGGAAGTTTTGAACAAAATAAAAGCATTGATCAAAGATGTGCTAAATAAAAGCTCTATAGCTAATTTTTGGAACCATCTCAAGCTTCTTCTTGCTGGATTAGAATAACTACCCATTTGATCTGAGTAGTCAATAGAACAATTATGATGATTATAGTCCGCTATCAGGGTTGGTTTCATAGTCACGCTGCGCACGTTGACAAAACCAGGTGTATGCCGAGTTGATAGAGCCAACACATCACGCTTGTCTTTCCATCGTAAACCCAACACTCCGTCATTATTTTCCATTACACAGGTCTCACGTTTCTTCAGTTTCTCTTTTAATATTTCTTTTGGCAGCCCTTTCCTGTTCTTTCTGAGAGTCCCCAATAAATGAGAGTTTTGCTGTAGTAAATTATTTGCCAAAGTTACACTTGTGTAGTAATTAGCCGTTACGATACTTCTTCCGGCATTCAAATACTTTTCACTGAGTTTCGTGACTATTTCACAGGATATGTTTTGTGTCGTTGTCGTGGTCTTTTTTCCTTCATATACAATTAAATCGTAGGTATATCCATCGTCGTCGCATATTTTAAATAATATAATTAAAAAAACTTCAATTATTATTTATTAAGAAACAAAAAGAAAATTACTATTGCGGAATTTGGGGACAGTACGGTGACCCATAAGACAATTTCAGTGACTCAAGAGACATATTTTAACAATACCTACAAATAATCAGTCAAATTACACTATGTAGCCAAATAAAAACAATAATTTGCTTAACAAAATCAGTCTTACGTGTTGACTAAGTAACTAATTTAAATATCTGAACATAAAACAGTAACTAAAAAAACTATTTTAAAAATCTGCAATTCTTCAAATCTAAGTTTTTATTTATTTTAATATTAAAAGTATAATTTACGTTTAAAATTAGTCTTCTTAGATCCCCTTTGGTCTTCTGTATAAAAGGAACATTAATTACTTTTCGTGAACTATACACTTTTCAAATTTGTAATACAACTGCCTTCGTTTTTCAAAAGTCATCAGCTTAGGAAGAATTTGAACAATATCTGTATAATCAACATCAGCTCTGTCACTTTTATTTAAAATAAAAACCTTTTTTTGCTTAACTTAAAAATAAATGTCACCCTAATTTCCCCATCATCATCTAAATCGTCCACCACACAAGCATATTTATAACTTGCCTTTGGTAGCATAAAGTAAAGTAAAGTTACAGCCTATATACGTCCCACTGCTGGGCAGAGGCCTCCCCTCATTTCTGAGAGGGTTTGGTAGCATGAACATTTACAATTAAAAAATCACCACAGCGTACGGGTTGATTTTCTTTGCCTGATGAAGTGGATGGAACTTGCTCGTCTTATATACTAATATAATACTACTAATACTTTCAGTTCGTCTTCCGACAGTTCTTCAGGTGTATTGTAAACAAAATTATAACAGTTTTTGCGCCCAGGTTTGCATAAATCTATTAACTGAATCTCACTTAAGGCTGTTGATACCGTCTTACGCTTTATGATATCGCTTAAAGGCACTTCATCGTCAGAACTGCTTGGTAGTTCAGCGTTTACATTAGTGACTCCATCGTTTTCTTTCTCGGTTTCACAGATGTCTTCTTCAGCAAGAAGATCCGTCGCATTATCTGAAGACGCAACAGAAGCAATGGAAATAGGCGGATACATTTTTGGTTGTAAACATTCACAGAAACCCCTTGTACAAAAGCAGCTGAGGGTTCTGTATTTTATTTTCTCTCGCACATTTGATGAACTTTTAATGTCCCCATAAGAGGCGAAATCTTTGGAGGGAGTTGTTTTGTTACGATTTCTATATCCTCAGCTGTAATTAAGTACAGTTTGATTTCACTGTTACCATCCAGTTTCTTGTAAAATGATTCTGCACAGGAAATGTCTTCACCACGAGCTACCATATCGTCTGCTATATCGGCTGCTTCAGTTTTAGGGTTATGGCTTTTATATCTTTAAGAACGGGAACAAGACAAGAAGAAGATGGCGCCAGGTTGATGATTTGTACATGCTGACACTGTACAGTAAGATTTAACTTTGTGTTTATGCTGTTCTTCTGGGATGTAAACAACTACAGTATGCAATGAGACTTGCTTCCTCGACCCCCGAAGTGGTGCGCTTGAAACTCTGTGAAATTTGCAATTATAATTTTCGCTAAAATCTGCAACCACGATTACTACTGTATCCTCTATATTATCTATCGCCTCTCTAAAAATTTTAAATTAACTTTTCATATTGTATATGTGTCTCTTTAATACTTTCAGTTCTTCATTAAATATTTTCATTAATTCTTGAACTGTCCCTTCCTTGTCTTGCTGCACATTTTTGAAAACTTTAATTTTATTACCGTCTTTTTCATAATGTTTTTCAAGTCTTCCCCATTCTTTCCACTGTATTGTTTCCTTATCTATGGTAGATTATTAATATTTGATTGAAATTTTATAATAATAAAAATAGAAGTCACCTGGGTCACCAAACATTTCTCTTGGGTTACCAGTATAGTGACCCAATGGAACGGTAAGCCAGGAGACTTTTAAGTAAAACATTGATATTTTGGGGAAATAACAGTAAAAAAATAAAAAACTGCCCTGTCAAGGAAAAATTTGACTAAATATCTTTGGTAAGTATTAAATTACTGAAAGATTATTTAAAACTTACCGTAATTTCGCAGTCAGTCAGTGGAACCACAATAAATACACGTGCACTGTCTTCGAGCCGCGGTCGAAATCGCCGAGCCAATTCAAGGGCAGAACACCGGTAACCGAGATCGTATGATTCGCAGAGTTGTTTCCTATTAGCTGCGTCCACAATAGCGCTATCTCGCTCTTTCTTATTCATTTGAACTTATGGTAAGCCAGCGGACCACGATAATGTACTCAAATCAGGGACAGACTGCTAAAAAATTTTAGAAAAAAAATATACTTACTAATATTAATTTATGCTAGTATTTAAGTAAATTAAATATTGTACTTCGTTATCCTTACTTTAGAAGTAGGACGTTCCTAGTGATTTTTTATATGACGATACGAAATTCAACACTACGTAGCTAAGGGGATAAGTGGAATTTGTATGGGAGGATAATTTTGTCTCTTAGCAAACCAAACTAATTCTTATTTATAATCAAAGTATAAAATACTTAAGATAAAAACAATGTTCTTTGTTCATCTAATTTTACAAAATAAGTAACAATATTTAAAAATATTTGTTATTTAACTGAAATTTTGTTGAAGAGTCAAGGACAATCTTTGACGAAGACAAGTTGATCCACCCATCTGATGTTAACATTCGAAAGCCGAATCGCCGTGACTACCGCTCCAAGACTTTTTAGTTTCTTTAGTTTTTTCTCCAATTGTCATATTTTCTTCTTAATCTTCGTCTTTCTCTCTGCTGTTCGTTTATCTTTTTCCCATTTTATTTTTTAACTTTTTAATAACAAGCAGGTCCCGAACGGAATTTAAACGAAATAAGATGTGAAGAAAAAATAACGGTAAGTTGACTAGGAACTTACCCACCTATATTAAAATGAAATCGGAAACGGATATGTTATTCCAAATCACGAAAAATGAACACTAATGAATAATGACTAAAGAAGTATCTATCATACTTCCGTTATATTATTATTTACGTAAAAAAAAAAAGAAAAAATATCATAATATAGTTTTCATCTTTTTATAATATCTGTACCTGAGAAGCATATTACTGTAAGCGCCAAATCGCAAAGTTTACGTAATAGAAGATATCCTTTCAAAAAGTAACTATCTTTAGGTTTAGGAGGTTATAAAATTTAAAACAAGTGAAGTTAATATAACTGTTTTAATTTTTTTAAATGGCTACATTATAAGCTTTTAAATTGACTAACAATGATGAGATCAATCTTTGTGTAATTCAGTTATTTTTAAAAAACAAAAAAAATCGGTATTACATACAGTGTTATGCCTGTAATTAAAATTTGAACATAATCTAACATACTTAACTTTTTCATGTAATCTAATTAATTTTTATGACATAAACTAACATTTAGGTAAGGAGATCAATGTTTGCGTATATTAGTAATTTTAAAATAATAAAATTCGGCAACACTTACGGTGATAGGCCTATATTATAATCAAAATTTGAACATTATCTTAACATACAACTTTTAAATACCTTTAACTTTATCTAATCTAAATACCTTTAATGACAAAAATGACATTATTAGCTAAACAAATATAAAAATTTTAATAACACAGGTCAGGATTTTCAGATTCTTCGATAATATCAGGTTGATTACCATGTGGTAGGTCAATGTAAAACTTTTTTAGTTCTGGATCGGCAATCCATTGAGTTAACGTCACCAAATCTTTGTATTTCGCAATACTGATAGGACGAATGTTTTCATGAGCCTGTGGCAGGGAGTTTGACAATATAAGGTTTTGTCTAGTATTCTTTTTAAGATTGATCTCAGAGAACTCTTCGTCATGGAAACTGGTTTTATAATATAAAATACCATCTTTCTGCTTCCTTACCTGTAGCCACACACATTGTGAAATCAAAAACTGACCATTAGATGAATTTTTACGCCTTTGACTGAAATTCACGGACAGTGATTTAATATCTTTAACATTCATAAGATTCATGTTGTGTACTATTAATGGGTTCTGAGTTTTACAGATTTTAACAAACTGCTTCCAATCACGTAGTACTACTACATCAAAACTAGATAGTTCTTTTTTTCTTTCTCTCAATAACTGAATGAACAACATCAGCCTCTGAATGTGTGTGACCACGAAGTAAAAATTTGTGGTTGATTGTGACAAGTTCCGTGTTTTGTAATAACCAAAAGTAACAATACAACAAAATAACGTTACGGTTTTGCCCCGAACAGTTATCAGACCATATTGTTATTTCTTCTGTGTTTTCACGCTTGTAATTAAGAACCCATTCTATAATGCACGATCCGACTTCATTGGCACCTCTTCCTCCTTGTGTTTCATCCCACATCATGCAGTAAGATTTGTTATCAGTGTCATTATGGATTGTTTCATTGAATGTCCACAGTTTTCTTAAATAGAAAGACTGACTATTTGTTAACAAGGGCGTTGCTAAACATTTTTGCATGTCCACCATAAGAGTTACTTTTTTTCCTTCCGATTCTTTAGCGATTTCTTTGTCTTCTCTTTTTAAAGCATACCTCTTATCAGCATCTTCAATATGTTCTTTTCTTTGCTCCTCTATTTTTTCTCTTTCTTCGGGATTAGTTTCGTGCTTCAATAATGATATGAACTTATCACAAGTGTCGCAAGTATCATTGCTAGGTAAGTAAAAGGACAAATTGAAATGCTCGTTGAAAATTTTTCTGTATAACCACTGCTTCGATATCATATTTTCTGGTACACCATCTTCTTTACATTTTTTTACGTATAGTTCGTACATTTTCGTTATATTTAAATCTGGTCCAAGATATTCGCGAGTTGTTTTTTCTCTCGAGTAATGACATATGTAACGTGGAAACATACAAATATGGTTTTTAATCCCTGCAATTACAGAATCGGGTGTTTTGTTTCCTGGAATATGCTTTCCTCGTTGATCAGGCTGCACTAAACTTGTAGCTTCCGAAATCTTTGATAGCGTGGTTGATATGAATTGTTCTGTAAGGCAAAACGTGTTTAGAAACATTTTTTGGCAAACCCGGGTACGTACATTATTAATAAACATATTATAAATTCTTGTTTTCTTGCGTCGGCTAACATCATTATTCTGGCGGCTACGAGGTCGCATCACGGATATTAAGTCAATAGATGAAGCTGCAAACTGTCTTCTTTGTTCCCAATTTGTGGTGGTTTTCCAAAATGACTCAAAGTTTTTTTTTCCTATTATCATATGAAATTTTTTCAAAGCATTTTAGTTTACAAGTATTCGGGCAAGCTTCCTTCATTTTCCTCTTCTCGATTATTTTTTTTTGTTTTTGAAACTGCGCTAACATACCTTTCTCCCGCTAATCTTTTTGTTTTCGCTATTTCACGTTTCCAGTTTTTTTGATCACGTAAACGTTTTCTTGATTTTCTCTTGTTGTTTACGTTTTCATCGACATTAGATTCAGACGAATCTGATGTTGAACTTATAACAGTCAATCGAGGATTTTTTCGGACGCGCGGGGAGGGTGACCAGTTGCTACTTGAGTCTGCATCTGTCTCGTACGGGTCATTTTCTTGTGAATTCAAAAGAGAATGGCTACTTTCTCGGGAGTGCAAAACAGAAGGACTATCTTCTCGGCTTAACATGCTTACTGGCGACTCTCGTGATAGTTCTCTCAAGCAATATTGGAAGTTTTCTTCATTTGCATGGTTTTCAAAAAATTGCAGCTGTTCTTTTGTTAAAGGTGACGAACAGCGCTCTTCTCTAATTACTGTTTCTAAAAAAATATAAAGATTTGACTTCGTTAAGTATTATAATATAAGTATTACTAGATAGTTACTAAGTTTGAAAATTCGTCACTACTAAATAATAAAGGTTTATCTGTTCACTTTCCTCACAAAATCTACTGAAAATAGTCATAACTTCCAACTTCTTCCAATTTACCAATTGAAAGCAGTTAGGAGTTATGACTTTTTTTATTTTAACATGAATCAACAGGTTAGAAGATTACTGATAAATTTTTAAATAAATTCTATAAGAAGAACTTCATCCGCGTGCGGGACTCGAACCCGCGACCTGCAGCGTAAACAAATAATAAACATATTAGAAATACAAATGTATAATTTTATATATATTATAATAATTGAAACTTAAAAAAAATAAAAACTTACCAATTGAAACCAGTCTTAAAGTTTGTGAATTTAACTGCTCGTCTGTGGTTAGCGACTCTAAAAATACATAGGTATATTATTTGTAAGAAATGTATTATATATTAATATGAATAAATAAAACATTACTTCTGAACTATCTAAACTTACCATCTGGAATCGGCTGCAGAAGCTGTAATATTTTTCTCGTTCGATTACTGCACATTTTCGATGTTTTATTGTAAGCGCTACATAAAAATTGGCATATGTGTGCATTAGACGAACGCGAGAAGCGAAATAAAACACTGTATCTCACGCGATCTATTTATAGGCAAACCGCGCCTAGCTTCGCGGCATCGATGCAGTTAGCGGCAGAATAATGTAACTCCGCACTTACAGTAAAATACACGTGATTGTGAAGACTATTTTTAGTTTATGGTCTTATTATGCTTTAAAGATAGTTTGAGATATACAGTATAATAAAATTTAAAATATTAAAAAGTACTTGGCTTTGCCCAGTTACTGTTTTATGCCTGTAAAGAGCGGAGCAAATAACATAGGATTGTGTAGAAACCTCAATTTCGTCGAAAATGGAGTTACAGTGTTATGCTTCTCAGGTACAGATATAAGAATATACATACCTTAAGGATTTAAGTCATAATTAACAACTGTTTACGACGTAACAAACCATCTTTCCATGCTTGATTATATCACTAATTGTATCTGACAACCGGCTCAGTAATTTACGTAAAAACATTGTGAGCACAAGTTACATTTAATTCTGCGCTAATAATAAAATGAGTATTTTGATATTTAGTACGTAGGCCGCACTGAATGTTTTGCATAACTTATTAATAAAACAAGTTATATGAATATATATTCATTGCTTTTCGAAGTATTCTCCTTTACATTTTAAACATTTTTTCATACGTTCGAATCATTTTAGAAAACAATATGACCTTGGTCTGGTGGCATATTCTCAACGTTCTGATTGAACGCCGTCACTGCCTCTTCGGAGCTTGTAAAAGTTAAGCCTCTCATTAAATCTTTAATTTTAGGAAAAACAATGAAATCACAAAGTGCAAGGTCCGAACTGTGTGATGGATGGGTCACGAGCTCTACTTTTTCAGAAGCCAAAAATTTTTTTTGTATTATTGGCGGCGTGCGAAGAAGCATTGTCGTGGTGCAAAAAGATGCGGCTTCTCGGTCTTCTTTCTCGTACTTTTTCAAGAACAGCTGGTAAACAAATGGTGTTTACCACTCTACATTAACATTTCTTTGATTTTCAAGCTTACTAAGTTTTTTTCCGACGTTTCTCCCCTGCTTTAATTTTGTCGGTCTGTTCTCGCTTTCAATCACCCATTCACAAGATTTTTGTTTTTTCTCTGGTTCGAAACAATAAGTCCAAGTTTCTTACAAATACTCACATACAACAATAAATACTTTTTGCACCAATCCACACGAGCTTGTTTTGTTCTGAAGTTAGTTCATGGGGAATCTAACGACAACAAAGTTTTCTAACTTTTAATTCTTCATAAAGAATTTTTTTAATTTGATTCATACCAATCCCCAAATGTCCCCGAATCGTCTCTTAAGTGATGCGTCTGTTTTCTTCAATTAGCTTCTTCACAGTAGCCACGTTTTCTCAGTGGTCGCGGTTGCAGGACATCCTTCACGAATTTCAACATGTAGAAGAATCCGATCCCGCTGAAATTCGGCATATTACCGCCTCACGGTGCTCAGATGGGGTGCTTACCTCCCAAAAGCATTTTGAAAGAGCACTTTTAAAATCATAAAAAATCGCTCTAAAATCTTTTCGCGTTAATTCCATTTTCACTGTGGATGAAGATATTCAAAGTGCGATAAAAAACAAATGACAGATGATTTGCCGCTTATTTTTTTTATTTATCAAGAACTTGTGTGTAAAAAAAAATCTTCGAAATTCAAACAATTATGAGAAACCAAAAGTACAAAACTATCAGTGTGCCCCACGTATATTAACAATTAATGAAAAACATTTTACGAGAGAAATTAACTTGACCGCGCTGTGCACAAAAACGTAATGACATTTAGCGGCAGTATTGCCATTCGAGAGACTTGTTTCTTAGCTTATTATGACTTATGTGACCTGCGCTTTAAACAATCATCGTCACTACATACTTGTTAGTATCGTCTCGGTCTCGGACTAGCAGTGGAGTATAAGTATACTACATACATACCTTTCAATTAATTTGGATTTAGTGACACTTACTCTTGCATTTCTATTTTAGTGCTCTTTTAAATGATTCTATCGCGATTGTTTACAACGACTCTGTCTTTACTTCTTTATTGATCTGAGCTTTGTCGATTGTAGAACGATTTTAACGAATCTTTTTTTAATTGACATATTATTGTCTCTTTAGTGTGGTCCCATATAAATTAGTAGCGAAATTGTAGTTGTTGCGGTTGAAGTCGTTTGTTTTCAACTGTTTAGAGTTGTCGGATATATTGCACACTACTACGGGTTCGCGTTAGTATAGTTATAATATGTATAATCGCTTTAGATAAACTACTTATTGACAACCGTAAATTAAAACAAAATATAAACGATTTTATAAAAATTTTTTTTTTGTTAGAAAAACGGACTCAATAACCGCGGAGCAGATGTTTTTTATAAATATCAAAGAACGAACCTAACTGAACCAGAAGAGAACTGGCAAAATCCGACATTTATGTTCCAAAAATACTTAATTTGACCTAATAAGACGTTACAGTACAGGGGCATGATGGATAATAACAGTATATTACATTCTTCTTCAAAATATTTTACACTAGTCAATACATATGATCTTTCCACATTTTTGAGAATATGTTGTTCGAAAAATACTTTTCTAAGATGTTTTTTGTCGTAGTCGGTTATAATTAATTGTCTTAAATTAATAACAGTGTTGTGTATTCCCGAGTAGTGGAATCTTTTTACTTGCGAAAGGCGTACTTAAAATGTAAAAAGTACTTTAACGTCGCCCTAACGTTTATACATTAGGGCGACACCGCGAAAAAATGTACCTCCTTTCATCGAATGGTATAGGACTATGACACCACTAACGAAAGTGGAATTTTTATATAGGTAACACAGAGTACCTTTATTATATACTGAAATAGAGATCTATCTTCGACCTTTAAAATGGTAACGCGTAACTAGCGTCATCTCTTACCAGAAGTAAGCAACTTTTTCTGTATATATATATATATATATATATATATATATATATATATATATACGCCATAATAAACATAGCAGCTTTGAGCTCCTAATTTACGCTGCTATTCTGTGAAAGAATGGTCCTCCCCCGATTGAGCTGACCCATTCATGTTACAATGCCTTAATATAGCTTTGGTGTGGCTCTACTTCATTCCTGGATGTCAATGGTTAATTTTTTCCTTTTAAAACATTTTTTTGATATTTTTTAGCTTTTATTTGCATTTTATCTTCTCGCATTTAATATTCTATTTATTACTTTACAATAGTTACAGCTCATGAAACGAATGACGGTATTGATTAAATATTCACCTGTTTTATTTTTATGTAAGACACATTGTATAAATTCAAAATCTATTAGTGATACAATAGAAGTCTTTAATATTTCTTTTAAGTAGAGAGCTTCTAAGTTTTCTTTAACAATATGATTTATAATGTCCTGTAAGTTTGAAATCAGCTCTATTAACTTATTACTGGGAGAACAAAGCCATCATCGACCTGCATACTCTCTATATTTTATGTATTCTATTTGATCATCACTAGAAAAAACATTATTACATATGGAGCAATTTTTAAAAAATTTGGTTTTTGCTTTTTTCAAAAAATAACCACTAACATATTGTAGAGGTGCAAATACTCTAGGGTCATTTTTTTATCTCTACACTTTCTAAATGAATGTCTAATATATTGTCTAGATTAATGCTGGTCGACGTGGCATTAGCATTTTCGTTGAGTACGAAAGAATATAAAGCATTACACATATCATTTTCACAGTTTTTTCCTTGGGTGTCGACACTACTTAAATTATTTATTAAAAGCGTGGCAAAAGCCGATTCGAATTGATCGCAAGTAGGGTTGTTGTTGCGACAGCCATGGCTTCTCACTGCGCTAAAGAAATTTTCTAATGGATCCTGATTCAGGTGCCGCAACCATACTGACGATATATTATGTTTATCTTTTAATTTCTTTAACAATATTTGAATTCCTTTCAGTGTCCACACCCAATTAGCCACAGTGGGAACAGTTTCTTTTTTACCACTGGCAGTTATGAACGACATTGTTTCAAACATTTGTATGCCTTCCACCCATGTTTTATGGTGTACAGAGTTAGGTGTTACTGGACTAAGTAAGGGTTTAGCGTATTTGTTATTAACATTACTTCCATTGACTGAATCGAATATGTTGTCCATGAAAATTAGAAGATCCGCCGTGTCCTTGCACTCTGTGGGCAGTATGTGCTTATCTGAAACATGAAATAAAAACTATTCATAACTCAACTTGTGGAATAGACAGAATATTTTCTAAAGATAATATTATATTCTGTTGACTATCTTAAGAAGGATTACAGGGGTTACAATTGAGTTTGCAGAGCTGAAAAAGTCTTTTAGCAGTCATTCCTAATAATTTATCTATCTGAGATTTTTATTATTATCCACTAAGAAAGGATAATGAGATGATATTGGGAAGTATGTACTGTAAATTTCCACAGTCAATGACGCTGTCTCAATGGTTTGCTCTACAATAGAAAAATTTTACATAACTATGCTCCATTTTTCTTTATATATAAAAAATTGAGTGTCACATTGTTTGTCCGCGACTTTCAATGATTTTCAATGAAATTTTGCACACTGTGTGCAATTTGGTCCAACTTAATATATATATATATATATATATATATATATATATATATATATATATATATATATATATATATATATATATATTAAGTTGGATATATATATATATATATATATATATATATATATATATATTAAGTTGGACCAAATTGCACACAGTGTGCAAAATTTCATTGAAAATCATTGAAAGTCGCGGACAAACAATGTGACACTCAATTTTTTATATATAAAGAAAAATGGAGCGTAGTTATGTAAAATTTTTCTATTGTAGAGCAAACCATTGAGACAGCGTCATTGACTGTGGAAATTTACAGTACATACTTCCCAATATCATCTCATTATCCTTTCTTAGTGGATAATAATAAAAATCACAGATAGATAAATTATTGGATATATATATATATATAGAAGATCACATATGTATATATATATATGCGATCTTCAATATTTTTATTGCGAATTTAAAGATTTATTATAGGACTAAATGTCGGCGGTAATACCAGTACAACTTCTGCCAGGGCAGCTAGTAGAAAAAAACCAAGTGTGTGTGTGCTCGTACTTCTTCTCCTCTTAAATGGCTAAACCGATTTTGATTGTTATTAATGTACTTATGTTGTCACCTGCATGGTTTTTAGCTATAATTAGAGCCGGTAGGTGGCGTTGTTGTACAAATATAGATATCATGCGTACGAAGCTGGAGTGAATCACTAGTACAATTATTTAAAGAGTGATATGAAGTCTAAGCAGACAAAGTAATGTGAAATGGGTAGCACTGTAATAAAATAAAATGAACCAAACATTACCCGCTAAGTATCCCATGTTAGATGCCACAGTACGGCTAAATATTTGAGAGGCAAATTTTACTTTCATTTTATTCAGTTTTTCAGGGTTGACATGATTTTCAGTTAACTTAGGGATCAATTTCATGCCCTTGTAACCAGGGTTTTTAGCTGCTTCCAGGCCAAAGCGGTTTCCACTAGTGAGGTGTTTCCAAACGAGCGCGCGGGAAGAGGAGGTTGTAGTTCAACGACGACTGCGGCGGGAGAAGAGGCTCGCGCATCGGTCGCGCGTGTCTTATATATCCTCGGCTCGGGTGATTACGCGATGTTCTAGAATCGTCTTCTTTCCCCTCCCACCCCACCACCCCGATGTGTCGATAGGAGGGTACGAATGATATTGTTTGGAAAGGAATAATGATTCTACAAGTTCCTACCGTCAAATAAAAAACGCGAATGGTTTTCCGCGCAACCATCTCCCCCGCCCTTGAAGGATTTCCTTCAAAAAAAATAACTAAACAACTAGAGCTAAGATCGACTAACAAATAACTAACTAACGCTAAGATTACCTAAATTAAACTACAATTTCAATCTAGAAAGCTAATTTAAATTATGGAAGAGGCAAGGGGCACAAACGGATAACAGGACGTAGGTAAGACCCAACCGTGGTCTTAACGCGAGCTATCCTAATTACTCCGTCGGAACCGGGAAAGACCTCCTCGACGATTCCTAACGGCCAGTGGAGAGGCGGCGTATTCTCCTTAGTGAGCACAACTACGGTTCCTACAGCTAAAGGCTCTGTCGCTGTGTTCCATTTTTGCCGAGACTGCAAAGTATGCAAGTATTCCATCCTCCATCGTTTCCAAAACGATTGCACTAACCGATCTAATAATTTGTGGCGTGTGGAAATGCTAAGTCTGTTCTCATCCATATCCGCGGCGGGCAGATACCTTAGAGGCGTTAAAGTCAAAAAATGTGCTGGAGTTAGAGCCAGCGGTTCCGAGGGGTCACTAGATAACGTCCGACAAAGTGGGCGGCTATTCATTACGCATTCAATTTGAGCGAGCACCGTACTTAGCTCTTCGAAGGACAAAATTTGATCTCCTATTACTCGGTATAAGTGGCTCTTTAGACTTTTAATATTAGTCTCCCAATTGCCCCCAAAATGACTCGCGGCTGGGACGTTCAGAGACCACTCAATGCGGTTCTCGGCTAGAATGTGAGCGAACTCCGAATTATAATACTTGCTAGCTAAGAGCTCGTGTAGTTCCGATAGAATACGTTTTGCACCGACGTAGTTCGTACCGTTATCCGAATATAATTTACTTACAGGGCCTCTGCGCGATAGAAATCTTTTAAATGCACCCATAAAGCCTGCTGTGCTTAGATCACCAACGAGTTCTATATGCACTGCTCGAGTAGTTAGACATACGAAAATGCAGACGTAAGCCTTTGTGGATCTTATACCACGCCCGCGAGTGAGCGTGACCTTAAACGGACCAGCAAAATCAGACCCGGTGTGCGTGAAGGGCTTTACCGATTGTATCACTCTACAAGATCTAAGTTCCGCCATTTCCGGAAATGACGGCTTGGGGCGTGCCCGAAAGCAAGCTATACATCTGTGCACCCGATTGCGTATTAAACTACGTGCAGAAAGAATCCAATAATTCTGACGCAAGATCGACATCAATAAATCGGGGCCAGCGTGCGAGTTCAATTTATGATGATAATCGACTAATAAGTTCATAATATGGTCTTTACGCGGTAAAACTATAGGGTGCCGTTGGTCGAAACTCAATTGCGAGTTGGACAAGCGTCCACCTACCCTTACAATCCCATCCTGTAAAAATGGCTTAAGGCGTTGAAAGGCGCGACTACAAGCTCTATTCGATTGTAATCTTGTAATTTCTTCAGAGAAATGCGCACGTTGAAGTTCACGTAATACTAGCGACTCGGCATGGTTGTAATCGGATGCTAAGACATACGGACGTCGCGGTAAAAGCTTCGCGAATCGACAAACGTAAATTACGCTACGCAATAATTTCGACCAAGAGGACAAGCGGTTCGCCAGAGCAATGATTGGAGAAACCTCGCTCGAAACGTTCGCCACTAGAGCGTGTCTCTTCTCTTCCGGCGGTTGTGACACTGACGAAGGTTCGAAATCGGTTATTGGCCATTGTGAGGGATCCAAGTAAACCCAAGAAGGTCCATGGAACCAAAGCGGGTGGTCCATTATTTGCATCGGGGTGAGTCCCCGGGATAGACAATCGGCAGGGTTTTCCTTACCGGACACGTGATAAAAGTTCCGCGTTTCTAACTCGTCTTGGATCTTGGCCACTCGGTTCGCGACAAACGTATCCCAACGGTGGGGTGAAGAATGAACCCAACATAAGGCGACGGTGGAGTCGGAAAAGGCAAATATTCTTTCTATGTGAACTCTATCCCTACATGCGCCGATAACTGTGGTAATAAGCTTGGTGAGTACTAATATTGCGCAAAGCTCTAAGCGCGCCAGAGAGACAACCTTACGGGGGGAGACTCTCGACTTAGAACTAATGAGGCTAATCGAATTTCTACCATTATTCTGGATATGGAAATATACAACGCCCCCGTAAGCCTTCTCGCTGGCGTCTGCAAATCCAACAACCGTTATGCTGCTATTTCTATCGACATTTATATGACGCGGTATTTTAATTTCTCTTAGTAAAGGAAGTTCCTCTCTAAAGCGCTGCCACAATCGAACAATGCTGTCAGGCGGCGAGTCATCCCAATCGCATTCAAATAACCAAAATTGTTTAATCAAAAGCTTAGCGTATAATACCACCGGAGCTACGAAACCCATGACGTCCCATAATCTAGCAACGCATGACAGTATTGTGCGCTTTGTGCATTTCTCTACGGGCGGATTTACCTTAAGGCTAAACACGTCGGACTCTGGTGACCAACACAGACCGAGCACCTTGTGTGTATCGGAATCGTCGAATTCCTTTATCGCCGAAAGACGGTGTGATAGTGGGATTGTATCTAAAACCGGACGCGAATTACTAGTCCACTTCACAAGATCGAATTGACCCGATTTCATGAGCCTTATAACCTCGGCGGTGGTTAGGGTGGCCTCCTCCACGCTATCGACCGAATACACAAAATCATCCATATATAATCCGCTCTCAATTGCCCTCTTAGCTTTAGGATAAGAGGGACCTTCATCGTGAGCGAGCTGTCTCACCGTGCGTAACGCATGAAATGGGCTCGACTTTAAACCAAAACAAACGCGGTTAAATTCTAACACCATTAGAGGTTCCTTTGGGTGGAAACGATATAAAATGCGCTGGAATCTACGGTCGCATTCACGGACCCCTATGCAAAGAAACATTTGGCGAATATCGGCGGATAGTGCTATACTAAACAAACGAAAATTGACTATTATATCAAATAAACTGCCCTGTAAATTTTGCCCACTATAGAGGATATCGTTAAACGACAGGTGAGTGCTAGTTTTAGCACTAGCGTCGAGCACTACACGTAATTTAGATGTAAGTTTGTCCTCTCTAATGACTCCGTGGTGTGGTATAAAATACGACGGTGTGTCTTCGTAGTTATCTAATTTCGAAGCCACAAGTGATATGTAACCTTCTCTTATATATTCGTTAATGACGCCGTCGTAAGCTTCCTTTAACTGGGGCGAAGCGAGCATCCTACGCTCCAAGCTGTAGAAACGTTTTTCCGCCATTTGACGCGAATCGCCGAGAGATAAAACATCTCCCTTAAAGGGTAGCGCTACACTATATCTACCGTCGCGATCACGAACGGTCGTGCGGACGTAAATTTCCTCGCATATCCTGTCATCTGAACTAGCTATGGGTGGGACGTTCACCTCCTCCATCTCCCAAAATTTGCGGACTAACGACTCGAGCGGTTCGACAGCCATACCACAATAAGAGGCTGCCGAAATACTATCTAGGATGGGGGCGGAGCCAAGGATCACATAGCCCAATACGGTTTCCAGTGCGTAAGGCGCGGTATGCGAGGAGTTGCCCCTGACCTTATTGTTTAACAAAAGATGAGGGAAAAGCGATGCCCCAATGAGCATGTCTATGTTTCCAGGAACGGCGTAAGTGTCGTCTGCTAGAGTCAAATTTTTAAATTCAATCATTGCCGAGGTGTCAACCGAAACGGTTGGCAACCGTTCAGTGACCCTATCTACTACTAGTGCATTTATATCAAAGTTAACGTTACGATCTATCCGAGAATAAAATTTTAAATTTATATATCCCTGTGTCGCTTTACTAGTACCTCCGATGCCTTTAACTACAGGACATGAAAGTGACCTATTTATTACTAAGCCTAAGCGCTGACAACATTGTCGTGTTATAAAGCTATTTTGGGCTCCGCTGTCCAGCAGTGCACGGACGCTTTGTTTGTTTCCACGCGAATCCCTAACCAAAATACGCGCCGTACCCAGTAACACGGTTGAAGGAGGTTGTGCTCCCATATTTGCCAATGAGCACAGAGCGACATCACCAGGTCGACCGCTAGAATCGTTGACCTTAGTAGGGGTGAATTCCTTATTCGCCTTACTTGACGCCGCTATGTTGCTATTTTCAAAATGTAATAGCGTGTGATGTTTCCTGGCGCACTTGCTACATACGGAACTCGAATTGCATTTTGCAACTAAATGCTTATCGCTTAAGCAGTTCAAACATAGGTTGTTTGTTTTTACTAACTTATAACGTTCGCTTGGTGAATATTTACGAAAAGTCGCACAGTTATATAAATTACCGTGTTTATCTTTACATACTATACAAGTATGCTGGAGTGATGTCGGCGTAGCGGTTACGTAAGTTAACGACCCTGCTATTTTAGATGGTTGAGTCTGTCTACGGTCGACGCACCTTTTAATCTCCTGTTTAACGTTCGGTGAGCGCTGCATCACCTTTATTTGATCTCGCACGAACGATGCTAATGAATGAAAGGAAGGCATCTCCGAGCTACGATGCTCCATTTCAAACGCACGCACGGTGTCGGAGTCTAATTTCTTTAATGCTATATGGAGAAACACCACGTCCATGAGGTCATTAAACTTCAAATTCTTAAGTGCAGCCACCGATGCCACAAATTTATCGAGAAACTGCTCTAAGCCGTTGATGTTCGCGGATGATATAGGTTTAAGATCGAATATCTGGTTCAAATATTCGGAAGCTAACATTCTCCTATCTTCATATTTAGTTTTAAGCGTTTCAAATATTAATACGTAATTGTTTGCTGTAGGTGTAAAACCCGAGCAGATCGACTGTGCTCTGCCACTAAGTTTGCTAATTAAGTAATATAATTTTTCAGCGTCCGATAACGATGGGTTGTTGTGTATATTGTTTTGAAAACTACTGAAGAAGAAGGGCCACGTCTTAATATCACCATTGAATACCGGAATATCTATTGGCGGTAACCTAATTGAGTCACGAGGGCGTACCTGCATTTCAGGCTTCGCTTCACCTTGAGATTGTAGCAATTTTGCGGTTCTCTTCACGCGACACAACATATCTTCGAATGCCAGCAGCGGTTGGTAGTTCACTATGTATTTCGGGTCGGTTTGTAGTTCCGAATGATTAATTTGATCTAATATTCTTTCGTAATCTGTCCGCAAATTATCTATCGTTTCGATTTCATTTAAAAAGGCCTCCCGTACTGCCTCTATATGAATGTTCTTTATATAATCACTTATATTCTGCACACGCGAAAAGAGTATGTCCCTCTTGGCATAAAGCGTTTTAATTTTGATTTCACTTCCACTAACTGCCATTTTAAATTATTATAATAAAGTTATATTAATCACAATTAATCTCACACGCATAAACGACGTAGGATGAATACTCGGCGTGCCGTATTACGTAATCAGATCGAGCGCCCGATGCAGTCAAGGCTACGCGTCGTTTGCTAAACCTAATAATTTTATAAAAATTGTGGGGTAAGCGTATCAAACGGTTGCTATCACGCCGTTTCAATTATTTAATAAGCTTTAAATTTAACCAAATACGAGCGCTATTAAATGAATAATTCTGTTTGCGAGTAACAAATCAAAATTTTAATTTAAACGAACACTATTTAAGTCTATTCTATAAATTAGAGTGCGTTATCTAAACAATTAATTTAATAATTCGACCAGAAAATGGTTGGATAACCACTAAACACCAATCCAGATCCTGCCGAAGTGACCATAAAATGGTGGAGCCACGTGTTTAAGGCTGCCGAAAATCTAGTTCCCCGGTCAAACCTCAAACCTATTACGCGAGATATTAACTAAAGTGGACTGTATATGCGATTGCTTCTACGCTTACGTAAAGCGACTACTATAGCATGCGGTACAATGCACTCGCTCTTCCCTAAACTAAACTATTACTTGTCGAATCGATGAAAGGAATCCTGCTTGATTAGGAAAAAAAACACAGATTGGAGCGGGTTAAACTATTAGCAAGCAGGTATAATTAAGGAATATTGACTCACCGGGGTTTCTTCTTCCTGTCGATCACTATGGCGGCGACCTCTGGAACACTCCGGAGAGAGGCGGTGCGCGACGATATCTCACACGAGGTGAGGCGGGTTCCTGGAGCTCGACTGCTTCCAGGCCAAAGCGGTTTCCACTAGTGAGGTGTTTCCAAACGAGCGCGCGGGAAGAGGAGGTTGTAGTTCAACGACGACTGCGGCGGGAGAAGAGGCTCGCGCATCGGTCGCGCGTGTCTTATATATCCTCGGCTCGGGTGATTACGCGATGTTCTAGAATCGTCTTCTTTCCCCTCCCACCCCACCACCCCGATATGTCGATAGGAGGGTACGAATGATATTGTTTGGAAAGGAATAATGATTCTACAAGTTCCTACCGTCAAATAAAAAACGCGAATGGTTTTCCGCGCAACCAGGTTTTCATTATATAATAATTGTAAATGAGACCATTTTACAGTTTTTATCGTGCCTTCTTTAGTGTAATATTGTAAATTTTTGGTAATAAGGTTATTTCTCATTCCTTCGAGGAGGTGTGGGGGGTCATACAGAGGAATGACTTCTTGGTCATTGATTAAAATAATATTTTCTTTTGGTTCATCTCCTTTTCTTAAATAAACCCCTCTAGTCTCATTTATCAAAAGTTTAAGAGCCTGCCTGTTATTGGTTCCCTGATCACATACTGAGGCCACCACTATCAACCCTGCTTCTTGCAATCTCGTCACCACCTCTTTTAATTGTTTTGCCAACTCAGGTCCCTTAGTTGCACTTGATGAAAAAGTGTAAGAGACTGCCTGTTTGTAGTTATGTATAAGACCACGCACCATAAAAATTTGGGCGTGATCTGCAAACTCCGCCTTTCTTTCCAGCCCATTATCAACAAGTCCTGATATTTTATCTTTTCTCTCTTGATATGTAATATTGGCTTTGAGTGAAATTTCGTCAAATAAAATAATACATAGCTTCTCTTGAGGTTTCATTGACTCAGCTCTCGTCTTTAGTTATGAGAAAATGTTATCATTAATTCCAGGTCTGAGATTACTCATTTGTATCAATTTAACAAGAGTTTGTTTAGCTGGTAAAATAAAAATTTTCCTGAGGAATCGATATCCTTTGGGACTTTGCTTCAAAATCGATAAAGCAGCAATTTTTTCCTGTAAAGTAAAACGGCGTCCTTTTTCCTTTTTTCGGTTCTCACGCCATTGTAATTGCATCAATAATTTTGCAGTACTTGAGCAATTTTCGAGGACATCTAAGACATTAGGATTAGTTACTAATTTTTTTGCTGCTTTAATATTGGCTGTCTGTTTTTTAACTTTGTTTTTCATTTTACAAATTTTTATTGTTGCAGCTACAAGTTTCTTATGTATTTCTTTTTCTGCCTTTGTTAAAAATCTTTTTTTTTTTTGGTATTTTTCTTGGCAGCCTGTTTTTCACCTGTAAAGAATGGAATACCGAGACATGGTTAATATATTATACCGCATATATTTTTCTGTAAGGGTGTATGTTTAGTAAACTTAACACAAAACTCATAATTTCAATATTTTTTATATCTAGGTTTTGTTTTCAAAACTAAAACTAATTTATTTTTATTTGTGTTCAATCATCATTTCATTAGTGACACTAATATAACACTTACTTAGATTATGTTTCATACTTTTCACTGGAAGATTTGAAAGTGGCATATGCTCATGCACCATCAATGTATCTGGACCTGAAATTGTGTGAATTTATTTTATTATTGTTATAAATCTTCCAAACACAATAGATAAATTATGGAGTCTGTAGTGTTTTCTTACTTTAAATGAATCAATCAGACATATAATTAAATGGTTCCAAAGAAATGGTTATTGTTAATTTAGACAAAACTAAAGCTAAGCAATTTTTTCCTCAATCAAAACCAAAAATTATAATAATACAATATGAAAATAAAATTAAAGTACAAGTAAAAAAGATAACTTTTAGGACTAATATTGGATGTCATGGATAAATAATTTATTTTAAATTATAATAATAACTACATGACTATTTTGTAATTTTAATTTGCTGACATTCCGTAAAATAATAATTGATGCATGTAAAACGAAATTTATTTAAATTCAAGAACTTAAATTCAATTTGAATGTTGTAGGTATACTAAGCCTGGCAAAATATGGATTACATTGTATTTTTATTTTGTAATCTTTTTTCAAGTACAAAAAAAAACTAGTGTACTTACCTATATTCTCTTTGTGTATGTCAACTTTTTCAATGTTCGTTAATGTAGGTTGCATATATGCACAATGAGTTAAAATGGGATCTAGAAGAAAAATACATCAATAAATAAGAATTAATTCTATGATAATGAATATTATAAATCATCTAATTATATGCAACAACTGGCAGTTCCCCGCGACTTCAGCCGCATGTAATTTAGTTTAGGGTTTTATAATAAAAGTAACATAAGTTACTTCTTATAACATCAGCAATCTGCCAGTGAAAATCCCATCAAAATTGGTCCAGCCGTTACTAGCTTTGCTGGATCAAACAGACAGACGGACAAAAAAATATAAAATTCATACTAAAGTATACACTTTCATATGCATTTAGTTAAACTTCAATTTTATTTATTTGGATGGATATAGACATTGCATATATTTAGTTTCAACTACTCAATTGATATACTGCAGCTAAATTACCTGATGATTTTGATGGTTTTTGTAGGTCCGGAATTTGTTGCAGTGGCTGTCTTTTAACAGATGTATTAATAAACCTTTTTAGTAATAATGATCCTGAAAAGGAGAGGATCTTAAGTAGAGCCATCATTAATAATAATATCATAATAAATATAAACATAAATACTGCAATGATAGCTTTGTGGTATGACTTAAGGTATGAATTATATAATATAATTATTTACTTCCTTGTAATTCTCTCTTAACCTAGAATGATAGATATAAACTTGACATAAACAAACCTGGCACATTTAACGTTGGCACAGCTATATTGCTAATTTTGTTGTTGCGACATAGATATTTGTCTTCAAAATGTGAGCGACAAACACGGCGATACTTGTATATGCGCTCATTTTCCAGGTTCAAAATGTCACCACCAATTGCATATAACCATCTGTTGAACCGTTCTTTATCCCCTTCAGGGTTTGGGAACCTATGAAGTACTTTATGTATACCTAAAAACAAATCATGTAATATGTAAAAACAAGTTAAAGAATACATCATTTGTATCTAAACAATATTTTATTCTTTTAATGTTTCTGCTGGGTTGGCTGTAGATATCCGGTACTTGATTTTAATAATGTTTTTAGTCCTAGAAGGCTTGTTAGGGTTAAGCTTAAACCTATTAGACTGTTTTCAGATGTCGGAAATGCGTTTTGAATTAATTAAGATAAAAATAAATTTCACCAAAAATTGCTTAGAAAGAAATGCAATTTTATCAATTTTTCGCTTGCTTTGATTTTTTTCTTTTCATGATTTTGAACTTCAATGATTAACATATGCCACAACTTCTATACCTCGCAGCAGTCGATCAGTCTTCATCGCGTACAAAGAGACAAAATTAAATGGTACTTTGACGCTGATGAACTCGTAACATGTCAACCAAGTTCAGAGTGGACTCCTATACGATCTAACTTGTATGAACGCACTCGGTCCGAGAGTACTCGTAAAGTGAAAACGCAGCTTCGCAGAAAAATCAGTCCTGTGTGATTCACAACTACTTTAAATTAATGGTCAAGCTTACTATTTTATAATGTTGGTGACATCAGGTATAATAACATTAAGGGATTCTAGCAGTGCAGTTCTGTACAATTTTTTTATTCTATTGGCCAAGTTCAAGTGTTAGTGGTTTGTAGCATTAAATTAGTTTTAGTTTTATGTTTTTACATTAGTGTTGTGTTGTACCTGATTATAAAAAAAATCATAAACTCCTTTAAGATTAATAATTGTGAATTGTCGAACCACATTAACCTTCGAAGGCTAGTTTTACCCGATAATGGGTACTACCAATAGGTTTTCAATTGTGTATATTTTACGCGCCTTGAATTGGGGCATTCACGACCCAATCACACACAATACACCAAAACCTAGGACAAATATGTTCAGGTAATAACCAAGTAATGGAGCCAATATATACCTTCAGTATCCTTACATCCAGGAACACAGCTATGCTTGTCTGATGACATAGTGATCTGACTGAACAGTTATCCAGCACTTAATACAAAGGTCCAGTCCTAAATAAAACTAAACTCCACAAGGAGTCCTGTCTCAGTTCAAACAACTAACGATGCACAGTAACTTGAGTTCACAGTAATATGAATTAACCGGAGGAACAAAAGCTCAACTCAACGGAAAAACAATAACTGGTGTACTCACTGCACTGGAATGCACAAAAATAACACCGAGGCAAGCGATGGCATCTGCGGACATGTTTGTAATTTGTATTTTGTTTTTGTATGAATTATGAGTAGTGTTGCCATGCTTGCTATTTGTCTGTCTAACTGACAATTCCTTAAACATTTCATTGCGATCAAAGAATACCTTTAAATTTCTTTCGTAGTCAACTTAAACCTTCTAAACAATATATGTATAGAGATATTTGCTATTTATGCTTTCCACAAAGATGTATAAAATATTATTATTAAATATAAGCTGCCAGTTTTGTGGGAAAATCATTAGTTCAGCAACATTCTTTATGCAGGCAGCAATCACTACCTTTTAGCGACATCTGTTAAAATTTAGTTAAACTATGACAATAACTCGTTTCGTAATGCTCAAAAGCTGTCATCTATTACTGAGAGTGCACAACTATATTACCAATATAATACGATTAAATTAAAAATAACAACATTTCGTTTCATCTAAAGGTTCTTGAAGTACTCCATGATTTTGTTGCACTACAATGTTCTGAATTCGCGATTATTTGTTCTAAGATTGACGAGCCTGATAGGTAAATTCATGTCTTTATCTTGAATTTGCTTGTTCAAAAGCACGATTGTATAATTTTGACTCGATCATAATTATTTGCGAAAACACCTCTAAAAATCACTGTAGTTGAAATTACAACGAAATTACTTAATCTATATGCTTGGGAATCACTCAAATATATTCATAACATCAATATTCATAATTTACTTGCTAATTATTTTGATTACTTAAATCAATAATTAAAAAAAATATTTTAAGATTCTAACAATTTCTAAGCGCTTTTAATCATCGCGGGCGCTACGCAATTTTAGACCTTATGACGGCGTTTTTTCAAGTGTTTATAGAAATTATGTATTCACTCAGATCAGTACGGCGATAGCCTGGAGCCACTTTTTCGATGTGTCGTCTTAACAAACTTATTTGTAAATTTAATTAATTAATTACTATTAGGCCGTTTTGACAACATATGGTTATTACCTGTTATCAGCGCTGGGCAGTAAATGAACTAAATAACTTCTACTTAAATACAAACACATACATATTTTGTATTTATTAGTGCTTGGCCTGGCGGCTTGATCAAAATTATGACGTCATTCTATCCCATAAGAAATGTTAGGTAAGTACCCAGCTAGATATGGCCCCGCGCCCGTGTGGCTATCATATGGACACTCAACGGAAAACTTTGTTTGAGTACGTCGCGTCGCGCCCGCCCCGCGTCTGCGTTTGCAGTCTGGCCACAGACTACTAAGAGGATACTACGCATCAGACAGGAATCTTAGAACAACCAATACGAAACCGGTAGAATAGAGTATGACATTTGTTTACTTCTAATTTTTGAGGTATTAGGCAAAAGTACATCATTGATAAAGCCATTTCCTTTTTAAACTTTTTTAGTTGACAAAAGTACATTATTGATAAAGCCTAATTTCATTCACCTCATAGTTATTCACCATCTAAAAGTTAACAATTTTAAAATCTTAAACTTATAACACAAAAATAAAACAACTGTTATTTTATTTTTTCAAGTTTTTATTTTTTAACTTCTTTTGAAATTTTTTATAGGCTTTACCTTGCATTTGTGGCAATTGGTTATATAATTTTAACCTCGCAATATCCAATCCTTTCAAGATTTTATTTATTATGTTACACCTGTTCCATACACATAATTTTATTGTAATGGAGACAAAATATTCTAGTAGAGCTTCTTTATGACTCGGGCATGTTAAGAAATCAAACGAATATTTGGATTTAATTTTATTTGCTCTTTTTTTTGAAATTTCATAACTATTTGGTTTCTTTTCCAAATATTCGTTTGTTTCTTTTACAATGTTTGAAAAATACCTCACTGCATATTCTGAGGGATACGTTAATTTTTGTTTTCTTTTTAAGTTTCTGTATTCTCTGTGAGAAATCCATTGGTGGACTGATGACTCACTATTTTGGGTTAAACATTTTTTACAATTGTTACATTTAATTATTTTTAAACATTTTTTCACAATCCACCCCGCAGTATATGCACGAGAGTGTACACGGAGTCTTTCTTTTTGAGCTTCTAGTTGGATATTTTTCATGTTATCGGGAGAAATCGTTACTTTAGATGATGACAGAGGCATCTGGGTTTCACAAACTTGTGGTGCCTCTAATAATGTTTTTAATTTTATAATTTGTTCTCCCGACGTCTCCTCACAATTATAATTTTCTGAATGAAACTTAATAAATCTCGTTATTAACAATGAGCGAAATATATTTTTAAATGCCTGACAATTTGGGTCGTTGCTTCTTTAACTATATGCTCGGATTTGACCAAAAAAGTTTTCAATCGGGTCAGAATTAAAATAATTTTTAAACCCTTTTCTTTAAAGAAGCGCACAATCTAATAAAACTTTTTAATGTCACAACATAATTTTTTGAGAGGGCACAATACACTCTTTGCCCTCTTTATTAACAAATCGCATTTCCTCTAACTTTTTTATGGCATTTGCCCAAAAAGTTTCGTGCTCCGACGAATTCGTAACTGCTTGCCTTAAGGGCTTCCCTTTATTTCTTCGTCTAAGAGCTGCCCCATTACACGAGTCAAATAAGTCATCGAAAAATGACACAATTTCTGATGTATTTTTTAACGTTGAGCTTACAGCTTTTCCATTAGCATAGTGGGCTGTAAAATAAAAATGAATATAATTTTAGTCACAGAAACCCTAAATTATTGCAATTATTGTTATTTTAATGGCATAATGTTACTTGTTTCTCTTTTATTCTTATATTCTACATAATACGTGGTATAGCAACGCTGCAGCTATATTATGGTTGTAACACGAATGTGTTTACCCGAATGGGGAAGGACCACGCCCTCACATAATAATAACGTCAAATAGCAGCTTAAAACTGTTGTGTTTCGTATGGTGAGTGTAGAGATGCGGAGACCCTTTTTTACTGGAAACGAGGCATTCCACCTTAGTCCTCAGGAGTGACAACGCATCTGCATTTTGATTCTTAATCTAGGATAAATGTAGATGTGTATGGGCTACAGCATCCACTTACCGTCAGGTGAACTTTGTGCCCGTTTCGTCACCCTTATGCTATAAAAAAACAATTATATGTATTGATACACCCTTATTTGTTTAAATAAAAATAATCTCCTCTATACTTTTGCTTAGAACAGATTACTGTTTAGCATTAAGGCCAGCTTATCAGACATTTTGTAAATAGTTTGTTGTCAGTGTTTTTATAACATATTGTATGCAATAAAAAGTACAGAAAAGTATAATTAATAAATATCAGATTTCTACATCTATATCCTCTGCTAGATTTAGTACTTAATAGGTCAGTGAATACAAAAGGTTTTCCACAAGTAGTCTCATACCTGTAAGCAAATCGTAAGACTGTCCCCCCAATAAGGTGATAACTTGATAAGACATGCAGGAGAATGATGGGTACACATGGGTGAGTTTTGTGTATAACGGCATACCTTGGGTGGGGCCTATGTTTAGCAGTGGACTTTTGAAGAGGCTATAATGACGAAGATCATAGGATATTAGAATGAGCCGCAATAAACTTTCCATCATCAAGTAGTGAGATTTTCAGTTTGCAAATGTAAATGGATTACCTACAGCAGTAGGTTGCTAAAGCACTATTTATTAGTTCAGGGCTCACTTCTTGCAGGTGATGTTAAAAAAAAGATGCCCATTTTTCACCTGAATATGTATAAAATGAGTACCAAGAATTTTGGCTACAAAAGTCAATCCCGCAGTTGTATCCTGGATTGTGGTCGATCATTTAACGATTTTTGATAGCATTCCCATCGTCACATTTGTGTGAACGTGGATTTAGCGCTTTGACAACGCTGCCTACTAAAAAAATTTATCCATCCATCATTAGATTAGTTTTAAAACTAAAATTGATTACCTATCTATCTTTATCTTTTGTACCTATATCGACCTATATCTATATCTTTTATTACCTATATATATTCTTAATATTATGAAGCTGCATTTTAATTGCTCTTACTGGTAATGTCTAGTTTAGAATGTAAGTTCAAACACCAGAACCGACTAATGTAGCACACCATAACTAAATTAATTAAAATGTAATGAAATTGGGTTTTTTTATTTTTAAGAGTGTATAAAAAATTGGGTGCGCTGAAAAATAATTGATTTTCAAATGGGGCGGTAAAAGAAATAAGTTGATCATCTCTGATTTAGATCAACAGACTTACAAAATTGTGATGTGTACGCCAAGGCTCCTGCAACAGTCTTGCTTAACACACGACTGCAGTTTTTCACCTGGAAAACCAAATGTTATATTAATTATTTTGGCTTTATTCCAAAGCTGTAAAGCTGTATTCACATAAAAATAGTAATAGATTCAACATTTTAATTTACACCGAAAGGCATAAAATTGTTAATGATTATTTATTTTCTTATATTGGTGGGCTTACCTTCATTTTTTTAATTTTCTGAGGGATGACATGTTCATCATTTAACTTATGCAACAAACGCATTTCTGCATGTTTGCAGTCAGTTAAATAAACGTCTACAATGTCATCCCATTTTGACGTTTTTCCATTCAATATTATATTTTTGTCCAGAAAATTATTTCTCAGGCCTTTAATGAGGTGAGGAGGATCAAATAAGATATTAATTTTTTGACCTTTTATTATGATTGTGTCGTCTGAAATGAATACAAAAATTTGGTTAATAGGCAATAAAAGTATAAAAACACATTACTGATAATTTTAGCTTCTTTTATTCAATTATCTTACCAGTATTTTCGTTTGCCAATATTTGTTTTTTTCTTGTATCTTCCTTCAACTTATTAATAGCTGACTGGAATGAAGTTCCTTGATCTGATATTAGAGCCACAGGGATTAATCCTGTTTTTATTATTTCTTCTACCACTTGCTCTATTATATTTTTTAATATAAGTCCAGGTGTAGTGCCTTCACAAAAATAAAAGGCAATAGGCTGTTGCAGGATAAGCACGGAGTTTAACACTTCAACGCAACTTCACTCGATTAAATCCAAAACTGTAATCACCATAGATAAATAAATGTGTAGCAAGCTAGTAATCACAGACTACTGATGAACTGTAATATAATTCACTATTGACTGTCATTCAGACTGAAATCTTAGTCTGTGATAATAAGAAATGTCATATTCTAAACTACCGGTTTGTCTATGGTTGAAAATAAGGGCTAATTTTTTTGTTCTAAGATTCTATGCCGTGAGTCTGGCCAAGCAAATACAGTCATATATTTTGTAACTGTCATTTTAAACATTTTTTGTAACTGTCATTTTAAACATTAACTTAGGTATGTAAACTCTTTAAGGTATTTTTCTATTTTCTCTTTATTCGTAAATTTGGTTTATCAACCATTATTATTATATTTTTAACAGTTACAAACATTTTGTTACATATGCAATATCTAGTTATTTTTTTTATAGATTTTCAAACTAAGGAGAAGGGGAGCATGATAGGGTTGCTAAAGAAAATAACAAAACTACAGCATAATCACTATGTTTATTACTCTTATGAATTTATGTTACGTTATGTCATTAATCTTACTATGATTTGGTACAGTCTTTGGAAAATCAACTTATCTCTTCTCTTTATAATAATCAATCATTAATAGAACATGAGAATGATATATCTAAATACTTATATATATATATATATATATATATATATATATATATATATATATATGAATAGATGTGAAACCATCTTGCCATACTATGAGGTATGATGGGGTAATGAAATTGGGGCATGATAGAGAAGGTTACTTATTCTCACAAAACAAACAAATGTGTATTTCCTCCAGATCTTCATTGTGCAAGCATTGTGAGCTCAAAGTCCTCAGATCTGGTAGGCTACTCAAGGTTCTGACGATGTCAAACAACTGTGGTTTACATCATTACAATATAAGCAAATGATATCTTCATCATTGCTCTTTTGTGTTTTGACGACTGTTTCGTCTTTTGTTTATTTTTAGTATTCCTTTTGAGAGATTTATTTTATTTGGATTAGGACTGGATGTTCTCTCCAGCTTTTTCAAATTTTCCAGCTCGTTTTTATAAAGAGTTGAGGTAATTACGGCTGTTTTTCCTCGCCGGTATTGTTTCCTTATTTTAGTTCGTAGAACAGAAGGAATTCGCAAAATATCACGAAGGTATGCATTTTCGAAGCTAGACGTCAGATCACGGCACGCTGCACGAATGGCTGGCTGGTACGGAAGTTTTAACCACTGTTGGTGTGACTGATTCATAACATTCGGCGATTAACTCTGTTCTAGATGGAGTGGAAAATTTCGTTCAGCTTCAGGTTTGTTGCAAGAGTTTCAGTATGAGAAGTTATCGTGGCCGTTGCGTGCCGGCTCCAAATTGAAGAGTTTCGGCTTCTGATACCCTTTATTGTTTTTCTACATTTGATGACTCTGCAATATTTTGTACGTCCGTAGTCTCAGCAGAAACGAACTCGGCATCAGTAAAATTATTTTGATAATATGACCATATACCACATTTTCTGAATCCGTTAATGGCGGTAGACATTGTATCCGCCTGAACCTGATAAGTGAAATATTTCTGAAGTTATCCAGCCTCAAGATTGCAAACTGCTGTAGTGACTGGTGGAGGATGATCTAAATGTTCTGGTTTCATTCCTTGTCTTAGAAAATCATCTGTGGAGCCATATAGGTGTCAGCAGCGTTAAAACATTTTTCTATTGTGACAGTCTGTCCTGGTTCAGCAGATGATAACGAACCCACTTGTTTTCGTCCTTTCATAGCTAATATTTTGGTTTTAGAAACAACGGAAATTCCAGTTTCATCGCAGTTATAAATTTTATCAGGGGTCAATTCAAACTTATCATAAATATCTACCCAGAACATCCGATAGAATTTACTTACGGCCACTTTGTTGAATCCCATTGCTCTAGCTGCTGATGTGGCTTCAAGTTTACGAATTGATAAATTTTGATGACGTTTAGAAAAACTTTTGAGCCAATTAACAACTGCCATTTCTTTATCGGTATTAAAATTGTGTGCCTTTCCATTTTTAACTGCCAATTGATATATGAGGTCTCAGTTCGATAGCTGTTAGTCCAAAAAGACGCTCTTCCATTTCAGATATGCTTCTATTTCGTCTTCTTCTTTAAGTTTAAATATAGTTTTTTTTCGGGCGTAAAGGTAAACCAATAGTAACTTCACCGCCTTCTAAAATCTTATCGCTTTAAAGTAGACTGAGGCACTGTGTATGCAGAAGCAGCCTTTTTGTATCCCATCTATTTGCTTAAAACTTTATCTATAGCTGTTTTCATAGCATCTGTCGACCATTCTCCTCTTTTGGTTTTTTCTTGTAAGTATACCAATGGTATTTAATTAGAAATTTAAATGAACCCAGACCCACAACCCCATTTTGCCCCAATGCCCCGTTATACCCTCATCCTACTACGCGTAATACCCTATCTTGTCTCAAAAGGTAACTTTGAACAAAAAAAAATCCCTAATAAAATGTTTAACGAATTCATACAAACAACATACATTTTCAAAATAAACAACACTAATAAACAAATATCAAAAATATTATATATATAATAAAAGACATAAATGGAGTGATCATAATTACCTTAAAATAATGACGTTTGACTTGACACAAAATGAGATCAACGAAACGTTTACACAATTATCCGCTTGTAAACATAAGGTGCGTGCACTCCCACTCACAGTTTATCTCGCACTGACCGTTGATCGACTGAGACTTCCTATTGGTTTATTGCTTTCTATTCACAAATGTCTAGTTTCTTGTACGTGTGCGGTCCCGTCTTACCTTGCTGCCCCATCATACCCCCTTTACCCCTACTAATGATGACGTTGTTCCGTCGACGGCGGATCGGAGAGGAGTAGCTATACGCAGGCGTTCCCTTCCCTCTATCAAAATATAAGTAGGGTAGGGCGGGGCTAGTTGAGTAATTTTTTACTTGAGCGGATATAGCTCCTCAATGATAAGATGGATTAGTAATTTATCCCTTAGCAAGTGTCCATAGTAATTTTTATAACAAGTCGAATTTAAGAGCTACAGCTGTTTAAAAACTGTTTAAAGGATCTTTTTCCGGCTCCATAATTTCTGGTTCAGGACGATCGGTTACAAGTGATGGTAAAAACTCATCCTCACCAAAAATATTTGCATTAAAAATTTGTATTTATACGGGAAGATGCCTGTCTTTCGGAAACCGTTAACAATATTTATACTTGTCTGAGCACACGGCAACGAATCAGCGACTGTTTTTGGTATATCATATATAGTAAGGGTTTTCCCTGGGTTATTTCGTAGCCATGCATCTTGATCAGCAGCGCAATATTTTTTGAACGGTCCAAAGACTGACATATGACTACAACGGTTGTAATTTATGAATACAATGCGTTGGAAAGGACAGCATTACAACTCCGTTCTCCGAGAGGAGTGATTATCCAACACTAACAAAACGGGGCGCTCCATGGACGGTTTCACATGTTTTATAAAATGTTGCATAAAGCTGCTTTAAAGTACTAGGAATAGGTTTCTTTTTTCGGCATAATTGTACTTGCTTAAATTCTTCATCTTTATAGGATCTTTTATAATAAAGTATGGTAGGATTTTCTTGGCTTAATTTTAAGACCTTAACTTCAGAAATCTTTAAAGATTGAAATCCTGTGGTACCAATGTCATCAGTCAATGATTTTAAAGAATAAAAATCATGGTAACAGAGTTCATTGACACGGTATGGTTCCCCCTTTTTTTCGCAGTGCGTATGATTTGTGCATATTGACTGGGTACGTATATAGGGCCAGATCTTAGACTTTTCTTTATCGCCTTTTCGATTGTGGAGTGAACAGAATCCCCTTCGTTCTGGCTATGCCCGCTTATCAAATATTTATGGGTAATTGAAAGTATTCTAGGGTACTTAGCCAAAGTATAAATATACATAGATATTAAAAAATTGTTTTTTTTGTTGCCCATAACAATTCCGTATTGAAAATCTTTGAGAACATAACTAAATTTGCATATGGAAGGTTTCTGTCTTGACTATTTTTTCTATAGTCATTATATAAATCAGTTAGTCAGTTTTTACCACCGTCGATATATTCCCTGGTAGTCTGCTTTCGCAGGTACCGTAAAATGGGGTGAATAGACACAACTTTCAACTTCTACACTGATTTTCTTACATATTTTGTATGAAAGCTGCTATTAAAGAATTGTCGAAATGCGAGTCTCGTTTTAATTTACCAAATAGTTATTATTTAATTATGCATAAATTTGAGAATTATTTGTAAAATAGGAAAAAGTAGGCGGGTTCTATTTACCTTGAAACTGGGGTCAAAAGATACGACAGAGGGGTGAATAGAGAAAGAACGTTAGGGTTCTCAAAATCAGCTTTTATTGTACCTATGTAAGTAGGTATTCGTTTTTCAGTAAACAACTACCAACTTTTAATTTTTCCATTAATTTACTAAGTAATTTGGGAAAACAACCTTTCGGAATCGAAGATTGATTTCGACCATCAATTTTCTTCCATTGTAAAATTATTTCTCTCCATGCTATTTTCATCGGTCTGAAGAACGCAACGTCGAGTAGTTGCGTAATATGCGTGGAATTGGCTGGTAGGCAATTAAAATGTATATCCTTTTCATAGCATTTTCTTATTAAATCAATTGATAGGTGGGATGATAAGTTATCACCTATTAAATATTTTTTACAGGGTTTATTTTCAAAAAACGGAATTATCATACTGGTTACCCAATCCTCAAAAACGTTAGAACAAACCAGCCAGATTGGCTTCTATTATAACGGGCTTAATTTACGGGCTGGATTTTATCCAAATATCGAATAAGTTCTGAGCCTTATAACTACATATGGGGTAAGATTTTTCCTGCAGCCGTACACGCCATCATAATTGAAATTGAAGCTTTTGAAGAATTCATCACCCTTTCAGGTATTTTGTTCCTCTCTTAGTAATGATCTTTTTTCTGCCGGGATCATCAGCTAAATTCGTTTCGTCGTAGTTGACTATATTTTCGATCGGAACATCACTAATACAAATTTGTAACTGTTGAAAATACTCTTTAATAGTATCTGGAAAGACTGCAGCTCGATTCCTTTTAATATTTTGTGATACCCTCTGAGTTATTTTATCACTGTGCCTTTTCAAAAAAATTCTGGCGAAATCCAGCCCAGGTAAGTTATTTTTAAATCTTTTTTCCGTAACGCCTAATCTATCCAAATAATTTTAACTAAAACACTTAAGTCATAAAGTTCCATAGGATATCCCTATTCGGCACATACGTATGTTATACGTATTTTATAAATTGAAGTTCCATCTCCTTCGATAGCACTGTCTGGTCTCCTTGGGTCTTCACATTTTTAATACTGTGTCTATAGAGGACAGATTAATTAATTTGAAATTTTTCGGCAACGTTGCTCAAGGAATTGCTCCCCACGCTATACTCACGAACAGTCTGCTCGATGAGTTCCTTGCTATACTTTTTATATCTCTCTCTGTCACGAGGATCTGGCTTGTACACCCTCGGCATGATGTTCACAGCGCGATGTGGCGTATCTGTTTAAAATAATCATGAAGAATTCGTGAAAATCAAGTACAAGAAATGATGTAATTCACCTTATGTGAATTAATTATAATTCGAACACAAAATACTAATCGTCGCTACAGTCACTTACGCGTGTGAGTTAAAATTAACCAAGTAAAAACAAAGTAGAATTTAGAATACCTAATATTTAAATGTATTATTGAACATTAAAAAAAACAGGGCATAACGAGAATATATATTTTTAAGAATAAGTCTTTCTGAAAATGAACCCACAGGTTACTAGGGCATTTTTGGAATGAGGCTAATCGCAAATATATCCTTAAACGGTCTTAAATAATTATCTCAGTAATCCAGAAAATGTTAAATTAAATTAACCAAAGCCGTTGAAGATAAAAAATCTAAATTTCAAATTAAAGTGTCACAGAAAAACATTTTAACAAAAAATTTTAAATGAATCATGATGAAAAAATACTCGATTGACAACCCTGAAAATCATGTTTCTATTAACCTCTTTCTCGTTGCTATTAACCCCTCACTCATATCTATTCACCCCTTTCTTTGTGTCTATTGACCCTAAAGGCGTTTCTAATCACCCCCGACTCGGTTCTATTCACCTTGAAATCAGTAAAAAAATACTAAATCTCGATTTCACTAAAAAATAAGAACAAAACGATGGAATATCGATACTAACCTTTTTATTCCTAATAGATGAGAAACTTAACTATCCAAATATGCAAATTGACAAAGAATTATCAGTTACGAACTTGATGTTTTTTTTTAAGTTTTACACAGTCAATAAACACTTGTACGGAGACGATCACTTCAACAGCTTTTTTCTCTATGTCATTAGACTTGACGTAAATTTTAGGGTTGCCAAAATAAAGGCAAAATGTTGCAGTGTTATTAATAGTAGAAATAAAGATACTTTAACAGACTATAGAGCAACTAGAACGACCATAATCAAATTCTCAGATTTGTTTCTATACACCCCGCGATTTCTATTCACCCCATTTTACGGTAGTGACTTTCGATTCGAGGAATCATTTGGATGTGTTCACGTACTCCATCTTTAATAAATGAATCTATTTTTTTGTGGTTTTTATGTCTACCTCGCAAGTCTTCTTCTACAAAACCTTTCTCAGCTTTAGCAGCAACTGTCCTTGTTATTCGGTTGTTGATATCTAAGGTAGCCAAAAAAATATTTACATACACGAACTGGTTCGTCATTGCTGGTTTGAAAATAAAATGCGTGGTTATGTTGCCTCGGTTTCTGTGCGCTGCTGTACCTGTATGCGGGTTTTATAGGTTTCATACATTTATGAATAAAGTCTCTTTGTCTATTTATACACCCTAGAGACCAATAATTCGTAAATATAATTTTTCTTGTGTTTTCGTCTATTTTAGTCGAGCATCTTAGTCAGCATTTATCTCCACAAGGAGGTCTAATGTTTCTGGCATTGATTTGCTTGCGTGATTTAAACACTGAAGTATGTGCCTGACCAGTGTTTCGCAAGTTTTTGGCTTTATTACTTTTCCAGTCTTCTATATTCGATACACGTTTTTTCCCTTTTTTTTTTTGGGATTTTCGTTTTGTGTGTCTATTGGTGGAGTGTGTATTTGGACCATGTCGTTTGAATTATCTGGCCCTCTATTATCAACTTTCAGAAGTACTAAAGGTGAGGAAACACTTGAGCTGGAACTGCTACTTGAGTCTGAGAACGAAGAGGAACTATTAGAATCTTCTGAGGAAGACGAGGAGATACTAGAATCCGATTCATAGTTTGGATCTTTTATAGAGTCATCATCATTATCATCATTTGAAACAGAACTATCCCTATCTTGTTCCAGTTCTGGTATTCTGTCTAAGCCTGTAAAAATTGATTGACTAGAAGAATTTGTAGTCTGATTCTGCGGACTAGTGCTGTCATAGTGATTATCAACGTCCATTAGCTCCTCCGGTACCAGCTGAATAAACTGTGTTGCAGATATTTCGATTCCAGAACTTGTATTGTGTTTTTTTTTAAAAAAGGTAGAAGATTAATTCTGACACAACTGTAAACTAAATGTAATTTTTTATTTTAGTATGTTTAGTTTTATTTTCAAATAATAGCTCACCCATCCTCTCATTGTGTTCCTGTTTTGATTCTCTGTCGAAACCTGTGAATGATGTGCTATTTGCAGGCCTGTCACAGTTATTGCCTCTATGCATATCATGTACAACACTTTCTTTTTCTATGATTTGTTCTTCAGGTATTTCAACGATTCTATTTTCTAAAAAATATATTAAACAAAATTATAAGTCAAACTATTATCGTACGTGTTAATATAATTATAGGTTCATTTAATATTAATTAAATGCTAGCTAACCTAAATTTAAGTCTTGATCTTTTTCTAGAATACTCTTTGGCCTATTCTTCATTGCAAGACTTAAAATTTTTCTGGACCGTGAATTTGGAAAACACTCCATCCTGTATTGTTGAACTATGGTAAACTCTGTAAGGAATACATAGAAATAGATCATTATAACGAATCGTTAAGAGAGAAAAAAAGTGTCACACTATAAAGTAAAATGTTATTCAACTCTAAAAATTTAGACATTGCTTCTGAAAAATAGTCACATCAGATAAAAAAATCACTATTATTTCACAAATAGTACTTACATGTTCAATAAAACAGTCACAATCTGAAATGAACGTTTTTCCAGTCAAGAAAATTCAACTTGTGGTTCCAAACTAAGTATACTCGTAAGGCAGGCACAACTGAAAATGTAACTGTTTTGTTGCACACAATATTAATTTTATGCGAAAAAGTTTGTCAGAAACTCCAAATGAAACACTATTCACCTTAAAGATATTATTGAATTTACCGAACAATACACACAAAAACTGTCACAATACTAAATATGACTCTTCTTGTGGAAAATTAAACAACTGCCACTTGTCTACTGGTACAAAGCCCAAAGGTGACACTGTTGTTGAACGCACCGCCAACTACTGACCACAATACAAAACGTCACTTCCGCCATCTAGGGGCAAAGAGTTGAGGTGAAAAAATAACGCTTTTGTGGAGGAAAGAACTGGCAATTTAAAAATTTGCTGCATATTTAACTCAATAATTGCATTTTTTAAGTTGTGACTTTTTTTAGCGGGGGTGCGATATCATTCTTTAAGTTACATCTACTAACAAGTTTTTAACAAAGTAGAATACGAATGTTAGAAATCATATTTGAAGTATATTTGTTGTTTCTTCCGAGCCAAGGATTAAGCATTAAGTTACTTACTTAGGTGAAGTACCTATTCCGACTATGATCGACTGAAAATATTTTCGCACCTATGTGAGTTCTGCGATGTCTAACGCATACAACTTGCAAGGCCATTCGTCGGGATGATAAAATGTAACCCTTATTTTTCAGACTTCCAAAATAGGGTTTAGAATTGAACTATCACAATTTCAAATCAGCATGCGTTTTAATTTTCATAACATACCCACCAAATGTCATTTAATTGAGAATTTAGGTTTAAATAAAACTTTACCAGTTTCTATAGTATTATATAAATACATAAAACAATGAGTCAGTGGCTTGCTCTTTAATTTTTTGCACATTTTTCACTCTTTTTTTCTAATTTTATGATTTTTCCAATCGTCAGATGAAAGTCATCCATGAAATAAATTATAACCTCACTGAATATAAAGTAAACAATTGAACTATTATAGTGACACAAATGTAATTTTAAATTTGTTACTGTTCTACTTAATCCTATAATATAAATAAATTTACCTACTGATTGGAAAACCGACCATTTTTTTGTTATTAAAATGCATTTTTATGCTTTCTTTTACTATTTTAAAGAACATAATATGCATAGTAAATTGAAATAGCTTTTAATTAGTTTTAAGGAGAAAATTTTTGAACATTATTACTAGCTTTTATGTTTGTAAATAACTTCTTTGTAAGTTTCAGTCAAATAATTTAAAACATTTGTCTAATTTTTTTTCAACCGCATGTTTTTACACACAAAGCATGTATGTGTCTTCGATCAGGGAGACTTTGTTATTAGATTTATTAATTTTGTTATAAATTATAACTATTACTAGTTAATGATTTCTTATATTTACGCGAACACTACACATTGATTAAAACAACTTTTACGGATTTTATCGCGTTTATTTTACTTTCAATTACTTTTATTTTTATTTAATTTTTTATCCATGGGTGCTGGAAAGCGCCCGAAACGTCGGGAATTACCCCCAGTCCCCCGTGACCATAGGTGCTGGAAAGCGCCCGAAACGTCGGGAATTAAAAATAAAAGTAATTGAAAGTAAAATAAACGCGATAAAATCCGTAAAATAGTTTTAATCACTATTAATAGTTTTTAATTTATTTAGTATACAGCCCAACCCGGCCTGTCATTAATTTTATACCGATGTTTATTGTAAGTATAAATGATTCTAGTCGTAATTGTACGTATCTACAGTTAGTATTTCTGTTATTTGTACACGTGTAACTGAATTAAATGTAAAATTAGAATTGTAAACAATTATACCTATTCATCGTATTCACTGTTTATTATTTGTTTGTACCTACACTATGCTTCCAAGGTTTTATTGTTTTCCTATGAACCAAATCCAAATAACTTATAATACGATTATTGTTCTACTAACTAAAGATTCCCCGAACATACTATTAAGGTGACACCGCGAAAAAATGCACCTTATTTCATCGAAAAGTATAGAACTATGATATATCAAAATATATCAAAATTCGTTTCGTTAGTACACTAACGAAAGTGGAATTTTGATATAGGTGAATTCATGTCTTCTTGAATTTGCTTGTTCAACACGATTGTATCGTGTATTGACTGGATTGACGCGGATTGACTCGATCATAATTATTTGCGAAAATGCCTCTAAAAATCACTATAGTTGAAATTACAATAAAATTACTGAATCTTTATGCTTGGGAATTACTCGAATACATATATATCATCAATATTCATAATTTACTTGCTCATTATTTTGATTACTTAAATCAATAATTTTTAAAAAATATTTTAAGAATCAGACAATTTCTAAGCGGTCTTAATCATCGCAGGCGCAACGCAATTTTAGAACTTATGACGGTGGTTGGGCGGCGGGCCTTAAGGTTGCCGAGTCACAATTTCCCGGTCGAGCCTTGACCCTACTACGCGAGATGTTATACTAGATGGACTGTATACGCGGTTGGCTTCTTGTGCTTCAACAAAATGGCGGCTGTAGCATTCGGTTCCTTGACAATGCACTCGCTCTTCCAAAAAAAACCTACTGCTTGCCAAGGTTTATGAAAGAACCCTTCTTGATCACATTAGGAGAAATGAAATTGGGCGGATTAACTAATAAAACACAAATTTTCAAGCAGGAGTCATAAGGAAGAAGAACACTTACCGGGGTGTTACTTCGATGCGGCTTGGACGCTGCGGTGCTACTTCTGGCGGATCTCCTGGGGCCCCAGGGATGCGGTCCTGGTCGGTGGTGCGGTGGAAGAGAGCGGTGCGCGACGATATCTCACTAGGTGAGGCGGTCACTTCTGGAGCTCGACTGCTCCAGGTGGTGCGGTGGAAGACTAGCGGTGCGCGTGGGCAAGAGCCCTCTAGGACGCGACTGTCCCAGGCGGTGTGATTCCAACTAGCGGCGCAAAGGCAAGAGGGCACAAGGGCGGTGCGCTAGCTTATATTGCTTCGGTCCTTCTCTCAATGCGTCTCGGAGGGGCGCGCTTCTTATTGGCTTGCGAGAGTCACGCGACATTCTAGAATTATCTTCTTTCCCCTCTCACCCCACCACCCCGGTGTGTCGGAGGGACGACAGGTGAAGGAAAGGTCGAAGGAAGGACAACCTTGGCAAGCATACCCTCGAATAAAATAAAAATACTAATGGTTTTTCCGCGCAACCATCTCCCCCGGCTTGAAGGGTCCCCTTCAAAATAACTAAAACAACTAACGCTAAGATTAAACTAACCACATAACTAACACTAAGATTAAACCTAAATTTCGACTACAATTTCTAATCTAGAAAACTAATCCAAATATTGAATGGACAAAGGACACAAACGGATTGTGTTATTCGACAGGACCTAAAGTCCGCCATTTCCGGAAATGACGGCTTAGGACGTACTCGAAAGCAAGCTATATATCTGTGCACCCGATTGCGGATTAAATTACGTTCTGCAAGAATCCAATAATTCTGACGCAAGATTGACATCAGCAAATCGGGGCCAGTGTGAGAATTCAATTTATGATGGTAATCAACTAATAAATTCATGATATGGTCTTTATGCAGTAAAATTATAGGGTGCCGTTGGTCGAAACTCAACTGCGAGTTGGACAAGCGTCCGCCTAGCCTGACGATTCCATCTTGTAAAAATGGCTTAAGGCGTTGAAAGGCTCTATTCGGCTTTTATATTTTTTTTTTTTAAATCTTTATTGAGAAATAGAGGATTTGATCAAGCATGATCATGCCATCCCCATAGTTACCGACATGATAATTAAAAATACACAATTTAATATTCTTATCTACGTTTTAAAGCACAATCAGCCATTATGTATAAGAATCTCGCTTTCTCTGATAAGGGAGTAGCAAGAATACTATTGCAAAGACCTATGTCATGCAAGCTAATGCCGTAAGCAAGCCCAAAGGATATTCTCTCAGCTTCGTTCCGGGCACATTCCACTAAAATATGAAAAACGTCTTCAACGAGATCGCAGTCAGTGCAATTCATGGAATTAGCTTTGCCCATTAGGTAAGCAAAACTATTCAGTGGGATATGTCCGGAGCGCAGTCTCATAGCAATTACAATGGTGTGTCTCGACAAATTGGAATTAATAAACCACGGATAACGGGACAAATTATTTTGGATTGTTTTATACCATATGCCTTTTACTCGAGATCGATTATCAAAATATTCTTTCCACATATTTCTACATTTATTTTTAATCATATAAAAAAGGTCGGTATAATACGGCAAACAAACTGTAGGGATACCCTCAGACAAGGCCTGTCTAGCGAGATAGTCTGCCTCTTCATTTCCTGTCAGGCCTACGTGTGAAGGTATCCATTGTAAAACTATTGTGTAATTTTTTGTGGCTAGAGAGCAAAGTGACTCCAAGATAGTGTATGCTATCGGTGTGCCTCGACTATTCGAGGTGCATCGAGCAATGTGTTGTAATGCACTCTTGGAATCCGTTAAAATGACGTATTTGCCCGATTGAAAGGATTGAACATAAGAAATTGCTTCTGATATTGCTATCAATTCTAACAACATTATGGAGACATTTAAATCAATACGTAGTTTCACTAAACTACCCACTTGCGGGTCATAAATAGCTAGACCGCCACAATTACTTTCCTTTGAACCGTCCGTATAAATTTTGTAATAACTTGAATACGTATTTTTAATAAAACTCTTACACAGTTGTTGTAATGTCAAGGAATTATAACTTCTTTTAGCGTTACTTACGGCATCTATGTTAAACTTAATTATATTCGAAATATTCACATTGCTGACCCAGGTATCAAGTGTAAACATATCTAATTGTGTACTAATATGTACAGCAGTATCTTTAAGGTAACTGTGAACTAAAATTAAAAGGGGCTTTTCTTTGCAACTCCAATAAGAATTTTGACTTAAAAGAATCAGGTCGTCCAAAATGGGAATAATCTTGTGGTTAGAAAAGGATTTCGCCTTTAACCAATACTTTCCGGCTAGATAATGTCTTCGTACACTTAAAGGCGGTAGGTGTAGTTCGCACTCCATGACGTGTATAGGTGTTGTTTTAATAAAACCACCGATTACTCGCATACACTGATTCTGAACTTTATCTAGCTTGCTTGTATGTGTCTTGCAACTACTACCATAAAGGAAACTTGCGTAATCTAATCTGCTACGAATACACGATATGTATAGACGCCTTAAATGAGTTGGGTGAATGCCCCAGCCTGTCCCCGCTAAAATTTTGAAAACATTAAGAACTTTTTGAGGATTTTTCTTTTAATTCATTTATTTGTTTAGACCATCGTAACTTCCTGTCTAACCAAATACCTAAATATTTCACATAATCAACTACTTCTAAAGAAATAACACTAACAGATATAGACACAGGATCCCGTAGAAATTTATTTTGGAAAATACAAATTTTACTTTTGAGAGCTGAAATTTCTAACCCAGTATGAGAAAGAAAACTAACAAATTGATTTAAAGCTAATTGTAATTGGTTTCTACCTTCTTCTATATTACTACAGGTGACATACAGAACGAAATCATCTGCGTACTGTGATATAAATACATTATTTATTGACTTGCAAATCTCCATTGTTAAGATATTAAATAAAAGCGGGGAAAATGGATCGCCTTGAGCTAAACCTAAACAACATTTCCTTCTTATTACTGAGTTATCATCTAACTCAATACTTAGGTTTCTCTCTTTTAAAAAATTTCGCAGGTATGTACATATTTTATAACCTATCCCTATAGTATCTAAAATATCTAATAAACGTTCTAAATTTACATTGTTGTATGCACTGTAAATGTCAACAAAGCAAGCAATCGTTGATTGTTTCTTCGAAAATCCTATTTGGACTCTTGACACAAAGGTGGATAAATTATCTAAAATGGAGCGCCCTTTGTGAAAACCTATAGTATCGGACGATAACATGTTGTTATGTTCAACATACCATTCTACTCTTTTAATCAATATATTATGTAGTATTTTACATACACAGGAAATCATAGATATAGGTCGCCAAGAAGAGTCAGATTGAGGATCTCGGCCGGGCTTTGGTATAGGTATTATGGTGATATTACGCCACTGCTGGGGAACAAAACCCGTTTCTAAAAAAATATTATAAAGCCTGACTAAAATCAATTTCGCATTATCCGGCAAATTATATAGCATTGAATAGGAAATGATATCACTACCAGGAGAAGTGTCTTTAGTGCGCAAGCTATTGTCCAATTCGTGTCGAGATATCTGTGTCTCAATCTTAGGGTTATTTGAATTAAATGTCGGATCCTCAGTACAAACGAAATCCGGTGCCAGGCTTTGTAATAATCCAAGTGCCTTCTCTTTACTAATACCAGATCGCGGTACATAGCATCCCTTAAACCATTTCATTTTCTTCCATAAAACAGTATGAGATGTCGTCCCGTCTAATGAAGTGCAGAAGTCTTGAAAACTCTTACTTTTTGCTATACGAAGACTTCTCTGGCATTCCCTAATTTTCTTCTGCAACTTGTCAAAGTTAAAGGGAGTGGGGTTACGTCGAAATGTTGATAATGCTAACCGTCTTTCGGCTACCAACTTTGATAAGGAACTATTCCAGTAAGGTTTGGGAGTGAAATTTTTCTCGGCGTCAGAATTAATTTTAATATATGGAATGTGAATGTCTGCAGCTATATTAATCAACTGGATAAATGAATCATATGTTTTTTGTGAGTCTTCCGTGATAATAAAACCTTGCATAAGAGTTTCTATTAAGTTGCGGTACCTAGACCAATCGGCCTTTTTATAATTCCTGCGTGTCGTGGGTATGGGTAGACTATCTATCTGCATTGAAATTTTAATCACTAGATGATCGCTGCCAAACGTGTCATTAAGTGTGCCCCAATTAAATTTACACGCTATATCTGAGGAAGCCAGCGATATGTCTGGCGCAGATTGTTGTACTGTATTATTCACTAATTTAATGCGAGTAGGGTTGCCATCATTCAATGTTACGAGATCAGTATCTAAAAGTGCGTCATAAATCTGGGTACCCCTTTGATCTAATTTACGAGACCAATTTGTGTGGTGTCCATTAAAATCGCCTAGAATAACTACCTTATTGTTAAAACGAGAAAAAATTTGTTCCCAATCACTTTGGCTCGTGTGAACTGACGGAGCACAATATAAGGATAATATATACTGAACATGCTCACAGTTGCAAATCTTAACACAAATTATCTCAATCCCTGGGTTACAGCTTTCAAACGACACATAACTTGACTTAAGAGACCTGTGGACCAAGACCGCTACCCCACCATAACCGTCATCCCTATCCTTACGATATATCGTGTAACCATTTACCTTCAGCTGACTATCTCGTTCCAACCACGTTTCGCTGAGTGCAGCAATGTGAATTTTCAGTTGACTCAGAGATTGCTCTAAGGGTATTAATTTCGGTCGAATACTTTGACAATTCCATTGTGCAATATTTAACCTAACAGATTTCTGACTACGAGACATTGGAGGTAAAATAGTCAGCAATAATCTTACATAAAGGCCACTTTGATACGAATTGTACACTCAATAAGATTAACCACTCTAAACAACACTTTAACACCCTATGTAGCTTGTCTTCCATCGTCAATTCCCTTAAAAATATAATTTCTTTAAGTCTCACTAATAGCTCGTCCAAACGAACACTGTCATTCCTTTTCTCTTCACCAGCAGCCGCATCAGGAGGCACTGTTGACTCACTATTCATTGTAGATGAGTTTATCGGGTGCTCCAACCTACAAGAAGCCGTGTCCCTCCTACGAGTACGTCGAAATCTCATTGAAGTATTGGCAGAAGTGTTTTTAACCTCATTTACATCCTCTTTATGCAATGAGATGTCGGTTTTAACTATCTCTGCAAATGTGGAGGTATCACGTTCTTGGAATCTACTCTCCGTTTGTGAGATCATGTTGGTAGGAGGGTTGTCAGACTGTTGTCGAAAGCTATCTTTTCCAAGCAAGGAAGCTGAGGACGGTACATATACTGTTAAGGCTTTCCTATAAGTACAGTTAAATTCTACCATGATTTCTCTCAACCTCTTCTCCTTTAAAAAGGCTGGACATGAAGCTTTATGCAAGGCCATATGGTTTCCACCACAGTTAACACATTGGAAATTCTGTGTTTCACAGTTCTCATGACTACCACCGCATTTCGGACAGACTATTTTACTGGAAGGGCATTTCTTTGTAGGGTGACCATATTTCCAGCATTTCGAGCATTGCGATACGGGAAATACATAAGGAGTAACTTTTATACGTAATCCATGAACGTATATGTACTGTGGAATAAATGAACCTTTAAAGCACACTTGTACCGCTTCACTTGGCTGCCAACCTTCTCCCTCTCTGTTTCGACGTTTAAGCCGATATACAGATATTATTTCTACGGGTTTATCACACATTATATTTCTTAAAATTTCCTCGTCAGATAAATCAAGGTCAACGTCTTTAATGACGCCATAAGATGAAGTCCTTTCCATAGCCCTATATACCTTCCAACCTTTATCTTTGAATTCCTGACATTTTTCAATTTTATCGGCACTTAACTCGCTGCAGACTTCGACACGAATCTTGAAAGGGTTAATGTATTTTATTCTGGTGATATCAACTATCCCACAAGCCTTCAACATTTTAGCTAATGCAAATTGTTTGGGCAACTTTTCATTGCTAGATAAATACATCTCAATATCCTCCTTCAGCTGTGGTTTTAATCTTTTCTCTTTGCTTTTGACTAAATTCCATCCCTCATTATCATCATCATCCCCGAAAAAATTCTCCCCCCTATCCCTTTTTTCCCTCCTAAATTGGTCTTCTTCCATTCCAGATTGTACTAAATTCTCTTCTCTGTAAGTCTCTTCATCCGCATCTCATATACTATGTTCACTCAAAGAAAAATCGCTCGCCATTATAACTGTATTCACATTATCTAAATGCGAGTTGTTTACATTCATTAGTATTATACCACTCTAATGAATGTCTTCGTTATGAATGGGCCGCTCGCACCTCGGCAACATAACGGTACTCCGCTACTCAGGTAGCGAGGTGTAGCAGCGCGAACAACTTTAAAACAGCTAATAACGCAAAAAAATGCTTATTTGCGAAACACGCGTCTCCCTCGCACGAATACCGCGACGAGACTGTCGGGCTTTTATATTTAGGCTGAAAAGTTCTATTCGATTGTAATCTTGTAATTTCCTCGGAAAAATGTGCACGTTGAAGTTCACGCAATACTAGCAATTCGGCGTAGTTGTAATCGGACGCTACGATATACGAACGTCGCGGTAAAAGCTTCGCGAATCGACAAACGTAAAGCACGCTACGCAATAATTTCGACCAAGAGGACAAACGGTTCGCCAAAACAATGATTGGAGAAACCTCGCTCGAAACGCTCACTACCAGAGCGTGCCTCTTCTCTTTCGGCGGTTGTAACACTGACGAAGGGTCGAAATCGGTTATTGGCCATTGCGAGGGTTCCAAGTGAACCCAAGAAGGTCCGTGGAACCAAAGCGGATGGTCCATTATCTGCATCGGGGTGAGTCCACGGGATAGACAATCGGCAGGGTTTTCCGTACCGGACACGTGATAAAAGTTCCGTGTTCCTAACTCGTTTTGGATCTTGGCCACTCGGTTCGCGACAAACGTATCCCAACGAAATGAGAATATGTGTGTGAATGAAGAATGAACCCAACATAAAGCGACGGTTGAGTCAGAAAAGGTAAATATCCTTTCTATGTGAACTCTGTCACTACATGCACTGATAACTGCGGTGATAAGCTTGGTAAGGACTAATATCGCGCAAAGCTCCAAGCGCGTGAGGGAGACAACCTTACGGGGGGAGACTCTTGACTTAAAGCTAATGATGCTGATCGAATTTCTATCATTATTCTGGACGTGAAAATATAGAACACCCCCGTAAGCCTTCTCGCTAGCGTCTGCAAACCAACCGACCGATGACGCTATTTCTATGGACGTTTATGTGACGAGGTATTTTAATTTCGCTTAGTAATGGAAGTTCCTCTCTAAAACGCTGCCACGACCGAACAATGCTATCAGGTGGCGGGTCATTCCAATCGCATTCACATAACCAAAGTTGTTTAATCAAAAGCTTAGTGTAAAGTACCACCGGAGCTACGAAACCCATGACATCCCATAATCTAGCAACGCATGACAGCATTGTGCGCTTTGTGCACGTTTCTGCGAGCGGGTTTACCTTAAGGCTAAACACGTCGGACTCTGGTGACCAACACAAACCGAGCACCTTGTGCGTATCAGAATCGTCGAATTCTTTTATCGCCGAAAGACGGCGTGATAGTGGGATTGTATCTAAAACCGTACGCGAATTACTAGTCCACTTGACGAGATCGAATTGACCCGCTTTCATGAGCTTTATAACCTCGGCGGTGGTTAAGGTGGCCTCCTCCACGCTATCAACCGAATACACAAAATCATCCATATATAATCCATTTTCAATTGCCCTCTTAGCTTTAGGATAAGAGGGACCTTCATCGTAGGCGAGCTGTCTCACCGTGACCGCATGAAATGGGCTCGACTTTAATCCAAAGCAAACGCGGTTAAATTCAAACACCATTAGAGGTTCTTTTGGGTTGAAACGATATAAAATGCGTTGGAATCGACGGTCGCGTTCACGGACCCCTATGCAAAGAAACATTTAGCGAATATCGGCGGATAGTGCTATACTGAACAAACGAAAATTTACTATTATGTTGAATAAACTGCCCTGTAAATTTTGTCTACTGTAGAGGATATCGTTAAGAGAAAGGTGAGTGCTAGTTTTAACACTAGCGTTGAAAAGGAACTCAGGTTCGGACGTCCTCTCAATCCGGCCGCGAAGGACCAATTGAAAAGGAACACAGGTCGGGCGTCCCTCTTGATCCTGAAAAGGACCAATTGAAAAGGACCTAGCGGATCGGGTACTAAGAAACAGGAATCGAGGCTTCTCTCGATCCGGCCTCCTATCACGCCTACGTTGGGTTCGGGAACAACGTATGTGATCTCCGCAACGGAGTAACACACTAGGGCGATAACCTCTTCCTTTTCAGCAAGTAGGTTCAGACGGGGATTACGGGTCTTCCGAAGTCGTCCCGGTCCCGACGCCTTAATTCTTCGATGTGGACTGTATAACTTAAAGGATCTTGGGAATGAAACAGCAATTATCTTCAAACCGTTCCGTGAGAGAGTAATCACTTTTCCCTATACTGCTGGTTTTTCACTTTTCTTGAACTTTTTCTCGGATTTTCTTATTTATTTCCGAACTATTTCCGAACTTTCCCCGAAGGATTCCCGAACTATTTCCGAACTTCCCCGAAGGATTCCCGAACTATTTCCTTGGGATATTTCCCGAACGAATTGCAATAAAACCCGTTCACTAAGCTACCCCAGAGCTATACGCGAAAGTGAGCCGCGCCATTCGCGCGCTTGCGCAACTCAATTACATGAATTTGTTCTATTACTCTCTCACGTTTTACTCAATATCTTTATTTATTCAAATCATATACAAATACAATTTATCAATATAGGTAGTACAAAACAATATCTACACCATGATATACATCATATCCTCATATCATAAAAAACCTTTTATTTATTAAACGAAAACTGCCTATTTTACTCACAAGTTCGAAATCGAAATTTCTTAAATATTTAACACAGAAAGTTAAAACAATGTTTCTCACTTGAATTTATACATAAGCTAACCAATACAATAGTTTAATTTACATTTTTTCTATTTATTTCACTATTTAAAACACTTTTAAATTTCTTATACAAAACTATCATTATTTCACTTATACACAGGAATTTTCACATGAAAATAACACAGAATTTACCTTTTTAGCACGTACAATTAACCTGAAATATTTTACAAGTAATTTTTACATAAATCACTGAATTACAAACATTTTAAATTTTTACATATTCGGCCTCCTAAGGGCGTGGCCAGCGTGCGTCTATGAACTCACGCTATGTGAACAACTAACTTTGCACGGCTCTCGGCTATCAGAAAAAATCAAAGTCTGAAATACACCAATTTTGACCATATTAGGCAAATTAAATGCTTTTATACAATTTTCGAACTGTATGAAACTATCTTTAATCAGATAACAATATAAATGAATGTTCTCATTAATCAATCATAACAAATAGGCATTTGTTTTCGTACAAAACGTATCAAACTTATACAAAACAACATTTATGCAATTAATATCCATTAATTCTGCCTATGCACAGAGTGATTATCTCGACCGGGGAACAAATCCGATCTTTAACTTCACTTTAATATTCTTATGAATTTACATCATTTGAAAGATGATTTCAACCGGGGAACAAATCCGGTAACATAATTTATATCTTAAATTCCTTACGAATTTATTAAGCGATATTACTTAGGAAAACAAACAAACTAGTCCGGCCTGGGAGTCGAACCCAAGACCTTCATATCATTAATTCGACATTTCTTAAAGATTTAACTAAGCATTCTCTTATCAGAGCGTCGTTGCTCGTGACTGCCCCTTTTTTCATAGCAACGTCATCGGTTGATTTAATAAACTGAAACATTTTTATAGGCGCGTCGCCAACAATCTCCCCCCCGTGCGTTAGCACCATCATTTGGGAGGCGTCGCGGGTACCAGGACTATTATTCTGGATGTAGGTCTCCTCAAGATACCTGTGCTAGTAATGACGTCAACCACTCTGGTGTGACCGTCTGGTCCCGGTAACGTTCTACTAATTTTACCTTTTGGCCACGTATTTCGTGGCAACGAATGATCTATTATCAAAACAATATCGCCTTCTTTAGGTTCCATGAACTTGCCGTTATCACCTGTTCGAGGTATTAACGTAGGCATGTATTCTTTCAGCCATCTTGTCCAAAAATGGTCGGCTAACCTCTGTGCAGCTTTCCAATTGAGTTGACCCGTCAGATGTCGCTCTAAAAATAATCCAGGTGGTCGATCACCACATGAGCGTCCCAGAAGAAAATGATTGGGTGTCAAACCCTCTTCAGGACTATCCATACTGAATGTTACCAGAGGTCTGGAATTTACCGTATGCTCTGCTTCTAAAAGTAACGTATGTAGAACCTCCTCTCGTGGGCTCTTCTCCTTAAGCGTAGCGGTCAACGCAATTTTAATCGATCTTACTAACCTCTCCCAGGCGCCACCCATGTGCGGTGCTCCCGGAGGTATAAATTTCCATTTAATATATTTCTTAAATGACTCGTTTTTCATGCCCTCATAGCATTCTTCGCATGCTTTCAATAATTCTTTATTTGCAGCTTTGAAATTTGTCCCGTTATCGCTGTATATAACGGCTGGTTTTCCTCTTCTGGCGATAAATCGCCTTAACGCCATTATCATTGACGCTGGTGTCAATGAGGCTGCTAATTCCAGATGTACTGCTCTGGTGGTCAGACACGTGAATAAAACGCCCCAACGTTTTTCGTGTCGCCTTCCTATAGTCACACTCATAGGACCAAAATAATCTACAGCTGAGCATGTAAAAGGTGGCTCATGATGAGCTATTCTTTCCAGAGGAATATTTCCTTGTGGCACGTTTTGCGGCTTTGACCTGTATGTCCTGCACCACTGACAATGGTGTGACACACTTCGTACTACATTACGCAAGTTCAAGACGTAAAATTTCTGGTTCACCTCATTCATCACCGTCTGGTGATTGGCGTGTCCAAAATGATGATGAACTTCTCTAATCATCATTTTAACGATTTCGTGTTTACCGTCTAATATGACAGGTTTTCTACTTTCCTCGGTCAAATTAGACTTGAAAGGTAAACGTCCATTTAAACGGAGTAAGTTATCCTCTCCTATTTCCATAGATAATTTACTTAAGCGTGAACTTCTTTCAACGCTTTTGCCTGCTTTCAAACATTTTATTTCCGAATGAAAACACTCGTCTTGAATGAATTTCCAAATTAATATTTCCGCCTTTTTCAAGAGCGCTGTGTCCAACGCGCTATCGGGTCCTTTAACCGACTTTGCTAAAACTTTGTTGGAACACATAACCGACTTTTCGGTTGCGTCGTCGGGTCCTTTAACCGACTTTCTTAAACTCTTGAATTTTTCTACCGCTTGTAAGGTGCGTGTAGTTGCTCCAAGGAATTTCTTAAAGCTGCTAAATCGTCCGTAGTCGGGTAGACTTAACGGTTCTTGCTTTCTTAACGTATTTACGCCCTTTGGCGATTTTTCTTCACCTGTTTCTAAGCTATTTATGGTGTCCACTTGTTTGGGCCATAAATCAGGACTTTTCCTGAGGAATTCAGGTCCTTGAAACCAGCGATGACTTACATCGAAGGTGGAAGGAAAATTTCTAGTGGCGTCGTCTGCCACGTTTTGTGACGTTGGAACCCATCGCCATTCACATGGCTTACTGTGATCTTCGATCTCAGCCAATCGATGAGCAACGAATGGTTTAAAAGCGCGAGGATCCGACTTAATCCACGCTAACACTGTACGTGAGTCTGTCCAAAACACTCTCTCGGACATCTCGTACTTGCTCTCTTCACTAACCGAAGCAGCCAGTCTGCTGCCCATAAGAGCTGCTTGCAATTCAAGCCTTGGAATCGAAATTGGTTTCAATGGCGCTACTCTTGCCTTTGCGGCGATCAGCGTAATCCGCCTTATTCCTTGCTCGTCCGTGGTGACGTAATACACCGCGGCAGCGTATGCTTTTTCACTAGCATCCGTGAAAGTATGTAACTCTCCTTTGCCGATGCCTTCAGCAACGGGTCTAGGTACTTCTAAGTGACCTAATTTCTTCACTTCCGATATCCATTTACAAAATAACACGTGTAACTCGTGTGAAACTTCTTCATCCCAAGAGATGCCTGTCCTCCATACTTGCTGGATCAGCGACTTCCCTTGAATCGTTATGGGTGATGCGAGTCCCAAAGGATCGAAGACTGACATCACAGCGCTAGTTATCTCCCTCTTCGTAGGCGGTCGTAAACCCTCCATCACCTCTTCCGGTGTGCTACGAAGACTTGTGGAAAAACTTATTATATCCCGTTTGATATTCCAAATCAAACCTAACGTGCGCTCTGTGTGCTCTTTATCTCCAAGCGAAGCACTGTCGCTCTTATATTTATTTTCCATATTACTTAAAACTTCGGGTCGGTTGCTAGCCCATCCCCTCAGTTGGAAAGAAGCATGCTTATGTAATTCATACATATCGTTTACTATCCTTTCGGCCGTCGTCACGTCGGGAAATGCCTGTAGGTAATCATCCATATAAAAATTGCTTTCCGTAGCGGAAGCTGCTTCTGGATAGATATGTGCGTTGTCCTGCGCATTTCTATTCTTTACATATATAGCGATGCATGGTGATGATGCCGCTCCAAATATGAGTGACGTCATTCTATACTCTTCCGGTGGCGCGTCACGATTGTGCCGCCATAAGAATCGAAGGCTATCCCTGTCTTCTTCCCGGATTTTCACTTGCAGGAACATTTCCTTAATGTCTGCCATTACTGCCACGCTTCCTTCTCTGAATCGTAGCAGAACTCCGAACAACGACTTCAATAAGTCCGGTCCGGTCAACAACGCATCGTTAAGACAACGTCCGCCCGTCCTTGCGGCGGCGTCGAAAACTATCCTTATTTTCTTCTTTTGTGGGTGAGTCACTGCGAAGTGAGGGAAGGTACCACGTACGTGGGGAAATGGAAATATGGTTCGCTTTCTCTGCGTAACCGTTAACGATGAGATTTTCAATTTGCTTCTCGTATTCCTTTTTCAACTCGCTATTTTTGTCGAGCTTTTTCTCAATATTAAACAGGCGACTTTCAACCTGTGCCCTATTCGATGGCAAGCACTCATTGTCTGTGCGCCATAACAAAGCAGTCTCGTACCTATTATTAGGTATACGACGTACCGTTTTGTTCAAAATATTTAAAGCTCGTTCTTCTGGGTCGTTCACGGGCTTTCTAGCCGATACTCCCAGAGATTCCAAACTAAAATAATCCTTGATTAATTTATCCATATCTTCCTCCTTCTTGGTGGAAATGTGGTTAACAATCTTGATTGGTTTAATGCCACCCGATATGTGACCATGCAAAACCCACCCCAGTTTGGTGAGCGATGCTACAGGTAGGTTCTTACCTCCCGAAACCAATTCACGAGTAACTATGAGATGCCAATTGTCCTGACCAATCAATATGGTAGGCTTGGACCTCTCATACATCAACTCATCCTTGATCGGTGTCAAATGAGAACACCGTTGCAATAATTCTCGGCTTACCGACTGAGGAGCGAGGTTAAGTGACTTAATTGTTTGTACACTTATCTCTTCTAAGTCGCTCGAATAAATGCCTTTTATTTTAACGTTTAAGCGATACGAACTATCGTCGTTAATTCGCTTACCTCCCACGGCTTCGATACGTAATCCCTCTTTACGTCCGCGAGGCGCTAACTTCTGAGCCATCCACTCCTCTATGAGTGTCATGGTCGATCCCTCATCCAGAAGAGCTGTTGTCTTGACCTTTCCTCTAGGCCCATGCAACTCGACCGGTATGATCTTTAAATATGCACATGCCAGTGCATTTACTGTACTAACAGTTGTAATCTGAGCATCTTTACCCCCCCTCGTCCCCTTGTGGCGAGGTATTTTCATTGGGGTATCGGTGTAGCATTCGATGATGTGACATTCTACATCCTTCTACACCACATTTTTTCGCTTTGCACTCTAACCTCCTATGGTTAGGTGACAAACATTGGAAACATACTTTGGCCTTTTTGACGGCTTCCCATTTCTCGCGAATATTCATGTCCTTAAACTTGTAACAACTCACTATAGAGTGCTCCTTGTTGCATATAACACACTTATGTGTTACCCGACTTACAGGCTTGTCCTGGGTTATCATAACCACTTGTCGGTTGTGCCTTTTATTATTTCGGCGTTCTAAACGCTCGCTCATATTACTTCGGCGCATATAGCGCTCGCTCTCGGCACAGCTGCGTACACCTCCCTTTGCAGTGTGTACAGTTTGCTTCCTGAATTCAGGACGCTTCCTTTTTTCAGGCGCATTTTCATTGCTTAAGGACGTTCCAAATTGTTCACTCAATAAATTTAAAAACTTGGCCATCTTCTGTAACTCTGGCTCCAAAGGATATTGAGCTCGATATTCAAACCATTTAAATTTAATCATAGTTCCAAGTTTCTCCACTATGCGGCTCACTAACTCCGGTGAGTATAAATACTGTGGTTGATTCAACGCTTGTATTGTGGCAACCACGTTCGTAATACGACTTGCAAAAGATCCTATATTTCGGCAATCTTCTGCCAATCTTGGCATACGCTTTACATTCTCGATTTCGGCTAGAATGAGCATCTCAACCCTACCGAATCTTCTTTCGAGAGCGTTCATTATTTCTTCAGGTTCACATAAAGTAAATAACAGCGACTTAACCGCCTCTTTAGCGGTGCCCTTTAATGCCCTCCTAAGGCGTGCGACATTTTGCACCCCTGAAAATTGGCCTTTTGTGTCTTCAAACACCGTTTTGAAAATTATCCATTCACCCGGGTCTCCATCGAACACCGGTAATTCCTGGAGGAAATGAAGCTGGGAAGATTTATCTTTACCAGCTATTTTTATTGCACTCACAATCGCTTCGGTCAATTCTGACACCTCACTCGCGTGTGTTTTCTGTGCATTTCCTAGGTTGCGCTCGACCTCCGCCCCTTTGCGGCGTGATCCTTTACACGCTTCCTTATCAGTAATATCGGGTTGTGCTACACTAACCGGCGCGCTCATTATGGTTTGCTGAACCCAACTCCTTACGAAAGGTTCCACCTGAGTATTCCGCTCTTCATCATCCTCACTCGAGTCGATTTCCTCTTCTCGGTTGAGTCGTGCCAACTCCCATTGAGACTTGGCTAAGGCAGCAGCTGCCTGTGCTCGTTCGAGCTCTGAGCGTTCGAATTTAATCCGCGCCTCTAATTCGGCTTTCAGCCTCGCCGATCGCGATGACCTACTACCTCTCTGTGACCCTTTATCACTAGTGTGCCCGATTACTGTCCTTGACGATGCCGCTTCTTCGGTCCTTTGACCTACTTTTTCGACCACCGTTTCACTCCTGGATATAACGGATTGTTGTGCGGTGCTGGCCTGTGTACCACTGGTGTCCGTCCTGTTGCTCGTCGTTGCCATGGACGTCCCTGAGTCCCACGTGCATGTGGACGTGTCTGTGGTGGCTCCACTTGAAGGAGTTGCTCCATTTGACGCAGTAGCTGTGGTCGCTCCAGATGATTCCGCTTCTTTAGCTTTTCTTGAGAGCCCTGTCCTTGTCCTGCTCCCTTCGCTTCTCCCTGTCTGGTCTTGTGCCTTCTTCATCTTGCAGGAAGGTGATTGTTGGCCTACGGTCCCTAACTGTCCCTACAGTCCCTACGGTCCCTACAACCCCTTACCTACAACCCTTCTACACCCCAACCTAACACCACTACCCCTCCCCCCGTTATCTCCCAACCCTACAACCCTACTACCACCCTAACAGCCCTATCAGCCCTATCAATCCTGAACGGGGCCTACCGAGGTGAGCCGTCCAGGGATGGAGTCGTGCAGGAATGGAATGGAGGAAAGGTTTAGGAACTGTCCCGCCAAGGAATATGACGAAACAGTCGAGCGGTAGTGCAAGCGCAGTCTCGCTCGAGAGAACTGCTCCACCCGAAGGTGTTATGCCAGAGCCCAACCGTTTGGCACCGTTAGGTGGTCGGGATGTATGCTGTGCTCGCCGCCCAGTTGCCGGTGACGCCTCGTCCAAGCGCCCTCCTCCGGCCGCGATGCAGTCAGGTGCCCACGCGCACCCTCGCCCGGCAGCAGCAGCGGTGGATGCTTTTTGCACCCTGATGACCCGACGGGAAATGCCGGACACGGTCGTCCGACAGGAAATGCCAGACACGATCGTCTGACAGGAAATGCCGAGCACGCTTGCCCGACAGGAAAAATGCCAAGCCCTGCTTGGCCACGATGAGTGCCTTCACAAGACACCTGCGCCCGGCTGCGATATGTGCCCCATGCGAGCACACGCCCCAAGCTGCAATCCCGGTTTTCTTTCTTCCGGTAGTTCCAGGTCCAGCCCTTCAGTGCTGCCGTCCTGGTCTTCAGGCCTTTGGTCCTATTGCTTCAGCTCAAACCTCTGGCTTCCTTCGGTTGCTGATCTTCACTCGGCTTCCGAAGGTCTTCTTCTTCCACAACCAGCAGTCCACAGCTGGTTCCTTGATCCAGCTGGCGGGGTTCGGGTGGTCTTCAATCCGGCTCCGAAGGACCAATTGAAAAGGAACACAGGTTCGAGTCGGCCGCGAAGGACCAATTGAAAAGGACCAGGTCGGTGTCCCTCTTGATCCTGAAAAGGACCAATTGAAAAGGACCTAGCGGATCGGGTACTAAGAAACAGGAATCGAGGCTTCTCTCGATCCGGCCTCCTATCACGCCTACGTTGGGTTCGGGAACAACGTATGTGATCTCCGCAACGGAGTAACACACTAGGGCGATAACCTCTTCCTTTTCAGCAAGTAGGTTCAGACGGGGATTACGGGTCTTCCGAAGTCGTCCCGGTCCCGACGCCTTAATTCTTCGATGTGGACTGTATAACTTAAAGGATCTTGGGAATGAAACAGCAATTATCTTCAAACCGTTCCGTGAGAGAGTAATCACTTTTCCCTATACTGCTGGTTTTTCACTTTTCTTGAACTTTTTCCCGGATTTTCTTATTTATTTCCGAAATATTTCCGAACTTTCCCCGAAGGATTCCCGAACGATTTCCGAACTTCCCCGAACGATTCCCGAACAATTTCCTTGAATATTTCCCGAACGAATTGCAATAAAACCCGTTCACTAAGCTACCCCAGAGCTATACGCGAAAGTGAGCCGCGCCATTCGCGCGCTTGCGCAACTCAATTACATGAATTTGTTCTATTACTCTCTCACGTTTTACTCAATATCTTTATTTATTCAAATCATATACAAATACAATTTATCAATATAGGTAGTACAAAACAATATCTACACCATGATATACATCATATCCTCATATCATAAAAAACCTTTTATTTATTAAACGAAAACTGCCTATTTTACTCACAAGTTCGAAATCGAAATTTCTTAAATATTTAACACAGAAAGTTAAAACAATGTTTCTCACTTGAATTTATACATAAGCTAACCAATACAATAGTTTAATTTACATTTTTTCTATTTATTTCACTATTTAAAACACTTTTAAATTTCTTATACAAAACTATCATTATTTCACTTATACACAGGAATTTTCACATGAAAATAACACAGAATTTACCTTTTTAGCACGTACAATTAACCTGAAATATTTTACAAGTAATTTTTACATAAATCACTGAATTACAAACATTTTAAATTTTTACATATTCGGCCTCCTAAGGGCGTGGCCAGCGTGCGTCTATGAACTCACGCTATGTGAACAACTAACTTTGCACGGCTCTCGGCTATCAGAAAAAATCAAAGTCTGATATACACCAATTTTGACCATATTAGGCAAATTAAATGCTTTTATACAATTTTCGAACTGTATGAAACTATCTTTAATCAGATAACAATATAAATGAATGTTCTCATTAATCAATCATAACAAATAGGCATTTGTTTTCGTACAAAACGTATCAAACTTATACAAAACAACATTTATGCAATTAATATCCATTAATTCTGCCTATGCACAGAGTGATTATCTCGACCGGGGAACAAATCCGATCTTTAACTTCACTTTAATATTCTTATGAATTTACATCATTTGAAAGATGATTTCAACCGGGGAACAAATCCGGTAACATAATTTATATCTTAAATTCCTTACGAATTTATTAAGCGATATTACTTAGGAAAACAAACAAACTAGTCCGGCCTGGGAGTCGAACCCAAGACCTTCATATCATTAATTCGACATTTCTTAAAGATTTAACTAAGCATTCTCTTATCAGAGCGTCGTTGCTCGTGACTGCCCCTTTTTTCATAGCAACGTCATCGGTTGATTTAATAAACTGAAACATTTTTATAGGCGCGTCGCCAACAAGCGTCGTACAAGTTCGTAACTTAGACGTAAGTTTGTCTTCCCTAATGACCCCGTGATGTGGTATGAAATACGACGGTGTGTCTTCGTAGTTATCTAATTTTGGAGCCACAAGTGATATGTAACCCTCCCTTATATATTCATTATTGACGCCGTCATAAGCTTCCTTTAATCGGGGTGAGGCGAGCATCCTACGCTCCAAACTGTAAAAACGTTTTTCCGCCATTTGACGCCAATCGCCGAGAGATAAAACATCTCCTTTAAAGGGTAGCGCTACACTATATCGACCGTCGCGATCACGAACAGTCGTGCGGACGTAAAGTTACTCGCATAATCTATCATCTGGGATAGGTGGAACACTACACATTGAAATAATACTAGTTTTTATGGAATCTATGGTAACCGCGGTTAAATATGACATATGGACGTTGAACATCTCAGTCCCGCCCATGACCATGAGTGCTGTAAAGCGTTCGAAACGTCGGGTATTAAAAAGTTAAATATACGCGATAAATTCCGTAAAAACTAGTATTATTTCAATGTATAGGTGGAACGTTCACCTCCTCCATCTCCCAAAATTTGCGGACTAACGAATCGAGCGGTTCGACAGCCATACAACAATAAGAGGTTGGCGAAATATTATCCATAATAGGGGCGGAGCCAACGATGACATAGCCCAAGACGGTTTCCAGTACGTAAGGCGCGGTATGCGAGGAGTTGCCCCTGACCTTATTGTGTAACAAAAGATGAGGGAAAAGCGATGCTCCAATGAGCATGTCTATGTTTCCGGGGACGGCGTAGGTATCGTCTGCCAGCGTCAAATTTTTAAAATCAATCATTGCCGAGGTGTCAACCGAAACGGTTGGCAGACGTTCAGTGACTTTATCTACTACTAACGCATTTATATCAAAGTTAACATTACGATCTAGCCGAGAATAAAATTTCAAATTTATATATCCCTGGGTAACTTTATTAGTACCTCCGATGCCTTTGACTACGGGATATGAAGGTGTCCTATTTATTGGCAGCCCTAAACGCTGACAACATTGCCGCGTTATAAGGCTACTTTGAGATCCGCTGTCTAGCAATGTACGGACACTTTGTTCGTTTCCACGCGAATCCCTAACTACGATACGGGCTGTACCCAGTAACACGGTTGAAGGAGACTGTGTTCCCACATTCGACAATGAGCACAGAGCGACGTCACCAGGTCGACCGCTAGAATCGTCGACTTTAGTAGGTGTGATTTCCTTATTCGATTTACTTGACGCGGGTATGTCGCCGTTTTCGAAATGAAATGACGTGTGATGTCTGCTGGCGCACTTGTTACACACGGAGCTAGAATTGCATTTAGCAACTAAATGTCTACCGCTTAGACAATTCAAACATAAGTTGTTCGTCTTTACTATTCTATAACGTTCGCTGGGTGAATGTCTACGAAAGGTCGCACAATTATATAAATTACCGTGTTGTTTATTTTTACATAGAACACAGGCGTTATGAAGCGATGCAGGCGCAGCGGTTACGTACGTTAGAGGCCCTGCGGGTCTAGACGTTGAAGTCTGTCTGCGGTCGACACATTTCTTGACTTCTTGTTTAACATTCGAGGAGCGCTGTATCACGCTGGTCTCGCACAAAGGATGCTAATAAATCAAATGAGGGCAACACAGAACTACGATGCTCCATTTCAAACGCACGCACGGTGTTTGAATCTATTTTCTTTAAGGCGATATGGAGAAACACCACGTCCGTAAGGTCAGTAAATTTCAGGTTCCTAAGTGCAGCCACCGATGCTACAAATTTATCTGCTCTAAGCCGGTGATGTTCGCGGATGAAATAGCTTTAAGATCGAATATTTGGTCTAAATATGAAGAGGCTAACATTCGCTTATCTTCATATTTGTCCTTAAGTGTTTCAAATATTAACGAATAATTGTTTGCTGTTGGTGTGAAGCCCGAACAAATGGACTGTGCCTTAATTTACTAATTAAGTAATATAATTTTTCAGCGTCCGTTAATGATGGATTATTATGTATGTTGTTTTGAAAACTACTAAAGAAAAACGGCCATGTTATAATATCGCCATTGAATACCGGAATATCTATAGGGGGCAATCTAAGTGGATCACGTGGGCGTACCTGGGCTTCCGGCTTGGCTTCGCTTTGAGATGGGGACTGCAAGAGCTTTGCCGTTCTTTTCACGCGACACAACATATCTTCAAATGATAGCAACGGCTGGTAATTTACTGTATACTTAGGGTCGATTTGTAATTCCAAATTATTGATTTAGTCTAATATCTTGTCCTAATCCGTCCGCAAAGAGTCCACCGTTTCGATTTCACATGAAAACGTCTCCCGCACTGCTTCTACGTTAATATTCTTTATGTGATCACTTATACATTGTATACGTGAAAAGAGTATGTCCCTCTTGGCGTAAAGAGTTTTAAGTTTAGTTTTATTTCCACTAACTGCTATTTTAAATTACTATAATTAATGTTAGATTAATCACAATTAATCGCACAACGCTGGAGGATGGACACAATGCAATACAACTACATCTCACAACACTATTGTCTTATCGTGCCGTATTACGTCGTTAAATTGAACACCTTTGCAACGAGACGAGGCGACGCGCGTCGATAGGTAAGCTAAACTCACTCTGTTTTTTACATAAATAAGTCGATTTACTTATGTGAGTAACAAATAAATTCCAAACTCAAACCAAACAAACACTATTTAAATGAATAATTCTATTTGCGAACAAAACTAACAAAATTTTAAATTTAAACTAAATGAACACTGTTTTAATCTATTCAATTTTAAATTAGAGTGCATTGTCTAAGGAATTAATCTAGCAATTCGATGATTGAATGGTTGGTGAGGCTATAAAGCACCAGTCCAAATCCGGCCGAAGGATCAGAAATGGTTGGGCGGCGGGCCTTAAGGTTGCCGAGTCACAATTCCCCGGTCGAGCCTTGACCCTACTACGCGAGATGTAGTACTAAATGGACTGTATACGCGGTTGGCTTCTTCTGCTTCAACAAAATGGCAGCTGTAGCATGCGGTTCCTTGACAATGCACTCGCTCTTCCAAAAAAAACCTATTGCTTGCCAAAGTTTATGAAGGAACCCTGCTTGATCACATTAGGAGAAATGAAATTGGGCGGATTAACTAATAAAACACAAATTTTCAAGCAGGAGTCATAAGGAAGAAGAACACTTACCGGGGTGTTACTTCGATGCGGCTTGGACGCTGTGGTGTTACTTCTGGTGGATCTCCTGGGGCCACTGGGATGCGGTCCTGGTCGGTGGTGCGGTGGAAGAGAGCGGTGCGCGACGATATCTCACCAGGTGAGGCGGTCACTTCTGGAGATCGACTGCTCCAGGTGGTGCGGTGGAAGACTAGCGGTGCGCGTGGGCAAGAGCCCTCTAGGACGCGACTGTCCCAGGTGGTGTGATTCCAACCAGCGGCGCAAAGACAAGAGGGCACAAGGGCCGTGCGCTAGCTTATATTGCTTCGGTCCTTCCGTTTGCTTCGGTTCGTTACTGTCTCTTTAAGACACCCTAGTCAAGGCTCAAAATGCGGCTGATTTTGAACTGGGTATGATCCGAAATATATATTATATAAAATGCATTTGGGCAACAACACTATCTTCCTTAATTTCATCAACGTTTGCTTGTTTTTTATACAACTACTTCTTTATCTAATTTATTTTTCTATCTTATTTATCTTTTCTATTTCAAACAAAGAAGACATCAATTGCTTTGTTTTTGTCGCTCCAACAGAGAATTAATATAGAATGCTCCAGATACACCTTATAATTGATGTTTGTAATATCTTTCTTTGACTTACTCTTCTTCCCTTTAAAATTTTTGACAATGTTATGAATAAAAAATGCTATGTCTATAAATTGTGCACCATCTTATATTGTTTGTACGAAATGAAATGAAATTTATTAAATACATTACATTATAGTTACAATTATATTTGAGCTCTGAAGCCTGCGTTGGTAAAAACTGTGCTACAGGCCTCAGACTTCCCCATCTATTGTCTAAGTATTACGTATACTACTATTATAAAGAAATTTGTTAGTTAAAAAAAATTAAAAAGTGATAATATGGTACTAATCCTATTGTAAGGCCAAATTACAATAGGATTAGTACCATATTACGCACGTGCGTGCGTGCGTGCGTGCGTGCGTGTGTGTGTATGTGTGTCTGTGTGTGTGTCTGTGTGTGCTGTGTGTGTGTGTGTGTGTGTGTGTGTGTGTGTGTGTGTGTGTGTGCGCGCGCGTGTGTGTCTTGTGTGTGTGTGTGTGTGTGTGTGTGTGTGTGTGTGTGTGTCTGTGTGTGTGTGCGTGTGTGTGTGTGTGTGTGTGTGTGTGTGTGTGTGTGTGTGTGTGTGTGTGTGTGTGTGTGTGTGTGTCTGTGTCTATGTGTGTCTGGTTGTCTGTGTGTGTCTGTGTGTGTGTGTGTGTGTGTGTGTGTGTGTCTGTGTCTATGTGTGTCTGGTTGTCTGTGTGTGTCTGTGTGTGTGTGTGTGTGTGTGTGTGTGTGTGTGTGTGTCTGTGTCTGTGTGTGTGTGTTCTGTGTGTGTCTGGTTGTCTGTGTGTGTCTGTGTCTGTGTGTGGCTGCGCGCGCGCGCGTGCGTGCGTTCGTGCATGCGTGCGTGCGTGCGTGCGTGCGTGCGTGCGTGTGAACATTTCTTCAATTGCATCATAATTAAAGCCGTTAAGAGTTTTATTTAATATTTTCTTAAATTCATGATTATTAAGGTTAATAACAGTTTTAACATTTCTGTTAAATACGGTCCGGACTCTAGGTACAGGTAATCTTGACTCTTTTACTCGTTTATTACTTTTAAGAGGATAAGGCACAGAATGGCGGTGATATCTACGAAAACACTGGTATACAAATAATTTACGTACTGATAACATATCACACTGCTTGTACAGGTACAGGTACCTACATATTTAAAAGGCAACCGCATCATAACTTTTAGGACGGCGCGTTTCGCACGCTCTAGTAGTATGAGGTGCATCTTTGCTGCGCGCCCCCAGACGCAAATACAATATGAAATAATGCTCTCACACAGGGACCTGTAAGTTAACAAAAGATAATCATAACTAGCCACATCACGTACATTTTTAAATATATAAATTAGCCTCCTTGTTTTACTCGCCAGAGCATTTACTTGTGGGACCCAGCTAAGACCTTCATCAAGAATAACTCCCAAATACTTTATGCTTGTCACACGTGACTAATATTCACAATTACACGTGGCAGGTACACGCAGTAGCCGGTTACATGGGAGAGTATGGATTTGAATTTGAAAATTACTGCCTGGTCGAAAACGGGTTAATTATTATATGTCATTCGTCCCTTATAAATTATAAAAATTAAGCTAGATTGCGTTCTACGAGTCTGGACTAAAATCAGTTAAAATAAAACAACATTTATGTCTTTAAGTTTTAATAAATGTTTACCGTCTTAACTTACTCTTACAATGCATTTGGTTATTCATATATTGTTATTTATAACCCCCTACGTTACGGTATAAAATGTTGTGAAGGTACTTATTTATTATGACATAATAATTTACTACAATTTGCGTATTACCTGCTGTTATCGCGCCAATCGTTTTTTTCACCCAATGGTAAGTGGACGTTGTGGTCTTTATACAACTATTACATTATAAATATATATTACTTCATTTATTAAAAACAACCGCTAAGATGCTAATATAAATTGTATAATGTAATTTAAGCTGTTTTGCTTATTTACTTATCGGATTAACAAATACTTTTCTTTATAATTTTGTATATTTTTTCTTATTTTATTCATTGCAAAGAGGATTGCTATAATCATCTTAATAAAAGGATTGGTCATCGCAGTGCTGGATCGCAGAGATCGACTGCATTTATTTGCCGATCTAGTTCTTTCACGTCTTAATACCGTATTAAACCGGAAACCATGATACAGGGTAATAGGTCGTCTATTATTTTATAATATCAAGTTTCTTTTGTAGTTTGTGTATATAATTATTATTTATTATTAGGTGAACTATTATCAAAATAACTTTCCTTTGACTCATAGTCTTACATATCCACCACTCTGCCAGATCAACACTCCATCTGAGGACTGTCCCAACTAGACTTACCCAGGACAAAGCTATTACTCTAGAACCTATATTTTCCATCAGTTGTATTTTATATCAGTTATTTTTGTATTACATCAGTCATTGATTTTGTATATATATACTGTAATATGTAATATACAAAATCAATGATCATAGTAGAGGCTGCGTTCAGCATACCTATTACATAAAACTTAAAATATCAATATACGAATAACCATTTGACAAATTAACAGCTTGCATATTATATTATCATAATTTATATTGCACTTATCTTGTATTTATTTCTATGTACAAGTGTTGAGTGTAGGTACTGACTGTAAAATCTGTAAATTGTACATACATAAGTCATTGTTTAATACGTGCTTTATAACGTAACGTAACGTAACTTAATAATAATAGCAAAATGCTATTACTATTTAGTTACGTTATAGTTTTCTGGGTTAGGAAAAAAATATTTCTTTGAATTTAAAATTATGAACTATACTGCATAAAAACTTTTTTTACATATTAAATTGAATCTTTGTCGTTATAGCAAGATATATATATATATATATATATATATATATATATATATATATATATATATATATATATATATATATATATAATATATATATATAGTTAGACTTGGAGAATGTATGGCAAAATGTAAAGAAAGGTTTAGTGGATGCAGCTACCGAAGTATGTGGTGTTAGTAAGAGAAAGAATGAAAGGAAAAATAATACGTTATGGTGGGATGATGAGGTACGTATGGAAGTTGAAGCAAAGAAGAGAGCATGGCTAGATTTACTAGCAACAAAGGCTGGTAATTCTAGCGGTACGAATGATGATATTGAAAGAAAAAAGGCAGTCTTTAGACATCTTAATAAGAGAGTAAAAGAAGTAGTTGAAAGAAAAAAGCAAGAAAGAACGGATAAGAATGATAGAAGAATATCGGATAATTTCCAGGCAAATATTAAAATGTTCTGGAAACTTGTAAGAACTGCCAGGGGACATTCAAAACAGCCTATGATGAATGCTATAAGAGACGAGAATGGCTATATTCTGAATGATGAAGTTTTGAGTTTAAAGAGATGGAAGGAATATTTTGAAAGCGTGTTTATGAGTGAGGAGACAACGTGTGTACTAAGTGAAGTAGAAATTCCGAAGGAAGAGGAAAGAGGTAGCGAGATTAGTGTAGGTGAAATAATGAAAGCAATGAAATGCATGAAAGCAGGTAAGGCTGCCGGATATGATAGAGTTTCACTCGAAATGCTAAGGGCTGGAGAGGAAGTGGTGGCAGGCCTGCTGCACACCTTGTTTAATTTATGCTGGGAACTGAAGCGGGTACCGGTAGACTGGTGCAAAGCCGTGATAGTCCCAGTATATAAGGGAAAAGGGTCGCAGCAGGACTGTAAAAACTACCGTGGCATCAGCCTTCTTAGCATTGTGGGAAAACTGTATGCTAAGGTACTGATTGAAAGGGTCATGAAAGAAACTGATGGAAAAATTTGGGATGTGCAAGCAGGATTTAGAAAGGGAATGGGATGTACAGATCAAGTCTTTTCCATGCGCATGATCGCGGAGAAGTTTTTGGCCAAAAACCAAAAGGTTTTTTGTGCGTTCATGGACTTGGAAAAGGCCTATGACAGAGTGAATAGGGATGTGCTATGGCAAACACTGAACTCATTTGGGTTGAGCGCTGGCTTGATACGGGCATTGGAGTCCCTTTATAGGGACTCTAGTGCTTGTGTTAGGATCAACGGGGTCTACTCGGACTGGTTTGACATCCATAAAGGTGTCAGACAGGGCTGTGTAGCTTCCCCGTGGCTGTTCAACCTATTTATGGACAGTTGTTTGCAAAATTTGAAAGTTGAAGAATGCGGATTAAGAATGGGTGAGTTAACCGTCAAATGCCTTTTGTACGCCGATGATCAAGTTATACTTGCGTCGTCGGCGGCCGAGTTGCAAATGATGGTTACATTAATGAACAGATCATTAAAAGAAAGGGGTATGAAAGTGAACGCAAGTAAGACGAAGGTTATGGTTTTTGAAAGAGAAGAAAGTAAAACGATTTGTGAAATAAGAATAGAAGGGGAGTTGATCGAGCAAGTAGACGAGTTTGTATATTTGGGCTGCGTATTTAGCAGGGATGGGAGATATGATAAGGATATAGAACGACGAGTGAATGCGGGAAATAGAGTAAATGGGGCCCTGCACTCTATTGTGAAGAGTCAAAATGTGTCGAAAAAGGCACGTATGGCAATTCACAATGCTGTGTTGGTCCCTACTTTAACATATGGTAGTGAAAGTTGGGTGTGGCAGAAGAAGCACGAGAGTAGAATGAACGCAGTAGAAATGCGGTCGTTAAGGAGTATGTTAGGGCTGAATCTTAATGACAGGGTAAGAAATTGTGTAATAAGAGAAGAGTGTGGTTTGCAAGATGATGTTGTGACCAGGATTCAGAAAGGAATGCTTCGGTGGTTTGGTCATGTGGAAAGAATGAATGAGGAAAGAGTGACAAAGAAAATTTATGTTGCAGAAGTGAATGGCAGAGTCGGAAAGGGACGTCCTAGGCGAAAATTTATCGACCAAATTGGCGATTTATTGAAAACGGGCCAAATTAGGAGTACCCTTAACCGACGAGCATGTATGCGGAGGTGTGTGGATGTGAAGGAGGCGAGAGAGGTGTGTCAGGATCGTGCCAAATGGAAGTCTGTAGTCTCTGCCTACCCCTCTGGGTGACAGGCGTGAGTGTTTATGTTTTATGTTTATATATATATATATATATATATATATATATATATACTCGATTATTAATAAATAAATATTTTTACGTTTTAGTAATTTATGTAAGATCTTATGTCAAACTTGACTACCTTTTACTACATGGAAGACTAGAGAAAATATAAAATAGTGAGATAAGAAGAAATAAGATATGAAGAATATTAAAGTATTAGATAATTTCATTCCTAATGTAATAATATTACAATTTCTATTTGTATACAACATAGTTTGTAAGTAGTTACAATCTTATTACGAAAATGCATTTAAAGTACTTATAGCCCACTATAGCGCTTATTAGAGTAACAATGATTATTCATACATTAATACGATACTCGTATATAGATTTTTTTTTCTATATTATGCTAATCAATACAACACTTGAATAAATGTTCCTAAGACAACTTGTAGTTTATATTTATTATTATAGTATTATTATACTCATATTTTTATGAAAAGGTTTATTAGCCAGCATTATAAGAGCTATCACTCACTATCTCAGGAGTCGATTTCTAGATCTGTTTTGGTTGCATTGCATGAGGCTAGGAGGTAGCCTGGTGGTAGTCATACTGATCCCGCTGCCAGAATAGTTATTTGTTACGGAGTCAGTGGTTAGTGCAAACACTATCCGCATTACAACACACAATCGTGTAAATTTTTATTTTTATTTTATTTTTCTCTTAAGATCTTAAGATCCACAGCTCTAATTGCAACGTATATAAAACTTAAGAAATAAACTTATAGCTAATAACGGATCTACTTTATACATTTTTTTGACTTATATTAATCGACCGACAATCAATAAGTTTGAGCTACAAAACATACTATTTTAGAATTAAAAATTAAAAACGGTGCGTCTCTCTATCTCTGATCTGTCTATCCGTAAATTGGTAAGACAAAATATCTGCACATAGTTCCTGGTGGAATTGGGTGGAAAAAAAGGCCCTTGGGTAGGTTCCACGTTACTGTAATATGTAATATTCGTGTCTACTGTAACACTTTTATAGAAATGGTACTTTTTCAAATATAGGAATCATTAGAAATCATCGGGAGTTCGTGCTCTACATAACTCTTCGTTTAATTGTGCGTGTACTGTAAATTCTCCGAGCTCAGTGCAAGGGACGTCAAGACACTTCGGCGTTGAGGGTTCACGCCGAGATTTTCCCAGTTTATCCAAGATAGTCGCGCAGTGAGATCTGCAATAAATATAACATTCTTATATTGGGATGTAAAGGGGAAATGCCGGCACGTTTGCTAATAAAAGAGAAAAAATGAAACTAACAGACTAGCTGGTAAAGGAAAGTAGACAAACTAGTATAAGTGCTGCGTTCACGAATTAGTTTGGCAAGCGTGATGAACATAACAAATCTGCCAAGAACTGGGTCATCTGATGCATTCTTGCATAGGGCTAAATGCAGCGGCGAACTTAGCTAAAAAAACATCCGTAAGATTGTTTTATTATTTAATTCGAAATTGACAAATTTTTCGATAAAATCCTAACATATAATTATTTTTATTTTATTTATTTATTAATTTATTTCAGATAACATAAGATCCATATCATTAAAATTGATTGATTTAAAACATTAATTAATTGATTATAAGCTTTTTTATAAATTTTACAACACTATTTTATAAACAAATTAATAGAATAAACACCATTTTTAAAAACAAGCTTTTATTGAAATGCTTTAAAAAGAAGAAAATAAACTTTAAATTAAATCAAACACATCAATTTATTATATTGCACCATTTATATGATGTTATAATAAATCTGTAGAGAGGTCAATTCTGTACATGAAATATATTTCCAAAATAACTATCAGGGGGTGATTAGTGATCGATACTTATGCCAAAAATGCAAACAGTAAAATTTTGTCTGTCTGTCTGTATGTTCGTTATAGAAACAAAAAATTACTCGACGGATTTTAACAAAACTTGGTACAATCATTCTTCATACTCCTGGGCAGGTTATAGTATACTTTTCATCACGCTACGATCAATAGGAGCAGAGCAGTGAAGGGAAATGTTGGGGAAACGGGAGAAATTACTCCATTTTTTAAGCTTCCGTCGCGTGTGCAGCCTTAATGGTTAAAGCTACACAGAAATCATGTATAACGGAAATGTTCTCCTTAAAATTATATAAAAAATATCCCACGACAGCATATGTCTATCTTTTATGGTTGACTCACAATAACACGTGTAACTCCCGATAGCTTAGCAGTTCGGAGCTTTCTGATTATATTTGTCTACTCTTAAGTTTATAACACTCTCACTCATCCCTAATTAAAAAAAAGTTTACATTATTATCTATTCAATAAAAAAGTATATTTCTAAAAGTATATTTTATTCTTTGAGCTACCTACTTATGTCAATATCGAGTTAATTTATGTTTTTACATGGTAGCGCCATACTGCAGCTATATTAGTAATATATTTGTAGCACGGATGGGTCGGCTCGACCGGGGAAAGACCGAGCTCTCACAGAATACTCAGCGTAAAATAGCAGCTTAACGCCGCTATTCGTATGGTGGGTGTAAAGAACCGGAGACCCTTTTTTACTGAAAACGAGGCGTTCCATCTTAGTCCTCACGGGTGACACATCATTTGCATTTTGGTTCGTGATCGAGGATAGATGTAGATGTCTATGGGCCGCAGCGACCACTTACCATCAGTGGACTGTGTTCTTGTTTGTCACCCTTATTCTTTAAAAAAAATGTACACACACACACACAGAATAAATAATCAGGTAAATTCACGACAAGCGAGAGAGCATCGTTTTAGAGTATTTCAATAAAAGCTTGATTCGAATTTTTTTTTTACTATCAATTTATTTTTAGTTATTGGTGGACATTTTTTTTATGTCTGTTAATTTAAATTAATGCGTCATTTTCTTTTTTTGATCCCCATCTTAGATCCACCATCTTGTTTTTTTTTATCTGACGTTTGTCGGTCCCTGCAACATTTGTTCTAACACCACTAAACTATCCCTAACCTTCGCCGAGTTATAAATCTTATAATTGGTATAGCGACTATCTTGTATTCCGCCATTTAAATTTTTTCGTTTCGGTTAGAATTTGTCCCGGTTGTAGGCCGGATATTATAGTTAAGACACGACCTGGCTAAGCCTTACGGTATAGTCGTGTAGTAGTACAACATCTCGAAGAGCTGAATGTAGCCGTCATTTTATTAGTATTCTTCTCAGAAAACTTTCATTTGATATCCATATCATAGGTGTGTATAGAAAATACATAGTCTGTTGTCTTTCGGTGTTCACCATATTGGATTTAGTGTCATTTTAGTTTCGTATTTTTCGCAGCAATACCAATATCCTTTTAGCCTAGCCTAGCCTTCTTAAGCCGTCCGTCACTTAACTACCCATGCATTATCATCCAAACTAAACATAGATATATGCAAAACTTTCGGTTGATGACAACTGCTTTAAAATTCATTTTGTAAGTTAATAATTATAAGCTTTTAAAAGGGGGCGGTCGTCAATTCGAGTGCACGTTCTTTTTTGTAGCTTTTGATATTTTTACGATATTGATACGGGGCTTTAATTGTTCTATGACACTATATCTTAGCACTGACTTCTGAAGCTAATAAGTGGAATTGTTTTTAATTTTTTTTAAGTCAGCATTTATTTTTTATTAAAAATCGAATTTTCATTTCCGTATTTTATTCGATGCAAGATGAATATACTATCAATATATAGATATATAATAATATCCTTATCAATGTTACGCCACTCCTGTCTTTCTTTGTCAATCTATTTGAATGCTGTATTGTGAATAAAATATTGTTTGTTTAAATTGGATCTCGAATAATGATTTAGAGTTTTGATTTGAAATTCAAAGAACCTAAAGAGGCTGACATGACAAGAGTTTGCGACTAACCACTTGTATTCCAGTGTGCACGATCAGCTTTGATTTCACCTCGGAGACATTTCTCCACATACGTAAGTGGATCGTAGTCAGCATCTAAGACCTATAATAAAAAAGACTAATACTTTAATATTTTTTAATTCTATGTAGAGTCATGCTACTGTAATATTATAGTTACGCTTTCACAGAATACCGGCTTGAAATGCTGCTGTGTTTCGTATGGTGATTGTAGAACTGGACACCCTTTTTACTGGAAACGAGGCATTCCATCTTTGTCCTCGGGGGTGACAGCGCATCTGCATTGTCATTCTTAATCAAAGATAAAAATCTATGGACCACAGCATCCACTTACCATCAGGTTGACTGTATGGTCGTTTGCCACTCTTATTTTATTTAAAAAAAAGTACTTAAATAGGAATTAACAAACAATAGATGGTTGGGGTCTTTTCTGTCTTAGAATGAATCCTTGTTGGTAACCTCTTATATACGTTTACCAGACGTTGTATTCCAATTTGAAGGGTAAAGAGACCTAGTGTGTTACCGGGCTGTGAAGCATTCCACCGTTCTCAGTTGACAATATGCCTTTGAAAGTGTTTGCATGCATTTATGAACTGTTGCTACCTTCGGATGGATTGTCCCCCTATTGTCACTTTAAAAAAAATTAAATGACAGTATATCTTTGTTAAGAGATAACTATCATCACTAGAAATATAAACATATATCTCATACATATCTCTTTTAGAACTGGCAAAAAATTAACCGATGTTTTCATTTTTGTACAGACGTTCGGTCGGTTGAGTACGGTTGCAACTTGAAAACTTATAATCTCTAATAGTCCCTTACATCATCAGCCGTGTAGGGTGCTATAATATACTCTTATATACTTACTGTCTCATTAATCTTGTGGCTGTTAACGCAACTTCTGATCATGAGGTCCCGAGCTTGAATCCCGGGCTGGACCAAAAAATTAGGTATTGAGTTTTTCTGTCAAGAAATTCTCAGAAGCTGAGGAAGTTGGCTGCGTTTCACCCCCGTGCTTCAGAAAGCACGTAAAGCCGTTGGTCCTGCGCCTGATCTCACTCCGGTAGTGACGGTTTACCTTTCCATCGGACTACGAGAGTGAGGGAATAAAGAGTGCACCTGTGCTTGCGCATACACTAGTGTACTATAATCCTGTCCTGCGCCGATGGCTAGTCTCCATTGAGACCAGCCGCCGTGATCGAATTTCGGTCTGGTGGATATTAAAACTCATATATTTATGAAATAAAAAATGCTTTGTAAGAACTGAAATTATTGGTTAGCACTTAAAACTGTATCAAAAAAAAACCGATCACTTTAGTAGTTTTAGGTTTCAATTTATTAAAACAATTAATTACTAAAAAATACAGAAGAATACGGGCTACCATAGGCCTCCTCCGTAGATTGCCTCATAGGAGGGATTTTGCCATAGTTGCTATGCTTAGCAGGCGGGGTGCTATCGCAGTTTTTTTATTATTTTGAGTTGATATCAGAAAGATCCTACTGCCTATCCATCACCTATTTAAGTTTCCTTCAGATAGGTTGCAAAAAATATCGGCTCTAGTGACCATTATCTAGGAAGAAAATAGAGCAAAACCCTGAAAAAGTTTTTCCATGAACTATATATCAAATACCCTTTTCGAGCTTCTGCAATATAATGGATTTGGAAAAGATTGAAACCATAAACTTGCAACGTAGTATAAAGTTGTGTTTATAGCTAGCTTAACTTATACGGCCGGTCCAATGGGCGATGATTGAACTGTAGTAATCATTGTAATTAAAACATGCCATGTCCCGTGGTAGCTCGGATGGTTAGAGCTCGCTGTAAATATCACAGTACGCGAGCAAACCGGGTTCGGTCCCTGCCGGCACCAATGAAATTGTTATTGCAATTTTAAGTGCTGATTTATCACGTGCGATCGGCGGTGAAGAAAAACGTCGTTAGGAAACGTGCATTTCTGACAAATAAGAAAAAATATATATTTCGAAGCCTTGTGAAGTTCGTCAACACGCATCGGGGCAGTGCGGCAGACACTTCCTTGTCCTAAAACCCTCTCAGAAATGAGAGGAGGCCCATGCCCAGCTGTGCGACGTATATAGGCTGTAACTTTACTTCTTTTTTACTTTATGTCCTAAGTATTAGACATCATCATCGACTTTCTTCTACGTCCAATATCATTAGACAAACAACTAAAGAAACAGAAAAGTGAAAGTTATCATATTTATAGTACTATGAGTAACATTCGAAGAGTTGTTTTTAACCGACTTCAAAAAAGGAGGAGGAACTCAATTTGAGTGTATTATTTTTAATGTTAGAACTTAATTTCTAGGTAAACCGATTTTGATGATTACTTTTTTTTGTATTTGCAAGCTGAAGCTTCTTATGTGGCCCCATATAGAAATGATCAAGACCTGACTGGTAGTTTTTGAGTTATCCTTAATAATGCGTATTTAATTGACTTCGACTACATTGACGATGTTCTCATTTTATTTACTTATATGCAAGTCGGTTGCACAAAATTTTTAATTTTACCACTTGTGTTATACTAACCACAGCAATCATAATACTAACCTCCCTTAGCAGGGCGATGTATGCGATGGCCAACCGAAGCGTGTCAATTTTGCTGAGCCGTTTCTCGTACGGGAATGTAGGCACGTGCACTCGCAGCTCATCGAACGCCGAGTTTATACTGCTAAAATCACAACACCATACAAACGTTTTAGCAGACATTCATTCTGGTATATTCAATTAGGTACAATAATATTTTTTTCTGTTATTGTTTTAAGCAAATCACAGACTACGCAGACACACAAGACAATAAAGCATGAAATGGTACATTCCTACGGGTACATATTAGCATTTACATTATTTATTTCCCCTATATATTATATATTATAGGCCTTCCCCATAGATTGGCTCATAGGAGTGATTATCGTAGTATAGTATAGTAGAGGATATATACTTATATATTCCTATATATCCTCTACTATACTATTGGTCATGAAGCCCCATCCAAAACCACAATTTATCTCTGGTATGCTGAATTTCAACGTGGACGTGTCAAGCTCAGTGATGATCCCCGTCAAGGTCGTCCAAAAACTGCAGTCACCCAAGAAAAAGTTGATGCTGTGCGTAAGCTGATTGAGGAAGATCGACATGTGACATACCGTGACATTCAGGCAACTTTTGTCATTGGCGTGAGTCAAATACAAATAATCTTGCATGAACAATTAGGTGTAAAAAAGTTGTTTTCCCGATGGATACCGCATTCGCTCTGTGAAGAGCAAAAAACGGCTCGCGTTACTTGGTGCGTCAGAACTCTCGAAAGATTCCACGCAGGATCCTCAAATGCTGTATACAACATCGTATCCGGTGGCGAATCCTGGATATACGCGCACGAACCCGAAAAAAAACACCAGTCACGAGTTTGGGTGTTCGAAAATGAGTTAAAGCCAACAAAAATTGTTCGTTCACGGAGCGTTGCAAAAAAAATGGTGGCCACGTTTGTCTCCAAAACCGGCCATGTTACGACTATTCCTCTTGAGGGAAAAAGAACGGTTAATGCAGAATGGTATGCTAGCATTTGTTTGCCACAGGTCGTTTCTGAACTCCGTAAAGAGAACTGCAACCGCCACATCATCCTCCATCACGACAATGCTAGTTCTCACACCACACAGAACAAAAGAGTTTTTAGAGCAAGAAAACATAGAATTATTAGACCATCCGCCGTACAGCCCCGACCTAAGCCCTAATGATTTCTATACTTTCCCTAAAATAAAGAATAAATTGCGTGGACAGAGATTTTCATCACCTGAAGAAGCTGTGGACGCCTACAAAACGGCCATTTTGGAGACCCCGACTTCCGAATGGAATGGTTGCTTCCATGATTGGTACCATCGTATGAAAAAATGTGTCAAATTTCGCTGAGAATACTTCGAAAAGCAATAAATACATTTTTAAATAATAATGTTGTGTCACTTCCTAAATTGCAGAAATTTTCAGTGCCGCCCTCGTACAATATCTTAATGCACAACCGGCCATATTTTCTTTAAAAATATTTTTTAAATTTACGAAACGATTGCGTCTTGACATTTTGACGATGTCACTAAGACTAAATGACAAAAATCGGAGATACATGTTTGTTCTATTACTACTACTTAAATGTCTTTGAATGACGTTGAAATCAACGTTGTTATGTTGTGTATTGGAGCGCGATAATATGAAATTTTCATTTCATTTTAGTTAATTGTAGAAAGTCAACTTGGTTAACCGCCCAGCAGTAGCCACCTTCTAGCAACCCTTTCTTTAACACGTGACTGTCGTGACACTAGCAGCAAAACTACAAAAAAACTGTGTTCGATGTATACTTTGTAAATTACGACTGGCACTCTTTATTACGTTGTTGCATAACAAAGGCCTCCTTTTCCCTCTAGGAGTCCGTCTGATTAGGTACAACCCAAATTTTACCGCCAAATTGCAGTGCACCGCTGTTTTCGAAGGGTGTAAGCCAGTATAATACGTAGGTCACTCGATAAGTTTTGCTTCTGTCGTAGGGCCACTAACTCGCCCTATTATGTCCGTAATGCCGACCTACATCGAGACGTAGAGCTCCCAACAATCCAGCAGTTCCTTAAATCACTCTCTGAGAGATTTTTCAAAGCCTCAGAGTCCCACACAAATCATCTCATTCGTGAGACAGCTGCCTATGCAGCCCCTATCCACACTCGCTATAGTGTGCGCAGACCGAGAAACTCTCTCGGACCCCCCCAACAAGCTTTCGGCTGACCTGAACTGCCTCCTGGCGGCTCAGGCCGAGCCTACATAACACATCCCTTAATCTGCCTTAGTTAGGCACTCTTCTAAGCGGCTTTTCGCCGCTTGCGCCCTCCTTTCTGCCAAGGAGGGTCGCGTTCGTATACGGCTTAGAGATCTCTAGTCAGATCGTTAAACCAATTCCTAAAAGGTTGGGTTTAGTGGGTAAAAGTCACCACATAACCACGCAGCCGGCTGCGTGGTATGCTATGAGCATTCCCGACCTCCCTCCCCCGCTTTCCGGAGGGTTGCCCATATTTGCTTCGGGCGCAAAAAAAAAATAAGTTTTGAGATGCCCGAAATTTAAAAATGGAACGCACCCTTGTTATATGTTTCTAAAAAGCAAATTTATTTAAAAATGGAACTCCATAAGTCAATTGCTCAATATTTAAAAAAAAACAATGTTCTAGTAATTTTCCTGCAACGTTTCCCGCGCTTTTCGAATTTCGAATCGAAGAAGCGATTTCAGACCTGTCAGATCAAGATTGGCAAAAGTGTTTTCAGTTGTTTTAGGCGAATGGAACTTTGTATAGAGCATGATGGACAATATTTTGAAAAGATGTAAAATAAATATTAATAGTATCTAGAATACTACGGTTTTATAAAAGAAAATGTGCGTGTAATTGAGTGTCACGCGTACGAATTGACTGTCATATCGTTCTTCTTTTATTTTATACTTTATATAAGTACGTTAAAATTAAAATAGTACCTACCTTTACCTACTCATCCCCGGGTCCCCGGCTGAACTACAAGAAAACGTGACGTTTTTGTTTAAATACCGTACTAAATTTCTTTACGATTTATATATCAGTATATATGCAATATATATATATATATATGCAATCGTTTCGTAAATTTAAGAATTATTTTTAAAGAAAATATGGTCGGTTATGCATTAAGATATTGTACGAGGGCAGCACTGAAAATTTCGGGAATCTAGGAAGTGACACAACATTACTATTTAAAAATGTATTTATTGATTTTCGAAGTATTCTCCGCGAAATTTGACACATTTTTCCACACGATGGAACCAATCATTGAAGCAACCATTCCATTCGGAAGTTGGGGTCTCCAAAATGGCCGTTTTGTAGGCGTCCACAGCTTCTTCAGGTGATGAAAATCTCTGTCCACGCAATTTATTCTTTATTTTAGGGAAAGTATAGAAATCATTAGGGCTTAGGTCGGGGCTGTACGGCGGATGGTCTAATAATTCTATGTTTTCTTGCTTTAAAAACTCTTTTGTTCTTGTATGTGGTGTGGAACTTGCATTGTCGTGATGGAGGATGATGTGGCGGTTGCAGTTCTCTTTACGGAGTTCAGAAACGACCTGTGACAAACAAATGCTAGTATACCATTCTGCATTAATCGTTCTTTGTCCCTCAAGAGGAGTAGTCGTAACATGGCCGGTTTTGGAGACAAACGTGGCCACCATTATTTTTGCAACACTCCGTGAACGAACAATTTTTGTTGGCTTTAACTCATTTTCGAACACCCAAACTCATGACTGGTTTTTTGTTTCGTCACCTGATACGATGTTGTATACAGCATTTGAGGATCCTGCGTGGAATCTTTCGAGAGTTCTGACGCACCAAGTAACGCGAGCCACTTTTTGCTCTTTACAGAGCGAATGCGGTATCCATCGGGAAAACAACTTTTTTACACCTAATTGTTCATGCAAGATTATTTGTATTTGACTCACGCCAATGACTAAAGTTGCTTGAATTTCCTATTCACATGTCTCTTCCTCAATGCAAGCATCAACGTTTTCTTGGGTGACTGCAGTTTTTGGACGACCTTGACGGGGATCATCACTGAGCTTGACACGTCCACGTTGAAATTCAGCAAACCAGCGATAAATTGTGGTTTTGGATGGGGCTTCATCACCAAAGGTAGAAATCATCCGGTCAACACACTATTTTTGTGTTAAACCACTTCGAAAGTCATAATAAGTCATCGCTCTTGAATTTTCTCGAGTCAATTCCATTTTCTCAACGACTAAACAAGTTTGACAAAACCTTGTGACAAGACCGAGAATCTTTTTTAAATGCACTAATTAGGTCGGCATGCCCATAAAGTATGACATTGACAGGTACTGTCTGTACTACTAAGAAATTCAGGACTTCATAGGCGTGATTTTTACTGACAGCTGTCGCAGAGATCAAGCTATCGTTTATGAACTATAGTAGATTTTTCTAGAAAATTTATTATTTTGTCATAAGCGCCCTCTGTTATCCAGTAGTGTCACTATTTATTTAAAATGTGTTAGTGATTGACGATTGGCGTTATCGATAAAAAATTCAGGATGCCGATTTGATCATATACAACACGTAACATAATTAACGCACTTTGAGAAAGTAGTTTGTTTAGAATCGTTTACTGAATCGATTCCTATAATTTTTAATATAGGTAATTTTTTATCCCAAAAATAATTAAAATTAGGTAAATTACAGTCACACTAAATCTGTACAGTCAAAACGAACTGAAATGGACCGTAACTTAAGGCAATAAGACTTTTAAGAGTGCAGTTTTATTTGTATTATTACTAATTCTGTCATTCAATAAAAATAAAGAAAAATGAAATTTATTTCAAGCACGTTAAAGTCTTTGCGTTCGTGGATTTGTACTGTGACCACAACATTTTTCCGGAATTAGTATAACTAATTTGATAAATAATCAGTGCATAAAAATATTTAACTAAAAATTCAGTGTATGTATTATGATTATAACATAATATACTGATTGGGGTGTCTAAGGGTGTGCGTTAATTACGTTACATATTGTATAAGTATTTTATCTGATTAAATTGACATAATAATATAAAATGTACAAACTGCTAACAAACATATCATGTTATTATTAAAACATTTGCTTACAGAGTTCTATAAACCGGCGTTATAATTATGGTTTTTGCATAAGCACGTATCTGGTAATTTTAGGTTTCCGTCAATTAATACCGCAGTGTGTGAAAAGTAGATACGGTTTTTCCAAATAGAGCTCTGTGAAGAAAATTGGCTTCCATCTGCTACATCAAAATAATGCTCAAAGCACTTTAGAAGCGAAGATATGTACTACGGAAAGACTGGTCGAACAATTTTAAAAAAAGGATCTTTTGCTCGTTTTGCAAGTGAAGTAAGTTGTATGTTATTTATAGCGGTACAGCCAAGCAAAACTGAACACTTGCCTATTAGTCTTAACTACAGATTTTATTCAAATTTTTATTGACATCACATTTTTATAATTTCAGAATAATGAAACAAATGTGGAGGCTACCAGAGTTACACTAATCAGTGTTGTTGTATCAGACTCTGAGTCAATATTTGATAGTCCGAGGAAAATTGCATTGAAGTCGCAAGTTCGCAATTTGCAAAAACAAAAAATACGCTATTAGGCTAAAATTAAAAACTAGGCCAACAAAATAAATATTTAAAACGGAAAATATTAAACTTAAAAGATTTAGTTATACATTTAGAAAAGAAATTTGATATTAAAAAAATATGGTTAATTCCTTATATGCTATAGCAGAAACGCAAGCCCTCTATTACAGACTCAATAAGCAATCGACGAAGGCAGGATTATATCGTCGTAAATTTAATCCTTCTTTTCGTAAATTTGCTCTAACCCTCCATTATTACTCTCCAGCTGCTTAAAAAATGTTTTAGCAATGTTTTCACACACGTAAGAACATTGCGCAGATGGTATGTTAGTGTAAAGTATAAAGTTAAAAAGAAATAAAACGGGAAGGGAATTAATTTGTTCTTTGGTTTTTGACGAGATTTCCATTAGACGTCAGAAAATATGGAACACTAAGACAAATGAAGGTTTTGTAAACTTAGGTTATGGTAACATAAGAGACGAAATAGCTTCTCAGGCGCTTGTTTTCATGGTTGTGTCATTAGACCAAAACTGTAAATTACCTTAATTTATTTTTTACCTTTAATTACTTTTTTATAAATACTATTACAGCCTAACTTAAAGCTTCATTAGGTAAGAAATGTTTGAGTTTATGCCACGAAACGCGTCAAAATAGTCAGTATGATTTTCGATGGTGCTCCAACAAATTTAAGTACTGCAGAAATATTAGGTTGTGACTTAAATGATCCAGATAATTTAAAAACAGATTTTCCTCCCCCAGATACTCAAGAACGTGTTGTGGTATTTCTTGACCCTAATCATATGATAAAATTGATTCCTAATCAACACATTTGAAAGCAAAAAGATGTTTTCCGACGCAGAAAACGAGAAAATAAAATGGTCTTTATTGGTGTCTTTAAATAAGCTACAAACGAATGAACAGTTACACTTTGTTAATAAATTATCCGCTAAGCACATTCATTTCTGAAATCAAATAATGAAAGTCCGATTAGCGACCGAATCACTAAGTAGAAGTGTAGCAACAGCTTTATTACTTTGCAGCGAATTACTTACTGGTAATACGTTCAACAATGTTTCTGCTACTGTAAAGTTTATCGTTATTGTAAATGATTTGTTCGATATCATGAACAGTGATAAATATGAAAATTATGGCTTCAAACAGCCGCTAAATTTCAATAACAAATCGATCATTTTTGCATTTTTACAACAAGCAAAAAATTATATACTGTACTTAAAACAGCTAATCAAAATAAGAAAAGAAATAAAGAGTCGCAATCTCCCTAATATAATCAAATAAAATTAATAAAAATCCCGTTTTATTTATAGTGTCTACCAAAAGACGCTATAAATAAAACGGGATTTTAGGGTTTTTAATTAATATTCAAAGTCTGCAAAAACTGTACGAATTAGTTTTATATACAAACAAAATTAAATACTTGGCAACGTACAGACTAAGTCAAAATCACATCGAATTGTTTTTTGGATGCATAAGGAGACACGGTGGTCATAACAATAATCCTAATATTATGCAATTTAAAGCATCTACAAAAAAATTTGCCAATTTAGAATTACGTTATTCTTTTTCGGGCAACTGTGCTCCAATGGACAATTTTGCCATTCTTACTACTTCTGCTATAGAAACTGTAAATAGCACTTGCTTGTCAAAGTATGTAGATAATGAAGACTTTCAGTTACACGAGGATCTAGAGAAGGAATTTGAAACTGATTTTGTAGCCCAAGAATATTTCGTGTTGTTAAATGAAAAATCTGTATCTATAGGAGCTTATTATTGGCTATATTTTTGGTTACGTATTTCGAATACTTAGCAAAAAAATCGAATGCGAGATCTGTGTATCAAGCTTAATTTCAAACACAAAATTCGATTTCCATAAATTTATTGTTATAAAAGATATGGGCGGGTTATATTTTTCGACTAAAGACGTTTTTGATGTATGTAAAGCTACAGAAATATTCATTCGAAAACGAATAAACGAAAATGATGGAAAAGGTGTATCTGTAAAGCACAATATTGATTTCATCAAAACTAAAGTATTAAAAGTATTCTTGAACTCGAATATATTTGAAATCACAATAATTAGATTTATACAATAAAACAATCATGCCTATTCCCTATTATTATATCATAATACATTTCAAACTTAGTAACCTTCAACATTATCGATACTTTGATGTCGAAACAGGAACATTAAACTTAAAAAAAAACCGATACTAAAACCGATTATTTATTATCTATATTATATATTACCTTATATTTATTAGCGTCACCTAATGGGGAATAGCCGAAATGTTTTCCATATAAAATATTCAGCGTAGTGTTGCTATATTTCGCTAGAGGGTATCACACACGCACGAGCTCAGTTTTTGTATGCAAACGTTCCTAATGTCCGCTCTATTGTGTATATATATATTTAAATCTCTTTGACGTCATTATACCAATGATTTCAAAGGGAAGGATAGGCCCATCTAAATATTTTAGTCATAACTTTTTCATACAAGAAGAAGTAGCGCATCTGTCATAATACAAACGTCATATCGAAACACGACGTAACCAGGGTCGGATTTCGTAGTATAATTATCCTAATTGTACCATTATTTTATAGTTTGTAGTACATAGTATCGTAATAATACTAAGCGAAAATACCATAATTTTACCTAAAGGTCGACTTGTATTGTTATTGGGTCCTTTTAGATTTTAAAATTAACGCTACGTAATCGAGAATTTCTGTATTGTACACGAGTACCGCGTTTTTTTTTAATAAAATTAGAATTAGGTCCCTTTCTGGTCAATCGATGCTCGATCCTTGATACAACTATAATGATTCGCTACCACAAAAAAACTCTATATTTTAATTGTTCTAGGTTCGAAAACAGAATTTCAAAATATTTTATAAATGAGATTTTCAGATTCAATTAAGCAGATATGGTTTCTTTTTTACTCTTTTCGTTTTACCCTTATTGAATATAAAATATATTAGGTACCAATATTCCAAATTTAACTTACACTAAGTTCTTTAGACAAAAATTAACAAGAAATAAAAATAAAACCGTCAAAAACCGAAACGTATAGACAAACTAGACGCGTGACGCCAAAATCCCGGTACATGGGAAAAAAGAAACATGAAACGTCAAACGTGATATAATTTTTTTTTAAATAGTATTATTTTATTTTCCCAATACAATATTTTGAGGGTCTGAATTCAACCCTGGCCTAATCTTGGTAACATAACTAAAGTAACTGTAAAATAAAACTTTAAAAATGCGTTTATATAATAATTTAATTGTAACAAAATTAATATAAGATTATTTACCGCTGATACGATATCCCATGTTTTTTTTAAATCTTCGTATCTTAATTTTTGCATTGTTTTAACACGAAACTAGACATATTTGTGACAGGCAAATTTGTCCTGCGCGCACCACAGTCGACCGATTCGCGTTGGCTCTAAACTGTAATTTTAGGGCCAACGCAATGGTCCGTTTTAGTTGTTCGGTCGGCCCGGTCCTTACGCTATATATAAGTCAATGCATTATACTCGTATAAGTAGTTTTCTACAAGACTTGACGATCGTAGAATGTCAAATTGGCTAATTAAAAAGATAGAAACTCTGTGTTGACTTACCCCGCTGAGCAAGAACCGCGGGACGCGGTCGGTGAAAGTAGGAGGTGTAGGTAATCATCGATAAACTTCTGCGCGTATCTTCTGTAGTGATTATCGTACAATCTTGCTATGGAGTAATATGATTGAATTTGAATATCTGCCTTTGTTTAGCGGAAGAGAGTCATATGAGCTATTTACAACTTATAACTGAAGTACCTAAGAAAATTTAAATATTTGGTAAATCTCAAAAGTGCACGACACGTGAGCGATTCATTTAATTTATATGAAAACAATAAATTGTATTCCTGACTTTTAAAATATATTATTTACGTGTTTTAAATTTGGCGCTATATTATTTTAACAGGTAGCTTCATCTACACGGAAAATAATTAATAATATTTACTAAAATAAATCGATAACGCAAAGTATAAAATCGATACAGGCCGTATGGTATGGTCCTTTGTCTATCAAGGGCTAAAAATATGAAAACGGCTTCTTTTTAATAGCAATAACACTTATAAAAGATGAAAATCATTTTATTAACAAACTACGCATACTAGGCTATTGATATGAAGTAGAGAACCAGTTGATGTAATTGTGAAGCTAATAAAAAACAAACTCGGTCTCGATACGTAAATTTTTTCGGGTGTTATCGTGACCACACACAAAATCAATATCCAGACGTCTATGTAAAATCTTTTTCAAAGTAGCAATAAAAATGATTTTTTTTGAAAATATAAAATGGATTGATTAGTGTTTTCTTGATATACGGCTACTCATACTATCGTATAAGTGCAATATGGTTATGATAGAGGCATTTAAAGAACACCAAATTGCTTCAATTTGACGTGTCGAGAGTAAAGCAATACTTAATAACGTTTCACGTCATGAGACGTACAATAAAGAAGTATTATAATATCTTAACCCCCTCTGTATATTTACGAAAATGTATTCAAACCTTTAAAAGCGAACGTACTTATATTATTATAACTTGAAAAACAAATAGCATCCACATATAATTCGCACATAGAAACAATAGATTTGTGACGGCTGCCGGCTAGTTGCCGCTTGATTGACCTTAATTATCAAGTGATGACTGTTGACACTTATCACTGTAACTATTATTATTGGTCCCCATTAACGGTGTTATAATACCGTCCGACCTACTGATCTGAATTTCTTAGTATATAAAATTTATTTGAAAGAGCCATGGTAGCTCAGGAGGTGAAGCCGTCCGTCGTGTGTTTCACAGTAAACAAGCAACTGCGGTTCGATTCGCGTCGGCACTAATTAAAGCCAAGGATATCGTGTTACACGTTTTAATGTTCTGATTTTAAGGGTTGCCCTACTCCGCCGGAATAGAGCAAAAGTAAACATGAACAAATTAGAAAAAACATGATCTTTAAATCGGTTAAAAGGACTCCTATAAATAGGGAAAGTGCTACACCTGGTAAACCGATATATTGCTCATCGCCAGCTCCTATTGTTATGTTAACGTAAGAGGCAACAGAAAGAAACTGAAACAGATGATGGACAGCAGCATCTTCCTGGAAACAACCCAAAATAATAAAAAACTTGGTTGGTTGAGGATGCATCAAGTGCAAGTATTAGATTTTTCTCTTTGTTAAGTACCAACAGTCAAAATCTACACAGCAAAAAAATAAATATATATATATATATATATATATATATATATATATATATATATATATATATATATATATATATAAGCAACTGACCGACTCATCACGATAACTATACACCCAAAATTGATTTGATGTTTGATTTGACGTTTGAAATTTAGTATAGTTACTCATTTCTCAACGAAGACGCTCTTTTTCCTTATATTTTATATCTACGTTATTATCGTGTATTATCGTCCAGCGCCCAGCAAAGCGAGCGGGTATCAACTAAAGCGTATTATAACATCATACATTCATCATTATAAATGCAACGGCTCCAATATTTAGCTCACAAGAAGAGGTGGTTATAGATCAAATAGTATGTATTTTTCTTTTAAGGGAATCACCGGAAACTTATACGTTGTCGGGTGAAAAGTAGAAACACTATTTAAATTAGAATTAGATCTGGAATACCCAGACCAAGAGGAACATTCTTAAATTTGCAAGGCTGTAAAAATAAAGTTCTTCCTTAAATTATTTATAAGTTAATGATAATGATCTTCGTTTCCTATACTAACTATCTATAAGTCTTTATTTCCATTACACACACATATATACAATACTTACTACAATTAATAGATATAAAAGTATATATACATATACATATACCCTGCATACAAATAATCCTTTATTTTACAATAACCGGCCAAATTTGCAGAGAAGGTTCAGAATAACTAATATGGGCAAATGTTAAAAAAATCTTAAACATTCTTTTTATATTTTAAGTTCAAAATGCGTGGTAATCCATTATTTTAACTGATTTTACAGCGCACGCACACATTCATAAGAGTCGATCCTGTCGATCGGTAATAAATTATATCCCATAAATTAATCATATTCAATTTGGGATAATTTCAAATAAAAGCAGAATCCTTATTTAACTCGTATTTTCAAAAACTGGAATAACGTATATCATTATTTATAATATAAAAAAACTTAAGTTCAAATATATAATTTATATATTTGAACTTAAGTTTAAAAATTGGACACTTTTTGAAAAATAACTCTGTATAAATGGCAGATACTGCTCGATATCAAAAACGTTTCCTCGTTAAGTAGCTATATTCACGAGCTAAGTAATTTTTAATATTAAATACACAACTGGCGAGAAATGGAAATCGAAACATATACGTATAAATACATTTTTGAAAAAAAAAGACTATAGAAAATTATCCATAACTCTTAGATTACACTTATTGTTACATAACATTAGATAGCTCTACCTCTCTGCTAGCATTTAAGCACATGCTTCAAATTATAGATTTTTCAACATGTGATAAACGGTGTTGGCGTCAAACGTATGTATATATTATTTATATATCTTACTATATAATATATTGTTTCACTAATTGTTAAACGAAATGAATAATTAAAAAAATAAAGTACTTATATGGCAGCAACAATTAAAAGGGCTACCCATTGGGGCCGGACCTCAGCATGCGTCTTCGCTCCCGTACGTTTGCTGCAGCGCGCTGAACACGATATGGAGAGCCTCCGCATTGGTAGTCCGGCTCCACTGCTGACTCCAACAAAGCATCTGAACACAAAAATAATAAATAAATACATTAATTAGTAGCATATATTTTTAACGAAACAAAGAAATAATAAGTTTAAATTAAATTCTTTTTTATGCTAAAGGTCATAAACGAGCATACAGTCCATGTGATGGTAAGTGGATAATGTGGCCCATATACATATACTGGATGATTTTTTTATCGTCTGGAAAAAATGGGATGTAACAAGTGAACGGAATAGAGCCTATGGCGCTGATATTTTTTTATATTATTAACATATTATGAAATTGATCTATCAATAAATACTACTATAATAATTGGGTGCGTATTATGTTAATTTCGATAGTTTGTAATTGATTTATTTATTTAGTTCAAAATTGTTTTTACGAAATCGGAATTTTATTTCCAATGAGTGGAATTTATTAATAGTTCAATGTCATAATATGTAAATGTAAAAGTAAAAAATTGTCAATTTTTCAGACGGTAAAAAATGATCCAGTATATCTATTTTCGATTAATAGTTAAAATGCAGATGGGTTGTCATTCCTGAAACTTAAGATGGAATGCCTCGTTTGCAGTAAAAAGTGTCTACGATTATCTACGCTCACCACACGAAACACAGCAGCATTAAGGTGCTATTATTCTCACTAGTATTCTGAGTATTAGGACGAGCAAGCGTGCCCTAGTGCTAGGGTATATGCAGGTTTCCTCGCGATGTTTCCTTCGACTTCGAGCACGTGGTAAACCGCCACTTAAAATTGCAACTAACAAATTGATGCCGGCGAAGATCAAAGACTGTTCGTGTACTGTGTTTTACTGCGAGCGCTTAATTCTACATAGCCTGAACCACGGCTAACAATGTGCCCTAACCTGTTTAAACAATATAGCTTTGAACATTTGTATTTATTTAATGCGAAGTTATATACTTTACACCATTGAAAAATAATTATTAAAGCTTAACCCAAAAAAATTGGACACTATTGAAAAACGAGAATATAACAAAAGCTAACAAACCCAAGAAATATATTATAATTATTACTGTTAATTTGACAACAAAGTATTTTTATAAATAATATTGTCTGTGAAATTTGTTATCTTTTTTGGATGACTGATTGTCTTTAATGGGTGTAAAAAGAGTGTTCTAGGCAATTTATAATCATACTAGATGTTCCCCGAGATTTTGCCCGCGTGTAATTGTTACAATTTTTTTGCGCGATACCCTAATTATTTTTCTAAAATAAAAGTAGTTTAAGTTACTCCTTATAATATTAGCTATCTGCTAATGAAAGTCCCGTCAAGATCGATCCAGCTATTTCGAAGTCTAATATCCGGCAACAAGCAAAAAAAAAATACAAAAAGTAATAGCTGCAGTATACCGAATAATTATGAATTCGTATGAAAGTCATTCATTCGTACCTGAGTGTAGTTGTCTGGTATGCTGGTGTACATAGGCTGCTAGAGGTAATTGTAGTCTGCCTCTAGCTGCAGCATACACGCACGACGGAAGCTCGGGGGTCACAGATCCGCCCTCGTCGTCAGACCCGTCCACGTAAGCAAACTTCAGGCTACCGTAATCTAAACGCCGTCCATCACTAGGAAATAAATCATAGCACTTTAAGACATCATAAAGCTCATTCATACATCATTGAGGATAAGTTGTATATTTGGACAAACTGTAAGATATTTTCTATTGAGTATACTGCTAATATATACCTACTGACAAATGATAGCAAATGATAATAATATTCCTGTCTAAAGATTAAACACTTAACCGATTTCGTTTGGCTAACAGCCCGCGAAAAACTTAATAATATACCTCGGTAACGAGATAATACTAAACAAAACAAAATAATAATAATAATAATAATACTTTATTTTCAACACTTGCATAACTATCACATTTATAAATAACTATTCTATGATCTATACCTAGTTCACAAAGAATGATGGAACACCTGTCACAGGTATTGACTGTGTCTGAACTAGATAAATACGAGTACCTAATAAAAAAATATATATATATATATATATATATATATATATATATATATATATATATATATCTGTATTTCAGATCGCAATGCTCTTCCCTATTACATATTAACATACTAACATAAGTATAACTTAAATAGAAGGTATACAACAGATAAAACGTGAATCTTAAACATAACAAATAGTTTTTTGATATAAAGAAACATGGATAATGTGTGTTAATATGTATCTCTTTGTGTATAAAATGTTGAATGCAAGAGTGTGTGTAAGAGGTTGAGTAACATTAACTAGTAGTAAGTAATGCTTCAGTTTCTTCAAAGTTTAACTGATGAAGAAATTCAAATAATTTAATTTTGCATTTCTTTTTATTTAAAGAGTACAATTCAGTCTTTTTATTGATTTTATTATAAAGAAGTGGTCCAAGGTAATAAAAATATTTATTAACGAAAGAATGACTAGAAATAGGTCTATTTTTGCAAACTTTATCTTTTCTTCGTTTAGATAACAAGAAATCTTTATTATAAGTTAATCACGAATGTTGTTTTAACACTATGTTTAGAATAAATAGTTGACGAACAGTGAGTACTCCAAAGGATTGATATAACTGAAGCGTAGGGGAAAGTAAGGGTTTAAATGTGTATACGTTAAGGATTGCACTTTGTGCTATTTCAAAGGGTTTTAAGATCGATTTTGATGCACCTCCCCACACAGTAATACAATAGTTCAGGATTGATTGAGCAAGAGCTAAGTATACTTGTTTCAGCAATTTAGGATGCGCCACATGTCGAAGATTTTTGAAAAAAAAAAGCTTAGTTTTCTTAGTTTGGCACAAACCATAAGTATATGTTCCCCAAAAGGTTAAATTTTGGTCTAATATTACCCCCAAATATTTTATGGAAGCAGTTTTAGTGATGGAAAGACATGAACAGAAGTTATTATTACAGCAACTGTGAGCTATTAGTGAAAGAGACGACGTCGGTTGGGTAGAGTTTCGCATACTAAAGGAGATAAAATGTGACTTCTCAACATTAAGGGTAAGAGAATACTGTTGTAGCCAATAGTTTATTAACTAAATTTATATTAGATAGTATATTAATTAAAACAATATGTGACATCTAATGTGTCGCTCATTAGTGCGAGTTTATCGTAGCGGCTTTGATATTATCCATTCAAGTGGCTTTCAAATTACGTCATTGTTAGCAACGGGGAGCAGCATCAAAGGTGAGAGACATCTGGAACTGCATTCACCAACCCACTCGCCAAGCGTAAAGATTATGTTAAATTAACCTTTTAACTTTTACAGGCTGATGTAAAAGCCTGTGTATGTTGTGATTGTCTTAAGGGGCGACTACGGAAAATGCAAGATTTTTTTTAAAAGTTCAAGAATGTGTCCCATAGATGGCGGTATAACTATCTCGTTTACTCCAGACGGGTGCCAGTCTACGACCAGCCTGATAATTATGACAAATGTTCCATAAAACGGGATTACGGCCAGCAATAGACTTTTCACGCCGATGGAGAATAATAAAAAGAAAAACATGTCAGTTGCCGATGACGCATCCATTCAAAAGGCCAGTAGTGGATTAAAAAGGCAGTTAAAAAAACTATACATATAACCTATATCTATACATAAAATAAAAGTAGTAAAAGAGCTTAAGTTTATTATTAAATTTTTAATGGACGACACAAAAAATTTTTAATTTGATTTTTGGCAATATTTATACGTGGTAGAGCCACTATGCAGCTATATTATAGTTGCAGCACGAATGGGTCGGCTCGACCGGGGAAAGACCACGCTCTCACAGAATACCAGCGTAAAATAGCGATGCTGTGTTTCGTATGGTGAGTGTAGAGAACCGGATACCCGTTTTACTGGAATCGAGGCATTCTATCTTAGTCCTCAGGGGTGACAATGCATCTGCATTTTGATTCTTAATCGAGGTTAAATGTAAATGTCTGTGAGCCGCGGCATCCACTTACTATCAGGTGGACTGTGTGCTCGTTTTTCACCCTTATCCTATAAAAAAACGGACGCAGTTGGTATTAATCAATTTATCTGTCATGTGGTTTTAATAAAATTCGCTATATTGAACTTTTTTAAGGTTCCGTTCCTATGCTTTTGGTTTGTACCAGTTTTAATTTTTTTTTCTAAGCAGCAGTTAGTGTCTCGAAATACTACACATTTGGAGCAGGATTTAATGTAAAAATTAGTGTAATTGAAGATTTTGCAACAATAAAAGAAAATAAGGCAGTGTAGTAAAAAGACAGTTGCCTTATTTCTTGGATAAACAGATTATATCCACAATATTTTCTGTTGGGATTCAAAAACAAACGTTAGTTTATTGGTACCGGCGCGTGTTCTCAAATACTTCTTCATGCCAACATTTGTGCTGAAGAATCTTGTGGAGACAAATTGTATATGTACGACCTACGTATACTTCTATGACACAAACACAAACTGTTTTGAGCGTTCTGTTCGCATATTAGTGGGTTCCAAACCTTTCTTTTTTTTTAAATTAAGAATAAATGAAATTGTGAAATTGCGGTGTAGTCGGTATGAAATTTATATCAACTTGTCATGATGAGAGAAATTATGTATCTAGTTATCTAGTTTTTGACGACTACTTATTATTTTCATAAGCTTCACTTGCCATTACTAGTTTTTTTTTTCAGTTGTTGCTAATGTTTTGTCAAAGATGTAGATATAAATAAAGCCTTTTTAATTTTAAATTAAATTAAGTACAAATTTTTTTACATTTTCAACCGACTTTAAAAAAAGAAGAGAACACAGTCCCAAAAATGACAACCAAATTATTTTTATATTTTTGAGGGGGGGGGCTTTGTCCAAAAAAAAGACACAATATTTTTTTTTTTATATAAGATGTTTCTTTGATCATACTAAAATTTCAACCTATGCTTAAAATCATCAAATCCTCCCAAATCATGAGTTCGCTTGATTCGTTTCTTTTTATCTTTTTGTTATTAGTGGCACGAACGGATTATATTCTGTAAACAATGAAGAAAAAGAGAGTCGAAATGAAAAGAGAGACTGTTTTCTTCGGAAAAAAGATGTCGATTGTACGTTAATGGTTTTGAAGCTCCTGTGCATATTTTTGTGAAATATAAATGCTTCTGTCTGCGCAGGAGTTTTTATATTCTCTATAGAACTGGAAAGTTGTAATACGGCTTTTGCAGTGTTGGAGTTCAATAAAACTAATTTTATTTAGGGCGCGGGTTTGCGGGCGTTGCGTGCAGCGTTGGTCAATAGAAGCGTTCGGAAACCAGTGACGTGCGAACAGAACGGAAATCCTTAGCCTCAACACAGCTCATATATTGTGTTATAAAAACATACGTAACACGTATATGCATTTTGTCTGATTTGTGCAGTTTCTTTAGCAACCCCGTACAACTGTTGGTAGAAAGAAGCATTTGAGAAAACGCGCTGCCGGCGGTAACAAACAGGCTTTGCCGGCACCAATGGAATTGTTAGTTGTAATTTTAGTGTGAAGGTGAAAAGACCTGCATGTCAGAGAAATTAAATTCAATCGTTTGTGTGGTCTAAGCTTGAACTCTTCTCTTTATTCTGCTACATATAAATTCGCGATCATGGTAGTCTGGTAACAAAATAATTAACTCGCGAGCCCTGAGTCACATGAAGCTGTAAGAGCCGCTTAGGCTAACAGCACAAACAACGATGAGTAGTGACGCAAGTAACAACGATAAGTAGTGACGCAAGTAACAACGATACTTCAGCCACTGGAGCGTAGCTCTCTAAACTCTATTCTAATATATTACATAAAAAATCACTTTTTTTGCTTCGATTCTTCTATGACACTTAGTTTGAGCTGTCAAAACCATCCACATCATCTGGATGCTTGGCGGTCCACCACTGTACGTTTCAGAAGGAGTTTTCTTCCGCGATTTTTCCGGCCCGATACGACCTAGGGACCTTCAAGATAAGAGCTTACTCCTTTCTAAAGGGCCGGCAACGCACCTGCAGTACCCCTGGTGTTGCGGTTGATCATGGGCGGCGGTAGTCACTTAACATCAGGTGAGCCGCATGCTCATTTGCCCCCTCTTCTATAAAAAAAATGACACTCATGGGACGAGGAGAAAAAAATAACTAACTTAGTACTTATTTTCAATGAAATATTTTTGGAAAACGAATGTGGTAACACAGAATAAATAAGAGTACCTACTATGTAGTGGTAACAAGAATATATGTAGAAGCTAGATATCTGAAAGCGTGGTTTCTGGATAATTAAGTATACCCACAGGACGAGGTGAGACGCGAAACTGCTTAAGCTGTGTCCACATCCGCAAGCTGCATCCGGCTAGCCTCATGATGCTGGGGCGGTATAACTTTTATAGTATAACTAATAATGTTAAATATAAGGTAAAAATTTACAGCCAAGTGTATTACGTGGAGTTTACTAACTAGTTTTATGTAATATTTATTATTAAGTTTAAACTTAGAATATAATATTAATATGTAGATACATAGTGAGTAAGCAGGTGATGTATTCGCCAACAAACTGCCTTGCAATTTGGCAGAATTAGAATAAGATATTATATAAGCAACTGTATTTTATTTTTTAATAGAATAAATTAATTTAAGAAAAGCGATGGCGATAGAGGGTACCTTCTACCTTCCATAAATTAAAATTTCCTCATAAAGAAAAGTTTATTATAAAACTTTAAAGATTTTGAATTGGAATATATAGGTTTATTTAAATCTCACTGAGAGGCGGTGAGCTCGACGTCAACATCAGCGGATTTAGGTTTGGGCCTACGAGGCCTGAGCGTAGGGTGGTAAAATTTGTGGGACGTCAAAATTTTAAAATTATTCTATTTTATAAAACCGTTTTTGATTTCTGTCTAATATAAGATTTAATTTCCTGCCTTTTTCAATGACCCGTTGTCATGTCCTATTAAAAATCCTTGAATTCGCAAAAAAATTGTGGGTTACTCATGGGCAAAAAAACTATCCTATCTCTCAAGTTGAACCAAACTGCACACGGTGTGCAAATTTGATCAAAATCGGTTGAGCTTAAGTAGGAGTCCATCGCGGACAAACAACGTGACACGTAATTTACATATATGAAGATAGTTAATAGTTATTTCAAAGGTATAATAATTATAATATAGGCGGTATCATACCAGTGCCTGGGCCTAGGGCTTAATTCCATTGATGGTGGTATACAAGCCTTCAACGGTAGACAAGTCCACCATCTACTATACAAGTAGTTTTTTTAGTGCACTATAATTAATTATTGTGATGTGTGTATATATGTATTTCTAGGACATTTTCCCAATTCTTTTTGTAATTTTTGTGAATTGATCAATTTTATTTTGAGTTAAAACTTGTGTGGTCTATACTATATATTTTATCTTCCATGTGCGAATTATTTCCGATGGCTATGTTGATTTTAAATTTTCCAATAAGTGAAAAAACAATAAATAAAGTAGGTACCTACTAATAGAAAAGTCAATCGCATTGGTTTTTGGTCAGAGTGAAATACCAGGCTATTACGTCGTAACGCAACGTAAATGTCCTAGAAATACATATGTACACATATGTATTTCTAGGACATTTTCCCAATTCTTTTTGTAATTTTTGTGAAATGATCAATTTTATTTTGAGTTAAAGCTTGTGTGGTCTATACTATATATTTTATCTTCCATGTGCGAATTATTTCCGATGGCTATGTTGATTTTAAATTTTGTAATAAGTGAAAAAACAATAAATAAAGTAGGTACCTACCTACTAATAGAAAAGTCAATCGCATGGGTTTTTGGACAGAGTGAAATACCAGGCTATTACGTCATCGGTATTGGGTATATACGCCGTGGTCGGAAAGCCGCTTTAATAAGAAAATTATTTATTTATTATTTTACAAATAAATAAATAAATATCGGGTAACAGAAGTATCGGGAGTACGCTAGCATTAAAAAAGCACAAATTAATAGCATAGAAACTTCGCCAATTGTATTTCATTTAATTGAAAATAAGTTTAAATAATTAATTACCTCAATGTTGGCGACGTTGATGAATCAGCTAATTGGGTTCTTGTTCCAGACATGTTCTATTTATTTTAGATTACTGTTAAAATTAAATGTAGAGTAATGCGTCAATGCCGCTACTCACACAAAATCCAATAATGTACTGGCAAAGGACAATTTTAGCGAAATAAATTTATACTACGAAGGGCGGGAATTTTATATTGAGGGTACGACTAAGCGTGTAAGGGTGTTTATTGTTTGCAATCGATTTTAGAGTGTACATCAAAGGCACAGTATTCACTTTAGATTATCTCAAAATGCGCCTGTGAGCTCGTGACCTCAACCCCTGACGAATGGGCGTTTCTCTCAATACTAAAAGGGGATGGGCTTTCGTACGATTTCGGGGTAAAGCGGAGGAAATGTTATTTTTTTAAATAGAAAATTAAATTTTTTTTTCTTTAAATGAAATATCATTTGTCAAAATATAAAATTTTAAATTGAAAATTTATGAGCAGCGTCAATGGTTTCGAGACAATAATCACTTAAAATTTAAAAGGAAACTCTAATACATTTATTTGATTAGAATTTTTTCGTCGTATATACACTGAAAATATTTTCTCACATCATAGGTAACCTTTATTATATACAGGATGTTTTATTGATATATTAATACATAACTTATATTTATTGATACTTAACGATTTATGCTGTGGAACTCATACTTATTTAGAATGTTGTAATAAATGAAAATTATAAAGCTAAATGTTGCTGAATAAAACGTTGCAGCAATTTCCCCGCCCGTCAATTTCCGTCGGGCGCTAGGAGCGTGAAGCGGATCAATGCTGAACACTTCTCTCCTATTGGACAGCTAACGAGTGCTTTTGACAGCTGTACAACGCACGCCTAGTTTCAAGAGCTATGTCTAGAGCACCCTTACTCGACGGACGAAGAAATAAATATTTCCCAGCTCGAAGCGTCTTTCGTAACCATTTAAACTTCAAATATTTATTAAAACATATATAAGTTTTCTATTACCAAGTGTTTGGCCGACCAAAAAAGAAAGCGTCTTTTTGGCTAATTTGGGGGTGTGGACGAATTAATCTCATTTTAATTTCAAAACTGTACGACTTGCATCCATTTAAAAATGCAATCTAAGAGTTTAAAATTACATAATCTTATTAAGATACTTTCATTACAATTTACTAAGTACTTTGTTTTTTGTAAACAGTCAAAATCCGGGATATTTTAGCATTTTTCATGATCCGCCTTCACCATGGTTTCTCAGAGTGGGGTACGCGAACCTTCAGGTGTTCACCACTTGATCGTAGGCCATACATCGTCTACTTTATAAAGATAGAAAATTACATCAGCCTGCTTGCACTCGTAAAAGAGTTGCCGCGCTTCTTATACCAGTAACTAATTTCTGTAAAATTGAAAACTCAAGTCTATAATCTGAAATGTTCCAATGCTCTAGAAATTCGTGTAGGTATATACTGTATCATTTGCACTAGGAAATCACCCGCCAATGATCACCTAAGACAATGATGATGGCCGTGATCGCGCTTTCTGGCATTCCTTGGAGAATATCTGTAGTTCAATAGTAGAGTTGTGATGGTCTGTAAGGATGGTGATAATAAATATTTGCTATTCTAATTGCTTCACGCTGAGTTCACGTGAGTCTTTAAGCATGGTCCTGTGACATCTGCGTCCATCAACTTTCTAGCATCTCATCTATACCATGTCTTCTAATGACAGTTTTTAATTAAAATTCGAAATATCTATTATTGATAGTTTTATTCTTTCAATAAAAAACATAAATATTTATTTTTGTAAAATCTATTTCTATTTTCTACGTGCCTCATCCAGGGGACTCGCAAAATTTATCTAGTGGTCTTGGTTCTCTAAATTGGGTGCCAGTTTCTAATTGGAGCAGGGTCTCAAAAGATGAAATTTTTGGAGCAGGTTTTTGCCAAGATGTACATAGTACCACAATACAAAACTGCAACAATTGCTTCGAAATGGATTCACAATAAGGAGCTTATTGATTGATTGATTGAGTTTTGCCCACTTTATATTTTTTTAGATTTATAGTGTTCGGTCCCTTATTACTTATAATAGTGCTGTATATTGTAAGTGGAATACTTATTGGATGATCCTTTTTACAGTCTGAAAGAAAATAGGATGTAACAGGTGAACGGAATAGAAGCCTATGGCACTGATATTTTACATTTTTTTTTATATTAACGTATTATGAAATTGATCTATGAATAACTGGTTGGGTGCGTATTATTTTAATTTCGATAGTTTTTAATTGGTTTATTTATTTAGTTCAACATTTTTGTTTTTATTTTTTAGGTACCGAAAGTTTATTTCAAATGAATAAGATCATCGTTAGTGTTGGCAACCCTATGAGAGAATATTTTTGCTAAATACACTATTTCTTGATTTTTCCATGGTGTTTCTGCATAAATGTTCTGATATGATATATAGATATATTTACGTGTCCTTAACCACGCATCGGACTGTCTCCTTGAATCTCACCTCTCCATGGATTGATTGGCAGAAATGCATATAGAGATGGATTCCGCCCTTGTGTCCTTTCATATTACAAGCCAGTACTAGAGCACAATCGCACATTGATTATTACGGCAAGAGGACGAGAAAATACATAGACCACGTATTTTCAATGAGATATTTTCTGAAAATGAATGTGGTAATAAAGAAATATTTAAAAAGAAGTTGAAAGCGTGGTTGCTGGATAATTATATGTGTAATAATTAATATTGTCTTAATTTAAGTTACAGTTAAAAATTAATTTGATTTTAAATGTGTTTAATGAGTTTAAGTAATAATCAGGTTACATATAATAAGGTATGTAACAGTAGTAACAGCGTTTAGTTTTAATTATTTTAAATCTTTTAAATTAGTGTTAATTTAATTTTCTTATTTTAAGTTTCTAAAGGACCGCATTTTAAATTACAGCAAGTACAGTGTATGTGCATTTTAAGTTCTTAAGGATCATAAAATTTACAGGCACATATAATGTAAGAGGATGATGTATTCGCCAACAAATTGCCCTGCAGTTTGGCGAAAGTTGTATAAAGAACAACCGACTGTATTTTTGTGTAATAAATAAATTAATTGTGTTTAGTGGTGATGCAGCCCTAGATGGTAAATCGCACTGTCTTAGCGTAACAAAAGCCTATTCACTCTTGCTTTGAAAACGCTCAGGTTGTTTCAGACGGAAAGACAGAGGCCAGCAAATTATTCCACTCTTTTGCTGTACGTATTAGTACTGCTGAGCTTACAAAAAAATAAGTAAACCGGTTGGTTCTTTTGCGTGGAATATCGACTACAAAGGGATGAAGACACGCCTACCGCCTGGTTGTCCGATGGTGGAAAGCAGAGGGAGGCATTAAATCGTGTAATTCCTGCGACACTCACCGAAATGCGTCCTATAGAATAATACTGAGAGGCTGACAACTTTGGTGGTCTTACGAGGTAGAGCCATGCTGCGGTTATATTAGTAGTATAGTTGTAGCACAAATGGGTCGGCTCGACCGGGGAAGGACCACGCTCTCACAGAATACCAGCGTAAAGTAGTAGCTTAATGCTGGTGTGTTTCGTATGGTGAGTATAGAGAACCGGAGACCCTTTTTATTGAAAACGAGGCATTCCATCTAAGTCCTCACTATGACAACGCATCTGCCTTTTTATTCGTAATCGAAGATAGAAGTAGATGTCTATGGGTCACAGCAACCACTTACTATCAGGTGGACTGTGTGCTCGTTTGTCATCTTATACTATAAAAAAATTGGTTTCAACCAAGTCAAGATCACCAATGAGCTTCTTAGCACGTCTCTTCACTGAATCCAACGCTACCAGGTGGCATTTTGCACCACTATCCTATATGTGACGTGACAGGAGTACTCCATGTAGGACCGGACTTGCGCTTTATAGAAGGTGAAAAGCTGCCCCGGCGTGAAGTATCGCCGCACCCTTGTAAGGACACCTAGTTTCCTTGCGGCCGCTTTGGTCCTGGACTCAATGAAGAGCCCATAGTTGAGGTTCAGAGAAATTCAACCCCTAACAACTGAAGGCGGTTAGTGCATTCCAAGGATACATTCCGGAAAGTAGGAGCCAGGGAGAGAGCTGGCTCTTTTAAGGGGTGAAAAGACGCGCTTGTGTTATGGTGGCGTTGAATCTTACAATATTGGCATCGACCCATTCGGAGACTGCCTGCAGTGAGAGATTCGCACATTCAAACATAGCCCTAGCAGACTAGCCCAAGCATTCGGCTGGTAGCTCTCCACAACTGTGCTGACGTCTGCATACCTATAGATACCGGGAATTAGCAGATGTTTGTTATACAGCAGGAAGAAGGTTGCGGAGAGAACGGACCCCTGAGGAACTCCGACGTTTGTCGCGATGGGACTAGACAAGCAGCCATAGATGCAGACTCGGAGATATTTATCTTATTTTTAAAGATTAAAAAAATATATTTCCGATAGTAACGCTTCAAATACGTGCGTGTATCGAGCCGGTGCGTTCGACGTGTATGACAAACACACAACTTTGCATTACGGCGTCATTTGTGTCCGAAGTGCCGGTTGGCGGCTGCTTAAAATGTATGCAAAACTTGTGGCAACGCCAAACACTCATCCGAACGCTCTGCACTCAGCTGTAATCTAGTATAATTACTGGTTGTGAGGCATTCCATCCTAGTCCTCAGAATTGTTGACGCATTTATAGCTTTCTTTGTTTGCAATTGACTGCAAGTGTATGGACAGCAGTTACCGTGTACCATTAGGTGGACTGTGAGCTCGTTTTCACTTCAGTTTTACAAAAATGTTTAAAGGTAATGGTAAGTCTAAGTCCTGAGTAGCGTCCGTTCGAGTTGTATGGGTAGCTACTAGGTGCTCTATCACGCCACGTGATGAGCCCTAATTCTTGGCCGATGTCTTAGACTAAAGGGCTATAGAGCGTAAAAGAAAAAAAAGAGTCATCTGATTACATTGCTCTGCAGCTGAACTTAAAGTACCTTGGTAAGACGTATAACAGGGTTTTTCTTTTACTTTGTTTTCTTTGATTATATTCTTATTTGTTTTACGTGGTACGAGCTGTTGTAGAAATGAATCAGCTCGACCGCGCAACCACGCTCAACCTTGTTGTGTTTTGTATGGCGGGAGTAGAAACTCTTAGACCCGCTTTACTGGAAACTAGGCATGTGTTTAATAAAGATATTAATTAATTTGCAACCTTCCGCCAACTAAATACAATGATGTGTCTTACCTGGATTGAAGAGCAATCCAGCACCACTTCTCCCAACACCACTAAAAAAATAATCAGTTGAAGGAAGGCAGTAAAAAACTCCGAGCACGATCCTCAAATCCTTAATTTTTACTTCTAGAAATAGGTACTCAGCAGATCCTCTATATTCCGATGGTGATATTGATTTGATTTGAGAAATTCTGATAATGACATCATAATCATAAGGATATTCCGATCGCAAGTAAACGGCTACGCCACCTCCACCCTTGCCAGTGCGATCAGAACATATAAGTACAAATCCAGGAAGACTGTACAACGTGGAGGATAGGGAGCGTTTTAGCCAGGACTCTGAGATAAGTAGAGCATGGATGTACGGTGAGGAAAATGTGTCAAATAGATCTGAGTATTGGGCAGGGATACTTTGCGCATTTTTATGGCATATTATTCGATGTTTGTTCTCAGGCTTGACAATGCATTTGCATTTTGATTCCTAATCGAGGATAGACGTAGATGTGTATGGGCTACAGCATTAATTTACCATCAGGTGGACTGTGTGCTCGTTTGTCTCCCTTATTTAGATTAGAAAATAAAATTGTATAAATCTGTGTGAACGTAATAGTGAACTATTCCCAACTACTTTGTTACAAACAGATTCTTCAAATTAGTGTAGCGCCCTAACTATAAACAAGTAATTCGCGCAATGACTGTAATTTGGTGCTAATTCCCGTTCGGAAGTCGCGCCTGGGTTGACCCTGTAATTGATTTGTCGCGGCGAGCTTTTCCCGACGACGCTGCGCGACTGCGACTGGCGCGCCACCCGGCGGCCGCGCGCCGGCCACGCGACTCGACCACGCCCCGTTTCAACATGTTTGATAGTTTATCGTGTGAGAGCTCTTGTCGGTTTACGCTGAGTTGCCGAGTGGTTCGTTTTCGTTGCAAATAATGTTAATGTGAAGTGATTTATTCAATGTTTTTGCATTGAATTGCTTTTTGATGACGTATTTTTGTATGTAATTGTAGGTAACAATTAGGTTTTATTTTTTCTAAAGTTTGAAAAGAGTTTTGATAAATTATCTCTTTTCTATATGTTCTCTTATCAAACTTAAATTTCCTTTCCCGTGTGTCCTATTTAAGCATTTCCATTGATTAAGCTCTTGTGTCTAATTTGCGGATAGGGAAACTGTGGTTTCAAAGGATCCGCAACTTGCAAGTACTAGAGCCATGAAAGTATTTTACATAGGTACCTAATGTGTTACCTTAACACACTAGGCTGATTGCAAATTGACTGATTGGCAAAAAAACAAAAACACCTTCGCACTGTCAATATTAATTTCCAAGCCAGTGAAAACTGTGTTTCCAATGTTTTATTTTCCAAAATTAGTCGTGGTTGCCAGAGCCTCTTTTATCACTCAGGAGTTAGGCATAATGTCTTTTTTTCTATATCGTAAATAAATAAACAACTATTCGAGCATTTAGATGGGCAATGAAGTGCCTTCTTTCGAACGTATTACGTTAAGAAAGTTTACACATAATATCATGTTGAAATTGAATAGATTTGTTGCGTGATTTTACAACAAAAATAAATTAATATTCTCATGAAACTTAATTTAAATTCAAAACCAAACAGTCTTCAAACCGCGGCTGTTTAAAGTTGGCTCTCCGGTTAATTTATTTATTTGCGTGCGTATGCCGGCTTAGGATTATCCGCCGAGAGCACGCACGTGGGTCTCCGTCTTTTGTACTGAAGACCGCGGAGCAGCCGCGCGCGCTGCAAGCGGCACACGTGACCGCCACGCGCTCCTCAAAGTACCCGGAACATGTTTCGACGCCTCCACCGGGACTGTTTTTCTGACTGCACTTAATTAAACCATGTCGTGGACTTCGATAAACATTGTTATTATAATCGTGGCTCCAGTTTTAAAGCTACTAGAATATTTATGAAAGAGCCATATGATTTTGCGATTTAAGTTTGAATATATACATGTGGATAGCATATATTATGAATTTAGTTTTTACCCGGGAACATATTGTGTATTTTAATATGGTGATCAATGATAGTGAAAAAATAAATTTTAATATTATAATTCCCTGTGGAATCGACTACCATTAGAGATTTTTCCTGACCAATACGACAAAGGGACCTTTAAGAAAAGAGCCTACTCCTTTTTTAAAAGGCCGGCAATAATCTGCAATTCCCCTGGTGTTGCCTGCTGCTGTGTTGTTGTAATCATTTACCATCAGGTGAGCCGATTTGCAATAATCAGAATAACTATCAAAAATAGTTTTAAACTTGAATGATTTCAAATAATTGATTTATTTGATGCATATACATTATACAATTTCCATTTTTTTAATTATTTCACACTTCTGAATTCCTGATTCTTATTTTACATACATGAATTGGACATGAGCAAAACAAATAGGTACTATTTTCTTGCGAGAATCGAACCTGCAACTCGTAAGGCCGCAGCTAAACCCTTAGCCATGCACTTTTTGAAACTTACACGTTGAAATTATTGCCTAATGTTTTGGAAATACATTTTCTAATATGCTTTTTAAATTAAGATATATATATTTTTTTCTCTTATGCATACATCTTGTATCTCGCGGATCTCAACGATTTGTCAATATAGCGAAAGTAAATCTGTCCCTTTATCTGTGGACCCCAACCCGTATTTGTCAGTCTGTTTGTTGTATTTAAGCATTTATTATACGCAATTATTAACAAGTCGTCGGCAGGCTCATCCGCTTCAATTGTTTTCACTGGTTCCCAAAGTATTACTTAATGCTATTTAAATTGATATAGAACTGTTGCAGTGTGCGCAGACGCCAGTGCTGTAATATTTAAGCATCATAGGAAGTGCTATTAATAGCTTATAATTATTATACCAGTAAGGCTGTGTAATTTTTATTGCAAGGACTTTAAGATCAGCGAAAGAAACCACATAAATACTCGTTCCACATCACGGCAACATATTTGGTTCTCGTCATTTCTTTTTCTATCTGGTGATATATCATATATCACACATCACACATCACAGAAAAGTCCTATTAAACATATCGATATATCTGTGTTTAATAGGACTTATTTTTCCACTACATATATTTTATTCTTCAAATTATCATAAACTTTTAGTGTATATATATCTAGTAATGGTACACAATTCAGAATCAATATACAGTAGGGTATTATGAGACTAGTCATTTAAATGTTTTATAGTTACGTTTTAAAAGGTATCTAAATAAACATATTTTTATAGAAAAGACTGTATTTTTTAAAAGATAATGTAACGACGTCACAGCTTTTATAGTCAAATTATAGAATAAAAGCCATAAATATGTGTTATAGTATTCTTATTTGACAATAAAAAACCAAAAATATAATTCAAACACTATAAATCTAATTCTAATTGAAAGTTAATTCAAATCAGTTTTAAGTAGTTGTACTACTAAAAAGTACATAATGTGAAGTAATAAAATTATAAAAAATATTAAAAATAAAACTTTGAGAATAGTCATACCCTATTTAACACAGGCAGAGAAATAGAGGGTTAACCGCCGTCACATGACTCATCCCCAACAAGTACAAACCCCGGGGTTCTATGGGAACAACACACAAATTATCCAAAGCTAATTGTTTAATGTGCTCATGCCATTTAACTAAACAGATTGAAATTTACAATGTTTGCTGCGAAAATATTCCGTGGTCACTAACAAGACAAGCGTATATCTGTTGCGTGGCTTTTGAATATTTTATCAAATGAATGACACAATAAAATGACTCATTAATACATTTATTTATAAACAAAATTTTAATAAAACTAAAATGATAACCTAAAATCATGCGGTCTGCATGCATCCGCAGTAATGTGCTGGCGTATTTAAAGTGGTCGAATAATTTTTCGATTTTAGTTGCGTTGTTATGACTCAGGTATCTTTCAAAAAAGACTCACATTCATTAAAAAAAAACTGATTTGTGATTTAATATTATTTTTGTGGAAGAACTTAATAATTTGCTTTCTAGGAAGGACTCTCAAATTTACACATTTAGGTACTGTAGACAGAAAGCATTACTTACGAGCTGTAACATGATGTGTGAAAGTCCTCTGCTAGGGGTCCTTCCCATCTCACATGTTATTGAGTGATTTAGGAAGGACCTAAGCAAGGCGACGGAGGCATCTAGATACACTGATGGAAGATTACCTTGATAAATACACGAGCTCTATTCCGAAGACAATATTGTACCAAAACTTTTGGCACTTTATTTTATAAACTTATCGATATATAGAAAAATAAAATTTAGATTTTCTAAGAAATATACTACATCACTCCTGGCACCTCTCTATCTGCATGTGAAGTTTCACTAAAATCAGTTAAACCATTCCGAAGATTACCCAGATAGACAGTCAGACAAACATTTAAAAAAATGTTTATTAATGTTTTAATAGCATACAATTAATCCACTGCTCAATAAATGGCAGTTATTTCGATATTACAAACAGACACTTCAATTTTATTTATCTATATAGGCTTACTTTTTCCGGTACTCCTACTCCCTAGGCGTAATCTCGAAATCGTGGAAGACGGCTTTCGTCCACCCGATCCTTAAAAAAAGCAACTGCTCAGACCCGTCTAACTACTGGCCTATCGCTATCACTTCCTCGTTCTCCAAAATAATGGAATCTATTGAAATCTCCACCTGATTAGTGACCGCCAAGCGATTTTAGTCAGGGTCGATCAGCTGGTGATCTTCTGCTCTACCTGACTCATAGATGGGCGGAGGCAGTAGAGTCCAAGGGGGAGGCATTGGCCGTTACTTTGGACATTGCGAATGCCTTCGATCGGGTTTGGCACAAAGCGCTTCTTTCGAAGCTCCCTTCCTATGGGCTTTCCGAGAAATTGCGCAATTGGATCACCAGCTTTCTTGCAGATCAAACATCAAGGTAGTTGTAGACGGTACATCCGATTACAAGCATATTAATGCTGGGGTTGCTCAAGGATGCGTACTATCACCAACGCTGTTTCTTTTGCATATCAATGATATGTTGCGTACCTACCGGTAACATTAATTGCTATGCGGATGACCGTACAGGTGATGCTCAATACACCGGCGGTGCAAATATTTCTCGGGAAAACGTCGCCCGGTACTCGGCGAAAAAACTTTTATCTCACACGGTATACTGTACCCAATTAATTGACGTCATATCCTGTAAACAATTTTGCTTAAAACTTTGCTTAAAAGATGTGATTAAAGCTTTATTTTATGTATTAACTGTCTATTCATTTAAGATAAATGTTAATAATGATAAGACCTGTGTGAATGGATCTGTATTTAGTACTATAAGTCATAATAAAGTTTTGTATTTAATTTTAAGGTGTAATGTATAATCAAATCAAATTAAATCTTTTTATTTTCAGACAACATAGGTCCATAAGGGTTAGTAATTAATTCTAATAGTAAGGGGGTTAGTAGTACTATAATTATAATAATAATTTAATTTAAACAATTTACGAATCCGGACATTGTCCGCACATAGCTCCTTAATATAGGTGCATATGGATCATCTGCTACCATCCTCAGGATGCTGTTGTCACTTCCCCGTACGCGGCTTATTAGTGACGCCACTTTCTTGCACATGAGTGCCTGAAAACCATCCGTTCTCGCCTTCTCAAACATTTCAGATGCACTGCAGAAACGAGGAAGTTTCAACATCATCCTGAAGATATTATTATACTGGACGCGAAGGGTGTTTAACGATCCTTTGGCGTAGCTGATCCACAGACCGCTCGTGTACATGTTTTGGCAAAATGCTTTAAAAAGCGTAATCTTGACTTCATCCATACAACGAGCGAATCTACGGACCAGCATGTTACCACGGACCGCCAAAGCCCTACGCTCCCGTTCTATGTCTAAATCGTCTCTAAGGTCGTCGGTAAGTATGTGGCCCAGGTACTTAAATTGGAAAACTCTGTTCAGCTCCACTCCACCGAGGCAAATTGGAGGTATAAATTCGGGACACTTACCGGAGGCCTTAAAGACCATAAATTCGGTTTTTCTGGCATTGTAGGCCAGACCATGCAACTTAGCATAGCTCTCACATACGTTCAACATTTCTCTGATAGCACTCGTAGTGGGACCCAGCAGCACCATGTCGTCCGCGTAACTAATATTGTTTACATTAACATCACTCACTTTGCATCCGACTCGCATGCTGCTGAGCTTCACTATGAGGTCATTTACGTACAGGTTGAACAGCTTTGGAGACGACAGCCCACCTTGCCTTACTCCGCACTCCAACCTGTACGACTTGGAAAATTGATCAGCCCATTTAACGTAATTTACTTGCTTTGTGTAGCAATACCGAAAGAGATTTAGCACCTCCACCGGAACACCCCTGTCCTCCATCTTCCTCCAAAGCACATCAAACGAAACCAGATCAAATGCTTTGGAGAGATCTAGAAAGCAGGCGTACACCGGCGTCCTCCGGCTTGTATAATATTGTACAGTGTGCTTTAGGCTTAGTATTGCGCTTTCAATGAATAGTCCGGGCCTAAACCCGAACTGCGCGTCATGTAACTTCAGATACTTTAGCAAGCATGAATCAAGCAGACTGTCCAATACTTTGGCCACCGTGGTAGCAAGAGAAATAGGGCGGTAGTTGCCCTTATTATCACCCTGTTTTTGACAATGGGCACCACAATAGTTTTCATTAGATCCGGTGGTAGATATGGGTGTCCAATGCACATATTGAACAGTAGAGACAGGACCCTTGGCAGGTGTCCAGGCCTGTCGTGTCCGGGAGATTTGCCCTTGCTCATCCGCTTGATTACATTTCTGACTTGACTAGCCGTAAACAATAGCATAGGCTCATCCACCCGCACGCGAGGCTCAGGACCAGGCATCCCCGTGGAGGGGCCCAGCGGCGATCGTACCCTGAAATGTTCCATAAGCAGGTTTGCAATTCACTCACTGCAATTCAGTCACTAATCCCATCTACTCTTGCCGGCAGGCCTGGCTTAATCTCCACTTTACTAGTGGACTTCCAAAATTTCCCAAAATTTTTATCCGGTCGCAGTTTCGCTATTTTGTCCATTTTGATTTGCTCTTGGTTATTTATGTACCATTTGAGTCTACTTTTAATAATGCTTTGTATTTCGTTAATGTCTTGTAAAATGTATGTGTTTTAGTGCTTTTATTATGTAATCTTGTTTGTTCTTTTTAAGAAAACATAATTTTGGTATGTACTTTTATTGGAAATAAAGTTATTCTACCAAATAGATAAATGTGATAATAATAAACGCTAAATAGGAGGCTTTTGCACGTGGCCCACTTTACGGTATAGCCAAAAAGGTAAAACCCCTATGGCGAATTGTTCGCAATTGATCAAGGATCTCCTAGGTGTGCGTTGTTTGCAGTTAGCAGTGGCTGTAAATGACCGCCGGTACGACATACTCCGCCGAACGTTGAGTCCCGTGATTCCGTGAGGCGTCGAGGTCACCGGCCCCTAGGTGATTCTTGGGCACTTTATGCGCTCCGAGCATCCTGTGCCTAGTCGCGTCATAAAGTGCCACCGTCGCACTTCCCCCAACTCTTTTGTTGACAAAAGGGGTAGGCAGTGCCCAGTGTGATTACGCTAACACGTTTTTATACCTTGCTATCCGCGTCGCGCTTCGTGCCGAATCGGCCTTATAGATTACCTGACTGACTTAGGTAGGTACTCAACATGTCCGATAAGGACAAGGGGGAGCCCCCACCTAAACCCAAACCCAGAAGACCACCCGACCGTCCTGGTGTACTAGACCGTCCAATCGCGTATCGCGATATCTTCGATCCTGAAAGGACTAGAGTAGTGTCCTCCTACTCTCAGATCCCGACATGGAAACCCTCCTCACCGGGTAAGGAGCCCGCACCGAGGACCGCGCTCTCGCCCATTGTACCTGGAGGTACGACCGGGCGGGAACCGTTCCCCCAACCCCAGCGGGCCAAGAAGACCCTGAGAAGGCATACGCCTCCAGAAACAGCAGCATCCCTCCAGGAGAAGAGGCGATGCTTCAGTACTACCAACTCCTCGGATTACTCGTCATCCGAGGGAGAATCGGACCACCAACCTGAAAAGCCGATTAGGAGATCACCACCTAAATCGCCATCGCCGATTAAACTCCCCTCCCAGAACACCGGAACAACACAGCAGTATGGATGCTGCTGATCTGGAGCAGGGAGGGGAAGGATCATACAGATGGAGTGCCACCACGTATGCGACCCTAGCGCCGAGTACGTCTGCCGGACATTCACCGTCCGCGCCCACCACCAACCCGTCGGGCCGGCCATCAGACGATGGTCAGAGGCCTTCGACCAGCTATGCCCAACTGGTAGCTGCCCCGGCAGTACCAAGGACCAAGACAGCCGAAACACCAAAGCCGCCGGAAGAATCGGCTAAAAGGTACCCACCTATAGTGGCCGAGTGCTTGCCGGATTGGACGAAGCACTTCGAAGTACTTAATAAGAAGCTGGGCCACCCACCGAATGCTCGTCCGTTCGGCAAGGGGGTCAGATTCACCCCCCAGAGTCCGGAAGAATTCCGGACGCTACAAAAGTACCTTATCGAGATCACGGAGAAAGTACCAGCTATGTCCTGGTACTGCTACACCCCCGAGGAGGACAAGCCCACGAAAGTGGGTATACGGGGATTACCAGTGGGCACAGATCCATCTGCAATAGAGGGGGCTATCAGGGCCAAGGGGTTCCCGATTAGATATGTCAAAGGGATCCCTCCCCGTAGAGGCAGACCTGGGTGCCTCTACTTCGCGCAGCTGGACCACCTGAGCCTGGAGCGCCTCAATGAATTATACCAGATCGACGAGCTCCTCTTCATGAGAGGAGTAGTCATAGAGGCCTGGCAAGGAAGAGCGGGCCCTTCACAGTGCCATCGCTGCCAGGCCTTTGGCCATGCGTCTACAAATTGCTTCAGGCCAGTGAAGTGTGTTCGCTGCGCTGGAGATCACATCGCCAGTAACTGCCCAAGGGGTAGAGATGAGGAACCGCGATGCGCGAACTGCGCCAAGAACCATACCGCCAATGATCGCCGCTGCCCAGTCCTGAGGAGGATTGCAAGGAAGCAGGGGATTACTCTAACGGGACTACTCCCAGAGGAGCCCAAGAGGGTCCCCCAAAGTCGTCCCAGGGCCGTGGTTCAGGAAGACGGGTGGACGACAGTCAGTGGAAGGGGAAGGCAACCTGCCCCCCACCACCCGTCACGGCACCCACAGAAACGGTGGTGCCCACCACTACCATATCAAAGGCAACCACCGGGGCGACTCTTCAGCCCCCCGCTAACGACGCCACAGAGCGCCAAACCACCCAGTGGAGTAAGCGGGGGAGGAAGAAGAAGAAGAAGGTGCAGCCTCCTCCTCAGGCAGCAACCTCTACCCCAACCCCAGCGGTAACGATAGCCCAGGCGCAGGTTACCAAGGAGGTCAAGAAAACCAGAATGGGTAGAGTGCCAGAAAGGGCTCTATCGGAAAATAGAGCCCGCTCTACACATAGAGCGCGCTCTACCCATACGCAAAGAGCATCAATCCAACTCCCGAGACCAGCGCCAACTCCTGCACAGGCACGCAGAACACCAACAGCCGGCTTCGAGACTGCTGATGCCATCCAACGTCTGGTTGGCATTGCAATCGAAGTCGGCAGCCAGGTCCTGGCAGACATCAGAGCCGGGACCGACCCTATCACAGCACTCATGAAGGCGCTGGCGAACCTCCTGGCTCGGCACTATGGAGGAATCTAACCTGCGCCTCCTCTACTGGAACCCAGGTGGAATCCAGCAGAAGCTGCAAGAACTCCGCACCGTCGCCCAACAACAAGACGTACAGGTCATCTTGCTGGGAGAGATGAAACTTAATCCGAGCACACGCATAAAGCTGCCCAACTACCATCTGTATAGGAGGGACGAGGTCACTTCTCAAGGGGCCGCCTACAGAGGGACAGCGGTCCTAGTGAGAAGGGACATCGTCCATCAAGAACTAGACCTACCGGAATACCAGACTATGCGCTCTATCGGCATAAAAATGGAGGCGGCGGGCGAGGAACTTAGGATCTTCGCAGGATACCACCCGCCAGGGACTCCATTTTGCTCCTCAGACGTCCGGACGGTAATGGAAGGCGAAACACCGACCATCATCGCCGGGGACCTAAACGCCAAACACCCGGCGTGGGGATCTAGACTGATCAACCCGCCGGGTCACGCACTTTTTGAAGATGCCGAAAGACACGGCTACGACGTTTTAGGTCCCGAAGAACCCACTCATGTTCCAACGGACCCACGAAGTCGTCCGGATGTATTGGACATCGCGCTCGCTAGGAACATCAACTACCCGATAGTGGTAGAGGTGCTGTACGACCTGGATTCACAGCACCTCCCGATCTTAATTACCCTTGGCTTAAAGGCGGTGACTACGCCGCCCAGAACAGTGAAGACACGTGTCGACTGGAGGCTCTACCACAAACACCTACAGGAGAGACCTCCAGCACACCACCCCTTGAACACAGCGGACGACGTAGAGGCCGCAGCCGCAAATATGACAAAGGCGATACAAGAGGCCCTCAACGCTGTCTCTACGATCGTCCCGATGTCCACCAGAAGGGATGATCTGCCGCGACACATCTGCGTGCAGATTAAGAGAAAAAGGGCCCTAAGGAGACTCTGGGCGCGTACTCGCTGCCCGAGAGTCAAAACGAAATTGAACACCTTGTCGAAGGAACTGTCGGTTGCAGTCCAGGCACACAGAGGAGATGCCTGGGAGCGGCGCATATGGAAGGCGGAAGAGCATGATGCGTCGCTCTATAAACTGAACCGACAGTTAACTAAAGCCAAACCTCCCGTTTGCCCGCTGACCAACAACGCGGGTGAACGTCGTTACGATGCCAAGGGTAGAGCGGATATCCTAGTCGAGCACTTCGAGGAGCAATTTATGCCGAACCCAGCAAGTGCGGAGTTCTTGGAGCTTCATGCCCAAAAGGAGAGTCGCGTACAGGAGTTCCTGTCGTCGCCCGCGCCGCCTCTTGCAGGAGAGTGGTTCATCTCCCCCCGCTGAACTGCGGTGGACAGCAACCCGCCTGCAACCGAGGAAGGCGCCGGGGCACGACGGGATTACCAACGCTGCACTCCGACAGCTGCCCCATAGAGTCCTAGTAGAGCTTGGTCGACTCTACAATGGGATACTGCGGACATCCCACTTCCCGGAGGACTGGAAGAAAGGCAAAGTAATCGTCTTGCCGAAACCCGGGAAGGACAGGCGTAGAGCTGCCAGCTACAGGCCGATCACGCTGCTACCACACATAGCTAAACTGCTTGAAAGATTGTTGCTAAGACGCCTCCGCCCGTGCATCCAACTTCGGGCGGAGCAGCACGGATTCAGGAGGGGTCACTCTACAGCAACACAGCTGACCAGAGTGCTGCACCTGCTTGCGGCCGATTACAACCGTGGCCGCACTACGTTGGGCGTCTTTCTCGATATCGAGAAGGCGTTCGACAGGGTGTGGCATTCTGGACTACTTTATAAATTGGAAGAACAGACCAGTGTCCCTCCTGCTATGTTGCGGCTAGTGGCGTCTTTCCTGGCAGACAGTAAGTTCTACGTCTGCGTAGAGGGCGCCGAGTCCGCAACCAGAACCATCAGAGCCGGCGTTCCTCAGGGCAGCTGTTTGTCTCCAGTCCTGTACGCGGCTTATACCAACGACATCCTTACCCTGGCAAGCAGGCTACAAGAATGGGAGGACGACGTGGAATTGGCGTTATACGCGGACGATAGCGCTTATTTCACCTCTTCCAGAAGAGCCCATATTGCCGCTGCCAGGATGCAAAGCCTCCTGGACCTGTTGCCACCATGGCTAGATGAGTGGAGGATGGTCGTCAACGTTGGTAAGACGACCGCTCTGCTCACTCGCCGCCTCAGGAACCTACCACCTCAACTAACCCTCAATGGCCAGCAGATCGCGTACGAGAAGGCCGTGACCTACCTTGGGTGCCGGATCGACCGGGCGCTGCGCATGACTGCGCACGTCGACCTCGTTGTCCGCAGAGCACGATGTGCGCGGGCGATGCTACGTCCGGTCCTGGCATCCAAGTTACCACTTAATACCAAAGTGCGTGTCTATAAGACTTACATAAGATCAATTATCACCTATGCTGCTCCGGCCTGGTACGCGCTTCTGAGCGAGCCTCTGAGGCGGCGACTGCAGGCCCAGCAAAATATGGCGTTAAGAACCATCGTCGGTGCGGGTCGCTACGTCCGGAATGACGTCATAGCGGCCAACCTGAAAATTGCTACCATCCAGGAGTTTGTGGCCCGGTTGGCGCGCGGACTGTTCGACCGTGCAGACAACGGGCCACACAGACATCTAAACAACTTTGCGCCGCTACACTCTCGCCCTCCGGACGGGCGACCCTATCCAAGAGAACTCCTCTCTATATCGATTAGAGAGTCGAGTAACAACCCTCAATGCCGCTGAAAGGCCAACCCTGACTTTACTGGATAACCTTCTTTTTTCGTAGTCTTAACCGGCTACGAAAAAATTTCACCGATTACGGACAAATCCGAATATTGATACCAACAACGCCAATAGAAGGCTCCCAGGACCGGTCCATAGTGGTGGACCGCGAGGACAGCACGGGTAATGGGGGCTTACCCCGAGGCCCGAAACCTCCATGTGCCCAAAGACACGTGAAGAAGACATCAACGTTCGCAATTTGCACGGGTCGCTACGTCCGGAATGACGTCATAGCGGCCAACCTGAAGATCGAAACTATCCAGAAGTTTGTGGCCCGGTTGGCGCGCGGACTGTTCGACCGTGCAGACAACGGGCCACACATACATCTCAACCATCTAGCGCAACTACACACTCGCCCTCCGGACGGGCGACCCTATCCAAGAGAACTCCTCTCTATATCGATTAGAGAGTCGAGTAACAACCATCAATGCCGCAGGTAGGCCAACCTTGACTTTTCACCGGACAACCTCTTTTTTTCGTAGTCTTAACCGACTACGAAATAATTTACCGATTACGGCATAATCCGATTTTGAGACCTACAACGCCTAAATAAGGTTCTCAGGACCGGTCCATAGTGGTGGACCGCGAGGAAAACCCGGGTAATGGGGGCATACCCCGAGGCCTGAGACCTGCAGGACCCCACAGTCCTTGTGGAAGACATCAGCGGTTCGCAATTTGCTTCCCGACACCTAGCCTGATGGCGTGAAGTGCGCAACATCCCTACCAACAAGCTGCGTGGCAGCACCCTGTACCGGGGGGAGCCGTGCCCCCTCCCACCCCGCGATGACGCCCGGGAAAAGAGGGTAACCTCGAAACCCGCAGACCTCCTCAAGGAGATGAAACATTACCTCGCTCTACCTCGTCCCCGGAGGAACTTAACCGTCTTTATAAAATAGACGAGTTATTGTACACGCCGGGGATCACCATAAAGGGCTGGCAGGGCAGAATTAGCCCTGCACAATGTCATGGGTGCCAGGCATTCGGGCACGCCTCGGTGAATTGTCACCACCCCTTCAGATATATTCGCTGTGCGGGTAACCATCCCGCATCGGAATACCAACAACAGTGGCAACTACATCAACGGCAACAACAACAACAGCTACAACCATAACACCAAGCGTCGCAGCCACAACAATGGCACACAAACACTCCTGCACCGGCGCCATCTACATACGCAACAACAGGGGAAACACTAGACCTCCCAGTGAATGGCCCCACGGAGCGTAAAACAGGCTCCAAAAAAAGAGAAGAGGAGGAAGAAAAAGAAGGCAGCCACTCAGGCACAAGAAGCAAGAGGGATACCGACCTCACTCCCCCCCCCCCCCCTTCTTCCACCTTACAACACCCGCGGCAACAGCCACAAAATCAACCCCGAGAACAACACCAACTTAGGACTACAACAGTCACCACCCCCCCACACAGACCACCCTCGTACCAACCACCATCGAAGAAGCCCTCACAGAAGTGGTGGGTGTGGTGATTAGGATATTAGGAGATGCCCTAAAAGCGATGACTACGGGATCCAATCCTCTAACGCCGATATTAGGCGTCCTAGCCCAGCTGTCAGCTGTCAACAGAGGGCCGACAACATAGAATCCTCTACTGGAACCCCGGCGGCATCACTGGAAACTCACACTCACACCGTGGAATGGTCGGCGGTGTACTCCCCCCGTCATCGAGAGTCGAGTTGGACGCAAAGAAAGAGCCTAGCAGATCAGCTTTCTCCTTTGCGGTATGGGCAAGTGAGTCGTCCTCCTTGTGCAGAGATGGAAGAGATAGCTGATAGAAATTCCCCTGGACAGCCTTGGCGAGAGACCAGAATGCACGGGTTCCAGAAGGAAGGCGAACTAGTTTATCGCCAATTCTGCCTATGTGTTCTGACTTTGCCCTGGCAATGACTCTTTTGAAGGACTTAGAGGCGGAATTATACTTCTTTTTTAGAGCGCTGGTGTTTAAATCCCGGGACGTTGATGCGTTAGCTCAGGCTTGGTAGCACTCCTGCTTATAGCATGATGTTATTTTACAGGAGCGACCAAACCATGGCTGAGATTTGCCTCCAATGGGCACCACAGAGGAAGGAATAATATTTCCATACCCTGAAGTACCACATCAGCGACAGAATCCGCAACAACGTTAGGATCGTCCGGCGAGAAGCAAACCCGCCCCCAAGGGTAGGATGCAAAGAAAGACCGCATCCCATTCCAATCGTCTGACCTATAGTGCCAAACACGGCGGCAGCCCACAGAATGTAACTGCAATTTCAGGGTGAGTGTGAGTGAGGGCGTCGACGGAAATCTGATATCCATCTGTGTGAGGTCAGCAGAAGCTCGAACAGGGAAGGTGCATAATCCTCCATATCTGGAATCCACGTTGGCGAAGTAACTAGTTGTGTCAGACCATATGCCAAGGCAAAATCATGAACAGATCTCCCCGCATGATCGGTTAAGCGTGAACCTATCCATTCTGCGTGATGTGCGTTAAAGTCGGCGAGGATCACGATCTCTGTGGAGGTGATCTGCTGTAGCAACGAATCTGTATCCATTTGCACGTGGTCGAAGAGTCGGTCTGGCATTACCGCTATGGGACCTATAGAGGCACCCGTAGACGCGCGGATGGTCGTCGCTGTCTACGCGTAGCCAAAGGATGGACAGGTCCGAACCTTCAAGTCTGCCAAGGCGTCGAGAACAGATGTCCTCTCAGACGTAAACGCAAACTCCAGCCCGAGGCACAAAGGAGTGTTCCAGTTTGTACCCCGGGTAGGGGAGATACGAGACATCAGCCGGAGAGGACACCTGCGTCTCGGTCAGAAAGAGCAGAGCCGGTCTCGCCGTCTTGAGATGGTAGTAGACGGCGTTTAGGTTAGAGTGAAGTCCCCTGATATTGCAGAATTCACGGATAGCGTGGCAGGGGTCGCCTTCGTCTTGTTGCTCCATTTGTCCCAAGCAGTTGTAGTCTTGAGCGAAATTTTGCCCCCCTCAGAATACGCTGGGCAGCCTGAGCACCCACGCTCAGGAGTGGAGTAACTTGGTCGTGGATGCTCAGCGAGGGATTCTCCAGAGGTGCTGGTACCCTCCTGGGGTAGATCTTCACTTAATTCCGCTACCATGTTAAGGGAGGGAGGGATTTGGGCCTTTGGCCACCTGCACTCACCAGACGAAACGCGGAAGCAGAGCTTCCACTTCACGCCGGTATTCTGTGGGGTCGTGGTACCACCCCGGTTTTAGCCGGCCCATACGTGCAACAGCAAAGCTGCCGCGTAGCGCTACCGCTGCTAACAGCTAGCCGGACACGCGAGGTACCTCGCCGGCGCTCTGATCGCCTGCTTATCGAAATGTAAATAAAACCAATGCAAGGTTATTCGGCAGCATATTTATATTGGGCATCATAGCAGGGGTGCGTATCTTTTTGATAGTTAGATTATATATTTAAGTAGACAATATAATTTAAAAAAAATTCCAGCAAACCAAAAAAATTGACTATATAAATTTTGTATAATTTGAATTATTGTATAATGTAGATTTAAATTAAATAACGAGAATAATAATTATGTCCCTGAATATTGCTTGCCTAACAACCGTGTGCCCGGTGTATGGTAACAGGCTTGCCCCTGTTACATAGGGACTTAAATATATCAGGCAAAATGTGGGTGTTAATATCTCTGCGTACCCTTTATACTTATACCTTTACCTATTGTAGGTATTACTATATAGGTATTATAGTATACCTACATACAGGTCTGATGTTGTGTTTATGGGAATGGGGATAAATTTTTTTTGAAATCATTGTTTATTCAGTCAGACGCCGATTCATCTGAGTCTGTAGAGCCAGAATCAGAGTCCGTAACACGTATAGGAAATTTATCCGTCACGTCATCTACAATAAAATCTTCTCTTCTCACTTAATAAAAAACAATTATCAACAAAACAAAATAACAATATAACTAGGTATATAAACAACAAAAATAACAAAAATTTTAACAAATGTCTTGTATCACCACGAGCGCATTCCGAAACGGAATGAATCAATATTATTACTAAAATGGCCTCCCGAATGTTGGCGAAGGTTAGTCTAAGATTGTAGCTTGCAGTCTGAGTAGAATGCAACTCTTCCACCATGGCGAGGTTGGTCTTTGTACAATCACATATTAACGCCTTTATTTCTTTGCCTGTTTCGTGAACAAGATGAAAAGCTTGTGTTACTAGCCGTGCTTTTAATTCAGCCCTTAATCCAACCCTTAATCTAAAAGGTGGCTATATGTACTTTCCATGTTGTGTATATACCAACCAATAAAAATACTAAAGCGTCAGTAGCTTCATCGGAATTATCGGATATGAAATCAAACCCAGTAGTCGACATAGTCATAATGCCTTTGGAAGCTAGCATAAATACATACATACATACATACATAAACACTCACGCCTGTCACCCAGAGGGGTAGGCAGAGACTACAGACTTCCATTTGGCACGATCCTGACACACCTCTCTCGCCTCCTTCACATCCATACACCTACGCATGCATGCTCGTCGGTTAAGGGTACTCCTAATTTGGCCCGTTTTCAATATCGCCAATTTGGTCGATAAATTTTCGCCTAGGACGTCCCTTTCCGACTCTGCCATTCACTTCTGCAACATAAATTTTCTTTGTCACTCTTTCCTCATCCATTCTTTCCACATGACCAAACCACCGAAGCATTCCTTTCTATTAAGAAAGAAGATCCTGGTCACAACATCATCTTGCAAACCACACTCTTCTCTTATCACACAATTTTTCACCCTGTCATTCAGATTCAGCCCTAACATACTCCTTAACGACCGCATTTCTACTGCATTTATTCTACTCTCGTGCTTCTTCTGCCACACCCAACTTTCACTACCATACGTTAAAGTAGGGACCAACACAGCATTGTGAATTGCCATACGTGCCTTTTTCGACACATTTTGACTCTTCACAATAAAGTGCAGGGCTCCATTTACTCTGTTTCCTGCGTTCACTCGTCGTTCTATATCCTTATCATATCTCCCATCCCTGCTAAATACGCAACCCAAATATACAAACTCATCTACTTGCTCGATCAACTCCCCTTCTATTTTTATTTCACATATCGTTTTACTTTCATCTCTTTCAAAAACCATAATTTTTGTCTTACTTGCGTTCACTTTCATACCCCTTTCTTTTAATGATCTGTTCATTAATGTAACCATCATTTGCAAATCAGCCGCCGACGACGCAAGAATAACTTGATCATCGGCGTACAAAAGGCATTTGATGGTTAACTCACCCATTCTTAATCCGCATTCTTCAACTTTCAAATTTTGCAAACAACTGTCCATAAATAGGTTGAACAACCACGGGGAAGCCACACAGCCCTGTCTGACACCTTTATGGATGCCAAACAAGTCCGAGTAGACCCCGTTGATCCTAACACAGGCACTAGAGTCCCTATAAAGAGATTCCAATGCCTGTATCAAGCCAGCGCTCAACCCAAATGAGTTCAGTGTTTGCCATAGCACATTCCTATCCACTCTGTCATAGGCCTTCTCCAAGTCCATGAACGCACAAAAAACCTTTTGGTTTTTGGCCAAAAACTTCTCCGCGATCATGCGCATGGAGAAGACTTGATCTGTACATCCCATTGCCTTTCTAAATCCCATTGCACATCCCAAATTTTTCCATCGGTTTCTTTCATGACCCTTTCAATTAGTACCTTGGCATACAGTTTTCCCACGATGCTAAGAAGGCTGATACCGCGGTAGTTTTTACAGTCCTGCTGCGACCCTTTTCGCTTATATACTGGGACTATCACGGCTTTGCACCAGTCTCCCGGTACCCGCTTCAGTTCCCAGCATAAATTAAACAAGGTGTGCAGCAGGCCTGCCACCACTTCCTCTCCAGCCCTTATCATTTCGAGTGAAACTCTATCATATCCGGCAGCCTTATCTGCTTTCATGCTTTTCATTGCTTTCATTATTTCATCTATACTTATCTCGCTACCTCCTTCCTCTTCTTTCGGAGTTCCTATTTCATTCAGTTCATACGTTGTCTCCTCACTCGTAAACATGCTTTCAAAATATTCCTTCCATCTCTTTAAACTCAAAATTTCATCATTCAGAATATAGCCATTCTCATCTCTTATAGCATTCATTATAGGCTGTTTTGAACATCCCCTGGCAGTTCTTACGAGTTTCCAGAACATTTTAATATTTGCCTGGAAGTTATCCGATATTCTTCTATCATTCTTATCCGTTCTTTCTTGCTTTTTCCTTTCAACTACTTCTTTTACTCTTTTATTTAGATGTCTAAAGACTGCCTTTTTTCTTTCAAAATCATCATTCGTACCGCTAGAATTACCAGCCTTAGTTGCTAGTAAATCTAGCCATGCTCTCTTCTTTGCTTCAACTTCCGTACGTATCTCATCATCCCACCATAACGTATTATTTTTCCTTAGCTAGCATAAATATATAATATATTCCAGATTCCTTGCTGGAGGTCTCAATCGATAGATATTGGCACCGACGTAACCAATCCACTTCCTCACAAGTACCAACCAGCGTGCCTTTTTCTATAATCTGTTCCCGGTCACAAAGGTTCAGCACACGTATTCCTGAGATGTCAGTGGTTCTGACCAAGGTTCGAGCTACTTTCCATGGAAGGTCATTGTTTACCCTTTCCACAAGTACACAACGGTGAGCGTGCCCAGCGTTTCGGGGAAGTCTAACCGGAACAATCGTTTTCGATCTCGGCGGAAGAACAATCTTCTTAATGCTGTACACGTTCCCTGCTAATGCACCTTCCATAAAAAGTTCCTCCTGTCCACATTTCAAAACACCTTGCTTAACGTTGATCTCACAACAGTTATTCCTCATAAAGTCTAGGCCCAGGATGCAGTCGTCCATTATATCAGCCACGATGACATTATGCAGGTAGATCACGTTGCCTAGCTTCAACTCCATCTCCTTCTCTCCACGGACGGGTATACGCTGACAAGTGGCTGTTACCAAATTAATGCGTTCTCGGTTGTATGCGGAGTCCCCAAGGAACTGTCTTATAAGTTGGGAACTAACAACCGTACGAGAGGCTCCAGTGTCTATGGTCAGTTTACACGGCATTCCGTTTACCTCGCCCTTGAAGATCAGACTGTTCCCATCGTGGGTTTGTGAGATCGAGATCCTTGGGGCTCTTTTAACATCAGCGAGCACCCGCCCCGCAGTTCTGGCTTTTACTCGTTTCCCTGCTGCTGCTGGGCGGTGCTGTTGGCCGCACTACCCTCCCGAGATCGATCAACTTCCCTTTCTACAGTTCGCTTAGGGCAGCTGGATCGAAGATGGCCCCTTTCCCCACAGCCATAGCACCTAGGGCTGTATCCTATGTTGCGGTCGCGAACTGTAGCTGCTGCAACCTCCCTGACGCGATGGGAATGATGATCCTGCTACACGGCTTCCACCTCCAGTACATGGGCCAAGGCGTCCTTAAGCGTCTCGTGGTGCCAGAGCCTCACAGCAGCTCTGACTTCCAGGTCGCGGATGCCGTCGATGAATGTCTGCACCAGGTTCCCTTCAATGAGCGCAGGTACAGACCGGTATGCTTTTCGCACCAGCTTCTCCACCTCTAGAGCCCACTGCTGCAGGTTTTCGTTGATGCGCTGCACGTGATCTCTAAGCTGCGCACGAAAGACGTGTTCCAGGTGAGCGTCACCATATCTCGCCTCCAATGCCTCAAGGAGTTGCTCATAAGTCACTTCCTCACCGAGAGCTTCCAGAACTGTTAAGGCCTGGTCGCGCAGGCCTAGTGTGAGAGCAGTCATGGCCTGACTTTTATTCCAGCCGTTCGCCTTCATAACAGCCTCGAACTGGATTTTGTAGGCTGACCAGGAAGAAGTCCCGTCGAACGGTGGCACCTTGAACCCACGTAGCGAAGGTGTAGTAGCTACTACGGGAGCTGTAGTTCCATCCCCAAGTTTGAGTTCGTCCAGTGATTTCTTCATGTCAGCCATTACGTTGTCAACCCGATTGTTCACTTGGTCAATTCGGGTTTCAGCTTCCGACAGGCGGTTGTCATGTTGAGCAACCTTATCCTTCACCTCCCTTATCTCTTTCCCGAAGGTAGCGTGAATGTCCTTCATGAGGAGCATCTGCTCTTCCTTATCGCGCTTGAGCTGCTCTTCCAACCGACGGGCATGTTCCTCCTGTCGGCGAGCCTGTTCCTCCTGCTGCTCTTTCAACCAACGGGCCTGTTTCTCCTGTCGGCGAGCCTGTTCGAACTGTCGGCGAGCCTGTTCCTCCTGCTGCTCTTTCAACCAACGGGCCTGCTCCTCCTGTCGGCGAGCCTGCTCCTGCAGCATCACCATCAGAGCACCTAAGTCAGGTGCTGTAGATGTAGGAGCTACTGACGGGCCTGCAGCCGGCGGCTGGCCCTCCGACGTCTGCGGCATTGCACCACCAGACTTCGGGTACGGACACCCTCCGTTTCCTCCTTAGGTAAAATCGGCATGATTTTATCCCACTTCTGACACCAATTGTTACGAGCTTGAGGGTTCGTGACAATAAAAACTGCCGATTGAATTACTAAAATTAACACTAATTTACTTTACACTAATTAAAACTTAAAACACTAATAATTAACCACACTGATTCACTTTATTTCGCTCCGAAGCTTCGCTTGTCTCGCCAAATTCAATACTTCCCCGATCGCACCTTGCAGCGCCTATAAATACACATTCGCACCGAAACATCCAGAACATTCAAGTAAATACGCGCACCAATCGACAAGGCGCCGAAAGTTCGAGTGTCGGCTTCTAGAAGCTTAGTTCTTTGTTTCGACACCAGATGGCGCTGTCGGTTGAAAGATTAGTGATGTCATTTTCTGGAAAGCCCCCCCCCCCCCCCCCCGCTCTCGTTCCTGACACTACATGGCGTCAACTTAGGCGCGCAACATTATTTACTTGAATCATTTAGTGTTATTTTATTGGAATTTCAATGCGTACTATTTATTTTCAAGAGTTCTTAGCAAAATGCGATTTTCATAGGTGTATGGTACGATCCCATAAAAATAAAGTTGGCAACACTGATGCTCTATGGTGTGTTTATCTTACCGTTATTTTACGTAGACCAGTAGACAATAGACATTATTAATTTTATTCTACATCTCTCGTTAGAGAGTAGTATGTTCCTTGCTCTACATGTTTATTTATCTATGATTTTATTTGCGGTTCACAATTCATAGGAGTAACAGTATTCGTGTTCGCGCGTTTTTAGTTGTCATTTGTCATATAAAAATGGTATTTAGTAAGTATTTTACTTAATAATTTTGATTTTCATTTTTATGGTGTACATAGAATTATTAGGCTTATTCTAATCTATTAGGCTTAATCTAATCACTCTATGTGGTAGTATATCTATCAAGCTAGAAAAGTATCTTATTAAGCATAAAAAAAAACCGTTGATACCACGCCCGGACACGGACAGGCCGTGGTATCAACAGTACGAAGTTCTTTTAATTTATTATTTTTCGTATAACCGTATTGCTAAAGTTAAGAGTATAATTTGACTATTATTATATTTTGCTATATTATTTCAGAATCCAAGAAATTTGAGGTAACCAAGATGAAGAAAATCACAATTAAAAAAAAAATATATAAGCCTCGTAGCAAACGCTCTGGGCTAAATTTCCCTATTGGAAAAGCACCTAAGATTCTTCATTTAGGCTATTATCCAAGACGGATAAGACGTGAATCATTAGCGTACTTAAGAGCAGCTCTAGACTGTTTGACTGCAGAAAGTTTAAATAGCAAAGTCGCAAAGGCAGTCAGACAATGGTAGAAGTAGGTAAGGCAAGTTTATTAAGTACAATACTGAAAGGTGTTCCAATATTACAAGGGTGTGATGCCAAAAATCCATCCAGAACTTCTGCCAAAGAAGACTGAAAAAAAGAAAGAAAACAAACCTCAGGCAGAAGCTGGCTCTTCCCAGGAACATTGAATAGTTCTTATCAAGATTACTTTTAAAATCTCTGTAAAATTTAAATTTAGATTTATGATAACTAAAAATGAAGAATTATTAATTATTAGTACATTTTTAATAATCAAGACAAATTGTTGTAGTTTATTTTATTAAATTTGAAACATTAATAATTAAGTTTAATATTACATTTAGTTACAGTTATATTAGTACATTTATTTAATTAGGAATTCTTGATGTGAATATATTAAAAATATAATAATTTATTAAACTTGTTTATTTTTATTTTCGGATATTTATAAAAAAACCTCTTTTACTCACATCTGGTAATTGACACAAACAACTACCTAAATCAGGTTCTTGATTAAAGACTAAGGCTATTGAGTGTTCAAGATATGATTATATATATTACAATAATAATTTTATTATTTCAAGCAAAGAATATCATATTTTGTTGGATACAAACAATTTAAAATACAGCTTAACAATAAATACAATTTAGTGAACATCTGTGTCTGAACTAGATAACTTAATATCTGTGTTTCAGACAGCAGCCCTTTAATTTCACTGTATACAAAAAGATCACAAATCAATAACTTATACTTGTATTGTAGGTAAGCCTCCTTGTGTGTAGTATGATAGTGTGTGAATGTGTAAAAGGTTGTGTATGAGTATAATATTTAATGAGGTACATTTATTGTTCAGTTTATGAATATATTCAAATAGTTTCCTTTGGCACTCTAACGATTTTAGAATATAAATATGGACCCAAAAAAGGAAAAAAATTATGTGTGAATTCATTTTTAAATGTTGATCTACTGGGGAAGATTTTAGAATATAGATATGGACCCAAAAAGGGAAAAATTTATGTGCAAACTGATTTTTAAATTTTGGTCTATTGGGGAAGGTTATATCTCTGCGGTGCTTGGAAATGGTGAATCTATCAGAGCTTAAGTGTTGTTTCATAATAGTGTGCAGGATGAACAGTTGGCGAACTGACAGGACTTCACATGACTGATACATGAGGTATACGTAGGAAACAAATAGGGGCGAAAAGTGCTTACTTTAAGAATAGCTCTTTGAGCTATTTCAAGGGGTTTAATAGTGGTTTTTGGTGCACCTCCCCATACAGTAAGGGCGTAACCCACTATAGATAGTACAAGAGCCAAGTAGATCTGTTTAACTAATTTAGGATCTGCCACATTCCTTATATTATTAAAAACGTATATATGATTCCTCAAGCTCGCAGTAAATAAATTAACATTAGGTTGGAATGAAAGATTGATATCTATAAGGATATCAAGATATTTAACTATATTGGTAGTAATCAGTGAAGGGCAATGTCATAGGACAATATTGCAGTAATCATGCGCAATCAGAGAAAGCTAAGGAGTTGGTGAGGAGGTGTTTCGCGTGGAGAAAGGTATGTAGACAGTGTTTTCTGCGTTTAAAGTCAAGACATTGAACTTTAACCTTTAATAAATACAGTGCCGGCAGCAGGGTCTTGAAGTCGTTAACCTCTCATCCTATAAATTTAAAATAGAAAACCCAACCCCTAAACTGTAATGCCTACAGACTAGACTGTGTTTGAATGAATATTAATTATTTATAGAGTATAAGCCTTAATACCACATGGATTAATGGTCAAAATTTTAATCCATGTCAGTGGAGGACCGCCTTGCTATGTTTCGACGACCAAACAAAATATTGGCTAACTGCTGCTATTAGCTACTGTTAATAAACAACAGAGTGTATAAATACAATACATGTACACCTACTCTTAACTAAAGTATACTTTATATCGGTGTAGCAATTACTGATTCATTTTTATACTAAATCTTAAGTGTGTTTCTCAGCCCAGCTCTCAGTCAGCACTTGCATTGGTTGTACATAGGGGATATGCTAAGAACGTTATAAGGTATAAGTCTTTAAACTGTGGTAATTATTATGGGTCTAATGCAATTAGTATAGTATTTTTATTTCATGACGGCAAGTTAGTTTTGTTAAGGATTATGGGGATGATTAAAGATACAATAATTGGAACATAAAAACGTACTTTTTATTTATATCTCAAACAACAACGACATGGAGAGGATATAACCTCATACTGAACTTTCCTTCACAACTGACGCATTGTTGCCATTACAATACAATATTATATTATATACAATAAATCATTTTTAATTAACACCTTACGCTATTTGTTGCTTTGTAGGTATATACATAACACAAATTTCCTTACATTATATTTTATGTTTAATAAAGTTGTATTTTACGTCCACATGCTTCATTCTTTTTTGATCAGGATTACATACAGAAAATATTGTACTTTTATTGTCTTCATATATATGGTAGTGGTATTACAACTAACGTCTAACTCATTTAATAGTATCCTAATCCGACAAGCCTCAAGAGCGGCTTCATTGAGGGAATATAACTATATGCTCAAATATGCTCTGCTTTTTGCAACGCCAAATAACACTGTTTTCAAATACTTTAAATACATAACCAGTCATAGATTTCCTTTCTTTATCTACAGCAAAACTAGCATCAGCATATCCAACTAGTGGTTCGGAATTACAATTATTATATTTTAAATTATAATTAATAGTATCCTTAACATATCTTAAAATCCTTTTCAAGCATTGTCATAACCTTTCTGATGGTCTAGATTGATATCTTGCTAAATATAAAACAGCAGCACACAAATCAGGTCTTGATACTACTTGACACTACAGCATACAATATAGAACCTATACAAGCTCTGCACTTATGCTCTAAAGAGTAATCAACTGTACAATCATCAAGATTAACATTAACATCTATGGGTGATTCACTAGCATTTGCTTCAGATATACCAAAATTTGTCAATATTCTAATAATATAGATATTTTAAATTTTAGATCCTAGATCTTTCATTTTAAGATCTGTATTTAAAATTTCTTTAAAATTATTTATCCTTGAATTGTCCTAACCTAAAATTAATAAATCATCCACATATAAGGAAATGTAAATACCATCCCTAAAATATAAACAATAATCACTTTCTGCATTTTGAAACCCTTTCCTTTTCATAAAATTTACTGTACCAATTTTTTGAAGATTTTTTAAGACTGTAAAGTGATTTTTTAATTTTCAAGACAGTCATAATTGTTATTTATATTTACACCAGGTGGGGGCTTTAAGTATACAATATCATCAATTTCACCATGAAGGAAAGCACCTTTAACATCCATTTGATAAATTAAATAGTTCTTTTGAACAGTTAATGATAAAAGAACTCGGAGAGTTTGTAATTTCAAAACGGGATAATAAATTACGGAAAAACTACCTTCGTGTTGAAACCCCTTGCAACTAATCTAGCTTTATATACACCACCCGCCTTTTTTATAAAATCCATCTACAATCAATTAACTTAGAATCTTTTGGTTTTTCTACAACTTCCCTAGTCTTGTTATCCTCCAAAGATTTAATTTCTTCATTTACCACTTCATACCACCTATGTTTATCATCATAAGAATCTATATCATTATACTTTTCTGAGACATTACCATTAGAACAAGATTAAAATGATGCCATTAATATATCACCTAAATCTTAATCATCAGTGACAAAATCTTGTAAATATTTTGGTTTAGTTTTCTTTCCTTTCTCCCTAGAATTAACATTATCTGTATTCCTTCCCTCAAGTTTTAATGACTCTAAATTATTATCAGAAGTTGAACTCAGTACGATGGGTTTGGGTTTTGTCTGAAATTAAAGGGATTTTGGTTCTTCTCAGGACTACTACTACCTAATATCTTTTTTTTTCCTAATCAAGACAGATTCTACTTCAATACCAATAATAGCTTCAGGGGACTTTGAACATGTTTCTTCCCAAAACAATATGTTTCGTTTTATGCGTATCGTCCTTTCATTAGCATCCCATAATTTGTATCCCCCGGAGCATACCCAAACATTTTCAATTTCACACCACGAGGGTCTTACTTATTTCGGAGTTTTTGGGGAATATGGGCATATGCAGATAACCCAAATATTCTAAAATTAGAGACATTAGTACGTCTTCCCTCCCACATTTTAAATGGTGTAACATAAAGGGAAGCAGTGGGACTATGATTAATGACATATACCGCATATTGCAGGGCCTCGCCCCAAAGCTATTTAGGAAGCTGTGAATCTAACAATAATGCATGGACCTTTTCAGTCAGAGTATGATTCAATCTTTCAACTACTCTGTTCATTTCGGGATTATATGTAGCAGTATACTGCAATACTATGCCCTTTTCATCACAAAAGGATTTAAAATTTCTAGAAATATACTCACCACCATTATCTGATTTTAACTTCAATATACCATGACCAAAATAATTACTAGCTTAATTATAATAAGCCATAAAATATTCAAAAACCCCAGACTTGTCTCCTAATAAGTAAACTGCGGTGAAGTGGGTAAAATCGTCTATGAAAGTAATAAAATGTTTATACCCGTTCCACATAGAAGGGCTAACAGAACAAACATGGGTATGTACTAGTTCTAAGGGTTTCCTAATCTTATACATTTTCCCATTAAAAGGAAGGCGTGTAATCTTATCAAGAATGCATGGTTGACAATGACTATTTTCTAAATTAGTCCAAATAATAACAATCATTAAATATTACTTTAAATTCCACAAAATAAAGGGACCCTACTCTATGCCCAACCATAAGCAATTCATTGGTCTGTTAGAAACCTTTAACTTCCCCTTTCTTGAAGATGATCTATAAACTATGCTTTTCTATTTTGGAAACAGATAATAAATTTTTTCTTAATTGTACATAATACACATTATTTAATATAATATCAACTTTAAAATGACTTAAATAACATTTTGTTGTCCCTACACCAACAGCCTCTTAATCAACGCCATTTTTAAATTTTAGTTGGCTTATCCAGTTTACAATAATTAAAGAATAAACTAATGTCATTTACAAGATGAAATGAACTACCTGAGTCAACAACCCATTTAAAACTATTCTTATTCTACTGTTCGGTGTCAGGGCTAAAGGACATAAAACTTACAAATTTGTTACCTTCAGTATTTTCAGTGCCTGTAAAAAATGACTTTCCTCTACTTCTCCCCTGGGTCTGATGATGAGTTGCCTTACTGTCATCTTGGCCTACATTATATTTCTAGTTGCTATGTCCACAGCTGTGAAGTCTCCAGTCGCCAGTCCCGTGTCATGCCTGCTGAGTGCTCCTACACTCGGATTTTTTGTGTCCGGGGCGTCCACATTCATAACACAAGTAGATTGAAGAGTCAAGGGATTTGGTCGCTCCTCTATCCCATCTTTCCTCTTCTCCAAACAGTCCGTTTTTCACAAAGTCCATTTTCAATTCCTCTACAGTTTCCAAAGCTGTGATAATGCCTTCATAAGATTTCGGCATGGATAGGAGTAAATACTTAAACTTTTCTTCCTCTGAGAGCTCACTGCCAGCATCCCCGAGTTGTGCAAATAGCTTTTTTGTGTCAATAAAATGTTCCATTAAAGGTTTTCGTTCGTCGAATTTTATATCGGATAACTCTCTTCTTATAAATAATTTAGATCTTGTACCTTTCTTCATAAAGCTGTCTTCCATGGTTTTAATCATTTGATCAGTTGATAAGGTTTCCCTTTCATGGGTAGGAGTGAAATAAGTAACACATGTTTTGATCAGTCTTGCGTAATTTATATTTTTAAAATAGAAATTAAGATATTTTAATGTGTAAAACATATATGTAATAATCATCTGTTAGCTTACCAGTTACCAGCCTTGATTCCTTGATATATATTTTCCTTAATTTGCTAACACTACACGAAACCATGGATCACTGTCAGCCATGTCAGAACTCTTCAATATTCGTATGAATGAGTTTCAGCAGGACTTAAATAAGACTAGTCCAACTATGGCCTCAAATATATCTGTACTCTCAATGGAGTTCGCAACATTCAGAAAGTTTATCTTGTCTGCTCTTGAAACTGTTCAGACAGGATGAATTTCTTGGGAGAGAGATCGACCGCTTGGAAATAAGACGGCGTCATAAGATTCTGCTGCTTCATGGGATTCCAGAGGAGAAGTCCGAGGATAAATCTTCAATGGCTTCTAACCTTATAATGGACAAGCTCAAGATTCCCCAATGTGTCTAACACTTCTTTTAGCCGCTGCCATCTCCTTGGACGCCCAATAGAAATAAAGTCAAGACCAGTTCTTGTAAAGTTCCGGAATGTCCGAGTCCGTGATCAAGTTTGGTTCTCAAAAACAAAACTGACAGACACGGGTGTCACTATGTCCGAGTTTTTAACAAAAGATCGCCACAAGATGTTCATGGTGGCCAGGCAGAAGTTTGGCATAAGTAATTGATGGAGTAGGGATGGTTATATTCATATTATTGCTTATGATGGTTCGCGCCATCAAGTTGAATCCCTGCCTGGCACAGAAGACAGTCGCTGGAAGTAACATGCACTGACAAAGTAGTTCAGCGCTCCAAGAGGTCAGTGAAGAAATGATTGTTATGTGGAATTGGAACTTTAGTTCTCTTCAATAAACCGTATGTATTGTCTTTTATTACATTATGTTATCCACAGAACACACAGACTACTAAGAGGATACTACGCATCAGACAGGAATCTTAGAACAACCAATACGGAACCAGTAGTTTAGAGTTTGACTTTTGTTTACTTCTAATTTTGAGGTATCAGGCAAAAGTACATCATTGATAAAGCCTACTTACGTTACTTTTAAATTTTGTAGTTATAAAGCAAAATTACATCATTGATAAAGCCTAATTTCATTCCCATACCTACAGCTACTCTACCATTAAAAGTTGACAATTTTAAAATCTTTAGAACTTATAATACAAAAATAAAACAACTTATATATTAGTTATTCAAGTTTTTATTTTTTTCTTTTGAAATTATTTATAAACTTATCTAGCATTTGCGGCAATTAGTTACGTTATTTTAATCTCACAATATCAAATTCTTTTAAGATTTTAATAACTTTACACCAGTTCCATTTCCGTTCCAATATTTGGATTTAATTTCCATATGCTTTTTTTTTAAATTTCATAAGAATTTGGTTTCACTTCCAAATATTAGTTTGTTTCTTTTACAACGGTTGAAATATACCTCACTGCATATTCTGAGGAATAGGTTGATTTTTGTTTTTATTTTAAGTATCTATACTCTCTGTGAGAAATCCAATGGTGGACTGACGACTGACTTTTTTATAGGACACAATACACTCCTTGTCCTCTTTATTAACAAATCTCGTTACCTCTAATTTTTTTATGGAATTAGTCGAAAGGGTTTTGTGCTCTGATGAATTCGTTACAGCTTGCTTTAAGGGCTTCACTTTGTTTCTTCGTCTAAGAGCTGTTTCCTTACATGAATCAAATAAGTCCTCGAAAAATGACAAAGCTTCTGAAGTATTCTTTGACGTCGAGTTTACAGGTTTTCTATCAGCTTAGCGAGCTGTAACATAAAAATAAATATAATGTTAGCCATAGAAACCCTAAATTAATTTTATTTGTTTCTCTTTTATTATTATATATTTTTTCACTTTTTATAAGCCAGTGCTTGACCACAATCCCACCTGGTGGTAAGTGGTGATGCAGCCTTAGATAGTAAATCGCACTGTCTTAGCGTAACAAAACCCTATTCACTCTTGCCTTAAAGACGCCCAGATTGTATTCGGACGGAAAGATAGACGCTGGCAAATTATTCCACTCCTTTGCTGTACGCATTAAAAAATTCGAAGTAAACCGTTAGGTTCTAATGCGTGGAATATCAACAACAAAGGGGTAAAGACCCGCCGATCGCCTGGTCGTCCGATGGTGAAAAGGAGAAGGAGGAATTAAAGCGTGCAATTCCTACGCACACTCTGCGAAATGCATCCTATAGAATACTGAGAGGCTGGCTACTCTGCGCCTGTGCTTGAGGCTGACAAAGTTGGTTAATTCATGAAATGTTATATTCTTTATAATATATCTTAATATATATATATAAATTACGTGTCACATTGTTCGTCCACGATAGACTCTTAAACTACTTAACCGATTTTAATCAAATTTGCACATGGTGTGCAGTATGGCCCATCATGAGAGATAGGATAGTTTTTTTCTCATGAGTGCCCCACAATTTTTTTTGCGAATTTAAGAATTTTTAATAGGACATGACATAGGGTCGTCGAAAAGGGCAGAACAAGGTTTGCCTGGCAAGCTAGTTCATTATAATAATGTCCTCCAGATCAAATTTCGGTCATGGTGGCATGCCTCTACTAGCCATCGGCGCAGGACAGGATTATATTGCCTAAATCTATGCGCAAGTACAGGTGCACTCTCTATTTCCTCACTCTCAATCCGATGGAACAGTAAACTGACACGACCGGAGAGACACCAGGCGCAGGATCAACGCCTTTACGAGTTTTCCGAGGCATGGTGGTAACACACCGCCAACTCCTTGACTCCAGGCAGCTACTGAAGATTTCTTGACAGAAAACTCAATAATTGATTTTTGGCCCGACCTGAGATCGATCCCAGAACCTCACGATCAGCAGTCGCACTACTACAACCACTAGACCAACAAAGCAGTCAATCCTACATAATACAGCTTATAAGTATCCATGCACCCTTATATAAAAATAATCTCCTTCTCTATAGTTTTTCCTGGAACAGATCTCTGTTTAGTATTAAGGCCCGCTAATTGTACATTTAGTATATAGTTTGTTGTCAGTGTTTATGTAATATAATATTGTATGCAATAAAAAGTATAAAAAAGTAAAATAAATATCAGCTTTCTACATTTACATCCTCTGCTGGATTTAGGACTTTATAAATCAGTGAATATTTTTCCATTGGTAGGCGCACATCTGTAAGCAAATCGTAAGACGGCCCCCCACTAAGATGATGATCTGATAAGACATGCAGGAATATGATGTGTGCACATGGGTGAGTTCTGTGTATAACGACATTTCAGGTGAGGCCTATGTTCAGCAGTGGACTTTTGAAGAGGCTATAATAATGAAGATGATACAATATTTCAATGTGCCTATAGCCACAATACACTCTCCATCATCTACTTGTGAGATACAGATACAGAAGTAAGATATATAAGTAAGATTGCACTATTTATTAGTAAGCAGGGCTCAATTCATGCAGGTGATGTTGGAATTTGGTAAAGTTTGATAGATTTCCCCATATTGTAAATTAAAATAAAATAATATTTAGATCAACAGACTTACAAAATTGTGATGCGTATGCCAAGGCTCCTGCAACAATTTTGCTTAACACACAACTGCAGTTTCTCACCTGAAAAACCAAATGAATATTAATTAATTTGTATTATAAATATATATATACAAAAGATGTATTCTATTGTATATATATATTTATTTTCTTACATTGGTAAGCTTACCATCATTTTTTTATTTTCTGAGGAATGACATGTCATTGACAGACGTGACTTGACATGAACATTGACAGACGTGACTTCGGTTGATGTTTGTGTTTACGCATTACCAAGGGGCCAAGCCCTTCATTTTTTTTATTTTCTGAGAAATGACATGTTCATCATTTAACTTATGCGGCAAATATATTTCTGCATGTTTGCAGTCTGTTAAATAAACATCTACAATATCATCCCATTTTGATGTTTTCCCATTCAATACTATATTTTTGTCAAGAAAATTATTTCTTAGACCATTAATAAGGTGAGGAGGATCAAATATGATATTAATCTTTTGACTTCTTGTGATTGTGTCATCTGAAATGAAAACAAAAATTTGGTTAATAGGCAATCAAAAGTATAAAAATACATTGCCAATAATTTTAGCACTTTATTAAAAACTTTAATTTGTGGTTTTAAACCTTTCATTTAATTATCTTACCAGTATTTTCATTTGCCAATATTTGTGTTTTTTCTTGTCTTTCTTCAACTTATTAATGGCTGACTGAATTGATGTTCCCTGATCTGATACCAGAGCCACAGGAATTAATCCAGTTATTATTCTCTTCTATATTTTTTAATATAAGTGCAGGTCTAGTTCCTGACAAAAATAAAAGGCAATGGGCTGTTGCCATTTGTGTAGAGTACCTCAAATGAGGAACATTAAGGCATGGTCGGCATAGTCACAGTAACTGTGGCTCTGAGTAGACAGTAACTCTCGATTTGCAACCTAGGAATAAAAACATAAGGTAATTAACTGAACATAATAATATACTATTTGTGAAGAATTTATGAATATTTTTACAATTATTATATTTACCAGTTTTGTCATGATGTAGACACTGCTGTTTGTCCTATTTTAAAATGTTTATAGATGGATGGTGGTTCATTGATAACTGGAAACAAATATGTATACTTTTTATAGTTAACAGTGAACAGCAGGCCCATTCCCTAAATTTTATGCCATCAAAATGATAGTCACTTGGTAGCACATTGTGTGGTATACTATATAGCTTTTTAAGAGCATGAAAACACAATGTATCTAGCAAATAATACAAATGATATTAAATTAGATCGTTTAGTGTGATTGCCAAGTCAATCTATTTATTTAAAACATAAAAGATTTTTAATATTGATATGGCCAACATAAGATGTTAGGTTGGCTAATTACGCAATAACTTAAGACAAAAGGATCCTAAGTAAGTATGGACTGAATAAATTAACCGACTTGGTTTACACAACTTTTTACGGTACAAGAACTGAGTTACGAGACTTGGTTTCTTTTACATGTTATGTTTTTGATGGCATCTCATTTCTTTTTGTATATAGCCCTACTTTTTTCCTTTCCGGTACCATCTACTTCTTGAATACCAACAAAGTACCTATCTACACCTATTATTCCATTATATTATACATATACAGGTACACTGATTGTTTTACTGCAAGTGTAATTTTGTAATCCTTTATTTATATGGGATTACAAAGTTATTTATGCAGTTAATGTATCTAGAAAACTGGACCAAAATTGCAAAAAATTTAAATTTTTATAAAAAAAATAAGTTATATAAGATACTTTCTTATTCAGAGAAACAATCTTGATCTAAAGATGTTACTGACATAAGACTAACAAATATTAGTTGATAATGTCTTAAAATTGTTTACTTAAATATCAGAAAATTACAAAGCTACTTTACTTTCTATAATACAAAGACTTAGGTGACACTTATAGTGGTTGTTGCTAAATAAATAATTTGACTATACTTAAAAACATTTTAGAACACTGACTATTCATTTCAAACAGTTATTATTTTATCTTTTTGTAGGCTTTTTTGTTAATTTATCGTTCAAGTGTGCTACCTTGACCAGCATTTTAGCCTCCTTTGACATTGGATAAGCCAAAATACTGTTCAAGGTGCCAAAGTGAAAATTCCTATCACTACCAAAACATTCTCATTGCTTTATTCAAGATACATTCCATCAAAATATGTTGGAAATTTTCAACTATTTCGCATATGTCACGATTTGGTGTTGGCACATTTTTCATTAAAAAAAGCAAACTTGTTCGATTGAATATGTAATCCAAGAATAGGTTTTATGTAGTTTCTTTTTAGTGGACAATTATCTATTCGCAAATTACAGGTTATTTGTGGCTGAATTGTTCAATACCAGATACTCTCCAACAGACCGACAGTTACATGTAATAACTTGGCAGATGGCAACCTTTGAATAATAATTTTGATATTGCAATTTTAAGATTGATTTTATTATATCATAGGCAATCTGTTCACCTCTCACTTGAGAGACACAGCCACATCCTATAAAAACATCAATACATAATGGAATTTAGTTAGATAACAAAAATTAGGAAAGAATTATTTCAGTGATATTGACAGATTATTCTGCAAGAGCCTTACATTTGTGATGGAGAGTTATACAGAATTATACTAAAAATACAAGATTAAGCAAATCTCCCTAATAGAAAAATAAGTAGATTACCATAGTTGTCCATTTCCAGAGCAGGTCTTCCAGTATTTATTTTGTCAGCCGTGGATAAGGTGGTAAGGCAAAATGGTGAAGAAGCAAACTACCGGTAACAAATCTCGACCCGAAGTGCTTATGACACACAAAAAATTATGTAGCTCTTCTGCATTGAGCTGCTTTTTTCACAATTTATTTTTTCCAGACACGAGTCTTAGCTCAGTCTTTGGAAAACAATGTAATTTACATTATGACGCTTGCTTTTGCAATGCGAAACACAACAAGCATTCTTCATGATGAGTACACAATTTTTAACGTGAGAGGATAAGCATGGAGTTTTAACACTTCAAAGTAATTTCATTCGATCAAATCCAAATTTCCAAAACTCCAACAAACTGTAATGAAATTGAAAATTTGAAATAATGAATACAGACTACAGAGTATCTTTGTATAAACCACAGAGTAATTTTTTATAAATAGGAAGTATAAACTGAAAATAATGAAAGGAGTATCATGTTCCTATACTATATCCTCTTAATGGTCTCTGTTCTCTGTGAATAAAAGTTATGAAGTTTGGAACTCAATCTGTGGTAATAAGAAATGTCATTTTCTAAACTACCGGTTTGAATCTATGGTTGAAAATAAGGGCTAATTTTTTTGTTCTAAGATTCTATGCCGTGCACAGAACACTATCATGTTATCCGATGATATTTCAATTTCTCTGCATTGTAGGCATGAGACCGATATATCAAAACGTAACTAATAACGTTATGTTATCAAATATCATATCATATCGATAAATCTAAGTACAAAACTGTTATCACATATCCAACCTAAATCATATACCTAACCAACGTATGAAAACGAAACCGAAACGCATAACGCAACCTGTGGAACGATATCCCAAAACTGAAAACGGCCCACTAACCGATGACCTTCGTTGATATTCATCGCTTCTCGTTCTTGCAACGATAGTTTAAATGAGTATAGAAAGAGATGAAGCGAATATGGATATCGTTGCTATGTTTTGTTAGTTATCACACAACGGTGCACATTGTGAAATATAATATATAGCTAAAGCAATAAGGTCGAATTTTAAATAGTTAATATTGCCTAAATTTTAAGTTTGTGTAGTTGTGAGAGTTATCAAATTTCAAATCATCTTTAGCTCATTAGGCACAAAGTTTAGATTTGCAAAAAGTAAAACGCAAACACCGGAACGATATGCCGACACGGCCCACGAACTAAACCGATGCGATGTCCTTCATTGATATTCATTGTTTCTTGTTCTTGCGACGGTATCGAAAATTCGTATAGAAAGAGAAGATTTCTATTTTGGTAATTTTGGTTTCACACGGTACGAAATGCACATCTGGATATGCGATGCGCCCTCCTTTCTGCCAAGGAGGGTCACGTTCGTATACGGCTTAGAGATCAATAGTCAGATCGTTAAGCCAATACCTAAAAGGTTGGGTTTAGTGGGTAAAAGTCACCACATAACCACGCAGCCGGCTGCGTGGTATGCTATGAGCATTCCCAACCTCCCTCCCCCGCTTTCTGGAGGGTTGCCCATATTTGCTTCGGGCGCTAAAAAAAAATCTGGATATAATTACCTAAAGCAAAAAGGTGGAATTCCAAATGGTTAAATTTGCCTAATTTTTAAGTTAGTGTGATCTTGGTGGCTCGTGCTCGTGCCATGCGCTAAGGTAGGTAATAACATCCATTAAGTTATTAATTTTTGATGTTGCGTTTGTGCATTTATTTGCAATATTTGTGTGTATTTTGCGCATTAGGTAGTTGTAATTCAGACAATTATGTGTAAAGTGTAAATATAATATAGCATAGTATAGTTTAAGTTGATTTAGACTTTTAATCAATTTTGAATAACGACTTTCAAAATGTTGCGTAAGGCTAGTGAAATATGGTCTCACTTCGATAAAAAAGACAATTCCGACCACTTCTTCCACCAGAGCCGAATCAGCGGCTAGTGCAAGTCAGGTAAAATTGCGGTTAATAGAGTTGAATTTTGAAATTGAATTGAAAATTCGAATTTAAAACTTTTCTGCTAGTTCTAAGCCTAGTTAAGCATGAAGGAAAATCGCCAACTTAAATAATTTTCTATAAATGGATATATATTATGTTTAGTTCTTAAGAATACACTTTAATTATAGACTTTGAAATCAGACTCTGATCCTACGTCTCAAATTGAAAAAAAAATGGGTAACAAAATTATAGAAATAAATAAGGATAGAATGAACGTAATTTTATTCACTACCTGATTATCATCCCGTGGGCGTCGTTAAAGGCGACATAAGGAAACAAATCAGGAGATGGGCAGCAATTTTTTTAGGTTTATGCCATCTAACATCTACTCTACAAACCACCTTGAGAATCAATCAATGTTTGTTCGATAAAATATATTTACCTATACAACATAGAAGATGGCGCTATTACTGAAGTGCGCTCAGCTCAATCTTACTAAAATAAATACGTGTACCTTGGTAACTGTCTTAAATAAAATTCATATAAGCATTTCAATCAAAGCCCTCCCGTAAAAAGTTTCACTTCAAAAAACTGTGGTTGCCAACCCGCTCGCCAAGCGTGGCAACTATGCCAAATATCCCACCTATAATACAATCTATGAGGAGGCCTATGTATTCAGCAGTGTACTTTAATAAGCTGTAACATACATGTTTAAATATCTAAGACATCTAAGATAACAATAACATTAGAACCTCTGACTTCTAATCTAGAATAATCTACGTAATTCATAAAATACATGTTGCACTGGTAGTACAGTTTGCGGTTATGGTTCGGTTGTCGTTTGCACATTCAGTAGCAAACCATTACTATTGATATCGATATCTAAAAACGGTTTTTAATAACGATATGAAAACTAGATATCGGTTATGTAACCGTTGCAGATAAAAACTGAAAACGCCCATCCTTACTGCATTGTGCTTTTTGCTAACCTTATTTCGTTTTTAACAGCCTAATGTTAAGTGTTAATGCTCTCTAGTATATATACTGTAATCTATGGTTAATGCGTAAGCCACAAACTAATAAGAGTACTAACGTAGTGTAAGCGTAGACAGTAGGCATGAGAACGATATATCAAAACTTAACTAATAACGTTATGTTATCAGATATCATATCATATCGATAAACCTAAGTAAAAAAACCGTTATCACTTATCCAACCAAAACCATATACCTAACCAACGTACGAAAACGAAACCGAAACGCATAACGCAAACTGTGGAACGATATCCCAAAATTGAAAACGGCCCACTAACCGATGACCTTCGTTGATATTCACCGCTTCTCGTTCTTGCAACGATAGTTTAAATAAGTATAGAAAGAGATGAAGCGAATATGGATATCGTTGCGATGTTTTGGTAGTTATCACACAACGGTGCACATTGCGAAATATAATGTATAGCCTGAAGCAATAAGGTCGAATTTTAAATAGTTAAAATTGCCTAAATTTTAAGTTTGTGTGATTGTGATAGTTATCAAATTTCAAATGATCTTTAGCTCATTAGGCACAAGGCTTAGATTTGTAAAACGCAAACACCGGAACGATATGCCAACACGGCCCACGCACTAAACCAATGCGATGTCCTTCATTGATATTCATTGTTTCTTGTTCTTGCGACGGTATCATAAATTCGAATAGAAAGAGAGGATTTCTGTTTAGGTAATTTTAGTTTCACGCGGTACTCAATGCACATCTGGATATAATTACCTAAAGCAAAAAGGTCGAATTTCAAATGGTTAAAATTGCCTAATTTTTAAGTTTATGTAGTTATGAGAGTTGTCAAATTTAAATGATTTTTAGGGAAATAGACACATGACTTGCATTTGTATGATCATATTATATTTGGTTTAGGCAAAATTATGTTTATGTTTTTTATATTTTGGATGGAAGTTTAGATTTTGCTTTTTTCTAGAACGCAACAATTACGCACTTGGTCTTGGTGGCTCGTGCTCGTGCCATTCGCTAATATACCTAATAACATCCATGACGTTGCGTTTGTGCATTTATTTGCAATATTTGTGTGTATTTTGTGCATTAGGTAGTTGTAATTCAGACACTTATGTGTAAATTGTAAATATAATATAGCATAGTATAGTTTAAGTTGATTTAGACTTTTAATCATTTTTGAATAAGGACTTTCAAAATGTCGCGTAAGGCTAGTGAAATATGGTCTCACTTCGATATAAAAGACAATTCCGACGACTTCTTCCACTGGAGCCGAATCAGCGGCTAGTGTAAATCAGGTAAACCTGCGATTAATAGAGGAGAATTTTCAAATTGAATTGAAAATTCGAATTTAAAACTTTTCTGCTAGTTCTAAGCCTAGTTAAGCATAAAGGAAAATCGCCAACTTAAATAATTGTTAATGAATAGACTAAAATAATAAACTAAATATATTAAAAAAAACTAAAATAATTTTCTATAAATGTATATAAATTATAAATTATGTTTACTTCTTAAGAATATACTTTAATTATAGACTTTGAAATCAGACTCTGATCCTACGTCACAATTTGAAAAAAACGGGTAGCAAAATTATAGAAATTAATAAGGATAGAATGAACGTAATTTTATTCACTACCCGATTATCATTCCGTGGGTTTCATAAAAGGCGACATAAGGAAACTAATCAGGAGATGGGCAGCAATTTTTTTTAGGTTTATGCCATCTAGCATCTATCCTACATACGTGCATACATATCCTAAATGAAAACTAGATATCGGTTATGTAACCGTTGCAGATAAAAACTGAAAACGCCCATGCTTAACTCTTACCGTAAACAGAGATAGGATTCTCTGTCTACGACTCATACAGATGTTTTGGTGCTACCAGAAAAAAAATATAATTTTCTACTCATTGAAAACCAAAACAAAAAGAAAACATTTAGTTTTCTTTTACTGTCAAGGATATATTAATATGATAACGTAGAAAAATACGACAGGCATAGTTATCTTCCTATGTATTATGATTTCTATATTCAAAATTTCAATGTAATTTATCTTTAGCAAAATCTTACTAATTATGAAACAAGACATTTATGTGACAAATGGCAATAATAAAATTCAGCCCCCGTAGGTATTTCATTCTGTCCATAATTATAGAGTTGACCGGGCCTGTTTTATTTTTTTTGTTGCCCGAAGCAATTAAGGGCAACCCTCCGGTAACGGGGGAGGGAGGTGGAGAACGCTCATAGCATACCACGCAGCGGGCCGCGTGGTTATGTGGAGACTTTTACCCACTAAACTCCACCTTTTGTGTTTGGCTTACAGATCTGACGAGAGATCTTTAAGCTGTAGACTGACGTGACCCTCCTTGGCAGAAAGGAGGGCGCAAGTGGCGAAAAGCCGCTTAGAAGTGTGCCTAACTAAGGCTGATTAAGGGATGTGTTAAGTAGGCTCAGCCTGAGTCGCCAGGAGGCAGTTCAGGTCAGCCGAAAGCTTGTTGAGGGGGTCCGAGAGAGAGTTTCTCGATCTGCGCAATATAGAATCAATATCAAATTTTCTAACCTCTAGTGCAATAAACAGTCAGTTAGTCTGTGGATATTTATTTATAACCTACTGTCATTACATACGCCATTTTCATTTGGATGTTGTTGTGTTAATTTTTGGATTTTTTTTGTTTTATTAGTATAGTTGTAGCGGCGCTGTCGTCGCGCCACAAGCGAAATACATCGAAGCCTAAATCACGCTATCAACATTCCGAATCATAAACAGCATATATAGAACATCTCCGAACTATCACACGGAGTGTTGGCCGCTCCCCGGGCAGAACACCTTGCCCGGCGGGAGATCTCCCCTTTTCCTTTCACGGCCACAGTGGTGACCACCCGACGAGATCTGAACACGCAACCAAACAACCTTCGGAAACTTCAAGCTTCGTCATCGTCATAGAATACTCCACCCACCCATTCACTCCCGAGCAGATATCGTCTGCAGTTTTCATATCCTGTAACCCATCTAGCTTCACAAGGTTCATCGCAGCACTGGAATAATAATGCTTCCTGTTCCTTCAAGCTACTCTCTGCGCTATACAGTGTTCGGCACGGCTCTGAGCCTCACTGCTCGCCTCTGCTTCACGGCACTCTCGCAGATTACTTGCCTTCTTCTCGACTCACCGCAGACTACAAGGCAATCTCCTGGCACTTGCACATATCGACCTCCGTTCTGAGCAGGGAGGTGATGTAGCGGCGCTGTCGTCGCGCCACAAGTGAAATACACCGAAGCCTAAATCACGCTATCAACATTCCGAATCATAAACAGCATATATAGAACATCTCCGAACTATCACACGGAGTGTTGGCCGCTCCCCGGGCAGAACACCTTACCCGGCGGGAGATCTCCCCTTTTCCTACCACGGCCACATAGTATATTAGTAGTACTATAGTATTTTATTATAAAATTGTTATGAGTTTTTGTGTGAATATAATTTATCTTTTTAAGTAAATAACATCGAGTAATATAATAGTGATCTTCACGCTGTCGACATCCATTTGTCACGTATCCGTTTTTGGTTATCAAAATACAATAGTCTTTTTATAATGTAGTAAAACCTGACTTTTTAGACCACAGAATAGAGAATATTGTATAGATTTTATAATGCCAAACTTCTTCGTAGAAAAGTAGTCTCTAAATATAAGTTTTAATGGTCTAAAGTGAAGAGTGAGTTGAAGGGCGCCCGCACCTCACCACCGCTAGCAAAAGACAAGTGCATATTTTTCTTCTCACTTGTGTATTTGCGATGCAACGTACACCTCCGCAAAAGATAAAGTGTATGTCAAGCCCAGATCTGCACCGTGAAATCGATTCTACCAATAACTTTGTTACTTGTAGAAAGCGCAAAGAAATGGACGACATATCCGAACGTAGTACGATATTTTCCAATAATATCTTAAACGAAAAATACATAGAAAAATTAGTGACAAACTCGGTGCGCCCTGTTTTGTCTGCTGAGCTCACCAAAATAACGGATGCCTTAACTAACATCCAATTGGCCGTAGCCGGGATAATTTCAGATAATACAGCTTTAAAAAATTCGTTACTGGAAGTTAACAATAAGCTTATGGATATCGATAACACACTATGTTCCTCTGAGTTACGTCAAGATTCGTTTGACGCTCGTATTAAAGGGCTTGAAGAAAAAATCCAATAGGTTTCGGAGCGGAATGCTGATCTGGAAAATAAGTTATCATCAATGGAACAACAGGCTAGGGGCAGTAATCTTGAAATTTCAAATTTACCTGAAAAAAAAGGCGAAAATCTTTTTACTATAATAACTAATTTGGGGGTTATAGTTGACCAAAAGATTCTTTCGACTTTTTCGTGACAACTTCCTCGCTGCCTACCGTGTACGTAAAAATTTAAATTCAGAGAACTTATCAATCTCTGGACCATTGCATAATATATATGTAAATGAGCATTTGACATTAAAAAATAAGATTTTATTTCGTGAATGTCGAAATGCAGCTAAAGCTAATGAATACAAGTATGTGTGGGTTAAGCATGGAACTATATTGGTGCGTAAGAATGATAGGTCACAAGCTATGGCAATTCGATCTTTGGATAATATTAAAAAGATTAAATAGTGGTGTTGTTTCAAACAATTACAGGTTGGACTTAAAACTAATAATATTTAACTTTGTCCTAGTATGTACTCATTCTCCTTTCTCTTATTATAATTTATTTTTTGAGGTAAATTTAATTAAATATCAATTTGTTAATATTATACCCTTGCGGGTAAGCAAAACTACGTTGAGCCTTATGAATGTTGTTTACATGTTATTTAATATACTAAGTTGGCTGTTGATCAAAGCGGGCAAAATAGTCTTTGTTTATGTTTTTACTCGTTATCTTAAGGAAATAATTATTATAACTGTTGATGTCTATTTATTTGTAGGGTTACATATAATTCAATACATATTAATCATACATAAATTTAACATTATTATTTCAGTAACAGTACAATTTCATACATTTAAAAATGGATAGCTTGTCTATTTACTACCAAAACTGCCGTGGGCTTCGGACCAAATTACATACTATATATACGAACATTCTTTCTCATGCATATGATGTAATTATTTTAACGGAGACATGGTTACATAGTCATATTTCTGATAACGAATTCATTGATACCAGATATACTGTGTATAGATGTGACAGAAATCGTGATGCGTGTGATCGAAGGGACGGTGGGGGTGTGCTCATAGCGGTACGCCGTACACTTAGCACTGTCGAGGTCCGGACTTCTTTCTCTGCGTCCGCACTTTCCCCACTTATAGATTAGGTTACACTTGAGATTAGGGGTGGTAAAAAACTTTATCTATTAAATGCTGTCTATATTGCGCCTAACCAAAAGAGTGATGTATACTTGAGCTATTTAGAATATTTGTCTGGTATAGTTAATCAATACCAATTATGTAATAATTTTTATCTAGTAGGAGACTACAATATGCCATCTATAGATTAGAATGATATGGATCTTAATTTTGAAAGTAATTATTCTTCCGATATATCAATTTCACGCAATAGTTTAATAAATTTTATATCACTTTATAATTTTACACAAATTAATACATATAAAAATTCAAATAATGTTATTCTAGATCTATTTATTACTAACATAAATGACTATATATTATGTCCAGCCCCTATTCCTTTAGTAAGTACTGATAAACATCATCCTCCATTTTATGTAATTGTACCGTTTGTCGATAAGATACGAGGCATGCCGAGTAAACACACACGTTACTGTTTTGAAAGTGCGAACTACGTATTGATTAATAAAGTAATATTAGATACTGAATGGAAGGCTTTGATGAAAGACGACGTTTCTGCTGAAGCTGCTGTGGACTTATTTTATGACGTAATATGTGGTATTATACACAAATATATAGTAAGTAAAACTGTAAAAAACAGCAATTTTCCTAAGTGGTTTGATTCATTATTGATACATATCTTCAAAAATAAAAATAATGTTTGGGTTAAATGGAAAAGTACGGAAATTTATCAGATTATAGAACATTTGCATTGTACAGAAAACGTTTTAAAACTGAATCTAAATTACGTTATGTTCGTTATATGGATACTGTTGAGAATTGTGTAAAGCAAAATATTAAATATTTCTGGAAATGTGTAACAAATTGCAAAAGTAGCCTAGAAACTCCCTCAGAAATTTTTTATAAAGACAAATTTGCTAGTAACCCCAAGGAAGTATGTAATTAATTTTTTGATTTTTTCTTTTCGATATTTGAACCAACTTCAGTCACTGTCAGTGCACGATTTGAATTATGATAATATTAATATATCAAGTAATAACAATTCTGATTTCGTTATTACTGACATTTCTATTTTTGAAAAAGATGTAACAAATTCCCTTTTAAATTTAGACGCGAATAAAGGAGCTGGTTTTATTAAGAAGCGTTCGACTATATCTAACTTATTAATTTATACAAACTACTTATTTGAGAATCTGGATAGTAACGTCCAGACTGGCTGCGGGCTGTCCGAAAGAGATACCGCGGCTCCGGAACGTAAGGGCACTGAAGGAACACGGATGGTTTCAGTCAGTAAAAGTCTGACACTCCCTTACGCTAAACCCAGAGCGAAAGGCGTCATTAGATGATTTTCCATCCGCAAAAAAAAAAAACGTCCAGACTGATTGCATATACACAGATTTCCGCAAAGCTTTCGATAGCGTAGACCATAAACTACTTCTGGAAAAGCTGGCCTTTAATGATATCCGTGGTAATTTGTGGAGATGGTTTAAGTCGTATGTGACAAATCGTACACAAAAAGTAGTTATAAGAGGTTTTGAGTCAGATATTGTGCATATAAGTTCTGGTGTGCCACAAGGATCAATCTTAGGGCCTCTTCTTTCCATCCTGTATATTAATGATGTTAATAGTTGTTTCAAGTTTTGTAATTTTATTCTGTACGCAGATGATATTAAAATTTATCACAAAATTCAGTATTATCATGACCATCTTAACTTTCAAAAAGATTTAGATAATTTTACATCTTACTGTAAAAACAATAAGTTAGATTTGAGTGTTAATAAATGTAAAGCCACCCGTAAGCGTCAGGAAAGTAATTTTAATTATTCTTTATGTGGAGTTCCATTGGAAAAAGTTCATAAAATTAAAGATTTAGGAATAATATTAGATAGTAAACTTATCTTCGATACACATGTTGAAAATGTCATTAATAAGGCTCTTAAAATGTATGGATTCGTGATACGTATTGGACGTGAATTTAAAAAACCTCTCACTTATTTGCATCTATATAAATCTTTAATAAGATCACAACTCGAATATGCGGTAGCTATTTGGTGTCTGTATTACAATAAATATATAGATAAAATAGAATCCATTCAGAAAAAGTTTTTGCGTAGTGTAAATTACAAGTGCAGACGTGTTAAATTAACCTACTATCAACTGATGGTCGAATATAACTTACTAAAATTAGAATCCAGACGTCAACAGATTCAAGCTATGTTACTGTGTGATATTTGTCATAACAGGTACGATAGTATAGAACTAGTTAAGATGATAAAATACAAAGTACCAAATAGGCCTTTGTGTCGCAGAGTTCGTGCCATATACACATTTTTTACTAATAAATGTCAAACCAACGTAGGTAAAAGATCCCCTATATATATATATATATATATATATATATATATATATATATATATATATATATATATATATATAAATATGTATATATATATATATATATGTCGGAGCAAGTACATCATCGGTTGACAAAGCATAAGCTTTGCATTGTCTTTTAATTGATTATAATAATCAACGGTGTATAATTATTAATACTACAATTTAATAAGAGCAATTTATCAGAAACATAACATGTAACTAGCTAGTTCTTTAAAACTCTTTTGGTTTACAAATCTCTTTATTGACCACTAATTCCTGGTAAAACAACTATTTATTCCATTATCAACTTTTAACTCAAATATGGTTTTAAAACGTAGAATAAATAATTGTCGATTTGATTAATAATCCTGATAATTGAAATTGCTTAAGTAACCTAATGAATTCAATAAAAAGTTATTGTTTAGTCAAGTATTGACCAATCAAATCGTCGACCAATCAGAGCACACCTACGTCGTTATTACGTTTTCCTTATTGAATGAACGCGGCAACAGAATCACTTCAGTTCCAGCGCTCGTCAGTGTAGTTCTATTTTCCTGGTAAAACTTTGCAAGTATTATTTGCGAGTCTCATAATAGGAAGTGTAGAATAAAGTTGTAGTGCAAAATTAAAAGTGCGTGGTCTTAGATCTCTTTCATTACAATGGAAACAATATGCAGTAGCTCGACTGAACCCTTGTCAAATGGGGACAGTGGTGCTCAACCACTAGGTTTTCCGCTCCAACAATCATGTAGTTGTGTCCTTCACATTGCGCCGGTGTGTAATTGTGACGGGGGCACACTGCAGTATGGTCAAACTGTAATTACTCTATGCTGAATGTATAGAGCGTTACGCTGTCCTATTATTGATAACAATAAATTGCGCAAGCAAGAGAGCAATTTGAACATCAGCTCTCACATTTTTACCATTTTTAATAATTAACACTATCCTGTTATTTCCCACACAATTTTGGTTTATCGTGTTACACACTATTTCCGACATCAGAAGTGGGATAAAGTTCTTCTTATCGCCCACATATAATCTTCGAATAGCTTAAGTGTTGTTACGTTTGTGAAAGACTATGATACGCTGTTACCTGATACCTTTGATTTTTTTTTATGTTACATAACGTAATGAAAGTTGCTGTTCCTATTAACGACATTGTCTTATCATAAAAATAGAGAGCAAAAGTTTAAAGTGAAATGTTTTAAGCCAAACGTTAAATCTTTTGGTTTGATTTATATCAAAAGTACTTTCTTAATTTTTTTTTAAATTAACCCAAATATGTTAACAAATGTTAAAAGTACAGTGGAAATTTAAGTTGCTCGAGTGATATCATTATTTGATAGTTCATGCGAAATATGATTTACTTTGGGTACATTTTAAAGTACGAAATGTTAAGCGATGTACAAAAAAAATGTATAACTTTAATGTGCTATCGATTAAAAAAGTAAGTAGCTATTTGTGTTCTAATTTGCTGATAAGTGTTACAGTTTACTGGCTTACGGGATTAGCAGAAGTCGCTACTACGATGATCAATAAAGAAGATGTCCATAAGAGCCAGTCGACAGCGATAATGATACGTTATCGATCCTACAATACTGTTACTGCTAACTCCAATACTCTCACCCTCAAAGACGATCGAACTGTGTATCTCCCGAGTTACATAATTTGGTAATTTTTTATACCACATCCATTAATTACGATGCATTGCAATGTCATGTGCAACAAAGGATGACCGAGGCGTCGGCGAAAGACAAACTCTGGTTTGACATAGAACGGGCTAAGATACACGACACGTCACGGATAAGATACGGACACAAACGAGCATCCGGCATTGTTAATACGCCGGTGACAGCACCAGCACCAGCCCAACCTGCGTAAAAACTAGCTAGTGCTAGTTCAGGGTTTCGTCAGTCATCGTCGATTAGACACATAGGAAAATATGGATTCCATCCCGGTGAGAAACTTTCATGTTATATTCTTACTTAACAATCACATTATAGCGTCACAGCTTTCCCCTTCGAAAGCCTAAGCAAGACTGATGGAGATTGATCGAGTGGCAGGAAACAAGCTTCAAGACGCCGATAGTTCAGGTAATTTCTTTTTACAGTGAAAATAATGGTAATTTAAAAAAGAAAAAAAACATAAGCACTAAAGTAAAGTAGTAAAGTATTTTATGAATACCAGCGGTTTTGTTGTTCAGTTTGGAGGTAACTTTGGATCTTTTTTTTTTTCTGTGGAGAAAATTTTACGGAATCGTGTTTTCGTCTAACTTAGTACTTAACATTAATCCTTCACTTTACCACATATTTATTTCAAAATTAATGTTGCAATGTTTTCCGCATAACGGAGGATCTTGCTATGCCATTTAAGGTAGTATTTTTATTATTTCGCCTTAATACAACAGAAACCAGATTTTGTTGGACCACAAGTTTAGTGTGCCCTACAATATTCATAGAGTACTCTATAACGACCGATACCTCTTGAAGAAAGTTGTCAGTCACCATTGTCGGCCCCGTAAAGTCCCGCATGAGCAGTTACGACGTGCCCCACAACCAGGTGCCCAAACCAGCAGGCAGGCGTGTCGCCGAGGGACGAGCCTTTCAACGAGCTAATAAGTGATGGTGAATCCCATGATTCGCTTTCCCTAAATGATTTACAGCCTCAAAACTTGCAAAATGAAGACTGTAATCTGGTAGAGAACGCTGCTGGACCTTCAGTCAGAATAGATGCTACAAATTAAATGGCGAGCAGTTTCCAATTTATTCTAAGCTACTATCTATTATAATTACTGTATCTATTATTACATAGCTATTAAACTAAACAATAACTTTTTATTGAATTCATTAGGTTACTTAAGCAATTTCAATTATCAGGATTATTAATCAAATCGACAATTATTTATTCTACGTTTTAAAACCATATTTGAGTTAAAAGTTGATAATGGAATAAATAGTTGTTTTACCAGGAATTAGTGGTCAATAAAGAGATTTGTAAACCAAAAGAGTTTTAAAGAACTAGCTAGTTACATGTTATGTTTCTGATAAATTGCTCTTATTAAATTGTAGTATTAATAATTATACACCGTTGATTATTATAATCAATTAAAAGACAATGCAAAGCTTATGCTTTGTCAACCGATGATGTACTTGCTCCGACATATATATATATATATATATATATATATATATATATATATGTTAAATTATTACAATAATACTTTCAATAATATTGACATTTTTGCTCACAAGGTGGGTATTTAGAAAAAAGAATTACTTTCAGTACTCAGAGGAGAATGAGTTTGTATAATTGGTTATTACAATAATTATTATTTTTCTTTATTATTGTGTCATTTGAAAACACAATCACTGTACTATATGAAAAAATTGTACGCTATTCTCAATCTAAACATTTGTTAATTGTAATTGGTGGTCAACGGTGTTGGTTGCACTATTATATTATATTTTGTAGTGAATGTATTTTAGATTAATAAATATTGTGTAAACCGTTTGTTGATTCTAATAAATTAAAAAAAAGTGCTGTGAGTGGGTGCAGTCACATGCGACCGTTCGGGATTTGACGAACACATGCGACTGCATGGGATTTTTATGGGGACTGAAGGGTTAATAATAATATTATATAGGCTGTAACTATGTATAACCTTTAACTGGCATAACCGTAGGGTCAGCATACTTGCTGGCTACAGTCCCGGTTATAAAGCAAATCTCAATTATCCTACAACTAACAGTTTACAAATATCCTCTTATAGTGTTGTGTAAAGATAAAAAGACACTACAATCTAAAAAAATTTAACAGCCACACCACCACAAAATGCCAGAAATATTAATAATTAATATTATAAAACCTAAAATATAAAATTAAAAAGCCAACCTTTTATGTTCAACAACAAAAGATATTTCCTTCAATCTTCGATTTGTTTTGTCTAGCTGGTCCATGTTTTTTTTAATCTGTCAGCTAATTGAGCCATTTGAATGACCATTTGTGTTTCTTCACGTTCTATTTTTTCTTCAACTAAGCAATCTTCGAGCATAGTGCGCAAGAATTTACCGTAAGCAATTTGGCGGTAGAAAGATTCGAATTCAGGGCCAGAAATATCTGCTTTGTTAATTGTTCTGTCTCCTTCACCAATAACCGTAATGTTGTTATTGATTCTAGTTCACACCAGAACATTTTTTTCTTTAATCGATATGGTAGGAATACTAAGTAATTTTGATGATATAGCAGGTATTGACGACTGTCGTTTAGATTTCGTTGTTTTTATATTGGTGTGGCGAAAGATTTTCTTTTAACCGATATATTATTATAAGAATAGAAATAAAGGAAAACGTATCAACTAAAATCGTACCAATTTGTTAACAAATTCCGTTTACAGTTTTACAGTTATTTAAATGGCTGTCATGGCGACGATACACACATAGACTTTGACTAGAGAAGAAAGAAAGGACATGACATACCTACGAAAAAAACGCGTATACCTAAACGGAGTCTGGCACAAAAATGGCGGCTTGACTTAGTGCTGCGCACTATACTTAATATCGATAATGTGGCGCTTATTTAGAAAAAGTTTATTTCGTGTGATTCGTCTCAAACACCCGTGTATTTTTAAAAGGGTTTTTTTTAAATAAATATGACTGATTTTTGACGCTAAATTGTAAGTCCTTAATTTTTTTACTCAACCTATCGATAGGGGTATCATATAAAGGAAATTAAAAGGAGATTACTGAAATATATTACAAGTTATACCTATGTTTTCAGTTCATTACGTTTAAGCAGTCATGTTTTTTTGTTTTTATAATGTAATTATCTATTATTAATGTTACAATTATTTCCCGGGAATTACTAAACAAGGAATACTAATCAAAAAAAAAATTTGTTTGTTTGTTTGTTAGACAATAAATTAGGCTCAGTCATCAAACTCACACTAATCAAACTATAATAAATGCAAAAGTTTGAATGTTTGTTTGTTCCTCAATCACGCCAAAAGTATCAGACTAGTTTGAATGTAATAATTTGGCACACCAAATAGTGTATTATCTGAATTAACATATAGGATACTTTTTATCCCAATTTAGAGGTCCCGAGGAATAGAATAAGAAATTTCGTAATAATCGAATTCCACGAGAGAAACATATGAAAATAACACACTTACAACACGTACGAATTAACTTGAGATTCCGCTGGAATGCGACCGCCTTCCCGACTCCCCGCACCGCGTCCCGCGCTGACCGTGCGCGCTCAGTACCGATAGCATTTTTGTTACGGATACGCGTCTCGACTCTAGTTCGATAATTTTGATAATTGTTTGTTGTTTGGTTTGGACTTTTGTTAAAGTGTATAATAAATAAATTAATAATTAATAAATGAGAAAGTGTGTATGTTTATTTATTTGTCCTTCCTTGACGCGTTAACTAAAAATAATATTATATATATTATAAAAAATAAATATTTAAAATATATAAAAATGGCAACAGTATATCACTTATTACTTCACCCCTTGCCAGAACATTTTATTTTGTTTTTATTATAATCTCATGCAAATCTCAAAAATTTCAAATAAAAAAATATTACGACGCATTATTTTGCACACCGTACATTGACAATTACGTCATCGGCCCAGGTCTCAAGTTAATTCGTACGAGTTATACCTCACTAAAGTAACAATGACAACTGATATAATTGTCTTTGACTGCGACAAAACATGGCGCCCGGCCACAGCGAAAAAATTTTTGCCATATTCGGTAATGATAAAACTAATGTTGTCCTTTTTTACATACGAATATACTCATAAGCTAAAAAGAGACGCCGATATTTCATTACATTCCTACAACTAACGATCTTTATGTCATGTCCTTTCTTTTTTCTCTAGTCAAAGCTCATAGATCACAATTTACATAACTACGATATATTCCGTTCAAAAATAAAAACACACGGATTTTGACAAATTCGTTAAACTCTATGAAACGTATATTTAAATGAAATATTATTAATATAAATCATCAAATATAATATAATACAATTTTCACAATATAAAATAATTATCGATAGTGAAAATGAACAAAGGTAAAGACAAAAATAGACGTGTCATGATGTTCGATTCGGAACGAAACACTTCACAATAAATTGCCCCAGGTTTATTTTTCAATTAATTTATTATTACGCTTTAAGTATGCTGCCTATTTAAGTAACTTTATGAAAAATAATTAAAAAATGAAAACACATTAAGACTAAGCACTTAACAAAGACCTTTCAAAATTTAAAAAGGTCATTAACCTTAAACCTTTTTTAAGTTATCAGAGCTAGAATAATATTATCACTATTTACGTAATCACTTCGTATTTCTATTCTGGATTTTGTTAATGGAAAATGTTAAAGCATATGTATTGAGTAAAACCTACGGTAAAATAAACAAATAATCAAAAAGTATTCATAAGCGTAACATACCATTCTCAGTATATCAGCTATCAGCGTGTGAAGCATTACGGCAAGTCATTTTATCTTAATTTCTAAGATGAGTAAACCTATAGAAATATAAAAATTACGACCACAAAAATAAAGACTTTTGGTGGGAAGTTGACCGTAGACGGATTGTCACTCCTGTTTTGTCGCTTGAATAATGGTTTGAAGTGGATTTTGATTCTTAAAAGTGACGCGCTTTTTTTTGAATTAAGTGACCTTTTACCTTTACGACCTTTTTAAATTTTGAAAGGTCTTTGTTAAGTGCTTAGTCTTATTGTGTTTTTATTTTTTAATTATTTTTCATAAATTTACTTAAATAGGCAGCACACTTAAAACGTAATAATAAATTAATTGAAAAATAACATTCATAAGTACATTTTTTAACGTTTATCATCTTTTTGTAAGTCTGGATACAATGTATGAAATTCATCATACTCGAGTCGTTTTACATTAATATCATGGATCCAAGCACTCCTTTTCACTTTTTTTAGGAGGACAACATAAAACAGCTGCCGCTAATTTTATAGATTCATCCTCGCTGTCGCTGCTTGTCATATTTCTCGAATGACAAACCTTTATGGAATGACCGACGCGCGGCGTCCGAGGACGCCGTCTCAGCTACCGTGCACACCGCTAAGCCGCGTCAGTCAGCCGCGGCTGACGGACGCGGCTGACAGCCGCGGCTTATTGAGATCTAGCCAGTACATTTAATACTACACTGTGCGAACTATCGGCCGTAAGACGCGGACATGACCTTGCGTCGCTCTTGAGCGTTCGGACGTCCGAACAGAATCTGGCCGGCTGGATGTTTGGTGCGTCCACGGACAGTGTGAACGGGGCACGGGACGCGTCCGCGGACGTTTCGAGTGTCACAAGCGAACCAACTGCGCTCGCGACATGATGTGTAATGGAAAAAAAAATTAATTGAATGTGTTCATGGCCACGAGTGCCTATATTTATAAGTACATATTAGTACATTCATAAGTACATTTTTAACGTTTATCATCTTTTTGTAAGTCTGCATACAATGTATGAAATTCATCATACTCGAGTCGTTTTACATTAATATCATGGACAAGGAGTGTTTGGGTCCCCTTTTTTTCTGAGGACGACATAAAGCAGTTGCCGCTAACTTTATAAATTCGTCCTCGCTGTCACTGTTTGTCATATTTCTCGATTGACAAACCTTTCTGGAATGACCGCAGCGAGGCGTCCGAGGACGCCGTCTAAGCTACCGTGCACACCGCTAAGCCGCGTCTGTCAGCCGCGGCTGACGTACGCGTCTGATAATTTGTTCTCAGCTTTATTGTGTTTTTATTTTTTAATTAATTTTCATAAATTTACTTAAATAGGCAGCACACTTAAAGCGTAATAATAAATTAATTGAAAAATAAACCTGGGGCAATTTATTGTGAAAAGTGTTTCGTTCCGAATCGAACATCATGATACTGTTGCATGAATAAGTCAACTAGCGCCATCTAGTGTCAGGAACGAGAGCGAGGGGAGCATTGAGAAAATGACATCACAAATCGCTCAACTGACAGCGCCTAGTCGAAACTCGAACGCTCGGTACCTTCCGCGTTTACTTGAACATTCTGGATATTTCTTTGCTAATTCAATTATATAGGCGCTGCAAGATGCGATCGAGGCAGTGTTGATTTGGGCGAAACAAGCGAAGCTTCGGAGTGGAATTAAGTGAATTAGTGTGTTTAAATTATTAGTGTTTTAACTTTAATTTGTGTAAAGTAAATTAAAGTGTTAATTTAGGTAATTTTATCGGCAACTTTTATTGTCACGAACCTCAAGCTCGTAACAATTGGTGTCAGAAGTGGGATAAAATCATGCCGATTTTACCTAAGGAGGAAACGGAGGGTGTCCGTACCCGAAATCAACGCCAGCAGGAGACGGACCAAAGAAGATTTGGTGGTGCAACGCCGCTGACGTCGGAGGGCCAGCCGCCGGCTGCAGGCCCGTCAGTAGCTCCTCCATCTGCAGCACCCGATTTAGGTGCTCTGATGGTGATGCTGCATGCCGACAGGAGGAACAGGCTCGCCGACAGGAGGAACAGGCTCGCCGACAGGAGGAACAGGCCAGTCGGTTGAAAGAGAAGCAGGAGGAACAGGCCCGCCGACAGGAAGAGCAGATGCTCCTCGTGAAGGACATTCACGCTAACTTCGGGAAAGAGATTAGGGAGGTGAAGGATAGGGTTGCTCAACATGACAACCGCCTGTCGGAAGCTGAAACTCAAATCAAGGAAGCTAAAACCCAAATCGACCAAGTAAACAATCGGGTTGATTACGTGATGGCTGACGTGAAGAAAACGCTGGACGACCTCAAACTGGGGGATGGAACTACAGCTCCCGTAGTAGCTATTACACCTTCGCTACGTGGGTTCAAGGTGCCACCATTCGACGGGACTTCTTCCTGGTCAGCCTACAAAATCCAGTTCGAGGCTGTTATGAAGGCGAACGGCTGGAATAAAAGTCAGGCCATGACTGCTCTCACACTAGGCCTGCGCGACCAGGCCTTAACAGTTCTGGAAGCTCTCGGTGAGGAAGTGACTTATGAGCAACTCCTTGAGGCATTGGAGGCGAGATATGGCGACGCTCACCTGGAACACGTCTTTCGTCGCAGCTTAAAGATCGTGTGCAGCGCATCAACGAAAACCTGCAGCAGTGGGCTCTAGAAGTGGAAAAGCTGGTGCGAAAAGCATACCGGTCTGTACCTGCGCTCATTGAAGGGAACCTGGTGCAGACATTCATCGACGGCATCCGCGACCTGGAAGTCAGAGCTGCTGTGAGGCTCGGGCACCACGAGACGCTTAAGGACGCCTTGGCCCATGCACTGGAAGTGGAAGCCGTGCGGCAGGATCATCGTTCCCATCGCGTCAGGGAGGTTGCAGCAGCTACAGTTCGCGACCGCAACAAAGGATACAGCCCAAGGTGCTATGGCTGTGGGGAAAAGGGCCATCTTCGATCCAGCTGCCCTAAGCGAACCCTAGAAAGGGAAATTGAACGATCTCAGGAGGGTAGTGCGGCCAACAGCACCGCCCAGCAGCGGCAGGGAAACGAGTAAAAGCCAGAACTGCGGGGCGGGTGCTGGCTGATGTTAAAAGAGCCCCAAGGATCTCGATCTCACAAACCCATGATGGGAACAGCCTAATCATAAAGGGCGAGATCAACGGAATGCCGTGTAAGCTGACCATAGACACTGGAGCCTCTCGTACGGTTGTTAGTTCCCAACTTATAAGTCAGTTCCTTGGGGACTCCGCATACAACCGAGAACGCCTTAATTTGGTAACAGCCACCGGTCAGCGTATACCCGTCCGTGGAGAGAAGGAGATGGAGTTGAAGCTAGGCAACGTGATCTACCTGCATAATGTCATCGTGGCTGATATAATGGACGACTGCATCTTAGGCCTAGACTTTATGAGGAATAATTGTTGTGAGATCGACGTTAAGCAAGGTGTTTTGAAATGTGGACAGGAGGAACTTTTTATGGAAGGTGCGTTACCAGGGAACGTGTACAGCATCAAGAAGATTGTTCTTCCGCCGAGATCGGAAACGATTGTTCCGGTTAGTCTACCTCGAAACGCTGGGCAAGCTCACCGTTGTGTACTTGTGGAAAGGGTAAACAATGACCTTCCATGGAAAGTAGCTCGAACCTTGGTCAGGACCACTGACATCTCAGGAGTACGTGTGCTGAACCTTTGCGACCGGGAACAGATTATAGAAAAAGGCACACTGGTTGGTACTTGTGAGGAAGTGGATTGGTTACGTCAGTGCCAATATATATCGAGTGGGACCCCCAGCAAGGATTCAGAAACGAGAGTGACCACACTTTTGGAAGACTGTCGCAGTGTTCTGTCCCCGAACGAATTGGTCAAGGCGAAGAAGTTGTTACTCAAGTACGCCGATGTATTCTCATCAAATGATGCTGACATAGGAAAGACTGGCCTAGTTCAACACAAAATAAACACAGGAGAAGAATTGCCTATCCGTCAGCGGCCAAGAAGATTGCCGGTAGCACGTGAAAAGGAAGTGGAAACCATGATTGAAGGAATGGTGAAGGATGGTGTTATTGAAACTTCCTCTAGTCCATGGTGTTCACCAGTGGTGCTGGTGAAAAAGAAGGATGGCAGCATGCGGTTCTGTGTTGATTACCGCCGTCTGAACGACGTTAAAAGAAGGACAGCTATCCCTTGCCAAGAATTGATGACACGCTGGACATGCTTACAGGAGTAAAATGGTTTAGCACGCTGGATCTAAAAAGTGGCTACTGGCAAGTTGAAATTGACCCTAAGGACAAGGAGAAAACTGCGTTCTCGACGGGAAAGGGTCTGTGGCAATTCAAAGTAATGCCGTTTGGGTTGTGCAATGCTCCAGCAACGTTTGAAAGGCTGATGGAACTTGTACTTACCGGGCTAATTGGCGATGCCTGTCTGGTCTACTTGGATGACATCATCATCGTGGGCCGTACGTTTGAGGAACACCTTCAAAACCTGGAACGCGTGCTCATGAAGATTCAGAGTGCCAACCTCAAGTTGAGCCCGAAGAAATGTTCACTATTTCAACGGCAAGTTAACTTTTTGGGGTTTGTAGTATCGGAAGAAGGTATCCGCACAGATCCAGAGAAAATCGCCGCTGTCAAGGATTGGCCGGTTCCAAAAGACAAGACGCAGGTTAGAGCATTTTTGGGTTTGTGCTCCTATTACCGGCGATTCGTGAAGAACTTTGCAGATATAGCCAAACCTCTGCACAAGCTAACCGAGGAGAAGCGACATTTCTGCTGGGATGAAAGTTGCAATATCGCATTCCAGGAGCTCAAGGACCGTCTGTGCAAAACACCTATTTTGGGATACCCTGATGCAAGCAAAGAATTTATAGTTGACACAGACGCAAGTGATATAGGACTCGGCGGTGTGTTGTCTCAACGGAATGGTGACCAAGAGGTCGTGATAGCGTACTTCAGCAAGTCGTTGTCAAAACCGGAAAGGTACTGTGTCACAAGACGCGAATTGCTAGCTGTGGTAAAGTCGTTGCAACATTTTAGCAAATATCTTCTGGGACGAAAATTTCACTTACGAACTGACCATGCTGCACTAAAATGGCTATTGCAGTTTAAAAACCCAGAAGGACAAGTTGCGAGGTGGATTGAACTACTGCAGGAATACGACTTTGAGATCGAACATCGCAGCGGGAAATCTCATGGCAACGCAGATGCATTGTCAAGAAGACCTTGTCCTGAAGATTGCAAACATTGTACTAGGCAAGAGAGTAAGGAAGTGGTATCCGTGAGGACGCTCAGGGCAGACCACCTCAGCAACGAGTGGAAGGACAGCTTACTACATGCACAGCAGGAAGATCCGGACATCAAGCCGATTCTGGAATGGATAAAGGCCAGTGCTCCCAAGCCCAAGTGGAGTGACGTCTCAGCGATGAGTTCGACCACTAAAAGCTATTGGGCCCAGTGGGACAGCTTGCTGCTTCAGGATGGAGTTCTGTGTCGTAAATGGGAAAACGTTCGGGGAGACAGCTGTCATTTGCAAATGGTTGTCCCTAAAGTTAAAGTACCGGATGTTCTACAGCTGTACCATAATGATTGTTCAGGAGGCCATCTGGGAGTTAAACGAACTCTACTGAAGATCCGAGAACGGTTTTACTGGGTCCACTGTCGAAACGATGTCGAGGACTGGTGTCGCAAATGTACAAGTTGTGCGGCTGTAAAGGGACCTCAGACTCGTAGTAGAGGTGCATTGAAGTTGTACAATGTTGGGGCACCATGGGAGAGAATAGCCATTGACGTGGCGGGGCCGTTTCCGGAGAGTGAAAGCGGTAACAAGTATTTCATGGTTGTGATGGATTACTTCACTAAGTGGCCAGAAGTCTTCGCCATTCCAAAAGCTTAGTTCATAACGTTCAGAAGTCTTCTTTTTAGTACCTTTAAGATTCACAGGATCAAGGAAGGAATTTTGAGTCTCAAATATTCCAGGAAACTTGCCGAGTTATGGGTACTCATAAAACAAGAACGACTTCTTATCACCCGCAATCTGATAGAATGGTAGAACGATTTAAATCAGACATTGGAGAGGTACCTAGCAAAAGTTGTAGACAATCGGCAACGAGATTGGGACAAGCACATACAACCGTTTTTGTTGTCATATCGAAGTTCTGTTCACGAAAGTACAGCAGTGACACCAGCTTTCGCAAACTTTGGAAGAGAATTACGGCTGCCTGCAGACCTGATCACCGGGATACCACCCGATGCTCCACGCAGTATAACCGATTATGCAAATGACTTGCGGAAAAAAATGAATGACGTTTATGAGCACGTCAGACAATCGGGCCAGCAAATGTCTGAAAAGATGAAAACCCGGTATGACCGCAAAATGAACAACAAAGGGTTCGACGAAGGTTCACTTGTGTGGTTGCACAATCCAGTCTGCAGCAAAGGGAAATCTCCTAAGCTTCAAGCTAAATGGGACGGCCCGTACCGGATTGTAACCAGGATCAACGATGTGACCTACCGGATACAGAAAGGCGCAAGAGGGACTCCTAAGATCGTCCATGTGGATCGCTTGGCGCGTTATTATGTGGCCGATAATGCTCGGGACGAGCATATCTTAGGAGGGGGCAGTGTTGCATGAATAAGTCAACTAGCGCCATCTAGTGTCAGGAACGAGAGCGAGGGGAGCATTGAGAAAATGACATCACAAATCGCTCAACTGACAGCGCCTAGTCGAAACTCGAACGCTCGGTACCTTCCGCGTGTTTACTTGAACATTCTGGATATTTCTTTGCTAATTCAAATATATAGGCGCTGCAAGATGCGATCGAGGCAGTGTTGATTTGGGCAAACAAGCGAAACAAGCGAAGCTTCGGAGTGGAATTAAGTGAATTAGTGTGTTTAAATTATTAGTGTTTTAACTTTAATTTGTGTAAAGTAAATTAAAGTGTTAATTTAGGTAATTTTATCGGCAACTTTTATTGTCACGAACCTCAAGCTCGTAACAATACGTTTATTTTTGTCTTTATATACCTTTGTTCATTTTCATTATCGGTAATTATTTTATATTGTGAAAATTGTATTATATTATATTTGATGATTTATATTAATAATATTTCATTTAAATACACGTTTCGTAAAGTTTTATGAATTTGTCAAAATCCGTTTGTTTTTATTTTTGAACGGAATCTATCATCATAGTTATGTAGATTGATTGTGCTCTATGAGCACTGACCTCTATATATAGCAGAGGTCAGTGTCTATGAGTGTATCGTCGCCACGACAGCCGTTTAAACTTTAAACTTTAAATAACTGTCGAACTGTAAACGGAATTTGTTAACAAATTGGTACGATTTTAGTTGATACGTTTTCCTTTATTTCTATTCCTATAATAATATGTCGGATAAAAGAAAATCTTTCGCCACACCAATATCAAAAACATCGATTACTAAACGACAGTCGTCAGTACCGGCTACAACATCAAAATTACCTAGAATTCCTACCACATCGATTAAAGAAAAAAATGTTCTTGGGCGACCTAGAATCAATAACAACTTTACGGTTATTGGTGAAGGAGACAGAACAATTAAGAAAGCAGGCGTTTCTGGCCCTGAATTCGAATCTCTTAACCGCCAGATTGCTTACGGTAGATTCTTGCGCACTATGCTCGAAGATTGCTTAGTTGAAGAAAAAATAGAACGTGAAGAAACACAAATGGACATTCAAATGGCTCAATTAGCTGACAGATTTAAAAAAACCATGGACCAGCTAGACAAAACAAATCGAAGATTGAAGGAAATATCTTTTGTTGTTGAACAGAAAAGGTTGGCTTTTTAATTTTATATTTTAGGTTTTATAAATATTTCCGGCATTTTGTGGTGGTGTGGTGTGGCTGTTTATTTTTTTTAGATTGTAGTGTCTTTTTATCTTTACACAACACCATAAGAGGATATTTGTAAACTGTTAGTTGTAGGATAATTGAAATTTGCTTTATAACCGGGACTGTAGCCAGCAAGTATGCTGACCCTACGGTTATGCCAGTTAAAGGTTAAACATAGTTACAGCCTATATAATATTATTATTAACCCTTGAGTCCCCATAAAAATCCCATGCAGTTGCATGTGTCTGTCAAATCCCAAGTGGTCGCATGTGACTGCACCCACTCAGAGCACTTTAAACCATTAAAACTTATATTTAGAGACTACTTTTCTATGAAGAAGTTTGGCATTATAAAATCTATACAATATTCTCTATTCTGTGGTCTAAAAAGTTAGGTTTTACTTCATTACAAAAAGACTATTGTATTGTGATAACAAAAAACGGATACATGAAAAACGGATGTCGGTAGCGTGAAAATCACTATTATATTACTCGATGTTATTTACTTAAATAGATAAATTATATTCACACAAAAACTCATAACAATTTTATAATAAAATACTATAGTACTACTAATAGTATACTATACTAATAAAACAAAAAAAAATCGAAAAATTAACACATCAACATGCAAATGAAAATGCCGTATGTAATGAAAGTAGGTTATAAATAAATATCCACAGACTAACTGACTGTTCATTGCACTAGAGGATAGAAAATTTGATATTGATTCTATATTGCCAAACTTCTTCATAGAAAAGTAGTCTCTAGTTATAAGTTTTAATGGTTTAAAGTGTTGTGGGTGTGCATGATTGAATCTGACCGCTTGGAAGTTTGACGGAATAGCTCCGCAGTCGAATTCGACCGCTTAGAGATTGAGGGGTTAAACACAGACCTTTTACTTCTAAAATGGCTATGGAACAAATAGTTGTGAATGGTGTAATATATCATAGAAGTTAGAAGTACAGAAATATTGCATGTAATTGTATAAAAAATATTACCTTAATCTAGCCCCACCATTATTGTCTAGTGTTCCAAAATCATATTTACATTATTTATTTGAATTACTTGATTAAAACTTATTAGCAGCTAAGTTTTATGCTGTGGTGGTGGCATCACACAGGTTTAAATGCATATAGTTTGACAATAATGTGTGCCTTGTATACACAGTATATAGAAATAAAACCATTATTGGCTGAAAGTTTAAATATTACCATACAACCTTTTTAGTTAGATCTCAGGAATTTGTGAATAAATTAAAATACCAAATATGTGACTATGTCAATCTTACTTAAACTATACAAAAGTTTGTTTGTATTGCTATCTGTTTTTTTACTTATAACTAAATTTATTTAAAAAAAAAACAAGTGGAATGATCAACAACAAATATTAATAACAGAATGTTTTTAACAAACAACAATAACTGTGAATTACATTTTATATACACTAGTTTGTCAGGCAGATGTTGTTCTGCCCATTTAGACAACCTTTTGTCATGACCTATTAAAAATCCTTAAAATCGCAAAAAAAATTGTGGGTCACTCATGGGCAATAGAATAGAATAGAAAGAATAGAATACAAATTATATTTATTTTAACAAACATGTTAAAATATAAACATATAAAGTGTAAGTAAAAATAAAAAATATGCTATCTCTCAAGTTGTACCAAACTGTACACGGTGTGTAAATTTGATTAAAATCAGTTATGTAGCTTAGGAGTCCATCATGGACAAACAACGTGATACATAATTTATATATATTAAGATTACAATTTATATTAGTATACACAACATTACAAGTCCAGTTGATACTTAAGTAGAAGAGCACTTTAGTGTGTTTTAAAATTTTCTATTGTGCAGTGCCTAGCTCCAATTTCACAGCTGACGTTAACTTTTGATTGCACTCTACTGATTTAAAATGAAATTGTTTATACACTTACAGGTTACTTGATCTCAAATCTCAAGATTACACCAAGTTTCATGAAATATCAAAAAACTCAAATGCTGAAAGTATTTTAACTGATCTTGCAGCAACAGAGCAAACACTTCTAGATAAACTAGAAACAAAAAATGTTGATTTTGGTTACGACAAAGAGAGTGGACATAAGCAGTTACTAGATGCTGTTAATGATGCAATAGAAGGCTTAGAAGAAATTAAGAAACATTCTAACTTAGATATAAACAAGTTTAAAGAGTATAAAAAGATCAAAACAAATCTCAATGTATTGGAAAAAGTGAAATTAGACTTAGTGAGTTTAAAGTCCGACTTTGACTCTAAATTTCCAAAATTTAGTGAGAGATTACTGAAAGAGGCCTCTGAAAAGATTGCAATGATGATGAACAATGATGATGATGAGGATGATGATGAGGATGATGATGCAGATGATTGATTTTGATTAGAAATTTTTACTTTTATTTATTTATTTACCTATTTCACTAGTACATTTGCATCCCAATTACTTGTATCCCAATAAAATTTGTTGATGTTCTGCAATAAATCATTTTATTTTTCTCTTCACAAAGGTATATAATTTCACATTATTTCTTAAATAATATGGTTGTAGATAATTTTGACCTTTGTGAGAGACTGGTGTCCATACTAGGGTAATCCCTGTGTTATAGATCACCAGGCCCTCACCCTAATGGATAGCATAATTACATTTTCAAATATACTTCAAGAGAAATATAAGAATAAGAAATATTTCAACGAGGAAAGATTCTATATGTTTTTTTAAGTTATTTCTATATGTGTAATATTGTGTATGTGTGTGTGTGCTCATTTGTGTAGGGTTATGTGTTTTTAGGATAATACTCTCAGTAAATTTTCGGCAGCCAATATAATCGACATTTAGCAACCACTTCTGTAATTTTTGTTTACATGCATGTTTTAGTAGAGAGTAAATTGACAAAAGTTTATTTAATTTATTGTAAAGGTAACCTCCCAGGAAGTAAAAATGTTTATGCGAAAATTTTGTCTTTAGAAGCTTTCTGGGACAACTACATATTTCCTTCTTTTGCATTATTATAGGAGGACTCATACTGTATAAAAGAATGTTGTAGCAGCGTAGTGTGCAATATAAACAATTTACGAACAGATAAGACATTACAATGTTGATAAAGGTCAGTTGTAGGACAACAGAATGGAAGAGAATCGCTAACTTTTAATAGTGCCCTCTGAGCCCTTTCTAATTTAATATGGATGTTTTAGGTGGCCCTCCCCAGATGGTAATGCAATATGTCAACAGTGATTGGCACAGTGCAAAATATACCATTTTTCTTACATTAAAATCTGCAATACGACGTAGTAAGTAGACTTTGTACTTAAGAGGCCAATATGAAGGTGAAAGCTTAGGGTGTTATCTATCATTATGGCAAGATATTTTATGCAATTTGTTCTAGACAGGGTAGGACTCCTGTCCTACCCTGGCAAGGGCTTTCAATTTGGGAGCAGCATTGAGCTTTTGGGAGTAATGTGGAAGTATTTTAACTCAGATACATTGATGTTTTGGGTAGTAACATTAATGCTAGTAAAAAGCTATAAATATGAAATTAACAAGAAGAAGCGTGAATATTACATGATTTAATATTGAGATTTTTTTTATAGATTAAGACTGAACTGAGCACACAGTTCACTGGCTGATGAGTGGATGCTGTGGCTCATAGACATCTACATCTGTCTTCGATTAAGAATCAAAATGTCAATGCATTGTTACCCTCGAGCACTAAAATGGAATGCCTTGTTTCCAGTGAAAAAAGGGTCTCCGTTTCTCTAACACCGTATGGAACACAGCAGCATTAAGCTACTATTTTACGCTGGTATTCTGTGACTATCATGTAAGAAATAGTTTCGCTCAACATGTAGTATTTGTGTAATTATGTTAAAGAAATAATTAAATAATATTAACGCTCACGAATGGTACCAGTTGAATCTGTGTTCTATAATGACAATACATTTCCATATAAAAAGATTTGATGTTTATATAGATTAGACTTTACTTTGTGACAGAAATGTTTTATCACATCATCATTTACATATGTTATGTCATAATTAGTACAACTAACAAAATGTGTTATGGATGCAACGTATAATAACATCCATACATATATACATTTTCATGTCGTATTATGTAGATGAATAATAATAATATCACATCATTATTCGTAATTTTTATCCGATCCCTAGTCGCTATAATCGTTCTGGAATGGATCTACCGCAGTCGAATTATCAGAATCCTCATTGGGCTTGTCTTCATTTTAAACTTGTCTTCGTTTTTCATTTTAAAACAAACAAAATAGCCAGTATGATACCATTTTCATAGAGCAATAGTTTACAATACAGTACATAACAAAGGAACAATAAAACAATTACAAAAATAATACTTATGATGCTTTTGTGTTCCGACAAAGTTTACTGCAAATCTAAGCTTAAACGCGCATGCACCGCACTCGTGATACGGCCAGACTAAATGTCACAGAACACTATTACTCCTATCAGAGAAGAACGACAACTTCATATAAAATTTAAGAAATGTGATATACCTTCTGTGTACTAAATATCGGGAATTTGTCAATAAAACAAAAAATACAAATTATTCATCTAAATTTATTTTATCGCCTTCAAAGTAGGCTCCATCGCTTGCAATACAACATCTCCAACGCTTCACCCAGTCTTCCATACATTTTTCATAGGCTATTTGCGGTATGGCCTTTAGCTCATTCAGCGAATTTTTTGTTATGGCTTCTATCGACTCAAAACGTTTTCTTCGAAGTGGTAATTTTAACTTGGGAAATAAAAAAAAGTCAGAAGGAGCCATATCAGGTGAATACGGTGCTTGGTCGAGAACTTTTGTTGAATTTTTCGCTAAAAACTCTCACTATAATGGCTGTGTGTGATGGTGCATTATCATGGTGCAGCATCCATGAGTTGTGTTGCCACAAATCTGGACGTTTTCGGCGGATACTCTCACGCAAACGCTTCATGACGCCTAAATAATATTCTTTATTCACTGTTTCTCCCTTTGGAAGGAATTCGGAGTGAACCACACCACGGTAGTCAAAAAAAAACTGTCAGCATCACCTTGATTTTGGAGCGACTTTGCCGCGGTTTTTTGGGTTTCGGCTCGTTTTCGAGACGCCATTCTGAAGACTGTTGGCTTGTTTGCATGTCGTACTCATAAACCCATGTCTCGTCGCCAGTTATTATACGTTTCATAAAGGTCGGATCCGTAGAAGCTCGGGAAACCATATCTTCAGCGACATGCTTTCGCTGCGCTCTTTGAACAAAATTGAGCTCTTTTGGAACTAGTCGAGCGGCGACGCGTTTCATGTCTAAAATGTCAATGAGAATGTTGTGGACGGACTTAAAAGATATGTTCACCTCACTAGTCAACTCTCTCAGACTCATACGTTGATTTTCGAGCACTAGCTTCTTGATTTTGTCGATGTTTTCTTTGGTCGTAGCGGTTGAAGGTCTACCAGAACGAGGCAAGTCTACTACTACTTCTCGGCCTTCCTTTAAAAGCCTTATACCATTCATAAGCCCTTGTTTTCGATATACACGATTCGCCGTAGGTATTTTGCAACATTTTTAGTGATTCACCACATGAAATATCAGCCCTTTGTCAACAATATTTTCCATAAAAATAACACACCAACAAAGAGTTTAAAACAAAACACACGCCCGCTTCAGTACAGTGCTACCCAATGCAGTAAAAAAATTAGAACGACCTCTTTTACGCGTGTGTTTTTATTGACATATTCCCGATACTTTTTACACAGAGTAGTATACCCACTAGCTCCATCTATCGTTAGCCTACCTGCGCTTCTCGTTTGGTGGGAAAATTTGAATATAGTTTTTTTATTTGAGGTATTTTTGGGTTGCTTATCGCTGGGATATGTAACCCAAAAATGGGTTACCTATCCCAGCGCTAAATAAAAGAACAAAAATTACAAAATTTCTATTTATCTATTCAAAATAAAAATACAAATTAAAATTGAAAAAACATACATAACTTAAAACAAAATTTCTCCAGTAGCTTAGTTCTTTCTATAAAGACATTTGATGGGTTTAAACATGAAAAGAAAATCAATATTGATTACAATTTATTACTTATGTAAACAATGATAAACATAATATATAAGATTTACAATCATGGATGAATTGATAATATGCACAATCACAAATCACAGAATGTCTACAATAACCAAATTATCAATATTTTAATCAAACACCTCAGACGAAGTAGAAAAAGGTAGATATCGCACCTAGAACAAGAAACCGTAACCAATTTTATAACTTTGTGTGAGTCAGAGAAGTGTTGCCACTTTTTTTAAAAGTCCCTAAAAATCGAGATACAATACTATAACTATAAGATTAATATGCGATTCGAATGCCAAAGTATATCCGCCTGTTTTAATAAATTTCAACAATTTGACAATTCAAAAAAAGATGAAGCACGTAGGAGGCGTCTGTAAATCATTTAAGTCTTCTTGATAGATTCTCCAGTGAGCATGTAAGCATCGATAAAATATTGTTACGCGCGCTCCTAGTAGCCGGCGCTGGAAGGGTGTGCCTGCGGTGCGGGCGGGGATATGGCGCCACTCTGTCGCGGCACGGAAAACTACCGGTACTTTTGACTCAGCGTGCGCGCCGGATTGTGGTCTTTTATTTTAATATAATTTGAAAAGTGTTTGTCAAGATTAATTAAAGACTGTACCTAATAACTGTGTTTAGACTTTCTTGTTACAACTTTAATATAATTTGAAAAGTGTTTGTCAAAGATTAATTAAAGATTGTACCTAATAACTGTGTTTAGATTTTCTTGTTACATTCAGAAGTGGGATGATAGGACGAAATGAAGCGTACAGTGCCTAATAAAGACAGTGCATATACTCGTGCAACAAAAAAATCTAGACTTTTTGCGACTAGTGCTGGAACATTACACGTGAACTCATTACCTGGTGTGAACGTGATGTCAAGTGCTAGCGATTCCGAGGAAGATGTTTCTCCAAACGTTCTTCTTGAACGATTGATGACACAAAAGCTAGAACGCATGGTGGAGAAGTATTGTACAACTTCACAGCCGTCAAGGAATGTCTCTGGTGAGAAAATTATACCTGTTTTTGACCCTGATAACCATGAAGTCAATGTGAAAAATTGGCTAGCTAAGATTGATCAACTTGGGTTAGTCCATAAATGGGACGATTATTCTAAAACTGTAATAATGCAAACAAGACTATCAGGTCAAGCACAACTGTGGTTTAGCCGATTGGAGGAGTATGATTATACGTGGGATCAGTGGAAATCTTTATTGATCAATGCATTTCCGAGGAGTTTCGAATACGCTGACATGCTCGAAGAACTAGTGGATCGAAAGAAACAACACACGGAAAGTATCACACACTATTATCACGATAAATTGGCTATGTGTCGTCGTTGTCGGCTAGATGACGCTGCATCACTTTCATGTTTAATTAAAGGCTTACCCTCAGATTTACAAAATAATGCAAAGGCTTTTAAATGTGAAACTCCTGAGCAATTTTACACCGGATATTTGTCATCGTTTGAAAATTACCGTAATAAAACAGATTTGAGGAAATTGGATAGTGGATTTGCTAACCACTTTCGAATTACGAAAACCGATTTTGACAAAAAGCGGACATCCGACTTAATGGGGCCTACAACATCGCGCCCAGCGCTGACATCAACACTTCGGAAGATGCTTTGCTTCAGGTGCAATTCTGCTGAGCATATGGTTAAGGACTGCCCAGTTCCAGACAGACGTATTTGCAAGTTTTGCGGTCTAGTGGGTCACAACATCAATAAATGTTTAAAACTAGAGAATCTGTTAAAAAAATATAAGGATGAAACAGTTCCAATTAATATTGTACAAAATCTTAACAATATATACAAGAAAGAAGTTCGCGTTGGAAGAACGCAGTATCGTGGCTATTTGGACACAGGCGCCCAAGTGAATATTATAACACTGGATATGGCAAAGTCCTTAAATTGCCCTATTTTGGAATCAAAAACTACTCTACAGGGATTTACGGGTGACACTGTGCCAGCTATGGGTCAGGTACAATTAACAATGACAATTGATGGATTGGTATTTGATACAACTGCAGTAGTAACACATATGAAACTACCAGCGGAGGTCGATGTGCTCGTTGGGCAACCAGTAATTAATTCGGAAGGAATATCGTTGATTACTACTCAAAATTCAGCTCAGTTAAAAAGAAATATCGTAGAAGATGAAAACATTTCAGACGGAAAATTTAGAGTAACCGCTAGCTCTGAAGTACGAATATCGTCTAATGAATCTCAAATGGTGCTAGTAAACGTCAAAGGAAATTCTGATGACTGTGATGTATGTACTACGCCGAGAATCCACAACATAAATAATCAATATTTCGTCATACCTGCAGCTCTAATAACAGGAGAAAAAGGGCTTGTGCGAATATATAATATGGGAACAGATCAAGTCAGCCGGAAGGAAGGTGAGACGATAGTACGAGCAGTACCATGTACTCCAGTCGGTAGTACTGTTGAGGGCAAGACCACTGATGATGATGGAAGTGAATCACACATGCTTCAGGCCGCAAACATTGAGGTGCGTAAGAAATTTTAAGTATTTAATCTGTCTGGGAGGTTTCCCGTGATTCTGATACTCTGTCTAATTTCTGTCTGACTTCTGTTCTGTTTTTTTTTTTTTTTTTAAAAATCTATTTATTGATTTCTGTTCTGTTTATATGTTCGATTCTGCTCTATTTCGTTCTGCTCTGTCTGACTATTTTATAATGCTGTGAGTGTACAATATTCCCACAGTATGCGTTTGAATCTAATAATAAGGGCCTTGTCGTCAGCCACTCGAAATACTAGAGCGATAAGCTCGCTAACATAAACAAAAAATAAAGAGGGAGTAAGAATTGTAACTAAAATTAACTTTTGGTGCGTTGCGCCGACAATACAAAAACAGTTATTCTTCGAAATACTTTTAAAATGTGTGTGGTAATTTTTTTAAGTACGTATTGATTTATATGTATATTATTTATTGTATTTATTCTTATCGATATTTTGTTATTTTAACTCTGTTTGTTGTTTGATTATTATACTACAGGATTGGCTTAACCTACTTGAAATAGAGTAGGAGTATTTTTTTGTCATAGATATTTTCTTTACAAGTATTAAAAAAAAAACTTATTTCTTCTCTCCTTTCACAGCGGCCTTACTTACAACATGAAGAAAATAGGAATGAAATAAATAATGTAGGGAAACTTAGGAAGGAGCGTAGCATCGAATACTTACGCACTTGCGTTATAGCTAATACACCGTTGTCAAATATTGATGTAGGAAATTTAAACTGTAATGAACAATGCCGATTATTTGAACTACTTATACAATATCAGGATTGTTTTGCGAAGGACACGAATAACTTGGGTTGCACTAACTTATCTGAAATGGAAATAGAATTAAATTCATCTACCCCCGTTTTTCATAAGCCATATCGCATGGCCCATAGAGAGCTCGAAATCGTAAGAAGTAAAGTAAAAGATTTACTTGATGCCGGAATAGTTAAAGAATCACAGTCGAATTACGCTTCACCAGTGATACTTGTGAAAAAGAAAAACGGAGATAGTCGTTTATGCGTTGATTATCGCGCTTTAAATGCGATTACGATTAAAGATAGGTTTCCTTTACCACACATAGACGACCAACTAAACAAATTATCTGGAAAATGTTACTACACTAGTTTAGACTTGGCGCAAGGTTACCACCAGATACCACTTTCTAATAACTCTACTAAATACACGTCGTTTATAACTCCTGATGGGCAGTGGGAATACACGAGGGTACCATATGGACTTACTAATGGACCCGCAGTATTTCAGAGGACGATATACAAATTGTTAGGGACACTGCGCTATGAGGAAGTGTTAACATTTATGGAAGATTTATTGTTGCCTTCAATAAACATTGACTGCGGTCTTGTTATATTGGAAAAGGTGTTAAAACTTTTGAGGGAAGCCAATTTAAAACTTAATTTACAAAAATGCGCATTTCTCAAATCAGAAGTAAATTATTTGGGACATGTGGTATCTCCTGACGGAATTCGGCCAGGAGATCGAAAATTGGACGCGGTCAGTAACTTTCCCGTACCCGTCAATGTCCACCAGGTGCGACAGTTTATTGGTCTATGTTCATATTTTCGCAAATTCGTTCACAATTTCGCGATTATAGCAAAGCCACTCACCGATCTGACAAGGAAAAATGTCCAATGGGTTTGGAATGATAATAAGGAAGAAGCTTTTACCAAATTAAAGACTTTGCTAGTAACCAAACCGTCACCAGGAGTGAGGGTATCATCTTGGGGTAGTTTTTATTTGATTCCGCTATGATGTTAAGGTTGAGGGGGAATTGGGCCTCCATTCCAAGCGAAACACAGAAGTAAACTTCTACTTCACGCAGGTATGCTGTGAGGTTGTGGTACCACCACGGTTCAAGCAGGCCCATCCATGCGACATCAATAGCCACTGCGTGGCTCTACCACAGTCAAGTCAAGAGGATGGCTGCCACTTTGGATTTGCCATTTGGACATTTCAGATCAGTCTCACAGCAACTACCCTTTTTATAGGGTAGGGTGACAAACGAGCATACAGTCCACCTGATGGTAAGTGGTTGCTGTGGCCCATAGACATCTACATATATCTTCGATTACGAATCAAAATGTAGATGCGTTGTCACCCGTGAGGACTAAGACAAAATGCCTCGCTTCCAGTAATAAGGGTCTCCGGTTCTCTACACTCAACATACGAAACAGCAGCATTAAGCTACTATTTTACGCTGGTATTCTATGAGAGCGTGGTCCTTCCCCAGTCGAGCCGACCCATTTGTGCTATAACTATACTACTAACAGTATAACTGCAGCATGGCTCTACCACGTAAGACCATTTCATTCATTCGTAAGAAATTCATGTCTTATTAGAATATTCGTTGGTAGCCTGAAGTCATAAATATTGTTTGCTAGTAAAAAAGGTTGAATTACTCAACAATTAAAACAGAAACATCAGTGACTTAAAAAATTAAATATTTACCTTGACTTCAATTTGATGTAACATAATAGCAATTAATTAAAAAAATATGCTGACTACATATATTCTTATACTTAACCTAAAATTAATTACCCAAATCTTGGACCATTAGAAATAAGAAATACTGGCAACATTCTCCTGTTACGTAATCTCGAAACATTGACATTCGTGCTTCGAATAACCTTCAAAATTGTGTTGGAATAACAAATTAAAATATAGGTAAATGAGTGTTTATGAGTGAAATAATAATAAAACGTTTATTTCAGATTTAAAAATCCATACAAATTTGTTAGTAAATTTCTTAAAAACGATGTTAGTAAATTAAATTAAATCCAATTAAATAACTTACAATTTTAAAAATATTAATTAATATACTTAAGTGTCCCACCCATATGCATTTGAGTCCAATGCCCTTGAATGGGACAATCAAGCCTATCTTTAACTACCTTCAGGACGCCGTTTGAGCTCCCCCGCAATCTGCGCCAGCTGGACGAAATTCGCTTCCGTATGATGCCATGAAAATCGTCAATACCCGCTTCAGCAAACATGCCAGATGCACAGCAGAACACGGGAAAGGCCCATCAACATCCTGAAGGCATTATTATATTGGACGCGAAGTGCATTATAGGCCCTTTACGTATAGCTATACCACAGGCTGCAGGTGTAAAAGGTTTGGCAGTAAGCCTTGAAAAGAGTAATTTTGACTTCTCTAGTACACCTAGCAAACCTGCGGGCAACCATATTGCATCGAACCACCAATGCCCTCCGCTCCCTCTCTATATCACAGTTGTCTGTAAGCTTCTCTGTAACAATGTGTCCTAAATATTTAAACTGTGACACCCTATTTAATGGCACCCCAAGGAGCTTGACTGGAGGCACAACCTGGGGTTTTTTAGCACCAACTTGAAATACCATTAACTCACTCTTTTTGGTGTTATAGAGGAGACCGTGTTTAGCAGCGTATACTTCACAGACGGCCAACAGCTTACGCAATGCGCTCACCGATGGACTCAGCAACACCATCTCATCAGCATAGCTAATACTATTAACCATTTGTTCGTCAATGGAACAGCCTATCCTGGTGCTACTGAGTGAACCAATGAGCCCGTCAACGTAGAGACTGAACAGCAAAGGCGAGGATAACCCCCCCTGCCTCACCCTGCATTCCAAAATGTATTTGTCAGATAGCGCACCAGACCATTTGACCTGGTTAACTTGATGGCCATACCAATATTTCAACGTGGTGATTAATTCATTTGGAACAGCTATATCACGTAATTTTGACCAAAGCAGCTCATAGTCAACCAGGTCAAATGCCTTTGAGAGATCCAGAAACGCAGCATACACTGGCGTTTGTCTCTGGGTGTAGTATTAAATAAATGATATTGCTTCGGAGTTTTTATTCACTTTAGTATTGTTTTTGCACCATATAACTACACAGGACGGCATTTTGTAGGCAAATTTACTGCACGACGCCCCGGGAAGTACTGAGCGAAAATGAGCATAGTTTGATGCATGTGTGTGAGTGAACGCGTGTGCTTACATAAAGGAGCGGAGTTTTTTGGCTTCACCAATTACAAAGGCCGCGCTGTATCTACCTTTTTTTTACTTCATCTGAGTCAAACACAAGTTAATTATTAAATAAGCTCACAATGATAAACATAATATATGAGATTTACAATCATGAATGAATGGATAATATGCACAATCACAGAATGTCTACAATAACCAAAATATCAATAATTTAATCAAAAACAAGTTAATTAATAAATAAGCTCCTACACACAAGTGCAAAGTGCAACATCCAAAAATAATAATTTTGTTTTGATAATATTTGGTCATCTATCCATTTCCCTGAATTGACACTAAAATTTTTGTCTCTATATTATATGCAATATATTAAGTATTGAATGCAGCTTATAAATAGAATGATTTTAATCCAAAATTATAAAACATATTACATATTAGATTACACAAATATTCCTTATGTAATTTTAAAATTTTTCGTATAGAGTACTTTCTTTTTCAGGTTATACATTATCTGATATGCTTTGATGTTTGTGGTTGTTCTTCAGTGGATATAATGTTGTCCTCCTAATGTTGTCCTTTTTGAAGATCCTGCTTGTGGTTTTGCAGCAATAATTTGCGAGGGACCAGCTTGTGATTCCACAAAATAAAATGGGAATACACTTTGTTAGTCTGGAAATAAATAAAAACTGAAATAAATTATAGTATAATAAACATATTATATAAATTTAAATTAACATTATATTCATTGAAATTGCTTTCATAGTAAACCAGTCCCTACTCATGGCACTACATTACCATTCTACCAATACAAAATAAATGAATGGATCTTGTTCATCCAACTTGGTCTATAATACGCACACTATTACACCTAATATAACAAAATAAGATAGTAAATACAATAACTATGTGAAATAAAAAAGGTCTTGTGTTTATCTATTGTTTGAGAACCATTTGATGCATGTATTTCTAATGTATTGTACAAGTTGTGCTTTTAAATTTGATAGGTTTAAGACAAAATGTAATTAATCATGGCATGTGATGCCTGAACTTTCTTAAGGTTTTTTGTTGTTTTAAAAAAAATATTTGATTGTTAAAAATAATATGTACAGTGTGTTGCACTTTTAATAATGTACGTAAGGGCTTGTGCTAACTTTACAGACTTCAATCCTTTGGATGCCTTGGTCTATACAATTATTATAAATTGGTTCAAACTATGGTATGTATTCTGTCCATCCATGTTAGATCCAGATGATGGTCATATTAACAATCATCATCATCTTCATTACAGTCTATCAAAGTCCACTCCTGAATATAGGAAACCCCATATAAAATATCTGAGTAATCCTTAAAGAAAACTATATACATACCATATTACCATATACATTTTACATTTTACTTACATCACGTGGGACTGCAGTTCTTAAGAGCTTTTTCTTGGTTGCATCATTAAATGGGTCGGCTTTAGTAATCTGCTGCACGATTTAAGTGATCATTTTAGCTTTAGTTGATAGGTAATGATGCTATTGATTACCATCTAGCTGCTTTTTATGCCGGAAATCCTTAGTTTTCGAGATATCGATAATTTTAGTTTTGAGGTTATGTCCATTTAAAAATGATACGAAACGAAATAACAACATAATTATTTGATCATTTTAGCTTTAGTTGACAGGCAATGACACTATTAATTATCATCTAGCTGTTTTTTATGCCGGAAATCTTTAGTTTTCGAGATATCGACAATTATAGTTTTGAGGTTATATCCATTTAAAAATGATACGAATACGAAATAAGAATATAATTATTACAAAGAGATAGCAATAGAACATGGTCTGTACTCTGTTTTAAAAAAAATTACTGCCGGGAGACAGTCGTCATTTACCAAATAGAGCAACAAGAGGCCATCGGCAAGATTGGTGGCCCAGGAAAAGTAGTCCAAATAGACGAGTCAAAATTTGGAAAACGGAAATATAATAAAGGTAATTTGATTTTCTTATATTACAGACTGAAACAATATATTTATAATAATAATATAATGATAATTAAATTTATTTCAGACCCACATATCGATACCTTAATTGGTAAACCAGCCAACTCCACATTTAGTCAAAAAAATATTTTGGTATAAATTGTACGCAGCAGTAGTTCGTTGTGATTTGCAAAAACGACAACTCCGATATGATTACAATTCTTTCTATAAATCGCTATTAGAAAATCAGCCAACTCCGTGTGTTACGGAAAGTTACGATTTTGACAGCCAACTCCACTAAGTCGGTCATTTTGTATGGCGTTCGAGTCGTGTACGGTTACCGCCCTACGTTTTGTTGAAGAAAATTATTAAAACGCCACAAAAGGAAAGGTAGTATTGAAAAATAGTTGAACATTAATACAAGGTATGGATACTTATTTACTTTTTCACAAAACAGTGCTAGTTAATAATGTAATTTTAAGATTTAATATTGGCTACGAGTTGGCTGATTTGCTTCTTAATTTTCCACACTAGTGTTGGGAGTTGTCCATTTTTATGTTTATTAAAATGTAATTAAAATTTAAAGTTACATTACTGTTTCATTAATTTAATGTTTTTATTTCATTAATTTAATTTTGATATTTTTATATAACTTTACTTTTAAAGTTAAATTGATATTTTTTATCATTTTTGGCTCATTTTTGTGCTTATGGTGACGATTTTTTTAATTTGTATGCAGATGTCCCATTCACGTGCTAAAAAAATACTGCGAATAAGCATGCAAAATGAACAGCATGAGCTTAATGAAACCAATAACTCTGTTTTATTTGTTAATAACCAATTTCTAAATCCGTATGACGATTTGGTTTGGCATGATAGCGTAGCTTCTAATTCTACTTCATCGACTTTCTTTGATAATGGCTACATTAATTATATTGAAAATAAAAAGCCTGGCGTAGAGTATATATATATAACCCTGATTCGTTTGACAGTAAAAGTTTCGATAACCAAACATGTTCTAATACGCAGGCATATGAAATAGTGAAGAATGTTGTTATTGAAGACATATTTCCGCTTGAAACAGAACAACTCAGTCCAAGTTCTCACTTGGTTCAAGTTCTATCTCTTCGTCTTACTCAATCACTTATCTACAATTCTGAAAATGCCTCTAATAGTTTTGAACCATCTCAATCGTACCTCTCTGCAAGTAATGATAAATCGGATGACGATTTGGCCGTTACTTTGATACAAGAAAAACTAACAGCTCATGAAACTATACCTCCTAACTTACCTACCTACCTAACCCCAACTGCCTGTCCTGAATTAATAAATAAATTAGTCGACTACAGTGATACTGATTCAGAATTCCGATTCTGCATTTCTTTCTTTTTCTTCTTTCTGAATTTCATTCTTTCTTTTTATAAAAAGAAAGAAAAGGTGTCAAGTAAAGAAGGAAGAATGTACTAGTGAAATTAATAAAAAGAATAGAGAAAAGGGTAAAGAATATTGCGGTAAGAAAAAGTTGATGGAGAGTGGAAAAAAATATAAAGAAACCAAAAAAAGTGTTGAAACCCCGGTGCAGTAGTAAGGAAAAGAGAAATAGTGTTATTCAGTGTCATAGTATTTCTGAAGATTACAGAAAAATATTATTTGATAAGTTTTGGAATATGACTTGGGATGAAAAACGAGTTTACGTGGATAATTTAGTAAACATTTTACATACAAATAGGCAAAGAGATAGGAAAGACCCTCAAAAATCTAAAAGAGTTAACACTTTTATTTGCCACTTAAAAAAAGGTGAAGATATGATAAGAGTCTGTAAAACGTTATTTCTAAATACCTTCTCTATCGGTAAATCATGTATCTGGGGTTGGAAGGTTGAAGTTGGTGGAAAGAATACTGATGAACAATTACCAGAAACTACTCCCAGAAATCCATTCGACCAAGAAATTAAAACTTTACAGGACTTTTTAGATGACTTACCTAAAATGCCTTCACATTATTGTAGAAAAAGGACAACACAGACATACATACAGCCAGACATATCATCCAAACAGCAACTTTATAAAATGTATAAAGATTATTGTGAGTCAAAAAACAAAAAAACACTATCTGTTGCCACTTTTACAAATACCCTAACCATACAAAAAATAGCTTTATTCAAACCGAAGAAAATTTGTGTGACATCTGTAACGGATACAAGATGGGCCATATTACTAAAGAGACTTACGAAGAGCATGTAAATAAAAAGAATGAAGCGAGAATGGAAAAAGAATCTGATAAAGAAAAAAAAGGAATTTGTCTTTACTGCAGATCTCCAAGCAGTGCTTTTAGCACCGCGATCCTATGTGTCTTCAAATTACTATAAGACTAAGCTGTGTGTTCACAACTGGTGTATTTATGATATGAAAACTAGCGATGGGTATTGCTTTCTATGGAATGAGGCCGAAGGTGGGCTTAATTCTGATGAGTTTGCAACGATTTTAACCAATTTCTTTATGAATAAAGTGGTTCCAAAAATGGGAGATAACAACAGATTCATAACTTTGTACACGGATGGGTGTACGTATCAAAATGGAGACGTTACTTTAAGCAATGCTCTCCTCAACATAGCTATGCTGAATAATGTTACAATTGAGCAAAAATATTTGGAACTAGGCCACACCCAAATGGAGGTTGACAGTATGCACGTAATGATTGAAAAAAAAACTAAAAAAATCAAGTGATTAATGTTCCAGCCGTGTACAATACAATTTGTAAGAATGCAAAAAAATCTAAACCGTATACATTCGAATACCTCAACTATTCTTACTTCAAGAATTTTAAAAATTTACAATTTTACACCTCCATAAGATGAGGAAAAATGAAGGGAGACCCTAAGGTACATAAATTACTTAAATTTTATTAATTATTATTGCTACTATATTGGATCGATACGATAAGTTCTGTTTCTCTTTTCCAGGTTACCGATATACGAGCTCTTAAGTATGCACCCTCTGGAGAAATTTTTTATAAGCTTAAATTAACTGATGAATATAAATTCAACCAACGCAGGAATGCCCGAATTAACAACATTCCTTTTAATAATATACCTAACCTATACAACGCACGCAGGTAAATTACAAAAAAAAGTTCTTAGATTTACAGCAACTAAAGAACTCAATGCCAAGAGTTTACCAAAACTATTATGACAACCTTCCTCATGAAGCCTAAAATAGTGTGCCTATATTTAACATTATTTGATTATTATTAAGTGTATTAACATATCTTATAATTAAAACTTAAAAAGAAAAATAAACTTATTTAAAATTAATTTATCGAGCAAACCAACTAACTCCTAGTTCACATACTTTAACAAGAAAGGAAAAACGGATAACTCCTAAAAACGCTGTAGTATTGTAATGAAAACGTATAAGGAGTTTTACAGTATTAAAAATAACAATTTACGATAATATCTACGAACGGTGTTTTAGATTTTTTCATAAGTAGTCTACAAAAAATATTATACAGTTTTAAGTGTCTCCTGAAAAATTTGCTCGTATGGAGTTAGCTGGTTTGCCAATTAAGGTATCGATATAGTCCATAATATGTTAGTAAATTAGCTTAACCTATGTTAGTCTTAAATTATTACACATTATTTATTTTAAAGTTTACTTTTGAACCCAAATTATCTTTTAATACCTTTTATTAAATATATTTGAATACCTTTTAAAGCCAAAATATCTGGAAGAAATCAGTTTCAGAGTGATAAGACAGCCTGTTGTACATATTCTGCTATAAAATTTTGTACTTTTGTATTTGTTTTTTTTTTTTTTGTAATTTTGTACTATTGGGTTTTGGTGTACACTGTACAATATAGAGTAAATAAATAAATAAATATCTTGAATATTTACTAACTCTAAATTGTTTATTGTTGATTTTAGGAAGGCAGATTGAGGGCCACTGGATCCTCGGCCTCATTGAGGATGGAAGTGAGGATTTACGACTAGAGGTGTGCCCTGAAAACATCAGGTTAGCGGACATACTAGTGCGCCTAATTAAAAAACATGTGGTTGAGGGCATCACAATCCATACCGACTTCTGGAGGGCTTATGATTGTTTGGGGCAACATGGGTACATTAAGAAGAAGCGCACTCAAGTGATGACGTGCGGAGAACCAACATTTATTAACCAGCTTGGTCGACTGGCTACCCTCGAGGCTGCTGACCCCAACATGGGTACATTCACAAGAAGGTGAACCATTCAGATCCTGAGAACCCATTTGTTGCCCCTGATGGCACTCATACTCAAAGAATCGAATCGCAATGGCGGGTGGTTAAAAGATTTTTCAGTAAATACAATTATAACCACCTGGAAAACTTTTCAGACATTATTATAGAATATTTGTGGAGAAGGTCAGTGCAAAGAAAAAAAAAAAGGATCCTTTTATGGAACTAATTAAAGTAATTAACCATGTATATAAATAAATGTTTTTATAATATTATATTTGGTCATTTCTTTTGATCAAACTCTAGTACCAGAAGGTATAAATCACAAAACCGAATCTGTCAACCCCAACTTCCACGTGGTCTTTCCGCTCTTACCCCTAGAGTGTATATGAAAATCCGGAAGCGCGGAGGGAATGCAGCCCTCGCCCGCTGTAACTAAGCGTAGGCAGCGTACGAGCCGTAGCGGCTGAGGCTGGTCGCCGAAGGCGACCAAACAGCCGAAGCTGCGCAGGTGAGCTAGGTGCCTGTGCTTAGTTACGCAAGGCCGAAAGGGCTGCACTTCCCGCAGCGCTGGAGCAGAAGCAGAGTCAAAATAGTGTTATTCCACCTTCCCAACCCCCACCCACGCCGCGGCTTTTAAAACAAATTTAAAAAAAATTCATAAAAAAAAAGGGGGGGGGGGGTTTCCGGCACTTTTTCCTTTCAGGGGGGAGGGCCCGCCCCCTCCCCCCCCCTTCCCCCACCCACTCGGCGACCATATATTCATGCAGCAGATTACTAAAGAAAACCCCATTAAATTAACCATCATGAAAATGTTTTTCACACAGCATTCAGGGCTCATTATCTAGCTTTGTCTGGAAAGCTTAAGTAGTATACTGCTCTTGGGAAGGAATATAATATTTCAGCCACAATTTACAGCTGAAAACAAAAGACATAATTATTAAATACAAATATTATCAAAGTAGTTTACAAACCAATAATTTGTTTTTAAATGGTTAAAGAGAAACAATCTTTCATTATAAGTTGGACCAGATTTACTTTAAGGTTAGAACTTAAGTATTAAATAGTGTATATGTATATTGTATACGTACCGCAAAATATACTTTACTGCGGGTTTCAGAAACCTAAATAATTTAATGTTATCAACGGTTGGTGAGCTGCCTAAGGGTATTAGTGTTCTGTGGTGAGCTGTTGCATTTAGAACACTTTTTCTATTTTCTTTATCCGCCATTGCAGCGTAGTTTTTAGCTTTTGTCACTATTTCGTATTTCACAACGAATCATTGACTAACACATTGCACATCATATAAATGAAGGACATTAATGTCAACACAACGTCGCAAACTTGTAAAATCTTAGAAACAGACACGAGCAAAACAAACACAACAACCAATCATGAAGAACAATAATTTATACGTAGACAGAGAATGGGTGCGTTTGGCAGAAAAAAGCGCTAGCAAGCGCTTGTAAGCAAAATGGCGATCGTAAGCGGTAAGCGCTGTCAAATCGTAAGTGGCTATTTTCCTCCAGGACACGATGTTAGTTTTAACCCCCGGTTACCTACCTAACCTAATTTAAATATATGTTTGTAAAGTATTCATATTAAAAACTTACCAATCATGAATTTTTAATAACATGTATATGTTTATTCATGTCAATATATTACTTAAAACTAATATTGCACAAAACAACTTATAAACTCTACTTCAAAACAAACAAATTAAATAAGCAAAATGGCGGATTATGTCATCAGCGCTACTGAAGTAGCCATCGTGTCCTGGCCGAAAACTATTTCAGCGCTTATAAGCGCTTGCTAGCGCTTTTTTCTGCCAAACGCACCCAATGCTATAGGATTCCCTGTCTACGAATTTATACGTCGGTCGGCGCAAGCGCCACCCGTAGATAAATAAATATGTAGCAAGGCGCCACCACATTATAGACATGCGACCGATTCCGATATATCAAAACGTAACTAAATAACGTTATGTTATCAAATATCATATCATATCGATAAACCTAAGTACAAAACCCCAATCACATATCCAACCAAAATCATATACCTAATTTTTTTTTTGCGCCCGAAGCAAATATGGGCAACCCTCCGGAAAGCGGGGGAGGGAGGTTGGGAATGCTCATAGCATACCACGCAGCCGGCTGCGTGGTTATGTGGTGACTTTTACCCACTAAACCCAACCTTTTAGGAATTGGCTTAACGATCTGACTAGAGAACTCTAAGCCGTATACGAACGCGACCCTCCTTGGCAGAAAGGAGGGCGCAGGCAGAAAGGAAGGCGCAATATACCTAACCAACGTACGAAAACGAAACCATAACGCAAACTGTGGAACGATATCCCAAAACTGAAAACGGCCCACCAACCGTTTAAATAAGCATAGAAAGAGATGAAGCGAATATAGATATCGTTGTGATGTTTTGTTAGTTATCACACAACGGTGCACATTGCGAAATATAATATATAGCTAAAGCAATAAGGTCGAATTTTAAATAGTTAATATTGCCTAAATTTTAAGTTTGTGTAGTTGTGAGAGTTATCAAATTTCAAATCATCTTTAGCTCAGGCACAAAGCTTAGATTTGTAAAACGTAAAACGCAAACACCGGAACGATATGCCAACACGGCCCACGAACTAAACCGATGCGACGTCCTTCATAGATATTCATTGTTTCTTGTTTATGCGACGGTATCATAAATTCGTATAGAAAGAGAAGATTTCTATTTTGGTAATTTTAGTTTCACACGGTACGCAATGCGAATCAGCGGCTAGTGCAAATCAGGTAAATTTGCGGTAAATAGAGTTGAATTTTGAAATTGAATTGAAAATTCGAATTTAAAACTTTTCTGCTAGTTCTAAGCCTAGTTAAGCATGAAGGAAAATCGCCAACTCAAATAATTTTCTATAAATAGATATAAATTATGTTTAGTTCTTAAGAATACACTTTAATTATAGACTTTGAAATCAGACTCTGATCCTACGTCTCAATTTGAAAAAAAAAATGGGTAAAAAAATTATAGAAATAAATAAGGATAGAATGAACGTAATTTTATTCACTACCCGATTATCATCCCGTGGGCGTCGTTAAAGGCGACATAAGGAAACAAATCAGGAGATGGGCAGCAATTTTTTTAGGTTTATGCCATCTAACATTTACTCTACAAACCACCTTGAGAGTCAATCAATGTTTGTTCGATAAAATATAATTACCTATACAACATAGTAGATGGCGCTATTACTGAAGTACGCTCAGCTCAATCTTACTAAAATAAATACGTGTACCTTGGTAACTGTCTTAAATAAAATTAATATAAGCATTTCAATCAAAGCCCTCCCGTAAAAAGTTTCACTTCAAAAAAAAATGTGGTTGCCAACCCGCTTGCCAAGCGTGGCAACTATGCCAAATATCCCACCTATAATACAATCTATGAGGAGGCCTATGTATTCAGCAGTGTACTTTAATAAGCTGTAACATACATGTTTATTAAATATTTAATATAGATGTAATATCTAAGATAACAATAACATTAGAACCTCTGACTTCTAATCTAGAATAATCTATGTAATTCATAAAATACATGTTGCACTGGTAGTACAGTTTGCGGTTATGGTTCGGTTGTCGTTTGCACATTCAGTAGCAAACCATTACTATTGATATCGATATCTGAAAACGGTTTTTAATAACGATATGAAAACTAGATATCGGTTATGTAACCGTTGCAGATAAAAACTGAAAACACCCATCCTTACTGCATTGTGCTTTTTGCTAACCTTATTTCGTTTTTAACAGCCTAATGTTAAGTGTTAATGCTCTCTAGTATATATACTGTAATCTATGGTTAATGCGTAAGCCACAAACTAATAAGAGTACTAACGTAGTGTAAGCGTAGACAGTAGGCATGAGAACGATATATCAAAACGTAACTAATAACGTTATGTTATCAGATATCATATCATATCGATAAACCTAAGTAAAAAAACCGTTATCACTTATCCAACCAAAACCATATACCTAACCAACGTACGAAAACGAAACCGAAACGCATAACGCAAACTGTGGAACGATATCCCAAAATTGAAAACGGCCCACTAACCGATGACCTTCGTTGATATTCATCGCTTCTCGTTCTTGCAACGATAGTTTAAATAAGTATAGAAAGAGATGAAGCGAATATGGATATCGTTGCGATGTTTTGGTAGTTATCACACAACGGTGCACATTGCGAAATATAATGTATAGCCTGAAGCAATAAGGTCGAATTTTAAATAGTTAAAATTGCCTAAATTTTAAGTTTGTGTGGTTGTGATAGTTATCAAATTTCAAATGATCTTTAGCTCATTAGGCACAAGGCTTAGATTTGTAAAACGCAAACACCGGAACGATATGCCAACACGGCCCACGCACTAAACCAATACGATGTCCTTCATTGATATTCATTGTTTGTTGTTCTTGCGACGGTAATTATAAATTCGTATAGAAAGAGAGGATTTCTGTTTAGGTAATTTTAGTTTCACGCGGTACTCAATGCACATCTGGATATAATTACCTAAAGCAAAAAGGTCGAATTTCAAATGGTTAAAATTGCCTAATTTTTAAGTTTGTGTAGTTATGAGAGTTGTCAAATTTAAATGATTTTTAGGGCAATAGACACATGACTTGCATTTATTGTATGATCATATTTATTTGGTTTAGGCAAAATTATGTTTATGTTTTTTATATTTTGGATGGAAGTTTAGATTTTGCTTTTTTCTAGAACGCAACAATTACGCACTTGGTCTTGGTAGCTCGTGCTCGTGCCATTCGCTAAGATACCTAATAACAACCATGACGTTGCGTTTGTGCATTTATTTGCAATATTTGTGTGTATTTTGTGCATTAGGTAGTTGTAATTTAGACACTTATGTGTAAAGTGTAAATATAATATAGCATAGTATAGTTTAAGTTGATTTACACTTTTAATCATTTTTGAATAAAGACTTTCAAAATGTCGCGTAAGGCTAGTGAAATATGGTCTCACTTCGATATAAAAGACAATTCCGACGACTTCTTCCACTGGAGCCGAATCAGCGGCTAGTGTAAATCAGGTAAACCTGCGATTAATAGAGAAGAATTTTCAAATTGAATTGAAAATTCGAATTTAAAACTTTTCTGCTAGTTCTAAGTCTAGTTAAGCATAAAGGAAAATCGCCAACTTAAATAATTGTTAATAAATAAACTAACTAACTAATTTTTTTCAGGTTTATGCCATCTAGCATCTATCCTACATACCACCTTGGGAGTCAATGAATGTTTGTTCCATAAAATATCTTTACCTATACAACGTAGTAGATGGCGCTATTACTGAAGTGCACTCAGCTCAATCTTACTAAAATAAATACGTGTACCTTGGTAACTGTCTTAAATAAAATTAATATAAGATTAGTATTTGAACAAAGGACTGTTGTAATCTTGTAATTGTATTACTATATACTTTATGGTATGTAATGCCCTGCGTTTGCGACTTGAATGATCGACCGAATGCCCGGTACGTACGTAGTGTTAACACCCACCACTTTTCGTCATACAAAAATGTTGCGGATCAACATTTCAATCAAAGCCCTTCCGTAAAAAGTTTCACTTCAAAACTGAGGTTGCCAACCTGCTTGCAAAGCGTGGCAACTATGGCAAATATCCCACCTATGATACAATCTATGAGAAGGTCTATGTGTTCAGCAGTGTATTTTAAGAAGCTGTAACAGTGATGGTGTTATTTATTACTGCATAACATTGAATATACAAAAACTATTAACATACATGTTTAAATATTTCATCTAAGATAACAATAACGTTAGAACCTCTGAATTATAATCTAGAATAATCTACGTAATTCATAAATACATGTTGCACTGGTAGTACAGTTTGCGGTTATGGTTCGGTTGTCGTTTGCACATTCAGTAGCAAACCATAACTATTGATATCGATATCTGAAAACGGTTTTTAATAACGATATGAAAACTAGATATCGGTTATGTAACCGTTGCAGATAAAAACTGAATACGCCCATGCTTAACTCTTACCGTAGACAGATATAGGATTCTCTGTCTACGACTCATACAGATGTTTTGGTGCTACCAGAAAAAATATAATTTTCTACTCATTGAAAACCAAAACAAAAAGAAAACATTTAGTTTTCTTTTACTGTCAAGGATATGTTAATATGATAACGTAGAAAAATACGACAGGCATAGTTATCTTCCTATGTATTATGATTTCTATATTCAAAATTTCAGAGTGTAATTTATCTTTAGCAAAATCTTACTAATTATGAAACAAGACATTTATGTGACAAATAGCAATAATAAAATTCAGCCCCCGTAGGTATTTCATACTGTCCATAATTATAGAGTGGACCGGGCCTGTTTTATTTTTTTTTTGTTGCCCGAAGCAATTAAGGGCAACCCTCCGGTAACGGGGGAGGGAGGTGGAGAATGCTCATAGCATACCACGCAGCCGGCTGCGTTATGCGTTATGTGGAGACTTTTACCCACTAAACTCCACCTTTTGTGTTTGGCTTACCGATCTGACGAGAGATCTTTAAGCCGTAGACTGACGCGACCCTCCTTGGCAGAAAGGAGGGCGCAAGTGGCGAAAAGCCGCTTAGAAGTGTGCCTAACTAAGGCAGATTAAGGGATGTGTTAAGTAGGCTCAGCCTGAGCCGCCAGGAGGCAGTTCAGGTCAGCCGAAAGCTTGTTGAGGGGGGTCCGAGAGAGAGTTTCTCGATCTGCGCACACTATAGCGAGTGTGGAGAGGGGCTGCTTAGGCAGCTGTCTCACGAATGAGATGATTTGGGTGGGACTCTGAGGCTTTGAAAAATCTCTCAGAGAGTGATTTAAGGAACTGCTGGATTGTTGGTAGCTCTAAGTTTCGGTGGAGGTCGGCATAACGAATTCGACCCACAGCACTTTTAACCATTAACACTTATAACTAGAGACTACTTTTGTATGAAGAAGTTTGGCAATATAGAATCAATATCAAATTTTCTATCCTCTAGTGCAATAAACAGTCAGTTAGTCTGTGGATATTTATTTATAACCTACTGTCATTACATACGCCATTTTCATTTGGATGTTGTTGTGTTAATTTTTGGATTTTTTTTGTTTTATTAGTATAGTATATTATTAGTAGTACTATAGTATTTTATTATAAAATTGTTATGAGTTTTTGTGTGAATATAATTTATCTTTTTAAGTAAATAACATCGAGTAATATAATAGTGATCTTCACGCTGTCGACATCCATTTGTCACGTATCCGTTTTTGGTTATCAAAATACAATAGTCTTTTTATAATGTAGTAAAACCTGACTTTTTAGACCACAGAATAGAGAATATTGTATAGATTTTATAATGCCAAACTTCTTCGTAGAAAAGTAGTCTCTAAATATAAGTTTTAATGGTCTAAAGTGAAGAGTGAGTTGAAGGGCGCCCGCACCTCACCACCGCTAGCAAAAGACAAGTGCATATTTTTCTTCTCACTTGTGTATTTGCGATGCAACGTACACCTCCGCAAAAGATAAAGTGTATGTCAAGCCCAGATCTGCACCGTGAAATCGATTCTACCAATAACTTTGTTACTTGTAGAAAGCGCAAAGAAATGGACGACATATCCGAATGTAGTACGATATTTTCCAATAATATCTTAAACGAAAAATACATAGAAAAATTAGTGACAAACTCGGTGCGCTCTGTTTTGTCTGCTGAGCTCACAAAAATAACGGATGCCTTAACTAACATCCAATTGGCCGTAGCCGGGATAATTTCAGATAATACAGCTTTAAAAAATTCGTTACTGGAAGTTAACAATAAGCTTATGGATATCGATAACACACTATGTTCCTCTGAATTACGTCAAGATTCGTTTGACGCTCGTATTAAAGGGCTTGAAGAAAAAATCCAATAGGTTTCGGAGCGGAATGTTGGTCTGGAAAATAAGTTATCATCAATGGAACAACAGGCTAGGGGCAGTAATCTTGAAATTTCAAATTTACCTGAAAAAAAGGCGAAAATCTTTTTACTATAATAACTAATTTGGGGTTTATAGTTGACCAAAAGATTCATTCGACTGATATCACCGCAATTCATCGAGTTCCTCATGCTGACTACAAGGATTCTCGCCCAAAAAATATTATTGTACAATTTTCATCAAGAATTTTTCGTGACAACTTCCTCGCTGCCTGCCGTGTACGTAAAAATTTAAATTCAAAGAAGTTATCAATCTCTGGACCATCGCATAATATATATGTAAATGAGCATTTGACATTAAAAAATAAGATTTTATTTCATGAATGTCGAAATGCAGCTAAAGCTAATGAATACAAGTATGTGTGGGTTAAGCATGGAACTATATTGGTGCGTAAGAATGATAGGTCACAAGCTATGGCAATTCGATCTTTGGATAATATTAAAAAGATTAAATAGTGGTGTTGTTTAAAACAATTACAGGTTGGACTTAAAACTAATAATATTTAACTTTGTCCTAGTATGTGCTCATTCTCCTTTCTCTTATTATATTTTATTTTGTGAGGTAAATTTAATTAAATATCAATTTGTTAATATTATACCCTTGCGGGTAAGCAAAACTACGTTGAGCCTTATGAATGTTGTTTACATGTTATTTAATATACTAAGTTGGCTGTAGATCAAAGCGGGCAAAATAGTCTTTGTTTATGTTTTTACTCGTTATCTTAAGGAAATAATTATTATAACTGTTGATGTCTATTTATTTGTAGGGTTACATATAATTCAATACATAATAATCATACATAAATTTAACATTATTATTTCAGTAACAGTACAATTTCATACATTTAAAAATGAATAGCTTGTCTATTTACTACCAAAACTGCCGAGGGCTTCGGACCAAATTACATACTATATATATGAACATTCTTTCTCATGCATATGATGTAATTATTTTAACGGAGACATGGTTACATAGTCATATTTCTGATAACGAATTCATTGATACCAGATATACTGTGTATAGATGCGACAGAAATCGTGATGCGTGTGATCGGAGGGACGGTGGGGGAGTGCTCATAGCGGTACGCCGTACACTTAGCACTGTCGAGGTCCGGACTTCTTTCTCTGCGTTCGCACTTTCCCCACTTATAGATTAGGTTACACTTGAGATTAGGGGTGGTAAAAAACTTTATCTATTAAATGCTGTCTATATTGCGCCTAACCAAAAGAGTGATGTATACTTGAGCTATTTAGAATATTTGTCTGGTATAGTTAATCAATACCAATTATGTAATAATTTTTATCTAGTAGGAGACTACAATATGCCATCTATAGATTAGAATGATATGGATATTAATTTTGAAAGTAATTATTCTTCCGATATATCAATTTCACGCAATAGTTTAAAAAATAAACATCATCCTCCATTTTATGTAATTGTACCGTTTGTCGATAAGATACGAGGCATGCCGAGTAAACACACACGTTACTGTTTTGAAAGTGCGGACTACGTATTGATTAATAAAGTAATATTAGATACTGAATGGAAGGCTTTGATGAAAGACGACGTTTCTGCTGAAGCTGCTGTGGACTTATTTTATGAGGTAATATGTGGTATTATACACAAATATATAGTAAGGAAAACTGTAAAAAACAGCAATTTTCCTAAGTAGTTTGATTCATTATTTATACATATCTTCAAAAATAAAAATAATGTTTGGGTTAAATGGAAAAAGTACGGAAATTTATCAGATTATAGAACATTTGCATTGTACAGAAAACGTTTTAAAACTGAATCTAAATTACGTTATGTTCGTTATATGGATACTGTTGAGAATTGTGTAAAGCAAAATATTAAGTATTTCTGGAAATATGTAACAAATTGCAAAAGTAGCCTAGAAACTCCCTCAGAATTTTTTTATAAAGACAAATTTGCTAGTAACCCCAAGGAAGTATGTAATTTATTTTTTGATTTTTTCTTTTCGATATTTGAACCAACTTCAGTCACTGTCAGTGCACGATTTGAATTATGATAATATTAATATATCAAGTAATAACAATTCTGATTTCGTTATTACTGACATTTCTATTTTTGAAAAAGATGTAACAAATTCCCTTTTAAATTTAGACGCGAATAAAGGAGCTGGTTTTATTACGAAGCGTTCGAATATATCTAACTTATTAATTTATACAAACTACTTATTTGAGAATCTGGATAGTAACGTCCAGACTGGCTGCGGGCTGTTCGAAAGAGATACCGCGGCTCCGGAACGTAAGGGCACTGAAGGAACACAGATGGTTTTTAGTCAGTAAAAGTCTGACACTCCCTTACGCTCCACCTAGAGCGAAAGGCGTCATTAGATGATTTTCCATCCGCAAAAAAAAAACGTCCAGACTGATTGCATATACACAGATTTCCGCAAAGCTTTCGATAGCGTAGACCATAAACTACTTCTGGAAGAGCTGGCCTTTAATGATATCCGTGGTAATTTGTGGAGATGGTTTAAGTCGTATGTGACAAATCGTACACAAAAAGTAGTTATAAGAAGTTTTGAGTCAGATATTGTGCATATAAGTTCTGGTGTGCCACAAGGATCAATCTTAGGGCCTCTTCTTTCCATCCTGTACATTAATGATGTTAATAGTTGTTTCAAGTTTTGTAATTTTATTCTGTACGCAGATGATAATAAAATTTATCACAAAATTCAGTATTATCATGACCATCTTAACTTTCAAAAAGATTAAGATAACTTTACATCTTACTGTAAAAACAATAAGTTAGATTTGAGTGTTAATAAATGTAAAGCCACCCGTAAGCATCAGGAAAGTAATTTTAATTATTCTTTATGTGGAGTTCCATTAGAAAAAGTGCATAAAATTATAGATTTTGGAATAATATTAGATAGTAAACTTATCTTCGATACACATGTTGAAAATGTCATTAATAAGGCTCTTAAAATGTATGGATTCGTGATACGTATTGGACGTGAATTTAAAAAACCTCTCACTTATTTGCACCTCTATAAATCTTTAATAAGATCACAACTTAAATATGCGGTAGCTATTTGGTGTCCGTATTACAATAAATATATAGATAAAATAGAATCCATTCAGAAAAAGTTTTTGCGTAGTGTAAATTACAAGTGCAGACGTGTTAAATTAACCTACTATCAACTGATGGTCGAATATAACTTACTAAAATTAGAATCCAGACGTCAACAGATTCAAGCTATGTTACTGTATGATATTTGTCATAACAGGTACGATAGTATAGAACTAGTTAAGATGATAAAATACAAAGTACCAAATAGGCCTTTGTGTCGCAGAGTTCGTGCCATATACACATTTTTTACTAATAAATGTCAAACCAACGTAGGTAAAAGATTCCCAATATATATATGTTGTTAAATTGTTATAATAATACTTTCAATAATATTGACATTTTTGCTCACAAGGTGAGTATTTATAAAAAAGAATTACTTTCAGTACTCAGAGGAGAATGAGTTTGTATAATTGGTTATTACAACAATTATTATTTTTCTTTATTATTGTGTCATTTGAAAACACAATCACTGTACTATATGAAAAAATTGTACGCTATTCTCAATCTAAACATTTGTTAATAGTAATTGGTGGTCAACGGTGTTGGTTGCACTATTATATTATATTTTGTAGTGAATGTATTTTAGATTAATAAATATTGTGTAAACCGTTTGTTGATTCTAATAAATTAAAAAAAAGTGCTGTGAGTGGGTGCAGTCACATGCGACCGTTCGGGATTTGACGAACACATGCGACTGCATGGGATTTTTATGGGGACTGAAGGGTTAATAATAATATTATATAGGCTGTAACTATGTATAACCTTTAACTGGCATAACCGTAGGGCCAGCATACTTGCTGGCTACAGTCCCGGTTATAAAGCAAATTTCAATTATCCTACAACTAACAGTTTACAAATATCCTCTTATAGTGTTGTGTAAAGATAAAAAGACACTACAATCTAAAAAAATTAAACAGCCACACCACCACAAAATGCCGGAAATATTAATAATTAATATTATAAAACCTAAAATGTAAAATTAAAAAGCCAACCTATTCTGTTCAACAACAAAAGATATTTCCTTCAATCTTCGATTTATTTTGACTAGCTGGTCCATGTTTTTTTTTTAATCTGTCAGCTAATTGAGCCATTTGAACGACCATTTGTGTTTCTTCACGTTCTATTTTTTCTTCAACTAAGCAATCTTCGAGCATAGTGCGCAAGAATTTACTGCTTTGTTAATTGTTCTGTCTCCTTCACCAATAATCGTAATGTTGTTATTGATTCTAGTTCGCACCAGAACATTTTTTCTTTAATCGATATGGTAGGAATACTACGTAATTTTGATGATATAGCAGGTATTGACGACTGTCGTTTAGATTTCGTTGTTTTTATATTGGTGTGGCGAAAGATTTTCTTTTATCCGATATATTATTATAGGAATAGAAATAAAGGAAAACGTATCAACTAAAATCGTACCAATTTGTTAACAAATTCCGTTTACAGTTTGACAGTTATTTAAATGGCTGTCATGGCGACGATACACTCATAGACTTTGACTAGAGAAGAAAGAAAGGACATGACATACCTACGAAAAAAACGCGTATACCTAAACTGAGTCTGGTACAAAAATGGCGGCTTGACGTAGTGCTGCGCACTATACTTAATATCGATAATGTGGCGCTTATTTAGAAAAAGTTTATTTTCGTGTGATTCGTCTCAAACACCCGTGTATTTATAAAAGGGTTTTTTTTTAAATAAATATGACTGATTTTTGACGCTAAATTGTAAGTCCTTAATTTTTTTACTCAACCTATCGATAGGGGTATCATATAAAGGAAATTAAAAGGAGATTACTGAAATATATTACAAGTTATACCTATGTTTTCAGTTCATTACGTTTAAGCAGTCATGTTTTTTTGTTTTTATAATGTAATTATCTATTATTAATGTTACAATTATTTCCCGGGAATTACTAAACAAGGAATACTAATCAAAAAAAATTTGTTTGTTTGTTTGTTAGACAATAAATTAGGCTCAGTCATCAAACTCACACTAATCAAACTATAATAAATGCAAAAGTTTGAATGTTTGTTTGTTCCTCAATCACGCCAAAAGTATCAGACTAGTTTGAATGTAATAATTTGGCACACAAATAGTGTATTATCTGAATTAACATATAGGATACTTTTTATCCCAATTTAGAGGTCCCGAGGAATAGAATAAGAAATTTCGTAATAATAGAATTCCACGAGAGAAACATATGAAAATAACACACTTACAACACGTACGAATTAACTTGAGACTCCGCTGGAATGCGACCGCCCTCCCGACTCCCCGCACCGCGTCCCGCGCTAGCCGTGCGCGCTCAGTACCGATAGCATTTTTGTTACGGATACGCGTCTCGACTCTAGTTCGATATTTTTGATAATTGTTTGTTGTTTGGTTTGGACTTTTGTTAAAGTGTATAATAAATAAATTAATAATATTATAAATGAGAAAGTGTGTATGTTTATTTATTTGTCCTTCCTTGACGCGTTAACTAAAAATAATATTATATATATTATAAAAAATAAATATTTAAAATATATAAAAATGGCAACAGTATATCACTTATTACTTCACCCCTTGCCAGAACATTTTATTTTGTTTTTATTAATAATCTCATGCAAATCTCAAAAATTTCAAATAAAAAAATATTACGACGCATTATTTTGCACACCGTACATTGAAAATTACGTCATCGGCCCAGGTCTTAAGTTAATTCGTACGAGTTATACCTCACTAAAGTAACAATGACAACTGATATAGTTGTCTTTGACTGCGACAAAACATGGCGCCCGGCCACAGCGAAAAAATTTTTGCCATATTCGGTAATGATAAAACTAATGTTGTCCTTTTTTACATACGAATATACTCATAAGCTAAAAAGAGACGCCGATATTTCATTACATTCCTACAACTAACGATCTTTATGTCATGTCCTTTCTTTTTTCTCTAGTCAAAGCTCATAGATCACAATTTACATAACTACGATATATTCCGTTCAAAAATAAAAACACACGGATTTTGACAAATTCGTTAAACTTTATGAAACGTATATTTAAATGAAATATTATTAATATAAATCATCAAATATAATATAATACAATTTTCACAATATAAAATAATTATCGATAGTGAAAATGAACAAAGGTAAAGACAAAAATAGACGTGTCATGATGTTCGATTCGGAACGAAACACTTCACAATAAATTGCCCCAGGTTTATTTTTCAATTAATTTATTATTACGCTTTAAGTATGCTGCCTATTTAAGTAACTTTATGAAAAATAATTAAAAAATGAAAACACATTAAGACTAAGCACTTAACAAAGACTTTTCAAAATTTAAAAAGGTCATTAACCTTAAACCTTTTTTAAGTTATCAGAGCTAGAATAATATTATCACTATTTACGTAATCACTTCGTATTTCTATTCTGGATTTTGTTATGGAAAATGTTAAAGCATATGTATTGAGTAAAACCTACGGTAAAATAAACAAATAATCAAAAAGTATTCATAAGCGTAACATACCATTCTCAGTATATCAGCTATCAGCGTGTGAAGCATTACGGCAAGTCATTTTATCTTAATTTCTAAGATGAGTAAACCTATAGAAATATAAAAATTACGACCACAAAAATAAAGACTTTTGGTGGGAAGTTGACCGTAGACGGATTGTCACTCCTGTTTTGTCGCTTGAATAATGGTTCGAAGTGGATTTTGATTCTTAAAAGTGACGCGCTTTTTTTTTGAATTAAGTGACCTTTTACCTTTACGACCTTTTTAAATTTTGAAAGGTCTTTGTTAAGTGCTTAGTCTTATTGTGTTTTTATTTTTTAATTATTTTTCATAAATTTTAACTTAAATAGGCAGCACACTTAAAGCGTAATAATAAATTAATTGAAAAATAACATTCATAAGTACATTTTTTAACGTTTATCATCTTTTTGTAAGTCTGGATACAATGTATGAAATTCATCATACTCGAGTTGTTTTACATTAATATCATGGATCCAAGCACTCCTTTTCACTTTTTTTAGGAGGACAACATAAAACAGCTGCCGCTAATTTTATAGATTCATCCTCGCTGTCGCTGCTTGTCATATTTCTCGAATGACAAACCTTTATGGAATGACCGAAGCGAGGCGTCCGAGGACGCCGTCTCAGCTACCGTGCACACCGCTAAGCCGCGTCAGTCAGCCGCGGCTGACGGACGCGTCCGATAATTTGTTCTCAGCTTTAGTCTTAAGCTGAGAACAAATTATCGGACGCGGCTCCGGACCGGCTGACGGACGCGGCTGACAGCCGCGGCTTATTGAGATCTAGCCAGTACATTTAATACTACACTGTGCGAACTATCAGCCGTAAGACGCGGACATGACCTTGCGTCGCTCTTGAGCGTTCGGACGTCCGAACAGAATCTGGCCGGCTGGATGTTTGGTGCGTCCACGGACAGTGTGAACGGGGCACGGGACGCGTCCGCGGACGTTTCGAGTGTCACAAGCGAACCAACTGCGCTCGCGACATGATGTGTAATGGAAAAAAAAAATTAATTGAATGTGTTCATGGCCACGAGTGCCTATATTTATAAGTACATATTAGTACATTCATAAGTACATTTTTAACGTTTATCATCTTTTTGTAAGTCTGCATACAATGTATGAAATTCATCATACTCGAGTCGTTTTACATTAATATCATGGACAAGGAGTGTTTGGGTCCCCTTTTTTTCTGAGGACGACATAAAGCAGTTGCCGCTAACTTTATAAATTCGTCCTCGCTGTCACTGTTTGTCATATTTCTCGATTGACAAACCTTTCTGGAATGACCGCAGCGAGGCGTCCGAGGACGCCGTCTCAGCTACCGTGCACACCGCTAAGCCGCGTCTGTCAGCCGCGGCTGACGTACGCGTCTGATAATTTGTTCTCAGCTTTATTGTGTTTTTATTTTTTAATTATTTTTCATAAATTTACTTAAATAGGCAGCACACTTAAAGCGTAATAATAAATTAATTGAAAAATAAACCTGGGGCAATTTATTGTGAAAAGTGTTTCGTTCCGAATCGAACATCATGATACGTTTATTTTTGTCTTTATATACCTTTGTTCATTTTCATTATCGGTAATTATTTTATATTGTGAAAATTGTATTATATTATATTTGATGATTTATATTAATAATATTTCATTTAAATACACGTTTCGTAAAGTTTTATGAATTTGTCAAAATCCGTTTGTTTTTATTTTTGAACGGAATCTATCATCATAGTTATGTAGATTGATTGTGCTCTATGAGAACTGACCTCTATATATAGCAGAGGTCATTGTCTATGAGTGTATCGTCGCCACGACAGCGAGTTTCATTTACAAACGACAGCCGTTTAAACTTTAAACTTTAAATAACTGTCGAACTGTAAACGGAATTTGTTAACAAATTGGTACGATTTTAGTTGATACGTTTTCCTTCATTTCTATTCCTATAATAATATGTCGGATAAAAGAAAATCTTTCGCCACACCAATATCAAAAACATCGATTACTAAACGACAGTCGTCAGTACCGGCTACAACATCAAAATTACCTAGAATTCCTACCACATCGATTAAAGAAAAAAATGTTCTTGGGCGACCTAGAATCAATAACAACTTTACGGTTATTGGTGAAGGAGACAGAACAATTAAGAAAGCAGGCGTTTCTGGCCCTGAATTCGAATCTCTTAACCGCCAGATTGCTTACGGTAGATTCTTGCGCACTATGCTCGAAGATTGCTTAGTTGAAGAAAAAATAGAACGTGAAGAAACACAAATGGACATTCAAATGGCTCAATTAGCTGACAGATTTAAAAAAACCATGGACCAGCTAGACAAAACAAATCGAAGATTGAAGGAAATATCTTTTGTTGTTGAACAGAAAAGGTTGGCTTTTTAATTTTATATTTTAGGTTTTATAAATATTTCCGGCATTTTGTGGTGGTGTGGTGTGGCTGTTTATTTTTTTTAGATTGTAGTGTCTTTTTATCTTTACACAACACCATAAGAGGATATTTGTAAACTGTTAGTTGTAGGATAATTGAAATTTGCTTTATAACCGGGACTGTAGCCAGCAAGTATGCTGACCCTACGGTTATGCCAGTTAAAGGTTAAACATAGTTACAGCCTATATAATATTATTATTAACCCTTGAGTCCCCATAAAAATCCCATGCAGTTGCATGTGTCTGTCCAATCCCGAGTGGTCGCATGTGACTGCACCCACTCAGAGCACTTTAAACCATTAAAACTTATATTTAGAGACTACTTTTCTATGAAGAAGTTTGGCAATATAGAATCAATATCAAATTTTCTATCCTCTAGTGCACACCTTTTACTTCTAAAATGGCTATGGATCAAATAGTTGTGAATGGTGTAATATATCATAGAAGTTAGAAGTACAGAAATATTGCATGTAATTGTATAAAAAATATTACCTTAATCTAGCCCCACCATTATTGTCTAGTGTTCCAAAATCATATTTACATTATTTATTTGAATTAATTGATTAAAACTTATTAGCAGCTAAGTTTTATGCTGTGGTGGTGGCATCACACAGGTTTAAATGCATATAGGTTGACAATAATGTGTGCCTTGTATACACAGTATATAGAAATAAAACCATTATTGGCTGAAAGTTTAAATATTACCATACAACCTTTTTAGTTAGATCTCAGGAATTTGTGAATAAATTAAAATACCAAATATGTGACTATGTCAACGTTACTTAAACTATACAAAAGTTTGTTTGTATTGTTATCTGTTTTTTTACTTATAACTAAATTTATTTAAAAAAAAACAAGTGGAATGATCAACAACAAATATTAATAACAGAATGTTTTTAACAAACAACTATAAACAACAATAACTGTGAATTACATTTTATATACACTAGTTTGTCAGGCAGATGTTGTTCTGCCCATTTAGACAACCTTTTGTCATGACCTTTTAAAAATCCTTAAAATCGCAAAAAAAATTGTGGGTCACTCATGGGCAATAGAATAGAATAGAAAGAATAGAATACAAATTATATTTATTTTCTCATCGCAAACAGGTACAGTATTATTGATGACAAACATGTTAAAATATAAACATATAAAGTGTAAGTAAAAATAAAAACTATGCTATCTCTCAAGTTGTACCAAACTGTACACGGTGTGCAAATTTGATTAAAATCAGTTATGTAGCTTAGGAGTCCATCATGGACAAACAATGTGATACATAATTTATATATATTAAGATTACAATTTATATTAGTATACACAACATTACAAGTCCAGTTGATACTTAAGTAGAAGAGCACTTTAGTGTGTTTTAAAATTTTCTATTGTGCAGTGCCTAGCTCCAATTTCACAGCTGACGTTAACTTTTGATTGCACTCTACTGATTTAAAATGAAATTGTTTATACACTTACAGGTTACTTGATCTCAAATCTCAAGATTACACCAAGTTTCATGAAATATCAAAAAACTCAAATGCTGAAAGTATTTTAACTGATCTTGCAGCAACAGAGCAAACACTTCTAGATAAACTAGAAACAAAAAATGTTGATTTTGGTTACGACAAAGAGAGTGGACATAAGCAGTTACTAGATGCTGTTAATGATGCAATAGAAGGCTTAGAAGAAATTAAGAAACATTCTAACTTAGATATAAACAAGTTTAAAGAGTATAAAAAGATTAAAACAAATCTCAATGTATTGGAAAAAGTGAAATTAGACTTAGTGAGTTTAAAGTCCGACTTTGACTCTAAATTTCCAAAATTTAGTGAGAGATTACTGAAAGAGGCCTCTGAAAAGATTGCAATGATGATGAACAATGATGATGATGAGGATGATGATGAGGATGATGATGCAGATGATTGATTTTGATTAGAAATTTTTACTTTTATTTATTTATTTACCTATTTCACTAGTACATTTGCATCCCAATTACTTGTATCCCAATAAAATTTGTTGATGTTCTGCAATAAATCATTTTATTTTTCTCTTCACAAAGGTATATAATTTCACATTATTTCTTAAATAATATGGTTGTAGATAATTTTGACCTTTGTGAGAGACTGGTGTCCATACTAGGGTAATCCCTGTGTTATAGATCACCAGGCCCTCACCCTAATGGATAGCATAATTACATTTTCAAATATACTTCAAGAGAAATACAAGAATAAGAAATATTTCAACGAGGAAAGATTCTATATGTTTTTTTAAGTTATTTCTATATGTGTAATATTGCGTATGTGTGTGTGTGTGTGCTCATTTGTGTAGGGTTATGTGTTTTTAGGATAATACTCTCAGTAAATTTTCGGCAGCCAATATAATCGACATTTAGCAACCACTTCTGTAATTTTTGTTTACATGCATGTTTTAGTAGAGAGTAAATTGACAAAAGTTTATTTAATTTATTGTAAAGGTAACCTCCCAGGAAGTAAAAATGTTTATGCGAAAATTTTGTCTTTAGAAGCTTTCTGGGACAAACTACATATTTCCTTCTTTTGTCATTATTATAGGAGGACTCATACTGTATAAAAGAATGTTGTAGCAGCGTAGTGTGCAATATAAACAATTTACGAACAGATAAGACATTACAATGTTGATAAAGGTCAGTTGTAGGACAACAGAATGGAAGAGAATCGCTAACTTTTAATAGTGCCCTCTGAGCCCTTTCTAATTTAATATGGATGTTTTAGGTGGCCCTCCCCAGATGGTAATGCAATATGTCAACAGTTATTGGCACAGTGCAAAATATACCATTTTTCTTACATTAAAATCTGCAATACGACGTAGTAAGTAGACTTTGTACTTAAGAGGCCAATATGAAGGTGAAAGCTTAGGGTGTTATCTATCATTATGGCAAGATATTTTATGCAATTTGTTCTAGACAGGGTAGGACTCCTGTCCTACCCTGGCAAGGGCTTTCAATTTGGGAGCAGCAGTGAGCTTTTGGGAGTAATGTGGAAGTATTTTAACTCAGATACATTGATGTTTTGGGTAGTAACATTAATGCTAGTAAAAAGCTATAAATATGAAATTAACAAGAAGAAGCGTGAATATTACATGATTTAATATTGACATTTTTTTATAGAATAAGACTGAACTGAGCACACAGTTCACTGGCTGATGAGTGGATGCTGTGGCTCATAGACATCTACATCTGTCTTCGATTAAGAATCAAAATGTCAATGCATTGTTACCCTCGAGCACTAAAATGGAATGCCTTGTTTCCAGTGAAAAAAGGGTCTCCGTTTCTCTAACACCGTATGGAACACAGCAGCATTAAGCTACTATTTTACGCTGGTAAATAGTTTCGCTCAACATGTAGTATTTGTGTAATTATGTTAAAGAAATAATTAAATAATATTAACACTCACGAATGGTACCAGTTGAATCTGTGTTCTATAATGACAATACATTTCCATATAAATAGATTTGATGTTTATATAGATTAGACTTTACTTTGTGACAGAAATGTTTTATCACATCATCATTTACATATGTTATGTCATAATTAGTAGAACTAACAAAATGTGTTATGGATGCAACATATAATAACATCCATACATATATACATTTTCATGTCGTATTATGTAGATGAATAATAATAATATTACATCATTATTTGTAATTTTTATCCGATCCCTAGTCGCTATAATCGTTCTGGAATGGATCTACCGCAGTCGAATTATCAGAATCCTCATTGGGCTTGTCTTCATTTTAAACTTGTCTTCGTTTTTCATTTTAAAACAAACAAAATAGCCAGTATGATACCATTTTCATAGAGCAATAGTTTACAATACAGTACATAACAAAGGAACAATAAAACAATTACAAAAATAATACTTATGATGCTTTTGTGTTCCGACAAAGTTTACTGCAAATCTAAGCTTAAACGCGCATGCACCGCACTCGTGACACGGCCAGACTAAATGTCACAGAACACTATTACTCCTATCAGAGAAGAACGACAACTTCATACAAAATTTAAGAAATGTGATATACCTTCTGTGTACTAAATATCGGGAATTTGTCAATAAAACAAAAAATACAAATTATTCATCTAAATTTATTTTATCGCCTTCAAAGTAGGCTCCATCGCTTGCAATACAACATCTCCAACGCTTCACCCAGTCCATACATTTTTCATAGGCTATTTGCGGTATGGCCTTTAGCTCATTCAGCGAATTTTTTGTTATGGCTTCTATCGACTCAAAACGTTTTCTTCGAAGTGGTAATTTTAACTTGGGAAATATAAAAAAGTCAGAAGGAGCCATATCAGGTGAATACGGTGCTTGGTCGAGAACTTTTGTTGAATTTTTCGCTAAAAACTTTCACTATAATGGCTGTGTGTGATGGTGCATTATCATGGTGCAGCATCCATGAGTTGTGTTGCCACAAATCTGGACGTTTTCGGCGGATACTCTCACGCAAACGCTTCATGACGCCTAAATAATATTATTTATTCACTGTTTCTCCCTTTGGAAGGAATTCGGAGTGAGTGACCACGGTAGTCAAAAAAAACTGTCAGCATCACCTTGATTTTGGAGCGACTTTGCCGCGGTTTTTTGGGTTTCGGCTCGTTTTCGAGACGCCATTCTGAAGACTGTTGGCTTGTTTGCATGTCGTACTTATAAACCCATGTCTCGTCGCCAGTTATTATACGTTTCATAAAGATCGGATCCGTAGAAGCTCGGGAAACCATGTCTTCAGCGACATGCTTTCGCTGCGCTCTTTGAACAAAATTGAGCTCTTTTGGAACTAGTCGAGTCGAATGTTGTGGACGGACTTAAAAGATATGTTCACTTCACTAGCCAACTCTCTCAGACTCATACGTCGATTTTCGAGCACTAGCTTCTTGATTTTGTCGATGTTTTCTTTGGTCGTAGCGGTTGAAGGTCTACCAGAACGAGGCAAGTCTACTACTACTTCTCGGCCTTCTTTAAAAGCCTTATACCATTCATAAGCCCTTGTTTTCGATATACACGATTCGCCGTAGGTATTTCGCAACATTTTTAATGATTCACCACATGAAATATCATTCGAAACACAAAATTTAAGGCACACTCTTTGTTCAACAATATTTTCCATTGTAAAAATCGCCGAGAACTCAAAACTATGACCAACAAAAAGTGTAGTTTAAAACAAATTAAATGACAGATCCGGCTCAAACTTTGCGCGCTAAATCAGTACAGTGCTACCAACATGCAGTAAAAAAATTAGAACGACCTCTTTTACGCGTGTGTTTTTATTGACATATTCCCGATACTTTTTACACAGAGTAGTATACCCATTAGCTCCATCTATCGTTAGCCTACCTGCGCTTCTCGTTTGGTGGGAAAATTTGAACATAGTTTTTTTATTTGAGGTATTTTTGGGTTGCTTATCGCTGGGATATGTAACCCAAAAATGGGTTAAAGAACAAAAATTACAAAATTTCTATTTATCTATTCAAAATAAAAATACAAATTAAAATTGAAAAAACATACATAACTTAAAACAAAATTTCTCCAGTAGCTTAGTTCTTTCTATAAAGACATTTGATGGGTTTAAACATGAAAAGAAAATCAATATTGATTACAATATTTCAATTACTTATGTAAACAATGATAAACATAATATATAAGATTTACAATCATGGATGAATTGATAATATGCACAATCACAAATCACAGAATGTCTACAATAACCAAATTATCAATATTTTAATCAAACACCTCAGATGAAGTAGAAAAAGGTAGATATCGCACCTAGAACAAGAAACTGTAACCAATTTTATAACTTTGTGTGAGTCAGAGAAGTGTTGCCACTTTTTTTTAAAAGTCCCTGAAAATCGAGATACAATACTATAACTATAAGATTAATATGCGATTCGAATGCCAAAGTATATCCGCCTGTTTTAATAAATTTCAACAATTTGACAATTCAAAAAAAAGATGAAGCACGTAGGAGGCGTCTGTAAATCATTTAAGCCTTCTTGATAGATTCTCCAGTGAGCATGTAAGCATCGATAAAATATACAACATAATTTACGTAATGTGAAACACGTTTATTATAAAAAATAACTTAAAACTAAAGTAATTTTTCATATTAAGTTATTGTATATAGTTGGAATAAAAAATAAATTTCCATGGAGTTAAAAATATACTTTTCTAAATGAAAAAAAAAGTATATTTTAGTAAATGCAAAATAGAACAAACTCCAGCCAGGGGCACAAAGGAGTGTTCTAGTTTGTACCCTGGCTAAAAGAGATATGAAGTATCAGCCAGAGAGGACACCTGAGTCTCGGTTAAAAAGAGCAAGGCCGACTTCGCCGTCTCCGGGTGGTAGTGGACAGCATTAAGATTGGAATGAAGTGTCCTGATGTTGCAAAAATTCACGGAGAGCGTGACATGATAGGTTGCCTTGGTCTTATTACTCCCAGCATACTTAAGCACCCATGCTCAGGAAGAGTAAAGTAGCTTGGTCGTGAATGCTCAGCGAGGGATTTTCCGTCACCAGGAGTGAGGGTATCCTCTTGGGGTAGTTTTTATTTGATTCCACTATGATGTTAAGGTTGAGGGGGGAATTGGGCCTCCATTCCAAGCGAAACACAGAGGTAAACTTCTACTTCACGCAGGTATGCTATGAGGTTGTGGTACCACCACGGTTCAAGCAGGCCCATCCATGCGACATCAATAGCCACTGCGTGGCTCTACCACAGTCAAGTCAAGAGGATGGCTGCCAATTTGGATTTGCCATTTGGACATTTCAGATCAGTCTTACAGCAACTACCCTTTTTTATAGGGTAGGGTGACAAACGAGCATACAGTCCACCTGATGGTAAGTGGTTGCTGTGGCCCATAGACATCTACATATATATTCGATTACGAATCAGAATGTAGATGCGTTGTCACCCGTGAGGACTAAGACAAAATGCCTCGCTTCCAGTAATAAGGGTCTCCGGTTCTCTACACTCAACATACGAAACAGCAGCATTAAGCTACTATTTTACGCTGGTATTCTATGAGAGCGTGGTCCTTCCCCAGTCGAGCCGACCCATTTGTGCTATAACTATACTACTAATAGTATAACCACGTAAGACCATTTCATTCATTCGTAAGAAATTCATGTCTTATTAGAATATTCCTTGGTAGCCTGAAGTCATAAATATTGTTTGCTAGTAAAAAAGGTTGAATTACTCAACAATTAAAACAGAAACATCAGTGACTTAAAAAATTAAATATTTACCTTGACTTCAATTTGATGTAACATAATAGCAACTAATTAAAAAAATATGCTGACTACATATATTCTTATACTTAACCTAAAATTAATTACCCAAATCTTGGACCATTAGAAATAAGAAATACTGGCAACATTCTCCTGTTACGTAATCTCGAAACATTGGGTGCGTTTGGCAGAAAAAAGCGCTAACAAGCGCTTGTAAGCAAAATGGCGATCGTAAGCGGTAAGCGCTGTCAAATCGTAAGTAGCTATTTTCCTCCAGGACACGATGTTAGTTTTAACCGGGGAACCTAACCTAATTTAAATATATGTTTGTAAAGTATTCATATTAAAAACTTCCAATCATGAATTTTTAATAACATGTATATGTTTATTCATGTCATTATATTTCTTAAAACTAATATTGCGCAAAACAACTTATAAACAAACAAATTAAATAAGCAAAATGGCGGATTGTGTCTGCGCTACTGAAGTAGCAATCGTGTCCTTGCCGAAAACTATTTCAGCGCTTATAAGCGCTTGCCAGCGCTTTTTTCTGCCAAACGCACCCATTGACATTCGTGCTTCGAATAACCTTCAAAATTGTGTTGGAATAACAAATTAAAATATAGGTAAATGAGTGTTTATGAGTGAAATAATAATAATAATAATAAAACGTTTATTTTAGATTTAAAAATCCATACAAATTTGTTAGTAAATTTCTTAAAAACGATGTTAGTAAATTAAATTAAATCAAATTAAATAACTTACAATTTTAAAAATATTAATTAAGATACTTAAGTGTCCCACCCATATGCATTTGAGTCCAATGCCCTTGAATGGGACAATCAAGCCTATCTTTAACTACCTTCAGGACGCCGTTTGAGCTCCCCCGCAATCTGCGCCAGCTGGACGATATTCGCTTCCGTATGATGCCATGAAAATCGCCAACACCCGCTTCAGCAAACATGCCAGATGCACAGCAGAACACGGAAAGGCCCATCAACATCCTGAAGGCATTATTATATTGGACGCGAAGTGCATTATAGGCCCTTTGCGTATAGCTATACCACAGGCTGCAGGTGTAAAAGGTTTGGCAGTAAGCCTTGAAAAGAGTAATTTTGACTTCTCTAGTGCACCTAGCAAACCTGCGGGCAACCATATTGCATCGAACCGCCAATGCCCTCCGCTCCCTCTCTATATCACAGTTGTCTGTAAGATTCTCTGTAACAATGTGTCCTAAATATTTAAACTGTGATACCCTATTTAATGGCACCCCAAGGAGCTTAACTGGAGGCCCAACCTGGGATTTTTTAGCACCAACTTGAAATACCATTAACTCACTCTTTTTGGTGTTATAGAGGAGACCGTGTTTAGCAGCGTATACTTCACAGACGGCCAACAGCTTACGCAATGCGCTCACCGATGGACTCAGCAACACCATGTCATCAGCATAGCTAATATTAACCATTACTACCTATTACTACTCGACCGCATTTCTACTGCGTTTATTCTACTCTCGTGCTTCTTCTGCCACACCCAACTTTCACTACCATATGTTAAAGTAGGGACCAACACAGCATTGGGAATTACCATACGTGCCTTTTTCGACACATTTTGACTCTTCACAATAGAGTGCAAGGCCCCATTTACTCTATTTCTCGCATTCACTCGTCGTTCTATATCCTTATCATATCTCCCATCCCTGCTAAATACGCAGCCCAAATATACAAACTCATCTACTTGCTCGATCAACTCCCCTTCTATTCTTATTTCACAAATCATTTGACTTTCTTCTCTCTCAAAAACCATAACCTTCGTCTTACTTGCGTTCACTTTCATACCCCTTTCTTTTAATGATCCATTCATTAATGTAACCATCATTTGCAAATCGGCCGCCGACGACGCAAGAATGACTTGATCATCGGCGTACAAAAGGCATTTGACGGTTAACTCACCCATTCTTAATCCGCATTCTTCAACTTTCAAATTTTGCAAACAACTGTCCATAAATAGGTTGAACAGCCACGGGGAAGCCACACAGCCCTGTCTGACACCTTTATGGATGTCAAACCAGTTCGAGTAGACCCCGTTGATCCTAACACAAGCACTAGAGTCCCTATAAAGAGACTCCAATGCCTGTATCAAGCCAGCGCTCAACCCAAATGAGTTCAGTGTTTGCCATAGCAAATCCCTATCCACTCTGTCATAGGCCTTTTCCAAGTCCATGAACGCACAAAAACCTTTTGGTTTTTGGCTAGAAACTTCTCCGCGATCATGCGCATGGAAAAGACTTGATCTGTACATCCCATTCCCTTTCTAAATCCCGCTTGCACATCCCAAATTTTTCCATCAGTTTCTTTCATGACCCTTTCAATCAGTACCTTAGCGTACAGTTTTCCCCAATGCTATGAATGCAGCTTATAAATAGAATGATTTTAATTCAAAATTATAAAACATATTACATATTAGATTACACAAATATTCCTTATGTAATTTTAAAATTTTTCATATAGAGTACTTTCTTTTTCAGGTTATACATTATCTGATATGCTTTGATGTTTGTGGTTGTTCTTCAGTGGATATAATGTTGTCCTCCTAATGTTGTCCTTTTTGATGATCCTGCTTGTGGTTTTGCAGCAATAATTTGCGAGGGACCAGCTTGTGATTCCACAAAATAAAATGGGAATACACTTTGTTAGTCTGGAAATAAATAAAAACTGAAATAAATTATAGTATAATAAACATATTATATAAATTTAAATTAACATTATATTCATTGAAATTGCTTTCATAGTAAACCAGTCCCTACTCATGGCACTACATTACCCTTCTACCAATACAAAATAAATGAATGGATCTTGTTCATCCGACTTGGTCTACAATACGCACACTATTACACCTAATATAACAAAATAAGATAGTAAATACAATAACTATGTGAAAAAAAAGAGCTCTTGTGTTTATCTATTGTTTGAGAACCATTTGATGCATGTATTTCTACTGTATTGTACAAGTTGTGCTTTTAAATTTGATAGGTTTAAGACAAAATGTAATTATTCATGTAATGTAATGCCTGAACTTTCTTAAGGTTTTTTGTTGTTTTAAAAAAAATATTTGATTGTTAAAAATAAAATGCACAGTGTGTTGCACTTTTAATAATGTACGTAAGGGCTTGTGCTAACTTTACAGACTTCAATCCTTTGGATGCCTTGGTCTATCCAATTATTATAAATTGGTTCAAACTATGGTATGCATTCTGTCCATCCATGTTAGATCCAGATGATGGTCATATGAACAATCATCATCATCTACAGTCTATCAAAGTCCACTCCTGAATATAGGAAACCCCATATAAAATATCTGAGTACCTAATCCTTAAAGAAAACTATATACATAGGTACCATATACATTATACATTTTACTTACATCACGTGGGACTGCAGTTCTTAAGAGCTTTTTCTTGGTTGCATCATTAAATTAACTCGTTATGTACCAATCATGAAGAACAATAATTTATACGTCTGTCGGCGCCAGCGCCACCATATTATAGACGTGAGACCGATTCCGATATATCAAAACGTAACTAATAACGTTATGTTATCAAATATCATATCATATCGATAAACCTAAGTACAAAACCCTAATTACATATCCAACCAAAATCATATACCTAACCAACGTACGAAAACGAAACCGAAACGCATAACGCAAACTGTGGGACGATATCCCAAAACTGAAAACGGCCCACCAAGCCACCAACCGTTTAAATAAGCATAGAAAGAGATGAAGCGAATATGGATATCGTTGTGATGTTTTGTTAGTTATCACACAACGGTGCACATTGCGAAATATAATATATAGCTAAAGCAATAAGGTCGAATTTTAAATAGTTAATATTGTCTAAATTTTAAGTTTTGTGTAGTTGAGAGTTATCAAATTTCAAATCATCTTTAGCTCATTAGGCACAAGGCTTAGATTTGTAAAACGTAAAACGCAAACACCGGAACGATATGCCAACACGGCCCACGAACTAAACCGATGCGATGTCCTTCATTGATATTCATTGGTTTCTTGTTCTTGCGACGGTATCATAAATTCGTATAGAAAGAGAAGATTTCTATTTTGGTAATTTTAGTTTCACACGGTACGCAATGCGAACCAGCGGCTAGTGCAAATAAGGTAAATTTGCGGTTAATAGAGTTGAATTTTGAAATTGAATTGAAAATTCGAATTTAAAACTTTTCTGCTAGTTCTAAGCCTAGTTAAGCATAAAGGAAAATCGCCAACTTAAATAATTGTTAATGAATAAACTAAAATAATAAACTAAATATATTAAAGAAAAACTAAACTAATTTTCTATAAATGTATATAAATTATGTTTAGTTCTTAAGAATACACTTTAATTATAGACTTTGAAATCAGACTCTGATCCTACGTCTCAAAATGAAAAAAAAAATGGGTAACAAAATTATAGAAATAAATAAGGATAGAATGAACGTAATTTTATTCACTACCTGATTATCATCCCGTGGGGGTCGTTAAAGGCGACATAAGGAAACAAATCAGGAGATGGGCAGCAATTTTTTTAGGTTTATGCCATCTAACGTTTACTCTACAAACCACCTTGAGAGTCAATCAATGTTTGTTCAATAAAATATAATTACCTATACAACATAGTAGATGGCGCTATTACTGAAGTGCGCTCAGCTCAATCTTACTAAAATAAATACGTGTACCTTGGTAACTGTCTTAAATAAAATTAATATAAGCATTTCAATCAAAGCCCTCCCGTAAAAAGTTTCACTTCAAAAAACTGTGGTTGCCAACCCGCTTGCCAAGCGTGGCAACTATGCCAAATATCCCACCTATAATACAATCTATGCGGAGGCCTATGTATTCAGCAGTGTACTTTAATAAGCTGTAACATACATGTTTATTAAATATTACATCTAAGATAACAATAACATTAGAACTTCTGACTTCTAATCTAGAATAATCTATGTAATTCATAAAATACATGTTTCACTGGTAGTACAGTTTGCGGTTATGGTTCGGTTGTCGTTTGCACATTCAGTAGCAGAAACGCTTAGCAAAACGGTTTTAAATAACGATATGAAAACTAGATATCGGTTATGTAACCGTTGCAGATAAAAACTGAAAACGCCCATCCTTACTGCATTGTGCTTTTTGCTAACCTTATTTCGTTTTTAACAGCCTAATGTTAAGTGTTAATGCTCTCTAGTACATATACTGTAATCTATGGTTTATGCGTAAGCCACAAACTAATAAGAGTACTAACGTAGTGTAAGCGTAGACAGTAGGCATGAGAACGATATATCAAAACGTAACTAATAACGTTATGTTATCAGATATCATATCATATCGATAAACCTAAGTAAAAAAACCGTTATCACTTATCCAACCAAAACCATATACCTAACCAACGTACGAAAACGAAACCGAAACGCATAACGCAAACTGTGGAACGATATCCCAAAATTGAAAACGGCCCACTAACCGATGACCTTCGTTGATATTCATCGCTACTCGTTCTTGCAACGATAGTTTAAATAAGTATAGAAAGAGATGAAGCGAATATGGATATCGTTGCGATGTTTTGGTAGTTATCACACAACGGTGCACATTGCGAAATATAATGTATAGCCAGCCTGAAGCAATAAGGTCGAATTTTAAATAGTTAAAATTGCCTAAATTTTAAGTTTGTGTGGTTGTGATAGTTATCAAATTTCAAATGATCTTTAGATCATTAGGCACAAGGCTTCGATTTGTAAAACGCAAACACCGGAACGATATGCCAACACGGCCCACGCACTAAACCAATGCGATGTCCTTCATTGATATTCATTGTTTGTTGTTCTTGCGACGGTAATTATAAATTCGTATAGAAAGAGAGGATTTCTGTTTAGGTAATTTTAGTTTCACGCGGTACTCAATGCACATCTGGATATAATTACCTAAAGCAAAAAGGTCGAATTTCAAATGGTTAAAATTTCCTAATTTTTAAGTTTGTGTAGTTATGAGAGTTGTCAAATTTAAATGATTTTTAGGGCAATAGACACATGACTTGCATTTATTGTATGATCATATTTATTTGGTTTAGGCAAAATTATGTTTATGTTTTTTATATTTTGGATGGAAGTTTAGATTTTGCTTTTTTCTAGAACGCAACAATTACGCACTTGGTCTTGGTGGCTCGTGCTCGTGCCATTCGCTAAGATACCTAATAACATCCATGACGTTGCGTTTGTGCATTTATTTGCAATATTTGTGTGTATTTTGTGCATTAGGTAGTTGTAATTTAGACACTTATGTGTAAAGTGTAAATATAATATAGCATAGTATAGTTTAAGTTGATTTACACTTTTAATCATTTTTGAATAAAGACTTTCAAAATGTCGCGTAAGGCTAGTGAAATATGGTCTCACTTCGATATAAAAGACAATTCCGACGACTTCTTCCACTGGAGCCGAATCAGCGGCTAGTGTAAATCAGGTAAACCTGCGATTAATAGAGAAGAATTTTCAAATTGAATTGAAAATTCGAATTTAAAACTTTTCTGCTAGTTCTAAGTCTAGTTAAGCATAAAGGAAAATCGCCAACTTAAATAATTGTTAATAAATAAACTAACTAAAATAATTTTCTATAAATGTATATAAATTATGTTTACTTCTTAAGAATACACTTTAATTATAGACTTTGAAATCAGACTCTGATCTTACGTCACAATTTGAAAAAAACGGGTAGCAAAATTATGGAAATAAATAAGGATAGAATGAACGTAATTTTATTCACTACCCGATTATCATCCCGTGGGTGTCATAAAAGGCGACATAAGGAAACTAATCAGGAGATGGGCAGCAATTTTTTTTAGGTTTATGCCATCTAGCATCTATCCTACATACAACCTTGGGAGTCAATGAATGTTTGTTCCATAAAATATCTTTACCTATACAACATAGTAGATGGCGCTATTACTGAAGTGCACTCAGCTCAATCTTACTAAAATAAATACGTGTACCTTGGTAACTGTCTTAAATAAAATTAATATAAGATTAGTATTTGAACACAGGACCGTTGTAATATTGTAATTGTATTACTATATACTTTATGGTTTGTAATGCCCTGCGTTTGCGACTTGAATGATCGACCGAATGCCCGGTACGTACGTAGTGTTAACACCCACCACTTTTCGTCATACAAAAATGTTGCGGATCAACATTTCAATCAAAGCCCTTCCGTAAAAAGTTTCACTTCAAAACTGAGGTTGCCAACCTGCTTGCAAAGCGTGGCAACTATGGCAAATATCCCACCTATGATACAATCTATGAGAAGGTCTATGTGTTCAGCAGTGTATTTTAATAAGCTGTAACAGTGATGGTGTAATTTATTACTGCATAACATTGAATATACAAAAACTATATATTAACATACATATTTAAATATTTCATCTAAGATAACAATAACGTTAGAACCTCTGAATTATAATCTAGAATAATCTACGTAATTCATAAATACATGTTGCACTGGTAGTACAGTTTGCGGTTATGGTTCGGTTGTCGTTTGCACATTCAGTAGCAAACCAAGACTATTGATATCGATATCCGAAAACGGTTTTCAATAGGGATATGAAAACTAGATATCGGTTATGTAACCGTTGCAGATAAAAACTGAAAACGCCCATGCTTAACTCTTACCGTAGACAGAGATAGGATTCTCTGTCTACGACTCATACAGATGTTTTGGTGCTACCAGAAAAAATATAATTTTCTACTCATTGAAAACCAAAACAAAAAGAAAACATTTAGTTTTCTTTTACTGTCAAGGATATGTTAATATTATAACGTAGAAAAATACGACAGGCATAGTTATCTTCCTATGTATTATGATTTCTATATTCAAAATTTCAGAGTGTAATTTATCTTTAGCAAAATCTTACTAATTATGAAACAAGACATTTATGTGACAAATGGCAATAATAAAATTCAGCCCACGTAGGTATTTCATACTGTCCATAATTATAGAGTGGACCGGGCCTGTTTTATTTTTTTTTTGTTGCCCGAAGCAATTAAGGGCAACCCTCCGGTAACGGGGGAGGGAGGTGGAGAATGCTCATAGCATACCACGCAGCCGGCTGCGTGGTTATGTGGAGACTTTTACCCACTAAACTCCACCTTTTGTGTTGGGCTTACAGATCTGACGAGAGATCTTTAAGCCGTAGACTGACGCGACCCTCCTTGGCAGAAAGGAGGGCGCAAGTGGCGAAAAGCCGCTTAGAAGTGTGCCTAACTAAGGCAGATTAAGGGATGTGTTAAGTAGGCTCAGCCTGAGCCGCCAGTAGGCAGTTCAGGTCAGCCGAAAGCTTGTTGAGGGGGTCCGAGAGAGAGTTTCTCGATCTGCGCACACTATAGCGAGTGTGGAGAGGGGCTGCTTAGGCAGCTGTCTCACGAATGAGATGATTTGGGTGGGACTCTGAGGCTTTAAAAATCTCTCAGAGAGTGATTTAAGGAACTGCTGGATTGTTGGTAGCTCTAAGTTTCGGTGGAGGTCGGCATAACGAATTCGACCCACAGCACTTTTAACCATTAACACTTATAACTAGAGACTACTTTTGTATGAAGAAGTTTGGCAATATAGAATCAATATCAAATTTTCTATCCTCTAGTGCAATAAACAGTCAGTTAGTCTGTGGATATTTATTTATAACCTACTGTCATTACATACGCCATTTTCATTTGGATGTTGTTGTGTTAATTTTTGGATTTTTTTTTTGTTTTATTAGTATAGTATATTATTAGTAGTACTATAGTATTTTATTATAAAATTGTTATGAGTTTTTGTGTGAATATAATTTATCTTTTTAAGTAAATAACATCGAGTAATATAATAGCGATCTTCACGCTGTCGACTCCATTTGTCACGTATCCGTTTTTGGTTATCAAAATACAATAGTCTTTTTGTAATGTAGTAAAACCTGACTTTTTAGACCACAGAATAGAGAATATTGTATAGATTTTATAATGCCAAACTTCTTCGTAGAAAAGTAGTAAATATCACATTTCTTAAATTTTGTATGAAGTTGTCGTTCTTCTCTGATAGGAGTAATAGTGTTCTGTGACATTTAGTCTGGCCGTGTCACGAGTGCGGTGCATGCGCGTTTAAGCTTAGATTTGCAGTAAACTTTGTCGGAACACAAAAGCATCATAAGTATTATTTTTGTAATTGTTTTATTGTTCCTTTGTTATGTACTGTATTGTAAACTATTGCTCTATGAAAATGGTATCATACTGGCTATTTTGTTTGTTTTAAAATGAAAAACGAAGACAAGTTTAAAATGAAGACAAGCCCAATGAGGATTCTGATAATTCGACTGCGGTAGATCCATTCCAAAACGATTATAGCGACTAGGGATCGGAGAAAAATTACGAATAATGATGTGATATTATTATTATTCATCTACATAATACGACATGAAAATGTATATATGTATGGATGTTATTATACGTTGCATCCATAACACATTTTGTTAGTTGTACTAATTATGACATAACATATGTAAATGATGATGTGATAAAACATTTCTGTCACAAAGTAAAGTCTAATCTATATAAACATCAAATCTATTTATATGGAAATGTATTGTCATTATAGAACACAGATTCAACTGGTACCATTCGTGAGTGTTAATATTATTTAATTATTTCTTTAACATAATTACACAAATACTACATGTTGAGCGAAACTATTTCTTACATGATAGTCACAGAATACCAGCGTAAAATAGTAGCTTAATGCTGCTGTGTTCCATACGGTGTTAGAGAAACGGAGACCCTTTTTTCACTGGAAACAAGGCATTCCATTTTAGTGCTCGAGGGTAACAATGCACTGACATTTTGATTCTTAATCGAAGACAGATGTAGATGTCTATGAGCCACAGCATCCACTCATCAGCCAGTGAACTGTGTGCTCAGTTCACTCTTATTCTATAAAAAAAATCTCAATATTAAATCATGTAATATTCAAGCTTCTTCTTGTTAATTTCATATTTATAGCTTTTTACTAGCATTAATGTTACTACCCAAAACATCAATGTATCTGAGTTAAAATACTTCCACATTACTCCCAAAAGCTCACTGCTGCTCCCAAATTGAAAGCCCTTGCCAGGGTAGGACAGGAGTCCTACCCTGTCTAGAACAAATTGCATAAAATAATTTGCCATAATGATAGATAACACCCTAAGCTTTCACCTTCTTATTGGCCTCTTAAGTACAAAGTCTACTTACTACGTCGTATTGCAGATTTTAATGTAAGAAAAATGGTATATTTTGCACTGTGCCAATCACTGTTGACATATTGCATTACCATCTGGGGAGGGCCAACTAAAACATCCATATTAAATTAGAAAGGGCTCAGAGGGCACTATTAAAAGTTAGCGATTCTCTTCCATTCTGTTGTCCTACAACTGACCTTTATCAACATTGTAATATCTTATCTGTTCGTAAATTGTTTATATTGCACACTACGCTGCTACAACATTCTTTTATACAGTATGAGTCCTCCTATAATAATGACAAAAGAAGGAAATATGTAGTTTGTCCCAGAAAGCTTCTAAAGACAAAATTTTCGCATAAACATTTTTACTTCCTGGGAGGTTACCTTTACAATAAATTAAATAAACTTTTGTCAATTTACTCTCTACTAAAACATGCATGTAAACAAAAATTACAGAAGTGGTTGCTAAATGTCGATTATATTGGCTGCCGAAAATTTACTGAGAGTATTATCCTAAAAACACATAACCCTACACAAATGAGCACACACACACACACACACGTACACAATATTACACATATAGAAATAACTTAAAAAACATATAGAATCTTTCCTCGTTGAAATATTTCTTATTCTTGTATTTCTCTTGTAGTATATTTGAAAATGTAATTGTGCTATCCATTAGGGTAAGGGCCTGGTGATCTATAACACAGGGATTACCCTAGTATGGACACCAGTCTCTCACAAAGGTCAAAATTATCTACAACCATATTATTTAAGAAATAATGTGAAATTATATACCTTTGTGAAGAGAAAAATAAAATGATTTATTGCAGAACATCAACAAATTTTATTGGGATACAAGTAATTGGGATGCAAATGTACTAGTGAAATAGGTAAATAAATAAATAAAAGTAAAATTTTCAAATCAAAATCAATCATCTGCATCATCATCCTCATCATCATCATTGTTCATCATCATTGCAATCTTTTCAGAGGCCTCTTTCAGTAATCTCTCACTAAATTTTGGAAATTTAGAGTCAAAGTCGGACTTTAAACTCACTAAGTCTAATTTCACTTTTTCCAATACATTGAGATTTGTTTTAATCTTTTTATACTCTTTAAACTTGTTTATATCTAAGTTAGAATGTTTCTTAATTTCTTCTAAGCCTTCTATTGCATCATTAACAGCATCTAGTAACTGCTTATGTCCACTCTCTTTGTCGTAACCAAAATCAACATTTTTTGTTTCTAGTTTATCTAGAAGTGTTTGCTCTGTTGCTGCAAGATCAGTTAAAATACTTTCAGCATTTGAGTTTTTTGATATTTCATGAAACTTGGTGTAATCTTGAGATTTGAGATCAAGTAACCTGTAAGTGTATAAACAATTTCATTTTAAATCAGTAGAGTGCAATCAAAACTTAACGTCAGCTGTGAAATTGGAGCTAGACACTGCACAATAGAAAATTTTAAAACACACTAAAGTGCTCTACTTAAGTATCAACTGGACTTGTAATGTTGTGTATACTAATATAAATTGTAATCTTAATATATATAAATTATGTATCACGTTGTTTGTCCATGATGGACTCCTAAGCTACATAACTGATTTTAATCAAATTTGCACACCGTGTACAGTTTGGTACAACTTGAGAGATAGCATAGTTTTTATTTTTACTTACACTTTATATGTTTATATTTTAACATGTTTGTCATCAATAATACTGTACCTGTTTGTGATGAGAAAATAAATATAATTTGTATTCTATTCTTTCTATTCTATTCTATTGCTCATGAGTGACCCACAATTTTTTTTGCGATTTTAAGGATTTTTAATAGGTCATGACAAAAGGTTGTCTAAATGGGCAGAACAACATCTGCCTGACAAACTAGTGTATATAAAATGTAATTCACAGTTATTGTTGTTTATAGTTGTTTGTTAAAAACATTCTGTTATTAATATTTGTTGTTGATCATTCCACTTGTTTTTTTTTTAAATAAATTTAGTTATAATTAAAAAAACAGATAACAATACAAACAAACTTTTGTATACTCTAAGTAACGTTGACATAGTCACATATTTGGTATTTTTATTTATTCACAAATTCCTGAGATCTAACTAAAAAGGTTGTATGGTAATATTTAAACTTTCAGCCAATAATGGTTTTATTTCTATATACTGTGTATACAAGGCACACTTTATTTTCAACCTATATGCATCTAAACCTGTGTGATGCCACCACCACAGCATAAAACTTAGCTGCAAATAAGTTTTAATCAAGTAATTCAAATAAATAATGTAAATATGATTTTGGAACACTAGACAATAATGGTGGGGCTAGATTAAGGTAATATTTTTTATACAATTACATGCAATATTTCTGTACTTCTAACTTCTATGATATATTACACCATTCACAACTATTTGATCCATAGCCATTTTAGAAGTAAAAGGTCTGTGTTTAACCCCTCAATCTCTAAGCGGTCGAATTCGACTGCGGAGCTATTCCGTCAAACTTCCAAGCGGTCGGATTCAATCATGCACACCCACAGCACTTTGAACCATTAAAACTTATAACTAGAGACTACTTTTCTATGAAGAAGTTTGGCAATATAGAATCAATATCAAATTTTCTATCCTCTAGTGCAATGAACAGTCAGTTAGTCTGTGGATATTTATTTATAACCTACTTTCATTACATACGGCATTTTCATTTGCATGTTGATGTGTTAATTTTTGGATTTTTTTTTTGTTTTATTGGTATAGTATACTATTAGTAGTACTATAGTATTTTATTATAAAATTGTTATGAGTTTTTGTGTGAATATAATTTATCTATTTAAGTAAATAACATCGAGTAATATAATAGTGATTTTCACGCTACCGATATCCATTTTTCATGTATCCGCTTTTGTTATCACAATACAATAGTCTTTTTGTAATGAAGTAAAACCTAACTTATTAGACCACAGAATAGAGAATATTGTATAGATTTTATAATGCCAAACTTCTTTATAGAAAAGTAGTCTCTAAATATAAGTTTTAATGGTTTAAGGTGCTCTGAGTGGGTGCAGTCACATGCGTCACACTCGGGATTTGACAGACACATGCAACTGCATGGGATTTTTATGGGGACTGAAGGGTTAATAATAATATTATATAGGCTGTAACTATGTTTAACCTTTAACTGGCATAACCGTAGGGTCAGCATACTTGCTGGCTACAGTCCCGGTTATAAAGCAAATTTCAATTATCCTACAACTAACAGTTTACAAATATCCTCTTATGGTGTTGTGTAAAGATAAAAAGTTATGTAATTTGATATAATTATACAATTCCAGTAATAAGATTAAACGAAGGAAAAAATATTAGTTAAGCTGGCAACATTAAGCACGCCATCAGTCGCGCGCAGAGTTATCTTGCGCGCACTATACTATGAGGATCGGATCGAATTTGGCATATTATGTCAATTTTAGTTTCCAAGACGACCGTTAGGGGTGCTTCAAATTGACACAGACGTTTTGTATAGTTTAAACTAATAAACTAAAAAAACTATACAAAACGTCTGTGTCAATTTGAAGCACCCCTAACGGTCGTCTTGGAAACTAAAATTGACATAATATGCCAAATTCGATCCGATCCTCATAGTAGTCTGTGCAGTGCGTAGACAGAGAAACCTAAAGACAAATTGACGCCTTGCATAGAAATGAGATAGAGCGGTGTGGTTGTTTGTCCCTTTCTCCGTGCCGGTTTTTTTATTTAGCAAACTCTACAGTTTGCTAAACAACTTTAACAGCTTAGCGATTTAAGGAGTTTACAAGTTGGTTTAAGTGAGAAAAAAGTGTTTTGTGAGCTTAAGATTGCTGAATCTTGTTCAGTTCAGTTCTTAGAACAATTAAAATTTTTATCTAAATATGTTTAAACGTCATAAAGATTGTTGTATAACCCCAAAATTCGTTATCGTCCTTTCTCACTCGAGGCCACGCCGATCATTAGTCTATAGGTTTCTCTGTCTACGATGAGGATACTACGCATTAGGGATGATCGATTTTACAGAAACATCGATGATGATATCGATAGCTTAACATCGATGTTCGATGTTTATCCTACTCAAAACATCGATGTTGGCCATTATCGATGTTATAGCACATGTACCTATTTAATAGGTTAAAATTAGATGAACACAAAATAAGTAGTGTCGTTTATGGTTTATTATTAATGAAATTAAAGAAATTAATAAAACGTTTAGTGTGAAACAGTAATTTTAAAAATGGGAAAAACTTAATAAATGTTTAGTTAATATCTTATAGTTTTTGCCAATAATGATGAATATTATTATTTTGATATTTAAATGTCCCTATATAATTATAAATCTGGTATTAAAAAAATTACTATCCTAATTTACAATTTAGACGTAGGTTTTATATTAACTACTCCTAACGCGAAACAAAAAATGATTATAGAGGAAAAATTAACAAACATAACAAAAACAAAATAATAGACCTTTTCGTCACCTTTGTTCACACAATTTTTAATCAGGCAGCCCGAGCAGTAAGTATCCACAGTCATTTATTAAATGCACAGTTGAATGCACTATACAGTGAAATTGTCTATGCTTACGATCGCCAAGTAGTTTGTTTTCAGAAACTTCAAGCAAACAATAAACTTGTTATCCCAAGCTCAAAAAAACAGCTAAATATAATTAAGTTGTGTAGATACATATTGTTTCAAAATTATGTGTGTATAGACAGCAATGGAAAAAAGAGTTAATTTGAATATCAATTTATATAGAATAGTTATTAGGCGACAATCGATAACGACACCACAATGACAAAGCGAAAGCAGTGACAACTGTGACATTACAGTTCACACTTGACAGGGTGTTTGACACAACATAATGATATTTTTTTAGGTGATCGATGCATTTAGGAATTCAAAATTTTAAATCTTTAGTGGGAGATGAAATATTTAGTTGATATTGATTTCGCGGGTTCGCATTTTTCACAGATTCTTATTAATCGATTTTACGTTCATTGACATCGATGTTTGACATGTGGCAACATCGATGTTTCGATGTTTAACGTGTGGTAACATCGATGTTAAAACATCGATATTTTAATTTCTAACATCGATGATCATCGAACATCCTTACTACGCATACCCACAGACTACTATGAAATTCTTTAGGGCACGTAGACAGGATTCTCTGTCTACTAAGTATGGGCGTTTTTAGTTTTTATCTGCAACGGTTACATAACCGATATCTAGTTTTCATATCGTTATTGAAAACCGTTTTCAGATATCGATATCAATAGTAATGGTTTGCTACAGAATGGGCAAACGACAACCGAACCATAACCGCAAACTGTACTACCAGTGCAACATGTATTTTATGAATTACATAGATTATTCTAGATTAGAAGTCAGAGGTTCTAATGTTATTGTTATCTTAGATGTAATATTTAATAAACATGTATGTTACAGCTTATTAAAGTACACTGCTGAATACATAGGCCTCCTCATAGATTGTATTATAGGTGGGATATTTGGCATAGTTGCCACGCTTGGCAAGCGGGTTGGCAACCACAGTTTTTTGAAGTGAAACTTTTTACGGGAGAGCTTTGATTGAAATGCTTATATTAATTTTATTTAAGACAGTTACCAAGGTACACGTATTTATTTTAGTAAGATTGAGCTGAGCGCACTTCAGTAATAGCGCCATCTACTATGTTGTATAGGTAATTATATTTTATTGAACAAACATTGATTGACTCTCAAGACGACGACGACGACGCCCACGGGATAATAATCAGGTAGTGAATAAAATTACGTTCATTCTATCCTTATTTATTTCTATACTTTTGTTACCCATTTTTTTTTTCAAATTGAGACGTAGGATCAGAGTCTGATTTCAAAGTCTATAATTAAAGTGTATTCTTAAGAACTAAACATAATTTATATACATTTATAGAAAATTAGTTTAGTTTTTCTTTAATATATTTAGTTTATTATTTTAGTTTATTCATTAACAATTATTTAAGTTGGCGATTTTCCTTTATGCTTAACTAGGCTTAGAACTAGCAGAAAAGTTTTAAATTCGAATTTTCAATTCAATTTCAAAATTCAACTCTATTAACCGCAAATTTACCTTATTTGCACTAGCCGCTGGTTCGCATTGCGTACCGTGTGAAACTAAAATTACCAAAATAGAAATCTTCTCTTTCTATACGAATTTATGATACCGTCGCAAGAACAAGAAACAATGAATATCAATGAAGGACATTGCATCGGTTTAGTTCGTGAGCCGTGTTGGCATATCGTTCCGGTGTTTGCGTTTTACGTTTTACAAATCTAAGCCTTGTGCCTAATGAGCTAAAGATGATTTGAAATTTGATAACTCTCAACTACACAAACTTAAAATTTAGGCAATATTAACTATTTAAAATTCGACCTTATTGCTTTAGCTATATATTATATTTCGCAATGTGCACCGTTGTGTGATAACTAACAAAACATCACAACGATATCCATATTCGCTTCATCTCTTTCTATGCTTATTTAAACGGTTGGTGGGCCGTTTTCAGTTTTGGGATATCGTCCCACAGTTTGCGTTATGCGTTTCGGTTTCGTTTTCGTACGTTGGTTAGGTATATGATTTTGGTTGGATATGTAATTAGGGTTTTGTACTTAGGTTTATCGATATGATATGATATTTGATAACATAACGTTATTAGTTACGTTTTGATATATCGGAATCGGTCTCACGTCTATAATATGGTGGCGCTGGCGCCGACAGACGTATAAATTATTGTTCTTCATGATTGGTACATAACGAGTTAATTTAATGATGCAACCAAGAAAAAGCTCTTAAGAACTGCAGTCCCACGTGATGTAAGTAAAATGTATAATGTATATGGTACCTATGTATATAGTTTTCTTTAAGGATTAGGTACTCAGATATTTTATATGGGGTTTCCTATATTCAGGAGTGGACTTTGATAGACTGTAATGAAGATGATGATGATTGTTCATATGACCATCATCTGGATCTAACATGGATGGACAGAATACATACCATAGTTTGAACCAATTTATAATAATTGGATAGACCAAGGCATCCAAAGGATTGAAGTCTGTAAAGTTAGCACAAGCCCTTACGTACATTATTAAAAGTGCAACACACTGTGCATTTTATTTTTAACAATCAAATATTTTTTTTAAAACAACAAAAAACCTTAAGAAAGTTCAGGCATTACATTACATGAATAATTACATTTTGTCTTAAACCTATCAAATTTAAAAGCACAACTTGTACAATACAGTAGAAATACATGCATCAAATGGTTCTCAAACAATAGATAAACACAAGACCTCTTTTTTTTTCACATAGTTATTGTATTTACTATCTTATTTTGTTATATTAGGTGTAATAGTGTGCGTATTATAGACCAAGACGGATGAACAAGATCCATTCATTTATTTTGTATTGGTAGATGGGTAATGTAGTGCCATGAGTAGGGACTGGTTTACTATGAAAGCAATTTCAATGAATATAATGTTAATTTAAATTTATATAATATGTTTATTATACTATAATTTATTTCAGTTTTTATTTATTTCCAGACTAACAAAGTGTATTCCCATTTTATTTTGTGGAATCACAAGCTGGTCCCTCGCAAATTATTGCTGCAAAACCACAAGCAGGATCTTCAAAAAGGACAACATTAGGAGGACAACATTATATCCACTGAAGAACAACCACAAACATCAAAGCATATCAGATAATGTATAACCTGAAAAAGAAAGTACTCTATATGAAAAATTTTAAAATTACATAAGGAATATTTGTGTAATCTAATATGTAATATGTTTTATAATTTTGGATTAAAATCATTCTATTTATAAGCTGCATTCAATACTTAATATATTGCATATAATATAGAGACAAAAATTTTAGTGTCAATTCAGGGAAATGGATAGATGACCAAATATTATCAAAACAAAATTATTATTTTTGGATGTTGCACTTTGCACTTGTGTGTAGGAGCTTATTTATTAATTAACTTGTTTTTGATTAAATTATTGATATTTTGGTTATTGTAGACATTCTGTGATTGTGCATATTATCCATTCATTCATGATTGTAAATCTCATATATTATGTTTATCATTGTGAGCTTATTTAATAATTAACTTGTGTTTGACTCAGATGAAGTAAAAAAAAGGTAGATACAGCGCGGGCTTTGTAATTGGTGAAGCCAAAAAACTCCGCTCCTTTATGTAAGCACAAGCGTTCACTCACACACATGCATCAAACTATGCTCATTTTCGCTCAGTACTTCCCGGGCGTCGTGCAGTAAATTTGCCTACAAAATGCCGTCCTGTGTAGTTAAATGGTGCAAAAACAATACTAAAGTGAATAAAAACTCCGAAGCAATATCATTTATTTAATACTACACCCAGAGACAAACGCCAGTGTATGCTGCGTTTCTGGATCTCAAAGGCATTTGACCTGGTTGACTATGAGCTGCTTTGGTCAAAATTACGTGACATAGCTGTTCCAAATAAATTAATCACCACGTTGAAATATTGGTATGGCCATCAAGTTAACCAGGTCAAATGGTCTGGTGCGCTATCTGACGAATACATTTTGGAATGCGGGGTGAGGCAGGGGGGGTTATCCTCACCTTTGCTGTTCAGTCTCTACGTTGACGGGCTCATTGGTGCACTCGGTAGCACCAGGATAGGCTGTTCCATTGACGGACAAATGGTTAATAGTATTAGCTATGCTGATGACATGGTGTTGCTGACTCCATCGGTGAGCGCATTGCGTAAGCTGTTGGCCGTCTGTGAAGTATACACTGCTAAACACGGTCTCCTCTATAACACCAAAAAGAGTGAGTTAATGGTATTTCAAGTTGGTGCTAAAAAACCCCAGGTTGTGCCTCCAGTCAAGCTCCTTGGGGTGCCATTAAATAGGGTGTCACAGTTTAAATATTTAGGACACATTGTTACAGAGAATCTTACAGACAACTGTGATATAGAGAGGGAGCGGAGGGCATTGGCGGTTCGATGCAATATGGTTGCCCGCAGGTTTGCTAGGTGTACTAGAGAAGTCAAAATTACTCTTTTCAAGGCTTACTGCCAAACTTTTTACACCTGCAGCCTGTGGTATAGCTATACGCAAAGGGCCTATAATGCACTTCGCGTCCAATATAATAATGCCTTCAGGATGTTGATGGGCCTTCCCGTGTTCTGCTGTGCATCTGGCATGTTTGCTGATTGCGGGTGTTGACGATTTTCATGGCATCATACGGAAGCAAATATCGTCCAGCTAGCGCAGATTGCGGGGGAGCTCAAACGGCGTCCTGAAGGTAGTTAAAGATAGGCTTGATTGTCCCATTCAAGGGCATTGGACTCAAAAGCATATGGGTGGGACACTTAAGTATCTTAATTAATATTTTTAAAATTGTAAGTTACTTAATTTGATTTAATTTAATTTACTAACATCGTTTTTAAGAAATTTACTAACAAATTTGTATGGATTTTTAAATCTGAAATAAACGTTTTATTATTATTATTATTTCACTCATAAACACTCATTTACCTATATTTTAATTTGTTATTCCAACACAATTTTGAAGGTTATTCGAAGCACGAATGTCAATGTTTCGAGATTACTTAACAGGAGAATGTTGCCAGTATTTCTTATTTCTAATGGTCCAAGATTTGGGTAATTAATTTTAGGTTAAGTATAAGAATATATGTAGTCAGCATATTTTTTTAATTAGTTGCTATTATGTTACATCAAATTGAAGTCAAGGTAAATATTTAATTTTTTAAGTCACTGATGTTTCTATTTTAATTGTTGAGTAATTCAACCTTTTTTTACTAGCAAACAATATTTATGACTTCAGGCTACCAACGAATATTCTAATAAGACATGAATTTCTTACGAATGAATGAAATGGTCTTACGTGGTAGAGCCATGCTGCAGTTATACTATTAGTAGTATAGTTATAGCACAAATGGGTCGGCTCGACTGGGGAAGGACCACGCTCTCATAGAATACCAGCGTAAAATAGTAGCTTAATGCTGCTGTTTCGTATGTTGAGTGTAGAGAACCGGAGACCCTTATTACTGGAAGCGAGGCATTTTGTCTTAGTCCTCACGGGTGACAACGCATCTACATTTTGATTCGTAATCGAAGATATATGTAGATGTCTACGGGCCACAGCAACCACTTACCATCAGGTGGACTGTATGCTCGTTTGTCACCCTACCCTATAAAAAAGGGTAGTTGCTGTAAGACTGATCTGAAATGTCCAAATGGCAAATCCAAAGTGGCAGCCATCCTCTTGATTTGACTGTGGTAGAGCCACGCAGCGGCTATTGATGTCGCATGGATGGGCCTGCTTGAACCGTGGTGGTACCACAACCTCACAGCATACCTGCGTGAAGTAGAAGTTTACCTCCGTGTTTCGCTTGGAATGGAGGCCCAATTCCCCCTCAACCTTAACATCATAGCGGAATCAAATAAAAACTACCCCAAGAGGATACCCTCACTCCTGGTGACGGAAAATCCCTCGCTGAGCATTCACGACCAAGCTACTTTACTCTTCCTGAGCATGGGTGCTTAAGTGTGCTGGGAGTAATAAGACTAAGGCAACCTATCATGTCACGCTCTCCGTGAATTTTTGCAACATCAGGACACTTCATTCCAATCAATCCTGTCCACTACCACCCGGAGACGGCGAAGTCGGCCTTGCTCTTTTTAACCGAGACTCAGGTGTCCTCTCTGGCTGATACTTCATATCTCTTTTAGCCAGTGTACAAACTAGAACACTCCTTTGTGCCCCTGGCTGGAGTTTGTTCTATTTTGCATTTACTAAAATATACTTTTTTTTCATTTAGAAAAGTATATTTTTAACTCCATGGAAATTTATTTTTTATTCCAACTATATACAATAACTTAATATGAAAAATTACTTTAGTTTTAAGTTATTTTTTATAATAAACGTGTTTCACATTACGTATGTTGTATATTTTATCGATGCTTACATGCTCACTGGAGAATCTATCAAGAAGACTTAAATGATTTACAGACGCCTCCTACGTGCTTCATCTTTTTTTGAATTGTCAAATTGTTGAAATTTATTAAAACAGGCGGATATACTTTGGCATTCGAATCGCATATTAATCTTATAGTTATAGTATTGTATCTCGATTTTCAGGGACTTTTAAAAAAAAGTGGCAACACTTCTCTGACTCACACAAAGTTATAAAATTGGTTACAGTTTCTTGTTCTTGGTGCGATATCTACCTTTTTCTACTTCATCTGAGGTGTTTGATTAAAATATTGATAATTTGGTTATTGTGGACATTCTGTGATTTGTGATTGTGCATATTATCAATTCATCCATGATTGTAAATCTTATATATTATGTTTATCATTGTTTACATAAGTAATTGAAATATTGTAATCAATATTGATTTTCTTTTCATGTTTAAACCCATCAAATGTCTTTATAGAAAGAACTAAGCTACTGGAGAAATTTTGTTTTAATTTATGTATGTTTTTTCAATTTTAATTTGTATTTTTATTTTGAATAGATAAATAGAAATTTTGTAATTTTTGTTCTTTTAATTAGCGCTGGGGTAGGTAACCCATTTTTGGGTTGCATATCCCAGCGATAAGCAACCCAAAAATACCTCAAATAAAAAAACTATGTTCAAATTTTCCCACCAAACGAGAAGCGCAGGTAGGCTAACGATAGATGGAGCTAATGGGTATACTACTCTGTAAAAAGTATCGGGAATATGTCAATAAAAACACCCGCGTAAAAGAGGTCGTTCTAATTTTTTTACTGCATGTTGGTAGCACTGTACTGATTTAGCGCGCAAAGTTTGAGCCGGATCTGTCATTTAATTTGTTTTAAACTACACTTTTTGTTGGTCATAGTTTTGAGTTCTCGGCGATTTTTACAATGGAAAATATTGTTGAACAAAGAGTGTGCCTTAAATTTTGTGTTTCGAATGATATTTCATGTGGTGAATCACTAAAAATGTTGCGAAATACCTACGGCGAATCGTGTATATAAAAAACAAGGGCTTATGAATGGTATAAGGCTTTTAAAGAAGGCCGAGAAGTAGTAGTAGACTTGCCTCGTTCTGGTAGACCTTCAACCGCTACGACCAAAGAAAACATCGACAAAATCAAGAAGCTAGTGCTCGAAAATCGACGTATGAGTCTGAAAGAGTTGGCTAGTGAGGTGAACATATCTTTTAAGTCCGTCCACAACATTCGACTCGACTAGTTCCAAAAGAGCTCAATTTTGTTCAAAGAGCGCAGCGAAAGCATGTCGCTGAAGACATGGTTTCCCGAGCTTCTACGGATCCGACCTTTATGAAACGTATAATAACTGGCGACGAGACATGGGTTTATGAGTACGACATGTAAACAAGCCAACAGTCTTCAGAATGGCGTCTCGAAAACGAGCCGAAACCCAAAAAACCGCGGCAAAGTCGCTCCAAAATCAAGGTGATGCTGACAGTTTTTTTTGACTACCGTGGTGTGGTTCACTCCGAATTCCTTCCAAAGGGAGAAACAGTGAATAAAGAATATTATTTAGGCGTCATGAAGCGTTTGCGTGAGAGTATCCGCCGAAAACGTCCAGATTTGTGGCAACACAACTCATGGATGCTGCACCATGATAATGCACCATCACACACAGCCATTATAGTGAAAGAGTTTTTAGCGAAAAATTCAACAAAAGTTCTCGACCAAGCACCGTATTCACCTGATATGGCTCCTTCTGACTTTTTTTTATTTCCCAAGTTAAAATTACCACTTCGAAGAAAACGTTTTGAGTCGATAGAAGCCATAACAAAAAATTCGCTGAATGAGCTAAAGGCCATACCGCAAATAGCCTATGAAAAATGTATGGAAGACTGGGTGAAGCGTTGGAGATGTTGTATTGCAAGCGATGGGGCCTACTTTGAAGGCGATAAAATAAATTTAGATGAATAATTTGTATTTTTTGTTTTATTGACAAATTCCCGATATTTAGTACACAGAAGGTATATCAAATTTCCTAAATTTTGTATGAAGTTGTCGTTCTTCTCTGATAGGAGTAATAGTGTTCTGTGACATTTAGTCTGGCCGTGTCACGAGTGGGGTGCATGCGCGTTTAAGCTTAGATTTGCAGTAAACTTTGTCGGAACACAAAAGCATCATAAGTATTATTTTTGTAATTGTTTTATTGTTCCTTTGTTATGTACTGTATTGTAAACTATTGCTCTATGAAAATGGTATCATACTGGCTATTTTGTTTGTTTTAAAATGAAAAACGAAGACAAGTTTAAAATGCAGACAAGCCCAATGAGGATTCTGATAATTCGACTGCGGTAGATCCATTCCAGAACGATTATAGCGACTAGGGATCGGATAAAAATTACGAATAATGATGTGATATTATTATTATTCATCTACATAATACGACATGAAAATGTATATATGTATGGATGTTATTATAAGTTGCATCCATAACACATTTTGTTAGTTGTACTAATTATGACATAACATATGTAAATGATGATGTGATAAAACATTTCTGTCACAAAGTAAAGTCTAATCTATATAAACATCAAATCTATTTATATGGAAATGTATTGTCATTATAGAACACAGATTCAACTGGTACCATTCGTGAGTGTTAATATTATTTAATTATTTCTTTAACATGATTACACAAATACATGTTGAGCGAAACTATTTCTTACATGATAGTCACAGAATACCAGCGTAAAATAGTAGCTTAATGCTGCTGTGTTCCATACGGTGTTAGAGAAACGGAGACCCTTTTTTCACTGGAAACAAGGCATTCCATTTTAGTGCTCGAGGGTAACAATGCATTGACATTTTGATTCTTAATCGAAGACAAGTCTACGAGCCACAGCATCCACTTATGAGCCAGTGAACTGTGTGCTCAGTTCACTCTTATTCTATAAAAAAAATCTCAATATTAAATCATGTAATATTCAAGCTTCTTCTTGTTAATTTCATATTTATAGCTTTTTACTAGCATTAATGTTACTACCCAAAACATCAATGTATCTGAGTTAAAATACTTCCACATTACTCCCAAAAGCTCACTGCTGCTCCCAAATTGAAAGCCCTTGCCAGGGTAGGACAGGAGTCCTACCCTGTCTAGAACAAATTGCATAAAATACCTTGCCATAATGATAGATAACACCCTAAGCTTTCACCTTCATATTGGCCTCTTAAGTACAAAGTCTACTTACTACGTTGTATTGCAGATTTTAATGTAAGAAAAATGGTATATTTTGCACTGTGCCAATCACTGTTGACATATTGCATTACCATCTTGGGAGGGCCACCTAAAACATCCATATTGAAATTAGAAAGGGCTCAGAGGGCACTATTAAAAGTTAGCGATTCTCTTCCATTCTGTTGTCCTACAACTGATCTTTATCAACATTGTAATGTCTTATCTGTTCGTAAATTGTTTATATTGCACACTACGCTGCTACAACATTCTTTTATACAGTATGAGTCCTCCTATAATAATGACAAAAGAAGGAAATATGTAGTTTGTCCCAGAAAGCTTCTAAAGACAAAATTTTCGCATAAACATTTTTACTTCCTGGGAGGTTACCTTTACAATAAATTAAATAAACTTTTGTCAATTTACTCTCTACTAAAACATGCATGTAAACAAAAATTACAGAAGTGGTTGCTAAATGTCGATTATATTTGCTGCCGAAAATTTACTGAGAGTATTATCCTAAAAACACATAACCCTACACAAATGAGCACACACACACACACATACACAATATTACACATATAGAAATAACTTAAAAAAACATATAGAATCTTTCCTCATTGAAATATTTCTTATTCTTGTATTTCTCTTGTAGTATATTTGAAAATGTAATTGTGCTATCCATTAGGGTGAGGGCCTGGTGATCTATAACACAGGGATTACCCTAGTATGGACACTAGTCTCTCACAAAGGTCAAAATTATCTACAACCATATTATTTAAGAAATAATGTGAAATTATATACCTTTGTGAAGAGAAAAATAAAATGATTTATTGCAGAACATCAACAAATTTTATTGGGATACAAGTAATTGGGATGCAAATGTACTAGTGAAATAGGTAAATAAATAAATAAAAGTAAAATTTTCAAATCAAAATCAATCATCTGCATCATCATCCTCATCATCATCCTCATCATCATCATTGTTCATCATCATTGCAATCTTTTCAGAGGCCTCTTTCAGTAATCTCTCACTAAATTTTGGAAATTTAGAGTCAAAGTCGGACTTTAAACTCACTAAGTCTAATTTCACTTTTTCCAATACATTGAGATTTGTTTTAATCTTTTTATACTCTTTAAACTTGTTTATATCTAAGTTAGAATGTTTCTTAATTTCTTCTAAGCCTTCTATTGCATCATTAACAGCATCTAGTAACTGCTTATGTCCACTCTCTTTGTCGTAACCAAAATCAACATTTTTTGTTTCTAGTTTATCTAGAAGTGTTTGCTCTGTTGCTGCAAGATCAGTTAAAATACTTTCAGCATTTGAGTTTTTTGATATTTCATGAAACTTGGTGTAATCTTGAGATTTGAGATCAAGTAACCTGTAAGTGTATAAACAATTTCATTTTAAATCAGTAGAGTGCAATCAAAAGTTAACGTCAGCTGTGAAATTGGAGCTAGGCACTGCACAATAGAAAATTTTAAAACACACTAAAGTGCTCTTCTACTTAAGTATCAACTGGACTTGTAATGTTGTGTATACTAATATAAATTGTAATCTTAATATATATAAATTATGTATCACATTGTTTGTCCATGATGGACTCCTAAGCTACATAACTGATTTTAATCAAATTTGCACACCGTGTACAGTTTGGTACAACTTGAGAGATAGCATAGTTTTTATTTTTACTTACACTTTATATGTTTATATTTTAACATGTTTGTCATCAATAATACTGTACCTGTTTGTGATGAGAAAATAAATATAATTTGTATTCTATTCTTTCTATTCTATTCTATTGCCCATGAGTGACCCACAATTTTTTTTGCCATTTTAAGGATTTTTAATAGGTCATGACAAACAAAATGGGCAGAACAACATCTGCCTGACAAACTAGTGTATATAAAATGTAATTCACAGTTATTGTTGTTTATAGTTGTTTGTTAAAAACATTCTGTTATTAATATTTGTTGTTGATCATTCCACTTGTTTTTTTTAAATAAATTTAGTTATAAGTAAAAAAACAGATAACAATACAAACAAACTTTTGTATACTCTAAGTAACGTTGACATAGTCACATATTTGGTATTTTTATTTATTCACAAATTCCTGAGATCTAACTAAAAAGGTTGTATGGTAATATTTAAACTTTCAGCCAATAATGGTTTTATTTCTATATACTGTGTATACAAGGCACACATTATTGTCAACCTATATGCATCTAAACCTGTGTGATGCCACCACCATAGCATAAAACTTAGCTGCTAATAAGTTTTAATCAATTAATTCAAATAAATAATGTAAATATGATTTTGGAACACTAGACAATAATGGTGGGGCTAGATTAAGGTAATATTTTTTATACAACTACATGCAATATTTCTGTACTTCTAACTTCTATGATATATTACACCATTCACAACTATTTCATCCATAGCCATTTTAGAAGTAAAAGGTCTGTGTTTAACCCCTCAATCTCTAAGCGGTCGAATTCGACTGCGGAGCTATTCCGTCAAACTTCCAAGCGATCGGATTCAATCATGCACACCCACAGCACTTTAAACCATTAAATCTTATAACTAAAGACTACTTTTATATGAAGAAGTTTGGCAATATAGAATCAATATCAAATTTTCTATCCTCTAGTGCAATAAACAGTCAGTTAGTCTGTGGATATTTATTTATAACCTATAAACCTACTTTCATTACATATGGCATTTTCATTTGCATGTTGATGTGTTAATTTTTGGATTTTTTTTTGTTTTATTAGTATAGTATACTATTAGTAGTACTATAGTATTTTATTATAAAATTGTTATGAGTTTTTGTGTGAATATAATTTATCTATTTAAGTAAATAACATCGAGTAATATAATAGTGATTTTCACGCTACCGATATCCATTTTTCATGTATCCGCTTTTGTTATCACAATACAATAGTCTTTTTGTAATGAAGTAAAACCTAACTTATTAGACCACAGAATAGAGAATATTGTATAGATTTTATAATGCCAAACTTCTTTATAGAAAAGTAGTCTCTAAATATAAGTTTTAATGGTTTAAGGTGCTCTGAGTGGGTGCAGTCACATGCGACCACTCGGGATTTGACAGACACATGCAACTGCATGGGATTTTTATGGGGACTGAAGGGTTAATAATAATATTATATAGGCTGTAACTATGTTTAACCTTTAACTGGCATAACCGTAGGGTCAGCATACTTGCTGGCTACAGTCCCGGTTATAAAGCAAATTTCAATTATCCTACAACTAACAGTTTACAAATGTCCTCTTATGGTGTTGTGTAAAGATGAAAAGACACTACAATCTAAAAAAATTAAACAGCCACACCACACCACCACAAAATGCCGGAAATATTTATAAAACCTAAAATATAAAATTAAAAAGCCAACCTTTTCTGTTCAACAACAAAAGATATTTCCTTCAATCTTCGATTTGTTTTGTCTAGCTGGTCCATGGTTTTTTTAAATCTGTCAGCTAATTGAGCCATTTGAATGTCCATTTGTGTTTCTTCACGTTCTATTTTTTCTTCAACTAAGCAATCTTCGAGCATAGTGCGCAAGAATCTACCGTAAGCAATCTGGCGGTAAAGAGATTCGAATTCAGGGCCAGAAACGCCTGCTTTGTTAATTGTTCTGTCTCCTTCACCAATAACCGTAATGTTGTTATTGATTCTAGGTCGCTCAAGAACATTTTTTTCTTTAATCGATGTGGTAGGAATTCTAGGTAATTTTGATGTTGTAGCCGGTACTGACGACTGTCGTTTAGTAATCGTTGTTTTTGATATTGGTGTGGCGAAATATTTTCTTTTATCCGACATATTATTATAGGAATAGAAATAAAGGAAAACGTATCAACTAAAATCGTACCAATTTGTTAACAAATTCCGTTTACAGTTCGACAGTTATTTAAAAGTTTAAAGTTTAAACGGCTGTCGCACAGAGTACCTTTGTATAAACTGAAAGCTGAAAGGCTGTCGTGTAGGGATGTTCGATGATCATCGATGTTCGATGATCATCGATGTTAGAAATTAAAACATCGATGTTTTAACATCGATGTTGCCACATGCTAAACATCGTAACATCGATGATACCACATCTCAAACATCGAAACATCGATGTCAATGAGCCAATAATTGATTAATAAGAACTTGTGAACAATGCGAACCCGCGAAATCAATATCAACTAAATATTTCATCTCCTATTAAAGGTTTAAAATTTTGAATAATTTAGGATTCTTAAAGGCATCAATCACCTGAAAAATATCATTATGTTGTGTCAAACTCCCTCTCAAGTGTGAACCGTAATGTCACTGCTTTCGCTTTGTTATTCTGTGGTATCATTGTCACCTAATAACTATTCTACATAAATTGATATAAAAATAATGTTTTTTCTCTTGCTGTCTATACACACATAATTTTGAAACAGTATGAATATACACAATCCAATTATATTTAGCTGTTTTTTGAGCTAATGGGTTTACTTTTCGCTTGTACTTTATGAAAATAAATCACTGGGCGATTATGAGCATAGAAAATTTCACTGCATAGTGCATTTTACAGTGCATTTTATAAACGGCTGTGGATACTTATTGTTTGGGCTGTCTGAGAAAAAATAGTGAACAAAGGTGACGGAAAAGTCTAATATTTTGTTTTTGTGACGTTTGCTAATTCGCCCTCTATAATCAGATTTTTTTTATTTCGTGATAGGAGTGGTAAATATAGAACATACGTCTAAATCATTAATTAAGTCTCATAGTAAATTTTTTCGTAGATTTTTGGTTGTATAGGAACATTTGAAGATCAAAATAATAACATTAATCATTATCGGCAAAAAATATAACAAATGAACTAAACATTTGTTAAGTTTTGCCCATTTTTTAAATTACTATTTAGAACTAAATGTTTTATAAATTTCTTTCATTTCATTAGTAATAAACTATAAACTACACTATAATTTTTTTGTTTATCTAATTTTAACCTACTAATTAGGTAGGTAGTAGGTACATGTGCAATAACATCGATAATGGCCAACATCGATGTTTTAAGTACGATAAACATCGAACATCGATGTTAAGCTATCGATATCAACATCGATGTCATCATCGATGTTTCTGCAACATCGAGCATCCCTACTGTCGTGGCGACGATACACTCATAGACACTGACCTCTGCTATATATAGAGGTCAGTGCTCATAGAGCACAATCAATCTACATAACTATGATGATAGATTCCGTTCAAAAATAAAAACAAACGGATTTTGACAAATTCATAAAACTTTACGAAACGTGTATTTAAATGAAATATTATTAATATAAATCATCAAATATAATATAATACAATTTTCACAATATAAAATAATTACCGATAATGAAAATGAACAAAGGTATATAAAGACAAAAATAAACGTATCATGATGTTCGATTCGGAACGAAACACTTTTCACAATAAATTGCCCCAGGTTTATTTTTCAATTAATTTATTATTACGCTTTAAGTGTGCTGCCTATTTAAGTAAATTTATGAAAAATAATTAAAAAATAAAAACACAATAAAGCTGAGAACAAATTATCAGACGCGTACGTCTGCCGCGGCTGACAGACGCGGCTTAGCGGTGTGCACGGTAGCTGAGACGGCGTCCTCGGACGCCTCGCTGCGGTCATTCCAGAAAGGTTTGTCAATCGAGAAATATGACAAACAGTGACAGCAAGGACGAATTTATAAAGATAGCGGCAACTGCTTTATGTTGTCCTGAGAAAAAAAGGGGACCCAAACACTCCTTGTTCATGATATTAATGTAAAACGACTCGAGTATGATGAATTTCATACATTGTATGCAGACTTACAAAAAGATGATAAACGTTAAAAATGTACTAATATGTACTTATAAATATAGGCACTCGTGGCCATGAACACATTCAATAAATTTTTTTTTCCATTACTCATCATGCTGCGAGCGCAGTTGGTTCGCTTGTGACACTCGAAACGTCCGCGGACGCGTCCCGTGCCCCGTTCACACTGTCCACGGACGCACCAAACATCCAGCCGGCCAGATTCTGTTCGGACGTCCGAAAGCTCAAGAGCGACGCAAGGTCATGTCCGCGTCTTACGGCCGATAGTTTGCACAGTGTAGTATTAAATGTACTGGTTAGATCTCAATAAGCCGCGGCTGTCAGCCGCGTCCGTCAGCCGCGTCCGATAATTTGTTCTCAGCTTAAGCACTTAACAAAGACCTTTCAAAATTTAAAAAGGTCGTAAAGGTAAAAGGTCACTTAATTCAAAAAATCGCGTCACTTTTAAGAAACAAAATCCACTTCAAACCATTATTCAAGCGACAAAACAGGAGTGACAATCCGTCTACGGTCAACTTCCCGCCAAAAGTCTTTATTTTTGTGGTCGTAATTTTTATATTTCAATAGGTTTACTCATCTTAGAATTTAAGATAAAATGACTTGCCGTAATGATTCACACGCTGGTAGCTGATATACTGAGAATGGTATGTTACGCTTATGAATACTTTTTGATTATTTGTTTATTTTACCGTAGGTTTTACTCAATACATATGCTTTAACATTTTTCATAACAAAAACCAGAATAGAAATACGAAGTGATTACGTAAATAGTGATAATGTTATTCTAGCTCTGATAACTTAAAAAAGGGTTTAAGGTTAATGACCTTTTTAAATTTTGAAAGGTCTTTGTTAAGTGCTTAGTCTTAATGTGTTTTTATTTTTTAATTATTTTTCATAAAGTTACTTAAATAGGCAGCATACTTAAAGCGTAATAATTAATTAATTGAAAAATAAACCTGGGGCAATTTATTGTGAAAAGTGTTTCGTTCCGAATCGAACATCATGACACGTCTATTTTTGTTTTTACCTTTGTTCATTTTCACTATCGATAATTATTTTATATTGCGAAAATTGTATTGTATTATATTTGATGATTTATATTAATAATATTACATTTAAATATACGTTTCATAAAGTTTAACGAATTTGTCAAAATCCGTGTGTTTTTATTTTTGAACGGAACATATCGTAGTTATGTAAATTGTGATCTATGAGCTTTGACTAGAGAAAAAAGAAAGGACATGAACATAAAGATCGTTAGTTGTAGGAATGTAATGAAATATCGGCGTCTCTTTTTAGCTTATGAGTATATTCGTATGTAAAAAGGACAACATTAGTTTTATCATTACCGAATATGGCAAAAATTTTTTCGCTGTGGCCGTGCGCCATGTTTTGTCGCAGTCAAAGACAACTATATCAGTTGTCATTGTTACTTTAGTGAGGTATAACTCGTACGAATTAACTTGAGACCTGGGCCGATGACGTAATTGTCAATGTACGGTGTGCAAAATAATGCGTCGTAATATTTTTTATTTGAAATTTTTGAGATTTGCATGAGATTATTAATAAAAACAAAATAAAATGTTCTGGCAAGGGGTGAAGTAATAAGTGATATACTGTTGCCATTTTTATATATTTTAAATATTTATTTTTTATAATATATATAATATTATTTTTAGTTAACGCGTCAAGGAAGGACAAATAAATAAACATACACACTTTCTCATTTATAATATTATTAATTTATTTATTATACACTTTAACAAAAGTCCAAACCAAACAACAAACAATTATCAAAAATATCGAACTAGAGTCGAGACGCGTATCCGTAACAAAAATGCTATCGGTTCTGAGCGCGCACGGCCAGCGCGGGACGCGGTGCGGGGAGTCGGGAGGGCGGTCGTGTTCCAGCGGAGTCTCAAGTTTATTCGTACGTGTTGTAAGTGTGTTATTTTCATATGTTTCTCTCGTGGAATTCGATTATTACGAAATTTCTTATTCTATTCCTCGGGACCTCTAAATTGGGATAAAAAGTATCCTATATGTTAATTCAGATAATACACTATTTGTGTGCCAAATTATTACATTCAAACTAGTCTGATACTTTTGGCGTGATTGAGGAACAAACAAACATTCAAACTTTTGCATTTATTATAGTTTGATTAGTGTGAGTTTGATGACTGATCCTAATTTATTGTCTAACAAACAAACAAACAAATTTTTTTTTTGATTAGTATTCCTTGTTTAGTAATTCCCGGGAAATAATTGTAACATTAATAATAGATAATTACATTATAAAAACAAAAAAACATGACCGCTTAAACGTAATGAACTGAAAACATAGGTATAACTTGTAATATATTTCAGTAATTTCCTTTATATGATACCCCTATCGATAGGTTGAGTAAAAAAATTAAGGACTTACAATTTAGCGTCAAAAATCAGTCATATTTATTTAAAAAAAAAACCCTTTTAAAAATACACGGGTGTTTGAGACGAATCACACGAAAATAAACTTTTTCTAAATAAGCGCCACATTATCGATATTAAGTATAGTGCGCAGCACTACGTCAAGCCGCCATTTTTGTACCAGACTCAGTTTAGGTATACGCGTTTTTTTCGTAGGTATGTCATGTCCTTTCTTTCTTCTCTAGTCAAAGTCTATGAGTGTATCGTCGCCATGACAGCCATTTAAATAACTGTCAAACTGTAAACGGAATTTGTTAACAAATTGGTACGATTTTAGTTGATACGTTTTCCTTTATTTCCATTCCTATAATAATATATCGGATAAAAGAAAATCTTTCGCCACACCAATATAAAACAACGAAATCTAAACGACAATCGTCAATACCTGCTATATCATCAAAATTACGTAGTATTCCTACCATATCGATTAAAGAAAAAATGTTCTGGTGCGAACTAGAATCAATAACAACATTACGGTTATTGGTGAAGGAGACAGAACAAAGCAAAGCAGTAAATTCTTGCGCACTATGCTCGAAGACTGCTTAGTTGAAGAAAAAATAGAACGTGAAGAAACACAAAAGACATTCAAATGGCTCAATTAGCTGACAGATTAAAAAAAAACATGGACCAGCTAGACAAAACAAATCGAAGATTGAAGGAAATATCTTTTGTTGTTGAACAGAATAGGTTGGCTTTTTAATTTTATATTTTAGGTTTTATAATATTAATTATTAATATTTCCGGCATTTTGTGGTGGTGTGGCTGTTTAATTTTTTTAGATTGTAGTGTCTTTTTATCTTTACACAACACCATAAGAGGATATTTGTAAACTGTTAGTTGTAGGATAATTGAAATTTGCTTTATAACCGGTACTGTAGCCAGCAAGTATGCTGACCCTACGGTTATGCCAGTTAGAGGTTATACATAGTTACAGCCTATATAATATTATTATTAACCCTTCAGTCCCCATAAAAATCCCATGCAGTCGCATGTGTTCGTCAAATCCCGAACGGTCGCATGTGACTGCACCCACTCACAGCACTTTTTTTTAATTTATTAGAATCAACAAACAGTTTACACAATATTTATTAATCTAAAATACATTCACTACAAAATATAATATAATAGTGCAACCAACTCCGTTGACCACCAATTACTATTAACAAATGTTTAGATTGAGAATAGCGTACAATTTTTTCATATAGTACAGTGATTGTGTTTTCAAATGACACAATAATAAAGAAAAATAATAATTGTTGTAATAACCAATTATACAAACTCATTCTCCTCTGAGTACTGAAAGTAATTCTTTTTTATAAATACCCACCTTGTGAGCAAAAATGTCAATATTATTGAAAGTATTATTATAACAATTTAACAACATATATATATTGGGAATCTTTTACCTACGTTGGTTTGACATTTATTAGTAAAAAATGTGTATATGGCACGAACTCTGCGACACAAAGGCCTATTTGGTACTTTGTATTTTATCATCTTAACTAGTTCTATACTATCGTACCTGTTGTGACAAATATCATACAGTAACATAGCTTGAATCTGTTGACGTCTGGATTCTAATTTTAGTAAGTTATATTCGACCATCAGTTGATAGTAGGTTAATTTAACACGTCTGCACTTGTAATTTACACTACGCAAAAACTTTTCTGAATGGATTCTATTTTATCTATATATTTATTGTAATACGGACACCAAATAGCTACCGCATATTTAAGTTGTGATCTTATTAAAGATTTATAGAGGTGCAAATAAGTGAGAGGTTTTTTAAATTCAAATCCAATACGTATCACGAATCCATACATTTTAAGAGCCTTATTAATGACATTTTCAACATGTGTATCGAAGATAAGTTTACTATCTAATATTATTCCTAAATCTTCAATTTTATGAACTTTTTCTAATGGAACTCCACATAAAGAATAATTAAAATTACTTTCCTGACGCTTACGGGTGGCTTTACATTTATTAACACTCAAATCTAACTTATTGTTTTTACAGTAAGATGTAAAGTTATCTAAATCTTTTTGAAAGTTAAGATGGTCATGATAATACTGAATTTTGTGATAAATTTTAATATCATCTGCGTACAGAATAAAATTACAAAACTTGAAACAACTATTAACATCATTAATGTACAGGATGGAAAGAAGAGGCCCTAAGATTGATCCTTGTGGCACACCAGAACTTATATGCACAATATCTGACTCAAAACCTCTTATAACTACTTTTTGTGTACGATTTGTCACATACGACTTAAACCATCTCCACAAATTACCACGGATATCATTAAAGGCCAGCTTTTCCAGAAGTAGTTTATGGTCTACGCTATCGAAAGCTTTGCGGAAATCTGTGTATATGCAATCAGTCTGGACGTTTTTTTTTTTTGCGGATGGAAAATCATCTAATGACGCCTTTCGCTCTGGGTGGAGCGTAAGGGAGTGTCAGACTTTTACTGACTAAAAACCATCCGTGTTCCTTCAGTGCCCTTACGTTCCGGAGCCGCGGTATCTCTTTCGAACAGCCCGCAGCCAGTCTGGACGTTACTATCCAGATTCTCAAATAAGTAGTTTGTATAAATTAATAAGTTAGATATAGTCGAACGCTTCTTAATAAAACCAGCTCCTTTATTCGCGTCTACTTTTAAAAGGGAATTTGTTACATCTTTTTCAAAAATAGAAATGTCGGTAATAACGAAATCAGAATTGTTATTACTTGATATATTAATGTTATCATAATTCAAATTGTGCACTGACAGTGACTGAAGTTGGTTCAAATACCGAAAAGAAAAAATCAAAAAATAAATTACATACTTCCTTGGGGTTACTAGCAAATTTGTCTTTATAAAAAAATTCTGACGGAGTTTCTAGGCTACTTTTGCAATTTGTTACATATTTCCAGAAATATTTAATATTTTGCTTTACACAATTCTCAACAGTATCCATATAATGAACATAACGTAATTTAGATTCAGTTTTAAAACGTTTTCTGTACAATGCAAATGTTCTATAGTCTGATAAATTTCCGTACTTTTTCCATTTAACCCAAACATTATTTTTATTTTTGAAGATATGTATCAATAATGAATCAAACCATTTAAGAAAATTGCTGTTTTTTACAGTTTTCCTTACTATATATTTGTGTATAATACCACATATTACGTCATAAAATAAGTCCACAGCAGCTTCAGCAGAAACGTCGTCTTTCATCAAAGCCTTCCATTCAGTATCTAATATTACTTTATTAACCCATTCATTGCCACAAACGCACCATTTGCGTTGATCAAGATAACTACGTCTTGCCACCAGCGCACCGTAAATGTTGAGTGACTTCTTGAGGTTTTATTTGCATTAAATAAAAACGGTAGAAATTTATTTTAATCTATGGCAACATTAACCGTTAGAAATAAGTTTTAAATGTGGAAACACCGATGGTTTTAGCTTCGTATTGTCGTTCTTGTTTTGACAATGAAAAAAAAGGTTAGTACAGAGAACGTCTATTTTGAATTTAAAATAACTTGAGTTTTAACGAGTGTTTATTATATATTAGTGAATTAGGAGATAAAAGTAATCAATATTCTAAATTTTTTCCATTGTTTTTAATAATAATTAGATAATCAATTCATCATGGGTTTCTCTCAATTTTATTGTTTACCAACCTACGTATAATAAAATAGTCAACCCACTCAAAGGTCATCCAGAGAGGTTTTTATGGGGTTCCGTAAATGTAACAATATACAAAGTGGATAGGTATACGTTAATCAGATAGGGAACAAATATGTTAAATAATTCTAATACTAAATTATTTATTTATTTAAGTATACCAGCAATAAGCATACACCGCACGTTTCAAGTTATTAAAAAGTTACTAAGTAGTTATAAATACAAAAGATACAAAAACTTAGGATAGGACAAACTAATATTATGTGTGTAAAACAATGACTTACACCTATTTATAAACAAACAGATTATATAAATAAAGCAGCATATTGACATATCGGGCATCAGTAGTCTCTCAGAACATGTTGCATAATACTATCCAAACGTCAACGCAAACGGCATGTTGAATTGCATTTGTGATTAAATTTTTGTTACCAGTACCATTTTAGATGGGTTTTTGTTATTTATGGGATTTTTGTAATTAAACAACACATTTAATTACACCTTTTCTTCTGTAATCCACAAAAATATTAAGTGGCACCCAGGTGATGTTTTTAAAATTTAGGCTTTGTCCAGAAAGGGCGAATTCACCGCGAATCGTATCGCGCGAATTCATACGCGCGTTGTCGAGGTACTAGACATCAATACATCGCGTCCACAAGCATCGCGCGAATTCAAAATACGCGCGTAAATCGCGTGCACTACGCCAGACTCTCGACTCGCGCTTGATTCGCGCGTATTGCGCGCGAGTCGAGATACTAGGGATGCCTTGTTGCGTCCATTTAATGCGCGCACTCTAGAGCGAGTGCACGTATCGAGGGAAATGGAGCGCCAAAATTTTGACACGGAATTGTTTATAGACGAAATAGAAAAAAGACCGGCGATATGGGATTTGGAATCACCTGATTATACCAATAGGATTTTAATACGTAGGTCTTGGGAAGAATTATTGTTAATATTTTCTGATAAAGAAGACTCCGAGGAAAAAAAGAAAGATTTAGGTAAGCAATTATTATTATTTTATTGATTAGTAACAAACAAAGAAAATTAGATCATTTTGTCTTGCCACGGCAGTCGACCTTCCTTCGTGAAATAATCAGCGAATATATCCCTCGTGTTTCGAGACCTTACATAAGGTCGAATTGTAGTCGTACTCAGACCGTCTAGAGCTGTTTCGAACAATGTGTCTTCGTATCTGTATCCATCTCTTAACCTGACGTAATTGTGAAGAACACAATAAGCTTTAATTATGTTTTGCGCAAATTCAATATGTACATTGAGTGGTTTTTGGATTCCAAAACAACACTCAATATAACGTCTTGCTCTAGAGAGGCGGTAATTAAATACTCGTTTTTCTTTGGTTAAATTCTTGCCGTAATATGGTCGCATAATATTTTCTGATAAGCTAAATGCCTCATCTCCAACTATAACATGAGGTAAACGTGTCGTACGAACTTCTGATACCGGTTTTGGTCCTGGAATGTTCAAAGATTTTTCCGTGAGTTTTTTGAAGAATGTGGAGTTTTTAAAAATCGTTGAATCATTGCTCTTCCCACATGCTCCAACATCTATACAGATAAAACAACAATTTGCAACACATACGGCAAGCAGCACAGTCGAAAAAAAATGTTTATTATTGTAGAACATAGAGCCGGAATCTAAAGGTTTTATAATTTTAATATGTTTGCCATCAACTGCTCCAATGCAATTAGGAAAATTTGTATATTTTTCGAATCCTCTTGCAATTTCCATCCACTCTTCTGTCGAAGGCTCTTTCATTACTCTGTCTTTTAACTTGTTTTGATCACGCGTTCAGTGGAAAAAGTATTGGAGGTGCGCGCGGCTGAGCCAATCGTGCCGTCCGACCCACATCATCCTCCGCTCGCCATTGTGGTGCAGCGGGGGCGTGCGCGGTACGGCGGGCAGCCCGCGCCGGCGCCACTGCTAGCTGAGTCTGAGGGGAGCAATCGGACGCATACTGGATGGAACTTCTGTAAAGCAAACTTTCCGTTAATGTATTCGTTAATAGCGGCCATAGATTGGATGCCAATGTATAGGTTAGATGTAAATAATAGTTTAGATTATTTTTATGAGGTTTTAAACAAAGTTATGGATGACTGCGTGCCAAGAAAAAAGCGAAGACGTGTAAACTCGGAGTACAGTTACCCCAAGTGGTACACGATAGACTTTATTCGCAACATACAATTAAAATCAAGGCTTCATAGGCAGTTTAAGGTTAGCAAATCAGGGGCCGATTATGAGGCGTTTGCTAAGTGTAGAACGTATGTAAAATATTTAATAAACTCCACGTACAAAAATTATAAAGACCGGATGCAGAGTGAGTTTCAGGAAAATCCAAAGGCGTTCTGGGCTTACATTAACTCAAAAAAAGACAGCAGAAGTCCACGCAAGATTTTAAAAGATAATAAGGTACTTACTAGTGAGCAGTGTGCTACTGAGTTTGCTCAGTATTTTTATTCGGTATTTAGCCCTAAGATGTCTAAGCTGGACGTGGAGGCGGCAGTGAATCAGGCTGGTGGTAAGAATGGTGCGGCTAGGGTACACTTAGAACAACTAAAGCTTGATGAAGTACTTTACGCTCTGAAAAAACTCAAGCCAAAAAAGTCAACGGGACCAGATGGCATACCGCCCTACATTTTCAAAGACTGTAGACTAGTACTTGGTAAGCCACTTCTCTACATATTTAATCAGTGCCTGGCGGAGGCAGTGTTTCCAGATAGATGGAAAACAACCAAGGTAGTCCCAGTACCAAAAGGAAAGTCAGCATCAAACGTGGACCAATATAGGCCGGTTGCTGTGCTTTCGACACCAGCTAAAGTACTGGAGGCTGCAGTACACAAGAGCATCCTCTCGCAAGTTAATGTACAGCTTTCGGATGAGCAACACGGTTTTAGACCCGACAGGAGCACCACCAGCAACCTAATTAATTAAATGAATTATATTGTACCTGAAGTGGATGCTGGAGGACAGGTAGATGTAGCTTTCTTGGATTACAAAAAAGCTTTTGACCTAGTGGATAATAACATACTGCTCACAAAACTGGCAGGTGTAGGATTTACTCCCCATTTACTAACATTTTTTGCTAGTTATATGCGGAACAGAAATCAGTATGTAGAATATGCGGGGTGTAGGTCAGAAAACTATTTAACTAGGTCCGGAGTAAGTCAGGGCAGCAATCTCGGTCCATTGCAATTCATATTGATGATAAATGACCTTCCAACGGTTGTCAAAGATGCTCATTGTACTCTATTTGCAGATGACCTGAAAGTGTATCTTGCTGTGAGGAACAGAGAGGATTGCCAAAAGTTACAACAAGATATAGATAGGGTGGTAGCCTGGAGCCAACATAATAACTTACAATTTAACATCACGAAGTGCATAACTATGACCTTCAGCCGTGTACTATCTTCAGTTACGTACCAATACCAGGTTAACGGGGCACCAATAGCGAAAGTGTCAAAAATCAAAGATCTAGGGGTTAATTTCTCCTCTAAACTAGAATTTGGAGAGCATATAACCAAAATCTGTAAGAAAAGAACAATGCCCATTTTTCACCTGACAATGTATAGAAATGAAATAAATCTTAAAATTAAGCTTATTGAATTGTAAATTAATTGCGCTTATCACAACGTTAAAAGAAACGCAGGAAAAAAATATTTTTACATATTTCTTTAAGCTTATTCTACGTCAAGGGTTAACGTATTATATATTTTGAACGCATCTCAACTACCCTTTTTCTAGGACGTTCCATTTTATACACCGCTACTTTACTTTATTTAACTCTGTTTCTGAGTTTTATACATTATTTTATGTTTCATTTAATCAGTAAGTATTTATTTATTTGTATTTGTATAGTACATATTAATATAAAATAACATAATAGTAAAATAAATTAGTCATTCAGTACCTATGTCGTCGAGTGCGGACGAATGAAACAGATTTTTTTTGACATTTGACAGTTCCATAGATAAATAAATATGTAGCAAGCTAACAGTTCTCTTTATACAAAGGTACTCTGTGACTGATGCTCTATGGTGATGGGTGGTTATCTTACCCATCTTACCGTTATTTTACGTAGATATCGTTAGTTTGTGTACGTAGACCAGTAGACACTAGACATTAATTTATTTGCGGTTCACCCCCGCCTAAGGGTATTAGTGTTCTGTGGGTTCACCATTCATAGGAGTAACAGTATTCCACAGAGTACCTTTGTATAACAGTATTCGTGTTCGCGCGTTTTTAGTAGTCATTTGTCATATAAAAATGGTACTTAGTAAGTATTTTACTTAATAATTTTGATTTTCAATTTTATGGTGTACATAGAATTATTATGCTTATCCTAATTCTAATCTATTAGGCTTAGTCTAATCACTCTATGTGGTGGTATATTTATCAAGCTAGAAAAGTATTTTATTAAGCAAAAAAAAAAAAAACCGTTGATACCACGCCCGGACACGGACACGCCGTGGTATCAACAGTACGAAGTTATTTTAATTTATTATTTTTCGTATAACCGTATTGCTAAAGTTAAGAGTATAATTTGGCTATTATTATATTTTGCTATATTGTTTCAGAATCCAAGAAATTTGAGGTAACCAAGATGAAGATCACAATAAAAAAAATAAAATACAAGCCTCGTAGCAAACGCTCTGGGCTAAATTTCCCTATTGGAAGAGCACCTAAGATTCTTCATACAGGCTATTATCCAAGACGGATAAGACGTGAATCATTAGCATACTTAAGAGCAGCTCTAGACTGTTTGACTGCAGAAAGTTTAAATAGCAAAGTCGCAAAGGCAGTCAGACAATGGTAGAAGTAGGTAAGGCAAGTTTATTAAGTACAATACTGAAAGGTGTTCCAATATTACAAGGGTGTGTCATGCCAAAAATCCATCCAGAGCTTCTGCCAAAGAAGACTGAAAAAAAGAAAGAAAACAAACCTCAGGCAGAAGCTGGTTCTTCCCAGGAACATTGAATAGTTCTTATCTAGATTACTTTTAAAATCTCTGTAAAATTTAAATTTAGATTTATGATAACTAAAAATGAAGAATTATTAATTATTAGTACTTTTTTTAATAATCAAGACAAATTGTTGTAGTTTATTTTATTAAATTTGAAACATTAATAATTAAGTTTAATATTACATTTATATCATAATAATTAGGAATTCTTGATGTGAATATATTAAAAATATAATAATTTATTAAACTTGTTTATTTTTATTTTCGGATATTTATAAAAACCTCTTTTACTCACCTCTGGTAATTGGCACAAACAACTACCTAAATCAGGTTCGTGATTAAAGACTAAGGCTATTGAGTGTTCAAGATATGATTATATATATTACAATAATAATTTTATTGTTTCAAGCAAAGAATATCTTATATTTTCTTGGATACAAACAATTTAAAATACAGCTTAACAATAAATACAATTTAGTGAACATCTGTGTCTGAACTAGATAACTTAATATCTGTTTCAGACAGCAGCCCTTTAATTTCACTGTATACAAAAAGATCACAAATCAATAACTTATACTTGTATGTAGTAATCCTCCTTGTGTGTAGTATGATAGTGTGTGAATGTGTAAAAGGTTAAGTGTGAGTATAATATTTAATGAGGTACATTTATTGTTCAGTTTATGAATATATTCAAATAGTTTCCTTTGGCACTCTCTAACGATTTTAGAATATAAATATGGACCCAAAAAAGGAAAAAAATTATGTGCGAATTCATTTTTAAATGCTGATCCACTGGGGAAGATTTTAGAATATAGATATGGACCCAAAAAGGGAAAAATTTATGTGTTTATGTGCAAACTGATTTTTAAATTTTGGTCTATTGGGGAAGGTTATGTCTCTGCGGTGCTTGGAAATGGTGAATCTATCAGAGCTTAAGTGTTGTTTCATAATAGTGTGCAGGATGAACAGTTGGCGAACTGACAGGACTTCACATGACTGATACATGAGGTATACGTAGGAAACAAATAGGGGCGAAAAGTGCTTACTTTAAGAATAGCTCTTTGAGCTATTTCAAGGGGTTTAATAGTGGTTTTTGGTGCACCTCCCCATACAGTAAGGGCGTAACCCACTATAGATAGTACAAGAGCCAAGTAGATCTGTTAATTAACTATTAACTAATTTAGGATCTGCCACATTCCTTATATTATTAAAAACGTATATATGATTCCTCAAGCTCGCAGTAAATAAATTAACATTAGGTTGGAATGAAAGATTGATATCTATAAGGATATCAAGATATTTAACTATATTGGTAGTAATCAGTGAAGGGCAATGTCATAGGTCAATATTGCAGTAATCATGCGCAATCAGAGAAAGCTAAGGAGTTGGTGAGGACGTGTTTCGCGTGGAGAAAGGTATGTAGACAATGTTTTCTGCGTTTAAAGTCAATACATTGAACTTTAACCTTTAATAATTACAGTGCCGGCAGCAGGGTCTTGAAGTCGTTAACCTCTCATCCTATAAATTTAAAATAGAAAACCCAACCCCTAAGCTGTAATGCCTACAGACTAGACTGTGTTTGAATGAATATTAATTATTTATATAGTATAAGCCTAAATACCACATGGATTAATGGTCAAAATTTTAATCCATGTCAGTGGAGGACCGCCTTGCTATGTTTCGACGACCAAACAAAAAATTGGCTAACTGCTGCTATTAGCTACTGTTAATAAACAACAGAGTGTGTAAATACAATACATGTACACCTACTCTTAACTAAAGTATACTTTCTATCAGTGTAGCAATTACTGATTCATTTTTATACTAAATCTTAAGTGTGTTTCCCAGCCCAGCTCTCAGTTAGCACTTGCATTGGTTGTACATAGGGGATATGCTAAGAACGTTATAAGGTATAAGTCTTTAAACTGTGGTAATTATTATGGGTCTAATGCAATTAGTATAGTATTTTTATTTCATGACGGCAAGTTAGTTTTGTTAAGGATTATGGGGATAATTAAAGATACAATAATTGGAACATAAAAATGTGCTTTTTATTTATATCTCAAACAACAACAACATGGAGAGGATATAACCTCATACTGAACTTTCCTTCACAACAGAAGCAGTGTTGCCATTACAATACAATATTATATTATATACAATAAATCATTTTTAATTAACACCTCCCCCTATGATTTATATTAACAGAACTAACATTACAATGATTTGTATTACCAGAACTAACAAACTAAAAATACACAATGCGAATTAAACTCTATTCCAATCCTAATTTATGTACAAAATAATTATGAGATGTTTTAATTAATGGTTTCGTAAAAGTATCCGCTATTTGTTGCTTTGTAGGTATATACATAACACAAATTTCCTTACATTATATTTTATGTTTAATAAAGTTGTATTTTACGTCCACATGCTTCATTCTCTTTTGATCAGGATTACATACAGAAAATATTGTACTTTTATTGTCTTCATATATGGTAGAGGTATTTACAACTAACGTCTAACTCATTTAATAATATCCTAATCCGACAAGCCTCAAGAGCGGCTTCATTGAGGGAATATAACTATATGCTCAAATATGCTCTGCTTTTTGCAACGCCAAATAACACTGTTGTCAAATACTTTAAATACATAACCAGTTATAGATTTCCTTTCTTTATCTACAGCAAAACTAGCATCAGCATATCCAACTAGTGGTTCGGAATTACAATTATTATATTTTAAATTATAATTAATAGTATCCTTGACATATCTTAAAATCCTTTTCAAGCATTGTCATGACCTTTCTGATGGTCTAGATTCATATCTTGCTAAATATAAAACAGCAGCACACAAATCAGGTCTTGATACTACTTGACACTACAGCATACAATATAGAACCTATACAAGCTCTGCACTTACGCTCTAAAGAGTAATCAAATCAGGTCTTGAAGCTACTACAGCATACAATATAGAACCTATACAAGCTCTGCACTTATGCTCTAAAGAGTAATCAAATCAGGTCTTGAACCTACTACAGCATACAATATAGAACCTATACAAGCTCTGCACTTATGCTCTAAAGAGTAATCAACTCAATCAATCAAAAGATTAACATTAACATCCATGGGTGATTCACTAGCATTTGCTTCAGACATACCAAAATTTGTCAATATAGATTCTAATAATATAGATATTTTAAATTTTAGATCCTAGATTTTTCATTTTAAGATCTGTATTTGAAACGAAAATGTAAATACCATCCCTAAAATATAAACAATAATCACTTTCTGCATTTTGAAACCCTTTACTTTTCATAAAATTTACTGTACCAATTTTTTGAAGATCTTTTAAGACTGTAAAGTGATTTTTTAATTTCAAGACATAATTTTTATTTATATTTACACCAGGTGGGGGCTTTAAGTATACAATATCATCAATTTCACCATGAAGGAAAGCACCTTTAACATCCATTTGATAAATTAAATAGTTCTTTTGAACAGTGAATGATAAAAGAACTCTGAGAGTTTGTAATTTCAAAACGGGAGAATAAATTACGGAAAAAGTACCTTCCTGTTGAAACCCCTTGCAACTAATCTAGCTTTATATACATCATCCGCCCTTTTTATAAAAATCCATCTACAATCAATTAACTTAGCATCTTTTGATTTTTCTACAACTTCATTTACCACTTCATACCATCATTATACCACCTATGTTTATCGTCATAAGAATCTATATCATTATACTTTTCTGGGACATTACCATTAGAACAAGATTAAAATGATGCCATTAATATATCACCTAAATCTTAATCATCACCGACAAAATCTTGTAAATATTTTGGTTTAGTTTTCTTTCCTTTCTCCCTACAATTAACATTATCTGTATTCCTTCCCTCAGGTTTTAATGACTCTAAATTATTATCAGAAGTTGAACTTTTCTCTGTACGATGGGTTTGGGTTTTGTCTGAAATTAAAGGGGTTTTGATTTTTCTCAGGACTACTACTACCTACTATCTTTTTTTTCCTAATCAAGACAGATTCTACTTCAATACTAATAGTTTCAGGGGACTTTGAACATGTTTCTTCCCTAAATAATATGTTTCGTTTTATGCGTATCGTCCTTTCATTAGCATCCCATAATTTGTATCCCCCGGAGCATTCCCAACCATTTTCAATTTCACGCAACGAGGTTTTTACTTCATTCGGAGTTTTTGGGAAATATGGGCATATGCAGAAGACCCAAATATTCTAAAATTAGAGACATTATGATGACTTCCCTCCCACATTTCAAATGTGTAACATTAAGGGAAGCAGTGGGACTATGATTAATGACATATACTGCATATTGCAGGGCCTCGTCCCAAAGCTATTTAGGAAGCTGTGAATCTAACAATAATGCATGGGCCTTTTTAGTCAGAGTACGATTCATACTTTCAGCTACTCTGTTCATTTCGGGATTATATGTAGCAGTATACTGCAATACTATGCCCTTTTCATCACAAAAGGATTTAAAATTTGTAGAAATATATTCACCACCATTATCTGATTTTAACTTCAATATACCGTGACCAAAATAATTACTAGCTTAATTATAATAAGTCATAAAATATTCAAAAACCCCAGACTTGTCTCCTAATAAGTAAACTGCGGTGAAGTGGGTAAAATCGTCTATGAAAGTAATAAAATGTTTATACCCGTTCCACATAGAAGGGCTAACAGAACAAACATGGGTATGTACTAGTTCTAAGGGTTTCCTAATCTTATACATTTTCCCATTAAAAGGAAGGCGTGTAATCTTATCAAGAATGCATGGTTGACAATGACTATTTTCTAAATTAGTCCAAATAATAACAATCATTAAATATTACTTTAAATTCCACAAAATAAAGGGACCCTACTCTATGCCCAACCATAAGCAATTCATTGGTCTGTTAGAAACCTTTAACTTCCCCTTTCTTGAAGATGATCTATAAACTATGCTTTTCTATTTTGGAAACAGATAATAAATTTTTTCTTAATTGTACATAATACACATTATTTAATATAATATCAACTTTAAAATGACTTAAATAACATTTTGTTGTCCCTACACCAACAGCCTCTTAACGCCATTTTTAAATTTTAGTTGGCTTATCCAGTTTACAATAATTAAAGAATAAACTAATGTCATTTACAAGATGAAATGAACTACCTGAGTCAACAACCCATTTAAAACTATTCTTATTCTACTGTTCGGTGTCAGGGCTAAAGGACATAAAACTTACAAATTTGTTACCTTCAGTATTTTCAGTGCCTGTAAAAAATGACTTTCCTCTACTTCTCCCCTGGGTCTGATGATGAGTTGCCTTACTGTCATCTTGGCCTACATTATATTTCCAGTTGCTATGTCCACAGCTGTGAAGTCTCCAGTCGCCAGTCCCGTGTCATGCCTGCTGAGTGCTCCTACACTCGGATTTTTTTGTGTCCGGGGCGTCCACATTCATAACACAAGTAGATTGAAGAGTCAAGGGATTTGGTCGCTCCTCTATCCCATCATTCCTCTTCTCCAAACAGTCTGTTTTTCACAAAGTCCATTTTCAATTCCTCCACAGTTTCCAAAGCTGTGATAATGCCTTCATAAGATTTCGGCATGGATAGGAGTAAATACTTAAACTTTTCTTCCTCTGAGAGCTCACTGCCAGCATCCCCGAGTTGTGCAAATAGCTTTTTTGTGTCAATAAGATGTTCCATTAAAGGTTTTCGATTGTCAAATTTTATATCGGACAACTCTCTTCTTATAAATAATTTAGATCTTGTACCTTTCTTCATAAAGCTGTCTTCCATGCTTTTAATCATTTGATCAGTTGATAAGGTTTCCCTTTCATGGGTAGGAGTGAAATAAGTAATACATGTTTTGATCAGTCTTGCGTAATTTCTATGTTTAAAATTAGGATATTTTAATGTGTAAAACATATATGTAATAATCATCTGTTTACCAGCCTTGATTCCTTGATATATTTTTTCCTTAATTTGCTAACACTACACGAAACCATGGATCACTGTCAGCCATGTCAGAACTCTTCAATATTCGTATGAATGAGTTTCAGCAGGACTTAAATAAGACTAGTCCAACCATGGCCTCAAATATATCTGTACTCTCAACGGAGTTCGCAACATTCAGAAAGTTTATCTTTTCTGCTCTTGAAACTGTTCAAAGACAGGATGAATTTCTTGGGAGAGAGATCGACCGCTTGGAAATAAGACGGCGTCATAAGATTCTGCTGCTTCATGGGATTCCCGAGGAGAAGTCTGAGGATACATCTTCAATGGCTTCTAACCTTATAATGGACAAGCTCAAGATTTCCCAATGTGTCTAACACTTCTTTTAGCCGCTGCCATCGCCTTGGACGCCCAGTAGAAATGAAGTCAAGACCAGTTCTTGTAAAGTTCCGGGATGTCAGAGTCCGTGATCAAGTTTGGTTCTCAAAAACAAAACTGAAAGACACGGGTGTCACTATGTCCGAGTTTTTAACAAAAGATGGTATATATATATAAATATGGTATATAAATATTTCCAATATGGACCATCGATTTCAAAGCCCATATTTTTTTTGTAGATAGTACTCACTAAAAGAAAGCGTTTTGCAAAGTTTTAGGTTGCGGAAACTTATGGTACATGAGATATATTTTTTTAAACTTTTCATACAAATTGGCAAATAACACGCAATTACACCAATTCACAGAACACTAACACCAATTACAAAATGAATTTGACAATCATTGATGTCAAACGTCAATTAGTGTAGGGTTCCGGATATTTTGAAAGTATCGATACGTACTCGATACCAAGTATCGTATCAAAAGTATCAATACTACTTGGTATCGAGTACATTTCGTTAATTTTGGAGACTAGGGGGGTAAGAAGCCGGGAAGTTGTGCTCCGGCGCTCCGTGGCAGCTCCGGCGCTGCGGGATGAGCAGTGCCTCCGCCCTAGCGTAGGGAAGCACAGGCACCTGGGCTCGCCCTAGCAGCTTGGGCTAAAAAGCTTAAAAAAATATATCTCATGAATCGTAAGTTTCCGCAACCTAAAACTTTGCAAAACGCTTTCTTTTAGTGAGTACTATCTACAAAAAAATATGGGCTTTGATATCGATGGTCCATATTGGAAATATTAGCCTTTAGTTCTCTTCAATAAACTGTATGTATTGTCTTTTATCACATTATGTTATCAGACGATATTTCAATATCTCTGCATTGTGCTTTTTGCTAACCTTATTTCGTTTTTGACAGCCTAATGTTTTATATTTTTTTAAATATGGCAACCTAACAATTACTGCCAACCTCCAGTAAATAAAAATACTTGTAACTTGAAATGAAACGACGGACAATCTAAAGAGAAACTACGATTCCAATTAAAAATTTAAAAACCGAAATCATAATGTTAAGAACCATAGAATAGAATACTATAATAATGAATCATGAAATAACTGGTAGTGAAGTATATTATCCTCTCGAGCGCCCAAACGTCAAACGGAAACAACTACGTTAGATGCACAAGCGCGCACTCCAGTACATCCAACACATGTCTCGCAAAGTACGTATTAAAGTAAATGAATAGATGTAAAAAGTTCCAGGTGCATGAAACAAATAAATGATCTTCGAAAAATTAAAATTAAAAGAAATTAAGATAAATGTACCACAAACCATAGAATTCCGGACCTCTAAAGTTCACCACACATTGTTACAAGAAACGGCAACTGTGTGACATGGCACTCACAAACCATTCTACCCGTCCATTCTACCCGTCACAAAACCATGTGTTCAGCAACCGCCCGAGCCGTCCCGACGCTAGATCTGCCGTGAAGCAGTAGGCTGCAGCTATGTAGTCTCAATTTTACCAGGGCTCGGCCGCATCTGACCATGTCAAATTAGCCGTCGACTCTTTGAGGTAAACTGTAACACTTATCAGCACATTAGAACACAAATAGCTACTTATTCTTTTAATCGATAGCACATTAAAGTTAGACTTTTTTTGGTACATCGCTTAACATTTCGTACTTTAAATGTACCCCAAGCAAATCATATTTCGCATGAATTATCAGATAGTATCATAACTCGAGCAACTTAAATTTTCACAGTACTTTCAACATTTGTTAACATATTTGGATACATTAAAAAATTAAAAACTTACTTGCGGGTACTTTTGATATAACTCGAACAAAAAGCTTTAACGTTTGGTTTAAAACATTTCACGTTAAACTTTTGCTCTTTATTTTAATGAAAAGTCAATGTCGCAAAAAGGAATAGCAAATTTCATTACGTTATGTAATATTAAAAAACCAAAGGTATCAACGCGAAGCGTATCATAGTCTTTCACAAACGTAACAACACTTACACTATTCGAATATTATATGTGGGCGATAAGAACTTTATCCCACTTCTGATGTCGGAAAGTGCAACACGATAAGCCAATTGTGGCTATGCGTGGGAAATAACAGGATAGCGTTAATTATTAAAAATGGTAAAAGTGTGAGAGCTGATGTTCAACTTGCTCTCTTGCTTGCGCAATTAATCATTATCAATAATAGGATAGCGTAACGCTCTATACATTCAGCATAGAGTAATTACAGTTCGACCACACCGCAGTATGCCCCCATCACAATTACACACCAGTGCAATGTGAAGAACACAACTACATGATAACACCAAATTATGCAAACCAACAGCAACCTTACCCATCTCAACGTAACACGGCACAACCTCTCAGCAACACCACCTTTCTTGCCTGTACCAGAAGAATCACCACAATGGACAGAACGACGATTATCTTAGCACGCGTAGACTGACGTCACTCGTGAAACGACTCGAACGGGATGTCCCGCGCTCTGCACCTACATTGATTTTTATACCGCACAAACGAGTGGGAAGGTTTCTCGATATACCCTCAATTCCTACAAGTGACGAGAACCAACCGGCATTTTATAGATGCACCTACAAATATGAAATGAATAAACATAAACACATATTTCTAATGATTTGCTAGAGTTATTAAAATCAACTAAAAACATTGACAAAATTTCGAACCAAACTGAGAATTAAGGACATAAAATGTATAGAGTCGTCTTTAGTCGAATATTTTATATTTATTTGTAAAGGTATATTATTTATATATAAATTATATTAATATATTAAATTTATCGGTGTTTTTATTTTTAAATTTTTATGTTTAGTTTCATTTGTTAATGGTGAAAAATATTTTTTAATTTTTTTAAAATGGTTGATATGGGTGAACTTAACGAAAATGAAACAATGGCAAAGTTGGATAAATGGTATAATAATAATAATAATAAAAACAAAAAGTAGAAAAATGTATAAAATAAAAGACAAAAACATACGGGTCGAATTGAGAACGTCCTAATATATATATATATTTAAATACCAATTTATTAGACTACAAATATCTTTAGCCGTCTCCACGACTTCTATGTTCATTTGTAAATTTATATTTCGCCGCCATTATGAATTCAGAATTCGGGGCGTCCCGCCACCGTATCACGGTTATTCAAGACATCCTCTTATAATTTTGTTATTTAGATTTATTTTAAGCACTGTGTATATCTTTTTTTAAGATATAACAATAGTTCATGATAATTTCTCCCATTAGAAGAAAAATTTTAGCAGAAATATTTCTTATATCTTAAAATCTAAAACGATTTTTGTAACGGTTTTGTTTGGCTAGGCACATGGTCTAATCTAAATACTGTAAAACAAGTTCGTGGTAGCAAAACTATAATGAAAATAATATTACCATATAGTAAGAATAACATTAGCTACTTTCCAAAAACTTTCTTCTCGCGATACTCAAATTACAACACAATAAATTCACAGCTCAAAGTTAACTAAACGTCCAAAGCGATATGACATCACCTACTGATAAGTTTAGCTGATTTTTTGTTTTAACAATCGTCGAAACTATACGTGCTTGTGTATTAAATCTGTTGGATGTTAGGTTGAATTAAAATAATACTAAACTCAATACCACATTAAAATAATAAGTATTACTAAATAAAGACGATTGATTGCTAAATAATGAATAAAATTTTATAACCTAATATTATTTAAATCTAAAAATTCCATAAGACTATTAAAAACATTTTTACTTTTTTTAGATAAAAAGAGAACAAATTTCTGTAGGAAGAGGAATTTTAAGATTTACCAAAGTGTTAAATAATGAAGTATGATCATATAAAGGACACGAGAAGAAAATATGGTTGAGGTCACCAATATCCAAACCACATTCACATATTGAACAATTTTTAATATGATTCGCGCATTCTACATAACATTGATGTATGTTTCTTATTTATGGATAATTTATCAAACCAAGGCTTAGAAGGAATGATGGGTTGAATTTTGGCATAGTGACAGCCTTTTGTCGTTTTCGTTTTGTTCCAATGTTTTGACCATCTATCTCTATATACTAATTTCGTAGTTCTTATAAGGTCATAGCAATAATTTTTAAATAAGAAAGTATCCCCACAGACTATAGCTTGTTTAGCAAGTTTGTCAGCATATTCATTACCAAATATACCAATATGACTCGGAATCCAAACGAGAGAAATGTTGATGTTTTGGAATTGGTATAAGAATAGAAGTTTCTTAATTTCAAATATCAAAGAATTGCGGGAAATGTAATAGAAAGGATTACATAACAATGCTTGTAGAGAACTAAGAGAATCTGAAAATATCACGCTTGATTTTAATTTAAAAAGATAGCAATATTTTATTGATTGTAAAATGGCTAACATTTCTCCAGTAAAAACTGAAGATTCGGAGGAACTTTTCATTTTTTGAACTATTCTCCAATTTTGATGGTATATCGCATATCCAGTACAACCTTTTGAGTTAATCTTAGAAGCATCTGTAAAAATATAATGACAATCTGGGAAATTATTGTCCAACGTAAATACAAATTTTTTATTTGATTTAATAGTAATTTATTTAACCCTATATCTAATATAACATTGGGTTTAAAAAGTGCAACTTCAAACGAATTGGAGAAAAGAGGCAGAGTCGCTGACCTATAAATAGGATCTAGTAAGGAATTATAATGTTCATAGCTTTTAACTAGGTTAGGAGTTTCTTTATTACGCCAGTATTTTCCTGAATTAATTGAAATGAACTGAGAAAGCAAACGAATTTTAGGGAGTAATGGATGGTTTGAAAATTGAAGAACCCGATAAAAAAAGGAATCCGATAAATATTGTCGTCTAATAAAAAGTGGAGGATCACCGCATTCAATCTGCAAGGCATTGATAGGCGACGAATTCATAGTGCCTATAATTAATCTTAAAGACTTGTGTTGAATGATATCTAATATTTTTAATCCTTTTTTACTAGCTGGTTCAAGAAGAAATGAGGCATAATCTAATCGGCTTCTTATAATTGCATTATAAATTAATTTTAAAGAATATGGATGAGCGCCCCACCACACCCCGCACAAAGCTCTAAGAATGTTTATATTTTTTTCGCATTTTTTTTGGGTATAAATGATATGAGGCATGCCGGATAATTTATTATCAAGAATTACACCAAGGAATTTAACTTGTTGAATATTTACGAGCGGATAATCAAAAAGGCGAACTTGGATTTTAGGTAAAACTCTTTTGCGCGAAAAAATTACTGTATTATTTTATTTGGGGAAAGTTCTAGTCCATGATCATCTAACCAAGAGGCCATAGAGAGGAGATCTTGTTCTATCGCATTAGCACAAGATTCTATACATTTATCATTAACATAAACTAAGATATCATCAGCATATTGCAAAATTCTACACTTTGAAATAGACTGGTCCAAATCTGACGTATAAATATTGTATAATAAAGGACTTAAAACAGAGCCTTGTGGAAGGCCTTTGAAAACCTTTCGGGTATATTTTAGATCATCATCAATTTTAATATGTATATATCGATCTAGAAATAAATTGATAATCAAATTTGTAAGTTTTTTGAATATAAGCTTAAACATCTTTTCTCTAAGGATGTTGAGTCTGACATTAACGTAAGCAGAAGAAATGTCAAGGAAAGCAGCAAGGACCGATTAATTTCTCGAAAATGCTAGTCTAATATCTGTGGTGAAGATAGAAAGACTGTCATATGTGCTTTTACCTTTTCTGAATCCATATTGGGTATTTGATAACAATCCATGACTTTCTACATACCATTCAAGACGGTTCTTGATCATATGTTCAAAGGTTTTAATTAGAGTTGAGGATAGAACGATCGGTCTATAGGAAGAGCCGTCGTTAGGGTTTTTGTCAGGTTTCAAGATAGGAATAATTACTTGAGTGCGCCACAAAAGTTAGCCAAAAGTCAGGAACAAAGCCTATGTCAAACAAAACGTTAATGATAATTAAATAGTAGGACAAAATTTGATCATTACATTCGGCAAGTAGTGAATATGGAATACCGTCTAAACCAGGAGCTGAATCGTGAACGTGAGAAAGGACGAGCTTTAATTCATATAAAGAAAATAGACGTTCTAAGGGATCAAAAAAAGAATCACATGGAATACTTTGAGGTAGTTCCTCTCTCAAAGGAGCAGAAGAGGGGGCAAGTTTATCTAGAAAAGTGTTTATAGATTGAGAGGGAATGGCACCACTGTAAGAACAAGATGAAAAACAACAGCGAAATTTTCTAATATTACGCCAAACAACTGATGAAGGTATGGAAGGAGAAATTGAGGAACAAAAGGCATGCCAACGTGTTTGTTTCTTTGTGCGAAGAGTATTTTTAGTCACTTCTTGCACAAGTTGAAGGTATGAATAGTTTTCCGAACTCATGTCTAATTTATATTGTTTTTTGGCTTTTTTCCTATTACGAATGGTCTCAGTACATTCAGAATCCCACCATGGAGGGGAGGGCCTACATTTATTATTTAGAGTTTTAACAGGAATTGTTTGGTTTGCTGCATTTATAACTGCGTTTGTAAATGCTTCAACAATAGAAGTTATATTATTTTCAGAAATATGAGCGATTTTTAAAATTTAATTGTAAAGAAAAATATTGTACAGGTTCAAGTCTGCTCTGTCTAATTTGTATTTAATACATGGTTTTTTGTTAATTTCTGCCTATTCTTTGTTCGGAAAGGAAATCAGAATGGGAAAATGGTCACTGCCGTGAGAGCTATCTAGAACTAACCAATTTAGAAGAGTGGTTAAATCAGAAGTACAAATTGATAAATCTACAGCACTTCTAGACTCATTAGGATGAGAGCGTTTGGTAATTTTACCAGTATTAAAGACACCAATATTAAGTTCGTCAATTATTTCAACTAATAAACTACCGTATTTATCAGTATTATCACCCCATAAATAATGATGACAATTAAAGTCACCAAGAATTATAAATGGTTTGGGTAAGGAGGCTATTAAAGATTTTATTCTGCGAAACGTATGGACAGAAGGGGAGGGAACATAAATAGAAACGAAAGTAATATTTTGAATTCTTACTGCTATAATATTAAAGTCAAATATTTCATCATAAACATCTATAATGGAATAAGTTATATTATTTTTTATGAGCAAAGCACATCCGGCATAACCATCAGATCTGTCACTTAGAACAAGACAAAAACCAGGTACTCTGATGTTCGAATCCGGTTTTAGCCATCCCCATTCTCTGAAATAGCAGCGATAAACACATTGTATTTTTTTTAATAAATAGATTATTTCAGTACGTTTATCTAAAATGCTTCTACAATTCCATTGAAGGATCTTTGTGAGAGTGAATGTCTTGGAGAATTTTAGGTATAGAATTTAGTAGGCGAGCAACGTGGGACGGTAGCTTCGACGAATACGAAGATATGATTATGTTAATAAGGAAACTTATAATGCTTTCTACAGAATCAAAATTACCCTGTGAAGTAACTGGTGAAACCCGAAGAGCACAACCATCCTCGGGTTGCGGAATTGAAAAATCTTCAATAATTTTTTGGTGACTTTTTTGTCGTTTCATGTTTGTGAATGGTGACGTAATGGTTTAGGAATATATAATGATTTCTTATAAGAAGTTTTATTAGATGTAGCGGGGTTGGAAGGAAAATTATCCACTGTGGGATTAGTAGAAAGCGAAGAATTTTCAGGGAATTTAGAAATCAAAACATCAGCATATGATTTTGAAGAAATTTGAGGATATTTTTGAGATGCTTCTAGGTATGAGATAGAATTTTGTGCCATTTCAAATTAATATTATTTTGTCTTGTGTGTTCAGGACATCTAGAATCTGTGGCTTTGTGATTACCTGAGCAAAATAACGCAACGAAAAGATCCATTATCTTTGTCGCAAGGAGAAGAGGAGTGATCACCTCCACATTTTGAGCATCTTGGCTTGGAACGACATAAATCTTTAGTATGTCCAAATCTGCAGCACTGAAAGCATTGGATCGTTGGAAGCTTATAAATTTCAACAGAAATGGGAGAATAGCATAAATAAACCCTCGAGGGAAGAATTTGACCGTCAAATGTGATTACGACACTTTCAGAGCTTTCATATCTGAATTTGTCCTCGTTGCGAACTCGGTAATTTAATCTTCTTACTTTTAATACAGGAATGGTGTTTGGATACGTAGATAATTCGGAAATAATCTCTTCTGGTGTCCAATCTTTTGTTACACCTTTTATAACTCCCATACGAGATACGTGAAAGGATGGAATAAAGGTTTTATATTTATCATTTACGGATGGATTTTCTAAAAATAGATTTGCATCAATAAATTTAGAGAACTCAACCTTTATTCTATTTCTCCCGATACGTTTTAGGCCTCCATAAACTATATTTTGTACATTTAATTTTTTCAAAAAGTGACCAAATGAAATGGCATTTAAAGTTTTACCTGGATTAGGAGAATCTCCTTTTACTTGAACATGAACGATAGAAGGACCTGAATCTGTAGAATTATAAGAACGAAGAGACTGAAATCTTTGTGACTCTGTTTTTTTTATTATCGCTATCAATATGCGTGTTAAGAGATTTAGAAGAGATATAACTATTGGCAGAATTTAATGTTTGTGATAGAGGAATGCCAGATGATTGTGAAAGAGGGATTTCAGATGATTGTGTACAAGCAATATTGGATGATAAAGACATGGGAGATTCATAAGCACGTTGACCTGACATATTGCTTTTGATAGAGTTAGAGCCTACAATTTTAATTTTAGATGATGAAGTATTACCAGTATCGCAGTCCGATTCTGAGAATGAGGAATTGGTGGAAAAAGCTGAAATTCTTCTATTTATGTCAACCCGATTAGCATGCTCTTCTTTCTTTTCGTTTTATGTTTTCTTTTCTTTTGTTTGAAATAATTTTGAAGTTGTCATCAAAAATTTCTTGCGATAATGACTGCCGTGGTTTTTTAAATGAACCTTCTAAATCATTTTCAATTTCAACATAAGCAGCTGGTGAGGAAATAATGTTAGTGTCAGAATAATTCGGAGCCGGTGGCTTAGGCGGAATTGGATTAGACATGGCGACCGAGAGACTAAGGCTACGTTAAACTGTTTTGTAATAGTATGAAATTGTCGCTAAATGAGATACAATATGAAAATGCAGATAAATATTATTAAAATATACTAAAATATATAAGGAATGTAATCATAATATTACAAGAAAACTTAAAATAATTAAAATGGCACCAAAAAATCGTAAAACCGTTATTGACGTTCAGTTGACAATCTCCCCATTCGCTTGACTCTTAACCCAGCCTAATGCCCAGGCTACACGCTCCTTCTTACCTGTGAGCATACCTGTACAAACCGGTTTGCACAGGTAAGCGCGTGCGTGTGGACGGTAAGACGGTGGCTCGCGCAGGCGACCTGCGTAATCGTTGACGTGCTGAAGATTGGACTGCGCGGGCTTGGTTTGCGCGGTTTTGCCTGCGAGCATACTTGAGCGTGTGGCCGGTTATTCAAGCCGCGCTTCAGTCCGTCTAAATTCTTGTTGACGACACATGTTATGTTATAAAATCTTAAAAATGAGAAATGTACGCAATTAATCCAGGGATTTTTTAACTGAATTCATAGAATTGTACAAATCGTTGCCGGCGTTGTGGAAAATTAAAAGTAAGAAATATTCCGACAGGAACAAAAAAAATGAAGCTTATCATTTATTAATTGAAAAACTAACTTTCTTATTTGTTGCTTTTTTACAAGTAAACAATAATATAAAGCTCCGTTTAAAAAAAAAACCTGGCCACATCGTGACGTGACTAGCTCTCAAAACACTTTTGAGGTTTGCACAGTCCAGTTTACACAAACTTACCTGCACGAGCCATTGTACAGTCATGACTGCACAGGCCTGGACCGTGCAGGCAAGACGGAACGTGTAGCCGGGACATAATGTTAAGTGTTAATGCGTAAGCGACGTAGACGGAGAATCCTGTCTACGTGCCCTAAAGAGTTTCATAGTAGTCTGTGGGTATGCGTATTGCGTAGTATCCTCATGCGTCTGTGCAGTGGGTGTAGTGCTTGTATTTTTAATGCAAAGGTATCTATGCTCATGCGGCCTTGTCGGTCGTGTACTTTTTTACATAATTGCAAGCATAAGTGGTTTTGAGCATAAAAGTGGTAATCTTTAAAATATACTCACGAATGACCCCTAATGTACTACTCACAGTACAAAATTTATTTAAAATCTGTGTCTGTGGTTTCAGTTATTTCTCATAAGCACCTTATGTTAAAAACTTTTTTGTTCAATCAAAAATGATCTGAATGGCATATGTGTAGCAATTTTTTTCTTTTTAAATATTTGCTTTTTTTCTATTCTGTAAATGCTGGTAGGTATATAGTAAATTTAATAAAAAGGTTTAGTTTATAATTTTTATCTTTTTATAGTTATTAGTATTTTTCAATAATTTACAGTTATTTGAATTTTTTTTAAATATTTTTGTAAGGATAACATGTCTTTTGGTGAAAGTGATCGTAAAGCTCCTCCTCTTTCTTTTCAGTATCTGATGTATTAAGTAATGACGACAGTTTTAAGAGCATTCCTCCATTAAAAGAGACCTTTGACTCCCATTTTTCTCGAATTATCAAAAACTTCAATATAGCCCACATAAATGCACAGAGTATTCCGGCTCATATGTTAGCTAGTTTTGAAAGTGATAATGTTCATGCAATTCTCGTTTCAGACTCATGGTTAAAGCCATGTCTTTCAACTATATCCCATTCCAGGATTCCAGTTAATACGCAACGACCGAACTGCGCGACGTGGTGGTGGTGTTGCCATTTACATTCGTGATCATATTCCTTTTTCTATTGTTTGTTTATCATTTCCATCTCAAGCTGAGAACGAAGCAGAATACTTATTTGTTGAAGTACTTCTTTCGCACAACAAAGTACTTTGTAGTGTTATGCTACTTACATATCATTTTACACTATTTTAAATTTATTTTTCCATTCTGTTTTTGATTTTCTGCATTCGCCTCAAAACTGGATATTTTGCATCACCTTTATTTCCATAGGATCCTGTAACGTTTTTAAACCATAAGAACACAATAACAAATCATTTTCACTTCGTATTTTCACGTTATCAGCACTTTTTAAATCGGTGTCAATGGAGTCTACCTTTTTCGGTCTTTTATTTAGTTCTCCGTAACTCTGCAATTTCGGGCTTCGTGCGCACTGTTGCGCTACCTTTTTTCCTATATCAATAATATCTCATTTTTCACTTAAATCTTGCCGTTTCTCTATTACGAGCCTAAAACCAAAATTTGACATGTTTTGACATCGTTGTTAATCTGGTTGTCATGGCAATTTTTATTCGAATTCGTTACCGGCCTGATGTTTTTACTTCAATACTTCCACAAAAATACTCTTTTCCTCTTGGCCATTTACAAAAATTTGCTTTTAATTTAAATAATTTCCCGTTCTTATCCCAGATCCGTCAAAAAGTATAAAAGCCGAACAATCGGCCAATAAAGGGAGTCTCGCTTCAGCTTTCATACTAGAAGCATCTCCTAAAGGACTTATCCGCACTGCCCCGGGATCCTGCAAGCCTCTGCCTTCACCTGAAGTCGTCGCCTAGCCACGCCTACGCCTCCACCTGCTCCAGACGCTGCGTGTACCTACTCCAGACGCTGCGTGTGCCTACTCCGGGCGCTGTGTGTGCCTACTCCGAGCGCTGTGTATGCCTACTCCGAGCGCTGTGTTTGCCTACTTCAAGCGCTGCGTGTACCTGCTCCAGACGCTGCGTGTACCTACTCCAGACGCTGCGCGTGCCTACTCCGGGCGCTGTGTGTGCCTAGTCCGGGCGCTGTGTGTGCCTACTTCAAGCGCTGCGTGTGCATACTCCAGACGCTGCGTGTGCCTAGATCAGGCGCTGCGCACCTACCACAGGCATAGCCTGTGCATACTCCGTGATGCTTCTAGTTTGAAACCCCATCATCATTTTCATATATTTTTATCTTTTTAAAATTTTAAATAAATTATTCGTTTTTTTTGTCGTTTCGTTGTTGTTAGGTTAGGTTCTTTAGTTTTTAACTGTCGCTTTACGACAACTTCTCGGCATTTTTATAGTCCTTCTTCCAGAGTGGACTATTTTACTACATTGGATAACCTTCTTGAAGAGCTTACTCCATCATATACACATACAGTGTTAATGGGCCACTTTAATACGTGTCTTCTAAAGAATGATGCCCGATCTCTTCGGCTAAAGTCCATTATAGAAGCAGCCAATTTAAATATCCTTCCTCTCTCTGAAAATCATTTTTTCCCAAACTCTCTCAACCATGTTGATAGATTTGGTCAATGTGCTGGCAATGCTTTTTCATATCATGATCTTATAAAATAAGGCCACCCAAAGCCAAATCAAGGATATTTTTGCAACGTAATTTTGAGAAAATGGATTTGGAAAAGCCCTAAAGACACTGCAAATATGGACTGGAGCGTTATAATGAAGGCTTGTGATGTTGACGAACAGGTAGCATTGTTTAATTCACTTCTTGTTCAACTTTATGATGCTCATGCTCTTGTCCGTCCAGTGCGAATTCGTCATCCTCCAGCTCCGTGGTTGACCGAAGATCTTAAAAGATTAATCTGCAGGAAGTATAACGCACGGTCAAGTTACAAGTCAGATCCAAAGAATGACAGGATTCAGGAGAAGTATAGACTCCTGCGGAATCAATGCAGAAGATGTGTAGAGACTTACGACGCCGCCACATCCATAAATCAGTACAAAACGAAGATCTATGTCGTATTTGGAACTTCTTAAGGTCTATTGGAGTTGGGAGAACACGTTCATGTCCTCTTCCAAATAACCTCGGTTTAAATTTACTTAATCCGCATTTCTGTTTCTTGCTTGAACAATATGGCAAAATCAGCAACCCTTACTCAACTTTCATTGTTTCCCACTTCTGACTTTTCTCCATTTGTGTTTAGGCAACTTGCAGATTGTGATGTTAAGAAACAGATACTCTCTCTATCCATTCTGACGCTGTCGGAAGTGATGATATCAGTCGTAAAATGATTATTCCCTTGCTAGACTTTTTTTTAACACCTATTATAACCCATATCTTAAACTTTTCCATATCTTCATCTTCTTTCCCTTCCCAATGGAAGGACGCCCAAATCATACCTACAAGTTCAAGTTTATCCTTCAAGTTTTTCTGAATATCGTCCTATTTCAATTCTCCCTTTCCTTTCTAAAGTTTTAGAATGCCTTGTCCAACAACAAATTAATTCCTTCTGTTTAAGAAATAGCATACTTAGTCTCCTCCAATCTGGCTTTAGATCTGGTAATAGTACGACTACGGCGTTATTAAAAATCACCGACGACATTCGCCATGGTATGGAGAATCATTAAGTCACAGTATTGGTGTTGCTGGATTTCAGTAATGCATTCAACACTGTTGATCATGATAACCTGTTAGGGATTCTGTGTTCTCTTAACATATCTCCAACTGCAATTTCCTGGTTTCATAGTTATTTGTATAGGCGCCGGCAATGTATTCGTGTCCAAGAAAGACTTTCTTCGGGGCTTGATACCGTAGCTGGCGTTCCACAAGGTGGTTTTTAAACAGATTAAGGAACACTATTTTTCTCTTTAACTCATCTCTCTTCCTCCTCTTAGTTATGGTCATAAGTCTACCTAAAGTATGTTGTCATTTTAGTATATAAGTTTGTATTTTTTTTATTTATTGCACCCTACCCGTTAATCTTATTTTTATTTTCATAAATTTCCTCTTCTGGGTTGTCTGGAAGAGATTGCTATGTAGCAATAAGACCGCCTTTTGTTTTTCCCTTATTGTTTGTTCATTATTTGTTATACTTATGTTTTGTTGGTGTACAATAAAGAGTATTGTATTGTATTGTAAGCAGATATGTCCTTTAAGAATTCGAGGTGACTGTCGGCGGTTACCGCTATTATGATAGCCTGGACCTTAGCTTTCAATTGCTTATTATTCGCAGATTTACTAAAATCCTCCTTTTCGATCGCCTCTATTGCTCCATTATCCCGCAGCATACTTTTTAATCGGAACTCCCTCGCGTTGTAATTGTCCCCCGCGAAAGGGACAATTTTATATTTTTCTTTTTACCTTTTTTGTCCTATAACACTTAATCTACTATAAAATGCGATGGCCATCCTGAGCCCACAACCATGTTAAGGATTATGGGGATAATTAAAGATACAATACTTTGAACATAAAAACGTGCTTTTTATTTATATTTCAAACAACAACAACATAATATAACCTCACACTGAACTTCTGGTTATAAAAATATTCTCTATGTACTGAACCTTCCTTGACAACCGACGCAGTGTTGCCATTACAATACAATATTATATTATATTCAATAAATTATTTTATTATTAACACATTTTAGTTGTTGTATATTGTGCATAATGCATATGCATATTGTATTAGTGTGCCTGTGCGTAACACTGACAGTTCGATAGTCATTAATTATTATCGAACACCGTCAAAACAGAAAGTGTATAGTGAAAAGTTGTTCACAGCGATGTAACAAAATAATGTGCTTTGTCGTAAGCAGTAAAGTAAGACGCCGCCTCCATTGGCATGTACGATGAAAAAGATCGTGCGAAGGTCCAATAGGTGTGACAACATCAGGTGATGACGCGATCCCGCCGCGCCGTCACCGCAAGAATACTGTGAATATTGAAATACATAGTTTGTTTTTTAATCTCTTAGGTCTCTACTCATCTCTGTCTCGACTTACGAGTGACCTTGAGTTGCTACGCTCGCACGATGATGTGTGACCAATTAGGACACTCAAAAGAGATTTGTAGCTTTGATTGTACGATCAAACCCATCGCACGATCGTCATTAAGCATTTTCTCTGCTCTCGCGATGATTTGCAAGCTTCAATTAAGATACTTTAAAGAAATGTGTGTGTTTAATCTCGTCGTGCGACGAAATCGCGTCGTTTGCTTGTGTGATCGTTGCCAATTACGACGACGCTTAAAGCTTGACCATTTCGTGATATAATTTTCTTTTAATAGGACAGGCTGACAAACGAGCATGCAGTCCACCTGATGGTAAGTGGTTGCTGTGGCCTATAGAAATCTACATCTATCCTCGATTACGAATCAAAATGCAAATTTTTTGTCACCAAGATGGAATGTTTCGTTTCCAGTAAAAAGAACCTCCGGTTCCCACACTGACCATACAAAACACAGCCGCAAAAAGCTACTACTTTACGCTGCTATTCTGTGAGAGCGCGGTACCTCCCCAGTCCAGCCGACCCATTCGTGCTACTACTATACTACTAATATAACTGCAACATGGCTCTACCACGTGTAGATAACCTTTTCTAGCCTTTACATCATGTGTAAGTTATCACCGTGGATGACATCAACATTAATATCAGTAAACGAATAAACCAGCAAAGAAACCATCACAAATGTAAATTTAAAACAAGTCTTTATTTGATTTTTTATTTACACGAATACTACATTACATTAAATAAAACCAATTTTACAGATTTTATTGCGTTTAATTTAACTTATTTTTTACTAATTTAACAGACCCTTGCTAACTGATATTTAATTGGTTAATCTTACCACCACCCATCACTGTTAAGTTGGAAAATATTAGTTTCGTACAGGGATATGTGACAGAAAACACTTAACCGTGCTGAACTCTAGTACGTCAAGCAAGTATTGCAAGATGATAGGCTTTGAATAGAGCGCTTAGGCCACAGTGAACGAGTGAAACCTGTCAAAGTCGAACGTGTGCCAGCTGTACTACCGTATGTCAGAGGAGTCACAGACAAGAATGCCTACATCTTAAAACGAGCTTCTATAAAAACCTAATATAAGCCGCCTAAGAAAATTAGTCATTTTTTATTAACCTTCAAGTGTAATATCCCTTTACGTCTCTTAGTCAGCCTCCGTCGTGACCGTGGGTGCTTAAAATCACCCGAAAATTCCGAATTAAAATATAAAAACATAGTTAGTTATGTTAAATTTAATGCGGTAAAATCTGTAAAATTAGTTTATTCAAGTCTTTTTTTTGTACAAATAGCTAGTTTTTCTTTTCGGGCTTAATCGTTCTATCCGGCATCATGATCTCTTCTACAGCCAACTCCTCAGCACTGGATTTCAACTCAACGTATCTGTAGCGCAGTGCCATCACAGTAAAGATAAGCATGTCTAATATCATCAGTCCGGCAAACAGGAAAAATTCCTTCCACTGAAAGAAGAAAAACGAAAATTTATTATATAATAAGAATTGTGTATACACTACGTACAACGTGTATTTTACACGTGTAGGTAGATATGATCAAAGAAGAAAATGTAATAAAAAGTTTTTATTACATTATAACAGTATCGCTCGGTGACAACATTATGTGTGAGTATGAGCGGCCTGTGTTGATAAACAAATCCTAAGGAACACGACCATTATATAGTAATTTTTAAGTTTAAAAAAGTAAATAGCAATAATGTGTTAAAAAGTCACTTAGAAAGGTAACGCCATATTTTTGTAAGCTTGACGTGAAAGAATTTTATGGCAGCAACAAACTGAACATTTCGGCATTTTTGTAGGGCATTGATTCATCCGTGCAACCAGATTTAGTCTAGGGAGCAGTGCGGCTGCAACTATTTTTATAGTACGAATTATGAATTGTCCGCATGCACTTATGCTTTGACTGATGGGAACGACAGCTTATGGCTACTCCCCTCCGAAGCGCCGGTGGCCAGTGTTGCTTACGGGTTTAAAGTTAATAGCTGATTTACAGTACAGTAGACAGACAGGCTCCAAGTTCGAGACAATTCAGTGCTGACCCACTACTGGCATTAATGTAAATTGATTTGGAGTCAGTATAGCGCTGTCGCATCAGTGCTGACTTAGTATTGTAGTATGACGTCGCGTCATATCATAAAATTATAAAATTTATAGATTAGTAAACGAGGGTAAATGAACGCATTTTATATTACTGAAAGCATGCATGATACATTTATTTATATTAATTATATAATTTATATTTTCTTATCCAAAATCGTTTCCTTTTGGATATCTCTTCTTCTAACATTTCCGTAAACTGTTTCAACAACAGATAGGAACATTTTCTCAACAAGTATTTCAATCATAGAATACTATAATACACAATAGAATGTCTGTCAACCTTATTTTATACGACGATAGGCGTCACCGGAAGCACACATACAAGCAATAACGTCGTATTATCACTACTACAAACCCGATTCGTTGTGTTGACAGACAGATTTCAATACATATTTATTTGTAAATAGCGTGCAATTTGGCATTTTATAAATAATTTGCATGGGAAATTTGGAAAAGATTGTAACGTCAAAACACATCTCATGTTGACGTTTATACGTGTGAATTGACGTGTTAGTGACATTTTAGTGGCTAAGCGGGCTCCGCCTATTCCCCTTGTTCTATTATGTATGTATTATAGTATTCTATGATTTCAATCGTTGTAAATTCTGCCGTTTCCGTGAATTAATTTTTTCTCACTAACTTCATTAACGTGCGTACATCCTAAGAAGTTACCACGACTACTGACAGCTACAGTGCGAGCCAGTCCTCGGCGCCAACACTGGCAGTCTAGCGCCTTGTACTGGCCCTGTGTAAATCATCCTTAAGTCACGGAATTCTACAATTGTGTAGAAGTATTGACTTTGCGTCATCTCATATACGTCTAGATCTGATCGTAGTAGTGAATAGTTAGTATTTTTTCCAGTTAAAGTCACAAAGAGATCAGCGGAAGCTAACTTTCAGTATATACTATAGAATTATATCTAACTTTTTACCTGAGCATCTAAAAAGTTGCCTTCAACGATAAGCACAACAATCAGATTCCCGAAAGCAACAGTAAGCAGCCACACAGATTGCAGTACTGACTTCATGCTGGCTGGCGCCTGGGTGAAAGAGAACTCCAGCCCCGTCACAGAGAACATGACTTCGCCCATCGTCATTATAACGTATTGCGGTATCAGCCACAGTATGTGCACGCTGTTCGGTGGCGTTATGACTACTGCATTTGCCATCTATGTAGGAAACAATTATTATATTAATGTTCTTTATTTTCTTATTGGGCTTTGACATTTCATTGCTGGACATGTACATTTACCGTTGGGGAGAGGACTTACCCTAATCGTCACGCTTGGTAGGTACATTGACGACCGCAGCGCCAGATGCCTCGTGCCAACGCTGCTACCTGCCACCAGTCTGGGTTATTTTATGTCTGACGTACAAGAAATGGTTACGCCGCCAACTATTGGGTTTTAGCAGCATTTGCGACACCCAAAGGATGAATTAGGATATTCGATTTTCTTACACCGCTATCTCATCGTATATTTACATAAATATACGAAACGTGAGCAGAGAGCATTTCCGAAAAGTTTGTTCATATAACATCAAAAGAATTTTTAAAAAAATAGTGAAAGATGGCAAGCATTAGTTGGAATATTTGTTCATACGATTATTGCACAGGCTGATTTGTTGATGAGGCGTGACGATAAGCGCAATACCAAGAACTTCACTAACAATTCCTGGAATTGAAGTTTGACCTTTTTGGATTGATTTTTCACCATCGGTTACCAAAATCTCGTTAATACATCACAGAGTAGAGATAAAGTTTATTTCCCCTTTTTTCCCTTACATCTCGCTTTTTAATTTTATAAGTATAGCAATAAAATATTAATTATAACAAAAGATTTGATATGAAACGTTTCGATTTTCAAAAATGTTTAATAGAGAGGTTGAGCATCCCAATACCCAACTAATTAAAAAAAAAACATGACCTATAATTTTCATACGTGTATGTTTTTTCATCACCATCATCATCATTATTACAGCCCCTTACAAGTCTACTGCTGAACATAGGCCTAATCCAAGGAGTACCACAAAGCACGGTCCTGAGCCACCTGCATCATAGAGTGGCAGCCTCGTACCGGTAGGCGAAGTGTAGCGCGGTCTACCACTAGGTCGAGTGACGACTTAGAAAGACATGCAGGCAGTCGATATGTATGCTTAATGTTAATTAAATGAGAAATGGTTATAGAAAGGGAAATTTACTAGCATAATACATATTTATGCAGCAATTTTTTTTTAATTTTAAAAATATTCTTTTTCAAAAATTTACAGAAACAGCACTTACGTATCTTCCCCCGTTGTCTTCATATACATTAATTGTATAAACAGCGCCCGGTTCAAAGGAGAAGTCTTTTAATACTACTTGTGTACTGCTGGATGCAACTAGAACATCATACATCCCCTTGCCTATAGTGTTTTGCCTCTTATCACTACTGGATAAGCTTAATTTTGTTCGATTCGTATTGTTATCTTGTATGTAAATTTGTACAGGTGCAACCGTATTTGAAAGGAACCTAAACGCAAGAAATAAAAAAAACATACATACGTAAGTTAATCTTTCGTGAAATATACATATAACTTTATTAATTATAATCATTATTGAATCATTATAATTGATTAGACCATAAGTTTAAAGATATAAGTTATTGAAAGATATTTATTTAGTCTATAAGTTCCCGTCAGTCCAAGCAATTATTGGAGTTAATTGTTTCGTCATTTCTTGGAATAATTTAAATAATGATATTTAACCCACATTTCTTATAGTCGACTTTAGTCATGTCAATAGGCGATGGTGTAATGAATTTTTCAAAAACGGCAAAATATGTTGTTGACCAGCCCACCAAGCGTGATGGCTTCGGAAAATCTCTTTAATTTAAGAGATGGTTGTGTCATGGACCGCATAAAAGTTGTAAATTACTGTGATTTTGACAATGATATAATTTGGTCCAGTTTCGTCGTAACAATAACTTCTTAATAGTATTATCTACGGTTCCAGAGTACATATACGAAAACAAAGGCACTCACGCTCGTCCTAAACTACCCGCATATAACGCGATAAGATAAGAGGCAGACTTGGTGAATTAGAGGGACTGAAGCAATCACAATAACTATATTTCCAGAATAGAAAAGTAATAGATTAAATGATTGAGATTAAGTACACAATTTTTTAGCGGTCACTTGAATCCTGAATCCTATTCCCAGTGCCTCGAAAGATTATGAGTAAATTATATTATGAATATGCTATTATCTAACATAAAACTGTACGAGTATTAGTATATTTTTATACTCTGTTTGGCAAAAAAGATTTCGGCTAACTCGCTCAGTTGGGAATCAATATGAAGATCGCACTAACAAACATCTTGCACCTTTGATGTTGACCTTGTCCCTGTCACCGGTCTGAGTATTTTACGTCTGGCCTAAATGTGATGATTGCTGTCGCTGTCTCAATTATAAGATTATTTGGAATTTTCCATAGTCGCTTCTTACGATTGCAACGGGATGAAAATTGAAAATAGAGCGATGAATTTTCATAGACCACACAATTGTTTTTTTTTAAAAGGTGCTGTTTTATGATGTCGATGTTGGAACTGTGAACAATAAATTCGAAAATTTATTGGCGAGTGGCAACAACGAAATATGTTATTAAATTAAAATAATTTAACATAGGGCGTTGGTAATAGGCATAGTGCCGTATATTTGCCACCTCACTTGCATTTTCGTCGTCATTGATTTTATTTCATTTTCTAATGTCCGTAATCTTTTTACACCTGAAAGATTTTAATTTCGGTTTGTTACAATGATTGTTATGGATACAAAATTTATTGCGTTCAAACTCACTTCAGTTAGAAATGAATCAATTGTTTTGCAAATTATTTTTTGTTACAAATCTATTTTTAACTACGCAATTGTATGAAGTGAAAGTAAATGTACAACAAGGTACACTTTTAGGAATAAGAGAGTTTACTTTATTTGAAAATAAATTATATTTCGCATTTTATGGAGTACCATACGCTCGACCGCCAGTTGGAAATCTTAGATTCAAAGATCCAAAGGCACCAAGTAAATGGAAAAAACCTTTTGACGCAAGAACCCAATATCATGGTGCCTGTGCCCAAGCCCACATCATACATAAGCATGCATTATATGGATACGAAGATTGTCTTAATTTAAATATCTATACACCTTGTTTACCCGACAACGGGTGTCAATCCTTGAAAGCAGTCATCGTGTGGATTCATGGATATGCTTTTACTTCCAGTTTTAGTCATGTACACGGAGCAGATTTCTTGATAGACAATGAAGTAATATTCATCAGTGTAACTCATAGAATAGGTGTTTTTGGCTTCTTAAAAGTAAATGACAGTGATTCAAATGCAAACATGGGATTGAAAGATATTGTTATGGCACTAAAATGGATAAGAAAAAATGTAAAAAAGTTTGGTGGCGAGAAAAATAATATTACCGTAATGGGAAGCGGATCCGCTGGTACTTTCATAACATTGTTAACAACTACCAGCTTTAAAAAAATTTTTTCGAAGATTATATTACAAAGTGGGACTCTGTTTTCTCCGACTTTATTTCAAAGCAATCCCAGTTTAGAAAGAAATAGATTATTATATGAACTCAAAATTTTTACTAATAAAAATTTAGTCAGTGCTTCTACTAAAAACATAGTAATGGCGTCTCAGAAAATTTACAAAAGGAAAGATATAATCAATTTCAATAGACCGGTTGCTCCATTCACACCCTTGATTGAAAAAGTGTCAAATAAATCCCTCATAACGGATATATCCCGGAATACATATAAAATTATGAAAAAGGATGATCTTCAGGTACCGATTCTAATTGGTTTTAATAGTCAAGAAAGTATATCCGAGATAATCCCGTTTTTACATAATACTCAGCTATTAAAAAACTTTGAAAAATTTTTCAAATATATGGTACCATTTTCTGATGGATGTAAATATAATTCTTCCTCGAAATTATACAAAGAAGTTGCAACAAAGATCAAGGAGAGATATTTTAAAGGTGGCCTGTCTGAGCAGTCTATTCAAAATTTTGTACGATATTCCTCTGATCTACATATTTATCCCATTTATAAATATGTAAAATTATTAGCTGCGCAAAAGAGAACAGTATATGTATACAAATTTAATTATATTGGAAAATTTAACGCCGTGAAAACTACGTCATTGGCTGGGACAAATATATTGGTAAAAGGTGCTGCAGAAGGAGATGAAATATGTTATATTCTTAAATGCGAACCGCTTTGGGAGAACTATGTCAAATTGAAACACGATTTGAGTAATAAAGACAGAATATTTTTAAAACGAATCGCAGAGATGTGGGCGAACTTTGCAAAATTTGGCGACCCTGTACATAACAAAAAAGGAAACATTACATGGTCTCCAACAACTTTAGGTGAAGATAATGTTTTCATATTTGGGAACAAAGATAAATTAATCTATTCCGAAATAGAACAAAACATGTTTAAGTTTTGGAATGACATTTACAATAAGTACTATCATAAAAAACATTGCGACAATATTCACGATGAACTGTAAAGTTTGTTGATATATTTTTGTAAATCTACTCTGACATTGGTATGCATTTTCTAATTTATAAATTTTGTTAGAGCTTTAGTTCTAACCTATTAAAACTTTAATTCGCCTGCTTATTTAATTGAAATTCCTATACATACACTAATTAAAGTTGCTCTGTTTTGTAAAATGAGTAACGATAAATCTGTAGACCCACTTGTAACGAGGTATGTATTTCATATAGCGGGTGATAACGGGTGACACGCATCTACACTTTTGTTTGTTTTTACTTTTTTTACCAATGATAGATCTAGAGGTAGGCTGCATTCCATTACCATCAAATGGACTGTGTGCTCGTTCGTGTCCGTTACTTCTATAAAAATATCTAAAAAAATAGAAATAAGTAAAAAATATTTCCCCCTATACTGTTAGTAAAGTTACAGCCTATATACGTGTCCCACTGTTGGGCACAGGCCTCATCTCATTTCTGAGAGGTTTTAGGGCAAGGAAATGTCCGCCGCGCAGCCTTAATGCGTGTTGGCGAACTTCACATGTCTTCGAATTTATTTATTTTCTTAGTCCTCAGACATGCAAGTTGTATCACGATGTTTTCCTTCACCGCCAAGCAAATGATAAATCAGCACATAAAATTGCAATTAACAATTTCATTGGTGCCAGCGGGGATCGAGCCCGGGTTCCTCGCGTTCTGTTATATTTACAGCGAGCGTTAAACATCTGAGCTACCACGGCTAATCAAGTATACGTGTATACTTGATCATTATTTTGATTTTGGTGAAGCGAAGTGTTTTTATTTTATTTTAGTATAAAATATTAAAGATTTATGTAATGAATTCATTAAATATTAACCCATAGTTTTATTTAATACTATCGATCCGCCCCGGCTTCGCACGGGTAAGTTCCGGATATCGACAACAGCGCCACCTACCGGCTCCAATCGTGAATACAAACTATTTAGGGATCCATTCAAATACATATAAATATAATATTCTGGCTAAGTTTAATACCTATAAGAGATATAGTTTGAAAATGTGATATTTTTTCAATTAACTCCCTGCGGTTAGAATTTCATAAAATCCGATTCTTAGCTGACCTCTACTCGGCGAACGGAATATTCATACCAAATTTCAAGTCTCTAGGCCTAATGATTCCAGAGATGTCGTGATGAGTCAGTACATAGGTAGAAATTGCATATAAAAGCAGCAAGAGAAGAGTTAGTTTTTCAAAAAGCGTCATAAACATGACCATGTCCCTGTTGTTTTTGTTTTATCATAAATTTATGTGAATAAAATTTAGTAAGTTGTTACTGTAATTATAATAGCTCACCTCACGTTCACTCCGTCGATAGCTTTGTCGTTATTGTCGGTAAACTTATAAATTTCACCGGCCGTGACGAAGAAAGAGTTAGCGGTGTTCTCTTTTAACCGAAGATATCCATCATGTCGTACATCCGCACAAGCACTACTTTCGTGCCCTCTTAGGGAGTAAGGCAAATCGATTAACTCGTGAGCTTCTATATCTAATTTTTCGTATGCTGCTAAAGGACCGATATTAATGTCATTTACGTTTTTGGACATATTGTATAGATTTAAGGTCAAGTTGCAATTGAAACCATTGTATATTCTTAACTGTGCCAACCCTTCCGACACTGGCGTACCATACGTTGGCTAAAATAAGAAAATTACAATAATGATACACAGTTATAAGCAATATTAATAAAATAGTAGTTGTATATTGTTCGATAAATTTACCAAGAGATTTAGTTCAACGATTCCAGAAATAATAAAGGCGCATGCTGCTAGAATACCTCCCCAGATCATTTTATGTAAAGGCTTCCTCACGAGCTTGCACCACGTCAAGAATGGGTAGATCGCCTAAAATATTTATAAAAATATATATAATGGAAATTACAATAATATTAATGTAATTAACAAATCATCAATAAAGCACGATACATAGGTAATACATGTGTATCTATCTATCTTTGGTGTAAAATTTAATATGTGGTAAAATAAAATAAATAATTGAAGTTGTAAGCAATTGTATCTATGTTTATAAACTGCTATTTCTTCGAATATGAATGACGATTACTTGATGTTGACCACCAGGCCGCGCGGCTTCATTAAAGTATTTATCGCTACATGCCACCCCCGCGCACTAAGCTAGGCAATAAGTAGTGGGTTTATATTTGAATAAAAAGACAAGATGTTTTCTTGATGGGACTATCGTAAAATCCGTCCTTAGTGAGCGTCTACATTGCAAAATGAGTAACTATACTAAATTTCAAGTCAATCGGGTCAATTTTTAGAGATCTCGTGATAAGTCAGACTGTCAGTGGTATTTCACTTACATATACAGGGTTATTTTTAAAGAGTGGCCAAATTTTAAACTTAAGTTAAAATATATAAATAATGATATACCGTTATTGTAGTTTTTAAAATTACGAGTAAATAAGGTGCCTACTTTTATTTGAAATAATCCCAAATTGTTTATGTATTGTGTATTGTATCCAAAAACGTTTTTGCCTACCGATCGACCCTTACAAATGGGTGCGTGAGCAGTAAAATCAGTTAAAATAATGCATTACTACGCATTTTGAATATTTGAATACGGGTGGCGCAATAGAACGTGCATTTATTAAGTATTATAGGCTAAAAAAATCAATACAAATAGGTATAGTTGAAATAAAATATAGGATAATTAGGTAATTAAATGTAGTTTATTTTTTAAAAATAACATCATCTAAATGACGGCCCTCTCGAAGACGGCACACCTCTAAACGCGAACGCAGATTTGTAAAAACTCTTGTTAATAAATCTGGGGTGATAACTGTCATTTCCCCACGGATATTTTCCTTTAGCTGACTGATGTTCCTCGGATTGTTCATGTAGACTTTATGTTTGAGGTATCCCCACAAAAAAAGTCAGGAGGCGTCAAGTCAGGGCTACGTGGGGGCCAAGGGATATCACCTCTTTTGGAAATTAGTCTTGCAGGAAACATCTGTCTCACAACCGCCATAGAGTCATTTGATGTGTGACAGGTCGCTCCGTCTTGTTGGAACCAAGTCCTCGTATTCGCTATTCTCGATCTCGCAAGTTCTGGCATCAAATATCCCTCTAACAACGCAACATAGCGGTCGGTGTTAACGGTGATGTTTCGTCCTCGTGAATCTTCAAAGAAGAAAGGGCCAATAATTCCTTTGCTTGAGATTGCTGCCCATACCGTTACTTTCGGACTATGCAGTGGTTTTTGATGTTTAATTTTTGGATTCTCGTCGTTCCAATAGCGACAATTTTGTCGGTTTACGAACCCATTTAAATAAAAATGAGCCTCGTCAGAAAAAAGGATGTTGTCAAAAGAGGAAAATCGTCTAAGCATTTCTTCAGCAAATGCCAGCCTTGCTCCGAAGTCGGCCTCTTTTAATATCTGTGTTAACTGGAGCTTATAAGGATGCAGTTTAAGATCCAACTTCAAAATTCGCTGTAAACTTCGTCGCGACAAGTTTAAAGCCGCCGATCGCTTCCGAGTAGACACTTACGGATTTTTTCCTACTGACTCCTTCACCCTCTCAATATTGTCTGTGGTCCTAGACGTTCTTGGACGACCTTTTGCGGGTGGTTTAAACGTGGAACCGGCCTCTTCAAAACGCTTTATCCATATTTTAATTAAATTTGCACTTGGAGCTTCATTAATATGTGATAATCCATATTCAGAACAATACATTCGCCTTGTAGAGATGTATGAACGATCGTTCTCGTAAAACGTGCGAACATAAAAAGCACGACGCTTCCCGTCGAAGTGACTTATGGTTACTAAAACTCCACGAGTGCCACTCAGTGTTGCCAACAGCGCTGGCCCTAATGTCGCCGTTTCTCATGCATGAAGTAGCCTAATATCGCCGAATTTCAGTTGTAGTAGCCTAAAGTAGCCCAAACACCAAAATATCAAATGAATAAAATAAAATATAGTTTTTATCAATTTATTTATAATATGTTCATAACACACTGATAAATAGGCATAAGCCATCTTTAAAACACGTTAATGAAATTAAAGTTAACATTTTAAAAATTACATAAACAAATAAACAAAAATTAGGATTATTATGATTCGTCCTCTGCTAGCAATAATAAGGCATCACCAAGACTTTCGCCGTCTTCAGTAGTAGTTGATGTGCTAGTACTGGCGCAAGATCCACCGGAGACATACATTTTTCTACCAGCGTGCAAACTCACCATGTGATTGCTTAGTTGAAAGTTGTTACAACACAAACCTCTTACATTCATATGGGTACGAATCCTAAGAATTGCGAGCAGCATGGGTAATTGCATGCGATTCCTTAATTTTGTTTTGATTGTCCCCATTACGCTGAAAATTCTTTCAACGACGGCATTACTCAAAGGTAATGAAAGGCATCGTATCGAAAACTCTGCTAGTTCTTTAAACATCAGGCTTCCACCAGCATTCTTCATTTTTAGCACTTGTATCCAAAAATTTACAATGTCATTAGGAGAAGCAGCTGTTCCGATTATCTCCTCAATGCGCATAGTGCTTAATACGCGCCATTGGTTCATAACAGCTTCTTGGTCAATATAGGGATCACCTAACTGCCAAGGAAAATCTTTAATGTTGGGTTTGCCGGTAGAGAGGCATACGCGGCTTGGTGCAAAAAGTTAAATTTTTTCCATCACCGACACATTAAGCGGTAACCTTACGGTAGGCTTAGTAAGAGAATTAGTTGACATAATTCTCTTACTAAGCGTACAAGAAAAGCAGAACATCGTTGCTTCACTTCTTTGGCTTTGTCGGCAGAAACAGTCTTTTTTGCAAGTAAATCATTGAACTTTTCTCTAAAGTCGAATGAGCCCAGTGGAAGCAGTGAATTGTCAAATGGCGCTCCGGCTTTTTCTAAAGCTCGCCTAACAGCTGCAATATCTGCTTCATGTAGCATTGATACAGAGGCATTTTCAGACAAACTTTGACTTCTCAGAAATATTGGTTTGAAAACACGTCTTGCAATGGAAAGTAAAAGAATCCGAAGATCGCTATATATTTTTGTGATATTTGCATTACTTGCTTGAAATATAATATTCACATTTGTTACTTCTTTTAATATCGGAGACAAAAACAACAAATATACTAAATTTGTATTATCATTATACATGGCAGCAAGCTCCCTTGCTGTATAACATCTTTCTGATGATTTCACCACATTAAAGTGAGTTTTAGCTCAAGCCACTGATTGATGTTTATTTTAACAGCTGAATGAAACGCCAGCCATCTAGTTGTGGATAGCTGAGTTAGTTTCAAGGGTTTTTTTTTACAATCATTAATGGTTTCAAATAGGTCTGATATATTTTCATTCGCAGTGGACTGTGGTCAAACCAATTTCTGGTTTCCCTAAGTAAATATTCCAGAAAAGACGGTAATTCCGTGCACGCTTTGGAGGCACATAAACTAAGGGAGTGACACACACATTTCAATAGCTGTAAATGGGGCATATCTGCTTGTAAGAGAGTGAAAAGGGAGTTATGTTTGCCACAAAGGTTAATTGCTCCATCAGTTCCTATTGCAATTAGATTTTGAAGATTCAAACCCATTTTAGACATAAAACTCTTAAATGATGTATATAGGCCGCTAGCTATTGCTTCAAATACTTCTTGAAAGCCTAAAAAATCAACAACTATTTTTTCTAGTTTTGAATTATAGTATCGGATGCAATATGCCATGTAGTTTTCTGTTGTTACGTCAGTGGATTCATCCAGTATAATAGAGTAGCTCTGGTTGCCAACTTCTTCTAAAAGTTCCTAGAGAATGGCTGGTTCTAGAACTTTTTTTATAATGGCCGAACACTTTGATCTATGTAATTAAATGTTTTCAAGAGGACTCCCTGTCCCACAGGTTTTTAACACATCTGTCAGATGATCAATGCTGTGTATGGAGCTGTGAGCAGCGACACAGGCAGATATTTGTATGTCTATTATTTTTTCTTTTGATGAACTGTTACTAATTGAGGAGTAGCCAAATGATGCAAGCTTGGGTTGCTTTTTTGAAAAACTTAATTCTTTGTCCTTATGTGTTTTAGTTTTCATGTGCTTTTCTAAATCCGATTTGTGCGCACAGAGAGGTGTGATACATAATTTACAAAATGCCTCACCGTTACCACTATCCGTCAGTACAACAGGTGCTCGACTAAGCCAATCTGTAAAAGAGATTGAACTCAATAATGCACTAGGCAGTAGGTATGTATATATTGTATGTACCAGATAGGTATGGTACTAGTGGTTGATAACCAGATCATATTTCTTGCTATTTGTGCAGTTTCAGTCTACCTAATACATCTTAACTAGACTGGGTAAATATTAAAAAAATGATTGTGAAACCAAAAACCACGACTGTCTGGAACACAGGTCTGAAAGTAGTAAGACCATGTAACAGATAATATACCTACCTACATCACACAAAACATTAATATAAAACGGTACTTTCGTTTTTACTTACTTTTGAATGCTGGCGGTTTTTCCCATTCATCACGATAATGCTTGATATATTTACCATGTTTACCCATTTTACAAAACAAGCACAGGAGAAGTTGTACAAAGCGAAAGTGACCAAGGAATAACCGGAATTTATCTGAACTATTTAGTCAGTAAACACAGATAATTGCGGTAGTCATTATTCATAATAGAATACATGTAAACCTATTACATACAAGCTAGTATAAAAAACTTATCCCTAGAGTAGCCTATTTGGCGACCAGTCGCCTTTTAGATTTTTTCGTCGCCGATTCTCGTTCTGAGTAGCCTAAATGGCGAAAAATCGCCTACGTTGGCAACACTGGTGCCACTATCCAACTATGCTAGGCTTCCCCCGCCCGCGCACTGTTTACCCCGCGAAAAAAGATGACGCAATATGCACGTTCTTTTGCGTCACCCTGTATAAAAAGCACAGTGGTTGTGGTTTCTTTTCAAATTAATTTTTCTTCACAATCTGCCTATATTTCTTATTTTGAATCTTATTTTTAAAATTTACATTAATAATATTGAAAGAATACAACGTAAATTTATTACACACCTGAACTATAAATTTAAACATAAAAGCTCATCCATATTTAGATGACTGTCGACACTATAACCTTCTTACGCTTCAAGAAGGACGTAAACTGTTAGATATGGGATTTCTATACGATATCTTACGCGATGGTATTGACTGCCCGGATTTACTGAATACTGTTACGTTTAATGTGCAAAGAAAACGTACAAGAATCACCAAGAAAACTTTGTTTAGTATACCTCGTCATTCCACACTTTACGGTAAAAATAGTATCTCCACACGTTTGCAATAAAATTATAACAAAACATTTAATACCATCGATCCCTTTATTACAGGCAGTAAAAGTGATTTTAGAAACAAGGTACGTACCTACATGCATATTAAACACAGATTCTGTTGTTTAATTTACCTTTATTTGTAAACGTAGGATGCCGTTAAGCTACATTATGAAGAAACACTTACTTTAGGTAGCTATGTCAAGTGAGCTTGTACATAAAATATTTATTTGGTGTGTACGTATACGTGTATGTATATATATAATGATATATAGAATATATTTTGCCATGATATAAATAAATGAATTATAAAATTAACTCGAAAAGTAAATCACATATCAATTTGTCAGAAAGACCTAATATCTTAGTGTTAGTAAACCTAAAATTACTTAATTTTATTACTGTTATTTTATTAACTTGTTTTAATTTGTTTAATTTCTTATCAAATTTGTAAAAAAGATTTTTATTTATTAAAATAAATAAAAATCTTTTTTACAAATTTGGCCGGTTATTGCAAAATAACTCTGTATACGCAATATAGATTAAAAATTATAAGGCTAACTTTTTAGTATAGATAAAGCATATTTTTGCATTTGATCTCTCTGGTCGTGTTGGATACGTAGTAATATTAATTATTCTTTGCTATGAGAGTGAGGACATAGAACGCTTCTGTATTTGCGTATACATTCGTGCATGTTTGCTCCTGACCTGCGTAAATGACTGTGCTTCGTTAGGACTGGAAGCCGTGACCTAAATTCGGTCTGGAGGACATTATTATTTATTATATATACATTTATAGATAGAAAAATTATAACCATATCATTTTAACGGAAATCTAACGGAAAACTGATCTAAAATTGTGTTTACAAAATACAATTGACATAGACTAGTCAATTCTAATCTTAATATATATAAATTACGTGTCGCCACGTTGTTTGTCCGCGATGGACTCCTAAGCTACTTAACTGATTTTAATCAAATTTGCACACCGTGTGCAGTTTGATCCAACTTGAGAGATAGGATAGTTTTTTGCCTATGAGTAACCTACAATTTTTTTTAAATTTAAGGATTTTTAATAGGACATGACAAAGGGTCGTCGAAAAGGGCAGAACAACGTCTGCCTGGCAAGCTAGTTACATATATAATTCAAAACAATAAATAACAATCGTTTTTATGCATTGAAAGCTTTTGATATTTTTTTTAATCTATATCTGGATATATGTATTGGTTCTAGATCAACAAAGGAAGACAAAATGTACGTAGCGGTCTGTTATAAGTTACAACACATAAGATTCTGTCTGTGTTTTAATGTTGTTTTTATCCGGAAAACAAAAATTATGAATCATATCTTACCACTTCGAAAAGGGGAATGAAGATTAAGATGAGTAGAGGGTTGAGTACTTGCATCTGATCTGCCTTCAGGGTCCAGCCCCCAATGTCTTGAGCCATTCTATCCGCTTGAAAAGTCCATCTTGAGCCCTAATTAAACAAGACTTAATGAAATTTTAATTATTAGAAAAAAAATAATAAAACAAATTTAAATTGATTAACATTAAAATATACTAAACAAATACAATGATATAGTAATATACAAAAAAATGGATATGGTTTGTTACCCTAGTTATTAAAACTAATAATTTAAGTATTTGCGTCATGATTCTGTAAACCTTACGGAAATATTTAAGAATTAAAATTAGAAGGAAGGACGGTTTAGTCACAGACTGTGAGGCATTTCAATAGTCCCCAGGGGTGGTAACGCTTCTAAGGCGTTTTTGATTAAGTTGGTTGTAAATGTCCATGAGCTGAAGTGATCTAAAAGTTAACTGCTAAGAAAGACACAACATTTCTTGATTAGATATACTTATTACATACACTAAGCAACAGATTACAATAAAACAATAAAAAAAACTTTCAGTCGTAGGACACGTCAGAAATGAAAACTTCTCAGCTTCAAAACTTGTAAATATTATTTTTGGATTGTTAAGAAATATTATTAGGAAGTATTTTTATTATAAATTATTTTTATCAACGTATAAATATAGTAATAACATTTTCATTTATTGCGCAGTTTTACATGAAAAACAATTATTATAATCTATATATTACATAGTAGTGTAATAATAAGTCTATGAATAGAAACTAATTTATAAATACACAACAATTTAATTTGTCTGAGCGTGACGGTCACGCGTGTTTAGTGCTTTTTCGCCATCCCAAAAGTGACCAAAGTGCCTAAAGAGGCTTTCTCTTCAAAAACTTAATCCGAATAAATTGATTGAAATAAAATAGAGTAATCATAAAGTGAGGTTTCACATAAAATGACTTCACTCAGCACAATTTCGTTATATTAACCAGTACGCTGTTTTTCAGTGCACCTTTTGGTGATAACTCACGCACGAATGTACCACAATAAGTACAAACATTAGTTGAAATAATACTAATTTTTACGGAATTTATCGCGTATATTTAACTTTTTTTAAATACCCGACGTTTCGAACGCTTTACAGCACTCATGGTCACGGGCAAGACTGAGATGTTCAACGTCCATATGTCATAGTTAACCGCGGTTACCATAGATTAAAATTTAACTTTTGTTCCGATCTATGCAGTATGAACTTATGGTATCTTGAAGTCTTGCAGTTGTATGCTTGGGTTGGGATTTAATTTTATTTATTATAGGATCCCAAGCAGATGGTAGCACCCAGCCATCTTCTCTATTGAAATTAGGATGTTTTTTGATTTCAATAGCCTCGCGAATCATCCTTGGAAGGAATCGGTGTTCTTTAGCGAGGATCTGCGGTCTACTACATCAGATTTGATAGACCGCAGATTCCGTGACCATGAGTGCTGTAAAGCGTTCGAAACGTCGGGTATTTAAAAAAAGTTAAATATACGCGATAAATTCCGTAAAAACTAGTATTATTTCAATGTGTAGTGTTCGCGTAAATATAAGAAATCATTATACAAACATTAGTTGTTGCACTATACAATGTATAAAATAACACTTCCGATCCGTGGAGGTGCTTTTGAATATCGTGATATGATTCTGTTTATGTAATCTTTTTCAGAGGATAAATGAAAAATACCTCGCAATAATAAAATCAAAATCAAATGGGGAAACTTACATGGCAATACATGCAGTGGGGGTAACCGTCAGTTAATAATATCAGTACACATTATTCAAAGATACGGTTGAGTACAACACCTTGGCGTTGCCCGTCGTAGTCAAAGGGTGTTGCCGGTTTTTTAAAACTTGCAAAATTTTGGCTAATTGTAGTAAAATAATATACTTTTTGTTGGCAACTGAAATATTTTATTAAGGAAGTTGTTATCAGGAAGAAGCTGCTGTCCATCTACTGTCTCAGAATTTCAGACTCCTTCTGTCGTCTACTCTACACGCACGGGCAGATTGAACTTCTTACGCCGCCACTATGCGAAGAACATTTTTGTGTTCATTTTATTAAGGAAGTTGTTATCAGGAAGAAGCTGCTGTCCATCTACTGTCTCAGAATTTCAGAATCCTTCTGTCGCCTATTCTACACGCACGGGCAGATTGAACTTCTTACGCCGCCACTATGCGAAGAACATCTTTGTGTTCATTTTATTAAGGAAGTTGTTATCAGGAAGAAGCTGCTGTCCATCTAATGTCTCAGAATTTCAGAATCCTTCTGTCGCCTACTCTACACGCACGGGCAGATTGAACTTCTTACGCCGCCACTATGCGGAGAACATTTTTGTATTCATTTTATTAAGGAAGTTGTTATCAGGAAGAAGCTGCTGTCCATCTACTGTCTCAGAATTTCAGAATCCTTCTGTCGTCTACTCTACACGCACGGGCAGATTGAACTTCTTACGCCGCCACTATGCGAAGAACATTTTTGTATTCATTTTATTAAGGAAGTTGTTATCAGGAAGAAGCTGCTGTCCATCTACTGTCTCAGAATTTCAGAATCCTTCTGTCGCCTACTCTACACGCACGGGCAGATTGAACTTCTTACGCCGCCACTATGCGAAGAACATTTTTGTATTCATTTTATTAAGGAAGTTGTTATCAGGAAGAAGCTGCTGTCCATCTACTGTCTCAGAATTTCAGACTCCTTCTGTCGCCTACTCTACACGCACGGGCAGATTGAACTTCTTACGCCGCCACTATGCGAAGAACATTTTTGTGTTCATTTTTTTAAGGAAGTTGTTATCAGGAAGAAGCTGCTGTCCATCTACTGTCTCAGAATTTCAGACTCCTTCTGTCGCCTACTCTACACGCACGGGCAGATTGAACTTCTTACGCCGCCACTATGCGAAGAACATTTTTGTATTCATTTTATTAAGGAAGTTGTTATCAGGAAGAAGCTGCTGTCCATCTACTGTCTCAGAATTTCAGAATCCTTCTGTCGTCTATTCTACACGCACGTGCAGATTGAACTTCTTACGCCACCACTATGCGGAGAACATTTTTGTATTCATTTTATTAAGGAAGTTGTTATCAGGAAGAAGCTGCTGTCCATCTACTGTCTCAGAATTTCAGACTCCTTCTGTCGTCTACTCTACACGCTCGGGCAGATTGAACTTCTTACGCCGCCACTATGCGGAGAACATTTTTGTATTCATTTTATTAAGGAAGTTGTTATCAGGAAGAAGCTGCTGTCCATCTACTGTCTCAGAATTTCAGAATCCTTCTGTCGTCTATTCTACACGCACGTGCAGATTGAACTTCTTACGCCACCACTATGCGGAGAACATTTTTGTGTTCATTTTATTAAGGAAGTTGTTATCAGGAAGAAGCTGCTGTCCATCTACTGTCTCAGAATTTCAGAATCCTTCTGTCGTCTATTCTACACGCACGTGCAGATTGAACTTCTTACGCCGCCACTATGCGGAGAACATTTTTGTGTTCATTTTATTAAGGAAGTTGTTATCAGGAAGAAGCTGCTGTCCATCTACTGTCTCAGAATTTCAGAATCCTTCTGTCGTCTATACTACACGCACGGGCAGATTGAACTTCTTACGCCGCCACTATGCGGAGAACATTTTTGTGTTCATTTTATTAAGGAAGTTGTTATCAGGAAGAAGCTGCTGTCCATCTACTGTCTCAGAATTTCAGACTCCTTCTGTCGTCTATTCTACACGCTCGGGCAGATTGAACTTCTTACGCCGCCACTATGCGAAGAACATTTTTGTGTTCATTTTATTAAGGAAGTTGTTATCAGGAAGAAGCTGCTGTCCATCTACTGTCTCAGAATTTCAGAATCCTTCTGTCGTCTATTCTACACGCTCGGGCAGATTGAACTTCTTACGCCGGCACTATGCGGAGAACATTTTTGTGTTCATTTTATTAAGGAAGTTGTTATCAGGAAGAAGCTGCTGTCCATCTACTGTCTCAGAATTTCAGAATCCTTCTGTCGCCTATTCTACACGCACGGGCAGACTGAACTTCTTACGCCACCACTATGCGAAGAACATTTTTGTGTTCATTTTATTAAGGAAGTTGTTATCAGGAAGAAGCTGCTGTCCATCTACTGTCTCAGAATTTCAGAATCCTTCTGTCGTCTACTCTACACGCTCGGGTAGATTGAACTTCTTACGCCACCACTATGCGGAGAACATTTTTGTGTTCATTTTATTAAGGAAGTTGTTATCAGGAAGAAGCTGCTGTCCATCTACTGTCTCAGAATTTCAGACTCCTTCTGTCGTCTATTCTACACGCTCGGGCAGATTGAACTTCTTACGCCGCCACTATGCGGAGAACATTTTTGTGTTCATTTTATTAAGGAAGTTGTTATCAGGAAGAAGCTGCTGTCCATCTACTGTCTCAGAATTTCAGAATCCTTCTGTCGCCTATTCTACACGCACGGGCAGATTGAACTTCTTACGCCGCCACTATGCGGAGAACATTTTTGTGTTCATTTTATTAAGGAAGTTGTTATCAGGAAGAAGCTGCTGTCCATCTACTGTCTCAGAATTTCAGAATCCTTCTGTCGCCTTGTACACGCACGGGCAGACTGAACTTCTTACGCCACCACTATGCGAAGAACATTTTTGTGTTCATTTTATTAAGGAAGTTGTTATCAGGAAGAAGCTGCTGTCCATCTACTGTCTCAGAATTTCAGACTCCTTCTGTCGTCTACTCTACACGCACGGGCAGATTGAACTTCTTACGCCACCACTATGCGGAGAACATTTTTGTGTTCATTTTATTAAGGAAGTTGTTATCAGGAAGAAGCTGCTGTCCATCTACTGTCTCAGAATTTCAGACTCCTTCTGTCGTCTATTCTACACGCACGTGCAGATTGAACTTCTTACGCCACCACTATGCGAAGAACATTTTTGTATTCATTTTATTAAGGAAGTTGTTATCAGGAAGAAGCTGCTGTCCATCTACTGTCTCAGAATTTCAGACTCCTTCTGTCGTCTACTCTACACGCACGGGCAGATTGAACTTCTTACGCCACCACTATGCGAAGAACATTTTTGTGTTCACTTTATTAAGGAAGTTGTTATCAGGAAGAAGCTGCTGTCCATCTGCTGTCTCAGAATTTCAGACTCCTTCTGTCGTCTATTCTACACGCACGGGCAGATTGAACTTCTTACGCCGCCACTATGCGAAGAACATTTTTGTATTCATTTTATTAAGGAAGTTGTTATCAGGAAGAAGCTGCTGTCCATCTACTGTCTCAGAATTTCAGAATCCTTCTGTCGCCTATTCTACACGCACGGGCAGATTGAACTTCTTACGCCACCACTATGCGAAGAACATTTTTGTATTCATTTTATTAAGGAAGTTGTTATCAGGAAGAAGCTGCTGTCCATCTACTGTCTCAGAATTTCAGAATCCTTCTGTCGCCTATTCTACACGCACGGGCAGATTGAACTTCTTACGCCACCACTATGCGAAGAACATTTTTGTGTTCATTTTATTAAGGAAGTTGTTATCAGGAAGAAGCTGCTGTCCATCTACTGTCTCAGAATTTCAGACTCCTTCTGTCGTCTACTCTACACGCACGTGCAGATTGAACTTCTTACGCCACCACTATGCGGAGAACATTTTTGTGTTCATTTTATTAAGGAAGTTGTTATCAGGAAGAAGCTGCTGTCCATCTACTGTCTCAGAATTTCAGAATCCTTCTGTCGCCTATTCTACACGCACGTGCAGATTGAACTTCTTACGCCACCACTATGCGGAGAACATTTTTGTGTTCATTTTATTAAGGAAGTTGTTATCAGGAAGAAGCTGCTGTCCATCTACTGTCTCAGAATTTCAGACTCCTTCTGTCGTCTATTTTACACGCACGGGCAGATTGAACTTCTTACGCCGCCACTATGCGGAGAACATTTTTGTATTTTTTTTTGCTAATGTCATTACCGCAGAAATAGTAATAATATTATTACGATTTCTGTGGTCATTACACTCCTTGTGTGGTTTTCTTTACCAATTGTATACATATAGACAATATAGATATGGATGTGAAGGAGGCGAGAGAGGTGTGTCAGGATCGTGCCAAATGGAAGTCTGTAGTCTTTGCCTACCCCTCTGGGTGACAGGCGTGAGTGTTTATGCTATACACAAATAGTAAACAACCTTTAAAAAATCAAGTTAAATTAAAAGTACTTTGACGTATGGTTGCCTCGTAAGAGAACCTGAAAATCTCATAGTGTAGGTGTCCTAAAAGGCGATTTACGGAAATGCCAGGAAAATTGTATATTTTCCATCAGATGGATATGTAATATTTTTGTTCCGGTTGTAAATTACATATGCCTGCGATGGAAAGCAGTGTCACGGCTCAATTTACCAAAGAAACAAGAAAATATGAAAATTTTTCTCTTTAACTTACCTGTTGATCAAATAGCGCCCAGAAGACTGGTAAAGGGATGAAGAGGACCAGCACTTGCAGTAGCGACTTAATATCTTCGATTAGACTCGAGTCGTATTTGTCGTCTGCGTGATCAAGCCAGTGTTCTCGTTTCTCCTTGCTTTTGCATGATTTTAACACAGCATGCTGTCAAATACAATTGTTTCTCTATGGTTTAGGAGATAATTAATAGAGCTATATATAAATCAATGGAAGGGGTATTTTATCATAAGGCGAAATAAATAATATAAATTACGGAACTCTATAGTTCTACAGAAAAGGGAAATGATACGGTTGGAATTAAAAAAAAATTGGATGAAAAGTGTTAGCACGGTGAGATGTCTTTATATTCGTCACTTATATTTGAATGTCCTTTTTTATTCCTTGCACCAAGTCCTTGATCTCTTATATCTGCTTTTAAGAAGATGAAGAAGAGGATGTAGTCATCGAATAGCATCGAGAAATATGTTACTAGATTAATACCAAATTTTGAACTCTTACGCGAGTCTTGCTTCTGTACCAGAATTAATATTTAATATTTTATTTCGCAATCTATGTTTAAATATTGTATCTATGTATAATATTTGAGATTATAGGATTTTCATATTATACCAGTTAATATTAGGTCATCTGTGTTATTATTTGGATTATTATTTAACGAACGTCTTTTTTGTCAGTGAATGGGTAAGAAGCTAGATATCAATACAAAGGCTAGCCATTTAAGATTACTTATGACAGGAAGCTGAGACTCACGCCAACACAAGCAGACACGTTTCCCAGGATATTGCCCGCCGGGTTCTTGATTATGTAAAGTCTTTTACCCGCCACAAAGAACACTGAAAATGGAAGATATTATAGCCAAATTTACTACTTTAAGAGCTAATTTTTTATAAAATATAATATTCAAACACATAATTTCTGAGTAATCTTAGTAGAATATGATGTAAATTTGTGTATGTAGTTACTTAAATAAAATACATGCTATAAATTGGAACGTGTCGTTAATAAAAGCCTTTTTCAACGCTGGACGACGATTTTATTACTATCGCCGAGACTCCAGGTAAGGTATCCCTTTCACTGCGGCCCAGACACCTTTAGCTTTCAGAACTCCTGATCAGTCTTGTGAGCCTGATTGACAGGCAGTGAGAGAACCCCATCACCTAACCCTGACATCCAGTCTCTCTCCGTCTTTTACCTTAGGTCTCATGGTGCAGACATCCCGCACTTACCCAATATGTATGTATATTTATATGGTAGGGTAGAGCTAGGGTAGGTATAGGGAACTTACTTAGGGGGTTGGATTTAGAATCGTTTGGCAGGAGTTTGGGGGACTAAGGTGTTTTATTTGGTAGAGGTTTGGTCCCCGATTATAATAATACCACTCACATTAAAAGGTAATGCACCGTTATCGAAAAACTAAATAAAAACTATTATAGCCTAAAATACGTAAAGTATGGAAAATGATACATTTTTTATTATTAACTGACTTTACGGCTCTGGGTTCTAGCCCTTCTGAGAAAAAAATTAGGTATACGATATTACTGTGAAAGCTGGATAACATACAAAATTTTGTGTCTGTGGCGGGAGCAAAGGCAACCTGACTATAGATATCTGATCTGATCGAATCTGTACTAAAATTAAATCAGCACGCCCCGAATCCACGTAGTCTTGTCTGCCCTACTCCTAAAGTGTTTTTGTAAAGCCGTAGGTGCGGAGGGAGAGCAGCCCCCGCCCGTCGTAGCAAATCGCAGACACCTGTGCGAGCTGTAGTGTAGTTATTATTGTATTATATATTAAGTTTATAATTTAAAGTAATTATAAAAGCTAATATTTTGATGTTTTGTTGAGTGCAAGAGCGAGCGAAGCGAGCTCGGGACTTAGGGCACCCCGACTCGGACAGGTTAGGTTAGAAGGGGATGGCGGGGTCGAGTGAACGAGCGAAGCGAGCGAATAGACAACGCCATTCCCTTCGTGGTTGTTTTTTTGTAAACCACTCAGAAGTAGGAGCCCCGCGAAGCGGGGCTCCGTCGACTAGCCTTCCCTCGCCTGCGCTACATGGTGCTTCCCTCCTCCAACTCTCTCCCCCAATAAATCAGGTTTATAGTCAAAAATATTACAAAAACATAACCTCAAAATTAGATTTTTAAAAATTTATAAAAAAAACTAAACATGTACGGCAGGATGTGTAAGTGTGGAGCGACTCTAAAACTACCCCGCCTCCCTCTCCACCACCTCCCACCCCTTAATTCATTTTGAGTTATGATTTTGAGGTTAGTTCTATGGGATTTTCTTTTTGAGTTTTCTCAAGAACGGTGCATTACCTTTTAATGGGAGTGGTATTAGGTATTATAATCGGTGACCAAATGTCTACCAAATAAAACATTTTACTCCCCCATATTCCTTCCAAACGATTCTAAATTTGTCTGTAGTCTTCTAGCCAAAGTCTGTAGGATCTAATACTCCTTATTCATGTGCAGCTAGGTAGTACAGCTAGGTGGTAGAGATTGAATTGGGTCAATATTTAAACGTATTTTTTGATACCGTGAAACCTTACAACTTTGCCCTTGAGGGACATCTTTGCCCAAACACGAAAATTAACTAAAACTACCGATAGACATTTTATTTTAACAAATGTCAACTTTGTATGGTGTCTAGGGAAAACTAGAGTATCCGTTTGACAGCACTAACTACTACAATCGCAGCTAATTATATTCAGGCATCTGTCAGCAACCGTCAAAGAGACAGTGTCGAAGGTGGTGCAAAAACATTGTTGCAGTTTTGCATCCCGCATTGCCAAGAAACGCTGCGCAGGTAAGATTCATTATTATTTACGTGTAGGGCATTAGTTGTTGCTGCTTTTAATCAAGGTCTCTTTCTTACATTTGTCTTAGTTAGCGAGAAAATTGTGAGGGTAATGTTGTAAGCAATTTTATAAACTGAGGTCGACAACATTGCCCAGCTCAAAAATGTTATTAGGGTTGACACTATTGAAAACAAAACAAGGAAACATGTACCTAGGTATAATAAATAAAAATTATATATGTAAAAATTGTAAATATATAGGTATACTTAATAAAATAAATAAATGTATATAGGTATATAAAAACTGTATAACAATAACCACTGTTAACTAAACTACTGTTGTGATAACTATATAGGTAACTAGATACTGTTTTATATATTATTTTAAATATAATAAATAGGTATATATTTGTGGGGAATTTTTGTCAGAAACCGCTAGTTTCCCAAAAGAGAGACCTTAAATGTTCTCAGTTTCAAGCTAAAGTTTTTAAATAAGATTTATGCGGCAATTCGTTTGCAAAAAAAATTAAATCTAAAAGAGAATTGTCTCCTCAACGACAGACATTAACGATCGCAGACAAAAATGGCCGACAAAATGGATTGATACGCACAGTATGTGAACCACGCACATCAGTGGTAACAAAATCGGTATAAGCTGGACTCGTATTATATTAAATAAGTATCGTCGCTGTCTACTTTTCCTTATCTTAACTATCAGGGTTAATTTCTGAGACAATTTACATTTTCTTGATTTTTTTTGTTGTTCAGTTAGTTTTTGTTTTTAATTTTTAAAATAAAATATACATTATTATATTAAAATCAGTTTATTATTTTTCTTTCATCTGATACACAGCCCTAGCAACTATAATCTCTTAGTATGAAAGTGTGACTAAATGTGGTGATAACATTGCCCACCGCCATTAAAACTTAAAATGGACTTCTATTTATTTGAAAATGTAATGGTATACCATTTTGCCGATTTGCTAACAATATATCTTAAAATCAAAGTCATAGACCTTATAGTTGCTGAGAAATTTAGGTTGAGCAAAGATGTAAGAAAGTGGAGATAACTTTGCCCTCGTCTGTTTTTGTTTTTTTCTTAGCATCTGTTAGGAATTATGTCACCCGGTTTTGACAGTTTATTTGTTGCATAGAGTGTCGTTTAAAGCTTCAGCAACCATCAAAATAAAGTAACTATTTTTTGAAAAAAGTAATAAAAACCGAAATATGTGGGCAAAGATGTAAGGTTTCACCGTATTTCTTTTTCATAAATGTAAACTGCTGGCTGACGGAACAATGACAGCGTAAACCTATTCAAAAATGTCAATTCGAAATTCTACAGAATAAATTCGAGGGTAATCAGATTTAAGATTGGAGGGGAACGGATTGTCTGTACAGAGTAGTACAACTGTATGGGTATGGGGTAACATTAAAAAACGCTCTTGGGTAGACCTATATATAATTATTGCTATATGTAATTCTTATAAAAAATCTACCAGCGGACTTAAAATCAGCGATAAAGGACAAAAAGACAACCGAAACATGCAAACTCACCTACAGAAACAATCATCAGTATGCCAGGAACTCCGAAGGCTAGGGAATAACAGTCATTCTCCCCGAAGCATTTCACGTCCGCTCTTAAGATCGGAGTAAGGAACGTAGAAATAAGACTTCCGGCGTTAATTGAAAAATAGAAAAGGGAGAAGAAATATCCTAGATATTTTTCCTGTTCTGGTAATTTAAATTGGTCTCCGCCGAAAGCCGACACACACGGCTTTATCCCGCCCGTTCCGAACGCTATGAGTAAGAGCGCTATGATTGTAAATTCTCTGTAAAAGAAGGTAAAATTAAAAGCATCAGTTAGGTTATGACATATAATATAATAGAATATTTTTTGTTCTTTATAGTTAAAGTTAAAGTTACAGCCTATATAAGTCCTATTGCTGAACACAGGCCTTCTCTCATATCTGAGAGGGTTCTATATAGATTATAAGTACTTTACATTGAAAATATTTTTCTTATACCAGATCGATATAAAAAATATACGACAAAATATTATAGAGATAAAATAACCGATATAGCCTAATGGAAAAATAAGCTAAAATGGCAATGGTCCGGCCGACGTCAAAAAACCGACAACCGATGGAGATGAAAGGTTATCTATCGATTGGGAACGACGCGACGTACCGGTAAGCAAAGTGGAGGATGGCCTTCGACCGATAGTGACTAGGTGGCTATGATAACAATATCGCAACTAAGCAATTATTGATCCGCATTTGAGAATAAAAAAGCAACTGCAGTTATTATTTTTATTCTTTTAAAATATGTAAGCATATAAGTATTTCCTTAAGCACTTTTGTATATTTAAGTAATTAAAATATGTATATACAAATCTATATAGGTAAAAAACTTTCGGTAATTACCTTATTTTTATGTAAAAACAAAATAATAAATATACAATAATAAAATAATATTGTTAAACCAAATGAAATAATGTCATTTTTTATTAATGGTTGTATATATTAAAAATTAACTGTTTATACAGTTATGGATTTATGTATATACATATTTAATTAACCAACAATAGCGGCAGATTAATTGTAAACTATTTCTCGCGAGGTTTCTGGCTGGGTCTTTTAACGAAAAAGGTATTTACTATATACTAGTGATAAATTAAACTTAATATGACCTTCAATGAGTATTATGTATAATCTACATTAAATAAAATAATTCTATTTCAACTCAATATTTGGACTGTGTTGAGCGTAATTGATCCAATCCACAAACGGGCCATAATAATGAAGAGGCTCCTTTTTTCGTTTTATTGTAAGCATGAAAAACTTCGGAAAACTATTTAGTATATTTAAATTAAAAAAATTGTACAACCGAAAATTTATTAATAGAATACATCATCAATGTAGTCGAAGACAATTAAATACACATTATTAAGGATAACTCAGACTGGTCAGATCTTAATCAAATTTATATAAGATCACATGAAAAGCATCAGCTTTTAAATAACAAAGAATCATCAAAATTGGTTCACCTGGAATAAAGTTTTGAGGTAACACACATAAAAAAATATAGTCGAATTGAGCACCTCCTCCTTTTTAAAAGTCGGTTAAATAAAATGTAATCCCAAGATCTACGTTCAATTTTATAACATTCTACCACAAGAAAATCACACTTATCTTTTGAATTTAAATAATCTTATGATTTTACGGATTGAAACGTTTTTGAACAACGCGGTCCATTTTTTAAAACGCAATATGGTGTCATTACTTGCTTTTTCATTTACGGACCATTCTAAATACATTTCAGTCGTACTTATATTCTCACCACTCCATGGATTGACTTGTAGATGATGCCTCAAGGCATTAATTCCGCCCTTTGAATTCTTTTGTTGTAAGGAATGCAATAAAGAAAAATAAATAAAATAAATAAAGCTTAATAACAAAAACAATAAATGTATTATAAAAATGTGGATGTGAAATAAACAACTTACAATTGAGGCAGTCGAACTGGTGGCATTGCGGTCACGGATATCAGGACGGTACCCGTGGCGTATACAAGCGAGAGGTAAAATATTGTTCTGAAATTGAATACATAAACTTTTATCATTGCTATAGCTCTTGAACAAATCATTCAAAGTTCAGAGAAATCAGTATAACAAACAGTTTAAAAAGGTAATATTATAATAAAACCGATAGAACGGCGTGCTCTTCTATTTTAGCTTTTATCCGTTACTAGGCACGTCGGGGAAAAAACCGTTACTAATCAAAAAAAAAAACCTGCATGATATACAGGTTATTTTGCAATAACCGGCCAAATTTGCAGAGAAGGTTCAGGATAAGTAATATATGCAAATGGTGAAGAAAAATTAATTACTAAAAAAAACTCAAATATTATGTCCATTTTATCTTTTAAATTCAAAATGTGTGGCAATGCATTATTTTAACTGATTTTGCACGCACACTTTCGTAAGTGTAGATCGGTAAGCAAAAACGTTGTTGCCCATAAATCACATTCAATTAAGGATAATTTAAAATAAAAGTAGAAGCCTTATTTACTCGTATTTTCAAAAACTGTAATAACGTTATATCATTATTTATACATTTTAACTTAAGTTTAAAATTCGGTCAATCTTTGAAAATAACCCTGTAATTATCCTCCGTCAAAGACATTTAAGAAGTAGTAATAGACCGGACATCAACAACAAAATTGTCGTCATTTAGTCTTAGTGATATCGTCAATCATTATTGTAGTAAATATAGTAATAAGCGCCCTCTGTTATCCAGTAACGTCGCTATTTATTTACCAATGTGTTAGTGATTGAAGACGTGCCTAAAACGGATTTTTCCTTATGTTTAGTTATTTAGTAGCGTCACCTAATGGGGAATAGCCAAAACGTTTTCCTAATAAATATTTGGCGTAGTATTGCTATGTTTCGCTAGAGTGCTTAACACACGCGCGAGCTTACAGTTTTTGTATGCAAATGTTCCCAATGTCCGCTCTATAGTATACGAGTATATTATATTCAAATCTCTTTGGTATATTAAATCTCTTTTTCGTCGGTCTTTGGGCAAGTGATTCAATTATGAAAAACAACTTTTAAACTCTAATACATAATAACTCATAGCACAGAAAACTGTGTGATATAGTAATATTTTTAAAATAAAAATGTAAGATTTATGTATTTCACTTAATAATAGTCTTATTATCATATTTTTCAATGCTCGTAGTTACGATATACATTTTTATTAAGGTGCAAAAAATCTTAAAAATCGATTTGCACTAAAACTTTAAGAGATTTTTTGACGCGGTAGAGCCATGCTGCAGCTATATTGTGGTTTCAAAACGAATGGGTCGGCTCGACCGAGGTACGACCACGATCTCACAGAATACCAGCGTAAAATAACAGCTTAATGCTCCTGTGTTTCGTATGGTGACTGTAGAGAACCGGAGATAAATTTACTGAAAACGGGTCATTCCATCTCAGTCCTCGGGGGTGACAACGCATCTGCATTTTGATTCTTAATTGAAGATAAATGTAGATGTCTATGGGCTACAGCATCCACTTACCATCAGGTGGACTGTGTGCTCGTTTGTTACCCTTATTCTTTAAAAAATAAAAGATATAATATAAAATGTGAGAAAAAGGATTTTTGCAAAAAATGATATGTTTGAAACTTTTTGTATCTTATACAGTTAATGAGATAATCATTAAAAATAGTTTATTTTACTAGTTTTCGAATTCACAAAATAACCTCAAGATAAAAAACCTAAACTAAATCACACCTAACATTGCTCGCTATCTGTTCACGCAGTTCGGTCATTCAAGAGTAAACCGGATAGACCGACAGACAGACTTTAAAAACCGGGCAAGAGCGTGTCGGGTCATGCACAATGTAGGATTCCATAGTTGCCTGTAACAATACGTGAACTTAGAAGGGATCTTCTTGATACTATAAACATATTGAGCGAGTTCGCGGATTGACCACTATAACTCCTGAGGGTCGCCCGCGTAAACCAAGGGTACAACAAATAAATACTGTAGGCTTACAAGAACTACTAACTAAAAAATAAGCCAGTGGTATATCAGAAACGGTCTCTTTGCGATTCATCCTCTCTGTCTACCCCGCAAAGGAAAACGTAATGCATACAGCACCCATAGTCACCAGGAGTACTGAGGTGTATGACGTCCCGATGTCATAGTTCATTTTTCTTTCCTTCAGTAACGCGTAAGATACCCTACTTACCATTATCATATGTTATAGTATATAAAAAAGTATCTAAATAGAAAATGGGCAAATATAATAGTTATTTCATTTGCCCATTTTCTTTAAAATTTTCTTTAAATTATATATTTTCACTGTCATAAAAGATATCCTTAAAAAACCGGCTCATGTATTTACTTGATAAGTTTAAAATTAGATTTTATCACTTTTACCGTGTCAAATATGCTACATTGTTAAAATCAACTAAAATACAATGAAAAGGGCGCGAAAATTTACAACGTGACAAAATCTACAATTTAATTAAAACCGCACGAAACATACCCAAAGTCAAACAGACCAAATAATTACCTGAAACGTCCCAACCACCCATCAGCGATCATCGCACCAAGCACTGGGAAGAAGTATGCGAACATTGTGAACACATGGTATATGACTGTGGCTCCGTTGTCCGAATAGCCCAACTTGTCGCGAAGGTACAAGGAAAGGATCGCTGTAACAAAACGATAATATAATGCAGCAGTAGGCTAAAAGCGGTCAGGATTAAAATTATTACTTTTTAATTATAATATAAAATATTAATTTAGTTTAGCACTAAGGCTAATCTACATTTTATACTACAGTATTTTAGTCTTCGGTGCCGATATTTAAAAAAAATGTTTATTGCTTCAGATGACATGTGTGAATTAAGTGCATACTACATTTACCAAGTTTCACTCCCGGAGGCGCAAATGAAACTGTTAATTGCAATTTTAAGAATTCGGCACTTTTAAATAATATATATATATATATATATATATATATATATATATATATATATATATATATATATATATATATAGATGTATATATATGTAATAATACATTAAAGAAATTACCCTAAAATACACTATCATGTTAACCTTTTTAGAGAAAAATACCACAACAAAAATAAATTAAAATAAAATAAACACACATAATATCAATACTTGCTTACTCTGTGCCGTCGTCAAGGACAGCGATGACACAATTAAAAATGTTGCTAAATTAAATATATAAAAAAACACGTATTTTAAATAACACTAACAATTGTATATTCGTTATGAGATATTTCTTTTTTTTCTGTCATTTCGGTACCTCTATAGAATCAGACAATTAACATTTTAGAAAACAGTTTTTTGTTTACATTTTTAGTGTCTGGGAAATTACAAAACATTTCAAGTTACCAGATTTTACATTGGAATGGCGCGGTCGACTTTTCCTGACCCAAAAACCTCTTAGTACTCTTTCAGAGTGGAGGCGGGCGCGGGTGCTAGCGCGGGCGCGTGTAAATCAAAATGTACGAGTATGTAGACGCCAGTTGCATTCAGAGTGCTCCCGCGAGCCGAGCGTCTGCATGAGGCGGGCGCGGGCGCACTCGGCGCGGGTGTTTCTAATGGCTTGGTCCGCTCGCATCGTTCACAGTGATTTAGCGTCTGTTAGGTGACTGCGCTTGTGGTTCTAAACCATTTTGATTCACCCGCCGAAGCGTCGTCAATCATCATGGATATCAATACGGAAGAATTTATATCTGCAGTACAACATCGCACTGCTATTTGGCAGAGCAAACATCTGTAACATTTAAATAGGGTGGCCATAAATAAATAAATTATGGGAAGAAATAAATTGGTGTCAATCTTGACTAAACATGGATCTCGGAGATCTTATTTAATATGTAGCCAAAAGTGTCTAATGACATTCTCGTGTATTCAAAGAATTTATCGGGATACGTCCGTAAATCAGCGTATAATACATAAAATTCTCCAAACTCTTCTCTTCCTTTATTTAAATCGTGTGTGCCAAACTTCTATATTGCAATTTCCATTTCAAGTATGAATTTTCCATTAATAAAAGCAAATCTTCATCCATGTCTTCTAAATACGTAGCAAAGTTTGAGAACGACCAAACACATTTGCAATGACACTCGTAGCTCGTTTGGCACTCTGAATATGCAGACGCCAAGACCCGAGCGCCCGCGCCCGCCTCCGCACCCGCTAGTGCAGTCTGATTGGGCTCTTAGAAATGAAAGGACGTCTATTCTTAACTTGTTTAATAATACCACTTATAATATAAGTAAAGCGGACTGTTGAAATAAAGAAACTGTCATTAAACAAAACTTTATTATTAAATGATACTGAATTCACATGCTAAATACTATTTATTTAATAACAATGTACGTAAGCATTAGATAAAGTAAATTTACCACAACTTAATTTGTTTGGATTTGACTTTGAAAGCAAAGCAATTCGTAATACATACTTTCAGCGGAATACAGGACAAGACCGGAAAATTGTTATCTAGTTTATCTAATTTTTCGAACTTTAAACAGTTTAGAAGAAAAAAATTGTAATATTAAAAATTTTGTACAGCCGACTTTAATATAAATAAAATGAGAACATCATCAATGTATGCATTATTAAGGATAACTTTAAAACGATTGGGTAAATCTTGATAAAATTTATTTAGGACCACATGAGAAGCACCAGCTTACAAATTAAAAAAAGAACCATCAAAATCGGTTCATCTAGAAAAAAGTTCTGACGTCACACACATAAAAAGATACAGTCGATTTGAAAACTTTTTTTGAAGTCGGTTGAAAACAGGCTTGTCCAGGTTAAAACCTAGACAATGTCGCATGCGAAATAACTTCACTAATCGCCTCTAATTTGAAAACAGAAAAGCAAATAGAATGATACTTAGTACTATGAAAATGAAAGATCCATTATGTTGTCTAACTAAGCAATATTTTTATCGATGGAAATAGTATAATACCCCGATATTTTGATAAAAAGGACGGACATCCTTATTTTTTGTCTTAAAAAGATATATTTTTTTAAAGTAAAACAATCCTTTTTATCGTTTACCGTAAAATCTTAAGTTCCAACGAAATAACAACAATTGAATAAATCAGTCTTCTTTATTATTAATTATTCAATATTCATAACAATATTAAATTCAATAACTTCAATAGTATGTATGTAAACAACACTTACACAAAAGGGAATCATAGTCAAAATAGCTTCTTATCAAAACATTATACAAGAGCTTTTGGGAGTAAGGATGAGAGTCCCGCCCCACCAAGCTCATATAGCGCGAATGGCGTTAAATTTTTTTTCGCATTTGGAAGCTATGTAGGATAAGTGGGGAATTCCAGACAATTTATTATCTAGCATATCACCGAGGAATTTCACATGGCTCACATTGGGAATCAATGAGTCTCCAATAGAGATTGACACTTTTGGAATGAGTCTTCGTCTCGAAAATACCAAATAAATAATAACTAATAATAAAAATAATAAGTGTAAGTATATGAAAAATGTAAAGAAATGGTAAAATTTAAAAAAGCCGGACACCGTCTAATTTGGCCGGACACGCAACCAAAAGCCTGACTGTGTCCGGCTTTATCCGTACGTCTGACAACGCTCACTACAGAAAAGCTTTTTCTGTTATAGGGAGAATTTGCCCTTATCGCAACGCTTGGCAGGAGGAGGGATGCACTACCAAATGCCACACATTATGACGCTGATTCTCATCATCTGTATTGAAATTTCACGGTTGGCGTAAACGAAACTATCATACTGCCATCTATCACATTGCCATAACAAACATAATTTTACTTAAACTCTACTGGCATTTTTCATAGTCACTGACTTCTACGAAAAAGAATAGGGTGATGATAATACATATATTATTTGACCCCTTTTACTTGTACCCTTAATCGACGAGGATGAAATTGTCAAATCCTATACCTTTAAACGAGCAATTCTTGTATATATATATATATAATCGGAATTTCGGAAACGGCTCCAACGATTTTTATAAAATTTTGTGTGCAGGGAGTTTCGGGGGCAATAAATCGATCTAGCTAGGATTTATTTTTAGAAAATGTCTTTTTGTCCGTGTTTTTAGGCAATGAAAAACTGCTACAATATCTTTAGAATAAGAAGGTAAATTTTGACAGAATATTAATGATTACAAATAGCTTAATTGGTATACAGGGCGGTCACAAATCGTAACACCGCGGTTTGAGCCCAGACCGACCGACCGACTTTTTTTAATTTTTTTTTCAAGTTCCTTTCTTTTTTGAGAAAATCTATTTTTTCGAGCCCTGTATTTTCCAAATTATTAAACTAATTGCACTCATGATTTTTTATTCAAATAACCAGTTCAGTTTTTTCTATTATGTCGCTAAGATCAAAAAATATTATTCGTATTTAATAAGTATGTAATTTGTATCTAAATATAATTTCCAAAACTCACGAATTAAAAAAAACCGAGCGAAAAATACCGAGCAAAGCTTGGTCAACCGGGTACTAAACTTATAACGGACTCACATTTTCCATAAAATATCAGTGCTTTGATAAAATTTACAATTTCAAGTTAGTATTCTTACGATGAACAATAGGCATTCAATTAAAAACATAATTATAGGAGTTGCCTTCATATTTCGCAATGAGATTACATGTTATGCAACATTAAAAATACCATAGCGACGGGCAATAACGCCTTGGTACGTCCTTTAATTAGAAATGGAGCGATTGAAAACAATATTGCGTTATTTACTTTGTTATCGCTTTTATGGAATTATTAAATTGCATTTCAAAACAAACCAGGCTAGCTCAAGAGATAAGCGTTCGTATAAACAAGCTATAGCATACAAGCAAGCTAAGTTCGATTCTCGCTAGCGCCTCTAAGATTGGTCGGTTGCAATTTTAAGTTATCATCGATCAGTTCTTTATTAGTGATCGATGTTATTTAAGTTATAAATCATCACGAGCTTGGCGGTGTAAGAAAATATCGTGAGCCTGCATATCTAAGTTAAAAATTAACTGAACATGTAAAGCCTACCAACGCGTAATGGGGATGGCAGTTTGGACATTTCCGTGAATATGAATATGTCCATTTATGATACTAAGACCATTTCAGGAATGGTAGAGGCTTGCACCTAGCAGTGTGAGGGTATGTGGTGTTACTTTCCAAATACAAATACAAACGTGTGTAGTGTATTTATCATGAAACAACCAAAACTGTCTATCAAGGGATAGACCAATTACCTTACATATCTTGGAATTTCTGTTAATACTCATTACGTGGGCAGGCGAGTTAGTGATCACAAAACCGATACCTTGGTGTTACTGCTTTAGGTGAGCTTGATATCAGATTCTTTAATTTTTAGTTCAACGTTAAACCTATTTGAACTAAGCTCCTTACAAACTATGGTACTCTACTATTACTACAACTACTAATCTCAAGTAAGAATCACAATGTAGATGCGTGTCACCCCTGAGAACTGAGACAGAATACCTTGTTACCAGTAAAAGGGACTCCGGTTCCATCCGTCCGGGACCATCCCTGCTAAATACACATTCCAAATACACAAACTCATCCACTTTCTCAATCAACTCCTCTTAGATTTTTATTTTACATAACGTTTTACTTTCTTCTCTTTCAAAAACCATCACTATCGTCTTACTTGTGTTCACTTTCACCCCCTTTCTTTTAATGCCCAGTTTATTAATATAACCATCATTTGCACTCAGCCTCCGACGACGCAAATATGACTTGATCATCGGCGTACAAAAGACATTTGACTGCTAACTCGCCCATTCTTAACCCACTTCATATTTGAAATTTTGCAAATAACTGTCCATAAATAGGTTGAACAGCCACGGGGAAGCTACACAGCCCTGTCTGACACCTTTTTGGATGACAAACCAGTCAGAGTAGACCCCGTTGATCCTGAAGAGACCTCAATGCCTGTATCAAATCCGCGCTCAACCTAAATGAGTTCGGTGTTTGAAATGACACAGTCCTGTCCACTCTGTCATAAGCCTTTTCCAAGTCCATGAAAACACAAAAACTTTCTGGTTTTTGGATAAAAACTTCTCCGCAATCATTCGCATGGAAAAGACTAGATCTATAAGGAATGGGTTATTTATTTTCTAAATCCCGCTTGCAAGTTCCAAATTTTTTCCATCAGTTTCTTTCATAACTCTTTCAATTAACACCTTAACATACAGTTTAACCACAATACAAAACAAGCTGATACCACGGTAGTTTTTGCAGTCCTGCCGTGCCGTTATATATTGGTACTATAACTGCTTTGCACCACTCTTCCAGTACCCGCTTCAATTCCTAACATAAATTAAACAAGGTGTACAGCAGGCCTGCCACCACTCACTCTCCAGCCCTTAGCATCTCGAGTGATATTCTATCATAACCAGCTGCCTTACCTGCTTTCATGCTTTTCATTGCTTTCATTATTTTATCTACACTTATCTCCATACTCCATTCAACTTCATTCGGAATTTCTAGTTCATTTAATTCAAACGACTTTTCACTCATAAATACGCTTTCAAAGTCTTCCTTCCATCTCTTTAAATTTGAAACTTCGTCACTCAGAATACATCCGTTTTCATCTCGCATAGCATTAATTCTATGCTATTTTGAAATTCCCCTGGCAATTCTTACGAGTTTTCAGAAAATCTTTCCATCATTCTTATCCATTCTTTCTTGCTTTTTCCTTTCAACTACTTTTTTTACTCCCTTATTTAGACGTCTAAATTCTGCCTTTTTTCCTTCAATCTCATCATTCACACCGCCAGAATTACCAGCATTGGTTGCTAGTAAATCTAACCATGTTGTCTTCTTTGCTTCAACTTCCACCCGTACCTCATCATCCCACCACAACGTAATATTTTTCCTTTCATTTGTTCTCTTACTTACACCACATACTTCGGTGGTCACCAAACCTTTATTAACATTATCCCACACTGTATTAAAATCTAAATCATTTACGTCATTTATACTTCTCTTTCACATCTTCATCTTGTAACTTCTCTATTCTTATTCAATTTTTTAAAGTATTTTAAATACACACAAGTTTGCACAAACAACCTTGTTACTATTACTTCTAATTTTCCGATAATTGTATGTCAAACGTCAATAAAAAAGGTGGAAAATCCAGAAGTGCAAAAATGTAGAAAAAAATCTCAATCAATAGAAAATATTTTTTTTAATTTTACTGTTATTATTATTGAGATTCAATAAAAATTTATGATTGTTAATTGAAAAAACTTTTAATAGAATTATTTTAAAACGATCAGAAATCAACTTTAATTTTTAGTAACTACTAGGTACTTAAATTATTTGTACTCAGGCACGACGACATTGACAGCTCCGTGGTCCAATAGCTTAGCAATGAGTTATAGCGCTGAGGTTCGAGGGTTCAAATCCCGCATGGAATAAGTGTTTGTATGGCCTACAAGTAATTGTTCCGGGTATGGATGTTTGTCCTTGTGCAATTTATGTATGTAAACAGTCTCCACGATACAGGAGAAAATACTAGTGCGGGGAGGGGGTACCGTTTAAAAAAAAGAAGGCATTATCTTAAAAACTAGTCTTTTTTATATGACTTGTAAAAATTAATGTAATAATTTATTTTTCAAGATGTATATTTATATATAAATCCTACATACTTATAGCGAAACAATATATTGTACCTAATGAAAATCTGTGATTATAAAAATACCGATAATTTTCATGACGAGCCGCTGTAAACAAACGGTACAGAAATCCACTCACGACGGCGGCCGAGCTAGCTTGCTAGATATCTATTTATCTATGGGCCGAGCCCGCACTAAGTCAAAGTGGATCTGTATTTACTAAAATATATTATTACAAGGCTGTGCAAGCAACGAATGTTTCGTATTTTCTCAGCCGACAATAATTAATTATAACTAAACAAAAAAATAAAATAATTAAACAGTCATTTACATTCTATGGCTTCCCACATGTAAGATGAGGAGATTAAAAAATAGATTGAGTTGAACAATTGATATTTTTTTAAAGTTATTGTTTACCCCGACATGCGGACTTGATAAACCGACACCAAAAGCCTCTAAAACCACTATTTAATGTAAAAATTGCAATTGGTCGATTTAAAAAAAATTTATAAGTTCAACAATCATTTATCTTTCTAACAATAACCATTTTTATCATTTATAACATATAAATATGATTGTTAGATACGATTTCATGCGACAAAACATTGGATTCTTAATTTTTAGGACCTAGCAGAAAATTTTTCAGCTTTGCGCATAAGGCATGCAATATTTGCTACTTATCGAGTACTATTTGTATTTGAAACAATCATTCAAGTTAATCAATTCGCACTTGTAGACTTTCGGAATGATATCAAAAAAATTAATAATGACCGTTATATATACATTGCTAACATTTAATGTAAGTAAATAATATATATCAATATTGACATGGATTGAGTTCGCAGTAGCATTTAATTAAATAAATTAAATAACATTTTAAGTACTTACAATATCAGCAAGTGCTTACCTCTCGAGGTCAGAAATGATACGCGACAGAACCCTTGAACTTTTTACAAATATAGCATTCTTTCGTTTCTATCTCTTTATATATAAAATAATATCATTAATATCTTTATAAATAAAATTGAAATGTCTGTTTGTGAACATTAGCGAGCGTTTTCTGAATGTCCACTGTTGTGACCCGGCGAGTCTTCCAGTTCCTAACTCGTCGACCTAACTCCTTGCCTAAGCCACACTACGTTGGGTTCGAATCAACGCAATGGGTGTATCCCTCGATAACGTTTTATTCAGAAATACACACCCCCTATCTTAAAAGAAAAGTGGTTGATGCCTAAGATTACGGATCCTACGTTTGGTCCCGGTCTAGATACAAGAAAATGTCGACTGCATATATTAACCTTACTTTCCCTAACTTATAGGGTTGATACTGGGAATGAAATAGCAATTACTTTTAAATGCTCGGGAAATGTGATAACTTTTCACTATGTACTTTCTTGAGTATAAGGTAACTGTAGCTGGTATCGAACTTGTATCGAACCGGTGATATCGAACGAACTGCGATCGTTCGTGTTGCCGCAGTCGGGTAAATTATAACAATTGGTGGTTATTTAATGTTTGTCAAAGTTAGTCTTTCTGTGGCATTGTGTTTTTACTCGCCTCACTAATCCATGTAGTGAGGAGTTCCCCGTCGCCCGTTCAGGGGCTGTGTGTAGCGGCGCTAAATTGTTGATGTGCGGGTGTGGCCCGGCTGGCGCGCGGTATGTTCGACCGCGCGCCAGCCGGACCACAAACTCTTCTAGGTTTTCCACACTGAGGTTGGCCGCTATAACGCCGTTCCGGGCGTAGCGACCCGAAGGATCGAGTAGTACGATGTCTTCTGCGTGGGCTTTCTGGCCAGCAGGTTTCGGACCTCGGGGTATACCCCTTCAGCCGGGAATTCTTCACGCCTACTACAATTGGCCGGTCCTGGCTATTTGTTACAAGAGCTGTGAATAAATTGTGTCGTCTTCTGAGTGGGCTTTCTACCCAGCACGTCTCACGCATCTGGGTACACCCCCTTACCCGCGTATTCTTCACACAGCACACACAGCACACTACATGTGCCGGTCCTGGGCGCCTTATACAAGGCGATGTCAATAGCGGTTTTGGCCGCAGTCGGGTAAGTTATAATTAAAAGGAGGTTGTTCAATATATGTGTTTGTCAGAGTTGGCCTTTTTGCGGCATTGTGGGATTTACTCGACTCTCTAATCTATATAGAGAGGAGTTCTCTTGGATAGGGTCGCCCATCCGGGGGCCGTGTGTGTAGCGGCGCAAAGTCATTGAGATGTTAATGTGGCCCGTTGTCAACGCGGTCGAACATGCCGCGCGCCAGCCGGACCACAAGTTCTTGGAAGCTTTCTATCCTCATGTCGGCCGCTATAACGTCGTTCCGGACGTAGCGACCCGCACCGACAATGATCCATAATGACAAATTCTGCTGGGCCTGCAGTCGCCGTTTCTGTCGATCGCTCAGGAGCGCGTACCAGGTTGGAGCAGTCAGTCTTATCATTGTTTTTATTTATCTTAAATAGTTAAACAGTTTAATGCAGGAAACAGAATCTTAAACGTATTCTTTCTACAAAGTTTTAAGCGAAAATATTTCTTTAATATGACATTTAACATTAAAAATTCACAATAACTAGTTAATTTGCAATTAAAACAAGAACTTAATAACATTTTCTCTATCACACATTAATATAGCATATAAGTAGAACATTTGCAAGTGATTTTAAAAGATACCAATTTTACGTAGATAATATGCTATTATTTTCTACAAGGAACTTCGCACTTTACTAAGAAATAAGTATTTAATTAAGCATACTCCTACGAGTTGTCCAATTAATTCCTACGGAACTCCTGGGAGTATCTCTAGAACCTCTTATGATTCTCATCCTCTCTCTCTCTGTCTCTAACATAATATAGCTATCCTTGTCTTTTCTGATATATACCTATACTTTCATGTTCTAGCATTAAACTCTCTCTCTTTAAATGCGGTGGGATGTCTATCACATTATGATAACAAAACCTCTTTTGTTTTCTTTCAGCTCCCTTTACGTAAGCGATTATTACGTAACACATGAATTTAAATTAAGTAAAAAAGAATCATTCATACTTATCTTTAATCATACATCATTGGCAACATTCACACACTGTCTCATGATTTAGGGATTAGCATTTCTACATAAAATAAAGAGTTCATTCTTTTTTTTGTTACATCAATTTAAACTTGCGACGCTATCAGTTTGTAATGTAAAAATAACAGCTTTCTACTAAATATTATGTACGTATACACAGTACTTATAACATCTCATATATATATATACATATATATATATATATATATATATATATATATATATATATATAGGTATATATTTATATTTATATATGTATGTAATATGTATGTATGTATGTGTGCATGAGTGCGCGCGCGCGCGTGTGTGTGTGTGTGTTTCGTGTGTAGAGGTCCGTGCAAAAAAAATTAAATCTCATGATATCTACTCTAGTCTAGCCAGTCATAAAGTATCTCTATCAACATCATTTTTTCAGTCCATCACAAGTCCAGTGCTGAACACATACCGCCCCTAATGACCTCACGCACGGTCCTTAGCTACTTGAATCCATCGACCTCCTGCATGTCGTTCAAGGTCGCCACTCTGAGGTCAATATATTTAGAATATAATTTCAATATATTTAGAATAATTCCTGAAATTACAGTTAATTTTCTTTCTTAAATAATTTACTACAATATTTTTCTGTCTTTAATATAATTACAGTTTTTATACGTGGTAGAGCCATGCTGCAGTTATATTAGAAGTATAGTTGTAGCACGAATGTGTCGACTCGACCGGGGAAGGATCACGGTCTCACAGAATACCAGCGTAAAATAGTAGCTTAATGCTGCTGTGTTTCGTACGGTGAATGTAGAGAACCGAAGACCCTTTTAATGGAAACGAGGCATTCCATCTTAGTTCTCACGGGTGACAACGCATCTGCATTTGGATTCGTAATCGAGGATAGATATAGATGTTTATGGGCCACAGCAACCACTTACCATCAGGTGGACTGTGTGCTCGTTTGTCACCCTATCCTATAAAAAAAAGGTAATTTTGAATCTTTTTTGTATCCAATACTATTTTAAAAAGCTTTGTTATATAATTATTTTATTATTATTATAATATAGTTATATATTAATAATAAAATAAATTAAAAATTTTTATATTTCCATAACTTTATCCGTTCCGTTTTACGTAGGTACTAGGTTCCTAATATTATTTAAAATTATATTGACGTTAGTATTTCCGTTACGTTAGTATTTCCTATTAGTCCGTGTATGATTACTTCTGGACGCAGGCCTACCCCATTGAAAGCAAATTTAAAATTATTAGGTAACTTTAGTTTTGTTTTCTAGTGAAACTTTTTTAATTTTACATAAGGCAGACTTCTCTTTTGTATCTCTGTCTTAATAACATTTACGAAAGAAGAGAAAATAATACTTACTTCGCATTCCATAGTACGAAAACCTTTCGCAGAATTCATTTGTAACTATGAACCCAACTGCTTTTGGATATGGTAATATCTGAAAAAGATAAATATATTAACGAATTAGAATATATATGTTGCTATAACACTGTTACGAGCTTGAGGTTCGTGACAATAAAAATTGCCGATAGAATTACCAAAATTAACTCTTTAATTCACTTTACACTAATTAAACTTAAAACACTAATAATTAATCACACTGATTCACTTTATTCCGCTCCGAAGCTTCGCTTGTCTCGCCAAATTCAATACTTCCTCGATCGCATCTTGCAGCGCCTTTAAAAACACATTTTCACCGAAACATCCAGAATATTCAAGTAAATACGCGTGCCAATCGACAAGGCGTCGAAAGTTCGAGTGTCGGGCTTCTAGATAGCTTAGTTCTTCGTTTCGATACTAGATGGCGCTGTCGGTTGAAAGATTAGTGATGTCATTTTCTGGTAAGCTCCCCTCGCTCTCGTCCCCTACACTAGATGGCGCTAGGGTACATGACGTCAACTTAGGCGCGCAACTTACTGCCCCCTCCTAAGACATGCTCGTCCCGAGCATTATCGGCACCATAATAACGCGCCAGGCGATCCACATGGACTATCTTAGGAGTCCCTCTTGCGCCTTTCTGTATTCGGTAGGTTACATCGTTGATCCTGGTTACAATCCGGTTCGGCCGTCCCCTTTATTTTGAAGCTTAGGAGATTTCCCTTTGATACGGACCGGATTGTGCAACCACACTAGTGAACCTTCGTCGAACCCTTTGTTGTTCATTTTGCGGTCATACCGGGTTTTCATCTTTTCGAACATTTGCTGGCCCGATTGTCTGACGTGCTCATAAATGTCATTCAAGTCATTTGCATAATCGGTTTTACTGCGTGGGGCATTAGGTGGTATCCCGGTGATCAGGTTTGCAGGCAGCCGTAATTCTCTTCCAAAGTTTCCGAAAGCTGGTGTCACTGATTTACTTTCGTGAACAGCGGTTCGATATGACAACAAAAACGGTTGTATGTGCTTTTCCCAATCACGTTGCCGATTTTCTACAACTTTTGCTAGGTACCTCTCCAATGTCTGATTAAATCGTTCTACCATTCCATCAGATTGCGGGTGATAAGAAGTCGTTCTTGTTTTATGAGTACCCATAACTCGGCAAGTTTCCTAGAATATTTGAGACTCAAAATTCCTTCCTTGATCGCTGTGAATCTCTAAAGGTACTCCAAAACGACAGAAGACTTCATGAACTAGTTTATCTGCAACTTTTGAAGCTTCTTGATTTGGAATGGCGAAGACTTCTGGCTACTTAGTGAAGTAATCCATCACAACCATGAAATACTTGTCGCCGCTTTCACTCTCCGGAAATGGCCCCGCCACGTCAATGGCTATTCTCTCCCAGGGTGCACCAACATTGTACAACTTCAATGCACCTCTACTACGAGTCTGAGGTCCCTTTACAGCCGCACAACTTGTATATTTGCGACACCAGTCCTCGACATCGTTTCGACAGTGGACCCAGTAAAACCGTTCTCGGATCTTCAGTAGAGTTCGTTTAACTCCCAGATGGCCTCCTGAACAATCATTATGGTACAGCTGTAGAACATCCGGTACTCTAAGCTTTAGGGACGACCATTTGCAAATGACAGCTGTCTCCCCGAACATTTTCCCATTTACGGCACAGAACTCCATCCTGAAGCAGCAAGCTGTCCCATTGGGCCCAATAGCTTTTAGTGGTCGAACTCATCGCTGAGACGTCGCTCCACATGGGCTTGGGAGCACTGGCCAATTTTTTATCCATTATCCATTCTAGAATCGGCTTGATGTCCGGATCTTCCTGCTGTGCACGTTGTAAGCTGTCCTTCCACTCGTTGCTGAGGTGGTCTGTCCTATGCATCCTCACGGATACCACTTCCTTACTCTCTTGCCTAGTACAATGTTTGCAATCTTCAGGACAAGGTCTTCTTGACAATGCATCTGCGTTGCCATGAGATTTCCCGCTGCGATGTTCGATCTCAAAGTCGTATTCCTGCAGTAGTTCAATCCACCTCGCTATCACGACCTCTTGGTCACCATTCCGTTGAGACAACACACCGCCAAGTCCTATATCACTTGCGTCTGTGTCAACTATAAATTCTTTGCTTGCATCAGAGTGGGTGTTTTGTACAGACGGTCCTTGAGCTCCTGGAATGCAATATTGCAACTTTCATCCCAGCAGAAATGTCGCTTCTCCTCGGTTAGCTTATACAGAGGTTTGGCTATATCTGCAAAGTTCTTCACAAATCGCCGGTAATAGGAGCACAAACCCAAAAATGCTCTAACCTGCGTCTTGTCTTTTGGAACCGGCCAATCCTTGACAGCTGCGATTTTCTCCGGATCCGTGCGAATACCTTCTTCCGACACTACATACTGCAAAAAGTTGACTTGCCGTTTGAATAGTGAAAATTTCTTCGGACTCAACTTGAGGTTGGCACTCTGAATCTTCATGAGCACGCGTTCCAGGTTTTGAAGGTGTTCCTCAAACGTACGGCCCACGATGATGATGTCATCCAAGTAGACCAAACAGGCGTCGCCAATTAGGCCGGTAAGTACAAGTTCCATCAGCCTTTCAAACGTTGCTGGAGCATTGCACAACCCAAACGGCATTACTTTAAATTGCCACAGACCCTTTCCCGTCGAGAACGGAGTTTTCTCCTTGTCCTTGGGGTCAATTTCAACTTGCCAGTAGCCACTTTTTAGATCCAGCGTGCTAAACCACTTTACTCCTGTAAGCATGTCCAGCGTGTCATCAATTCTTGGCAAGGGATAGCTGTCCTTCTTCGTAACGTCGTTGAGACAGCGATAGTCAACACAAAACCGCATGCTGCCATCCTTCTTCTTTACCAGCACCACAGGTGAACACCATGGACTAGAGGAAGGTTCAATAACACCATCCTTCACCTTACCTTCAATCATGGTTTCTACTTCTTTTTCACGTGCTACCGGCAATCTTCTTGGCCGCTGACGGATAGGCAATTCTTCCCCTGTGTTTATTTTGTGTTGAACTAAGCCAGTCTTTCCTATGTCAGCATCGTTTGATGAGAATACATCGGCGTACTTGAGTAACAACTTCTTTTCCTTGACCATTTCGTTCGGGGGGAGAACGCTGCGACAGTCTTCCAAAAGTGGGGTCACTCTCGTTTGTGCATCCTTGCTAGGGGTCTCACTCGATAGATATTGGCACCGACGTAACCAATCCACTTCCTCACAAGTACCAACCATCGTGCCTTTTTCTATAATCTGTTCCCGGTCACAAAGGTTCAGCACACGTACTCCTGAGATGACAGTGGTTCTCACCAAGGTTCGAGCTACTTTCCATGGAAATTCATTGTTTACCCTTTCTACAAGTACACAACGGTGAGCTTGCCCAGCGTTTCGAGGAAGACAAACTGGCACAATCGTTTCCGATCTCGACGGAAGAACAATCTTCTTAATGATGTACACGTTCCCTGGTAACGCACCTTCCATAAAAAGTTCCTCCTGTCCACATTTCAAAACACCTTGCTTAACGTCGATCTCACAACAATTATCCCTCATAAAGTCTAGGCCCAGGATGCAGTCGTCCATTATATCAGCCACGATGACATTATGCAGGTAGATCACGTTGCCTAGCTTCATCTCCTTCTCTCTACGGACGGGTATACGCTGACCGGTGGCTGTTACCAAATTAATGCGTTCTCGTTTGTATGCGGAGTCCCCAAGGAACTGACTTATAAGTTGGGAACTAACAACCGTACGAGAGGCTCCAGTGTCTATGGTCAGTTTACACGAAATTCCGTTGACCTCGCTCTTGATGATTAGACTGTTCCCATCATGGCTTTGTGAGATCGAGATTCTTGGGGCTCTTTTAACATCAGCCAGCACCCGCCCCGCAGTTCTGGCTTTTACTCGTTTCCCTGCTGCTGCTGGGCAGTGCTGTTGGCCGCACTACCCTCCTGAGATCGTTCACCTTTCCTTTTTAGGGTTCGCTTACGGCAGTTGGATCGAACTTTGTTGCGGTTGCGAACTGTAGCTGCTGCAACCTCCCTGACGTGATGGGAACGATGATCCTGTCGCACGGCTTCCACCTCCAGTGCATGGGCCAAGGCGTCCTTAAGCGTTTCGTGGTGCTCCAGCCTCACAGCAGCTCTGACTTCAAGGTCGAGGATGCCGTCGATGATTGTCTGCACCAGGTTCCCTTCAATGAGCACAGGTACAGACCGGTATGCTTTTCGCACCAGCTTCTCTACCTCTAGAGCCCACTGCTGCAGGTTTTCATTGATGCGCTGCACGCGATCTTTATGCTGCGCACGAAAGACGTGTTCTAGGTGAGCGTCGCCATATCTCGCCTCCAATGCCTCAAGGAGCTGCTCGTAACTCACTTTCTTACCGAGAGCTTCCAGAACAGTTAAGGCCTGATCGCGCAGGCCTAGTGTGAGAGCAGTAATTGCCTGACTTTTATTCCAGCCGTTCGCCTTCATAACGGCTTCAAACTGGATTTTGTAAGCTGACCAGGAAGAAGTCCCGTCGAACGGTGGCACTTTGAACCCACGTAGCGAAGGTGTTGTAGCTACTACGGGAGCTGTAATTCCATCCCCTAGTTTGAGGTCGTCCAGCGTTTTCTTCACGTCAGCCATCACGTTGTCAACCCGATTGTTCACTTGGTTGATTCGGGTTTCAGCTATCTCGATTCGGGTTTCAGCTTTCGCGATTTGGGTTTCGCTTCTGACAGGCGATTGTCATCCTGAGCAACCCTATCCTTCACCTCCTTGATCTCCTTCCCGAAGGTAGCGTGAAGACCCTTTATGAGGAGCATCTGCTCTTCCAACCGACGGGCCTGTTCCTCCTGTCCGTTCCGCCTGCTCAAAGCCTCCAACTCCTCTTGTCCGCCCCGCAGCTGCTCTTCCAAACGATGGACCTGTTCCTCTTGTCCGCTCTGCAGCTGCTCTTTCAACTGACAGACCTGTTCCTCGGGTCGGCGAGCCTGTTTCTCCTGTCGGCGAGCCTGCTCCTGCAGCATCACCATCAGATCACCTAAGTTAGGTGCTGCAGATGCAGGAGCTACTGACGGGCCTGCAGCCGGCGGCTGGCCCTCCGACGTCTGCGACGTTGCACCACCAAATCTTCTTTGGTCCGTCTCCTGCTGGCGTTGACTTTGGGTACGGACACCCTCCGTTTCCTCCTTAGGTAAAATTGGCATGATTTTATCCCACTTCTGACACCAATTGTTACGAGCTTGAGGTTCGTGACATAAAAAATTGCCGATAGAATTACCAAAATTAACTCTTTAATTCACTTTACACTAATTAAACTTAAAACACTAATAATTAATCACACTGATTCACTTTATTCCGCTCCGAAGCTTCGCTTGTCTCGCCAAATTCAATACTTCCTCGATCGTATCTTGCAGCGCCTTTAAATACACATTTTCACCGAAACATCCAGAATATTCAAGTAAATACGCGAGCCAATCGACAAGGCGTCGAAAATTCGAGTGTCGGGCTTCTAGAAAGCTTAGTTCTTAGTTTCGATACTAGATGGCGCTGTCGGTTGAAAGATTAGTAATGTCATTTTTTACTTTGTGCCTTTGTTATAACTAGAATTAACTAATGTTCAAAATTAAATTTCAGGTAAAACTAGTTCTTACTAGACAAAACGCATTTTTCCGAAGCGAGTCAGTTAGAACTGTTCCGACCGAGGTTAAACGACCGAGGCTTTTTCTCGATTTTATTTGATTGCGTTATTTTGAACTTTGGTTTGCTTACCGGACCTGAGAATAAGTGATTATTATAGATAAGATAGGTCGAGTCTGCACTAAAACCTGTTTATGTAAACCCGTAGGCGCAAAGGTAGAGGCAGCCCCCGTCCGCTGTAGCAAATCGCAAGCATCTGTGCGAGCCGTGGCGGCTGAGGCTGATCGCCGAAGATGACCAATAAGCCACAGTTGCGGAGGTGAGCATGGGTGCCTGTCATCTGGTACGCAAGGGTGAAGGGGCTGCACTTCCCGCTGCGCTGAAGCCGTTGCAGAAATTTGTTTGATTATTTTTTATTATATTGTTATGAGCTTAGGGTTCGTGACAATAAAAACCGCCGATTGAATTGAACATAATTTACAACTTAAAACACACTAATAATAAAATACTTTAGTTCGCAGTTATATTGCTTAGAAGTATTTTCTGATTAATTGAATCGCCAATTCAATACTGACTCAGTCGCGGTCCATACTGGCCTTATATAGGCCCTCTTCTACTAAAACATCCAGAATGTTCGAGTTTATACCGGTCCCGACTGGCTAGGTGTAGAAAGGTCTAGAATGGAATTTCCTAGAAAACTCTCCTAGTTCTGCTACTCGATACTAGATGGTGCGAGTTACCACTCGCCCACGTACCAGGCATTAATTATGGCGCGCAACAGTATATTAACAAATGTTTCTTAACAATCAATGTTCCTTTTTCAAATTTTATGGTTTTATTCTGTTGTGTTGTTCGATTATTTTATTTACTTTAAATTAATATTGTCACCCTGGCAACTACTTTATGTCGATGTTTCCTAAAAACTTCCTTTAATGTAAGATTATTATTTTTACTAGGAACATAACTCTGTGTCCCAGATCTCTTCAATAAATATTATTTAGTAAATTGTTTACTTTGTTTTGAATTCCAATTAGCTTATATATTGCTAGTTTTAACTAAAGCTCGGAGTGACAACTAGTTTTATCCGAAAATCAAATACATCAGTGGTAAATTCTAGTTTTGACTAGGTATTTCTAGTTTTAACAAAGGCATTTAGTAAAAACTAGTTTTAATTACATAGGGAAAACGCGTTCTATCTAAAACGGATTTAAACTGTAATATATATATATATATATATATATATATATATATATATATATATAACATATTTTTTATATTTAATCATTTGACGGTTATATAAAATGTTCATTCATTCATTCATTACAGCTTATCGAAGTCCTGCCTGTAATTTCCATAGTTGCTACGCTTGGCGACGGACTAGCAACCGCTGTTTTTTTTCTAGTTATTATTAGACCAACTGTAGACCGGTGTAGTAGCGGTGTAAGAATATCCACCACCCTATATCGTCCCAAGGTATCGTAAGATGGGCAGCAGCTTCTTTCTAATAACATCCATTCCATTACAGGCTATCAAAGTCTACTCCTGAATATAGGCCTCCATAGATTGCCACATGTGGGGTTTTGTCATATTGCCACGCTTGGCTAGCGGGTTGGCAACCGCAGTTTTTTATTATTTCGAGCTGTTATCAGGAAGATGCTGTTGCTCATCTCCTGTTTCATTTTACCTCTGTTGCCTCTTACGACACCCTCGAGGCGATATGGGATAGTGGATATTCTTACACCGCCACTACACGGTCCACTGTTGGTCTGATAACAACTAGGAAAAAAATATAGCGGTTGCTAATCCGTCGCCAAGCGTAGCAACTATGGCAATGATGGGCAGGACTTTGATAGGCTGTAATGAATGAACGAATGAATAGTTTATGTACTGTTTTGATAACATTCTTCTTTTTTCACAAGCAATATCCTACCACTTCGTTCTACTGCTCCAAAATTTAAACATGCTCGTCCTTGCCTCATGAACTTATAGTCGCTTGTACATACGTTTTATATACACGACGTGAAGATCTTACAGGTAATCTCATTATCTTATTGCTGTATAAGAGCGAGTTGAATAGCGCTTTTGTTTCATTTGCCTTCGAACTTAGGTATATTGCTATCACAAATTATAATTGTAACCTCACAACATTTGTCCCACACTGTGTGACATTAAGCTCTATACCCGGCCTTATGTAGCACAGATCTAAGGTATTTAGTCACATGGTAGAGCAGCTATATTATGGTCGTCCCAAGCAGCACACAAGCGATATATACATCAATATACCAGCCCGCATATTGTTAACAAGCGTATAAGAATGTTGAAAAGAGGTTGTAACCTTATAAAGTGGTTTTTGAGTTAATATACAGCTCAAGCATATGAAGTCTGTATTATGGGATCTTAGTAAGTTTAGGGTTCCTAATCAGATATAAAAACTCTAGTATACAGCTTAAAGTATTTTTGAACACTTGAATCTGAATTAATCGTTAAAGCTGTATAGAAGCTGTTTTTTCTAAACTGTCATTTGCTTATACAGCTCTAAGTTTTATTATAGTATCACACATTTATTTATCATTTTATACTTATTTCTGTAACTCTCTTCTAAAACTTATTTTTTATCGCATAATTGTATACTCTTGTAAATACAGTAGTTTTATGACTTCTGTCTATGTGGGTTATATAAAACTAAATAAGTAAATAACAGCCATTGTACAATTTAAATCTGTTTAAGTGATAGAATATCGAAATTTTGCACGCGTTGCGTGTTTATATTGTGCTAGTGAACATAACTAATTAGTTATCAGTATGTGAAAAAAAGAAAAAGAATCGGTGCAGTTAGAAGTTCATGTTAAATCTAAATAAAAGTTATCTAACCGTGTAACCCAAGCCAAGGTTTTTTTTCTTTATGTTGAATAAACTGCTATACAGTCTAAGTAATAAATATATTCTATTGTACAACTAATGGCTGCATGATAGAATCCATAATATACATAGTACAGCTAATAAGACTATAAGAACCTTGAAATACCGTTTAGGCTATTCAGCAAATTGTCTCCGTTTTAGGACATATAAAAACTAAATCTAAAATATAATTTTAGGTATAGTAGAAATTAATTTTTAATTTTGGCATAAGCATTATTTTTAGTTTGACGAATGATCATTGTGTCCCAATGTCCCTTCATGTCTATTAATTCAATATATTTTTCTATTCTAACCTATACAGCTGATATTTAGTTATATATTGAGAATTTGGTCTTTATATTATTTGGTTAGTTTGCAGGCGCGGCAATATTTTGCTAAACTTAACTTGGCCGTATAACAGCTGTAATACAGCCCCTTTTATACTTGTAAAGCGCTATTAACGCATAAAGCTGTAATATAATTAAAGCTAATTTTTTACTTATAAGAACTGTATAAGTGCATATATAGCCTTTATACAACCAGAAAATACAACTTCTAGTGTAAAAACGAACTTCAATACGGCTCGTATACAGCTTGCATGTTGTTTAGGATGGATTTTCTCGGCCGAAGAAGCATCACACTCTCACAGAATACGAGAGTATGGAGAAACGCACACCCCTTTTACTGGAAACGAGGCATTCCATCTTAGCCCGTGGGGCCTGAGGTGTCAATGCATCCGCATTGTGATTCTATGAGCTACAACATCCACTCACCATTAGGTGTATGAAATGGGTGGCAGTTTGTCACTCTTATTCAATAATAATAAAACTTAATTATTCACTATATACATACATACATACATATATATATATATATATATATATATATATATATATATATATATATATATATATATATATATATATATATATATCCTTGCCTGTCTAATACTCCAACTGGTATATAGATAAAAAAGTAATAGACAGCAGTAGCCAAGCACACCGACAGCAGCATTATAGAAATATCTCAATGTGTTTCACTAAAATTGACTCTAGTAAGGTATTGTTACGAGCTTAGGGTTCGTGACAATAAAAACTGCCGATTGAATTACCAAAATTTCCACTTTTATTTACTTTACACTAATTAAAACTTAAAAAAACACTAATAATTAATCACACTGATTCACTTTATTTCGCTCCGAAGCTTCGCTTGTCTCGCCAAATTCAATACTGCCCCGATCGCGGCATGCAGCGGCTTCAAATACAGCTTTTACACCGAAACGTCCAGAATATTCCGGTAGGTACGGGCGCCGACCGACCAGACGCAGAAAGTTCGAGTGTGGGGCTTCTAGAAAGCTTAATTCTTCAGTTCGATACTAGATGGCGCTGTTGGTCGAAAGTCAAGATTGACACTTTCTAGGAAGCCCTCCTCACTCTGGTCCCCGACACTAGATGGCGCTAGTGCCAGGTACCTGACGTCAACTGAGGCGCGACACAGTATGTTTTCCTTACATCACTTTTCTAGTCTCAACTCCCACCAAGTGATCTATCATATTACACAGTCAAATGCTTTCTGAAGATCGAGGAAAATAATTTGTAGATGTTTTCTTTTCTCTATGTACCTCCCTTGTAAATATATATTGCTAACTAATACCATGTTGACATACGGAGAATCAAGTACAATCTTGGCAGTTATTGGCTGTCTCGAGTAAAGTAAAGTAAAGTAAAGTTACAGCCAATATACGTCCCACTGCTGGGCACAAGCCTCCCCTCATTTCTGAGAGGGTTTCAGGGCAAGGAAGTGTCCGCCGCACTGCCCCAATGCGTGTTGGCAAACTTCACATGTCTTCGAAATATTTTTTCTTATTCCTCAGACATGCAGGTTTTCTCACGATGTTTTCCTTCACTGCCGAGCACGTGGTAAATCAGCACTTAAAACTTGCAATTAACAATTTCATTGGTGCCGGCAGGGATCGAACCCGGGTTACTCGCGTTCTGTTATATTTACAGCAAGCGTTAACCGTCTGAGCTACCACGGCTCTTGGCCGTGATCGTCTAGTGGTAAGGACCCTACGTTGTGTCTCGAGTATTGAACCATTTTTCTTGACAGAAAAATATCTAAATGGAATTAAAGCAGAAGTTTTTTTTTGTTATAGTTAAATCATTGAAAATATCTTCTTCGCATATTTCTTGACAAAAACAGTAATATTCTTTTATTGATTAGTAAATTAAAGTTTAACGCAATTTTTAATTTTTTCTATGGTTATAATATTCATGAATAATAGACCACTTTGTTTGTTTGTAATATAGGTAAAGCAGTCTATAAATAATGAAGACAAGGAAAGTAAAATAAAAAACTAAAATTATTATACCGTCTTGCGAGTCTATTCAGGTTTTTACACCTTACAATAAATCAGGCCAAGGTCGAAATCACTACATTTGTCTTTCTGTTGATGTCCAAGTTATATCAGTGTAGAAATAGTTTTTTTTTAAATAATAATATGTAATAATAATTTCTATTTCAATAAACTGTACAATTAATTCAAATAATGTCTTAATTTAAAATAGTCTACCATAACAGGCACCTGAACTAGGATAATCCTGTATCTCAGGTGTATATGCTAATAGATACATTAACAAATATTTTCTGTTTCTTATGTAAAACGAATAACATACCAACTAATTAGGTTTATTTCGGTAAAATATGTTATCATCAATTTACTTATGATATAAACTTAAAATAATCAGCAACATTTCCATCTTATGACAAATTTTGTAACCATGTTCGAATTATATTTTTACAATCTATGCATGAAAGAATGCCTTATTCTAATGTTAGTTTCAATTACTTTATCTTTACGTCTTTTATCAGTGACCTCTCTTCTGCAGGGCAATTTTAAGCGTTCTTTTAGTAACTTACTCATAACGAATTACTGTTAACTGTTAATAACTTCCTTGCGGCACACGAAAATGAGTATATTTTGTTTAGAGCTTACAACCTTTTCGATTTTTATGCATTGATATCGATTTTCTCAATAGCAAATTAGCAAAAAGATGAAGCTGCTTTTTTATTTTATAGGATAGGGTGACAAACGAGCACCTGATGGTAAGTGGTTGCTGTGGTTCATAGACAGTTACATATATCTTCAATTATGAATCAAAATGCAGATGCGTTGTCACCCGTGAGGACTAAGATGGAATGCCTCGTTTCCAGTATAAAGGGTCTTATAAAGGGCTTACCTCGAATATCTATGCTCTCTAGCTTATTTAATATGATGCGAATAGAAACTCTATCAAAAGCTTTTGCTAGGTCAACGAAAATGCCAATTGGTTGGTTGCCTTGTTTAATTCTTGAGAGACGTAATCGATCGTTTCCCCTTGCTCCTTCCCCCCGGATCTCGGTTTCTAGCCGTGTTGTCTTCTTGTTTAAATATAAATTTAGTTCAATATTTAATTAATTGCAAATAATAGGAGTTCGTAATCTGTAAGAGCTTCAAACATCAGGCGCCCCGTTCAAAATACCGTGCTCGATCCTAAGATTGACACACAGTGACTCACCAGTCAATCATCGCTTAGCGCCGCCCATTTGACTCTGGCGTACCGGTTAGTGACAACTGTTGCTAAATTACCCGTGTTCCTGATACCTTACGTCTCACACGCGGACGAATATTACAACTGTCTTAATTAAACAGAGGTAGTTATTATCACGTCTACCGCCTTTTTAAAAACACGCCGCTAAAGCGTACTCCTCCAAAGGATCTGCAAATATCAAATTGTGAGTCGGATTCAAGCACAAAATGTTCGACTGAAAATGTCGCTAGTAGAAATAAGCGGAAGCGGGAACATGGGGATTGTAGTGAAGAACTCAAAGATTTTAAATCTGAGCTTCTACTTCCTCTGGAAAACCTATTATATAACCTTTTATATATTAATTCTTTATTATTTTAATATAATTAGTTTAATTTCGGAATTTTATTTTTTTATGTTGTACAAGAATGGGAGTTTTTTCTATTATGGTTGCAGGATGGTCTTCAAATTCCAATTATTCTTTATTAGGGGGGGTTACGGGCTGTTGCACAAACAATTTCTTAGGTAGTAAGAATAGCTTTAATTATATTATCAATTTTAGATTTTAATATAATATTTTTTTCATTTATCAGGATTTAATTTGATTTTTTTAATATTACGTTTAAGAATATGTTGAATTTCTTCAAGATTAGCTGAAACTAATTGAACTCCTTTTGATTTTGCAGAAGGAGAAAGAGAATTAGTTTCAGGATCTAATATTGAATATAGAAGAGGGGGTTCTCCATCTAGGTTTTAAATCTGGGCCTTATTCAATTCATAATTTACCACTCTTCAGTCTGTTATAACTGACATTAGGGAGCAAAATGCCGAAATACGAAAGTCTCAGGACCTTATGTCTGAAAAGTATGATGAAATAATACTCAAAATAGAAATAAGAATCTAATCTATTGTTAAATTTGTTTTTTTTTTCATATCTGCCAAATGCATAGTTTTGGCTGGCTCTCTCTCCTTCCTCTATTTATTACTTATGTAATATTTAAGGGTTGTTACTTTTTAAATTGTTTCTAAATGTGTTAGTAGAAACCCTATATTCAAAATTTCAGAATTTTAAACCCTGTTTGTACATGCATCACTTACATATTTATATAGAAGTTTCAAATATAGATGGGTATTATAAAAAAAAAACTCTGATGTGTTTCTTCGTAAGAATGGATCAATATTACCGCGCTGTGAAAATCGGTGCGTGAGGTACTATTATTTATTCTGTGATGTGAGTAATAAAAGTGTGTCCTTTAAAACCCACGTTCGTGAGATATTCACACTGGTTACGTCATCATTACGTGGTAAAATATACTTAGAGTTTCTGCCAGACCTTATATTAAAGTAGAGATTATATTTTTACATTAATTTATCCTTTGTTGTAATCACCTTCAACTAAATGTTACACAAATCGAGCTAAATTGTTGAATAAAATAATTACAATTTTTTCAAAAATGATCTGCTTAAATAAACTTGCAATGTAATATATCTAACCAACTAAATTTCATCCAAATCGTTAGAACTGTTTCCGAGAAAGGAATTAATAATGTCCTACAGACCGAATTTGGATCACGGCGGCCAGTCTCAATGGAGACTAGACATTTGCGTAGGATAGAATTATAGTGCACAGATGCACTCCGTATTCTGTTATGCCCCTAGTCCGATGGGACGCCAATCCAACACAACAAGAAAGATATCAGGTGCTGGACCAAAGCCTATAACGTATTTTACGAGGCATGGCTTAAAATACCGCCAACTTTTGACTATGGGCTGCTACGGAAATTTATCGATAGAAAAACCTAATAAGAAACTAAAAAAGAAAAATCAATTACTTGATATATAAATACGAGTCCTACTTGATCCTACGGGACATAAAAGAGAAATGCAAATCCAGTCCTTGCTGCCAGTCACGATTTTAGGAACCGAAACGTAGCCTTTTACTGCTGACTATATATGGGAAGGCTTAAAATTGCTCAGCGAGCGATGGAAAGGGCAATTTCTCTGTGTGATAAGATCCGTAACGTGAATATACGAAGAAAAACAAGACTATTTGATCTATCCACCAGATCAGTCTAAGAACCGTCAACAGATGGGGAAGAAGGGTTATCGAATGGTAGCTTCGTTTTAGCAAGCGCTTAAATAATAAGCTTTAAGCGGCTTCCTACTAGATGGAGAAATGTTGGTTGTATTATATAGCATCCCGTCGAACGTAATTTATTGACTATTAAAATTTGCCAAGTTATAAATTCAAAATCAAGAACGTAACTAATTTTCTTCTAAATGTACGAGTATTGAAGAACATTGTACGTGCCTGTGGAACTGCTAAGGAACTTGGATACCCGTTGAGATCTCATTATTTTTAACAGTACAGGAACTTACACCCTTTCGATGTTTACGTTATTGGTGGGATATCATTATTTTTTTTAAAGTTTTATTCTTTTATTAATCTGAATGAATACATAATCTTCGACGTTTTTAAAAATTAATTAAACTTAATGCTTGAAACTAACCGCATCAAATATTCACCGAATATTAATGATTTGTAGTTTTTAGATTGTTTGCCTTTGCATACGCCTAATGATTTAACTTGAGACCAAATGTTAAAGGTCTAAGTCACCTGAAAGCAGTCTTGATTTCTGATGTTCGTGGTGGAAATGATAATAGATGCACTTCAGCACTTGGTAACAAAAGAAATATGACAGGCCTCTGTCACTCTTGCTACTTGCATGAAATAGTTACCTACGATCACGAGGCGCCCGCTCTGCATACGCAGTCGGGGCTGACGCGTTCTAGGCAAGTGAAAGTTAAAGTTTTTTAACTCTGTTTACGTAAGTAGTATTTTGTAAATACTTGTAGAAATAGTTTTTGTGTAGTATTTAGTATATCTAATTGTAGGATAAAATAGTTGAAAAAGTTTTAATGCAATGATAGTGGTTCAACAGGTCATGTTAAAAAGCCCTACCGGTACCTTACGGCCGATCTTTATCGGTATACCGAGGTTTTGATTTTTGACTGTACGCCAGTTGAATATTCTATCCGCAGTATTAAGAACCCATGGACAAGTAACTCAGTCGCCTAATTACGACCACTTTAATCACTAAACATATATTTAAAATCCCAATTCCAGCTGTTAGGCCTGTTTTTGCTGCGCCTTCCGCAGTTCTCACATCCCCACATCTATAACAAAATACTTAAAGTCTGTGACATCAAAACTTGCACCACATCGAATGCTAAACAAATCGGAAAAAGGTATCTCACCAAATACAAATAGTAAAAAGGTAAGAGACAAAAACTTAAAATCTAAATAAAGAAATAATTTGTTGTTTTGGAGAATTTGGTTACTTTTAACTACTGTTAGGAGCTTGAGGTTCGTGACAATAAAAAAATTGCCGATAGAATTACCTAAATTAACACTTTAATTCACTTTACACTAATTAAAGTTAAAAACACTAACAATTAATCACACTAATTCACTTTATTCCGCTCCGAAGCTTCACTTGTCTCGCCAACTTCAATACTTCCCTGATCGCATCTTGCAGCGCCTATTGATATAAATTAGCAGCGAAATATCCAGAATATTCAAGTAAACACGCGCAAGGTACCGAGAGTTCGTGTTTAAACTTCAAGAAGTTTAGTTCTTCGGTTCGAGACTAGATGGCGCTAGTGCCGTCGACTTAAGCGCGTAACACTGCCCCCTCCTAAGACATGCTCGTCCCGAGCATTATCGGCCCCATAATAACGCTCCAGGCGATCCACATGGACGATCTTAGGAGTCCCTCTTGTGCCTTTCTGTATCCGGTAGGTTACATCGTTGATCTTGGTCACAATCCGGTACGAGCCGTCCCATTTAGCTTGAAGCTTTGGAGATTTCCCTTTGCTGCGGACTGGATTGTGCAACCACACAAGTGAACCTTCGTCGAACCCTTTGTTGTTCATTTTGCGGTCATACCGGGTTTTCATCTTTTCAGACATTTGCTGGCCCGATTGTCTGACGTGCTCATGAATGTCATTCATTTTGTTCCGCAAGTCATTTGCATAATCGGTTATACTGCGTGGAGCATCAAGTGGTATCCCGGTGATCAGGTCCGCAGGCAGCCGTAATTCTCTCCCAAAGTTTGCGAAAGCTGGTGTCACTGATTTACTTTCGTGAACAGCGGTTCGATATGACAACAAAAACGGTTGTATGTGCTTGTCCCAATCTTGTTGCCGATTGTCTACAACTTTTGCTAGGTACCTCTCCAATGTCTGATTAAATCGTTCTACCATTCCATCAGATTGCGGGTGATAAGAAGTCGTTCTTGTTTTATGAGTACCCATAACTCGGCAAGTTTCCTGGAATATTTGAGACTCGAAATTCCTTCCTTGATCGCTGTGAATCTCTAAAGGTACTCCAAAACGATAGAAGACTTCATGAACTAGTTTATCTGCAACTGTTGAAGCTTCTTGATTTGGAATGGCGAAGACTTCTGGCCACTTAGTGAAGTAATCCATCACAACCATGAAATACTTGTTACCGCTTTCACTCTTTGGAAACGGCCCCGCCACGTCAATGGCTATTCTCTCCCATGGTGCACCAACATTGTACAACTTCAATGCACCTCTACTACGAGTCTGAGGTCCTTTACAGCCGCACAACTTGTACATTTGCGACACCAGTCCTCGATATCGTTTCGGCAGTGGACCCAGTAAAACCGTTCTCGGAACTTCATTAGAGTTCGTTTAACTAGATCAAGGAAAGTAGAACATCCGGTACTTTAGCTTTAGGGACAACCATTTGTAAATGACAGCTGTCTCCCCGAACATTTTCCCATTTACGGCACAGAACTCCATCCTGAAGCAGCAAGCTGTCCCACTGGGCCCAATAGCTTTTAGTGGTCGAACTCATCGCTGAGACGTCGCTCCACTTGGGCTTGGGAGCACTGGCCTTCATCCATACCATCGGCTTGATGTCCGGATCTTCCTGCTGTGCACGTTGTAAGCTGTTCTTCCACTCGTTTCTGAGATGATCTGTCCTGAGCATCCTCACGGATACCACTTCCTTACTCTCTTGCCTAGTACAATGTTTGCAATCTTCAGGACAAGGTCTTCTTGACAATGCATCTGCGTTGCCATGAGATTTCCCGCTACGATGTTCGATCTCAAAGTCGTATTCCTGCAGTAGTTCAATCCACCTCGCTATCACGACCTCTTGGTCACCATTCCGTTGAGACAACACACCGCCAAGTCCTATATCACTTGCGTCTGTGTCAACTATAAATTCTTTGCTTGCATCAGGGTATCCCAAAAGAGGTGTTTTGCACAGACGGTCCTTGAGCTCCTGGAATGCGATATTGCAACTTTCATCCCAGCAGAAATGTCGCTTCTCCTCGGTTAGCTTATGCAGAGGTTTGGCTATATCTGCAAAGTTCTTCACAAATCGCCGGTAATAGGAGCACAAACCCAAAAATGATCTAACCTGCGTCTTGTCTTTTGGAACCGGCCAATCCTTTACAGCTGCGATTTTCTCTGGATCCGTGCGGATACCTTCTTCCGACACTACATACCCCAAAAAGTTGACTTGCCGTTTGAATAGTGAACATTTCTTCGGACTCAACTTGAGGTTGGCACTCTGAATCTTCATGAGCACGCGTTCCAGGTTTTGAAGTTGTTCCCCAAACGTACGGCTCACGATGATGATGTCATCCAAGTAGACCAGACAGGCATCGCCAATTAGCCCGGTAAGTACAAGTTCCATCAGCCTTTCAAACGTTGCTGGAGCATTGCACAACCCAAACGGCATTACTTTAAATTGCCACAGATCCTTTCCCGTCGAGAACGCAGTTTTCTCCTTGTGGTTAATTTCAACTTGTCAGTAGCCACTTTTTAGATCCAGCGTGCTAAACCACTTTACTCCTGTAAGCATGTCCAGCGTGTCATCAATTCTTGGCAAGGGATAGCTGTCCTTCTTCGTAACGTCGTTCAGATGGCGATAGTCAACACAAAACCGCATGCTGCCATCCTTCTTCTTTACCAGTACCACGGGTGAACACCATGGACTAGAATCTAGTTCAATAACACCATCCTTCACCATTCCCTCAATCATGGTTTCCACTGCCTTTTCACGTGCTACCGGCAATCTTCTTGATAGGCAATTCTTCACCTGTGTTTATTTTGTGTTGAACTAAGCCAGTCTTTCCTATGTCAGCATCGTTTGATGAGAATACATCGGCATACTTGAGTAACAACTTCTACGCTTTGACCATTTCATTCGGGGAGAGAACGCTGCGACATTCTTCTAAAAGTGTGCTCACTCTCGTTTGTGCATCCTTGCTGGGGGTCCCAGTCGATAGATATTGGCACCGACGTAACCAATCCACTTCCTCACAAGTAGCAACCAGTGTGCCTTTTTCTATAATCTGTTCCTGGCCACAAAGGTTCAGCACACGTACTCCTGAGATGTTAGTGGTTCTGACCAAGGTTCGAGCCACTTTCCACGGAAGGTCATTTTCTAACCTTTTCACGAGTACACAACGATGAGGTTGCCCAGGATTCCGAGGAAGACTAACCGGCACAATCGTTTCCGATCTCGGCGGAAGAACAATCTTCTCAAGGCTGTACACGTTCCCTGGTAACGCTCCTTCCACAAAAAGTTCCTCTTGTCCACATTTCAAGACACCTTGCTTAACGTCAATCGCACAACAATTCTTCCTCATGAAGTCTAGGCCCAGGATGCAGTCGTCCATTATATCAGCCACGATGACATTATGCAGGTAGATCATGTTGCCTAGCTTCAACTCCATTTCTTTCTCTCCACGGACGGGTATACACTGACCGGTGGCTGTTACCAAATTAATGCGTTCTCGGTTGTATGCGGAGTCCCCAAGGAACTAACTTATTAGTTGGGAACTAACAACCGTACGAGAGGCTCCAGTGTCTATGGTCAGTTTACACGGCACTCCGTTGACCTCGCCCTTGATGATTAGACTGTTCCCATCGTGGGTTTGTGAAATCGAGATTTTTGGGGCTCTTTTAACATCAGCCAGCACCCGCCCCGCAGTTCTGGCTTTTACTCGTTTCCCTGCTGCTGCTGGGCGGTGCTGTTGGCCGCACTACCCTCCTGAGATCGTTCACCTTCCCTTTCTAGGGTTCGCTTTGGGCAGCTGGATAGAAGATGGCCCTTTTCCCCACAGCCATAGCACCTAGGGCTGTATCCTTAGTTGCGGTCGCGAACTGTAGCTGCTGCAACCTCCCTGACACGATGGGAACGATGATCCTGCCGCACGGCTTCCACCTCCAGTGCATGGGCCAAGGCGTCCTTAAGCGTCTCATGGTGCCCGAGCCTCACAGCAGCTGTGACTTCCAGGTCACGGATGCCGTCGATGAATGTCTGCACCAGGTTCCCTTCAATGAGCGTAGGTACAGACCGGTATGCTTTTCGCACCAGCTTCTCCACCTCTAGAGCCCACTGCTGCAGGTTTTCGTTGATGCGTTGATGCGCGCACGCGATCTTTAAGCGCGCACGAAAGACGTGTTCCAGGTGAGCGTCGCCATATCTCGCCTCCAATGCCTCAAGGAGTTGTTCATAAGTCACTTCCTCACCGAGAGCTTCCAGAACTGTTAAGGCCTGGTCACGCAGGCCTAGTGTGAGAGCAGTCATGGAATGACTTTTATTCCAGCCGTTCGCCTTCATAACAGCCTCGAACTGGATTTTGTAGGCCGACCAGGAAGAAGTCCCGTCGAACGGCGGCACTTTGAATCCACGTAGCGAAGGTGCTGTAGCTACTACGGGAGCTGTAGCTCCATCTCCAAGTTTGAGTTCGTCCAGTGATTTCTTCATGTCAGCCATTACGTTGTCAACCCGATTGTTTACTTGGTCGATTCGGGTTTCAGCTTTCTCGATTCGGGTTTCAGCTTTCGCGATTTGGGTTTCAGCTTCTGACAGGCGGTTGTCATGCTGAGCAACCCTATCCTTCACCTCCTTGATCTCCTTCCCGAAGGTAACGTAAAGATCCTTCATGAGGAGCATCTGCTCTTCCAACCGACGGGCCTGTTCCTCCTGTCCGTCCCGCAGGTGCTCTTCCAAACGACGGACCTGTTCCTCTTGTCCGCCCCGCAGCTGCTCTTCCAATCGACGGACCTGTTCCTCTTGTCCGCTCCGTGCAACTGCTCTTTCAACTGACGGACCTGTTCCTCCTGTCGGCGAGCCTGCTCCTGCAGCATCACCATCAGAGCACCTAAGTCAGGTGCTGCAGATGTAGGAGCTACTGACGGGCCTGCAGCCGGCGGCTGGCCCTCCGACGTCTGCGGCGTTGCACCACCAAATCTTCTTTGGTCCGTCTCCTGCTGGCGTTGACTTCGGGTACGGACACCCTCCGTTTCCTCCTTAGGTAAAATCGGCATGATTTTATCCCACTTCTGACACCAATTGTTACGAGCTTGAGGTTCGTGACAATTAAAAAAATTGCCGATAGAATTACGTAAATTAACACTTTAATTCACTTTACACTAATTAAAGTTAAAAACACTAATAATTAATCACACTGATTCACTTTATTCCGCTCCGAAGCTTCGCTTGTCTCGCCAACTTCAATACTTCCCTGATCGCATCTTGCAGCGCCTATTTATATAAATTAGCAGCGAAATATCCAGAATATTCAAGTAAACACGCGCAAGGTACCGAGAGTTCGTGTTTCAACTTCAAGAAGTTTAGTTCTTCGGTTCGAGACTAGATGGCGCTAGTGCCGTCGACTTGAGCGCGTAACACTACGTAAGTAAAACTGATAACCGTAATTATGGTCCCCAAATATATGCTATACCTAGTTTGGGGTGCGCCAGTTAATTCTTTTATATGTAATAAGAATTAAAATTAATTTCTATAAATTACTGTACTGTACTGTTTTTTTATGAGTGTTTCAGGATTGTAGCTCTATTTTTAGGAATAAAAATTTTAATAATATAAACTGTAATGGCAAAACGTCGTTGTATCGACTCGTGTATAATTTGATGGTATGCGTAAATGCAATGAACACAAACACAAATGCTGTAGTGTGCGTGTTTAGTAACGCGATTCAATTTAACATGTGCAGTGAAGTATACAGTAGTGTGTTTTCCTCACCTCCCCCTGAAAGTGACAGACATTTTGTTTAGGAAGTAACGCGCATGGCCTCTCCATTTGGTTGAATACTCAAAGCCCATCACCGATCTTACCCCAACGCACCTTATTACATACTAACTATTACATAAAACTTGATATTCTATTCGTATTATTTGGGAGTTTATTATGTATTGATATTAAAGGGGGCTGTGGTAGATAGATAGATAGATAGAAACGTTTATTTGTATCTCCAATCACACACGTAAATTCAGTGATTAAACTAGATATACAATTAAAGTATTATGAAAAAAAAAATACATAAACTTATGATCTAAATGTACATGTGTGTTGCAGTTAAACAAATGGGTCATAGCTCAGCGATTAATATTGCTCAGAGAGCAAACACTGATTTTCAGCTATTACCCTCGAGGTGGCGAGAAGAAAATGAGCACAATAGTACAATCAGAAAGAAATAAAGAAAAAACTATTTTTTTTGCACTTTAATATTATTGTAATGTAATTATGTCTGAAAGATGTGTCCTTTCAGCTCTATGATTTATATCTTGGGTTTAATTTAGTAAAAAAATTACGGAAAAGATGTGTAAGACTGCGTACCCAATTAAGTCTAGTACTTAAATGACTTAGCCAACCATGATGAGTTAGTAAAAGAAAAAAGAAAATAAAAAGAAAATAAAATGCCATGGTTTATCGCTGGCAAACGAAGTGTTTGGGAGTACCTTGTTTTTGTTTATCTAGAAGATATGTTTTGAATTTATTTTAAACTTGTAGTAGGTGTTAAGATTTCTTATTGGTGGTGGAATGTTATTCCAACACTTCATTGCCATATATCGGAAACTACCAGTAAATGCCGCTCTTTTATGGCTGTAATATAGGTAGGAGTGCTGATCTTATGGACCTCAATTGTTTTCCAGAATTTTGCTTAGCAAACTTTATCTTTGCATGCAAGTACTCTGGTTTCTTAAACTTAATAACACTAAAGACTAGTCCCCCTAAGTGTAGCTCCCTACGTGCGTCCATATTGAGCATGGAAGCATTGTTCAGAAAGGGTGTAATGTGATTTCTGGGAGGTACATCAAAACAGAACCGACAACATGCATTTTGCACGCGTTGTATCAGTCGCTTTGTTTTGCTGAAAATCTGAGGTCCATAAACAACATCCCCGTAGTTGAGCCTAGACAAAAGCAATGACTCACAAAGAGTAATGCGTGATGGTACAGAAAGTTGGTCACGGATTTGGTGTAAAACCTTTAGGCGATAAAAACAATTTTTTACCATATCAAGGACGTGATTTTCACCACAAATTCTATTTATTTGCGTCTTTGTGCCCATGACCATATATTTTGACTTTGAAGGGTTTAAAACAAGGGCATTTCTTATTGACCAGTCAGCAATTCTGTCCAAGTCCTCATTAAGCCGTGTGACAGCTTGTGGTAACTTATCTGGTGAGTCCGACACGTATATTTGCACATCATCAGAGTAGCAGTGGTACGTAGAATACTAATAACTTTGACAAGATCAACGCAGTAAATTATAAATAGAAGTGGACCAAGTATTGAACCCTGAGGAACACCACGATTAATAAGCCTTGGGTAAGAACTTGCTATAGACCCATCACTTTTTACCAATTTTACTGATTGGTACCGATTATTCAAGTAACTACTGAACCACTTGACCGATTTTTTGTCTAAACCATAATATGACAGTTTAACAAGCAGTAGGTGAATATTTAGGCAGTCGAAAGCGCGGGAATAGTCTAATAGCGTTAGAATCGTACTGTGTCCGGAATCTTGTTCAGCTAATATAATATTGTCTGTGACATCGAATAAAGCAGTCGATGTGCCACGTCCTTTACGAAACCTAGATTGTAAATGAGGCAAGATGTTGCTCGTTTCAACAAATTTTCTCAACTGTTCGCAAATAGCTTTCTCCAGCAGTTTCGCAAGGAATGGCAAAATGCTGATGGGCCCAAGATCTTTTAATTCTATCGGGCTTTCATTTTTGGGTATTGTGCTGTAACTAGTGCCTCCTTCCACTTATCAGGAACTATACCCATCATAATTGACTTATTAATTATAGCCTTGATTGTATCCAGAGTGCAAGGAAGAGAGAGTAATATCATATCTCTACTAATTCCATCGTGTCCAACAGCATTCGATTTTATGGACATTATATAAATATATAATGTCCATAAAATCGATCTTTTCTAAATAGAAATATCTGTTGATTCTACGGGAGCTAATTTAAATACCTCCTCTCTGTATTGAATCTGTTATGTTCAAAAAATATTATATCTGCATTGGAAACTACATTGTCTCCCGGAATATTCACGAAATGATCATTAGTTTTGTTTGGGTCATTGAAATAGGGAGACAGGGATTTGCCTTTCGAGGGGTCCACCAAAATTTTTTCCTTCAAATTTTTCCAAAATGTTTTGCTATTTTTAGCTTGAGAATTAACTAAACTATTGAATTAGGCCCGCTTTTCACCTGCAATACTTGTAAACACTAGACTTTTGAGCTCCTTGTAATATTTTTTATGTTCGTCTATCCAGATTTTCTATAGACATCGTGAGCCATATTACGCTCATCGATCATCATTTTGCAGACATCGGTTACCCACGGCAGTGAATAATTTGGTTTTAGAGTTTTTGTTTTCACTGCTGCAGAGAGATCATCATTGAATTAAATTTTTCCACCATCATATCTACTGAAGGTAACTCAATTACATCGTCCCAGTTGATTACATATAAATCGTTATTAAATTCATTTAGATTTATTTTATTAATCGGCCTGAAACTGAAAGTTCTAGTTGGTATTTTAACCTTTTTAACGATAATGTAACATTAACCATTGCGTGTCCATTGGAATCCATTATATTGTTGACAGTGACAACACGAACTGGTGCATTCGTACAAACAAGATCTATCAGAGTCTCAGTATACGATGTGTAATGAGTCGCCTCACTAACACTCAGGTGTTCACGGACACGAACACGGAGGTTCATGTAATCAAGGAATTGAGTACGTTTGACAGTAATACTATTACTTTCCACAAGCATGTTAATGTTAAAATCTCCCAACAATACAATAAAATCATACTTTGAAAAATAATTAATGGTGTCAGTTAAAGCGTCAATAAATATATCTATATTGATCCATGGTGGTCTGTACGCAGTCCCTATAGCAACACTATAACCATTGACCCAAGTCGATAACCACATCTGCTCAATTTCCACATTAGGCCTGATCAAATATCTCACGTTAACGTCGCGTTTAATATAAAAAGCAAGTCCACCCCCCCGGCCACCGCGCATATGTAGCGGGCGCGGAGTAACTCGGAGTCGGTAGCCGGGCATGGCCGGCGCACGCGCTTCTTGCCCACTTTGGATCCATGATTCGTTAATCGTAACTATATCCGGACTATAACGGTCCATAGCAATAAGAAAATTATCATGTCCTGTATTTAGTGATCCCGCATTATAAAGACCTAACTTAAGGCGACACCGTGAAAAAATGCATCTCCTTTCATCGAATAGTATAGGACTATGACACCACTAACGAAAGTGGAATTTTGATATAGGTAAATTAATGTCTTTATCTTGAATTTGATTGTTCAGAAACACGATTGTATAATTTTGACTCGATCGTAATTATTTGCGAAAACACCTCTAAAAATCACTATAGTTGAAATTATACCGAAATTACTTAATCAATATGTTTGGGAATCACTCAAATATATTCATAACATCAATATTCATAATTCCTTGCTCATTGTTTTGATTACTTAAATCAATAATTAAAAAAAATATATTTTAGGATTCTGACAATTTCTAAGCGCTTTTAATCGTCGCGGGCGCTACGCTATTTTAGACCTTATGACGGCGTTTTTTCAAGTCTTTATAGAAATTATGTATTCACTCGGAGCAGAACGGCGATAGCTTTTTCGATGTGTCGTCTTAAATAGCTTTGACTATGGTTTTATTATAACTTAAAAGAACAAAATAAATTATTGTTACAAGAACACCACCCACTAAATGAGCAGGGACGCAGGATAAGTGTAATAAGAATGTTTTGAGATGGACATGTCATATTGTGCTGCATTTTTTCTCGATTTTGGTTAACTATTATCACTGCAAGAACGCCCACACAACACCCGTATATTAATAACAAATAAGGCACATATATTAATACATAGTTAAGATAAAAGGAAGTTGAAAATATGTCATGAACTTCATCATACAAGTCATACAAATCATATAACAAAGTATATGTTACATTCATTATTAAACAAAACTGATGAAAATGCAATGATGATGAATAAAATAATCCTATTAGAAAACAACCAGAAGAAGGCACAGCTAACAAGTAGCAATTACTAAGGTACTACATAAATGATATTGTTTACTTGATTGTTTAACAAATGGTAGTAGACTTATGCAACAAATATATATTAAAGTAAAAATTATAGATGTAGTTAATCATTTTTGATGAGAGATCTACTAACGGCATCATCCCCAAAAAACCGGCTCAAGTCCCTCTCCGTACGAATACGCTGACGCGGGGACTCTGCTCCCTGCTGCCGGCGTGCGTATATCCTGCCGTCCCTTGTCCATATGAACCGCCAGCCCAGTTTATTTCCGAGTTCACGTGCTTGCCAAAAAAGTCGCAGGTTGACTTTCGTCGGTCTCTCATTGACGTAAAATCAACGGTGCGGAGCTGGTAAACTAGTGCCTTCGGTAGTGATGCCGCGACGAACACGAGTCGCCATCAACACTTGATCCTTAAGAGTGCGTCTGCCGAGCTTCACAACTATAGGCCTCGGACGTGACTCCGGCACAGTTTCCGAGGACACATTTACCCTTCCCACGCGTGTGGTGCTGACTAAATCATTCTCAGAAAGCTTGACACCCAACTTCACGGCCAAAGTGGTGACAATGTGTATTAAGTTTTCACCCTTCTCTTCAGGGATGCTAGTGATTTCTATATCATTACACAATAGTTCCTGATCACGCTCATTCAAATCACACTTAAGTTGCTCAATTGTATCCAGTAAAGAACGAACATCGGTCGACGTACTACTATCAGCATGACGAATCTTCTAGAAGATCCACACGGGCTTCAAGCTTTTCAATTTTTTTATCGGATTCATCAATTCTGAGCGCTAGAGCAGCCAAAGTGCCATTCAGTAATTCCATTTGGAGACGTGTGGCTCTCATTTCTTCTTTGAATTGACGTACCTCCATTATAAGCAGTTGTAGATCTTTTGCTGGCATAGTTTCACTCTGCGCTCTATCGTCGTCTAATAAGTCCTGAGGACTCACCGCTGCTGCACCTCTATTTCTATTGACCCCTTCTACGCCCACACGCACCGGGGTATCTGTGTTATCGGTTTTCGGCTGTTTACTAATACATACCACACATTTACATTTAGCCCATTGATCTTCTGCCATGCTATTAAATTGGCTCAATTAAATGTTTGCACATTGGAGATGGCTGTTGACACCTACTGCATTGAAGATGTTTCTTTGCCACAATTGGGTTACGGAAACCAGCACAATCAATTTTATTCGGCATAATGGTTATACTTATATTTAGAACAAACAAATGCCAAAAAAAGAGAAAAAAACAGAAAAATGTAAAAAACAAAAAAAAGCGCAAGAAGCTTTACGGATTGGGACTAGATACCCGTTGATAGATGATGTCACTACGTTGATCCGCTATTTCAAGCGACCTATAATAGCTAACGCAGCGAAAATAGCCAATAAAAGCATAAAGCACGCTAGTCAGGTGTAGGGCGGGTAACCGGTTTAACTTGCAAGGTGACACGGCATGAATCTATTGTTAAAGCACAGAAACACAATTGTTGGAGTTATTTAACGTTTATTTCCGCACTATCACTTGGAGTTCTGAACTGCCACATACACAAATCGATAGATAATTTTGTAAGGATCACACCGATATATAGTTAACTGCATAAATACTGTTACTACTGTATGATATGATTTTTAAACTTAATCTCAAGTATACACACGTGCGGTCAGTAACTCATTCAACTCGCCACTCAAACTCTGGTACGTACAAAATTAACGAAATTAAATCGTACTAAGACGTTGCACGTTAATCTTTATATTAATATGTGAAGGAAAAACTTTGTACCCTTTTTTAAGAACACGCATGAATGAGGTAAAGCATTTGGCATAGTAAATTTTTATAGAGAAGTGCAGAAAGCTGAAACTTATTTATAAGTAATATGTGTTACAAATACATTAATTAAAAAAATAAAACATTTATTGTTAATGTTCATGCTGCCAATGTCAAACACATATAGCCTGTGGTCAAACAGTCACAAAGAGAAGCGGTTGTAGCTAAAGTATTTAGAAATTCTGCCAACAAATAATTACTTCTTAATCTCTTAATTCTCTTTGTTACTCAGAGAAATTGCTACCATTGAGATAGTCCTAAAATAAGAACAAAATTCTTATAGCTGAACTTTTTATACACATGACGTTGAACATAGTAAAAAGTAAGATAGCTATATTATTTTCACCTTCTTTCTTTTACAAGTTTGTTGCCGTTTTTCTATTCCATAGACTATTGTAGTGCTAATAGAGAAACAAAAATCGTTGTAGATGAATTCATTCAGTCTATGACTTAGAAAAATTAAATATTTTATTAACCCAGTTCACAATACTTATTTATATCAATGGAAGTTTATGGAAGCTTCATCTGACATCTTACCACAAAAACGTAGATGAATAATACGGAATTTCGTAATACCATTGCATAATTTAAAATGTATCGTGTAAAGGTCACTACGAAATTTACTTAAACTTCAGCTGTTATATTTCCGCCACATCATTCTTAGTCTTATTGCGGATTGAACAAACATTGTTATAAAATGTAAAACAAGTAATAATAACAGTGTTTATTTAATCAACACTTATGTTGTTTCACGGAACGTACTCAGAGGGCACTGCTACGATAATATAATAACAGCGACATAATCACGTTCTGCCTTCACTTTTGTCGCTAGATCACAACTACCAATAAACGAATTACGAACGTACTCCCCGTTCTGTCTCTGCTCACATAAGTTATTATCCATCATTCATTCTATAATTACAGCCTTACAAAAGTGCATTGCTGAACGTAGGGGGAAAATATTTGCCATAGTTCCCTCTTTCTGTATATATTACTCTACTCTATAGTTCCCTCTATTAGCAAGTGGATTGGCAACACCGCTACACGAAATTTTTAAGATCCTGCCTTAACTTCATAATTTCGACAAATTCTCTTCCAAACAGATAAGGCTTCGTTGAATATAGCCAATTAATTTCCGCTGGGCAAGTGGTAAATCTATATAAATAAAAATTAATTGCCGCATTATTATGGTTATTCATAACCATCATTTGAGAACGGCTAGACAGATTTCGATAAACACTCACATTCACAATTGGACTCGGTAAACGGTGTTGTGGATGAGATATAGAAAACAGTCGTGCGAAGTCGGGAAGATGATTAGTTAGCATATAAAATTGGGATTATAAATGGCATCCAACTGGCTTATGAATTGGGAGTCCGTTAACACTTAGTATTCATACCTCCCTAACTATTAGTTTTTAAAGTTCGCGAAACGAACATTTAACAAACACTCACGCCTGTCACCCAGAGGGGTAGGCAGAGACTACAGACTTCCATTTGGCACGATCCTGACACACCTCTCTCGCCTCCTTCACATCCATACACCTACGCATACATGCTCGTCGGTTAAGGATACTCCTAATTTGGCCCGTTTTCAATAAATCGCCAATTTGGTCGATAAATTTTCGTCTAGGACGTCCCTTTCCGACTCTGCCATTCACTTCTGCAACATAAATTTTCTTTGTCACTCTTTTCTCATTCATTCTTTCCACATGACCAAACCACCGAAGCATTCCTTTCTTAATCCTGGTCACAACATCATCTTGCAAACCACACTCTTCTCTTATTACACAATTTCTTACCCTGTCATTCAGATTCAGCCCTAACATACTCCTTAACGACCGTATTTCCACTGCGTTCATTCTACTCTCGTGCTTCTTCTGCCACACCCAACTTTCACTACTATACGTTAAAGTAGGGACCAACACAGCATTGTGAATTGCCATACGTGTCTTTTTCGACACATTTTGACTCTTCACAATAGAGTGTAGGGCCCCATTTATTCTATTTCCTGCATTCACTCGTCGTTCTATATCCTTATCACATCTCCCATCCCTGCTAAATACGCAACCCAGATATACAAACTCATCTACTTGCTCGATCAATTCCCCTTCTATTCCTATTTCACATATCGTCTTACTTTCTTCCCTTTCAAAAACTATCACTTTCGGCTTACTTGCGTTCACTTTCATACCCCTTTCTTTTAATGATCTGTTCATTAATGTAACCATCATCTGCAGCTCGGCCGCCGACGACGCAAGAATAACTTGATCATCGGCGTACAAAAGGCATTTGACGGTTAACTCACCCATTCTTAATCCACATTCTTCAACTTTCAAATTTTGCAAACAACTGTCCATAAATAGGTTGAACCACGGAGAAGCCACACAGACCTGTCTGACACCTTTATGGATGCCAAACCAGTCCGAGTAGATCCCGTTGATCCTAACACAAGCACTAGAGTCCCTATAAAGCGACTTCAATGCCTGTATCAAGCCAGCGTTCAACCCAAATGAATTCAGTGTTTGCCATAGTACATCCCTATCCACTCTGTCATAGGCCTTTTCCAAGTCCATGAACGCACAAAAACCTTTTGATTTTTGGCCAAAAACCTTTCCACGTACATGCGCATGGAAAAGACTTGATCTGTAGATCCCATTCCCTTTCGAAATCCCGCTTGCACATCCCAAATTTTTACATCAGTTTCTTTCATGACCCTTTCAATCAGTACCTTAGCATACAGTTTTCCCACAATGCTAAGAAGGCCACCACGGTAGTTTTTACAGTCCTGCTGCGACCCTTTTTCCTTATATACTGGGACTATCACGGCTTTGCACCAGTCTACCGGTACCCGCTTCAATTCCCAGCATAAATTAAACAAGGTGTGCAGCGGGCCTGCCACCACTTCCTCTCCAGCCCTTAGCATTTCGAGTGAAACTCTATCATATCCGGCAGCCTTACCTGCTTTCATGCTTTTCATTGCTTTCATTATTTCATCTATACTTATCTCGCTACCTCTTTCCTCTTCTTTCGGAGTTTCTACTTCATTTATTTTATACATTGTCTCCTCACTCATAAACACGCTTTCAAAATATTCTTTCCATCTCTTTAAACTCAAAACTTCATCATTCAGAATATAGCCATTCTCGTCTCTTATAGCATTCATCATAGGCTGTTTCGAATGTCCCCTGGCAGTTCTTACAAGTTTCCAGAACATTTTAATATTTGCCTGGAAGTTATCCGATATTCTTCTATCATTTTTATCCGTTCTTTCTTGCTTTTTCCTTTCAACTACTTCTTTCACTCTCTTATTTAGATGTCTAAATACTGCCTTTTTTCTTTCAATATCATCACTCGTACCGCTAGAATTACCAGCCTTTGTTGCTAGTAAATCTAGCCATATATGCTCTCTTCTTTGCTTCAACTTCCATGAGTATCTCATCATCCCACCATAACGTATTATTTTTCTTTTCATTCTTTCTCTTACTAACACCACATACTTCGGTAGCTGCATCCATTAAACCTTTCTTAACATTTTGCCATACATTCTCCAAGTCTAACTCATTCATACAAAATTCATCCAAACCACTTATATTTTCTTTCAGTCTACATTTGAACTTGTTTTTCTCACCTTCCTCTTGTAACCTTTCTGTTCTAATACGCTGAAACGCAGTGGTAGACACAGATGACCTATGGCGCCAACGTCTGAATAGACCATTAATTCGGCATAAAACCAAATAATGATCAGTTCCTACGTTAGACCTCCGGTGAACCCTTGTATCTACCACTGCGCCCCTCATTCTTTCATCCACAATTACGAAATCTATCATGCTTCTATCATCACCTCTTTCCCAATTATACATGTGAATCCTCTTGTGGCGAAAGCAAGTGTTCGTCACAAAAAGATTCTTTTCCATACATACGGTGAGGAGGCTTTCACCATTCTCATTTATACTTTCATTACCAAACGTTCCCAATATCCTTTCATAACCAAGCCTCCTCACCCCAACCCTTCCATTAAAATCTCCTAGCATAATAATATTTTCATTTCCCTTACATTTCATTAACACCATCCTTACCATTTCCCAAAACTGCTCTCGGATATAAGTGGGCTTAGACATGTCTGGGGCGTAGACCCCTAGCACAAACAACTTCTTTAAGCCCACTTTCATTCGTATCCATAGCAGTCTTGGGCTTACACATTCATACTCTTTCACACATAGGCCCATTCTTTCTGAAAGGATGATACCTACTCCCTGGCATGCCCGCTGAATCTCGTCTGCACCAGACCAGTATACGGTATACATGCCATGTGTAGTGACATCCTTCCCTTCCGTTTCGTCTCATTTACACATAACACATCTATTCCTCTATCATACATCATATTGCATACTTCATCCATTTTATCATTCATTGCTCCACATATAATCAACGTAGCCAGATGGGCCTCAGCAATCCACTTTTCGCCTCTCCGGGAGACAGAACGTGACGGGTGGCGAACCTCGTCGCCGAATGCGAAACGAACATTTGCAATGTAATATAATAGATAATCATAATCATTTTATTTAGAAAACAATTTACTTAATCGATCGAATAATAACAAGTCTAGTCCTATTTATTCTTTATATTTTCAGACATATAATAAAGTAATAAAAATTAAATCATGAAAGAAGCGAAAGAGGTACGTAAGGATCGTGACACTTGGCGATCTGTTCTCTCTGGCTACCCCGTTAGGGATTGTGCGTGAAGATAGGTAAGTAAGTAAGTAAAATAAAATCATCACATACATAGCTTCAATAGATGTCGATTGAAGCTATGTGACGAGATGTCTTATAAAGTAACGTCACATATAATACTACTACGATAGAGATGTCATTTTTTGTGAATCGAAAGATACAAGTGTATGCAAGAGTACTTTCATATTTGGCATAGTTTAAAGAGACCAAAGGTAACAACTTCACATTTCTATTTCCAAGCATGAATTATACAATAGATTTGTCTCTTTTCGCCTTTTTTGTAAATTAAATTGTAAAAAGCAAGACAAGGGTATATACATATTGGCTTAATTTATGTAGAAGTATGCATAGGGAGAACCAACAAGTTCTCCCTATGCATACGTATATAATATGTATGTATGAGGGAGAGTCCTAAGATAGGAACAACATTCTTATAGCTGAACTCTTTATACATATTATGACGATTAACATAATACAAAATAAGAGAGCTATATCATTATCACTTTTTTTCTTTTAAAAGGTGTTTGCCGTTTTTCCATTCCATAGTTACCTAAAACCAAAAACGTTGCCGATAAATTCATTTAGTCTATGACTTAGTAAAATTAAGGACTAATATTAATTCCACTTCGTAATAGTTACTCGTATCAACGAAAGTTTATACGAGTAACTATTACGAATTGGACTTCATCTTCATCTTATGCTTAAGCTAATACTTAAGCTTCATCTAAAATCTTATAACAAAATGTAGTCGAATTAATACTACCGTTGTATAATTTAAAATATATCGTGAAAAGTTCACTATGAGATCTACTTCAATGCAGCCGGTATATTTCTGCCAAATTATCCTTAGAATTAGTATAGATTCCACAAGGAATAATAGGTAACTGTGTCCGCTTAATCGCCACTTGATTTGTGTAACGGAACGTAGACAAAGGGCACTGCTACGATAGTTTTTACTGTAGAGTAAGGGTACTAAACGAGTACGCAGTCTACATTTATTCTCAATAAAGAATCAAATTGCAGAAGCGTTGTCACCCCTGAGGACTAAGATGGAATGGCTCGATTCCAGTAAAAAGGGTCACCGGTTCTCTACACTCAACACAATAACCTTAAGCTGCTATTTAACGCTGGTATTCTGTGAGAGCGTGGTCTTACCCCAGTCGAGCGCACCCATTCGTGCCACAACTATCATAGCTGCAGTGTGGCTCTACGATGAAAAATATAGTGATATAACAGTGGCACGACCGTGGTTTGCCTTTTCTTTTCTCGCTAAATCACAACTAGCAATAAATCGATTACGAACATATCATCCGTTTTTCTCTCTGCTCCCTCGAAATATTATCCATCATTCATTAATTGAACATAGCCAATCAAATGTCCACTGCTGAACGTAGGGGGAACATTTGCCATAATTCCCTATATTAGCAAGTGGTTTGGCGACGTTCACGTTTTATTTCTCTCTGTCGTCTTTTCGGTACTCATGTGATGGTATGGGGTCTTGGATCATCTCCGTAATAATATATATTATTTGGTAGGAGGTAGTGAATTCTTTTTCACTGTCGCTACACATCATTATCAAGATCCCGCCTTAACTTCTGATTTAGAAATATATTCTTTGAAGCAGATAAAGCTTTGTTGAATATAGTAGATAGTTTACATTTTCCAGCTAAGTAAGTGGTAAATATCCATAAAAATAAAAAACAACTACCGTATTTATGAAAGATCATTACTTAGGAAAGTCTGGATGGATTTCTATGAAAACTCACACTTATAATTGGACCCCCTAAGTGGAACTGTTTTCTAGATCTAGAAAACAGTCGTGTAAAGCCGGTGTGGATCGTTAGTCAGCGTATAAAATTGGGGTTACAAACGGGTTCTAACTCGCTCATGTACAATCATCACTTGATTTAGAAAACAATTTACTTGATCTTTCGAATAAGTCTAGTCGTATATTTTTAATTATATTGAGGCATATAAAGTAATAAAAATAAATGACCAAATAAAAACGAGTATATCGATGTCGATTGTTGCTAACATTGTGAACGAAATCACTACAGACTAAAGACGTAATGTCTTGTAAAGTAACGTCACACATAATACTACTACAATAGGGATGTCATTTCTCTAGTAAATCAGAACATACGAGTGTATTTATTTGGCATAATATAAAGTGATCAAAGATGACCATTTGACATTTCTATTTCCACGCTTGAATTATGTATACGACGCAACATACTTCAATAGATTTGCCTATTTTTGGCTTATTTGAAAATTAACTTAGAAAAAACGAGACAAGTACGAGTATATTGACTCAATTTATGTAGAATTGTTTTCGATCAGTATATTATTGATCGAAGAGAATTGCGGGTTCTTTCTATGCATACGTATATACGTAATACCCCATTTTTTTTACAAATGTTACTTTTTCAATAGCCTGTGAAGTAACAACGTTAAGCCTAAAAACTAAAAAGTGATTATTTTATATATTGTAAATGAGATGTTATATAAGAAATATGGCTTGCTTATTAAACAAACTTAATAATTCAATGAATTACGGTCAAATTTCGACCACCAGTAGTAATAAAGGAACGTACAAAAAGATTTAATGAGACGTAATTGAATGCGTATCAATTATCTAGTTATATTTGGGACATCAGGTCTCGTACCAAATTCCTTCATTAACTGATGCTTGGAGACACGAGTTTTTAACTGGTACGAACCGGATACCAGTCTTTATGTAAGCCGCATAGCAATTATAGTAATTCGCGCTATCGGCACGGACATGACTACAGTAATTAGACTCTTGTTGCTATATGTATATATATATATATATATATATATATATATATATATATATATATATATATATATATATATATATATGATTATAAATTATAAGAAATAGAAATTTAATATTGAAGCAATTTTTAGTAAAACGATATTTAAATATTTATTATTGTCATTGGTGAAATATGACTATTAGACAATCGTTTTTAGGCCCCTTTGAAATTTTAACGTAACTTAATGCTATTACACATAATAAAAAAGATACAATTTATTATAGTGAGCGGCCTAAAGATTTTATCAAAATGTGTAACCGGAATCATGAAATCTAAAAAAAGAGTCATTTTGATATTCGTGTTCTGGCTAATATAATATGAAAAAAAAAATGCTCTTAACGAAGCATTTTTGCAGTTTGTATAATAAAAAGGAACACATTTTTAAAAACGATAACTTATTATATATTAATTAAAAATTATGTACTTGTATATTATATATTTATTACTAAAAATAGATACCACTGAAAACTTGTTTTTAATCCTATTTCTAAAAGTATATAATAGTAGCTAATATCGTGATATAATATGGGCCAGTGACCGTGGAACGAAACTTATTAAAACCCTATTTTGTCATTGACTTCTGGGTAAGGATATTACTATACAGCATTGTAGTTCGTCACGTTGCTGCTTTTTTGTATTTACTTATTTGTGACTTTAATAATCAGCATCAGCAATACTAACAGCATACACTAAAAATATGTGCGAAGACAAAGCTGTAAATGAACACCAACCTTCATGTGTGTAGATTTTTCACGATCTTATGGAATGCAGAATTGTACAAACCTGCAATCGATTTAAAGGTTCAAACTTTTATGAGGAATAGGTATATCTTATTTATGTCACATTCCAATGTCCAGTCAAAGAAAAAAAAAATACATCACTAGGTACGTATTTTTAAATTTATACATCAAGAACGAAAACGCTTGATACTCGTTCCCCCAATGTATTTTTTTCTTTGACTTTGATCCATACGTGTTTGGGTAATTAAATTTGTAAAAATACTAATAAATATCCATTCATAATTACCATTGAAGTATAAATGGTCTATATTACTTTAATGTATTTAACTAACAAATTCATACCTCTACATATTCTAATCTATGGTTATAATATAATGATTAATTTATCCTATACCTTTAAACGAGCAATTCTTGTATATATATATATATATATATATATATATATATATATATATATATATATATAATCGGAATCACGGAAACGGATCCAACGATTTTCATAAAATTTTGTGTCCAGGGGGTTTCGGGGGGCAATAAATCGATCTAGCTAGGATTCATTTATAGAAAATGTAGTTTTGTCGATTTTCAGGCAATGAAAAACTGCAATATAAGAAAGTAAATTTTGACGGTTGTTAATAATAGTACAATAATAATAATGTTTCCGGCGACGAGGTTCGCCACCCGTCACGTTCTGTCCCCCGGAGAGGCGAAAAGTGGATTGCAGAAGCCCGTCTGGCTACGTTGAATGTACGAGGGCAATGAGTGATAAAATGGATGAAGTATGCGATATGATGTATGATAGATCATCTGATCATCTGTGTCTACCACTGCGTTACAGCGTATTAGAACAGAAAGGTTACAAGAGGAAGGTGAGAAAAACAAGTTCAAATGTAGACTGAAAGAAAATATAAGTGGTTTGGATGAATTATGTACGAAGGAGTTAGACTTGGAGAATGTATGGCAAATTATAAAGAAAGGTTTAGTGGATGCAGCTACCGAAATATGTGGTGTTAGTAAGAGAAAGAATGAAAGGAAAAATAATACGTTATGGTCGGATGATGAGGTATGTATGGAAGTTGAAGCAAAGAAGACAGCATGGCTAGATTTACTAGCAACAAAGGCTGGTAATTCTAACAGTAAGAATGGTGATATTGAAAGAAAAAGGGCAGTCTTTAGACATCTTAATAAGAGAGTAAAAGAAGTAATTGAAAGAAAAAAGCAAGAAAGAACGGATAAAAATGATAGAAGAATATCGGATAACTTCCAGGCAAATATTAAAATGTTCTGGAAACTTGTAAGAACTGCCAGGGGACGAAACAGCCTATGATGAATGCTATAAGAGACGAGAATGGCTATATTCTGAATGATGAAGTTTTGAGTTTAAAGAGATGGAAATAATATTTTGAAAGCGTGTTTATGAGTGAGGAGACAACGTGTGTACTAAGTGAAGTAGAAATTCCGAAAGAAGAGGAAAGAGGTACCGAGATAAGTATAGGTGTAATAATGAAAGCAATGAAAAGCATGAAAGCAGGTAAGGCTGCTGGATATGATAGAGTTTCACTCGAAATGGAGAGGAAGTGGTTGGCTGGAGAGGAAGTGGTTGGCTGGAGAGGAAGTGGTGGCAGGCCTGCTGCACACCTTGTTTATTTTATGCTGGGATCTGAAGCGGGTACCGGTAGACTGGTGCAAAGCCGTGATAGTCCCAGTATATAAGGGAAAAGGGTCGCAGCAGGACTGTAAAAACAACCGTGGCATCAGCCTTCTTAGCATTGTGGGAAAACTGTATGCTAAGGTACTGATTGAAAGGGTCATGAAAGAAACTGATGGAAAAATTTGGGATGTGCAAGCGGGATTTAGAAAGGGAATGGGGTGTACAGATCAAGTCTTTTCCATGCGCATGATCGCGGAGAAGTTTTTGGCCAAAAACCAAAAGGTTTTTTGTGCGTTCATGGACTTGGAAAAGGCCTATGACAGAGTGAATAGGGATGTGCTATGGCAAACTGGTTTGGCATTCATAAAGGTGTCAGATAGGGCTGTGTGGCTTCCCCGTGGCTGTTCAACCTATTTATGGACAGTTGTTTGCAAAATTTGAAAGTTGAAGAATGCGGATTAAGAATGGGTGAGTTAACCGTCAAATGCCTTTTGTACTCCGATGATCAAGTTATCCTTGCGTCGTCGGCGGTCTAGTCTCTGCCTACCCCTCTGGGTGACAGGCGTGAGTGTTTATGTATATGTAATAATAATGTTTTATCTCCTCACAAAAACCGACCATACATAATAAAAACTTATATCTATTTAAATACATGTATGTTCATACTCATAGCCTAGAATCTGTGAAGACCTGGTGTTTGAGATAGGCAATAAAATGCCTGTATTACAAATCAACAGGTCTCCACCCCATGAGATATACGAGTAAATAAGAGCATTATTTGTAATTGAGCGCTACATATATTGTAGATCGTAGGATCATAATGTATTATTTCGATATAAGTACAGTGGTTTCGTAAGCTCATATGTTGTGCGTGCGTGCATGCGTGCGTGTTTGTGTGTGTGCACTTGTGTATATGCACGTTTATGTGAACATTTTTTATTTATAGTTTATTTATAGAGTAATCTTCTGTACGGTTATAATCCATTTTATTAACCACTCCGCAACAATAAATTTGCATTTAGCTTTTGTAAGGGAATATATCGATAGTTCCTTATTCAATTTATTATACAGTACTTTGGTAACAGAAAAATCGATGTGTAAGTCTAGATAAGTATAAAGTAATATTGCAGAGTTTATCCTTGCGGTGCTGATTCCTACATATCTCTGGTTCATATTTTAACTGGGAATGTTTTTTAAGGACGGTATATAACGGACGGTGTATCCTTTGTGAGAAAATCTAATATTTCGAGCCCTTTTTTAGTATTTTTCTAAAAACACGAAAATTTAAATTCAACTAATTGCACTCATGATTTTTATTTAAATGACCAGTTCAGTTTTTTCTATTATGTCAATAAGATTAAAAAATGTTATTCATGTTTCATCAGTATGTAATTTGTATCTAAATATAATTTTCAAAACACACGATTTCCAAAAAGAATACCACCAGGTACTGTTTAAAAATAAATAAATATTGAAATGTTTACAATATTCTGTATTGTAGACACTGCATTGACTGACTAAAAAATAAAGTCTGTTGTTATATGGTATATACTTTATAGTAGCAAGCAATACTCACGAATTAACCAATATACCTAAAAATGGTTTACACACCACGTTTGTTTGTCCGTTCACAATATTTTTCCCGAACAACTAAAAGGATTTTCCTAAATAAATGTACCAACAACAATGTTTTATACTATTAATTATTGAACAATACATTATTTTAACTTATAATTACCGTTGAAAACTACTGGGTAATCGCATTTCGTTTGATTTTAGATTATTGTGATATTCCTCTTTTATTTGTTTATTTCTAAATATTCCCGTTAGATGCGGTAAAACTTATATAACTATCGTAATCTATAGACTATATAAGGAATAAATCGACACTCATTTCATTAAGTTACGCCATAATTTATGGTGGTCCCATTTTTCATAAAAAAAGAAATTGTCTTTTTTGCTACATCATTTGTTTTGTATAAATCTTATTAAGAACAACAAAGAAAGAATAGTTGACTATTGAATGTTGTCCTACAATATTTTTATAAAGATTAAGGGTTTATTTTATTTTAATTTTTTTATTATTGTTAATTAAACATAGGGATTTAAAATAGGTAAAATTAAACGCGACAAAATCCGTAAAAATAGTTTTATTCAATGTGTGATATTTGCGTAAATATAAAAGATATCATAGGTAAGGCAGTGGCGAAGCTTCTATAGAAGCCGAAAAGCCGGCCTTGTCTTATCAAACTGAATCAATAATATCAACTAATAAAATAACTCGTAAACTGTTTCAAACTACTTCAAATTTCCCGCGCACTCCACTGTTCGACACAGATCGACCGATGACCTCGTATTGCCTTAGCGATACTGCTGCTATCATAAAAAATGAGTTTTAAAATAGAGCGATTAGTCGTCTCCCTCGCTTGCGTGGGCTTTTTACGGGGCTTTCGAGAAGACGATCGCTCTCTTTCTAATCTATGGCAAAATATTCTATAATGAAATATAACTACGATTGTATATATAGCAATTAGTATAGAGAGTTAATGCCAGGCTTTTGGAATGAAGTTGTCGAGAGCGGAGGCGCGCGGGCAATACGTTTGCTATTTCATTTCACATTTCAATGTTTATTTGCTCTGTGTGTTTAGCGTAAGCGATTTTAATATTGCGAGTTGAAAATTTATGCCTTTTTAAAGATTTTTTGTGAAACTGGAGGATATTAGTGTTCCTTGTGATGAATTTAAGTGTGTTAAAGTGCTAATCGGAGAGGAAAAGGTAAAATCTTTAAACTTTGTTGAAATAATACACAAGGTCAAGAGTGTATTGCAGACTTGTCAATTATCGCAATTAAAAAACAGTTATTGGTATAATTAAGACGTTCACCAACATTTTACGTGGACGTAATTAAATCTTTCCTTAAGAAAGAGAGACGATTGTAAATAATTTTTTTAATTTTGTACATTGTTTGTACTTTGTTCATGTATTGTATTGTATATAAACATCTTTTTCTTTCGTTCAAACAAACCCAAACGGCTTTCTTCAAAGCCACCGAAGCTATGCAATTACTGATATGTGTAATACAATCTATATAGCAGTAGTATGCCTTCTGTGTTCTTTGTTAAACAAGTTCTTGACAGCATTGAATATGAAACTGAAGAGTGGAGACAGATCAAGATTGGTGTATTTTTATAAAACTGCTAAAAACAACAATATAAATTATTATCAATTTATATCTTGGGCTTGCCCTAGTTTGTAGCTCTAGCTTTGCCACTGAGGTAGGGTACACTGTATTTTGATAGGGCTTTGTAGGTTCCTAATCTTGTTTTACAGATGTAAAGCTGACTAACGAACATACAGTCTACCATATGGTAAAAGAATGCTGTAGCCGTAAGACATCTACATCTATTCTAAGTATCAAAATGCAAAGTCACCCCATGAGGACTAAAAAAGGTTTCCAGTTAAAAATGAGCATGGTTCTTGCATTACTAGCAATGTACGTCCCTAATGTTCTTCTCTTTCTCTCTTTTTTGTTGGTCTGAAAGCTCTCATTAAAATATTACAAAGTTTAATCTAAGTTCAATGTCAATGACCCAGGTAATAAACAAGAGACTGTTCACTGCAGACGATACGTTAGTGAATGAACAATGAGAACTATTCACAAGGTTGAATGACAAGGAAGCATTTGAATTGAGCAGATAAACCACAACGAATAATGACATATTTAACTTATTTAACTGCAAAGGGCGATAGGAGAATGGGATTTCTACGCAGAAATAGTATTGTCTTTGTGTATAAATAATATTGTCTTATTTTTACGATTTTTGTGGACTTCTAGGCCTGAAGTTGACAAATTGGTTTATACAATAAAAATTGGCTTTATATTTCTGAATTAAAATATAAAAATCAGGTTCATTTTACAATCTAAAATTCAAGAAAATATAAAAATAAGAAATAATTTAGAAACTTGATTTTTTTAATATGATCACTTTAATATTTATTCGGATTCAAAAAAAGCTACTATGGTTTTATTAAAATTATGTTATTCACTTTGGATGGTATTTACATCTAATTGGAAATAAAACATATTATTTGTATAAGGAAAAAAATAAATAAACATTTTTATGTCAGTGAATCGATTAAAATAAAGAATCGATACACTTGTAAAATTCTCGTTTTTGAACGATAAGTTTTGAAGAATTCGAAATTTTTCAATTAAAAAATGATTTTTTTTATTTTTATTCGAAAATTCAATATGAAAAAAAGTTTAGTGACAGACTAAACATCTTTTCATATTGAAACTTACGGTTAAAACTTCAAAACTATTAACAAATTTTAAGAATAAGACCTGTTTTTATTTCGATTTGAAACGAGCGAAATATAATCGATTCTGTAATAAATCGAGCATTTGTATCGACATGCCTAATATTCACTAAGCTTGTCACTTGTTGTTGTTTTAACTTTCGTTAATTGTTTAACCATTTCGTTTCCTTTATATCCACAGCTTTTTAATGATTTTATACTGATCCTGCTTTTTAGCTGACCTTGCTTCTTTATTAGGCACCGAGTCTTGCCTACACGACTGGCTCTGATTAGGTATTGACATCAAGGACCATTGTTTTAATTGTAATACACTTATACTAGGTATGGGAATTTATATTAAATATAACTGTACATTTAAGTTACTAGAGCGAAAAATCGACTGCTACTGATTAGGTAGTTAATACTTCTAATATATTTATAACCTTACTTTAACTTATTCTTCGATAACTCAGTTCTTAGATTGACAAATGTTACCAGATTTTCAGCTATGAATTGGTTATACGTAAGCTTTCCTAATTTCATCTTGTTAATAACTAGGTCCAAGAATATATTGAAGGCACAAGAATATATTTAAGGCCCAAGAATGTATTGAAGGCCCAAGAATGTTCTGAAATGTCTCCTTCACTGAAGAATAAGTAATAGTCACAAGAGTTAAACTTTTATTTCGAAGCATAAGTACGTGATAGACATTAGATATAATAACAGTTACGGACTAATCTGAAATATCTTTTCGACAATTTTTTAATATAAAAATAGGAAATTTATGTTAAAAAAACGTATGTTTTTCATATTTTATCATAATATGCACCTGTGCTTTCTAAATTGACTAATCGATGCTTATAACTATGTCCGACAATCAGCGACAAAACTAAATCTTGGGGTAGAACTTGGATGTAAATAGTTTTACCTAAACTAAAATTCTGAAAACCAATCTATAACATTTTTTTCAAGAGAGCAGTGTATTATATTATGGCGGATTATTTGTTCTCCAGGATGGCTAACTATACGGAAAAACCGCCCACTCCTGAATTAACCATCCACAAGATTGATATTAATAATATATATAAGAAAGGAAACTACACGATTTATTACTCACAAGAGCACACAAAAGCTGCCACCCAAATTGACCCTATTTTAAAACAAGTCTGCTCATTATTGTGCTCCGAGTGAAGTTATAGCAGCCATGCTCATAAATTATATGAAACCGTTCTACCGAAAACGTTACGAGATTTCCCTTGAAAACATTTTTTTTAAATATAGAATAAGGATGTCACGCGAACGAACAGTCAACTTGATGTAGTAGAAGTAAGTAGATGGTGTGGCCCACACACAGCAACTATCCTTTACTAAGAACCAAAATGCAGTTGTGTTTTTACTCTTTAGGACTGAGATGGAATGCCTCGTTAGCAGTAATAAGCGTTCGGTACTCTACAGTCAATATACGAAATAGCAGCATAAAGCCGCTATTTCACGATGGTATGGTCACGAGCGCAGTGTTTCCTAGGTCAGTTCGACCCACTCGTCCTTCAACCATAATAAAACAGTGAGGTGCTTCCCTGGTCGAGCCGTAGTGCAACGATAATAAAACCTGCAGCGTATCTCTACCACGTAAAAGGATAGTTGTTCCAAACAAACGACGAAAAATAATCTTGCAATACCTACATACTGATTATTCAGGAATGTCAACCATGAGGGCTTTGGCACGTTTCTGTGTAAGATCGTATATGCTGGAAAAATATATACTAGCAAATATTTTTGTGAAGAGATATCGTTTGTGTCAGGAGAACAAATCACATAATGCGGAACTTTCTGCCATTTTTTTTAAACTTAAGTGACAAACATACTAATAGTCTAGTTAATGTAGGGATGACCGATATGAATCGATTTTTAGAAGATCGATTTATGGCCATACGATCTACCGATTTTTGAATCGATTCAAGGGAATGCGTTCTTCATCCAGATCGAACAGTCTGCCTATAAGATCGTATGAAAAAATCGTATCAACTAAAATGTAATCTAGTAAGATTACCTACCTAAACATTCATCGAGAGTAGCTTCGAGTTACATCAAAAACGGGTAATGTATGAAATATGAAGATAGGTCTGCATAAGCAGGAACATATGTAGTGTTCTACAACCTTTCATTATTTGAACTATTGCGATACGAAGAGTTGAGATGTTCTGTGAGCGTAAACTATTATTTTAAAATAGCTTTTCCGCCAACCAAATCAATGTACATGTTTCGGCTTTTTTTATCATTGATTTATATAACACTAGATCAGTAATAACCGCGCCAAATTCGTTGCCACTGCACATATAGCCACAGACATATGCCTAGCTAACGTGAGTGCATTGTTCTATGTGACGCCGACAGAGTTGAGCCGCGACAAAAATGGGTAAATGCGTAGTGAAATAATGCTATTCAAGGTCACAAAAACGTAATAAATCAAGCGGAATCACTTTCAACACATAATTTTTAGTTCTTGTTTTCATATAAACGTAAAAAACCTCAAATAATTAAATAAAATTATCGAATATTGCCTTTTAGGTTCAATGTTGCCACTTTTCCGCATTTGTGATTATCCTACATTAATGGGAGAATATGTAATTAATGGAGTAAGTTAATTTGTTACCTCTGATTTTAAATATTTTGGAAATTATTATAAAAACTACGTTTTAACTTTTATTTCATCATTATGTTTACTTCTATTATCTGCTTCGTCGTTAGAAAAAAAGAATACAAAGCTTATCATCTGATAAGCTTTGTATTCTTTTTTTCTAACGACGTAATAAAGATTTTAAAATAAAATATATTTTTTTAATATAAAAACAATTAACTGCAGCTTAAAAAACTCATTTTTATTGCGTATTTTAGGTAAAATTTCATATAGTAAGCCACACCAACCCGCCATTGCATGTTTGTGTGTCTATCTTTATCTAATCTTAGCGACGATATTGTTTTCGCAACTTGTGTAAGTAAGACAGATATATGTTTACTTAAAATTGTTATTAGTTTCAAAGCTACGTCGTCGCGTTTGGATAGTGGTTACATTTTTTTCGACGCGCGGTAATGTGGTTTGCTCCTCTAGTGTTGTATAACTCAATGTTTTTTATAAAGATGTTTTATAGGTACAGATACCGTGTACGCGCGCCTAAAACGCTTCCATTTAAAAGGCGCCAATATTGGCGTATTCGTTCGATCGTTCCGCCATTATGCCAGCGACGTTCACTGCGAACATACATCATGCACCAGTGTTTTTAATTTCGGAAAATGACTGTTTGTGCTGTGAAATCATTGAGTTATACAAGACTAGAGGAGCAAACCACATTGCCGCGCGTCGAACAAAGTGTAACCACTATCCAAATGCGACGACGTAGCTTTGAAATCATTAAAATTTTTAAGTAAACATATATCTGTCTCACTTACACAAGTCGCGGAAAACAATATCGTCCCTAAGATTAGATAAAGATAGACACACAAACATGCAGTGGCGGGTTGGTGTTGCATACTTTATGAAATTTTACCCAAAATGAGCAATATAAAGGAGTTTTTTTTTTAAAGTTGCAGTAAATTGTTTTTATTTTAAATTTGTATATTTTCTTATTAGATGAACAGAAGTAAGCATAAGTAATGAAATAAAATATGTTTTTATATATTATTTTTATTGTACTAATAAATCAAACAAAAAATAAAGCAAATAAAAAAAACAATTTTAGGTTTCTTAAGCGAGATCTGTGTTGAATATGCATAAGTTGTGAAATCATCACCAAGTTTTTGTCTCTTAAATTTAGTCTCATGACATTAGCTACAAAAACTTTGGTTATCAATAAATTTCGTTGATTTTCTTGTTTATAGAATTTCTAAACTACTTAACAACTTTAAAAAGTTTTTATATTTTTTTTGCAACAATACTGAGGATAGTTAATGGATTCAGGCGTGACTCTGCGGAAGTCTATTTGTAAGATAATATAAATGGTTTTAATCTGTAATACTAATCCGCTTAAATATTCATAATAGTCCATGCTCTCAAACTCCGCTATGAAGCATCAGTTTGTTATATAATTGCCTTTTGGATTCTTTTTTGTGTGTTTGAGTGTATAATTTACTTTCGTGGTACAATCTTATTTTTAAGTACTTATAAATAATGGCATTAATCAATAAAAGGGAATGATCAACTTGTATTGCATTGCGTGCTGCATCTTTAGGTACACTGCAAATTTATTAATATAATATAAAATAATAAAATATAATTAATAGACCATTCATGAATAAACTAAAATAAGAATAATTATTTTGTATAAAGGTTGAAACATAGTTTTTATTTTTAAGCAATCAATTTTACTTGTTTATTTTAAAACAAAATTAACTTATTCCATAAATTATACAGTCTCCCATTAATGTGGAAAAATCACAAAGGCGGAAAAGTGGCAACATTGAACCTAAATTGCAATATTCGATATTTTATTTAATTTTTTAGTGTTTTAAACGTTAATATGAATATATAAATTAAAACTTACGTATGGAAAGTGATTCCGCTTGATTTATTATGTTTTTGTGACCTTGAAACGCATTCTTTCACTACGCATTTACCCATTTTTTGTTGTGAATCGTTCGGCTTAACTCGGACGGCGTCACCTTGAACACTGAACCGACGTTCGCTGAGTATAAGGCTGTGGCCTTATGTGAAGTGACAACGCTTTGGCGCGGAAATTACTTATCTAGTGTAACATATAAATCAATGTGTGAAATCATGTAAAAATTACTCTTGGAAAAAAAGAAAAAAAAGAACATCACTTTTCATAAGTAAATATACAATTTTCTGGTGTATTTCTTGATAAAATAATACGAAAGCTGAATGTCAATACAAGTAATAATACTGCGCAATAATATTCGAGTGTTACCTACCGTATGAAATGTTTTTCCCTATTTTAATGTCATTAATAGATGTAAAGCAACTGTTGACAACGGATATTTATCCAAAGCAGCCGATACGCAACCTTTGAGAACCGGTTATTTATCCGACTACAAACGAAAAAGGATGGTTATGATTTTACTGTGTGTGCGGTTGGCTAAGCTGAATCGCTTTTTGGAATGGTGCTCAAAAACTACTTGACCTATTTAAGAAATTCTTTCACCATTAGAATGCTATTATGACTGTGAAATGTAGGATGTATTTTGATATGGAGGGCACTACCATCAACGAATATGTTTTTTAGCTAAACTCGTACAGTTCTTGACCGATTTTGAAAATTCTTTTACCACTAGAATGTTACGTATAATTAAAGATGTCTAACGTAGGATGTATTTTATTAAAATGGCACTACTTTCTATGAATATGTTTTATTTGGCTTATCTCAAAAATTACTTGACTGGTATTGAAAATTCTTTTACCGTTACATTAGTAATGAGGGCTTTAGTTGTGTGATTAAATTATATTATTATAATAATTATGTTATATTATTATTTGTTATATTATTGTTTATTATATAATTATAATATAATGTTAGGGCAAGGGCACTTATACACAATCAACGTTGATTTTATATTTTTTTATTTATTTACAGGTTTTACAGTACAAAATGTAGCCTTTAAACACACAATCTTTTAATCGTCTTCCAGTGGCAGGATTTAATTGATTTTACGCAATGATTTGATCTAGTCATGAAACTGTATCGATATATGAAATTAAAAAAAAAATAAACATTTGCTATCTCTTGGCCGAAGTTTACACTTAACCAAACTTACTTATGTACGTCATTTTACTTAAGATTAAAAATAATTAATGTCTTCGCGTCAATATTTTGGGTTTTAAGGTACGAAAGTGTAGTAATCTATATATATTCAATAATAATAGATTAGTTCAATATATGTTAGATACATAAATATCTAATGTGATTTTTGATTTATTTTTAACTGTTACATTAATTATATCTAGTTTTTATTACTTATCTTCACTATTTTAGTGCAATTTTCATACAGACCTACATAAAACACACATAACTACCCATATCCCTTGTGTGTGTATATCCCCATTCACATACGTACACAAATGCACACGCCACGCACACATATTTTACACTTAGGTATGTCAATATGAATGAAATATAAAATCTCCCAAATTTTTGGGCAATCGATTCGCACTATTATTACCGAAGTCACGCACACTAATGCAGGCATGGTACGTAAGATATGCGCGTCACGTGGTACTCACGCACACATGAATCAAAGACTGGCGTCACTGTGAACGGTGCGATGTGTTAGCAACACGGTATCTGTACCTATAAAACATATTTGGTTTTTTATGAAATGTGACATAGGTGGACAATGTAAAATGTGTAAACAGATGGTTAAAACTAGTAAGATACTACCAATTTAAAAAATCATCTCAGACGTCATCACATATGCACCTCTTCTGAGCTAATCAAAAGTGAAGAATGTTCTATTGAAAAACATTAAAGTGTCTGTTTATGTGCATTGAAGTATCCTAGCTAGAAATTCATTAACAGACAGCCGTAATAAGATAGATCCAGAGCGACTGTCAAAATTATTATTTTTGAAGAGTTTAAATGTATAGATAGCTGGAATTTATAATATAAAACCTATTTTACACATTTCTTTTACTATACTTTTACATGTAATAGTAAAAGATAAAAATATATTTTACTCACTGGATACCGTAGTAGGCATTTTTAAATAAATAGTTTTGCATGCATACTGTGCCTTTCTTTATTTTTATAAAATTATTATTTTACGATAAGATTTTCCGAGATCGAATAAGATCGATTCAATGTATTCGATATGATTAAATCGTGAATCGATTCACGAGGTTACGATCCATTACCATCCAGGAGATCGATTCAATACAAAAAAACGTGCATCCCTAAGTTAATGGTAAGTGGCTAACAGGCTATGAACACCTTCAGTAAACTACGAACTAAGGAGGTTACAGAATACGTTGTCACCTCTGAGGATTAGATAGAATGGCTATATGCCGAATACCGAATATGAAACGAATATTTGGCCCATCTCTAATTAAAACCTTTAATTGTAAATAGTTTTCTTGTACCAACGACTAACCTATAACTACAACAACGTTACGTTTTTCTTTTTCATGCACTGCATTCTATTTCTATTTATTTATCACCTAAAGACTATAACACAAAAGTTATATATTGTAGAATTTAAATTAATTAAAATCAATGTGAAAACATGGAGACAGTATTTATTGTTTGCTATGGTTTTATCAATTAAAAAGCAGAATTGATATTACTTTTTAGAATAATAAATAAGCGGAAGACTATCTTATGGACAACCTTTTCCGACTTACGCTACGTGCCGGGCATATGTACCTACATATCGCGTGTATATAAGATAGAGCGACCATTGTGTCTAAGGATGAGTGTCGTACACTTGATTTCACCTGACACCCATTGATATGGTACGACAGTTATTTATATCGATAGCTGCTGATACTGTATCTATCAGAGCGCTTGTTCACCAATACCTACTCACTATTTCGTAACTTGACCCAGATACTTATTCCAGTTTATACAATCGCGCCTTCAAAGGAAGAAGTGATAAAAATTTTGTAACTCAACGTCATATCGTCCTTTTTTGGAAACGTTATGAAACTATCGAAAGACGGATGATGATTTCGCATCATAAATATCAGATTTCTGAAAGCACTAAACTCGGTAAAAGAATTCTAATAAAAATAAATACTGGGTTAATACTCGTCTAAAAAAGCAGTTTCTAATTTAAAAATCTAAGCCTTACTAATCATAACTCAACTTATTGCTAATTAGATTCAATTTCCTATTTTACGTAAGAAATACTTTATAAAACCAATGAAGTTAAAATAATTTTTGGTAGATCAGGTAAACTGTAAAACAGGTGGTTACAGGGTTATTTATAAAAACCAGTAAACTAAATAATGTCCGGTTGAAGAGCCACTTTGAGTCCACAAATTTAAAGTAGGTAATTTATGATAATGGAAGCCCGCTTGCATTTTAAAGATACTTGAGACTTTAATGAGTTGCCCAAATATTGGAAAACAAATTTAGGTAGAATGAATGATAGAATTTAAAAATATGATGTATTTTAAAACAATGCGTCACATCGTCGAATCCATAGTTTGTTATGAATGTTACCAAACCGGTAACTTACACAAAAAAAACTATACCAGTTTTTACAAGAACATAATATTACCTATATTATGTTCTTGTAAAAACTGGTATAGTTATATATATATATATATATATATATATATATATATATATATATATATATATATATATATATATATATATATATATATATAAATATATATATATATATATATGTGTGTGTGTGTGTGTGTGTGTGTGTGTGTGTGTTTGTGTGTGAAAGAGAGAGAGATAGAGAGTGCACTCAGAATGTGTATGTATGTAATTACATGAATAATCCGTTATTAATTTAAAATGTAGTATAAAATGTGACACGTATATGTGTAGGTAAATGGACTGTTATTAAGTATGTGCGTATTCTATAAATAATCGACTTAATTATAAAAAATGCGAATGATTTTTAATAAATATATACAGCTGTATTAACACCTCTGAAGATTAAGATGGAATGCCTAACAGCATTATGACTCTTGCAAGGATTTTGTTCTCTAGCTGTATGTTGTTATCATCAACCGATAAAACTTGAACTTGTCGACTTTACAGGAAAATTATAGCATAGTGAAAACAGATTAGTAGGCTATCCTATAAGAAATGTACCAAACACCTAACATGTGTACAGATACTTATTCCAGTTTATACAATCGCGCCTTCAAAGGAAGAAGTGATAAAAATTTTGTAACTCAACGTCATATCGTCCTTTTTTGGCATCTTCCTCACTCGAGCCTACCTCATTCGAGCCTGGCACTTAACAGTACGGATTCGTATTAATAGCCTGGCCACGGGACATTCGTCATAGCGAAAATTCGCGCGGCGCGAACGGCGAGGCGTCTGGCGACTAAAACAAATGTATGAAGCATGCTACGCTTTGAGTATTAAACCACAGGAGACGGCGTCGCAACGAATACCCCTCTGTAAAAGGTACGAGAGTCCGACTCATACTCGTTATATAAAACTAGTTGCTCCGCGTCGTGCGTCACCCTTATCAAATCCTCCCTTAAGGAGAACGAAAGGGTCGTCCCGGTTGCTAACAATAGTGGGCTTCCCCTACATATTAGCAACCTATTAAAAGCCAAAAAAGCTGCTTTCCGGAGAGCAGCAAAATATCCCACCCCGAATATAGGCGCGCGGCCAATCGTCTTCAACGAGAACTCCGCTTCCGCCTCTCTGAATTTCGAGACCTCGAAAAGAGTAAGCTCATGGAGAATATCTCTCCATCTCACACAGCGTACTATCAGATGGCTAGAGCCCTCCGCATAGACGCTATCACCCACACTCCCCCTCTCTCCCGTCCCGACGGCACGGTTGCCTTCGAGGATGAGGAAAAGGCTGAGAGTTCTCAACCCGTCGACCTCTCTCACGTCCAGGCAGTGGAGGATGAGGTCCGCCGCTGGAACTCACCCCCTACGGCCTCCGAACCTATCTCTGTGTCCAATGATGAGATTTCATCCCTCATCAAAGGACTTAAGCCCAAAAAGGCTCCGGGCGCGGATGGCATCTCCAACCAAGCCCTAAAACACTTTCCTGAGCAGGTGTTAACCTTTTTATCTATTATCTTCAACGCCTGCTTCAACCTCAGTTATTTCCCCACTACGTGGAAAGAGGCTACTGTGATTGGAATTCCCAAGCCAGGCAAGCCTCTCAACCTCCCCCTCCAGCCATCGTCCCATTAGCCTCCTCAAGGCAATGGGCAAGCTCTTCGAAAGAGTCATCCAAACGCGTATGAGGCGCTATCTGTTTCCCACAGACGGCGACCCTCTTATCATTCCCCATCAATTCGGTTTCCGAGCCAAACACTCATGTCCCCAACAAGTTCACCGCATTGTGGAATATATCCTCAGCGGTTTCTATCCTCGTCGTCATAAGACCATCGCGGTCTTTTTCGATATAGCTAAAGCTTTCGATAGAGTCTGGCACACAGGCCTCATCTACAAGCTCTACAAAATAGGTCTCCCCGATCGTCTAGTTCGTCTCGTGGCCTCCTATTTAAAACATCGTACCTTTCGTTTTAGACACGAAGGCACGCTATCTTCACAGCGAACTATCAAGGCTGGTGTCCCTCAGGGCTCAGTACTTGCTCCTCTGCTGTACATCCTGTTCACCAACGATATTCCCATCCCGTCGAAAGGTGTTCAACTCTCCCTCTTCGCAGACGACACTGCCATCTACTGCAAAGGTGTCTCACTACCCTTCATACGGAACAAGATCCAAAAGTCAGTTGATGACCTAGGAGCTTGGTTCAAAAAATGGCGCATCGATGTGAACCCGGAGAAGAGCTCCGTCGTTCACTTTGATTATAAACGACGCCGTCTCAAAAACACTCCACCAATACGTATGCTAGGGACCCCTGTCCCCTGGCATACGTCCGCCAAATATTTAGGTGTCACTCTAGACACAGGGCTCACTTTCAGGCCCCACGTCAAAAGAGTAACCCGTCACGCACGGTTTTATCTGAGTAGGCTCAACAGTATGTTGGGCCGACACAGTAAAATGTCCCTTCGAAACAAGCGTACCCTTTACAAGGTCTGTATACGACCAGTCATGTCCTACGCGGGCCCCGTCTTTGCCCACGCAAACCCTAATATTATAAATGAACTCCAAATAGTTCAGAACCTCTTCTGTCGTCGAGCTGCGAACGCACCTTGGTACGTCCGTAATGCCGACCTTCATCGGGACTTAGAGCTCCCAACAATTCAACAATTTCTTAAAAAACTCTCTGAGAACTTCTTCAAAGCCTCAGAGTCGCACCCAAACCAATTAATTCGTGAGGCAGCTTCTTATGCAGTCCCACCCCCTCTCGCTATCGTGTCCGCAGGCCGAGAAACTCTCTCTCTGACCCGCCTAATAAACTGTCAAACGACCTGAACTGTCTCCTGGCGGCTCAGGCCAACTCTAATTAAATTAAATTATTGTAATAACTAACATTAATTTGCCTTCGTAGGCACTCCCTCAGCGGCACTTAGCCGCCTGCGCCCTCTTTTCCCAAAAGAGGGTCGCTCATGATAAGGCACAATACAGCTTAATCAGCCGGCTGCCTGTCCCCAAAGGCGGTTTTTAGAGGGTATCACTTAGGGTCCCCGGTAGGACAGTGAGCCCCTCATAACCACGATAGACCGGCTATCGTGGTATGCGTAATGCATTTTCCGCCTCCCTACGTATAGGGTAGCCCTTTAATTCCTTCGGGCGCAAAAAAAAAAGTCGTGCGTCATTTCGAAGTGATCGTGCCAATAAATCGAGCTCCAACAAAATGCCGAATTGCAGTGTATTTACATGAAAAAAAACAACCAAAAACGTCAAGTATACAAAAGGACAATGTGACTTTTCATCTGTGAGTATTTTTAATATAATATTAAAGTAATTTTATCATTATAACTCGTACTTTGTGAATATTATCGTCCAATACCGAGTGTGGCCATCATAGTTCATAAAGTGAAAAATAATCTATTTTAAAAAAAAATTTACTACACAAGTTATATATATTAACGAAAATTTATTTCCTAATAACTAAATCAGTTTGTGATGAATAATAATCATTACATATAGATGTTTGATGTGATTCTATTATTGGTTTGTTATTACAGATTTCCAAGAGATCCTCTTAGGCGGCACACTTGGATTGTAGCTTGTAGAAACCATGAATCTGACACTGCAGTACCAACCTTGAACTTGGGAGGTATTGTTGGGCTGTAATTATATTTAGATTAAATATTTTTATTATTACCTTTGACACCAATATTATTCTACTTGAAAATATTTTAGTAAGTTTACAAAAGCACTAACCTATCAAATTTAATTCATATATTTATATACCTATTATTGTAATTGTAAACTTAATGTAGTATAATTTTTGTACGCCATAAATGGCAAAACATGTAGCTCGTTTTAAGTTTTTTAACACTTGTATTTCATTTACTCATGTGTTACAAAATAAATATCTTTATCTATATATATATATATATATATATATATATATATATATATATATATATAATTTCTTGTCAGGGTTACTCTTTAGTCTAAGTTTTAAAAATAGTTAACGCTTTTTTTGTGTAGCCAAGTCGGCCATAAATTGTACTGTACCACTTTGTTATCGTATGTGATGAAGGCAGACTAATTTCAAAACTTTTGATATTTCGCACATATTGTTAAGCTTTCGGTGAATAGTAATGTAAAGTTAAAGCAAAACATCCTTCTGGGGAATACTTAGCCCTAGGTAGACGTCAAGTTTTATTTTTAAGCAGCTGTCTGCTTAAAGTTCACTTTGTTAAACTATTATATAATGTAAAACTTTTTTGTTTTCCTAATTTATTAAATATTTTCCAGGCAGTTTGTTTAATAACTCTTGAAAATCAACAACTATTTTTAATTAGCGGTTTTGTGATTGAAGCTTTATAATAAAAACAAAAACTTGGTTAACACCATCTAAGATGATAAACTAATAGGACTTTTCTTTTCAAACAATCTGATTTTTAAAATAAGTTAACTAAACCTATTTCGATTTGTTAAATGTTTAAAATTTTATCCCGCAGAATGTAAAAATAAACCTGTAGCAAAATAATAAACTTATTTTCAATAATTTCTAAGTTTTTTTCCGAAGAACATTTCTAAATACTTTAAAAAAAGAATTTCAAATAACACGTGGGTATTATTTATCTATGTATTACTTATAATCAAATAAAAACTTATGCGGACTATGGTGATTTGTTTATCGATGCAAAACATCGACATAGTCCACGCCTTACTTACGCATTTAGACAGCGCCATCAGTGTTTCGAATCAAAAAACAATTACTTTCTAATTAATATCGAGATAACTTTGATAAAGACATTTCACTCTCGGCCTTTCTGGTCGCGGCGGCAAACGTGACTTCCCGTGGCCCTCAAAACGCACAGCGCGAATTTTCGCCCCGCCTGTCGCTTCACCGTTCACGCCGCCGATCACCGTGGCCAGGCCGTAACGAGCCCCAGCACGCACACAACGACACTTTCTAAGTCGGGAACATCGGGCTGAGTTGGGACGCCCATCGCCGCGCTCCGCAATCTCCTTTGTTTGAGACTTTGTTGACTTTTAATAAAATTTCGCCATCAGTGTTTTTTTTTTCGTTTTATTTTATCATTTTGTAAAATAAATTAATATATGCGTTTGTATAAGTAAATTAGCTTTTAATTAATATGTTATATTACTATATCTATACATAGATACATACCTGATATGTACATTAATTATCATATCACATCAGATCAAATTAATTTTAAACATTAAATCTGAGCTAACACCATATACTCAGTGTTAATTTACTCGTAGTTTAGTTATTTACATTAGTTGTAATTAAAGCTGGGATGTTTTTTTTTGACAATCATTGATTCTTTGAGAGGAAACTAAAGAAATGATTAACAAATATGATGCATAGGTACGTATCCGTACGTATTATATTTGCAAATATTATAACTACTTATAAATCTAAAATATCTAAATGCGACTTAACTTTTAAACAAAAGACAGTGACAACCCTGCAACAGTAGGTAGTCTCTTGTGAGTAAATGCATGTCTACTCTGTTTTTACTATGATTACAGTAACGTAGACATCATAAACACGGATCAGTGCACTCTCTCATACGCTATGAGTGATAAGAAAAGGTCGCCGGTGCAATGTCAACGGAACGCACAGGTCGACCGATATTCTGTTAGTTTGAGATTTTATGCCAATATCTTGATTGCATTCCTTGTTAATACATCAGTGAAATGTAATAATTATTATAATATTATAACAGAGTTATAAGAAAATCCACTAAGTCAATTCATCCCGTTGGCAACCTCCTAGTAATAACGCAAAATATTAGAAGACGGCGGTGGCCAACCAGCCTTCCAATTAATATCCTCCTATGAATCCAATCTATGTTTTCCCATGATGTTCAACAGCAGAATTTTGATAGGCTGTAATTGTAACGGTGGTAATGGCAAGAAAGTTGTAAGTTTAATAGTCGCAACTTCACTGCTCTATACAGGGTTATCTTTCAAAGAGTATCAGTATAAAATTTGTTTTTTAATTTCAACTATATAAATAATGATATAACATTATTGCAGTTTTTTAAAAAAACGAGTAAATAAGGCTTCTACTTTTATTAGCTCAAATTGAATATGATTTAGGTATAGGCAACTACAACGCGTACGCGCACTCGCGTATCTTCTATTCACAAAGGTTTTGCCTACGGTTTACTTTCTTAGTGACACGCTTACTATTAATGCTTAAATTAATAACTACACGCGAACGCGAATTATGATGCCAATTTTCCTTTCATATTTTTAACGGGCTTAGGATCGTATTTTTGATTATCTACGTCGAAACCGATGGCTGTCATTAAAAAAAGGAATAAACTGTTTACAACTAAATTACCCAAGTAGTCGCAATAACTGGTACCTAAAAATAGAATCCGTCGCTCTAAATACATAGACGACACATTTTTTAAAATTAATTTTAACACTCATCACTTGTGCTTGAGCACTTTTATCTTCCTTGGATGTAGCAATAATTTTGCTGCAGCGGTCTTTATAGCATTGAGCCTCTATAATATAAATACGACTCTTTATTTAACCCCACACATAAAAGTCTTACGGTGAACAGTCCGGTTAGTTTACACGCGTTTGTATAGGGCCTCCATAAGCAATTTACCTATCTTCATAGTCACCGTTTAAATTATACCATTTAAATAATATTATAGTAACGGTTAACGGAAGGGAAGAGCGCGGAAGGAACCGTGTCAACATACCTAAATCTGTAACCGAGCGATCCTTACGATTATATACATTTTTTATGGAAGAGGAGGCAAACGCGCATACGGTTCACCTGATGTTAAGTGACTACCGCAGACCATGAACATCCGCAACACCAGAGGAATTGCAGGTGCATTGCCGACCCTTTTAGAAAGGAGTAAGTTCTTTTCTTAAAGGTCCCCAGGTCGTATCGGTCCGAAAAGTAAAATATTAGTCGCGTGCAAAGTAAAATATTAGTCGTTTGATATTTTTAAATGATAATCAGTTAAAATAATGGATTAACACGCATTCTGAATTTAAAAGATAAAGAGGACAGAATGTTTGAGTTTTTTTTTCATCATTCGCCTTTATTACTTATTCTGAACCTACTCTGCAAATTTGGGCATACATTGCAAAATAACTCTGTATAAATAGTTGCACTGTTAGTCTTTCAATTGAGTTGCAAATAACCTTAGCCTGTTTCCAAACACAAGTAATAAGATTTGTTCCATATTTAAATGTACTGTTATGACGTTATCGCTAAAATTATGCATTCGCTACTGAATAAAATCAACTCTCACTGGCCGCAGAGCAGAAAGTAGTATTAATAAAAAAAATGAAAAACACAAAATAGAGAAACGATTCATCTAAGGGTCAGTTCACATAGAGACGTGACGCGACGCGGCGATGCATGAAGAGGCCAGTGGTTTTGCATCACGCAGCTCGCTGCCGCTATGCGCATCGCGACGTCGCTGACAGCGCGTCTCTCTGTCGACAGTCGTCTACTGTCTTACTACAAAAAAGTTAGGTATCTGTTCAACACGTGTTTAGCAAATTGGTTACTATAAAAGAGTGTTTAATGGTGGTTTATGGATAGACACGGCTTAGACGTTGTTTACCTTTTTTCCGTCAGTTCAGTATTTTTATTTAAAATGGATAAAATTGATTTTGTTATTTACTTCGATGAAGACGACATGGATAATAATCATTGAGGTTAATATCTCTGAGGTATTACTACTACTTATAGAGAAGACAACGCCTTGCATGATTGCGCCACGCGCAACTGTTTAGTGAGTGTCCATCGCGCGCACAGACGAGTCACGTTCGCTTCGCATAAATAACAACTTCAAAATGCCTGTTTGTGTTCTTAAAGACCGCAGTAAACACTCCAGAACCTCAAAAAAAGGGATGGTTTAACATTTGATCGGTAAGTAGATATTAAAACATTTAAAACTGTTTGATTTAAAGTTTTTCGTGTTGTTACAATGCTCACGAGAATTGGTCAAAATATAAAATCTATGGGAGCGACTTGTTGTATACTACGTTGAACGATACGCGTAAGCGCCATGAAATTCCTTGCGCTTATGACCTTCTGGTCGCGAGAAAACTAATCCCTAATGCAAACTAGCGCTGCATGTATTAATAGTTTGGTTGAACGACGTAAATATTATTTTAGCGGTGCAGCGAACTTTAGTTCTAATTCTTACCAAAATGAAGCAAACTTTTGGTTGGGGATGTCTGTTCTATACGCTAGTAATATAGTTCAATGTTAATATTAGTAGTATAAACACAGAATAAATAATAGTACTACGTACAGAAGTTGCAGTTCTTTGATGCTGTTTGCTTGCCGACGTTCAATAGCCTACATAATTATTATTACTTAGATAAATGGCACTCGCAAGCTAAATAAAACTTTATCGCTGCGCGAGAGTGTCCGTATTACTTTGCATCTTTTCCCCTTCCTCCTTTACGGCGGATTTTCAGTTTCTACTAAGGGATGTCAATAAAGAGTAACAAAATATATTGCGAAATGTTAATTAAGTTACTTAGGTGAAATACCTATTCTGACTATGATCGACTGACCATATTTTCGCATCTATGGTCCTACCACCTATATACGCATGCAACTTGCAAGGCCATTTGTCGGGAATCACAATGCTTGACTTCGGAGGAAAAGGTAGAAATTGTAAACACAACAAATAAACTTGAAATACGATTCCTAACAGAGATGTAATCGTATTCTACTTAATAAAAAAACTTGTTAGTAAACAAAGTTTAATTTCAGTGTTTTGTGTTATTATAACTTAAAATATTTTAAATACAAAAGACAAGTATAGGTATGTAAGTAGATACTTGAATAAGTAGTGAAATAAATTTCAACAAAATTTTGTAATAGTTCGTAGGTATTAGATAAATTATTACTTAATTCTTTTTCGTTATAAGTGCCTATCTAATAATAAAAATTAAATAAATTAACATTTCATAACTTCCTACTAAACTCCTTCGGTAACTTAAAGAATGATATATCTGAAACATTTTGTTGGTCATTTAGCGTCTATCCACGCAACAATTATAGTAGGAACGACGTTTTGCCATTACAATTTTTCAAATAGATGGGTAATATACATAATATATATAATTTTTAAATAATATTAAAACTTTTTACTATTTTATCCTACAATTAAATAATTAATAATTAAGCACTAAGCAAAAACTATTTCAACAAGTATTTACAAAAAAATTTCGCCTAACACCATTGAGTATTACTACTACGTTGTACGCTAGTAATATAGTTCGATGCCTAAAACGTGCTAGCCCCGACTGCGTATTTCACCCTGTGTGCGTCGCGATTGTAGGTAATTATTTCACGCAGGTAGCAAGAGTGACAGGTGCCTGGTATAAACCAGTCGCCAAGACGGTCTCAGGCTTCGCCTCCCGGAATGAGACCGGCGTGGTGGCACTATTCGGAATTTTGTGTCACCATCTTAAAAAATGCGCGCCGCGTCGCGTAGCGTCTCGTCTCGGTGTGAACTAACCTTTAAGTTCGAAATTCAATGGTCTATTCTCGCCTCACCTTTATCAATAATGTCAGTTCAGTTAAAACCTTAAAAAAATATGAATAGGATAAAAATATGACTTAAAAAGAATACGATAGTTTTTATTCGACTTTTCTATATCGATAGGAAAGGCTATGTATAAATAAGTAGGAAGTAATATCAAAGTGCAACTGTAACATAGTACGCTTATCTTCGCATACACTTGACCGATTTTTAGATATTCATAAACGTATAGTTTATTGAAATCGTATAAACTGCACCAATAGCTTAGTTAACTTTGGTTTACTTTTTTGAGAAAATCCTGCTCTTGTATCTTGAAAATATTAGGTACGAGTATATACTTTTTTATGAAATAGCGTCAAAGATGTTGTAATACCCATTTTAATAAAAAATGTAACAAAATTAAGAAATTAAAAAAGGATTTTCCACATAAAGACCAAGTGTGCTCAATATAACAAATAATTACGAGTTACCCAGACATCAGAATCTATTGGTTATTAATTGGATACTATTATTATTTTTAATTTTTAAAGTTCTACTTTTTACTTAAAGTTATTTTACCCTTTCGAGTAGTCAAAGGAATATCACAAGTCCAAATCAACAATTAGAATGTCGTTTAAAGTCCGCATGTCGTTAAGTGCCCTTAGGTTTGGAATTTTTAATTAAATTAATATTGTTGGCCCCTCATAAATTTAAAATAAAGAAATTTAATAAACCACTTGATAAAAAACAATAATTTAAATCGGTTAAGCCGTTCCTAAGAAATCGGTAAACACACTTAAAAACATACAAGTCGTTTAAAAATTGTTTTGAGTGTTTATAATGAGGCTACAAGCAATGTAATACCAGTTCTTAAGAATCCACTTTACTTATGATAATAATAATTTCTACTTGTTACAACATATAATAATGTTATTTTATGGACAAATAAAAATTATTTTTACGTTTTTAAGAATTGATGATCTTTTAATTTTTACATCGACAGTGTAAGGTGTAAGTCGGTAAGTCTTTTAAAGAGGAATAATAATAACTCATTTATTTCACACCATATTTGTTAATAACCTATAACGCAAAGACCTAGTAGTAGTAGTTATATTAAATATACGTTTACGTCAAGTGGTTACTGGTTAGAGCCACGGTTGTAGGGTCGGCTCGACAGGGGTAGAACCACGCTCTCACAGAATACCAGCATAAAATAGCAGCTTGATGCTGCTGTGTTTCGTATGATGAGTGCAGAGAACCGAAATCCTTTTTACTGGAAACGACACATTCCATCTTACTCGTTAATAATTAAAATTAACAGACCACGAAGTGTGTAATTTACAGTATGCATAACTGAAAACAATATTGGTGAATTCCATCTGTCCGTTAGGATGAATCAGATAAATGCTCAGGTTGATGTTTGTGCTAGCCCGTATGCTATGCCCTGAGCGTGGAGGCACATCACATGCATAAAATATTAGGATTATTTTTGGGTAAAATTGCAAACCAAAAAAGTTTAATCGTAGCTTTTTTATGTCTTTCAATGTTTATGTTATTATCGTCAAAAACCATTTACTTTGAGTTTTTCGTTTTCAAAAAAAAAAAAAAGATTTTCGGAAAAAATATAATCCTAGATCACTCCTGGCATTGTTTTTTATCGGTCTACGTTTCATTACTACCATTGCACTTATTCCGAGGACTAGCCCGAACAAACAGACAAACACAAGTAGACATCATACCAATTTTTTAAAATAGTTATTTAAGTCTTAATAAACTTCAAATAATTATTCGGGTCAGGAGAGATAGCGAATGCGATGAAGGAAAACATTATGAGAAACGTAGGTACAACTGTTATTTATGTTTGTTTAATATGCTAATCCTAAGACATTTTGTTAAGGACTTGATGAATTTACGAGAACGATCGATGACCTAAAATTATTCAAATGTTAATAAGTTTAATTATACAGATTAGTGGTGGCTGGTAGAGTAGTGGTTACAAAAAAAAAAACGCCAAAACATTGCGATCGCCTATTTGTCTTATAATATACCCTGTAACTGCCAGTATCTAGAAAATCTCCTAGCCTCAACAGAAACATCGAGAACGTTGTTGGGGATTGAATGTGCCTATTATTGTGGAATAAATTAATATTATACTTATTGCTATTTAAATAATAGTGTCATAAAAGATGAATTCAAAATCTTTTATGTAGACAACTGTTTATGTTTTGACTCACTCCATCTTTGTGGACGCTTTGTTTTATGGTTTTATTAGTGGTAAACAGTTGTTAAGTTATTTTTTAAAGCGCAAGCAGTAACCAATAAGCATTTACGTGTATTTGTAATTATGGGTCCAAATGCAGCTGTGTTGTCTCCCTGAATACTAAGATAGAATGCCTCGTTGCCAGTAATGAGTTTTCGTTTCTTGTCACTAATGATATGAAACACAGTAACATTACGTTATAGTCTGTTCGCTAAGATAGTGTCGGTACACCCGGAGGCGCACTTACTATTTTGCTTTTATTTTATGATTTTTTTCAGTGTTTATTAAATAAATGGTTTTCTATTCTAGGAAAAAAGTAGAAATCTATTTTATTCTCACTGTTTTTGTAATAAAATATAAACAGTAAACACAAGTTCGGTAGCGAAGAACCTTTCAATATGGCGCGGTTTTAAAGTGCCAAATTTTCCTACGGTTGTTCGAGGCACGTGGCGATCTTTGACATCGCGGCGACGCCTTTGACAAGATGGGGCACGTGACAAGACGACGAGATACAAAGGTGACTGTATTTAAGCGGACAGAATATACACTGGCATTCTGTAAAAGGGTGGTCCAGACCGAGTTGGCTCAACCAGGACCTGTTCCTGCTGCGACAATGATATAACCGCAGCGTCGTTATACAACACGTAAAACATTGATAGCTTTGCAACAAATCAAGATACCGTGCAGCCTCAAACTAACAAAGACAGATATACGGAGCGCTGCGTACACTTAAAGTTTTATAGAAACCATGCTCAACTTCACCGCTGTAAAAGCTTACTGTTGAACACAAACATGTGCACCTAAATTCATACTGGTACTGACAGAAGAGCTCAATATAAGCATGCTCATAAGCTTGCTTAAAATTAGCTTGCTCTGCAACTGTTCACATTTGCGAGCAATAAGCACGCTTAAAGCATACTCATAAATAAGCATGCTCAAAGCGAACTTTAGACAGATGGGCTATTTAGCACCAGGCTCTCGACCAAAATGGATGTACAAAGATATAGTGACAGTGAAAATAATTATAAGCAAACCTGTTCAGACGCGCTCAGAGCACGCCCCCTCCTACCCGCGCATCAGGTGGCATGCTCGAAGCCCGCTCGCTCGCTCATTAGTAGCAATGAGTGTACACACGTGCTACTAATGAGCACTTGCTCAATAAAAGCATGCTTTCGTGCTAGTAATGAGCACGTCTGTCCGTACCTTACCGGTGTGGTTGCAAACGATTTAGATAAATAGGTTAGGATGAGTGCGTGTTCTTAAAATAATTGTATTATATATTTAAAGAATTGTAAAGAGTGTTCCGTTTGATAACACAGTACAAGCGTAAGGCTACTTTTTTTATTGTCTCTGGCGAGTGGGTCAAGGCAAGCAGAGTGCGAAATTAATTCCGTGAAGGTAATCGCTGCAACCGAGTATCTAGCGCGCAAGCGTAAGCAATAAATATGTATTTGTTATTCACGTTAAGTACGAGCTTGGCAAATCCTGCATACTTCGATATTGCTTATCTAGTGGCTGAAGTTATGCGATGCTTTAGCCACGCATGATTTAACATTTTTTCACGCAAATATGTCGGTAAGAATTCTGCAGATAAAACTGTAAATAATACCTATAAAACAATAGTTTTCGGCTTTACTTACGCTATATTAAACGTGATAGTATACGATGAACACTACACATTGATTAAAACTGCTTTTACCGATTGTATCGCGTTTAATTTCTTGATTTATAATTCCTGACGTTTCGTTTAGTTGCTTTCCAACACTAATGATCACGGGGGACTAAGGTGATTATTTTTCATATTGTTTTTATAATTCATTCTGCGTAGATCGGACCGTAAATAATAATTAAAAAGCTGAAGGTACTCCGGGTTAACACTGACATTGGAACGTCAGTCTCAGTGACCATGGGTGCTGGCAAACACCCGAAACGTCGGGAATTAAAAATCAACAAATTAAACGTGATGAAATCTGTAAAAGTAATTTTAAACAAATTACAGATATGTTGCTAACTCTGAGAGCATAATATATCAAATATGTTTACGTGGTAGAGCCATACTGCAGCTATATTAGTAGTATAATTGTAGCACGAATGAGTCGCCTTGACTGGGGAAGGACCACGCTCTCACAGAATACCAGCGTAAAATAGCAGTTCAACGCTGCTGTGTTTCGTATGGTGAGTGTCATGAACCGGAGACCCTTTTTATTGGAAACGAGACATTCCATCTTGGTCCTCACGGGTGACAACGCATTTGCATTTTGATTCGTATTCGAGGATAGATGTAGATTTCTATAGGCCACAGCAACCACTTACCATCAGGTGGACGCTCGTTTATCGCCTTAATCTTATAAAAAATTTACAATTTTTGTTGCTATGTCTATTTACAATTCTGATAATAGAAATGTTAAGGAACTTATCACATTCGAGTTTAATCTCGATTATTACTGACCCACGGAAGAGACATGCGCGTATTATGACAGTACCCACTTGAAAAGATAAAAATATTTCATACTATCTCAGAATGTTTCATAACAGAAAATAAGAGAAAACGGCAGTAGGTACATACCAACACTATTTTCCAATGTTGAATTCTAATGTTACATTGTTTTCCCTAGAGTTTTAATTCTTGAAAATTTAAAAAACCCCCGAAACAAAAAGCTGATCTTCAAACAACACAAACCCGTTAGAAGAGTTACATTTAAATTTAAAAAAAAAATGGTTGACCCTGCAGGCTATCCTTGGAAATTCTCGCTAATTTCAAATGCAAAGCGCTCCAAATTTTACCAAATTATGACGTTGAATATGAAATATTGGTGTAATTTAAAAAAATCTAAAAAATTCACCGATTTTGACCGGACCGGCGGTAATCAACGTGGTTTTTCAAGGTTAAAAGCTAATTAGTTTTTGGAAACGATCGCTAAAGCCATTTAAAAGTTATTCCAAAAAACAGTTTTTCAAAATTTTATTTTTGAGATCTCTCAAAATCTACCGGTCCGAATTAATTAAAACTCATAGGAAGTCTAAGTTTGATAAAACATCATTCATTTCATTAGGTCAAGCCGTTCGATAGTCATAAGAGGTTTACATACATCAACACACGCACACTCACACACACAAACACACACACACACACACACACACACACACACACACACACACACACACACACACACACACACTCACACACACTCACACCACACACACTCACACACACTCACACACACACTCACACACACTCACTCACACACTCACACACACTCACACACACACACTCACACACACTCACACACACACTCACATACACTCACACACACACTCACACACACTCACACACACACACACTCACACACACGCTCACACACACTCACACACACACACACACACTCACACACACACACACTCACACACACACACTCACACACACACACACACACACTCACACACACACACACACACGCGCACGCGCGCACGCGCACGCGCACGCACACGCGCACGCGCACACACGCGCGCACGCACACTCACACACACACACACACACACACACACACACACACACACACACACACACACATACCTACAGACATACAGACACCATCGAAAAATTGTTAGGGTAGCTTCCTATAACCTCAAAACGTCAAGATTGATGAAAACTAAATTTTAGAAAAACAGGGTAAAAACAGTAGGTAGCTATCCAATTTTCAATTTCTTAGCGGGAGTTAAAAATACGCACCCAGATCGGATTACACACACACAGTGGCGAAGCTTCCATTTAAGCCGAAAAGCCGGGCTTGCCTTATTAAACCTGAATCAAACAATAATATCAATCAATAAAACTCGTAAAATGTTTCAAGCTATTTCAAATTTTCCGCGCACTCCACTGTTCGACACATGTCGACCGATGACCTCGTATTGCCTTAGCGATACTGCTGCTGTCATAAAAAATGAGTTTTAATAGAGCTAATAGTTGTCTCCCTCGCTCGCGTGGGCTTTTTACGGGGCTTTCGAGAAGACGATCGTTCTCTTTCTAACCTATGGCAAAATATTCTATAATGAAATATAACTACGATTGTATATATAGCAATTAGCATTTAGAGATTTAAAGCCAGGCTTTTGGGAATAAATTTGTTAAAAGCGGAGGCGCGCGGGCAATACGTTTGCAAGTTCTTCACGTTTCAGTGTTTATTTACTCTTGTGTGCTTATCAGCGATTTAATATTACGAGTTCAAAATTTATGCTTTTTTAAAGATTTTTAATGAAAATGGAGGATAATAGTGTTCCTTGTGATGAATTGAAGTGTGTTAAAGTGATAATCGGAGAGGAAATCTTTAAACTTTGTTGAGATAATACACAAGGTTAAGAGTGTATTTCACACTTATCAATTATCGCAATTAAAAACAGTTATTGGTACAATTAAAACGTTCACCAACATTAGGGAGATGATTCCACTTATCTTATCTCTTATCCATTAGAATGTAAATATTTTTTTTTAATTTTGTACATTGTTTGTACTTTGTTCGTGTTTTACTTTTGTTCATGTATTGTATTGGATGTAAATAATTTTTTTCTTTTGCTTAAACAAACCCAAACGGCTTTCTTCAAAGCCACCGAAGCTATGCAATTGCTGATATGTAATACAATCTATCTAGCAGTGGTATGCCTTCTGTGTGCTTTGTAAAACACGTCCTTGACAGCACTGAATATGAAACTGAAGCGTGGAGACAGATCAAGATTGGTGTATTTTTATAAAACTGCTAAAAACAACAATCTATATTTTTATCAATTTATGTCTTGGGCTTGCCCTAGCTTGGAGCTCTAGCTTCGCCCCTGCACACACACACACACACGCGCGCGCACACACACACACACACACACACACACACACACGCGCGCACACACACACACACACACACACACACACACACACACACACACACACACACACACACACACACACACACACACACACACACACACCGCAGCGGTCAAACTTATAACACCACTATTTTTCGGCAAGGGTTAAAAATAGTGTGTAACTTATGCAGATAGCGCCATGGTAAAGGTATAATACGAGTATTAGCTAACATTAAATTTGTCGTTAATATGATAGATCTTAAGACGCTTAAAAGCAGTCCCCAAGCGGTCGAATCCGACCGCGGCGCTATTCCATCAAAATTCAAGCGATCGGATTTGACCGCCCACACCCACACTTCACAGCACTTTAAACCATTAAAACTTATTTTTTTTAGAGACTACTTTTATGTGAAGAAGTTTGGCATCATAATATCAATATGAAATCTTCTATCCTCTAGTGCAATAAAAAGTCAAGTTATTCTATGGATATTTATTTATAATCTACGTTCATTTCGTACGCCATTTTCGCGTGAATGTTATTGTGTTGATTTTTGGATTTTTCTAGTGTTTTAGTAAAGTGTTTTATTATAAAATTGTAATGAAAGTGTTAGTGTAAATATAATTTAACTTTTTACGTAAATAATTTCGAGTAATATATATTTAAATAATTGTGATTTTGACGCTGCCGATATTCGTTTGGTATGTTTTGTTTTTGTTATCAAAATACAATAGTCTTTTTTTTAATGAAGTAAAACCTAACTTTTATATAGAACATTTAGTATAGATTTTATAATGCCATATTTCTTCATAGAAAAGTAGTCTCTAAATATAAGTTTTAATGGTTTTAAGTGTTGCGGGTGGGTGAGTCACATGCGACCTCTCGGGATTTGCCGAGCGCATGCGACCGCATGGGATTTTTATTGGGGTTGAGGGGTTATGCTCTTTTAAACGTACTACAAAGTTGCATATTATATTTCTTCTTCATAGAATTAAATTGATTAAAATAGGATATTTAAACATAGCAGTTGTCGTTTTTTTTTTCTATAGAACTATAGTGACCTAGCAACTTACAGTTCATCTGATGGTAAGTGGTTGTTGCAGCTCATGGACGCGTTGTCACCAAGAAGACTAAGAAAGAATATCTCACTCTAATTACACTGGCCTTTTATAACTTTCAGACCGGTACACAACAGTGCAAGCATTGCTTTTTGGCGGGACGCTGGTAACTACGCAGACGGAGTACCCGACATAAAACGTCCTTCCACCTAGTAAAGCTGGATAGTGTTTACAAAGTTCTTTATATTGTTATAATAAAATTATTATGGTTAAACTTTAAGCCTAAGATATGAATTTCTACTTTAACCTGGAGGCAGTTTATATTAATACATTGCACGAGGACACACATCTAGATCTGTAACAATTATTTGTAGGCCATTAACTTGTTCTGTGAGATCGTAGCCACTGCGCTACGGAGCTGTGAAATATATAAATCTATAAAGAGTTTTTATAAAGATAAATATTGCAATATTACTCAATGATAATATTCAAGCTGAGAAACTTGATTCAAGTAGGACGTTTCAATCCGCCATTAAACTATGGCCTTTTCCTTGGTACCAGCATTTTCCGTAAATGTTCACAGCAACATTCGCAAAGATTATTAGAGGATAACCGAGCTATTTTAAAGAACAGGTTTTTAACTATCTACTGCCTTCAATGGGTCACAAAATAAATTAAAAAATAACTATCTGTTGCCGACACAACCGTAACTGCAGCTAAGACTGATTGAAATACTTTATCCTATAAAATTGTACCAATTTATTTTTTATCTTCAAAAACAATATAAAAAGTATTGAGGCTACGTCTAGTATGTTTTACTTTCATTATTCTATGTTCTCTAAAATAGTTGGTTGTAAGTCTCATAACGACGGAATAACTGGGCAGTTTCAGCATTTTATGCCGCGTCCGCACGCTTGGCAAACCTCAACAAGCCATCGCAAATTCAATCGAATTATATATATATATATATATATATATATATATATATATATATATATATATATATATATATAAATATTTAAAAAGTAACACAAATGAAATAACACAATGGAATTAGTTACACAAAAAAGATATGTTACACAAAATAATTTATAAAGCAGTATTGATATGGGATGCTTAGAAAATAAAATGACCATTATATTTAAAAAATTATGCAAATAAAATCAACGAAACATAGTTATTAGAAAAACAAAAATGAATAAATTCTCAAACTTAATAAAACTTAAATTAAAAAGAAGACAAAAACAACTGCTTCCGTGCATGAGCGCCAGATATGCCTATCGTTTGCATACACAAAGTATTTTTAATCGTGTCTGGAATTGATAGACCTCTCCGGCGCTCACCGCCTCAATAATAACCCATAAAATTAACTTGGATAAAAACTTGCTTCAGCACGGTGTGTGACCTGTCGGTATGCGTGGTTGTGCGGAACCCCTCCGTCAGTAATCCTCCAAACGGACCCTCCGTTACTAGACTTTGACCTATTCGATCCGTACGCAACGGCGGGCGGCGCCTTACCGCATAGTTTTTAATTCGTCTTAATAATCAACTTCACATAAAAACACTAAATGAACTTCAATAGGCACTGAAATCAATAGAAAATAATTTGAATGTTAAAAATAACAATAAAAAAATCTAAAACTTAATCATCAACTCCGCATAAAAAATCCTTAAATATAACACTTGCAAGATCGTTCCTCGGATGCATACCCTTGTGGCGGCGCTGGCGTCGCGCCGCAAGCGAAGCACACCAAAACCTAAATCACAGCGCCGCCACACCCTCGTATAACTTTATTTGATATTAGACCAACGTACGTTGACCGCTCTGAAGGTAGCTGCTTGAATGCGGAATGAATTGTTTAGCATATAAATTGCCAATTGCACAGCAAAACGGCTAGCTTCAAAGCGATCAAAATACGTTGGTCTATCTACACTATTCATGCTGACAAGTCTGGTCATGATATGATGATGATAATACTGAAACAGGCTATAAATATGGTAACGATGAAACTTTCATTATAAATATTTTGTAAATCAGTCAAAATAAACCTTGGCATTCTCATTACTCTGTAAGTACTCTTTGTCCTCATATTTTAAATCTATTTTTTAACAATACGAATTGCAGGAACCATATCTCTATGTGTTTTCCGAGTAACTAAAAAAATGTAAACTTAAGTGCAGGCTTTTTAACTGTCTTTAAAAACCTTATAAAATAAAAAGTTTCTGTTCTTTGAGTTCTAAACTCTCTATAAATCCTATGTAATACACCCATGATTTCTTTTCGAAATACCTAACAAAAACGCTGTGATTAATATTTAGGTATGCATATAAATATGCTTCGGGTAGTTTATAAGATTCTTCTGTCTTTGCTCTCGTTTTCTGGCTACAACTTAATTGTAGATCACAGCTGTCTTTTGTATTTTCTCATAATTCCTTAACAACTTGTGTTATTTTTCTGTAACTTTTTCCGTCCTTCCATAGATTTTATAGAAATAGTATCAGTGTCAACTCTCAAATCTTGGTTAATACTTTAGAAGCTTGTGCAATTGTTATCTATTTGTCTTTTCTTTATGATGATTGTTTTGTCTTTAACATCAATTTTGATTATATTTTTCTGTTTTTCATTATATCCTGATGTAGAAGGATCTGGATTATCGTAAATATTTATCACATTTTCTTTTGAATTACGAATTGTATTAAGTACATCAAAATCTGTGTCTATTATTTTTCTGGCTCATCAATTTCTACTGTATCTTCGTAAGTTGCCGACATCACACTTTCATCTGATTCGGCATAAATAATTTCACTGTCTATGCTAGTATCGCTATCATCAGCCTGTAAGCTTTTTTTTGAATATGTCACGCGTCTTTTAATAACAGTTCTTTCTTTCCTCTGATTCATTTTCTTTTTTGTTTAAAATTATGTTCTTTTAAGTCATAACATATAGCAATTCTTGCTGCTCTTTGGTGAGTTCACTTACTTTTTTATATTGACGTTTCGTACTTTGCAAATTTTCTTTTTTCATTTTTAAATACTTTTCCGGATTTTCTACGGGAGTGAGTTGGGGGAGGGAAGCACCACGCCACTAAACGTAGCGTTGGTACGCCCTAAGCCCCCAACTCGTTTCGCTAAAAAATTAATAAATAAACATAACTATGTGATTTTTTTTCAAAAAAAAAATTATTTCAAATTTTATTTTCTAAATATATAAACTTCGTTTAATGCTTTTCAAAAAGTTATGAACGATTATATTCGAAGAAGTGCATTTATGATCACATTTGAAGTCATAACACTATATAGAATCTTCAGGTGAGACATTTTGCATATTTTTTTTCATAAATCCACCATAAAACGAAGATTTTAGAAAAAAATATCATAATCGGATGATTTTTCGATTTTCTAGAGCCAAAAAACGAAGGGACCGCGAAAGAATAAAATTACTATAAGAAGGTACATACGAAGACAAAAACATAATCCTTTAAAGCAAAAACAAAAAGAAAAACTTGCACTACGTTTGTATAAAGAGGTCGTGTTTACCCCTTCGCCAGTAATTATATAACGTAAATTGCAAAACGTAAAATCTAAGAGCAACAGAAATTATTAACAGATGTCGATGTCGTCTTACGAATTCATTAACTTTTTTTTAAGGTTTTTTTAAACCCAGTATTTTTTACTTATTCAATAACCTATGCGCACAACAACTCACCAACATTTTAACGTAACCGGATGTATGGTATAGAAGCGCATACCGAAACAAACTTAATATATATAAATTACGTGTCACGTTGTTTGTCCGCGATGGACTCCTAAGCTACTTAACCGATTTTAATCAAATTTGCACACCGTGTGCAGTTTGACCCAACTTGAGAGATAGGATAATTTTTTTTGCCCGTGAATGATACACAATTTTTTTTGCGAATTTAAGAATTTTTTATAGGACATGACAAAGGGTCTTCGAAAAGGACAGAACAACGTCTGCCTGGCAAGCTAGTACAAACATAATTTTTATATACATAAAAAATAATGTGTACAGAGATTAAGGTTTGTTTTTTGTGTAACGTAACATAATGTCACCCAAAAGTAGTAAAAATACTTGTGACAAAATCAACAAAAAATTCTACGAAAAAAAGTATAACGAATTTTACAAATCAAACTGTAGCAAATGTTAGATGCTTAAATTATCTATTACAGTAAGAAATATAATAATGCAAAACACTAAACATACCAGAATTATTTGTGTCACTTGGTGGGGAATTTTTCACTGACGAAATTCGTGTGAGACGCTCACAGTATGACTGACACTAAAATAAGACGGCTGCCACATTTTCTTGTAAAGTTGATAGTATATCAAATGTTACTAGACTTAAGAAAGTACGGGAGCGTTCCAAATATCTATATTAAGGCCATAGCACCGTCACACAAGCGTCGTTACACAAAATACCGAATTATGGAACAAAATTTGGAATTTAAATTTAACAATAAAATTACTTTTAAATAAAATTTAAAATTGTTTTATTATACAACCGTAATATTGCCTAAATTCGTTACACAAAAGAAGATATGTTACACAAAATAATTTATAAAGCAGTATTAAGGGATACTTAGAAAATAAAAACACCATTATATTTAATAAACTATACAGATAAAATCAACGAAACAGTTATTACAAAACCATAAATGAATAAATTCTCAAACTTAATAAAATTAAATTAAAAAAAAGACAAAAACAACTGATTCCGTGCATGAGTGCCAGACAGGCCTATCGTTTCCAGACACAAAGTATTTTTAATTGCGTCTGGAATTGACAGACCTCTCTGGCGCTCACCGCCTCAATAAAAACCCATAAAATAAACTTGGATAAAAACTTGATTCAGCGCGGCGTGGTGCCACCTGTCGTTGTGGTGTATGGTTGAGCGGAACCCCTCTACCTACAAGTCTTCAAACGGACCCCCCGTTACGAGATTTTGACCTATTCGATCAAGTACCGCCACGAATGGACCGTATACAACACAATATACTCGATTCTCCGGCGTATTTCTAATACCTTCCAAAATTTTAACTTTATGTTTGTTTCTATTAGGGGTTTCTCTGGGTGATAAACTTAGAAATGAGGATATCCGCAGTAGAATCAGAGTGACCAACATAACCCAACGATTAGTAAGCTGAAGTGGCAATGGGCCGGCCATATAGCTCGAGGAGCCGACAACCGTTGTGGAAAAAAGGTTCTCGAGTGGCAACCTCGTACCGGTAAGCGTAGTGTAGGGCGGCCCCCCACTAGATGGAGTGACGACCTGGTAAGACATGCAGGAAGTCAATGGATGCAGGTGGCTCAGGACCGTGCTTTGGGGGAGGCCTATGTTCAGCAGTGGACTTGTGAAGGGCTGTAATGATGATGATGATGATGATACAAACATAACGCTGCCTAAATATATCTGATGAAGTTTTTTTCGTTAGCTCTGCAAATAATAGAGTTATGTCGCTATGATTAACTAATTCGGCGAGGTGGACATCACATTTTTGAATGGGGAAAAAAATTAACCTCATAAACATTTTTTTTTGTGTATCCATGAACTAATTAAAGTAGATAAAAATATTTATAATAAGTAGATAGCTTAAGCTTGATACAAAAATATTTTATTCGTAAATTCAATAACGCTTATATATATATATATATATGGATAGAATAATTGGACTGGTTAACGTAGGTTTGCAAGTGCTTGTAGCCGATCCGTCGAGTGTCGGTTTTTTGTCACAAGTCAAAGGGTATTTGCCGCAAGTGCTTGCGACGCGTCCATACATTTGTGGGCACTCAATCTTGTTTGTGTACTGGTGGCAAAAATAATAACTAATAATAAAATAAGTACGATTTTTATGAATTTTTAATATCACCCATTTCGTTTTCCGTATTTTTCGTTTTATTGCACCCGTCTTCTTGTATTTATAATAAAAATAACTTAAGCTAAATGTTATGACCGACGCAACAATCTCCATGTCCGTCATGCTTGCTTTCTGAGAATAAAGTCTCTGGTATATAGTGTATTATCTATGGAATAAAGTAAAAGTGCGTCTGTAAGCGTGTGAATGATGACGTTTGATTCCCAAACTTCGCCATTTGTAGAGTCGACATTCAAACGTTCGTAGTGACTTGGAGTTTGCGGCTAGTGTCAAGCTTGCGGACGCGGCATAACGTTTTTGAAAAAAAAAATCATAAGAACATGGCAGTGGTAAAATGTAGATTGAATCGTATTTTGTTGTAGTGTCACTGTAGATAGAGGGAATGCAAACAGGAAAAACAGAAGAACACCTTTGTATTTGTATAGACAAAACGCCGCCCGGATACCCTCAATTGTTTCGTTCCACCAAGTGAATATGTTGCAATTCTAATTGTAATAGTAGCAAACAAGCATCGTAATTACTATAAAATAATTTTAAAATTTCCCAAGTACCCAAGCATAAAAATACTCATATATTATAGGCTATAATCGGTGATTGTGCGAACACACTCTCACTAAACTTTAGTTGTGTAATATTTGAAATAAAAGCCATAGTCATTTGAATTATATTAAATTTCTTAATTTGTTCAATTCTTATTTTAGGATCTTTTTACCCAATTCAAAAATAATATTTCCTTAGAGAAAAATTTAAGAAAATATTATATGTTAAATATTACAGAAGACACTAATTTGCACGTTTACTCCGACACATCGAATGATAGATAGGCTGTTTCGTGGTCACTGCTCAGCAGAGCGTGACAGTATTTCACGCCGGCACACCTCCTGGAAATTTACAGGGCGCAGGTTCAGCCACACATTGAATACTACACTTGACCGCATCCAAAGCGGCTCGAATGGTCGACGACCGAGTCCTCTCCGATAGGTTCGATTCACTGGCACTACGAAGAGATGCTGCATCCAGAGCGGCTCGAATAGTCAACGACCGAGTCCTCTCCGATAGGTTCGATTCACTGGCACTACGAAGAGATGCTGCATCCAGAGCTGCTCGAATAGTCGACGCCCGAGTCCTCTCCGATAGGTTCGATTCACTGGCACTACGAAGAGATGCTGCATCCAGAGCAGCTCGAATAGTCGACGCCCGAGTCCTCTCCGATAGGTTCGATTCACTGGCACTACGAAGAGATGCTGCATCCAGAGCGGCTCGAATAGTCGACGAACGATTCCTCTCCTATAGGTTCGATTCACTGGCACTACGAAGAGATGCTGCATCCAGAGAGGCTCGAATAGTCGACGACCGAGTCCTCTCCGATAGGTTCGATTCACTGGGACTACGAAGAGATAGTGCATCCAGAGCGGCTCGAATAGTCGACGACCGAGTCCTCTCCGATAGGTTCGATTCACTGGCACTACGAAGAGATAGTGCATCCAGAGCGGCTCGAATAGTCGACGACCGAGTCCTCTCCGATAGGTTCGATTTACTGATACTACGAAGAGATGCTCCATCCCTTTGCATTTTCTATCTCATCTACCACAGGGAGTGCTCTGAGGAGTTGTCCGGATTAATTCCAACCGTCAAACTTCACGAACGCACATCGCGCCAAAACTCCATACACCATCCACACCATCTGGATGCTTGGCGGTCCACCACTATACGTTTTTCTAGAAGTTTACGACCCTTCTGTGGAATTGTTCGCACTCCAGTAGTTACGTTGTACCAGTTCTGGCTCACTGAGTCAGAAGTGGTACAAGTACAACGTTCGTCGACTCACGATACTAAAAAAAAAGGTTTTGGCATGCTCTGATCACGAATCTGCGGTCCATTTTTGCGTAGGATGCACGGTTCCGGTGATGTGCAGATCAATTAACTCTTATCTAATTGATATCCGGTGAGGGCCTCCACCGCCATTAGCGCCCCATTGTTATTTATCTATTGTTCATTGAACACCGTCATTTTCTATTCGTGCGTCGGATTATCAGTGCTATTATATTATACTCCTTTGTTCCTAACTGCAACGGTAATCTGAATCATCAATAAAATACATTACCTAATTTTGTTACAATTTTTATTTACAAAATACAAAATCTTATTAATTATTATCTATAAAATAGGAGCGAAACATCTCATACACTGAAATATCGTTGTACAAAGTGTTCCCTGTAAATATACTCGTAAAACTATGCATTGAACATCCCTGAAACTTATATAGCAAATACATTAAGCAATATTCGCCACAAACTGAAGTCCACTCATTCTGAATCCTATCAACATTCCAGTTCCATCTTTTACAATTCCTTTTTAAAAACTCTAGATGATATCGTACAGGTGCTCGTCCGTATGAATCAAAATATTGACCGACGTCATTCGTATCGATATATAAAGCTACATGGGCAGTCTATTAGCAGCATAAACATTATTTGCGTTTATTGCGTATTGCGTGGGTGTACATGGGCAGTCTATTAGCAGCATAAACATTATTTTCTAGACTGGGGTGAATCTTTTTCAGATGTTGTTGTACATCTAGTGTATCCATGATATTACTGCTATTAGTAGATTATTACAGTACAATCTACTCAATGACTAACATAGGAATGATAAATTATAGTGATTTCTAAATATTAAATTGCATTATTTTGTGTTATACAAAACGTATTTGAGTCATCAATACACTGAACAAGACGCGACACGAAGTAATGTTGAGATAAGCAACAAAATGTGAGATAACTTACCTAAAGTTACTATCAATTCCACTGCAGAAATTCTTTAGATTAGAATTATTACTTACTGGAACTATATAAGACCAAGCAAGAGCAGTCATGGAGTTAGTGTATGGTCGTTTGACCGCAGTAGATCTATCAATACTACATTTGTGTTACTTCAACGCATCAAAGGCCATGGATGTAAGTGTTTATTCTATTGACAAACTTACTTTTCTTTCTGTTATTTTCTTACGTGTGTATGATTTAGTGTTAACAAATTATATTTAAATATTGTGTGTGTGTGTGTGTGTATATATGATTAAGCCGTGGTAGCTCAGATGGTTAGCGCAAGCTGTAAATTTCACAGTACCCGGGTTCGATCCCCGCCGGCACCAATTAAATTGTTAATTGCAATTTTAAATGTTTATTCTATTGACAAAGTTACTTTTCTTTCTGTTATTTTCTTACGTGTGTATGATTTAGTGTTAACAAATTATAATTAAATATTGTGTGTGTATTATATTAAGCCGTGGTAGATCAGATGGTTAGCGCAAGCTGTAAATTTCACAGTACCCGGGTTCGATCCCCGCCGGCATCAATTAAATTGTTATTTGCAATTTAACAAATTATATTTAAATATTCTGTGTGTACCGCATCTACGAATACTAGAGTAGTTAAAAATACTTTTTTTAACAATGAGAGTCATTAGTTGATCATTAGTGAATGTGATTCTGTTTACTTAAATTACAGGAAGACAAGAGCAGAAGTAAGAAATGGGATGGTGAGAAGTAATGAAGAATTGTTATGTGAAGTTTGTTGGAACAAACATATTTTTAGTCACGTGTAAATACTTTTAATGTGTAACGTGTAATTTCAAAATGACAGAAAATCTAAAAAATATTAGATACATCATCGACGTGGACGGATTTTACATTACGTATCCTCATAAACATTTTCAATGTAGAGAAATGGCTATTCTAGACGTAAAACTATCTAATAAAAATGATGCGTTTATCGATCATTATTTGTTTCGGCCAAGTTATCCTTTCAATTATTTGTTACCAAAAGACAAAAAAACTGTTCGTTATTGTGAAACACACGTGCACGGCATTCCATATTTTGATGTGACCAAAGAATTAAAATGTGCCTACAAACAAGAGAACATCATCCCCATATTAAATTGGTATATTAGAAATTTGTGCAAAGACGAAGTGATTGCATACAAAGGTGGTTCAACAGAAAAACAATTTTTAAAAATGTTGACGACGAATGATAGAATTTTTAATATTGAAGAATACAAATGTCCAAAATACAATGATTTGGTAAATGTCATAAATTTAAACAAACGTTATGTGTGTAATAATCTTATATTTGCAAAAAGTAATCACAAAATTTTACATTGTTCTTGTGATTAAGTGTGGGTTTTTTACATGTGGTTATTGCTTGAAAATAAAATTTTCAATTAATCATAAATTTTGTTTGATTTCCCAAAAACATTAGTTATAGTACACAAATACACAATATATATTAATTGTTTACACCAACACTTTCATTTTTTATTTCACCCCTTAGAACTTTAGACATGTGTAATGATTCACTTTATACATCCGTTGACTGCTATTGTGACAGGACCAAGTGGATGTGGGAAGTCAAATTTTGTAACAAATTTCATAAAATCAGTTACAGAAATATGTAATTGTGATTTTAATCAGATCACATGGTGCTTTAATGAAATGCAACCTTTATATAATTTACCAAATGTTAACTATCATCAAGGAATTCCAAATCTTAATATGTTTGATGGTGAAAACCCACATCTCGTTATTATTGATGATCTAATGAGAGAGTCCGGTGGAAGAATTGTAGATATATTTACAAAAAGTAGTCATCACAGGAATCTCAGTGTATTTTATTTAACACAAAATTTATTTCATCAGGGTAAAGGGCATGTCTCTTTACATATCTTTAAACTCAAGTTATATAATATATTTTAAAAACCCTCGAGATAAAACTCAAATAAGATATTTAGCACGACAAGTGTCACCAGATAACCCAAAATTCATTGAAGATGCCTACAGGGATGCAACTCTAGAGGCACATGGATATTAAATGGTAGATTTAAAACAGAATACCAATGATTTTTGTCGTATAAAGACAAATGTCTTCCCATTTAATGGTTTCTGTACAGTCTACGCCCCTACAAAAGAGTTTAAATACACCAAGAATCAAACAATTCAAATCATTGCTAAATGATGCATCGTCGACTCACAACGCATAAACATTTGCTAAACGCTGTGAAACCAAAATATCAAAGAGCAAGAACTTAAAAAGTGTGATGAAGAAGAAATTAACTGTATTTGTGAGTGTATTCATAACGTTTTACAAGGAAAAGTACCTCTTAAAGATCAAGATAAACAAAAATTGAATAAACACAAAAATATACTCCGTAAACTAGTGCGTAAGTGTATACATAAACTAAGAAAAAATATAATTATACAAAAAGGAGGGGCTTTCTTACCAATAATATTAGGTGCAATATTGAGTGGATTTGTGAGTGGACTAGCCAGTTAACATGGAAAATGCAAAGAAAATGATACTTATCGAACCTGGATTGATTGAAAAATTAAAACAAGAAAATAAGGATAATAGTAATTTATCTCGATTAGATATTGAAATGCAAAATATTATGAATAGTAAGACGGAAGACCGAAAGAAACGGATGTTATATTTACAAACACTGCAAAGATACCTTCATTTTATCGAAGAGAATCGTCAACCACTCCGATTACCATAATGAAGATTCAAATAAGTCTAAAATTGGTTTTAAAAATAAAGACAGATATCTGAAAATTTCAGTTGATGCTGAATCTTTGTTGGAGGAGAATCGATCCATTAAAAGTAAAGAAAATGATAAAAATCCACTTTACACACCAGCACAAATGCTCAGTTTAATACCAAAAACTTATAACAAAAAGGGACAGTTATTATTAAAATTAGTTGAAACAAGTAAAAGTAAAATACATTGGGATAATGAAGGTACAGTCATAATTGATAATGAAAAAATTCCTGGAAGTAATATTGTTGATTTAATAAATGATTCACTAAGACCCTTAAAAAGAAGTGATCCAGTAAAAAGTAGTAAAAAGTCTACAACTAAAATACGTAAAAGGCTTGAGTGGGAAAAATGGACCCCGTACTAGAAGAAATTAACAGGATTTATTATGATTCATCTAATCCCGCTGGTTTTTGTAGTATTGATAAATTATCAAAAGCTATGAAGGGCAAAATTAATAAAAAGCAAGTAAAGGAATGGTTAAATCACAAGAAACATACACATTACATAAACCCATTCGAAAAAAATTCCCGCGTAATAGGTACATTCTATCAAATATTAATGAACTGTGGCAAGTTGATTTAAGTGATATGCGAACTTATTCTCAATATAACGATGGTTTCAAGTATATACTTTGTGTTATTGATGTATTTAGTAAATTTGCTTTTGCAAGACCAATGAAAAAGAAAAACTCAGAAACAACTAAAGAATGTTTTGAAAGTATATTTACTGAAAGTAGTTTAACACCTACACACATACAATCTGATAAAGGTACAGAATTTGTTTCAAAAGATGTACAAAAATACTTTAAATCCAAAAAGATTAATTACTACACCACTAACGATCCTGACATTAAGGCCAATATTGTTGAAGGATTTCAAAGAACACTAAAAATGAAAATGTGGCGTTATTTCACTCATAATAATACTTATAGATATATAGATGTTTTACAAGATTTAATATACTCTTATAATCACAGCTTTCACTCTAGTATTAAGATGTGCCCATGTGATGTAAATTCCAACAATATTACGACAGTTTGGACTAATCTTTATGATAGACGGTCAAACAAACTTTCTTTAGAAAATCCTAAACCAAATTTCAATGTGGGTGATTATGTTCGAATAACTAAATATTAACATGTTTTCCAAAAAGGATATGAATCAAATTGGAGTGATGAAATATTTATTATATCTTCAATAATTTAGATCTCCATGGGTTGTTTATACAATAACAGATTTACAAAATGAACCAATAGTTGGTACTTTTTATGAAAGAGAATTACAGAAAATCACTTACAACCCCACCTCACAATATAAAATAGATAAAATAATTGACACTCGTTATTCAGGTAACAGAAAAGAAGTATTAGTGAAGTGGAAAGGTTATCCAGATAAATTTAACAGTTGGATTTTAGCTTCTAGTTTAAAAGAAATATGAATAAAGAAAGTTTTTATTTAACTTTGCTCAGAACAATAGTTCAATGGAATACTTTCCTGATAACAAGACCACAAATTTTTCAACGAAATTACCAAAAGCTATTAAATTAGAAGGTGAATGGTCAGTTGAAGTTGTCGAGTTTCAATATCCATGTACCATGTTTACTGTTCAAGATCATGAAAATGTTATATACATTACAAAATCTATGTTAATGCCTAATGAAGATAAACCATCCATAGTGTACTACAAAAAACATATTCCAGCTACCAACTATGATAACGTTGAGCATATTTTAAGAGTGTTAAATGGTATCGGAGAGAACTTGAAATTTCGCTATGATGAAATAACAAAATTTGTGTCTATTTCTGTTTTGGATAAAAATATAAAATCCATAACATTATCACCCAAATTAAGTTTACAACTAGGTTATGAACCAAATAAAAATCTCCTAGGGAGAAATTTTGAAAAGTGTCCTGCTAATTTACACTTAGGGTTACCATCTCAACTATTTCTATATTGCGACATTATCGATCCTCAGATTGTGGGTGATGTTATGACTCCTTTACTAAGAGTCATTTCATTAGATCCTACAAAATACATTTATGGTGAAAATAAAATGCACGTTTTCTCTCAACCTCACTACTTACCTGTTATGCGAAGAGAGTTCGATACGCTGGAAATAGTTATAAGATCGAGCACAGGACAAAAAATGCCATTCCAGTTTGGAACCGTGTGTATTAAACTACATTTCCGAAAAGTATAATAATGAATTCTCTTCGTGATCATCATAAATGTCCATATGAAAATTATTATACACATCAAGCTGGGTCAGGAGTTGGAGTAATTTATAAGGGTGCACCATACAAACGCGGTCATGGTATAGGGACGCGGTCGTATAATAGCTTCTTAGGGGGGGTTATTTAGATCAGTTTTACCTTTACTTTCAAGTGGTGCTCGAGTGATTGGTAAGGAGGCATTAAGCGCTGGAGTAGGACCTTTATCGGATATGGTTCAAGCGCGTCCTATGGAATCCTCAATAAAAGATCGTCTAAAGCAAGTTAGTACAAATTTAAAACGAAAGGCTGATGAGAAAATTGATCAATTTAACATGACTGGATCTGGGTATAAAACTAAAATAAAACGGTTGATCTCGTTCATTCCTCCATTAACTGCTAAAGTGCAAGCTGCGAAAAAACTTGGTCTAAAACCAAAAAATATCAAAGATATATTTTCAAATTAAATATGTCTTTCCTTCATAATCATTCTTGCGAGTGCGTTAAGTCAGAATTGGATTTGTTTGCACTACCTCCTACACAAACTAGCATTGAAAATGGATTGTGGATTCATTATAAACCAATTTCATCTCTTGGTGATGATGGACCTATCGAGTTTCAAGTTTCTGGGACAGGCGATGACTACATAGATTTGTCTCATACATTACTCCACATAAAGGCAAAAGTATTAAATCAAGATTCAACTAACTTGATATCTACTACAATAGTAGCACCTGTAAATAATTGGCTGCATTCACTTTTTAGTCAACTTGATGTTTATTTAAACCAAAACCTTGTATCACCACCTAATAATACCTATGCATATCGAGCATACATGGAAACCCTTTTAAACTATGCTCATGCTGCTAAACAATCTCATCTTACTTTTCTCTTTGGTCTTTGGTCTTTGGTATGATGATACAGCAGGAAAAATGGATTCTATGGATGGTAAAAACATAGGATTTGTTAAAAGACAGGAATTGATTAGTGAAAGTAAGGAAATAGAAATGATTGGTCATCTTCACGGTGACATTTTCAACCAAGATAAATTTTTAATTAATGGTGTTGAAATGAGTGTTAAATTGGTTCGATCAAGAGATAGTTTTAATTTAATTGCTGGGTCAAACGATGTAAAGTTTAAAGTTTGCATTACGTACGCAAATCTTATTGTTCGACGAGCACGAGTTAATCCAAGTGTATTACTCGCACATCAAAATGTTTTAGCTTCTACCACTACTAAATATCCTATTACTCGAGCTGAAGTAAAAGTTTTAACAATTCCATCGGGTGTTCAAGGAAAAACTCTTGATAATATATTTTTAGGACAGGTACCCAAAAGATGAATAATTGGATTTGTGAACAATTCTGCATTTAATGGTTACTGTTTAGGTTTTAGGTACTGGTTTAATGGTTTAAAGCTATGGTATTAATTCTTTCAGCTTATATATTGATGGTCAACAAATACCTTCAAAAGCTTTGCAACCATCTTTTAATAATAGTATATTTACATCAGCATATCATACTCTATTCTCGGGAACTGGTATTCACTTTCTTAATGAAGGAAATGGAATCTCTTGTGAACAGTATGCCAAAGGTTACTGTCTATTAGCATTTGACTTAACTCCTGATTTATCAACCAACTCATCAGCTCATTGGAATCTCATAAAGCATGGTAGTGTAAGATTAGAAGTACGATTTGAATCCTCACTAATACAATCAATTAACTGTATAGTTTATGCTGAGTTTGATAATATTATTGAGATAGATAAAAACACAAATGTTACTGTAGACTATAGTAGTTAAGGTTATAATATGTGTTGTGCGTTAGATTTTATGAGTCATGTGTAATGCATTTTGTGTGTATGTAACTATGTAAATCGTTATAAAATTAAATAAAACAAAGTGTATGCGATATATTATTTTTTATTTCTTTATAAATCTTCTATTTAATCTAATACAAAACACTGTTCGAGTTTAAAATTACATAGGACTCTCTCATTAGATCATCAATAATAACGAGATGTGGGTTTTCACCATCAAACATATTAAGATTTGGAATGCCTTGATGATAGTTAACATTAGCTAAATTATATAAAGGTTGCATTTCATCAAAGCACCATGTGATCGGATTATAATCACAATTACATATTTCTGTAACTGATTTTATGAAATTTGTTACAAAATTTGACTTCCCACATCCACTTGGTCCTGCCACAATAGCAGTAAACGGATGTATAAAGTAAAACATTACACACGTCGAAAGTTCTAAGGGGTGAAATAAAAAATGAAAGTGTTGGTGTAAACAATTAATATATATTGTGTACTATAACTAATGTTATACACACACAATATTTAAATATAATTTGTTAACACTAAATCATACACACGTAAGAAAATAACAGAAAGAAAAGTAAGTTTTTCAATAGAATAAACACTTAAAATTGCAATTAACAATTTAATTGGTGCCGGCGGGGATCGAACCCGGGTACTGTGAAATTTACAGCTTGCGCTAACCATCTGAGCTACCACGGCTTAATCATATACACACACACACACACACAATATTTAAATATAATTTGTTAACACTAAATCATACACACGTAAGAAAATAACAGAAAGAAAAGTAAGTTTGTCAATAGAATAAACACTTACATCCATGGCCTTTGATGCGTTGAAGTAACACAAATGTAGTATTGATAGATCCACTGCGGTCAAACGACCATACACTAACTCCATGACTGCACTTGCACGTCTTATATAGTACCAGTAAGTAATAATTCTAATCTAAAGAATTTCTGCAGTTGAATTGATAGTAACTTTATGCGTCAACAAGCTTATCTCACATTTTTTTTGCTTATCTTAACATTACTTCGTGTCGCGTCTTGTTCAGTGTATTGATGACTCAAATACGTTTTATATAACACAAAATCATGCAATTTAATATTTAGAAATCACTATAATTGATCATTCCTATGTTAGTCATTGAGTAGATTGTAATGTAATAATCTACTAATAGCAGTAATATCATGGATACACTAGATGTACAACAACATCTGAAAATTCACCCCAGTCTAAAATAATGTTTATGCTGCCAATAGACTGCCCATGTACACCCACGTGCCAACGTATATAATATGCAATTTGGATACAGATGATAAACTAGGGTCACATTGGGTAGCTTTATATATAGATACGAATGACGTCGGTCAATATTTTGATTCATACGGACGAGCACCTGTACGATATCATCTAGAGTTTTTAAAAAGGAATTGTAAAAGATGGAACTGGAATGTTGATAGGATTCTGAAGAATGAGTGGACTTCAGTGGCGTGACATTCGTTTGTGGCGAATATTGCTTAATGTATTTGCTATATAAGTTTCAGGGATGTTCAATGCATAGTTTTACGAGTATATTTACAGGGAACACTTTGTACAACGATATTTTAGTGGATGAGATGTTTCGCTCCTATATTATAGATAATAAGTAATAAGATTTTGTATTTCGTAAATAAAAATTGTAACAAAATTAGGTAATGTATTTTATTGATGATCAGATTACAGTTGCAGTTAGGAAAAAAGAAGTATAGTATAATAGCACTGATAATCCGACGCACGGATAGACAATGACGGCATTCAATGAACAATAGATAAATAACAATGGGGCGCTAATGACAGTGGAGGGCCCTCACCGGATATCAATTAGATAAGAGTTAATTGATCTGCACATCTCCGGAACCGTGCATCCTACGCAAAAATGGACCGCAGATTCGTGATCAGAGCATGCCAAAACCTTTTCTTTTTAGTATCGTGAGTCGACGAACGTCGTACTTGTACCACTTCTGACTCAGTGAGCCAGAACTGGTACTAACTGACTACTCACGCCGGTGATTTTTCTGGACCGATACGATTTAAGGACCTTACAGAAAAAAAAATTCCCCCTTTCTAAAAGACGGGTAATGCACCTGCATTTCCCCTAGTGTTGCAGTTGTTCATAGGCGACGGTTCATAGGTAGTCACTTACCATCAGGTGAGCCGCATGCTCGTTTGCCCCTTCTTCTATAATAAAACACAACATGGTATGTACAATTTAAGAATTTATGTATTGTACTGCTGTTTCTCGTAAATATATAATATTAATTTTACATTGATTGACCTTTAAATATATTCATTTTAAAAATTGAATATTATATAATTTGATTTGAATTTAAATAATTTAATAAAAAATACTGATATTTGGAATTAAAGATATGAAAATAATTTAAAATTATAAAAAATCATTTAATTTGTTCTATAAGATTTATTTGAAGGCACTCCGACATTTAGGCATGGGATATTTTTTTTGAAAGATATTTTTTTGTAGTTTATTTTATTATAGAAAATATAGTTTTAATTTTAGAGTGAGAAATTATTTCTTTTATTTCCATCTATTATTTTAGATTGAATATCTTTATTATTCATGATGTTTGTATTAATGATTCCACCTTCAGTTATTTATTATAGAAAAAAATATTTGAGATCTGAAGTGAATTAATATCGAGTTATTATTTGAGTGTTATTATTTTTTTTTCAATAATTTTATTAATTATTACTTAATCCTAATATAATTAATTAGATTTTTTTTAAGTTGGGATGGATTAGGTTTATGTACCTACTTATTGTTTAGTAATTTATTATCCAAATATTATAATGCTGAAATATTTACTGATTTATCTAATCGAATTGGAGATGTTATAATGACTTATATTAGAAATAATAAATTTACGATGTGTTACAAAAACTTGTTTTTCAAATTTGACATATCGTTAAAAATCGCATAAATTAGACGTAACCCTGGAATTAACTAATATGGATATGGTGCAACGCCTCTCATTCTCTAGTTGAGCCTCATCAGACGAGGCTTCGGTGACGCTCTACTTACTACGGAACATTCGACGGACTTTTTGCGTCGACCACGCATTAACTCTGCCATGTACAAAAACTTTCCCGTGATAAAGATACTCAGCGATCAGATTTATAAATAAGAAAATAATTTTACTGGTTTATATTAGTATTTAGCTTGAGAGAAGAACGTACCAACTTATTCTACAACGCTTGTCGAAGCCTTTAAATCTTGTTGAAAAAATAAGACGGTGTATTTCTTTTGGCTTTAGCGTTTATACCACAACATTGGTTCGAATCTTAAAAATACATAAATACATTTATAATACATAATACATATAAGTAATATACAATTTTGTGAGCAATGAAAATAAGTGGATTAATATAATATTAACATAACATAAAACATAAACACTCACGTCTATCACCCAGAGAGATATGCAGAGACTACATACTTCCATTTGACACGATCCTGACACACCTGGTATATGTATGTGGAGGAGGCGAGAAAGCCTCCTCCACATACATATACCTGCGCATACATGCTCGTCGGTAATTTGGCCCATTTTCAATATATCGCCAATTTGGTCCATCGAATACCGGAACAAACTTGTGCTTGAAGTCGAGTCTTTGTTACACAAAATCTCCCTTCAGAAGACACAGGTTTGCCAATGCTACATCAGCCATACAGCGGAATACACGGCGTCGACATATCGAATGTCTTACAGTACTTCGGTCACATGGAAGAAAAAGCTAAAAAGCTTGGCGTGCTCAACAGGGCGTTACAGTATTTCATGCTGGCACATCTCTCCCACCTTTACAAGGTGCTGGTTCAGCCTCACATGGAAATCCGTTCTCACCCGGGACCGGGGCTCTACCTTACTTTACCGCATCCGGCGCAGAAAGGCTAGAATCGCCGACGACCGTGTTCTTTCTAATCAGCTCGATTCACTCACGCTGCGAAGAGATGTTGCATCCTTTTGCATTTTCTATCGTATTCACACTACTAGTATGAACGTCTCTCATTAACTCGCTTTCGTATTGTCTGTTCGGGTCGAAAGTAAAGTCTAAGTAATCAATCTATACTGAATGACCTTCTTTACCGTCTGGAAAAAAATAGGGTGTAACTGGTGAATGGAGTAAAAGCCTGCGGCACTGATATTTTACAAATAATAAAAACAAAAATTCTGAATTAAATAAATAAATCAATTAAAATCTAGTTGCTCTAGTTCCCTAGTTTTATGGTCACACGGGTACTCAGTTCACAGGCTCAAGGGCAAAGAAGCCCGTGCCCTCAAAATTCTTAAAAAAATTCTTCAATTTTTTTTTGTAAGATATCAGTGTCATAGGCTTCTACTCCGTTCACCTGTTACATCCTATTTTTTTTTTCAAAAAGATCATCCAGTATAAAAAAACACCACAAAAATGTTTCTACCTTGTCTTCAAATCTTCAATGTCTATAATACTAACCATCCAAACGATTATGATGAAATTTTTGTGTGTGTTTGAATGGGTCCCTAGATGGTTTATATTCATATTTGTAACCGGTAGGTGGCGCTGTATCGAGATCCAGAAATCACCCGTGCGAAGCCGAGGCGGTCGCTAGTTGACTTTAAAAACATAAAGAAGAAAAAGAAGTAGTTTCTGGTCCTTTCAAAATATGGGATATCTTTATAAACTTCTGACTCAATTATTTATTAAAACCTATGTTTTTATGTATACGGATTAAAATTTCGTATATAAAATGTGAGACCAATGTTGATAGATTTATTTTTATTGCGCGTTTCGACATGCAAGCGATATACTATGAAATTTACTTAAATAAACCGCTCAGGTTGTTTAAACATTAGTGTGTCTTCTAACCTTTCCAACACTGAACTAGAACTGTTCATGTTTAAGTAATAAGATACATAATTCCAAAATATAAGAATTATAAGAGCTCCTTATATGATAACAATGTGTACTGTAAATTACATCTAAATCTATCTCACCCACAAAAGAGTTGTTTTTCGGGTGTATGTATGTGTTTGTGTTTGAAGTAGCGCCAGTACGTTGGGTATGATTTAGACTCCGATGAATAATCAAGAATCAGTTCAAAATTTACAAACATAACATAGAATAATAGAAATAATGGTACGATTCGAAAAGAGAGAGCCGTTTACGATTTAACTGATTGAGTACATTCACTTTGCCGACGGAAACTGCCGACAGTTATGCAATAAGAAGGCGCAGTTTTCATGTCAAACTTGTCGCAGATGACCGTTTCTTGTTGGTAATATTATAGAATTTACATTGGCGATTTTATGGAACACTTCTTGCTTTCGAAAGGAAATTTTCTGTTATATTCAATTATTTCTATTAAATTTTCTTTCATTGTGAGTAAAGATTTATATTTCCTCCTTTTTAAATTTTTTAAATACTTTGGAGTTGAAATTTTAATCTTGTTAAATTAGAAGAGAAATAGCCATCTAGCTATATAGGTGACGAAAAATTTTCACTTGAAACTCTTGTAATTTTAGATCGTTGTGTAGGATGTAAATAACTTCTCCAACTACCGTTTTAGGTATACCTACCTAAATATACTACCTAGTAAAATAATCTAAAAGTTTCAGAAAATAATTTTCAACGTTAGGTGCAATCCCTTTGGTTTAAATAAACAATTTAAAAGTTGTTGAGGTTAAGGTTTCTGCGAACCTCAACTAAGGGCCTTTAAGACGACACATCGAAAAGGATATCGCCGTACTGATCCGAGTGAATACATAATTTCTATAAAAACTTGAAAAAACGCCGTCATAAGGTCTAAAATAGCGTAGCGCCCGCGACGATTAAAAGCGCTTAGAAATTGTCAGAATCTTAAAATATATTTTTTAAAAATTATTGATTTAAGTAATCAAAATAATGAGCAAGTAAATTATGAATATTGATGTTATGAATATATTTGAGTGATTCCCAAACATATAGATTAAGTAATTTCGTTATAATTTCAACTATAGTGATTTTTAGAGGTGTTTTCGCAAAGAATTACGATCGAGTCAAAATTATACAATCGTGTTTTTGAACAATCAAATTCAAGATAAAGACATGAATTTACCTATATCAAAATTCCACTTTCATTAGTGGTGTCATAGTCCCATACTATTCGATGAAAGGAGATGCATTTTTTCACGGTGTCTTCAGCTAGCCTTAACAGCCGTAAGGAAACTGGGTTTCCTTGCAAGGGCCCGCCGGTTTCACGCCATGGCAGCTTCTTACCCTATACTATAATAAAGTGCAAGTCCGGTTGTGCAATATATATACATATACATATACATATATAATGTCGCCCATCGGCAAGTGACCGCCCGGGATATTCTGCATGTACATGAAAAATTATCGGTAAAAAACCTAAAAAGGGGGGGTCTATCTTAAATACTTTTTAAGTTATTGAATTTTTAATTTTTTGAATGATGTTGGTCACCTTGTTCCACACTTTTTGCTCTAGCTCCAATGCTACGGGCACGATTTCGATTCTGTTTTCTTATTTCATCAGGTTAATAAGTTGTTTTGTTGGATTACGTAACATTTTTAGTTAAAATAAGGCGAATCATAAAAATAAACGTAGACAAAGACATTTTTTCTAAGCAAAAAAGTGATATTTATTTACAAAAACACGTGTAAGTACATAAAATGCCCCCCTTAACATGGGCTTTTTACTCATTATTAATAATCTAGAGCATAACTACTACACATTTACAATACACTATCAATATCTATCTCTTAAAATTTTTTAATAACAGCGTGTCAAAAACGGGTCCCTCCTTGCTGTGCATCATCGTCATCCAGGTAGAGAGCGGTTCCTAGAAACCGGTAGATAGATAACGCACGTGCGCACCCTTTAAATAATTGATGCGGACGACATGGCGACATAGAGTTAAAACTATTAATGCAGAAATGCCTATTTATAATAAAAATAACAGGCATGATTAAAAAAAACAACAATTTTAATTAATTAAGTTTTCAAAATGGCCCCCACCCTCCTGTAAGCAAATAAAAGCCCTCGTGGCTACACTATTGGTTGTTCGCAGTAATTCTGCAGGATTTTCTTTAATTTCCTCTGCGGCAGCAAAAATCCTAGCCGTTAATTGTTCGCGGCTTTCAATGCGCGCGGCATACACCTTCTGTTTCATGAATCCCCATAAATAAAAATCTAAGGGTGTCAGGTCGGGCGATCTCGGCGGCCAAGCAACGGAGCCTCCTCGACCGATCCATCGCGGATAATTTTCATTCAGATAATTTCGCACTAGTCGTGCGAAATGTGCTGGGGCTCCGTCTAGTTGCAGATGCATTCTTCTTCTCGTTGCCAGCGGCACTTCATCCAAAAGTGAGGGCAACGTATTTTGGAGAAAATCTAAATATGCGTGTTGATCTAGCCTGTGAGGCAATACGTAAGGGCCAATGAGCATATTGTCAATTATTCCAGCCCATACATTAACAGAAAATTCTTTCTGAAAAGATGTTTTTCTTCTGACGTGTGGGTTTTCAGCGGCCCAGACATGAAGATTTCGGTGGTTTGTAATACCCGCCCTTGTGAATGTACTCTCGTCCGTCCACAAAATCTTCTTTAGAAACTCAGGATTGGTTCTTTGTTGCGATAAAATCCAGCTACAAAACACAGATCTCGCACGGTAATCCACATCTTCCAAATGTTGAGCACGCCGGAAGTGATAAGGATGGAGGCCTTCTTTCTTAAGAATTCTCCAGATTGTTATTCTTGGTACATTCAGTCTTATTGACAAGAGACGAATGCTTGTCATAGGGTCAGCGCGCACTAATCTTAACACTTCCTCTTCCATGTCCACGTGAAGTGCCACGCCAGGCTCATTTTGTCGTGGAAGTCCTTGCTCACAAAAACGACGATGCACAGCAATGAAGGACCGGTACCCAAGTACTGGCCTACCTGGATAACGACGTTTGTACTCTTCGACAGCAGAACGTGCATTCCCATCACAAAAACCGTATACAAAATGCATATCAGCTACGTGAGAAGGCGGTAAATCACGCAATCGTAGCATTACGATGCTTGAAACGCACAGGAATGGTCCTCGAAAAGATAAATAGCGCACAAATTAAAAAACACGTAACGTCCCGGGATCAGTAATCGAGCGACTGAATGATGCACAAACAACCAACCGAGAAGAGTGCGCACGTGCGTTATCTAGCGGTCTCTAAGAACCGGTTTCTACCTGGATGACCTTTTTTTTGCTTGATATGGAGCAAATTTTTTGACACGCTGTTATTAAAAAATTTTAAGAGATAGATATTGATAGTGTATTGTAAATGTGTAGTAGTTATGCTCTAGATTATTAATAATGAGTAAAAAGCCCATGTTAAGGGGGGCATTTTATGTACTTACACGTGTTTTTGTAAATAAATATCACTTTTTTTGCTTAGAAAAAAATGTCTTTGTCTACGTTTATTTTTATGATTCGCCTTATTTTAACTAAAAATGTTACGTAATCCAACAAAACAACTTATTAACCTGATGAAATAAGAAAACAGAATCGAAATCGTGCCCGTAGCATTGGAGCTAGAGCAAAAAGTGTGGAACAAGGTGACCAACATCATTCAAAAAATTAAAAAATTCAATAACTTAAAAAGTATTTAAGATAGACCCCCCCCTTTTTAGGTTTTTTACCGATAATTTTTCATGTACATGCAGAATATCCCGGGCGGTCACTTGCCGATGGGCGACATTGTTATATATATATATATATATATATATATAATTAACAAACGGGCTTTATTAAAATCACTATAATAAGAAAAAAAAGACGTGTGGCACTCGGGGACTGCCGCGGTAAAACTATTGCATAGCATTTTTTATCAACTTATGCAATTATAATTATTTATTTATTAGTTAAGTCTTTGATATTAAATCAAGTTACACTTTTTGAGCGTGGTGACCGATAAGAAAACAATTTTTTTTCTCTTATTGAATAAATGAGAAGTTAATATTGTTTAAAATATTTTAATATCTTACAATACATGTAGGTTATTCAGGAAGTTTTATCCTTGAGTTAGCAGCTAGTGTACACGCATACGTCTAGTCGCACGCACCCAAACACCGTGCCAAACTCTGCCGAGTGCCGAAGTCTGCCGAACTGAAACGACTTTAGACGATGCACGGCTTTCAACGCCACACCTCCGTGCCCGTCGGAGTGGGGAGCGTGAGGTTTTTTCGTATGGCAAGTTCTTAAGCGAATTGTGGGCATGTGAAGCGGCAAAATTGAAAATACAAAAAAGTAATTTTTTGGCTTTAATAATTTTCGACTTTGATAATATGTAGTTATAGGTTTCGCACCGCTGCGCTGATAGGTATATTTATTAAATATCGCAAAAAAAAAAGTGTTCGCATATATACAATAACATATAAAACAAAATGATATGGAGCCACAAAAATATAGGTACATCTCGCAAAATATCTACTATGAATAAGATAATCAATGTCTGTATACATAAGTGTTATCATACGGTGGATATCTGTAGTTAAGAGGGCATAATATGCGTTTCGCGTCGAAAACTACGTTTTATGGTTTTTCCAAAGGCGATATCGTAACGATGTGAGGAGATTATTTGCTGAAAATTAGGGATACATAGCAATGCAAAATCATAGTTTTTAATGACGGTTTTTTAGGGTGAAGACAATCCCTTCACAGCGTTTTACGAAAATATGCATCAGAGTTATCTTTCAGGTTGAATACAACCATTATTACAAGCTAAAATACTTTATTTTAGGTGTTATTATAATGGAATATATAGTCTTTTAGTGTATAGCAAAACCTAAATTACGAAAATATTTCGATTTAATATTATAAAATAATATTATATAATCACCAAAACTGTCTACTTCAATGTAATTTTTTCCATGTATTTGGTTATAAACATATCTATTTTAATTATTTTATCCAAAATACATGTAATGTTAAATATGCTAAAAAAAATTTAGCTCGTTTTATTTTGTCAATTATTTTATACAATTATTTTAAAAATACTATAAACCATCATGCGCAGACGCCGCGCCGTTCGATTTAGTACGCTCCGGGTAATCCCAAAGATAGGACGTATTATTTTTTCTCACTAGCACCATCGAGCATTTTAAATGATTGAGACTTTTATAAGCGATATTTTTGATAGTAAGTAATTTTGAAATACATTTATGATAGTAATATTTAAATATGATGTAATGGTGGCAAAATTACATTTCATACATATTTTTTTAGAAATGAGTAATGACGTAAGCAATTCGGATCAAGTAAAAATATAAAATCGTTGGCTTTCACGTTTGGCTCCGTGGCACTCCGCCACGGACTTGGTAATGAGTTGTAGCGCTGAACGCCGCGGGTTCGAATCTCACAGGGAACAAAAATTTGTATTATCTACAAATAATTGTTCCAGGTCTGGATGTTTGTCCTTGTGAAATTAATGTATTTAAACTGCCCCCACGATGTACTTAGGAAAAATTCCTAGTGTGGAGATAACGTTATGATTAAACAAAGACATGCCATTAAAAACATAACTTGTAAAATAACCAAGTCTCGCAATGATGATACGGCCGTGCCGCTGTTTTGTTCGACTTGGCGGGGGCACTACCGTGCCCCCAGATATAAAACATATGAACCGTGCTTGAGTTGAGTAGCTCAAGGGCGTAGTGCTCGCCGTAAACGCGAACAATCCGGGTTCGATCCCCGCTAGTGTTGCCAGGTGTCCCGATTTGCGTGGGACGTCCCGATTTTCAAGGGTCTAGTGACAGGTCCCAATTCACCCTTGATCGGGACGCTAAATGTCCCGATTTTCACTAACCTTCTTATTCTATACTTTAATCCATAATTTTGACAGCATAAATGATTACATCTGTTAGCTACTACCACATTAAAATATTTTTACTACGACATTGTCTTACCAGTCGAAAAAAAAAACACAAAAGTTTTAAACAGAATTATATTAAAATGAGTGATTTGAAAAATTCAGGGACTGCAAAAAAAAAAAACAAATAGTTCAAAAATGTTTTAATTTGCCTAAAATGAAAAAAAATCAGTTTTACGATGTTTGGATGAAAAGTTATTCGTTCATGAGATCAGACCTGATTAATAATTATAAAGCACAAAAGTAAAGTTAATTTACAGTCACAATTTCTCGCATTACTCGCATACTGTCATATTTACAGTGAGCGTTGACCATCTGAGCTACCACGGCTCTTAATAAAGCACAAAAAGGCTACGAAGAAACCTATATTTTGTAGTCATTGTAGATGTACGGATATGAAAACCAAATCCCCGATTATTTTTACCTTCCGTCCCGAAATTTTACTTGCTAGACCTGGCAACACTAATCCCCGCTAACACTAATAATAAGATTGTTAGTTTGATGAATTATGTTTACATTATGAAACAGAATAAAAGTTTATCAAATGATATATATTTTATACAATACATGTTTTTCAATTACAAGATATAATATACTAAATAGGGTGAAAATGTAAAGCCGACTTCAATTTACTAAAAGAATAAAACAATTTCCACATATTAGCCTCCGATTTCTATACACTATCTAAGCTATTATATGGATTTTTTTTATTATTTTAGTTCCAATAGTATCAAAGAGAGGTATATAATCAAAGATCAAAGTGATTCGTGCAACTAAAGGCAACTGTTATAGCCTCGCGCTCGCTCTGACACGCACACAGAGATAACATTATAGTGTGCGTCAATATTACGCCGTTCCAAAGCGATCGCGTAGATTTCGACTTGGACATATTTGAATATGCGCTCTTAAGAAAGAAGATATTGTCAAAGTAGTTTATATAATGATAAGGACAAAGAAAGTGTAGAAAAACTCATTCTGTAAACTAAACATCATAAGCTTCGTCATATGTAATAATTGTATCACCTTTATAATAACTAGATAAACTTAGAAATGAGGATATCCGCAGTAGAACCAGAGTGACCGACTTAGCCCAACGTAAGCTGAAGTGGCAATGGGCCGGCCATATAGCTCGAGGAACCGACAACCAAGAGTTCTCGAGAAACACGCGTGTATGAGAAATAAGAAAAAAATATTTCGAAGACATGAAGTTCGCCAACACGCACTGGTGCAGCGTGGCGGACATTTCCTTGCCCTAAAACCTTCTCAAAAATGAAAGGAAGTCTATGCCCAGTAATGGGACGTATATATAGGTTGTAACTTTAACTCAGCACATTTAGCAATTTTTAGTACTCACATTGAATACTAACTCTATATAATAGAAGAGAATTTTGTTAAATAAATATACATACTTTTTAAATGCAAGGGTTCAATATCTAATAAAGCTAATTAATATTTTTAGAGTAAAATATAAGTACTTTAAATTTAACAAGAGCTAAACGGTGCAGTTATACTTATATTTCTTTCTTTACTGGTAAAAAAATCACTGTTTCTTCTAGTTTCTGAAAATAATTAGCACAAAAGTTATGCACTTGGAATAAATGTTACCTGATGAAATGAATTCAGCTTTCGTGATTATAAATTTTAGTTTCCATAATATTAGCCCAATTATAAAGTGATTGAGCTTTGAAGATGCATGATTCTTTTCCTACCAAAATTGTAGCATTTGGAAATAATATTTATTTATTTTAATTTTTATACACAAATGGACTAACGAATTTAAGAGATTTTTAATACTTAAGTGACAGGTTTGTGCTGCGTTTCTGTACTGGGGCATTAATGCCTTAAAGCCTCCTGCTCCTAGTCCATCATGAGTTCATGAGGCTAAACAGAGGTGATGATGAAATAAAATGTTTACATCTGCTCGAAATATTTGTGGTGTTGGACATTTACACAACAAAACAAACACAAAATTTGGAAAGTTGGACAAAATAGCACCCTAGCTATTTTGTATTTTTGTAGGCGCAGAAACCGTTTGGGAAGAGAAGTTCTCGAGCAGACTCATACTATAAACGTAGTGTAGGACGTCCCCCCACCAACAAAAAACATGCAGAGGAGTAAATTGATGACTGTGGCCCAGAACCGTAGGTAGTTTGTGACACTCTGTTTTCAGCAATGGACTTGCGATGGACTGAAATGATGGTAAAGATGAAAAATAATTTTTCTCATTATGTGCATCCGCATTTTTTTTTATTTTTTTTTTTGTGTCTCCTGTTTTTTATTACGTCAGTTTTTTATTAGTTTGTGTTGTTTCTCAGAAAGAAACTGTTGCCCATCTCCCGTTTCCTTTCCCACTGTCGTCTCTTACGACACCCACGAGATCATTTAGAGTAGTGAAATCTCTTACAAAGCCACTACACGGAAACAAGTTTCTTATGGACAATATTCACCGGGGCAGGAACAGCTACCACCACCACGTGCTCGGCGATAAAGGAAAACACCGTGAGGAAACCTGCATGTCTATGGAATAAGAAAAAAAACATTTCGAAGACATGTGAAGTTCGCCAACACGCATTGGGTTAGCGCGGCGGACACTTCCTTGCCCTAAAACCCTCTCAAAAATGGGGGGCGGCCTGTGCCCATCAGTGGGACGTATATAGGCTGTAACTTTACTTTTTTAACTTTAGGAACAGCCAGACAGAACAGACAGCCAGACAAAACAGAAGTTAGTCAAGGTAGTTGGTTATTTTCTGACGTCTTTATGATTATAATTAGGACCTCACAAAAGTCTATCTACTACTTATACAATATATGTACTTAAATACTGTCTACTTTTTATACGATTCTAGCGATCCGCCCCTACTTCGCACGGGTGATATCTAGATCTCGACAACAGCTCTACCTACCAGGTCCAATTGTGAATCTAAACCATCCAGGGCTCAAACAAAAAAAAATCCATCAGAATCGGTCGAGCCAGTTTCTAGTTTTAGCGAAACTAACGGATAGCAAAAATATATATATATATATATATAGAATACAGATTTTATTCATTTATTATAATATTTGGGTTAACAACAGCTTAGCTTCTAAAGTTTTTCAAAATGTAGCTATACCAAATAAAGCTAATTAAAGTATACCTAGATTTACATAATGAAGTAGAGTAAGAATGCCGAATATGTGATAGTCGCCATATATGAGATAGTTAGGTTTTGGCGGAACTAATCGCCAAAGCCATTTGGCACTCCTGAAGAAGCCACGTGGCAAAAGATCGAAACGTGTGTTAGTGCATCCCAGTAGCGTCGTAGATTCTTTCCGAAAAAGATCGATTTTTAAATCGATTCGAATCGAAATCTGATGAATCGATTCACAAAAAAATCGAGGTCTAAAAGATAGATATCTCAAAAATCGATATATGTTTACTTATTATGTATAATTTGCCTAGGAGAGACATATATATTATATATGTCTACTTCTGGGCAAATATTATGTCGGTCGCCTAGTTTTTAGTAAGGATGTCATTTTAATGCAAAATTAGTACAATATATATGTTTAAAATTTGCGAAACAAGTTAATCGAACCCCCTTAATGTTTAAAATAACCAAATTACAAGTATGCAAAGACTTTCTATTGCAAAATGTTACTTACAAACCCGCATTGAACAAGTTTTAGTAATGATCCAAAAACATTTCACGATGAGATATATTTTTAAATGGTTCATTTTATTTCATTTTAAATATTATTAAGTTTTAAAAATAAGAACTATCCTTAAAACTTACAGTGGAACACAATGACCTAAATTCGTCCCTCTTCTATTGGCTTATGTTACTTCGATCTTAGGAGCCTCATAACGGAACGCACGTCTACAAGGCGGAATTGCTTCGTGCCACACAATAAATAATAGTACTGACGTACTGATGGTCCAATAGGAAATAGAATGATTTCGAAGCTGTTAAACATTGTTTAATATATTAGTCTAATACTCGTGATTCCCTTGGTTTTTCTGAACAGGGAGACTACTAGGCGTAAATCATGTTCCTACAAAGTGACGTTGTACAGCTAAATGTAGTAAAATTTCTCAGGATAGCTTTTACCGGAGAAGAAATGGTAGCTATACGCCAGCAGTAAAGTACGTAATACACTACTTTTAAGATATTTCTAAATAAAGGCATAAACATGCAGCTATGTTATGGTTGTAGCACGAATGGTTCGGCTTGACGAGAGAAGGACCGCACTCTCACGCAATATCAGCGTAAAATAGAAGCTTAATATTGTTGTGTTTCGTATGATGAGTGTAGACATCCAGAGACTCTATTTTACTAAAAACGAGTATTCCATCTTAGTCCTCAGGGGTGACAACGCATCAGCTTTCTGATTCTTAATCGAGGTTAAATATAGATGTCTATGGGCCACAGCATCCACTTACCACAACGTGGACTGTGTGCTCATTTGCCACCCTTATTCTATAAAAAAATATGCACGATAGGTATTTCTATCCGATTTCTATTCGACACAATTCTTCTTTATTAGTATTTTTAGTCAAATCTGTGCATATATTTTATATCATATTTAATCAATTAGAAGTATTGGTATTGTTGATATGTTTAAATTAAAAGTAGGTAGGTACCTACTTTCATGAAGTCATATTTTCAGTACGTAAGTAGGTACTTACGTACTGAAAATATGACTTTCTAGAGGCTATCTTTACATTTTCCTCATTCCAGCTACAATGGTCGTTATTATTTTTAATAAAAGACGCAGTAAGAACAAGCTCTCAATTATTTCCAGAATAAGTTTTACTTCTTAATCATCGACCCGTAAACTTGCTTTGCTGGTTACGGGCCTTTTCGTTTGCAGAGAATATTTGCTTCCAGATTGCCAGATTTTTAATGAAATTAAGTATAACAATAATAAATAATAATGTAAGCTGTATTATGCCAACTGATACTCCGTATAATACTAACTCAATAGCACGCAATCCACTACTACTACTACTATAATTGATGGCAGAAAAGCCATTCAAAAACACTGAAACTCAATTGGTGAACAAGAATAGCAGCATTACTAGCGTGAATTTGTCCCTTCTGCTTGTACAAAACTTCTTATCATATTATTATAACAGTAAGTTATTATGCATAAAAGCATCATATTCTTGGAAAGGCTTAAGGACGTGGACTAAAAATAATGTCGATATGTGATGTACAAAAACAATAAGCTTACATCCTATTGGCGCCTCTAGTTTTCATAAACAGGTAGGTATGATATTTGTTTAATTGTGTACATGTTCGGAGATCAAAAAATTATAATCATATGAATTTTTTTGGAAAGCTTCATACCACAATTATCCTTGGAGAAGTTTAAGTCTTAAATAACGTACGTAGATAAACAAAAAAAATTCCAAAAAAATATTTCTTGAGTACAGTTATAAATTCGGACAGTGAAATAAAATACAAATACCCAAGACTGGATTTTCGAAATAATATGAAATAAAATATATATTATTTTAAGCAATTATATTTTACTTTTACTTTAAATGACGTTAATTACGACTCAAAACGGCTACATTTATTAAACTTATTACTTATTAAAGGTATTGGACGTAATCAAAGCAACATGAAGGCAATAGCACGCAAAGCATTTTATTCATAAATTAAAAATAATACTGTCAAAATAATTTTAAGGCGTTTTTTATTTCGTGCCTATAAAGTACACAAATACACTTTTGTGATAAATGATAATAAATGACAATAGAGATAAAAAAATTATTCAAAAAGGACAGGTACCTACGAAAATCGCAAAGCTCTGTAATTAAGTATAATATAATAAATTAATATAATGAAGGCTATAACAGTCCAAGATTTATAAAAGGAAAACAGTGAGAATATTACTGCCTTGTACATATTAACACTTCGCTGCTACATATCTATGTAATAAAATAATACCTACCCCCGATGATTTGACGTCCATTATGTTCGGAGCTTATTTGGCGGGAATTATTAAATTATTATTTCAAGTTGTCACTTTATTACAATATCAACATTCAGCTAAAAACCGCGCGTTATGGCATATTTCAACGCACGCACCACTTGTACAGAGAGACAAGCACACGAACACTCGTTGCGCGCGCAACTGATGATTTGTACTTGATCCATGCTTGATATTATACTTGATAATTAGGTATCAACACTATCAAGAATTCAAGAGATGAATGCAAATGCTTCATCTCTTTTTAAATTCGCAGTTCCTCGTAATGTTATGAATTTTACACACAGCTTCATTCAGGCCTTATCATAATATGTACAAATAAATATACATATATATATATATATATATATATATATATATATATATATATATATATATATATATATAATTTTATGAATATTGAATGTCACGTTGTTCGTCCGCGATGGACTCCTAAACTACATAACCGATTTTAATCAAATTTGCATACCGTGCGCAGTTTAGTCCAACTTGAGAGATAGGATAATTTTTTTACCCATGACCCCCAATTTTTTTTGCGAATTTAAGGATTTTTAGTAGCCAGGACAAAGGTCGTCGATAAGCGTGATTTATATATAATTTTATAAATATTAAATGATTACCATTGTATAGAAATTTAATGGAAATTTAATGGTGTTACGTGTCTAATGAGCTTTTTTTGGCAGTTTAAACCGGTATGTACTCGCTCTGAACATAAATTGTACTTTACGAGGACCTGTTTAATATTATCGGTCGCTTTTCACACAGCGTTACATCCCTGTATTAAAAACACCAAATGAACGTACCGTAAATTTCAAGTCGTCAATTTTTGGTTTTTATGCTTAAAATCTCGATATAGGTAAACTGTTTACAATAAAACTATCCTCAATAAAAGAAACTGCAATTATAACTTTAATGAATAAACTTGCATGACTTTATTTGTTTTCGATTTATCAAGCTCAAGTCGACTTTTCTCACACGCTTTAACATAAGTGGAAAACGTGTTAACATTAGCATCTTAATTTTTCTACTTGGTTCGTAACGCTTGTACCGCCACTTATTTACGACTGTAAAATGAACAAATCCTGGAAGCTGGCCAATGTGCAACTGGTGTCAAAAAAACGCTGCTATCCTGACAATAATCGGGCAATCTCAATTACCTCCATATTCTGCAAAAGTATGTAGCGTATATTAAACTTCTCCCTTGTCACCTAAAATCGAATTCCTCAGCAACCAACAGAACAGATTCCACCATAACCGATCGACAGAGGACCCTTTAGGATTTGACACACGCCTATGGAGCGAGACTTAAGCAATTTCCGTTTCCCTTGATACCGCAAACGCCTACCAAAAGCCCTAGCCTTACAGGCAAGGTTTTAGCGTACGGCTTTTCCTTGACATGTTCGTTAGAGCGCTCTATATCATTTTCCAAAATGAACTGAAACACAATAGTGTATGGCGTACATTACACGCTCATGCATGCGTCAATCAATTCCATCAATCATAATTGATAAAAACGGATGGTGACCGATAGGCGTACACTACGCGCTCATGCAGGCGTCAATCACTGCATTACACGGTAGGTTATTCGTCAATCACAACTGTGATTGTTGTAATACTGACAGTCCGCATGAGCGTGTAATGTACGCCTAAGCTAAGCAGCGGAAAATATTATTAAGAACTTATATTTAATTTCTTATTAACTGAGTCCGATTGGATAATAATCCGGAGTCAGGCTCCTAGTGTATCAGATCTTTTCCTATCTTTTCTTCAGAAGTGACAATACCGTTGTATTTTGATACTTAATTGAGGATAAATGGAGATGTCTATAGGCCTCAGGGACACAGCATCTACTTACCATCAGGTGCGCCAGTGTATAGCGTAACGTTTTCTTTTTTTAAAATAAAACGGAAACGACCCTTCTACTTCATCCGCAGGAAGCCGCAACCCAACCCCCCAAAAAATATTGTATTTATCAATCCCAAGAAATACATTTTAATCGAAATCGAACAATTAATATCAGAGAACATAGCAAGAGACTGACTCACCACAAATAAACTCCGAACCCACTTAACGGTGGGTATCCATTATGTTCGAGCTCCAGCAGCGCTCCGCGCTCCTGCAACTGCTCCCGGTAGTGGGTACTGTTGTTTCCATCCAAGTTCAAAATGATTTTCCTAGAAAGTCCTTATAAAGTTCTACTTTTCAGATTTTTTTCATATTTTTTAAATTTAAGGTTCAAAAGTTAGAGTGGGGTGGGGGGACACATTGTTTTTTACTTTTGGAGCGATTATTTCCGAAATTATTGACATTATCAAAAAATGATTTTAGTAAACCCCTATTCATTTTTAAATACCTTTCCAACAATATATCACACGTTAGGATTAAAATTAAAAAAAAATCACTTTCCACTTTACATATAGGGGGGCTACCCTAATAAAACATTTTTTTCCAATTTTTATTTTACCACTTTGTCGGCGTGATTGATACACATATTGGTACCAAATTTCAGCTTTCTAGTGCTAACGGTCACAGAGATTAAGCGAGGACGGACAGACGGACAGACAGACATGGCGAAACTATAAGGGTTCCTAGTTGACTACGGAACCCTAAAAAGAATTAGCCATTTCTGTGAAATCGGTGAACATATTAAAAAATATACGCGTTGAATATAAAACCTCCTAGTTTTTTGAATCCGGTTAAAAATAAGCTCATTTAATAGCCTCGTGACAAAACTACTATACTGCCTAATAATAAAAGCGGAAGTTATATAATCATTTTGAATGACGTAAGGTGTAAAATTGTTAATATGTTCGCCAATGACGTAATCAGGGCAATGGTTTAAAATCCTCTCTCTTTGCTAACCAACTTCAAAAGAGGAGGTCTGTATTTATATTTTTAAATGATTTGAAAGATTACTTTTGCATCCAAATTAGCCCCATGGCGGGCCCATTTTAATTTTATTAGTGTTGGTTGTTGTTTTAAACTTGTTTTAAATACGTACACTTCATACCTGAGGTCTGAGTGAAGGTATGTAAGGTATAAATAGCAGACGAAGATTTTCATGTCACTAACCTCTCTGACCACACAATTGGGTCAAAACCAAACTTTTAATAATTACTAAAGTCTCCTCCAAAAACTAAAAAGTATAAAATAAATTCCACATAATAATAGCTTGTGAAGTCTTGAGAAATTCTTCGATACACTACTGTCTTAGCACTAATTTCAGCTTTCAACAATGTTATTTCGTTGTTCATCCGCTGTCTTTCTTTTCTATATAAATTTTGCTTAACTTAGGCGGAATAATTCATAACATATCCTTTTTTTTTCATACAATATATTGAATGTAAAAACGCTGTGATGAACATCTGGGAGTATTATTTATTTTTTATTATAGTCGTAATATTATAATAAACCATCGTATTATGTACCCTAATAAAAAAATTACCAAAATTTCTGACTGTTATATCATGAAAATATTTAACTTTTGTATTACTTCCGAACGCTACTTATTGATAGAGAATTGGTATAATAGGATAATGTAGTTTAATAAAGTTAAATATTATTTGCTAAATCAAATTCCTATATGAAGGCGACAACCACATTTTTAAAATAAGTCTGATATATTCATTCAAAATATCGATTAGTGAACTAAATTCTTACTATCCATTATATAGTTTTTTTTACATGGTGGAGCCATGCTGCAGCTATAATATGGATGTAGCACGAATGGGTCGGCTCGACCGGGGAAGCTCCACGCTCTCACAGAAAACCAGCGTAAAATAGCAGCTTAATGCTGCTGTGTTTCGTACGGTGAGTTTAGAGAACCGGAGATCCGTTTTACTGGGATCGAAGCATTCCATCTTAGCCCTCAGGGGTGACAACGCATCTGCATTTTGATTCTTAATCGAATATAGATAATGATTTCTTACATTTACGCGAACACTACACATTGAAATAATACTAGTTTTTACGGAATTTATCGCGTATATTTAACTTTTAAATACCCGACGTTTCGACAAACTAAAAGATCAATAAAAACCCGCGTTAAAGAACATATAGCTGATGTGAAGAATCGACGCTCCGGGAAGTCTGCAGTCTGTGAACACGTACAGGATCGCCCCCGTCACTACATCAGATTTGATAGACCGCAGATCCTCGCTAAAGAACGCCGATTCCTTCCATGGATGATTCGCGAGGCTATTGAAATCAAAAAACATCCTAATTTCAATAGAGAAGATGGCTGGGTGCTACCATCTGCTTTGGATCCTATAATAAATAAAATTAAATCCCAACCCAAGCAAACAACCGCAAGACTTCAAGATACCATAAGTTCATACTGTATAGATTGGAACAAAAGTTAAAATTTTAATCTATGATAACCGCGGTTAACTATGACATATGGACGTTGAACATCTCAGTCCTGCCCGTGACCATGAGTGCTGTAAAGCGTTCGAAACGTCGGGTATTCAAAAGTTAAATATACGCGATAAATTCCGTGAAAACTAGTATTATTCGAATATAGATGTCTGTGGGCCACAGCATCCACTTACCATCAGGTGGACTGTGTGCTCGTTTGTCAACCTTATCCTATAAAAAAAGTTGCCATGCTCGGCGAGCGGGTTAGTAATTGCAATTTATTTTTTATTTTTAGTCGTTATTAGGAAGACGCTGCTGCCCATCTCCTGATCTCTTTCACTCTTACGACACCTATAGAATGATGTTCTTGCACCGCCACTACACACGATTTTTATTAATTTTATACGTGGAAGTGCCATGCTGCGGCTATATTTGTATGGTTGTAGCACGAATGGGTCTGCTCGACCGGGGAAGGACCATGCTCTCACAGAATGTAGCGTAAAATAGCAGTTCAATGCTGCTGTGTTTTGTATGGTGAGTGTAGAGAACCGGAGACCTTTTTACTGGAAACTTAATCATCAGGGGTGACAACGCATTTTGATTCTTAGTCGAGGATAGATGTAGATGTCTATGGGCCACAGCAACCACTTACCATCAGGTGGACTGTGTGCTCGCTTGTCACTCATATTCTATAAAAAAAATAAGAGCCTAAATCTACTCTAATTTACGCGTAGATTTAAGTTTATAATTTTCCGACATGTACCTACAATTATTCACCGGTAATTGTTTGATGCGAGTGAAAGGGGGTTCCGTTTCACAAAAATTATTAATTGCTAATTATTACGCGTTTCTACTTTGTCGAATCCAATTGCTGTTGAATAACTGCTTTTCAATGACAATAATGACAATATACGACGCTTAAGGCACGGATTTAACGAGAAGCTTCTTCTTCGCTTGGTTGACTCTTCATGAGCGTCCCGTGTCAGCGAAGTTTATGTACAACCCTTTGATACAACATGTTTATATTTTTTTGTTCAGTACTTACAAAACGCAAAATACAAAGATTTGTCCGTCTGTTGATCTATATAATGTGTCATGGCCATTTTACTCAGCGATTATTGACTATTTCTATTGACTTATAACGTGACATTATTGTCATCAAATCATCAAAGTCCACGGCTGATCATATAACTTCTCATATACGTCAAAAGCGTGGCTATTTGCCACGTTGGCAACCACACCTTTTTATTATTTTGTGTTGTTAATCTTTTTGCTCATATCCTGTTTATATCCCGGTTGCTTCTTACGGCACCCAAGGTATGATATAGGGTAGTCACTTCTCTTATTCGCTGCCTCTACACGGCGGTAATATATAAAATATATATATATATATATATATATATATATATATATATATATATATATATATATACGTCAAGCATATCTACACTATCATCACTCAAGTAAGAACTATGATGTAGTTTATAAAAATAAAATAGACTTAAACTAATAAAGCTATAAAGTCAGAGAAAGTAAAGTTGTGGACGAAGTGAAGTTGTAGCGAGTCGAGAGTAAATTATCATCAGCAATTTACTCGGTTCAACACAATCAAAGTAAAAGATTCAGAACCAACGAATTTCTTTTTTATATAAGATTAGGTGAACGAGCACACAGTCCACCTGACAGTAAGTGGTTGCTGTGGCCCATAGACATCTACATCTGTCCTCAAATACGAATCGAAATGTAGATGCATTTGTCACCCGTGAAGACTAAGATGGATTGCCTCATTTCTAACAAAAAGATTTTGTCCCGGTTTTCTACAATCAACATACTTACAAAAAACACTGCTATTTTAAGCTGGTATACTGTGAGAGCGTGGTCCTTCTCTCCGAGGTCGAGCTGACCCATTCGTGCTACAACTATACAACTAATATAGCTGCAGCATGACTAACACGTATAAACGAGTACGAGCAAGGCTTCGTATTCTACAATTTTTTCTTAATTTCGGAGACAGTTCTACATTGTCAATAGATCTCAATTGGGTTACCGATCTAATATATAATAATGGGGTAGCAGTTAATAGTAACGTTATAAAAAGTTACAAGCAAATAGGGTGAAGGCATTTCTTTAATTGCCACCACAAGAGAATGTTTTAAAAGATTATGACATATATCTTGAAGTATTATTTTTTAATTTAAATTCACTTTTATTTTATTCAATGTCGATAAGAAGTCGTAAGCTTCTAATCATTTTATTTAAATGGTTCTTTAACAATTTATTATCGATTATGATTTTATATAGACTGTATAAGACTATACAGTCTATATAAAATCCCCAGAAGAAATTCCTAGCGTATTTAACAAGAAAAAATAATATTATAAAATATGTAACTTACATATGCACATTATACAATATGAATTATTGTAAAAAATTGTTTGTGTGTATTGTATTTAATGCTTATTGTTAGTTAAGTGACAGGAACAGGTAATAAAATAAACAGCGTAAAACAATAGCCAATACTAGCCTGGCTACTTAAATATAGGTTTTAGCGATAGAAAACGTTATGAATTATGACATGAGTCATGACTCATGATATAGGTATCAATATATCAAAATAGCATCCGAGACCGATCTCTTTCGGCACCTATGTCATTGTTGATTACTATTCTAATTGCTGATTTACAACGTGCTCGGCTATATAGGAAAACTGCTGTAGTAAACCTGAATGACTGTGAAATATAAAAAAAAATAAGAACATGATAAACTGCCACAAAGCATTGGTTCAGCCCGCAACCTCATTCTTGTCCTTAAAATCCTCTTAGCAAAGGGAGGAGTCTTGTGCTCAGCTGCGAAATGCATAAAGACTGTTACTTAAGACCCAGAAGTATTTCCTCAGTTTTTCAAACATATTTAGTTACTATAATGTAAAATTAAATACTGCTAAAGCAGAAACCAGTTTATGTATAGGCGCGTCGAGTTTCGTGTCACAGGGTTGCGAAAATTATCTTAAGAATGTTGGTAACAAATTAAAAACGCACGTTATTGCAAGGATGTGCTTCGCAATATTTTATCAAATTCGTGCTGTGGTCTCGAATCTACCGATTTCTGTAAAAAAGAGTAATACTTTTATGATTTCTCCAAAGATTTAAATTTCTCATAATACAAAGCAATCACCCAAATATATTACTGATTTCACCCGATTTTATATTTCTGAATTGATAACTCTTTATATTTTCATCTTTTATGTTTCACCGGAGATTCCCCACGTCGTGTGAAGTTATTATAGATTGTTTCAAATAGTAAGTGATATCATACCTTTCAGGGAATACCTCTGTGTTCTACAACTCGACACTTAAGTTAACCCGCGCTTAATTATTTCTCTTTATAAAAGCAAAAATTCAGATTTATCACCATTTTAGAAAAAAATCTGCGCCTTCATTAAGGGAAAGTACAGGCTGGGCCATGGATTTGTTTACATCAAAATTTGATTTCCGGCGCAAACGCAAGGTCCGTGGACCGCGGGGGTAGTTGGAGCGTCTAGCGTGTTTCTCTGAACTTGCAAGTTTAGTCGCAAACGAAATGGATCTATTTACGGGTCTGCAGCTCGCCTTTTGCGTAAAGCAATTTTATTTGAACACTTTTTCGCTCATTACAGTTAGGCGCTTTTTTCGCGTTAAGTGCGAATGGTGATTAAATCTGAATTCTTTTGTACGAGTTACATGACATGAAAGAGTGTTCAAGTTCAGTTGTAATAAATAAATGGGCGAAGAAGTTCGCAGGGAAGGGATCGACACTAAATATGAAGGAAACTGGCGGCCTATGGACTTCATGGAGTGAAGAGAACATGTAGAAAGTTTCAACTACAATTCGACGCGATCCTGATTACGCAAAATCTTACTCGTATTATGAAATTAGATTTGAAATTACGTAATATATACCAAATTCACTTATTGCAATTATTAAGCCCCAACGATTTGGACTTACGCCAATTGTATGTGGAAAGAAAGTTGATTCACTTCAGATGCCGATCATCGGCTGGATCCGCATCCGCATCCTTAACTAATATACAATAATTGTTTGTAGGTATTAACTTGAACATTCAAGCGCCACACTATGTTACATATTTTATTATAGGTGGATATAGAATTTTGTTTATAGTTCGAACCTCAAATGATTGTATTAAGTGATAGCAAGGTGAATCTGTATTTATAAGGTTTTTTTTAATAATATGCTGTATTTATTTACTACTCCGATTTTGAAACACTGTAAGTGATGTATTTTTATTTTGTATTTTAGAACGCCGGGTGCGTTTCCGCTGAATGGCTATACTAAACCCTTAAAGGAAAAAATAACTAGCCCTCTTATCACCAGGATAGTCATAAAAATTATAATAAAAAGCAGGTCTCATATAAATTTGAAGAAATAATTCGACGTGTGACGTAGATGTAGGCGGGGAAAAATAGAGGCTGAAGTTGTTAAGTCACATTTTCGGAAGAGAAAAATTTATCAAATGACCTACTGCCTACAGAACACTAATAATCTATACCTTTCTTTTCCTTATGTCGTCTTTTACAACAGCCACGAGAAATAAAACGGAATATATTTTTGTTTTACGACTTTGGAAAATAAAATACTTTCCAAATGTCTTTTTTTTTAATCTATTACCTAGTTCGAAATAGATTTCCTCTGACCAGAAAAGATATCATTTTTTTAAAGTTAAGATTACAATAGCATCTTAAATACATAATGGCCAAAGTCGTCTTCCATTCTGACATACTCATCGGTAACTGAATATGTTTTAAGATGTAAGACTCAAATAAAGGACGATTTAAAATTTGGCATAGGGCATTAGGGGATAGGGTTTAATTTTTAACTCGAGCAGGGGAGCATCTGTTCACATAGCCCTCCTCGAAGCGAAATAAACAACTCGTGTCTCGTCACACACACACACAGAAAAAAGACTATTTGTTGAACAGTGTGTTCTTTTAGTTTCCAATGGGATCTTATCTTTCAAAGAACTTGAACAATGTAGCTACATATTATCACGTTAACAAATACTTGTTTATAATAAGTATATTATCTCATAGTACGTTCACGAATTTACATAACTTGCTATTGAACTGTTGTACGAAGTAGCATTAAATGGTGTCCATTTAATGCTTCTTTGTCATCAATATACCTACCTAACAAAACTGTAGTGAGCTTTGGAGTACATAAGCGTTTATCATTGAATTTCCGTTTTATATGAAATTCTCTTTTCATTTGCTTAGTCACAGAAATAACGTAATAACAATATTACTACTATTTCTGTGGGTTTAATATAACATTAAGAATTTAATTATATGTTCGTGTTAGGTATATGCTGACTCGTAAAAATTAAAATTTTAATTTTTTTTTAAAATTCCCTTAAATAATCACTACAAATAAAAAATTGCACGTATACATTATATTTTTTTTCGAAATAAAAACTATTTTCATCTCAGTTGCATTATGTCAAAATATTATGTTTTGAAAGTAACAAGTCAGTTGATAAAATCTTCCAACAGCATAAGCAGAGGAGCTGAGTTTGTTAACCAAGGTTACTCTGAGGACCCTATTGCAATCCACAATCAAGGGTGATACCCAAAAATACAGGTTTTCCTTTTTTTATTTTAAAAACTTTTTATAATTTTGCAAGAAGAGGAAAAACAAATTCATTGAATATTTTTAGTATAAATGGCCAAAATTTTTACATGAGTCCTGAAAACCTTATCTAGAACCAAAGACCTATCTGTATCTAGAACAAACACTATTTACTTCAATCACAAGATATAATACACATTTTATACATTGCCCAAGCAAACCCAGCATTACATGGAACGACTAGGTATTCCACAATGACTAAATTATATGCGTTGCCGGTAATATAAACATGAAATAAAAACAAGAATGGAATTCTGCGGGAGACCTATTATTATTACAGAATCCACAGAATTTACACCATTTAACTAGATCTGCTAAATCCTATTGCTAAGGTAAGAATCTAAGATATCCTGATTATCAAAGCCACATTATTTACACGTGGTAGAGAGTTCATTTCTGAGAGGGTTTAGGGCAAGGAAGTGTCCGCCACGCTGCCCCAAAGCGTGTTGGCGAACGTCTTCGAAATATTTTTTTTCTTAATCCTCGGATATGCAGGTTTCCTCAAGAAGTCTTCTTTCACCGCCGAGCACGAGGTAAAATCAGCACTTAAAATTGCAATTACCAATTTCGTTGGTGCCGGCGGGGATCGAACCTGGGTTACTCGTGTTCTGTTATATTTACAGCGAGCGTTAACCATCTGAGCTACCACGGCTCATACTCAACTTTCATAAAAATACCCTATAAATCCTACGTTTTCTTCATATTTAAAGGCTATATATATATTTAAAGGTTGTAGTTTATTCAGGGGGGGGGGGAATGCCCCAAACTCATGGTCAGTTTTTGGAATTTACTGACTGCACCCGGAAAAAATCAGTGGGTTGCCGTCAGTTAAAAATTACAACCTAAGATTTCACACCCACCTTCAGTTTTAAGATGTATGTCAGTTATTATATCAGTTTAACCGAACGTGTGCCGTGCTCAATAATTAAAGTGCGTAAGTGCGTTGTTCTTCCACTGTTGGGCTGACTCATTCGCGCTGCAACTATATAAACTAGCTGTTTCCCGTGACTTCGTCTGCGTATATCGTAGGATTTTAATTTTTATGCGCGGCGTCCTAATTCTTTTTCTGAAATAAAAGTAGCCTAAGTTGCTCCTTATAACATCAGCGTTCTGTCAGCGAAAGTCCCGTCAAAATCGGTCCGGAAGTTTTGGAGATTAGCGGGAGTAGTTAGTTAGTACCAGTTCTGGCTTACTGAGTCAGAAATGGTACAACGTTCGTCGCCTTACGATCCTAAAAAAATGAAAGGTTTTGGCACGCTCTGATCACGAGTCTGCGGTCCGTTTTTGCGTAGGATGCACGGTTCCGGAGATGTGCAGATCAATTAACTCTTATCTAATTGATATCCGGTGAGGCCCTTTTAACATTTTGGTTCAAAATGACACAAAATCTAAAAAATATTAGATACATCATCGACATGGACGGATTTTACATTAAATATCCTCATAAACATTTTCAATGTAGAGAAATGGCTATTCTAGACGTAAAACTATCTAATAAAAATGATGCGTTTATCGATCATTATTTGTTTCGGCCAAGTTATCCTTTCAATTATTTGTAGCCAAAAGACAAATAAACTGTTCGTTATTATGAAACACACGTGTACGGCATTCCATATTTTGATGTGACCGAAGAATTAAAATGTGCCTACAAACAAGAGAACATCATTCCCATATTAAATTGGTATATTAGAAATTTGTGCAAAGACGAAGTGATCGCATACAAAGGTGGTTCAACAGAAAAACAATTTTTAAAAATGTTGACGACGAATGATAGAATTTTTAATATTGAAGAATACAAATGTCCAAAATACAATGATTTGGTAAATGTCATAAATTTAAACAAACGTTATGTGTGTAATAATCATATATTTGCAAAAAATAATCACAGAATTTTACATTGTTCTTAAGACGAAGTGTGGGTTTTTTACAAGTGGTTATTGCTTGAAAATAAAATTTTAAATTAATCATAAATTTTGTTTGATTTCCCAAAAACATTAGTAATAGTACTCGCATACAAATGTGGTTCAACAGAAAAACAATTTTTAAAAATTGTTGACGACGAGTGATAGAATTTTTAATATTGAAGAATAAAAATGTCCAAAATGCAATGATTTGGTAAATGTCATAAATTTAAACAAAAGTTTTGTGTGTAATAATCATATATTTGCAAAAAATAATCACAGAATTTTACATTGTTCTTGTGACGAAGTGTGGGTTTTCGTGTTGGCGAACTTCACATGCCATCGAAATTTTCTCAGACAAGCAGGTTTCCTCACGATGTTTGCCTTCACCGCCGAGCATGTGGTAAATCAGAAATTAAAATTGCAATTAACAATTTAATTGGTGCCGGCGGGGATCGAACCCGGGTCGCGTACTGTGAAATTTACAGCTTGCGCTAACCATCTGAGCTACCACGGCTTAATCATATACACACACAATATTTAAATATAATTTGTTAACACTAAATCATACACACGTAAGAAAATAACAGAAAGAAAAGTAACTTTGTCAATAGAATAAACACTTAAAATTGCAATTAACAATTTAATTGGAGCCGGCGGGGATCGAACCCGGGTCGCGTACTGTGAAATTTACAGCTTGCGCTAAACATCTGAGCTACCACGGCTTAATCATATACACACACAATATTTAAATATAATTTGTTAACACTAAATCATACACACGTAAGAAAATAACAGAAAGAAAAGTAAGTTTGTCAATAAAATAAACACTTAAAATTGCAATTAACAATTTAATTGGAGCCGGCGGGGATCGAACCCGGGTCGCGTACTGTGAAATTTACAGCTTGCGCTAACCATCTGAGCTACCACGGCTTAATCATATACACACACAATATTTAAATATAATTTGTTAACACTAAATCATACACACGTAAGAAAATAACAGAAAGAAAAGTAACTTTGTCAATAGAATAAACACTTAAAATTGCAATTAACAATTTAATTGGAGCCGGCGGGGATCGAACCCGTGTCGCGTACTGTGAAATTTACAGCTTGCGCTAACCATCTGAGCTACCACGGCTTAATCATATACACACACAATATTTAAATATAATTTGTTAACACTAAATCATACACACGTAAGAAAATAACAGAAAGAAAAGTAACTTTGTCAATAGAATAAACACTTAAAATTGCAATTAATAATTTGATTGGTGCCGGCGGGGATCGAATCCGGGTCGCGTACTGTGAAATTTACAGCTTGCGCTAACCATCTGAGCTACCACGGCTTAATCATATACACACACAATATTTAAATATAATTTGTTAACACTAAATCATACACACGTAAGAAAATAACAGAAAGAAAATTAAGTTTATCAATAGAATAAACACTTACATCCATAGCCTTTGATGCGTTGAAGTAACACAAATGTAGTATTGATAGATCCACTGCGGTCAAACGACCGTACACTAACTCCATGACTGCAGTTGCTTGGTCTTATATAGTAGCAGTAAGTAATAATTCTAATCTAAAGAATTTCTGCAGTGGAATTGATAGTAACTTTATGCGTCAACAAGCTTATCTCACATTCTGTTGCTTATCTCAGCATTACTTCGTGTTGCGTCTTGTTCAGTGTATTGATGACTCAAATACGTTTTGTATAACACAAAATAATGCAATTTAATATTTAGAAATCACTATAATTGATCATTCCTATGTTAGTCATTGAGTAGATTGTACTGTAATAATCTACTAATAGCAGTAATATCATGGATACACTAGATGTACAACAACATCTGAAAAAGATTCACCCCAGTCTAGAAAATAATGTTTATGCTGCTAATAGACAGCCCATGTACACCCACGTAGCAACGTATATAATGTGCAATTTGGGTACAGATGATAAACCAGGGTCACATTGGGTAGCTTTATATATCGATACGAACGAATATTTTGATTCATACGGACGAGCACCTGTACGATATCATCTAGAGTTTTTAAAAAGGAATTGTAAAAGATGGAACTGGAATGTTGATAGGATTCAGAATGAGTGGACTTCAGTTTGTGGCGACCTATTGCTTAATGTATTTGCTATATAAGTTTCAGGGATGTTCAATACATAGTTATACGAGTATATTTACAGGGAACACATTGTACAACGATATTTTAGTGGATGAGATATTTCGCTCCTATTTTATAGATAATAAGTAATAAGATTTTGTATTTCGTAAATAAAAATTGTAACAAAATTAGGAATTGAGGAAGAATAGATAATGACGGTATACAATGAACAATAGATAAATAGATAAGAGCAATGGTGTGCTAATGACGGTGGAGGGCCTCACCGGATATCAATTAGATAAGAGTTAATTGATCTGCACATCTCCGGAACCGTGCATCCTACGCCGCAGATTCGTGATCAGAGCATGCCAAAACCTTTTTTTTTAGGATCGTGAGTCGACGAAAGTTGTACCACTTCTGACTCAGTGAGCCAGAACTGGTACTAACTAACTACTAGCGGGAACAAACAGACAGACAAACAACAATTTTAAAAATCATTTTTTGTTATAGTATACTTTTATATGCGTTTGATGAAAAGATGTTATTATGACATTACAAACAGACACTTCAATTTTATTTTTTGTTTAGATACGAGTACAATACAATACCATACTCTTTATTGCACACAAAATAATAAAAAGAACAACAAACTTAAATTGATAAATTTATGTACAATTAGGTGGCCTTATCGCTAAACAGCGATCTCTTCCAGGCAAACCTTGGTGAAGGAGATCTTTTAAATATAAAAATATAGAAGTGTGCATAAATAGTAGATAAAAAATTATACATAACACATACCAATATATATATATATATACATACATCAATCATACACATATACACATATTTATACATATTATACATATTAATAAATATTTTTATAACACATTATAGCTATATACATACCATATATACACAAACCATATATACACAAACCTTATCAAGTATAGTAGATATGAGAATAAATATATTAAGTAGAAGACATATTTAAATAATAGTTTTTAACCAGTAGTTTGAAAGACTCAATGCTTTGGGCTTTCTTAATTGTTAAAGGAAGCGAGTTCCATAATTTAATTGCTTTGACACAAAAGGAGGAATTAAAAAAAAATGAATTGTGAGCAGGGTTTCGCAAAATAAGCTTATCGGATAGTCTGGAATGATCTTTATCTGCTTTATAGATACATTGGTGTTTTAGGATCAAATAGTACACAGTACAGTTGAGATAGAATGTGAGTATTCCGACGAAGTCTGATAGGAAGCCACTTGAGTTTAGTACGAAACTCGGACTACAGCTACAGCGAGGTTTTAACATTTAAATTTCCTTTTATAATCAAAAGTACCTGGATGACCGAGCTTTGCTCGTATTTTTTTTTTTTTTTGGAAATTACATTTAGATACAAATTACATACTGATGAATAATATTTTTTATTATTGAAATAATAGAAAAAGCTGAAGTTTAATTAAAATTTTCGCATTTTTAAGCAAATATTAAAAAAATGGCTCGAAATAATAGATTTTCTCATAAAAGAAGAGAACTTGAAAAAAGAAAGGGAAAAAATCGGACCGAAGACAGGACGCGAACCAAGGCATTACGATTTCGCTACCGCTCGATTTCCACTTGAGCTATTAAATCATTAACAGAGTGTTAAAATTTACCTTGTTATATTGTAGCAGTTTTTCACTGCCCGAAAACACGGACAAAAAGACATTTTCTAAAAATAAATCCTAGCTAGATCGATTTATTGCCCTAGGTATAGGATTAGACAACACGAATATAATCACAAAATAAAACAGAAAGTTTTATGTACTATTTACTATTCTTATTGGTATATTTTATTACGTTTCAAAACAAACACATATACAGAGTTATTACGGGACACAATTCACCATAATACATATATCCACTTCTTTCCAAGAGACCAATCTTGTGTTCGTAATCTACAATGCGCTCAATCTTATAACGTAATCAGTGACTAATTGTTAGAAAATCTTAGATGACATAGTAGAAAACAAAGACGCAAAATGATTACTACGATTAAATATACATTTACAAACACGCGTGTATCTTACAATGACTTGGCTATTTTTACATTGCGCTTTAATCCTATACCTTTAAACGAGCAATTCTTGTATATATATATATATAATCGGAATCTCGGAAACGGCTCCAACGATTTTCATAAAATTTAGTGTCCAGGGAGTTTCGGGGGCAACACATCGATCTAGCTAGGATTTATTTTTAGAAAATGTCCTTTTGTCCGTGTTTTCAGGCAATAAAAAATTTTTGACAGATCACTAACGATCGTAATAGTCCTGTCTCTGGTCCGGCTTTTTTTCCTTTTTTTTAAGTTCCCTTCTTTTGTGAGAAGAGCCAAGCCCTTTTTTTAGTATTTTTTAAAAATACGAAAATTTTAATAAAACTAATTGCACTCATGATTTTTTATTCTAATAACCAGTTCAGTTTTTTCTATTCTGTCAATAAGATTAAAAAATATTATTTATGTTTCATCAGTATGTAATTTATAAATGTAATTTCAAAAAATAAAACCGAGCAAAGCTGTCAGGTCATCCGGGTACTAATCTTTAATGAAGTAAAATAAAGTCTGTGACCAAAATAAACTATCAGATTTACTGTCAAAAGTGATTTGAAAGTACTTTTGTTTCGAAATATCCTAATTTATAAAATTCTCGTGTCCGGTGTCTGTTACCAAACTCCTCTGAAACGGCTAAACCGATTTGTATGAAATTTTGTGTGCATATCGGGTAGGTCTGAAAATCGGCCGGTAAATGATAAGGGTGACTCACCCCTAAATATTTTTTGCCAAATTTTATTATTTTTATTTTATTATAGTTTGGCATTGGAAAATACATACAACTTAAAATTTTCACCCTTCTCCGATCGACCCCAGTTTTTGAATCGCGATTTTTATATTATTCTGTTCCATCCACAGATCCGTAATAGGGTCGCAAGATGGCAATCGAATACTCGTATAATAATTGTAGTACGATAAATTTTCATGTATAGTTTATAACCGGTCTCCTTTCTCTCACTCTATACAGTTTTCGTCCAATTTTTTTTTTTTTGGTTTTATTTATGTCTCGATCATAGCAGTGACTGTTATAAGTCATCATACAATTTTAATTTTTTTTTTAATTTTGCAATTCTCATGTTAATTTTATTCTCATAGTTAATTTATCATTATTTTTCAGTGCTATTATTATTTATTTACATGTTATTAATAAATAATGAAGACAGTTTTCCCTTTTTTAGGCAATCTGATATAAATCAACACATGTTGTGAGCTCCCGCCAACAACGGCCTTTACTTTACCTGTATATATCATAGTTAACATTTTGAGGAAATAATTTTAAATTAAAACAGAAACGTATGTTTAATAATTATACGAGTTTTATTACTGTGAAAGGTAAGTCAAATAATAAGCAAATGAATACAATTTTAAGTTACTGTTTTTTCTTCTATGTATGTCAACAATGCCAGCAAGACGCAAAGGGTCCAATTTGAGTCATCGAACAATCAAATCTAGTCATGCAAGATAGAAGAGCACAAAGATCAGACTAACAAACCTAACAAAACAATGCAGATGTGCGTGTGAGCACGGCGCAGTTACGTGAATCACAATCGCAAGAGGCACGAGATTTGTAGCCAGGGGACTTGGGGGGACTTGGTGTCATACAAATCTGTCGATGCAGTTTGCGATGCCAAGAAAACTGTGAATTATCCAATTGAGTTTTTGAATTCATTGGATATGCTAGGCATATCATCGTACCATTTACAATTGTTGGATCTCCGGTTATTTTGCTTCGTAATTTGAACCCACCACGGCTTTGCAATGGCACACGATTGGTCATTAAATATTAATGAAAAACGTTATCAAATCCAGCATTTTGAATAGCAAGTTCCGAGGCAAAAAGAATTGCTGACACGAATCCCTATGATTCCTACAGATGTGCCAACTGAATTCAAACGTATTCAATTCCCAATTAGAATAGCGTTCGCAATGACGATTAATAAGTCACAAGGCCAAACGTTGTATGTTTGTGGCTTAGATTTGAGTATACCATGCTTTTATCACGGACAACTATATGTGGCATGTTCTCGCGTGGGAAAACCATACAGTTTATTTGTATTGGCTAAAGACGGACTGACCAAAAATATTGTATACTCCATTGTGCTCAGAGATTAATTTTTGTTTATTTTTTAATGGCCATGATTATAAATAAAACTATAAATACCTATTTTCGATGTATAGATATCTATCAAGAATTGTAAATATATATTTGTTACTTTAATAATGAATAATTTATTAACTTAAATTAAAGTATATATCTATTAATTGCCTACAACGTTTCATTTCTCTTAGAATTATAATTTTTTATTGAACTAAAAAAAGATTTCCTAGAAATAATGTATATGGCAAAACAAGGTTTGCCGGGTCAATAAATCTTGATATATATATATATATATATATATATATATATATATATATATATATATATATATATACTTACTTTGAGTCATATTTTCATTTTTTTTAAATATTTTTTTCGTTGAGGAATTTCACCATATCCATTACTAATAAGTAGTTACTCTTATTCTTTTTTGTACAACTAATATTTAGGTAATATCTTTAACTTCAATATCAGTATCTCTATATCTTACGTACTTGATCAATTTAATTAATACTGCTTCATTATATTGAGTAGTATTTTTAATAAGCAGGGGTCAGCAACAGCTGTTACTGACAATACCGGTAAACTTTGTGTTGTTTTATTCAATAACCTTTCTGCATCTATGCACTGGGAATACCGGAATCTGTAATCATGTGATGGAATGTCCCCGCCATTACTACAGTTTTGTTAATTTACAAATTCTTACTAAAGAATACCGATTTCTACTAACAATGAACTTCTTCACTATGAAATTCTTGAGTGTAGCAATCATTTGCAGGGCTTTTCAAAAAAACAATCCTCATTTCGAGGAGGATCCTAATTTAGAGAAGGCTGGATACTGTCATTAGTTACATCATCATCATCATTACTGCCCTTACAAGTCTATTTCGTGAACATAGGCCCTGCGCTAGGAACTCCATCCATCGACTTTATGCATGTCTTACCAGGTCATCGATGCATCTGACGGAGGGCATTCTAACCTTGGGTTACTGGTATATTTGCGAAATTACAACGCCATCTATCAGATCCTAGCATAGTCGTGAACTATCGTTGCGTTACAATCTTCTTATATATATATATATATATATATATATATATATATATATATATATATATATATATATAAATTGCTGTCCGTCCGTCTGTCGTCGTCGTAGGACACTCGTACTTACCTTCTGATTTTATGAAAACGATTGTTAGAACGCAAGTGATGGACCATCTGCTTGGGAGGAAGTTACAGGCATCCCTTAATTTTTGTGATCCATAATTTGGTTTTAGACTGCAGTTATCCACAGAAAGTGCTGTACTTTGTCTCAAGCACATCGTACGTTACTACACAAATCATAGGACACCTGTTATAGGTTGTTTTTTGGACCCATCGAAGGTCTTCATACGGTTAAATACGATATACTTTGGAAGAAGCTGGGTACTGAAACTAATGACTATCCTATTAGACTTAATAGGTCTGTTTCAGTATTGGTATGACAATTAACAGAATCAGGTGAGGTGGGCAGGAGTGCTATCTGAGGCGTATGGGCTGGCGTTCGGGGTAAGACAGGGTGGCCTGTCTTCTCCTCCACTTCTCAAACTCTCGTAAACAGTTTGATTGGTGAATTCGGTGGTAGTGGAGTCGGCGGAAAAACACTTTAACACTTCGATATACCGACAGTCAACTTGGCATCGCTGAAGGGACCGTAGCACCACCCAAATTTCGACGGAATCAAAGACTTTCTAATAGTCCACAAATGCCAGGCTAAGTGACAAATTGTACTCTTCGGTCTTCTGTACAATTTGCCGAAGGTTATGTATGTGGTCTATGGTGCTAAAGCCTTTTCGGAAATTGGCTTGTTAGGGAAGCTGGAAGTCGTCGAGTCTGCGTGCGAGACGATTCCTAATGTTTCTCGAAAACAGCACGTAGACGTGACTCAGAAGGGATATCGGTCTGAAGTTCTTCGAGAGAGCGTTGTCACCTTTCACGAAGAACAACACCACCTCAGTTCTATTCCACGCCTCGGGAGTAGTGCCGCCATGAAGGTCAGAATTAAAGGGAGGGTCAGAATTCCGCTCAATCGCTTCGTCGATACGAGCTGTATTGAAGTTGCGTAAGTCCCGTCGCATGTATTTGGAGATCTGTCTGTTCAGTTGCCTGTATGCTGTCAAATCTGCTGAAGACTGCAGCTTCTTTTCCTGTCTAACAGCCATGAGATTAAGAGTGTGATGGGAGAGTTTTTGTGTTCTTCTGTGGCGGGTCTTGCAGAACTTAGCTCCGACCGCATGGACAGTTTCCACAAGCTTGTCATTCGTCATATCGTCCACTGTATTGCAGTCTTCTAGGCAGTGAAAACGGTTTTGTAATTCAAGCTGAAAGTTTTCAGGACCCTGGATGACGCACGAGGGGGCCGGAGAGTTGACTTCTTTAGACGAAGAGCTCTCCAACCTACCGTTTATCTGGGGCACGATCGTACCCCCGCCAAGTCGACCAAAAAAGCAGCACGGCCGTACCATACTTTTCTCGAAGCAATTCAGGCCCCTATAACTTCGTAGACCATAAAACTAGAAGCCTGAATTTTCAGTAACCGAGTAGACATTATATGAACATGGTATATTTCAAATTTCATTCAATTTGAGCTAGTAGCTTAAGAAGTATAACTAGTCAAAGTTTCTTAATTTTGTCACTCATTGACTGACCGATCATCAAAACTCTAAGGCACTTCTAGCAGACATAGAAGCTTCAAATTTAGAATACAATTAGTGTTTAGTGTAGTAATGAAAAATAAAATATTTTTTAATGATTTCTTATATTTACGCGAACACTACACATTGAAATAATACTAGTTTTTACGGAATTTATCGCGTATATTTAACTTTTTTTAACTTTTTAAATACCCGATCCGATACCCGATCATCTGGCTACCTATTGTGGAAGGAGGAGTTCTACAAGCAAGTAGATGGTGTGGCGATGGGCTCACCTGTATATCCCATTATCGCCGACATATTCATGGAAGACTTTGAGGAGAAAACCCCCCCTTTGCTTACTTCTCCCATAAATCCAAGATTCTACAAGCGGTACGTAGACGACACTTTCACAATTCTACCTTTAGATAAAGTAAACTGCATTTTTAGACCATCTTAACTCTATAAATTCTAAAATTCAGTTCACAATGGAGTTAGAGGCAAACAATTCCTTAGCTTTTCTAGATGTGTTAGTAATTCGGAATCCTGAGAACACCTTGAGCCATACTGTGTATAGAAAAAAGACCCATACAGATAAATATTTAAACGGTGATTCTCACCACCATCCTTCACAGTTAGCTACCGTGGGTAAATCTTTGTTTCAGAGAGCACGAGGGATCTGTGACAGTAAACACCTGGCTGCCGAGCTCCAACACGTCAAGCAAGTTTTGCATGACAACAAGCTTCGGGTCCCGCGCCTACGTCACACAGAACGAGTGAAGCCGGCCACAGTCGAGCGTGTACCTGCTGTACTGCCATATGTTAGAGGAGTCACTGACAAGATTGGATACATCTTAAAGCGCGCTTCCATCAAAACATACTCAAGCCTCCAAAGAAGATTGGTCAGTTTTTACCATCAGTCAAGTGTAACGTCCCTCTGCAATATGCAGGAGTGTATAAGCTTGATTGTGAATGTGGTTTCTCCTACATAGGACATACTAGAAGATCAATTAAAACCCACGTTAAAGAACATATAGCTGATGTGAAGAATCGACGCTCCGGGAAGTCTGCAGTCTGTGAACACGTACAGGATCGCCCCCGTCACTACATCAGATTTGATAGACCACAAATCCTCGCTAAAGAACACCGATTCCTTCCAAGGATGATTCGCGAGGCTATTGAAATCAAAAAACATCCTAATTTCAATAGAGATGATGGCTGGGTGCTACCATCTTCTTGGGATCCTATAATAAATAAAATGCGGTCGTTAAGGAGTATGTTAGGGCTGAATCTGAATGACAGGGTAAGAAATTGTGTAATAAGAGAAGAGTGTGGTTTGCAAGATGATGTTGTGACCAGGATTAAGAATGGAATGCTTCGGTGGTTTGGTCATGTGGAAAGAATGAATGAGGAAAGAGTGACAAAGAAAATTTATTGGAATAATACTAGTTTTTACGGAATTTATCGCGTATATTTAACTTTTTAAATACCCGACGTTTCGAACGCTTTACAGCACTCATGGTCACGGGCGGGACTGAGATGTTCAACGTCCATATGTCATAGTTAACCGCGATTACCATAGATTAAAATTTAACTTTTGTTCCGATCTATGCAGTATGAACTTATGGTATATTGAAGTTTTGCAGTTGTATGCTTGGGTTGGGATTTAATTTTATTAATTAAAGGATCCCAAGCAGATGGTAGCACCCAGCCATCTTCTCTATTGAAATTAGGATGTTTTTTGATTTCAATAGCCTCGCGAATCATCCTTGGAAGGAATCGGTGTTCTTTAGCGAGGATTTGCGGTCTATCAAATCTGATGTAGTGACGGGGGCGATCCTGTACGAGTTCACAGACTGCAGACTTCCCGGAGCGTCGATTCTTCACATCAGCTATATGTTCTTTAACGCGGGTTTTTATTGATCTTTTAGTTCGTCCTATGTAGGAGAGACCACATTCACAATCAAGCTTGTACACTCCTGCATCTTGCAGAGGGACATTACACTTGGCTGATGGTAAAAACTGACCAATCTTCTTCAGCGGCTTGAAGTATGTTTTGATGGAAGCGCGCTACAAGATGTAGCCAATCTTGTCAGTGACTCCTATAACATATGGCAGTACAGCAAGTACACGCTCGACTGTGGCCGGCTTCACTCGTTCACTGTGACGTAGGCGCGGGACCCGAAGCTTGTTGTCATGCAAAACTTGCTTGACATGTTGGAGCTCTGCAGCCAGGTGTTTACTGTCACAGATCCCTCGTGCTCTCTGAAACAAAGATTTACCCACGGTAGCTAACTGTGAAGGATGGTGGTGAGAATCACCGTTTAAATATCTATCTGTACGGATCTTTTTCCATACACAGTATGGCTCAAGGTGTTATCAGGATTCCGAATTACTAACACATCTAGAAAAGTTAAGGAGTTGTTTGCCTCTAACTCCATTGTGAACTGAATTTTAGAATTTATAGAGTTAAGATGGTCTAAAAATGCAGTTACTTTATCTAAAGGTAGAATTGTGAAAGTGTCGTCTACGTACCGCTTGTAGAATCTTGGATTTATGGGAGAACTAAGCAGGGCTTTCTCCTCAAAGTCTTCCATGAATATGTCGGCGACAATGGGAGATACAGGTCAGCCCATCGCCACACCATCTACTTGCTTGTAGGTTTTATCCAAAGGCCTCAACTTTGCTATTACACCCCGCAAATTACCGTACGAAGAAATTATCTGTAGTGTCGAAGACTGTTTATTTAAAAACAATATGCGGAAAGAAGATTTGGAGGCGATACGTCAAGACATTTCGTCTATGTTACGTCGATGTTCAGTGCCTAAACCGAATCTTCCCAAAGACGAATTTATAGCGTTAAAGAACCTACGCAATAAACACGAACTTACGATTCTCCGCGCAGATAAGGGAAACGCCACGGTAGTCATGGATACGTCAGATTATAATTCTAAAATACAAGAACTTTTGTCGGATGTAAGTACTTATAAAAAGGTTAAAAACGACCCAACAAATAGCACACTTAAAACAACTAGTGGATAATACCTACGTGCGCCAAATCACCAAAATTGTATGGGTTACCAAAAATACACAAGCCCAATGCTCCATTACGTCCCATAGTGAGCAAAATCGATTCACCAACTTACAGATTGATAAGATAAAGAACACCGATTCCTTCCAAGGATGATTCGCGAGGTTATTGAAATCAAAAAACATCCTAATTTCAATAGAGAAGATGGCTGGGTGCTACCATCTGCTTGGGATCCTATAATAAATAAAATTAAATCCCAACCCAAGCATACAACTGCAAGACTTCAAGATACCATAAGTTCATACTGCATAGATCGGAACAAAAGTTAAATTTTAATCTATGGTAACCGCAGTTAACTTTGACATATGGACGTTGAACATCTCAGTCCCGCCCGTAACCATGAGTGCTGTAAAGCGTTCGAAACGTCGATTATTTAAAAAGTTAAATATACGCGATAAATTCCGTAAAAACTAGTATTATTTCAATATTTTTTTTAAGTTCGATCCAGTTTTCTAGATAATATGTATTACTTGTGAGATACATTGTGTTTTCTTGCGATGGCCAAGTCAATCTATATACTTAAAACATATAAGATTTGTAATATTGATATGGTCACTATAGAATGTTGTTATGTTAGCTAATTACGTAATAACTTAAAACAGAAGGTTGTTGACGAGAGACTTGTGGACGATAACTCCGACACCAATTGGGACAGATGGTCGCCCTCCTGGTGATAGAACAAGTTGCCGGATTCGAGGATTACCGTGTCCTTCCCCTCTCTTCGGACCTCGGATAATCATATAATATGTCAGCGCAACTTAACTAACTCTTTTCCAGCTCCAGCATCTTCTCGTTAGTCCTCAGGTGCGTGCGTTATATGTTGCCAGGTCGAGTTGTCATAGGTGGCAACCGAACCTTCACCGGAAATTATTAGCACCCCCTGCCCAGTCGTTGCCATGTTGCCACCGTAGCCAAAAATAGCGAAGCCGCCGGGGACTGGGGGCCGTTTGTTTGCGTTTTTGCTCATGGGGGGATTTCTGCCATAGTTGCCACGCTCGGCAAGCGGGTTGGCAACCGCAGTTTTTATTGTATAATTGCTGTTATCAGGAAGATGCTGCTGTCCATCTCCTATCAATTTCTCTCTGTCGCCTCTTACGACACCCACGGGAAAATATGGGGGTAGTGGATATTCTCAACCGCCACTACAGACTATGTAGAAAAATAAAAATAAATTTTAAGAGTAAATGTCTTGAATCTTTGTTAGGTTGGACACTTTTCAGAACACCCACGTAGATTACAAGGTTTTGTGAAATCGATTAATTTACATTTTGACCAATGAGCGCGCAATCAACCCGATGTAAAGTAAATTCTGTGACACATAGATACTGTTTGTGTTACGATGTCACTATATACCATTTCCCGATTTCATTGTAGTAAGCCTCAAAGGCTTAGTACAGTAATTGTTTATCGTTTTTGTTGTACTATCAATTAGTGTACATATAGGCTACGAGAATTGAATTATTTTTGCAGTTGATAATGTGTGATTACCAGGGCTGAATTTACCTACCTAACGGCGAAGTAAGAAACTACCTATGACCCCGCACCGCATTGTTTAAGGGCAATCTTAAAAAAATTATTACGTTATAACCAAAGTTGGAAGATAGGTAAAGGACCCGACTCTCATCGTCTAGGGCCTTTACTTGCTTTATACATTTGGTTATTACAATGCAAGTATCAAGCAACAAATAAACAGAAAACTCCCGTATCGCACTTAATTATTTTCATTTTTTATAAAATACTTACCAGGTCGAGACCATTCAGCAGAGTGCTGCAGCTGTACTACTGTAGTGTGGTTGTACTAAGTAAAATGAGTTGGTTTAAGACGATATTATACGACAAGAGCAATATTTTTCTTTTGTAAGACATTTTGTGAACAAATTATATTTAAACATATTTCACATAAAATGTGTAAAATATTCTTAGGCAATGTTTTTTTTAATTTTATTTGGACTTATTAGCGCTTGTTATACTAGAATAGAAGTAGATATAGTATTAAATAAAATTTATAGAATAGTAAATGAATTATCAACACAACAAAAATATAATATTTTCTTGATTCTTGACGTGACGAGTAATTCTCGCACTCAAAATACATGTTAATGTCCTGTATATAGTAGGTAGGTACACGTTATATGGCGGTATTTGCTTGGGTCTGTGGTATCTTAGTCTTTAGAGACCAAAAGAGTGATCCCAGTAGTGAAGAGGCTCGGGAGCGACTTCTGGTCGAGAGCCTCTTGAAACTGTCGGGCACGCACAGTGTGACACACCACGAACCCCTTCAACCAGTAGTGATGCAGTCCGTCTAGTCCCGGATTTTTCCAGTTCGGGGCCCTTCAGACCGCCTCAGCTACGTCATCTGGCATTATAATGACGGGGTCCATGGGCGTAACATTCGCACACTGTCTCATCACAACTTCCAAGAGCCCTCTCCGAAGTTTACGGGTTCTGACCACCATCCGCACCAGAATGCCACAGTGTCGGCCTAATTCGGTGCTGGGCCCGCTTCTCGTACCATTGTCGCTCCAATGATTTGTAGAGCCTCTTCTGTTCACTCTGGAAGAATCTTGAATAAGTAGATATTTATATAGTGGTTTATAAAAAGCGTTTAGTTGATAGATCATGATATTCTTTATTTTGTAAGCCTTGTGTTCTTAGTATAAAATGGGTCATTCGAAACCGGTTTAAATACAGCAATGGATTAATCGGGAACCCTTACCTACATCGCCAACGGGTTACAATTTTGCCATACGGTCCCATTTAGTAAGATGAATACTTTTTTGGTTGAGATATATGACAGGGACTTGCTCTAGTATTAATCCTACCGTATGCATTGAGAAGTGCCAGTCCCGTGGAAGTAAAGGGGCTAAAAGCACGCTGTGAATTTCACAAGACGCGAGCAACCCGGATAGAATCTTCACCGGCGCTAATTAAACTGTTAATTGCAATCTTAAGTGCAGATTAAACGCAATGACTTATATCAGCACGGGCGCGTGGTAAATCAGCACTAATGGATACTTCTCTTTAGTGATGATTTACCACGTGATCGGTGCTGAAGGAAAATATCGTGATCGTAACCTGCATGTCTGAAAATTATAAAATAATATTTCTAAGACATGTAAAGTCCTTTAACATGGATTGTGAAAGCGCAGTGGATACGCCCTTGCCCTAAAACAATCGTCATCTAAAAAAAGTCTCAAAAATAAGATAATGACTGTACCTAGGAGTGGGGCGTATATAGGCTGTTACTTTTTTACTGTACTTGGCAACACGTAAGCAAATATAGCATCGCCATATCTGCAGTAGGTAAGAATAGTTAAAAAATAAAAAATAAACATAGTAGTGTTTTTATTTCAAGGATCTAAACTGAACTTGATCATCAATATCTGTGCATATGTTTGGCTTCACATCACGTTTCACATCCTTTAGACCCGCCAGTTCCAACGACAGATATTCCGTGATATGATGATACGATTGTAAACAGAATAAATATATATTCGAAGACATTTTATGGTAATTAATAAATTTCACCGATGCTTCAAAGACACCACCAAGACATCTGGCTCCCACTATGCAAAATAATTGTAAGAGGGCTCTTTTCTTTCCCTTTTGAAGATTTAGTGTATTATTTTGCATTATTGTGTACGTCAACAATGAACTATCTATATTACCTATCAGTGCAAGTATGGAACAAAACAATTCCTCTACGTACAATAGAAGCAGCAGGCTTTCCTCGGCGCTGCCGGAATGAGCATTGTCGGGTACGTCTGCGTATGTACAGTCTTCTTTGTAAACGGGTTCAATGGCTCCTGTATAGCGCTGCGTTTCACCTCCACATGGATTCTCGCAAACTTGTCTCCCTTCTCTTCCTCTTTTCTGATTAGCATAAAATAAGGACGAAAATCATTCGAATACATTTTTAAATTTTGAGTTTTTTTTTATTAATTTAATAATTGCTTTTATCGTACCATTAAAATATTTTAAATTTGTATTATTAAAGTTGATATGATGTCATAGTAAGTATCTCATTTCCGTGACAACGTCAAAATGTAAAATCATTGTTCTTTTTATAAAATGTATGTATCACAGACTTAGAATATCGCTAAGTCTATGCTATCTATGTGTATATGTAATATAAACATAACATACATAATAAATAAACACTCACGCCTGTCACCCAGAGAGGTAGGCAGAGACTACAGAATTCCATTTAGCGTGATCCTGACATACCTTTCTCGCCTCTTCCACATCCACATACCTACGCATACATGCTCGTCGGTTAAGGGTACTCTTAATTTGGGCCATTTTTAAGTATATCGCCAATTTGGTCGACAAACTTCCGCCTAGGACGTCCCTTTCCGACTCTTCCATTCACTTCTGCAACATATATTTGCTTTGTCAGTCTTTCCGCATTAATTCTTTCTACATGACCAAACCACCGAAGCATTCTTTTCTTAATCCTGGTCACCGCATCATCTTGCAAACCACACTCTTCTTTTATCACACAGTTTCTCACCCTGTCACTTAGATTCAACCCTAACATACTCCTTAGAGACCGCATTTCTACTGCATTTATTCTACTCTCGTGCTTCTTCTGCCACACCCAACTTTCACTACCATACGTTAAAGTAGGGACTAATACAGCACTGTGAATTGCCATACGTGCCTTTTTTGACACGTGCCTATTCTGACTTTTCACAATAGAGTCTAGAGCTTCATTTACTTTATTTCCTGCATTCACTCGTCGTTCAATATCCTTATCATATCTCCCATTCCTGCTGAATACACATCCCAAATATACGACTCATCTCATCCACTCATCCACTTGCTCAATTAACTCCCCTTCTATTCTTATTTCACATACCGTTTTGCTTTCATCTCTTTCAAAAACCATCACTTTCGTCTTACTTGCGTTCACTTTCATTCCCCTTTCTTTTAATGAACTGTTCATTAATGCAACTCGGCCGCCGACGACGCAAGTATAACTTTATCAACGGCGTACAAAAGGCATTTGATGGTTAACTCACCCATTCTTAACCCGCATTCTTCAACTTTCAAATTTTCCAAACAGCTGTCCATAAATAGGTTGAACAGCCACGGGGAAGCTACACAGCCCTGTCTGACACCTTTATGGATGCCAAACCAGTCCGAGTAGACCCCGTTGATTCTATCACAAGCACTCGAGTCCCTATACTGAGACTTTAATGCCTGTATCAAACCAGCGCTCAACCTAAATGCGTTCAGCGTTTGCCATAACACATCCCTGTCCACTCTGTCATAAGCCTTTTCCAAGTCCATGAACGCACAAAAAACTTTTTGGTTTTTCGCCAAAAACTTCTCCGCGATCATGCGCATGGAAAAGACTTGATCTGTACACCTCATTCCCTTTCTAAATCCCGCTTGCACATCCCAAATTTTTTCAACAGTTTCTTTCATAACTCTTTCAATAAACGTACCTAAGAATTTATATTCCGCTGTGGTCCGATCGTTGAATTGATGCCTGAAGTGCCCAACAATTTCACGAAATGGTGGCATTTCAAGATATTGTGAATTATAACTGGCGATAGCGTTTAAATATCACTTTTGTCGATTTGGCCATATAGGTAGCAGAGCAGTGAGTTTTTTTTTATAGGAAAAGGGTGACAAGCAAGCACACAGTCCACCTGATGGTAAGTGGTTGCTGTGGCCAATCACACTATCCCGTCTCATCAAAGAAAATGCTTTCAGCTTGAGGACCAAGATGGAATGCCTCTTTTCCCGTAAAAAGGGTCTCCGGTTCTCTACGCTCACCATATGAAACACAGCAGCATTAAGCTGCTATTTGACGCTGGTTCTTTGAGGTGATTCTGTGAGAGCGTGATCCTTCCCCGGTCGAGCCGACCCATTCCTGCTACAACTATACAATTATTATAAATGCAGCATGGCTCTACCACGTACAGAAAAAATATAATGGCCTCTTTTCGAAAACTAGTGCAAATACTCTTAAATTAAGATAGGGTAGATTTAGCCCCTATTACCAGCCTTTTAGTGCCAATTTCAACTTCAAAAATTCCTGCTACTTTAACTAGCGCATAATATTTTTAAACATTTGTTTTAATTGATAAGCTAATTGTCCAAAAACGTAATGAACATTTATTTACAATCATTTACTAGAACAATTTTAAAAACGACGCTAAGCAAAAGAAGGCGTTATGGCTCAAATTCCAGCCACCCTGCACCAAAGATATAAAATATATATATATATATATATATATATATATATATATATATATAGCTTTTATATATAATTTAAAATAAAAACAAATAACCGGCTTGGCTTGCTAAGTAATCTTGACCAGTTAAGTCATCCGTTACCCTCAAGTCCACCGCTACTATATAAATTCTATCCTTTCAAAAAGAAAGGAATTCAAAAATAACTCGTGATGTTGTGAGCTTGTTATATGTGTAAAGACTTACGATATAGACTTACAACTTACAAGAATATATATATATATATATATATATATATATATATATATATATATATATATATATATATATATATATATAATGCACACCTTTATTCTGCGATAAAACATATTCCGGTACAGAATGTCGTTCTTTTGTGTACCTAATGCCAGCACAGCGTAGGGTTGTGCCTTATGAGTTTTTGGTAGGTGTGCCTATTGTCATCATTATCACACACAAGCATGGAATATGCATTTGTGCAGACGGCAACAATTAATTTATTTTTACGTTTTACTACATACCTTATTGTGTTTTAGTTTTAAGCAGTTTGATCTTTCTTTTAAAACTAAACAATGTTTTGAAGCAAATTAGGTATGAAAAAACGTATGAGGCACATCGATTTGTTATGATATAATCATGCAAGTTTTCAAATTATCATCATCATTACAGCCCTTCACAAGTCTACTACTGAACATCCTCCTCCCCAGACTGCCGCAAAGCATGGTCCTGATGAGCCACTTTCCTTGTCATGAGTTTTTAATTTGTGTTCTAAGTTATAATTAGTGTTACTAAGTCAGACTTAATTATATTAATTGCTTGTTTTTGTCTTTCTCAAAAAGTAATTGGAAATATAAGGTGTTCTTAATATACATCGAATGTCTGATAGAAAAGCAAGTACACCTTCTGCTAAACTTTAAAATCAAAAATCAAATTTAAAACATAAACGAATCGGTCATGACTCCTTTAACCTTAAAATAAGTTAAGTTATAACTAATGGTATTTATTCCAGTTTATAACTCATGTAAGTGATAATTAAAGCTGAATAAATAAATGAAATTCCAATTTATGACAACCCTGATTTATATTACATGACTGAAATTAGGTACTTCTTATGAGATACATAAAACCGAATATCACCCTGACGGCTGACATTATCACTCCATACATTTCGTGTATCTAATTACAGCCCCATTAATTTCCACTAAAGCAAAGTAAAAAAATTGTAAATTTAAACAAATGACTGCATTAGATGTCTATAGTTATATTCATGCAAATCAAAAAGCCAATGAGCTAATGTAAAAAAATCTTAATTTTATCGAGACGACAACTTGTAAAAAATTAGGAAAATGAGTATTTTCCGTTGCGTTTTGGTTTTTATTGTGTGATATTTGAAATATGCTTTTCTCCAGTTACGAAGAATTTTTTAGCTGACAATATTTGTAGTGAAGACCACTAGAAATTTACGAAGTAAAAAGGCGAAAACACTGCAATTAGGGGCGTGGCTGGTATTATTGTGAATTGTGTATACTGGGGCATCCACCCTAGTACTAGTTTTTAAATATGGGTGAAAATTTTATATGAAACATATTACCTATATTAAGACGCCCAGTCCCATCAGCTCATTTTTTAATTTTTCGAAAATCTTATGACGTGCGCATAAATTTTACGTCGAAAAATAATTTTTCAAATTGAAAGTTGCTGAGGTTACCTTTAAATTGAAGTTATGATAATTATGAAAAATACATATTTTAGAACTTTACTAAAATCTGCCCCTATTTACCCCTTAAAATGTGGGAAAATGAATACAAGCCCCGCCTTTAATAGCAGCCTCTTTGCCTTTTAATTCATAAATAAGGTTTCTAATTCTATTGTCAACGAAAAGGTTCTTTGTAACTGGCGGAAAGTATATTTCAAATATTACCACGCTATTATAAATCCATCGGTGTTAAATTTAAAATAAAAGGCTTGGCTTGCTAAGTAATTTTGTCCAGTTAAGTTATCCGTTTCCGTTACCCTCCAGTCCAGTCCACCGCTAGCTAAATTTTATCCTTTCAAAAAGAAAGGAATTCAAAAATAACTCGTGATGTTGCAGTTGTGAGGTTGTTATAAGTGTAAAGGACTTACGATGTGTGATATAAAACTTACAAGGTAAGGTGTCTCGTAACTCAAACACATTCGTGTCTATTTCTTTCTACTAACATAACCATACCGCTACGTAATAACAAAGTAGTGCCATCTAGTTTAAAATAAAAACACCTACGCAACGAACAACGCTCATTTTCCTAAATATTTGACAAGTTATGGTCCCGATAAAATTAGGCTTATTTTACATTATGTCGTCTTTGGACTTTGTAATTTGTATAAATATGACTATACTTGTACTATGTCTATAGTATATACTATTTCTATACTATAGACACAGCAATGCATTAATTTTTAAATAAATTTTTAGGTATTTTATGTTCTTTTAGTAGAAATTAATGGCGCTATAATTAGTTAAACGAAATGTATGAAGTACACAATGTCAGCCGTCAGGTTGTTTTTGGTATGAGGTACCAAATAAAGAAGTTTCTAATTTCAGCCATGTAATATTCATAAATCGGGGTTGTCATAATGTGATATAAATGTTATTAATTAACACAACTTATATTTTTAGAGGAAGTTAAGATCAATTTGTCCGTGTTATAAATTATTTTAAGTTTAGCTAAATTTGTTTATGCTTTTCTATCACATTACACTTGTTGTACATTAAGAATAACGTATATTTTAATTATTTTTTAGAACGACAAAATTATAACAACTTAGTACATAAATGAAAAACTCATCGAAAGCAAAGGCGCTCAGAAACGTGCTTATCGGCAACTTATAGAGGAAGTTATGTTCAGTAGTGTGTTGTAATGATGATGAATTTTCTAAAACCTGGGTGATTAAATTATAAGTTTGCTACATGAATTTTTATCACAATTTGTTTGAACGAAAAATAATGTCAAAAGAAAAATAAAACTTCCTAAAACTAAAACACCTTAAGTATGTAAAGTAAGCAAAATAATTACTTTTTTATATTGTATCCTCGTGACACGCATGATTTAAATAAGAAGGTTATAACGAAATTATTACTGTTCATCTAAAACTTACCTTCAAATAAGTACCTAGCAAAAACTCAAAGGGCACAACTCTATATTATGCAAGGCTGGCATTAGATACACAAAAGCACAACATTCGATGCAGTGTGTCTAGAAATTGAGCCCTTACGCCTTTTTTCTTTATCGTCGTTTTTGTAATTGTTTTAGAAATAATAAAGTAACTTTACTTTAACTACTAACTGTTGTAAACATAGAATACTATAATACAAAATAGAATGGCTGTCAACCTTACTTTGTAGGAGGATTGGCATCGCTGGGAGCATACATACAAGCAATTACGTCGTATTATCAGTTGTCACTACTACAAACACATTTTAGACTTTTAATTCATGTTTTAACACATAAATGTTTCTTTATTTTTGTTTCTAATATTCACAAAATATAAATAGTTTCGACTTACTGGTTGTAGAATATGTCTCCTTTATTTAAATTTCATTTCCCGCTGTTCTTTTGACACGTAATTATTGCATAATTTACCATTTTTTAAATAATTTGCATGCAGCGACGTTTGACACGAAAATTGGAAACGATTAATTGTGTTGACATTTATACGTGTGAATTGACGTGTTAGTGACATGTTAGTGGCTCCGTCCTCTCCCTCGTTCTATTATGTATATATTATAGTACGAGTATTCTATGGTTGTAAATGATTGTTCATTACATTTTCGATATTCAACCTATTGATTAAAACAACATTTTAAAAATATTACGGTCTTGTTTAAAATAGTATGAATTTTTGAAGTTGAAAATAGCACTAAAAGACTGGTAATATGGACTGGTAATCCATTCTATATGTATATAAGGCATTTGTATTTTAGTATTCTTTTGAGCACTGAACACTTTTGAATTGTTTCAAAAATGTTATAATTTTTATCATAGACAAATTTTGGTATCATCAGTGGAGATAAGTCGCAATCCAGTTCCTTTAGGAACTTTGCCGAAATGTCAAAAATATATGGTCATCTCTCAAAGACTCATACTTGCGTCACTTACTTACTCATTTCAGTTGCATCCGATGCCGCTCGGCTCTAAGTGAGACACCTATGAGATGAGAGGCTGCCAAAATATCTACGCACGTAGCTTCTACACTAGAGCTTTAACTCTTTCTCAAGGGACCAAAGTCATACCGACAGGTCTCTTACGAGTATCGTCGGCTCTAAATATTCCATAAGGCTCTAAAATCATATCGGGTCATATCTCTTCGGACAACATCGTTGACAGAACCGTGACGAGACAACAACCTTCGAGAACTTTTCTTAAATGAAAGAAATTCTAATTATATTTTATTTTCAGTTAAGCAGGTTCTTTCCAGATCTTAGCTTCCATTCATTATTTTAGCCGCCGACTGCTGATGTTACGACGAGATAAACGTGAACGGAAGAATATGCCAACTTTTGATGAACCTTTAGTAACTAACCAACTGATAGCAGAATATCCATTCAAAAACGCTGATCCGAAATTTAACAGACTAGTGATGGTGGGGTAGAATAACCTGTGTGGATATGTGCTGCAGATGTAAACTTCATGTCCTTTTCGTCCTTATTTTAATAACTTTATCTTCATATAGTGTCGATACTATAGAATATAAACCGTACCGGTACTGGTAAGGCAAAGTTTAATTGCTGAATTTTTTAAAATCAGTGATAAAAAATGACTGAGTATACCACGAGTTTGTGATTATGTATTAATAACGGAAAAAAATTTCTATTTATTCTTTAAAACCTGAGAAAATAAAACAATGTTTGGATCGGTAAAAATAATGGGTATACATTATATGTACATATTTAAGATTATTTCAGTTTACATTTAAAACATACTGTTGTTGAAGTGGTATGAAAAATTTCTTTCAACTGTTTCATTAACAATTTATAATTAAATTTCTTCTTTAGCAAAGTGCTATCCTTCAGTTGTGACAGGATTTCTTGTATTTTTGGTGATACAGTTGTTGCTATATTTGCCAAACGACGATTTTGGAGTACTTTATTTATGTTTTTCGTATCACGATTTCCCTGTCAGATATAGGTAATTTAGCGTTAATTTTTTGTCTTTTAACTTATCGTTAGTTTTAATGTTTAACGACAGCTATATTATGGTTGTAGGACGAACAGTTGTAGTTTGACTCAACCTGAGAAGGACCACGCTCTTACATAATTCCAGCCTAAAATAGCAGCTTAATTAGTTAACTAAAATAGTTTCTTATGGTGAGTGTAGAAAATCGGGTATCATTTTTACGGGTCTTGAGATTTTAGTCCTCAGGTGTGACAGTGTACATACATTTTAATTTTGAATCGAGATATAATATGGGCCACAGCATCCACTTACAATCAGTTAGACTGTGAGATCATTTGTCAACCGTATTCTATAAAAAACTAAATTAAACCAAATATTTACGTTTGGAAAATGTTACTCCATCTGCACTTATATTTTATTGTACTTATCACTGGCATATTAGTCTTCCCAATGTACATGTACTTTTATTCTTCAAGTAGAAGCTGTAAGTACTACATGGTAACAATACTTACATTGAGCTACGAAGTTTTATCTCTTTCAGGCGCCAAGCATCAGTGGACTCACTATCTTAAAAAGGCATCTCTTGCCTTATTGAAAAACTGTAAGGCATTTCATCTTAGGACGAGTATTTAAAAGCTAAAAGGCATTTCTTCAAAGACGACAATGCACCTATTGCCCTTTTAAAATTCACTTCCAGTTGTCCAAGGAGTGCAATAACCCCTACCACTACAGTAATATTACATAAGGAAAGTCGTAAGAAAGACATAAAATATGTTGTTTTTAAGTTAAATGAAACGCTTATAATAAAATAAGTTTGTTATGTAAGTTCGTAAGTGGTGCATTAATATGGCGAATGCTGACTTGACAAGCGATACATAAACCTTCTATGCGGCGCATGAATTTTTAACAATTTAAATTCGGAATCTCTCTTTGAAGAACGAGCAGCACATACCGAACACTGTAAGAATGAAAATAAGTTTTTTTTATTATTAATTAACGGGAAATTCTCTTTAACAATGTATAAAACATTTGACGTGCAATGTACAAGCCAACTAAAAATGACTTCTAAGTTGATATAACAGCAAACGTTATGTAGTGCCTATTAAATATGAGTACCTACTATGTGTAAAGCGTAAAGTTCAATATAAATACATCGCACTTCTGGGCACAAGTCGCTTTCATTTTTGAGAGGATTTGGTGGCAGTGAGTCCTGTGTTTGCACACTTTAAATGTCATTGAAATATTACATTTCTTAAACATGCATTTATGTTTTTCTTCACTGACTAACATGTGGCAAACAATTTCAGTGATATCAGTCGGGATTGAACTTTAATTGCTCGCCCTATAAGTTCTTAGTGCTCAACTTAGAGTGCATACAGAGAAACAGAAACTTTTTAATTCAATATGGACTATAAACAATACTTATTGAAAGTCACTTTTTTCATTTACCACTGTTTCGCAAAAAAAAACCTCTGTCCTGGGAAGAACCAGCAAGAAACCCAGCGGGACTATTTTTTTTTAAATAAGAGCTTACATTCTTGTATGTTACAATTAACAACACAAAACAAATTAGAAATAGCTTGGTAGCGATCAACTTTCCTAGGGGTTATTATCATCCATAAATTCCTTAATATTATGATAACCCTTTTTATATTAACTTACTTTAATAAAGTTTTTGAACTTTGTGTTTGTCAAATTTTGTATATTTTCTGGGATCAATAAGAATAATACTAAGATCACATATAATAATAATTGCAGATATTAAGATCACATGAGAAGATTGCTTATATTATACTCTTATGCTCAGGCCCTACCTTAAGCTACCACAGCTTTAATTAATATCATCACTTATAGTAGAAATATTTATTACATATTTAATTAAATACTTTAATACACAATCCATTATTTTAATACAAAGAATAAAAACTTTTCCATTGTGAACAGTTCTTGGTGTCAAAAATTTGGCCACACGAGATTTGATTTGGTTAATGTTAGTGTTGAAGTCCTTCATGAAACTTTTAATTTTGTTTTTAAAGATTTTTACTGGGCTTATTGATTCCATTTCAGGTTTAACTTTCATTAATTTGTGATTCATTTCCTAATAACAATTGAACATTGTACACTTAATATAACAAACGGTTTTAAAATCATTCACTTTATTTTATTCATTATTTAAATTTTACTAGGTGGGGCGACTCTTTTCGGCCTAGGAATACTTCTGGGAAGTATCTAGCTGTAAATCGACGTATAGCCGATATCCGTCCGGATGAGAGGTCAGCAGAAGGTACAAAAGGGAAGGTGTACGATCTTCCACATCTGCATCCGCGTAGGCAAAGTAACCAATTGAGTCAGACCATATGCCAAGGCAAAACAAAAGTCATAAACAGATCTCCTCTGGGGGGCGTTAAAATTGCCAAGGATCACGATGTCTGCGGATCAGATCTGCTGTAGCACGGAATGTGTAGCCATTTGGACGTGGTCAATGAGTTGGACTGTTTCGGCGTTATCGCTATGGGACCTATAGAGGCACCTGTATACGTGGGGATGATCGTCGCTGGCTACGCGCAGCCATAGGATGGACAGGTCCGTACCTTCAAGACTGCCGAGGTGTCAAAAACACATGTCCTCTCTGACGTATACGCAAACTTCAGCCCGGGGCACAAATAAGTGTTCTAATTTGTACCCCGGGTAGGAGATATGAAATATCAGCTGAAGAGGACACCTGAGTCTCGGTTAAAAAGAGCAAGGCCGGCTTCGCCGTCTCCATATGGTATATGGTAGTAGACTTCGTCAAGATTGGTATAAAGTCCCATGATGTTGAAAAAATTCACGGATAGCGTGACAGGGGAGTCGCCTTGGTCTTATTTCACCGCTCGCCCCGAGCTGTTTTAGTCGCTAGCGGAATTGCGCCCCCCCCCCCACCGAACACGCGGGACAGCCTGAGCACCCACGCTCAGGAAGAGTAGGACAACTTCGTCGTGGATGCTCAGGGATGCTCTGTCACCGTGCCGGTACCCTCCTCGGTAAACGCTTCCCCATCCCAACCATAAATCTCTACTTCATGCTGGTTTTCTGTGAGGTCATGGTTCCCTGGTTCGAGACGGCCCATACGTGCGACATCAAAAGCTGCCGCGTGTCTCTACCATAGACATCTACCACTATCCTCGATTCAGAATCAAAATGCAGAAGCTTGTCCCTATAAACTAAGATGGAATGCCTCGTTTCCAGTAAAAAAGGGTTTCCGGTTCTCTACACTCACCATTCGAAACCAGCATCATTGTTGGAACGTGAGAGCGTAGGCGTTCCACGGTCAAGCCGGCCGATTTGTGCTACAAGCTACAACTATAATATATAGACAAACGAGCAATACAGTATTGATTGCCAATATTGTCAATACTGCAGCGTACTAATTCTAATAAGTTATACCTAATATGACCATAATAATTATGTAAATAATAATAGGTATTAAAATTGTACTTTGTTATTAAATCACATCACAGAAATATACTAAACAGGAGTATAATATAAACAATTAGTGATTTATAACTTACAGCATTAGCCATAGAGATGCAAAATAGTATAACTGTTAAATTAAAGTATATAACTGTAAGATATTTCATATTGTCGGTTATGCGCTTAAGTACTTTTAAATTTTGGAGATCAAATAAAATGTATGTTTTGCAGACTTGTTCCTTTTACTGCCAATACTAAAATTATTGCGAAATTTTTATTACGCACGGCAAATACTTTATTACTATTGTTGTAAATATAATCGGTAGAAATATTTTGCATCAAGTACTGGACGAGCAGTTATGTTTGCTCTTTCACTAGGGCACTTAAACGACAAATCAAAGGGTTACAGTTTTCCACGTAAAGAACCCTATATTTGTTGTTTTACAAATACGAATAATACTAGTCCTAAATTAAAAAAAAATTCATGCCAATTTAAACAGTCGTGATTCTCGCATATCCACAGCTGTGGATGGTTTATACATCTTTTATGTCAAAATTAGGCAATATGTCGATGAGATATTCAACCTTCAACAAATTGGTGAAACATGCTTAAGTATTAAATACTCGGACGGAATTCATAAAATTACGAAAGCTATTCCAAAAGACGGCAAGTAATGTCAGATCCACCTATAATCGTACCAGTTACCTACCAGATTTCTCATGATCATGTCAATGTTAACCTCACTAAAATTCTTTTAAGCAAGTGTTAGAAGTTTACTAAAATCAAACAAAATTGACAAACTAAGATGCATCATTAAATCCTTTAATTATACTATACATTAAAAAAGGAGTGTCAATATACGTGCGCAATGACACACCAACAGAAGAAAAGTTTTTTGTTTACCGACCACCAACAACAGCTAATATTGAAAACTCTTTCGAATTTTTTTCGATGCAGTTGAAGTAAAGGAAAAGAAAAATAGTTTTTGGCAATTTTAATACAAATATTTTGAATAAATACCGATAGAGTAAGGAATATAATTATATATTTCAAGGGTCAGAATATAAAATACTTAATAAATTTACTAAATATACATAAAATACATAAAATATTGTACCAGAGAAACAGAAACTTTCAAATCAATCCTTGACAATCTCTGTACAAATACTAACAATGATTTTCATATGGCTATAATAGATTCACTTCTATCAGATCATAAATAAAATTACGGTGAATTTAAAAAATATAGAAGGAACTCAAGAAGAAAATTAATTATGACACAATAAATTATGATAATCTCTACAAGTGATGACTTATCGAACTGAGAAGTGGAACTTCATAGCTGACCTTGTTATGAATAAAAATAATGAGCTATACTCGGGGTTTCTCTGAGTGATAAATTTATAAATGAGGATATCCGCAGTAGAACCAGAGTGACCGACGTAGTCCAACGGATTAGTAAGCTGAAGTTTTTTTTTTTGCGCCCGAAGCAAATATGGGCAACCCTCTGGAAAGCGGGGGAGGGAGGCGGTGAATGCTCATAACATATGTGGAGACTTTTACCCACTAAACACCGCCTTTTAGAGACTGGCTTAACGGTCTAACTAGAGATCTCTAAGCCGTATACGAACGCGACCCTCCTTGGCAGAAAGGAGGGCGCAAGGCTGAAGTGGCAATGGACCGGTTATATAGCTCGAAGAACCGACAACAGATGGGGAAAAAGGTTCTCGAGTATGCTACGCTGTATACTTGGCCTAAGAGTTGTACTGTTAGGCCAAGTATACAGCGACCCCCCACTCCACTAGATGGAGTGACGACCTGGTAAGACATGCAGGAAGTAGATAGATGCAGGTGACTCAGGAACGTGCTTTGTGGCATTCCTTGGGGGAGGCCTATGGTCAGCTGTGGACTTGTGAAGGGTTGTGATGACGATGATGATGATGAATCTCCACAAGGATATGGCTGGAAATAATCTTCAGATGATACATCACGACTATAATCGATAGGAAAGTTTCATTAAAGACAATATTGAGGACTTATTGTCTTCAATATTGTCTTTAATGAAACTATTAAATACAAAATATAAAATTTGCCCCAAGACGTCTGGGTAAACAAACAGGTATTAAACGAAATCCGAAACCGTAAAATGCTGTCGAAAAATGGAAAACAAGACAGATAATATTGAATTAAAGAATGATTATAATATTGTGTGTAGAGGTACCTCTACATTCCATAGTACTCTTTATGTACTGAGTCATGGATACTAAACTACACTGAGTGACTACCTAAACAGCTTGAAATAGAAATCTAAAATTTGGACCGTATGTTAGCCACCTACAGTCCAAATTTTATGACATAGAAATCCGCTATGAAATTATTTTAAAAAATTCGATACCTGAGAGTGTGAAATAAGAGTGTTACAGTTTATTATTTTATTACAAAAATATTTTACAGGGTTTTACTTAGGGCTTACTGAGAGTAGTATCGAGTCATCATCATCGAGTATACTTACCGTTACGGTACAGGGCGCAGGGGCAGAGGGTATCAAATTTTTCATGGAAATAAAATATTTTGGTATTTCTTAAAACCACCACTTATCGGGGGAACGGAAGGGGACCTCTTACGGTTTTAAAACAAGGGTTCAAATTTTGTATGAAAAATAATGTACTCAATCTACAGCTCAAACTGCTGAATATAGATGTGTGAAATTAGAACAATAACTTCCATTGCGGTCATTTTGTTGTTTATTTACAATATAGACAAAAAAAAACAAATATAATATATATTTGTTGTTTATTTACTATATATTAAAGTATATAACTTTTAAAACAAAACAATAATCTTGTGAAACTATATATCTATGTTAATTCATTTTAAAATAACTGCCTTTGTACGTAACTTTGTAACATAGAGTTATATAAGTAGTTACGGTAAAGAAGTTAAGGAGTCCATCGCAGACGAACAACGTGACATTTAATATTCATAAAATTATATATATACATATATATATATATATATATATATATATATATATATATATATATATATATATATATATATATTTATTTGTACATATTATGATAAGGACTGAATGAAGCTGTGTGTAAAATTCATAACATTACGAGGAATTGCGAATTTAAAAAGAGATGAAGCATTTGCATTAATCTCCTGAATTCTTGATAGTGTTTAGGTATACATTGTGTGACTTTCAAGAAATACTTGACGCTATAATATACTTCAATAATATACAATATACATAGGTTTTAAAAAACGCCTCAATAGCGAACGCACGTCTCTGAGCTCTCCATCTGCTGAGGTACTGAGATATATTGGTAAACAAAGATCCGCAAAAAAAAATTAACTGTTATAAGTTTTTTACTTTTTAAAATATTGCCATATTAAATGCTAATTCTGTCACAGGTCACACCATAATGTATCAAAATTTTCAAAAAAGAGTTAATGGAATAAAACTAATATAATATTTCGTCTTATATATACTTCTTAAAAATAATCATGCATCAATGAAATTCAACGGAATGCACGTGGTTATTTGAGGAACTCCTTGCAGCATTGCGGTATTGTTGGCAGGATACAGACAGGTGTTCAAACAATCGGCGCGGTTCAGAAAGTTATTTTGATTACCTCCACAGCCCGAGTACAAATATCGTTTACAGTTCCTACGAAGAAATGAAATACAGATTAGAACGATGTAATACATTATTCATATTTTATAACAACGTCAAAGAAACCAATGAAGATTGAGATTGAATACACTGTCTGGTTTTCTTCAATCTTGCTTGTTTTCTTAATATATATATATATATATATATATATATATATATATATATATATATATATGAAATAATTGGGGAGGCCTACGGCGGTTACACGTTCAGTATTTCATCAGTTCAGTCCGTCAGTCTGTTCAGAATGACCGCACAATTATCGTCTAACCCACGGACTGATGGTCAGGACTGATAAAAAATATTTTAGATAATTTTCGTCATTCCACTGTGAATGATGAAATACTGATGCGAGGCTTACAGTCAAAGTTGGTTTAGACTGACGGACTGAACTGATGAAATACTGAACTTGTAACCACCATATATCCACCGTATACGTTGAGCATTGAATTTTTGATATAAGAGATTTTTACTACAAAACAAATTTGCAGTTTTCGGCAATGAAAACTGTTTTAGTTTATTTTTATTGTTCATTTACCTCAGCACACACCAGCTCAGGATTTTGAATTTGACAGCCGTTTTATCCCACTGTTTTGTCCGTACATCCTATATCGGGTAGATCAGTTGATTGTTTGACTTATCCCTATAACTAGACTTTAGGAATTTGATGCAGCATTTACGAATGGTTAAACTACCGTTTGTCATATTTTTCGAGCAGGGTGCACCGTCTCAAACCCAAACAGGATCGCGCCTTATCGTGGCGGAGGGGCTTAGTAACCGTGGCTTGGTCTCCCACGGTGAACGAAGAGGAACTCACATGGCTGGCCCGAGGTGACGATCCGGCCCGAGGTGGCCACTTCGAGTGGGCTTGGCGAGCCCACTTCGGGTGTGTGTTGGTGCGCTGCGGCGAGTGGGGTATCTACCCCCTAACCCTGCAGCCGAGGTCGAGTCGCGGTGGAAGAGGAGTGTAGGTAAGGCGATGCGACACTCGGCCCTCTCCTCCGCGACACGAGATGGTGGTGGGGATGGGAGCAGAGGAATGTCGGTACTGCGACGCGAAACTTGGTTGACAGCGGAGCCATAGACCAGATCCACCGTTGCGGTCAGGAAAGCTGGTGCTTCTGAGTGCTCGTTTTTTCCTGACCCCATGACCTCCGCGTATCAGGTTCGAGGGCATCCTTTGCGCAAATGGAGTTGAGGCCACCGGAGAAGGGCGCCTTGAGTTGCTGGTGCGCTTTAAAGAGCGCTGAGAAGGAGAAGGGGAGGAGAAGTTCTCTCCCGAGAAGCGGCGGCTGGCGCTGGTGGGGTAGCGGATGTGTGCGAAAGTTTTTTTTTAGTTGGTATCATACTATTATTTTTTTAATTTGGAAGACACTGAATCTTCCAATTACATACCATATTACTATTAATATAGCTATGGCACTTATACGAGTATTATAGCATTGTGAATTATTTTCAGCTCTTCACTCTCAAAACATACAGCAGGCCTGTGCCCAGCAGTACAACCTTATTACTATATTACTATATATAATATACAATATTTTAGTTTTATTTATAAATAAGAAATCACGACTAAAGACTCAGCAATTGGTATGCCAACAGACGAGCATAAATTTATTGAACATTTATCCAGGTTAATTAATAGGTTTACTGTTAATTCTCACTTTGTAAGTTTATCCCATCCCCATCGATCGAATGAGCCGAAGCAAGTACCATAGTCAAATGATAAGGAACAATAATGAGGTATCTGCGCTGAAAAAGAAAAGAATGTAATAAAAATGAAGATTCATCAGCAATAATAAAGACAGGCAATATTAACGAGGTAATTGTATGTTGTATTTCACGAAATTTATTGAAGTCATTAATTATCTCTTTGTTGAATATATTTAATTTACAAACTATTATAAATATCGGTGTCAGACTTATGTCATTTCATTATTATCATTGAGATACTATTTTATAAAATTATATCTTGTATTATTTTTATCATTATCTGTACTGTAGAAATATTGGTTGCCAGGAAGAAATTGCTTTGCTCAATAAGACTGCCCACGCTACAGGAAACAAGGAAGGATTACGCTCTCCAGGATCCCAGCGTGAATAAGCAGTATTGCTGTGTTTCGTATGGTGAGTGTAGAGTACCGGAGAGCCTTTTTACTGGAAACGACATACTCTTCCTTGCTCTCCTCAGAGATGAGACTTTGCCAATCAGTGTGAGTTTACATATGTATTGGATGACTATTTTTAACCGTCTGAAAAAAAATAGAGTATAACAGGTGAACGGAATAGAAACCTATGACACTGATATTTTCCAAAAAAATAAAAAAAAAATATTTATGACTAAATAAATTAATTAATTAAAATTTATCGAAATTCAAATCCTATCCATCCTACTTTACGACCGGCAAAAAAACAATAAATTTAGTAGGCATCTTTGTCAACGTCCTTTCGCACGGTCACAGGCTCAACGGCAAAGCCGCACCTTCAACTCTCTTTTATGGCCCGGCCACACTAAGGAGAAATGCCGTTAATTATCGCGTTAATGGACGTTAAATGTAGGTGTGGCCACGAATTAACGCGATAATTTGACGTGCCGTTTCCCGTTTGCCGATAACTTGAGTGGCGGTACGTCAAAGGATTAACGCGCGAATTATCGCGTTGAAGCGGCCACACTACGTTTGTCTCATTGTGCACAGTGAGTGCCACGGGGTTGCACGTATGGCTGCGATGGAGTGGAGTAATGAAAAATCTTTTCGAGATTGAATTAAAAAAATTACTTCAAAATTACTTTAATTTACGGTATGAAACTAAGAAAAATAAGTAGGAGAAAAAAAAACAATTTTTGCAAGTCAAAATTCATAGTGTACAGTGGTACGAAACCCTGAGTACGTCTATCTAATTCGCACTTGACCAGTATTTATGATTGGCTTATTAGTTATTATTTCATTAAAATATATTTACGTTTGTCTTATTATTTAGCTTAAACCATTGGACGTCTTTCTAGTGCAATTTGGGTGCGGGAAAACAAAATAAAACATAAATAGATTTACTGTGTCGTTTCCTGTGCAATTTGTAGCATCCACCATCTTCTTTTTCTTTGTATTCTTTTTTTGTTTGTTGATTTTTTATTTTAAAGGATAGGGTGACAAACAAGCACACAGTCCACCTGATGGTATGTGGATGCTGTAGCCCATTGACATCTACATCTATCCTCGATTACGAATCAAAATGCAGATGCGTTGTCACCCGTGAGGTATAAGATGGAATGCCTCGTTTCCAGTAAAAAGAGTCTCCGGTTCTCTACACTCTCCATATGAGACACAGCAGCATTAAGCTACTATTTTACGCTGGTATTCTGTAAAGAGCGTGGTTCTTCCCCGGTTGAAACATTTAACACAGTTCAACGGTAAATTTAACGCCATTCAACGGCAAATTTAATACCGTTCGACGGGAAACGACGTTGACCGTTCAAGTGTAGCCACTCATTTTATCGCGTTAAATTTAAGGCAATAATTGTTGCGTTTATGTTTTATTGACGTTGCTCATTAGTGTAGCCGCAGCAATATTATCTAGCGTTTTCTCGCCGTTTCCGCGTGTGTATTGTTAACATGTGCCAATACTCCAATGTCGAGTATCTAACATTAACGAGTTAATCCGGTGATAGGTGCATAGGTCGCGGCTGATCTGTGAAATCGCCGGCGAGATCACCACACCTAACACCTCTAGACTTTTATTTCTGGGCCGAACTAGAACGATTAGTGTACACAAAAGAACCCCAAAGTGTTAGTGATTTAAAGCAGCGTATAATAGACGTATTTAATGTGATAAAAAGTGATCGAAGTTTAACAAGCAATTTATAAAGACTTTTATATGTTTTGAAGGAAACTGTAGACATACTGAATAATTACTGCCATTGCGCTAAAAAAGTAATTTTTATTTGTAAATAACAATAATGTAGTATAATTTTGTAAATATGTAGTTTGTAAATAAGTTGAAATCGATCTTTTAAATATTCCAAGCGCAGTATAAGGACAGAATAAAATTATTATTATAAACTATTTATCAATTCATTATAATGCAAGATAAAATTTAACATATAATTTTACTCAACTACAGTATATTGGATTGTCCTGAGCCCGTAAAACCTTAAAAAATAACAAAGATAATAATCGAATGAAACGAAAGGTAATTTTACCTACTTACTGTTTTCTGTTTCACATTTTTTTTGCAAAGAGAAGTGCTCCTTTTTTAAATCTTTTTCTTTTATCGAACAAGTTTTTTTTACTAATAACCAGTATACGCTGATTTTGCATTAGTAGGCAGTAACTAGTAATGGGAGGTTTATTTACACTGTACGCTTAAGGTCATTGGCATTATACTCGAAAAATCCTTTACCAACCAACGGCTTTACGCGTTTTCGGAGGCACGGGGTGAGACAACGCCTACTTCCTGACTCCGGGCAGCCACTGAGAATTTCTTTATCGGAAAAACTAAATACTTAGATGTTTTTGTCCCGACCCGGGATTCGAGCCCACGACCTCATGATCAGCTGTCACACTACTACAACCACTAGACCAACGAGCGAGTAAAAAAAAATTTATCAAAAGTGCCTAAATACTTATAAGAGAAAAATAATAATTTTTCGTAACATAAACACGTGCGTCAACTGACTCTAAAAATGTTGGTTGCAATACATACACATATATATATGTACTGGATATATATATATATACATATATATATATATATATATATATATATATATATATATATATATATATATATATATATATATATATATATTAAAATCTCATACTTACATGCCGGATAAGCAGGGTTGTGTTTACAGTAATCTATGCACTGGTTATGACTTTCAAATCTATTTCCATTACCCTGACAACCACCCCAAAAGAACCGGTAACATCTGCCTTGCTTCACATCATAGTACCACTGGATTATATCTGCTCTGCATGGCCCTGTATCTGGTCGTAGGAAGCAGGATTTGTGGCGTGCTGTAAAAATTATAGGCAACCCGTTGTTATATTATATTACATAACATACATGATAATTTTTTTCTATAGCATTGGGTGACAAACGAGCACACAGTCCACCGTAAGGTAAGTGGATGCTGTGACCCATAGACATCTACTTTTATGAAGACTAAATTAGAATGCCTCGATTCCAGTAAAAAGGTATATATATATATATATATATATATATATAGCATTACTAGTCTTAATAAAATGATATACGATAATGTTAACTTCGCGCATCTAATCTTCAAACTACACGTCTAAAGAATTTCAACAGTATTAGGCGCAGTTTTGTCGTGTAGGGTGAACCCAGGTTATAAGATTTCCGTCTTGAGTAAAGGACACTTAATGGTCGCCAAAATTTCTCTACTTTGTTTTACACGTATCATGCCAAATCATAATATATGAATAGGAAAAGCATAATTATTAGAATATTACATTAGTTCATTTCTCTCTTAGTGACTTGGTAGTTGACTTGCCCCTTGTTACCGGGTTAGATCTCTACGAGAATGGCATGGGTGCGATCGGTAGGAGCTGTTACACGTTACGTACGTGTTGTTGGCACGGTAATATTATATAGATAAAATTACCGTGACCCGGGAGTCCATTTACTTATTACTGAAAAACTGCTCATCAAAAGTAATTTAATATTTCTTTAACAGCTCTTATAGAGTTTGTAAAAAAATTCATATATTCTCTGTGATAAATCGATAATCATAATGTATATACACATAAGTTTTTAAATGTTATTACATAATATGTATACAACTCAAATCAATATAAAATGTCTACCACCTATATAAATGCTCTACCACCTTTCAATGCATTGTCAAATGGCATGCAAATAGCCTTCTTATTATATTGTCCTGATTTTGAGTTTCTCTTAGGATAGCGAAAATGTCCTTTTCTCTTTCTTCTTTCTTTCTTACAATTGGACAAACACAATAGAACTAATATTATTAGTAAAAAGAAATATTTATACTGGTATTTAAAAATATTTACATTTCCCGAATTGAACATAACCAACAGCTTGTTCAACTGTTATCAAAACCGGCAATTTCAGCTTTACTCATAAAAGTTTGCTATAAAAGTTAATAAGTAAATAAACGTTGAAAATATATTACTTATAAACATTAAAAATATACAATAACAAAACAATTCATTTTTTCAGTTTAATTTAACTTATTTGTCATATTACTAAGACTAATGATACGTAATGTAGTGTAGTGGCGGTTTAGAATACCCACTGGACCGATGGTAAACTGAGCCAGAAGATTAGCAGTAGCACCTTTCTGATAACAGCAAAATAACAATAAAAAACTGCAGTTGCTTACCCGTTCGACAACTTTGGCAATATACATCCCATGATGAGAGTTACGAAGAGACGACCTTCAGCACCCAGCAACCCCGCTATTCATGGCTACGGTAGCGACCATGGTAACGGCGGGGCAGGGGGTACTAATAATCCCCGATGGAGTTATCGGTTGCCACCTAAGACGACTCGACCTATATATCTGCAAGCAATTGTTATTGTACCACTCTGTAGTAACTGTTTTTCGATCCTCTAAAACAATTGTTGCGTAATGACCTGTCCTTCCGTAGAACGAGGCCACCATCTTTTTTCCCATGCTTCGACCTCTATTCACTTAAGTTGGCCAACTCCTCGGAATATACTCAGACAGCAGACTTTCCCTTAGTTTAAGGATCATAACAATAAATCCAGCTTTCGTCACCCGTAAGTATATCGAACACAGCACTTAAGTCACCTCCGTTAAATCTTTGAACCATTTCACGACACCAATCAACACGATGGAGTTTTGGGGCTCTGTCAAATTATGAGGTATACACCGGGCACAAAGATTCCTGACCGCTAAACGTTCATGGAGGAGTTTGTGCACTTGACTCAAACCGATGTCTAAGCTTGTCCGAATCTGCTGATAAGTGACTCTTTTGTCAGTCTCTATCGTACGCCGCAGAACACTGATGTTATCTTCAGTCCTCGCCGTAGAAGGCCGTCCCTCACGCAGTTCATCGGTGTGATTAGTACGACCACGTTTAAACTCATTAAACCAGTTGTAAACAGTAGCACGAAATGGGGCTTCATCATGAAAGGTCAATCGAATTCTATCATAACTCTCTTGTTGACTTAAATGACACGAAAATATTTCTCGCGTTAAATTCATGCTGACGTGACACAGACAATTTTCAATTTGCCGCCAAATTGTAAACAAATCTCAAATAAATAAAATATACATATACATACATAAACTTTCACGCCTGTCACCCAGAGGGGTAGGCAGAGACTACAGACTTCCATTTGGCACGATCCTGACACACCTCTCTTGCCTCCTTCACATCCATACACCTACGCATACATGCTCGTCGGTTAAGGGTACTCCTAATTTGGCCCGCTTTCAATAAATCACCAATTTGGTCGATAAATTTTCACCTAAGACGTCCCTTTCCGACTCTGCCATTCACTTCTGCACCATAAATTTTCTTTGTCACTCTTTCCTCATTCATTCTTTCCACATGACCAAACCACCGAAGCATTCCTTTCTTAATCCTGGTCACAACATCATCTTGCAAACCACACTCTTCTCTTATTACACAATTTATTACCCTGTCATTCACATTCAGCCCTAACATACTCCTTAACGACCGCATTTCTACTGCGTTTATTCTACTCTCGTGCTTCTTCTGCCACACCCAACTTTCACTACTATACGTTAAAGTAGGGACCAACACAGCATTGTGAATTGCCATACGTGCCTTTTTCGACACATTTTGACTCTTCACAATAGAGTGCAAGGCCCCATTTACTCTATTTCCCGCATTCACTCGTCCTTCTATATCCTTATCATATCTCCCATCCCTGCTAAATACGCAGCCCAAATATACAAACTCATCTACTTGCTCGATCAACTCCCCTTCTATTCTTATTTCACAAATCGTTTTACTTTCTTCTCTTTCAAAAACCATAACCTTCGTCTTACTTGAGTTCACTTTCATACCCCTTTCTTTTAATGATCCGTTCATTAATGTAACCATCATTTGCAACTCGGCCGCCGACGACGCAAGAATAACTTGATCATCGGCGTACAAAAGGCATTTGAGGTTAACTCACCCATTCTTAATCCGCATTCTTCAACTTTCAAATTTTGCAAACAACTGTCCATAAATAGGTTGAACAGCCACGGGGAAGTCACACAGCCCAGTCTGACACCTTTATGGATGTCAAACCAGTCCGAGTAGACCCCGTTGATCCTAACACAAGCACTAGAGTCCCTATAAAGAGACTCCAATGCCTGTATCAAGCCAGCACTCAACCCAGATAAGTTCAGTGTTTGCCATAGCAAATCCCTATCCACTCTGTCATAGGCCTTTTCCAAGTCCATGAACGCACAAAAAACTTTTGGTTTTTGGCCAGAAACTTCTCCGCGATCATGCGCATGGAAAAGACTTGATCTGTACATCCCATTCCCTTTCTAAATCCCGCTTGCACATCCCAAATTTTTCCATCAGTTTCTTTCATGACCCTTTCAATCAGTACCTTAGCATACAGTTTTCCCACAATGCTAAGAAGGCTAATGCCACGGCAGTTTTTTAGTCCTGCTGCGACGCTCTTCCTTTATATACTATGACTATCACGGCTTTGCACCAGTCTACCAGTATCCACTTCAGTTCCCATCATAAACTAAACAAGGTGTGCAGCAGGCCTGCCACCACTTCCTCTCCAGCCCTTAGCATTTCGAGTGAAACTCTATCATATCCGGCAGCCTTACCTGCTTTCATGCTTTTCATTGCTTTCATTATTTAATCTATACTTATCTGGCTACCTCTTTCCTCTTCTTTCGGTGTTTCTACTTCACTTAGTATACACGTTGTCTCCTCACTCATAAACACGCTTTCAAAATATTCCTTCCATCTCTTTAAACTCAAAACTTCATCATTCAGAATATAGCCATTCTCGTCTCTTATAGCATTCATCATAGGCTGTTTTGAATGTCCCCTGGCAGTTCATACAAGTTTCCAGAACATTTTAATATTTGCCTAGAAGTTATCCGATATTCTTCTATCATTCTTATCCGTACTTTCTTGCTTTTTTCTTTCAACTACTTCTTTTACTCTCTTATTAAGATGTCTAAAGACTGCCTTTTTTCTTTCAATATCACCATTCGTACCACTAGAATTACCAGCCTTTGTTGCTAGTAAATCTAGCCATGCTCTCTTCTTTGCTTCAACTTCCATACGTATCTCATCATCCCACCATAACGTATTATTTTTCCTTTCATTCTTTCTCTTACTAACACCACATACTTCGGTAGCTGCATCCACTAAACCTTTCTTTACATTTTGCCATATATTCTCCAAGTCTAACTCCTTCATACATAATTCATCCAAACCACTTATATTTTCTTTCAGTCTACATTTGAACTTGTTTTTATCACTTTCATCTTGTAAACTTTCTGTTCTAATACGCTGTAACGCAGTGGTAGACACAGACGATCGATGGCGCCAACGCCTGAATAGACCATTAATCTAAATAATGATCCGTTCCTACGTTAGAACCCCGGTAAACTCTCGTATCCACCACTGCGCCCCTCAATCTTTCATCCACAATTATGAAATCTATCATGCTTCTATCGTCACCTCTTTCCCAAATATACATATGAATCCTCTTGTGGCGAAAGCAAGCGTTCGACACAAAAAGATTCTTTTCCATACATACGGTGAGGAGACTTTCACCATTCTCATTTATACTTTCATCACCTAACGTTCCCAATATCCTTTCATAACCAAGCCTCCTGACCCCAACCCTTCCATTAAAATCTCCTAGCATAATAATATTTTCATTTCCCTTACACTTCATTAACACCATCCTTACCATTTCCCAAAACTGCTCTCGGATATAAGTGGCCTTAGACATGTCTGGGGCGTAGACCCTTAACACAAACAACTTCTTTAAGCCCACTTTCATTCGTATCCATAGCAGTCTTGGGCTTACACATTCATACTCTTTCACATATTGGCCCATTCTTTCTGAAAGGATGATACCTACTCCCTGGCATGCCCGCTCGATCTCGTCTACACCAGACCAGTATGCGGTATACATGCCATGTGTAGTGACATCCTTCCCCTTTCTTTTCGTCTCATTTACACATAACACATCATTCCTCTATCATGCATCATATCGCATACTTCATCCATTTTATCATTCATTGCCCCACATACATTCAACGTAGCCAGACGGGCCTCTGCAATCCACTTTTCGCCTCTCCGGGAGACAGAACGTGACGGGTGGCGAACCTCGTCGCCGATTTTAAAATAATTTTAAATAAAATATATACACAATAATATTGGCAAAGAGTTACATTTTCAAAATTTGAACTTATTTTTTATTATATCGTTTACACGTGGCCGGTTCTAAAAACTTTCAGTGACGCCCTCGTATTAACCAACATCGGTTAACAATCGATTACTGCGTAACAATTAAAATATTTATGTGTAGGTACTTATTTCAACACTAAGGTTCATAAATAATAAAAAATATTACAAAATAGATTATAATAAATTAATTAGATAACATAAAAATGACACACCAAAAATGTTCCATCCAGTTAACTCCATCCTAAGAAAACTTGTATTATGGAAGATCAAGATCGTTTAATCGCTATATTGGCAGTATCATAGCGCGAGCAAGTGAATAGATATGACAGAAATTATCGCTCGTGTAGTTCCTCACCCGTTTGGTGCGTAAAATACCTAAATTTGTGCAACGCCGAAATGTAAGAGGCCTCTTAATAATAATTATGTGGGCTATTAAACGTCGGCAAACAGTCAACATCAAAGGAGTGCAACTTCTGTACATAGGTATTACTATTAGGTATTTAATATTTATTCTGGCCTTTGATTTGGATTTTGTTTGGACCAATTTGGACTCAAAGATTTAGATAGAGCTATCTTTCGTAGAATTATCGTACATGGACCGAAATTATCGTACTTTATAAAATAATGTCCATCATAAATAAATAAATCATAATTAACGTAATATTGGTATATATGCAAGTACCCTATAGTATATCTCTTTAAATTTTGATTCGAAAGTGGTCCACAGTCACTTTAAAACCAACAGAACATAATTATTACTTTGACATCTGTCTGACTAAATATTTAATAGAAATTAATTGCTATTTTATTTTGCTAGGGGCTGAGTTAATTTAAGAAAATACGAAACTAACACCTATTTTATTACAATATTTACAGTATTGCGGCAGTTAAATATTCTAACACTATTGCACAACTAATGGGAACCTAATAGGGAGCTTGAGGGGTCTTCTTCCTTGCTTGTTCTTGTCTTGATCGTTGAGCTGCCGCTCTCTACTATATACACAATAATCTATGGCTGCCGCGAATGAATAAATCCCGTGTCCCTCTCTATTATCTAGATGTTAGTGCTGTTAGTCTGTGCGACTCTTACAGCTTCAACTTGTCAGGGCCTTGCAATTCCGTGTTCCGTTTTTTTTTGCGCCCCAAGCAATTAACGTGCTACCCTATACGTAGGGAGGCGGAAAATGCATTACGCATACCACGATAGCCGGTCTATCGTGGTTATGAGAGACTCACATCCTATAGGGGACCCTAAGTGATACCCTCTAAAAACCGCCTTTGGGGACAGGCAACCGGCTGATTAAGCTGTATTGTGCCTTATCATGAGCGACCCTCTTTTGGAAAAAGAGGGCGCAGGCGGCTACGAGCCGCTGAGGGAGTGCCTACGAAGGCAAATTAATTATGAGTAATAATTTAATTTAATTAGAGTTGGCCTGGGCCGCCAGGAGGCAGTTCAGGTCGTTTGTTAGTTTATTAGGCGGGTCCGAGAGAGAGTTTCTCGGCCTGCGGACTCGATAGCGAGAGGGGGTGGGGCTGCATAAGTAGCTGCCTCACGAATTAAATGGTTTGAGTGCGACTCTGAGGCTTTGAAGAAGTTCTCAGAGTTTTTGGAGAAATTGTTGAATTTTGGGGAGCTCTAGGTCCCGATGAAGGTCGGCATTACGGACGTACCAAGGTGCGTTCGCAGCTCGACGACAGAAAAGGTTTTGAACTATTTGGAGTTCATTAATAATTTTAGGGTCGGCGTGGGCAAAAACGGGGCCCGCGTAGGACATGCCTGGTCGTATACAGACCTTATAAAGGGTACGCTGGTTTCTAAGGGACATTTTACTGTGTCGGCCCAACATGCTGTTGAGCCTACTCAGATAAAAACGTGCGTGACGGGTTACTCTTTTGACGTGGGGCCTGAAAGTGAGCCCTGTGTCTAGAGTGACACCTAAATATTTGGCAGTCGTATGCCAGGGGACAGGGGTCCCTAGCATACGTATTGGTGGAGTGTTTTTGAGACGGCGTCGTTTATAATCGAAGTGAACGACGGAGCTCTTCTCCGGGTTCACATGACATGTTCACAAAGCAGTGTCGTCAGCGTGAAGCGGTGAACAGGATGTACAGCAGAGGAGCAAGTACTGAGCCCTGAGGGACACCAGCTTTGATAATTCGCTGTGAAGATAGCGTGCCTTCGTGTCTAAAACGAAAGGTACGATGTTTAAGAGGCCACGAGACGTACTAGACGATCGGGGAGACCTATTTTGCACAGTTTGTAGATAAGGCCTGTATGCCAGACTCTATCGAAGGCTTTAGCTATGTCGAAAAAGACCGCGATGGTCTTATGACGACGAGGATAAAAACCGCTGAGGATATATTCCACAATACGGCGAACTTGTTGTGGACATGAGTGTTGCGCTCGGAAACCGAATTGATGGGACCCGTGTTTCGTATGGAGCGCGTCTTATATTTCCGCCGTCGGTGTTACGTAGGCACAGAGTTGGTATAAGCTCGTCCTTGGGGGGCCTTGTTCTAATGCGGGGTGCAGGAGACGCGTCGAAGCGGGTGAGGTGTGCGGGGTAATGGGTGGTCGCTTCTTCGCCCTTCGTAACAGATAAATAAAACGAAAGAATTTTTATATATTATTAATATATACTTTATTAAAAAAAGAACAAAAAATATAATTACTCTATTGTAATATAATATTTATGTAATCAACATGTTTATAAACATTCAAATTTCGTTATATCAATTTAAAATCTTGTGGCATTAAAATACTATTCAAATCCTCTACATCCCTGTCACCATGCAAATCTTGAACCGTTCTGGCAGTGCTTTATCTTGTGATTGTTTTATTATTTAGGTTGGACCGAATATGGATTTCACCGAATACGAATATTCGGCCAAATGTTCGGTAAAACTTTTACCGAACCGAATATTCGACCACACAACACACAACAACCAATTTATGTCGAAACTTGTTACCGAAGAGCGCGCGGGATTAGGGCCGGACCCTACCTCTCGCTCCCCACCACACCAGAAAGTTATTGCATCATCTAGTACTGAACAAAATTGCCGGCACATGCTTATGTTTTGACTATTTTTGTGATAAGGAAATTTTTCGCTGCTTTATTGTTAGTGAAAATTTATAATTATATGATAAAAATGAGCGGCAGGAGATTTACTATTTGGACTTATTTTAGAGAAACTGACGACCATAGGTAAAATGTTTCTTTGTTTGATTCCAAAAACATTTTATCAAGTTTCTATTTGCTACAATCAGAAATAAATCTACTGTGCCTCACAACATAAATGTAAATGCACTCTAGAGTAAGTATATATAACCCATAAATAAAATATACTTTCAACAGTAAAAAACATCGCATTACTCAATTCGTACATTTGAATACAGTGGACACTATGAAAATGAATATTCGGTTATTTAGCCGAATATTCGGACATATAGGAATATTCGTTAAAGCTGCCGAATATGCCGAATACCGAATATAAAACGAATATTCGACCCATCTCTATTTATTATAAGAGAACACCGTTTACCGTCGCAGTTACTATTTTATTGCGAGACATAGTTTTAATTAAGTTGATTTGGCTGAATATGTATTCGCTGTCAGCATTTGAATGTGGAAGTGAAATTGCTTCGAGCACAAGTTTTTGAAGGTCTTTGCTAGGATCAATATCTGCCGGGAGCTCAAAAGACGATTCCTCAATTGATACAATGCGAGCCAAAGCTTTCATTAAGTGCAGCACACCGGGGGCAATACCCCTTGTCTTTCTCAACATTGCTTTCAACAGATTCAGATTTGACACTAATATTAAAACAGGATACGAAAAATCAGTCCTTTTTAATTTCTTTAGAGTCTTTCATCACAAAATCTACACAAGATGTTGCGGAATCTGATTTTAATTTTTCATTGTTGCGAATTTCCATCTGATCTAGCATTTTTCCAACTTCAATGCCTTAGTACCTATTTTCCGGATGTAAGCGATATGACTCATTGCATGGATCTAGATCCTTTCAATTGGTCTGATAAATATAATATCTGGACATGTATATTTCCAAAAGCTCTTGATAGTTTTTACACATCCTATCATGAAGGCTCGAAATGACTACCGACTGTGACTAGAAGAGTTCATTTAGTTTGGTGAATTTAGATAGTATAAAGTCCAGAAAAAATAAAATAGTTTTATGATTGGATTGTTGAGACCTAGGACAATCTATATTCAACAGATATCACTTGTATTGTCAGCATTTAGTTTCTAAAGTCTCGCCACTGTTAAATTATCCTAGTAACAACCGCTTTTAAAGATAACCAATGCCTTTGCATTGGGCGAGGAATTTTGTGAATATCAATGTCTAGAAATGTTTGGGACTTTTTAAAGAATTGCTGTCATTTTGTGCTGTTTTTTAAAATTCACCATAGACATTTCGAGCCAGATTTTCACAGCTCCTTAGTCATTTTTTACATGGATTGCTGGCACAAAGATGCAATGAGTGACATATACACTTGAAAATTTAGTTGCCAGGGAAGGTACAGCATTTTGCGAGCAAACTTGAAGCTACCGAGTTATTTTTTCCCATCATTGCACTAGCTCCATCTCAAAAAATCCAATAATATTCTTCAATGGAATCTCGTAATCTTCCAAGGAAATTATAGGCAAGTCTGGTTTTCTTTATTCGACAGGGCATGTTGCATCATGGCAAAGAATGACAGGCTTGGCTATACTCAGCACTATTTATAGTAGTGGACTCATGAAACTTATGTTTATATTTACTATATACTATGAGTGGCTTCAAGTAAATGCTACAGATATTATTAATGTATTATGAATATTTTTTTTATAGGAAAGGGTGACAAACAAGCACACAGTTCACCTTTTGGTAAGTGGTTGCTGCGGCCCATAGACATCTACATCTATCCTCGATTACAAATCAAAATACAGATGCGTTGTCACCCGTTAGGACTAAGGTGGAATGCCCTGTTTGCAGTAAAAAGGGTCTCCGGTTGTCTACACTCACCATACAAAATACAGCAGCAATAAGCTACTATTTCACGCTGGTATTCTGGGAGAGCGTGGTCTTTCCCCGGTCGAGCTGACCCTTTCATGCTACAACTATACTACTAATATAACTGCAGCATGGCTCTACCACGTATAATTTACCTGCATTACTACTTCATTGGAGTCAATCCAGTCTTTTGAATCTCATCGATGTCTCAAGTCTTAAGATCTGTAATCAAATATATAAACATATAGCAACTTTGTATGGTTTCTCTTGGGTGGTTAACTAAACTGTAAGATACTAACCTTTATTACATAATTCTGGCTCCTCAGGCAAAATAACTTGAGCCTCAGCTATGTTATGGCTTTCTAAGCTATCTGAGGCAACACTATCACTGTCAAAACAGTTGGCAAGTCCAACAGCACTTGTTTTAATCAAAGATATGATTTTTGAATCTAGAGTATTTTCTTTTCTGGGATTTGCTGGTCCTCCACCTATACATGGTATAAAATGGTTAAATTAAAAGTATTTAAAGTATGCTATCTCTGCAGTGTTCATTTAAAAAATATTACATCTATAAATAACAATCCTACCACGTAGGAGACCAAGAAAATAAATCACTTGTTCAGGCCGCAGCATTGTACTACCAAGTATTTATAAATAATGGTACATGATTTAAGATCTTTGTGATAAGCATGTTGCGAGTAATGGTTAATAATATATAAATGTATGTAGGCATATCTCAGTCCACTGCTGGTCCAGCTCCAGCTACAAGGTCATAATTACGCCTGTCCATATCTCTCATGTATACCGAATATATATAGGTTTTTGCCTAAATAACTGAATCAACACGAATAATCATAAGGTAAGATAGGATAACAGCTCACGTTTGGATTCTATGCATCCTCTTTGCCATCCTTTTGGCCTTTTTTTTCATATATTCCCACTAATTTTTTACATTTTCTGCTGTTCTGCACTCGTGTGTACAGTTTGACTATTATATTCGCGGGACATATTTTGCCATTCAATTATATTCATAATTCATAATTTTTGTTTTATCGTACCACCGTCTGTTTTTTTTTTAATTTTCAATGACAGGAAAATGTTTTTCTACGAGTTCCAACAACAAATTCTTTTCCGAAGGTAAGGTAGCCAATTTGGGCTACGTTTCCTTTTTTCTGCAGATATTTTATTTGAAAAGAAGATAAAAAGAATTTAAGAATTAAGAATAATATTCAACAGACAACTCGTATTTATTACAAGTACTCGACCTAATTGTGTTCAGTGACAGTTGATACCATAGATAAATAAATATCATAGATAAATAAATATGTAGCAAGCTACAGATACGACAGCGACTTTTAGTCAAGTTTCCCAACTACGCCTTTTGGCGCTGCAGTCGCCCAATTTGACAGATGAGTAATGACGTCATGACTATACAATTTAGTATAACTTAGGGATTGCAAGCACACAGCCTTCTAATTATCGATATCGATGTTTAGTGGTGTTCTTATTTTGTCGATATCGACATAAGTGCATTATACAGGAATAATAATACTTAATGAAACAATTATAATACATCTAACTTATTTATTTTTTATTCAAGCACACCAACATCATATACATACAAACGTAATCTTAGGATTAAATTAAAGGCACATTAAGTCATATATACAAATTAGAAAATTGTACATAACATTTTACATAAATAAGTACAATTTGACGAAACAGAGCAATATTTACAGTTCATTAAATAAAGCAAATTAAACCACAGGAATCATATTTAAGTGCTTAATATTTTACTTTCAAGTCATTTTTTATTAGAAGCAATGCTATTTATTTTTCATTAGGGGTAAACCTGGGAATTCTTTTACAAAAATTAAAAAAACATCTTCTCTTCTTTAATTTCATTTTCTACACCACGTAACCTGAAAAGAAATAAATAAAAATAAAGTTCAATATTCATATTTTATGACTTAATGATAATCATAAATTGTATATTATTTATATTAAGCTAACAAAGGGTGGCATCATGGCAGTTGCCATTTTTTATTGGTCAACCCATGGTGTGGTGAAAATAAAGTGGTAGATGCAGTAAATAAGAAATAAAAAACATATAAAGATTAACACTGTATACATCCATTATCAGGAGATTTCTCAATGTCTTCAGGCACGGAGTTCCAAATAAGTGTAACCTTAATACTAAAGGAGTTGTTGATAAAACCATTGAAGTGTAGTGGAACTGTAATCTTTAGATTTGATGAAGAACAAAGAACTCTTACCGTGATTTGAGGATAATATGCTGAATATAGATATAATAGATATGTTGAAACTTACTTAATGTCTAAGAATAAACTGAATTTATCATACCTTTTCGCCAATGTGTACATTTTGTATCTTCTGTCAATATTTGTCTCACCACATCAGCATTAGATTTCTGTTTCTGAAAACCAACAATATTTGTGAATTTTGTTCTTATACATAAACCCAAAATTAAAGAATAAATATATAATGTATACTTCTGTATTGTATGTATTAATGCTGTATGGCTACTGTTAACGACAGTTTAGTATAATCATAATTCAAAAGTGATCTATATTATCATATAACTTAATTTTTAGAATTTTATTTCACCACCGTCATCATTACAGCGCTTCACAAGTCCACTGCTGAACGTAGGCTTCCCCCAAGAAATGCCACAAATCACGGTCCTAAGCCTAAGCCTATACAGGTCGTGAATGATACACTTAAAATTATTAATTTTTTATTTATACATTTTTATTTTAATCTTTTAATGTATTCACTTTGATAAGATAACAAATAAAGTGGATGTCGTCAGAGGAAGAGTTCCAGAAAAATGTAACCTTAACAGTAAAGGACTTGTTGATAAAACCATTGAAGTGTAGTGGAACTGTAATATTGGGATTAGGTGAAGAACAAAAAACTCTTATAGTGATTTGAGGTAGATATTGAAACTTTTTCTAATTATGTCTAAAAATAAACTGAATTTATCATACCTGTTTGCTTTTTTGTACATGTGCTACCTTTTGGCATCATTTGTTTCACCACATTAGTATTAGAATCAATTCCTGAAAAGAAGCAATAGTTATGAATGTTATGGTCTTAAACATAAATTAAATTTACAATGTATGCTTCTCTGTATTGTATGTCTAAATTAAATACACGTAACCATCCTCTAGAACTCATGCAGTTCCAGGTATGCAGTGACAACTCCAGTCCACAGCCTGTTTTTAAGCATTTAAAGTATTTTTTCTATTACCCGATATATAAGTACTTCTTTTAATTTGATCCCTACATAAATGTATAAAAAATTATGTCCAATACAATTTCCCATACCTTTATTTTCAACAACTGTTGCAACAGTTGAAAAATTTGAACATGAAGGCTGTTCATGAGAATTTCCAACATCTGAAATTTGTTACAAGATTGCATTTTTATAGATGTCAGTATGATTAGGCAAACACATTATTAGAAAATGAATGGTTAGTAAATTTATGAAATAGTTAGAAAGCTTTTTTTGCTACTTAGTAACTAGTGCTACATGAATATTAGTACACACCTGACGATCCAATCTCTACCGATGATTTGGAACAATCATTTTGCTCTTTGTAGTAATTGTGTTCAATCGTAACATCACTTCCTGAAAACATTATTCAAAATGTTGAAAAATTTGCCACTGACTGTAATTTAAATAAAATATTTTTAGAAATCAGTGTTCATCATAATATGTTTACTAAATGATTTACAATTAACATCAATTAAGATATTTGTACATACCAGGCTTTCTAACCACTAACACAGCTTCTGTGAAATCATCTTCATTTTGCTCTTTACGGTAATTATGTTCAGTTGTGACATCCCATCCTGAAAAAATTACACTATCATAGCAAATAATGATGTAGAGTCAATAACACTTACAAATGGTCGTACTTTTATCTTGTTAATACTTGGGCCCAAGAATGTATAGAGACGTCTCCTTCTCTTTTAAGTACCATGGTTGAAAGTAATAAAATAACTCACCAGTTGCAGTCAGAGGCACACCATGAGCTATTTCATTGTCAGTAAGCAAGGACGGGTAAGAGTATCGAAGTCTTCTGCCTTCATTGCCGAACTGAAATACATCAAAATGTTTTTCACAGACACGTTTGTTAAGTAACTGTTCTTTGGAAAGTACAATGAGCTGGGGATTTGTCGGCACTATGAAAGCCATCCACAAGTTCCTTAGATTATCGTTCCTAGGGAATCTGAAAAGCCGGTGCGTTTCACGTGTTGTATTGCAACCACCAACACAACACTTTTCGTATACCATTATGATGATATATGCAATATTCACACGAGCAGCACAAAAACAGAATATTGTAATAATTGAGAAAAATTTAGATAAATAATGGCGGCAAATGGCGGCAATCAATATCGATAGTTTTGACAATATGATTTGACATTAATAGAATATGGCGTCTCAAAATGGCGTCCGTAGGCAGAGTAAAAATTGCGACGGTAGCGCCAAGTTGCGTAGAATGGAACTAAGCTGTCACGGGCCTGATAAATATGTAGCATGCAAGCTAGTTGATACCATATAGTAGGGATGTTCGATATTCACCGATGTTCGATGATCATCGATGTTAAAAATTAAAACATCGATGTTTTAACATCGATGCTGCCACATGTCAAACATGGAAACATCGATGTTAATGAACACATAATCGATAAAATAAGAACTTGTGTACAATGAGAACCCGCGAAATCAATATCAACTAAATCTTTCATCTCCTATTAAAGGTTTAAAATTTTGAAAAATATCATTATGGTGTGTCAAATTTAATATATCCTTTTTCTATAATCAGAGAGTCGAGTTGATATGCAAAAACGACGTCTAAATCGTAAATTAGGTTCCATAGTTAATTTTACATACCGGATTTATGAGTGTATAGGAACATTCAAAGTTCAAAATAATAACATTCATTATCATCGGCAAAAAACATAATAAATGAACTAGATATTTGTACACTTCTGCCATTTTCTTTAATTACTGTTTGACACTATTTTTTATTAAATTATTTTACTTCATTAATAAAAAACCATAAACAAAATTTACTTATATTTTTTTATTCATCTAATGTTAAGCTATTAAATAGGTACGTGTGCAAAAACATCGATAATTGATACAAACATCAATGTCATCATCGATGTTTCTGCAACATCGATCATTTCTACACAAAGGGCCGATTTATACTGCGACAAGTATCAAGTACAGTGGCGAGTTAACTTGCGAACCTAGCGAGTTAAATAGCAAACTAACAATTAAGTTTAACGGGATAGACGTTCGGTCTATATTTCGGCGAGTTAAGTCCGAAGTATTGCCCTCCGTCTCCCGCCACCCGCAACTAAACTAGCTAGCTAAATATTTATTTATCTATGAACTAAACACGTCATTCGGCGTTTACTTAAATGCAGTGCATAAGTTGATAGGACGCAACGTGTTCGCCTTCAACCCTCAGAATAGAAAATGTTACTTTTTTAGCTAAACTCGCCATGAAGATATTTGCACGTTGGTCCACTTAACCGTTTATTGTTAACTGCCCTGTAACTAAACTCGCTACTGTACTTGTCGAAGTGAAAGTTGGCTATATTATAAACAGGCAAACTGTAAGTATACAGAAAGTATTAGAATGCGCTATATAAACAATTGTATTTCGATTTTCGTTGGCTTACATATTCGTTCATTATTCATCCTTCAAGTCTAGAGTAACAATACCCAGTATTAGCAACTCTACGTTTGTGTTGGAAAAATGGGAACGAATTTATATGAGAGTAAGACAAAAGATTAAAATTAATCGAGGGTTAGTTACTCTGGAGTAACATGGTATTTGGTCGAATCCGCCCTTAGGCTATCAGTGTATATGTAAAATAAAATAAATTCTCAAATTTTGCATCATGATGGAAATTATCGTGCAATATACTCTTTGACGATGGTTCTATATGTCATAAAATTATTCATAAATTATCAGCGTTGCCTACAACAATTTGTCAAATTCCTCGAAAATCCAAGTAAAGTGTCCCAAAAATCCAAGCCAAATTCCCCATTTTGGGGACAAAAAATCAACAGATTCTCCACAAATTCCCCTCAATTTTATTTTAAGAAGTGAAACAAGTTTCAACGAAATTTATATGATTATTTTTAACCTTTACACAATTAGACAATATATTATACAAATTACACATTAGAGATGATAGATAAAAATTCTATACCCAGACCTACCCATTTCTACTTACGTATCATATTAATACAATGCCATACATTAAATAAATGTATCAATTAATACCTAAGCCATCCAACCTTAGATGCAAGTTTTATAATCCATATAAAACCAAGAACGACGCTGCTTTAAACAATATACGTTATTACTCGTAACTACAGAACGAAATTTGCTCCTTGTTTCAACATTGTATGTTGGTTCATTCGCGAGGCTTAAATATTCAATTAGTACTGGACAATATTCAACTGGTATAAGTAATTATACGAAATATAAATTAACAAATAATTCCGCAAATTTTATTTTATTATCCGTTCGTTTATTTCTAGTATTATAGAAAACTAATCAGCTGTTACGTCTATATATTTGCCTATTATATATAACGCCTATTATGATTCTTAACAGGTCGGTCGGAATAAACAGAATAAGCTATGTCGTTTATACAAAATAAAATATTTGCTTCTATTTTATGCACTGCTTATCAGATTGCAGAAGAACTTTGTCAACTTATTGCTTGCACTTGCGTGACGATTGTAGGCATAGTACAATTAATTTACAATAGGTGGCGCGCGTATCATACTGACAATTTATTAGAAAGTTATAGATCATTCAATCTCAATGATTATATTATCATTCCTAATTAAACAACATAACCCTTCCAAATGTAAAACGATATTTCTACAATTATTTCCGCTGCCGGGTATCATCATGTAGTCGTTACTAATTTATAACTTCATTTTCAAAATTAAAATTATTATCATACAGTCCTACTCCCCGCGGTATAGTGCCAAAAACGCTGGCTCTATTTTCTCTCTGAATGGCTCTCTGAATACTTACCCTTGAGCAATAAAATAAGCAGCCCCTTTATCACCATTTTTTCGGACCTTCACCGCACGCCACCCCACGAACCGATAGTCCTTGCAGCAAATGGCACAAATATGTACTCATCTCGTAGAGACTCATATTTGGGCTACTTACTTAGTTTAGTTGCCTCTGATGCCGCCCCTGCTTTTAACGAAGTATGCCTAAGATGAGAAGCTGCCGAAGTGTCTTCGCAAGTATTATCCCACACTAAAGCTTTATCTTTGTCCCAAGCATCCAAAGTCATACCAAGGTTTCACATGTTTGATATACATAATGCGTATTATATGCCAATTATTATAATGCCAATTAACAGCTATGTATTATGATCTACGTTAGTACTCTTATTAGTTTGTGATTATGATCTGTTGCTCAAAGTTAAAAGAAAGTAAAAATATAACAATTTGGTACTGAATATACCGAAAACAACGATTTAGTAGTTAAACTTCCTACTCTATCGTGACAATAGATCATTACTTAGTGTGCGATTAATAGAGCTAGAATATCTAGGCTGATATTCAGATACTAAATCTATCTCAAAGAAAATCTCAAGTTTAAACCCAAACTCCACAATGCCAAATTGGAGTCAAGTCCATATATCGTATCCACAAATTTTGAGTTGAGCTTAAAGACGGAATTGTCTCCAAATACCGTTTATCCCTTAGTGTCCTCATTATGATACTTTAATACCTACCCTGAGTTACTAACCTATGTCTATGGATACAAAAATAAAAGCATAGATAAAGTATTCTTTATCTATGGATAAAGGAAAAGGACTTAGTACTCTTATTAGTTTGTGGAAAAGGACCAACTTTGACATTGACAAGCAATCCTTTCTGACTTAATAGTGTCGGCAATATGTAGCTTCAAATAGTTTTATCGATTTATTGGTTCATCGATGAGCTTTGTATAAAAAGCAATATGCCTCCTTGTTACAATATTTTTAAACACATTACACATTGCTAACGTACAATATAGAAAATGTACATTTATTTTGAAATTATAGGTGTCAAAAATTAATTTGCTCAATTCCGCGTAGTAAAATAAAATGATTTGGCTCACCTAGTTGAAAGAACACCTCCAACCCATCCTCAATCAAAAATTAAGAGGTCAGTTACCGCAATTCAGATAGGGCGGGAGAAGTGCTCTTCAAACTAGGTGAGCCACATCGTATTATTTTATTCCGTGGAATTGAGCAAATTTATTTTTGCACCTTTTATATAATGAATTTACTGATTCTCTTAACATTTATTTTTAACCTTATTCCGACCCCTTATTCCGACCAAAAGGCATGATATTATCCAAACTTTCTAACGAGAGTGTTCTTTGAAATAGGCTATTTAAATTTTTAATAGATTCCTTAAAGCATAAAATCGAGGGATCATTCGGTGAAACATCTGAGTTCAACCTTGACTGTTGTTACCCTGCCAATTTTATCGTGAAAACGATTATAAATAACTATCATTAAATCAATTTCGTAAAATCATTATGGAAGAATATTTTTCTGTTCCTGTCAATTGCTCAGCTTTTTTTTACAATGGTTTTAAATATTTTCTCATTACCATTGTTTACCGTCATTTATCGAAACCATTGTCATAGTTTTTTAATCATTTGCAAATTATGAGTGCTTAGCATCGGTAATGATTGATTTAAATACTCGTTTGAATGTGATAAAATTTTTGTTGTTATACCTAAACAAGTATTTAAATCAATGTCGACAAATGGTATGGTATTACTGTGTTTCGGTTTAAAGAGTATAGAGAGATCTTAGTCCACTGGTAATTTACGCTAGTTGTTTGATGGATTATTTTACTATTTACTTCGTAATTTAATTTTTTATAACATTTAATAACGAAATGAAATTTCATTTTTCCCAATTTTCATAGCTTTTAATATAATAAAATTATTTTTGTTACTTTAAAAGCTATGAGAGAAAGGTGAAGCTTAAAATTAAAATATACTTAAATATAATTTATCATCAGCATCATCATCATCCTCATTACAGCCCAGCAAAAGTCCACCACTGAATGTAGGCTATAACGAATGCCGCAAAGCCATCTAATCTTAATTGTAAAATAAGAATCAAAGTGGTCAAGAAAAATCACCCTCTCTTTTTATTTACGTTATCCATAGAATCAACAAGCACTTAGCAATCAAGGTGACAAATGTAACCTTATTTATCTTCAAAGTCTTGAATACCTAACTTTAATACCACTCTACTTACTAACGAACAACAGTCATTATAACATCATCAGATAAGTTGTATTTGAAGCAATAATTTATCAAACTCTTCAACGATATATATGTAAAAACCATTAACAATTATGTTCAAATATCACTCGATAACGCTAAAAATAAAAATGTATGAAATGACATATATAAAAGGGGCCAAAAGGTCCGGAGGGGGGGGGGTACAAAAGGAGCCAAAATTAATACGAGTAAAGCAATCGCTAAGGTGGCATCACTGTCAAACTTTTAAGCAGCAAATGCAATATTATCTGTGGTTATACGTGGACATGCTAACAGCATAGACATTACGATAGGTAGAACAGATATTCATGTTAGTATTAATCGTAGACAGAGAAACAAATAGACTAATGATTAGCGTGGCCTCGAGTGAGAAAGGACGATAACGTAGTTTTAGGTTATACAATAATCTTTATGACTTTTAAACACATTTAGATAATATTTTTAATTGTTCTAAGAACTAAACTGAACAAGATTCACCAATCTTAAGCTCACAAAACACTTTTTTCTCACTTAAACCAACTTGTAAGCTCGTTAGATTGATACTAACTGTCAAAGTTGTTTAGCAAAGTGTAGTTTTCTAAACAAAAATCCGGCACGGAGAAAGGGACAAACAATCACACCGCTCTGTCTCATTTCTATGCAAGACGTATGCATAAATCTATCTTTATCGTGTGCGAATGTGAAAGAAGGCGTCAATTTGTCTATATGTTGCGCTTTCTACGGTATTAATAAATATAAACCACAGATTGTCATTGATTAGTGACTATACTGCACCACTCAAGCTCACGATTTAATTAATTTCTTATTACTATGAACTTATTGCTAATTAAATAAGACATATTACACTGTTATTTTTTTGTAAAATGACACGTAAATTTGATTAATTTTATTAAATTTGTTAAATAACTTTTGAAAATAAAGGATATTACTTTAAATAAATTTATTATTAATATTGTTTCAAACTAATATTCATAAACTAAAATGTACATGGTAAAATGTATTTTATTGTATAGACTCCATTTCCAAGAAAATAAATGACATAAAAAATTACCGATTATCGTATATTTTGACTTTAATGCCACTGGAACAGCACTATCGTGGACTGCATAGTGACGAAAGATACAAAAAGCTGTACGGTGGGCGGGGTGCGTGTGCGCTTTTTGCTCGTGGCAAGGCAACCCGGCACGGTGCCGCACCGGGACCTATTCTTTATTGTATTTTATTCTATTCATAACGCTGTTCCTTTTCTAACGTCTTAGCGATAATTTTATATTACTACTTAACTTTTCAATTATTACGTCTGTTACAGTTAACAAGTAATATGCCGATAAGATGTTAAAAAATATTTTTACACCAAGTTTTGTTAATAGATTTTTTGTTTTGCTTTGTGTTCGTGATTTATAAATAAAAAATAATAGTAACTCATAGTATTATTTTATTTAAATTAGAGCAAAATTATTTTGCATTATGACTAACTATGAATTAGTGATTCATTTATATTTTCTTAATATAATTTATCACGCCACTGGAGCTGCTACTGATGTAAAGGTAATATTTTTGCATTGTTTTAACTAGTTATATATCCTTTAACTGCCTAAATTATGTACTTAATATTATTTTATTCGAAATTTAAATAATTAATTCATATCTATTATATCTGTTAATCTGATTAAATATAATTATGTGCTTAAACTTATGATGTACATATAATAACACAGTTTAAATTACTTTAGGGAAAAAACGATAGAAAAAATAATCAACACTCGATAAATCAATGGGTCATCACTAAATAGTTAATTATCCGTGGAAATGGAAATCAATCCTTGTAAAAATGAAAGCGCTAAGAGTAAAAAAACCTAAAGAATACCTATACTATGAAAAATAAAATTACATATATGATATATTATAAAATAATATTTATATCACCATTTATTGTGCTTATGATTTTCGATATAAATTTAATAAGAATTTAAAATATAAAAATCAGCTTAGCAAAAAAATTACAGTAGGTACCTCTACGTTATCATTACTTCATATACATATACTTCATCGGAATAAGAATTTTTTATATATAGAATTTAATTACTTTTCATACAATAAATGCTATGTTTAAATAGCTAATTTGCTAAAGCTAGAATTTTTGACACTAAATAATTAAATCTCTTAAAACACGGTTAACATTATATATATTGTTTTATTATAATATTATTAAGGGCTTTCTAACTTTTCAAATGAACCTTTTGAAGGCGGCACTTTACGCTTGAGCGATAAAAGCTGCGTAAATAGGTGATTTTTATCAAAAATAATTCACAGGTTATACTAGGCGTCATGGAAGCTCGGAAGCCGGAGCTTACCTAAGTTACTTAGAACTCGAGCAACCTAAGTTCGATTCCCGGTCATAGAATGTAATATAAGTAATATAATATAAGTACTGATTTACAACATGCCTTAAAAATTAATTTAAGCAGAATATTGTCCTTACGTACTTTTTTTTTTTTTTTTTTTTGCGCCCGAAGCAAATATGGGCAACCCTCCGGAAAGCGGGGGAGGGAGGTGGTGAATGCTCATAGCATACCACGCAGCCGGCTGCGTGGTTATGTGGCGACTTTTACCCACTAAACACCACCTTTTAGGAAATGGCTTAACGATCTGACTGGAGATCTCTAAGCCGTATACGAACGCGACCCTCCTTGGCAGAAAGGAGGGCGCAAGCGGCGAAAAGCCGCTTAGAAGAGTGCCTAACTAGGCAGATTAATGGATGTGTTATGTAGGCTTGGCCCGAGCCGCCAGGAGGCAGTTCAGGTCAGCCGAAAGCTTGTTGGGGGGGTCCGAGAGAGAGTTTCTCGGTCTGCGCACACTATAGCGAGTGTGGATAGGGGCTGCATAGGCAGCTGTCTCACGAATGAGATGATTTGGGTGGGACTCTGAGGCTTTGAAAAATCTCTCAGAGAGCGATTTGAGGAACTGCTGGATTGTTGGGAGCTCTAAGTCTCGATGGAGGTCGGCATTACGGACATAATAGGGCGAGTTAGTGGCCCTACGACAGAATAGATTTTGAACTATTTGAAGTTCATTGATGGCTTTGGGTTTAGCATGTGCAAAAATGGGGGGGGCTCCTTAGGTACCTACTATAGCGTATATAAATAGTGTTATATTGTGTGTATAATATATCGATATATTAACCCGTAAGGTCAACATCCTTTATTAAAATGTATTTTAAACTAATACTAATTTTATACAAATAGTTATAACTTAAGAATTAAATATGATTAATTATAAAGTTAGATATAATTAATAAATAAGAATTAAGTATAAATAATAACAAAAAAAAAACAGTGATACTATTATACTACATATTTCACTGTTACTGTGAAGCAGACACTCTTGATCTAAACTTTAGATGAAGTGTAAAAATTAACATCAATCGCAGTACCATGAGAAAATAAAATAAATACATGATTGTGTATGCGCCTATAAAATATATTATACGTAGAAATAACAACAATGAATGATGATAGTGTTAACGTAATTTAAAATTTATAGAATTGCGCTAATATTTATCATCTTCACCACTTGGTTACGGAAACTAGTTTAAACTGAAGTTTTAAACGGGGTGCAGTTTGCTGGCGTATTAGAGTAGATTATCAATTCACGTATCAATTGAAATACGTCGTATTGGAAAGTCATACCAAAAATATAATATATTTTCCCGTTAGTTAGTACATATTATGTACTTTCAGCAATTAAAACAAAAAAACTTAATAACAATAAAATTAATCTCTTGGGTTTAAACAAAGCATCGCCTACGTGCATCGAAGTCGGTTACCGGAAACAATCGTTTTATTTCAAAACGACTAACGAAAGTGATAAGATGATGCACCCGAGAGGAAATTTCCGCCTACTGGATTTAAGATTTAAATAATTATATTTGAGCTAATGAACAATAAACTGTGTAGTTGTAGTGTAAGAATGTCCACTATCCTAAGAATAAACACTGTCGTAAGAGGCGACAGAGGGCAGTTGAACCAGGCAGCATCTACCTGATAACAGCTAAACAAAAATAAATAAAACTGCGGATGGTAAACCGCTTGTCAAGCGTGGCACTGGCAGCTATGGTTTATTTCCCTCCATGAAGTAGTCTATGGGCGAGGCCTATGGTTTGCAATTGGTTTTGATAGGTTGATGAATAAAAACAATTTATTAATAATTTCGTCGGCAATTTTTTTTTTAAAGTTTATGATCAGTAAATCGCGCATTGCCTAACTATCCAAATCATACACGGAAATGAATAAAATAGATGAAACGCCTGATGTAATTATATTAGTAACCATTTATTATTCATATAACTGTAATAATTTTAATTTGTTTATTTTGTAATTTTATCACGAGAATAAAGTCATTGCGTTATTAAGTTAAAAATCGTATTTTAATGGTATTTCGTTGTGACGATTATGTGTAAGGGGAAGAGTGTATTATGCCACTTTTTCCATCACATGCCAAGCTCACCTCTAAACGTTGCGGTGCTGATTAACGAACTAAGACCGAGTAACGGTGGAAAATACATCCCGAAGGCCAAGATAATTTCTGACGCCATACATTAGCATTTATTAAACATAAGCAAGCCAAAAAAGCACAGAAAACATATGAATGGGCTGTAATTCCCGGGAGGTACACTCATTTGAATAAGAATCATCAGAGGGATAACATCAATATGGAGAAAAACGAAATTACAGCTGTCATCAAGTACCTCTGGTTAAAAGAATGTCCATCAAAGACATACACTGCGACTTGATGTAAACACTAGGATACTTGCACTACTGTATCCCGGTATGAAGGGCGTAAAGAGCCGGTATAATTACAGGGTATGAAGCATTCCATCTTAGTCCTCAGAGGTGACAACGCATCTGTCATCATTGTTAAAATTTGGCTACAGGTGTCCATGGACAGTAGCTACTTACCATCAGGTGGATTCACTACAGTTTTATTACACTCTGAGCAATATTACAAAGTGAAGGCTTCGCGCTGAACAACCCATTACGCGTGGTAATATACCCCATACACCCATTTTACTTGGTAGAGCCATGCTGCAATTATATTAGGAGTATAGTTGTAGCTCGAACGGGTCGGCTCGACCGGGGCAGGACCACGCTCTCACAAAATATCAGCGTTAAAAAGCAACTTAACGCTGCGATGTTTCGTATGGTGAGTGTAGAGAACCGGAGACCCCTTTTGCTGGAAATTAGGCATTCCATCTCAGTCCTCACGGGTGACAACGCATCTACATTTTGATTCGTAATCGAGGATAGATGTAGTTGTCTATGGGCCACAGCAACCACTTACCATCAAGTGAACTGTGCGCTCGTTTGTCACCCTTATACTATAAAAAATACATTCAACGTCAGCGTAGGCAAATCTTACTGGTAAACATGTCTATGCCCTATAAGCGTGGATGATGACGATGATGATGTAAATAGTAGTAACAATACGCTGAAACAACCATTGAATATTACCCACTCAAGAGACTTTCTAATCTGTAATATTTTAGGATAGTACCTAGTTACATAACCCGCTGTTTCAGATTCTTCTTTTTACTAGACTGCCTCAAAAGTTAGTTGTATTTTTCGATAATATATAAATAAGAATATTGATTTTTTACTTCTTTTTGACGTCTTGTAGACTAACCAGCTCCACGGAATTTGAAAAGCGAGATGTTGTTACAATGTTGTGATGAGTGTTTGAGTCCATGTCACTTAGGCATGAGGTGAAATATTTGACAGATTTCATTGCAGGGGAAGTTAATTTGTAAGGATAATGTAAAAGATAATATTTCTTCGTGAAATGTAAGTTATATTTTATATATATTAAATTAGAAACGGATAAACCAGACTACGGATAGGTATTCCCAAAAATAGGAAAATAAAAAAGAAAATTGAAAATTTAAGAGCAAAAAATTAAATTTGTTATGGAAATCTAACACCTCAGTCCCAACTAGTAACATGTGGTAAGCGGAAGATTATTAGCCATCATTGGCTACATTCATATTTTTTTTAAATATTTTTTTTAATTTAATGGTACAAACATCGATATGGCGTTCGCTAAACATAGTCTATGTGCTAGAAACTTATTCTGCCGAAAGTTTAACTTCTTTGCTTCACAAAATCAATTTGGGTGTTCTTTGTTTTTAATGATATAACTGACATATTATGAGTAAACTATTATATTATGTAGCCCTTATTTGTACATTTTAGATAAATATTATAGAACAAAAAAGTAAAAATCGTACTGCTTTCTTTCTCATTCCTTAAAAGTATTAGTACTCATTTTTCAATTCATTTAATTCACTGCCAAGCTCAAATTGGCACCAAACTATACCTTCACACAGTACCCATTGTTGCGAACTGAATTTTAATAGTGTAAATGTTTAATACTATTGCTTATATTTATAAGGAAAATAATAATAAGTGATTAACAATCTCCTCGAGTAGATCTATTGTTACGATGAAATGGCCGCCCGTCCCCTTTTTGTTTTTAGAATTTTAAAATTATAACGTTATATGAGATTAACCGGATTAATGATTTTGATTTATTAATGTAATCTTTATTACATCATCATCATCATTACAGCCCTTCACAAGTCCACTGCTGAACATAGGCCTCCCCTAAGGTACGCCACAAAGCACGGTCCTGAGCCACCTGCAACCATTGACTTCCTGCATGTCGTACCAGATCGTCACTCCATCTAGTGGAGGGGACGAAATTATTATTACAACAATAATAAGGGCAACAATGACGGATTAGGCATTTTTTACAAAAAACCCCGGAGAAATAGAGGAATAATTTTGTAGTAAATTTGATAGGTGTTAATAAATGTCCATTATAAACCAAAAACGCTGTAATATATGTCAATGCGTAAAGTAATATATATATGTAAACACTCACGCCTGTCATCCAGAGGGGTAGGCAGAGACTACAGACTTCCATTTGGCACGATCCTGACACACCTCTCTCGCCTCCTTCACATCCATATACCCACGCATACATGCTCGTCGGTTAAGGGTACTCCTAATTTGGCCCGTCTTTAATAAATTGCTAATTTGGTCGATACATTTTCGCCTAGAGCGTCCCTTTCCGACTCTGCCATTCACTTCTGCAACATAAATTTTCTTTGTCACTCTTTCCTCATTCATTCTTTCCACATGACCAAACCAACGAAGCATTCCTTTCTTAATGCTGGTCACAACACCAACTTGCAAACCACAATCTTGATAATAATTTTAAATAATAAATAACTGCGGTTGCCAACTCGCCTCCCAAGCGTGGCATCTATAGCAAACCCCCATTTAGTGTGGCAATTTATGGGGGAATCCCATGTTCAGTATGTATTTCTGATAGGCTGTTATGATTATGATGAACTAGTAGCGACCGTTTTTTCGTATTCACATTAAATATTTTTTATAGTGTAATCTGGACAAACGAGCACATAGTCCCCCTGATGGTAAGTGGATACCGTGGCCCATAGACATGCACATCTATCCTCGATTACGAATCGAAATGCAGATGCGTTGTCACTTGTCACCCGTGAGGATTTAGATGGAATGCGTCGTTTCCAGTAAGAGTCGCTTGTATAGATTATTCCATACTTCTGAATTACTTTGAAGATACCAGGCTTCTTTAAACACCACAGGAATCTCGAAATTATATGCAACCAGTGCGACTTTATCAATTTCAAAACTCTTGATATCAAATTACATAATGGCAGGTAAAGGAAGCACGGCGAGCGAGGTGAAATAGACTCACTTATTGAATTAAAAGAGGTCAAGTTCTCACAGTGTGCGGCTCTCCGCTTTCATGATACTAGGAAAGGTTTCAGAATCCACACATTGGACGCTTATTATTAATAATAATTCTTGGAGTCCGCGCACTTTTAAAACTTCCTATAGTCGACTTTGGCTCTATTTCGAGATCATAGAAATATTGGCCTTTTTGCATAGAAAACGGCAGTCAGCATATAGTAAACGTGTTTTCGGTGGCTTTTAATTATTTTATCACATGTTGAATTCACCAGTCTTTCTGCTCGTCGGTGAGCTTGTTAGGCACCCATTACCGAAAGAAAGTTGGTCGTAAATGGTGATTTGGATTGCTGTTTATAAAATAACCAGTTGTCGTTAGTCTATATATTAAGTAATTTGTAGGTTTTCTCGAATTAGTTTTTCGGCTGCTCAAACATTTTTAATGAGTAAGAGCGGTTAGCGGCCGACCTTATCAGTGGCATGAGGAGGTGAAAAACGAGCACACAGTCCATCTGATGGTAAATGGGTGCTAAAGCCCATAGACATCTACATTTATAATCTGTTAGAAATGAAAATGCAGATGCGTTGTCACACCTGAGGACTAAAATGGAATGCCTCCGTACAATTGAAAAGGGTCCCCGGATCTCCAGACTCACTATACGAAACACAGCAACATTACGAGTATACTGCTGTATCACGCTGGTTTTCTATGAGAGCGTGGTTAGTACCACACGTAAGTGATATTACCACACGTACGACGTGGTAGTCCACGGTCGAGCCAACCTATTCGTGCTGCAACTATGTATAGTTGCCAACTATTTTCTTACTTAGTAATAGTAGTCATTACATTGTCTGAGATTTCAATTTTTTAAGAGGCATAGTATACTAAATCATAGCGCGAAAATCGGCAAATTCTAAATTTGATTTAGATTTTTTGTAATTAATTTGTATATTATCTACTGTAGTAATAACATATATAATATGTATGTATCTTAAAAAACTACTTCCCGATTCCAATCCAGTTGTGGAACGCATCTTAGCTGTAACTTTCTTTACTCTTCTGTAACTTACTGAAAACGAGGCATTCCATCTTCGTCTTTTTGATTCTGCATTTTGGTTCGCAAACGAGGATAGATGTAAATGTCTATGGGCCACAGCAACCACTTACCATCAGGTGAACTGTGTGCTCGCTTGTCACCCTATCCTATAAAAAATTTACTTTGGTTGATTGTTTAGAATGTTGATACTCTTCTGGGAGACTGTTTTATTTTATTTTATTTTATTTCGGGAGCTTACAGCTACATTTATAATCTAGATCACTATATTAAAACTTACAATACAAACAATAAAAACTTCCACATACAGATTCACTACAAATTTTCTGAATCTAAAAAAAATAAAAAAATTAGTTCTCACTGTGGCGAAAGTCGACTGGGAGGCCACTATCACTAAAATCAATAAGTTGTTAGAAGAACTCTATTCCAACAAAAGGTTAATAATTCATTTAACTTTCATTTAAACCTAGAATCCTCTGAGTAGCGTGACGACGTGTGCATCTCGTATCGCATCCTGTGAGGCAAACGCGGGAAGTTCCCAACAGCCGGTTTGCGGCACCGACGGCCGAAACTACCCTTCCAGGTGTCATCTTTTAAAGGCCCAATGCTCCGGTGAACCTGTGTCTGTTGCCCACAGAGGACCTTGTGTTGGTAAGTAAAATTGTTACTTTTAATTTCTTTTCCTTGTGATATTGGAAAAAATTATATCGATACCAATGATGACTTATCCTTACCTTTTAGAATATCCTTGTTATATTCGGCACCTTTATATACATATCATTCTTTTTTTTTATCAAAATACTTCACGTCATGGTTTTTCCGCAGATGTGTACCTATAATCCTACTGAGCTGTACGTTTCTGATGCACATTCATACTTAGAACGCTAGCTGAATGCAGATCCGTTACTTTCAGACACGTATTGTCCCATCACTATTTTGTGGGATTTTAGTAGACGTATTTGATATTATTTTCTGTTGCCTGTCATTCGCCAGAAACCCATTTTTATGAATATTTTGAAAAAAGTTTAATTTCCTCTAGATTGTCCTGTTCAAAAAACGCACAGATAATCTATTAAACATTTCTTATTGTACACCTAAATAAATCTAATGTTAGTCAACACATCACAAAATAAACATTTTCGACTATTTTGACTTCAGTCATAATTTGTATTTTATTGAAAGAAAATGCGAACTATTCGGATCGGATTCTCTGACACTACACTTAATTGCAGGATTAAGTCGTCGGTAGCTAATCAGCCATCTGATTAGGATGTCTTTAGAGTTTTTTAAAAGATATTTATTATTTTTTTGTTTTTGGTGTTCTGTATATTTTGATTCTGGTAATAATAACTTTAAAGGTACTTAAATGGAAAAATCAAGGGAATTATTTGATCTCATTAAATGTAAGATATATTGATGACCTGTGCATTTATTATTGTACAGCTTTTAAATATTTCTCCAATTCCAACACTTGGCACTAAAAAGATTGTTTTGAAATTCTAAGAATAGTCCTGAAGGTTGAGAAATATAGTTGTAAATTGTGCTAAATTTGTCAGTTTTAATACTTTTAGCGCTTTAATGTCACGGAACCCTAAATGTACAATTTTTAATCCACTCTTAAGTAGGAAAATAATCCTTTTCGTGTGTCTACGTTCCTTTCTTTTTAGTCTCTTGTAGCCTAAATGGCTTAACGCATATTGAAATTCAAGGTATTAGTAGATGGGGCTGCATTTTCAGAATGTTATATTTTTTATCTTATAATAAAACATAGCTTATTGCTAGTCTCGGGGAGTCTAAATACGAAATTGGAATGCCCGTATTATAGATGAAACTAGATCGATATGCCATTTCACCGATTATTACTTTTATCGAGATTATTATATGTGTGTGTGAAATTAAAAGTAGAAAATAAATCTACAGTGTTTGCTTTACACAAATTGAACAGAGCCGTCAGTCAAATTAGTAAGACGCTTGAATAGCTGGGCATCAGACATATTTTGTGTATCGCTCAATCGAATTGTACCCCAATAACTGACTGACGAAGAGCACAAAACGCGGGGCGCCCGTGTTGTTCTGATCAGAATCGCTGTCAACTACCTATGTCAAAGCAAGTATTGAACGAAAACTTATAAGATAATAAAAAAATAAATCCCATGAATATTTATAATTATTGTGGTTAGTACTAGAGAATGTGGCCTGCTTAAAATGTTATTTTGAGATTGAATCTCCTAAGAAATATTTTAGCGCTAGCAGTGGCTAAATTTCCCATTGAGACAATGTGTTACGGATATATTAAAAAGCCATATTAAAAATAATAATCGCTTAGATTTTGATCTATATAAACACATAAGTTTTATTATCACTAAACCTAGGTATGCTTTAAAAAAAGATATTATGCATTTAAATCGGTAACTAAACGTAAGGTAAAATATCTATTCAAACAAATAAATTTGAACTGTCTGTTTGTAATATCAAAATAACAGCTTTTTACTAAATGCATATGAAAGAATATACGGCACCTATAGTAAAAACACATTATTTTAAATTTTTGTCTGTCTGTCTGCCCAACTGTCCGTCTGTCTGTCTGCTTGTTTGTTCCGGCTAATCTCCAAAACGGCCGGACCGATTTTGACGGGACTTTTACTGACATAACGCTGATATTATAAGAAGTAACTTAGGCTACTTTTATTTCAGAAAAATAATAAGGGTTCCGCGCCAAAAAATAAAACCATGAAATCCAACCGTAATAAATTATTACATACGGTCGAAGTCGCGGAGAACAGCTAGTGGTAAATAAAATATCATGTGAATACTAAAATCTGATTTGTTTGTATATTAAATTCTGAAAATGGTTGGAGCAATTCTAATCGGGATCTCACGGTCTACACATTCCCTGAAGCGTGTTTAATTTCAGCTGTTTGTTACTTTATTATAATATTCTCTCCGTCTGTAACAACTACACATAATATGTTGAATATCAACAAAGTAAAAGATCTACATATTACTGAACTCAATATATTGTAAGTTTTGTTGTCTACAGAGTAACACAGATTTTATAAAAAAAAATATTTGCCTTAAAAAGGTAACATTGTAACTAACACAACTAATAAAAATTAAATTTAAATCAAACTAAAATTTTATAATAAGAGAAAACTTGAGACGCAAGTGTTCCACAAGACTAGTTTAACCCTCACTGGGGTGATATATACATATCTATATTTTGATGTAAACAGAATAACGCCTTGAAAATAACAGAATGTTATGTGTTATGTGGCCGTATAGCTCGAAGAACCGACAACCGCTGGGGAAAACAGGTTCTCGAGTGGCAGTCTCGTACCTCTCTCGTGGCAGTGATGACTCGGTAAGACATGCAGGAAGTCGATGGACGCAGGTGGATCAGGACCGTACTTTGTGGAATTTCTTGGGGGAGGTCTATGTTCAGTAGTGGACTTGTGAAGGGCTGTAATGATGATGAAGATGATGATTTTAATCGAAAAATAGATGCAGGTTTAATATGAAAAAAAAAGTATTGAATTATATTATTTCCATAGGAAGAGAATCTGTCAACCCAATCATCCCGTGGTGGTAGGAAACGCGGCGTCCTTTAATAATCGCTGATTAAATATTCATGTTAAAATAAAAATAAAATGCAATGGACGAGGTATGTGTACTTATGTTGATGATTGAGCTCGAACAATAGGACAAAACTATCAATCAATTACATATCAATTACTATATATTATATACAAATAAATTAAATTAAATTGTCTGTAATGTCAAAATAATAACTTTTAATACATATGAAAGTATATACGGAACTTTTATGAAAAACACAATTTTTAAAATTTTTGTCATTTTACCTGTTTGATCCGGCTAAGCTCCGAAATGACTGGAGTGATTTTGCCGGGACTTTCACTGGCAGATAGTTGATGTTATAAGGAGTAACCTAGGCTACTTTTATTTCAGAAAAATTAAAAATTAAATCCTTAAATTACGCGCGAACGGCGAAGTTGCGGGGAACAGCTAGTTTCCGATTTCAATTGAATATTTATAATTTCTCGAATAATTAAACCTTTATTAGACCTGACCTGACCCCGTCTACGATGAATTTATCAGTAGGTATAGTAATCTTGAAACCGTTTTATCTAAGTATAAATGAATTCTTTTGTTATCCTTTTAGAGATACTAGTGTTCATGCCTCTTGTACCTACAGAAGTTAGTGCACCTATGCTTTTTGTTTATGTGTATATAAGGCCTCAATCGTAATTCTAATTTCCAATTTTTGGTAATCAGCTGGTGTTCGTAATCGACCGAAAACAAGTATGTTCTATTATGGTTTATTTATTTCTCAAATGATTATAGAGCAAGAAAAAGTTCTGAAGTATTTTAATTTTCCAACGATGACAAATTTACTGCAACAGAATAAAAAATCAATTAGATCGTAGTCATAAATCACAAGACTGAAAAAACGAAACCATTTAATTGTGTAATTGATTGATAGAGATAAGTGTACTAATCAAGTAATTATTTAAGTGAAAACAAAAAATGGTTGTTTATATAAAAAAAAAAAAAAATTTTTAAATTTAAAAAAAAAAAAATAAAAAAAAAAAAAAAAAAAAAAAAAAAAAAAAAAAAAAAAAAAAAAAAAAATTTTAAAAAAAAAAAAAAAACCTTTTTATATATATAAAAAAAAAAAAACAAAAAAAAAAAAAAACAATATATTATATTATTTTTAATTTTTTTGTTTTTTTATTTTTATAAAAAAAAAAAAAAAAAAAAAAACCTCACATTGAACAAACACCGTTTAAATAAAGCGTAATTTATTCGAGAGCTGTAAAAATGTACTCACGTACTTAATACGTATTCGCCCAAGTCAAATTATTACCAATGTATTCAATCACAAAAAAAGACTATACACAACTTTAACATTGTTGACCTTAAGTGTGATGATTTCCAAATTTCAATGATATGCACTTACTAGTCCTATTCTATCAACGATATTACCATGCTATTCGTTTGTAATTACGTGTAGTGGCGGTGTAAGAATATCCACTACATCGTATCATCCCGTGCATGTCGTAGGATGGGCATCAGCGTCTTCCTAATAACGACTAAAACCAAAAAAGAGCGGTTGCCAACCCTCTTGCCAAGCATGGCAATATGGCAAGTCCCTGTGACGCAATCTACGTTCAGCAGTAGACTTTAACAGGCTGTCATCGTAACGGTAACTTTTTTTATAGGATAGGGTAACAAACGAGCACGCAGGCCACCGATGGTAAGTGGTTGCTGGGACCCATAGACATCTACATGTATCCTCGATTACGAATCAAAATGCAGATGCGTTGTCACCCGTGAGAACTAAGATGGAATGCCTCATTTCTAGTAAAAAGGGTCTCCGGTTCTCTACATTCACCATATGAAACACAGCAGCATTAAGCTACTATTTGACGCTGGTATTCTGTTAGAGCGTGGTCCATTCGTGCCACAACTATACTACTAATATAACTGCAGCATGGCTCTACCACGTATAAAACTGTGGTTTGAAATATTCAATTTCAATGATTTAATTCAATGCATTTAGTCAAAACGTTTCCTCAAACGCTATAAAAGCGCACACGATATAGAATTTTTACCAGGCTTTTTCAATGAATTTATGTCATACATGTGTTTTTTCTTCACATAAGTTAACCGCAAAAAATCGGTATATGTTCACACAATTCCATACATCATGTCCATCACAAGCTTACTTGATGTTCTATCAGCTCATGTTAATGCAGAAAATAGTACCACAACATCCTATTTTTTCGTAGGGAAACTCTCATGGGTATTTTCGGCTGAGGGGGTGATGAAAAGGTTATGCCGGACTCTTACCGGCTAAAACCCTACATTGATTACCACCTGCTTATATGTGGGGTTCTGAGATTTATGTTCGGAACGCAACTGGTGGCCCTCCATCGCTTTGACCACTTTTTTTTGGATAGGAGAACGCAACTCAGATACGGAGGCACATAAGCTCAGGCTTTAGTAGTACCTTTGTTTACATCTATTAGATTATCAAAATTAATAGTTAAATCAAATTGATTCATAGTTAATATTTTATCAATATAATATATTCAAATTAGCATATAATATGATCTGTTCCCTAAACAGGCTGTTATAGGCGGGGTAATTTTGGTAAAGCGCACATTTTGAATATTATTTTGGTTATATTGTTTTTTTTAGGACGGTTAGCAACCTTATGTTAGATCAAATTCAATTAAACTTTTATTTTTTTAAAGTGGCAATTTGAAAAATTAAAAAATTATCAAATATAGTTTATAATGTCTTAATACATACAGCAAAGCGTCCTCAGGACGCACGCGATAGCAGGACTATCAACTACGCACGGACAGTCTCAGTTATCCTAACTTAAACTATCCATGCCCGATATGATGGCGACGAAGCAACAGTCTTCACTTGCCTGAAAAAAGGTTCGCTTAATAACAAAAGGTCACGAAACTTGCTCTAATGTCATCTCTGAAACAAACGTTAGGTCTTACTTGCGAATTACCCAGCAACCTACCTCTATATGGTGTATTGGTGTAACACCTTGATGCATATAGAGTCGATAAATGCCTGTAATTTAGTATCATGTCTTGTGGCAAAGTATGGTGGTGGCCTGCATTGGGCAGAGGACTTGTTATTGACTGTAATAAGGATGATAATGAACATCATCTCTTAACGTATTTTTATCGTCTTTCAGAAATTCTATATGCATAAGTGATATTCTACAATCCAGCCGTGTAATGGACTTTTAGTATTCTCCCAACAGGACAGTCATCATGCCTGAACGTACAACGGTACGCCCTGAGCTCGCAGGGCGGGCATAGGCCTGCGTTCGTGCCACGATGCCGTGCCGACGGCAGCTACGCCTCGGTACAGTGTGCAGCGGCTGGAGCTGCAGCCGGCTGCTGGTGCGTCACTCCTGACGGGAAACCTCTGCCTGATACCGCTGTAAGAAACGGCAGGCCCGACTGCACGAGGACCGGTAAGATTCTTGAAAAAGTATTGCTTGCGTTGTTTGTGTAACTTCTTTCAGTATTTCAGTAATTTGCCTATGCTTCGCGAATTGGTTTGCAAAGTGCATTTGGTATCAGATGTCTGCTTTTATTAATATTGCTTACGAATAAAATCTAGACCGCAGGACATCAAATATATTATGCGAATATCTACTCTTGAGCACTTTGAAGTTGTTTATATTATATCGAGCTTTTCGTCCGCTTGTGTAAACATTCATGCAGTGTTTTATTGCGACTTATTTGCAAAGTTACATATTATGTTATTGTTAAAATTTTGCTCGGGTTTTGCCCAGGAAATCACGTTTCTTACTAGCAATAGCAAGTGATTGAACAGTTTTACAAATGATGACGATTAAAATTTTTCTTCAAAAAATGCATGAAATTGTCTTACGTTTTGTTCATTACCTTGTTACCAAATTTAGTATGTTATACAAACAAATTAATTATAACGGCACTTTTACGGTTAGATAAATGCTATGATGACTAATAAGAAAAAATAATCTTCCGAGAAAACTTAACTTTTACCATCCGACTAAAAACATCTGTTCTACTTGACTCTGAATTATAAATATTGAGCTCAAGATAGTAAGTAAACATTATACCAGATGAAAACCGAAGTTTACATTAAACTCTTAGCGGGCTTTGAACGTATCTACAAACGTAACAACTGAAATAATCATAAACTATTTATCATGACTGCGATTGAAGTAAAAAATATACGAACCGGTATAAAATGCACATATTCATGTAATCTTGCACTATACTGTGTACACACCGGCGCCTCGTTTCTTCGTAGGTATGTACTTAGTAATGCAACCAATATAAATCTCGCCATTTACGCTCAACTGTAGATTTATTATATTTATTAAATATACTGCGTGAAAGGCTAATTTCTGCACAGTGTTTGTGGAACGAAAAATACCGATTACTCACTCATACTGATCTTAAACAGAGCAGGGCATTTCGATGACTAATTAATAGACCGGCTGTTTCGTTAATATAACATTGTTTGTGGCTTTCGAGCAAAGATATGAAGAATACATACATATACAATTTCATATAGAAAATTTTATAAACCTTTGCGTATAACGCACATATAGAAAACATATTAAAATTTTTATATACAAATATTCAAACGCTAAGTCAATTTTAAGATGTCGTTAAGTATGGTGGTGGGTCGTTGTCGAATTTTTGACATACGAAACGCAACTGTTTTCCCGACGACGAAAACTGTTGCAGAAAACGGTTGTCGTTGCAATTGGTTTGAAGACGGCTTAAAAGACGAAAATTATGCAACGTAGAATGGAATTGCGTTTTCGTCGAATGAAATGATAGCAGTTTCTTACAATTTTCTACGATGTGAAGTGTATGAAATGGTTTATTAAATAATTCGCTTTATCGATCGACTTTACTTAACGATGTAATGAACTTCCCTTCAAATTTTTCCACGCTTAGGACCGGCTGGGACAGACTTAGGATTACCATTAGCGACTGTATTTCTTTGACAAAAGTTCACTTTTTATTGTAAGGACTGTTTAGTCTCTGTCTACGTTTGTAAACGAACGCGGAACCAAAGACTACTATACAACGTGGAACGTTTAGAACGACGACGCGACAAGTAAGACAGTTGAATCATTGCGTTCTCGACCGTATTTTCATAATCGTAAAATAAAAAATCGCACCATGTAATTCGAAGACTGGTTTGTGCAACGAAGACTGTTTGAACCCAGGACGTAAAACAGTTCCATCGTCGCAGAACACAAAACGGTCTTTGTAAACGGTTCGTCGTCGCAACACCAACCTTAGTTAAGTCTCATTGTGTTACATTAAGTTTGACTTAGAGTAATAGAGACAGCACGAGGCTTAACGGCATCTCAAAATTGAGCAGCGTTTGAGTATTTAGGGATAAGACCCTCAATTTTGTTCGTATTCCCTATCTACTCGTAACTGTCCACATCAGGGCCTAGTAGGTTAGTAGGCCTATACCTGTTAAAAGAATTCGCAACTTAGATGTTTCACACCACCATCCCCTGTCTCCGGTTTCGGGGTATTTAACATTTGCATTAAATATTCAAGATTAAGTAAGCTTCATCAATCTGCTAGCTGCTACAGAGTTATTTCTGTCATATCTTAATCGAATCAAATCTTATTTAAATTATGAAATGGTAGATATTCTTATGCTTCCAGTATGTCATTCAAACACTGTAATGATTAATGTATTTAGAAAGACACCATCTTCACCTCTCATTATATATATTCATATAGTTTCGCTTGTCGTATTTTTAATCAACTTACCAATAATATTATTTTTATACTAACGCTTTCGAAATATTTTTCCTTTCTTTGAAACGCACAAAGCGGTCAGGGGCTTACAAATGCGGAAGACATCAATTCCGACTTGTTTATTAGGCAGGTGTCTATTATAGAATTAAACGACATTGATACGAACGGGAAGATGCGACGAATCGAGAGATTATGTTTACTCATGGGTGGCATCATAATTCAAAAAATCCAGAGATTGTAAAAAAAAAAAACAAAAATAGATCTGCAATCAAAATTAACGAAAGATTTTTCACAAAAACATAACTTATGTATCTTCACATATTTATAAACTTCTTGAGGTGGTGGCACTGGGTCATTTAATCTGAAATTGTTGAGTTTTCTTTATTTTTTGTCCTTTGAAGTAAATCAGCATCATAATCCACCATTGGACAACGTTATTTTAAATCACAGATACAATAACCTTCTCCCCAACACATTCTGACTTCGGTACATTCTAAAAAGTTTTATAGGTGTTTGTCGGACAGAAATTTGTCAGACTTTAAAAACAGGGCCAAAAACGTACAGGAAACTTCACAATTGAATACGTTATCCTTACAATCTACATAAATATAAGGCACTGAATCACTCGCATCTAAAAATATTGTAATTGCAATCTGTTTAAAATATTATTGTAATTACAGACTATCATTATAAATATTTTGTGGTCTCGCAATACAAAATAATTAGTCTGCAGTCTGTTCTAGGGTCAATTGAATACCTTATTTCTGACCTTACCATAAAAATAATAATGACTATTTATTTTCTCTACACAGTAATTTTAATAATAATATTTAAAAATAATTTTAAATTGTTCAAAGGGAGATAAATCCTATTACGTACATATACACTACATTAGATTTGTTCCTTTTTGAATTTTAACACTTAACATGAACATGTATATTACTACATACAAAACATACACGAGACATTTGTCAATAAGAAAGACTGGCCTTTTTAAATCTACTAGTGATTTTATACTCTTTGTTCATAACATTGTTTTGTTAATAAAAAGTGATTAATAAACCTATATAGCCTTAATATACTAAATACAAGTTAGTATTAGAAGTAATATTAAAATAATTACTTTCTTTCAACTTTTAGACACCGACATAATTAAAAAATAATAGTTATAACCGGAAATGCAATAGGAAGTCGTCACGCGACAGAGTTTCATCTGAATGAATCAGTCAAAATATTATAGTCTGAGTTTTGTAACACAGAGAGCGGAGTTCGTCAAATAAGTTCATAAAAAAGTCGAATAGTTTATGGACAATATTTATTTAAAAATACTTCTTGTCAGTTTTAGATTTCAATAAACTTTTTAATCAAGGCCTTTATCGAAATCCTCTTATATTTTATTTCGTCTGATTCAGTATTTTTTATTTTTACTTTACGATAGACAGTTTTATATGAACGCGTTAGTTACTGCTGCCATGTAGGTTATATTTGTTATTAAAAAGGACAACATACAAAAGATCGAAAGTTCAAATCGTTCAACGGAGAGCGCATTAAATAACGAGAAAGACGAGACAAACATGCGCTTGCCAGCTGGTTAATTTGTAACTACAACGCGTCTCAAAAATTTGAACCGTTTCATTTAAATCATGCTTAAACGTTAATTATGTATTTAATCCTTACATAGTACATTTTTACCAAGATTAAAAAAAATGTATTTACATTAAAAAGTTCATCTGCGTAAACAAATTTTAAATATATTACAGTTGTAGAAATATTTAATGGTAATTAGTACATAATTCAGTTGTTATTCCGATTTCTTGCCGAAAATATGATAAAATGCACATTAATAAAGACGCCCAATGTACGGCTACAACGCATAATTGTGATTAATTTAAAACTCGCAACTCAGAAGACAAATATTCGTAACTCTGAAGTCGTCAGAAACTCGCAATACAGAAGTCACACAGCATTGTTCACTTTTGAATTTTAGATCATGGGCAAGGCTATAATAATTGATTGAATAATTACCTACTATTATAATCGTCCTTGAAATAATGCATTTTTGGAAAGAGTTTACATAAAATTGTATCCACTCTTATCCTACCCCTTTGAAATTATCGTAAGGTCGTTGGAACTATGAAAACGAATGTATCTGTGATCGTAATATATTTCAGAGTGACAAACGAGATAACAGATTACTAGCTAGTGCAGACATTGGACTTCTACAAGCAAGTCCATTCTTTTTTATTCTTTATTAACTCTTTTTCCGGACCGATACGACTTAGGGACCTTCAAGAGAAGAGCTTACTCCTTTCTAAAAGGCTGGCAACGCACCTGCAATTCCCCTGGTGTTGCAGTTGTTCATAGGCGGCGGTAGACACTTACCATCAGGTGAGAAGTATGCTCGAATGACAACTCTCCTATAAAAAAATAATCATTCTCATTATTAATCTCTAGTATTTCACTACTAAACGTTGGACTATATGGAGCTGGGATGATTTGCGACATACCATGCTTATTTGCCAAGCACACATTGCGAAGAAATTAGTGCGAGAAAACCGTCTTCGCCGTACGGCATATGTACGAGGCCATATATTATGTGGAATTACGTTTTGTAACAAACACTAAAAAACAAAATGGATACGGTCGCTCCGTATTTTATCACATGAAATAATTTTTTTACAAGATTGTTTCGGGTTCCATAATATCGGCTCAGATGCTTACACAGATCATCGCCCCTGTCTAGTACTAATAGATCCTTAACTATATACCCGCATCTTAAAACTGAAGACAATAAAACTGACAGACAAATTGCTTTACCAACAGCTATACAAAAGCGTATTTAAGTTCCGTTTTAACAAACGTATCTTTTAACTTTTAATTTATTTCGTTTGTATTTGATACCGTTAGAATTTATTATCATTAAAATTTATTGCCAGTCGTCTCATTCATTTCACATAGTATCAAAATAAAGAAAAATTTAGCAATATTAATATTTTAATTGGCACTGACACACGGGATTAAATTTGTTTAGTTTCTCGCGCTCGAACAGGATGCGTCGCATCTAGAATTACTGATTTCGAACCGCGGTCAAGTCTTTTTTATAATATAAACCAGAATCTGATTTTTATTTGACGTAGATCTTAAAGGAAACCTTACTTTTGTTTCGAAAATAAACCCAGGTAAAAACTGGCATGAGTCAATAAGTTTTAGACCCGCGGCGACTCGAATCTGCACTTAATTCCTTGAAAGAATTCCGATTACGGGCGATCGTTTCATTTCGCAAGGCATTAACAAATGACAGATAGCTTTAAACCGATTTAAACACGTTTTATGTACCAAAGAGTTTATTGATATTTCTTTATTATACCTATTCATTCGATCATAAGTTATTCCCATCATTCCACTGGTTTAAATACCTAGAAAACGATCTTAGTCATGTGCTGCAAGCATGTATTTGTCGACACATAAATACGTCAAGCCCTATTAATATTAAATGATACCTATACATTTGAAACTGTTCCATGTCATCATCATCAATATTAGGTACATCCCTTTTCAAGTGCACTGCTTAACATGGACCTTCCTTGAGTAATTCCACAGAACATTCCATGTACTGGTATTTATTTTTAACTGCCTCGTTGGTCTAGTGGTTCGAGTTCGAGTCTTTCTGTCACGAAGTTCTCAGTAGTAGACCGGAGTCAGGAAATTGGCGGTATTTCACCTCCATATCTAGTAAATCAAGTAAAGCCTTCGGTTCCTACCCCTGATCTGTCTCTAAAATACTATCCTGTGAAGATTGTGTGAGCTTGTCTTCGCTGTTACCGAAACCCAGTTTGGAGGATTATTGTTAATTTTTACCATAATATGTTATTAATTATTTACCTTTATTTAAACTAACACGGTAATGGTACCATTTACATGAAATTAAACAAAATTAAAATCATTATCTAATTGTTTTACAAACGTTATACACATATATATATAAATACACACATATTGTTAACCTTAAATGACATAAAGCGAGATTTCTAAATATTTGCGAACTTGCAACTTTTTAACCAAGTTCAATAAACAGAAAAAAAATGTTTTTTTTTAATTTTATGTACGTTCACCGAACACGGAAACGGCTGAACCGATTTAAATAAATATTTTTTTATAAATTAGGTTATACTTCAGAGGTGATCCCATTAAAATTGAAATAAAAACTCCATTCCTAATGAATATAACAGAAAATGAGATGTAGATTCCAGTTGTTACAGCCTCGAACTTGTGATATATTTTAGACCACGCTAAAGAGTAAAATTAATAAACTTACAATAAATATTAGAAATGTGAAATATTAGAACATATATATATATATACATATATATATATATATATATATATATATATATATATATATATATATATATATATATATATAAATTAGCTTGCTAGGCAGACGTTGTTCTGCCCTTTTCGAAGACCCTTTGTCATGACTTTAAGACCCTTTGTCATGCCTTATTAAAAAAACCTTAAATTTGCAAAAAAAATTGTGGGTCACTCATGGGCATAACAACTGACCTATCTCTCAAGTTGAACCGAACTGCACACAGTGTGCAAATTGATTAAAATCGGTTAAGTAATTTAGGAGTCCATTGCGGACAAACAACGTGACACGTAATTTATATATATATATATATATATATATATATATATAAATATATATATATATATATATATATATATATATATATATATATATATAAAAAAAAGTGAAGGTACTCAATTCGACTGTATTTTATGTGTGTTACCTTAGAACTTTTTCTAGGTGAAACGAATTTAATGATTTTTTTATTTGAAAGCTGGTGCTTATCGTGTGGTCCCATACAAATTCGATCAAGATCTGACCAGCAGTAGTAGGTTTTGAGTTATCCTTAACAATGCGTATTTAATTGACTTCGAATTCATTGATGATGTTCTCATTTTATTTATATTGAAGTTGACTTCAACTTCAATATAAATAAATTTTGGTTGTACATTTTTTTAATTTTAGCATTTGTATCAAAAGTTATTAAAATATTGTTACCCTAGGTAATTTACCTATAGTGAATTATTTTTCATATGATTCCTGAACAACGTCAGTACTCAAAATATCGTAAAACGATAAATGTAGGAGAACTATAAAATTTCAATTCCAAGCTTTACGTAAACCATAATTATGAAAACAATAAAAATAAATTACTTTAAGACTAGGATAGCAATAAAACTATTTCTTTTTTATAGGCGAAGGATTACAGCTATAATAATAACAATATTATTTATTTGCTGAATCTATGTAGGTAAAAACAGCGGTATTACAGTGCTTTACAAAGGACTCTCCATGTTCTGCCAGGAGGCATGCAAATTTACAATTTCAGCCAACTATATGATCAATTGGCAAATTAGAATAATTTTTATGTTCTACGTTCTGAGTGTGCGCTTATTACTAAAAGAATTAAGAAATTATAGTATTAACGAGTGGTAAAATTAAAAAATTTGTACTACTACTACTACTACTACTATTCACTGTAAAGTAAAGTAAAGTAAAGTTACAGCCTATATACGTCCCACAGCTGGGCACAGGCCTCCTCTCATTTCTGAGAGGATTTTAGGACAAGGAAGTGTCCGCCACGCTGCCCCAATGCGTGTTGGCGAACTTCACATGTCTTCGAAATATTCTTTTTCTTATTCCTCAGATATGCAGGTTTCCTCACGATGTTTTCCTTCACCACCGAGCACGTGGTAAATCAGCAATTAAAATTGCAATTAACAATTTCATGGGTGCCGGCGGGGATCGAACCCGGGTTACTCGCGTTCTGTTATATTTACAGCGAGCGTTAACCATCTGTCCTACCACGGCTCACTATTCACTGTTATTGATCAAGTTTATATGGGACCATATGAAAAGCACCAGCTTTCAAATAAAAAAAATATCAAAATCGGTTCACCTAGAAAAAAAATTGAGGTAACACATAAAAAATAAATGCAATTGAATTGTGAACCTCCTCCCTTTTTTAAAGTAGGTTGAAAACAAAATCAAAATAGTTCAACATTTTGATTGACACTTGGGCACAACAAAACATTATGTCTCTATATACATCAGGAATGTCTTCTGAATATGTTATATGATATATAATAAACTAAATCGGAGATTGATATAGATGTATTGATACTGATTACAAATGTTAATTATAACCATAAAGGGAAATTCTCGATAGAGAGCTAAAGAGAGATCGGCCTGCATGACAATTCAAACGCTCTTTCTTGTACGTGTTGCATTGTGGTGGCGCCCGCTCAAAATATAATATATGGAAGGTTTTCTATAAGGTAAACGCATTATCGAACTGTTATGGGGGGCATAAAAACTATATTTTAAAAAAAACTTATGACGCTTTCCACTGAGGAGTCAGTGGTGAACATTTGATGTGACATGCGGTTTCGGGTTATGTAAGACACACACAGACGCTGTTGTATTATAGTTTTGTAGTGGCCTGAACGGCCACTTAATTTCGAAACCCATTGCTTCGCCGATTGGTTACTTCTCCTCTTTAACCTTAGACCAAGACATAATCGCGTATTATATAAAGTTTCGTAATTTCAGGTTTTAACATCTTCTCGTCAGGTATACCTCAAAACCTGGAAACTAATTTGTACAACCAGTGCGTGTTGATGACCTATGGAACTTAGACGTGGTCCTTCACTGCTGGCCGCATGTGGGCGCTCAAAGTCGCTCAGCGAGCTATGGAGAGGGCTATGCTCGGGGTTTCTTTGCGTGATAAAAGAGAAGAGATTAAAGAGAGAGACTTAGAAATGAGGATATCCGCAGTAGAACCAGAGTGACTGACATAGTCCTACGGATTAGTAAGCTGAAGTGGCAATGGACCCCCACTAGATGGAGTGACGACCTGGTAAGACATGCAGGGAGTCGATGGATGTAGGTGGCTCAGGATCGTGCTTTGTGGTATACCTCGGGGGAGGCCTATATTCAGCAGTGGACTTGTAAAGGGCTGTAATGATGATGATGATAAAAAGTTTACCTTCACCGGTTTTAAAGTTTAAAAATGCAATTAACTACCATGTTTATGCGAGCTTTTGGAGATTCTTCTTTTTTTTTGGTTATTGAATTCAACGTTGACCAAAGTTATATCGGTCTCATTATGTAAATAACGTATGACAACCCATTAACACTAAAAATATCATCCCGTGGTTGTCGTAACAGGCGACAGGAGGGAATAAAACAGGCAATGGGCAACAACCTCTTACTGATAACATCCCAAAATAATTAATATTTGCAGTTGACAACCCGCAAGGTAAGAGTGACAATTATGGCATTGGAATTTGGATTATTTTTCTTTTAATGATTGCCCACAGATTGACACAAAATTCAATTCAATTCGAAAAAGGAAAAGAATCATGTTTCGTGAATGTCAGTAGAATTTACGTGTTGTGATAGTATATGTGTGCTACAACGGTTGTGATGCCTATAAAAAATTAAAACATGCAATTACTAATTAGGTTACATATTTTCACTGATTTATCAATGTTCAATTTATACTTTAATCGATGTCTGTGTGTTAAATTAATTTCGTAGTAGTGACGTTTTCCTTTTCAGTTTTGCATAAAATATTGTTATTATATAATATTATAAATTTATAATCTTAATTTCATTATAACTCATAGTTGTTCTACTGTTCAAGAGCTTTCTAAGAAACTTTTCATAAAATAACAAAATATCTTAAAATCCAAATATATATACATAGGTAGGTATATTATATTGTATTTTTTATTATTGTATAGGTTATTTTATGTAGTAGGTTCAAGACCTGATTTGTGTTTGTATATATATATATAAGAAGATGTCCTGAGTGACTGACTCATCTATCAACGTAAAGCCAAATCGCTGACGTGGATATCGGAAATTTGGACAGTTTCAGCGTTTCATATCATATCCACTAAAAAAGATTTTTGAAAATTCAACCTTTATGGGTGTGAAATAGGGTGTTACTTTACAGTTTGTATTAATTTTTTTTATTTTACGGCTGAATGACTCGAAACTTCTTGATAGTAAATTAAATGAATACCCATTTTGGCATTTTTCAAAACAAACCCTTTGAAAAATACCAAAAACAAACTCTTGAATTTAAATAATAAAATATCCATTTGCCATGCAGGTTTCCTTACGATGGTTTCCTTTACCGCCGAGCACGTGGTAAATCAGCACTTAAAATTGCAACTAACAATTTCATTGGTGCCGGCGAGGATCGAACCCGGGTTAATCGCGTTCTGTTATATTTACAGCGAGCATTAATCATCTGAGCTACCACGGCTCATCTTAGAAATAAAACCTTAGAAAGGCCTTAGTATAACTTAGAATCTGCGATCATAGACGCGGGTAACACCGCGAGGCAAAAAGCTAATAGTATCATATAAATGGAAAGGAAAATAAGTCTGTGATTTATTAAATTTCAATTAATTTTTATTTTGTATTATCACTAGCATGATATACATTTATGATATTTTTTGAGAGTAGTCAGAAGTACACAAGTGGTTTCAAAAAATAAATAATAATAATAAACCTATGAGAATAAAATTGCATATTAATATAATATTAAAATGACCAAGGAATCATCTTTAGCTATCATTATCCTAAGCTCTTAAACCGTTTTATATATTTTATAATTAATTCATAAATTCCGTTCGCCAAATCGGTCGTAAAACTTGGCTACTTATAGATTTGATTTAATTCTGCCGCTGGCCCTTATGCTTTTTGCAGTAGACGTCTAGTCATTTTACATTCTTTATAAGCGCTCGAAGACCTCGAGGTGCATCTATAATAAATGAAGATAATAATGAAATCCGAACGTGCGTGTTATATGAAATAACACCATAAACAATTGTTCTCGGAATTTTCGTCTCATGTTTTTTTATTGCCTACTATGAAAACTTTATACACATTGAATAAATAGGTTCGCACGTTCATTTAAATAAATTGAATAAGCAAATTCACACCAAACTGTTTGAAATTTACTCGTAAGATTGATTATTTTCTATATTTTATCCTCTATAATTTTTAAAACTAAAATATTTTAATATTAAAATAAACGTCAGCATCAGGGATGAATGCCTCTAAACGGCGCATTTGTACTATTAATGTACTGTACTTCGATCGAGGCGCATTAAAGCTTTTGAAGGACCTGTTCACTATTTACATATCAAATCTCCTCGCATGGTATTTGCTATTTACAAAAGAAAAATTTTCTTTTATGATTGTTGGTTCGTTGACTTTTTATTTACTTAGCATTTTATTTTGTCTTCATAGCCGCTGTAGCTCAAAGGTTAAACGCTCGCCTTAAATTAATATTAAGTGCAACCCGGATTCGATTCCCGCCGGCATTAATGAAATTGTTAATTGTTTATTTACCACGTGCTCGGCAGTAAAGACAACATCGTGAGGAACCCTACATATCTGAGGAATAAATGTTTCGTGGACCTTGTCAGCCAACGTTTTGAAATTAAAGTATGCTTGTGCCCATCTATGGGAATTATATTAAATTTTACTTTCCTTACTTATACCTAGTTTTGTATAAAAAAAAAGTTTATCCTTTAATATAGAACCCTTCTATAGCATTTTTCAATTTTAAGTGGATTATTTGATAAAAACAGCATTATAAGAAAACAATGAAATATAAAAAGAAACGAAAGCATAGAAGGCCACGCAGTCACTGATAGATGTCTGGTATACAATCTCGTATATGCAAAACTTAAATTTTCTAGACCGGTTGTCGTGAAGCGACAATTAAAAACTAAATAACCTAACCTAACTACAACAAAACAACCAAAAATAAAATAAATTATTTAAAAATTTGAAAAGATTTACAGTTTCTTTTATAAAAAAAAAGGTATGAAGGTGATGATGGGCTGTAATGATGATAGTGATTTACAATATTATTAAAAAAAAAATAACAAAAATAAAGATACTGCAACGAAGTATGCACAGGCTATGCCTATGATAGGTGCGCAGCGCCTGCTCTAGGTACACGCAGAATCTGGAGAAAGCACATGCAGCGTCTGGAGAAGGTACACGCAGCGCTTGGAGTAGGCCCACGCAACGCCCGGAGCAGATACACGCAGCACCCGGAGTAGACACGCAGCGTCTGGAGTAGGTACACGTGGCGCTTGAAGTAGGCAAACACAACGTCCGGAGTAGACACACACAGCGTCCGGAGTAGACACGCAGCGTCTGGAGTAGGAACACGCAGCGCTTGAGACAAACACGCTCAGCGGCCGAAGATAGCGCGGGCACTAATAGGTGGAGGCGTAGGCGTGGCTAGGCGACGACTTCAGGAGAAGGCTTGCAAGATCCCGAGGCAGTGCGGATAAAGCCTTTAAGAGGTGCTTCTCGTATCAAAGCTGAAGTGAGGACCTCTATCGGCCGATTCTTCGGCTTTTATACTTTTTGACGGATCTGGGATAAGAACGAGAAAAAATTTGAAATTATTTAAATTAAAAGCAAATTTTTGTAAATGGCCAAGAAGAAAAGAGTATTTTTGAAGTAAAAACATCAGGCCGGTAACAATATTTGAATAAAAATTGCCACGACAACCAGATAAACAACGATGTCAAAACATGTCAAATTTTGGTTTTAAGCTCGTAATACAGAAACGGCAAGATTTAAGTGAAAAATGAGATATTATTTATATAGGAAAAAAAGGTAGCGCAAGAGCGCGCACGAAACCCGAAATTGTAGAGTTACGGAGAACTAAATAAAAGATCGAAAAAGGTAGACTCCATTGACACCGATTTAAAAAGTGCTGATAACGTGAAAATACGAAGTGAAAATGATTTGTTATTGTGTTCTTATGAATTAAAAAATATTACAGGATCCTATGGAAATAAAGGTGATGCAAAATATCCAGTTTTGAGGTGAATGTAGAAAATCAAAAACAGAATGGAAAAATAAAAATAAAATAGTGTAAAATGATATGTAAGTATGTATGTAAGCATAACACTACATTTTCCCCCCGACCCTGGAAAATTTTTGGCTCAGCAAAAATTTTGAGATGTACATTCCAAAATAAACCATAAAAACACAGCTTTGCAGTAACAGACATCACCAGGCAAAATCAGATATACTATCACTTACATTCATCATCTGCATTCAGGTAAGGGTGGAGTTCACATTCAATGACTACCACTCTAAAAGTGTGTTTTCGAAAGGACATTCAGGCTTATTTAAGGAGTAGTCATCCGCTCCTGCGTGGAAAAAAAAACATTTTAAAGGACATCCAGGCTTATTTAAGGAGTTGTCATCCGCTCCTGAGTGAAGATAAAGTTAAAGAAATTAATCTTAAGCAAGCTTTAGTCGCTATGACTTAAGTAAAGATTAAGAACGGCCAGAGCGGTAGGGCTCAAAGCCAGAGATCAGCAACATCACTAACGAGATGTGTCTGAAATAGATATTTATACATATATACAAACTTATATACAAATATACAAACATATATACAAATGTAGTGTCATGCAAAACAGTATTAGCTGGTTTCTCACATCTAATCTTCACTTCGTAATCGAGTTCGGCCTTATTAAGGAATTCGTACTCAATAACCCTTTTCATTGTTTTAGTTAAGTGCAAATAGAATAAGTAATAAAATAAAATAAAGAATAAGAAATAAAAATTTAATTAAAAATTGTACCTCTTTAAGTTATCTAGAATAAAAATATTAAAGTGATGAATGTAAGTGAAGTGTTATATGCAGGTCCAAATATAATCCAGATAAGTTGAAAAACTAGATGAAGTTTTGTTTTAGAATTTGGAAGATAGTACCTCTTTAAGTTCTCTAGAATAAAAATATTAAGGTGATGAATGTAAGTGTTATATGTAGGTCTAAATATAATCCAGATAAGTTGAAAAAACTAGATGAAGTTTTGTTTTAGAATTTGGAAGATATGATAAGGATGAGTAAATAAAGAGTTAAGAATGAAAGAGAAAGCAATTCAATCAAAAGGAAATGGATAAGGCGTAGCTAAGGTGAAGAAAAAGAAGAACTTTTACGTCGGGCGCCAAATTGTCGTGAAGCGACAATTAAAAACTAAATAACCTAACCTAACTACAACAAAACAACCAAAAATAAAATAAATTATTTAAAAATTTGAAAAGATTTACAGTTTCTTTTATAAAAAAAAAGGTATGAAGGTGATGATGGGCTGTAATGATGATAGTGATTTACAATATTATTAAAAAAAAATAACAAAAATAAAGATACTGCAACGAAGTATGCACAGGCTATGCCTATGATAGGTGCGCAGCGCCTGCTCTAGGTACACGCAGAATCTGGAGAAAGCACATGCAGCGTCTGGAGAAGGTACACGCAGCGCTTGGAGTAGGCCCACGCAACGCCCGGAGCAGATACACGCAGCACCCGGAGTAGACACGCAGCGTCTGGAGTAGGTACACGTGGCGCTTGAAGTAGGCAAACACAACGTCCGGAGTAGACACACACAGCGTCCGGAGTAGACACGCAGCGTCTGGAGTAGGAACACGCAGCGCTTGAGACAAACACGCTCAGCGGCCGAAGATAGCGCGGGCACTAATAGGTGGAGGCGTAGGCGTGGCTAGGCGACGACTTCAGGAGAAGGCTTGCAAGATCCCGAGGCAGTGCGGATAAAGCCTTTAAGAGGTGCTTCTCGTATCAAAGCTGAAGTGAGGACCTCTATCGGCCGATTCTTCGGCTTTTATACTTTTTGACGGATCTGGGATAAGAACGAGAAATTATTTGAAATTATTTAAATTAAAAGCAAATTTTTGTAAATGGCCAAGAAGAAAAGAGTATTTTTGAAGTAAAAACATCAGGCCGGTAACAATATTTGAATAAAAATTGCCACGACAACCAGATAAACAACGATGTCAAAACATGTCAAATTTTGGTTTTAAGCTCGTAATACAGAAACGGCAAGATTTAAGTGAAAAATGAGATATTATTTATATAGGAAAAAAGGTAGCGCAAGAGCGCGCACGAAACCCGAAATTGTAGAGTTACGGAGAACTAAATAAAAGATCGAAAAAAGGTAGACTCCATTGACACCGATTTAAAAAGTGCTGATAACGTGAAAATACGAAGTGAAAATGATTTGTTATTGTGTTCTTATGAATTAAAAATATTACAGGATCCTATGGAAATAAAGGTGATGCAAAATATCCAGTTTTGAGGTGAATGTAGAAAATCAAAAACAGAATGGAAAAATAAAAATAAAATAGTGTAAAATGATATGTAAGTATGTATGTAAGCATAACACTACACGGTTTCAGAGTGCAGCATCATAGAGATATTTAATAATCACAACTATTCTACTAGGAGAGACCAATATACAATAGTGGCTGTTTGTTGCAAAGTCAAATTTTCTGACCTTTTTGTGACAGATCAATTTGTGACGGGAGAAATATTACCTTCATAGGAATTTTTCACAGTACCATTTATCCATCATATAGTCTGATCATATAGTCTGAGTAACTGCTGTGCCTAAGCGTGCCACAGCTTTGCGTTTAAAAGGTAAACATTAACAGCCTTACTCATAATCATTTGTTGTCGCTTACGTAAATTATGTACTTATTATCTCTATACCTGTTACCTTCTATTGTCGTTTAGTGAAAAGAGAGAGAGCAACTTTAACCATTTTTAAATTGATTTTTTATGAGTTACGCCGTAATGTATTAAACGGACGAGCGGGGCATTCACCGTGCATAACATACGCTCTTGTATTATATTATATAGTTATATATATAAAGTTTGCAAGGAGATCGTTCAAATTGTACGCGTCTCTACATTGATTTATATATTATAACTCAATGCGTCTCTACGTATAATATATAGAAATCGCGCAATGTCTTACGCACCGCCAAACGCTCTCCACAGAGGAAGGCTCAGGTTCACCTTAAACTTAAAAATAAAGTTACAGCGGAAAGATATTGATCCATAATTATTTAATAATTGATAATTTTTAACAGAATTAAGGTAACGATAAACGAGCATAAAGTCCACCTGATGGTTAGTGAATGCGTGGGCCATAGACTTCTACATCTATCCTTAGTTAAGAATCAAAATTCAGACGCGCTGTCACCCCAGGTCTAAGATGAAATGCCTCTTTTCCGGTAGAAGCAGACACAGCGGATTAAGCTGCCATTTTACGCTGGTATTCTATGAGAGTATGGCCCTGCCCTGGTCGAGCCGATCCATCCGTGCTACAACTATAATATATTAATTATAATTCTATCATAAGTATCAGAAGTCCCAGCTGTGGGACGTATATAGTCTGTAACTTTACTTTTTTACTTTACTAAAGATCAGAAGGCTTCGTTTTTTTAAAGTTCAATAGAACTTTAAAAAAAAACGAAGCCTTCTGATGAAAAAAATATTTTTCAATTACTAAATCACAAAAACATTGGTTTACATTAACAGTCTTATGTAACAGTAAAACAGGCTATTTAAATAAACAATCAACTTACTTCTAATAAGTTGTAACTACACAAATAGAGGTCCTTTTCAATAGCCTGGTAATCCATGTATCAATTAAACATTAATTTATTTATTTATTAAATTAATTTATTACCCCATAATATATCGATTACATTGCGTGGCATGTCATCATCATTACATAAATCCATAAACATATCCATAAACACTCACGCCTGTCACCCAGAGGGGTAGGCAGAGACTACAGATTTCCATTTGGCACGATCCTGACACACCTCTCTCGCCTCCTTCACATCCATACACCTACGCATACATGCTCGTCGGTTAAGGGTACTCCTGATTTGGCCCGTTTCCAATAAATCGCCAATTTGGTCGATAAATTTTCGCCTAGGACGTCCCTTTCCGACTCTGCCATTCACTTCTGCAACATAAATTTTCTTTGTCACTCTTTCCTCATTCATTCTTTTCACATGACCAAACCACCGAAGCATTCCTTTCTTAATCCTGGTCACAACATCATCTTGCAAACCACACTCTTCTCTTATTACACAATTTCTTACCCTGTCATTCAGATACATCCCTAACATACTCCTTAACGACCGCATTTCTACTGCGTTTATTCTACTCTCGTGCTTCTTCTGCCACACCCAACTTTCACTACCATACGTTAAAGTAGGAACCAACACAGCATTGTGAATTGCCATACGTGCCTTTTTCGACACATTTTGACTCTTCACAATAGAGTGCAAGACCCCATTTACTCTATTTCCCGCATTCACTCGTCGTTCTATATCCTTATCATATCTCCCATCCCTGCTAAATACGCAGCCCAAATATACAAACTCATCTACTTGCTCGATCAACTCCCCTTCTATTCTTACTTCACAAATCGTTTTACTTTCTTCTCTTTCAAAAACCATAACCTTCGTCTTACTTGCGTTCACTTTCATACCCCTTTCTTTTAATGATCCGTTCATTAATGTAACCATCATTTGCAACTCGGCCGCCGACGACGCAAGAATAACTTGATCATCGGCGTACAAAAGGCATTTGACGGTTAACTCACCCATTCTTAATCCGCATTCTTCAACTTTCAAATTTTGCAAACAACTGTCCATAAATAGGTTGAACAGCCACGGGGAAGCCACACAGCCATGTCTGACACCTTTATGGATGTCAAACCAGTCCGAGTAGACCCCGTTGATCCTAACACAAGCACTAGAGTCCCCATAAAGAGACTCCAATGCCTGTATCAAGCCAGCGTTCAACCCAAATGAGTTCAGTGTTTGCCATAGCAAATCCCTATCCACTCTGTCATAGGCCTTTTCCAAGTCCATGAACGCACAAAAAACCTTTTGGTTTTTGGCCAGAAACTTCTCCGCGATCATGCGCATGGAAAAGACTTGATCTGTACATCCCATTCCCTTTCTAAATCCCGCTTGCACATCCCAAATTTTTCCATTAGTTTCTTTCATGACCCTTTCAATCAGTACCTTAGCGTACAGTTTTCCCACAATGCTAAGAAGGCTGATGCCACGGTAGTTTTTACAGTCCTGCTGCGACCCTCTTCCTTTATATACTGGACTATCACAGCTTTGCACCAGTCTACCGGTACCCGCTTCAGTTCCCAGCATAAATTAAACAAGGTGTGCAGCAGGCTTGCCACCACCTCCTCTCCAGCCCTTAGCATTTCGAGTGAAACTCTATCATATCCGGGCGCCTTACCCGCTTTCATGCTTTTCATTGCTTTCATTATTTCATCTATAGTTATCTCGCTACCTCTTTCCTCTTCTTTCGGAGTTTCTACCTCACTTAGTACACATGTTGACTCATAAACACGCTTTCAAAATATTCCTTCCATCTCTTTAAACTCAAAACTTCATCATTCAGAATATAGCCATTCTCGTCTCTTATAGCATTCATCATAGGCTGTTTTGAATGTCCCCTGGCAGTTCTTACCAGTTTCCAGAACATTTTAATATTTGCCTGGAAGTTATCCGATATTCTTCTATCATTCTTATCCGTTCTTTCTTGCTTTTTTCTTTCAACTACTTCTTTTACTCTCTTATTAAGATGTCTAAAGACCGCCTTTTTTCTTTCAATATCATCATTCGTACCGCTAGAATTACCAGCCTTTGTTGCTAGTAAATCTAGCCATGCTCTCTTCTTTGCTTCAACTTCCATACGTATCTCATCATCCCACCATAACGTATTATTTTTCCTTTCATTCTTTCTCTTACTAACACCACATACTTCGGTAGCTACATGCACTAAACCTTTCTTTACATTTTGCCATACATTCTCCAAGTCTAACTCCTTCATACATAATTCATCCAAACCACTTATATTTTCTTTCAGTCTACATTTGAACTTGTTTCTATCACCTTCATTTTGCAACCTTTCTGTTTCTAATACGCTGTAACGCAGTGGTATACACAGATGATCGATGGCGCCAACGCCTGAATAGACCATTAATTCGGCATAAAACTAAATAATGATCCGTTCCTACGTTAGAACCCCGGTGAACCCTTGTATCCACCACTGCGCCCCTCAATCTTTCATCCACAATTATGAAATCTATCATGCTTCTATCGTCACCTCTTTCCCAAGTATACATATGAATCCTCTTGTGGCGAAAGCAAGTGTTCGTCACAAAAAGATTCTTTTCCATACATACGGTGAGGAGACTTTCACCATTCTCATTTATACTTTCATCACCAAACGTTCCCAATATCCTTTCATAACCAAGCCTCCTCACCCCAACACTTCCATTAAAATCTCCTAGCATAATAATATTTTCATTTCCCTTACACTTCATTAACACCATCCTTACCATTTCCCAAAACTGCTCTCGGATATAAGTGGGTTTAGACATGTCTGGGGCGTAGACCCCTAACACGAACAACTTCTTTAAACCCACTTTCATTCGTATCCATAGCAGTCTTGGGCTTACACATTCATACTCTTTCACACATTGGCCCATTCTTTCTGAAAGGATGATACCTACTCCCTGGCATGCCCGCTCGATCTCGTCTACACCAGACCAGTATGCGGTATACATGCCATGTGTAGTGACATCCTTCCCCTTCCTTTTCGTCTCATTTACGCATAACACATCTCTATATACTCTCTCTATCATACATCATATCGCATACTTCATCCATTTTATCATTCATTGCCCCAAATACATTCAACGTAGCCAGACGGGCCTCTGCAATCCACTTTTCGCCTCTCCGGGAGACAGAACGTGACGGGTGGCGAACCTCGTCGCCGGTTTTCCTCCCGGAGTTTCTTCGCACCCCTGCCCCATTAAAGGGGCGCCGGGAACTCGGGGCCATTTCCTTTATTTGGTTAGTCATGGTGCGAAATATGGGGTAGTATATTTTACGCCGCTACCACGGCGTGGAGCCGAGTCTGTGCTATCGGCTTGTCGCTCATTTAGCACCACCCGGGGGACACGTGTAGGGTGAGCCTAGGAACAGGTGGTCAAAGCCTACGGACGCGAGCGACTTATCCCCATTACAGCCCTTCACAAGTCCACTGCTGAACATAGGTCTCCCCCAAGGAGTGCCACAAAGCACGGTCTTGAGCCGCCTGCATCCATCGACTTGACTGAATGTCTTACCAGGTTGTCACTCCATCTAGTGTGTGGTCGCCCTAAACTTCACCTACCGGATCGAGGCTGCCTCTAGTGAAACTTTTTTCCCCATCGGTTGTCGTTGTCGGTTCTTCGAGCTATATGGCCTCCCCTTTGTCACTTCTACTTACTGATCCGTTTGGCTATGTCAGTAACTCTGGTTCTAATGCGGAAATGCTCTTTTCCAAGGTTATCACGCAGAAAAACCTCGAGCATAGCCCTCTCCATAGCTCACTGAGCAACCTTGAGCGTTCTCATACGGCCAGCAGTAAAGAACCACGTCTCAGATCCATCACTGGCAACACGCACTGGTTGTACAACCTCGTTTTTAGGTTTTGAATTCTGACGAGAAGATGTGTCGTAATTTCCCGAACTCTGCACTGCCCAGCCGAATTCAATCCGTCGAGTGACCTCTCGGTCGAAGTTGGACTTACTATTTGTACTACTACTTTGAGCATAGTGCTAAGGTCCTCCAACGATTCTGCCATAAGGACTATATCGTCGGGAAATCGAAGGTGAGTGATGTACTCGCCATTGATGTTGATACCGTAATCTTTCCAGTTCAGTAACTTGCAAACGTCTTCCCTTGCAACTGTGAAGAGTTTCGGAGATGTAACCTCACCCTGTCTTACACTTCTCTGCACTTGGATAGCTTCCATACTCTGGTTTTGTAATCGGATAGCCATTGTAGCCCTACTGTATAAATACTTCAGCACTTCGATATACCGACCCGCACCGCCCAAATTTTGACGGAATCAAAGGCTTTCTCATAATCCGCGTACGCAAAGTAGCCGATTGTACTCCTCGGTCTTCTGTACAATTTGCCGAAGGGTATGTATGTGGTCTATGGTACTAAAACCTTTTCAGAAACCAGCTTCTTCCTAAGGCTGGAAGTCGTCAAGCCTACTTGCGACACTCTCGAAAACAGCACGTAGAGGCAGCTCTGAAGGGAAATTAAGGCCACCGCACTTCTGCTCCATGCCTCCCAAGTAGTTCCACGAACGGAATTAAAGAGCTTCTGAACTACTTCAAATACCGGTTTTCCACCCGTCTTCGGAAGCTACGCTCCGCTGTAGTTCCATCCCCGAATGACGTCCGGGGATATATATATATATATACCATCGGAATAGTGTCATTGCGTGGAATGCGATGCTCTTTAACTATGCTAATATCTCTATATATAAAATTAATCGCTGTCCGTTAGCTCGCTAAAACTCAAAAAGGCTCAAGCGATTTTGATGAATTTTGTGTGTGTATGTTTGAATGGGTCCCTAGATGGCTTAGATTCCCATTTGGACCCGGTAGGTGGTGCTGTTGTCGAGATCCGGGAATCACCCGTGCAAAATTAGGCACAATGTTATAAAGCAGATAGATTATCAGGCTAGAAATCACCCGTGAGAAGCGAAGCTAGTTTTTACATAAAATTTACAAAATCTTCAACTAGATATTTAATATTTCTGCGTTTAAATACGAATATTACGCATTTTGCTATGTTTAGTAATTAACGCAAGGAATGACAAATTCGCCTAAAAATTCATCATTTGAAACGCCGTTTTTAACGCAAGTTGTTAACGACTTACATTAGATTTCTTTCAAATTTTTTTATCTTCCATTACGGATCGCTCTGTGAATAAAGTGCAATAAAAACACAATTTAAAAAACTATATATGGGCTTATCAGCTTGAAGTTGTTTCTTTTTAGATCGTCTTAAGTTGCCGATAGTTTTTAATGAAAATCTTTTGAATGTGCATTTATGTAATTAAATGAATCATAACGAAGAAATAACCGTTTATTATATTCGAGCTTAACGCTATATGAAAAGATAGAAATAATTAACGTTACGTATAAGTTATACCATAGACGCTGATTTTAGATTTGACACATAGGATGCGTTTGGCAGAAAAAAGCGCTAGCAAGCGCTTGTAAGCAAAATGGCGATCGTAAGCGGTAAGTGCTGTCAAATCGTAAGTAGCTATTTTCCTCTAGGACACGATGTAGGACACGATGTCAATATATGCAAAAGTATGTGTTCGAAGTCATGTGCTAAAGTTACGCTGCAACGTGGCTTGATCAGGGATTCAGGGAAGGAGTACACTCTCACAGAATACTGGAAAAAAATATAATACTTATAATATTATATATTCCGATCATCGATTCATTTGCGATCCATGTAACTAGTATATCTAGTATATTTTGATTCGCAATAAAATCTCTATTCAAGTACGGAGAGTGATTGTTTTATATGAAAGACAAAGAAAATGAATTCGACATTCAATGTCGCTAGTTTGGAATCTCGATAAATGCCGGAATGCATTTCGTGGGACTATTCACGTTTCAACAACGAATTACAGTGTTAATGGACTCTTTAGACTCTAAAATAAATAAAATTTAATAATCTTACGTGCCGTCATCACAATGCTAACAAAAATATATGTCGAGCAGTCATCGCTAGTTCGGAACACTGTTCCGTCACTGTCTGGTAAAAATATTGCAATAAAATAGGTATTTACCCTTTTCCTATGAAATTGCCGTGCTGCAGCACTGGGCATTTCAATCAAAATAACTTTTGTATGGCTAAGAATTCTAATTCAAAATTAATTTTATTCTAAAGTCATGGAATTCTTTTTGCATAATTGGTAATTTTATTGATTAGCGTTGTGTTCATCCGCATTTGGATCTTTTTTCGAGTAAATTCGAGTAATTATAAAATATGAGTACCGCCGAGGCAGTAACGCGGCTCAAACGACACGCAACATCAACGCGACGTTAGCGGAGCGAATTCTACAAACGAAACGCCTGCTATTGGTTTGTCCGCTTTTGTTCTGAAAATTTCGACCTGAAAAATGAACCCCGTGGTCGTCCGAAAACTTTTGTCGACAATGATGAATCAAAGGCGGTTGTGGAAGCTGATGATACTCAATCTACGGCTGAATTAGCAGCAGCTTTCGACGTTAGCATCAAAAAAATTGGTCCATTTGCGTCAAAGTGGCAAGGTAAAAAAAGCTTGACAAATGCGTGTCCCACGAACTCAATGATCGCCAGCGCGAAGTACTCGTCGAGACGTAGGGACACTTTAAAGTTCGCGAAGTGCCCCCCCCATTAAGGAGTAGAAATAAAAATCCAAAATTATTTTTCCTTTTCAATATATTCACCTGCTACCCTAATACATTTTTCGGATCTTTCAATTAACTTATGTATACCTCCAAAAAAATAATTTGTCTTTGTCTAAAAAATACGCCGAAACTGTTTCCTTCACTTCTACATCACTTAAAAACTTTTTCTCACGAAGTTCTTTTTTTAAGTTTGGAAATAGATAATAATCACTGGGGGCCAGGTCAGGACTATAGAGTGGGTGTGGCAAAATCTCTAAGCCCACCTTCTGTGGGGCAGCCACCGCAACATGGCACTTGTGAACAGGCGCGTTGTCGGGCAGAAGAAGGATTCCTTTGGTCAATTTTCCCCTTCTTTTCTTCTTTATGGCTTCATTCAATTGTTCTAGGATTGAAGCGTAGTAATTTCCGGTTATGGAGACACCTTTATCTTTATAATTAATCAATAGGATTCCTTCTGAGTCCCAAAAGACTGTCACAATGATTTTCCCAGTCGATTGTGCCACCTTAAATTCTTGGGTGGTGGTGTGCCTTTTTGTGCCACTGCATAGTCCTGTTCATAATGGTGAACCCAAGTTTCGCCACCAGTAATAATTCGAGCCAAAAAAGTCTTCTTCGTTTTGTCTTCCATACAGAGGTCCAAAATGCAAGAGAACACTCCACGCGCTGTTGCTTTTGAGGCGGTGTGAGCCTAGAAAGGCACTCATCTTGCGCAGACTTTAGTCATGCCAAGATGGTCATGAAGAATTTTGAAAATGGTTGTATCCGATACTCCAACCATTTATGCGAGCTGTTTTTTCTTTAGGCGGGCATCTTCTAATATTAATTTTTCGACTTTTTGAATAATTTACGAAGTGGTCACCTCGATCGGCCTTCCTGGCCGTGGGTCGTCTGCAAGTGACTCTCTGCCTTGTTTAAAAAGGGCATGCCACTTGTAAACCATAGTTTTACTTGGACAAGAGTCTCCGTAAACGGATGACATCTCTTTCAGCATTGCCTGAACTGTTTTTCTGCGCTTGGCAAAGAACTTTATAACGGCACGGAATTCCATTTTCTCCATATTTCACAATTTCTTCCCGATTGACTTGTTTGGTTGACGATAACTCAAAGACTTATGATCTAATTACAATAAAAATCCGGTGTTTATACTAATAATGAGTTGCTCAATTAGCACGTAATTCAGCGACGTCCCCACTTCTTACCTACCTACCCATTCCGCGAACTCAAAAACGCTCCTACGTACGTACCTTGCACTGCTCAACAGGCAACAGGAAGGAATTTTGAACCGCATTGTTGCCTGCAACGAAAAGTAAATTTAACAATCGCAAGTACTCAGTAAGTTGGTTGAATCTTGGTTCAGCACCTAAGAATCTCCCCAAAACAAAAACTTACCCCTAGAAAAGTAATGGTTCAACTTCTTAACAAACGGTATGAGCATTACTGCAGATGTACTCGTATACTGCGAAGAACTGAACGAACACAATGATGGAGAAGCTTGCACCTCTCCAATCAGCTTTGATTTTTTAAAGAACGACTTCAATAAACTGCTACTGAGTTGATGATGACTTTGATTATTAGAGTAAAAATATTGACAAAAAATACTTTACCTTATTTCATAAAAAACGGCAATTTCATAAGTAAAGACTAAATACCTAATATAAATGCATACAAAAAATTAATATTTTTCGTCTTTTGGTATTTTATACTTTTAAAAATATAATTATAAATAAAATATAAAATATTAATGAAATATAAGGCTTCTTGCTAGAGTAAGTGCGAGTGCGTGAGAGTAAGATAATGCTCTTCTAATGTATCACTAACGGTTAGAAATACATCGTAAAAGATTTCAAAATCAACAAAAACAGTCACAAGTGGCCAACTAAGAGATATATCATCACCACTACGTTAGGGTGAAGTGGGCGCCTAAAGCAGATTTTTCACGCTTTATAGATGCGCAGAAAATAAATTTCAACAAAAATCAACCAACCGTCACACTGCAATTGCTTATCGTGCGAATAGTGGATCTAATGTCTGAATCTGTAAAAAAGGCCAAGAAATGAAATATCTTTATGATCATAATAGTCACAGTACAGTATAACATTCACATTGTAACACTCGTTTCACTATATATAATCATTGTACAGACCGCAAATAACATAAAACTCAATTGGCATAACTGTAAAACATAATCCGTTTATAAAACGTATTAAAACGAACCGTTTAAGTCATAAACTCCTTAGTTCATGCGCGTGAAGCGTTTTAGAGCAAATTCGTGTGATATAGGAGCAAGCTTTCTTAGAAACAGCGGTGCGCCACAGACAGCTCGACGCCGGATCACAATGATGTAACCAGTTTTTTTGTCTATGCCGAATGCAAAGCGTACCCAACTCAGTCATGAGGCGATAGAAAAAAAAATCTCCAGACACAATTTAATAGCGTTGTCGGGATAGTTCGCTGCACCTTTGATGTTTTATATTTAGCTTAGGTACCTGCTTGATGCTTGTGGCACATAATGATCTCGTTAAGGAAGAGTTACAGGTTAAGTATTGGTTGAATTTTTATTTTTTTGTTACGAAATAGAACTGTTCGCGTTTATAAATCATTGTTAAAATAGAATTCAAATGAATATAAACTAAATATGAATAATGTTATGATAGGTTTTTTGATATTTTCTTCTAATATCGTAATCTTAATAAAACCCTAATACAATATCAAGTTTCTACTGTATTTGCAAGCGAATTGTTTATCTGTATTATTGTTTAAATAATAATTTGTGAAGTAGACTGTATATATTATGTGCTTCGGCTACAAAACCTTTGTGTGTATTCCGGATGTCGACTGCCGCTATTTAAACCCGGGACTAGCGGTGCGGTGTTAGTATGTACGAGTAGTCTAACTTTTAGCGAAGGTAGTTAACTTTATATAAATGTGTTTATTATTTCTCTTTGTACATTTTTTTTGTTTTTTATAGGATAGGGTGACAAACCAGGTGTTTGTCACGCTCATTATATAAAAAAAAATAACGAGCACACAGTCCTCCTGATGATGAGTGGTGCTGTGGCCCATAGACATATACAGCTATCCTCGATTACGAATCAAAATTCAGATGCGTTGTCACCCGTGAGGACTTAGATGGAATGCTTCGTTTCCAGTAAAAAGGATCTCCGGATCTCTACACTCACCATACGAAACACAGCAGCATTAAGCTGCTATTTTACATTGGTATTCTGTGAGATCGTAGTCCTTCCCCGGTCGAGCCAACCCATTCGTGCTACAACTATACTGCTAATATAGCTACAGCATGGCTCTACCACGTAGATATATAGAGATACAATATAATTAATTCTCTCATTCGCGTAGTGGCGGCGTAAGAGAATCCACTGCCAAATATCATCTCGTGGGTGTCCTAAGAGGAGACAGTGGGAAATGAAAGAGAAGATGGGCAGCATTATCTTCCTGATAACAACTCAAGACAATAAAAACTGAGATGGACAACCCAACAGCTATGCATAGCAACTATGGCAAATATGAAATCTATGCGGCAATTTATTTGTGAGGTCTGTAATGCGTGAATGAAAAATTCGTGTCACTAATTTCATTTTATTTATTTTGTAGCCGGTACTAATTTACCACTGTCGCATTATTTTCATTTTATAATATTTTTGTGTATTTAGTATTATTATATTAGTATTACTCTTATATAATGTACTATTTTACGCTGGTATTCAAAATATTTGTATAATGTGTGTTTTGTATGGTGAATGTAGAGAACCGGAGACCCTTTTTACTGGAAACGTGGCATTCCATCTTATTCCTCACAGGTGACAAAGCATCTGCATTTTGCTTCGTAATCGAGGATAGATGTAGATGTCTATTAGCCACAGCAACCACTTACCATCAGGTAGACTGTGTGCTCGTTTGTCACCCTATCCTATAAACAAGTAGGAAATCGTACAAAAATAACTTCTAAACATTCTTAATCATTTCTTTTGATGAAGAAATAACTTCAAAGCAGAGAGCAAAACGCTTTCACAACATTTGTGCCGGGCGCCGACACGTCTGAGACAACTCATATTTTCTTATGACACCACTGCCCCTTTAGATTTGTCCTACGTTTGTTTAACTAGATATCACTGCATAATTTGATATTTTTTTCTTAAACAAAAAAACTGTATAATCCCAAACAATTTGTAAATCTTGAAATATTTGATGTTGTTCAAAATCAGTGGATGTTTGTACCACTAGGACGTATTATAGTTATTCATTTGTTATCGGTTTTTATATGTATTTTCTAATGGATACATCACTGTTTGGACCGGTTGGGCAGACGGTCGCAACTCTGCCCTCCGCGCCCTTCAGGATGCGGACACCGCACGGCGCACGGCTTGCGTCAAATATAATCACTGCGATGCACAAACGATCACGTAGATATGTATACATCACTGTAGTTCGTACAGCTCTCTACCGAGGTGCAAGTGATAAGGTATATTAAGTTATGTACCTTATTAGAGTAATAATTTGGGAAAAGAAACATAATTCATTTTATCTTTAGTGTTTTTAAACATATTACACGGGATATTTATTTTAGATGGTCGCCCTCAGCGTCTTCCTTTTTCTTTATACAAACAAGCATATAACAACATAAACTAGCATCAACACTGTTTCAGATTCATTTGGCTTTTTAAACCTCAAATTCAAATCAAAATTAAATTTTTATTTTTAAATTTAATAAATTTAAAAATAAAAATTCGTTCAAGGATATTATAAATAAGAGCAATTCCTTTCCATTCCGTTTTTTTTTGACTATTTGTTTTATGCCAAGAGTAAATAGTGGTTTAATGATCAGGTGTAGAAAAAACTACACGGTGCAGTGCTGATTTGCGAAATAAATAGTTATTTGACCGATGACCGATTGGAAGGCGGAAAATCGATCCAGATACGCTGAACTGATGCATTATAGTAAAGGCCTATGCAGTTGTAGATTTAAAAATACCGTTTGGTAATACAAAATTGAGGTCAAAATAATTATATAACTTTTCTTATAAAATTGTACAGGTGTAAAGAAGACTAAGATAAACATTCTTACACATACAAAATATGAAATAGGTAAGAAATATCGTAAAAATTTAACGTAAAGTGTAGGAATGGGCAGTAACAGATAAAATCGCAAATCTGTTCCGCCTGTTCCAGCTCCACATAAATCACATCAATCATCAACAGTTCCAAAAACCTGTTACAAAATAGCAGTCTGTTACTCTGTTATTACAGTCTTGGTAGGTACTTCTCTTTCTAACTAAGGCATTGAACTTATGTGAGAAAAGGACAGAGTTTGTGAAAACTGTTGTGTCACAGTGTAACTGTAACATAACAAAACGAGCATATAATATGTGTTTTGAACATCGGACTACCCGCCCCGCTGCGCGCTCTACACTGAGGCCTTAACGTTGGTCTAAGGCTTATGCTTCTACATATATTAAGAATACGAGTATATACATTTGAATGCAGAGCAAACTTTGTTATTACCTACTTTGTTAAAGAAAAACATAATACAAATAAATTTATCAAATTCAGACATGCTTCTTTGATATCAGGTGAAATAAAAAAGAAAGAAAATAAAGTATTAAGCGTTCTCCCTTATCCATTTCAATCTAATTAAACAATATAATTGTGCGGTAAAAATCAAAACTGCCAATCTATTGAACGTATCCTATAATAGTATTATATTATAAATATTACAATCCACCTCTTACGCCTAAGTAATTTTATTTTAACTTATATTATTGAATATAATTTACGCTTCTACTCGTTTACCTATATTAAGAGGAAGTCACTTTATCTTGTGTTAATACAAAGATAACTATCGTATCTGCGCTAAATAACACTAACTCACAGCTTTTTTTTTTCTTTTTCAGTCTTCTTACTGTATCTGTGATGTAGAAAACCTGGATGATGTCAACATTCATGACGGTGAATGTTTACGCAAAACTACAGATGATTTTTTTTAATTTTATGATTTTCTTTTTATAGTCATTTGATTGATTAAGCATAAGTAAATATACATACATTTACCAAAGTTTATTAGGGGAAGCTGGAGGAATGTCGTTCACTAAAGAAACAAATGTCCTCTTTTTAATTAGTTTATTTAAAAGATACGTAAATATGTATAACAATGGTTGAACTAATTAGTAATCCACATTCTAACACAAAGGAAAGATTATCTATCAATAATAATCAGCAAGAAACCCTAAAAAAATAAATTGAACGCCATTACCTCCGACTATATGTAATACCGCTCAGGCTTAGGTATGACGCTCATATCTATTTGCTTAGATATGACAAGTAAGATAAATTTTCAATAATCAATACATGAGACATAAACTTTAAACAACTAAAGTAAAGGCCCCTACGCGCAACGAAGCATATGTTTTCCTTAATAGAAGTAATGCGTAATCATCTAACTTTAATATTAGACACATAATTCACAGATAAATCCTTCTACAGATTCCCATTCAGAGCACATGGCGTGAAACCACAGTCCGCACGTGGTATTTTTTTATAGGATAGGGTGACAAACGAGCACGCAGTCCACCTCATATATCCTCGATTACGAATCAAAATGCAGATGCGTCACCCGTGAGATGGAATGCCTCGTTTCCAGTAAAAAGGGTCTGCGATTCTCTACACTCACCATACGAAACACAGCAGCATTAAGCTACTATTAACGCTAGTATTCTGTGAGAGTCTAGTCCTTCCCCGGTCCAGCGGACCCATTCGTGCTATAACTATACTACTAATATAACTGCAGCATGGCTCTACCACGTAAAATACCACATCTCACTATTTCATCAAAATTTCCCGCTAAGATTGCATTTGTTGTAGTTTTCAATTTTCATCATCCACAGCCGTTTCATCGTCACTGTTATCGTTGCTGTTACTGAGATAAGTTTGTAATATTTTCTTTCAGTTTTCTTATCGACCACGCAGCTTGCCTTCTGCACATCCCCTTTCAATGGCAGTTTTAGTGTGTAATATACTTCTTGTTTACTCCAAGCCACTATAGCGGTTGGCTTTTGACCTTTTTTTGGACATATTTGTTAAAATAAACCATCAGTAAGGAATAACGGCGTTCAGCGGCATGATCCCAAACATCAGAGAAACATCCGACATCCAATATCAGAGTTGAAAATAAAAAATATACCTACATGTACAATTATAAAGAGTAAACCATACAATCAATAAATTATTACTAAAATTCTGGACTCATAGACAAAAACATTCATCTAAAATATAACTGCTTGGTCGCAAACAAACGTAAACACATAAATTTTGCGTGTCGCGAGCAGATTGATATTACTTGTCACTGCCTGCACATCACACGTCGAACACCTTGGTTAGGTGTTTCTATTGCACTGTATTTATCAAGTTATTTGGGTGAGTGGATTCCCACTGCTTGCCATACTCTGTTCTTACTTGATTTTCTTCAGACAAATATATGTGTGTGTATGAAAGTGTAAAAAGAACATTGACTTATATATTACCTACTAGCGTAAAAAAGAAGCATTTAAAAGAGTGCATTGTGTGTTGATTTTTTGTTATTTATTTTCAAAAGTTTATCTTGTTATTTTTGTCATTATTCACATATATAATTGTGTTTGTACGTACATGATGTACAAATCGATGTTTTTTTATTGAATATATGGGTGCCAAACGAGCACACTGTCCACCTGATAGTAAATGGATGCTGTGGCCCGTAGACATCTATATTTATCTTCGATTAAGAATCAAAATGCAGATTCGTTGTCACCCCTGAGGACTGAGATGGAATGCCTCGTTTCCAGTAAAAAGGGTCTCCAAATTCCGATCATCAGTATTAAGCTGCTATTTTATATATGTATACTGTGAGAGTGTGGTCTTACCGGTCGAGCCGACTCATTCATGTTACCACCGTAATATAGCTGCAGCGTGGCTTTATCTACGATGTTCTGCTATAAACATATTTAAATGTCTTTATTTAAGCGAGAATAGCCTTTGGCAATAAATTGATTAATATGCATGTGTTGATCGTGGGTCATGTTCTCCCCGCCCTACCTAACAATTTATCAATCCTGATAATAATATGTTGCGGTTAAAGATTTATTGTGTGACATATCTTAGATATTTCGCAAAATATTGCGCAGTCTGTTCATAGATACTTATATTTTGTGGATTACTGTGCAACAACTAAAAGTTACTGATGTCCTGGTATTTGCTCTCTCATTTTTCGCTTGTGTTTTTTTATAATTAACTTTTAATTTTATACACGTAAATATTTATTATTTAACAATTCCTTCTTTCATTTTCTCATTCATTATTATTTTAATTTTTTCAAGTATGCCATCGATTATGTACTTTGGAATTATGTTCTCAAAATCGGTCAATTGCTTTTTCTTCAGCCTTCTTTTTTCCAGTTTTCATCACTTCTAAATAAACCAGACAACTTCCTCCACAATGCAAATGATTTCTTTACACATATCTATAAGGCTGCCGTTTCAACGAGCGATCTTCGAGACACAGTTAGCTGCTGTAAAAGCGTCCACCCGAAAGAGCCGGCAATGTCTTTCGCTTTTTATATCCATCGTGCTGCTCACTGCATTTTATCTTCCCCGGTTTTTCTATATAGTGTACCAGCTTCTGACCTGGTACATCCCACATTTACTGCTATAGGGCTTGCGTCTTTAAAGTCAACTTGGTAGCTGTTGCGTCTGTAATTGTCTTTCCCCTTCATAAGGATCTCCTAGGTGTGCATTATTCGTAGTTAGCAGTGGCTGCAAATAACCGCCGGTTCGACAAACTCCGCCGATCGTTGAGCCCCGTGATTTCGTGAGGCGTCGAGGTCACCGGCCCCTAGGTGATTCTTGGCACTTTGCGCTCCGTGCATCCTGTGCCCAGTCGCGTTATAAAGTGCCACCTCCGCACTTCCCCCAACCCTTTTGGTATAAAAGGGGTAGGCAGTGCCCGTGTGATTACGCCAACACATTTTACACCCTACCATCCGCGTCGCGCATCGTGCCGAACGGCTGGTATTCTTTAGATAGGGCCTATAGATAGATTACCTAACTGACTTTTAGGTAGGTTCTCAGCATGACCGATAAGGACAAGGGGGAGCCCCCACTTAAACCTAAACCAAGAAGACCATCCGACCGTCCTGGTGTACTTGATCGACCAATTGCGTACCGCGACATCTTTTATCCGGAAAGGACTCGAGTAGTATCCTCCTACTCGCAGATCCCAACCAGAAAACCTTCTTCACCGGGTAAGGAGCCCGCACCGAGGACCGCGCTCTCGCCCATCGTACCTGAAGGTACGAATGGGCGGGAACCGTTCCCCCAACACCAGCGGGCCAAGAAGACGATGAGAAGGCACACTCCACCAGAGACAGCAGCATCCCTCCAGGAGAAGAGGCAATGCTTCAGATCTTCAAACTCCTCGGATTATTCGACATCCGAGGGAGAATCTGACCACCAACCGGAAATACCTATAAGGAGATCACCACCCAAATCGCCATCGCCGACCAAACTCCCCCCCAGAACACCGGAACAACACACCAGCACGGATGCTGCTGATCTGGAACAGGGAGGAGAAGGGTCATACTGGTGGAGTGCCACCACGTACGCGACCCTAGCGCCGAGTACATCTGCCGGACAGTCACCGTCCGCGCCTACAACCAACCCGTCAGGCCGGCCATCGGACGATGGCCAAAGGCCTTCGACTAGTTATGCCCAACTGGTAGCTGCCCCGGCGGTACCAAAGACAAAGACAGCTGAGGCACCTAAACCGCCGGAAGAAACGGCCAAAAGATACCCACCTTTAGTGGCTGAGTGCTTACCGGACTAGACGAAGCACTTCGAGGTCCTTAACAAGAAGTTAGGTCAACCACCGAATGCTCGTCCGTTCGGTAAGGGGGGTCAGATTCACCCCTCAGAGTCCGGAAGAATTCCGGACGGTGCAGAAATACCTAGTAGATATGACCGATAAAGTACCAGCTATGTCCTGGTACTGTTACACCCCCGAAGAGGACAAGCCCACAAAAGTGGGCATACGGGGGGCTACCAGTGGGCACGGATCAAACCGCGATAGAGGGGGCTATCAGGGGTTCCCGATTAAGTATGTGAAAGGGATCTCCCCCCCCCCCCCCCGTAGATGCAGACCTGGGTGCCTCTACTTCGCGCAGCTGGACCACCTGAGCCTGGAGCGCCTTAACGAGCTTTACCAGATCGACGAGCTCCTCTTCATGAGAGGAGTCGTCATAGAGGCCTGGCAAGGAAGAGCGGGCCCTTCACAGTGCCACCGCTGTCAGGCCTTTGGCCACGCATCCACCAATTGCTTCAGGCCAGTGAAGTGTGTTCGCTGCGCCCGAGATCACATTGCCAGCAACTGCCCAAAGGGTAAAGATGAAGAACCGAAATGCGCAAATTGCACCAATAATCATACCGCTAACGATCGCCGCTGCCCAGTCCTGAGGAGGATTGCACGGAAGCAGGGGATTGCTCTACCGGGACTACTCCCAGAGGAGCCCAAGAGGGTCCCCCAGAGTCGTCCCAGGGCCGTGGTCCAGGAAGACGGGTGGACCACAGTTAGAGGAAAGGGAAGGCAACCTGCCCCCCCTCCACCCGTCACGGCACCCATAGAAACGGTGGTGCCCATCACCACCACATCGAAGGCAACCACCGGGGCGACTCTCCAGCCCCCCGCTAACGACGCCGTAGAGCGACAAACCACTCAGTGGAGTAAGCGGGGGAGGAAGAAGAAGAAGAAGGTGCAGCCTCCTCCTCAGGCAGCAACCTCTACCCCAACCCCAGCGGTAACGATAGCCCAGGCGCAGGTTACCAAGGAGAAGAAAGCCAGAATGGGTAGAGTGCCAGAAAGGGCTCTATCAGAAAATAGAGCCCGCTCTACACATAGAGCGCGCTCTACCCATATACAAAGAGCAGTACACCAACTCCCAAGACCAGCGCCAACTCCTGCACAGGCACCTAGAACACCATCAGCCGGCTTCGAGACTGCTGACGCCATCCAACCTCTGGTTGGCATAGCAATCGAAGTCGGCAGTCAGGTCCTGGCAGTCATCAGAGCCGGGACTGATCCCATCACAGCAGTCATGAAGGCGCTGGTAAACCTCCTGGCTCGGCACTATGGAGGAATCTAACCTGCGCCTCCTCTACTGGAATCCAGGTGGAATCCAGCAGAAGCTACAAGAACTCCGCACCGTCGCCCAACAACAAGACGTACAGGTCATCTTGCTGGGAGAGACAAAATTGAACCCGAGTACACGCATAAAGCTGCCTAATTACCACCTTTATAGGAGGGACGAGCTCACTTCTCAGGGGGCCGCCTTACAGAAGGACAGCGGTCCTAGTGAGAAGGGACATCGTCCATCAAGAACTTGACCTACCGGAATACCAAACTATGCGCTCTATCGGCATAAAAATGGGGGCGGCGGGCGAGGAACTTAGGATCTATGCAGCATACCGCCCGCCAGGGACTCCATTTTGCTCCTCAGACGTCCGGACGGTAATGGAAGGCGAAACACCGACCATCATCGCCGGGGACCTAAATGCCAAACACCCGGCCTGGGGATCTAGACTGATCAACCCGCCAGATCATGCACTCTTTGAAGACGCCGAAAGACACGGCTATGACGTTTTAGGTCCCGAAGAACCCACACATGTTCCGACGGATCCACGAAGTCGTCCGGATGTATTGGACATCGTGCTCGCTAGGAACATCAACTACCCGATAGTGGTAGAGGTGCTGTACGACCTGGATTCACAGCACCTCCCGATCTTAATTACCCTTGGCCTAAAGACGGTGACTACGCAGCCCAGAACAGTTAAGACACGTGTCGACTGGAGGCTCTACCACAAGCACCTGCAGGAGAGACCTCCAGCACACCACCCCTTAAACACAGCGGACGACGTAGAGGCCGCAGCTACCAACATAACAAAGGCGATACAAGAGGCCCTCAACGCTGCCTCTACGATCGTCCCGATGTCTACAAGGAGAGACGATCTGCCGCGACACATTAGCGTGCAGATCAGGAGAAAAAGGACGTTAAGGAGACTCTGGGCGCGTACTCGCTGCCCGAGAATCAAGACGCAACTGAACACCTTGTCGGAGGAACTGTCGGTTGCAATCCAGGCACACAGAGGAGATGCCTGGGAGCGGCGTATATGGAAGGCGGAAGAACATGATGCGTCGCTCTATAAACTGAACCGACAGTTAACTATAGCCAAACCTCCCGTTTGCCCGCTGACCAACAACGCGGGCGAACGTTGTTACGATGCCAAGGGTAGAGCGGATATCCTAGTAGAGCACTTCGAGGAGCAATTTATGCCGAACCCAGCAAGTACGGAGTTCTTGGAGCTTCATGCCCAAAAGGAGAGGCGCGTACAGGAGTTCCTGTCGTCGCCTGCGCCGCCTCTTGCAGGAGAGTGGTTCATCTCCCCCGCTGAACTGCGGTAGACAGCATCCCGCCTGCAACCGAGGCAGGCGCCGGGGCACGATGGGATTACCAACGCTGCACTCCGACAGCTGCCCCACAGAGTCCTAGTAGAGCTTGGTCGAATCTACAGTGGGATATTGCGGACATCCCACTTCCCGGAGGACTGGAAGAAAGGCAAAGTGATCGTCTTGCCGAAACCCGGGAAGGACAGGCGTAGAGCTGCCGGCTACAGGCCGATCACGCTGCTACCACACATAGCTAAACTGCTTGAAAGATTGTTGCTAAGACGCCTTCGCCCGTGCATCCAACTTCGGGCGGAGCAGCACGGATTCAGGTGGGGTCACCCCACAGCAACACAGCTGACGAGAGTGCTGCACCTGCTTGCGGCCGAATGCAACCATGGCCGCACTACGTTGGGCGTCTTTCTCGATATCGAGAAGGCGTTCGATAGGGTGTCGCATTCTGGACTACTTTATAAACTAGAAGAACAGACCAGTGTCCCTCCTGCTATGTTGCGGCTAGTGGCGTCTTTCCTGGCAGACAGGAAGTTCTACGTCTGCGTAGAGGGCGACGAGTCCGCAACCAGAACCATCAGAGCCGGCGTTCTTCAGGGCAGCTGTTTGTCTCCAGTCCTGTACGCGGCTTATACCAATGATATCCCTACCCTGGCAGGAAGGCTGCAAGAGTGGGAGGATGACGTGGAATTGGCGTTATACGCGGACGATAGCGCTTATTTCACCTCGTCCAGAAGAGCCCACATTGCCACTGCCAGGATGCAACGTCTCCTGGACCTGCTGCCACCATGGCTAGATGAGTGGAGGATGGTCGTCAACGTTGGTAAGACGACCGCTCTGCTCACTCGCCGCCTCAGGAACCTACCACCTCAGTTAACCCTCAATGGCCAGAAGATCGCGTACGAGAAGGCCGTGACCTACCTTGGGTGCCGGATCGACCGGGCGCTGCGCATGACTGCGCACGTCGACCTCGTCGTCCGCAGAGCATGATGTGCGCGGGCGATGCTCCGTCCGGTCCTGGCATCCAAGTTACCACTTAACACCAAAGTGCGAGTCTACAAAACATATATTAGATCCATCATTACGTATGCTGCTCCGGCCTGGTACGCGCTTCTGAGCGAGCCTCTGAGGCGGCGACTGCAGGCCCAGCAAAATCTGACGTTAAGAACCATCGTCGGTGCGGGTCGCTACGTCCGGAATGTCGTCATAGCGGCCAACTTGAAGATTGACACCATCCAGGAGTTTGTGGCCCGGTTGGCGCGCGGACTGTTCGACCGTGCAGACAACGGGCCGCACATACATCTAAACCAACTTGCGCCGCTACACACTCGCCCTCCGGACGGGCGACCCTATCCAAGAGAACTCCTCTCTATATCGATTAGAGAGTCGAGTAACAACCCTCAATGCCGCTGATAGGCCAACTCTGACTTTATTGGATAACCTCCTTTTTTCGTAGTCTTAACCGACTACGAAAAAATTACACCTACAATGCCATTAGAAGGCTCACAGGACCGGTCCATAGTGGTGGGCCGCGAGGACAGCATGGGTAATGGGGGCATACCCCGAGGCCCGAACCCTACATGTCACATTGGGGCATGAAGACGACAATCAACGTTCCCCTTCATCTTTTTCAAATTTTCTTTTTCGTCTTTATCAGGAAATTAATTACAGCACTCGACATGCTAGTCTTATTCTGTTAATGGTGGAGGAAATTTTTATTTTGCAGAAACTACCATCGATATCCGTCCTTTTTTCATTGTTTTGACCCCGGACAGGTCTCCAAAATGGTAGATTAATAGTAGATTGAAATATTTCTTTACCGGTTTTAACTGTGATTGAAACGTACAAAATACAATTAAAAACGTCTTTAATGCACTCTTACACCTGTGGTCTTACGTCGTCACCTGCAAATGCATTATGATGCATATGATATAATGCACCTGCAAGTGATTGTCCATTCAAACCATCATTCATCTTCCAGTACATAAAGTCTAGGACCGCTCATACGTTTCATTTCACTCAATGTTTTACATACAATTTCAAATCCTTACATATATATGTCTTTTTAAACATTAGTTATTATTTAATAATGTGCACGTATAACGAAACGAAAACTCAAAACTGTTTTTAATATTTTCAAATTATATTCACCTGTCTATGTAGCATAAGTGCTTACCCATTACCCAACAGTAGTATAAAAAATATGTTTATAATTCATTGTGCATGCACAGCGACGCTTTTCTGGCGAAACAACCTAAAGACTGCCTTTTTACGTCTTATATTTTCACAGGTAAATCACACACGAGGCGCCGTTCCTCGGTTCGGGGTCAACGAAACAAAAGAAGTAAGTTATACTCTACATTTTGCCAGTAGGTACTATTTAGCATAATAAAATAAACGTGTGTACCTAAATGTTCGGCTGTTAGCTATTGTTGTCAATCATACAATGATTGTATTCTTGCAAAGATTGTAACGATGATTAAAATCATATTTAATATTCAATTACATTTAACATATAAAAACGATATTTTAAAAGACTATTTTCTGTTTTACTTTTTATATATTGAGCATATTGTAGTTATATTGTGGTTGCAATAAAAGTTCCGGTTATCTACTAAAATCAATCTAGATATTCTAATAAAGAGACCGGATTGAAACTATCGTGAGGGAATATCGTGATACCTGTCACGAAAATGAAAACAATTCGAGGATTTGTAAAGAGTCCTAAGGCGTATGGTGATGACTGGTGGCAACGATATGGGGCATTTGATAGGGTTGCCAGATGCTGGGAATTCGTCTGGATTCTCCCGACATTTCTAATGATCTCCAGACTCCCGACAAAACTCAAAATCTCCAGACAAACAGCTTCTCAGAAAGTTAACGTATGGAATTTAAGAAAAGCTGAATTAGTAATTAGACTGAACTTTAAAGTAAGTTGTTGGAACCAATTTTTTCCTGAATACGACTAAAGGATCCATATTGGTGGATTAAGTTCAATGCCTACTTATATTAGTTTTGTTTAAAGTACTTTTTGTGGCCTCCTCTCATAAAAGTGAACTTTTATTTTATATTTCCCGAAAAAACCCCAAAATCTCGACATTTAATATCTATATAATTATATAATTATGTTTTTGCTTGAACACGTTACACATTAAACGTTCACACTTAGATACATAACTTTTTATCTATAATATGTAATAGTGAGATTCAATTAAATTACTAATTTTAGGGTATTTTAGTAAGAAGTAATAAAACGACGATTTTCATTTTATACATTGTTTTATTAGAATAAGAGTGACAAATGAGCTCACAGTCCACCTGATGGTAAGTGGTTGCCGTGACCCATAGACATCTGCGTTTATCCTCGATTAAGAATCAAAACGCAGATGCGTTGTCACCCCTAAGTACTAAGATGGAATGCCTCGTTACCACTTAAAAAGGGTCTCCGGATTCAACACTCACCAGACGAAACACAGCAGTATTAAGAGGATTGTGAAGCTGTAAATTTTCATACAAAAAGCGATAACGTTCTCCCACTAGTAAACATAGTCTAATTTTCATAATTTTTGGAAATGTTGTAGATATAACAAAAAACTAGGTCCGTACGTTAATAATTAATTTTATAGTTTTTAATATTTATATAATAGTTAATTTTAAAGAAATATTACGTACGATATAAGTTATTAACATCTAAATATGTATATTTTTGACTTAAAAACTTCCTCGAGAATTTTTATTTTTCTAATTAAATTAAACTGATTTACTAAAAAAGTAAAACGTACAGACCAAATGTGAGACATACACTATCGAAAAAAAAATGAATGGGTATTCAAAATCGGCCACGATGGAGAAATTAGTGTACATAAAAATAAAATAAAGGGAAAACTTACAGACGAACATAGAACCTCGTCCTTTTATGAAGTCTTAAAAATCAACATCAGCTATTACATAATTTTATATTTTGGCGAAATAAATTTCGGTCTATCACCTACCAATCATAGTATGAATAAATAATATTACGTATGATACCTCTGTGCAATAGTATGATATGTAGTATACCTGTTGATTTTAGAAGTTGGCGTTACCCATCCCTTCGATTTACGAAGAAAGTTGATATTTTTTTCGTTTTGCTGATAAATACGGTCAACTTTTTTTTCCTCGTCTATAATTTTTATCTTCCGTTCTAAAAGGTATAAATTAATTTTATTTGATTGAATATAATACTCATCGTAAAAGCTAGCATTTGCCTTTGGCAGATATAGATACTTACATATAAAAATAACAGCTCACTTCTTTAGGGTATATGTAGTTAGTACCTACTAAGTGTCTACACACGCTATGCAATAAGTATAATAAAATTGCAAAGAAACACAAACAAATTGAATAATTATGTCACTTGTCGCCAAAGACATTTCAGTATGTAGTACCTGGATGACCAAGCTTTGCTCGATGTTTTTTTTTTTTGGAAATTGTGTTTTTTGTAAATTATATTTAGATCCAAATTACATCTTAAAAAAATCGCCTAGAAAACTGAACTGGTTATGATAAGAATTATGAGTTTATTAGTTTTAATTAAATTTTTCGTGTTTTAAAAAAAAAATACTAAAAAATGGTTCGCAATAATAGATTTTTTCACAAAAGAATAGAACTTGAAAAAAAGTCGGGCCGAAGTCATTCGGATTCGAACCACGGATTCGGAACGCCGATTTCTCATTTGAGCTATATTAAACCTTCGTATTCTTATATATATATATATATATATATAAAAAGAATTGCTCGTTTAAAGGTATTAGAATTTAAATCTCTGCTTGTAAATGTATGCAAACCGCAGATAGCCGACGTTCGAGCGATTCACAGAATACGCCCAAGCGTCGCTTACTGCTGCTATTGTAGGTAGTGTGTGTGAGAATTTGTTTATAGTTTGTTATATTTGAGTGTCACGCCCGGAGGGAGGCAAAGCGAGCAATATGAAACAGATAGCATTTTTGAAAATACCTATTCGCGTCGCGTATCGGCACTTCACAAAGGCGACACCGCGAAAAAATGCACCTCCTTTCATGGAATAGTATACGACTACGACACCACTAACGAAAGTGGAATTTTGATATAGGGAAATTCATGTCTTTATCTTGAATTTGATTGCTCAAAAACACGATTGTATAATTTTAACTCGATCATAATTATTTTCGAAAACACCTCTAAAAAATCACTATAGTTGAAATTACAACGAAATTACTTAATCAATATGTTTGGGAATCACTCAAATATATTCATAACATCTATATTCATAATTTACTTGCTCATTATTTTGATTACTTAAATCAATAATTTTATAAAAAATATTTTAAGATTCTGACAATTTCTAAGCGGTTTTATTCGTCGCGGGCGCTACGCAATTTTAGACCTTATGACGGCGTTTTTTCAAGTTTTTATAGAAATTATGTATTCACTAAAATTAGTACGGCTATAGCCTTGAGTCACTTTTTCGATGTGTTGTCTTAAGCTGCTATTTTACGCTGGTATTCTGTGAGAGCGTGGTCCTTTCCCGGTAAATAACAATAAAATTTTATTTACTGAACTTACAAACATTGTCAGTAAATAGTTACATCAGAATTTTTTATTTATTCAATTTTTTATATCGCCCCAGCTCTGATTGACGATTATGTTTTTAATTATCGCTCGTTTGATTTATTAACTTCTATTTACATCGCATTACGCGACGATAATGTTGTATGAGTATGTTATCGCAGATAAGTTTGACCAGAGGTTTGACCCTCTCCATTGTAGTCAGAATCTGGCGTCCGTCAGTTGTGTCAGAAAAGTTAACGTATCATATTGAAAAAAGGACATACTAAAATCGATTATACAAAAAAACAAAATACTGCGCACTTGAATATGTAAGTACCTAGGTATATTTTACTTTATGGTGTCAACATCATAAAGCAGAATTTTTATAAATATTTAATAACAAGATAAGAAAATAAAAACGCTACTCACACTCCAGCTCTCCACTCAAATCCAGCGGCGCGGCGATCTTAGATGTTGTAGATTCTTTAAGACCTTGGCATGGGCCAGCAGAATGTGAGAGAAGATTTGACTATACTTTTCCAAAACCAACTCTAGACTCTAGAACTCTACTCTGTGATTTTTGTATCAACAAATTTTAGAAATTACGTTTCTTTTAATAATTCGAGGATATTTTGTGCGTAGAATTATTGTAAAAGCTTTTATTCAACTTGTTAGGTATGTTTGTTACGGTCAAATCTTTCGGATTTTATGTAATTATTCTTTATCTTTATTATCCCCTGTAGTAAGTATTTTGCTTTGTATGTATTTCACTAATGTAATAACCAGTAACCGACGTCTCACACTTGTCGTATATACATACAATATACATCACGTAGGTATATGACATATTATTATGTTTACATATTACCACATAGTATGTAAACCAGTGAGTAGGCCTCTCTGTTCATAGGTGGAAGGTATGGCCGACAGAATTTCCCTTGGACAACCTTAACAAGACACCAGAATGCACGAGTTCCAAAGGAAGGTGAACTAGCTTCTCGATGTGCTCTGACCTTGCCTTGGCAATAACTCTTTTGAAGGACCTGGAGGCGGAATTATAGGTACTTCTTTTTGAGAGCGCTGGTGTTTACATCCCGAGAAGTTTATGCATCAGCCCAGGCACAGAATAAATAATAGTACTACGTAGCACAGGCCCGAGATAGCACTCCCGCTTATAGCGTGATGCTATTTACATTCAAACGTTGCTCATTTGCATAATATCACATAGTGTACAGCCCGGGATATATCCGTTCTGAGATTAATCAAAGGCAACGAGGTCTTTTTGACCTTTCCCATGTGATATAGATTCTCTTACGCACCAACTGGTAATAATTACCATGAACAAAAAAAGGAGTAAGGTACCCATAATACCAGCCCCGCCCCAAATAGCAGTATTTTCTCCTTTTAACTTCATAAATAAGGTTTCTAGTTGTCTTAACTAAAAATATTGTCAACAAAAACTTTGTTTTTCTTAAAGACGTTTGTTGTATACTAATAATTACGTATATTTTAATTATATTTTGAGAAATACGAAAATAACCAAAAATAATAATAAGTCATGGAACGCAAAGTAGCTACCTGTAGCTACTTCGCATTTCATGTTCTTTTGCGGCAATTAATGGAGGCAGTCATGTTCACCAGTGGACTTGTGGTGTGCTGTAATGGTGATGATGTATCGATGACTTGAAAAATTAATTTCTAAAAAATTGGTGTGCTACCTAAGTTTGCATCACAATGTATTTTAATTAATTATTGTTTAGTGACAAAAGAAAAATCTAGTTTCTTAAAACCAAAACATTTCAGTCAGGTAAGTGGTTGTGCGTAGTAAATCATTAAAACAAAATAATTATTATTTCATATTTTATGCTCGTGACGAAGAGAGATGTAGAACCTGCTACGAAATTATTACTGTACATCTAAATATTTCCCACAACAGGCATCTTCCAAAAATTCAAAAGGCATGACTCTAGACTAGGCTAGACTGGAATTAGGTATATAAAAGGACGACAAATGGCACAGTGTGGCTGAAATATGTGCCATAACGCCTTTACTTGTTTATATCATCGTTTTTTAAATTGTTTTTGAAATAATATGATTGTAAGTTAATGTTCATTACATTTTTAGATAAATAACCTATCGATTAAAATAAGATTTGAAAAAATGTGCTCTTACTAAAATAGTACGAACTTTTAAAGTTGAAAATGAAAAGGCTTGGAATAATGGCATCCGCCCAATATCAGGCTGGGACTAGAGTGCCATTTAACCAAATAATATTAGGATTACTATGTTTTACCATTTAACTTTAATTCCCTACGGTACAAATCCCATATATTCTCTTCAATCCAGAATATCTTTCCATATAAATTTTACACGATATATTTCTCAAAACTGTATTTTTTCGTCGTAATTATATATTAAAAACATATATAATATTTTAATTTGGTCTTTATCAGGTTGCACACGAATAGACCGCGTTCAGTTCAACGGGAATCTTATTAAGATATTCAGCGGAGAATATGAGAGAGTACGGTCGGAAACTGGTGGTGCTTCTATGGAGCCAAGAGCCGTGGCGGACTGGAAATTTCGAGAACTCGACCGAGACAGAAGTGGAACCCTACAAAAATCCGAATACAGGGGATTGCGACGGCTCATAAAAAAGGTTTGTTTTTAGATATGTTTTCCAGTTTCATTTTTGAATTATTTATTATAAAAAAGAACTGTTTCGAATTCATTTTTACTCATCTCCCTTCTATTACATGTAAGGTTTGTTTTTCGTCTTGTAAATATATATAATTTTTTTTAAATGTGTTTCAACAACTGTTTTCGTCAGTGTAATATAATGTTATATCCCGAATAATGTCTGTCATCTTCAATCACAACAATCTTTTCCTACAGATTAATTCTTCAGATGGAAATGTATTTCTTTTGTAAAACTGAATTGACAATCGAATTTACAATTCTGCTGATGGCAAACAGCTGCGATTCATGGACACCTGCAGCCACCTTCAAACAAGGGAGTAGTAATAAGTTGTCACCTTTGAGGACTAAGTTAGAAAGCATCACAATCACAGCCTGTAATATACTCGTAGTGGTTGTACCTACCTGGGCGAATGTCTTTGTAGACCACCAGTTTTGTCAGAGAGACACAGTACATAATATATTGTACAGATGTGTAATATTTAAATTTTTTATTAAGATATTAATAGTTACTTGCAACCATCCGCTAAATTAAATAAAATGATGTGTCTTCCCTAGATTGAAGAGTTTGGTGGTGACGGGATTAGTGCACGCAATTGAGGGAGGGCGGGAGGTGCTCTTCAAACTAGGGAAGACACATCATTTTATTTAATTTAGCGGATGGTTGCAAAGTAACTATTAATATCTTTATTATAATGGATTTCCGCAAAGTAACGCCTGATTCTATCAATTATTTACATTTTTAATTTACATTGCATAACAAAGTTAAAAGTATGTATGAATCATTAATTTAAATGTAATATAGTATTAAAGGTAATAATATGGTTAAATCTAAATGGCTGCATAAAATTTAAGTCTTTCGGTAGAGAATAATAGTGCTGTGGTGTATTAATATTTAAACCACAAAAGATAACGACACTTTTTTACTTTTGGGTTCCATACACGAGACAATTTCTTGAGATTTTATTCAACCAGTATCGTTTTATGCATACTTAGATTCTAGGTATATACAGGGTTATTTTTCAAAGAGAGGCCAAATTTTAAACATAAGTTCAAATATATAAATAATGATAAATAAGGCTTCTACTTTTATTTGAAATTATCCCAAATTGAATGTGATTTATGGGCAACAACGTTTTTGCCTACCGATCGATCCTTACGAATGTTGGCGTGCGCAGTAAATTTATCAATCAGTCAGTTTTTCATTTACACGCAATTCATTACCACGCATTTTGAATTTAAAAGATAAAAAGGACAGAATGTTTGAGATTTTCTTTTAATCATTTTTCTTCACCATTTGCCTACGTTACTTATTCTGAACACAAAATAAAATATGTATATAGATATTTTAACTTTAATCGTAGACTGCTTATTCATAGCAAGATTTCAATATTTTGTCTATTATATTTAAAAAAAAATATTAGTACTTATATATATTTACATACGTGGTAGAGCCATGCTGCAGTTATATTAGTAGTATAGTTGTAGCACGAATGGGTCGGCTCGACCGGGGAAGGACCACGCTCTCACAGAATACCAGTGTGAAATAGTAGCTTAGTGCTGCTGTATTTCGTATGGTGAGTGTAGAGAACTGGAGACCCTTTTTACTGGAAACGAGGCATTCCATCTCAGTCCTCACGGGTGACACGGCATCTGCATTTTGATTTTTAATGGAGGATAGATGTAGATGTCTATGGGCCGCAGCAACCACTTACCATCAGGTGAACTGTGTGCTCGTTTGTCACTCTATTCTATAAAAAAAAAACTAATTATTAGTATTAATAAATCGACAATTGTCCCAAAATTTGCGGGACAGTCATGGATAATCAATTTATTACTTTAGATTAATTTATTAATTACAAAGAAAGTCGCGCATTATTCCATAACGTTGCTGTATATTCCTTTCGCCTTTACTTGCTAAATCCTTCTTTTTAATACCGAATGGACTTCTGTAAGTTGTCACTTTTTTACAATATTAAAGTGACAACCTATTCATCAAGGCACCTGCTGGCATGCGGCCATTACTTCCCAATGGACACCTGCAACGAACTTAAAAGAAAGAAAGCTATAGATACGTTGTTTCCTTTGTGTAACAAGATGGAATGACACGCTATGTGATTACACTACTTCTTTCATAGCCGGCTTACATTATCCGATTGCATTAGTAGAGTAAATTAGTACAGCTAATGCGAATGCTTTAGTGGTTTTCGTGCCTTTCCAGTAAATGTTAGTAGTTAGTAGACAGGTAGGTCCAGTCCCGTTTTGTAACGAGATTTTCAATGAGAATAACAGAATGCGTCAAGCGAGCGGCGGCTATACGCGGCGGTGTTGGCGCATTTTCGCAAATGCATTCAATTAAAATTGTTTTTACTTAATCATGTCTAGAAGTGTACTTTTACGAGCTAATGAAGGTGAAGACACTACAGCGAGTAACGAGCGAAGATAGAGGGGTTGAGTGGCTATAGAAGGATGTGAAAAACAGAATTAAAAAGCGTTTCTGTTTTAGTAGAAAGACGAGTAGAATTGTACTAGTGCGAGTAGTACTAACCACTAATTGCTATCGTTCCTCTAACTTCAACACAGCAAAAGCGAAAAGCAGATTGAAATCAACAATATCTATTAGGGCAGTAACATCCTGACGGATTTAAGTCCTAAACTGACCTGTCCATTTCATATTTTCACTCGATTTGGTTTGCAGGTGGTAAAACCGAAACGATGCGCGCGTGCATGGGCTCGTGGCTGCGATGGCGATGGCGATGGCGAAATCGCTCGTGCCGAGTGGGCTGCCTGCTTACTGGCCAACCCGGATCCTCCAGCACCGGACTGTGAGTACCACCATACTATCCACGCACTTTCTTCTAGCTCGCTTATACATTTAGTCACATATCGAACTATGTGTTTTAATTTTATTAAATTATTAGGCACTCTTTGAAATAATTCTCAAAATAGCAGATTTAATTGACTTATTAGATCGGTTAAAAAGTGAAAATAAAAAGTCTTCAATTTCAACAAACAAATGGTATGGTATAATTACCATGGTGTTGGGGGTGGCAAAAGAAGCACGAGAGTAGAATAAATGCAGTAGAAATGTGGTCGTTAAGGAGTATGTTAGGGCTGAATCTGAGTGACAGGGTGAGAAATTGGGTGATAAAAGAAGAGTGTGGTTTTCAAGATGATGCTGTGACCAGGATTAAGTAAAGAATACCCATTTCGGTGGTTTGGTCATGTAGAAAGAATGAATGAGGAAAGAGTGACAAAGCAAATTTATGTTGCAGAAATGAATGGAAGAATCGGAAAGGAACGTCCTACGCAAAAGTTTATCGACCAAATTGGCGATATTTTGAAAATGGATCACATTAGGAGTACCCTTAACCGACGAGTGTATATGCCTACCCCTCTGGGTGACAGGCGTGAGTTTTTATGTATTATGTATTGTCAAACATTGCGCAGGTGAATAAAACATGAAATCACTCATTTACAACTTGTTTCAAGAGGATTTCGTATATTGGACTATGCTAGCGCTGGCAGCACTGTCGTCCATCAGTGCATAACGCTCACACGAAATTTTACAAACACTTACCTAGGAATTACCGGTACCGTTAAGACCGATTTACACTTCAACAAGTATAGTAGCGAGTTTAGTTACAGGACAGTAGACAGTAAACGGTTAAGTGGGCAGTAGCGTTCAAACAATGTCTTCGTGGCGAGTTTAGTTTAGAACATTATTTCATAGAGTTCGTTGGAGTATGACGTTCCAAGACTACAGAATTTTTTCTGGTTTTCGTTTAAGATGGTTCTAGAATTACGTCTAGAATTAAATGATCCAGTCAGAGAAGTATTAGTGGTTGTTGTTCAAGAAGTTTTTAAGAATTTTCATGAGTGCAGCATCTCGAGCAGGTTTAAATTTACAATTTGAACTTCTACTATTATATAAACATTCGTGTTCTAAATACTCCTGTACGAATTTATACGTGTTATCTTCCGTCCATTTTATTATTAAAACTCAATATAAAACGTATAAATATTCAATAAACACTATCGTACAAAACTTTGTGGCGAGTTTCATTATAAAAGTACAATTGTACGTTTTGGCGCGCAAACGTTGCGTCCTGTCAACTTATGCACTGAACTAAACTCGCTCGTTTACAGGAACGGCGAGTTTTGTTGCGTGTGGCGGGAGAACCGCGTGAGGGCAGCACTTCGCACTTAACTCGCCGAAAAATAGCTAGGACGGCTATCCCGTTCAACTTAATCGTTAACTTGCTACTTAACTCGCTTATTGCCGTTCAAACGAGGTTCAAACTTAACTCGCCAGGTTCGCAAGTTAACTCGCTACTGTACTTGTCGAAGTGTAAATCGGTCTTTACCGTTACAGCCTGTTAAAGTCCTCTGCTGAACTATAGGCCTCCCCCATAGATATTTTCCATAGTTGCCACGCATAACGGTGTAGTTTTTTTTATAGAATAAGGGTGACACACGAGCACAACGCCAACCTGATGGTAAATGGATGCTGTGGCTCATAGACATCTACATTTAACCTCGCATAAGAATCAAAAAGCAGATGCGTTGTCACCCCTGAGGACTAAGATGGAATGTCTCGCTTCCATTAAAAAGGGTCTCCGGATCTCTACACTCACCATATAAAACAGCAGTATTAAGCTACTATTTTACGCTGGTATTCTGTGAGAGCGTGGTCCTTCCCCGGTCGAGCTGACCTATTCGTGCTACAACCATAATATAGCTGCAGGCTCTACCACGTATAAAAGGGACAAGAGAACAAAGTCGGATAGACGACAGCACGCAGCATTACAACGCTGTGTTTATTCATATTCATGGCCTAACATTTTGATATTTACCTGTTACCAAAAATCAAGAAACATTAAAAGACAAATGATTTAAAAGCGATAACGGTAAATAACATCATGATTTTTTAAGTGAATAATCTTTTAAAACTGTAGAGCCATGCTGCAGTTATATTAGTGGTATAGTTGCAGCATGAATGGGTCGGCTCGACCGAGGAGGACAGTCTCACAGAATACCAGCGTGAAATAGCAGCTTAACGCTGTTGTGTTTCGTATGGTGAGTGTAGAGAACCGGAGACCCTTTTTACTGAAAACGAGGCATTCTATCTTAGTCCTCACGGGTGACAACGCATCTGCATTTTGATTCGTAATCGAGGATAGATGTAGATGTCTGTGGGCCACAGCAACCACTTACCATCAGGTGGACTGTGTGCTCGTTTGTCACCTTATCCTATAAAAAAATGCGGAAAAAGATATTTTTAAAGTAGTTTTGATGTATGGAAATTTGCAGATATACTTACTCAAGATGAATTATTTAAAAAGATCGGTACTTATAATAAAGAATAAACATAACAATGTTTGATCTAGTGTCTTTTGTCATTCCTCATGATCCTTGTACTACTTACCTTTAGTTATTTAACCTATGCTTAGTTTGATAGAAATCTCCTATTGAAATAAATAATTATGTACTGAAATGCCTGACGATGCGTGTCTTGTGTTTGAAATACCTTTGTTATTATCCGCAAATTATAGTACTTATAATTATTATAATGAGTGTAATTCTGTGTCGATATAAAGAGAACAATCATCATCATCATCATTGCAGTCCTTCACAAGTCCACTGCTGAACATAGGCATCCCCCAAGTAATGCCACAAAGCACGGTCCTGAGCCACCTGCATCCATCGACTTCCTGCATGTCTTACAAGCTCATCACTCCATCTAGGGGGGTCGCCCAACGCTACGCCTACCGGTACGAGGCTGCCACTCGAGAACCTTTCTTCCCCATCGGTTAGCGGTTCTTCGAGCTATATGGCCGGCCCATTGCCACTTCAGCTTACTAATCCGTTGGGTTATGTCGGTCACTCTGGTTTTACTGCGGATATCCTCATTTCTGAGTCTATCACGCAGAGAAACTCCGAGCATAGCCCTCTCCATAGCTCGCTGAGCGACCTTGAGCGTCCTCGTACGGCCGGCAGTGAAGGACCACGTCTCAGATCCGTAAGTCATCACTGGCAACACGCACTGGGTGTACACTTTAGTTTTCAGAGATTGAGGTATACCTGACGAGAAGAGAAAATACCCTCTCAGAAATGAGGGGGAGGCCTGTGCCCAGCAGTGGGACGTATATAGGCTGTAACTTTACTTTTTACTTTACTGACGAGAAGATGTGTCGTAATTTCAGAGATTGAGGTATACCTGACGAGAAGATGTGTCGTAATTTCCCGAACGCTGCGCAGCCGAGTGAATCCGTCGATTGACCTCTCGCTCGAAGTTGGACTTACCTAGTCGGACTATTTGTATATTTCCCCAGGTAAACGTACTCGTCAACAACTTCGAGCATAGTGCTCCCAACAACTACCGGCATAGGTGTGACATGGACATTGAACATGATCTTTGTTTTGTCCATGTTCATCTTAAGACTTATCCGTTGGGAGACACCATTGAGGTCATTGAGCATAGTGCTAAGGTCCTCCAGCGATTCTGCCATAAGGACTATATCGTCGGCAAATCGAAGGTGAGTGATGTACTCGCCATTGATGTTAATACCGTATCCTTTCCAGTCCAGTAGCTTGAAAACGTCTTCCAACGCAGCGGTGAAGAGTTTCGATGATATAACGTCACATATAATGTCTTACACCTCTCTGCAGTTGAATAGGTTTCGAACTCTGGTTCTGTACTCGGATAGCCATCGTAGCCCTACTGTACAAACACTTCAGCACTTCGATATACCGACAGTCAACTTGGCACCGCTGAAGGGACTGTAGCACCGCCCAAATTTCGACGGAATCAAAGGCTTTCTCATAGTCCACATACGCCAGGCAAAGTGGCAGATTGTACTCTTCGGTCTTCTGTACAATCTGCCGCAGGGTATGTATGTGGTCTATGGTACTGAAGCCTTTTCGGAAACCGGCTTGTTCGGGAGGCTGGAATTCGTCGAGTCTGCGTGCGAGACGATTCGTAATGACTCTCGAAAACAGCACGTAGACGCGGCTCAGAAGGGAAATCGATCTGTAGTTCTTCAAGAGAGCGTTGTCGCCTTTCTTAAAGAACAAGACCACCGCACTTCTGCTCCACGCCTCCGGAGTAGTGCCACCATGGAGGACGGAATTGAAGAGCTTCTGAAGGACTTTAAGTACCGGTGTTCCACCCGCTTTCAGAAGATCCGCTGTAATTCCATCCTCGCCTGGGGCCCTGCCGTTTTTAAGGTGCTGGAGAGCCATTCTAATCTCGCTCAGACTGACGTTCGGGATATCATCGGAATGGTCTCGGATAAGACTTGCTCTTGGATCGTTACTCACACTTGCGTGTGGCTCCAATGATGATGTGTACAGCTGCCCATAGAACCTCTCAATCTCAGGTGTCCCGGAAACGATGCTGCCACATTCAGTCCTCAGCTTTGACAGTTGGCTCTTTCTGGCAGACAGATCTCTGGCAAAGACTTTGGAGCCCTGGTTCCGCTCGATCGCTTCTTTAATACGAGCAGTATTAAAGTTGCGTAAGTCTCGCCGCATGCATTTGGAGATATGTCTGTTCAGTTGCCTGTATGCTGTCAAATCTATTGACGATTGCAGCCTCATCTCCCGTCTAACAGCCATGAGATTAAGAGTGTGATCGGAGAGTTTTTGTGTTCTTCTGCGGCGGGTCATGCAGAACTTAGCTCCGCTCCATGGACAGTTTCCACGAGCTTGTCATTCATATCGTCCACTGCATTGCAATCTTCTAGGCACTGAAAGCGGTTACGTAACTCGAGCTGAAAAGTTTCGGGATTCTCGATTAGAGCACGAGGGGGGACGGAGCGTTGACTTAATTAGACGAGACCTCTCCAACTTAACGTTTAGGTTCAGTGTACCTCTAACCATTCGGTAATCGCTGCCAGTTTTCACCCTTCCGATCACTGAGACATCACTGAACAGTTGGCGTCTGGTCGTCATAATGAAGTCAATCTCATTTTTTGTCGAACCGTCGGGGCTCGACCAGGTCCACTTTCAGTGGGGCCGCTTCTGGAAGAAAGAGTTCATCATAAAGAGTCCCTCTTTCTCCATAAAGTGGGCCAGCTGCTGGCCCCTTCGGTTTCGTTGCCCTACTCCAAATTTCCCTAACTTCAGCTCACCGCTTTCTCTTGTACCTAGTTTTGCGTTGAAGTCTTCCATCAACACCGTGTAGTGGGTTTTGGAGGAATGCATGGCTCTGGAAATATCCTCATACATTTCCTCCACCTCCTCATCGGGATGTGCCGAGGTTGGTGCGTAAACCTGTATGACCTTCAGCGAATACCGTTTGGTGATTCTGAGTATCAGGTACGTGACCCTCGTCGACACGCTCCCAATCTTTACAACGTTATTGACGAGAGACTTGTGGACGATAAATCCGATACCTCCTTGGGACAGATGGTCGCCCTCCCGGTGATAGAACTAGTTGCCGGACTCGAGGATTACCGTGTCCTCCCCCTCTATTCGGACCTCGGATAATCCAATAATATGCCAGCGCAACTTGTCTACCTCTTCTTCCAGCTCCAGTATCTTCTCGTCAGTCCTCAGGGTGCGTGCGTTATATGTTGCCAGGTCGAGTCGTCGTAGGTGGCAACCGAACCTCCACCGGAGATTCTTAGCACTCCCTGCCCCGCCGTTACCATGGTCGCCACCGTAGCCAGGAATAGCGGGGTCGCTGGGGACTGGGGGCCGTTTGTTTGCGTCGTTATTCATGGGGGGATATTTGCCATAGTTGCCACGCTTGGCGAGCGGGTTGGCAACCGCAGTTTTTTATTATATCACTGTTGCTATCAGGAAGATGCTGCTGCCCATCTCCTGCCTGTCTCCCTCTGTCGCCTCTTACGACACCCACGGGAAGATATGGGGTAGTGGATATTCCCACCCGCCACTACACGGCCAAAGAGAATAATATTCGACGTATACTTAATGATTTGAATGAAGTTGCAATTCTTACTTTAAGTGTGTTTAATAATACTTACTTCAACATCAGCCTAGGTATATACTGGATGACATTATTTGGCGTTTAGAAAATATAAGGTGTAACATGTAAACGGCGTAGAAGCCTGAGAGTTGCATTTGTAATGTCGGGAGATTCGGGGAATAAATAATACGTCTACTGGTCTTGAATGTAGGTTTATTACTGTCTGAATGTTTATTAGGCTATCATATATATAGCTACATGGGCATACACTACACACACTACACGCCCATCGGCAAAAAGAAAAAAAAAATTGAATTACAAATTTTTTTTCTATGAATTACAACTTGGTGTAAAAATTATTTCATGACATGAAATTTATATAAAAAAAGAAAACACTACTAGGTATACAGCTCAAGTTTGTTTTACGAAATATTTATTAACATTGAAAAAGGCTATTTTATTTCAAATAGATAACATAATTTTTGGTTCCGTTGTCTTTTCTAAAGAAAAAACGAAAAAGTATACTATTACATTAATAAATTTATAATAATAGTGTATTAATAGACTCTGGACTTTACTTTATGAGCAAAATATAAACCAAACATAGTTTAAAATGTACAAATTTTACATAAAAACATATGACAAAAAATATCAACCAGATTTATTGTACATAAAATTAATGTGTTTAAATATGAAAAAAATATCTCGTAAATTCATATACAAATGTGCTTAAACAATTACGTACACAATACATACACAAACAACACATTTTCGCGTAGTTGTGTAAATCGATCCCTATAGTTATTACATGTGTAACTTCTTAGTATCATTTTGGGTAGCATTAATAGTCCTAATACAGAAATGGAAACTACACACTTTTTGATTTGCTCTTTTACTTTCTTTTCTTTCTTCTTCATATTTTTGACCTTAAGCTAGCTCTCTTTCTCTCTATTCACTTATATATTTTTATTTATTTATTGGATACCGGGAATCGGAGTATTAATTTATTTCATTTATATTTTATTTTGTGATATTTATTACGCGGGTACTTAAATATGGGCCCCCCATTTATTTGGGTATTATATTACATTTTCGTAACATTCATTTCATTTTATTGTAGGTACATAAACTTTTTTTTCTATATCAAGATAAAATGTACCTTGGGTTGTGCGCACAACCTTGAGGTCTACGTTTAGTCATAAAAAGGACTCCAGCAATTGTCACGGCGGAAAACTAAGTTCACACTGTGATCCAGTGAAGGATATGACCTCCATGCACCATTATTAAGGGTAACAAATTTAAGACTTCTCTGGTCCCTAACAGTACTAATATGAGTCAACTCGTGTACATCACTTGTACTGAAGGTATTGTTCCCTAGTACCCGTTACGCCCGATTTTATCATCCAATCACGGAAACATACCCTGCTCGAGGACTCTATGTTATACCAGTGATGGACGTTCCCGTATCTCTCCATTACCTATTTATTAAGGTCAATTATTTTCTTTTATATTTATTCCTTTCATAATTCTCACTCTTAACGGATTCAATACTATTAGTTTAAGCATCATCAAATATTTGGGTGATCAGTCCAATATTGACGAAACTTAACCACTCAATCATTCGTATTCTCATTTTTGAACATTTCTTTCTTTCATATATGGTATAATCAAATAATTATTATTTTCCAAAATACCCATATGTAATGGTAAAGTTACTAATTCATTCATATTATGCAGTGTAATATTATTCAATTCAAAATTTATGCTACGATTAAACCTACGTAAAAAATCTATACCTAAAATTCCAGAAGTTTCACACACGGCAACTGCTTTATAACATGAAACTTATTATTAAATTTCAGCCCGTCAATAGACAATGTTAAATCAACAAATCCCACGGTTCGTAATTTGCCTCCAATTCCGTTTATTGTAATCGGTTTCTTTTGTAATGAAATGTTTAGTTTACTAAGCGTGTCATATTTAATCGCACATACGGAAGCGCCATCTATTGCTAACTCAACACAATTACTATATTCGCAACTAAATATACTATTGGTCTCGAAAAAATCCTAGATTATTTTCATTATTATCGTTATTAGGGTTAATTTCAATATTTTGAGAACTTTGCGATACGCGATATTCTGGTGTTACAAAATAATTCGCCAAATCTACGAATAATTGTTCGATTTTATTGCTATAATTATCTAGGGAACTATTATTTTATCTTATTTGCATTAGTTCGTTATGAATGGAATAGTGAATTAATAAATTTGACATAAAAACGAAAAAAAAAATAATGATAATTGGATGTAACATTTATAACTTATAATACATAATGATTGACAAATTAATGATTATACCAAGTATATGACATTGAGCTATAATAATAATAAAACGTTGTTATTTCCACTGACGCTGTTACATAATTAATTAGAAAGTTATCATATCAATTAAAAAAAAATTGAATAATTATATGTATGTTGTTAAAATTTCGATAAATATTGTTATGGTTACTTGTCCTTTAAAATTTACACATTACTATGGTAGAATATGTAGAACTAAATTATACTTGTTGCAAACAAATATTATTATTATCATTATAAAGTAGTTATTTACCGATTAATTATTGCGGTATAATACATAATTTTGAATTTTTCTATTAAGATTACTAATATTTTTCCTATTTTCAATGAATGATTTAAAAAATTTCTTTCCCCAGTTCTGTGCGAAGATGTTCTTAGCTCCCCGATGTGGTTGGGCCTGGACTTCTTCGTACTCTTCTTTTTTCTTTCATATTTATTTTTGATATAGTTGGTACTCTTCTCTTGAGGGAATTTTGATTAAGGTGTTTTCTGTGTCTTGGAATCTTCTTTCTTGGAAATTTTCTCTCTTATCTTCTTGATTTAATAACAATGTTACTGAAGCTTCTTGTATAATTTATTTTTCAGTTCTTTTCTTCATTTCTTCTATAACATTTTTTCTTTAAGTATATTATCGGCTTCGATTTGTAAAAAAAATTGTAGTCTTCCTATATTCGTATTAAAAATTATTTGTCACGTCCGGTATTATGTTGATTTTATTGTTGTATTTTCATATATTTATTTTGATTGATTTATTTTGTTCAATAAATTACTTTATTTTTCTATGCAGGGCCCGGCGGTGCGCTTGCATTGTAGCAGCGCACCGCCTGGCAGGGTCGCCATGTAATGTCGGGAGGTTCGGGGAAAAAAATAATACGTCTACTGATCTTGAATGTAGGTTTATTACTGTCTAAATGTTTATTAGGCTATCATATATATATATATATATATATATATATATATATATATATATATATATATATATATATATATATATATATAGCTACATGAGCATACACTACACACACTACACATTGATATTTTACAAAAAATAAAAACAATAATTTAGAATTAAATAAATAAATTATTTCAAATCTATCGCTATTCAAATTATAGCCACCCTACCCTACTTTACGAAGGGTAATAAAACAATAAATTATGTAGGCATCTTTGACCTTGTCACTTCGCAGGGTCACAAGCTAAAACGCAGAGGGCAAAGTAAATTGTTCAAAAAATTCAAAATTTTTGTTTTTATTTTCTGTAAAATATCAGTACCCATAGGCTTCTACTCCGTTCACGTTACACGCAATTTTTTTCCAGGTGGTAAAAATGGTCATGTAGTAGTATATTCCTTATATGATATGACTGCCTCGTTGGTCGGTCTGCGTAGCATTCCCGGAAAATTGTATACTTGTACTCGTAGGCGTTGCGTTGTGATGAAAAATTATGAAACAAACTGATGGAAAAATTAGGGATGTGCTACCTAGATTTAGAAAGTAGATACAACATATTATACAGGACATGCTATCAGCTTACTAATTGCCTGCCTAGCGTAAAAAAACTTCAAGAAATGACAGTCAGCTGTTGCGTCTTTGTGGAGTGCATATATGTAAATAACGTCTGCCAATTCTTCTTAGATTTTTTTAACAATGTTAGCTCATGATGAATTAGAATCTGTATATTTGTATGTCTAAATCTGTATCTGTGTGAAGAATTAATTAAGAAGAAAAAAAATTAAGAGTTATATTTTTCAATTAAGAGCCGTGCTAGCTCAGATGGTTAACGCTCGCTGTAAATATAATAGAACGCGAGTAACCCGGGTTCGACTTCGATCCCCGCCGGCACCAATGAAATTGTTAATTGCAATTTTAAGTGCTGATTTACCACGTGCTCGGCGGTGAAGGAAAACATCGCCAAATATTTAGGCGTCACCCTTGAAGGCTTTCGAACCCCATACCAAGATGGTTACTCGCACCGCACGATTTTACATGGGTAGACTCAACAGCATGTTGGGCAGACCTGTCATGACCTACGCTAAATTACTACGCATAATTTTCTGTTATTATAGATAACATTTCTTTACGAATATGTCTAAATGTTCTATAATATGCTGTCAAGCTGAAACTTCGGGAACTTCATTGTAAACAAATTTAAAAATAAATAACTCATCCTGGTGTTGCCGTTGTTCATGGGCGGTGGTAATCACTTAACATCAGGTGAACCGTTTGCTCGTTTGCCCTCTGTCTTATAAAAAAAATCTATAAAAATGAAATAGTCGAGTATTTATTTATAAATTATATTTACATTATCACTTATATCTATTTATCTTAGAATTACTCTACGGTTGCCATAATAATAAAGTATTGTCTTTAGTTATATAAATATGAGTTAGTAAAGTTACAGCCTATGTACGTCCCACTGCTGGGCACAGGCCTCCGCTCATTTCTGAGAGGGTTTTAGGGCAAGGAAGTGTCCACCGCGCTGCCCCAATACGTGTAGGCGAACTTACCTAACACATATCTTCGAAATATTTTTTTCCTTATTTCTCAGACATGCAGGTTTCCTCACGATGTTTTCCTTCACCGCGGAGCACGTGGCAAATCAGCACTTAAAATTGCGATTAACAATTTCATTGGCGGGGATCGAACCCGGTTTGCTCGCGTACTGTGAAATTTACAGCGAGCGCTAACCATCTGAGCAACCACGGCTCTCATTATCTCATTATATATATATATATATATATAACAACATCATTTTATTGTTGAATAATACAAATGTATGTGCAAACATAATAATAATATATAGTCTCTCTCCGTTTCTTCATGTCGTTGAACGCAGACGACGTCAGCGGGCCGGAACCGGATGCCGATTATAACGAAGAGGAGCCTCCACCGGACCCCAGTGCAGGTAACCGCAACGCAATACCAACACCTAGTTATTTACGTGGTAGAGCCATGCTGCAGTTATATTAGCAGTATAGTTGTAGCACGACGGGTCGGCTCGACCGGGGCAGGACAACGCTCTCACAGAATACCAACGTAGTAGTAGCTTAATGCTGCTGTGTTTCGTATGGTGAGTGTAGAGAACCGGAGACCCTTTTTACTGGAAACGAGGCACTCCATATTAGTCCTCACGGGTGACAACGCATCTGCATTTAGATTCGTAATTGAGGATAGATGTAGATGTCTATGGGCCACAGCAACCACTTACCATCAGGTGGACTGTGTGCTCGTTTGTCACCCTATCCTATAAAAAAAGTTATCATTTTGCCTCCAATCATTGTCATAAGGTTGATGATTGGATGAGGCAGTCCCCTGCTGAACAAAGTCGTCGCCGCAGTTAGTTTTGCTATGCAATCTTACTGATCTTCACATCATTGCGGCTATTGACCCTAAATACATTATATTTACGACAAAAACACGCTTTCTAATAATACCAACATAAAACCGCATGATAGTGTTAGTTTCGAAAAGTGAACGATGAGAACCGGAATAAAAATTAGTCATACTCATCCGTTATATATATTACATTTTTATCCAAGGAATTTTTCTAAGCACCTGTATTTGTCTATTAAAACTAAGTGTGTTATACGATGACGCTATAACAGGTATTTTATAAAATTCTAACTAGTGTTACTATCTTCTTAAGATCTGTTAGGTACATAATAAATAAATGTTATAATTATCTAATATAAAATAAATTTGATTGAGCCTTCTTTAAAGTGAGATTAAATTATTGTCTTTTAAATTTAAAACTTGCATAGTTAGTTCAATAGATACTTCGTTTTTGTACGAAACAGTGCATTAACAACGGATTAACTACATTATAACTTACTTTTTACATTGTACGTATTTTTCAGTGTTGCCAGGTATAATGAAAAACTCTTTCGCGCCCGAAGGTTCCTACGCAGAGTCGCGACGTGAAGACGAAGCTAACGACTGTCTGACAGACCGACAAGCTGTCTTGGAAGAACAGGTTCGATTGACAGCACTGATTGAGTTATTTTTGTCATTTTCCGGGTTGTTCGTATTATAATTAAATGCTCGGCGACTATAATTATAATAATAAATTCTGCAATGCCATTTGATATGTTAAATGCCGGGCGATTTTGCACGACTTATTTTTTTTACTTGTTTTTCTTTATATGATTTTTTACAGGAAATACCATTATGGTCATTCTTTAGCGCTATTGGAATGTGTTTACATTTAACATAAATGCACTGCACTTCCTACATAGTCATGGTATCCTTATTATTTCTAAACATAAACGAAATGTACGCTATGAGTTTTGAAAGGAGAATTGGAGAGCATAAAATATATTAGAGATATTATGTTGGTATTGATACTACGTACCCATTTGTATTAGGTCCGGGTAGATACCCTCTTAGCTAGATAGATGGTTAGCGCTCGCTGTAAATTTCACAGTAGTTGATCCCCGTCGGCACCAATGAAATGTGGTATTAGTAGGTAGAATGGTTAGTTAGAATTTAAAATATGAATCTGTAGTAAAATGAAAGTTTGATGATATTTTTGAAATTTATTGTTTAACGAAAATGGTACCGTTTGTAAATTATATTAAAAACAATTTAATTCAAAGTGGTTATATTTACAGTTTTTAATGTCTAACCCATCGGAAAGGTAATTTGAAATCTAGTACTGAACAGACAAACAAATAGACAGACTAAAAGTTAATATTTCATTGTCATCCAGTAACGAGATATGTTTAAAGTTTCGAATCCTTGGCTCTTCGAGAAGTTAGTTTAAAATTAATAAAATTTTGTAATGAATGGACAAAAAAGTGAGTTAATAAAAATGTGGTAATAACCCAGCTATTGCGCAAATACTCAAATAAATCAAAGTGACTGTAACTCACGAGACTTAACTACGTCTTATAGTAGAGTAACGTTTCATTATTTGGCCATTAAAACGGTACTGCGGTACTACTGTTAGAACTTAAATTGAAATTTTTAACAACTACCGAATCAAAAAAAGCTGATAATCTTCAAACAACTAAACCGATTTTGATAAAAACATGTTTAAGAAACTACTGCTAGAAAACCTGCTTTTAATTTAAAAAACCACACCTAAATTGGTTCACACGGTTAAGAGCTATGATGCCACAGGCGAAACTTATAACACCCCTCTTTTTCGTCGGGAGTTAATAAAAATAAATTGTCCGTAGAAAAACGGCAGTGCGGTGTTGTACGTGCCGGAGTGCACGGGCGATGGGCGGTACGCACGCGCTCAGTGCTACCGCTCCACGGGCTACTGCTGGTGCGTGCACCAGGACACCGGCAAGCCGATCCCGGGCTCCTCCGTGAAGGACCGAAAGCCGGACTGCGACGCCGCACCCCATCACGCCAGCCCCATGCGAGGTAACATTTGGGACGTGAAATACGTCTTTATTATAAAGCAATGGTGACGTGAATGGTCCACCTAATTGTAAATGGATGCTGTAGTCCTATTGAAATATACATCTATCCTCGAAAAAGAATCAAAATGTAGATGCGTTGTTTGTTACTCTTGAAAACTAAGATGAAATATCTCATTTACAGTAAAAAGAGTGTCCGGTTCTCCATTAGCGTGAGCGTGATCAAGCCGACCTATTTATATTATAATCATAATATAGCTGCAGGATGGCTCTTCCTTGTAAAAGAAAACTCACTCACTAATGAGTTGAAACTCTAATATCACTAACCGTAAACACTAAGTAACAAAAATGTGTCAAACTGTCAAGATGATATATCTCCAACCACGCATTTATATCGCTTACTTATATACCGCGGCCATACTATCACCTCTGCATTAATATTTCCTACTTTTTCCTTACTTCCTAAGTGGAGCCCCTGGAGTTACGCCAAAACACTGCTAAATGAAATCCTGATACGGTTCTACTTTCTTACACGACTGCCTCCTTTATCTAGCGGCCACGTAAACGCGGTTGCTGCTAAATTACACATACATCCAAATTCGGAACAATTATTAATAGGACACTTGTACCAAAGTCAAATTCAAAATATTTTTATTCATTGAATAAAACTATTATTTACGGATTTTATCGCGTTTAATTACTTTAATTTATTTTTATTATTATCCCAACGTTTCGGGTGCTTTACAGCACCCATGATCACGGGGGGGACTGAGATGTTTGACGTCCCAATGTCATAGTTAGTCCGGCTACCTTCAGTTTTTTTTATATTAATTTTTTTTTGGTCCGATTTACGCAAAACGAGCTTATAGTATCATGAAGTCTTGCAGTGGTATGCTTGGGTTTTGGTTTAATTTTGTTAATTATAGGATCCCAAGCAGATGGTAGCACCCAACCATCTTCTCTATTGAAATTTGGATGTTTTTTAATTTCAATAGCCTCGCGTATCATCTTTGGTAGGAATCGGTGTTCTTTTGCGAGAATTTGTGGTTTATCAAATCTAATGTAATGGTGGGGACGATCTTGAACATGTTCGCAGACTGCAGACTTCCCGGAGCGTCGGTGCTTCACATCAGCTATATGTTCCTTCACGCGGGTTTTTATAGATCTCTTTGTTTGACCTATGTAAGAGAGACCACATTCACAATCTAGTTTGTACACACCTGCATCTTGTAGAGGAATATTACATTTGATGGATGGTAAAAATTGACTAAACTTCTTCAGCGGCTTGTAGTATGTCTTAATGGACGCTCGCTTCAAGATGTAGCCAATCTTGTCCGTGACTCCTCTGACATATGGTAGTAGAGCAGGCGCGCGCTCGACTGTGGCCGGCTTCACTCGTTCACTGTGACGTAGGCGCGGGACCCGAAGCTTGTTGTCTTGCAATACTTGCATGACGTGCTGAAGCTCCGCGGCCAGATGTTTTCTGTCAAAGATCCCTCATGCTCTCTGAAACAAAGATTTACCCACGGTAGCTAACTGTGAAGGATGATGGTGAGATTCACCATTTAGATATCGGTTGGTATGGGTCTTTTTCCTATACACAGTGTGACCAATAGTGTTATGAGGATTTCGGATGACTAAAACATCTAGGAAGGCTAAAGAATTATTTGTCTCTAACTCCATTGTGAGTTGTATTTTAGAGTTTATGGAGTTAAGGTGGTCTAAAAATGCAGTTACTTTGTCAGATGGTAAAATTGTGAAAGTGTCGTCTACGTACCATTTGTAGAACCTTGGATTTACAGGAGCAGTAAGAAGGGCTTTCTCCTCAAAGTCCTCCATGAATATGTCATCCGTCATCCGAAATCCTGATAACACTATTGGTCACACTGTGTATAGGAAAAAGACCCATACCAAACGATATCTAAATGGTGAATCTCACCATCATCCTTCACAGTGTCATCCTTCACACCGTGGGTAAATCTTTGTTTCAGAGAGCACGAGGGATCTGTGACAGAAAACATCTGGCCGCGGAGCTTCAGCACGTCAAGCAAGTATTGCAAGACAACAAGCTTCGGGTCCCGCGCCTACGTCACAGTGAACGAGTGAAGCCGGCCACAGTTGAGCGCGCGCCTGCTCTATTACCATATGTCAGAGGAGTCACGGACAAGATTGGCTACATCTTAAAGCGAGCGTCCACAAGCCGCTGAAGAAGATTAGTCAATTTTTACCATCCATCAAATGTAATATTCCTCTACAAGATGCAGGTGTGTACAAGCTAGATTGTGAATGTGGTCTCTCTTACATAGGTCAAACAAAGAGATCTATAAAAACCCGCGTGAAGGAACATATAGCTGATGTGAAGCACCGACGCTCCGGGAAGTCTGCAGCCTGCGAACATGTTCAAGATCGTCCCCACCATTACATTAGATTTGATAAACCACAAATTCTCGCAAAAGAACACCGATTTCTACCAAAGATGATACGCGAGGCTATTGAAATTAAAAAACATCCAAATTTCAATAGAGAAGATGGTTGGGTGCTACCATCTGCTTGGGATCCTATAATTAAGAAAATTAAACCAAAACCCAAGCATACCACTGCAAGACTTCATGATACTATAAGCTCGTTTTACGTAAATCGGACCAAAAAAAAATTATATTAAAAAAAACTGAAGGTAACCGGACTAACTATGACATTGGGACGTCAAACATCTCAGTCCACACCGTGACCATGGGTGCTGTAAAGCACCCGAAACGTCGGGATAATAATAAAAGTAAATTAAAGTAATTAAACGCGATAAAATCCGTATATAATAGTTTTATTCAATGTGTAGTGTTCGCGTAAATTTAAGAAATCATTATTTTTATTCAAAATTGGAAGTCAAAAAACTACGTCATCGCCTCAGTATGTCCTCAGTGCGGGAGACCATTATGTCAGTAGTTACGTTGCACCAGTTCTGGCGCACTGAGTCAGAAGTGGTACAAGTACGACGTTCGTCGACTCAGGATCCTAAAAGAAAAGAAAAGGTTTTGGCATGCTCTGATCACGAATCTGCGCTGCGTAGGATGCACGGTTCCGGAGATGTGCAGATCAATTAACTCTTATCTAATTGATATCCGGTGAAGGCTCCCCACCTTCATTACGCTCCATTGTTCTTATCTACTTATCTATTGTTCATTGAATACCGTCATTATCTATTCTTCCTCAGCGTGGTGCTATTGTTCTCCTTTGTTCCTATCTACACTAATCTGACTCATCAATAAAACACATTACCTAATTTTGTTAAAATTTTTATTTACAAAATACAAAATCTTATTACTTATTACCTATAAAATAGGAGCGAAACATCTCATCCACTAAAATATCGTTGTACAATGTGTTCCCTGTAAATATACTCGTAAAACTATGCATTGAACATCCCTGAAACTTATATAGCAAATACATTAAGCATTATTCGCCACAAACTGAAGTCTACTCATTCTGAATCCTATCAACATTCCAGTTCCATCTTTTACAATTTCTTTTTAAAAACTCTATATGATATGGTACAGGTGCACGTCCGAATGAATCAAAATATTGACCGACGTCATTCGTATCGATATATAAAGCTACCCAATGTGACCCTGGTTTATCATCTGTATCCAAATTGCATATTATATACGTTGGTACGTGGGTGTACATGGGCAGTTTATTGGCGGCATAAACATTATTTTCTAGAGTGGGGTGAATTTTTTTCAGATGTTGTTGTACATCTAGTGTATCCATGATATTACTGCTATAGATTATTACTACAATCTACTCAATGACTAACATAGGAATGATCAATTATAGTGATTTCTAAATATTAAATTGCATTATTTTGTGTTATACAAAACGTATATGAGTCATTAATACACTGAACAAGACACAAAACGAAGTAATGTTGAGATAAGCAACAAAATGTGAGATAAGCTTGTTGACGCATAAAGTTACTATCAATTCCACTGCAGAAATTCTTTAGATTAGAATTATTACTTACTGGTACTATATAAGACCAAGCAAGTGCAGTCATGGAGTTAGTGTATGGTCGTTTGACCGCAGTGGATCTATCAATACTACATTTGTGTTACTTCAACGCATCAAAGGCCATATATGTAAGTGTTTATTCTATTGACAAACTTACTTTTCTGTCTGTTATTTTCTTACGTGTGTATGATTTAGTGTTAACAAATTATATTTAAATATAGTGTGTGTATATTAAGCCGTGGTAGCTCAGATGGTTAGTGCAAGCTGTAAATTTCACAGTACCCGGGTTCGATCCGCGCCGGCACCAATTAAATTGTTAATTGCAATTTTAAGTGTTTATTCTATTGACAAACCTACTTTTTTTTCTGTTATTTTCTTACGTGTGTACGATTTATTGTTAACAAATTATATTTAAATATTGTGTGTGTACCGCATCTACGAATACTAGAGTAGTTAAAAAATACTTTTTTAACAATAACAGTCATTAGTTGATCATTGGTGAATGTGATTCTGTTTACTTAAATTACAGGAAGACAAGAGCAGAAGGAAGAAATGGGATGATGGGAAGTAATGAAGCATTGTTATGTGAAGTTTGTTGGAACAAACATACTTTTAGTCACGTGTAAATACTTTAACATTTTGGTTCAAAATGACACAAAATCTAAAAAATATTAGATACATCATCGACATGGACGGATTTTACATTACATATCCTCATAAACATTTTCAATGTAGAGAAATGGAATTCTAGACGTAAAACTATCTAATAAAAATGATGCGTTTATCGATCATTATTTGTTTCGGCCAAGTTATCCTTTCAATTATTTGTCACCAAAAGACAAAAAAACTGTTCGTTATTGTGAAACACACGTGCACGGCATTCCATATTTTGATGTGACCGAAGAATTAAAATGTGCCTACAAACAAGAGAACATCACCTCCATATTAAATTGGTATATTAGAAATTTGTGCAAAGACGAAGTGATCGCATACAAAGGTGGTTCAACAGAAAAACAATTTTTAAAAATGTTGACGACGAATGATAGAATTTTTAATATTGAAGAATACAAATGTCCAAAATACAATGATTTGGTAAATGTCATAAATTTAAACAAACGTTATGTGTGTAACAATCATATATTTGCAAAAAATAATCACAAAATTTTACATTGTTCTTGTGACGAAGTGTGGGTTTTTTACAAGTGGTTCATCATCATCATCATTACAGCTTTACAAGTCCACTGCTGAACATAGGCCTCCCCCAAGTAATGCCACAAAGCACGGTCCTGAGCCACCTGCATCCATCGACTTCCTGCATGTCTTACCAGCTCGTCACTCCATCTAGTGGGGGGTCGCCCTACACTACGCCTACCGGTACGAGGCTGCCACTCGAGAACCTTCCTTCCCCATCGGTTATTGCTTGAAAATAAAATTTTCAATTAATCATAAATTTTGTTTGATTTCCCAAAAACATTAGTTATAGTACACAATATATATTAATTTTTTACACCAACACTTTCATTTTTATTTCATTTGCTGAAGCATTAAAAGATATTAAAGTACCACTTACTTATATTGGAAATCCAAAGAGATGTGAGTTTATTAACCAACTTCAAGCAAAAGATCTGAACAAACACTCTGAGATTGAAGTTCAAGAGTTTTTTACACCGAGTAGAGGAGATACAAAATCTATAACTAAAATAGAGTTTTCTACACCGAGCAGTAGAGATAAATAGTCTACAACTAAAATACGTAAAAGGCTTGAGTGGGAAAAATGGACCCCGTACTAGAAGAAATTAACAGGATTTATTATGATCCATCTAATCCCGCTGGTTTTGGTAGTATTGATAAATTATCAAAAGCTATGAAGGGTAAAATGAATAAAAAGCAAGTAAAGGAATGGTTAAAATCACAAGAAACATACACATTACATAAACCCATTCGAAAAAAATTCCCGCGTAATAAGTACATTCTATCAAATATTAATGAACTGTGGCAAGCTGATTTAAGTGATATGCGAACTAATTCTCAATATAATGATGGTTTCAAGTATATACTTTGTGTTATTGATGTAGCTAGTAAATATGCTTTTGCAAGACCAATGAAAAATAAAAACTAAGAAACAACTAAAGAATGTTTTGAAAGTATATTTACTGAAAGTAATTTAACACCTACTCACATACAATCTGATAAAGGCACAGAATTTGTTTCAAAAGATGTAAGTACAAAAATACTTTAAATCCAAAAAGATTAATTACTATACCACTAACAATCCTGACATTAAGGCCGGTATTGTTGAACGATTTCAAAGAACACTAAAAATGAAAATGTGGCGTTATTTCACTCATAATAATACTTATAGATATATAGATGTTTTACAAGATTTAATATACTCTTATAATCACAGCTTTCACTCTAGTATTAAGATGTGCCCATGTGATGTAAATTCCAACAATATTACGACAGTTTGGACTAATCTTTATGATAGACGGTCAAACAAACTTTCTTTAGAAAATCCTAAACCAAATTTCAATGTGGGTGATTATGTTCGAATAACTAAATATAAACATGCTTTCCAAAAAGGATATGAATCAAATTGGAGTGATGAAATATTTATTATATCTTCAATAATTTAGATCTCCATGGGTTGTTTATACAATAACAGATTTACAAAATGAACCAATAGTTGGTACTTTTTGTGAAAGAGAATTACAGAAAATCACTTACAACCCCACCTCACAATATAAAATAGATAAAATAATTGACACTCGTTATTCAGGTAACAGAAAAGAAGTATTAGTGAAGTGGAAAGGTTATCCAGATAAATTTAACAGTTGGATTTTAGCTTCTAGTTTAAAAGAAATATGAATAAAGAAAGTTTTTATTTAACTTTGCTCAGCAATAGTTCAATGGAATACTTTCCTGATAACAAGACCACAAATTTTTCAACAAAATTACCAAAAGCTATTAAATTAGAAGGCGAATGGTCGGTTGGAGTTGTCGAATTTCAATATCCATGTACCATGTTTACTGTTCAAGATCATGAAAATGTTATATACATTACAAAATCTATGTTAATGCCTAATGAAGATAAACCATCCATAGTGTACTACAAAAAACATATTCCAGCTACCAACTATGATAATGTTGAGCATATTTTAAGAGTGTTAAATGGTATCGGAGAGAACTTGAAATTTCGCTATGATGAAATATCAAAATTTGTGTCTATTTCTGTTTTGGATAAAAATATAACATCCTTAACATTATCACCCAAATTAAGTTTACAACTAGGTTATGAACCAAATAAAAATCTCCTAGAGAGAAATTTTGGAAAGTGTCCTGCTAATTTACACTTAGGGTTACCATCTCAACTATTTCTATATTGCGACATTATCGATCCTCAGATTGTGGGTGATGTTATGACTCCTTTACTAAGAGTCATTTCATTAGATCCTACAAAATACATTTGTGGTGCAAATAAAATGCACGTTTTCTCTCAACCTCACTACTTACCTGTTATGCGAAGAGAGTTCGATACGCTGGAAATAGTTATAAGATCGAGCACAGGACAAAAAATACCATTCCAGTTTGGAACCGTGTGTATTAAACTACATTTCCGAAAATTATAATAATGAATTCTCTTCGTGATCATCATAAATGTCCATATGAAAATTATTATACACATCAAGCTGGGTCAGGAGTTGGAGTAATTTATAAGGGTGCACCATACCAACGCGGTCATGGTATTGGGAGCTTCTTAGGGGGGTTATTTAGATCAGTTTTACCTTTACTTTCAAGTGGTGCTCGAGTGATTGGTAAGGAGGCATTAAGCGCTGGAGTAGGACTTTTATCGGATATGGTTCAGGCACATGTGTTTCACAATAACGAACAGTTTTTTTGTCTTTTGGTGACAAATAATTAAAAGGATAACTTGACCGAAACAAATAATGATCGATAAACGCATCATTTTTATTAGATAGTTTTACGTCTAGAATAGCCATTTCTCTACAATGAAAATGTTTATGAGGATATGTAATGTAAAATCCGTCCATGTCGATGATGTATCTAATATTTTTTAGATTTTGTGTCATTTTGAACCAAAATATTAAAAGTATTAACACGTGACTAAAAATATGTTTGTACCAACAAACTTCACATAACAATGCTTCATTACTTCCCATCATCCCATTTCTTCCTTCTGCTCTTGTCTTCCTGTAATTTAAGTAAACAAAAGTAGTAAGTAACAAAAGTAAGTAAAAAAAATGAATCACATTCACTAATGATCAACTAATGACTGTCATTGTTAAAAAAGTATTTTTTAACTACTCTAGTATTCGTAGATGCGGTACACACACAATATTTAAATATAATTTGTCGTAAATAACGAAAAAATACATAAGTCCCAAAAACACCACTAAATCATACACACGTAAGAAAATAACAGAAAGAAAAGTAAGTTTGTCAATAGAATAAACACTTACATATATGGCCATTGATGCGTTGAAGTAACACAAATGTAGTATTGATAGATCCACTGCGGTCAAACGACCATACACTAACTCCATGACTGCACTTGCTTGGTCTTATATAGTATCAGTAAGTAATAATTCTAATCTAAAGAATTTCTGCAGTGGAATTGATAGTAACTTTATGCGTCAACAAGCTTATCTCACATTTTGTTGCTTATCTCAACATTACTTCGTGTCGCGTCTTGTTCAGTGTATTGATGACTCAAATACGTTTTGTATAACATAAAATAATGCAATTTAATATTTAGAAATCACCATAATTGATCATTCCTATGTTAGTCATTGAGTAGATTGTACTGTAATAATCTACTAATAGCAGTAATATCATGGATACAGTAGATGTACAACAACATCTGAAAAAAATTCACCCCACTCTAGTAAATAATGTTTATGCCGCCAATAAACTGCCCATGTACACCCACGTACCAACGTATATAATATGAATTTGGATACAGATGATAAACCAGGGTCACATTGGGTAGCTTTATATATCGATACGAATGACGTCGGTCAATATTTTGATTAATTCGGACGTGCACCTGTACCATATCGTCTAGAGTTTTTAAAAAGAAATTGTAAAAGATGGAACTGGAATGTTGATAGGATTCAGAATGAGTGGACTTCAGTTTGTGGCGAATATTGCTTAATGTATTTGCTATATAAGTTTCAGGGATGTTCAATGCATAGTTTTACGAGTATATTTACAGGGAACACATTGTACAACGATATTTTAGTGGATGAGATGTTTCGCTCCTATTTTATAGGTAATAAGTAATAAGATTTTGTATTTTGTAAATAAAAATTTTAACAAAATTAGGTAATGTGTTTTATTGATGAATCAGATTAGTGTAGATAGGAACAAAGGAGAACAATAGCACCACGCTGAGGAAGAATAGATAATGACGGTATTCAATGAACAATAGATAAGTAGATAAGAACAATGGAGCGCTAATGACGGTGGAAGCTTTCACCGGATATCAATTAGATAAGAGTTAATTGATCTGCACATCTCCGGAACCGTGCATCCTACGCAAAAATGGACCGCATATTCGTGATCAGAGCATGCCAAAACCTTTCTTTTTTTAGGATCTTGAGTCGACGAACGTCGTACTTGTACCACTTCTGACTCAGTGCGCCAGAACTGGTACAACGTAACTACTTATGTCCAAGCATTCATGTGTGGGACGTTCAATTTATGTAATTTTTTTTAAAACGTTACCTCCACAATAGGATTTTCTCCTGTATCGTGGGGGCAGTTTACAAATATTAATTGCATAAGGACAAACATCCAGACCCGGAACAGCTACTTGTAGGCCATACAAATACTTGTTCCGTGCGGGATCGAACCCGCGACCCTTGGCGCTTTAACTCATTGCTATGCCACTGCGCCACGGAGCCGTCCATGTTCATGCACATGTTCAGCAGTGGAATTTAATAGACTGAAACTTTTTTTTATAGAATAAAGGTGACAAGCGAGCACACACAGTCCACCTGATGGTAAGTGGTTGCTGTGGCCCATAGACATCTACATCTATCCTCGATTATGAATCGACATGCGTTTTCACCACTGAGAACTAAGATGAAATGCCTCGTTTCCAGTGAAAAGGTCTCCGGATCTCTCACTAGACGAGACACAGCAGTGTTAAGCTGCTATTTGACGCTGGTATTCTGTGAGAGCGTGGTCCTTCCCCAGTTGAGCCGACCCATTCGTGCTACTAACATAATATAGCTGCAGCGTGGCCCTACCATATGTAAAACTTTATTCATATCATTTAAATAATCATCTAATTTATAATAACGTGCATGTGGCTTAAATACATGCAAAGGTATATCAGTAACAATACACGGAATCCTATTTTAAATAGTTATACATCTATGCAAAAATAAATAGGTAAATAAATTAAATAAAAACTTAATTATCATAATTACAATCCTTTATAATAAGTTTAAAATAAATAATATAATATCACTAAATATAGCTTATATTTAACTAAAAAAAAAACACAACTATAATAATGACAATAGAAAGTAAAGTAAGTAGTAAAATATACGAGGGTAACATGATCACCTTAAGCTTTCCCGTCCTATAAAACCAAAACTAGGATGAGAACAGCGACAAAAACACAAAGTCGTATACAATAATTAATATAAATAGCAAACAAGTTTTGACAATAGTTGAGAACACACAAAGATTGGAACACATCGACAAAAAATTTTACGTGGTAAAGCCACACTGCAGTCATTATGGTTGTAGCACGAATGGTTTGGCTCGACTGGGGAAGGACCACTCTCTCACAGAATACCAGCGTGAAATAGCAGCTTAATGCTGTTGTGTTTCGTATGGTGAGTGTAGAGAACCGGAGACCCGTTTTACTGGAATCAATGTATTCCATCTTAGTCCTCAAGGGTGACAACGCATCTGCATTTTGATTCTTAAGCTAGGTTAAATGTCCATCCAACCATCAGGTTGACTGTGTGTTTGTTTGTCAGCTTTATCCTATATAAAAATAAATTTAAAAAGTAATAACTACACTACACAATATAAAATCGACTAAAATATTTACTATATTGTCAACGACAAAATGACGTCGATAAAGCAGCGGTTTTTTGACCCTTTACTATTTGATGGATTGATGAAGAGCTATCGTATCATAAAACCCTCTATGCAATCAAGGCTGTAGTTTTTTGATTTATAATAAAGTGACCATATTAACCGGATGACCATATTACCCCCACGTATTATATTATACTAAAGTTAACATTGATATTCAACTTTAAATGAGTCGCTTTTTTACTGAAGTCGTGTCGTGGGACCGTACTGCCACCTTAAACCAACAGACACGTTAACATTAATACATACATTCTACAATTACATACTAATGTCCGTCTAGGTGTTTGCGAAGTGGGACTATACTCTATATATCAACAAAAACAAATATCGTTTACTGATATCCGCCTATTATAATCGATCGTTAACATCCGTATCATCTTACGCCGCCATCAGAAGTACTCATCGACTTCGATTATACCTTCAGCATTAAATAAAATTTTGACGTGGTAGAGCCATGTTGGAGCTATATTAATAATATTAGTATAGTTATCGCACGAATGGGTCGGCTCGACCGGGGAAGGACCACGCTCTCACAGAATACCAGCGTAAAATAGCAGCTCAACGCTGCTGTGTTTCGTATGCTGAGTGTAGAGAACTGGAGACCCATTTTACTGGAAACGAGGCATTCCATCTTAGTCCTCACGGATGACAACTCATCTGCATTTTGATTCATAATCGAGGATAGATGTAGATTTCTATGTGCCACAGCATCCACTTACCATCATGTGGACTGTGCGCTCGTTTGTCACCCAATGCTATAAAAAAATAACTACCTCATTTCGTTCCAAGAGTGTCGTAAGAGGTGACAGAGAGAAAATGAAACCTAATAGCAACTCAAAGTAATAAAAATATTGCGTTCGCCAACCCGTTTGACAAGCGTGGCAACTATGGCAATATCCCACCATGAGACAATATATGAGGGAGGTCTATGTCCAGCAGTGTAGGTTGTAATGGTTGGGTGGATGGACATTATTGAATTCAAACTTCTTTTTTTTTTAATTCATTCAATACGTCTATCAAAGTCCACTGCTGAGCATAGCATAGCATAGCATAGCATAGCATAGGAGGGGATCTATAGAATGGCTCAAATGGGGAGGCATTTTCCATAGCTGCCACGCTTATCAGGTGGGTTGGCACCTGCATTTTTTATTATTTAGTTGACAGTGTAGTGGCTTAGTTAATAGTGGTCCGTAGGTAATAAAGGACGACAGAGAGTAACCAGGTGAAGGCCAGCACCGTATTCCTAATAACAACTACATAGATATAATAGGCTACTGCTATAAAATAACTTACGGCAGCTAAAAACTGAGTGTTTTGATGCAGTCATTTCAAATTATTTAATGTACGTACTAATTTTCTAATGCTTGTATGAATAATTACACGTAGGTAGGTATTTTATATAATACACAATACCAGGTTACTGGTGACTCTAATTTTCGAGAGATTAATAATTATTAAGCTCAGGATAAGCCGTGGTAGCTCAGGACGTACATTGCAAACTTCACGGTACGTGAGCAACCCTGGTTCGACCTCGCCGGAACCAATAAAATAGTTAATTGCAAGTGCTGATTTACCCATGCTCGGCGGAAACCTGCATATCAGAGAAATAAAAAAAATATTTCGGAGACATGTAAAGTTCGCTAACACGCATTGATTGGCGCAGCGCGGTGGACATTTCCTTGCCCTAAAACCCTCTCTGAAATGAAAAGCCTGTGCCCAGCTGTGGGACATATTATACAGGCTGTGACTTTTATTATTATTACTACTAAATTATATGATAAATATTTATTATGAGATATAAATTAAAATAAATTTATTTCCAGGTTGCCCAGAACCAATGAAGTCTCATTTTTTACGTGATCTAATGAATTTCTTTATTTCTAAAATGACCAGTACGAGCAACGGCACCGGACTTGGGTATGTAACAATATAAACATTTTATTATGTCATTTAAGTAATCACAGTCGGAATAAATTTAACTAGTTATTTCTGTAGGTTTAAATTTAAATGATTATCTCTTATAGACGTATATCTTTCTATGGAAGGACATGAAGATGTCCGAATAGGTATCATTGTGATTAATTTGCGTAACTAATCATACTATACTTTCGTTTGGTACCTATAATTCACAGTCAATAAGCAGACTGAATTTTTTGGTGTCGAAATCGACTGACACATGTCATTCAGTTATCTTAGTGCTCAGAGGTGAAAACACATCTGCGTTTTAATTTTTAATCACGGGTGAATGTAGAAGATGGGCTGACAGATCCACTTCCCATACCTGGTGGAGTGTATGTCACTATGTGCTCGTTTAAATTTTTTTATTTCTTGATTTTTATTTTTTGTGTCTTGACGTAAAAAAGCCTATTCACTCTTGCCTAGCAGACGAGGTTGTAATCGAATAGAAAGACATATTACTAGTATATGTTAAATCTCTTACCTACGGAACGGTACTACTAGAACAGCAAATTACTTCAAAAACTAGGACAAAACTAATTTCTGAAAGGGTCGTGGAGAAGGGAAGTACGCCGCATTGACTTAAGGGGAAATATAATCTCAAATGGCTTAGCAAGATCCTTCGTTATGCCGAAAATGTTGCAGCATTAATTTTGAAATAAATATATGGTAAAGTTGAGGATTAATGTTAAGGATTATGTTAGACGAAAACACGATTTCGTAAAATTTTCTCGATAGAAAAAAAAACCAAAGTTACCTCCAAAATAAACAATAAACCGCTGTTATTCATAAAATACTTTAAATAAGATCATGAAACTTTGCATACCTAAATGAACTAACTATAAAGCAGTGCTTATGTTATTTACTTTTTTTAAAATACCATTATTTTCACTGTAAAAAGAAATTACCTAAACTATCGGCCTTTTGAAGCGTGATTCCTGCCGCACGGTCACTCTACTTCGCTTCGGCCTTTGAACGGGGAGGTTGTGTCGCTTACGATCAGAATATACATTACGCAACAGGACGACGTAAAATTAAAATGGGAAATAACCGTAATAAAAATAAGAAGCGACTGGCTTGGCGTTAAGAAAAAGGCATAAATATGATAAACCTAATGAAATAAGTGTCTAACGACCTTTCTACTTACAGTATTAGTGATTACAAACATGTCGGTACATAGCATACGACGCGCGGGCAAGTGGGGACGAAGTTAGAATTTGAGCTGACTTACTCTATCCCCTTAATAGGTGTTGTACAGAGAACATCACAGGCCCTCGAAATATTATAAATTTCTCAGACATGAAGGTTTCCCGGTTTTATTTGCTTCAAATTATGACGGACGATCAAGTTTTATATCCGTATCCTTTCCTATCATAGGATATCATATATTGAAATTATTTTCTATTAACCTTTTTTAATAAAAATCGAAATAATACGTCAGAAGTATCAATTGAAATATCCTCTTGCTATTGGTGTACTTTTTTTATTTAAGTGCAACGGTTTACAGTGGCAGAGCCACGCTGCAACTATGTTATGGTTGCAACACGAATGGGGCGGCTCAACCGGGGTAGGACCACGCTCTCACAGAATACCAGTCAAAACTGTGTTTCGTATGGTGAGTGTAGAGAACCGGAGAACGTTTTTACTGGAAACGAGACATTCCATCTCGGTTCTCAGGGGTAACAACGTATCTGCATTTTGATTCTAAATTGAGGATAAATGTAGATGTTTATGGCTTACAGCATGCACTTACCGTCATCCATTGTGTGCTCGTTTTTACCCTTATTCTATATAGAAAAAATATAAAGCTGGTGTAAGTGATTTGAGTGCAACGCGATTTTTTGATTTGGTGACCATTTTTGTATATCTTATATATAAAAATAATATTTACAATGTTTTAAAAGGATTTTAACTGGAAATTAACAGGGACATGGTGAAATGGGGTGCATCAAAAGAAGAGCAAGCGGCCACTTGGACCTTCGTTATGTTAGACAAGGACAAAAACAAAGCGTTGGAGAGAAGGGAATGGAAGGCGTTCCACCAACTAATATCAAATATGGAACAGCTGAGACGTTGCGGTAGAAAGCTACCGCGGTACTGCGACGTCAACCACGACTCCAAGATCAGTATTACAGAATGGATGGCGTGCTTAGAAGTACTGCAAGTTTCACAAGGGCAAACGAGTAAGGACAATGTATTAATTACTAGAGTGTTTCTCTCTTGCTACGCCAGATTTTGCTTGTGGTTCGTTCATAACCAGTATAATACTAAACTAAGGGTTAATGTAATTCATTTGGGGAGAACATTGTAAACTCTTTTAAACAGATATCTGTAGATAAATCACAGATGGTCAAACACCCAGACCTAGAATTATTTGTGAGCGAAATGATTATTTCCTTAGTTCTGACAACGCATCTCATGTATAAAAAGCTTCTTGATTTAGAATGGTCGCAATTATAAACTCGAAAATGTGATTGCGCAGAAATTTTAAATTGTTATAAAATCGAACTGGATATGTGTGGTTTTAAAGATGATTTGCGATCGCCAGTTCACCAGCCTTTATATATACTTGGGGGTCTATTTTTGGTAATGTATTTAATTTAATTTGTATTTAATTTTTATACGTGGTAGAGCCAAGCTGCAGTTATATTAGTAGTATAGTTGTAGTACGAATCTCTCGGTTCTTCTAAGGATCAAGTTCTCACAGAGTACCAGTATAAAATAGCAGCTTAATGCTGCTGTGTTTCGTATGGTGAGTGTAGAGTACCGGTGACCCTTTTTACTGCAAACGAGGCACTCCATCTTAGTCCTCACGGGTGACAACGCATCTGCATTTTGATTGGTAATCGAGAGGATAGATGTAGATGTCTATGGGCCACAGCAACCACTTACCATCAGTCGGACTGTGTGCTCGTTTGTCACCATATCCTATAAAAAAATTACGTGGTAAAAAAAAGGATTATTTTTAATGTAAATTATTAAATATTATACAAAAAACAAATAGCTGACCGTTAGTCTCGCTAAAACTCGAAAACGGCTTGCGCGATTGTGATGACTTTTTATGTGTATTTAAGTGGGTTCCTGGATGGTTTAAAAACTCAATCGGACCCGGTAGGTGGCGCTGTTGTAGAAATCCAGAAATCATCGAATCGTGCGAAGCCGGTGCGGATCGCTAAAATTAAATAAAAATTGATCTAGTTTATTCTGTACCATCACTTTAATCATTAGGCACTATTGGGTTTAAAATAGTGGATAAGATATTCCACAATTCTGTCATAGGGATTTTGGCTATAACAACCCTATCTATAAACAAGGCTTTCTTTTTGCTTTAATAGAAAATTTACTCGTTATATATATATATATATTGAAATTACGCATCTTCTCGTCAGGTATACCTTAAAACCTGAAAACTAAGTTGTACAACCAGTGCGTTTTACCAGTGATGACCTACGGAACCGAGACGTGGTCCTTCACTGCTGGCCGTATGAGGACACTCAAAGTCGCTCAGGAAGCTATGGAGAGGGCTATGCTCGCAGTTTTTCTGCGTGATAAACTTAGAAATGAGGATATCCGCAGTAGAACCAGAGTGACCGACATAGCCCAACGGATTAGTAAGCTGAAGTGGCAATGGGCCGGCCATATAGCTCGAAGAACCGACTACCGTTGGGGAAAAAAGGTTCACTAGTGGCAGCCTCGTACCGGTAGGCGTAGTGTAGGGCGACCCCCCACTAGATGGAGTGACGACCTGGTAAGACATGCAGGAAGTCGATGGATGCAGGTGGCTCAGGACCGTGCTTTGTGGCATAGCTTGGGGGAGGCCTATGTTCAGCAGTGGACTTGTGAAGGGTGTAATGATGATGATATTTATATTTATCTATTTCATATTATATTATAGAAGGGAATTAAATTTATTATTTCTTTTAGTTTTTATTTATTTTTTTATATTAAACGTTTGTTATTCTTAATTTTCACACTACTACTATGGTTTTCGTTGAGGAATTTAATTAAGTACAAAAATTGTGAACAATGACGCTACTTAAAAACAATAATTACGATTTATATTTTACAGCGGAAACAACTAAGGTGCCCCCAAATCCAAGAAGAAAAGGTCCGAACCCACTCGAGTCGATCCTAAAAGCTGAGGACTAAGAAATGCATCATAAAAATAACTAAATGAACTTAATTTATGTCAGTGTTGGTGGCTATGAAATACTAGTGCAGTATAGTGCAGGAGGAACTAACTAGGTGACTAATGGATTGGATGTATCAATTGCGGGAGATGCTTAATAAAATAGGCCAGAGTTGTTAATCAGAAGACATACATAAGTCGCCACTAGTCTCGCAGCTCGTCTTGTTTCATGTAGTTCAAAAGAGGCATATGTTTGCTGGGACTGCTTGTCCATGAGCGCCATTGCATTGAAATTTTATTGTTTGTGTTAATTAGCCTATTTTTAAAATGTTGACATGAATTTAATTTATCGAAGTGTTTTTACGTTTTATTGATAACAATTATATTGTAGTGTTGTAACGCGTAGGTCGATGTTTCTCACGTTAGTTTGTGGTCTATATACAGTGTTTTTGCAATTTTCGCCGTATTGGTGTTTCTAGTGACATAACATCGCAGAGCTGATACAAAACTGTAACTTCGCTTTGACAATATTTGAAACTTATGCCATACCACAAAAGCTGTAATATTTAATTGTTTATATAATGCTATATGCAACAATTATATTTTTTTTGGCCGCTTATAAAACTTTGTAATAAAATATTTATAGAGTATTTAGTCAGTATCAAATGTAAGGACTATGTGATATTTTTCATTATTAATAAAAATAAAAATAATTATTATATACACCTTTCATTAAATTGAATTTAGGAAGCGTCAATAATTGAAATTCAAACTGTTGTCGAATTTTTATTAATATTGTTTTACAGGATAGTATTTTCTATGATTTTAACACTTTAAATCTGTAACATTTAGTTACAGCACAATAAAACAAAGTTTTTCAAAGACTGCATATTAAATGCCTATGTCTTACAAGTTGTAAGATATAAATAATATAGAGTATAAATTTTCTATGACAGTACAATTATTAAGTAAAATGCAGAAATGGTCTGTATCATTTACTAATAGCACTATGATCTTTATTTAGCACATAATCTGCACAGCGATTTTTCTATATAACTTTCATTTGTCTTTACTACTTTTTTCACAACACACAACTTTTTTGTATTCATCCACTGTGTCTATAAGTATCTTCTGGAAGATGCTCTCAAAGAGCTGGTTTTTGACAACGGCTTCATCTGTGTGAAGAGACGTCCACTCAGGCTCACAACGCCGCCATTCGGCGAAGAGTATGTCATCTATATGATCAGATCGTCTGGACCCGACGCCTGGAAAAAATTATAAAACGGTCAAATCATTTACTTTTGCTTGGCGTCCAAATTTTATAATTTAATTAGTGTATTTTATGTTTCCAATATCTATGAACTTATCATAGTTAAAACGCTATTTGCTGAAAAACTTCTAAATGTACGCTTGCTGCCTGCAAATTGACTCGAGCGTGTCAGGGATTGATCACAGGTTCGACTAGACATGTTTAAATAGTATATTAAAAGTATTATGTTGATCTTGCCACCCCTAAGTTTTACTTAAAATTTATATCCCCAGAAGTAAAGCGTATTTTATGAAACAATGTTTAGCGTTTACAGGCTGTCGGGTAATTAATGAATAGTCTTGAAATGGTTCTTAGTAGAACTAATGGTCATTCAGAAAAAAAAACAAATAGTACCAAGGATATGTTTTTTTTTAAATATTATTATAGTATATTTAATGTTAAAATTAACTCTAATATTGCAAAAATTGTTGCTTATCCGAATTTCACTCCTTTAAAACAAGAATAGCAATTATTAAAAATACCATTTGAAATCGGCTTTAAGCACATATTATTTTAAAATTATTGGTCACTTGTGTTGCATTACGTTTTGTTAATGCTACGGTTGTTTAAACTTTGTCAAAATGAATATTTTTCACTAATACATCACAATAACAATAATTCAGGTTGATTTTTGAAAATGTAGTAAATTCGTACCTAATAGAAGTCATACTATTTACTGCCTATCTATCAACTCACTAAGGTAAATTACTATAACAATAAAAACCGGATGTATTTCATTAATTTGTGGTTGTGATGTGCAAGAATGTAAAGTAAGGTAACAAAAAATATCGATATTATTTAAGAAAAAACATATCTCTGTTACTTCTTCAAAGACTCATTTCAAGGTTATCCATTAATTAATGGACGCCCGATTTACAAAACGAAGGACATACAGTGTAATTGTTATGTATGACACCCCCCTCCCCCGCCCCGCCGCTCCCTAAATGTTCTTGATAAGTAGCCACAGCAGTCCATGAACAGCTGGAGCCCACTTCAAACAACGTAGGCTGAAATGCGTTGTCACCTCTGAGTTCTAAAATGGGATGCCATGCCTCACACTCTGTCATTCTACGGGCTCTATACCTTTCAGACGGGAAGAGCCAGATGTCCAGGTGGACATGGAAGGAAAAAAGACCTAACACCAGTAGCTACTTGCATTACGATTTATAATCAGGTGACCTATTAATGCACAACACTTTTTCTACACTAAATAAGAATTATTAATTAATACCTTCAAGCTAAGCAAGGGTACCTAATAGAGAAGAAAGAACAAGAAAAAGATTCAAACATAGATCCCAGGGGTGCAACTCATATGCAACTATACAACTATAATGCGGCTAGATGGGTAGTAGCATCTCTCTGGTAATAGCTAAATTAAAAAAAAACTGCAGTTGCCCACTTGCTTGCCATTCATGGCAACTATGGAAAATCTCTCTTATGAGGAAAGCTATGGAGAGGCCTACGTTCACTAGATTTGTTAGTGGATTTTTGATAGGCTGGAAAGGTGAGGTAAAGGTGTGTTTCGGGTGAATAGGTGAGGTAAAGGTGTGTTTCGTGTGAATATGTGAGGTAAAGGTGTGTTTTCGAAGACCACTTTAACATTATAAAAAATAAAGGTATACTTGCCAGATATGTAAGTAGGTCTTACACCAGACAGCACTTCTTTAAGTTCGGTATATGTTTTGTTTACCATCTGCCCTGTATCGGGCTGCGGCCTCTGAGGTAGCAAATTACAGGCATCCCATGGTTTGTCACTTATTACCGATCTTTGCCTCTCCATATTCTCTTGACAAAAATCTTTGACAAATGCATCGAAAGGATCATTAATATCAAATATATCGTTCGCTAAATCGATAAAATGCTTCTGTATCTTTTCTTCCGTTGTGCTGTCTGCTAGGAACATACGGGGAAGTTTCGACGTTCGCGATTCAGACGGGGGTGTGTAAGGAGGCGGTGGTTTGTCAGGAATTTCTCGCACCACGAGCAGTTGACACTGTTGCTGCTCTAAAGCTTTGATCTGAAAATATAAAACCGAGCCTTTACAATTTTATCAAATTCCCTTAATAATTAAGGAAATCTGTTATGAGAAAATGGTAATATTTTAGCACACCCCGAACACGAATCGAGACATTGGGCTTTAAAAATCTCACCACTGTCGACTTGACAATTTCACGCAACCTGTTTTCATTAAATTCGATATTTTTATCGCTTTGAAGATAATTCGCCGTGTAGTGACGGCGTAAAAAAATCTACAACCATACCCCTCATTATCTTGTAAGTGTCGTAAGAGGTGCCAAAAGGAGACTGTAACAGGAAATGGGCAGTGGCATCTTTCTGACAACTGAAAGTAACGAAAAGGCTGTGGCTGTCTGTCCAGCGTTGGAGCTGTGGCAAAATTGAGATCCTATGATCAGCAGTGAACCTTTGATAAACTGTAATAAATTTAGGTCCTATACAAATAAAAAAAACATAAGCCCTGCTTTATAGCAGGGCTTATGTTTTTTATTTTTTGAAACTACATACTAACTGAACTAACTATTAAGTTGCATGCAAGGTTTCATGTTCTAATTTAAAGTATTTTATGAATACCAGCGGTTTATTGTTCAGTTTGGAGGTAACTTTAGATTTTTTTTCCTATCGAGAAAATTTTACGGGATCGTGTTTTCGTCTAACATAGTACTTAACATTAATTCTCAACTTTACATATATTTATTTCAAAATTAATGCTGCAATATTTTCGGCATAACGAAAGATCTTGCTAAGCCATTTGAGGTAGTATAGGCCCTTAATTTTTCACTATTGCCCCTTAAAGAATAAACTTTTGGTAAATACAAATGTGCGTGCCTTAAGCTTTCATGATATACGTCAATTTTAAATACACATAAGTTTTCATTAATACCCTTATCTTCGTAGTTCGATTCGATTTCTTTTCGTTCAAAAACTTCCGCGCGCGCACCTTTTACGTCAAGTCCGTGGGTAAGATCTCATCATAACTGACATAACGAGCACAATATCGGCACACCTAGTTCTACAAATCGAGGATTTCCAGTAGCAGATAGCGAAGTACACCTTCAGGTCACTCCATAAAGTCCAAGACGTATAAGTATATTTATACATAAATCCTAAGTACTTTCAGCGAAACAATATATTGTAATAAAAATCTGTGATTATAAAAATAATAATAATATCTTACCTTGGTCAAGTATGAAACAAATTCGGTGATTGGTATATTTAGTATTTCTAGAGTGATAGATATTTTTCATCACGAGCCGCTGTAAACAAACGATACAGTAATCCACTCACGACGACGGCCGAGTCCGGAATGTAGACATGTGTCAATCATGCATGATTCGTTTGTTTGAGCTGGTACACTTAAAAGTATATATGCTTCATTCATTTGTGTTTGAATGTACTAGTACAACCAATCACAAACAAATGACGGTACCCGTTTAACCCGCGATTTGTTTGAATTGTGAATGAGCCGCAAACCGACCGAATCCCGAATGATCTGAACAAACAGGCGAATCGAATTTACAATGCAGACTGTAGAGTATCAGGATTATTTATTATTTAAGGGTTTTTTATTATAATGTTGTTCCCTAAATTAAAAATTATTTTACATTTTATTATATTTATTTGTTGCATCTATGAGTTAAAAATATCAATTCGTAGAGTTTACTAAAAATAACACTTCAAAAGATTTCATGATAAATGATTTATTTAATATTATAATTTTCAACCACCTTATATAAGATAGGTAAAAGTTTAATTTTGTAACAAATAAGTGTTACAATCACTATTTTTAGACATGTAAAGTAAGATGGAATTGTGTATTGTTAGGAATGAAATTTAAGGATAAAGAAATTTATTAAATATATGAAACTTGAGGCTTTTGTATTTATGCCATCTAGCGTCGATTGTACTTACCAACTTGAAAGTCAATAAGTTTTAGTTCGATAAAATGACTTTATTACCTATATATAGCATGTAACAGATGGCGCTATTACAAATCTCAAATAGAAAATTTTCGGTTCCCAATAGATCTCACGGACTCACAGAGTGCTGGCGCCTGAAATGATCGATCCGAATGTACCAGTACGCGTGACGAAATGTACTAGAATGATTCGGTCGGTAGAAATGAATTATTGACACATGTCTACCTGAATGAATCAAAATGTATTTAATAAAATATATTATAACGAGGCTGCTCGAAACACCGATAATTTGAGAATTTCTCCCGAAAATTTTTAATTATAACTAAGCAAAACATAACTAAGCAACCATTTATATTCCATGGCTTCCCACATAATAGATGAAGAGATTAAAAAATAGATTGAGTTGAACAATTGATATTTTCAAGTTATCGTGTTTACACCTCCATGCGGATTTGTTAAATCTACGCCATAAGCCACTACAAAACCACTTTTTTAATGCAAAATATCAATTGGTCAATTAAAAAATATAAATAATGAGTCCCACAATCATTTATCTTTCTGACAATGTGCTTTTTATATCATTTATATTATACTTCATGTGATTGTGTTGATGCGGGGAGATCTGTTCATGATTTTGCCTTGGCATATGGTCTGACACAACTGGTTACTTCGCCTACGCGGATTCCAGATGTGGAGGATCATGCACCTTCCCTGTTGGACCTTCTGCTGACCTCTCACCCGGACGGATATCAGCCCACTCCCTTTACTCTTCACCATTGCCTTGTCCGGAGTGTGGTGCCACTCACGCTGAAATCGCAGTTGCATTCTGCAGGCTGCCGCCGTGTTTGGCACTAGTCAGTTTGGTTAGGTCAGCCGATTGGGATGGGATGTGGTCTTTCTATTCATCCTACCCTTGGGGGCGGGGTTGCTTCTCGCCGGACGATCCCAACGTTGTTGCGGATTCTGTCGCTGATGTGGTACTTCAGGGTGTGGAACTTTTTATTCCTTCCTCTGTGGTGCCCATTGTAAGCAAATCTCAGCCACGGTTTGGTCGCTCCTGTAAAATAGCATCATGCTACCAAGCCTGGGCTGACGCATCAGCGTCCCGGGAAGTAAACACCAGCGCTCTAAAAAAGAAGTATAATTCCGCCTTTAGGTCCTTCAAAAGAGTCATTTCCAAGGCAAAGTCAGTGCACATAGGCAGAATTGGCAAGAAACTAGTTCGCCTTCCTTCTGGAACCCGTGCATTCTGGTCTCTCGCCAAGGCTGTCCAGGGGGAATTTCTGTCAGCCATATCTTCCATCTCTGCACAGGGAGGGAGGACGACTCACTGGCCCATACCGCAAACGAGAAAGCCGATCTTCTAGGCTTTTTCTTTGCGTCCAACTCGACTCCGATGACGGGGAAAGTGTAGTTCACACAGCGCTCGGTTCGCAAAGCACTCCTCTCACTGGACATCCACAAGTCGAGTGGGCCTGACGGAATCCCCCCAATTGTGCTGAGGACGTGTGCTCCAGAGTTGGCACCGGTTTTAACGCGTCTTCCAGTACTCCTACTCCCTAGGCGTAGTCCCAAAATCATGGAAGACGGCTTTCGTCCACCCGATCCCTAAATAAGGCGACCGCTCAGACCCGTCCAACCACCGGCCTATCGCCATCACCTCCTTGTTCCCCAAAACAATGGAGTCCATTGTAAACTGCCAGCTCATGAGGTACCTTGAGGATCACCAGTTGATTAGTGACCGCCAATACGGTTTTCGCCGTGGTCGGTCAGCTGGTGATCTTTTGGTCTACCTAACTCACAGATGGGCGGAGGCAGTAAAGTCCAAGGGGAAGGCATTGGCCGTTAGTTTGGACATTGCGAAGGCCTTCGATCGGGTTTGGCACAAAGCGCTTCTTTCGAAGCTCCCTTCCTATAGGCTTCCCGAGAAATTGTGCGATTGGGTCACCAGCTTTCTTGCAGATCGGAGCATCAAGGTCGTTATAGACGGTGCAAGCTCCGCTTGCAAGCCTATTAATGCTGGTATTTCACAAGGCTGCGTGCTATCGCCAACGCTGTTTCTTCTGCTTATCAATGATATGTTGCAAACACGTAACACTCCTTGCTATTCAGATGACAGCACTGGTGATGCTCTTTACACCGGTCGAGCCAATATTTCTCGGGAAAACGTCCCCGAATGCCGGGACAAACTTGTGTCTGAAGTCGAGTCTTTGCTGAACAGAGTCTCGGATTGGGGGCGACTAAATCTAGTCCAGTTTCACCCCCAGAAGACACAAGTTTGCGCGTTAACCGCTAAAAAGAACCCCTTTGTCGTATCTCCTCAGTTTCAAGGCACTCCCCTTGTTGTTTCAGCCAGTATAGGAATCCTCGGCGTCGACATATCGAGTGACGTGCAGTTTCGTGGTCACTTGGAAGAGAAGGCCAAATTGGCCTCTAAAAAGCTTGGCGTGCTCAGCAGAGCGGGACAGTGTTTCATGCCGGCATACCGCCTGCAACTTTAAAAAGCGCAGGTTCGGCTGCACATGGAATACTGTTCCCACCTCTGGGCTGGGGCACCCCAGTACCAGCTCCTTTCATTTGACCGCATCCAGCGCAGAGCGGCTCGAATCGACGATGACCGAGTGCTTTCCGATCGGCTCGATGCACTGGCACTGCGAAGAGATGTTGCATCTCTTTGCATTTTCTTTCGCGTATACCATGGAGAGTGCTCTGAGGAATTGTCCGGATTAATCCCAACCGCCAAATTTCGTAAACGCACTACGCGTCAAACGTCCCGATACCATCCACACCATCTGGATGCTTGGCGATCCACCACTATACGTTTCACAAGGAGTTTTCTTCCGCGTACAACCTCTCTGTGGAATAGTTTACCACCGGCGATTTTTCCGGACCGATACGACCTGGGGACCTTGAAGAAAAGAGCTTACTCCTTTCTAAAGGGCCGGCAACACACCTACAATTCCCCTGGTGTTGCGGTTGATCATGGGCGGCGGTAGTCATTTAACATCAGGTGAGCCGCATGCTCGTTTGCCTCCTCTTCTATAAAAAAAAATAAAAATTGTTAGATATGATTTCATGTAACAAAACGTCGGATTCTTGATTTTTAGGAGCTAGTAGAACATTCTACGCGCTTTACGTTAAGGCATGCAATAAATAAATGTATAGAAAATATAAAAAAATATATGGAAATTCTGTCAATATTACTTGCTCTAAATAACAGCATAAAAACATGCGTACCGTAGGACACATCTTTTACATATTTTTTTTTTTTTTTGAAATATTATTCACATCCATTGGCCATTATTTAATGTAACATAATACTTCTTATTTAACACTGAAAGTACCCTTACTCTCTGCCTACCCCTGTAGGTGACAGGTGTAAATGTTATTGTTATGATGACCGTAATATACCTAACTTACTAAAATGCTGTTTGCTGATCCCCAACCTTAACTATGCTTTAATTGATTACAAAAATTATTTATAATTAAGGTGGGTAAAGAAAGGAAAGTAGTAGGCAGAGAACGCGGTGATAATCATTCCAAGAAGGGTTTAAATATATACTTTCAAATAGCATAATTAAATACAAAATCGCTCAGCTGTACGTAACTTTTCAGAAAAACTAAATGAAATTAGCCGATGTGTTAAACAAACTTAAAATTTTGGTTTCTTTCGCCGTACGTAATGCGTACAGCAAAGTAGTGGAATAATTTGCCATAAATTTAATTTCATCCCATTATAATGTAGGCGTTTTAAAGGCAGGAGAGTAAATAGGCTTTTGTACAGCTAAGTAAGTGCGCTTTACTCTCTTGAGTTGTATCACCACTCACCATCATCAAGTGGGATGGTAGAAATGTCATATTACAATTTCCTTGAGTTCAAAAATACTTAACAAGGATACTAACCTCTCTTTCAATTGCTAACTGCTGACGTCGAAGCTCCTCTGCTTCGTAGTGTACCGGTGATGCATAAGGTATTGGTGCTATGTTTAAAGAAAACACTTGATCACTTGTAGTATTTTCTGTGAATAAAAATATCCAATTCATTATCATTATCCAAACAGTATAATTAAGTTTATAAGCAAGTGAACTGTATAGTGACAGTGTATAAATAACCAATACGCCATATCCTTCCATGAGTGTCATTAGACACACAGAGGGAAACTTAAACACGAGATACACGCACACACATCAGCTTAAAATAATAAAAAATGCAGTTGCCAACACGCCTACTAAGCATGGCGTTTATAGCAAATATCCCCCCTGTGAGGCAATCTAGGGTAAGACCTTCAGTGGACTTTTGATAGATTGTAACCAGTATAAACAAGGACAAGACTTTCAAAAATTATTTCAGTTTAAACTCTTCACTCGCCTTTAGGTAAGTCATCATCCTCTTTGGTCTTAGGAGTGTCGTAAGAGGCGTAATATCCCATGGATGTAAATTAGGCCAGATGAAAAATACATAGACCTACTGTGAAATTTATATATATATATATATATCTATATATATATATATATATATATATATATATATATACATATATATATACATATATATATACACATATATATATATATATATATATATATATATATATTTCGGAAATAACCATTGTATTTAGATAAATGAGTAAAGACTTGCAAGCTTAGGGACTGGGTATTTTTTTGCAATTTTAAAGTGCTTGAGAAAGCCTTCTTAATAGGTTGTGTTCTGCCTAGGGTTCCATCTGGGTAGGTGCCAAACTCCTAACTATTTCTGTTGGCAAATAGCTAAGCTTGTACTGCTGTGCTTCGGTCGGAAGGGTATAGAGTACCAAAATAATTACATACTGTAAGGAATTATATCTTAGTCCCCAGTGTTGACAAAACAAATGTAGACTTCTTGCAGATGTCCTTAGACTGCAGAGGCCACTTACCATCATGTGGACTGGAAGTTTGTCAATCCCGTTTGAAAAAACAAGTTTGATATCAGTCAGGTTCAGGAAAACATTATTAGGAATCTGTATGTCTGAAAAACTTAAACATTTTACTTTTTTATTTATTTTACCTGGATTGTCGTTAGATGCCTGCGATGGGATCCAAACATGTACATCTGGAGGCTGCGTATCGACTGGAGCAGCTGCACCAGCGGGTACTGGAAGAGGACCAGCCACACTAGCACCCGACGCCTCTTTGCCAACAGTCTGAATTTCAACTGAAGTCACAGAAGGCTCACAATCACACGAACGGTCGATTCCATACACATTAGTTAATCTTTTCAACATACTTTCATCGCTATCCATTGATATCATTGACACACTATTATGCTCACAACTGTCATTGTTCACTTCTGATTGCACTTCACAGTCTTTTTTCTCACAATCAACATTTTCACACTCAGGTGTGTTTGTTAGCAATTTGTCCTCTTCACCTAGACTTTTGTAATACTGATCAAATTCTTCGACTAGACTATGAGCGGTGGATGGCGTTGATGATTCATCTGTATCATGATTCTTAATTTGATCCATGAACTTTTCAATTACATCTCTATCACTCGATATGCTGTTTTGCGAATTAGATGAATTGACAATGTTTTTCAATGCTTCTTCATTTACCTCGTATTGTTTACCACTGCTGAATATTTGCGGCAGAGATAAATTATGAAACAATATATTAAGGTAGCCACCATCAACAACCACACAATTTTCAGCTGCTGTGCTAGTCGACTGACCATCAGATTCTGTCGCTAAAATACTATCGCCTGTCTGTATGCTCTTCTCAGCACTTGTTACGTTTTTTATAACAGAATTCAACTGGTCGTCAGCTGCGAGAGCACTAAAACAAGGACTTTCCGATTTATTCCTCGATGTGGTGCTCTCTTCACACCCGCTGCTAGAAAGATCGAAGCATTTAAGCGGTACTAAACAACGATCACCTGCTGTATTGCGTTTCAGCTTCTTTTTTCCAAATATAATTTGATCTACATCTACATTGTTTTTTAATTTCATTTCAATATTTTTCTTTGTCTTCATAAGTGCAACTTTTCGTTTTTCAGATAATGTAAGTAATGCTTTACGCATTCTTTGCATTTCGCCGCATTCGTGCTGTAATTTAAGCAATGCGCCGCGCTGCTTCTTCTTTAGTGCCGAAATGTCAATATTATCCTGCTTTTTTTTCTTTTCCAACCAAAGCATTTGAGATTTAATATAATCTTTTAGGACATCTTCCTGCATTTTCAATACAAATAAGAAATCTCTTGCTCTCCTTTGCTCATTGTGAATGAGTAAATTGAGCTGAAAAAATTATTCAATCTTATTAAGTTCATAACAAGCAGTAGAGCAAAATGAACATTCACAAATGATTAAACATAGGTAATTTAATAACAAACTCTTATTGAGTAATACTCGTAATGTTGTTAACTGTAATGAACTAATTAATATACTAATTACTGACACACCTTATTGTATTGTGTCGCCAAGCTGTCGTCACATCTAATAATGTTTACGCTTAAAAGAATAGCACTTACCTGACAAAGACTCTTGGAAGCCATTGTTTCAGTATCATCAACATTGGTGCTGTTTTCAAACTGCGATTTGTTCGAGATGTATTCAGACTCATTTACTTCTAGTTGTTTGTTGTAAATCCAAGTATTAAAGTTTGCATCACTAAAACACTTTTCTGACAATCTTTCTAAATATTGCAACGACTCGAAAAATGAATCAATAAAATTGAGTTCTCTCTGGAACTGCTCGCAAATAAAGTCGCTTTGTTGTAATAAGTTGTTGTTAACACTAATTGTACTGATTATATCTGATGGTTTCACCAATTTATTTTTATAAGAGACATAAGAGCAATTTACCCTATTAAGATCATTTGATTGGTGAGAATCAATGGCTGATTTATCTTTGTCATCAGAATTATTAGAAACAGAGTTGTCACTACATTTTCTGTTTCGAAATTCTTTCTTAAAAACGGACACTACATTCAAAGGGTAATTTAGTGAACTAGGAGAATAATTGCCGTGTATTTCTTCGTTTTTGCCTACAACATGGAAATCAATTTTTCGCTCAGTCCTATATGTTAGAGTTGCTCGTCCAATGATGTAGGAAGAACTTTTATGGAAGTGCCGTTCACATGTTTTTTGATCATCTTTAACAGGAAATATATCAATAATAGGAGTTTCGAGATTCGGTAAAGATGCACTATAAAAATTTACTATTTCCTTTTTCGTGAGACCTTTTCTTTCGTTTTTCAATCTGACTTTTGGTATATCAAGGCTATCAAATTTCCCCTTAATAAAATGAGTGTGTGATATGTTATCTACTGTCTTACAGAAATTTTCAATATCAGCACCTATCTCAGTAATTTGATCAATTTTTCTTGGCAAGGGGTCAGTCCCCACACAAGTATCTTTAAAAATTATAGCGTCAACTGCTGTGCCTGTGTCTATCTTATTATTTGTCTTATTGTCTGTCATATCTGCGTGTTGGTGTTTGACATCTTGAGGTATATGTATTACTGTAACTGGTTTATTTTTATGCGTACCATCAATTATCGACTTTAATCTACTTTGCGGATGTTGAGATTTCTTTATCGGCAATTGCACAGATGACTTATTGATTGAATTACTATTCCGAAATTCATTAGATTGTTTTTTTCTGTTTGCAGATGCATCTTTTCCACTTTCTACCGAGACAATTAAATTTTTACTTAAACTTATTCTAGAAATGTTTTCGATATTCTTCTTAGTATTTTGTGATATATCTGTAAAACAGATTAATAAGATAAATAAAATAGGTAATATACTCGAATTTAATAAATATAATCGAACTCTATTACAAGAATATAATTTTCGTAATATGGTAATAAAGCTATTCTTAAATACACATTAAATAGATAGAAAATCATAAGTTTAATTCTGGAAATAACTTATAAAAATTATTATATAAAATAAATAATTTTTGCGTTTGTTATAAATAATTGTCCCAGTATATTATTTGCAATCGCTGGTCGTTGTAATATTAAAAAATAAACATATTAAAGAGTGCACAGTAAGAAAACTAAAATTATGACATATCTAGTTGTGATTTCATTGAGAGTTGAAGCGACAGTAGCCTAATGGCAGGGCGCGGACCGCGAACTCAAAAAGGTCGTGGGTTCGAATCCGCTATTCGATTACTGGCGTGAACCAGTCGTAACACAAGCAATTTAAGCTTACCACGAGTGGTTAAGGGGAATATTAGTAATGTTTATAGCACTGTTAATATTCTTTAAAAAAAAGTTCATTTGTTTGTAAGTATGAGGGATGTAACTGTATATAAGAACTATAATACCATAGCAACAGTTAGTCTGTTAACTATGCTATGGATTTGGATCATCAGGAGGTATCAACTTTACAGGAGATAGTGCCACAAGTGTATGTGCGAATACAGAAACACTCGTTTTATTTAATCCTCTCAAATCCAATGTAGACCTCACGTGATAATATTTGTATAAGTATCTAGCACAAACAATCACAACAAAATCAAAAGCAAAACTACAATTTGAATATTTGCACAAATATTAGCATAAAAGGCGCTTCATAGATATATAATATAAATACGCAATTGATTTTCAATCACATCTCAATAACATACAAAAAATTCTTTATTATTTCTTAATAACTAAAAAAATTCAAGTCATAGTTGTAAGAGTAATTAGCTAACTTTCCATATACATAATAGTTTTCTTGAATGGAATATTTTTAATTCTTAATAAATGTCATTTACAGTTTAATATACCACTGGTTTGAAATAATCTATCCAGCAAAGCACCGAAGAAAAAAGTAAGTATAATTAGGTGCATAAATATGATTTTAAATAGCTTCGTAGCGATTACCTCAAATCCAGGAGTTAATATTTTCATTCAGATTTATTAATAATCATTATCCAGTAACAGGACAATACACAAAATTTACACTCAGAAGACAGTAAAATTGTTGACAAAGCTCAACATAAATTAGCTGAAACATGTGTGACTACCAATCACTGACAGCAATATCCCCTTTTTAATTCTAGGTTAGAGTTAGAGTTAACTAAAGATGTGTCAATATCAATTAATATGTCTAACTGAAATTTTAATTTTCAAATAAAATTACCATGTAATACTCTGGATTAAGTAGAGCCGAATAGCCGAATACCTATATAAAGTAAGTGGAAACAAACCCTAGTTAGTGAAAGAAAGTGTACACTTTGAGTGTTCAACCAACTGGAGAGGCCATGCATATTAATTCCTAAATAAAAAGTCTGTCAATATCAGGGGGGTGTAAGAAAAACACACTACTGTATATTTCATTGCATTTACGCATACCATCAAATTATACACGTGTCAATACACTGGTGCCGCCGTCTACATACGCAAGCAAAGTAAGGCGAGGACTATGACGATATTATTATCGATAAACAAATCATCATAGTCCGCATAAGTTCAACGTTGGTAAAAGTGATTTTTAGTATTATTTCATTAATTACCTACAGTCCCTTATATGTAAGGGGTGCCACAAAGCACGGTTCTGATCCACCTGCATCCATCAACTTCCTGCATGTCTTACCAGGTCGTCACGTCACGTATTGGGGGGGTCGCCCCGCGCTTCACCTACCGGTACGAGGCTACCACTCAAGAACCTTTCCCCCCATCGGTTATCATTGCCATTGAAGATTTTTATGCTATTGCTTTTCATTTCGAGGCGTTTTTTAGTTTCATTTTCCTTGGTGTACAGTCTGTTTGCTTAGATACGGTCATTTTTGTGCCGCGCCGCCTTAACATGTGCCGCATTTTGTCAAAGGTGCGATATTAAAGTCCGTACTGTAAAGCACCCGAAACGTCGGGAATCAAAAGTCAAAATTTAACGCGATAAAATTAGTTTCATTTAATGTGTAACGTTCGTGTAAATACAAGAAGTCGAAATTCTAAAATATTTTCAAGAATAATATTGGTGTCAAGGTTAATAATAAAACTATTTAATCTATTGATAATTACATCTAGAAATATGATTTATCAAAATGTTTGGAGCAAATGGTACTAGTCGGTTTAGGTATCCAAGATTCATGATGTCGACAAGCTGCAATACAAGTCTGCCGCTTAAGAGGATCTCTTGGAAATATGGAAAATCAGTCCCTGTGCACAGGCTTAAGGTATAAGGGGTACTCACTTAGATTTATTTAACTACTACTTACTATCTTAAGGATCGCAAGTAGAAAGTAAAGAAAAAAAGTAAAAAGTAAAGTGAATACTTAGGCCATGTATCAGATATAACGTTCGGAGTTGCACAGGGCAGTGTTCTGGGTCCTACTTTGTGTTTAATCTACATAAATAATCTAACCAACATTAACGAAGGCAACATAATCTCCTATGCAGATGATACTGCAGTAATATTTACTGGTGACTCCTGTGATTCTGTTCGTAGACCTGCTGAAGAAGGCCTTGCTAGGATCGCTCAGTGGCTGAACACTAACCTACTTACATTAAATACTTTGAAAACTAGTTATATATGTTTTACAAATTATATTAGAATTCAGCCTAATATTAATTTCCAAATTAAACTTCACACATGCTATGATCCCTTGAGAACTAGTTGCATCCGTTCATTAATTAGCCATTTGTATCCTTTTTCTTCTAAGGGGACGCAATAAAGTTTTTAAAATAAAATAAAATAAAAAGTCTCTGAGACCGAGTATTTATGAGTCATAGTCGACGAACATTTGTTATGACATAGATACATTGAATTAATCATGAATATACTAAGGAAACTTACATGGACATTTAAAATACTAATACGAAAAAGTTACTTTACCAAATATACTTAGTCGCGTCATAAGTTCTGTCAAAACCTTATTATTTTGAATTTTTGAATACTTGCTAGATTAACTTCACACATTTTAGAAATATAACATTTGCGCTTGCCGAAAATAAAAAAAGACATTAATTTTCAAATGTGGAGTGGTCGAAGAAAGAAGATAGAATAGCGGCTATCGCTTTGCACCGCTGTGGTTACACACCAAAAGAGATTTTCAATATTCTACAAAAATTTAAAATAACTCTACGATTTATTTATCGCACCATCAAACGATTCAATGAATATTCAAGCTTCAAAGATCTTAAGAGGACCGGCCGACATCGTACAGTTAGGACACCCGCGATCAACTGCTTTGATGATCGCGGTGGGTGAAGGCGCGAATCTAACGAAATCCTGTTCGTAAACAAAAAATCTTAGCTCTTCAGAAGGGCCTAAGCAGAACCACGGTCAAAAGAGTGATCAGTGAAGACTTAGAACTACGAGCGTATCGTAAGACCGGACATTATTTGAACGAGCGTATGAAAAAAATTAGGCTGGATAGATCCCGTGCTTTGTTACGGCGGTACGCGGGAAAAAAATACCGCGAAATTTTGTTTTCGGATAAAAAAATTTTTTTACATCGAAGGAAGTTATAATAAACAAAATAATAAGGTTATGAATAGTGTTTGATTGAATATCATCACGAAGTTATGATCTGAGTTACCCACAGCAGTGAAGAAGCCAGCACGCGTATTCCGAAGGTTCAACGAGCACATTATTCTTCGTCACTCATGGTTTGACTTGGGAGTCTCATATTCAGACTTAACTGTGGTGTTTTTCTGTAAATAAGGTGTAAAAACCAGTGCCGAGGTGTACCAAAATACCGTCCCAACAAACATAGTGAAACCTCTTTCTCAAACAATGTTCAAAAACAGACATTGGATATCCCAACACGACTCTGCACCAGCTTACAGGTCACGAAACACGCAAAACTGGTTGACCGCCCATGTTTGACTTTATCAGACATGAAGACTGGCCCTCTTCTAGTCCATATTTGAGCCTACTGAATTATAAGATATGGCAACATTTGGAGGAGAAAGTCTGCGCTAATCCTCATCAGAATTTGTAATCTCTCCGAGCATCATTGATGATGATATGATGAAATAGATATGAGTGTGGTGCGTGCTGCGATTTATGATTGGCCGCGTCGATTAAGGGCATGTATTCAAAATAGGGGAGGGGATTTTGAATAATGTAAATAAAATTGTATTCTAAATTAAATTACCTTTCAATTTTATATACATAAATTCTATATAATTATCGAAAAGTGTATCATTAATTTTATAAAAAGTTTTTGACAGAACTTATGACTTAAGTATATATAGCTTTGGCTCAATCTATCTTAGTACTATATTGTATTCCTGTATGTGGTGGAGCTACAAAAACCAAATTTCTAGAAGTTGAAAGGGCACAGAGAAATTTACTAAAAATTTGTGTAGTTTTAACAATCAATAAATATTTACGTACACGCGCGCGTTACCTTTGGCGTGAATATTATTAGTCTTTTATTTTACTTATTATGTAAAAAACATACAAATAGTAATGTTAGTGCTATGGAGGTGTAGAGTATCCTAACACAAGTCTTTATACTTAAAAGGAGACCAAAAATAGAAAAATTTACTACTTTTTATAATATCTGTTCGGCAGACAAACCAAAATGGGTTAATTAACTTATCGATAGCTAAGTTGTGGCGTACATTGCAGTACTTTCGGTTGCAGTGATACCAGTTAATTTTAAAAATTGCATATAATTGCTATGAAATAGCAAGTTTCGATTCGACTTATTTGGCCTTTATTTTGATAAAGACTAGTTATCAATTGTATTAAATTATAATATATTCAGAATCATGTTGGAATTGATCTGAATATTTAAATCAATGGACAAAATCCACTACACATCTTAATGTAATGACTATTATTCATCACAAAGTGATTTAGTTGATATGAAATGAATTTTCGTTAATATATTTATTTTGTGTAGTAAATTATATTTATTTTAAATTCGCTTATTTTTCACTTCATGAACTTAGCTGGCAACACTTGGTATTTTACGAAAATATTCAGAAAATAAGAGTTTTAACGATAATAATATGTTAAAAGTATTCACAGATGAAAAGTCACGCTTTCCTTTTGTAGTAGTTAGTAGTAGCTAGTTTCGATTGTTTTTTTACATGAAAATACACCGCAGTTCGGCATTTTGTCGGAGCTCAATTAACTGGCACGATCACTTACGTAATGGCGCATACGCGGAGCAAATTGTTTTATATAATGGGTATGAGTCGGAGTCTAGTACCTTTTACAGAGGGGTATACCTTGCGATGCCATCTCCTTTGGTTTAATACTCAAAGAAGTGTACAACATTCAATAATCCATAGTTGTATGAATGGATTTATAAAATAAAGAAAATACAGAAATCAACCAATTAACAAGACACCGACCAGACCTACCAAGTCAGGCATCATCACAATCACATCCCAGCACAAGTGCACTGCTGAACATAGGCCTCGCTCAAGATACACAGCACTGTCATGAACCACATGCATCCATTAAGTTCCTGCAACTCTTACCAGGCCGTCACTCTACTACCCTGCTTCTCAAGTACTTATCTTCTGCAACGAGTTTGACATTACTTCCTTTTATGAACGACTATATAATTAATTGGACTATAGAATTTACTGAAAGCTACTTCTGTGCTAAAAAGATCTGAGTTACGCTTAAATTGCACCTAAAGAAGTTTTACTTCAATAAATAGGATAAACTGACTTTACTTTATTAACTATATTCATACCTTTAAATGTTTTGTTTTTATTACTTCCAGACATCAGATTATTATTTAACTGCTTACTATTTTGTTTATTAATTTCATTTAATCTATTTATATTTTGAGTTTTAGGTATGTTTTGCATTTGAATTGATTCCTTGGCATCTAAAAAAAAATAAAGTCATATTAATTTATTTCAATTAAATTTTTATCTTTACTTAAATATCATTTATTTACATACCATTGAAATATATACAATATTAAAAAAATATAATATAATACATATATAAAACTGGCCGTGGTATCGTGCCAAGAATGCTAGCTATGTTTTCTCACTGAATGGCCTTTAGCAAGAAAAGAACCAGCTCTAATGATTTCTTAAATTTACGCAAACACTACACATTGAATAAAACTATTATTTACGGATTATATAAATAATAGTTTTATTCAAGAACCAGCTCTCTTATCGCCAGCATCTTCATTTTAATAATTGTGTTTAATAATTGTTGTGTGATATATTCAGGGCCTGATCTAGTTACGACAGCCGTAGGCTAACTATGAATATGCGCCTCCCACTGACCTGTTCTGTCTATGCCTGTTCAGCCCATGAATATATTTACTAGATTTTATATTTCCACCCCGCGGTTTCGCCCACATTAAATCAAATTTTTCTGATAGTAAGTGTCTGTCGACCATTGCCATGAACAACTGCAACACCAGGAAAATTGCAGGTGCATTATCGGCCTTTTTAAAAGGAGTAACTTTGTTTCTTGTAGGCCTCTAAGTCGTATCACTCGTAAATCTCATGGTGAAAACATGGTGTACAGCAAACATCCATCAGGTGAGGATGGTGCCGTAAGTTTTGTACCGATGTGCGTTGGTAGAATTTGACAGCTATTCCCCGTGGATAATGGGATAGAAAATGCAAAATCTCTTCGTAGCGCCAGTGAATCGAGAAAAAAGAACTCGGTCGAAGAGCTAACCGATTCGAGCCACTCTTCCCTGGATGCGGTCAAGTGCAAACAGCTGGCACTGGGGTGCCTTGGTCAGAGTATGCACTATCTACTACGACCATGATTCTCTGATGAGCAAGAAAACTGATGATCCGATGGCACAATATTTCGGGAAACCCATAAAAAAGAAGCTTTTAAAGAAGTGCTTTGCAACAAAGCCCTTCAAAGGCCTTTGCTATGTCCAAAGTAATGACCATGGCATCCCTCTTAGACTCTAATGCTTCTGCCCATCTATGAATCGGGTTAATTAGAACTAGAACTACCTTATAAGCTAGTATTTTAAAATGGATTCAATTATTTTGGAGAACAAGTAGGCGATAGTGATAACCCTGAAGTTGAATGGGTCTGTGCGCTCACTTTTTTAGGCATCGGGTTCACTAAAGCTATTTTCCATAAATTCAGGATTAAGTCAAGGGAGTAGAAGTACTACCGGTTCTAACTCCAGAGCACCTATTTTCAGCGCAATAGGAGGGATACCATCAGGCCCACTTTACTTGTTGAAGTCCAGTGAGAGGAGCGCTTAGCACACTTAGCACTGTGTAAGCCGCACATCCAACAGGGAACAATCACACCACAGTATGGTTGGTGTTGTGCATCTCACTTCATCAAGATTAGAGTCGAACTTAAAAAGAGAACCTAAAAGATTGACTTTCTCCTTTACAGCATGAGCCAGTGAGTCATTCTCTGTGTGCAAAGATGGAACTGATGGCTGGCAGAAGTTGCCTTGGACAGCCTTGGCGAAAAACTTGAGGTATTATAGGCCCTAAAGTATTGTGGTGTTATAGTAACTTTGACTTAAAGTTATACGAGACAGCACGAGTATTAACGACATCTTAAAGTGGAGTATTGATTGAGCATTTGGGCATTATACACACAAAAAATCTTACGTTATTGAAAGCAATATGAATATGGTATATTATATTTTGCGTTTTTTGTTGCCGATATTATTAACCAAGTTCTAAAAACGGGAAGTTATATTATACAATGTTTTTCTGTACTATGTTTACCGATTTCACAGAAACGGCTGAGCCGATATGTTATACTTGAGGGTAGGTTTCATATAAATTTTAAGAATTAAAATTTTACTCGTAGCCGTAGAAAAATATGCAAGGAAGTTTTAAAATGTCGTAACTCCAACTTCAGAAGATATGTAGAAATTATTTATCTTTTTTATTGCCATCAAAGCCAGAATGTCCATATCTGTACACATAACCTTCACCTTGAAGAAAAGGGAACTGCCCTGCAGTGATGCTAGGAAACAGTGTGTTTCCACAAAGTACTATATTATATTTTTATTATACATAAAATACAATATCTCAGTATGCATCTTCATTCAGGATCTTGACAGGAGATTTACCTGCAAGAAGCACATAAAACCCAAGAGGGTACTCAATAATAAGGAGGGTAATGTAACATGAACTTAACATGCAGTACAAAAACATGTATTGGCTAATGGCTAGCAACTTGGCTTGGATAATAAGCTACTCATATATAAGACCACCCTGAAGCTAGTATGGACTTATGACATCTAACTCTGAGGGAGCGTTTGTAACACCAGTATTACAATCAAACAACAAGTGCAAAATGGTACACTGTGACAGACAGCCAATGTACCATGTTTTGTGACAAACAGTGAAATTCACAAGGCTCTCAACATGACAGCGGCGAAGCAGGAAGTTGCTCTGTACGCAAGGAAATACAAAAATCGCCTCCAAAAACACGCCAACGACCTGAGGGATCACCTGGCATAAATCGGCTATTGCAAACAACTGAAACACTATGATGTTCAAAATCTAGATACGACAAACACAATATAACAACATCTGATGAATACCGACTCAACTGATTGCAGATCGGCATAAGAAAAAAATTTTATAATATGGTATATAAAGATAAATTGATTATATAATAAGCCAAAAAGTCCTTAACTGGAAATGGACACACTACATGTTTACTTAACAAAATAATTTATAATCAAAGTAAACATCAGAAGGATCACATGAAATTTAATTGAATCAATAAAATACAATTTAAATCTAAGATATTATGTATCTGGCTTGTATCTATACCTTCACTTCATATTCATAATTTATGATTTACAATTAATAAATTAATATTAAAAACATATCATAATATGTTTTTAATATTACTTTGTATATTGCATATGCTTGGAGTATTTTAGAGTATTTTGTATACTCCAAGCATAAGCATGATGAGGTCAAGGATATTTGGTTCAAAAACTGCAAAGTAAATATATAAACATACTTTTTGAAGCTCTAGTAATTCTTGATGTTGTTCTTTGAGAACAATCTTTGTTATGTGTTCCAATCACTTTGCTTGAATTTCTTGTGGTGGCATATTTTTTTATATCTTTAGCTGTAAATAAACACAATGAAAAAATAATAAATATTCAGTATTCATATGAATACAATGTATTCATATATATTTATCTTTCTTTCTTCTTTATCAATCCATAAGTCCTTTGCCAGGCTTGGACCTATCCTGTTGTAGGGAAAACTTGTTTTATTTGTCACGCTTCGCTGGCAGATTGGCGATGGCAATATCAGACATTTCACTTTTTGGATACAGATCTTTATTGCCAGTCTGGATATGTTACTTCTGGCGTAAAGATGGTTACACCAATATTCATCAGGTTAATTAAGTTTTATTTGGCAGTTTTTATAGCTGTCATTTATCACACTCACAGGTATGGGATGACAATCTCTAAAACCCCTTCCAGCTGGGTGGGGTTTTGAAATTTTTTATAGATATATTTGAATTCCAATTAGAACATCTGTTCTATTCTGTGTATTCTCATCTGAGAGTACTATAAAAAATATATTAATAGGAATACATTATTGAATTATCATTATAAATACTAACAGACTTTGAGGACATTATTGACATCATCTTCATCTTCGATAGTTATAATCTTCCTTTTAGGATAAATATTAGACATCTTAGGTAGAACTTTTAGGTCCTGCTTCAGAGACCTAGTTGTTTCAAATGGCCTATCATCAAGTGTAATAATGCGACGCAATCGAGGAGTTGAGGAATAACTGTAATGAGACCATGTTGCTGAAAAATATAAAGCAATTTCTTTTAATATGTGTCTTTGGTCTTAATAATTTCCAAAACAGAAGAATTTATTATTCCGTCTGAGCAAACCTAAACTATATAGTTTAAAAATAGTTATACTTTAAAAATGCCACATACTCATACCTTTTGAATCAAAGTCAAATTCGGGTATCTTTGTGTATTTAATTACAGTATTTTTATGTTTTAAATGGGTGGGAAATGTAGATTTTTTCAACTCATGAATGAAATCAAACACTGCATTTAATTCTTTATGACCAGTTCCTAAGGAAGATGATTCATCCATTATCTTAAAACTAAAAAACTACTATATGCTAATGACACCATTATACAAATTTAACGTAAAATTGTTTCCTTCAAAACAACGACATTTTTCGGAAAATGATACATTAAATTTACATTTTGTGATAAACCAGTTTATAAAAAGTACTCTGGTCTGTGGTGATATACCTACCCAAAACAACGTTTTTATTTAGTTTAGATAATCTATGGATTTATGTGACATATTTATGGTTTAACTATGGCATAGACAAAGGATGGATAAGCCATAGATTATTATATTTACCATAGACTTAGAATATACTGTCCATAGAATAATACATAATTACACTGACTTAGAAGTATACGGACTGGGCATACCTACAAAATTAGCGTGACTACCTACAAAAATTAGGCGCATAAAATGGCCGCTTTTTATATGGTTGTAACTCTGCAATATGCGCAGCTGATATCGCTATTTTAACTAATATGATTTTTTTTCTCATTTTATATAATTGGATCTGTTACTTAATTTACTTTATTCCGTAGGCATTTACGTACTACGGAACGTTCAGCAGTGGGCTTGTTGTGCTGGGCTAGGAAAGCCGCCCAAGCGTCGGGTACACTTGACCGAAGAAGTCGGCGAGTTCGGCTATAGTGATAGTCGCCATCTTGTCAGTGGTTGAAAAACACTTGTGTATCAAGCCCCTCCACCTTTCGGCGGGGGAGGTGTGTGCCCAAACGAACACTTATACAACAAGCGCGTTGGTACGCTAGGGTGTGTACCTAGCTGTCGCCTAATGCGACAAGCAACACAGAAATTAAACCAATAGAATTGCTGCCTCTGAGGCAGCGGGTGTGCAATAAACTACTTATAGTTTTTACTGGAAATTGGCAGAACGTGGGGTACTAACTAGCACCACACAATAGAACAATGGGCCGGCGGCCCGATGCACCTGGCGGCCGTAAAGGCGCACAACGACACAAAGCACATCCGCGAACAGGTAAAATGTCTTTGTCTTCTTTCTTCTCTCTTGAGTAAACGCACTGAGAGCGCATGGGCTCAACCGATTATTAGCACTTCACGGTTAGGTCGCAGGCGACCGTAAGTGGCGAGGTACCTGATCGGACTCAGGACTCGGACAGGACTCGGACTACGTCTGGACTATTAGCTGTGAAGCGAAGCACTCTTTCTCCAGGATGTTGTACATAGATAACAAATATGAGACAGTGATGTCAAACTATCGACTAAATTATTTAGCAGTCCTTTTAGTCCAGTTAACAAAGGACTTAGTGTAATGAGCAAATAAAGGAATTTGCTGCACAAAAAGGCAGAAAGGTAACTTTATAAATTATATAATGTAACCACACATAACCAGTCATTTTAATTTGCAATAATGTCGTACGGTCACTGTTGGTATACAACAATTTGTAACAAACATTAAGATATAATATCTTATATGAATAAAATATGTTGGTCCATATGTTTCCTATATCGTTTAGCTACATCACTATAGAAAACAGTTATTTGACAAAATGGTAATTACTTGAGTAATTAAGTAGACCCCTAACTGTGAGTTTGCACTGACGAGATTTTAACAAGAAAGCATGTTTAGAATACTGTTTTCTGACAATGTATCGAATCGCGTTTGCATAGTCAAAGAACATGTTGTAGTGAAATATGTTTGATAGTTTATTGTACAATACATATTTTTACCATATTATATCCATATAACTAACGAAACAAAATGTTTGAAAACAAATTCGTAGAAATATTGTCATGTTGAAAGATAAGTTTACCGTTAATTTTATATTTGTAGGCACTTCAACTTTTTAACCATAATGGATTCTAATGACGAAAAAGTTTTTTTGTCTATTCGTGTTTCGTGCATTTACTACAAAAAATAACGTTATCAGTATTGATTTTTATCTTCTAGGTTTAAACTTATCTAATGACTATAGAAAGAACTACGTTTGCTGGAAAATTTTTGTCACCCATCAGTTTTGTTCTAATCATAGAATACTATAATTCATACATAATAGAACGGGGGAGTGGGCGGAGCCCGTGTAGCCATTACATGTCAATTCACACGTATAAATGTCAACACAAACAATCGTTTCCAATTTTCATTTCAAGCGTCGCTGCATGCAAATTATTTAAAAAATGGCAAATTCTGATATAATTACGTGTCGAAATAACAGCGGGAAATGGAATTTAAATAAAGGAGACATATTCTACAACCAGTAAGTCGAAACTATTTATATTCTGTGATTATCAAAAACAAAAATAAAGAGATATTTATGTGTCAAAAAATTTATCAAAAGTACAAAATGTTTTGATAGTAGTTATAACTGATAATACGACGTGATTGCTTGTGTGTGTGCTCCCGGTGACGCGAATCCTCCTACAAAATAAAGTTGAAAACCATTCTATTGTGTATTATAGTATTCTATGGTTCTAGTATTATGTACGTTCGAGAAATGTATTTCTTTAGCTTATAACCACCTGCTATTAGGCGGCCAGAATACAAAACTAGTCGCGGTTTATTATTGTGTGGTCAAGTTTATCGATTCATTAAAAATATTCACGACAAATGTCGACATTAATTTTAATATACTTGAGTCAATCACAATTTACGCTACGTGTAAAATGTATTGTTAAAAATATATTCACCAAAATCATGCAAATAATCAACAACGTTACTTTTTTCTTTGCAAAACATCAATATTAATAATATAATTGAAAATATTCTATATTTTTAAACAGTACATAACATTAAATTTTGAACAAAATCGACCTGTCATTCAAAATCAGTTACGAGTTATGAGATTTGCTTTCCTTTTCTATCTTCCTATACTAACATAAGGCACGTAGACAGAGAACCCTATAGACAAATTGATGCCTTGTTTCGCATTCGAACACGAAATAGATAGATTTATGCATACGTCTTGCATAGAAAAGAGACAGAGCGGTATGATTGCTTGTCCCTTTCTCCGTGCCAGTTTCTTGTTTAGCAAATTACACTTTGCTAAACAACTTTCACAGTTCGTAGCAATCTAAGGAGTTTACAAGTTGGTTTAAGTGAGAAGAAGAGTGTTTTGTGAGCTTAAGATTGGTGAATCTTGTTCAGTTCAGTTCTTAGAACAATTAAAATTTTTATGTAAATATGTTTAAAAGTCATAAAGATTATTGTATAACCTAAAACTACGTTATCGTCCTTTCTCACTCGAGGCCACGCTAATCATTAATCTATAAGTTTCTCTGTCTACGATAAGGCATTTTCTTCTCCCTTGCACACTATGGTCATGTATTACAATGTTAAGTCTCGCAAATTAATAAAAAGTGCCAGCGTAGTCTATGTAATCTAATCCACTGGTTAGTTAGTTTATCTGTGGCCACAAAAGTGAAGTCAACAATTTTAGAATCAAAATCAATCTTTTCTTTTGAAACTCGATCTTGTGATACTTAAGTCTGTTTGGAAGCATGTGGTTCTAATTTAATGTTAACAAGTATTTTTTTTATGTTTAGAATATTAAAACTTATACAATAAAGTAACAGCATAATATGAGTGTGGTGTTGATGTGTGTGGTGTGATGGGTTGTTGATTTTTGTGATGGTGTAAGTGAAGTCACAATCGAGTAATCCCTTTTGTTGACGAAATAAAATGTGTGCTAATTTTGTTGAAAGATACGTGGTAAGATCATAATTCAGCTGTTTATTAAAAAGTGACAATGAAATATCATCACAGATATAAAAGATAGTGGTGTAAAAGACGATGTGTTTAAATTTTTGTGAGAACTGTCATGTGATACATACGTGCTTAGTTGCTTTATAATCATCTCAGAGATATTGTTATAATGTAAGTACTTCCTATGTTTTACTTGCTTTGTTATATAAAACATATGAAGAGTGGTAGCCATTTTTATTTACTGGAAACTGTCGTTATAGTTATATATATACATTTACAGCAAGGATGGAAACGCGCATGTTGCATGGGTAAGGGAGGGATACGCCGATTTATTATGACATATTTTCTTTGTAATTTATCCCGAATTAACAACTATATTCTTCGAAATTGTAAAATAAGTAAAATTAGCAAACAATAAATAAAAAAATTATTAATGGAAAATTTTAAACTAAACTGAAATATAAAATTGATTAGTTACCTGAGTAATTATTACCCTTACAAAATGACAAGATAATATCAGATTGCACTATATTGCTATCAGTCAGTCACTGCAGAAGTAGGATGATGGGTGTAAAGCATATTTGTGCTTCTATGTTTAGTGAAAGTGACCAAAGTTATTCTAGCTGCAGTGATTCAAGTAAGTGGTGTACTAAATAATATTTAATGATTTCTTAAATTTGAGGATTTTATTCAATAAATAATACTTGATAGTCCTGATTTATACTCAATTTGTGTGTGTGAAGATAATTAAAATAATCTCAAACATTCTTTACTTTTTACATTTTAGTTAAGAATTCATGGTAATGTATTATTTTAACTGATATTCATGCATAAATATCCAACACCTACTATTTTACAACACAAGCACACATTAGTAGGGATCACTCAGTTAACAAAAACATTGTGAATTGAATTGCACACAGGGGAGTGTGCCTACGTGTAGTTGTTATCCGTAATTCACATTAAATCTAGAATAATTTCGAATAAAAGTAGAAGTCTTATTTACTCATATTTTCAAAAAGTGTAATGACGGTATATCATTATTTATTTATATATACTATATTTCAACTTAAAGATGAAATTTGGACACTTTGCAAAATAACGCTGTATAAAAGGGGTTGTCCTGAGTAACGTGACTCATCTAACAATGCACAGCTCAAAGCACTGAAAAAATGCTACCCTTTATGACAGTCCACTAAAAGATATTTGTAAATTCAACCCCTACAAAGGTGAAATGCCATGTTATAGTTTGTACAGTTATGGACTTAAAACATACTGAAAATAATTTGCAAATATAATAAATAAACAGGCAATATGTAGAAATTTTTCAAACTGACCTCATTTTAGAGGGGCTAGAGGGTTTAAAATTTTTATTTAAATAAAATAATTCATGGTTTTTTTAACATGAAAACTGGTGCAAGTACACTTGAATTATAATAATGAAATATCAATTTTTATTTTTCTGAAAAAGTACCCAAAGGTTTTAAAATGTGGGTGTGAATTTTTATGAAAAATATTATATTAAAAATCACAGTATGTACCGCTGGATGTAGAACTGTGAAATTGGTAACATTGATATCTTTTACTAAGGCATCCATTAAGAAATGATTTCCGAAAAATTCTGCCACTGAGAGGGTGAAATAGAGTGTGTTACAGTTTGTATGAGACTATTAACTAAAAACTGTTTGACAGTGACCTGTTAAGGCCGTAAGAGCGGGAAAAATGCCTAAATTCTTGGATATTTAAGTAAAAAAAAAACACAACTGTTCATTTAATCTGCAAAGTAAAATATAGGATGACAGATGAGGATTTGATAAATGTTTTTGATTGAATAAAATAGTATTTTTGTCAACCTCCATATTGGAAAAACAATCACCAAAAAGTACCTACTTTTGTCATATTTTGCAATATTTCTCCAAAACGGCACAAGTTCTTAAAATAGTTTTCAAACAAAAGGGTTTTAAGAATATTAATATTATTATTTGAGTTTTATTTTTACTCCCTGTTTTACTACTGAAAATATAATTTTTCCCCAAAATTAAATAAATCTGCACAAGCGTGCCTGCTCCATCACCCTGTAATGCCCTGCGAGCTCTGTTGCAGTTTGTTTCAGGTCATCATTGAGGATGGACCATGCCTCAGTGTTGGAGCAACTTTGTTCAAATATATTTTAGTTTTTCAAGAATTTATACTCATTTGCAAATATTTTCATCATCAGAAATACTTAATTTAGTTAATAGCTGTACATTGGTAACTGTAAATATTGTTTTGTAAATAAATTAATTTTTACAATGCCCAAAGATCAAGAATTTTTCATCATGAAGTTGGCTAGTGTAATTGAAAAATGCATTTTTATATAGTTTTGATGTGGAACAACCAATATGCTCATATTACTTAGATATATACAGTTATATAGTTTTTAATACCTATATAATTTTATTGTTGCATATTTTTTTATATAAGTGATACTGAATTTTATAATTATACATATACAGTGGTGGTCATATAATTAAGAATGCTGATATAAAGGGAAGATTTTTTCAAACTAAGACACTAAACTAATTGAATGAAATTTTTTTTGTTCCTTTCGGTATCGTAAAACTTCCTTAATAATACAATATTCATTGATACACATAATTAGCTAAAAATAAATAGACAAACTTTTCACACTACCTCTAAACATAGTATTTCTATTTACTGACTGGTCACGTAATTAATTACCCTAAATAGTTTCTACCTTTATTCAAATTTAAGTAGAGAACACTCAGTCGATTTGTTATAGTTTGTATAATTTTGGCGCCATTTAGTGCTGTAAAAGATTGAAAGTACTTCTTATGAAAAAACAATGGGAAAAAATAAAACTTGTGATAAATCTACAAGGGAATTAATAATCATCTCCAAAGTTCAAAAACGATGATTTTCTATGCTGTTAAGCATTTTCCTATATATCAAATTACTTTGAATATTCCACGTGTAGTTTAGTTTAGTTAGTTTAGTTTGCGACGGGCTGTTTTCCGCAACTCCACGTCTATGCGCGTATTTTGCGTGTGGGCAGGAATAATGTGATTATTCGAGCCATGAGATCTCCCCGAAGAAGCTCAACAGTCCCTTGATGTTGCATGCAACTTCGGGGAGTGATCCCGGCGTGCCGAAATGTTTAGCCCTGTACGTAGCGACCTCCGGACATTTCAGTAGCACGTGGGCCGTCGTTTCTTCCTCCCCCATACATGCCCTGCACAGGGGACTATCTGTAACACCTATAGTAAATAAATGTTTGTTAAAGGTGCCGTGTCCTGTGATAGCACTTGTTACTATCCTGATCTGCGGCTTGTTCAGTCTCATTAGAACTTTGGTTAAGCGACTGTTTATTACAGGTAGGGCCTCCCTAGCTTGTCTACAGTCTACTAGATTTTTCCAGATCTGAGCGTGTTGATTAGTGAAGTGTCTACGTACCATTGAACGAACGTTACCAAAGGGGATTGGTATGATTGGTTCCGGCCCTATAGTGGCCAGAGCCGATCATCTTCTGGCCAGTTCGTCCGCTGCATCGTTGCCTCTGGATCCACTGTGTCCCTTTATCCATTGCAGAGTCACATTGTTGTTTTTACATACCTCATTTAATCGTTGATGGCATTCATATATTAGTCCCGAGTTCACCCCATTGCAACTCAGAGCTTGTAGTACCGCCCTACTGTAGGTCAGTATTCTGATGGGGAAGTCATTAACCTTCCTAGCATCTATTGCTATGGCCGCTTGAATGATACCCATACATTCCGCCTGAAAGACCGTGTTATAGGTACCCAGCGGTGTGCATATGTGAATATTGAGGTCTTCAGAGAAAGCTCCAGAACCTACACCTTAATTTGTTTTAGAACCATCGGTGAAAATTCTAAGCTCTTTTGGGCTTAATCCTTCCGGCTGGCTGTTTTCATTTAATTGTATCTTGTATTTCTTATTGAAAACGAATTGTTTAGGAATCCTATCGTATTTGGCTTGTAGGATAGGAATTTCTGAGTGAATTCTATCAATTATGCCTGTATGAGGGACACTATTCTTACTCCAAAGATTTAGGGTCTTGAGTCTGATGGCAGCTAAAGTCGCTTCTTGTTGTATATGTAGATGAAGCGGAGTTAGCTCCAGCATCGCTTCCAAGGCTGCTGTTGGCGTAGTTCTTTTGCAGCCTGTGGCAGCCATACATGCCGGTCTCTGGTAGCGCTGAAGCTTCTTAATTGTGGTGGCTTCATTTGTCTTGGTCCACCATACCAGAGCGCCGTATGTGATCATGGGCCGAATTACAGTTTTGTAAAGCCACAGTATGATTTTTGGCGTCAGTCCCCATCTTTTGCCAATCATGTTTCTGCATTGCCAGAAAGTTATACTAGCTTTGTTGATTTTGTTTTCTATGTGTTTATTCCAGTTAAGTTTGCTGTCCAAGGTAAGACCTAAATATTTTACCTCAGAGGATAGCTGGAGTTTTGTGCTGAAAAGACTTGGAAGATGATAGTTATTCAGCATTCGTTTTTGTGTGAACATTACTAAAACCGTTTTATTTGGGTTGACGATTAATTCGTATTCCCTGCACCATCTCTCCACTATACGGAGAGCCGCTTGGGTCAGGTCGCACACTATGCTTGCTGTCTTTCCCGAGACCAGTATTGTCAGGTCATCAGCATAACCTACTGTATAGAAGTGATTAGTATTTAATTTGCTGATGAGTTCATTAATGACCATATTCCACAGGAGAGGTGAGAGAACCCCACCCTGCGGGCAGCCTTTCTTAATTAGGATTGGTTGAGATTCACCAGCAATCTTTATTATTCGTGTACTGAGCATGCAAACTATCCAGTCGATCAGTGCCGGTTCAACTTTATGTCTACTGAGTGCACCTTTTACGCTGGAGAAGTTCGTTCTGTCAAAAGCACCTTCTATATCTATGAAGGAACCTAGACATATTTCTTTGTTTTGGATGGCCTCTTCAATCTTTGTAATTACCTGATGAAGTGCCGATTCTGTTGATTTGCCTAGACTGTAGGCATGTTGCTTGTCGTGTAGTGGTAAGTTCATTAGCGCCGACCCACTTAATTCCCTTTCACACATCCTCTCCATCGTCTTTAGGAGAAAGGATGTGAGGCTAATGGGCCTGTAGGATTTAGGGTCAGTGTAATCGCTCTTACCTGGTTTGGGTATAAATGTGACTTTCACTTCCCTCCATCCCCTAGGAACATATTTAAGAGCCAGATAGGCTCTCATTATAGCAACAAGTTCAGAGTTAAAAAAAAAACCCTAATAGTCACTATTAGGGCTTTACCCCCCACTGTAGGAGTGCCGGGAATATGCCGTCAGGTCCTGCCGCCTTATAGGGGAGGAAACTGTGAATGGCCCAATGGATTTTGTCCATCGTTACCACTCTCTGTGCTAAATTCCAGTCTTCTACTGTTGGTGTCGGTATGTCATCATGCCGGTTTGCCTCCTGGGTTACGCAGCAACCTGGGAAGTGCGTTTTAATTGGGCTTCATCCGGCGATGTTGGGTAGCTACCGTCGGGTTTCTTTAGAGACATGGATCCCGACGTGTTCTGTTTAGCTAGAATATTCCTTATCCTATTAGCTTGTTCGCAGGTTTCTATGTTGCCACAGAATTTACGCCACTCAGTCGAGCGTCGATACCTGATACTCTTTTGTATTCAGACTTAGCTTTCGTATATAGTAGCCAGTCTTCATCCATTGAGGTATTCATGGCCCTATTTAGGGCTTTTCTTACCTTCTTACGTTTCCTATCGAGTTCTTCACCCCACCACTGTTGCTTTACCTTGGCATGCCTTGGTGGAGTGATTTCTGGACATGATTCATGGTAGCTATCTATCATGGCCTTAGTAACAGCTGCTACCTGTTCTTCTAGGAGTGACTGATCTGCTATAGTATTTATCCCCTCAAAACCCGCGAGCGAAGACGTCAGCCTATTTAGGTATTTTGTTTTATCCGTCTTGCAGGGATTTCTCCATGGTGGTGTATAAGGGATATCGACCTGTAGTGCGAAGCAGATCCATCTATGGTCTGAGCATGAGGCCTCTTTCGACACATGCCATCCCGTAATTAGTTTGGCTGCTCCTTCTGTTGCAAGTGTGAGGTCGATTATAGTGCGACAGCGTTTGTTTATGAAAGTATGTTCAGAACCTATGTTTAAAATGGTTAGGTTAGTACTAAACAAATATTCAACTAAAACCTTACCTCGTTCATTTGGTTTTTCCATTCCCCAAAGGGGATGATGTGCGTTGGAATCCGTCCCGATCACAACCTCTAGTCCGGTCCTCTCGCAGAAGTTCACCAGCCTGCCGAGGTCATGAGGGGGAGGAGTGTCTTCCTCCGGCATGTAGACCGAGGCGACAACTAATCTCTCCTGTGTGTATTGTATTGCCACGGCATACATGTCTCTAGAACAGAAATCTGTTAATGGTTGTGCACAGATATCTTTAGTAGTGTAAATACACGCTCTAGGCTTGTCGTGTTCAGAGCTGTAGAATAGCTTGCCTTTAAGGTTGTTTAGGCCTTTAATTTTACCAGCCCCAACCCACGGCTCCTGGATTAAGGCTATGGCAGTCCTTTGAACCTCCAACCACTTGCGTAATTGAGCCGACGCAGTTTCGCTGTGGTGGAGGTTGGCCTGCACTAGGCTAGTTTTGGACAAAGGGCACGCCATCATTGATCGCGTCCTACCCGTGGCTCCGGTATCCATAACTTCCGGGTTGTTTTCTACCTCTTTGCTCGGTGGAGTGTCAAAGAATTTACCTCCACAACCCTGGAATTTTACGTATACCGCCCCGCATACACATGCGAGACGGCGTCCGGCCTTCATCAGGGTCTGGATATGATCCTCCGGCACCGAAACAACGAGGAACCACCCGTCCGTCTGCTTATCAGCCTTGAGTAACAGCCAGTCCCTGATGTTAACCCAGCGGTTCTGGTGCGCCAGCACGCGACCAATGTCACGTGAGTCTTTCCAGGCTCCTTGGGCATCAGGGATTAGGATACCACATTTGACTCTTTGTGGTATCTCTGACTGTTTCTTTATTGTCAGCAAGGTGTTGGATTTGAGATCGAGGGTAGCAATATTCCCCTTCAACCAGTCCAGAGCCTTCTGATCGTCGCACCACAGTTTCAGGACACCCTCCATGTAAACGGGTTTGCCCCTAAAAACTGGGCCCGACGCATCAGGGTCCTGGCTACTCCACGCCTCGCTGATTATCTTCCTCTGTATTGCTACGAGGATGTCGTCTGCTACTTCCTTCGTAATGTGACCTGAACTCGCACACGTTAAGGCCACACCCAAATCTGCTCTAGCAGCGGAAGCATAGCTCGTTCTTGCAGCCTTTGGTTGCTGTTCGAGTCGCACTTTTTTGTGTTCCCCTCTAGGCGAGGTGGACTCTTCCAGCATCCTTTTGGCTGCTCTTTCCTTCTTCAATTTTGTATGCAATTTTTTTTATTCCTCTCGGTATCGTAAAACTTCCTTAATAATACAATATTCATTGATACACATAATTAGCTAAAAATTAATTAATTTAAATTTTCTATGCTACATATTATTGTGATTTTTTAAATGTAAGTGTCAGTGTCACAAAACAATTCCCGAGCAGTTTAATAAATTGTTTTTAATTATTTGTCCAGTTACAGTACTATTTGAATGTGTTACTATGGTAAAATAAATTAAATATGTAAAAAAAATAGTTAGCGATTTTATTCTTTATTCCTAAGCCACGTTGCTCATTTAATGTGGCTATTTTATAACATAACTAGTTGCTTCTCAGAAGGTACACATCTCTGTGTATGACATGATTTAAATAAAAAACTTCTAAAACTTCAAATCGTTCTTAATTATGTGACCACAACTATAGGCAGAGTAGCCAGAGACTACAGACTTTCATTTGGCATGATCCTGACACACCTCTCTCGCCTCTTCCACATCCATATACCTACGCATACATGCTTGTTGGTTAAGGGTACTCTTAATTTGGCCCCTTTTTCAGTAGATCGCCAATTTGATCGACAAACTTTCACTTAGGGCGTCTCTCACTGACTCTGCCTTTCACTTCTTCCACATAAATTTAATTTGTCACTCTTTCCTCATTCATTCTTTCTAGATAACCATACCACCGAAACATTCCTTTCTTAAGGAGATTTAGAAAAAATACTACCTCAAATGGCATAGTAAAATCTTCCATTATGTCGAAAATATTGCAGCATTAATTTTGAAATAAATATATGGTAAAGTTGAGGATTAATGTTAAGTACTATGTTAGACGAAAACACGATTGCGTAAAATTTTCTGTATCGAAAAAAATCCAGTTACCTCCAAACTAAATATTAAACTGCTGGTATTCATAAAAATACTTTAAATTAGATCATAAAACTTTGCATACTAACTGAACTAACTATAAAGCAGGGCTTATGTTTTATATTTTTTTTAAATTACCGTTATTTTCACTGTAAAAAGAAATTACCTAAACTATCGGCGTTTTGAAGCTTGTTTCCCGCCGCCCGATCAGTCTCCATCAGTCTTGCTTCGGCTTTCGAAGGAAGAAGCTGTGTCGCTTAATCAGAATACACATTACGCACAAGACGACGTAAAATTAAAATGGGAAATAACCATAGTAAAAATAAGAAGCGACTGGGTTGGCGTAAAGAAACAGGCATAAATATTATAAACCTAATGAAATAAGTATCTAACGACCTATCTACTTACAGTCTTAGTGATTACAAACATGTCGGTACACAGCATACGACGCGCGGGGAAGTGGGGACGAAATTAGAATTTGAGCTGATTTACTATATCCCCTTAATCCTCGTCACAACATCATCTTGCAAACTCTTCTCACTGCACACTCTTCTCTTATTACACAATTTCTCACCCTGTTGCTCAGATTCAGCCCTAACATACTTCTTAATGACCGCATGTGTAGAGTCGTAATTATCTGTCTTACAATTAAATGCTGTATTTATGACCGTAATAAACATTATTGGCAAGAGAAAACTAGATACAGTAATTTTATTTTAGTTACTTATTATAAAATTAATCAAACAATTTAAATAAAATAACAATGATTTTTATTAAGTTAATTATTATAAAATTAAATCCAACAATTTAAAAATTGAAAATGGTGGTTTCCTAAGTGTTATATGATGACATTCTTGGATTTATATTTTCTTTAAATGTTAGATAAGCCATCACCAGAAAAAAATAAAAAAATTAAATAGGCCAAATGTGGCTCTTGGCCATATGAGGGTCTGAAGGTTGATCAGTAAGCTATAGAGAGGGCTATGCTCGATAAAAATTGTGATACCCGCAGTAGAAGTAACCGACATAACCCAATAGATGAGTAAGCTGAAGAGGCAATGGGCTGGCTATATAACTAGAGAAACTGAAAATCGATGGGGAAGAAAGATTCTCGAGTAGCAATTTTGTACCGGTAAGTGAAGTGCAAGGCAACCCCTCCACTACATGGAGGGATGACATTGTAAGATATGTAGGTAGTCGATAGATGCAGGTAGCTTAGGACCGTGGCATTCCTTAGTGGAGGCCTATGTCCAGCAGTGGCATTGTAAATTGCTGTAATGATGATGATGATTAAGCCAAATGTATAAAACTACTACTTACTACTAATACTCAATCTTCATTCCTCTCACATAGTCTACATCAGTCACATAGGTACATGTCACATCTTCTTCATACACTTTTTCATACACATAAATAGGTCACAAACAATACTACCTATTACCATAAGGCAAGAAAGAGTGAATAGGCTTTTATTAAGTCAATGCTGCACTTCAACATTTTAGGCTACATCACCGCTTACCATCAGGTGGGATTGTAATTAAACGCTGGCTTAGAATAGTAAAAAAATGAAATTTACCCTGTGAAAATCTGCATGTAGATATTATTTCTCTAACCAACCATAAAAATGTATTACATGTGATGGGAATATGTATATAAGAATAAAGGTTGTCTCACATGGGACAGATAATAATATAATTATTATATCTTCCACTATTTTTTTTATTTAGCTCTATCCAGCCACTTAGTATGTATTGTCCTTTCATCGTAACTTGACCCGTAATCCGATTGGCGGCACTGTAATTTGCATGTTTCAATGTGAAGAGTGTACCAGAAATGTAGGCATTATGGATGGGGCTGATGACTATACTTACGTGACTTTTTAAGTGTCACAGTGTACTTTCTGAAACAATTCATTTATCAATTGGAACACTCGGGATAAATTTATTAAGACAGGGTTAAAAAGAATCACTGTATATAATTATAATCAATAAGGTGTAAAGGGATCATTTCTTCAATGTCACTTGAATACTCACTGTCACCATCACTTTCGTCACTGTCACTGCCAACCCACAATAAAAAGAGATCACTTCCTTCATCTATTATTTTATCTTTTACTATGTACTCATCTTCAATTTTTATAACATGTGAGCACTCTTTTTTCCAAAGCTCATCGCTTATTGAGCTAAACTTTTCGTTTATAAGTGATTCCATTTGATCATCTCTCTGTCCCATATTTTTCTCTGCGAACCATCTCTTCATTACACTCCATATTAGCTCAATTGGATTTAATCCATGTGATTTTTTTTATTCGTCGGCTTTATATATGGGGTCTGGCTTTTTTTTAAATTAATTTTTTTAAATTAATTCATATAAATACATTAATAGATGTAGAAATAGAAACTGTTTTTATTCAATGTAGGTTATAAAAATACTTATTGAAAGTCACTTTTTTAATTTACCACTGGTTCGCAAAAAAAGCCTCTGTCCTGGGAAGAACCAGCAAGAAACCCAGCGGGACTATTTTTTTTAATAATAGCTTACAATCATTACATAAAACATTGTGAAAACAACAGGCCCTTGTTTTGAAGCCACTCTACCATATCTATTTTGAGGATTGCCATATTAGGGCTTTTATTTATTTGTACTGTATGATATGGTTCATTGTCCATCACAATCACACAGTTAGGTGGCAGGTTTGGTAAAACTTATTTTTCCAGCCATTTTATAAAGTTGTCGCTATTCATGTCGTCATGGTAGTCGGATGATTTTGTTTCAAACTTGAATAGCAGTAACACATTATTAATGATGCCGTCTGTAGTTCCTGCATGTGCAATTAATTATCCATCGCCTACCAGTACCTGAATCTCTCACCGATAAACCTTTAGAATCTGATTGCCAACATTTTTGCACCCCATATGAACAATGAATAAATGTTTCATCTATGTAGACAATAGTCCGCCCCTCTTCTCGGTATTTTTTAATTTCATTCAAGTTATTAAATCGCCAGGCATTGACATTTTTTGTATTTATATCCGAGTTGTTTTAATATTTTCCATAGTGTAGTATGCCCACCCTTTTTTATAGAAGAGGGGGCAAACGAGCATGCGGCTCAACTGTTGTTAAGTGACTACCGCCGCCCATGATCAACCGCAACACCAGGGGAATTGCAGGTGCGTTGTCGGCCCTTTAGAAAGGAGTAAGCTCTTTCTTGAAGGTTCCCAAAGCATCCAGATGGTGTGGATGGTATCGGGACGTTTGCCGCGTAGTGCATTCACGAAATTTGGCGGTTGGAATTAATCCGAACAATTCCTCAGAGCACTCCCCATGGTATATGCGAAAGAAAATGCAAAGAGATGCAACATCTCTTCGCAGCGCCAGTGAATCGAGCCGATCGGAAAGCACTCGGTCGTCGACGATTCGAGCCGCTCTGCGCTGGATGCGGTCAAGTGGAAGGAGCTGGTACTGGGGAGCCCCAGCCCAGAGATGGAAACAGTATTCCATGTGCGGCCGAACCTGCGCCTTGTAAAGTTGCAGGCGGTATGCCGGCATGAAACACTGTCCCGCTCTGCTGAGCACGCCAAGCTTTTTAGAGGCCAATTTGGCCTTCTCTTCCAAGTGACCACGAAACTGTATGTCACTCGATATGTCGACGCCGAGGATTCCTATACTGGCTGAAACAACAAGGGGAGTGCCTTGAAACTGAGGAGATACGACAAAGGGGTTCTTTTTAGCGGTTAACGTGCAAACTTGTGTCTTCTGGGGGTTAAACTGGACTAGATTTAGTCGTCCCCAATCCGAGACTCTGTTCAGCAAAGACTCTACTTCAGACACAAGTTTGTCCCGGCACTCCGAGACGTTTTCCCGAGAAATATTGGCTCGGCCGGTGTAAAGAGCATCACCAGTGCTGTCATCTGCATAGCAAGGAATGTTACGGGTTTGTAACATATCATTGATAAGCAGAAGAAATATCGTTGGCGATAGCACGCAGCCTTGTGGAACACCAGCATTAATAGGCTTGCAAACGGAGCTTGCACCGTCTATAACGACCTTGATGCTTCGATCTGCAAGAAAGCTGGTGATCCAATCGCACAATTTCTCGGGAAGCCCATAGGAAGGGAGCTTCGAAAGAAGCGCTTTGTGCCAAACCCGATCGAAGGCCTTCGCAATGTCCAAACTAACGGTCAATGCCTTCCCCTTGTACTCTACTGCCTCCGCCCATCTGTGAGTTAGGTAGACCAAAATATTACCAGCTGACCGACCACGGCGAAAACCATATTGGCGATCACTTATCAGCTGGTGATCCTCAAGGTACCTCATGAGCTGGCAGTTAACAATAGACTCCATTGTTTTGGAGAACAAGGAGGTGATGGCGAAAGGCCGGTAGTTCGACGGTTCTGAGCGGTCGCCTTTTTTAGGGATCGGGTGGACGAAAGCCGGTATCCATGATTTTGGGACTACGCCTAGGGAGTAGGAGTACCGGAAAAAACGCGTTAAAACCGGTGCCAACTCTGGAGCACACCTCCTCAGCACAATTGGGGGGATTTCGTCTGGCCCTCTCGACTTGTGGATGTCCAGTGAGAGGAGTGCTTTGCGAACCGAGCGCTGTGTGAACTGCACTTCCGGCATGGAGCACTCACACCGCGGGATTGTCGGCGGCCTACTTCTCCCGTCATCGGAGTCGAGTTGGACGCAAAGAAAGAGCCTAGAAGATTGGCTTTCTCCTTTACGGTATGGGCCAGTGAGTCGTCCTCCCTCCCTGTGCAGAGATGGAAGAGATGGCTGACAGAAATTCCCCTGGACAGCCTTGGCGAGAGACCAGAATGCACGGGTTCCAGAAGGAAGGCGAACTAGTTTCTTGCCAATTCTGCCTATGTGCACTGACTTTGCCTTGGCAATGACTCTTTTGAAGGACCTAGAGGCAGAATTATACTTCTTTTTTAGAGCGCTGGTGTTTAGATCCCGGGACATTGATGCGTCCTGCCATTCCTTCAAAATTTATTTCATCTTACAATTCGACAAGTAATTTTTTTTTAACGTAGGAATTTCTTTTCGTACAGTGTAAAATAACATAATCTTTCTTATCTCGAAATTCGGGTTACAGTAGATTCGGATACATCTTGTAACGCGGGGAGCGTACCCCTTATACAAAACCCCTTCTATAAAAACAATATTATATTAAGTATTATTATATTTAATTATTTCCCCTTTATATTAAAAATTATATATATGTGACCAGGATAAATAAGATATATTTTGATCTTTCTAAAGGTTTAATAATAGGCTGTTTGTAATATTTTGGCGTGATCGTCTTAGTTAGGACCCTTATTTACGTTGTGTTTGTTTAGTAACTTAGTTCTTTTAGGTGTCTTTTGGAAGAATGAATATTCACTAGAGCAATTGAAAGCTGTTGGTAGTGCCTTATAAAACCTAAGTGAACCCCGTTCACGAAGACAGGGCTCGAGAAAGGTTAAGAACATAAAATGTCCTATTCCACTTGTATCAGATTTACATTATTAATTTATTATTAATTTTCCCTTCCCGCTTGGAAAAGGCTCACAAAATATTTATACGAAATACCCGATACAAGGGCTTCGCTCTCCTACATTTATTTAAAAAAACGTAGGGGAGGCACACGGCTCCACACACGCCGTGCGCGGTGAGCGCCAACCATTTTGATGCACTCCCCCCGAAGGGAACGCTAATTCGGGAACTGGACCGTAGTCCTCAGCAAAGTAACTGGCGAACCAGTAAAAGAGGCTTGGCCCCTTGTTAGTGCGTAAGCACAAACATTGACCGATATCGCGCATGTCAATGTGTGTAAACGCCATACAGAATACGAACGAATCCAGCCACAGTGAATGTACGTCACACGGTTTAGGCAAATAGGCACACTGGCCGTAAACCCTCCGTGAGCGCCACCACCTGCCAGACCGCCGCTCCTGCAGACGTGATGTAAGTGTATGGCATCACCACCGATTGCATGATCAGCACGGCTACTATCTGCAGAGCGGGTCACGAGTCTACCGCTCACCTCAAGGGAATGGGGTCCCACGTTGTGCGGCTTTCGGCCGCAGCCTTGAGAGTTTCCTCAGATCCTCCCGCCAGCTACCACCCGCATGAGGTCGACACATATGCTCCACCAACCAATACAACGGCAGATATAGCCAAAAGGCAGTTATAAGATAAGAGTAATAATTCGCCATCAGAAAGGGTTTATGTCACTGACGTTGAGTAAATGCATTTTCGATCATGTTTGCCTCACCCACCAACAAGTTGCCTTCAATCATTCAAAGGTGGGAAAGTTACAGAGATATATTATTATGTTGTTATATAAAACATCATGGAGGGGCAGACAGTCTGCAGTCCCGTAATGAAGGGACACGACTTGGGCAAAGCTACTTAGGTGTGAGTCAAACCAAAACGCAGAGAGCGCCATTGAGAATAGCGTCCCACCAAACAACCATCGCAGAGACGCAATGCTGCAGAATGCAACAAGGATCAATACGACTATCGTCGGGCTTACACCATTCCAAGGTCCCCCATACATCAAAGCAGACATCCACCACCCGCATACCTCTATCGACCAGAACCACAAGAGAGCGTCGAATCAGGCGCAGCACACCCACAGATCCATCACAAGACGCAATACCGCAAGTAGCAGTAAGCATCAATGCAACTATCATACGAGTGGCGCCCCCTCACAACACACCCACATGATTCCTATCGACTTTGGTAACAAAATTTGTATTGTTGTTAACTAAAAATATCACCAACCTATCATAGTAGCACGCTATTAAGACGCCAATGAACAAAACTCCACGTATCAGCGCTAATGAACTAAGACATGAAGTTGAGTATGCCTGTTACACTTAGAAGTGCTACCAAACACACTCATCATCCCAATCCGAAAGATAGACGACGCATCGCTATGCGCTACGACGCCACCCACAAACGGTATGGGTGTGCGATATCCACGGGAAAGCCGTATTGCTACAACAAACCCGCTTACCACCGGCACTAAGATGTTAATTGTATACCTCCATCGACCAGAACCACAAGAATGCGTCGAATCAGGCGCAGCACACCCGCGGATCCACCACAAGACGCAATACCGCAAGTAGCAGTAAGCATCAATGCAACTATCATACGGGTGGCGCCCCCTCACAACACACCCACATGATCCCTATCGACTTTGGTAACAAAGTTTGTATTGTTGTTAACTAAAAAATATCACCAACGTATCATAGTAGTACGCTACTAAGACGCCAATGAACAAAACTCCACGTATCATAGCGCTAATGCACTAAGACATGAAGTTGAGTATGCCTGTTACACTTAAAAGTGCTACCAAACGCACTCATCCCAATCCGAAAGATAGACAACACATCGCTATTCGCTACGCCGTCGCCCACAAACGGTATGGGTGTGCGATGTCCACGGGAAAGCCGTATTGCTACAACAAACCCGCTTACCACCGGCACTAAGATGATATGTCTAGGACACATCGGTTAGCGAGCCCAAGTTTACCTCGACCTTCTATAGTATTGCTTTTGTATCATAGACCTCACTTTCATAAGTCATTAATATATAGTACTTCAACCCACGACCCCACTATTGTAATGCAAATTCATCATGGAGACCTTCTATAGTATTGCTTTTGTATCATTGAGTTTATTATCATAAGTCCCTAATATAGGACTAGTCATTGTGCTACAGTACTTCAGGCAGTCGGGCTCCCGACAACCCCATATATATGTACAACTGCAGGTATGTATCTCCGGCAGCTCCTGCATACAAGACATCTATACATGAACACCTTCCATAACTTAGGAAATTTCTTTTATACATGAACTCCTTCCAAGACTTAGACCATTTTTAACAAATTTTCTAATTATCTTATAAATGTTATTTATCTTTATTTTTATAATATTTTCGACTTGTATTTCTATTATTTATCTTATTTTAAATATTTTTCCAATTTTTTAAATAAAATTATTTATTTTGAAAGACAATATTTGCCTTTAATTTACTATGTTATTGGTCTAATGTCTGAAATATATTTATATTAACTTTATGTTTGTTAATGATATATTATATATATATATATATATATATATATATATATATATTAAGACTATTTTTGATGCCCCTTTATATTGAATTTAATTATTAATAATAATATTGGGCCGTCACAATCTGTAATTAGTAAATAAATGCAATTTTATTTTCTTTAGTGGTAAACAAAATTAGAATATTTTAGTAACATAACTGACGTTACTAAAATACGGTATTAATTATATATATATATATATATATATACTTCTTTACATACAAATATTTTAATATCATTTAGCGAATCACATACAGTTAATCTAAATCTTGTTACTGCTTACCCTGAAAACATTCCGGTTATGGCGGGAACTCGGACACGAACTTGTTGCAATGGCTCAATTTACTTGTTTTCAGCCTTTTCTTTTTCACAAAAAGCGTAATCTAGAAGAGTAGTTTGCCTTTTAGCCACTTTCGGAATTTTTAAAACTAAGATTAAATTACTAAAATGCAAAAGAGCACACAGGTAGCAACTGATCAAACTAAAATGAAGATGGCAAGTAGTAAGGAAACAGTGCTACTAATCACTCACGCGTCAAGTTAAGATGAACGGACAATAAATCAAAAGTTGCCAATGTCTTTTATAAGATGACTATTTTAAATAATTCATTTTGACCTACACCAAGTAGTGATTTTTTCTGTCACTCCTACTAAAGTCGACAGCGCTCGCTTAGATTCGGTATAGAAATGTTGAATTTCTGTAAATCTGAATTGCGCACTGACCTGGCTAATAAGATATAGCAAAAGTAATAGAAAATAGTAATTATTTTAACTTTCATGTCGAAGACTATCTTGTTCTATTTTATTAAGGTCAAAGGCACAACTATTCGTATTGAAAGAAATTAATGTCATTACAAGATTGTTACATAGCAATCTTGTAATGACATTCATTTCTTTGACGAAGACTACCATTAGGACTTCTTAAAAAGTGAAATTTTTATTTTTGTTTATATTAATTCGAGAGTAAAATAAATATAAATTTACAATACATACAAACATAAGTTTCATAAGGACAAACATCCAGATCTGGAACAATTATTTATAGACCAAACACTTGTTCAGTGCAGGATTCGAACCTACGTCCCTAAGCGCCGTAATTTAATGCTAAGGGCTCCGGCAGACATACAATTGCAGGTTGGCCAACTATCGAACGACTAAATTGCGTACTTTTATAATTTAATCGCCCAACTTTTTTTTTATTGGTTGCTAGCCGCAGACTTAATCGAATTAGTCCGTGACAGTATTGCCAGCGCGGTGCATGTGCGTGATAATGCGGGAAAAAACGCTCAATTTTTTTTTAAAGGATAGGGTTACAAACGAGCACACGATCCACCTGAAGGTGAGTGGTTGCTGTGGCTCATAGACATCTACATCTATCCTCCATTACGAATCAAAATGCAGATGCGTTGTCACCTGTAAGGACTGAATGCCTTCTTACCAGTAAAAAGGGCTTCGGATCTCTACGCTCACCATACGAAAAACAGCAGCATTTAGCTGCTATTTTACACTGGTATACTGTCCGGGTTCTTCCCCGGTCGAGTAGACCCATTCGTGCTACAACCATAATATAGCTGCAGCATGGCTCTACCACGTACAAAAAATTTGCTTTAATAATAAAAATAAGACGAAAATAAAAGAACATTTTGGATGCATTCTAAAGTGATAGATTAGAATATGGGAAACATCATACCTTGCACTCTGAACTCGGATGTTACCCAGATATTTTTTTTTCATTCTACAGAATAAAAATTTCATCTTTTGATGAGCTCGTATATGTGTATAATCGGGCCAGCGATAGTCAAACGAGATACAACTTTCCGACTTGCTATCACCGTTGAAGAGAGGCTTGAATTAACGGTCTGTTAAGTATCAGTATGCTAGGTTAATAAACATATAACTAATTTTTTATTTTTTTATTGATTTTCTAAACCTATAATCAAATTTAAGACAGTTTAGTGCAAAAATCTGTTATATTTTTATAATTCATTTAGTCCTGATTCCGACTCTGAGAAGTTTGACCAGTATGAAATAATACCATTATGATCATGTGGAGGGGGCGGTGTTTGCCTTTCTGGAGACGGATTTGAAAGTTGCTGATTAGATGATATTGTATCCTGTGGCCCTGTGATAGACTGCTGATGAGATTCTGTTAGATTCTGTGTTAAATTTGTTTGTCGTGTGGAACGGCTTGAAAGACTTTTGTTTAGCTGGATAAATTGATCAGAGATGATATGAACGGAAGTTAATGCTCCTGGAAGCTCTTGGAAATTGTGAAGTACTAGGTTGAATGATATCAATTGATGTATTTGGCAGTAACGTAGATTGAATTGTCGTACACTGGTAACTATATAAAAAAAATCCAAAGATCATAAACCGAGTTTACACTTGCCATAATAGCTCACCACACTACGGGTTGACTGGCAGAGAATGCCGATAATCATTTAGTACGCCCATTGTTACCTTAGTTGTAAGGTGTTACAATTAAGAATAAATAAATAAAAATAAAATAAAAAAAATCGGGGGGCTGATGTGGAACCCGTCGGCGAAGGTCTAAATCCGAGCGTAGAGAAATCACAAGCACGCAACGGTTCGTCATACATCTTGCCGTGAGACTAACCAACAAAGTTGGATAGTCCGCGATCTTGCATAAGGTAACCGTGCTAACGAGCAGTTGGCCGATTGGACAACTTTTTAATTGTGCGTAATCGGAAGGGAATCTTGATTCTGATACGATCGGTGTCCAATTAATTAGTTGGACAAGATGTGTGGGCTAGCATATGTCACTATAACCAACAAACTTATAATTGTAAGTCTGCGGCCTCTCTAAGCCAATATGCCATGGAGCTGTCAATTGCCGTCAAAAATTTATAGGAACCCAAAACAATTTTGATATTAGATGTATGGGATGTTATTGAACTATTTATAATGTCCATTTAATGTTTCACTGCATGTGAATAACCTGCAGCATCTATAAAACCTGCATAAAATAATTCCATGATCTATTGTTGCAAAAAAAGTTGCGTAATTCTGCAGGTAATTATTTTCTCTAATATGATGAATATGCAAAATAAATATTGGCAATATTATCTTCAATACGCAATTACTGGTATATTTTAATAAAATGAAGTGACAAACATTTTAAGTGGCTACTGTAGCTCATTGACGCCTGCAACAAAGAAAGCTACTTCACCTTGGTGTTACATGGAATGTCTTACACTCTGAAGGTAATCATAATGGCTGTTTATACCCCTTGTACTGGCACATGACATTGCACGGACTGCAGCTTGGTGACAGAAATAGGAAGATGCCTATAGTGGTACCTATCTAGACAGACTCCTAGATAAAAAGGGGTCGTATGACTTGTCATTACAAGGTATGATAAATATTACTAGTTTTTTTTTAAATTTATTACGTCCCCTTAGAAAAAAAGGATACAAAAGGCGGACTTAATGCCTAAAGGCATTCTCTACCAGTCGTGCTTTCTGTGATGTAATAAATATTATCTTCTGATTTCTTGATGTTTAAATGAACCAGTACTAAATATTATTGAAGTACCTAAATTAAACTTTATTAATAGTTGCAATACATGTAAAGCTAGTTAGCTAAAGTAACATCAGGATGGTATCTCTGATCAAATATCAGATTAGCAAAAATACAAAATATATTTTTTTTTATATAATGAGGGTAACAAACTAGCACACAGTCCACCTGATGGTAAGTGGATGTTGTGTCCCATACACATCTACATTTATCCTCGATTAAGAATCAAAATGCGTTGTTCCCCTGAAGACTTAGATGGAATGCCACGTTTCCAGTAAAAAGGGTCTCTATATTCACCAAACGAAACACAGTAGTATTAAGCTGCTATTTTACGCTGGTATTCTGTGAAAGCATGGTCCTTCCCCGGTCGAACCAACCCATTCGTGCTACAACCTTAATATAGCTACAGCGCGGCTCTACCACATATGAAATTACATGGAAACACTGTTGATATTAACCATGCTTGAAGTAAAACTGTAATTTATACTCTTACCCCCAGTAAGAGATTTTCACCTTTATTGTGGTGGCAGTTTACATACACAAAGCACCTGAAACAATTATTTGTAAATCGTAATATAAACACTAGCATGCCTGGGAACTTCAAGACTAACAAACTTTGTAAATCTCAGCTTCAGTAAAAAGATTCTTATTTTAGTATGTTTTCTATATTAACCCTTCAAGCACCATAAAAATCCCATGCAGTAGCATGCGCCCGGCAAATCTCGAGCGGTCGCGTGCGTCTGTACCCACCCACAGCACTTAAAACCATTAAAACTATTATTTGGAGACTACTTTTCTATGAAGAAGTTTAGCATTATAAAATCTATACTAAATTCTCTATCTTGTGGTCTAAACAAAAGTCAGGTTTTTCTTCATTACAAAAAGATTCGATTGTATTTTGATAACAAAAAAAAACCATCTAAATTTTCATTTTTGATAGATGTAACTATTATGTTTTTAAATTATTACACTAGCTTCTCTATCCTAATAAAATTCCCATGCAGTCGCATACGCCCGCAGCACCAACCATTTTAAACCATTTTAAACGTATGTTTAGAGACTATGTTTCTAGGAAGAAGTTTGGCATTATAAAATCTGTATAAAATTCTCTATATAAAAGTCCAGTTCTACTTCATTACAAAAATACAATTGTATTTTGATAACAAAAACTAAGCATACCAAGCGAATGTCGGCAGCGCGAAAATCACAATTATTTCAATATATATTAATCGAAATTATTCACGTAAGAAGATAAATTATATTCACACAAATACTTTCATTACAATTTTATAGTAAAACACTATACTAAAACACTAAAAAAACCCAAAAATCAACACAATAACATTCACGCGAAAATGGCGTACGAAATGAACGTAGATTATAAATAAATATTCATAGGATAACAGTTTTTTTATTACACTAGAGGATAGAGTATTTCATATTGATTATATAATGCCAAATTTCTTCTTAGAAAAGTAGTCTCTATACGTATGGTTTTTATGAGTTGAAGTTCTGTCGGTGGGTGCGACCTCATGAGACCGCTAGGGATTTGACGGAATATGGCCGCGGTCTCATGACACCCGTAGGGAGTTGAGAGGTTAAATAAGGAAAAGAGAGCCAGTATTCTTCAGGCGGTAGGGAACTTACTTTGTTTAAGTTATTTGGGGTGACAATGCATCTTAGACCTTTGATAGAAGTTGATTGTACATGTCCATGTACTGCAGCTGACCAACAGGTAGACTTTTATTTGAATTATTTGATACTCATAACAAATAGTGTATTTTATGTTTCAATTCTACTAAGCATGAAAAGCTTTTCAGCGTTACAAGCTTTTTACATTTGAAATTAAATATAAACATACTTGACTAAAGTGGATGAACTCTGGTTTGACAACCTTGTTAAAAAGCTTAATAGCTGATAGTCTTAAACTTAAGATTGTTATCATCGCTAAATATCAAATAAATCACCTATTTATTCCAAAGCATACTTAAAAATAGGACTGTGGGCCACATCAGGGTATAATTCAATATAGCTTCTTGAGATCATTTCTATCAATAACAGATGTCTATTGTGAAGGACTTTGCATAATGTTGGCAAAACTCTCAGAGGAACTACCCCAACTTGTCAATCGACTTTGCCAGTATTGATCCATTATAACATAAGACCTCACACTGCTCGTAAACCGTTTTAACAAGACCTGCTATAGAAAACCATCCATCATCCTCTATGTTTGCCAGGTGTAGCTCCAACCAAGGAAGATGCTCCTGCCCATCTTCTGTTTCGTTTTCCCTTTGTTGCCTCATAAGACATACACGGGATGATATGAGGTAGTGGATATTCTTATACCGCAACTACATGGTAACTATACATTTGTATAGATAAAAATTATTTAATGATTTGACAAAATTAAAAATCGATATAAATATTTTGGACTAGTTTTTACTCGCGACTTAATCGACATAGAACTTAAAAATACCTGCAGATCTTAATTATATTGATGTTTGATCAAGGAGTTTCTTTATCAAAAACCATGCTTTAATCTCACTTTTTTCTATTGTCTCTAAAGCTGTGTGCAATATGGTTAAATGTTTATAGTAAAAAGTGAAGATCTAATAAAGATCTTGTAACCTTATTGTTTAACACATAGTTTAGTTGTAAATTGTTGCTAGTAGTTTTAGATAAGTAAATAATTTAGTAAGTTGTCAAGTAATTAATCAAGTAAAAACCTTGGTAAATATTCAAGTATATGCTAAAAATTCAAGTAAATCTTTAAGTAATAATTAATGTAAATAGTAAATAATCATGGAAATAGACAAATAAATAAGTAAGCAAATAGTTAAGTAAATAGTTAAGTTAGTTAATTTACTCAGGTAAATAATAAAGTTATGGGATTTTTAATTGTTTTATGTTGTATAGTCTACGAATTTGTTATCTGTGATCTGGTTTACTTAAGGACGCTACATCCCTAAGTCCGTAAACAATAAATTAACTTATCACAAATTAAGTAAATAGTAAACACGAGAAAATAATCAAGTAAATAGATATAATAAAAATTAAGTAAATACTTTATTAAGTAGACTGTTTCATCTATCAACTCACATCCAAAACCGATAGACGTATGAAGTTGTAATTTGGACGGTAGCTGCCTTTTATAACATAGGCATTTACTAAGAAAGAATTTTGGAAAATTCGACCCCTAACAGGATAAAACAGGGTGTTACAGCTTGTGTAAAGCTTTTTATTTTAAGAGGCAAATGACTCGAAGCCTACTGAAAGTACTCTGTAAATAAAATGAAAAGATTACGCACTCGTATTTTACGATTTTTCGAATCAGTTGATTGAAGGGAAGGGGTAGGGTGTGTTAAAATATGTGTATGGAGAAAAAAAATTGGTGTTATAAGTTATAATTAAAAAATAGTGCAAATACTCTTGTAAAATATTACTTTTTTATTGTGGTTGCAAAGTTTGTATGAAAGATATTGTATTTAGACGTAAAGCCCAAACCACTGGAAAATTGCAACAATAGCTTCATTTGATAGCGTAGGTTTTCGTAGGGATGGGTTTTTATCACTCGACCCCATTTTCTGGTAGGCATTTTGTCCTCTTTATAACCACCACATCGTTGACTTTAATATCTTAATTTATTATTCTCCACTTCGATCTACTCAGAAGCTGTAGAAGACTTGGCCATGTTTTCTAAAACTGTTTATAGCTTGTACCATCTGCCATCGTGTTCATAGGTTGACTATATCGGGGTCTATGAGGACCATTTGTGGTCTTGATATAAGTGTATTTCCAACAAGAAAGTATCCTGGTGTTAAATAGAGGTCATCTAGATTTTCTGTAAGTGCACAGAGTGGTCAGGAGTTCATGCACGCTTGAATTTGTTGTAATAATGTCAAAAACTCTTCGTAAGTTTTTGATCTCCAAGGACGCGTTTTAAGTGATATTTGAAGCTTTCACGGCTTGCTCCATGAGTCCAGACGCATTCGGGCCACTCAGGAGTGATGAAATGCCACGTGACTCCCAACTCACTTACATCCTTTATGAAATCAGTGTTGATGCATGATATAATTTACCGATATTCTTCTTTTAGTGATCGAAAGGCGCCTACTAAATTAGTTTCATTGTCGTTATAAATGTCCTTTAGAGTTCCGTGGCGGGCTCATAATCTCCTAAATGCGACAAGGAAAGGGGTTGAGCTTAAATCGGACACCAACTCTAATGTATGTACCGCCTTTGTCACTAAACATATAAAAACAGCACCATAGCCTTTGCTTGTTCGAACTCCTCGGCCTTTGGCTGATTTAATGTCATCAAATTCGATGAAGTCCCCACCTGTGTTTTTGAATGGCCGTGCCGGAGTGATCTTCGGATGTGGCAGGTCAGCCATGATCTGTTGATGACTTATTATTATTGTATTGATTTAACTTGCAGCACGTAATGCATGGCCTGATCTGCTTTTTACAGCGTGGACAGCGCTGATTCTCCAATATTTTCTCTGATATGCGATAATGTGAGCTTAAGTCCGTCGTGTAACGTAGCCGTAGGTAAAATAATGGGATGTTTCGAGTAGGAGCTCGAGTATGCATGTTCGAGGCAACCACCGACCCTTAAAATGCCATATTTTTCTATTATTGGAGACTAGCTTGATAATATATTGCTATTTCTTTAAATAATTTAAATCGTCTTTAAAGTCAACAGCTTGAACTTGCTTAATAATTAAATGAAGAGCATATTGTTTTTCATTCGGCGATAAGTCTTTATCATACTCATGTTTCTTAGTGGCGCGTGTGCGTATTATGAAGCGCCATTGTTTTAATTACCTTGCGGATAGAGCTATTGTCGTTTAATATTTGCATTACGCATACGCATTTGCGGTAATTGATTGTAAAGCTGTAGTTACTCTGGCCTTCTTTTCTTAAATTGATGGGGTTGAGTAGATGATAGGAATAATGTCATCACTGTTGAATTTAGACATTCTGGTCCTTGCCGCCACAGAATGACTAGACAACTATGTGGTAGTCATACCTCAAGTTGCAACCCGCGGCATTATTGTCATCTGATTTCACATGTTGCCATGATGTTGATGGTATGATCTCTAATATCCCCTTGACTCTGTTAGCCACAAACTGTTTCAACCTTGATAAATCTCTCTGGGGCCACCCCAAGACCACCATGGAGTCAGTTCATGCATTATAGCTTCGATAGCTAATGAATTAACTGTTTTATTCATTATCTGTGATAGTAATAAAGCACCCAGTAATTCCATTCCGGGCAGTGATATGTTTATTTTTGTGTGGTTCCACCTTTGTTTTCGCCGCTATCAACCTTGGTGTGTACTCACCTTTATTGCTTTTCGACACTGCATAACCAGAACAAGCGTGAGCCTTCTCCGATGCATCAAAAAGCCCATGTAGTTGAAATCGAGTCTCCTGTATTGTAACTCCAATATGCCGCGGAATGGCAAATTTATATATGTTTTTCAGGTCTTCTCAAAGTTGGAGCCACTCGTTCTAAATGTCATTACGTTGTTTGTCATCCCATGATTAGTTAGTTAGACCGTTCATGATATCTGAATAAACGCTGGCATCTAATAGTAAATCTAGGTTTTAAAACGTTATATTCGGGATCGGCCAGACTGATATTTTGAAGACGAGGCCATACTCGTTTGCTAAATTATGAGTTGGGTAAATTATTAACTTGCGAAATTACCAGTGCTTAAGTAGAAAACTGATAATCATTATACATAATACATATATCGACATACAATCTAAAGATACCAACCCCTTGCATTGGTTTGTGGCGGCCCCAATGCCTGCATAATGATGCATGATACTTAGTGCGGCGTAGTTCTAGGTTTTGGGCTGCGTTGTCCGATATGAGAGAGATCTGAGAGCCTTGGTAAAGATGGCCCTTAATGTGACGTAGGTGCCATCGTCTGCTTTAATTTTAATGATAAAGTTGTGAGTAATATTTCTTCATCCTCCCAGGCTAAAATAGCCTACATTATGTAGTTTATTATTTGCAGAAATTGCTGGAGACTTATTACTCGTGGATACTGCTGGGGAGCAAGCGCGGTGTCGAATTTATGTGGCGGACAATAGTTGATTGACCGACAATTGCGTCATGAATATTATGTTCAACGTTGCATTCTTTGCAACGTTTAGTGGAAATGCATTTATTGCTATAATTATTAAATAAACAGTTTGACAATTTGTTATGTTTCGATATTGTCCTCAATTTCGCATCCGCTGGAGGATTCACGAATCTTTTGTATTGGAACAATTATTAATGATCAGAATTATAAGTACATATGGGACATTTAATATTAACTGTTAATAGAAACTGCTTGAAAATTTCTGTATTGACTGACAGTTATATTTATTCGGAGGATATTTATAGGTGCTACGTTCCGACGACGTTATGTTTTAACACGCTCAGCGCCATGTGTATTGTTATATTGTTAATGATACCCACTGTCAAAACATGTTGTATCGCCTATGATACACAGCCTACCTTTTGGTTTTTGCCTTGTGTATTCCTAATGCACACGTTTTATATACATTTTCTGCTGCTAAAACATCCTCTGGCCCAGGAGAGTTTTTTTAGTTGTTTTGGGTTGGGGATAGGACATAAGGTTCTTGAGATATTGAAGATTTAATTTGGAAAAAAAATTGTTTTGTCCTAGTTTTATTTATAAAAAAACCAAAATTATAAACATATTTCTTACAACTAATAATCATCTTTAAAAAGGAAAAACTTCCGATAATCCTCTTATAACCATGTTTGAAAAAAAAACTTTAAAAATCTTAGGAATATAAATTCTATGAGTATTCTGTTCTAGTGAGTTTTGTTGAAACATTTTCGGCATAGAAATGTATCACAGGTAGAGCACTTCGTTCCAACCTGTGCTGATCTAACCTACTTGCCATTTATAATTTTTCCCTCCCTTCCATACATATTATAACACTCTTTACAGCGTCCTCGAACCAACTTTTCACCGACCTTATTGTCTATGAAGTAGTGTTTCACATTCGGCGCCTTCCTTTTTGAAGATGATGTTGAAGGTATAGGCGCTATATCTACTCTCCGAGAACACTTGTCAATCATATCTACAATAACCTGCTCTCGGAACTCTGTGATTGTCATTTTTTTTGCTGATGTATTTAGATTATAGAGGAAATGAGCATTCACCAGAGAAGTTCCCCATAACATTTCGATAAACAGCTTACGATACCATTTCGTACATCGCCTAAGAGCTGAGCCACCGAATCACTTATATCGATCGAAGATTTGATTCCATTATTGTAGTCCACAATGCACTCCGGTTTGAGAATGGCTGGCTTATTCCTGTTCTGAACTGTGACTCTCTTGAGCACAGATGTTTTAGTAGACAGCATCCTCAATACACACATGTCTCGCCATTTCAGTGCTATTATCCTATCATTAGCTTGCTTGCTTGCTAGCTAGCTTGGCACACATCTCTCCCCTTTTCAGTTTCATAGACATAACATCTTTTGGTAGGTGTTTTCTGTTAGGGTTCCAACTAGGTGAGTATTTCTGCGTCTCAATCGATATGCTAGAGGGACACTCGTGTAATAATTATCGGTATATATTGTCCTACCTTCATCAAGCAGACCTTCTGCTAGAGACATGACTGTTTTCTCCGATACATCAGATGCTTTGGACTTGGATTTGTCGCAGTGTACTTCCAGATTCCAAATATATCCAAGTTATATATATATATATATATATATATATATATATATATATATATATATATATATATATATATATATATATATATATATATATAAGAAAAATTAAATTAGTGTGTATCTATAACGATACACGTAGCCTCGGAAAATGGTTTTGAGTGAAAACTTTTTCGTAGGCCACGTGTATCATTATCGATACACGGCGAAAAATAAGCAGGGAGTGGTGGGGAGGGTAAGAAAATAAATTATTATAAACTCTAAGACACTAAAAAGCTCATATCGAATACTTTTAAATTTTTGTCTCAAATCGTCTGAACATCGAGTCTGAGCTTGGCGCTGAGCGTGTTAAAGAGCTAGTTGTTCCTTCTCTCACTTGCTTAAGGGCTCGAGAGCGGTAAATTTACTCTCGAGGAGATTCATGAGCTCGTCCAATAATGGTAATTCGCAAGGTGATCTGCGTGATTCCTTATAATCGCTGTACGTACCGGCTTCTAATTTTTTCGAGATTAAAATGTATTAGGAGGGGGTACCAAGTCGATGTATCTACACCCAAGTTTTGAATGGCGTGGATACACTCAATAGGAGAGTCATGGAGGTGTTTTAACTCGTACTATGACTGCTTGTGTATACATGGCTGATTCAAAAATACTTCATTTGGTTTGTAAACAGTTCTTGAAGGTTGTTGTAGCGATGTGTTAATATTTCCCAAGCCGTATCATAATTATCAGCGGATATATGAAGGTACTGAATGAGACACTCAGATTAGCCTTTAAGTGTTGCATTTTTTGAGCCTTGCTAGTAAAATCGTTATTATGAATTGTTTCTGTGTACAAATGGAAAAAATTAGGCCACTGAGTATATTTCCCTGTGAAAATTGGCATCTATTTTGGGGGTTAAATGCTTTAAATGAAGAGTCGAGCTCATCTTCTTATTTAATTGTCGTTTGATAAAGAGAATTTACTGTATTTGTTATTGTACTGTTCGCCCTGGCCTAGGAGGATATTGTCAATGCGTAGATGTAATTCATCAATAAGTAGCCAGCGTCTGTCTAAGTTTTTCGATTTCCCATTGTTCTGATAAATCTAGTTAGTCTAGGCGAGATAAATTTTATGTATGTCAGAAATTTCGTTGCTTATGGGGGGTTGTTTGCCATAGTTGCCACCCAGCCAGCAGTTGCCAGTTTTAATTGTTGTTATCAGGAATATGCTGCTGCCCATCTCCTGTCTGTCTCCCTCTGTTACCTCTTAAGACACCCACGGGAAGACATGGGGTAGTGGATATTCTCAACCGCCACTACACGGCATTACGTAAATTATGGAACTGAGACGTGGTCCTTCACTATTGGCCATATGAGGACGGTCAAAGTCGCTCAGCGAGCTATGGAGAGGGCTATGTTCGGGGTTTCTCTGCGTGATAACTATCTCCTAACCTCATCCAACAAAGTTACAACCAGTGCTGTTGCCAGTGATACTTACATCAGAACGTGGTCCTTCACTGCCCAGGACCTCAAGGTCCCCCCCGAACCAAAACCTTAAATTAGTCAAGCAACCAACTCGAAAACCAAACCAAGAAAGGTTCTCGAGTGGCAGCCTCGTACCGGTAGGCGAAGTGTATGGCGACCCCCCACTAGATAGAGTGACGACCTGGTAAGACATGCAGGAAGTCGATGGATGCAGGTGGCTCAGGACCGTGCTTTGTGGCATACCTTGGGGGAGGCCTATGTTCAGCAGTGGACTTGTGAAGAGCTGTAATGATAATAATGATGATGACGTCAGAAATAAATTATTGGTACTTCAGAGTGAACTTATCGCCAAGATAGATCATGAGAAGTTGATGCAGTAAAGTAGAAAAGTAAATAAATGGAAAGATCTTACTTGATACTCGACAATTAGCTGATCAGTAGCTCCCGGGTCAGTCTGTGAGACCTGAGCACGATGACGGGATACACTAGTACCTCACTTCACGGTTCTTTTTGATGAAATTACTTGATAAAAGTTAGTTTAGATAAAGTTTTTAATTATATTAAAATGTTTATCACTACGTATTTCAGTTTTAGTATGATATCAATGTTCTGTAATTCAAAATTTGTGTTTGATACTAGTATAATTTCTATTTTACTATATATGATAGGTAATAAAATGATAAACTTAGTTCATAAATTCACTGTTGTCGAAAGAAAACTCGTGATATTCGATGAAATTTGATACACGCGACACGATGTCCCAGTTGACCTTCCCGCAGGCTAGATCAAGAGTATGAAGGACTGACAAAAAGATCGTGCTAGTTCGTAAGCTCGAAGGACCAAAAAATATATGGTTTGTCTACACTTTTAGTATACAAAATGATAAATATAGATGGTATTGATGAAATGATAAAATAAAATAAATGATATTTTGGTACTGATTCCATGGAGTGTCAAGTGCATACTAACTTTTTAGACGTATAAAGCATTTACAATTTAGCCACGTTTACAAAACGCGACGCGTTACCACTCTTGTGTAATTTTACTTAATAACCTTAAAAATGTTCGAGTTGCTCGTACAGAATTATTACAAATACTTTACTAGATTGATCCATAAGATTTTGGAAACGCAATGAAACTCTAGGATAGGTGGGATATAATATGTAGTGATGGGCCGAATATGGATTTCACCGAATACGAATATTCGGCCGAATATTCAGTAAAATTTTTACCGAACCGAATATTCGGCCGAACATTATTCGGCAGGATAACTTCGGGACCCAACCACTTTATGTCGAAACTTGTTACCGTAAAGCGCGCGGGATTACCACCGGACCTTGCCTCTCGTTCCCCGCCACACCTGACAGTTACTGCATCATCTAGTACTGAGCAAATTGCCGGCACATGCTTATGTTTTGACTATTCTTGTGATAAAAAAGTATGTCGTTTTATTCTTAGAGAAAATTGATAATTATATATGATAAAAATGAGCGGCAGGATATTTACTATTTCGACTTATTTTAGTGAAACTGACGACCAAAGTAAAGAAAATGTACTAATGTAATGTAATGTTTCTTTGTTTGATTCCAAAAACATTTTATCAAATTTCTATTTGCCATAATCGTAAATAAATCTACAGTGCCTCAAAATATAAATGTATAGATTTATGTATTTGAGACACTCTAGAATAAGTAGATTTAACCCATAAATAAAATACACTTTCAACAGAAAATACATCGCATTAGTCAATTCGTACATTTCAATACATTGGACACTATGAAAACGAATATTCGGTAATTTAGCCGAATATTCGGCCGAATACGAATATTCGGTAAAGCTGCCGAACATGCCGAATACTGAATATAAAACGAATATTCGGCCCATCTCTAATAATAAGTTTGTCAAAAAAAAATTGTATTTATTTTGGAATAGCGTTTTGCAAGTTGGTTGATTTCCTTGGAAAAAGGCTTAATCCTGGGCTACGACAAAGGCTTCGACAGTGCACCTCATCGGCACCGGCGAATTTTATACTATGATTTTTTCGAAACCTCAGAGGTTTCATCAGAGGTTGATTTTAAAATACTTTGGTATTTTAAAATCAACAGATAAATACAAAATCAATAGGTGAATACTCCTATTTTAGAGGTTTTTAAAATAACTTTGCAACTTTAAGGTAGTAATCTAGTAAAACAATTCTTACAAATGAAATAATTCCGTAACAGCGCCATCTACACAGTTTGATTAAAACTACTTTTACGGATTTTATCGCGTTTATTTTTGCTTTTAATTACTTTTATTTTTAATTCCCGACGTTTCGGGCGCTTTCCAGCACCCATGGTCACGGGGGACTGAGATGACTGACGTCCCGATGTCATTGTTAAACCCGGAGTACCTTCAGCTTTTTTAATTATTGTTTATGGTCCGATCTATGCAAAATGAACTGACTATGTCTTGAGGTCTTGCAGTGGTATGCTTGGGTTTAGTTTTAATTTTATTAATTATAGGATCCCAAGCAGGTGGTAGTACCCAGCCTCCTTCTCTATTAAAATTAGGATGTTTTTTAATTTCAATAGCCTCACGTATCATCCTTGGTAGGAATCGGTGTTCTTTCGCGAGGATTTGTGGTCTATCAAATCTGATGTAATGGTTGGGGCCGTCCAGGATATGATCACAAACTGCAGACTTCCCGGAACGTTGATGCTTCACATCAGCTATATGTTCTTTTACGCTATATGTTCTATATAGCTGATGCATGCACTTTTGGATTTTCTAAATACAGGTGGACTAAAAGTCCGGTAACATTTGAATCGGTCGCTGCTTTGAATTGCGGGGAATGGGGTAGAAGGAGCGTTACCAAATGCGAGAACGGCTAATAGAAATTTAGTAGCATGGCGTCCAATGGCGTCATTCACCAAAGTACAACGCGCGTTTTGCGTACGTGAGTACTATCGCAACAACGATTTCGCGACTGAAGCGCAACGAAAATACTGTTCTCAGTACAGCATACAGAATAGAAATCAAGCTCCATCGACTCGTGTAATTAAAAATTGGGTACTGAAGTTTGAAAAGACGAGATCCACATTAAATCAACCACGATCCGGCCGACCAAGGACGTCGCGAGAATCCGTAAACATAGAGCGCGAACGAACATCTGTTAGAGATCAACCTTGCCTCTCTACTCGAAAGCGGTCTAGTGTTTTAAATTTGCCCAGAACATCTCTAAATCGTATTCTACACAAGGATTTACATTTACATCCATGCAAAATTCAAACTGTACAGGAATTAAGGCTAAATGTCTAAGCTCAGGGACTGCAGTTTTCTAACGGAATCCTTGAGAGGTTTACGAGCTTCAATAACATATTTTTCTCCGACAAGGCACTGTCTTACTTGTCTTCACTTAACTGGGCATGTCAACAGACTAAATTGCAGATACTGGAGTGATGCTAACCCGCAATTGAAGCACCAAAAGCCCTTACACTCACCCAAAGTATTAGTCCATATTTTTATGGAGATCAGAGAGGCCCCGTTCTCGTCAACACAGAGCGATACATTGCCATTGAAATTCTATGCTCTAGTTTGCAAGACTACTCAGGTTTTAATCAACGATCATGGTATCAACAAGATGGAGCGACATGCTACACCTCCAACGACCTCATAGCAGCAGCTCGCGAATTTTTTGGCCAAAAAGTAATATCCAAAAGAGGTGACATTAACAGGCCACACCGCAGCCCGGATTTGTCACCAATAGACTTTTTCCTTTGGGGCTATCTCAAAGGAAACGTTTTAATAACAACCCATCGTCTATTGAAGAATTAAAAGCAAATATACGCGAGAAAATTTCCGCTCTATGTTACAGGTGTGCCAAAATAATCAAAGATCACATTTGGATGACTTTATTTTCAAAAAATAATACCCCGATTTCTGTACTTTTTTAATAAATAGTTTTTCTCTCATGTCTACTTTTGTATTTTTTATGACCATTTGAAATGTTACCGGACTTTTGGTCCACCCGGTATTTTTATTTCTAGACGATAACAAAAATGGAGGTTGAAAAAAAGACTATATTATGTTCTTTTCTTTATGCATGCTATTTTTATATATGCTATCTTCGCCAATTATTTACCGATTTTAATGATGATTTATATTACTTTAAAAATTTTGAGAATACAATTTTTTGAAGTTTTTAGTATAACTTTTTTTTATATAGGAAAAGGGTGATAAGCGAGCACACAGTCCACCTGATGGTAAGTGGCTACTGTGGCCGATAGACATCTACATCTATCCTCGTTCGCGAATCAAAATGAAGATGCGCTGTCAGCCCTGAGGACTAAGTTTATGTATGCTATCTTCGCCAATTGTTTACCGATTTTAATGATGATTTAATATTACTTTTAAAATTTTGAGAATACAATTTTTTGAAGTTTTTAGTGTAACTTTTTTTTTATATAGGAAAAGGGTGACAAGCGAGCACACAGTCCACCTGATGGTAAGTGGTTGCTGTGACCCACAGACATCTACATCTAGTTCGCGAAGTTCGCGAATCAAAATGAAGATGCGCTGTCAGCCCTAAGGACTAAGATGGAATGCCTCTCTTCCAGTAAAAAGGGACTCCGGTTCTCTTGCTACCTATTTAGAGGATATTCTAGATTTAACCTTGATATTCCTTAGACTTCTACTCGACAGGATTTAGATGATTAAACTTAATAGAAAGTAAAGATGATCTTAAGTCATAGTGTATCGAAGAATTGAAGCACCAATTTTAGAAGCTGTTAATGTGGAAATTATTTTCTTCGTTTTAGTTCTTCGAATTTGGTCTTTATTTTAACCCCCGACGAAAAAGAGAGGTGTTATATTCTTAACCTCTGTATCTGTGTGTCTGTCTGTGGCATAATCATCATCATACCAATTAAGATTTTTTTTTGTTTGAAAGGTGACTTGATCGAGAGTGTTCTTAGCTATGATTTAAGAAAATCTTTTCAGCCGTTTGAAGATCATCAGCTCTCTTTGTTTCGGGGGGTTTTAAAGTTTTTGTTTTAAGTTATTTAATTGAAAGTTTAGTTTTTATATTGATCCATGATGCGTCGTTGTTTTTATTATTTTACATTAACGCTGCGCATTTTTTCTCAGATTTAGAAATGGCGGTGAAAAAACACGCACTGGTACACGACAACCATAACCAGTTGGATTTAAATGCTCTGGCGCAGTACATCGAGGTCATGAATGAGCAACCTAACTATCTGCCACCAGCACAGGAGATAGTTAAAAACTGTCAAGATATAGTAAAGTGTTTAGGTAAGTACCCACTGTAGGTGTGAGCTTAATCTAGCATGTTGGTCCATGAGTCACTTACACATATTGAGATAGTTGCCTTCATAACCACACTTGCAGCCGGATTGGTGATCACAGTATCATACATTTCGCACCCTTGACGCTTGGCCTCGGCACCGATCTAGACATTTGCAAGACTCCAAGGTGAAAGGGTGATTGATTCTCTTGTGTTTATCCCCCGTCTAATTTTGCTTTATGAAGATCTAAACCGAGTTTGATAGTGGACTTGGGATGAATTGTAATGATGATGTGCATCTAGAAATAACAGGAGGCCTTTTAAACAATTTTATTTACTTAGACACTTGAACAAACTAAAAATGTAGTAAGCTAATTTTGACATACACCCATTGTAATAATGGACCTTCAGATATGTTCAGATATTACATTGTGGTAAAAGGAATATTACCTCTAATGTACCATACTTATATAAAGGCTGTCCCGAATACTATGATAGGCAAGTGGTTTTAAAATAGGACTATTTAGTTAATATTTCAAAATGGTGCAACATTTGTTATTTCTTTCCATAAAAATATTATCACAATTATCAATAATTTAGAACATAAAAAACTTGAACAACAAAATATCAAATGCCATAATATTTTCTTCTAATAAATTCGACAAATGATTTTGTAACAAATTAACGTAGTTGTCGCAATAATGATTTCTTCAATAGTTGTCGCCATTTATATAGTAATGGTTGTAGTGTTTTTTATTCAATAGTTGTCGCCATTTAAGTTTTCAGGCAGCTCAAATGGTCCGATTATTTGTCCATTTAAAATTCCGGTCCACATATTCACTTTAAATTGGTATTGGGAGAGATCTTCATGCATTAAATTTGGATTTTCTTTATGCCAACCTACATGAGGTTTTGTAAGTTTAAGTAACAGTCCTTTTTAAAAGTCCTTTCATCTGTCCATAAAATCTTGTTAAGAAACTTCGAATTTAAAATTATACGTGGTAGCGCCATGCTGCAGTTATAGCACGAATGGGTCGGCTCCACCGGGGAAGGACCACGCTCTCACATAATAGCAGCGTAAAATAGTAGCTTAATGCCTGTGTTTCGTATGGCGAGTGTAGAGAACTGGAGACGCTTTTTACTGCAAACGAGGCATTCCATCTTAGTCCTCACGGGTGACAACGCATCTGCATTTTGATTCGTAATCGAGAATGGATGTAGATGTCTATGGGCCACAGCAACCACTTGCTCTTATCACTCATATCAGGTGGACGGTGTGCTCGTTTGTCACCCTATCCTATAAAAAAATCTTCGCGATTTATCGCTAACATTGTTCTGCACAAAAAGATCCCGGGTGCGTAGTCACGAGGTAGCAAACTTTGAACTCGTTGCACTTGGTACGGGTGATATTAGTATCGCTTTAAAATTCGATGAACAATACATTTCGGTATTCCAGTGTCTCTTTTAATTGCACGTACTGAAGTGCTGGAATCATTTTTAATTTCATTTAAGAGTCCGTATATTGCTGTTTTGATGATATTGAACGATCTGGATCTCGGTATCTATAAGACCTAAGGGTTTGCTATTTGGACACATTTAAATTGGATTTATAATGTTCAAATCTGTTGAAGCGAAAACACGATTCGACAAAAATTTCTTGATAAAAAAGTAACGAAAAACCTCGTTTTGCATTTATTTGAGTAGATCTCTGAAATCTTATGGAATTAAGGTGGCCCTAGTCGATAGTAAAGTTGTTCAAAACGACTATAAATCAATAACACGCTACAGACTATAAACTATAAATTTCTAGCGCGCTATTAAATACGCTATGTTATAGCGCGCTATTTATAAGTAAACGTGTAGGAGGTCGGTAAGCGCGTTATGTTTTGCAGCACGTTATATCTCTTAGCACGTTAAACTACATGTCGTTCATTGGATAGACCGCGTCCTATATTTCGTAATAAGTCGCATTTTAGACTAAAATGAAATAAAGCGGCAAAGAAAAACCAATGCACGCTTTCTCATACTTTTCAGGCTTACTACTTTCTATAATCCTAAAAATATTTTTAAGTCATGTACTTTTTAAAATAGATTTAATTTTATTTTTAAAATCAAAATAATATTAATTATTTTTTATTATAATTGATGTAAACATTATTTTAACCTTAAAATAAATTATAAATCAAATAAAGGTGTATTTAAAAGTTTATTTATTATATTTATAAAAACCAATTATTTACATACACTATTGAATACACTTTTGTATCTATATTTTATTTACATTTAAAAACATTAGTTAGGCTTCTTTTATCACAACTGTGTCCTTTGATCACTATTAAATATACAGTATACACTAACTAAACAACGTCTAACATTAAATTAGGTCGCGCGCGATGAATAGCGTGCTACTAGATCAAATTTGCGTCAAACGTCCTCTCCCAACAGCGCTGCTGCTAGAACTAATTGCCGCTAGATATTAATACTTAATAGCGCCAAAGCGCCATATCGCAATAGCGCCATGGCGACTACTTACATAACACGCGCTATGTGTTATGAAGAGATAGCGTGCTATAATATGGCGCTATACGCTATATTAACCACCATTAGTCGATAGCTCGAACTAAATGGTAGGCGGGGTTAAGATGCATGCTATCTCAGCCGACATCACGTGCGAAAGGGATAGACGCTGTGATGAGCAGTAAGAAGCTAGTGCGCACACACATACGCACTCCTGAGTGGCGCAAAGCGACGGCGTCATCGCGTACCTACATATTGCGATTCTTTTTTTAATGACAACATAAACTCAAACCGCAATTGCTCCCTGGCGCAATGGCTGCGCTGAGGCACGGTAATTTTTGGCTGGGGGCCGCGGTTTCGAATCCCGCACGAAACAAATATTTGTATGACCTACAAATAGTTGTTCCGTGTCTGGATGTTTGTCCTTGTGCAATTTATGTTTGTAAACTGCCTCCACGATACAGGAGAAAATCCTACTATTGGGGTAACTTATTTTAAAAAGAGAAAAGAGAGAGGAAATAAATTGGTGATATTATTATGAACCCAATTTAGTTGTAATTATGAAAGTTCTTATGTGAATTTAAGTAGATGTTGTTATTATATCATCTGGATCTGATGATGGGGTCTTGGAGAAATCGAGGGAACTCTTCAATAAATGACAGAAAATCAACCGCGATTGCTGCTATCGCGTACCCATGCATTCTTTAGGCAACCCAACAGTATAATATCACGCATATACCCACTAAAGGGACATAACTCTCAACAAAAAATAGTAACAATAAAAAAAATTGAAAAAAATATAACCGACTTTTAAAACAGAAAAAAGTGTAAAATAATTGTTTATTTTTTTTTTTTTGTATTTTATTGTAGGTTATGCAAACATTACTGTAGTTATTATGAATTCTAAATAGGTATTTACTTACCATAGCTAGTTAGCTATAATAGCCCACAGGCAACTCCCCGAAGTATATGCCAGCCAGTGTCAGGATAACTGCTTTTTCGACAGCGCGACTGATGTGAGTGGGGCTTTTATGTAGGTTAATTAAATAAATAAAAATGTTAGTTTGTAAATTGTTTATTGATTGTTTGTGTTCAATAGCGGTTTGCAATATTCTCTTAGTACTTAGAAAGTTATCAACAATAGGCATTGTGTCACTGCAGGGAAAAGCACAAACGTCTATCAAAATAGTAACGTACCTAAACGGAATAGGACTAACAGCACAGACTTCCTTGCAGAAGTCCAAAGAACACGTCTAGACAAGGTAAGTAATTAGAAGAAAACTACAATTTAAAAATCGATTGTAAATCAAATTTACAGTACAGACACAATTAGCGAAATATAAATAAAATTTTGATTTATTTTATTATGATAGATAACGCTATTAAAACGCAAAGGGTCAGTCCGCACAAATAAAAGGCGCGATTGTAGAAAGAGATTCGTCACGAAACGTTTGTAGGCTAGGGGGCTTGGCCTGTTTATGCTATTGATAATGAAGGCTATAAAATATGTACAACTTAGAAACTAAATCCTATGTGTACTTATCTGTATTCATAACCCAATATCTAAGGTAGGTTGATGCGCTCCTTAATTTTTATATAGTTTGTATTATTCTGTAATAAATTAAATCTAAACCAAAATATATACTATAATACCATAGCAAAGCTACTACTATTTTATTTAGTAGTAGCTTATATAGGTATAGTTAATTATATATAAAAAAGTATGAGTATGTCTGAGGTAAGGTTAAATATAAACAAATATTTGCCAAGTGCGAATCCCACTTCCGAGCTTCCCTACCATCTTACAAGATTTAATATAAGTACATATTACTATCGATCAAAAAAAGCCAAAAATACACGTTTCTTTTTCTAGTAGGAAACCCTTTTTCAAATTTATTTTTACTATTTGCTGTTATAGCGGCAACAGAAATACACGTTCTGTGAAAATTACAACCATCTACCAATTACGGATCATGAGATACAGCCCGCTGACAAACAGACACACGGACCGCGGAGGCTTCGTAATAGGGCCCTGCTGGTTACCCTTCGGGTACGGAATCCTAAAAAGTACTTAGTTGTCCACTCACATCTGTATGGTTCTTTCTTCAAAGGACCATTAGCCACCTGCCTGGTTCTCGTATGACATGACCAATGTAATACCTGGACTGACCTCTCTGAGTTTGTTTCGGCAGATCGGGTGCTTTTTTCAGTTTCATGTTTTTGTTGTGTTAAAGTGTTTTTTTTAAAAAAAACTACTTACAAAACAAATTTTATTTATCATTGACTGCCCTTCTTAGATTCTTATGTACTTACATAAATTACATTAGGTATATTAGGATATGAGATTCCTATAGGGTCGTTGCGCTGGTTTTCGGCCTTTTAGTGGAGTTGTCAACTTTAAGGTATTATAAAAAATAATAGCGATTATGTTGACCTAGTGTTGTTAATGTTAATTTATAGCTTATATAATGTAGTTTTCATTTTGATAACTCATTGATGCTACAAAAGAAATCTATTTTTTATAATAAATTTTGATGTGAAAAATATGCAAAACGCTAGTTTTCGGCCCCAAATTTTAGATTTCGGCCTACAAGAATTTTAGTTTTCGGCCACTGTATTAGAAGAGGTACTATAAACTTAAAAGTGTTTTCGTAAAATCAGAAAATGGCAAAACGGTTTGGGAAATCGGTGTATTTAGTTTTCTCAATCGGTGATTGCGATTTTTTAACCGTGACGTTATTTTTTTCTTTTTGGGTGTGTTTTTGATATAAAATAATAACCATGATTATTATTTCTCTTTTAATCATAATCTAATAATAAAATCTTAATTATAGCAATCAAATATTCTCATTTACGAGTATTTTGTACTTCCTCATAAGTATTTTAGTTTAACAGAATCTGTTACCATATCTAACCATTCTCATCTCTAACCAAGAGGAGCCATCTGAAGAAAAAAATTTCTTATTGAATCTTCTTCCTAAAACGCAATGTGAATAAAATATTTGATATGATAAGATGAAATGGCCGTAAACGTAAACTAAGACAGCATTCCATTTTCCGCCGCCGTATTCTTTCATACAATTTTAAGTTGGCCGAAAACTAAATTGTATATATTTTAGAATCAATCCAGTTTTCGGCCATGACTGAAATGGGTATTTTGTTTCATCACTAACTGTTCAAATTGCAGTACTTGCTGGCCGAAAACTGAAAGTTAGTGTCTACGCACGCTACGATTCAATATAAGTAAGAAAGATGAGTTATATAGTACGTAACCAATTAAACGAAAGAGACAAAGTATTTAGGCTAAACTCAGGCTACTTTTCGGCCGCATGGCCGACAACCAAATAATTGGACAATTTTATGTGTCACTTTTCGGCCACTTAATTTATTAACTTTATCAATAAATTATTATAATAATCAGTGTCAAATAACTATCTTAGGTTATTTATACAGTGAAATATAAGCACAATATTAAGTAATTATATTAATTACAGCACGAAACTTACTTTTGAATGGAACGCTCGCCACTATTTTTTTTTGCTCGATCTTACCCTTTTTGATAGCTTCAGTATCGGCGTCAAACTAAACTATTTATTATAAATCGCGTGTTGTGTTTACCTGATTAATTAATGCTACCAGATATTGTGAAACTATTTACAAATGCATTAAACTGTATTACTTACGATAATATTTATTTAAATTGTTATTAAATCAAATTTACTGCATCAGCTCGTGCCAAAGGCCGAAATCTAGACCCGGCCGGCTTACCGGCGCATCGACCCTACGTAAGCACGATTATCGAAAATCTAAAAATTACCTATTCTAATTAAATTTATAGATAATTTTAAGATTTTCTACAATCGTGCTTATCAATGAGATGTTTTCGTTAGTTGGCAAATTAAAGTAGTTGAGTACCTAATGTACTACCTGTATCGATAGTTCATTATCATGTACCTAAGTACCTGTTTTCAATTTTAACTACATGTGCTTCAACAAACTTATGGGTACATTTTACCAGCTATATTCATCTCGGCTTCAGCAAGTGGACACGAACAAAAGGAAGCAATTTTTCTAAATAAAGATGTAAATATGTAGGTATTACAGCCATAAATAGATAGTAGCGGCTAACCTAGTGAGCATGTGCGGGTGCGCACTGCGCCCACCCTCCGTCCGTCCCACTGATCGGGGAAATAATTTGTAGCGAAAGGCAAGATGATTTACAACAAAAAGGAGCGCGCGAAATTTTATAAACAGACCTTTGGGAGTCTGGATGTCATGAAAAATCTTTTGAATTTATCTGTTCAAAATAAAATAATTTTCATTTTTGAACAACTAATCTATCCCTGTATGGTAACTGTTTTGCAATTTTCGTTCTTCTTATGGTATTTATTTCCGCCCAAAGCTGTTGTAAAAATTTTTATAACTTTTAAACATAATCTTTTTTTACTTTTTTGTTTCCATACAGGGCTAGATAATGATGAGACAAATTGAAATCATTTTTTATTTTATACGTACACCATCACACAGTGGAGTAATCACCAGACTACGTTTGTATGGAAGAACGAGTGACTAGTGTACCCTTAACGATGATTTTTAACGTAATAGATAGATAATAATATTATCTCAGATCCTGACGATTTATTTTTTTATTTTTCTACGTGGTCTTCTCGTAATTAGCAATTATGTGATTTGGCGCTTGCGTTATTTTATTCTAAGCGAGCACACTCTCTTATTTTGCACGCGGTAGGTAATAGGCCTATCCTTTTCAATTTGTTCAATCAGTTTATCAGTCTGCTGCGGCATCTGTTGCGGGCAGTGTTGCCACCTTGGTGATTTTGTCACCAGATCTGGTGATTTTTCAGAGCTCTTAGCGATATTTTTAATGTTTAGCGACTATTTATTTTTTAGTGAATTTTCAATTTGTAATTTGGCAGTGGCGCTAATTTAAAACGAAAAGCGTTCTCTTCGTTCTGGACTTAGTCTATGGTCGGGGAATCCAAGACGCTGTCATTTTATAGTTATTGACGTTAATGTTTTATCATTCTTTTCGAGAAATCAAATTTTCTGTTTTCCTATTTTTCTTTTAGATCCTTATAAAGAGACTTCCACCTCTTTTAACATCACATATTTATCGATGTGCTGATGGAATGATAAAACGTACAAAAATTAATGACTTATTTTTTCACTGTTATGGAAAAAATATTCAACCCTATTTGCTTCAATATATGACAAAACGTGTCGGTTAAAAATCCTTCTTTTAATAACTTCTTTTTTTAATTTCATACGTGTAATACATGTAAGTAACTTAATTTTAATTTTAAAAAAATAGCGAGAACCGGTGGTTTTTCTTAAATCCAACTTTCCAAAATATGGCGACATTTATCTTTTGATCTAGTGACAAGATAATCTTTTAGGTGGCAACTCTGGTTGCGGGACGAACCTATGTTTAGCGACATTACGGAGAGAATTTTTTTCCAGTATAGGCTGATTTCGCATTGTATAGGCTTTCCGAATAATGAGGGGTCAACTTGTACTAGAAAATTTAACTTGAGTAGCCTTTAGTACGTACAATGAAAGAGGAAGTGGGGGCGAAATTAGAATTTGAGCTGAGGTAGTATGGACTCTTAAAACTACGTCATCTTCGTTTCGTCGTGGTCTCCCACCTGCCGTACGAACACTTGTCATTCATCCTTGCGAATACGACTGGTGCACATTGATAAACACGAGGTGATCTGGGTGACGTGCCGCATTTGTGTATCTCTCCCTATACAATCTGGCTGCGGTAGAGGCTTTACAATGGCATTTACCGTATATTCATGTTCGCATATTCTTGCACAGTATACACATACGGCATTTCGGCAGAACAATAAATAATAATAGTCCAGGGAAACGCAGCCAAAGTCGTCAAAACAAATGCGATATCAAGTCCAGGTAAACACAAGCCAAAGTTGTCAGTACGAAAGCTACGCGATTACGAGAACATGCGCAGAAAACGAAGGACCAAAGCATACTGAATGATAAATGTTAATAACCAATAATCAATTTGACTATCGCATCGGCGTCCCTAATCGTCTCGCTTTCTCTAAAAATAAAATGTCATTATGTCATTTATCACACTCTATTGCTCTTTGAACAGCCAATCTCTATCTCATTCTATCACATCGGTCTGTTTTGCTTACGAATAACAAAGCAAATCTTTTTGCACACAATAGTATTATTCAGGTAAAAAAAGTTTGTTTAAAATTAAGTCCTTTTGGAAGTAAATATGCAATAATATTTTTTGTGGAAAGATAAGTATCAAGTGTTGTACTATTTGGAAATTTTAATTAAATGGGCCATTTATTAAAACAACTTGTAGTAAATTTTGTTAAAGACAAGGCGCAAGGCGTCAAAGTTATGTGTTGAAGCGTTTTTAACCATGACTTAATTAAACTTTTTTTTTGTAATAAACTCACAATAATAATAATTGGTTTTATGACTGCAACCAATAGCATAGTTATTTAGTATTACGTTAAATAAAAAATACTGAAAAATTTAGAAATTTGTGATTACAGTACCGAAATAGTAATCTAGGGTTATTGATTTTTAACATTTTCAAAAGTATACCTATTATTACTTAACCAAGTAACATGGATTGTTTTTTTGCTAGTACTGGTACAACCTAGCTTATCGCCCCGTACCTGCTTGACGTTGAATTTCGGGACAACCTGTATAAATGTAATAATGACTTTTATACCACCTACTTATGTTGTTTTATACCTTATACCTAATTAAAAATATTATTATAGCTCGCACTTCTGGTGACGAAGACCAGCTTTGGGAATTGTTGACTGCTGTAGAAAAGTTTTTGGTGCGGATCGTTACTTCTGTTAACCGCAGTCTTCGCCATGAGATTATAACGGCTATTTTGGATAAATTCTATTCTTTGATCTCAGATCCTGGTAAGTAAACAATTTGGAAAATTTTAGAAAACGTGCATTTTTAAATACTAATTCCTAAAAGCGACGTAAAAGTTCCGTTCGTAATATTAATTATGCACTCGTGCATTTTGCCCAAAGGAAGAGACGGCATTGTTTAGTTCTGCTAAGTTTTAATCTTGTCGTTTGACGTCTGAAATTCTTGCTGAATTTCTACTCTCCATTCATAATTTCCAGGCATTAAACGCGATTGCGATTCAAAATTATTTAATTCGCGCAGAACTTTCAATATCGGCAACGGTGCTTTTGTATGAAACTCAAAGATTTGTGCCGCTAGTGCGAGTTAGCATCTATATTTGTTTGTAATTACTAGTGTCCTTATAAACATATAGTGTGAAACTCATAAGTCTGATAAAGATACAAACACACTATTTTTTATTTATTCATTATTATAAGTATACTACCATACTGTCAAACTAAATTCGTTTACACGTTTTTATTAGTTCCGCGTGTATCTACGAATATTTATTTATGTAACAGAATCTTTTAGTGTTAGTATAAGATCCCGATATAAAACGACCTTCACCGAGATGCTTATTTAATGAAACGTATTTTATATTTAATTTAATATGTCAATAAATATAATCCATATGGGTTGCCTAGCAAATTTCAGTCCAGAGTATGTTTAATTAATAATTAAAAAAAATTATTTTTTTAAACATTTCACCGGTATGATTATTAGATAAATTCTATACCAATCGAAAGTATGAAGCCCATAGAATATGCAAACGTTAGGTTGCCTATTCTTTTCCGGTCACAACTATAGGGTTGCCAGGTATAAACAGGTAAATCTGTACTAGCATTTTGCAACGGTCTGTTTATTGAATGAAATTTAAATTAAATTAAAGATTATTTTATTCTGAACACGGTGGTATAGGGTTGCCTGCGAAAAATCAGTCCAGAATTGCGGTTGTCGAATTTTAAAAAGTAAAATATTGCTCCGAGTGAATGTGTGTGACTGAGAGGTCCCAACCGACCATCCCATGCGATAGAAGAGGACACAGCATAGCAGCTGTTTAAAGTCCGCCCACTTAAAGAAAGAGAGTGCGCATGCTATTTGGGCTTGGAAAAGAAAAGGATAGCGATAGACTCGTATATACTATGCATGATTTTGGAGTAGAGTGTCGCTATAAATACAATTGAAAAAACGTGCTACTATTTATTGTTGGAAAAAAGGCAAAAAAGTGTTTTTTGTGTGGATCGGATGATGAAATAATTGATTTTAATGATGAAAAACTTTTAATATCTATTATGTGTATTAAAGTTAGCTTTTCGTAAAAAAAACACTTTAAATACAATTTTGTTGAGCTACCCAGTGCGTCTCTTCAATTTGTAGGTTATCATACCACGTGCTACAAAAAAGTGATCGTTTTGAATAAAAAATATAACGAAGAATTTCTTAATTTTAGTGCTGAATATACAGTAAGTACATAATAATTGAATCTTTAAAATTATCTTAGCTAATACATCTTCTATATTTTTTTCATGTTTAAATAATTGTTAGCAAAATTCACCTATGGTTTTGTTAATTTCCAACACACATATTTTTTTGTAATTTACTTAAAAACGGTAATTTATAAATTAAACAAGAAAATGATCAAATTTCCTTTTTTTTTGTAACAATTAATGAGGATGTTTTCAATCAACTATTCTTATCAAAAAGTTTATAAAATTTATATATCAAACATTTTCATTTAATCGCAAATTTTTTTTTTAGGAGCATACCAATGTATATACTACTGAAGAAGAATCAAAATAGTTGAACCATAGTATCGATTCCTGTGCTACAGTTGCTGAAGATGAAACGAGTAATGTTGAAGACCTGTCCCAAACTTCTGGGGACTTTGACAAGGTAATAAAATATTTTTTAAGCTTTTTAAAAAAAATGATATGAAAATCTATTAATTGAACTTGTATTTTCAATTATATTTATTTTCATCGATTTATACTCAAAGAATGATTTAATTCTTTTAGGAGCAGTCAACATCAACAGCATCGACATCAAGCAAAATTATTTGCCTTTTTTGTGACCACAGCCAAAAGAGATTTGGGAAGAAGCTGGTCAATCTTACGGTCCTAATGATGACAAAGTACCACTACAGATAAAAAAATATAGCGCAAAATTTTGGCGATTCGGTGATTCTCTCCAAACTTCAACATCAAACTATCGCGTACCATCTGCCTTGTTACGCAGTGTATCAATCGAAAAATAAGCGGTCCACGGAAGAATCTACCCATTCCAACTATAGTAAATATAGATAGTTACATCAGTTGGCCTTTCAATCCATATCGAATTTCATTGAAACAGAAATAATTGAAAACAACAAGGTTATGTACTTGGCTCAATTATTTTTAAGATACCAAGCTTTATTGTTAGAGTTTGGAAATCATGAAATTGATTTCGATGATATTCAAGATTACCGAAGTGAAACCTTGCAAAAAAATTAATGAAGAAATTCGATGATCGTATTACGATTGAAGCGTCAATGGGAATACGTAACAAAAAAAATTGTGTATAAAACAGACATGGACGTCTCTGTAATGGCAAACACTTTCAAACTTTTGGAGACAAGAAATGATTATGAGTTTGAAAATGTAGCATATTATTTGAAAAGCTGCATTAAAAATATAGATGCTCATCCGCTTTCTCGCAACATAACTGTTGATGATGTCATTCGTGGAGAATGTGACATTCCTAAGCAATTAATTGACTTGACATTGATTGATGACATTGATTTGACACATTCACTCGGAGCAATATTTTACTTTTTAAAATTCGACAACCGCAATTCTGGACTGATTTTTCGCAGGCAACCCTATACCACCGTGTTCAGAATAAAATAATCTTTAATTTCATTAAAATTTCATTCAATAAACAGACCGTTGCAAAATGCTAGTACAGATTTACCTGTTTATACCTGGCAACCCGATAGTTGTGACCGGAAAAGAATAGGCAACCTAACGTTTGCATATTCTATGGGTTTCATACTTTCGATTGGTATAGAATTTATCTAATAATCATACCGGTGAAATGTTTAAAAAAATAATTTTTTTTAATTATTAATTAAACATACTCTGGACTGAAATTTGCTAGGCAACCCATATGGATTATATTTATTGACATATTAAATTAAATATAAAATACGTTTCATTAAATAAGCATCTCGGTGAAGGTCGTTTTATATCGGGATCTTAGACTATGTAATTTTCACCATCTTTTACAAAGCCGATTGACTTGAAAATTTACACTCGTATCACGGACTACATATAATACAATAATTTAATGACTACGACTCAGTATTCGCACTATGATCATCATAGTTCATGATACATGTTGTTTAAGTTTTCTCAAACTTACAAACACATAATAAACATACGTCGTACATATTATTTATCTTCAAATAAATAATGTTTTATTCGATACTTACGGACTTATGCATGGGTACAGAATCTGATGCATGCCCGGCCACATCGGTTGTGCTCATCGTACTGGATGGGTCTGAATCTGAAGCAACCCTATCGGCTGCCCGCTGGCTGGTACAGCAGGGCGAAAATGGACCAGGCGGAGCCGGACTCCGTGCCTCCCTCTCTTGCCTTTATCGTTGGATTTACGAGTGGCATGGCACTCCCGCCTTAGGTGATTGGCTTATTGCCTATATTAAGGCTTTGGAGGTAAGTAATTTAAACATAGTTTCTTTTTGTAGTGTACTCGTATAACCTATAAGTACGAAACACTTAAGATTTTAAATTTACACTAGGTATTTGTTATTATTTTGATTAAGGTCTCACTCAGAATATTTCTCGATTCCTTAGACCCACCACACGAAAAAGAGCAACATTGAGCTGCTATTTTACGGTGGTATTATTATAAAACTTACATTAAGATTTCATCAAAAGTCAAAACATTTAGATTCCATATTAGTCTGATATTTTAATGATGCAATTGAATATTATTATTTGTGTTCTAATGGTAAATTGAACGATTTTTTGTTGTATAGACATTTTTAGCTTCGATGAAAGAGAAACTCAAACTTTTTATTCAATATAGATTATAAATAATACTTCTTGAAAGTCACTTTTTTAATTTACCACTAATTAGGAAAAAAGAATTTATGTCCTGGGAAGAACCAACAAGAAACACAGTGGGTCTTTTGAAAAAAAAAAAACAGCTTACAATCATGTATGTTACAATTAACAACACAAAACAAATTAGAAATAGCTTGGTAGCGATCACCTTTCCTAGGGGTTCTTATCATCCATGAATTCCTTAATATTATGATAACCCTTTTTATATTAACTTAGTTTAATAAAGTTTTTGAACTTTGTGCATTTCAAATTTTGTATATTTTTTGGAATTTTGTTGTAAAAGCGTATACATCGCCCCAAAAATGAATTACTGACTTGGTGGAGTCGAGTAACTGTGTAAAATACCGTTTATTTTTTCTACCGATATTTATTTTTCACATGAAATTGACACGTCACATCCAATCGACACATTTATCGATTGAAAACAAATTAAGCTCACTCATTAAGTCACAAGGCTTACGCACAATATTTTATTAAACTGTGGAGGGGCTCTTTATTTGCGGCTATTATTGAACCTTGTATCTTAATTGAGATGATTTCTTATAATAATGCTAATGTTTCACAATTGTACATAAGGTTTTATGTTTCTCATTCTTTCTAACAAATACTCCATATATATATTTATTTATTCTTATTATTGTCATATTATTTGCCAAATTACCGCCACGCTTTGGTGGCAGTTTTCCCGTTGATGATGACCAGGTGATTCGCGCCTTTAATATCGCTCCTAGTCTCTATTCTGAGTATTACATATCTGGCATATTTCGAGTTGCTGCACCACCTGTTATCACAAGCCATATACGCTTTGGCTTTTCCCATGGTCACCTCTAATGACATCCGAAGGATAATACGATACAGGGCGATGGATTCAATTTTTTTATAGAATGGGGGTGACAAGTACACCTGCGCACAGTGGATGCTGTGTATTCATCTACATTTATCCTCGATGGAGAATCAAAATGCAGATGCGTTGTCACCCCGAGGACTTAGATGGAATGCCTCATTTCAACTAAAAGAAACACAGTAGCCTTGAGGTGCTATTTGACGCTGGTATTCTGTGATAGTGTGGTCCTACCCCGACCGAGCCTACCCATTCGTGCTACAACTACTACTATGGACCACAGCATCCACTTACCATCAGGTGGACTGTGTGCTCGTTTGTCACCCTCATTCTAAACTAGCCATCAAAAAATCGGCCCTCCTGCGTTTTTGCCGCAAATCACGTTTTTCTAAAGCAGAACCAATCAAAACGTTTAAGTACTGAAATGTTTTATTTAACTTGTTTATTTACACCAATTCAATCACAGTTACAACATCAAAATGATTTTTTGCAAGTAATTTTCATTTAAAAACCAAAATCTTTAATTTTTCACGATTATTTCTATTAATTTTCAATACGCTCTAGTTTTCATGTATTGAATTTTATGTACCTACACAATTATTGCAATTTAATATTGTGTATTCCCTCCTCTTACTCGAATGACAGCCTGCATTCGCCGTTTTAATGACCTTATCAAGATTTTGATGGTCTCTTGAGGGATTCGGTTCCATTCTTCCCTAATGGCGGTTTCAAGGTCTCCTAATGTTGTAGGGACTGGATTACGGGCTCTAACCTTTTGTTTTAGGGTGAACCACATGTGCTCTATAGGGTTAAGATCAGGGCTTCTTGCTGGCCACAACATAACCCGAATGCCGACCTCTTCAAGGTAATCGTTTGTTATCGTGAATTATCATGCATTAATTCAAAGGTCTCTCCAATATAGCCGGCGTATGGCACCACATGGTCTTCTAAGATCTCTGTGATGTAGCGTGCTGTTAAAGCACCTCTTCGTATGAAAACCAGCTCAGTGCGTCCAGTCAAAGATATCCCAGCCCAAAATATTACAGAGCCTCCACCATAACTGACAGTTTCTCGTATGCAACACTGGGTATAACGTTCACCTGGTCGTCGCATGACATTACGGCGTCCGTCAGAACCGTATAAAGTCATTCGACTCTCATCACTAAAAAGAACTGTCACCCATTGGCTTATAGTCCAGTTGATGTGGTTACGCGCAAATTGAAGTCTGGCTTGTCGATGAGCTGTTGTCAATTGTGGTCCTGTTGCTGGCTTGTGAGGTCTTAAATTCTGCTCACGAAGTCTCCTTCTCACAGTACTATCACTTATAGCTACACCTCGATCTTCACGTAAGCGTCGCTGGAGATCAACACCAGATAGGTGCCGATTGCGTAGAGCTGATAACACTATAAATCGGTCATCCCTTTGAGTTGTCACCAGTTATCTTCCAGATCTAGATCTTCTTCGATACTGCCCAATCTCCAGAAACCTTTGGTAAACTCGTCCCACTGCAGAACGGCTCAGATTTGACCTCCTGGCCACGACACGTTGACTTAAGCCTTGTTGCAGCAAAGCCACAACTTGGGCCGCCTCAGCTTCAGTAGTGTCTATTATTTTTAGACAAAGTAATCAAAGCTACAGCCTCAGTAAATTTAAGTGAAACAATCGATAAATTTCAAACAAAAAATGGGTGGGTCGATTTTTTTGATGGCTAGTATATAATAAAAAAACTTTAACGTTATTTGAACACATTATTTCTATGTATTTTCAAATATTTATGAATAATTTTTAAACATTTTAAATTGAATTGGAAACGCTTGCAGGAAAATGAACGTTATGACATATTGATCGAAGTGAGCACGGACAATTTGGGTCATTTGTTCTTGGCGATGAATGATCCAATGGCACTAAGGCAGTCAGTAGCCGATGTCATCTTTCACGTCCTCGCTTCATTGCGGGAATCCGTTGAGGCTTTTGATAAAGTGAGTATTAAAATTACTTTTATTAATTTCAAATGACAGAAAAATGTCTGTTAATTAGAACTATTGCTTATAAGGCTCGTTATACTATACTATTTCATAAATATTTTTGAATTGACTGCATTGTTGGTTTACAGTCGCAAGCGAGACTGCTGGTCATGATGTGGTCTCAGATAAGATTCCCGGGTCGGGCCAAAATCAGTTGTTGGGTTTTTCAGTTCATTCTCAGTAGGAGCCAGGATTAGGAAGTTAGCAATGTTTCACCCTCATGTTTGTGGTGTTCCGTGCCTGATATCCTCGGTCGTGTCGGCACGACGTCCTATCGCATCGCGTATACAATCGTGAACTATAATCCTTTACCGCGTAGATGGGTGGTCTCTGTTGAGATGGAGGACATGATTTATTATTATTTCAAATCAATAAAAATATTAACATAAAAACGTTTTGAAAACATTCTCGAAAAATGTTGAAATAAAATAAATTTTCTTTTTTTTTCTAATTATTCTGCAGCACAGGTCTGTTCCATGTATATTATTTTTAGATCGCTCCTCACGTGGGTAAAGTGCTGGTTGTTTTGGCCACTGACAGCGGACAATGGAGTCGACAACTTTTGCAGAACGCTGTGGATATAACCACGGCTATGGTTGATCATATAAAGGAGCCGCTTAAGGGTGCGGCCCTTGATATGTTCAAGGAAAAATATGATTATGTGGTAAGTTATCATCACAAACGAAAGTAACAGTTGTTGAACATCTTTGTTCATTTTTGTTCCTTCATTTTGTACCTTTTTTAATAATTTTATAACGTTAAATGTTTATGTGTAAATGGTATTTTTTTTAATAAGATTTAACCCGAAATAATATTATGTAACGTTTAACGCGACTTCATTCGTGATGTATTTCGTATTAATTAACTAAAATTGTTTAAACATCACTATATCAAATAAATATTCCTATGATTTCCACAATGCTCGCTTCAATCAACTCGTATGTGCATAAAGCAAACAAGCCGCTTTGACATCGAACTTCATATTCCAATAAATTCGTATTGACATGCCAATAGTAATTAAGCACAGTTTTTACTATATAGTCCGTGATCATATGCAACAACATGCATAAATATGTAAGGATGCAACTATATTAATATCGAGAGTAATCCGGGCCGTACCGCCCGGGGCTAAACTACAGAAAGCGGTGCTCGTCGATAATCCCTGACCGTCGGATATTTGCTCTCACCTACCGAGGGATTCCGTCTGATTGGGTTTTTATCTATTTATTTATTTCACTTTATTTTATATTATTTACTTAGTGTTATATTCGACATATTTTTTTATTTTATACTGTTTATTATTTATTTCATTTACTCATATCCTAAACGTGTAAGTAGCGGTGTTTCCTTATCATACCGTGCATTTCGTATGAGGCGATAGAGGGGCATGAAACAGAAGACAGGCACGGTGCCTGTCTTCTGTTTCATGCCCCTATATTATCCAGATAACAACATAAAATAATATTAAAAAAAATATCTTGCTACCATACGTAGCTACTATGATAAATGATATAATTCTCAGGCAGTAAATGATAGATTCCTGTGTTCAGTAGACTTTTGATAGGGTGTGATTATTATGATGTTGATGTTGTCCCAACTAGACGAGAATTTTATTATTATTATAATAATTTATATAATTAGAGAAAGGTTCTATGTATAGTCGATGTTTTTCAATGGCGTTTTTCTATATTTTAATATCGATGATGTGGGGTCAATATTATCGATATTAATGGTTTTTTGAGATATCGTTCCAAGCCTATATAAAAGCACTAATTATATGGCAAAAATCGTTTATAAAAATTTTAATCATAGTTTGTACACATAATTAAATTCATATCTAACATATAATATATAATATGTATTAAATGAAAAAAAAACTACTTATTTGATTTTAGTACTTTGAACCGTTAATGTCAAGTAACTAATGCATTTGGCTTTATGCATAATATTTATTTACAATTAAGACAAATGTTAGGCCTTAATCGATTCTGACAGAAGTAAAAAAATTATTGTCGCTGACATTATGACGCGGTGAATTTTCTAGTCAATATTAACCCTTTCCACGTGCAGAAAATGTGTAGGGAAATTTAATTTTAAGCGTCATTTTGTGTTGCACCTTCATGGGAAGAGGTTGGGTGCAGGAATTTTAATTTTCATAGATGGATTGCTTGGAGCGGCATATGGCTACAGACGGTTCCCGTTTCCTACAACTTCCACCGTGGCGGGCCCGCAATGTCACACTTACCTCTGTGAATTCGAGCGCGCCGATGCGCAAGGTCGGCCTCTTGAACCTCGGCAACACTTGCTACATGAATAGCGTCATGCAGGCCCTGCTCGTCACCAGGCAGTGAGTATAGCTATTATGTCCTTATTAACACTGCTTTTTTATTGTTATTATTAATATGGTACAAAGTGTTTTTATATTTAATTGGGCCTCGAGATTCCACATCTATTGTGTGTTTTAACCCCTGACGAAAAATAAAAGTCGTGTGTACTGTATAACTATGTTTCTGTGTATTGTGTGTCTGTCTGTGGAATCTTAGTTCCCGAACCGATGAACTGATTTAGATTTAGTTTTTTTTGTTTGCAAGGTGACTTGATCGCGAGTGTTCTTAGCTATGATTTAAGAAAATCTTTTCAGTCGTTTGAATATCATCAGCTATTTGTTTCGTGGGTTTTATATTTTTTCAATTTAACATTATCTATTTTTTTAATTTGTTGTTGTTGCTTGCGCTTCGTTCTAGTATAAACGTTTTATATCAATTATTTATTACGTTACGTACGTACGTTATTTTGCACGTCTGCTATTTAACAGTTGAGTTGTGTTTAATATATTTGTAGCCGAATTAAAAAAGCGGGACGTTTACAATTTTATTGTATTTTTTTTGTATATATTATCTTACGCAATATCTTCGCCTATTGTGAACCGATTTTATTAAGTACTTTTTCATTAAATACAGTAAAAAAATTAAACTTTAAATTAAATAAAAAGAAAACTTAAAAATATAAAGATTAAAATAAAAAATCTAACAATAAAATAAATAATATTTTATCCTTTTTAGTTTTTTGAAGACGGATTGTACTTTTATTATAAGTAATTTTTTTTTAATTAGAAAAAGTATTAGCTATAATTTTCTCCTGTACCATCGAGGCATTTTATCTCTGAAAAATTATTTGAGGCCGTACAAAAACTTGTTCCGTGAGCCATACAAACTCTTTAGCCACTGCGCTACTGAACTGTCGGTTTTATAAATCAATCAATCATTTATTCATTGTGTCTTATTCATTTATTTATTCAGTAATTGTTTTTAAACAGCGTGTATCTTAATGTAAAATTGATAAAAAATGTATCATTATTGGTATAAGCTGTGCGTATTTATTTTCTTTATGTGTTATATGTGCATTGTGCATGTTTACTTATTTTTTATTCTTTATGTATGTATCATGTAAGCGCAGTGTATATGACCCTGATGATATACGCAGATAGTCCATGGTCCAGCGTTCTTAACACGGGAGAAGGGCTGTATGATAATTTAAGTTTTTAGTTTTAGTTTTTTGGTAATTTTATACTATCGCGGTCACCTCGTTTTTTTGGCTCTAGAATATCGAAAAAGCATCCGAATTCGATGATTTTGATGAGCGAAGCGAGCGAATAGACCCCGCCATCTCCTTCGTGGTTATAGTGGGCAGATAGTCCATGGATAGGTTCAGTACTCGCTCAGGATCGTATTTTATGTTAATCTATGGGGGAGGCCTATGTTCAGCAGTGTGCTTGTGGTTGGTAAAATAGTGAGTGAGTGATTATTATGGCAAACGGAGATTTATGTAGGAAGGCAATACAAATTTTTCTTCGCATGTCTATCATATTTATATGCGATTGTTTTGCTGATCGATCGGGTAGTATCCCCAGACTGTTGGTGGGCATTATCTTATTAGTACAAGGATATCGATTCTGTGGTTACCAACACATGTCCAGCATAGTAAGTAACCTATGACCGACTGTAGACTTGGTCAGTTGGAGAGTCGTTTTACAATTACTGACTGATGTCTTCGTAAAATAAATAGGCAAATATGATTAAAGTCTGAAGCAGCTGCTTTTAAAATGTTAATTAATTTGGTATTTGTGTACAGTATAAAGCTATCTAAATAATAATATGTATACATTTTGTCTGACCGCACTTGCGAAATGTTGTTAATATTGCTAATGTTATTTAGAAATCTCGACAACTCTGCTAAGTAACTAGCGCTCTGAGCTCTGCGTTAAAGCAAACTCGCATTCAGAGGAAAATCTAATCTAATTACTGTATAGTTTGTCAAGACATATCCTTACTTTGAAAGCTAAGGGTTGCTGTAAAATATTGACATCATATACGAGAGTGAAGTTCTTAGAAAATCAAAGACTAATAAGTTGCTAGTTTGTACTAGCAAGTTAATAGTTTTATTATATCTTTACAAAATAGTATCCATTTACATTAATACATCGCTGCATCCGATGGAACCACTGAGAAAAGCACTTTGCCCACTCGTCCTTAGGGGTCTCTTCGACGGCATTTTGAAACGCAGTCATTGCTTCCTCGGCGTCCATAAAACGTTTTCCTCGAAGTTTTTCTTTTATTTTCGGTAGTAAATAAAAATCGCAAGGTGCGAGGTTGAGACTATAGGGCGGGTAACCCAGTAATTTTCCACGTGCGACGTCGCCAAGTAGTCGATTGGTTGCTTGGCGGTGTACGACGAGGCGATGTCGTGGTGAAGGAGGATCCCGAACTTTTTCTGAGACAAGTGGTAAACAATTGTTAGTGTACCACTCTGCAGTAACTGTTTTCGATCTTCTAATACAATTGTTGCGTAATGACCTGCCCTTCTGAAAAACGAGGCCACCATCTTTTTTCCCACGGTTCGACCTCTCTTCGTTAGCAAAAATCGGAAGGAAACACTCAGAGCTCAGAGAGCAGACTGTCTCTTTAATTTCAGGATCATAACAATAAATCCAGCTTTCGTCACCCGTAAGTATGTCGAACACAACATTTGAGTCACCTCTGTTAAATCTTTGAACCATTTAACGACACCAATCAACACGCCGGAGTTTTTGGGCCTCTGTCAAATTGTGAGGTATCCACGGGGCACAAAGCTTTCTGACCGCTAAATGTTCATTGTGGATTTTGTGCACTTGACTCAAACCGATGCCATAGCTTGTACGAATCTGCTGATAAGTCACTCTTTTGTCAATCTCTATCATACGCCGTACAACACTGATGTTTTCTTCAGTCGGCGCCGTAGGAGGCCGTCCCATCGAAAGTCATAAAAAATCATTGTATGAAAATTTTCTCGCGTTAAATTCATGCTGATATGACTCAGACAATTTTCAATTTGCCGCCAAATCATATACAAATGACAAATTAATAAAATACATTCACAATAATATTGGCAAAGAGTCCCATTTTCAAAATTTGAACTTATTTTTTTATTATATCGTTTACAAGTGGCCAGTTCTAAGAACTTTCAGTGTCGCGCTCGTACTGTTAGTGGTAGGTAAACTTGCTTAGCGGATCGTGGAGTCTTGAATCAGGGTCTAATACTTTATTTTTTGTTTTTTTTCTGTAAGGACACAGAAGGTTATAAATGCATTGACACTTTCAATAAGTAAGACGGAATGTCACAGCCGGTAAATATACTGGTACTCTTTATACTTCAGCACAAAATATAGCGACTTAGGCGTTGCTACTTTGCGGCAGAAATAGGCATAGGCAGAAAAGAAGTCGTGCCACCCAACAATTATATTTTTTGTCCTCTTTTAATAAATGCATTCTTATGGCTATAAACGAAAACATCTGAGCTTTAGGGTTAAAAGGGTTACTTACGAGTACTAAAATACTTCTCATTTTAGTATTTTTGCATAGCTACCACGGTTCTCAGTTGAAGCTTTCATTTAATTTAATTGCATGACACAAAATAACAAGCAAATAATTGTTGAAAAGTTAATCCGTTTCATATGAAAATCCAGAAGTTACAAATTTCGTTAACTGCATATCACTAATATAAAATACGAAGCGGTGCTGTGAGCGAAATTTTCATTTTTTATTTTGTTTCCACTTGTTTTCAATGGATTGCGTTAGATTTTTTTTTCCTTTAGTGTTTAGAGTAACAAAGAGAAATAGTCGACCTTATGGTAATGGTGAGTCGCTGTCTGTAGCATATGGTGTCAATAATAACCATTTATAAACAAAGAAGGATGCTTTGTCAACCCTCCGATCTAAGAAAGAATATTCCACGAGCTATTTTATAGAAGTAAATATGAAATATTATATAAATATATTTTAATAGAAATACGAGCGAGAAAAATGAGCACACAATCTGCCTACTAGTAGCAAGCTGATACTGTATGCCATGACAACTACATTTAACCTCGATTAAGAATCAAAATGAAAACAGTTTTCAACTCTGAAAACGAGATGAAGTGCCTCGTTTCCAGTAATTAGGGTCGCCGATGCTTGTCGCTCACCATACGAAAGTTACGCAGCCTTATTAATGCTGCTATTATTGGACTCTGGAAGAGCGCGTACCTTCCCCATTCCAATCGTGCTGCAGACAATATATTTTAGCGTGGCTTTACCACGTTAAAAAAATCAAAACCTAACACTAAGTACAGTCTTTGATTCCTCCGGGTAAGGTAGGTGCATACCCAGACGAACTCTAAAAAAGGAGCCCAATTCTAAAAAAAAAACAATTATATAATATAGTTTTATTTTAACATTACCTTGCTGGCGCATTGGTGATTTATTTTTATAATTTTTATCCGAATTCAAAATAAAGGGAGGTTCTCAATCAGACTGCTTTTTAAAGTATGTTATGCGATATCTTCGTCAATTGTCAACCTTAATCTAATCTTAAAATATCACTGTTATAATATTTGTACTTGTTTACTATAATTTTGATTTATGTAATAAAGAAACCGACTGGTTTATTTGTGGTCGTATTTTATACGGTTCATCATTCATTTTCTTAAACTTCTTTAAAAAACATTGTCCCAAAGAATTTACTCGAAGAAGAAGAAAGAAATCACGATTTTGTTGATTAGTAGTCTCACCACTAGACCTCGCGATCTTAGCCTTTGTGTAACACCTAATATGGCGCAGACTTTATATGACATCTACGGATGTCATATGAAAGCAATCCCGACAGCAAGTCTCAAAGTAGGATAAATTATTTTATATAATACTGGGAATTTAATAACTATTTCTATAATCAGGTTCAGCACCCACGTAGTACTCAAGATGACAGCAGTCCCGTATTGGTCGAAGATGGGCGGCCTTTTTTCTAAGATGATGCACTCTATCTCTACCAAGCTGAATCCGGATGAATTTTTTAGCGTCGTCAAGTCGCCCTTCTTTACCAAGGACAATCAGCATGACAGCTCGGAGTTTCTGGGGTGAGTTTTTTTAAATAAACTAAATAAATCAACTGCGCTGCGACTTAAAGATTAATTAGACTACTGGTGTAAGCTTATTTAGTTTTGAGACCAAAGTTAAATTAAAAGAAAAATTGAATTTTGGGTGCTTAACATCTAATGTTATCTATACCGTCCATATGTCTTGTATATAACTTATATTTATCAATGTCTTGAATCGACTAGCCACTTTGAGACTGTTATTTGAAATTTACTGAACTATTAAAATATATTTATTAACTCAACGAATAAGTATTATTATTGGATTTATTTTAAATACGTGTACTGTGACAACTCTAGGTTCCGTGGTCACTGATGTCGTATTTTGTTCAAACATCAAAGGCTAGACTAATGTACCTATGTCGTTCCTACCATGTAACACCAGTACAATGTTCGTAAAAAAGAATACAAGGCACTTGCGAATATTTTGTTAGTTAATAGCTGATCACCGCAGTCGGTTTTATACTAATATTTGTCTAACAGAGATAATTTAATTCAAAATTTCAATCTTATTTCTCCATTAATAAAAACTGTCAGTGCGGAATCGTTGTACCTGCTAGGAGTTCCATTATTTTTCGATAGTATTACACCTGTTTTAAAAACAAAATTTGATCAGTTTTAAACGTCACGTTGATAAATTGTATCTACATCTTAGACATTTACACAATTAAACGCTCTTATTATTTTTAAATATTGTCTTCTTGTACCTATTAATCATGCCCACTTTTCATACATTTAAAAACTTGAAAGTTTATGTATAGTTATTAGGTATAGGAGAAAAACTGCATGTAAGTTAAGAAAATAATGTCACTATATGACGATCATTTTTACGATTTAAACGCTACGAAGCCTAAAAAATATTAATGTCACTTTTTAGGTTAGGATTTGCCGTTACCAAATAGATAATAAAGAAATAAATGTGCTCGAGCTTATTATTAACGCTCGAAGTTAAGATACTTATCTATGGTCTGAAACGTATTTTTTACTTTGTGAATTCCTTAAAACGAACTGCCTCTAAGTCACTGCTTACTCTCGATGATTGTCACTATTAATTGAGTGTCGAGCAATATCAGCTGTTTCTCCAGCACACATAAGTACTTATCAACTACATTTTTTGTAAAAAAAGATTGATAATTTCTTTATCTCCAAAAAGTCTAACTTATTTCTTGTAATGTCAAAATGATCATTTATCATCCAAACATATTTCATTGGCTTACGGTACATATTTACATGTATACCTGATGAACACAATGGGAAAACCAAATAAAGCACATGTAAAAGTTGAATGGTTTATTAACACTGACCTCTATATATACAAGTACGCTGGACTGGCTGTACTATATAAAATGACTGTGCCAATTTGAAGCGCCGCTAAAGGATGTCTTGAAAAATAAAATTGACATAATATGCCAAAGTATGTTGTCTTATTCATATTGTCATATATAATAAGTCTATATTTTGAACTTTTAAACTAAAAAACGAAAGTATTTTATGTTGTTTGATTGTGTATAATATTAGTTACATAATAAGAATTATTTTTATTAATAATGAGAGGGTGCGTAATCTGTAAAACTCGTTACCAAAAGGGAAGTGGTATAACATTTCACAAGTAAGTGAATTTGCAGTAAATATTAGACAAATTTAAACTATTTGATAATATAAGTACTTAGAAATTTGTTACTAATCTTAATATCATATATACCAACATGTTTGGATGTTTATTACGGAGTTTTGATAAACAATAAAATTCAATAGGGTTGTCGAGTTCTTTGTCTACAATACTTATCGATGTTCTTTCCTGCCCATTTCTGTTAACAAATAAGTCACCAACAACAGATGATTATCAAATGTTTATTAATTGACAGGTTTCCAACTGGCTTAAAATCATAAATATTGTGAATTGGCGTTCGAAACAAAATGATCATATTTGTTCCAAACATTTCACAGACGACTGTTTTATTAGACATGAGAACTACACCACTTTGAAAAAGTGCAGTATACCAACAATATTTTCTGGTAGTACCAGCACCAAGCACTACCAACTACTAAGTATTAGATTATTATTTCGAATGTTTTTTTTAATATCTTCTTTCCTCATTTTCCACTAAACTCAAGGGCCATAGCCAAGTGTCGAAAGGTCGCCTGATGATGTCGAGCCACGTTGGATGTGTGTTAGTGGGCTGCGGCTAGAGGAGATTCCTCTCCCTGTACCGCTGTAGTCGAGGTGGAGTCGTAAGGGAAGAGGAGAGTTGGTATGGCGATTGGCGATGCGCCACTCGACTGTTTTTCGCGACTTTGGTGAGGCTGCACCACTTGATGCTTCCAAGTGCTCGTTTCTCCCTGGCTCCATTCACATGTCGGGCTCGGTAATTGATAATTTCAGTTATTTTTTTAATATTGTAATTTTAATTTTGAGAATGATGTTGTAAATAACTGATAACTATGTAATTCAAAGTTACAATTTTTTTATATTATCTTGCTAGCTCATACCCGGCGCATTGCTGCCACAGAAGAAATAATTGTGGAAATATCGTTAAAAATGTGGAACAGTTATATTGTATAATTAGGAATGCTAATACAATCATTGAAATAGAATAATATATAACTTTCCATAACTTTCAAATAAATAGTCAGGATAATAGGCACGCCACCTAGTGTCGGTTAATTGTACCATGCGTATAACCTTCGCACAAGTGCAACCAATAAGTTGACTAAGTTTTACCGCAATCTGATAAACGCTATGGCATCGTAGAAAGTACGAACAAACAAAAATTTTTATATAGTAGAAAATATTTTACTGTCAATTGACAGACCTGTAGTTGATTAGAATAGGCGTTATTATAGCAGCTGATTTGTTTTTTTATAATACTAAAACAAAATGAACGGTTGACAATAAATTATTCTCGAAATTATGTTTTTATTTTTATTTTGTGTACTTAGCTTAATAATTTTTTTTGAATGCTTAAGGGTTATGATAGCTATCCGAGTACAGAACCAGAGTTCAAAACTAATCCAACTGTAGAGATGTGTAAGACGGGGTGACGTAATATCCCCGAAATATTCCTGTATCCCCGAAACTCTTCACCGCTGCATTGAAAACGTTTTCAACCTACTGGACTGGAAAGGATACGGTATTAACGTCAATGTCGTGTACGTCACTCACCTTCGATTTGCTGACAATATAGTCCTTATGGCACAATCGCTGGAGGAACTACGCACTATGTTCAATGACCTCAATAGTGTCTCCCAACGGATAGGTCTTAAGATGAACATGAACAAAACAAAAGTCATGTGTAATGTCCATGTCACACATATGCCGGTGGTTTTTGGGAGCACTTAGCTGAAGTTGTTGATGAGTATTTTTATTGGGACAAATAGTCCGACTAGGTAGGTCCGTCGATTGACCTGTCGGTCGAAATTCAACTTCGACCGACAGGTCAATCGACGGATTCAACTCGGCTAAGCAGCGTTCGGAAGATTACAACACATCTTCTCGTCAGGAATACCTCAAAACTAGATTGTACAACCAATGCATGTTGCGAGTGATGAAATATGGATCTGAGACGAGGTCTTTCACTGCCGGCCGTATGAGGAAGCTCGAAGTCGCTCAACGAGCTATGAAGATGGCTATGCTTGGGGGGTTGAAACTTAAGAATGTGGATATCTGCAGCAGAACCAGAGTAACCGACATCGCCCAATGGATTAGTAAGCTGAAGTGGCTATTGATCGGCCATATAGCTCGAATAACCGAATATCGATGAGGAAAAAAGGTTCTCAAGTGGCAGCCTTATACCGGCAGGTAAAGTGTAGGACGTTCCCCCACTAGATGGAGTCAAAACCTGGTAAGACATGCAGGAAGTTGATGGATGCAAGTAGCTCAGGATCGTGCTTTGTGGCATTCCTTGGGGGAGGCCTATGTTCAGCAGTGGATTTGTGTAGGGTTTTAATGATGATGAATGATAATGGCATTATATTAATATGATACATAAATAGAATGGACGTTACGGGTAGAGTCCATCTATCCATAGAGTCCATTCTATTTATTTAGGTATAGGTAGGGTATAGAATTTTTATCGATATAATTTGGTACACTGTCTTATCCCTAGTATTAGTACCGCGGACGTGCACTTCTGATGTCAGCGCCAAAATGGCGGAAATCAAATCGCTTCATCATGTCACGGTGTATAGCCAGTCCAGCGTACTTGTATATATAGAGGTCAGTGTTTATTAATTATCGAGGACGAGAGACTGCGTCGATGCCAATAGCAGAACTGTCAAATGTCAAAAAATCGGTTTCATTCGTGTGCACTCAATGACATACTCAATTATTAATTAATTAATTTATTATTTTATTTTTATTAATCTGGTACTATACAAATACTAATGAAAGAAATATTTACTGATTAAATGAAACAAAATAATGTATAAAACTCAGAAACAGAGTTGAATTAAGTAAAGTAGCAGTGTGCAAAATGGAACGTCCTAGAAAAAGGGAAATTGAGATGCGTTCCAAACATAGTAGTAAGTAAAGTCTGGACGCGAAGAACGAAGAATTTCGTACGTTGACCTGTTATTACCTGTCTCTGTCACTCCCACACAGTGTCACAGTAACTCCGATATAGAGAAATCGGATTCTGATTTTTGAATTTTCATTTTTTTTATTTCTGCCCAATTAGTAATTGTAATGGACGACACACACGGTCAGTGCAACTGATCAGCTTAAACTATGACTGTTGATGTTTTTTAAAATATCGGATTTTCGATATATCGATATTGATATATTTATAATAATCGATTTATCGAAAATCCGATATTTTAAAAAATATCAACAGTCCTAATTTAAACTAATCAGTTGGAATGATCAGTTGAACTGACCGTGTTCGCGACCATAACTCGATTTTTATAACTGTTTTTATAATGATTTCTTATATTTACGCGAACACTACACATTGATTAAAATAAAGAAGGAGGCTGGGTACTACCACCTGCTTGGGACTCTGTAATTAATAAAATTAAAACTAAGCCCAAGCATACCGCTGCAAGACTTCAAGTCACAGTAAGTTCATTCTGCGTAGATCGGACTATAAATAATAGTTAAAAAGCTGAAGGTACTCCGGGTTAACATTGACATCGGGACGTCAGTCACCTCAGTCCCCCGTGACCATGGGTGCTGGTAGTCACCCGAAACGTCAGAAATTAAAAATCATTTAAAGTTAAACACGATAAAATCCGTAAAAGTAGTATTAATCAACTGTTTTTATATTAAAATCAAAATGAATAATTTATATAATACCAATAATGTAATTATTACGACAGTAAATTAATTTTTTTCTCCTTCAAATATTTCATAAGAACTACACTTAACACCAAAAATGTTTGTGACCACTGTCAGTAGGCAAAGAGGTCATTGTACGAAATTCTTCCTGCTCCGCCACAGGACTTTAGTAACACTTTTACCCTTGACATAGGATAATCTTAAAGAAATATTAAAAAATATTTTTCCTGCGTTTCTTTTAACAATGTGATAAGCGTAATTAATTAACAATTCAATTAGCTGAATTTTAAGATTTATTTCATTTGTATACATGTTCGGGTGAAAAATGGGCATCTTTCTTTACCTACTTAGCTCGAGTTCAATCTAGTAATGTAATGTATTTTAAAAGATATTGATAGTACATAATTTGAAAATAGCTATGGAAAAAATCTAAATTTAACTTTACGAGGGCGGCACTGAAAATTTCGGGAATCAAGGAAGTGACACAACATTACTATTTAAAAATGTATTTATTGCTTTTCGAAGTATTCGCCGCGAAATTTGGCACATTTTTCCATACGATGGAACCAATCATTGAAGCAACCATTCCATTCGGAATTTGGGGTCTCCAAAATGGCCGTTTCGTTGGCGTCCACAGCTTCTTCAGGTGATGAAAATCTCTGTCCATGCAATTTATTTTTTATTCTAGGGAAAGTATAGAAATCATTTGAGCTTATGTCGGAGCTGTACGGCGGATGGTCTAATAATTCTATGTTTTCTTGCTCTAAAAACTCTTTTGTTCTGTGTGCTGTGTGAGAACTCGCATTGTCGTGATGGAGGATGATGCGGCGGTTGCAGTTCTCTTTACGGAGTTCAGAAACGACCTGTGGCAAACAAATGCTAGCATACCATTCTGCATTAACCGTTCTTTGTCCCTCAAGAGGAATAGTCGTAACATGGCCGGTTTTGGAGACAAACGTGGCCACCATTTTTTTGCTACACTCCGTGAACGAACAATTTTTTTTGGCTTTAACTCATTTTCGAACACCCAAACTCGTGACTGGTTTTTTGTTTTGGGTTGGTACGCGTATATCCAGAATTCGTCACCTGATACGATGTTTTATACAGCATTTGAGGATCTTGCGTGGAATCTTTCGAGATTTCTGACGTACCAAGTAACGCGAGCCGCTTTTTGCTCTTCACAGAGCTAATGCGGTATCCATCAGCAAAACAACTTTTTGACACCTAATTGTTCATGCAAGATTATTTTTATTTGACTCATGCCAATGTCTAAAGTTGCCTGAATTTCGCGGTATGTCACATGTCGATCTTCCTCAATCAGCTTACGCACAGCATCAACGTTTTCTTGGGTGACTGCAGTATTTGGACGACCTTGACGGGGATCATCACTGAGCTCGACACGTCCACTTTGAAATTCTGCAAACCAGCGATAAATTGTGGTTTTGGATGGGGCTTCATCACCAAATGCAGAAATCATCCGGTTAACATACTGTTTTTGTGTTAAACCACTTTGAAAGTCATAATAAATCATCGCTCTTGAATTTTCTCGAGTCAATTCCATTTTCTCAACGACTAAACAAGTTTGACAAAACCTTGTGGCAAGACCGAGAATCTTTTTATAACAATAATAAATAAATGGTATTCGATTTTTAAAACCAAGGAGTTTTCAATTAAAAAGATTTTAATATGACAGGCACAGTGGAAATATTCCATTTCCGATACTTTTAGTGCAGCCCTCGTAAATACAACAGCCTGGACTCAAGCTACTTTACCTATAAAATTTGGTAGTATTGATGTAAGATATCTTTCTGGCATTGCATTGCCTGCTTTACTTTCATCTGTGCACAATCTCAATCACTTATGTAACATAATTTTAAATAATAAAGTAGACCTATGCTTTACTGCGGAGATAAGGTAATCATAGCTAATGTTCTGTCCCGGCGAAAATGTCCCACTGGAAGTTAACCAACAAAAACAGTGGGATATTCCGTAACTAAGGAGTGTGCAGAAAGATTTGTTTCATAATATCAGGGTTAGCTAGTTCCATAATAGAAATTATGGAACTAGCTAACCATAGCCGTTGTCACTATGGAAATTATAGAACTAGTTAACCCTAGCTGTTTCGCCTAATGAATCTAGTCACTGGTCACCCGCTTTACCATTAAGTAATCACGGCACATTGTTTGATGGGAAAAGCTTGCGCATACCCGTAGTAATCTGATATAAGCGGCAGTTTGCCAACCTCATCAGTGCCCCTGTGGTAGCAGCATTGACGAGTTTGGGCTCCATGGACTTTCATTTAAGAGAAGTTTCCGTAACGGTTCTTTGAACGATGTCATCCGAAGAGATCTCGTCTCTGTAAATGTTGCCAGCCTGCCATGGTCTCTTCGGAGAGAGGAAAAGGCCTAGTGTGGGATGCTACTTTCGTAGACACTATGGCGGCCTCAAGTCAAGGGTACCTCGTTTAGAGCCGGGGCACCATCAAAAGCAGCTGAATTAAGTAAGTGGCGCAAATATGAGTCTTTGAGAGATTACTGCATATTTGTGCCATCTGTTGTGAAGACTATCGGACCATTCGGTCGACGTGCAGTGAAGTTCCTAAAGGAACTATATCTGTGACTGGTCGTCGCTGCTGGTAAAAGAGGGCTGGTTCTTTTCTTCCTCAAAGGCTATGTATAGCCATTCAGCGAGGAGACGCAGCCAGCGTTCTAGGCAGGATACCAGGGAAGCAGGATTGTTTAGATTTTTTTTAGATGAAACATAATTATATGACCAATATTTGTTTATTTTTCATTTTTAGTGTAATTTCCTCCCTTTTTAGGTATCTCTTCCAGTTGCTGCAGTCCTATGAACACGCATCGGACCACAACTTCGACTATTCACGACCCGCATTGCCTGCTGGCGCGAATCGCATACGTTTCGCGCCTCATACGTCGACCTCTTCTGTAAGGTACGTTATCTTTCAAATAATTGCGTATAGAAAGGTACGATACTTTGTTAATTAACCGCTCGATTGCTTGCGAAAAAAAGGGTAGCTTACTTTGCCAGTAAGTCGGGACTGTGTTTCTCACTTTCGACCCGCCGTCAATAAAACTTAATTTATGACTTACTCGAGAGGAGCACTTCAAATATTTTAAATTTTATGAATAGCCATTGGAATAAGAAAAGAAAATACGTATGTTATTCTATTAAAATATGATAACAATAATATTTTAGAGGTGTTGAAATCACAAGTACAAGCCATTTTAGCGACTTTTTGTAAAACATCGGTTTTATCAAAAAAATAAGATCGATAAGTGTATGATTATTTATTATATCCTTACACTTAATGAATTACTTGATATATTGATCTATATTATAAAACGATTTATATTTAAATACATAGTAAAAATATTAAGTGAAACCTGATGAAGAATTCACGGATTGCGCAATTGATCGCCATTTGTTAGTTTCGATCTAGGCTGTTATTACATTAAAACTTATATTGTAATGTGATGAACAATTTATAAAACTTTGTTACTTAAATTATGATTGTCACTTAAATATATGTACGTAGATTTAATTTATTTTAAACGGCTTCAAAAAAGGACTAGGTACTCAATTCGACTGTGTTTTTTATGTGTGGGTACCTCAAACATTTTCTCTTGGTGAACCAATTTTGATGATTATTTGAAAGCTAGTGCAACTCATTTGGCCCCATATAAATTTGATCAAGATCTGATCAGTAGTTTTTGAGCTATCCTTAATAATGCGTATTTAATCGCCTTCTACTAAATTGTTGATGTTATCATTTTGTTTATATTGAAGTCGGTTGTACAAAATGTTTAATTTTACCACTTGTTTAGTTTTCTATTATCATTTACGATTGTAAAATGTCAACTTGGCTAACCCCGCAGGTGCACTGAACGTTCAACGTAAATAATAAAAAAATGTTTTCTTCGATATTGCTAGAGTACATAAAACTACTGTGCTCAATCGAAAGTTGCCTGTTGAATTTTGAAAGCCTGATTTCATTGCAAAGAGAATTTTTGGTGTTGGCAGACTTTAAAGCTATAAACATATGTTAATACATCATATTATGTACATATTAGTTCGGGGAAAAAGATTCTTCGTATTTTATATACAAATTCAGGACTTCTTTCAAAATTTAATTAAATTTAATTTATATGTACTATTTTGTTCGATAATTTATTGCCATCTCGTAGTTAGTGACAACCCCGTTGCTGAAGAAATCTTGGGACTTTTGATAAAAAAATGGGACAAGTAATTTTGACATATTATTTTTAAATGTTTACCCTCTACTACCACACTATGATTTTTTCCTGTATCGTGGAGGCAGTTTACAAATATAAATTGCACAAGGACGAACATTCAGACCCGGAACAATTATTTGTAGGCCATACAAATTCTTGTTCCGTGCGGGATTCGAACCCGCGTTTCTCTCGTGATGTTAACCTAACCAAACAATTCTGAAGAGACCGAAATTGGTGAGAATCTGAGGGTGCAAGGTCAGGGCTATATGGTAGATGCATTAGTACTTCCAAACAAAGCTCTCTCAATTTTTCCCTGTGTTACCAAAAATGTGTGTGGTCTGGCGTGATGATAAAAGACGATTCTTTTTCTGTTGATCAATTCCAACCTTTTTTTTATTTCTTGCTTGAGTCTCATTAGTTTTTTGCAGAAGAGATCCGAATCGATTGTTTTGCCCGGCGGTAAAAGATCATAATAAACGATACCCTTCTAAAACACCAACATACACACACCTTATTGAGTGTTAATCCGGGTTTCGCTAGTCTGTGGAGCTTACTACTCTTTGACCATGATCTTCTTCACACGTTCTGTCGTAGGTGATCCACTTTCCATCACCAGTGATCAATCTTTAAAAAAAATGGTTCGGTTTCATTACGTTTCCATAGAGAATAGCAAATGAGTACACGATTCATTAGGTTTCTTTCAGTGAGCTCATTTAGTGCCCAATTATCGAGCTTTTTTGTATAGCCAAACTTTTTCAAATGGTTTAAAACTGTTTTGTGATCAATCCTCAATTCCTGGGCTATGTCGTAACTAATAATAAGCTGATCTTGCTCCACTTTGTCAAAAATGGCATCGATTTTAGCCATGTGAGGGCCACCAAAGCAAGCTGCATTTTTGATATAAAAATTTCCAGAATATATCGTATTTCTTTGTTAGATTCACTTATTTTTGCGGACAGAAAACCAATTGAAAAATGGCTGGAAGGTATTATTTACTTTTTCTTTTTCTTAATGTCCTATATTATGTACTGATATTAAAACCAGCCAGATACAAACAGTACAACCAAAGAGATTTCTCTTAAATTTTATACAAAGCAAATACGAATAAACATTTTACCCGACCTATTAGTATCTATATAATATTATGTATTTTTGAGAGTCCTAAGGATGTTCTTCACGCAAGACTGATATCAATTTAATTGGCGCCGGCGGGATAGATTATTCGTTGAGCTGAAAACTGTATTACTATAACTAACAAAATATAAATATATTGCTATAAATAATACTTTAATACAAATGTGCATAAACACTCACGGCTGTCAACTAGAGGGCTAGGCAGAAACTACGGACTTCCATTTAGTTTGTTGCCAGGTCCGATTTGTTTTAAATCGGTACATGAGGTCAAAAAAATGAGGATTTAGTGTTGCAGATCGGGACAAGCAAAAAACGAGGTTTTTTAAATCAGGGTTTAATTTATTGTGTTTTAAACCACTAGTGCAAGTACAGTATTATATTACCTAAATTAAATACGTACATATTTAATCTTACATAACAAGTAATCAGTCTTGTTGGACTAGTAGAAATTTTAAAATAAAATCGTACTTATTAACGCACGTAATTGACGCACTTCAGAAGAATAAAGTAAGTATTTATGTAAATTATTTATTTTTAATAAAAATTATTCTTTTCATTGGAATTTAGATTTTTTTAATTTTTGGATTTATTGGGACATTTAGCGTCCCGACCAGGTACGAATCGGGATGCGTCCCCAGACCCCTGAAAAATGGGACGTCCCGCGCAAATCTGGACACCTGGCAACACTACTTCCATTCCACGCGATCATGACACACATCTCTCGCCTCATTTACATCCATATACCTACGGATAAGGGTACTCTTAGTCTGGCCCATCTTCAATATATCGTCAATTTGATCGATAAACTTTCATCTAGAGCGTATCTTCCCGACTTTGCCGTCCACTTCTGCAACATAGATTTGCTTTGTCACTCCACTCATTATTTCTACATTACCAAACCACCGAAGCATTCCTTTCTTAGTCCTGGTCACAATGTCATCTTGCAAACTACACTCTTCTCTTATCACACAGTTTCTCACCCTGTCATTCGGACTACATACTCCTTAATGACTGTATTTGTTTAATTTTTAAAAAGAATATTAAAAATGCTATAAACATTACTAATATTCCCCTTAACCACTCGTGGTAAGATAAATTTACTTGTGTTACGAGTGATTCACGCCAGTAGTCGAATGGCTGATTCGAACCCACAACCTTTTTGAGTTCGCGGTTCGCGCACTGCCATTAGGCTACTGTCGCTTGATGTATTTCTACAACATTTATTCTATTCTTGTGTATACTACCATGCTACCTACCATACATTAAGATAGTGATTAACCGAGCAAAAAATATAATTTCAAACCATTAAGCGTAGTTTAACTATAACACTATTATTAGGTACTTTATATTATATATAAACAAATAGTTGGAGGTTTAATCTATGTAAATTTCACGTCCAATTGTTTTAGTATTATTTTTTTAATTAAAACGCACGATTCTCATTGCTACTAAATCTGTCGCTTGGCGAATATTGCACGGAAAGTTATTTAACGTTGATAGTCTAAATATTGACGCGTCGCAAATATGAAAGCTTCAACATGCTACGAGCGAAAACGGATAATGTGTATTTAATAAAGTTTACATACCCTGCAGGCCAAGTTTGATACTGTCTGCTAGAAACATTAACTGAACAGCAATAAATTATCGCGGGCTGATGAATTGAGAGATGAGATGATTCAAAAACTAATAATTCTATTATAATCAATAATGATATTTAAACGTAGTTTCAGTTTCTGAGAGATTTTTCGTTAGTTTAAGCCAACATACAGTCATCTTGTTTGTTCAGTCTAGACTTAAGACTCAAAAACAAGCACATTATTTTGGATTTTTTTAAAAAGTTTGTTTTATCATACATTTAAATGAATTAAGAGATAACGCCATATCTTGGTGTTGCTCTAGTATGCGTCTAACTGGGGCAAGGAATTTATCTAACGTTTTAAAACAGATTGCGTTGCTGATGAAGCAGTTTTATTATCTAGATATTATTAAGTATAGATGCGTTTAGTTCATTCAAATATTATCACATATCTTGAATAAAGACGATGTGTTCGAAAACAGAATACATTGTTTTAGATAAAGTGGCTTTTATGTCAATCGGTACGATTAGTTGAGTCTTGGATCTATTCAGTGTTTCGGGTTGATATAAAAAATCTTTATCTCCAAATAACCTTTCAGCTGCGGAGACTCTAATCGTCATACTCCGTTGTCTGCGGAGCTGTTTAATAAAATTGACAGCTCATTGAGCGCAATCCGTTGAAACGCAAATTTCTTGATTTTAGTATATCAAATACTATAAATATGTATACATTTCTGAATTCTCTATGAAATTTCCTACAAACGAGTATATAAATTTAATAAAGTCCCAAAGTAATTAGTGTAAGTAAATATTGAGTAAAGTCAAAATTGATTAAGTGTTTTAATAGTTCAACTTTGTTTTAGTTTAATCTTAAATCTATTGTTAACAATATTTTATGTGCAAAATCATAGGCTACAATACAATTTTTTATCATAAAACGCATTATTAATAAACTTACAAGAACCCACAATCAACTTACACCGATTTAGAATGTAGTTCGGATGAGATGCGGCATTAATGCCATTATTTCAATTAAATTATAATGCATTAGTCAATAAAAATAGTTTTTCTATTTCTTTAAAATATATACTTAAATTCATGAAGAAACATGTGGTTTTTTCCAGGACTAGTTGAACCTCTCTTTTTCCTTACATGATTCAGTAATCTTTAAGTAGATCCTGCTAAGTTTTACAAATCTCATAAAGTATTTCATAAGTATTTTTAGGGCCGATATCAAAATTTTAGCCGTAAGTGCCATATTTATTGAAAAATTTATTACTTTATTTTTTTATTTTTTGAACAAACAATTTTCAACAGCACTTGTAGAGAAATAAAGATTCATTAATTCCCTTAAAAGCCATAAACCATTCAAGGGTCACTCCCGCCGATGTAGAGTCTAAAATAACGTTTTTTGTAAACAATATTCAATGCGCCATAATAGTGTCGAGTGACAAAGCCGTTCAGAAGTGCCGCGAGGTACGCGGCGGTTATATTAAATTTCCAATAAACAAAATAATCAACACATTTCCTTTAACACAAATAATATCTACGAAATAATAAAATTTAAAATAAATATATCTCTTCCTGAAATAAAATTATGCTTCTTATGCTCCAAAAATATGCCACAATTAAAGTCCCATTTTGCACTTTTTTGTGCATCATGTACTAGTTCATTGAAACATTTTTATATGTGATAGAGCCATGCTGTATTGTATGTATTAGTAGTATAGTTGTAGCACGAATGGGTTGGCTCGACTGGGGAAGGACCACGCTCTCACAAAATACCAGCGTGAAATGGTAGCTTAATGCTGGCTGTGTTTTGTATGGTGAGTGTAGAGAACCGGAGACGGTTTTTACTGGAAATGAGGCATTCCATCTTAGTCCTCACGGGTGACAACGCATCTGCATTTTGATTTGTAATCGAGGACAGATGTAAATATCTATGGGTCGCAGCGACTACTTACAATCAGGTGGACTGTGTGCTCGTTTGTCACCCTATTCTATAGAAAAAAAAACATACAAAATAAAAAGGCATCAATGAAATTGTTATTTGCAATTTTAAGTGCTGATCTACCGTGCTCGGCGGTGAAGGGAAACATCGTGAAGAAGTCTGACTGAGAAATAAGAAAAAAAATACACAAGCCATCAAAAAAAATCGGCCCTCCTACGTTTTTGCCGCAAATCACGTTTTTCTGAAGCAGAACCAATCAAAACGTACTGAAATGTTTTATTTAACTTGTTTATTTACACCAATTCAATCACAGTTACAATATCAAAATGATTTTTTGAAAGTAATTTTCATTTAAAAACCAAAATCTTTAATTTTTCACGATTATTTTTATTAATTTTCAATACGCTCTAGTTTTCATGTATTGAATTTTATGTACACAAATGTTGCAATTTAATATTTCGTGTTCCCTCCTCTTACTCGAATGACAGCCTGCATTCGCCGTTTTAATGATTCGGTTCCATTCTTCCGTAATGGCGGTTTCAAGGTCTCCTAATGTTGTAGGGACTGGATTACGGGCTCTAACCTTTTGTTTTAGGGTGTCCCACATGTGCTCTATAGGGTTGACCTGCCTATAGTCCAGTTGATGTGGTTACGCACAAATTGAAGTCTGGCTTATCGATGAGCTGTGGTCAATTGTGGTCTCGTTGCTGGCTTGTGAGGTCTTAAATTCTGCTCACAAAGTCTCCTTCTCACAGTACTATTACTTATAGCTACACCTCGATCTTCACGTTAGCGTCGCTGGAGATCAACACCTGATACGTGCCGATTTCGTAGAGCTGATAAAACTATAAATCGGTCATCCCTTTGAGTTATCATCCTATGTCTTCCAGATCTAGAACTTCTTCCATACTGCCCAGTCTCCAAAAACCTTTGGTAAACTCGTCGCACTGCAGAACAGCTCAGATTTGTCCTCCTGGCCACAACACGTTGACTTAAGCCTTGTTGCAGCAAAGCAACAACTTGGGCCGCCTCAGCTTCAGTAGTGTCTATTATTTTTAGACAAAGTAATCAAAGCTACAGCCTCAGTAAATAAACTTAACGTTATTAACGAGAAATCCCTACAAAAGTCTGTGTCGGACTGAAATAACGGTTCGAATTTGTTCTGACGTAAAACAACGAAATCAGCACTCAACAGTATTTCTGTATAAAAAAATTTAAAGTACCTTCAAGTGCAATAAGATTTACGACAAACAAGGTATCAAATATCATATCTGACCCTCAAAATAAAAAACAAATGTGTGAAACAGCTTTTAAGTGAAACAATCGATAAATTTCACACAAAAAATGGGTGGATCGATTTTTTTGATGACCAGTGTATTTCGTAGACATGTGAAGTTCACCAAGACGCGTAGGGGCAGCGCAGTGGGCACTTCTTTGCCCTAAAACTCTCTCAGAAGTGAGGGAAGGCTCAACAGTGGGACTTAAATAGGCTGTCACTTAACTATTTCAACGATGATAGTCTGAAATAATTAACTGAATAAAATATAGCTAGGCAACAATAAAAACTAAATGGATGGATGCACATAGAAATTGCAAAATCCGGATTTTTTGAAATTCGAATTTTTGAATTTTCCTATGATTAAAATCCGTATAATCCGGATTTTTCGAAGTTTTAGGGTGATTTGATAAAACTGAAATAAAACAGCATAAATCATTTAAAATCTGCATTTATTCTGACACGACGGAATAAAATCAACCAAAATTAACAAAAACCGTGTAGTGGCGGTTGAGAATATCCACTACCCCATATCTTCCCGTGGGTGTCGTAAAAGGCCACAGAGGGAAGCAGGCAGAAGATGGGTAGCAGCATCTTCCTGATAAAAGTAACAAAAACTGCAGTTACCAACCCGCTAGCCAAACGTGGCAACTATGGCAATATACCCCCCTTGAGCAACGATGCAAATAGACGACCCCCAGACCATGGTAACGGCAGGGCAGGGGGTGCTAAGAATCTTCAGTGGAGGATCAGCCCAAAACTCACCTACAATGAACGGTAATCCTAAGGAAGAAGAGAAAGAAAAGGAAATATAGGAATGATCAAAGAGTACTATCACCGAGAGAATGACCAACTGTCCCAAGGAGGTGTTGGATTTATCGTCCACAAGTCTCTCGTTAAGATTGGGAGTGTGTCGACGAGGGTTGCGTACCTTATACTCAGAATCACCAAACGGTATTCGCTAAAGGTCATACAGGTTTACGCACCAACGTCGGCACATCCCGATGAGGAGTTGGAGGCAATGCATGAGGATATTTCTAAAACCATGCATTCCTTTAAAACCCACTATACGGTGTTAATGGGAGACTTCAACGCAAAGCTAGGCACAAGAAAAATCGGTGAGCTGAAGGTAGGGAAATTAGGGATAGGGCAACGGAACCCAAGGGGCCAGCAGCTGGCCGACTTCATGGATAAAGAGGGACTTTTTATGATGAACTCTTTTTAAAATTAGGTAGATTATATGTATTTGAGACTTATCAATGCGTGCTGAAAAAGCATTTATCAAAGTCAGAGGTGTCGGATTCGATTCTAAGTTAACTTATTATCGTATTACAAATTGATAATCACTCCCTTTAAAGAATAAGATGACATTTGTGAGAATAAAACCTATTTGCCTGAGTATTCTCGAAGGTAAGTGTTAGCTTGGTTAGCTATATAATATACTAATGGTAATTACTAGGAAACTTGTGGTCCAGCAAAGTTTATAAAATAAGAAATTATTTTGTTATTTTTGAGCAACCCACTACAAAAAAAGTAAGTGTGCGTTAATCTTCATTTTGTTACATTATATTTATAGACTTGCATGCCTACTATAAGGTATGCCAGTTTATAAATATAGAATAGAATGAAATAATTTTTATTCTATATAGATTACAAGAACACTTTATGAAAGTCATTTTTTACTTTTACCAATGGTTCGGAAAGAACTTCTGTCCTGGGAAGTATTATTATATTACATACTTTTACATATAAAATTGCCGTTTTTTATGAATTAACGTATTTTTTTCTATTAAAAAGTAATCGCCTATGAAATCGATACTTCTTTACGAGGGCGACACTGAAAGTTTTTAGAACTGGCCACTTGTAAACGATATAATAAAAAAATAAGTTCAAATTTTGAAAATGGAACTCTTTGCCTATTGTGAATGTATTTTATTAATTTGTCAGTTGTATATGATTTGGCGGCAAATTGAAAATTGTCTGTGTCTGTGTGTGTTAACGCGAGAAAATTTTCGTACAATGATTTTTTATGACTTCGATGTCATTTAAGTCGACAAGAAAGTTATGATAGACTTCGATTGGCCTTTCACGATAAATCCCCATCTCGTGCCACTGTTTAAAACTGGTTTGATGACGGGGAAGGGACGGCCTTCTACGGCGACGACTGAAAAGATCAGTGTTGTGCGGCGTATAACAGAGACTGACAAAAGAGTGACTTATCAGCAGATTCGTACAAGCTTAGGCATCGGTTTGAGTCAAGTGCACAAAATTCTCTATGAATCCATGAACATTTAGCGGTCTGAAAGCTTTGTGCCCCGTGGATACCTCATAATTTAACAGAGTGGTATGGGTAAGTTTTCGTTTAGGGCATTGTTTAGGTGCTGAAGCAGAGTCCAACCTACTTGCTAAGCGCTTGCAATTGTCAAACAGAATCCATTTTTCGTCGCAGGTAACAATGCGGTTCAAAATTCCTACGTTTGTGCCTGTGGAGCAGTGCAAGGCACGTCTTGACGCGTACTTCGCCCTAGCGATCATTGAGTTCGTGGGGCATTGATTTGTCAAGCTTTTTTACCTTGCCAATTTGACGCAAATGGACTAATATTGTTTTGATGCTAACGTCGAAAGCTGCTGCTACTTCAGCCCTAGATTTATTAATATCAGAACACAATTGCCTTTAATTCGTAATTGACGACCCATGTTTTCGAACGGTTTTTTTTCAGGATTTTGGAGGAAATTTCCAGAACGGAACCAGGCAAACCAATAAATTACAGGTGGTGCGTTCGTTTGTAGTATTCGCTCCGTAAACGTCGCGTCGTTATCCATAATTACTCGAATTTTTAACGTATCCATGATGACTAAAAATATTCAAATGCGATGAAAGGATAACGCCAATCAATAAACAAATCACTAATTTTGAAAAAAGGTAATGTTTTTAAAATAAAGTTAATATGAAATTAGAATTCTTAGCCAAACAAAAATCATTTTGATTTGAAATGGCTAGTACTGCAGAACGTCAATTTTTAGTAGGTATTACATAACCTATTATGTAAGCTTTCAAATGGTCCAACTTTTATCTTGTTTACACTTGGGCCCAAGAATGTATGGAAACGTCCCTATCACCTTTGTTTAATTTTGAGTAATAACGTCGGTATAAATGGGCTGTTTTAGGTTCTAAAAGAATTGATTTATGGAAATAAACAAAACAAAAGGAATACTGCATTAAAAGTTATAGTCATCGACTTATACAACATGTAACAAAAACCCTGTGGTTCCAGTTAACTGCGTTATCAGAGTCGGAATCCATGCATGTAAAAAACAATTTTTTTTTTCAAAAAAAAAACATTTATAAAAATTAATTTTAATTAAAAAAAATTATTTGCAAATTGTATGTGGTTTTATTATCTCTGCATTTGCCGAGGAGTTAAAGTTAGAGGATACCGATACTCAATAAAACCACATACAATTTTAAAATTAATTATTTGTTTCGTTAAAAATAATTTTTAAATGTGTTTTTTTTTTTGAAAAAAAAATATTTCTATACGCTTGGATACTGATTCTGATAACACACTTAACGGGAACCACAGGGTTTTTGTTACATGTTGTATATTACTAGCGTAAGGACCGGGCCGACCGAACAACTAAAACGGAACAGTGTGCTGGCCCTAAAATTACAGTTTAGGCACGGTAATATTATCTATACAGTATTGTAACTCGGTCGTATCTTTGAAATAAATGCCTACAGCCGTGCGATACGTAAACATGCGATAGGGCTGCCTCCAGCATTTTTACATTTGGCTACTTTGTGTTTCTATTTAGTTTTATGATTGTAAATATACTTTTTTTATATAAACAAATGTAATAGGTACTTTGTGAATTGAATAGGAAGTGTTCAATAAAAATGCGTGTCGTTTTTTGATGGGTAGATTTAATTAAAAAACCATGTTTATGTTTGAATAACAAATCGTCTTATAAATTTGCGACCGAAAAATATTTGCGCCTCGGCTGAGACGTAGAAAATGCTTTATTATTAAATTTTTAAGTATAAAAAATCCGCATTCTAATATAAAGCTTAATTAAAAATTGTTTTGGGAAACATGGACAAGGTGGAAAAAAGGAATATCTTTTACTTGGTTATAGATACCTGCAGCTACTTTACAATTTATATGTTTGGTTTAAATGAAGTTCGGATTTATTATTTCTTTATTTCTATTCTATTATTTATTTCCTCCATTTTTTTATATATTCCACAAAATCATCACTGCGGCACAGTCTCGACTGTCTGCATGCCTAGCGCATGCCGAGATCGAGACGCGTAGGCATAGCTCTCGCTTCTTCCGTTTGTATGGAGTTGGAATACTGTATAGATAAAATTACCGTGGTTTAGGGCCAATGCGAATTGGTCGACAGTGGTGCGCGCGCAGGCCAGATCTGCCTGTCATAAATATGCCTAGTTGCGCGGTAAAAGGATGCAAAAATTACGATACAAAGATTAAAAAGGAACATGGGATATCGTATCATCGGTTAATAACCTTATATTAATTTTGTTACAATTAAATTATTATACAAACGCATTTTTAAAGTTTTATTTTACAGTTAGTTTAGTTACGTTACCAAGATTAGGCCAGGGTTGGATTCAGACCCTCAAAAATATTGTACATGGAAAATAAAATTATACTACTTTATAAAATCATATCACGTTTGACGTTTCATGTTTCTTTTTTCCCATGAGCCGAGATCTTTTGCGTCACGCGTCTTGTTTGGTTTTTTGACGTTTTATTTTTATTCCTGTTTTATTTTTGTCTAAAAAACTTAGTGTAAGTTAAATTTTGAATATTCTTACCTAATATATTTTATATTCAATAAGGATACACGGTACAAAAGAAACCATATCTGCTTAATTGAATCTGAAAATTTGATTCATAAAACATTTTGAAATTCTGTTTTCATACCGATTGCGTCTGGAGCATTGAGTTTTTATCGTGGGAGCTCCTTTATAGTTATAGTTGTATCAAGGATTTAACATAAATGCATAGATCGAGCACCGATTGACCAGAAAGAGAGCTAATTTTAATTTTATTAAAAAAACGCGGTACTCATGTACAATACAAAGATTCTCGATATCGTAGAGTTAATATTAAAAAGTAAAATAACCCAATAATAATACAAGTCGACGTTTAGGTAAAATTATGGTATTTTCGCTTAGTATTATTACGATACTATATACAACAAACTATGAAATAATGGTACAATTATGGATAATTACACTACGAAATCCGACCCTGGTTACGTCGTGTTATGATTTGACGTTTGTATTATGACAGATGCGCTAAGTATTCTAGTATGAAAAAGTAATGAGTAAAATATTTAGATGGGCCCATCCTTTCTTTTGAAATCATTGGTTATAGTACGTATCGATAAAAAAATCTTAAATTTATGTAATCAAATTTAATCTCAAACTTGGTGCAAATCTGAATTTTATGGTAATCCACCGAATTAGTTTCTGAGGATTAACCCAAAATGACTCGAATTTGCTTTTAATAAACAAAAAGCTTAAGTTGCAAAATATAGAAGTTTCAGTCCCGAGAAAAAAAAAATGTGTTATATTGCCTGCTGTGGCGCTGATAGTAGTGACTTAGTCATGAACGATGAATCGGTTCATCTTAACATATTTATGAAAAATGCTGTTTGCACCTATAACGCCTGAATAAACTTTTGGCCCTGAAATACCTTATTAAAGGCAAACTCCTGTTCAGCCTCAAGTAAGATGGAGATGTGCATTCTCCTCACACTAAGCATCTGTATCCATTCACTTCCTGCATGTTTTATCAAATCGATTGATAAATCACAATATTATTATCATCAATATTCATATGATAATCATTAAATTGTGAGTAAAGAAATTCTATGCGAGCAAAGTTCCTGGCATTTTGTATTATCAAAAGAAAAATATCATATCATTTGACAGGTACCCTGTAGCAATGCTTGTATTCAGATGATTCATTTTGGAAAGACCTAGACCAAGCTGTGATCTATAAAGTTACACCTATATACGTACGGCTTTGGGGCGAGGAAGTGTTCGCCGCGCTGACCCAATGCGTGTTGGCGAACTTCACATTTCCTCGAAATATTTTTTTTTATTTCTCAAACATGCAGGTTTCCACGTGATGTTTTCTTTAGCACCGAGCACGTGATAAATCAGCACTTCAAATTGCAATTAACAATTTCATTGATGCCGGCGGGGATAGAACCCGGGTTGCTAGCGTAGACGATTTCGTGGCGCAGTGGCTTAGCAATGAGTGGCTGCGCGGGTTCGAACGGATCGGATCAAGCATTTGTATGGCCTACAAATAATTGTTCCGGGTCTGGATGTTTGTCCTTGTGCAATTTATGTTTTTATACTGCCCCTACGATACAGGAGAAAATCCTAGTGTAGGGGTAACGTCTTTTAAACAAAAAAAAGCGTGATGTGACTTTACAGCGAGTGTTAGCCATCTGAGCTACCAGGGCTCTATAAATTTGTATTAAATAAACAAAATTTCATTTTGTATAAAATTTCGTTATTTTTTAATGTTTCCCTTTTTATTTCAGCGATAACGAGAATCCCGGGTCAAGCTTGAATCGTCGCTCGGTTTCGCCGCGCCCTGGTAGCAGCGCCACCTGTTAGTATATTCACTGTTTGGATAAATACCTGTCATAGATAACATAAAACTTAAATATAACTCCATTTAATAATACGTTACGAATAAGGAAGTGGCGACCGTTTTCAGTTTGATTTAAAAGCTATGTGTATTAAATAATCTATAATTGTATTAAAGTTAATTTTTAGACAAGTCATAATTATATATAGAAATATACGACCAAATAAAAATATTTTTTTTATTACTAAACGACCAAGTAAATATATTTACGATTAATTAAAATGCCATTTTCAATTTGATTAAATACAATAAAAGCTGAATTTTATTTTGTTAGAAAGTATAATAATTGTTGCTTATAAAGATAGCATTTTTGTTTAAAAACTAGCAGAGTTATTGCGTAATATAAATACAATAGGTAGATTTTAAGATCTTTCTTCTTTTTCCTCAGTTAAATGAATTATTAAATTTGTCGCCCTATTGAGTTCATCATCATCATCCTTACAGCCCGTCACAAGTCCACTGCTGAACATAGGCCTCCCCCAAGGTATGCCACAAAGCACGATCCTAAGCCACCTGCATCCATCGAATTCCTGCATGTCTTACCAGGTCATCACTCCATCTAGTGGGGGGTCGCCCTACACTTCGCCTACCGGTACGAGGCTGCCACTCGAGAACCTTTTTTCCCCAACGGTTGTCGGTTATTTGAGCTATATGACCGGCCCATTGCCACTTCAGCTTACTGTTTTTGAGCTTTACTGATCCGTTGGGATATGTTGGTCACTCTGGTTGTAATTCAATCACAATTTATTTTATGTGCAGGTACGACCAGCGGCCATTTAAAACGCACTTCTCCGGAGCACGAGATCAAGGTTCCGCCGAAAAAGCGCATGCGTTTACAAGAGACCGCCTTTCTCCGGCGCGATTCTTTTATAGACAACATGTTCGGAGGCGTGCTGCTTACGCGCGTGGAATGTACTCAATGTCATTCGTCGTCTCTCTCCCGCGATGTATTTCGAGATCTCCAGCTGGCGTTCCCCGAAACGCCGGAAGGTTTTCAACACACCGTCCAAAGCCTCCTAGAGTTCTACTGTTCAAAGGAGAGCCTGTCTGGTGATAACCGCTACCAGTGCCGTGATTGTGGCGGCTTGCGTGATGCAGAAAGAAGTGTACTGATTGAAACCACGCCCAAGTATCTAATACTTGTGTTGAAAAATTTTAAGTAAGTTTCCCTTTATTATTAAAGTTTTTTTTATGGAACAGGATGACAAACGAGCACACAGTCTACCTGACGGTAAGTGGTTGCTGCGGCCCATAGACATATACATCTATCCTCAATTAAAAATCAAAATGCAGATGCGTTGTCATCCGTGAGAACTTAGTTGGAATGCCTCGTTTCCAGTTGAAAGTTAAAGTTACAACCTACCACGTCCCACTCCAGAACACTGCTCTGCTTTCATTTCTGAAAAGGTTTTAAGGCTAGAGAAATTCCACCGCCCTGCCTGAAAGCGTGTCGGTGGACTACACGTATCTTTAATTTTTTTTTTAAATTTCTAAGGCATGCAGATTTCCTCACGATGTTTTCGTTCACCTTAGAGTATGTGGTAAATCAGCACTTGAAATTGTAATTAACAATTTCATAGATGCCGACGGGGTATGAACCCGGGTTAATCGCTTGCTGTGATATTTACATCGATTGCTTGCTTAGCCCTTGAGCTACAAGGGCAATATTATTAAAAAATTATCATTATTATTTAAAAGAATCATTTCTCTCTGTCGCCTTTTGCATATCTACGGGACGATATGGAAGTAGTGGAATATTTTAGCGATTCCTATGGCTGGTTATTTGCAAAACTACGTTTGCTCAATTTAATTTATGTTGTGTTATTCCTAATCAGTTTCGATTTATATTATACTTTATGTCTTATTAAACTACACATTACAAATGTTCACTTATTGAAATAAGAAAAGTTTTTCTAATTATTAAGGCTGTCGTGTGTGAGCTGCAAGATCACTGCATGTCATTCATCAACAGGTTTGAACCGAAGCTGCAAGTGCAAACCAAACTGATGCACACGACGTTCCACAATCACACCGTGACGCTCCCAACCGTTCGATCTCAAACCGACCACTCCACCTACACTTTGTACGCGGCCATAATCCACGCCGGCACCACTCTGGACTCCGGCCATTACTACACCCTCGCCAAGGACAACAACCGGTGGTACATGTACAATGACGACGTCGTTTCTGTCGCTGATGAACACCAACTTCATAAGCTGAATCGCTCCAGCACACCGTACGTACTGTTCTATAGGCGCACCGATATTGAGGAAGGCACCGCTCCCTCGCTCGATGAACTCCCGCCAAAACTGCAGGAGATAGTCATGTCCCACAACAAGCACTACGTCGAGACAGTCCGAAAAATGCGGCTCACTCATCCATGACAGTTACGGTCCCAAAAATATATCGATTTTTCGGTGCTGGATTACATCGATACGGAGTAAAATGCACATCGAAAATACTCTTGTTATTTATTCTTTCGTCACATGAAAAGGGAATAATTTTACAACCTACAAGGTTTAACGTATATTAAATGTCTGTGTGTTTAATTGCATGTGCATTTATCATTGCGAAAATATATGCGACTTTGATGTTATTGGAATATAACTGGATATTGTAATACCTTATACTGTCTCACTTGGTGTTTAAAAAAAAAATAACGTGTCATTAGCTGGCTAATTTTTACACGTTGGCTGCGTTTGGCAGAAAAAAGTGGTAGCAAGCGCTTGTTAGCAAAATGGCGATCGTAAGCGGTAAGCGCTGTCAAATCGTAAGTAGCTATTTTCCTCTAGGGCACGAAGTTAGTCTTAACCGGGGAACCTAATCTAATTTAAATACATGTTTGTAAAGCATTCATATTAAAAACTTACCAATCATGAATTTTTAATTACATGTATATGTTTATTCTCATCATTATATTACTTAAAACTAATATTGCACAAAACAACTCATAAACTCTACTTCAAAACAAACAAATTAAATAAGCAAAATGGCGGATTGTGTCAGCGTTACTGAAGTAGCAATCGTGTCCTGGCCACTGCATTTTTCTGCCAAACGCACCCGTTATCTTTATTTTCGCTATTAATATGTATAAGGTCGAGGAAGTTTCTTCGTGTTTATATATAAATTCAAGAAATTTTTTTTTTCAAAGTGTAATGACTATTAATTATAATATATATGTGCCATTTTGGTCGATAAGTTGTTGCCGTCTTGTAAGTAGTGTAATTGCGTTGCTGTAGAACTCTTTGATTTTTTGATTAAAAAAATGCGCCAAGTAGTTTTGACAGTCCTCGCTATGTTAACCTAACACTACTCAAAGAATTCTAAAGAGAATGAAAAAGGTGAAAATTTGAGGTTGCAGGGTCAGGATTATATGGTGGATGCAGCTCTTTCAATCTTTTCTGAGTGGCCGAAGATGTGTGTGGTCTGAGCGTTAAGTTGACAGACCACTCCTTTTCTATTTGTAAACACCGGCCGTTTTTTAAATTTCTGTTTCTCAATTCCTCGGCTTACTACTAATATACCGATATTGCTCCACTTTATCTGTAAGAGCATGACCAGATCGAGCTGCTGCATCTTTGACATTAAAATTCCCGCACTGAAAACGCTTCAACCGTTAGGTCCATAAATGTTTTTTCGCGGCTTGAGTCTCATTTTTCTCTTTTTTTTTTAAATAAAACTTCGGAATGTATCGAACTTCTTCGTTGAATTCTCTCATTTAGGAAGACAAAAAAAAAAACAATTGAAAAATGGCGTGAAAGTATTTTTTAATTTTTCTTAATGTCCTATATGTAGTGATATTAAACCCAGCCAGATACAAATAGTACAGTACCAAAGAGATTATTCTTTAATTTTATACAAACAAAATACGAAGAAACTTTTTCCCTGACCTATTATTTTAAGGCTATCTTAAGGTCCACCACATTAAATTAGAATTAACGTTGATCTCTGTTTTTTTTGTGTTTCTCATCTAAAACGATCATTCATTTCAAGCTTCGATGGATTGAGAATTCTTTAAAAAAAAAAAAAAATCTAAAGGTTGAATGAAGTACATTACATGTATATATTACATTAAACTTGTTTCATTATTTATGAGTTATCTATCTACTTTATAATACAGATATACTTTAAATTATTATAGATTATTTTATATTTTGTAAATAATGTAAACATGAAGTTTGAAAATTTGTGTTAATTATGTTAAACATAATTCTGTTTCAGTTTCTCTTGATATTATGAAATTTGGGTTGTATTTGATATGAAATTGGTTTACAAAGTCAAAATAATAGTTAGAAGATTTTGAAAAGCGATTCAAAATATAGTGGGGTATTTCTTATGAAATTTCAAATATTGAGATATTATTGAAATTTCTTTTTTTTTTATATAAACTTATATATAGATATTTTTTGCAGAGATCAAAAAAGTTGCTTTAAGAGATCTATTTAGGAGTATTGGTCTTCCATATTTTTGTATATAATCTATAAAAAATGAGGTTTTAAGAAATAAATAAATGAGGTAATGATTAACAGAGCGAGGGAATGATTTATTATTATATTAAACAATATATTTAAGAAAATCAACTCATAACTTTGTACTTATAGTCAGTATAAATATATATAAACTCAAAAAATTTACAATCACATTATAATAGAGGTAACAAATGTTTTTATCTTTATACTTATCATTTAATTTTAAACTTTGTACTTAGTATTTCTCCAAGACTTAAAACGTCTTCATATTTGTTTATTTAATCTTATAATAGTCTTTTCTTCTCTTAACTAACTTTGGAGTCTTTATTTTCTGTATCATGTCTTTCCAGCTATATAATTACTCATCTTTAATATTAGGCCATCTTCAAAACTTCAAACCTTTCACACGTACCTAACCATTAAACCATCTTCAAAAACAGATATAACTTCTTCGAGATACTTTGTCGTGCCCCATTTCATCAGGACATAATCTCCAATGGTAGCAATCTTACCGATGTCTGAGGCAACAGTAGATCCCTCATTTTCTAAATAACTTGTATCGTTTTGATACATTCCAGTATGATCTTGATTACGCGAAGACGACGCTAAAGACAGTTGGTGGTTATCATTGATTATATCAAATTCCATCGTCTTTTGAAGGGATTTGTTACGCCTCTTAGTAAATCGATTACTCTGGTGTTGTTGAAAATATCCCAAATAATAGTGAGTACAATTTCCGCAATCTATGATTGAAAGTCTTCTGCGCTGTAAGGGGTTGTTAAAAAATACAAACAGGCGTATTTTTTGTATTCTCCGGAAAGTAGGAATAGTTCTGGACTGTTTTATGAGATCATCCATCAGTGAAATATCCGCTGTGGTAACTTCAAACAATAAAATAGAAGGACACCTGGATTGACGGATAGGTTTCAATGAATTCAGGTCTACGATATCATGGCCCTCTGCCACGACTTTATCAGCTGTCTTCTCTATTTTGCTGCACAACTAATACTGGACTTGGTGGGGGTGTATCATCAAGTATTCTTTGTTAATTTTGGTGTGCAATAACTTTATTGCTATGCACTTTACTATTTTCTTTCCATTGTTTTCGCTTTTGTTTAAGTTCTCTAGTATTCATATGAGTAAATGATTTTGCCTGACCCTTCTCTTTTTTATTTAAATATTTTAATCTTTCTTTTTCCCCCACGGTTTTTCCAAAGATTCAGTATTATCTTTCATTTTTCTCGCCATTTTCTGTCACACTCTTTCTTTTTTATTTTATTTTTCTGCATCACTCAACATGCCATTTTTCTTCCACGTACATTTACCTGTTTTAAATTAAATACCATGAAATACAAGTTAGTAGTAAATAAAAAAATCTGTAAGAACCGTAGAATACTGCATAATTGTAATTCCCTCACTCCTAAATGCAGTGAGACAATGACTGTGAGGGAATGACGAATTTTAATTGAAGCTACAAAAACACCGGCACACAACCTCAATTTGCTTGTTACATTTCGAATATGAAATTTTACTCCCAAAAACGCATAAAAACGACATATAATATACTAAAATGTTTAATAGATGCGTGTAACGTGGGGTAATGACCGCCATAAATGTAAATTTTAAGAATTTTTACGTAATATGTTTTTGCACATACTCACCTACGGTTGAGAAGAAATCGCTATCTTGAATCATTTGAGAGTGTTGCAAGGTACTAAAAACTTAAAGTTGCGTTCCTAAATATCGTTCGATACGTTCAGGAATCGAATATTCGTAATAGGGTGAGAGAATGATTTTTATTTGGCCCATATTTAAATCGAATTATCGTTTTCATTAATTTGTCGTTGTAAGATGGAAGCTTTTATAGACAATAACAAACATCATTCTAATATATTAGCATAATTTCATTATTAAGAATATTGATATATTTGAGATGAAAAGGCATGTAATGTTTTCGAACTAAGGGAACAAGGTGAGGGAATGGCTTTCACTGTATCACAATAGCCATATCTTTCTTCTAATGTTGTTTTTTTTTTTGAAAAAAAAAAGAATGAATTATGTAGTTAATGCATGTGAATCGGTACTAATGACTCGAGAATCAAATTTAGAAATTTGATGAGAAATACCCCAGTTTCTAGACATTATTTGTTTGTGATTGGATGACAGATCAAATCACTTATACTATCTAACCGTGAGTTTGCACTGACGCAATTTTCATAAAAAAACATGTTTTGAACACTGATATCTGTCAATGTATCAAAAAGCGTTTGCATAGTCAAAGAACATGTAATGAAATATGTTTGACAGTTTATTGTACATTACATTTTTAACTATAATTCTTTATAACTACAGAAACAAAATGTTTGAAAACAAATTTGTAGAAATAATGTCATGTTGAAAAATAAGTTTGAATATCTGTTCAAAATTTTACACAGTTTTTGTGAGTGCGAACGCCACCATCAACAAAACATGTTGTGTGATTTATTTTATGCGATTTGTTTCAAAACATTACGTGTTTATGTTTCTCAGTGCAAACGAACTGGAAGGTGAGTTGTTAGCTGACTCGATAAAAATTTCGCACAAAACTAACACTATGATTCATCAAAATCATCTCAATAGCTTAATTTTGTTATATATAGACGGCATTGTTTATGTTCGGTATATGTATTTTCCTAAATAAATGAGGTACACAATAAGCTTGTACCTATATCAAATATACAAACGGGTCAACAAATATACATCCACGCTGCGGTATAAATCGGTTGACTTTGCCGGGGAAGTGCCACGTTGGCCTAAAATACCAGTGTGAAATAGCGGAATAGCGCTGTGTTTCGTATGAGTACGGAGGCATTCCATCTTAGTACTCATGGGTCGCAATACATCTTCATTTTGATTCTTAATTGAGTATAAATAAAGGTGATTACGTTTCCGTTCCTCACTCTGAATGAACAATTAGTAATTTTTTTTAAAAATAACTATGCTTGATCTATTGCCACCAAAAGCGCATTAGTCTTTCATCGATTAAAAATCTATAAATACAGATGCGTTGTCACCCGTGAGGACTAAAATGGAATGCTTTGTTACCATTTAAAAGGGTATCTGGTTCTCTACACTCATCATATGAAACACAGCAGCATTACTTGGCTATTTTACGCTGGTATTCTGGGAGAACGTGGTCCTGCCCTGATCTAGCCGACCTATTCATCAGCACGAACGTTAGCTATATACAGCCAGCATAACTGCAGCGTGGTTCTATCACGTTAGTATGTTAGTTCGAAAATGTAAATCTGTTATTATTGTTTTATTTGAAATTTACTAGTTCCTGATTTGAACATACAATATAATCTCTAAAATGCAATCTTTATAAACGTTTAATAGCTGAAAATACTTTTGATTTTGACTTTGGATACCAATGTATAGAATAGAACACATTTGTACAATAATAAAATAAGGAAAATAAGTTGATCCGCTTAAGAACTGAAATTTGTTCTTATTACATACATGTATAAAACGAACACTTTATTATATTTTTTATTACATAATATACTTTATTACAACTAATTAGCATTTACGCAATTTTTTTGTAAATACTTAAGCTTTAATTGTTAAGCTCGATATGGCGTCATGGATAACTATAGGATTACTAGGTTTATTCTACGATCTGGGATCTCGCATCCTTATATATAAATACATTTATAAGTAGAGTTGATATTGAAATTGGTATTTGATGAAATATACCTCTAAAGCCCATTACTTGTTTTATTTTCACATAGTTTTGCAATTATTGTTTTGTTTACAATACTGAATTTTGAGTTTTTTGTTTACTTAACACAAGCCAGTACTTGACAACAATTCCTGTTGGTAAGTAAAGTTGTTCAAAACGACTATAAATCAATATCACGCTACGGACTATAAACTATAAATTTCTAGCGCGCTATTAAATACGCTATGTTATAGCGCGCTATTTATAAGAAAGCGTGTAGGAAGCCGGCAAGTGCGTTAAGTTTAGCAGCACGCTATATCTCGAAGCACGCTACATTACGTGTCGTTCATTGGATAGACCTATATACGTGCTATATAGGAACATTGTTTCGTAATAAGTCGCATTTTATATTAAAATAAAATAAAGTGGTAAAGAGATCAATGAACGATCTTTATACTTTACGGCTTGCAAGACTGTTGCGCTATATTCCTGAAAACTATTCTTTTCAAATGATTTTTAATTTTTGATTAATGGATTATTTAAAGAAATGTTTTGATAGAAGTTATGAATAAGCTTTATTTCTTCTTTTTTTATTTTTAATAATAAAATTCACCCGCCTGAACATTTATTTCATTTAAACATTTTAATAGAAATATCATAATAGTATTAAAATATTGCGTATATAGGTAGTACACAGTCCACAATAGATTATCAAACTTACAATTTTCTGCATTCGTGTCTTTTTCTTACAAAAAATAAATAAATAATAAATGGAAGAATAAGTACTAAATTCTTATTAATTTAAAAACGATAACAACTAAATTTGTACATTGAATACCAATATAATACTATATTTGTCGTGCAGAAATTATAAACCAATCAGTTTTCCTCCTAAATTATTTAGTTTTTCAGTAGCAGCTCTAGTTATTTTCTTTATAATCGTTCCGGGAATCTGAAATGGAAATAGAAAAAATGAACCATTTTTAACTTTATCGAAAGTTGATTGTTATTGTGGGATAGGAAACTTGTTATCTTCTATCTATATCTATCTATCGTCTATCTATTCTATAATAAAACTCCAGCACGACGATTTCTGTACGTTGAATATCTTTTTGAAATTTGGATTGGGGTATACTATGTCTTCGATACACATAACAAAACAATTATTTTTTGAAACGTGGTCTGTCTGTCTGGACACGCATCACGCATAAACCAGTGAGCGGATTTGGACGGGACAATAATATATGGACCTCTGCTGCGTATAGACATTCTCATATTTCTGAGAGGGCTTTCTTGGAGCGGGGAAGAGTCCATTGCGCTGCCCTTGACACGCTGTTTTGACGCATTTGTTATTTTTACTTAAATATTAATATTTGTATTTAGAAACAAAATGGGTGTTGTTACTGTATTATTATGCGCTAAGGAAATTCTTATAGTTTGACAAAACCCTTTTTATAACAGAAGTCTTTTTTATTCAAATAGAATACTATTTTGACCACAGAACTAGAGATTGCAAAATTCGGATACTTTTGAAATCCGGATTTTTCGAAGTTTTAAGGTGATTTGATAAAACTAAAATAAAACAGCATAAATCATTTAAAATCTGCATTTATTCTGACACGACGGAATAAAATCAACCAAAATAAACAAAAACCGTGTAGTGGCGGTTAAGAATATCCATTACCCCATATCTTCCCGTGGGTGTCGTAAAAGGCGACAGAGGGAAACAGGCAGGAGATGGGCAGCAGCATCTTCCTGATAGCAGCAACTGTACAACAAAAAACTGCGGTTGCCAACCCGCTCGCCAAGCGTGGCAACTATGGCAATATACCTACCATGAGAAACGAAGCAAATAGACGCACCCGAGTCCCCAGCGGCCCGCTATTCCAGGCTACGGCGGCGACCATATTAACGGCGGGGCATGTGCTAGGGTGTTAAGAATCTCCGGTGGAGGTTCAGTTGCCACCTAAAACGACTCGACCTGGCAAATTACAACGCACACACTCTGAGGACTGACGAGAAGATACTGGAGCTGGAAGAAGAGATAGACAAGTTGCGTTGGAATACTATAGGATTATCCGAGGTCTGAAGAGAGTGGGAGGACACGGTGATTCTCGAATCCGACAACTCGTTCTATCAACGGGAGGATGACCATCTGTCCCAAGGAGGTGTTGGATTTATCGTCCACATGTCTCTCTCTGGTTAACAACTTTATAAAGATTGGGAGTGTGTCGACGAGGGTTGCGTACCTTATACTCAGGATTACCAAACGGTATTGGCTGAAGGTCGTACAGGTTTACGCACCAACGTCGGCACATCCCGATGAGGAGGTGGAGGAAATCTGTGAGGATATTTCTAGAGCCATGCATTTCTCCAAAGCCCACTATACGGTATTAATGGGAGACTTTAACGCAAAGCTAGGCACAAGAAAAATCGGTGAGCTGAAGGTAGGGAAATTTGGGATAAGGCAACGGAACGGGGCAGGCAGCTGGCCGACTTCATGGAGAAAGAGGGACTCGTTATGATAAACTCTTTCTTTCAGAAGTGGTCCCACAGAAAGTGGACCTGGTCGAGCCCCGACGGTTCGACAAAAAATAAGATTGAATTCATTATGACGACTCCACGGCAACTGTACAGTGATGTCTCAGTGATCGCAAGGGTGAAAACTGGCAGCGATCAGTGAATGGTTAGAGGCACACTGAACCTAAACGTTAAGATGGAGAGGTCGCGTCTAATGAAGTCAACGCTCTGTCGAAAAATCCCGAAACCTTTCAGCTGGAGTTACAAAACCGTTGTCAGTGCCTGGAAGATTGCAATACAGTGGACAATATGAATGACAAGCTCGTGGAAATTGTCCATGCGGTTGGAGTTAAGTTCTGCAAGACCCGCCGCAGAAGAACACAAAAACTCGCCGATCACACTCTTAATCTCATGGCTGTTAGACGATAGGTGAGGCTGCAATCATCAGCAGAATTGACAGCATACAGGCAACTGAACAGACATATCTCCAAATACATGCGGCAGTACTTACGCAACTTCAATACAGCTCGTATTGAAGAAGCGATTGAGCGGAACCAGGGCTCCAAAGTCTTTGCTTGAAATCTGTCTGTCAGAAAGAGCAAACTTTCAATACTGAAGACTGAGTGTGGTGGCATCGTTTCCGGGATACCTGAGATTTTGAGTGAGATTGAGAGGTTATATGGGACACATCATCGTTGGAGCCACACGGAAGTGTGAGTAACGATCCAAGAGCAAGTCTTATCCGACTATTCCGATGATATACCGGACGTCAATCTGAGCGAGATTAGAATGGCTCTCCAGCACCTTAAAAACAGCAAGGTCCCAGGCGAGATTGCAATCACAGCGGAGCATCTGAAAGCGGGTGGATAACCGGTACTTGAAGTCTTTGAGAAGCTTTAATTCCGTCCTCCATGGTGGCACTACGGAGGTGTGGAGCAGAAGTGCGGTGGTGGTGTTCCTCAAGAAAGGTGACAACGCTCTCTTGAAGAACTACAGACCAATTTCCCTTCTAAGCCGCGTCTACGTGCCGTTTTCGAGAGTCATTACGAATCTACTCGCACGCAGGCTCGACAAATTCCAGCCTCCTAAGCAAGCCGGTTTCCGAATAGGCTTCAGTACCATAGACCACTTACATATCCTACGGAAGATTGAACAGAAGACCAAAGAGTACAATCTGCCACTTTGCCTGGCGTATGTGGACTAATCCAACTAGGTAAGTCCAACTTGGACCGAGAGGTCAATCGACGGATTCAACTTCGATGGGCAGCGTTCGGAAAATTACGACACATCTCTTCAAGTATATCTCAAAACCTAAAAACGGGACTGTACAACCAGTGCGTGTTGCCAGTGGTGACTTATGGATCTGAAACGTGGTCCTTTACTGCTGGCCGTATGAGGACGCTCAAGGTCGGATAGAGGGATATATATATATATATTTTTTATATATATATATATATAATTTAGTACGCATATATACATACTTTTGTGGATCTGGAGAAAGCATTTGATAAGGTTATAAGGAAGAAAATGTGGGAACTGTTGCCGGGATATGGTGTGGATGGTCGATTGCTAAGGGCTGTGCAGTCACTTTACTATGACTGTAAAGCCTGTGTGCGGGTAGGGCATGACCTGTCACCCATGTTTAGCGTCCAAGCGGGCGTAAAACAGGGTTGTGTCATGTCTTCCTGGCTATTCATACTGTATCTCGACAGCTGTTTACAGAAGCTGAAAAATAGCTGTTTGGGTGTGAAATTGGGTGACATTAAAGTAAATTGTCTGCTGTATGCTGATGATGCTGTGCTTATTGCACCATCAGAAGCAGAACTGCAGGCATTAGTCACGTGTATGAAAGAGGAATGTGAAATTAAAGGTCTCCGTTTGAATGCTAATAAAACTAAGGTTCTGGTATTTGAAAAGGACGAAGAGAGAACGAAATGTGAAATATGGGTAAATCAGGAACGTCTAGAACAGGTAAATGAAATTGTATACTTGGGGAGTGCTTTCAGCCGGGATGGAAGATGTATTTAGATGTGGATAGGCGCGTCGCTGCCGGAAACAAAGTCAATGGTGCCCTGAATGCATTAGTCAAAAGGCAAGGCGTGGTGAAGAGTGCACGCCTTACAATACATAAAGCAGTGTTGGTACCGACTTTGTTATATGGCAGCGAAACGTGGGTATGCCAGAAGAAGCATAAAAGCAAATTGAATGCAGTGGAGATGCGATCTCTTCGTAAAATGTGTGGCGTTACCATAGCCGATCGAAAGCGAAACGAAGAGATTCGCAATATGGCAGGATTGAAAGATGACCTTATCACAAAAATTGATAGGGGCGTACTCCAATGGTTTGGGCACGTTGAGCGAATGAGTGAAGACCGAATGGTGAAGAAAATATATAGAGCGAAAGTAAATATTAAAAGGTGTCGAGGTAGACCGAGACTAACTTTCGAAGACCATGTGAGCAAATTGCTCGAAGAGGGGAAGGTCAAGAGTTCTTGGATACCTAGACGTGCATGTATGAAGAAGTTAATGAACCTGAAAGAAGCGAAAGAGGTATGTAAGGATCGTGACACTTGGCGATCTGTTCTCTCTGGCTACCCCGTTAGCGATTGTGCGTGAAGATAAGTAAGTAAGTAAGTAGTACACATATATTTGGAGTTCTCCACAACCTCCACAGTTTTAAAATGAATTTCAATGTGAATCAGTTTTAATTTCATCATACGTAGGTTTTTAAACTTATCTTCGTCCTACTTAGTCTCATTTAAAAATTGATTAGGGTTGGGTAAGTATTGTAAGGCACCGACAATATTATAGAGTCACCTGCCTTTAATTCTCCGTTTCAATGACGTTGCCAGTTGCCGGTTGCAGACACCGTGTCTTGACTGTCTAATGATTTTATAAAAAAAATTATGAGCTGTCTATCTAACTATCCAATTGAAATATTGCTCGAATTTGCGTATTAGAGTACGTAACACCTAACTCATTAGTTAGAATGAAAGGAGACGGGCGAATTTGGGCCTAACCGTTACACAAGTGAAATATTTATCAATATTTTTTTACAGTTTTTTTGTAATCAATAATGAAATATTAAGCAGTTTTATCATGGGAAAAGAAATTAAATATTAAATAAAAATAATACTGACTTCCGTTATTTTCATTTTTAAACAATGATGGCGGATGAAATAGGTTAGTTAATCGATTTTAATACATAAATAGAAAAAAGACAATAAAAAGTGATTCAGTGTTTTATTCTTTAGATAAAATTAAAAAAAAACTTATTATTTAAATAAAGATTTCCTCGTGACACTTCTATGTTTCAAAAATATCGTAATAATTGACTTGACTGAATAAGTTAATAAATCGATTTCACAATCGATTATCAATATTTAATACAGGCCACTAAGCGGAAATCATGTAGGGTTTGGGTCCCGGGACGTCTCGTGTCTCGAAGTCCCGGGACTTGTCGTAATTTTAGTTGTCTCGAGTCCCGGGACTTTCGGGTCGAGACTCGAGACGAGACAAGATTGTCGAAATTGTTATGTAATCATTTTTATTTTCAATTCATTAATGAAGCCTAGAGCCATCTCTCAGTTTAATGAATAATTACTTGGTCTACTACGTAACTACTGAGTACACAACACAATAAATGCGTTTGCCGCGCTGCCATCATGCCGCCATATTAGTTGTTCTGTGACGTTTGGATTATGATTGTGTCTGTGTAATTTGAGTCAGTCAATCGTCAATTTCATTTATGATGTGCGTGTGGTGTGGTGTTTCTTTTGAACTCAGTTTAGTATTATTATCTACAGTATTAGTATGTTAAAACAAGATGGAATTCCATCATTGTGATGGCGGAACGGTTTCTGAAGCTCAAAAATTGCCCGAAGAAAGCGTTGATTGATATAAACTTGTTAGACAAGTGGAATTAAGACAATCTTCTTCTTTTGTAGTCAATTGTTGATTTGTTGCAGCCAGTCAAGATAGCCGTGGAAGCCTTAGGCTGACAAAACGCTTCATTACTTATAGCCGAAGCAATAATTGACGTGTTGCTCAAAAAAATTCAATCGACAACGACTAATAATGATTTGGCGAAGCGGTTCTTCGAAACTTTGAAAGCTCGCCTAGAAGAGTGAAGACCACAACGAGTTGTATGCTTGTTAAAATATTTGCATACTGGCCACCATACCTTACAGTATCAAAACGCGGAATTTTTACCTCGAACATTACTAAAAAAACTGCACTAAGATTTGCGGAAGAACTGTAATATTTCAAAATTCTAAAAGAAATGAGGATATATTCGAAAAGTCCACAAAGGCTTTTCCAAAATATATCTAGTATCCGAACACCAGATGTGGAAATAATGGGTGCTGAACCTATGTAGTACTAGTAGCTCTCAAGTACACAACGAGCCTGACGAGTATTTTGTAAATCAAATGAAACAAGCAATAAAATATATCCTAGAAAATGTACCCGCTATTCTGGAAAAAAGAGCAACATTAAAAAAAGGAGTTTCAGTTGTTTGAAGCAACCGGAAAACATACAGAAAATTTGGAACTACTGTATGAAGTCTTAAACGCAATTAAACCGACATCTGTTGAAAACGAGAGAGTGTTCTCCTTGTCCGGTAATATTATCACGTCAAGTATAAAGTAAATAAGTCGCCAGAACAGCTAGTGTTTAAATAAGCTGCTGAATGCGAAAGTTTTGTTCATTGAATCGAAAGTCAAATTAGCAGCAAGAACCAAACAACAGTGCATGTACTCTTCATATACATATATGGGTCTGAGGGGTACAGAATATTGACAGTGTAAATTATTCAGAGGTGACAACGCAACTGTAGTCTTCCTTGTTGAAAGCTAGCTGCAGATGTCCATGAACTGCTCTAACCACTGCACTTACCATCAAGAAATATACATTTCATAAAATTGTTGTATATAAATTAATGACAAATTGTGGTTTGTTCAACTAAAGAACTATTGAATTAATACAGATGAGATTTACAGTACTTTTTTTAATATAAAAATGCAGCAGCAGCTGGAACTGACTTCACAGACTACAAGAAGATTTAGCCCGATATCTAGTATTGCGTGAATCACGTTTCGGTCGCGGAGAATAGAGTAGTTGCTCTTTGTAAGACTGACTGATTCTTCTCTCGCCAACCCTTGGGACTAGATATGTACCTACTTAGGTGGATTGCACTAATTTCACCTAGGGTGATCGAGCTATGGCTACAAAATATCCCGGTACGACAAAGTGCTAGTACGGTAGAGGTGTGGTGACAGGTTCAGAGATATGTGTAGAAATTGTAAACGTATGTAGCATAAATAAAATTAATTAATTAAAGCATACCTCAAGAACAGAGTTAAATATGTTAGATACTCCTTCAGCACCACTAACAATTGCACGACCCGCACTGTAGAATTTGTCTCCACTGTTACCATACTTCTCTTCTTCCTTTATTGTGTCCACAATTGGTTTCGGCTGGAATAATACAACGGTTTCGTTATAGAAATAGAAGAAGGCAAATTATTGAACTTAATGTGGTAGCGCCGTGCCACAGTATGCTCGTATTTATGCTCTCACAGAATACCAACGTAAATTATCAGTATAATACTATAGTGATGCGTATGGTGAGCAACGAGATAACTTTTTTAGCCGACTACTCCCAAAAGGTAGTATTTTTTCTTGAGTGTACGTATGTATGTATGTTCACGTTTGTATGTTTGTATATTTAATACTTTGGCAAAATCTATAGCTTGATAGATTTGAACATATACGAGTATAAATTGTCGTTAGGTTTATATGAGTTGTTGGAGTGAGAAGTAAGTAAGTAAGGTGCATAAAGTTTTGCGGAACTTTTTTTATAGGATAGGGTGACAAACGAGCACACAGTCCACCTGATGGTAAGTGGTTGCTGCGGCCCATAAACATCTACATCTATCCTCGATTACGAATCAAAATGCAGATGCGTTGTCACCCGTGAGGACTAAGATGTAATGCCTCGTTTCCAGTAAATTGGGTCTCCGGTTCTCTACACTCACCATACGAAACACAGCAGCTACTATTTCACGCTGGTATTCTGTGAGAGCGTGGTTCTTCCCCGGTCGTGCCGACCCATTCGTGCTACAACTATACTACTAATATAGCTGCAGCAAGGCTCTACCACAACAAAGCTGAAAATAAACTCTTATGATCTACGTTTGTAATATTTACTATTTTCAAAAAACTTTCCATTAGCTTCTATACAAAGTTTCAATGCGTTTGAAATCATTTTTGAAAAAAACTTCTAGGCCGATACAGATATATTGTACGTATTCTTTTTAGTCCAGTAGCGTGAAAACGTCTTGATTCTTCAAAGGCAGCGATGATGAGTTTCGGGGATATAAAGTCGCATTGTCTTGAACATCTCTGCAGTTTGGATAAAACGTACGTAGTTTCGCGGTGTAAGAATGTTTAGTCCCTTATCGTCTCCTAATACATGAACAATTAAAAGAAATCAGGAATATGAACAATGAAAATAACACCTATGTATTATTTTGTAAACAATTAATCCCTAATAACAACTCAAATTAAATAAGTGCGGCTGCCTATCCTGCTGAATTTGGCCAAGGCAATCTTTTGGGAAGCATAGACCTTCCTTCAGCGGTTGACTTTTAACTGTCTGTGAGGGTAACTGGGCTGCAGTCCATACATCTGTGAACTTGGGATGAACGGTAAAATATTAATGGTTATGTAGATATATGAATTGAATAATTCATAGATTAAATTAAAATACCTGAAATAAACCAGCCACGATGCCATGTATATTTTCCTTGACGGAAAGAATTTTGCTTCCTAAACCCTCTGTCTCCAGCAATGCTCCTTCAAGTGTAGTTACAGGAGCAGAAAACAAGCCACCTCCATAGTTCACTGAACCAATCTAAAGGGACGCGAAATAAGCAAAAAATAAATATATATATCCAAATACGCCAACTTGATGCTTGAACATAATTTTTCACTTGATAACCTTTGTAACTACCTAGATTGCATAAAATATACTACTTTGTAATTTATTTGTTCTAAAAATAGTATATAGATATAATATAATATACTTTTCTAAGCTGCTAATTATTTATTTATATTGTACCTTTGCAATATAACTCTGGGAATTTTGACTCTCCAAAATCTACGAAAGCATTACGTACTGCTTACTTAAAGAAATATCTTTTTTTCGTGCGGGAATTGGTCCAAACATCGAAAAAATACATGTGTATATATAACATATGTACATACACGAGGTAGAAGTGAAACCTTCAAATGAAATGAAATATAAAATAAAGATATTTAACGGCTAATGATTATGATGGTACGATACCATGATGATTTTCAACCACAAGTGCGGCATAAAATATAAGATAAAGGTTTAATTTTATAGCAAATAAATATTAGGTACATCCTTACTTTTAGACTTAATGTTAATGTAGTAAATATAAATAGGTAATATTTTCTTTCGAATAAAATTGCTTTGTAATAGCGCCTACTTCATTCTATAGTTATCGTCATTTGATCGAAGAAAAGTTGATTGACTCTCAAAGTGATACGTAAAATAGGCGCAAGATGGCCTGAAGTTATGTAATCGTGGATTGGTATAAATGGATTGGATATTAAAATAATTTTATTCCATATGGTTAATTTTATTTAAAATAATAAATTTGATATTAAAATAAAGAAACAATTTTTTTAAAGATAAAAAAGTCCGTTGTCGTATGGCGGATCCGAATCCACAACCTTTGGAGTTTGCGGTCTACACTGTATTCTATCTCATTTTCTCGTAGGCTAAATCTAAACTCTATTTATCAATATAATCTAAATAATTAAAGATGTATATTTTTTCTTTTTATTTTCGCTTTTTAGTTTCATCGACTTTCAAATCACAAGGATTATAAAGAAGTTTTCACTTTAAAAACGGTAATCGATTGGAATTAGGTATGACGTGACGACGAAGTTTGGTTTCTACACTTTGATCTTAGCCAAAAGGCCGAGAAGCGATAAAGATTGGTTCCTAACTGCAGGTCTTTTAATGTTAAAAAGGTGTGTCGAACATTTTTATTTTTATTAATTCAACTGGCTTTACAGCTCTGGGTTCTAGCACTTCTGAGCGTATTTCAGCGGACCATCAAAATAACTTGAGGTTTATATCAACATCAAAGCACTTGTTTCGTGGTTTTCTCTAATAGTTCACACGCGCAGACACTTAATTCATAAAATCGCATCACTTTTACGAAAATCAAAATCCACTTCAAATCATTATTCAAGCGACAAAACAGGAGCGACAATCCGTCGACGGCCAAGTTCCCGCCGAAAAGTCGGTGTGTCGAACAGTGTGGTCTTGCTTTATCGTGAAGCAATATTGACAAAGATCGGTTGACGAGTCGGGCTTGTTCTTCTGAAAGTATAACTTTCATTTTTCGAAGTTCTTTAGAATACACGTTTTGTGTTATCCATAAACAGCAAAACTTTAAAAGCTATAGTGAATAACATCATGAGTCACTTGATGATGCACCAAACAGGTGAATTAAATCTGGGTTCGGCTATTGAGTTTTCGCTTTTAATTATCTTAGAGTCCACTTTTGTATCACACGTCGCAATTCTGTCCAAAATTTGTTCATTTCTGTACTTATCAAATATTTGTCGCGTGCTAGAAGAGTACATCAGTTAATTCTTTAACCATTAATTACTCTAATGTTTTTAATATAAAATTAGGTGTACTATGATGCTAATTCCTTGGTTGTTCCTTAAGGATTGGTTTAGCTTATTGTCTAGTCTTTCTCGTGGTTTCATTATTCAATTGAACGAACACGAAACCGTAAACGCATAGTGCGTCCGTTAGTGGTATCATATTAAAAAAGGTGTTTCAAATGTGTAAAAAATTAAAGACGCAACAACGGGGGAATTTTTGTATTGACATACTCTAGAAACCTATTAATTTTTATTTAAAACGCAATATTAAAATGAAATTGTGTAAAATGAAAACAAATAAGTTCACCCAACTAGTGACACCTGGCGAGCGTAAAATTGAAAGTCAATCAATTGCTGCTCACAATTTTATTGGGTTTAGAATGTTACAAATTTTTTGTGAAAAAAGTTTTTATCACGAACCTTGGACCATGCAGGTTTAATTTAAAACGCAAATACATACTTTCTCTCCTATTATTTCCCGCAAAGGAGATAGCTTTCGAGAGAATAAGTATTTTGTTGCTTTGGTCATATTAAATGATAACATATTATTGTTTCAAGTGCATAGCAGTGTATTACTGTAAATCCAAAAATTAGTCTTTGATGGACGCCTACTTAGAATACTAAATTCCTTTTAAAACAGTTTTAAAAATCACAAACATATTGGTTGCATATGGCACATGCTTATATTATATTTTATTTATAACTAAATCACTTACAGGTGGGGTTGCAGATGCTAATTTGTTATCCAGAAGACTCGAAGTATGTAACTGACCAGATACCGAGTTGTGGGCGATCGAATTGTCTTTATTAATTTTCGGCTCAGGATGGTTTTCCTTTTCTAAAGGTTCAGCTAGTTGGATATATGACGATCCTTGCGGCTGTTCGTACACGGGCAGATCAATGCGCACTGGATCATCCGCTGGAGCCGCCAAGCTTCCCACGCCAAAAACTAGTAATAGGTTTAATGTTGATATCATCCTGAAATATATAGTTTTTAATTAATTTAAGCGTTTTGTCATCCTTATTGAATCAAATTAAAAGTAAAGTAAAGATTTTCCTATGATGACTTAGCTGTATTGTGTTTTCGATCACAATAAAATATTAGGCGAAAGACACATTAAAATATAGAAATGACGAGATGTCTCCGCCTATATGGTATACGTATATCAAAAGTTCGGGAAATCCTAAACATTTCTACAGCATAGTTACACGCTCGACAAGTTTTTGCCAATTTAATAATTTCAAATAAAATTCAACGACTAGTTTCGATGATATCATTCTTGAACCGTGTAAGCTGAGAACTCTATCACTACAATTGTACGACACGACAGTCTTGGGCAGTCTTGCCATGCACTTAACGACTGTGCATTTGAACACTCTTGTGCGATGTGAAATAGATCCCACAGGTTACGCATATTTTCTTCTTGAGGTAGGATTATACTGATGAACAAAATAAATCGTGAGGCATCTGTTTAAAACCTTCTACAGGTGGCGACAGATCAACGGAAAACCTCACAACAAGTCGTGAAAACTTGCATGATACTTTGTCTAGTTGACTAGGTGCTACGAGCTTGCTTGGTGTTTGAATAATTGGGTAAGGAAAATATCTGGAAAGACGGATTTCAATGCACTCCTCGAGCGGGAACAGCAGGATTCATCCGTATATTTAATCACTTGCAAGTTTTTTTTAAGTTTTTGCAAACTCTTTAAGTTCTTTAAGTTTTTGCAAATTGCGATTCACGGACGAGAGTGCTAAAACCACGCCAGATTAGGTTGTGCTGGATCCTGAAAGCTATCTTCGAGATTTCTATATTCTGCAATGTGTTTCTACGTAAACACTAACGAATACTGACACCGACAACTAAAATAAAAATGACGTACAATACAGTCAAGGGATTCCCCGTAAAGCATAAATGACAAGGGTTGCTAACTTGGGAGACTTTAATTTCCTAAATTAAAAATAAAAACGCGTTGTTCGAACCCCCCTCCCGCCCCTGTAACGCATCGTAACGTTTTACAAGAACCCTCTCCCCCAAATTGCCTTACGTAATACTTAACGCCCCCTTGGCGCATATTTCTTATTACGATGTTTATACTAAAGTGTAGAATCCTAAGTGTAGTTAAATATATTGTCGCAGTTAGCTATACAAAGAATGAATTACTAACCATTCCGCAAAAATCAAGTTGACATATCTAAGACGTGAAAAGTGCAAGGATGTAAAATTAACTCATTAATCAATAAATCCTGTCCCTAATTTACAAATGTAAATCTAATTATAAGATACCTTAATACCATATTAAAGATAAGAAAAGCTAGCAAAGCAATTTTTTTTCTTGCCTCAGAAGTAATATTTTTCTTTTTTAATTACTCATAAAGAGCTATAAAATAAGAACCTATTCTTGAAAATATACCTGTTAAAGCTAAAGTTAAAAAACAGTAATGTTTTTACTGTGATTTTTCTTGTAATATGAAGCATAGTTTGAAAAGAATCCATAAAGCTTTAATAATTGCAAAACAATATATTCTGCAGAAAATTATACGAAATATATTTATTCTCACAATACGACTCTTCATGAGTCATCAATAATAAATTGTCATAACATTTTCGCCATTCATTATTTTCTTCTTTCAGTTGAAAGATCCACCTTTTAAAAATAACTGCTTTTGACGCCCAACAATATTTGAAGTGTTCTTCGCCATTGAACAATATAATTTTGCGTGACTGTGTTAATTTATGGAGCAGTCGCGTCTTGGCCATGGATTTTCTTCTGTATAGCAGTATAAATATGCACTTATTTCTTTTGTAATTTTTCAAACGATAGGGAATATAAGGAAAAATTTCTTTTGATAAGATAATCAACTTTCTTTTATATAAGTACTTTCTTTTATATACCTATTGTTTGTACAATTAAAATTTTACAATATTGTATTTTTTATTGTGTTATTTATAGTCATTATAACTATTGTTTCGGTAAATTTTAATCTTTTGAAGTCTGTATCCGTCACTTGACAAATAAGAAAGACGCGTCTTTATGAAAACATTATCAGATAGTGAAATTACTCAAGTTCATTTTAAATTTGAAAATCAACCGTGTTGAATATAAATATGCCTGGGGTGCAGAAATGTTGCGGCTGTTTTCCCCTAAAACTTGGTGCATACATAATAGCTATATATGCAATTATATCTGGAGGTCTTGGTATGACAGCTGTTGTCATATACGGACTTGCCGAAGAGAATATCTTAGCGAGCTTTCAGACACGGCATATTGATGACTTCATGCGAAAAAGCATCATTATCGTATCGGGGATGACATCAGTTCTGCTGACACTCGCTGGAATCCTTATCCTTTTTGGCCTTATTCAACGTTGGAAGAAAACAATCTTATTTGGACTGGTTTTACTGGTAGTAATGTGTCTTTTTCTTATTATTTCAATGATCGGTACTCCTATGACATGTTTCTTTTTAAAGGACACTTGCGTGCTTCGAGAAATCTCCATTGGCATCTTAGCTGTTTGTTTTATTTTTGTCACTATTTTTCTTCAAACATGGATTTATTTTATTGTGACAGTGAACAGATATCGTAAAATAATGAACGTGAACTAGAACCAGTTTAAGCGTTTAAACGACCAAAACGACAACATTTGTTCTTCCTAGCTTTGATGGCTTGAATTTTCGTGCTTGAATAAGATGTAATCTTTAATTATAATAGAGTTTCATTGGAAGTATTACTATTCTACAGAAAATTTGGAAATATTTTTTTCGATTAAATGTAGATATAATATAAGTATACGTAATATATATCAAACTTATATTAAATATGTATTAAATTATTATAAGTATAATCGTGTACGAACGTATGCTCGTATTTAATCATAAAATTTATTCTGCAAGAGACATTGTTTTATTATCAATGTATATAATTGTCAGTGCATAATTAACACAATTGAAAATGGTCGTAAAAAAAAAGAAGAAACAAAAAGGGGATAAAAGAAAAAAGAAAGGAAGAAAAAAAAAAAAAAAAAAAAAAAAAAAAAACACAAAGTCATGCAATTTAGTCGTTTACAGAAAAACAAAATGGACGAATCTGCTTCATCATCAATAAAAAAACACATTACAGATACTTTTACGTTACTTTTACGCTTACTTTTCTTCAGTCTCTACGTGAAATAAAATATTTCATGCAAGCTAAAACGTTCTAATTTCAACATCTTAGGGTTTGAATTTTCTAAAACCCGTTCTTAGGGAAGGCCTACCACTGGCCTCTACATATACAGAAGTCAGTGATGCCTACGTATTAAAAGGAAGCTAAAGCCGATATCACGATTCTATTACATAGTTCTATTTTATTCTGTGATTCTACATCTTATAATCACTACGTTTGCCATACGTTGCCAATGTTTCAGAATAAGTAGAAGCATAGGTAAGGTGTATGTTAACAAGTGAGTGTTAACACACATCTTACCTATGCTACAACAAAAAGTATTTATTTCATATTTTAGTTATTAGATATTTGAGTTTTATCGATAAATGTGCAGGAATACAACTTGCTTAATATATAAAATTTTTGTGAATTACAGTCGAATTTCGACTGCTAGGCAGCCACTAGTATTAAATAAGACCTAAACGTCTTATTTTTAATACTGGTGATTGGCGCTTAGCTAAGCGTACTCGTATTTAATAAGACCTTTAAGTTTTATTTAATACGAGTATGCCTGGCTATACCCCAAATCATTGGTCTTATCTTAAGAAAGTAGATTGATCAAATGCTTGCTGTCCCGGTACAAGTACCGGTTTTAGTACAAGAGCATAGTAAGAATTATCATAAAATGTGGGAGAGTGGAGAGGGAAAACTTTTCCTTGGACCGTAAGGAAAAATCATGACAGGAGCTAAGAAATTTAACAAGTTATTCTGGATAGAGTGGACTTGATACTATATTAAATAAGATGCAGTAGTGAGCGGAATGTATGTAAGTACAGACTATGCCGACGACAACTGCAAGTGTAGGCAACACATGGCCTGATATTATAATCGATCCCGATCGAGTTCAAATTCCTATCTTTTGCAAGAACACAAATCCTCAGTTATCGGCTGTAGTTGATTAACAACATAGCTTACTCCCGACCTATCGCATAGCGTTTGTCTGCGTATTAGTTACTCGAAATTTGTCACCGTGGATGAATATCAGTCAAAGTAAATCAGAATCATCGTCAACAACAACAACAAATTAATTCAGTAAAATTATTATCACGCGAGCGAAGTCGCTAGTTGGTACGTAATAAAGAAGTTAGACGAGTTAATTAAATATACCAAGTTGTATACTTATAACAATTTTAACGGGCATATCTTGTTCTCGAATTAAGAAAACATCTTTTAGAAACCTATATTACGATTATATTAACTGAGAAATAAGAAATAAAAAATTGTTCTCCATTTTCTTTTACTTTTCCTTTTACACATAACGCACGCAAATTCAATGTGCAGATTGCATTATATTAAATCTTGTTTTATGATGTTGGAAAATATACAAAATAAAGTCGCAATTTTTTCATTACAAGTAAGTAAATGATAACTAACTCATTAAAAGGTATTTAAAATTATTCGCTGTAGCCCATTACTTAATTAAACAGTAATCTTTATTGCAACTTCTTTTTAACCGAGTACCAAAACCGAGAAGTTACTATATTCAACGCGTACGTTTTTTGATTCATGTCCACCGATTTCGAGGAAATAGCAGAACCGACTCGGTTTCACTTTATTATAGTTTAATTATATTATTTAGCATTCAAATTTAATATTCGTTTTTAATTTTATTACTCTTTAACACGTAAGTAAATAAAAATATTCACCTAAACACTGAATTTAAACGGATCCTAATAATAATCAAAATAAAATAGAGATAATAAAACTTACTTGTTAATTGTAAAAAATAAGCTCGCTCAACGCAAAACAATTCGCACGTGCAGTGATTAAGTAATAAACTCACTTGTCTGTCTGTCCATCGACTAGCCGTGCGTCGTCTAACCGTTGGCCATGCCGTTTCGTTGCAACTTTCACAACTTACGTCACACAGCCTTGGCAGTTACGAATGTGCTGTGTATGTGCCCTATTCGGGCATGTTGCGTAGTCTCATTGAAAACAAAACATTAGTTCTGATGCAAAAAATACAATGTTAAATTCTTAGTTTTCCCCTGCGCTGTTTATGAAACAGCGAATTTTCAATTTCGAACTTTCTAAGCAATTGAAATATGTATTCAACTTCTGGTAGTATAAGTAATGTGATTAGACCAGAGCGCGTGAAATTGCTTGCGATGATCCTGAGAAGCTGGACCCAAAAACATAAAACTTAGCTAATGCAACTGCTTTATCCTGTCACAGATTCTGCTATACCGCTAGTCAGTAGCAGGGTTTTTTAAATATAGAATAAGGGAGACAAAAGAGCACACAGTCCACCTGATGTTAAGTGGATGCTGTGGCGCATAGACATCTACATTTATCCTCGATTAAGAATCAAAACGCAGATGCGTTGTCACCCCTGCGGTCTAAGATGGAATGCCTCGTTTCCAGTAAAAATGGTTTCGGATCTTTACACTTACCATACGAAACACAGCAGTATTAAGCTGCTATTTCACTCTGGTATTCTGTGAGAGCATATTGCTTCCCCGGTCGAGCCAGCCCATTCGTGCTGCAACCATAATATAGCTGCAGCGTGACTCTACCACGTATAAATCTTATGTGTATTCAGATAACTAATTTTCTTTTTATTAATTTAAAAACGTTACCGTTTAGTAGAATTGTGTCCTGTAACGTAAAGGCGATTTACATATAAAATGCACATGGACATACATTATTTTGTAAGCCATACATGCACTGATTCCGTGCGGGATTCGATCCCGAAGCCCCGCAGCGCTGCAGCCGAACGCTTAGCTACTACGCTACCAAACCGTCGAACTATTAAAGTTATCAGAATTTAAATATCTCTTGGATACCGGTACATGCAGTGCTCTTGACAGCAGTAATGGATAAGAGGATGATACCCATATCGACCCATGGGCAGTAAAGGGGACTTACCAAATGGTGAATCTTTCACAAAATCCCTTTTTTAAATTATGCCAATATAACGTTATTATTATTACACCATTCATTAAGAGGGAAAGTTTGCTTAAAGCTCTAAGTCTGATTTGGAAAAGATGCGCCACAAACGGTATGCAATATCACTGACATATACGTTCCAATCTCTTCCATTTGGGAAATTTTAACCTAACAAATTAACTCAGTAACCGCTCAAAAAAAAAACAAGGTTGAAAATGGGGAACTAAAGGTCAGAGTGGAAACGGATTCGTCTTAAGCTAAGACTGAGCTAACGTCAGCTGTTGATATAAGTGCCAAAAATATTAAATCATTCGGGTCAAATTTGCGAAATAAAGTAGCTTATTAGCCACTTTATTATATAGCTGAGCTATTCCTCAGGAACTGAATGACACGCAGTTCATGACAGTGACGTTGACAAAATCCCTTCCATTCCTCTCTTGTCGATCATGTTCTCCAAACCTTACTCTATTAGACTACCATTTTTATCGAAATTTAGATAGCTTTTTGATTGGCAAACATTTCAATTTCGAAGAAGCAGTAAAGAACGCATTTAAAGAATTTATTCCCGTGCAGCAAACTTCTACAGCAAGCGCCTCAATGAACTAGCCATAAAATGGAAAAAAAGTGTTAAAAGGCAAAAAATTGACTGTGGCTACAGTTTGTAGCTGTGTGTTTCTGTCGTATTATCAATAGTCCTTGTAAAATAGAGGCTAAGAAAACTGCAAACGCTTAAAGTTAAAACAAAAATTTTCGATTATTAGTTATTACTTATTACTCAAACCATATGTGTGTGAAATTCGAGGAAAAAGACACACGTTATCACACCCCGTTAGGACCTCCACCTCTATTACGTTCCGCTACCGAGTCGGGCGCTTTGCATAGCTTTCGTGCGATCATGTTTGTCAATAGTATTACTAGCACACTGACCATTAGGATAAATGTGTGCGGTGGCAGATCGAGCGCAGACAACACGTTTAAAATTCAACTTGGTAAAGGCATTTCTCCTCACGCACACTCACGCGTATGCTTTACCATAGTTATTTTTCTTTTCATCAGCATTGCTCTGCTGCCCGCGTGCGTTTTCAGGTCGCGATCGCGTACTTTTACTATATGATACTAAAGTAACAACTAGTTCGGTTGCTACTTTAGTTTACAACCAAACTTACAGTCCATCAGGTGGTAAGTGGCTAGTGCAGTCCGGAAAACCGCTAGCTACAATAAATTCCACAATGTGGTCGTGCGTGTTAGGATAATTCCTGCAAAACGCACAACAGTGGATTTGATAACCATCTAGTCAATGTGTATGAAAAGCTCTAGACACTTCAGAAATCTGGAAAGTATAAGCAGCAGTTTTCTTTTTTTTTTTTTCAAAATGTGCTATTTCCGGAGAACAAGGCAGGTAAGACAGAATAGACACATATTTTGAATTCGTATCGTAATAAAGTATACGTATTGTTTTGTTCTCGACAGTCTTTCTGATCATTGGAAAGTTTTTCAGCGCCTATCTTGAATAACCCTTGCTCCGTGAAAGTCGTGTGTGATGTTGCTGGTGATTTATTTCGTAGTTTTTTCAGTATTACCAAGAATAACAAATGATTACAGAGAGATTATCGACCTGTCTTTGGTTCACCTTTAAGGAAATTACTTTTTTAAATAAATAAAACAAACTCATCACGGCAAATATTAGACAAAATTTAAAACAATCCTTAGGGCTCTGCCAATTGTTTCCGCGTATTTCCTTACTAAAAAAAAAAATAACAACTTACATATTACTTATTTTACTTTTTGATCGCTGGTTTTGGAAATTCCGAATTGGTTGTGGAAAACACTAATTCAGAGCTATTGTTGTGATGTTTGATTAATCTCGTCAACGGTGCAAACTTAATAGTACTGGTAATCACTAAGTTTGATATTTTACATAAAAAGATGTTTAACAATTTTTTGAAAAAAAGCATTTCTTAAGTTACAATTGTAAGTGCTCATTTAGCACGTACTCGGTGGTGAATGAAGACATTGTAAGGAAACGTGCAAATATGTGGAAAAAATGTTTCGAATACATGTGAGACATAACACTACCAAAATGGATCAGGATTGGAAATTTATACATATAACTTTAGTCTAGTCTTTAGTCTCTACTATATATATAGAATACTAAGTAAAAAAACTTGACGTTCTGTGATTAGAAATGCACGACATAAGGGTTTGCAGTATGTTTTAACATGATTATGTTTATCTAGTACAACTTGCCCGAATAAATAAGTCCAACTTAGACGGAGAGGTCAATCGTCTGGGGTAACGTTCGAGACATTAAGACATATCTTCTCGTCACGTACCTATTCCTCTAATTTAAAACAGGAGTGTACAAGCAGCGCGTGTTTTCAACGATAACATATGGATCTGAGACGTGGTCTTGCGCTGGTTGCCGTTAGGGAAGCTCAAGCGAGCGAGCTATGGAGAAGATAGCAACATTGGGCTTGAAGTTTCTATGCGTGATATACTTCGTATTTGGGAAATCGCAGAACAAACAGAGAAACGGTTATAGCCTAACGAATTAACAAGTTAAAATGGCAATTGATGTGGCTTTGTGCTGTTAGTTTGCCGCAAACCCTTGAATGGAGCATAACTTGGAGTTCTAAACTATAAAGAATAAGAGCTCAAGGCTTTCTGATAGCACATGTACTCAGGTACTCATTGTTTTTATTCTGCTGTTCTAATCACGTCGTGACCACCCACTGCTATGAAACGCTCATCAGCCGTTATTACATAACATGAGTTATAATTTTTACCGAAGAAATAATAACTTTATCACAAAAATATTTTTACATTGATGCTGGTAGATTCAGGGAAAAATCGTAACACACGCACAATATTGAATTCCATTATTTTTCGTTAATCCGCATCAGTTAGCTGTTTGAAAATGAGCCTGTCTGATGGTCTATTTGTAGGAAGGAGGAGGTACTATAGTCATAACTTTGGCAGCTGGAACACAGAGTAAGGAGTATTTCTTTAGTCATGTGGCCGGACTGCGATTATGTTAAATCCTAACAATGATAACAACATGTCAAATAAGTCAATGTATTCACACATTTGCCGCCAGTAGGCTATTCAAGTTTTGCCGCCCCTACTGACTACAAGTCGATACACCTAGTTCATAATCACATTTATTACATTTTTGTCAATAAAATTATAACTTTATGAATTGTGCACTATAGTCCTAATTACATCACCTTTTTGCCGTAATTAGTATGATTGTGTACTAGAGGATCGATGTATCAGTTCCTAGATTTATAATGATTATGATTTAATGCTTCCAACATTCGGTAAACGTAACTATTAAATATATATATATATATATATATATATACAACATGTAACAAAAACCCTGTGGTTCCCGTTAACTGCGTTATCAGAATCAGTATGCAAAGTATAGAAATAATTTTTTTTTCAAAAAAACACATTTAAAAAAATTTATTTTAATGAAAAAAAATAATTTGAAAATTATATGTGGTTTTATTTCCTCTAACTTAAACGAGTATCGGTAATGTGGTGTCTTTGAAAATCCTCTTACTCCTCGGCCAATGCAGAGATAATAAAACCACATACAATTTGCAAATTAATTTTTTTTAATATATACATATATATTTTAATTAAAACGAAGTAATTTATTAAGGGTCTTGAATTTGAACAGAACTGACGTAGATACATTTCATAATATTTTATCCCAACCAAATGGAGACGATACAAAAGTTCTGTTCGAATCCATGGCCCACGTCGTATAATAATTAACATTACTTGATTAAATAATATGTGTTAAGGTATGATGGGACTGACATACTCTAACAGTTAAATGTCCCTTAAATAATTGTAGAACAAATAAAACGTAATTAAATATTTTTTATTGCGCTTATACTTTGAAAACAATGTATTCAATTTTACGTGGTAGAGCCATGCTGCGGCTTTATTATGTTTTTAGCATGAATGGGTCGGCTCAACCGGGGAAGAATCCCGCACTCACAGAATACCAGCGTAAAATAGAACCTCAATGCTGCTGTGTTTCGTATCGTGAGTGTAGAGAACCGGAAACGTTTTTACTGGAAACGAGGCATTCCATCTTAGTCCTCAGATGTAACAACGTATCTGCTTTTTGATTCTTAATCGAGGATAAATTTAGATGTCTATGTGTCACAGCATCCACGTATCATTTGGTGGACTGTGTGCTAGTTTTTCATCATTATTCTTCATTATCAGGTAACAATCCGGCTGATGATGATGATGATGAAATTCAATAAATTAAGTTATGAAAGTTTTGCAATACCGACGTGCGCAAGGTTTTATTCGCAAATTTATCAATAATATCGTCGTATGAAATCTTGTTCATTGGCTGACTCTATGCACAGAAGCCCTCAGGCGCTTAGCTTTCTTTAGCTTATGATAGATCTTAGATAGTTTTTCACCCGTTTTCATTTTCTCTCACTCGAACAATTTGTTGTTGGTGTACATAAAACCATACGAACTGCTGCATGAAAGTTTGGATAAATGTTTTGCAAATTATTCTTTTGCAATTACGAAGATAGACTTTTCAATGATTCAGAATCAGGTACCACTAAAATTCTTTCACAAGAAAGATGGCGTTCAAAATGTATGCATTATTGAACTAAATCAGTCTCTAAATCATAAGAATACATTTCTTCCAAGTAAAGGACTTTTTCCGTACTAGTTGATGATAACAAATCACTCATTTTTCTCAAAAATTTAAACTTCATCGAATCGATTGTGTTGTGTGTAGGTGTCCTGTCATTTTTCTAATTCGGATACATGTCTATCAATGAGGAATGTTATCCCTGAAAATATCACTCGTAGATATTCTCATTTCTTCCTTGGGTGTTTGATTTATTTTTTTCCTTTTCAGTTATCCTTTTCCCATGTCTTTTGTATACTGCTTTAACACGCTTAATTCCATCGCCTTTTCTTCGAAATACTTAAAAAATTTTATTTGAAATTTGGTCGGTGCTACAGTCCCTTCAGCGGTGCCAAGTTGACTGTCGGTATATCGAAGTGCTGAAGTGTTTGTACAGTAGGGCTACGATGGCTATCCGAGTACAGAACCAGAGCTCGAAACCTATCCAACTGCAGAGAGGTGTAAGACAGGGTGACGTTATATCCCCGAAACTCTTCGTCGCTGCGTTGGAAGACGTTTTCAAGCAACTGGACTGGAAAAGATACGGTATTAACATCAATGGCGAGTACATCACTCACCTTCGATTTGCCGACGATATAGTCCTTATGGCAGAATCGCTGGAGGACCTTAGCACTATGCTCAATGACCTCAATGGTGTCTCCCAACGGAAAGGTCTTAAGATGAACATGGACAAAACAAAGATCATGTTTAATGTCCATGTCACACCTATGCCGGTAGTTATCGGGAGCACTATGCTCGAAATTGTTGACGAGTACGTTTACCTGGGACAATTAGTCCAACTAGGTAAGTCCAACTTCGACCGAGAGGTCAATCGACGGATTCAACTCGGCTGGGCAGCGTTCGGGAAATTACGACACATCTCGTCAGGTATACCTCAATCTCTGAAAACTAAAGTGTACAACCAGTGCGTGTTGCCAGTGATGATCTACGGAACCGAGACGTGGTCCTTCACTGCTGGCCGTATGAGGACGCTCAAGGTCGCTCAGCAAGCTATGGAGAGGGCTATGCTCGGAGTTTCTCTCCGTGATAGACTCAGAAATGAGGATATCCGCAGTAGAACCAGAGTGACCGACATAGCCCGACGGATTAGTAAGCTGAAGTGGCAATGGGCCGGCCATATAGCTCGAAGAACCGACAACCGTTGGGGAAGAAAGGTTCTCGAGTGGCAGCCTCGTACCGATAGGCGAAGTGTAGGGCGACCCCCCACAAGATGGAGTGACGACCTTATAAGACATGCAGGAAGTCGATGGATGCAGGTGGCTCGGGACCGTGCTTTGTGGCATTACTTGGGGGAGGCCTATGTTCAGCAGTGGCTTGTGAAGGGCTGTAATGATGATGATGATAATGAAGGACTTCGTACCAAAAATCTCTATCTGACCAAGGTGTCAGATTTACTCTCTTTAGCGTTTTCCCTTTCTCGATTTTAGTCATTATTTTTGCTAGCGTTGTGTCAAACTTATATAAAAATTTCTTGAAGCAACATGAAGAAACTACAAACTTTAGTGCAACATTCAGCAGCCAAATGAACTGCATTCAGCAACTGAATTTAAAGAGTGGGTAGAGCAAGAAACGAAAAAATGTTTTCATTTTCGAGATAATAGCAGAAAATATTTCTTTATCTTTCATTTTAAAATATAATTTCCTTTAATTTCTGTAAGACATAAAATCACTTTTTGCCTTAAATTTGCCGCACCAAAAATCTGCCGCCCCAGGCTCCGGCCTACTCAGCCTGCTGGTAAATCCGCCACTTTAATTCTAAAAGTGAAGCTTAGCTTTTGTAATGGATATAATGTTGTTTCTCAACAACTCGTAGAATAGGTTCTACAATGATCTTTATATTATATTAGAGTATTTAACATAAAAATAAAAATATTTATATCCTTAAAATCATACATTACTTAAATATGAAAATTGGTAGGAAAAGTTTTTAAGCTATTGCATAGCTTCTATCGCGGGCCTTGAGCGCGGGGACCGAATCCAGAAATTCCGTAACGAAAAAACCTCACGCTCCCCACTCCGACGGGCACGGAGGTGTGGCGTTGAAAGCCGTGCATCGTCTAACGTCGTTTCAGTTCGGCAGACTTCGGCACTCGGCAGAGTTCGGCACGGTTTTTGGGTGGGTGCGACTAGACGTATGCGTGTACACTAGCTGCTAACTCAATGTTAAAAATTCCTGAATAACCTACATGTATTGTAAGATATTAAAAATATTTTAAACAATATTAACTTCTCATTTATTCAATAAGAGAAAAAAAATTGTTTTCTTATCGGTCACCACGCTCAAAAAGTGTAACTTGATTTAATATCAAAGACTTAACTGCATAAATAAAATAAATAAATAATTATAATTGCATAAGTTGATAAAAAATGCCATGCAATAGCTTTACCGCGGCAGTCACCGAGTGCCACACGTATTTTTAATTAAGTTTAACTGGATGCCCCGCTTTTCTAGATATAACAAGTATAGCAATAGCAATAAACAACATTAGTAACTACTAATTGCATGAAGATTTTGCGCGTGAACGCGCGGTGGCCACGAAATGAGCGTGAAACCAAGGAAGTGCGATAGGTATTTTGTAAAAATTTGGTGCAACACCATTATACTCTTAGTCATTCTAACGGTAATTTGTGTGAGAGCCACGACTCCCCGCAGTTATTATGATTGTTACCGATACCATAGCACCGATAATGCTCCTAGTGCCTATAACCTATCACAGGTCTGATTAAGTGCAGCGTGGTTGGATTGATTTTCCGCTTTTTTTCTTTTATAGAAGTGGGGCTAAGCGAGCATGCGGCTCACCTGATGGTAAGTAACTACCGCCGCCCATGATCAACCGCAACACCAGGGAATTGCAAGCCGGCCTTTTAGAAAGGAATAAGCTCTTTTCTTGAAGGTCCCTAAGTCGTATCGGTTCGGAAAAATCGCCGGTGGTAAACAATAGAGTATTAGACCCATTTTCAAAAAGTGTTTTAAATGAATACTAGAGTGACAATGAACCACTATAATTTTTATATAATTTTGTTAAACCGAATAATGCCATAAAAATTATGCTAATACGCTATCCGCCATGCTGTTCAACTCGTGACGTCACTGTCATAGAATTTTGCCGAAGATACTTGAATACATTGTCTACAAAAGCTTGACTATTCTTCTACGAAGATCATTTTGATGTAAGTATGACTTATATTTAACGATCGTTTATACAAAACAAAACATAATGAGGTGAAGAGTATCGCAAGTCAAATTTTGCAATAAATTACGTTACCTTAGATATTATAACTAATGATTGCTAATGATTGGAATTATAGATAAACTGATTAAACTGATGATAGCTACTAAACTATATTTTATCAAAATACACTTTGACCTGGTATTGTGTTCTTGTATAAACAAAAGTTAATAACAGCTACTTACATTGATCTTATAACATTTCTCAACTTAACAGAACAAAAATTGGGATTGCATACAAAAAATTTTGCCACAATCAATTTATTTATCCTTGGTAGATTAGTAGTTTCTGCTTTTACGAATACATCTCCATGATGCCTTTTCAATAAATTTCGGAATAAAACTCAATAATCGTAATGATAACTTGAAAAATGTCGAAATAAAACAGCACATTAGCTAGTTCTCGTAATAAGTGACACAGAACACTAATTCCTTAGGCGGGATCAGTGATATCACGACAGTCCTTAATATGGTGGACAGCGTTTTGCAGATTTGAGGAACAGACAATAAATATATTGTTAAAATTGAAATATAAAATTTATAACGCAATTTTATAAAAAGAAATCAATATTTCTCGTTTACTTTTTTATAGGATAGGGTGAAAAACGAGCACACAGTCCACCTGATGGTAAGTGGTTACTGTGGTCCATAGACATCTACATCTATACTGGATTACGAATCAAAATGCAGATGCGTCGTCACCCGTGAGTACTTAGATAGAATGCCTCATTTCTAGTAAAAAGAGTCTCCGGTTCTCTACACTCACCATATGAAATACAGCAGCATTAAGCTACTATTTGACGCTGGTATTCTGTGAGAGTGTAGTCCTTCCCCGGTCGAGCCGACCCATTCGTGCTATAACTAGACTACTAATATAATATAACTTTTTATTTATTATTTTATTTTAATACCATTTTTTTACATGGTGTAAAATGGGTATTTTACACCATGTAAAAAAATTATATATTATATAATATATTCCACAGAGAAGTTATAGGACGAAGCTATAGTTCCTTCACTGCTGTGTGCAAATTCAATTATTTTGGAATGCTTACACGCTTTCTCGTATAGCCTATAGGTTAAATACACGTCATTAAAATAATCTGTAATCAATAAATAATAGGTAGTATTATTGGTAATATGTTAAGCTTTTGAAATATGTTTTAATAACTATATAGAATTATATCCAAAGAGTACCTAATCACTACGTTTACTTATGTCATTGAATCACTGTCAATACTTGTCAATAATTGCTTTTTATTATTTTGTGCACTCATTATTCACGGCCATAAAATTGTAATTAAGAAATAATGTCATAATATCAGTTAATTTACGAGAAATATTATATTTAAATACTGATTACATCCAAATAAAAAATGAATTTTATGACGGGCAAATGTTTAGCACGTTATGGTTATTTGAATTTTTGGATCACTCCATGTTGCCGTAGTATATTAAAGTCGCCCGATTTGTTAAAAACATCCGTAAATCAAAACGAAAACTGCAAGAATACTTCATACAAAATTAATACGAAGTTTTGCGAAAGAAACACACTTTCAACTCCGGGACCGGTGTATTGGACACAAGTGCGTTTCCGTAAAATAATTTCACATTACCATCGGGATGTAGAATTTCCGAATTTTGATGCGAATAGGAAAAACCAGTTTAAAGATGTTGAAAAAACAAAATGGCTTTCAGGGGATAAAAAGGTAGGAATTACCTACGTCGTTGGCTTCTTCGGGCTTGTCTGCGGAGCTTATGGCGCTAAAGCACACTTGCTTCATTATGTTTACTCGATGTCTGCCCCAGCTGATGTCATTGCTTTAGCTTCAATCGAACTCGATATATCAAAGGTGGAACCTGGACAATGCCTTTCAATTAAATGGCGGGGAAAACCACTTTTCGTCAAGCGTAGAACTCCTGCTGATATAGAATTAGAAGCTAAAACTCCACTGTCTTCATTACGAGACCCTGAAACACCAGAACAGCGAACGATAAAACCGGAATGGTTAATAGTTATAGGTATATGTACTCATCTTGGCTGTGTACCGATACCAAACTCAGGTGATTGGGCGGGCGGTTTCTATTGTCCTTGTCATGGTAGTCATTTTGACAATGTTGGAAGAGCTCGAAAAGGACCTGCACCCACAAATTTGGTCATTCCGCCGTACAAGTTCCTCACTGATAATCTTCTGCTCGTAGGATAACTAATGATACAACATTACACGGTTTAGTGATTAATTATATTATTCGAGTATTTAATTATAATCTTTTTTTATTTGCACTACTGCATTTCTCCCTCATAGTGTCAACAGTGTATCGGACACATCTGGAACACATCCAGTTTAAAGTTTTACGTTTGAGGCATTTCAACTTTTTATTAATTTTCACAGGTTCTGTAATGGGAGCAGCATTATTATTTCGAGATATTCGAGTATTCGAGGGAGTTATTCGTCATGCTTAAATCCATAGACGCGTGGTGTGTAGAAATCATCCAACAAATGGCATGATAGATTAAAAAGGCTAAAAAAGAAAAAAATCTGCAATATGATCTTGTGTGCAATTTTTTTTAAATTATTGCTAGTTTTAGCTAGCATTTTTACATAACGGTGACCAACGAGCACACATTTCACCTGAAGGTAAGTGGAAACTATGGACCATAGACATCTTCGTCTGTCTTCTATAAAAATTAAAATGAAGACGCATTGTCAAGTAAGATGGAATGCCACGTTTCTAATAAAAAGGTCCCCGATTTTGTACGCTCACCATACGAGATTTTACGATTATGCTCCATGAGAGCGTGGCCCTCACCTGGTCCAGCAAATCCATCCGTACTACAACCATAATATATCTGCAAGCCACGGCACGGCAAGCACTTCCTAGTCCCACCCTAACCTTGTTCAAAATAACCTTTGTCTTAAATGCTCAAATGCTACAAGTGGTAAAATTAAAAATTTTGTAGAACCGACTTCAATACAACCGAATCAATATGTATTCGAAGTCAATTAAATACGCATTATTTAAGGATAATTCAAAAACTACTGGTCATATATATTGATCAAATTTATATGGAACCACACGAGAAGTACCAGCTTTCAAATAAAAATCCTCAAAGTAGGTTCACCCAGAAAAAAGTTCTGAAGCAACACACAAAAAAAAACAGTCGAATTGGATAACTCCTCCATTTTGAAGTCGGTAAAAAATTAATTGCTGTCCGTTAGTCGCGCTAAAACTTAAAAACGGCCCGACCGATTTTAAGTTTTTTTGTGTGTGTTTGAATGGGTCCCTAGATGGTTTAGATTCACATTTCAACCCGGTAGGTGGCTCTGTTGTAGCAACGTAAATAACAGGATTAACCCGTGCGAAGCCGGGGCGGATTGCTAGTATGTTATAAAATTCGATCATTTAACATATAGGTTTCTTTATAGTATACTATTTAGTATACCAAATTTGCAGAGAAGGTTCAGAATAAGTAATATAGAAAGACGGCGAAAACTTAATTAAAAAAATCTTAGACATTCTTCCGTTTATATATTTTAAATTCAAAATGCACATTCATAAGCATCGATCGGCAGGCAAAAACGTTGTTGCCCATAGATCACTTTCAATTTGGGATAATTTCAAATGAAAGTTGAAGCCTTATTTACTCGTATTTTCAAAAACTGCAATAACTATATATCAATTAATGTTGTACATCATGAGGGCAATTGCAGTACTAACTCCTCATGAGAAGCATAAACCAGCAATTAACATCAAGCTGTAATGGTGCTCGAGCTTCAGGATCATCTCAACCAGGTCGAAGACAAGTGTGCAGTATTTGTGGTCGGCCAACCCTTAATCGTCAGAGCCATTCCATTGTTTTTGACAATCCTTCAAAAGAGCAAAGGCAGATAAATGTTGTTAACAAACAAGAATTGCACCACGTCAGGTGTTATTCACTATTTGCCAGTATAATACTTCATACTCTAACTTTAGATGAACTAGACACGCGGTAGCGTGTCAAGCCAAGTTCAAGCAGAACGGCGAGCCACACCGTGTGTAATATTACACGAACCATTTGGAGTCACTTTTGACCCCTTGATAACTCAAAAACTATTTCACATAAACGTTTCAAATTTGAACTGACTGACCTATATATATCAAAACTCTAACCTAGTTCCAGATGACCTAGAAAGTTCAAATTTGGCATACAGATAGGTAATTAGGTAATTACAAAGGAATAAATCAGAAAATCATAATTTTTTAACATTTTATTATAATTTTTCACTTAATTGATTATATTAGGAACATATACGCAGCGCGCGGTACGCCGCCGGAGGAGCGAGGTGGGAGGGGTGCGATAAAACCTTGGGTATGTTCCGAAATACAACGCAGTGTACTGTCCAATGCAAATGACGTCATCATTTGTCACTATTGTACTAGCGTGCCGCTGCCATATTGTGTCGGATATCCGGCCATAATAAAACAATTTTTAATTGTGTGTTTGCCGAATGAAGCATGCCAGAATTTGTTTCTATTTATTCAAATACAAAAAATTATAGAATAATTGATAGTATATCCATTAGGAGGATATAATGATTTTTGGAGCACAAAATGACAAAATAATCGCCAACACTTTTCCAAATGGCGCAAAAGTATGACGTCATATACTGTCCAATGTTTTGGAACGAATCACCAGTATAGCGTCGATTCATGACGTCATTTGCATTGGACAGTACACTGCGTTGTATTTCGGAACATATCCCTTGACGCGAACATGTCCGAGGTCCAAGCGAGTGGCAGCCGGCACTGGCAGCAGCGCTCATAAACGTGAGTGCCGTTTTGCTGTCCGGTTGTCTCTCGATATCTGCCCTATGAGGTGGCGATTTATGCTACGAAATTAATAGGTTTTCTTAAAAAATACTTATATATTTGTGGTTATATTATTATTACAATTCTTTTAGTAAGTACGCACCGCGTGTCTAGATAGTATAGGTAATTGTTTAAATCAAAAATTAATAATAATTTTAGTGTAGCTAAAGTAGGTATGTATACCTAACTAAATGAGTGAGGATGAGACTTTATTGGTATGGTAACAAATTTTCTTGAGAATTCAATAGATAACAGGTAATTTGTTATGTAATCGTCTTAAATAATTATCTTTTTATTACGTATATTGTACAATGAGTCGTACAATAGAATTACGGGTGGGTGACACACTTACCTTACACCGAATTATTCCAATGCCTCCCGATGGAAGCTGCCTATTCCATGCGATCGCCGTTTCAGATATTAAGTAATGTATATGTTCACATGGAATAATTCCCTATTTGCTTAGCATATATTATTACTATCCACAAATCACAAGACCTTAGCCTTGACTGTGCTCTTCTCGACATAGGCTCCTCTATATTTAGGAGAGGGCAGGCTTACGTTGGACTCTCTAGAGCCCTTAAAACCTTAGATGGAGTACATCTTATCAATTTAGATCCAAGTCAAATCAAGTCACAAGAGAGCTCTATTGTAGAGTACAACCGTCTGCGCACGTTGTACCATCCCGACTTGGCCAAATTAAGTATAAACAGAAAATGCGTGAAAAAAAAATCCGAATACTGAACGGGCAATTTACTCAAACATATATATAGCGCGCCTAAGTTGATGTCTGGTGGTATCCATGAATTTACGGACAATGTCGGACAGAAACTTTTTAAATTTTATGAACAAAATAGTGGTTTTTATCCAAATTCATTGAATTTACGTTCTAAAAGTGAAACCAAACCACTGGCAAGCGTTCATACAACAATAATCAAATATATTATTGATATTTTTATTTGTACTAAACTAAATAATGGATTTGATTTCTTCTTTATTTTTAGTCTGTAAAAGTTCATTGTTGCAGTTTAAATCAGGAGCAAAGAGCTCTTAATTCACATTACACCAATCCACTTGAATAAAAAATCTGAACACCATAAGACATCGCCGCAGATATTTCCTTGCCCTAAAATCTAAGCCTAAAGGCCTTTTAGAAATTAAAAGTGGCCTGTGCCCGGGTGAGGATACACGAATAACAACAAAAGTTGCAATTGTTGGCGTGACCAGTATCTTTATTACAACGGAATTATATTTATTTATAAAGTATTTAAAAAGTATATATTTAATTAAAAAGTGCTCAATTTGCTCTGAAAAAGTCTTAATATTTAAAGCGACATAAATATTAAATGTTTCTTATAAATATGTAAGTGACTTCCTAGACCCGACGATGATGATGACGATGACGACGACGATGATGATGACGATGACGATGATGATAACGATGACAATGACGATGATGATGACGATGACAATGACGATGACGATGACTATTGCAATGACTATGGCGATGACGATGACGATGACTAGTTGATGCAATTAGACTGCCGCGCTTCTCTTTTATTTCATATGTCTCCTCAAAACATTTTATTTCTCGAACATGCAGGTTTTCTTACGATGTTTTCATTCACCAAAAACACTTTGTAAATCATCAGTTACAATTAAATTTAATTTAACAATTTTAGTAGTGCCGGTTAGGATCGAACTCGGATCGTTCACGTACTTTCAAACAAGCCATAGCTCCTGAGCTACCATGGCTCTTTTTATAATATTTATATATTAATTGATATTTTTTTACATTATGTTCTAAACTAAAGGATGGATTCGATTTCTTCTTTTTATTCAGCCTGTAAAAGTTCATTCTTGAACACCTCTCACGTTTTATTTATTAAATCAGGAGCTAAGAGCTTGCTGTTGCACTTTGGTCCGATCCCCGCTGGCACCAATGAAAATACACCAATTCGAAGACATGTGTAGTCCGCCGACACGCATAAGAGCAGCGCAGCAGACATTTCCTTGCCCTAAAATCTAAGCCCAAAGGTCTCTTAGAAATTACAGGACGCCTGTGCCCGGGCGAAGATATATAAATAACAACGATGACGATGCTATGGCGTAATCAGCATCATCATCATCATCGTCATTATCATTGTAATCGCCATCACCGTCATTCGTCATCATCATCATCGTCATCGTCATCGTCATCATTATAGTCATCGTCATCATTATCGTCATCGTCATCGTCATTGTCATCGTCATCATCATCGTCATCGTCATCCTCATCATCATCGCTCCTTCATCGTCATCATCATCGTCATCGTCCTCATCATCGTTATGTCGTCATCGTTATCGCATTATGGTCGTCATCGTCATCATCATCGTCATCGTCATCATCATCGTTATCGTCATCGTCATCATCATCGTCAGCGTAATCGTCATCGTCATCGACATAATTTTCGTCATCGTCATCGTTCATCGACATCGTTATCGTCATCATCACCGTCGTCATCATCGTAATTGTCATCATCATCATAATCCTTATCGTGATCGTCATCTTCATCGTCATCGACATCGTCATTGTTATCATCATCGTCGGGTCTAGGAATACACTTAAATCATCGTCAGCCACTTAGAACATCATTATCTTCATCGTCGTCATCATCATTCTCATCGTCATCGTCATTGTCATCGTCATCATCATCGTCAACGTCATTGTCATCATAATCGTCATCGTCATCGTCATCGACATGGTTATCGTCATCATCATCGTCATCATCACCGTCATCATAGTCATTGTCACCGTCATTATCATCCTCATCATCATAAATATCGTCATCGTCATCGTCATCCTCATCGACATCGCCATCGTCATCCTAATCGACATCGCCATCGTCATCAATATCCTCATTGTCATCGTCATCGTCATCGTCCACTCATCATCGTCATCGCATCATCATCGTCATCATCACCGTCGTTGTCTTCGTCATTTTCATCGTCATCATCATCCTCATCGTCATCGTCATCGTCATTGTCATCATCATAATCATCGTCATCGTCATTGCCATCGTCATTATCATCGTCGGGTATAGGAATGCACGTAATTCATCGTCAGCCACTTAACACATCATTATCGTCATCGTCATCGTTATCATCATCGTCTTCGTCATCGTCATCGTCATCATCATTGACATCGTCATCGTCTTCGACATCTTTATCGTTATCATCATCATCACCGTCGTCATCTTAATCGGCATCGTTATCGTCATCGACATCATCATCGTCATCATCATCGTCATCACACTTCATCATCGTCATTGTCATCGTCATCATCATCCTCATCGTCATTGTCATCGTCATCGTCATCATCATTGTCAATGTTATCATCGTCATCGTCATCATCATCGTCATAATCACCGTCGTCATCATCGTTATTGTCATCGTCATCATCATCATCATCGTAATCGTCATCGTCATGGTCATCGTCATCGTCGTCATCGTCATCGTCATCATCACCGTCGTCACCATCGTCATTGTTATCGTCATGATCATCGACATCCTCTTCATCATCGTCGTCATCATTATCGTCATCGTCATCATCATCGTTATGGTCATCATCATCGTCATCGCATTGTGATCGTCATCGTCATCTTCATCGTCATCGTCATCATCATCGTTATCGTCATCGTCATCATCATCGTCAGCGTAATCGTCATCGTCATCGACATCTTCATCGTCATCGTCATCGTCATCATTATCTTCATCGTCATCCTCATCATCATCGTCATCATCATTATCGTCATCGTCATAATCATCGTCATCGTCATCATCATCGTTATGGTCATCGTCATCGTCATCGTCACCGTCGTCGTCATCTTAATCAGCATCGCTATCGTCGTCATCTTAATCGGCATCGTCATCGTCATCGTCATCATCATCGTCGTCATCATCCTCATCGTCATTGTGATCGTCATCATCATCATTCCATCGTCATCGTCATCATTATCGTCATCGTCATCGTCATAAACATCATCATCATCATCAACATCATCGTCATCATCATTATCGTCATCGTCATAATCATCGACATCATCATCGTCATCGTCATCCTAATCGTAATCCTCATCATCATCGCCATCATCATTATCGTCATCGTCATCGACATCGTCATCGTCATCATCATCATCGTGATCGTCTTCGACATCGTCATCGTCATCATCACCGTCGTCACCATCGTCACTGTTATCGTCATGATCATCGACATCCTCATCATCATCGTCGTAATCATAATCGTCATCAACAACGTCATCGTCATCATTAACATCACGACGTCATCATATCGTCATCGTCATCGACATCGTCATCGTCATCATCATCCTCATAATCATCGTCGTCATCATCGTCATTGTCATCGTCATCATCGTCATCATCATCGTCATCATCATCGTCATCATCATCATCGTCATCGTCATCGTCGTCATCGTCATCGTAATCATCACCGTCGTCACCATCGTCATTGTTATCGTCATGATCATCGACATCCTCTTCATCATCGTCATCATTATCGTCATCGTCATCATTATCGTCATCGTCATCATCATCGTTACGGTCATCGTCATCGTCATCGTATTATGATCGTCATCGTCATCGTCATCGTCATCTTCATCGTCATCGTCATCATCATCGTTATCGTCATCGTCATCATCATCGTCAGCGTAATCGTCATCGTCATCGTCATCCTTATCATCATCGTCATCGTCATCGTCACCGTCGTCGTCATCTTAATCGGCATCGCCATCGTCGTCATTTTAATCGGGATCGTCATCGTCATCGTCATCATCATGGTCGTCATCATCCTCATCGTCATTGTGATCGTCATCATCATCATTCCATCGTCATCATCATCGTCATCATCATTGTCATCGTCATCATTATCTTCATCGTCATCAAAAACCTCATCGGCATCGTCAACATCATCGTCATCGTCATCATCATCGTCATAATCACTGTCGTCATCATCGTCATTGTCATCGTCATGTTCATCGTCATCGTTATCATCGTCATCGTCATCATCATCGTCATCATCATCATCGTCATCGTCATCGTCTTCGACATCGTCATCGTCATCGTCATCGTCATCATCACCGTCGTCACCATCGTCACTGTTATCGTCATGATCATCGACATCCTCTTCATCATTGTCGTCATCATAATCGTCATCGTCATCATCATCCTCATCGTCGGTGCCATCGTCATCGTCATCATCATTGTCAGCGTCATCATCGTCATCGTCATCATCATCGTCATCGCCATCATCATCCTCAATGTCATCGTCATCATCATCGTCTTCGACATCGTCATCATCATCATCATCATCATCATCATCATCGTTAACGTCATCATCACAGCTACCGTGAACATCATCGTCATCGTCATCGTCATCATCATCATAATCGGCATCGTCATCGTCATCATCACCGTTGTCATCATCGTCATTGTCACCGTCATCACCATCCTCATCGTCATCGTCATTGTCATCGTCATCGTCATCGTCATCGACATCGTCATTGTCATCATCATCGTCATCATCACCGTCATCATAGTCATTGTCATGGTCATCCTCATCCTTATCATCATCGTCATCGTCATCATCATTGACATCGTCATCGTCTTCGACATCATTATCGTTATCATCATCATCACCGTCGTCATCTTATTCGGCATCATCATCGTCATCGACATCATCATCGTCATCACACTGTCATCATCGTCATTGTCATCGTCATCATCATCCTCATCGTCATTGTCATCGTCATCGTCACAGTCATCAACATCGTCATCGTCATCATCATCGTCATGATCATCGTCATCATCACCGTTGTCATCATCGTCATTGTCACCGTCATCATCATCCTCATCGTCATCGTCATTGTCATCGTCATCGTCATCGTCATCGACATCGTCACAGTCATCAACATCGTCATCACCATCGTCATCATAGTCATTGTCATGGTCATCATCATCCTCATCATCATCGTCATCGTCATCATCATTGACATCATCATCGTCTTCGACATCTTTATTGTTATCATCATCGTCACCGGCGTCATCTTAATTGGCATCGTCATCGTCATCGACATCATCATCGTCATCATCATCGTCATCACACTGTCATCATCGTCATTGTCATCGTCATCATCATCCTCATCGTCATTGTCATCGTCATCTTCATCATCATTGTCAATGTCATCATCGTCATCGTCATCATCATCGTCGTCGTCATCATTATCCTCATTTTCATCGTCATCATCATCGTCATCGTCATCATTATCCTCACTGTCATCGTTATCATCATCGTCATCGACATCGTCATCATCATCATCATCATCGTTAACGTCATCATCACAGCTACCGTGAACATCATCGTCATCGTCATCGTCTTCGTCATCATAAATATTGTCATCGTCATCGTCATCATCATCGTCACAGTCATCAACATCGTCATCGTCATCATCATCGTCATGATCATCGTCATCATCATCTTAAGTCATCGTCATAGTTATCGTCATCGTCGTCGTCAACGGCATCATTATCGTCAACGTCATCGTCATCATTATCGTCATTGTCATCGTCATCGTCATCGTCATCGTCATCGTCATCGACATCGTCATCGTCATCGTTATCGACATCGTCATCGTCATCGTCATCGACAGCGTCATCGTCATCGTCATCGACATCGTTATCGTCATCATCAACGTTGTCATCATCGTCATCGTCATCATAATCGGCATCGTCATCGTCATTATCATCGTAATCATCATCGTCATCATCATCGTCATCGTCATCGTTATCACTTTCGTCATCGTCGTCGTTCATCGACATCATCATCGTCATCATCATCGTCACCATCACCGTCGTCATCATCGTCATTGTCACCGTCATCATCATCCTCATCGTCATCGTCATTGTCATCGTCATCGTCGTCGTCATCGTCATTTACATCATCAGATCATCGTCATCATCATCGTTATAGTCATCGTCATAGTTATCAGAAACAGAAACAGAAACTTTTTTATTCAATACTAGCTGTTACGCCGCGGGCTTCGCATGGTCACTGGGAAATTTTTTTGAATTTTTTTTTGAATCGCAGCGTATAGGAAAGAATGAAAATAGCCTGTTTATTTCAAATGGAAATGGGATATTTTTTAATTAAAGGAAACTGAGCGTAATTATCCGTCAGGGATGCAGACTTTTGAAAAGAAACTGAGCTAAATTGATTCGTCAGATATGCACAGTTTTCTGAATTGAAAGGAAACTGAGCCAAATAAAAGATCCGTCAGAGATGCAGCCTTTTGAGTTGAAAGGAAACTGAGCTTAATAGGTCCTTCAGAGGTGCAGCATTTGGAATTGAAAAGAAACTGAGCTAAATAGGAAATTTTGAATTGAAAGGGAAGATCTGTGGGAATTCTGATCAGCCTTTTAGTGCAATTTCCACTTTAAACATTCCTACTACTTTAATTAGCGCGATTTAATTATTTTTAAACATTTGTTTTAATCGATGAGCTATTTATCAAAAAAATAATGAACATTTATTTACAATCAGATTATTACGAGAACAATTTTAAAATGAAAAAAAAAATGAAGCACGTCGTTTATACGTGGTAGAACCATGCAGTTATATTAGAAGTATAGTTGTAGCACGAATGGGTCGGTTCGACCGAGGAAGGACCACGCTCTCACAGAATATCAATGTAAAATAGTAGCTTAATGATGCTGTGTTTCGTATAGTGAGTGTAGAGAACCAGAGACACTTTTTAAAGGAAACGAGGCATTTCATCTTAGTCCTCACGGGTGACAACGCATCTGCATTTTGATTCGTAATCGAGGATAGATGTAGATGTCTGTGGGCCACAGCAACCACTTACCATCAGGTGAACTGTGTGCTCGTTTGTCACCCTATCCTATATAAAAAAGCGTCGATTTCTTATAATTTAATCGTGCAAGTTTTCGAATCATCATCATCATTACAGTTCTTCACAAGTCCACTACTGAACATCCTCCTCCACAGACCGCCGCAAAGCATGGTCCTGAGCCACTTTGCTCGTCATGAGTTTTTCATTTATGTTCTAAGTTATAATTAGTACCTATTATTAAGTCAGTGTTAATTATATTTATTGCTATTGTTTTTGTCTTTCTCATAAAATAAATAAATTACCAAATAAATTATAAGGTGTTTTTTATATACATCAAATGTCTGATAGAAATGCAAATACATATTTTGCTAAACTTTAAAATCAAAACCCAATTTTAAAACATAAACTAATCGATTATAACTCCTTTAACTTAAAATAAGTTAAGTTCTTATTAATGGTATTTATTCCAGTTTATGATGCATGTAAAGAATAAATAAAGCTAACCGTATATCGTATATCTATTTACAACCCCATTAATATATACTATTATTTTATAATTCTTTTATAAAAGCGTTAACCCCACACTAGGATTTTTTCCCGTATCGCGCAGGCAGCTTACAAACATAAATTGCACAAGGACACACATCCAGACCCGAAACAATTATTTGTAGGACATACAAATACTTGTTCCGTGCGGGATCAAACGCGCGGCGCCCGGCGCAGCCACTCATTGCTGAGCCACTGCGCCACGGTGCTTATAAATTCGTCCGCACATTGGCCCGAACCGAAGTAAACTGAACGACCTTCCAACATGTGGACGCCGTCACCAACTCTCGGCCAATATATTCGCCACTCCATTCGCCACTGTGTTGGCCAAGGTGTAGAGGCGACACTATACAAACATGAATATGATCGTACACATTCAATTAGTTTGGTACAACACGCGCTTCATTGTGTAGCCAATAGAGCGACTATGCAAATATTTCTGAAACTAATCGAATTAGTCGGTTGTTCAGTATTAGTCGATAAAATTTGATAACAATCCATGTTAGTCGATTGTTATCGACTAACGGTGCGGCGTGCGGAGGGCAACTAGCGTAGAGTGTAATGTTTCCTAGTCTAGTCATGGCCCTAGAATCCAAGTTGCCAAAAATTTGATGCCAAGTAAAAGTTGAACGTCTTAAAAAGTTACCCAATTTTAAGAAAATGCTTTAGTTTAAAATAATGTAGCCTTTAGTGTTATATTATTCGACAGAAGTAATAAGGATTGTAAGCGTAGAAATAGACCACAATGGAATAAAAAAATACTCATAAAGCCAGTTGCAAAATCTACATTTTATTTATTTCTAATAAAAGATTTATAGAATATTTTTCGCCTTCTTACTGAGACAGCCTACTAAGCAACTAGTCGAAAATAACAATTATGGTCGCTCTGATTACTTTAAAACTAGCCTTAATAGCTAAAATTCGCCGAACTTGGCAACACTTATGAATTCATGCACTGCATTGCATAGGTACCCTACACTAAAAACAATTCACTAAGATCATTCGGGATTCGGTCAGTTTTCGACTCATTCACAATTCACTCCAATCATGAGTTAAAATGTTCCGTCAATTGTTTGTGATTGGTTTTAACTGAATCCGGAACATTCAAAAACAGATGAATTAACCATCAATACTTTTAAGTGTACCAGCTCAAACAAACGAATCGTTCATGATTGACACATGTCTAATAGAAATTTATTTATCCATGCAGCAAAATTGATCTTGTCTGCTCGGTTACTTTAAAGATCGCTCCATACTAGTTCATTTCGGACAGTGAGCCCGTTCGTTTTATTAGTTCTATTAGCTCTATTCGGTCATCAGTACCAATAAGCAGTGTAAACTGTAATCTGATGGAATGGGATGACTATCTCAGTCAATCGATACTCGATATCTGCTTGAGTCGTAATGTTGTTTGATTGCTCGTACGCGCACACACACATTCAATAATTTCTTGGTCAAATTGTAAGTCTAAAGCAAATTAGTGTTGAAAATACAATTAGCATTAGTGAAATAAAATCCCATATCCATAGCATGCGAAAATGAAAAGTATCCAACGACGAAACTAATATTAAAACGATAATTTAAAAAAAAAACATAAAACTCTCCTCAATAGTTGTAATAATTATAACATACCTTCAACTTTATTAAATTTTTTTACAAGTGCCGAAACGATGCCTATCAATTGTTTGTGTCTGTTTATTAATTTTGACGTTTTTTAAAATACAAAAAAAGACAAACAAAATTATCATAAGTACAATAATTTGCGAACACAACGAATCTTGCATCTTTTTGGATGATATGCTAAAATAGACATTATTGCATTAATTAAACTAACGTCTATTCTTTAACGTCTCACTGATTCTCTCGTTCACTCCCTTTCGTATGTTTTAGATTGCATTTTCATTCGGCGTACAAAAAAAACTAATAGACCAATCAGCGTATGAATCAGTGATTGTAAACGTTTCTTCTATAATACAGTACAGTGCTAAGATTAGGTTTCTCTGTCTACGGCTAAGATACGTTTCCCATTCGTTCATTGTTTTCGAACTACGCAACCACAAGACTAGGTATGGTCGATGTTGCAGAAACATCGATGATGACATCGATGTTAGTATCGATAGCTTAACATCGATGTTCGATTGTTGTGACGCATATCCCACTGAAAACATCGATGTCGGCCATTATCGAAGTTTTTTTGCAACTGTACCTTATAATTAGATAAGTAAAAACTCAGTCATGTTGTTAATGGTTTATTATTAATGAAAAAAAAGAAATAAATAGTAATTAAGTGTGAAACAGCTATAAAAATGGGTATTTACAAAATATCAAGTTCATTTGTTATAATATAAAAAATATTGGACTATATTTTAGTCTAAAATTTTTGCCGATGATGATGAATATTATATATTTTAATCTTTAATGTTCCTTATACACTCATAAATAGACCTAATTTACGATTTCGACGTAGTTTTTATGTCTAATACTCCTATTGTGAAATAAAAAAATATGATATTAACAAACTACATCAAAACAAAATAATAGAATTTTCCATCACTTTTGTTCACAATTTTTAATCTGGCAGTCCAAGCTGTAAGTATCACACAGAGTCACACAGTCGAATGCACTAATGCTGGGAAATTGTCTATGCTCACGCTCACTTAGTGATTTATTTTCATAATTTTCAAGCAAACAATAAACTCGTTATGACAAACTCAAAAAAGCAGCTAAATATAATTGAATGGTGTAGATACATAATGTCTCAAAACTATGTGAGTATAAACGGTAAGGGAAAAAACAATTAATTTGAATATCAATTTATGTACAATAATTATTAGACGACAACCGACAACGAGTAACGACACTCTGACATTACAGTTCTCACTTGACAGTTAAGTTTGACACACCATAATGATATTTTCTAAGTGATTGATGCGTTTAGAAATTCTGAATTATTCAAAATTTTAAACCTTTATTAGGAGATGCAAAATTTTGTTGATACTGATTTCGCGGGTTCCCATTGTTCACAAGTTCCTATTTCGATTATGGGTTCATTGACATCGATGTTTCGATGCGTTAACATCGATGATTATCGAACATCTCTATTCACTACACAAGACTATCAGTATGACCATATGAGGCAGGTTCCTGCCATTTTGGTAGGATTGGCCACTTATTTTAGCCTTTGGTATGATCGGTTGACGTTTTATAATACCTGCCAGTATTTGGCAGTATTAGGGTACGAAAAATAGGTTTCACTATGTCAACTCAAAATGTCTAAAATGGCAACCCTAAATACTTCACCAGCATGTGGGGAATTTCCCTGTACTTCTCGTATTATGTTTGTATCACATTCAATAAACAAATTTAATTAGCAAGACAATAATACAATAAACGCGAGAAAATCTTTATCCATAGTCGACGGCATTTTTTAAAACCACAATAGGACTTTCTTGCTGAACTTTGAAGCAACACTGTACGCTTCTGTTTGATGCGAATTCAAAGCGTTTTGTCAAACACGGGAAAGTGAGGTTTGAATCAAACCGTTTGACCATCGAAGAATATGGTGCTATCTGCAATGTTTAATTATAATTTAATAAAAATATAGCATTATAAATGTTTATTTTTACTTTTCTTCGTTTAATACAATGGTAAATAAAGTTGGCGGTATTTAGGCATTTTTCACTGCAGAATTTGGCAGGTTTTTTACCAAAGTAAGGCAGGATCTGTATTTTAAAGACATCTGAAGATGGTCACACTAAAGACTATGCAGGCAGCACAAGGTTATAGATTACTGTGTATATACTAGCAAAGTACTCTGTGGTTGTGGCACAAAGCATCAAGAATCATGAATGATTTTTTGCGGGAACTTGGCCGTCAACGGATTGTCGCTCCTGTTTTGTCGCTTGAATAATAGTTTGAAGTGGATTTTGATTCGTAAAAGTGATGCGATTTTGTGAATTAAGTGTCTGCGCGTGTGAACTATTAAAGAAAACGACGAAACAAGTGCTTTGATGTTGATATAAACCTCAAGTTAATTTGATCGCTTGGGCGCCTTATGAATTTAAGTGGCTGTCGTCATCAACAGTCCGCTGGGTTGAGCTGTTGTCAAAACTCCCAAAAACTTCGCAATTTGACGCATCAGCATATTGTGAAGACAAAATACATAAAATGAAGATTCTGAAAGAAATGATCGGCTTAGAAGGGCTAGAACCCAGAGCCGTAAAGCCAGTTAAATAAAAAAATAAAAAGCAGCATGAATGAAAATAAAATCCAGTTTCTGTTTCTGTCTTGTTTAATTTAAAATTATTAGTGGTCCTATACCTACGTATCCAGTATCGACTGAGTCTAGTCTAGTGATGGGTAACTCATCATTTTTATATGAGGTTGAGGGAGCACCTCGTTTTACCTCGCGAGGTCCTCACGAGGGACCCCTCATTTGAGGCGAGGTATCGTACGTCAGCGTATTCAATTCACCTCACGAGCCGAGCCCGAGCTCGAATCGAACTCAGCCGATTGTCCGAGGCAGCGGCAAGAGAGGCGGACGGGTGCGTCGACTCACGAGTACTCACGATTCCGATTTTTACGTCTCCCTCACTCACGTTATTTTCTTTCGCTCATGAATTCCGCCAAAATAAACGAATCAATGACACTTGAATAAAAATCTAATGCTTATGTTTTTAGAGTTCATAGTTAACGTTTAGAGATTCATATTAATAGCAGAAATAAAAATATTTTCTCTATTAATTCGTTTTGAGTAACTAATAATGTTACTTTACCTATGTTGACCTTGGAGGTGCACGTGTGGTGAAGTAATTGTTGATATTGTTGTGATTGTGAAAAACGCGTTTTTTCCAATACGATTATTTTTTTACTTTTTATCCTTGATCTCAATTAATACACTCAGTTTATTTGCTTCGTGTGTTTTATTTACCCTGCAACTCATTTCACACAATTTTTTGTATCTCTTCTTAATTTAAATAACATCCTACCAAACATCAGTATCACACACACATACACACACCAAACATCATTATTTCATTAAGTACATAACACAATCATAATGTTTAATGTTTTCAAAATTTCGATTCCTCACCTCACTCATTCTCTAATTTATTCTGTACTAAATATGGATTTCTAAGTCGGTTCATTCGCTCACTAAGCTCACTCAATCGCGATGCTCGCGAGTCGCGAGTACTCGTGTCAATAATTTCTATGTCAATTTTTAAGTGAGGACGCGTGAACGAGTGAGGTGGTTCAATGTTGAAAATCGAGTAACTCTTTCAATTTGCGATCACGAGTACCTCAAACGAGGCACCTCATGAGTGAGGGGCACATCTCTAGTCTAGTCCACTCCGCTAGGAGTAATAGTGTTCTGTGGTCTAGTCACAGAAATTAGAATCTATCAGCATAAGCCATACTACTCCGCCAATTGCTCATGCGGGCGAAATCTCAAAATTCAGGGTAAAACTAATCAAAAATTATGGGAAAAATAAACAATTCTTTCCTATGGGGTATAATATTTGCTTCGGCGACATGGAGCATTTCTTTATACCTTTACTGGTTGTTAAATATGAGTGGTAAGTATAAAATAAAATTAACCAGCCTACATAATTATTATAATATCAATTTTGTATTAAAATTGATAATCATAAATACCATTGAAAAATTCACTATCATATAATTATATAAAACTATCTTACCAATTTACTTTTTATTAATTTTAGGCGAAACTGTTGTAACAAATGCAGAAAATAAGATGCATTATCGTTTAATCAATTCTGAAGAGAAAAACAGAATAAAAAATAATGACAAATCTATTGCAGAATTAGAAGGAAAGAGTATGCTTTATGATAGCCCAGCTGCTAACAATAAATATGTTGGTAAAATGTGGAAATATCAGAAAAATCGAGCTGAATACAAAAGAAAAATGATGCTTAAAGAGAAGTTTGCCAAACAACTTGGAATTAAATTATCTGCCAAGCCCGATAAGAGCTTAGGTGAGATATTTGATATAAGATATTGTTTAATCAATAAATGAACTATAAATTTTTATGACTACTTTAAATTTTGTGTAATTGTTAGTATGTTGCTTAAAAAGTGAGCAATGTGAGTGAGGGCTTGTTTTTTTTTCATGTATAGCCAGTGCTTGTCTACAACCACCTGGTGGCAAATGGCCCATGACTTAAAATTTTTTTTTATATATATATATAGTATTTGTATAAATCACTGGCAAATGTGTGTGTGGCAACTTAAAAAGCGTCAGTAGCCTAATAGCAGGGCATGGATCATGAACTCAAAAGGTTGTGGGTTCGAATACGCCATTTGACTACTGTCGTGAGCCGCTCCTAACACAAGCGTTTCAAGCTTACCAGGAGTGGTTAAAAGGAATATTAGTAATGTTAACTAATAAGATTACTAATATTTAAAAAAAAACTACAAATAATGAACTATTTACACATTACAACTGTCCTACCTCTTCTAAATTTAATTTCAAATTTCCTAAGTGTAATAAAATTGGATTTAAGGTAAAGATTTTTGACACCAGTAGAACACTATTATTAATCCAGTGTGACCTTAGTATTACTTTCATAGTTTTTCTGTCATGTACTATGTATCTATGATTGCGTTATTTTTAATAATATGATCATTTATGTTTATATTGATTTCATTGACTAGTTACTATTACTTTTTAAAGAAAAATTTAACAAAACAAACTATTGATGTAAAAAGTGACCTACATGGTAGCAATGATTTAATATAGAGAGCCAGCATTATAATAATTACTGTGTGACATTGTATGTAAGTTGTTAGGGCAGAAATTTCTATCTTAGTTAAAAGTTAGTGGCAGGTGTCCTCGGGGGGCAGTAGTCACTTACCATTAGTTTGACTCTAAGCTTGTTGACAAAACCTTCTACCTCTGACAAAATGGGCAAAAGTTTTGGGAGAAGCTGAAGGTCTGGCAAGCATAAAAAAAGAAAGTACTGTTCAACTTCTAGAAATATGAGTTAAAATTACTTTTTTATAGTAGACAGTCAGTATAAACCTTAAATTTAAGTCTTAAAATTATTTATATTATTAATTTTAGCCAATTTTGAACTGAGTTTCTTAAGGTATTTAAACCTTCGGCTTGGGCCAGAAATCATCAACCTTCGGTCTGACACTACTTTAATGATATAAATAAATAATGTAAATGTCGGTCACAAAAAGTTCTTTTACTACTGAAATAGTATGTAATGATTTCTTATATTTACGCAAACACTATACATTGATTAAAACTACTTTTACGGATTTTATCGCGTTTAATTTTTAATTATATTTAATTCCAAATAAAAATAATTATAAATAATTAAAAATTAAACGCGATAAAATCTGTAAAATTAGTTTTAATCAAAATAGTATGTATTAAAACAAATTAGCCAAACATTATTTAAAAACCTTACATATTTTTGTACTTTTGTGAATATTTAAAAAATGTTTCTCTTTACAAGAAAAATTTTAAGATTTATTATTTAAAAATTTCATTAACTTTTACTATATTTTGTATTATTTACAGAAGTTCAATATGGTATAATTCGTAATTCTGAAGATGTAAGAATTCGTGAAAAGGGTTACAACTTGCATGCATTTAATGCACTTATCTCTCAGAGAATTGGAAATCACAGAGGTTTACCAGACACTAGGAACAAATTGTATGTATTATACTTCTCGCAATCTTAATTTTACAGTCAATCTCATTGCAAAGTATTATAATATATAGAATTATACTAGGTTTGAGCATACAATTGGAACACTATAATACTGGGTTGTTCGGAAAGTCATTTGTTTTTTTTTTATGAAATTGAAAGACAATTTTTTATGATGAATAAATATTTTATTAAGTTCCAAGATCCAATACATTTTTCGTGCAGAAGCATGATTTTACATGCTGAAAATTTTTGTTCTTTGCTGGCAAAAAACTGGCCCAAGTGATTTTTGACTCGAACTAATAATAATCGGAAGGTGGTCAGATATAAAGAATATGATGGGTGTCGCACTATATCTCATAATAGCTGTAAAAGCTTTTGGGGAGTTAACAAATTTGCGTAGGATCTAGAACGGCACAAATTTCTTTCTGTAAGAACATGAGGAACATATATGTCCAGCTATTCGATTAAACCTAGGTGTTTCAAATTATAATGAATGTTCGAATTTAACCTCTCAACAATCTCACGAGTTATTATTCGCCAGTTTGCTTCAATTATTGTCTTTATTGCATCTTCATCAACTTCAATTGGCCTTCCAGAACATGGTGCATTTTTTTTTCTTAACATGGTGCATCTTCAACATCATAATTACCTCATCGAAATTTTGCAAACAAGTTATAGCACTTGCATTCTGTCAATACGTCTTCTCCATGCATGTTGGATAATGTTTTTCAGGCTTGCTCAGCATTTTTACTTTGTTGCTTTTCACTTTCCATATTTGTAAGTGATCAACCAAAAACTACTGTATATAAGCAATATAAAAAAAATAATAGTTGTCAAAATATATAATGATTATGCGACTTAGTGTAAAGTTAGCTGTGTAAAATTACATTTATGTCCTCTGTTGGGAAGAAACAAAATGACTTTCCGAACAACCTATTAGCTTTTGTGCAGTTTATAGATTAAAGAAGTCATAACCATGCTTGAGTATTGGCTGAAAGGACATTGTTAGTCTTTATAAGTGTAGTATGAAACTGCCTCATTGGTCTTGTGGTTGATACACAGTTGTTAATCCTGTCGAACCCCGGGTTGGGCCAAAATCAGATATTGGGTTTTTCAGTCATGAAATTCTCAGTATCAGCCCAGAGTCAGCTTGCAGTTGCAGTTTAGCAGTTGCAATGTAGTAGCACTTGGCAGTGTTTATTATATATAACCATCCCATCGGACCATGAGAGTGTGAATAGAGAATGCATTTGTGTTTGGGCCATAAACTTGGACACTATAATTCTATCCTGCGAGAAGGCTAGTCTTTGTTAAGACTCATATTATTTAATATGGTCATATAAAGACTTGTTCATTATTATACTCTAAGAACTTTTTAAATTAATTAAACAAAAGAGATGATTAAATATGGATATTTCGGCAACACTTACCAGCACTTCTTCTCACCCTTTATGTTTTTTACACAGGTGTCGAACTCAAAAATATGTAAATAAATTGCCAAAAGCGTCAATTATTATCTGCTTTTACAATGAACATTTTGAGACCCTTATGAGATCAGTTCATTCCATACTGGATCGCACAGATCAGGAATATTTAAAAGAGATAATTTTAGTTGATGACTTCAGTGATTTGGATGGATTGCATGATGACCTTCAAAAAGTTGTAAACAAACTAAATAGTATGATTAGAAAGGATGAGGAAATGTTAGAAACAAATAACATAGATGGAGAAAATTTTGTTGATTACATAGACGATGATGATAATAATGTTAATGTAGATAAGAAATCAAGTGATAAACAACTGAGTTTGAGAAATGTGGTAAATATAAGATTACTAAGGACAAGTAAAAGAGAGGGGTTGATTCGCGCGAGATTATATGGTGCTGATAATAGTGTTGGTGAGGTGAGTATTTTCTTCTAATTCTTTTGGTCTCATTGGTCAGAATTTATAATTAAACTATAAATAAAATAAAAATATCAATTTGAAATCCAATTTATCTATCGTCAAATAAAACTTATCCATCAAATTATTTTTAACTTGACCGAATATAAGAGATAAACCACTAAACTATATTATTCATACAAGTATAATTTTTATTTGTATTTGTTGTATTTTATCCTACATTTACCGCATGATTGACAAATCGACTGTATGTGACTATTTTATTGGATAGATAATGTAGTCGTATTTTCATCAGGTATTAGTGTTCTTGGACTCACATATAGAAGTTAACGTGGATTGGCTGCCGCCGCTGCTAGCACGACTCTCTGAGGGAGTTGATGGGATTTCTACGCGATATTCTCCTCGGGCTGTTGCTCCCATAATTGATGTTATTAATGCTGATACATTTGAGTATACCGCGAGTCCCTTAGTAAGGGGCGGTTTTAATTGGGGCCTTCATTTTAAATGGGACAATTTACCAAAGGGTACGTTAAAGGGTAAGTTTGATGTTCCGACTTTGAGTAGTAAATAGTAATGATAAGACTTTGAATTAGTTAGTGGGGCTCATGCCTAGCAGCATAATGCAGCTGTGCCCAGAGACCTTCCTTATTGGTAACAAATCTTAGCCCCAAGGAGTGACAATGCATCTTTTGATTCTTAATTGAGAATAGATGTTAGATGTCTTAGGGTCATAACATGCACTTACTGTCAGGTAAACTGTTTGTTGTATAAAAAATCATGACTGGCAACAGGAAGTAACGTTCAAGGTGTGAGCCTTTTGGTACTGCCATCGTCAAAAAACCCACCAATGGTTGTGATTTGACATTTTCTTCCTATAATGAAGAAGCGACGGTAGCCTTATGGTTAAGCGAACAGATTACGAAACAAAAAAGTACGTGGATACTTCCTTTAATCACTCCGGTCAAGCTTAAAATGTATATGTAAAAAAAGTTTTTTATCACCACTTTTACATATACATTTTAAGCTTAACTGGAGTCATTACAGGAGTATTTATAGTGTAAATAGTACTGTCCATATCTTTTTTTTTAAAAGGATGGAAATTATCAATTTTTTCATGTACAAAGTAAGTGCTTTCATTTATATTTCATTTAATATTTTAATTCATGCAACATGAATTAAAATATTAGATTTATGTGTTGAGGTAAAACCTGTGAAGAATGACTAATAATTATTTTACCACAATTTTATAAAGTCACTTTTTTGTTTGTCTGTCATTGCAGGTGCAATTTAGTAAATGATTTTAAAATAACTTCCCGATGAGCTGGAAATCTGAAATTTTGAATATATGCATTTCACAGCAGCCTTAAATTTAGTTTTCAAGTGCATGGTGTCCTTAGATTTACCTTAACCTCCAGTTTCATAGGCATTATTAATTTGATGCTTGCTAAATTTTCTTGAGATTCTTGCTGGAAGTGTATTATGATTCACTGCAATAGATGTTTTAGTTTTTATATAATTTTATATAATACCGATCAATTAATCAATTCTTTATTTGCGAATAAAGGTACTAACAAAGGTGTTTTATAATAAAAATAATATAATAAAATGTGTGAAAGAATATGAATGTGTAAGCCAGAGGCTGCTATGGATACGAATGAAAGTGGGCTTAAAGAAGCTGTTCCTGCTAGGGGTGTACGCCCCAGACATGTCTAAGCCCACTTACATCCGAGAGCAGTTTTGGGACATGGTAAGGATGGTGTTGACAAAATGTAAGGAAAATGAAAATATTATTATGTTAGGAGACTTTAATGGAAGGGTTGGGGTGAAGAGGTCTGGTTATGAAAGGATATTGGGAACGTTTGGTGATGAAAGTATAAATGAAAATGGTGAAGACCTCCTCACCGTATGTGTGGAAAAGAATCTTTTTGTGACGAATACTTTTTTTCGTCATAAGAAGATTCACATGTATACATGGGAAAGAGGTGACGATAGAAGCATGATAGATTTCGTAATTGTGGATGAAAGAATGAGGAGCGCAGTCGTAGATACAAGGGTATACCGGGGGTCCAACGTAGGGACGGATCATTACTTGGTCTTATGTCGAATTAATGGTCTTTTCAAGCGTTGGCGGCATCGGACATCTGTGTCTACCACTGCGTTACAGCGTATAAGAATAGAGAAGTTACAAGATGAAGATGTGAAAGAGAAGTATATATGTAGACTGAGAGGAAATATTAGATGTTTGAACGAGTTGTGTATGAATGATTTAGACTTGAATACTGTGTGGGATAGTATTAAGAAAGGTTTGGTGGATGCCGCCACCGAAATATGTGGTGTAAGTAAGAGAACAAATGAAAAGAAAAGTAATACATTGTGGTGGGATGATGAGGTACGGGTGGAAGTTGAATCAAAGAAGAAAGCATGGTTAGATTTACTAGCAACCAAAGCTGATAATTCTTCTGGTATGAATGATGAGATTGAAAGAAAAAAGGCAGAATTTAGACGTCTAAATAAGAGTAAAAGAAGTTGTTGAAAGGAAAAAGAAAGAAAGAACGGATAAGAATGATAGAAGGATATCTGATAATTTCCAGGCTAACATAAAAATGTTCTGGAAACTCGTAGGAACTGCCAGGGGAAATACAAAACAGCCTATAATGAATGCTATAAGAGACGAGAATGGATGTATTCTGAATGATGAAGTTTCGAATTTAAACGGATGGAAGGAATACTATGAAAGCGTGTTTATGAGTGAAGAGTCGTCTGAATTAAATGAACTAGAAATTCCGAAAGAAGCAGAAATGGGTTTGGAGATAGGTGTAGATGAAATAATGAAAGCAATGAAAAGCATGAAAGCAGGTAAGGCAGCTGGATATGATAGAGTATCACTCGAGATGCTAAGGGCTGGAGAGGAAGTGGTGGCAGGCCTGCTGTACACTTTGTTTAATTTATGTTGGGAATTAAAACGGGTACCGGATGGCTGGTGTAAAGCAGTTATAGTACCAATATATAAAGGAAAAGGGTCACAGCAGGACTGCAAAAACTACCGTGGTATCAGCTTGCTTAGTATTGTGGGTAAACTGTATGCTAAGGTGTTAATTGAAAGAGTTATGAAAGAAACTGATGGAAAAATTTGGGATGTGCAAGCGGGTTTTAGAAAGGGAATGGGGTATACAGATCAAGTCTTTTCCATGCGCATGATTGCGGAGAAGTTTTTGGCCAAAAACCAGAAAGCTTTTTTGTGTGTTCATGGACTTGGAAAAAGCTTGTGACAGAGTGGACAGGAATGTTTTATGGCAAACACTGAACTCATATGGGTTGAGCGCTGGTTTGATACAGGCATTAAGGTCTCTTTATAGGGACTCTAGTGCTTGTGTCAGGATCAATGGGGTCTACTCGGACTGGTTTGGCATCCAAAAAGGTGTCAGACAGGGCTGTGTAGCTTCTCCTTGGCTGTTCAACCTATTTATGGACAGGTGTTTGCAAAATTTGAAAGATGAAGAATGTGGGTTAAGAATGGGCGAGTTAACCGTCAAATGCCTTTTGTATGCCGATGATCAAGTCATATTTGCGTCATCGGCGGCTGAGTTGCAAATGATGGTTACATTAATGAACTGGGAATTAAAAGAAAGTGGAATGAAAGTGAACGCAAGTGAGAGGAAAGTGATGGTTTTTGAAAGAGAAGAAAGAAAAACGGTATGTGAAATAAGAATAGAAGGAGAGTTAATTGAGCAAGTGGATGAGTTTGTGTATTTGGGATGTGTATTTAGCAGGGATGGTAGATATGATAGGGATATAGAACGACGAGTAAATGCAGGAAATAGAGTGAATGGGGCACTACACTGTATTGTAAGAACCAGAATGTGTCCAAAAAGGCACATATGGTAATTCATAATGCTGTCCTACTTTAATGTATGGTAGTGAAAGCTGGGTGTGGCAGAAGAAGCACGAAAGTAGAATAAATGCTGTAGAAATGCGGTCTTTAAGGAGTATGTTAGGGTTGAATCTGAATGACAAGGTAAGAAATTGCGTGATAAGAGATAAATGTGGTATGCAAGATGATGTTGTGACCAGGATTAAGAAAGGAATGCTTCGGTGGTTTGGTCATGTAGAAAGAATGAATGAGGAAAGAGTGACAAAGCAAATTTATATGGCAGATGTGAACGGTCGAGTCGAGAAGGGACGCCCTAGAAAAAAGTTTATCGACCAAATTGGCGATATTTTGAAAAGGGGCCACGTTAGAAGTACCCTTAACCGACGAGCATGTATGCGTAGATATATGGATGTAAAGGAGGCGAAAGAGGTATGTCAGGATCGTGCCAAATGGAAGTCCATAGTCTCTGCCTACCCCTCTGGGTGACAGGCGTGAGTGTTTATGTTATGTTATGTTATGTTTTATAATATTATATATTAAGTTCTTCTGTATTTAACGATATAGGGAATGCAAAATAATATACAAATAAATATAGAAAATCATAATATATCTATTAATAATCACATAATATTAATGTTCGGTTTACACCGAACACATTTTGTACGCGTCGGCATTTAACATTAAACTTTGTATTTTTAGCCAGTACATGTACGGACGCCAACAAAATCTCGTGTGCGTACTCCTAACATTGTAAACATTTTAACAATAAATATTTTTTAAAAATTTGAACAATTATATTTTAACATTAACATCAAAAGGTGTTGAATATCACAACAATTAACTGGTGGCCAAATTCGACCTCTATATTAAGCAAATGATATTTCACTTTCAACTACACATTTACTAATAAAACAGAAACATGTTCTATTTAAAATACAAATAAAATTTTTTTTTGTTCAAATCATAGTTACTAATAAACATTTTTAGTACTTGCTCTGAGACATTGACAGTATGAACAACAACAATAAAGTTTTATTTCATTTAATATATTGGTGACACATATTTATTAAAAAAAATAGCTTTCTGCACTCCTTCTCGATATCAACTTCAACTGTAGTTTCTTGTATGCTTGCTTAGTTAATCTTCAATGTTGAAGCTTACCATAAACATAAATTAACAATTTAAAATGTGTAATTGCAGAACTGGAAGATTTTGTGAAACCTATTAGATCACCTACTATGGCGGGGGGACTGTTTGCAATTTATCGGGAATATTTTAACTATATTGGGAAATATGATCCGGGAATGAATGTCTGGGGTGGTGAGAACTTGGAGATATCTTTTAGGGTATGAAACAAGTATTTTCTTTATAATATTTTTTAACCATACATTTTCTAAGCATTTAAAACAGCTTCCTGCAAAGAAACATGTTTATGTTGGGAGTCGAATTCTACTTACTCGTGCATCGTGTAGAGTTAGTTCATCTGGCACAATGTGTAACATTGAACTAGAAGTAGTGGCCGTGAGGAAAGTCGCATAATCACTTTTAATTTATTCCGATCAAACGTTTTTTTAATAGTCTTTGTTTTTATGAGTATTTTTAAAATAATGTTGACGCAGGCGAATCTGAATTCTGTTGTTTATTAACTTATTACTTAAATAGGTTTTAATTATGTGTGCGTATTCATTGTATGCCGTTGATGTGCTATGTTATATGCTTAAAAATATAGTTAATTGAATCATTCATATACTAGTCGATCAAATTAAGTAGAAACTAAGTGGTAAGTAGATGACTGTCAAAGAAGACGTCATTAACTCATTGAACGGCATGATTTAATGACATAAAATTATAATGTACATTGTAATAACATTTTATGTGATTTAGGAAATCATAGACTGATATAATCACAATTAACGATTTTTTAAAAATTTTACCTTTAATACATTTGTCATATATAAAATTGAATAATAACAATAGAGAAATGATTAACGTAACAAGTGCAGGTGCATGGATGCTGCGAACGGTACTAAGACGAACGCTGTACCTCGGGCGGTATTCGGACGGGGATGCGGCATTCAACTTATTCGCCTATAAGTATCTAAGTCTACAAGTCTACTTTTATACGTGGTCGAACCACTCAGCAGTCGCGTTATAGTTGTAGCACAACTGGGTTGACTCAAGCAGGGAAGGAGCTCGCCTTCACACAATACCAGCGTAAAATAGCAGTCGAAGTTTTAGACCCCCCTTGGACCGCGGTAGTGACAATTTTGTCCCAGTCTATTTATTTTAACGATAATTGGTATAATATACAAAAGTTATGATTAATACTATTTGTATAATATTTGAAACACGTTTATTAATCATATTCAATAAAACTCTTAATGCTTGAAAAACAAAAACGTAACAAATTAGAAATAATAACGCAAATTAATAGTTTTTAGTTAAGAAACAAAATCATCATAACTCAGATAATAATATAAAAAATATGTAAGCTCTCCTAATTATTAAATTCTATAAACTAGTTACTATTATTTGAAGAGCAAATAAACATCATCATCATTACAGCCCTTCACAAGAACATAACTGCCATGTAGAGGCGGTTGAGAATATCCACTACCCCATGTCTTCCCGTGGGTGTCTTAAGAAGTGACAGAGGGAGACAGACAGGAGATGGGCAGCAGCATCTTCCTGATAACAACAACTACACAATAAAAAACTGCGGTGTCCAACCCGCTCGCCAAGCGTGGCAACTATGGCAAACATCAACTCATGAGCAACGACACAAAGAAAAGGGCCCCAAGTCACCGGCGGCCCCGCTATTCCTGGCTACGGTGGCGAACATGGTAACGGCGAGGCAGGGGGTGCTAAGAATCTCCGGTGGAGTTGCCACCTACGTATGATTCGACCTGGCGACTTACAACGCAACCCTGAGGACTGACAAGAAGTGGAGCTTTTTTATACAAGAGGGAGCAAATGAGCATACGGCTCACCTGATGTTAAGCGACTACCGCCGCCCATGATCAACCGCAACACCAGGGGAATTACAGGTGCGTTGCCGGCCCTTTAGAAAGGAGTAAGCTCTTTTCTTTAAGGGCCCTAAGTCGTATCGGTCCGGAAAAATCGCCGGTAGTAAACTATTTCACAGAGAGGTCGTACGCGGAAGAAAACTCCTTCTGAAACGTACAGTGGTGGACCGCCAAGCATCCAGATGGTGTGGATGGTATCGGGACGTTTGTCTCGTAGTGCGTTCAGGAAATTTGGCGGCTGGGAGCTGGAAGAAGAGGTAGACAAGTTGCGCTGGCATATTATAAGATTATCCGAGGTCCGAATAGAGGGGGAGGACACGGTAATCCTCAAGTCTGGCAACTTACTTTATCACCGGTAGCGCGACCATCTGTCCCATAGAATACTATAATACACAATAGAATGGCTGTCAACCTTATTTTGTACGACGATAAGGGTCGCCGGGAGCAATCACTACTACAAACCTGATTCGCTGTGTTGACAGATGGATTTTAATACATATTTATTTGTAAATAGCGTGCAATTTGGCATTTTCTAAATAATTTGCAAACGAAATTTGGAAACGATTGTAACATAATTGATAGAATCGTTAGTTGATAGAAGGCGTTACTTTGCGGAAATCCATTATAATAAAGATATTGATTAATTTGCAACCTTCCGCTAACTAAATACAATGATGATGTGTTTTACCACGTGCTCGGCGGTGAAGGAAAACATAGTGAGAAAACCCGATGTCTGAGGAATAAGAAAAAAAAATGAAGACATGTGAAGTTCGCCAACACGCATTTGAGCAGCGCGGCGGACACTTCCTTGCCCTAAAACCCTCTCAGAAACGAGGAGATGCCTGTGCCCAGCAGTGGGACGTATATAGGCTGTAACTTTACTTTTATCATCTTTTCCAAGATAAGGAAACACATTTATCACATAATTGTAATCTTTGTCTACAGCCGACCAAATTCTGGATGGCTGTAGACAAATTCCGTCCGTATTTGTCTAGTTCAGAGTTTGTATGGTGGATAAATTGCAGCGACACTTTGAAGGAAAAAGTTGTTCGTCAATCGATCATTATGTGTGGCCCGAGTATGTAAACATAATATTGTATTATTAATAATTTTGAAATATATTTCGGCGATCATAGCAAACTTACCTTCGCTCAGTCTTTAGACTTTTAGACTTGTTATCGAAGTATTTAATTTTTTCACGAAAACAATAACGAGATATTGTATAAACTCTCAGGAGCGTAGACCGTCCATTGAATTATTCTTTAAAAAACAACGGGACAAAAATTACCCAGAGGCGGTTCTTGGTAAATCGTGTTTTTGTTATAGATTATTCTTGTTATAAAATTGAAAACAATTGAAATTAGTTTACTATATAAAATAAATAAAAATCAAAAAGTGTCATCAACCTAAATCCAAAACTAAAAATGTTGGAGACAATCAAAATTGCGAGTGGGACAAAATAGGACTGTGGCGTTTCTAGTGTTAAAGCTGCTGTCTTTCGTGTGTGAGTGTAAAGAACCGGATACCCTTTTTACTGGAAATCAGGTATCTTGCCTAAGTCCTCTGGGGTGACCGTTCTTCGTTTTATGTTTTAAATTAATTCCCGTCTAATCATATAAGTTCTTTTATAAACTAAAATAATTAAAGCAATGGTCTTTGTAATATTCCAGATTTGGATGTGCGGTGGAGTCCTAGAGCTTATTCCATGTAGTCGGGTTGGTCACGTGTTCCGAAAAAGAAGACCGTATGGACTCGGTGAGAAGGAAGATTATATGGTGCATAACTCTATGCGAATGGCGCGCGTGTGGATGGATGAATACGTGGTAAGTATGTACGTCATACATTTACATCTTATATCTTATTTATATATAGATATACTATATAATAGATAAGATTATATAATATACTACTAGCTTGCCAGGCAGACGTTGTTCTGCCCTTTTCGACGACCCTTTGTCATGTTCTATAAAACTCCTTAAATTCGCAAAAAATATTGTGGGGCAAATAAAACTATCCTATCTCTCAAGTTGGGCCAGACTTAACACAGTGTGCAAATTTGATTAAAATCGATTCAGTAGTTTAGGAGTCCATCGCGGACAAACAACGTGACACGTAATTTATATATATTAAGATTAAGATTTACTATATAAATAGTATATAGTATTTATGGGGATTTCACCACTAAAACACAAATTGAATTCATACCTTTTATTTATTGACAACACACTGTCACTGTCAGAACTTTCGCCCTCTTCTCCTCTTAATAACATGGAGTCGGAAGTTATGGTATCAACTTTTGTGACTTTAATTTATTAATTATCGTATTTTTGTAACTTTAATTTATTAATTATCGATTTCTGATCCGTATGTGTGTTTAAAATAATCCTTAACCCCTTTTAACTATCTTAACGGTATTTTCTGCTTCCATTTGATGTTGGGTGATATGAAGGAAAAGTTAAACGTTGTATAACATTTAACAAACAAAAGTTTTCAAATTGATTTGAACAAAAATTACTCGCATTATCGGTTACCAGGGTGCTAAAAATCTCCAAAAGTTTACCGATAATGCTTCACTATCTGTATTATTTATTTGGAAACATTCATACCATTTTGAATGTGCGTCTACAATAATTAAAAATTGTTTGTTGGATAAAGAAAACATGTCTAAATGAACTCGTTCCCAAGGACGTTTCGAAAATGGCCAAGATGCTAGTAGAGAACGGTGTGGATCTGCGGTGATGATCTGCTTATTGATATTGGGCCACCACATACGCGATCTCGCTTCATTTTTAGTCTTTACAATGCCAAAATGGGCGTTATGCAATTCTTTAAGTAGACTTTCCATAAAAACTTGGTATAACCACTTTACGTCCCCTTAATAAGCACCCATTTTCGACACAAAATCATTTTTACATTTAAAATACGGTTTAAGTTCCGTGTTGTGCATTTTCAATGGCCAGCCATTTATAACAAAATTTATAATTTTACAGAGTATTTGATCTTGCATAATTTCTCTCTTAATTTCATTTACAGTAATAGGTTTTAACATATTATCGTTAGTAAAATTAATAAGTAATTAAATTAGTTTGATCTGGACTACATTCAATACTTTCGGAACAATTATTTACTGGACATCATGGTAAAAAATCGGCGACATTATTTTCACTTTTGACATACACTATTGTAAAATTGTATGCGGACAAAAATATAGCATATCGTTGAAGTCTATTCGCTACCATTTCTGGTATACCTTTTTTACTGACAAAAATCGACACGAAGGGTTTGTGATCAGTTCGCAAAATAAAAGGGGTCACGCGGCCGTATAAATAGTGGTGAAACTTTTTTATACCAAAAATGATAGCAGTCGCTTCTTTTTGAATTTGTGCACAATTTCGTTCGGCATTTATGAGCGGGTGCGATGTGTACGTGACCACTAGCTCGACGCCGTCAAGCTGTCGCTGAGCGAGCACTGCGCCGAGCCCGTTCGGCCCCGCATCAGCCGTCACTATTGTAATTAGGTGGGGATTATAATGTGCCAACACCCTTTCAGGCGCTAATTTATATTTGATTTTATTGAATACTTTTAAATGTTTTTCTTGCCACACCCTCTTTACGCCTTTTTTTTAAAAGTGAATGTAAGGGTGCTAATAAACTCGATACAATAGGCACAAATCCCCTATGGATGTTATTTTATATTATGACTAAATTTTATAATTTTTACTATATCTCTGTTAACATTGATTTCAAGAAATATATTTGGTTACACAGACACTAACAAATTAAACGTTTGATTTTGTTTTCGCTGGGAAAGATTAATTGTGGACTTATACTTAATGTTGATGTTTTGTTATATCCTGTTTCTGTATTTACTTGTATAATAGTGTATTTTAATGTTCTATTAATTTAAGGTTACTTTTAAAAACAATGATTGTTATCTTTATCAGTCAACTGATGGGATAGAGCAGTGATAGTGGAGTAGTTGATTTTCTGGTTTATACATATAGCGTTGTAGATATTTTATACTTAGACTTTGTTTTATCTCTTAATATATTTAATATTTTATTATTTATTATTATCTAATATACATATTATATATAAATCTATTTAGAAGTTAATAATATCTGATGATGAATCTTTTTATTCAATTTATAGTTCGGATTCCTGATGCGCCTCTGGTAATGATCTTACAGATAATTTACTTCCCTTACACGATCAGTTAAGTAATATTTTTCTGCCTCATAAAAAATAGTTTTAATGTCTGTCATATTAATGCACAGAGCATTCCAAGTCATTTTTCCTACTTAGAAGAAGCATTCTCACTAGACTGTGTCGATTGCTATCTTAATATCTGAGTGTTGGCTTAAACCATCTATTATGTCGAGTTTGTACCCATTACCCAATTTCATTCTTCCTAGAGGGCTTCCTAAATATTCCTTATAAAGTTGTTCTATCTTTCCCCTCCCCATTTTCTGACACTGCTGAGTTTTTATTTCTAGAAATAAACAATGGGTGCTAAGGCAGTTTTAGGTATTGTATATTGTCCTTCTTCTGTGGATTATTTTACCTCACTTGAGACTGCTCTCTTGACACCATCGGAACTAAGTACATACATTGCATGATAATGGGTGGTTTCAACATTGATTTGTTAAAAAATACTTCTCGCTCACAAAAACTTCGAATCGAATCGAACACCCTGCGAAGAAGCCTATTCGGAGACCTTTCCAGCGTGATCAGTTTGCAAAAAAGAAACCTCGCTCAAAAGAATATTGTCAATTGAGTCTAATAAACCTTCCTAAAACGCTGCAGAAGAAAGAAGAAACAGATGCAATCAGGTGGTACGAAATGCTAAACGCCGCTACATTCATGACAAAATAACTATTTCTTCGCCCACTGATTTGTGGAAATTCCTCGTCTATCGGAATTAATAAATCTAATCCTCCGGAATATGGCGCCTCTCTCAATTTGGATGACATTAATCGTCACTTTGTTTCTATTACTTCATTGGACCCTCAAGTCCATTCTGAAACTATTGCTTCTATAAAATCAACGCAGCCTCTCCGGATCCCTGACTTTTGTTTCTCCCCTGTTACTCAGGATGAAATTAAAAAAGCTCTGTTAGCCATTAAATCCAAGGCTGTGGGTTATGATGAAATTAGTAAGCAAATGGTGTCTATGATTCTTGAGTACCTTCTTCCAGCTATAATACACATTATAAATTATTCTCAGGACTCAGGTCAATACCCTTCTGCATGGAAAAAGGCTTTTGTAAGACCTATTCCTAAAAATACCTAATCCTGTTTTCCCTAACCATTTTCATCCTATTTCAATTCTCCCATACCTCTCTAAAGTTCTGGAAGCCTGTGTTTTTAAGCAAATATCTGTATTCGCTGCAAAACATAACCTGCTGAATGAATTTCAATCGGGGTTTCGCTCTGGTCACAGTACTACCACTTCGCTTATCAAAGTCACAGACGATATAAGAAAGGGCTTAGATGAGCAAAAATTAACAGTGGTGGTGCTTATTGACTTTTCAAACGCTTTCAACACAGTGGATCATGGTGTCCTCCTATCCATCCTTAAACACCTTAAATTTTCATCCCCAGCCTTGGAATGGTTTTCTTCTTATATTCCCGGTCGCTAGCACTCGGTTCGCTCAGGTCAGCGGTTTTCTGCATGGGCTGAAATTGAATCTGGTGTGCCGCAAGGCGGAATACTTTCTCCTATTATGTTTTCCTTATTTATAAATTCTATCTCCTCAGTTTTGGATTGTTCGTACCATCTGTATGCGAATAATCTCCAGCTCTATGTACAGCCAAGCTTAAATAATCCTAACTTTAAGCCATAAGAGAATGGTCATGTAAATATGGCGTTTCTGTTAATCCTGCCAAATGCAAAGTTACAATATTCGGAAGTTCGCAATTATTGGCTAAGGTTGATTATGGAAATCTCTGTCCTGTAATTTATAATGGAAGTTTGATTCCATATTGTGATTCCATAAAAAATCTTGGCCTGTACATGGATAAAACTATGACCTGGAAATTGCAGATCTCTTAAGTTAGTCGTAAAGTTGTTGCTACCTTGCGTTCCCTTTATCGTCTTAAAAATTTCCTACCTTTCAAAACCAAGCTTACGCTGGTTTATTCCCTTATTCTACCTATTATTGACCATGCCGATGTATGTTACCCAGATCTGTCAGAAAATCTTCTAAACAAGTTGGAGCTTCTTAATAATTCCATAAGGTTTATTTTTGGTTTACGTAAGTATGACCACATATCATCCTATCGTTCAAAGCTTAAATGGCTACCTATACGTCAAAGGCGATGCTCTAGAATTTTACTTGTACTTTATTCAATTTTAAAAGATCCAAGGTCGCCTTCTTAAGGATAATTTTCATTTTTTTTCATCAGATCGACGGTCGAACATCCTGACAGTCGAACCGTCTGAGGTTAACGTTTCCACAGCATAAGTCAAATTTTTTTAGGTCGTCTTTTACGATACAAGCTATACAACTTTGGAACATCCTCCCCAAGGATATTAAGAATACCACAAATAAAAAAGTTTTCAAAGTTCTTCTCCGAGAACATTACCTGAAGGAAACTACTAATTAACATTATTTTTCCTTAATTTTTGTCTTTCTTTTCTTCTTTTTCGACTTCAAATATTTATTTCATTATATATTATTCAAACATTATATTATATATATCATTCATTTGGATATTGATTTACGAAGTTTATAATCATGTATATATATATATATATATATATATATATATAAAAAAATATGTATTATTGTACGTCATATTTATACTATATGTGTGTATATTTAAATGTAATGTGTATGCATGTAATTTGCATATATGTATATTTAATATATAAGCACTTATTTACGTATAATGGTCGCACCTGCCAACAATTGTCCTTGGCTCCCAGGGTTGACTGGCAGAGAATGCCACATGGTATTAAGTCCGCCCTATGTACCCTTTAGCTTAAGGTGTTATGTGTAAGTTTTTAAATAAATAAATAAATAAATAGCCATCTACATTTATCCTTGACTAAGATGGAATGCCTTGTTTCCAGTAAAAAGGGTCTGCGGTTCTCTACATTCACCATACGAAACACAACAGAATTAAAATGCTATTTCCGCTTGTTTTTTGTAAGAGTGTCTCTCTTACTCAAATATATGGTATGTCAATAACAAAGAATTGGAGACTAGTCGAGCGTCCGGTCGTCTAATGGTGAAAGGGAGAAGTAGCAATTAAGTCACTGAATTCCTGATCATTGTTTATGTTTATTCTAGAAAAAAGTCATAGAGCACAACCCGGCAGCTGCAGATGTTCCCATTGGCGATATTTCAGAAAGGATAGCATTGAGGAAACAGCTTAAATGTAAATCTTTCAAATGGTACCTGGATAACGTTTATCCCGAACTTGAGACTGGGGAAGATAACGCCGCTAAACGGAGAATGGTAGCGCTTAACGATCCAGATAAGAACAAATTTCAACCGTGGCATTCTAGGTTAGTTGAAATTTTAGTACGTATTCTTAATTAAGTAACCATTTACAATTACAGACTATCAAGAGTTCACTGCTGAACATAGGCCTCCCATGTATAGACTCATAGGATGTCTGCTATAGTTGTCGCACTTGACAAGTGGGTTGGTAACCGAAGTTTTTTATTTTCATGCAACTGTTATTAGGAAGATGCTGCTGCCAATCTTCTGGTTGAATTATCCTCTGTCGTCTCTTACGCCACCCTCGGGATGATATACATCATTACCCATTTAAAACATAAACACTCACGCCTGTCACCCAGAGAGGTAGGCAGAGTCTATGGACTTCCATTTGGCACTATCCTGACATACCTCTTTCGTCTCCTTTACATCCATATATCTACGCATACATGCTCGTCGGTTAAGGGTACTTCTAATGTGGTCCATTTGGTAAATATCGCCAATTTGGTCGATAAACTTTCTTCTAGGGCGTCCCCTCCCGACTCTGCCGTTCACATCTGCCATAAAAATTTTCTTTGTCACTCTTTCCTCATTTATTCTTTCTGCATGATCAAACCTCTTTATTTTACGTGGTGCTGCAGCTATATTAATTGTAAAGTTGTAGCACGAATGGGTCGGCTCAACCGGGGAAGAACCACGCTCTCACAGAATACCAGCGTCAAATAGCAGCTTAATGATGCTGTATCTCGTATGGTGAGTGTAGAGAACCGGAGACCCTTTTTACTGGAAAAGAGACATTCCATCTTAGTCCTCAAGGCTGACAACGTATCTTCATTTTGATTCGCAAACGAGGATTGATGTAGATGTCTATGGGCCACAGCCACCACTTACCATCAGGTGGACTGTGTGCTCGCTTGTCACCTATAAAAAAACACCGAAGCATTCCTTTCTTAATCCTGGTCACAACATTATCTTGCATACCACATTTATATATATATATATATATATATATATATATATATATATCATCACGCAATTTCTCACCCTGTCATTCAGTATCATACTCCTTAAAGACCGCATTTCTACAGCATTTATTCTACTTTCGTGCTTCTTATGCCACACCCAACTTTCACTACCATACATTAAAGTAGGGACTAACACAGCATTATGAATTTACCATACGTGCCTTTTTTTGACACATCCTGATTCTTCATAATAGAGTGTAGTGACCCATTCACTCTATTCCCTGCATTTACTCGTCGTTCTATATCCTTATCAAATCTACCATCCCAGCTAAATACAAATCCCAAATACACGAACTCTTGCAATTTTTTATTCACATACCGTTTTACTTTCTTCTCTTTCGAAAACCATCACTTTCGTCTTACTTGCGTTCACTTTCATTCCCCTTTCTTTTAATGCCCAGTTAATTAATGTAACCATCATTTGCAACTCAGCCGCCGACAACGTAAATATGACTTGATTATCGGCGTACAAAGGGTATTTGACGGTTACATAGGCTGCACTAAAAGTATCGGGAATGGAATATTTCCACTGTTCCTGTCATATTAAAATCTTTTTAATTGAAAACTCCTTGGTTTTGAAAATCGAATACCATTTATTTATTTAAAAAAAGATTCTCGGTCTTGTCACAAGGTTTTGTCAAACTTGTTTCGTCGTTGAGAAAATGGAATTGACTCGAGAAAATTCAAGAGCGATGATTTATTATGACTTTCGAAGTGGTTTAACACAAAAACAGTGTGTTAACCGAATGATTTCTGCATTTGGTGATGGAGCCCCATCCAAAACCACAATTTATCGCTGGTTTGCTGAATTTCAACGTGGATGTGTCAAGCTCAGTGATGATCCCCGTCAAAATTGCAGTCACCCAAGAAAACGTTGATGCTGTGCGTAAGCTGATTGAGGAAGATCGACATGTGACATACCGCAAAATTCAGGCAACTTTAAGACATTGGCATGAGTCAAATACAAATAAACTTGCATGAACAATTAGGTGTAAAAAAGTTGTTTTCCCGATGGATACCGCATTCGCTCTGTGAAGAGCAAAAAGTGGCTCGCGTTACTTGGTGCGTCGGAACTCTCGAAAGATTCCACGCAGGGTCCTCAAATGCTGTATACAACATCATATCAGGTGACGAATGCTGGATATACACGTACGAACCCGACACAAAAAACCAGACACGAGTTTGGGTGTTCGAAAATGAGTTAAAGCCAACAAAAAGTTGTTCGTTCACGGAGTGTTGCAAAAAAAATGGTGGGCCACGTTTGTCTCCAAAACCGGCCATGTTACGACTATTCCTCTTGAGGGACAAAGAACGGTTAATGCAAAATGGTATGCTAGCATTTGTTTGCCACACAGGTCGTTTCTGAACTCCGTAAAGAGAACTGCACGAGAAGCGAGTTCTCACACCGCACACAGAACAAAAGAGTTTTTAGAGCAAGAAAACATAGAATTATTAGACCATCCGCCGTACAGCCCCGACCTAAGCCCTAATAATTTCTATACTTTCCCAAAAATAAAGAATAAATTGCGTGGACAGAGATTTTCATCACCTGAAGAAGCTGTGGACGCCTACAAAACGGCCATTTTGGAGACCCCAACTTCCGAATGGAATGGTTGCTTCAATGATTGGTTCCATCGTATGGAAAAATGTGTCAAATTTCGCGGAGAATACTTCGAAAAGCAATAGATACATTTTTAAATAGTAATGTTGTGTCACTTCCTTGATTCCCGAAATTTTCAGTGCAGCCCTCGCAACTCGCCCATTCTTAACCCACATTCTTCATCTTTCAAAGTTTGCAAACAACTGTCCATAAATAGGTTGAACAGCCAAGGGAAAGCTACACAGCCCTGTCTGACACCTGTTTGGATGCCAAACCAGTCAGAGTAGACCCCGTTGATCCTAACACAAGCACTAGAGTCCCTATAAAGAGACCTTAATGCTTGTATCAAACCAGCGCTCAACCCGAATGAGTTCAGTGTTTGCCATAACACAGTCCTGTCCGTTATCAGGCCCTTTCCAGGTCCATGACGGCAAAAAAAAGTTTCTGGTTTTTGGCCAAAAACTTCTCCACAATCATGCGCATGGAAAAGACTTGATCTGTATACCCCATTCCCTTTCTAAATCCCGCTTGCACATCCCAAATTTTTCCATCAGTTTCTTTCATAACTCTTTCAATTAACACCTTAGCATACAGTTTACCCACAATACTAAGCAAGCTGATAACCACGGTAGTTTTCGCAGTCCTGCTGTGACCCCAAAAGGGTCACATCATTACGATATGAGACAATTGCAATATACTCGTAATAAAATGCATACAGGACAGAAAATATTCAATTCAAAAATTTTGGAAATTCGGGGATGTAAATAACGCAGTCATTTACGAATGAAATTAAATTTTATTCTTCACTTATTTTACAGGAAGCGTAACTACACAGATTCGTTCCAAATTCGTCTGAAAAATACTACCTTGTGTGTACAGGGTGCCAAGGATATCAAAAGTAAAGGTAGTGGATTGGTTCTTGCCAACTGCATAAGGACTTTAAATCAGGTATATCCAATAATGTATATTATAAACACTAATATGAAATATGCCTGAAACTCGGTCTTCAACTATAACATTATGTTGAAAAGAAATAATATTTTTATATAATACTAGCTAACCTGGCAGACCTTCTGCCCTTTTTGGTAGGTGGCGCTTCGCTCCAAAGGCCGAATTTAAAACATTCCACAGATTTGAGCGCTCGACCGTTAAGTGTGGACGTTCAAGTTTTGTCTATTAATTAACGAATTAAAAATGTCGAATATGTGGCCTCATAATAAATTTAAATTTTTAATCATAGAGCTACTAAAATCAGAACATATACATAATTTGTTTTTTATTTATTTTGAATAATTAATTATTATTTATTAAATTATTAACTATAATTTTTTAATTATTTGTGTTTAAATAAAACTAAATTGATTTAGGACATATTTAAATCTATTGCGATGGCTAGGTAACATCCGTCATCTTCTTCTACGCTATTTCTTTTTGGTAACTCTATTCTTGTGCACATTAAGAAAAAAGCGCTACGTGTTGTATAGATATATTGCCGCAGCGGCTAATTCATCCACGTCCATCTCGAAAAACGTTTCGATCATAACTGAATGTCGCCATCGTGTAGTTGCGTTTCAACCATCGCATGGCCATCTCGCTGGGCCAGCGCTGGCCCATCGTGTAGCTATAAGCAAAGCGAGAGCGACTGCAAAAAAATTATATTTGCACTAATCTAAATTATATTTAATCAATATTATTTTTGCATTGCAATGATTCGGATTTTAATGTTTTTTTTTTGTTGTATTACATACTGCCTGTTTTAATGACATTAGTTATATTTCTGAAATGTTAGTATTAAGAATGTTGTTTGCGAGTGTATTAACAATTTATATTTTGCTATATGTATAATATATTTAATTATGTTTAAGTACGTAAGCAAGGTGTAGGTCGGCCCCCCACTACACGGAGTGACGCCCTGGTAAGAGACGAATAAAGTAGATGGCTCAGGACCGTGCTATGTGGCATTCCTTGGAGGAGGCCTATGTTCAGCTGTGGACTTGTAATGGGCTATGATGATGATGATGAAGCTTGACGGGAAATGCCAGGAAAATCTCATGGCTAATATAGATGGCGGTCATCACGATTACTCCGTACTTAAAGTATCTAATATTTAAACTGTATAAATATTTTTTATTTATTTTTATTTACGCGTCTCTAAAATACGTCTGTATCGTTGTGCAGAACGGCATTTTTAAGAAAAAGGATGAGGTGAGGTTAGGAGGCAGGGATTGCGCTCGCGTCGGTACCTTTCATAATAATTTTCCGTCTTGCTTGCGTTACACGTGTATCTTTCACTCGCATACTGCTGCGAATAATGTTATGATTATAATTTTTTATTCGTTTATTATAATTTGTTAGTCCTTTTAATTTTTTATTATAATTTGTTTGGAAGTATTGTTTATTTAGTTGTTTGATATTTAGGTGTAATCAGTTAACCACATAATCGTGCAGTTTACCATTTTGTAATATTTATTATACAATCAATATGACTGTAAAGTTTTAAGAATTATTTTTTGCACACATTAAAAATAAAATGCCTGAAGCAGAAGTAATGTCCTTTAGATTCAATTTCGATCATGAAGGTCGGAGTGTATGCGCAAGTACAGATGAAGTCTCTATTTATCTACTCTAGTAGTCTAATGGGACGACAATCCGACAAGAAGAGGGTGAAATCAGGCGCAGGACCGACGGCTTTATTTGCTTTCCGAGGCACAGGGGTGAAACACCGCCAATTTTCTAACTCCCGGCTCCTGCTAAGAATTTCGTGATATAAAAACACAATAATGGATTTTTTGGCTCTAATCTGGGTTCGAACTTGGGACACCCTCGTTTCCTCACCACCTCAATCGCGTTTACGACCCCATAGACCACCGAGGCAGTCACTTTTTCTCATGTTAGTATCTGCGTAACAGTGACGGTGCACACTTCACTCGAGCGTGATGTAATATTTACATATATATATTACATATTTAATCTTGTATTTTAAAAATAAGCGTATTGAATTTTCAAATATTAAAGCGTAATTATTAGTTTCTAAGAGTCGTTGTATTGACTAACTGATATCTATCTCTCGGTTCTCTTTTTGGAACCATTTTTCTATAAAAGAACGGTAGGCAACCTAAAGCAGCAGGCAGCGGCCTACGTTATGCAAGGAAGACGTAATCCATTAAATAAGTTGATGATGCTGTTGGTTTACATATTCATTTATAATTATCTTGTATTTTCTGATAACTGCTTGCTGTGTTCCATAACTGATTTACGACGTTGAGTCATAATTGAGAAATATTTATTTGTGTTGCGAAAGTCTGTTTTAGTGATAATAACAACGTTAATAAGTTAACTTAAACCATGTAGTTGCTGGTGTAAGAATATCCTCTACTGAGACAGGTGATGGTTAGCAACAATTCCTAATAACAACTTAAAGTAGTAAAAAATGCAGTTGCCAATCCGCCTATCGAGCGTGGCAATTATGCCATAGGGAAAAACCTATGTGGTAATTTATGGCAGTGACCTATGTTCAGCAATGGACTTTTATATGCTGTAATTGATGGAATAAGTTGTAATCGCTGATTGCGCTGCTACATTAGTTATAAATTAAAAAAAAAATTGTTTGCACTTTGGCGAATGCGCGTGAACTTAGCTTAAAATAGTTTTATTATTAAACGTGGCCCTTCTTATAGAATAGTGAATAGATAATACGTCACTGTAGTTTCCTTATTAAAACAAGATTTCCGTGAGACGATTGTACAGTTGTTCTTTGTAAATTGAGCATTCTGTAATAGCTTACATTACGTGATGTACTAAATTGAGTTGCAAATGCAATTTAAAATGTAGTTTTTGGTTAGTCTCAAGTTTAAACTAGAACCTGTTTCAAGAAGGTAGTCCCGCGGATATATTCGAATTAAAATGTAGTATAATCTAATATAATTTGACAGCAAATGTTTAACCTCTGAGTGGCTAAGGGACTTTTTTAATTAGAATGACTCTTAATGACATAGTTACATTTTTGACACGTTCGAATTTAGGTATTCAAATTGTATCATCATTAGTATAATCAGACTTATGCACGCACACATAAAAATAGATTTCCGCTATATAATTAAACATGATACTAAACAAAGAAAGAATGCCTTCAAATGAAGCCGAAACCATGTTCAAGTTTTTGACACGCACTCACGCACACATCTTTCTTTCTTTGTAATGCCGTAAAAGTTTGCACACATATGCACCTAAAACCGTGTTAAAATGTTACCGTGTTAGGTATGCATTTAAAATCATTTGGTTGCAAATGATTTTGACGTGTACGTGACTGTGTCTTCTTACTGCAAGGCGAGCATGGTTTTGGCTTGGTTTTTTCACCACTTGAAGTGGAAACACCGCTCCGTTTTTTTTCTTTGTTGGTATGAGGATACTTGAAGGATACTATTAATTTTACAAGTAAAGAGTAAAGTAAGTAGGCGAGCACCTTTGCAATCGCGTTGATTATCTGACATGATAATAATGTTCTTATTATTTGTGATTTAGAGTTACAAAATCATTTTATAAACGATGCCGTCACGCGGCAATGCACGTGTGGACTTGCGACTGTATTATCGTACATTTACCGATTGTAACATATGTGTTTAAATGAGGAATCGTTTTTATCATCATCATCATCATTACAGCCCTTTACAAGTCTACTGCTGACCATAGGCCTCCCCCAAGGTATGCCACAAAGCACGGTCCTGAGCTACCTGCATCCATCGACTTCCTGCATGTCTTACCAGGTCGTCTCGCCATCTAGTGGAGGTCGCCCTACACTTCGTCTACCGGTACGAGGCTGCCACTCGAGAACCTTTTTTCCCCAACGGTAGTCGGTTCTTAGAGCTATATGGCCGGCCCATTGCCACTTCAGTTTACTAATCCGTTGGGCTATGTCGGTCACTCTCGTTCTACTGCAGATATTCTCATTTCTAAGTTTATCACAGAGAAACCCCGAGCATAGCCCTCTCCATAGCTAGCTGAGCAACCTTGAGCGTCCTCATACGGCCAGCAGTGAAGGCCCACGTCTCAGATACATGTCATCACTGGCAACACACACTGGTTGTAAAATATAGTTTTCAGTACCTGACGAGAAGATGCGTCGTAATTTCCCGAATGCTGCCCAGCCGAGTTGAATCCGTTGATTGACCTCTCGGTCGAAGTTGGACTTACCTAGCCGGACTATTTGTCCCAGGAAAACGTACTCGTCAACAACTTCGAGCATAGTGCTCCCAACAACTACCGGCATAGGTGTGACATGGACATTAAACATGATCTTTGTTTTGTCCGTGTTCATCTTAAGATCTATCCGTTGGGAGGCTCTATTGAGGTCATTGGGCATAGTCCTTAAGTACTCCAGCGATTCTGCCATAAGGACTATATCGTCGGCAAATCGAAGGTGAGTGATGTACTCGCCATTGATGTTAATACCATATCCTTTCCAGTCCAGTAACTTGAACTGTACTGTACTGTACAAACACTGTACAAACACTTCAGCACTTCGATATACAGTCAACTTGGCACCGCTGAAGAGACTGTAGCACCGCCCAAATTTCGACGGAAATCGAAGGCTTTCTCATAGTCCACATACGCCAGGCACAGTGGCAGATTGTACTCTTCGGACTTCTGTACAATTTGCCGAAGGGTATGTATGTGGTCTATGGTACTAAAGCCTTTTCGGAAACCGGCTTGTTCGGGAGGCTGGAAGTCGTCGAGTCTGCGTGCGAGACGATTCGTTATGACTCGAAAACAGCACGTATACGGGGCTCAGAAGGGATATCGGTCTGTAGTTCTTCAAGAGGTCGTTGTCACCTTTCTTGAAGAACAAGACCACCGCACCTCTGCTCCACGCCTCCGGAGTAGTGCCACCATGGAGGACGGAATTAAAGAGCCTCTGAAGGACTTCAAGTACCAATTTTCCACCCGCTTTCAGAAGCTCCGCTGTAATTCCATCCTCGCCCGGGGACTTGCCGTTTTTAAGGTGCTGGAGAGCCATTCTAATCTCGCTCAGACTGACGTCCGGGATATCATCGGAATAGTGTCGGATAAGACCCGCTCTTGGATCGTTACTCACACTTGCGTGTGGCTCCAACGATGATGTGTACAGCTGCCCATAGAACCTCTCAATCTCACTCAGAATCTCAGGTGTCCCGGAAACGATGCTGTCACACTCAGTCTTCAGCTTTGACAGTTGGCTCTTACTGGCAGACAGATCTCTGGCAAAGACTTTGGAGCCCTGGTTCCGCTCAATCGCTTCTTCAATACCAGCAGTATTAAATTTGCGTAAGTCTCGCCGCATGCATTTGGAGATCTGTCTGTTCAGTTGCCTGTATGTTGTCAAATCTGTTGACGATTGCAGCCTCATCTCCCGTCTAACAGCCATGAGATTAAGAGTGTGATCGGAGAGCTTTTGTGTTCTTCTGCAGCCGGTCTTGCAGATCTTAGTTCCGACCACATGGACAGTTTCCACGAGCTTGTTATTCATATCGTCCACTGCATTGCAATCTTCTAGTCACTGAAAGCGGTTACGTAACTCGAGCTGAAAGGTTTCGGGATTTTGGATTAGAGCATGAGGGGGACGGAGCGTTGACTTCATTAGACGAGACCTCTCCAACTTAACGTTTAGGTTCAGTGTACCTCTAACCATTCGGTGATCGCTGCCAGTTTTCATCCTTGCGATCACTGAGACATCACTGAACAGTTGGCGTCTGGTCGTCATAATGAAGTCAATCTCATTTTTTGTCGAACCGTCGGGGCTCGACCAGGTCCACTTCCTGTGGGGCCGCTTCTGGAAGAAAGAGTTCATCATAAAGAGTCCCTCTTTCTCCATGAAGTCGGCCAGCTGCTGGCCCCTACGGTTCCGTTGCCCTACTCCAAATTTCCCTAACTTCAGCTCACCGCTTTCTCTTGTACCTAGTTTTGCGTTGAAGTCTCCCATCAACACCGTGTAGTGGGTTTTGGAGGAATGTATGGCTCTAGAAATATCCTCATACATTTCCTCCACCTCCTCATCGGGATGTGCCGAAGTTGGTGCGTAAACCTGTATGACCTTCAGCGAATACGTTTTGTGATTCTGAGTATCAGGTACGCGACCCTCGTCGACACACTCCCAATCTTTACAACGTTGTTGACGAGAGACTTGTGGACGATAAATCCGACACCTCCTTGGGACAGATGGTCGCCCTCCCGGTGATAAAACAAGTTGCCGGACTCGAGGATTACCGTGTCCTCCACCTCTCTTCGGACCTCGGATAACCCAATAATATGCCAGCGCAACTTATCTACCTCTTCTTCCAACTCCAGTATCTTCTCGTCAGTCCTCAGGGTGCGTGCGTTATATGTTGCCAGGTCGAGTCGTCGTATGTGGAACCTCCACCGGAGATTCTTAGCACCCCCTGCCCCGCCGTTACCATGGTCGCCATCGTAGCCAGGAATAGCGGGGCCGCCGGGGACTGGAGGCAGTTTGTTTGCGTCGTTACTCATGGGGAGATATTTGCCATAGTTGCCACGCTTGGCGAGCGGGTTGGCAACCGCAGTTTTTTATTATATCATTGCTGTTATCAGGAAGATGCTGGTGCCCATCTCCTGCCTGTCTCCCTCTGTCGCCTCTTACGACACCTACGGGAAGATATGGGGTAGTGGATATTCTCAACCGCCACTACACGGCAATCGTTTTTATAAGTTTATTTAATTGTCACTAAGGATTACATGGGTAGAGGTACCAACTAATCCAAGCCACGAAGGAATCATACTACCATAAAGAATTTGTCAAATACAAGTAACAATGCCAAGAAAATGTGGAATGTAAAAAACAGTTTGTCAACAAAATAAAATCAAACAAAGCTTCACTCCTTCGAAGCTTGTAATAGATTTAAGAGAAATAACAGACTCTCACCATATTTGTCAAGTTTTTAACGAATCTTTATCAACAATAGGAACAATTTTAGCAAATAAAATTCGTTTAAAATTTCACGATAACTTCATTCGGGTCTTGCCCAAATCTTTCGAACAAAACTCACAAATGTCAGACTTCGAACCATGTACTGAACAAGAAACTTTTTATATTACTAACAATCTTGACCCCAATTGCAGCATTGGTTTAGACTGAATTAGTACCAAAATGATAAAATGTATAAAAAAACTGCTAATAAACGAAATAACGGAATCCTTTAACAAATTCCTACTTGATGGTGTTTTCCCAGACACACTAAAAGTAGCAAAAGTCTCTCCTATCTACAAATCAGGGCCAAAACTGATCCAGGCAATTACCGACCTATCTCGGTGTTGCCAGTTTTATCAAAAGTTCTTGATCAAGTTTTACACACAAGATTAGAAAAGTATCTGAACTCTATTAACTTTATATCAGAACGACAATATGGTTTCAGGCCAAAAAGTAGCACACTCACTGCAACAATTGATCTCATTACTAAAATACAATATAATATTGATAAAAAGATAATTATAGTCCTAGGTATATTCATAGATAAAGAAAAAGTCGTTCGATACGGTGAGCTATAAATTGCTTTTGAAAAAGTTAGAGAATATCGGCATTACCGGCACAGTTTTGAAGATGTTTGAATTCTATCTAGAAAATAGGTTACAAATAGTCAAAATAAGCATTATAATACATTTAAAGTAATTCATTACCATAACTTGTGGGGAATAACACAGAATTGTGAATTGCCATACGTGACTTTTTGAGACAATCTGACTTTCCACAATAGAGTGTAGAGTCCTATTTACTGTATTTCCTGCGTTCTCTCGTCGTTCTATATCCTTATCATATCTTCCATGCCTGCTAAATATGCATCCCAAATATACAAACTCATATACACTTGCTACTCTTGTTAGTACCTATAACGAATTGGTAGTGAAGATTGGGTGTGGCAGAAGAAGCACGAGAGTAGAATAAACGCATTATAAATGCGGGCATTAAGGAGTATTTTAAGGCTGAATCTGAATGACAGAGTGAGAAATTGTGTGATAAGAGAAGAGTGTAGTTTGCAAGATGATGTTGTGACCAGGATTAAGAAAGGAATGCTTCGGTGGTTTGGTCATGTGACGCCCTAGGAGAAAGTTTATCTACCAAGATAAACTTTCTCCTAGGGCGTCCCTTTCCGACTCTTCCATTCAATTCTGCAATATAAATTTGCTAAGTCATTCTTCATTCTTTCTTTCTTGGATGTGGAGCAGGCGAGAGAGGTGCGTCAGAATCGTGACAAATGGAAGTCTGTAGTCTCTGCCTACCCCTCTGGGTGTCAGGGGTGAGTGTTTATGTATGTATAACTGTGAAATTCCTCAAGGATCAATTTTAGGCCCGTTGCTCTTTTTATCTATAATTATGACATACATAACCTAGGTTTAAATGGCCTTATTACCCTTTACGCCAGTGATACCTGCCTATTTATTTTGGTTCATCAATACGCACTACATACTACATACGGGGGGCGGCTGATAAGTTCGCGGTCTAAGGTACTTAATGAAAGAAAATATGTGGTTTCTATTTTTTATTTTTCAGTATAATCTCCCTCAAGTGAAATACTTTTCTCAAATCTCGCATATAATTGCCTTTAACCCCACCTTAAAAATATTCTACATTTACAGGAAACTGTTTTGTTACAGATGTGGTTTGAAACTGATCATCACGAGTTGGTTCTTGGTCGCACTCTTTGTCTGGACGCCACTAGCAATGTGTCACCAGTGTTGGGAAAATGCCATGAGCTAGGAGGTTCTCAGGAATGGAAGCATAAAGGAGTTGTAAGTTTTTTAAAATTAAATATCTAATTGTTTGATACAGATTATTCGTGGCGGTGCTCATAGTGAAATTATTGACTTATTATAATCAAATACTGACGACTAATGTAATTACTATAAAAGAAAAGTGACTATAAATTTTTTCATGTTTCACATTCAGTATTTCATAATAACAACGACTACCTATGACTTATCTTTACATGTTCCATACCTATTATAGCTACAACAGGCGTATTACAGGGTGCAGCCCGACTGGGTCCACCACGCTCACCCAAAATATGAGCGTGAAATAGCAGTATAATGCTGCTGTGTTTCGTATGGTGAGGGATGAGAACTGGGGACCCTTTTTACGGGTAACGAAGCATTCCATCTCTGTCCTCAGAGATCATTTGCGTTGCATTGAGGATAGATTAAGGTAACAATATCATCCACTTACACGTGAACTGTGTGCTCATTTGTCAACCTTCTATAGAAATGCCCACTACTGAATATGTATAAATATCAATTTATGGGAAATGATTCTCCTTAGATTGGTATGAAGCACGGTCCCGAGTTTTAGTCATTACTTAATACGGCCTGTACGAGAACCTTTCTTTACCACCAATTGTTGGCCTTTTGATCTATTTACGAGTGTGCGTACTGCCAAAAAATCTAGTTGTACTTCTTTATTTAATCACAACCATACGAAACAAAATAAACAAGCAACAATGTTGATTAAGAGAAAATTTCTTTATGACCAAACGCTGGAAAAGATTCCACAAATATCGCCAATACATCAAAAACGCTTCTGTTGCTGTTGATATTCATGATTGTTTGTATACACACGTAACATAATTAACGCACTTTGAGAAAGTAGTTTGTTCAGAATCGTTTACTGAATCGATTCCTATCATTTTTAATACAGGTAATTTTTTATCCCAAAAATAATTAAAACTGCGTAAATTGCAGTTACACTAAATCTGTATAGTCAAAACAATCTGAAATGGACCGTAACTTAAGGCAATAAGACTTTTAAGAGTGCAGTTTTATTTGTATTATTACTATAATAATATTACTATATTAATTCTGTCATTCAATAAAAATAAAGAAAAATTAACTTTATTTCAAGCATGTTAAAGTTTTTGCGTTCGTGGATTTGTACTGTGACTACAACATTCTTTCGGAATTAGTATAACTAATTTGATAAATAATCAGTGCATAAAAATTTTAAAATAAAAATTCAGTGTATGTATTATGATTATAACATAATATACTAATTGGGGTGTCTGAGGGTGCGCTTTAATTATGTTACATATTGTATACTCGTTGGTTATCGGCTACTTAAATCATAGTTTAAAAAGCTAACGGTCGTGAAATGCCTTTCATGTCAGGCAATGCCGTCACCCGCATAGTTAGTTATTTACTATTTACGCCGTCATTCCAAATATGCTAGGGGGTTGTCACGAGATTGGGATTAAAATAATTTTGGATGATATAATACTTATTATGTTCATACATGTAAGTAAAAACATGTATTGAACCAGATTTTTATTTTTTGTTATTACAGGAAAAAATACAATTTCAAGTGTTGCAATGCCATGTTTTCGTGACCGTTTCTTTTTATAGATGTTTTCAGTTTTCGATTGTTAAATTTAAATATGCAATAGAGAAGTTGCATTAATTTTTTTCATACAAATTTATATATAAATGAAAGAATAAATCATTTAAAGTATATTTAAATAATTTTTTTTAATTAACAATTCGATTTTTTAGTAATCTGATGTAGGTATAAAAATTAACTGTTCGTTCGTATTTTGTGCGTTGCCCATAGATATAATAATGAAGGAGATATGCCCAGTAGTTGAAAATGTATCGGAACCCGGTGTCTCCAGTTGGCCCCTACCACGCGCGCCAACTACTACACAAACAGATCAGTAAAAGCCATTTAATAAATCATAACGTACTACACAATTAATTATATACCATATCTCTAAAACCACAACGTCCATTTACCATTCACCGTACTACTTACTCACACAAAAATATCGGGCACTATCGTTGTGCTGTAAAAAAGCCATTTATTTTACATATGCGTTAGTGATTGACTAAATTGGAAAGTTATCGATTGTTTCATTTAAACCAAAATTGTACTAACATTTTTGGGCCCTAAATATAAAATAAATAAAAACAGTAAAAAATCCCGTTATGTTGGTTTAGGCTATCATAGCGGATTGAAGTAGTAGGTATTATGGAACCATGCTATGGTGCTTACTCGTTGACCTGTAAAGTTAGCTATTTGTGCAGCACTTGACGTTTTTATTTTCTGGGGTGGCATTTTTGTCAAATAGTGTAATCTTAAATTAATGCATTTTTCCATGACTGCTTTTATAAAAAAATATAATGTGATTATTCTTCGGCGACTGCTCAAATTGGTGAAACAACATAAAAAAAATTAAATTTGACAAAGCCTTTGCCATGAGTTACTGTTTGACTTTTTTAGATTTAATTGCTTATTCATTGGCGAGAAAAGCTGTTTTTATGATAATTTTGATTCTCATACAAATTACGACGACCAGTACTACTTTTTGTAGGGAACGAAATCAGGTGGCCTTTCAGTGGCATCAATCCATTCCTTTTTTAAATTAGCATCATTTGGCAAGCCGAAAGGTACTGTTACGAGCTTGAGGTTCGTGACAATAACAATTGCCGATAAAATTACCTAAATTAACACTTTAATTTACTTAACACAAATTAAAACTTAAAACACTAATAATTAAACACACTAATTCACTTTATTCCGCTCCGAAGCTTCGCTTGTCTCGCCAAATCAACACTGCATCGATCGCATCTTGCAGCGCCTATATATACAAATTAGCAATGAAGCATCCGGAATATTCAAGTACATGCGCGCAAAGCGACGAGTGATCGAGTGTAGATTTTCTAGAAACTTAGTTCTTCAGATGGCGCTGTCGGTTGAAAGATTTGTGATGTCATTTTCTGCAAAGCTCCCCTCGCTCTCGTTCCTGACACTAGATGGCGCTAGTGTATGACGTTGACTTATTCACGCAACACTAACCCCTCCTAAGACATGCTCGTCCCGAGCATTATCGGTCCCATAATAACGCGCCAAGCGATCCACATGGACGATCTTAGGAGTCCCTCTTGCGCCTTTCTGTATCCGGTAGGTCACATCGTTGATCCTGGTTACAATCCGGTACGGGCCGTCCCATTTAGCTTGAAGGTTAGGAGATTTCCCTTTGCTGCGGACTGGATTGTGCAACCACACTAATGAACCTTCGTTGAACCCTTTATTGTTCATTTTGCGGTCGTACCGGGTTTTCATTTTCTCAGACATTTGCTGGCCCGATTGTCTGACGTGCTCATAAATGTCATTCATTTTGTTCCGCAAGTCATTTGCATAATCAGTTATACTGCGTGGGGCATCAGGTGGTATCCCGGTGATCAGGTCTGCCGGCAGCCGTAATTCTCTTCCAAAGTTTGCGAAAACTGGTGTCACTGCTGTACTTTCGTGAACAGAACTTCGATATGACAACAAAAACGGTTGTATGTGCTTGTCCCAATCTCGTTGCCGATTGTCTACAACTTTTGCTAGGTACCTCTCCAATGTCTGATTAAATCGTTCCACCATTCCATCAGATTGCGGGTGATAAGAAGTCGTTCTTGTTTTATGAGTACCCATAACTCGGCAAGTTTCCTGGAATATTTGAGACTCAAAATTCCTTCCTTGATCGCTGTGAATCTCTAAAGGTACTCCAAAACGACAGAAGACTTCATGAACTAGTTTATCTGCAACTGTTGAAGCTTCTTGATTTGGAATGGCGAAGACTTCTGGCCACTTAGTGAAGTAATCCATCACAACCATAAAATACTTGTTACCGCTTTCACTCTCCGGAAACGGCCCCGCCACGTCAATGGCTATTCTCTCCCATGGTGCACCAACATTGTACAACTTCAATGCACCTCTACTACGAGTCTGAGGTCCCTTTACAGCCGCACAACTTGTACATTTGCGACACCAGTCCTCGACATCGTTTCGACAGTGGACCCAATAAAACCGTTCTCGGATCTTCAGTAGAGTTCGTTTAACTCCCAGATGGCCTCCGGAACAATCATTATGGTACAGCTGTAGAACATCCGGTACTTTAGCTTTAGGGACAACCATTTGCAAATGACAGCTGTCTCCCCTAACATTTTCCCATTTACGGCACAGAACTCCATCCTGAAGCAGCAAGCTGTCCCACTGGGCCCAATAGCTTTTAGTGGTCGTTGCTGAGACTCTGTAACTCATTGCTGAGACGTCGCTCCACTTAGGCTTGGGAGCACTGGCCTTTATCCATTCCAGAATCGGCTTGATGTCCGGATCTTCCTACTGTGCATGTGGTAAGCTGTCCTTCCACTCGTTGCTGAGGTGGTCTGTCCTGAGCATCCTCACGGATACCACTTCCTTATTCTCTTGCCTAGTACAATTGTTGCAATCTTCAGGACAAGGTCTTCTTGACAATGCATCTGCGTTGCCGTGAGATTTTCCGCTGCGATGTTCGATCTCAAAGTCGTATTCCTGCAGTAGTTAAATCCACCTCGCAACTTGTACTTCTGGATTTTTAAACTGCAATAGCCATTTTAGTGCAGCATGGTCAGTTCGTAAGTGAAATTTTCGTCCTTCAGAAGATATTTGCTAAAATGCTGCAACGACTTTACCACAGCAAGCAAAAAGCAAAGCGTCTTGTGACACAATAGTTCCTTTCCGGTTTTGACAACGACTTGCTAAAGTACGCTATCACGACCTCTTGGTCACCATTCCATTGAGACAACACACCGCCAAGTCCTATATCACTTGCGTCTGTGTCAACTATAAATTCTTTGCTTGCATCAGGGTATCCCAAAATAGGTGTTTTGCACAGACGGTCCTTGAGCTCCTGGAATGCGATATTGCGACTTTCATCCCAGCAGAAATGTCGCTTCTCCTCGGTTAGCTTGTGCAGAGGTTTGGCTATATCTGCAAAGTTCTTCACAAATCGCCGGTAATAGGAGCACAAACCCAAAAATGCTCTAACCTGCGTCTTGTCTTTTGAAACCGGCCAATCCTTGACAGCGGCGATTTTCTCTGGATCTGTGCGGATACCTTCTTCCGATACTACAAACCCCAAAAAGTTAACTTGCCGTTGGAATAGTGAACATTTCTTCGGGCTCAACTTGAGGTTGGCACTCTGAATCTTCATGAGCACGCGTTCCAGGTTTTGAAGGTGTTCCTCAAACGTACGGCCTACGATGATGATGTCATCCAAGTAGACCAGACAGGCATCGCCAATTAGCCCGGTAAGTACAAGTTCCATCAGCCTTTCAAACGTTGCTGGAGCATTGCACAACCCAAACGGCATTGCTTTAAATTGCCACAGACCCTTTCCCGTCGAGAACGCAGTTTTCTCCTTGTCCTTAGGGTCAATTTCTACTTGCCAGTAGCCACTTTTTAGATCCAGCGTGCTAAACCATTTTACTTCTGTAAGCATGTCCAGCGTGTCATCAATTCTTGGCAAGGGATAGCTGTCCTTCTTTGTAACGTCGTTCAGACGGCGGTAATCAACGCAGAACCGCATGCTGCCATCCTTCTTCTTTACCAGCACCACGGGTGAACACCATGGACTAGATGAAGGTTCACTAACACCATCCTTCACCATTCCATCAATCATGGTTTCCACTTCCTTTTCACGTGCTACCGGCAATCTTCTTGGCCGCTGACGGATAGGCAATTCCTCTCCTGTGTTTATTTTGTGTTGAACCAAGCCAGTCTTTCCTATGTCAGCATCGTTTGACGAGAATACATCGGCGTACTTGAGTAACAACTTCTTCGCCTCGACCAATTCATTTGGGGAGAGAACACTGCGACAGTCTTCCAAAAGTGTGGTCACTCTAGTTTCTGAATCCTCGCTGGGGGTCCCACTCGATATATATTGGCACCGACGTAACCAATCCACTTCCTCGCAAGTACCAACCAGTGTGCTTTTTTCTATAATCTGTTCCCGGTCACAAAGGTTCAGCACACGTACTCTTGAGATGTCAGTGGTTCTGACCAAGGTTCGAGCTACTTTCCATGGAAGGTCATTGTTTACCCTTTCCACAAGTACACAACGGTGACCTTGCCCAGCGTTTCGGGGAAGACTAACCGGAACAATCGTTTCCGATCTCGGCGGAAGAACAATCTTCTTAATGCTGTACACGTTCCCTGGTAACGCACCTTCCATAAAAAGTTCCTCCTGTCCACATTTCAAAACACCTTGCTTAACGTCGATCTCACAACAATTATTCCTCATAAAGTCTAGGCCTAGGATGCAGTCGTCCATTATATCAGCCACGATGACATTATGCAGGTAGATCACGTTGCCTAGCTTCAACTACATCTCCTTCTTTCCACGGACGGGTATACGCTGACCGGTGGCTGTTACCAAATTAATGCGTTCTCGGTTGTATGCGGAGTCCCCAAGGAACTGACTTATAGTCTATATATACTAATCTATATATACTGATTAGACTCTTCCCATCATGAGTTTGTGAGATCGAGATCCTTGGGGCTCTTTTAATATCAGTCAGCACCCGCCCCGCAGTTCTGGCATTTACTCGTTTCCCTGCTGCTGCTGGGCGGTGCTGTTGGCCGCACTACCCTCCTGATTCGTTCACCTTCCCTTTCTAGGGTTCGCTTAGGGCAGCTGGATCGAAGATGGCCCTTTTCCCCACAGTCATAGCTTCTTGGGCTGTATCCTTTGTTGCGGTCGCGAACTGTGCTGCTGCAACCTCCCTGACGCGATGGAAACGATGATCCTGCCGCACGGCTTCCACTTCCAGTGAATGGGCCAAGGCGTCCTTAAGCGTCTCGTGGTGCCCGAGCCTCACAGCAGCTCTGACTTCCAGGTCGAGAATGCCGCTGATGAATGGCTGCACCAGGTTCCCTTCAATGAGCGCAGGTACAGACCGGTATGCTTTTCGCACCAGCTTCTCCACTTCTAGAGCCCTCTGCTGCAGGTTTTCGTTGATGCGCTGCACACGATCTTTAAGATGCGCACGAAAGACGTATTCCAGGTGAGCGTCGCCATATCTCGCCTCCAATGCCTCAAGGAGTTGCTCATAAGTCACTTCCTCGCCGAGAGCTTCCAGAACTGTTAAGGCCTGGTCACGCAGGCCTAGTGTGAGAGCAGTCATGGCCTGATTTTTATTCCAGCCTTTCGCCTTCATAACAGCTTCGAACTGGATTTTGTAGGCTGACCAGGAAGAAGTCCCGTCGAATGGTGGCACCTTGAACCCACGTAGCGAAGGTGTAGTAGCTACTACGGGAGCTGTAGTTCCCTCCCCAAGTTTGAGTTCGTCAAGTGATTTCCTCATGTCAGCCATTACGTTGTCAACCCGATTGTTCACTTGGTCGATTCGGGTTTCAGCTTCCGACAGGCGGTTTTCATGTTGAGCAACCTTATCCTTCACCTCCCTTATCTCTTTCCCGAAGGTAGCGTGAAGGTCCTTCATGAGAAGCATCTGTTCCTCCTGTCGGCGGGCCTGTTCATCCTGTCCGCCCCGCAGCTGTTCTTCCAACCGACGGACCTGTTCCTGCAACATCATCATCAGAGCACCTAAGTCGGGTGCTGCAGATGTAGGAGCTACTGACGGGCCTGCAGCCGGTGGCTGGCCCTCGACGTCTGCGGCGTTGCATCACCAAATCTCCTCTGGTCCGTCTCCTGCTGGCGTTGACTTCGGGTACGGACACCCTCCGATTCCTCCTTTGGTAAAATCGGCATGATTTTATCCCACTTCTGACACCAATTGTTACGAGCTTGAGGTTCGTGACAATAAAAATTGCCGATAAAATTACCTAAATTAACACTTTAATTTACTTTCCACAAATTAAAACTTAAAACACTAATAATTAAACACACTAATTCACTTTATTCCGCTCCGAAGCTTCGCTTGTCTCGCCAAATCAACACTGCCTCGATCGCATCTTGCAGCGCCTATATATACAAATTAGCAATGAAGCATTCGGAATATTCAAGAAAATGCGCGCAAAGCGACGAGTGTTCGAGTGTAGATTTTCAAGAAACTTAGTTCTTCAGATGGCGCTGTCGGTTGAAAGATTTGTGATGTCATTTTCTGCAAAGCTTCCCTCGCTCTCGTTCCTGAAACTAGATGGCGCTAGTGTATGACGTTGACTTATTCACGCAACAGTACGATTAATAACCAATTTATTATTTTCATATATCCCAAGCTACTTTTTAACCTCACCATGTACTAAGCAGGTTTTGCTTGGCGATCTTTTATTATAAAACTCCTGGTTAGTGATAATATTGTTAAATATATGAAAACAAATACACACTCATGTCTAACAAATAAATAGCAAGAATAATTATATTGAATAATTTTAAGCTAAAGTCACCATATAACCATGCCGGTTAGGTATTTATGATACATTCAAAGCTTTTGAAAACTGTAAATTATATTAAACCCCAAAACCATAAATATTATGAAACATTTTCGAAGATAAAGCATAATATACGATAATTCAAACATAAGAACACTCCATCGATTATCAACCTAAAATTTAATCAACTTACTTTACGACCTTTGGTTACGCATTCAGCGTAGTAGTTGCTGTAAAATAATCAAAATAAGTAAACAACATTATGTCACATCGGTCTTCCTATCGGGTTGATACGGTTGACAAATTGGAGAATAAACTATAATAGCAATTCGCCAATCCACATTATTGTCGATAGTGGATCTGCACACGCACATTACTAGCTCGTCACAAGATACAGCGGCCGTACTACGCAATATATCCGCATAAATAAAGTATTGTTTTGTGATATTTACCTTGCTTGTTGAGTCATGTGTCTTGTGTTTAATATGATTTTAAAGATAAATATAATGAAATACATGTACTTAGGTATGGTATGTGATTCCATGATTAACAAAGTTTTTGTTTTGGCTTCGGTTTTTACAAGAAACCACTGAACAACATGGCATTCTGATAATATTTCACGATGATGGTCGCAAACGCACTAATTCGCAGAGACGGCCATTTGTATAGAAGCTGAGCATTTTGATCATAGCTCGCGGACAGCCACTTCCCCTGTTTAATATTTTTATGGCGTTGCCATAGCGTTTACCAGATAGCAGTAAAACTTTGTCAACATATCGCTTGCACTTACGCGAAGGTTATAGGCATAGCTGGAACTGGTAGGTGGCGTTGTTGTATTATCCAGATATCATCTGTGCGAAGCCGGGAATAGTAAAATTTTTGAAAAAAAAAAACAACGAGTTGTGATTGGTTGTGACGTCATTATATCCGTTGAGGCTGGCTGGTTGACTATTCGCCAATCGCAATCATGGTATACCTTTGTATTTTCTATATTCGGATCACCATGCGTCATAACATAACAAAAAATATATAACCTGTATTATAGAGTGAGTAATTTTGACGACAAAAATATGAGTGTTTTATCATTTCATCATGCAGTGGCGTTACTAAAGTGATATAATGATGTCACTGACACTGAAAAATTACATTGAAATATCAATTGTCATTTTTATTAATTTTTCTTAATTATTTTTAGTAATCTTTCAAAAAAAGACATGCAACTTCTCTAAATCCAGCTGTGGAACTAAAAAGATAATGTGTACAACAGCGATTCCAAGAAACTTTATTTCATAGTTTTAATTATAATATCATTTTTAATTGCAGGCTGGAAGTCCCATCTACAATACGGCTGCTGGTATGTGTTTAGGTGTGGAGCGAGCTTATCGCAGTGAACCGTTACTTATGGTCATATGTGACAACCAACAAACAAATCAATGGGATTTTATACGTTCTTAGACTCAAATTTTGTACGGATATACGTAATAACAAATGATACTCGCACTTTAAATACATTCCTTAGATGAATTATTTTTATAGTATAATGGTTGTTTGTCTAGGTAGCTGTATAAAATTAATAGTTAATATTTTTTATATAATTTCGAGACGGTGTTTCAAAAAAAATTGGATCTATTTTTCATACAAATTCAACAATGATAATTTCGGTTGTGTCGGTCAGATTCCGTATTATTAACCTAAAGAGACTATAAGTCTATATTACTATTGTATTTTTATGACTTTGTAAAGATGTTTTGTCACTTATCCATAGATAATATACCTTTAATTTCCTTTATATTTAAATTGTAAGTGTAAAAATCCTTAACATCACAACAATAGTATAATTTATTATCACAGTATAGAAATATGTGGATAGCTATTTGTCAAAATGAAAACATATGCATTCGTTTTTGATAACCCTTGTGAAAGTTGCTTCCTGGTAAGGCATTTAAGCACCAAAAGCCATATAACCATATTGCTGGTTGTGAATGATTTAGATGTATATGTTTGTGTACGTGACTGTTCTTACAGTAAGTCGAGCATGGTTTTGTCTGGGTTCTTGCGTTACAAGAAATGTAGCATGCCTCCATCTTTCTTTCTTTGTTGGTCTGAGAATATAAAAAGCAAGGGAAACTATAAAGTTTCCCTTACATATACATAATATTGATGCATTTGATTAATGAATTTTGTAGAGGCGTGCGCTATATTTAATTGTTATAGTATTTATATTTCACTATGGAATCTTTTAAACTAAATATTTACATATAACTAACGTTACGATCTCTATTCAGAATCTGAAAATTAGTTTGTTAGTTATTAGTTATAAAGTAATGTAAAAATCCGCCCCATTTATTGTGTTACTATTTAGATTTATATAGCATTTTTTCTATTAACATTAAACATATAAAGTCGGGGAAAAAGTTTCTTCATATTTTATATACAAATTCAAGACATTTTTTTGATACTACAAGTGTTAAAAACAAATTATAATTATGATATTATTGGATTGATACTTGGTAAATAGAATACGTCAATCACATACTTTATCAATTTGGTAAAAATGTTCACAATATATTCTCTCTATTTTTAAAATGAAATATGAAGTTTTAAGCCGATAGTAAAATTCAATAAAGAACTAATAACATAACCATTGTAAGTATAATTTTTTAACTATTTCTTATACAGATTGAATAAAACTAATTTTAATTATTTACGTTCCGACGTTTCGGGCATACCCCCCCCCCCTCGTGACCATCGGCAATAAAAAAATATAAAGTAAAATAAGTTTTATTCATTTTTTTACTTGCAAATATTTTGGAATATATTGTATAAAATTTTCCCAAAGTTGAAAAAATATATTACATGTCTTTTACGTTTTACGTATAGTATAAATGATAAAAATAAAACATCACTTTAGATAATACAATAAAATGTTACAAGGAGGTACAAGAGAGGGTTCAAATGGTAATCAAATTTGAGGCGTAATTTACGGATGGACTACTACTTAGTATTTAATATATATTATTGTATATATTATATTATACTTAAGTATTACAAAATATTTAAGTACAATTATCACACATGGTATGTAGTTCTTGGTTAGCAACAACTCTCCTGATAAGTATAAAAGTGTAAGTCGATTTGGTTTCATACTTACCTTTGTGGCACTCGTCATTAATAGCTTTGATTTTAAAGTTTAATTTTTAATAAAATAAAATCGAAGTGACAAACGAGCTCACACTCCAACTGATGCTAAGTGGCTACTGCAGGCTACTGTAGCCAACTACAAACAAAGAAGGCTGATTTTTTTATTAACTGGCTTTACGGCTCTGGGTTCTAGCCTTTCTGAGCCTATAAAGAAGGCTGAGATGCGTTGTCACCACTGAGGACTATGTTGAAATGCCTCACAGTCTATATTTGAACTCGCTCTCTACCATTCAGACTACGTCTTTAAGACACAGATAATAGAGTAGCACTAATCAGACGGAGTTTATGATAGAACAGCTGTCATAACATACCATTTAGTAATATAAGTATAATAATAATAAGTATTAATTATCTTTGTACCTGCCTTATTCTATTGTCACATATAAAGTCGGGGAAAAAGTTTCTTCGTATTTTATATACAAATTCAAGAGATTTTTTTTCAATGTTTAATTACATTTAATTATAATATATATGTGCTATTTTATTCAATAACTTGTTGCCATCTTGTAGGTAGTGACATAATCCCATTGCTATAGAAATATTAATCATTCTAAAAATTCGTCGCTCTACTAGTTGCATTCTTTTCTATCAAAAAATGCAACTAGTGGTTTTGACAGTCCTCTCTATTTAACATAGAGAAAGACTACCCAAAGAATTATATTATGGTGGATGCACACTTCCCAACCAAGGTCTCAATTTTGCTGAGTGGGCAAAATGTGTGTGGTCTGGCGTTATCATGATGTAAGAGTACTACTTTTCTGTTGATTAATTCCGGTCGTTTTTTCTCAATTTCTTACTTGAGGCTCATTTTAGTTGTTGACGATAGAGATCCGAATCGATGGTTTTACCCTGTGGTAAAAGCTCATAATAAACGATGCCCTTCAAATCCCACCATACACATAGCATCACCTTAATGCGCGTTGATCTGGGTTTCGCTACAGTGTGGAGCTTGACTACCCTTTGACCATGATCTTTTTCGCACGTTCTTGTCATAGCTGATCCACTTGATCCATCTATTCCAAAACTGTTCGGTTTCATTACATTACAATAGAGAATCGCAAATGAGTACACGATTCATTAGGTTTCTTAAAGTGAGCTCGTGTGTTACCCAAATATCACTGAGTTTTCAAATGATTCAAAACTGTATTGTGGTCAATCCTCAATTCATCGTCTAACTAACATGCCGATCTTGATCTTCTTTTTCAAAAATAGCATCGACTTAATCCTTATGAGGGCGAACAGGGCCTAGCTGCATATTTCGCATCAAAATTCACGGACTAAAACGCTTTAACTAACTTTGTGCTACTCTTACTGATATTGCATTAGGTCCATAAATACCACAAATCTTTTTCAGGGTTGATTCGGACATTTTCCTGTTTTGTAATAGAACTTCAGAATGTATCGAATTTCTTCGTTGTATTCATTCATTTTGGCTTACAGAAAAACAATTGAAAAGTGGCGGGAAAGTGGTTTTACTTTTTATTCAATGTACTACGCACGAGAGGCGACACTGCACTCAGCTACTCTGTTCCATTCAACTGCGGTGCATACACCGCACTTTAATCAGTCACTCGCTAGGCGCTTGTTGAGTTGTCACGTGTTGATTCAAAAAAAATCTCTTGTTAAAAATATGCCGTCGTGTGTACTTAGATATTGCACAAATAATTCAAAAAATGTCAGTAAAAACCAAGGAATTACTTTTCATCGGTTAATAAGATACTTAATTAATAAAAAAATGTATTATAGTTTAATAATAAAACAATATATATGATATAAATGAGCGCTGGTTTGATACAGGCATTAAGGTCTCTTTATAGGGACTCTAGTGCTTGTGTCAGGATCAATGGGGTCTACTCGGACTGGTTTGGCATCCAAAAAGGTGTCAGACAGGGCTGTGTAGCTTCCCCTTGGCTGTTCAACCTATTTATGGACAGGTGTTTGCAAACTTTGAAGATGAAGAATGTGGGTTAAGAATGGGCGAGTTAACCGTCAAATGCCTTTTGTATGCCGATGATCAAGTCATATTTGCGTCATCGGCGGCTGAGTTGCAAATGATGGTTACATTAATGAACTGGGAATTAAAAGAAAGGGGAATGAAAGTGAACGCAAGTAAGACGAAAGTGATGGTTTTTGAAAGAGAAGAAAGAAAAACGGTATGTGAAATAAGAATAGAAGGAGAGTTAATTGAGCAAGTGGATGAGTTTGTGTATTTGGGATGTGTATTTAGCAGGGATGGTAGATATGATAGGGATATAGAACGACGAGTGAATGCGGGAAATAGAGTAAATGGGGCCCTGCACTCTATTGTGAAGAGTCAAAATGTGTCAAAAAAGGCACGTATGGCAATTCACAATGCTGTGTTGGTCCCTAATTTAATGTCCCTAATGTAATGTAAATAATGGTAGTGAAAGCTGGGTGTGGCAGAAGAAGCACGAAAGTAGAGTAGAGTATGCTAGGGTTGAATCTGAATGACAGGGTGAGAAATTGCGTGATAAGAGATAAATGTGGCATGCAAGATGATGTTGTGACCAGGATTAAGAAAGGAATGCTTCGGTGGTTTGGTCATGTAGAAAGAATGAATGAGGAAAGAGTGACAAAGCAAATTTATATGGCAGATGTGAACAGCCGAGTCGGGAAGGGACGCCCTAGAAAAAAGTTTATCGACCAAATTGGCGATATTTTGAAAAGGGGCCACGTTAGAAATACCCTTAACCGACGAGCATGTATGCGTAGATATATGGATGTAAAGGAGGCGAAAGAGGTATGTCAGGATCGTGCCAAATGGAAGTCCGTAGTCTCTGCCTACCCTCTGGGTGACAGGCGTGAGTGTTTATGTATGTATGTATGTATGTAATAAAACAAATTATTCCTAAGACGCCATCTCGTGCCATGGAATATAGATTATGAAATTAATTTGTTCAGATGCGACATTTCTGTGGGTACTTAAGTATAGGACGAATATATTACACATTTTTTTGTAGAAACATATATAAGTTATCATAATTAGACTAAGTTTTTTGATATTTAAGTCTGCTCATTAGTTTTTTATTTTATTTTTAGATTTCCACATCATAGTCAAAGTGGGATAAAATCTTCCATTTTTAACTCTCGCGTGTCCAGCATTAATGAACGACTCTTATTTTAATTTAAAAAAATATATTTGTAATTTAAATGTTACATTAATAAGTTTTGTTAAACATACATTTAGTATGTTTTTTTATATTTGACGTAAATATCTTTTAGAATATTCAGATGAAAATATCATTAAAATGTAATTGTTAAATAATAGTATGTAATATTATATTAAATAAGCAAATATAATATACAAAATAAATGACAAAATTTAAAAATTGTTCTCGATACAATTTACCTATTTAACAAAACAATATACTATTACCTACTGATCATTCTACTTATGTTTATTCTATGATAAAAAAAAACCAACCGCGCGAACACAGAATAGCGAACACACACATTTTTTGTTTGAAATAGTTCTAGTAGGTAAGTTCATATTAATTCAATGTTTTTCTTTTTATTAATGTCAGTTAGATACAGACAGTAGAACCGAACAGATTCTTCAATTTTATACAAAAAAAAAAAATACGAAGAAACTTCCCCCGACCTATTATGAATGTACGGTGCTGTTTATAAACGTGTGTTTGTAAATGTGTCTGACGCCCTATAGCGGGGATTGGTAGACTGCACATATCCTTGTCAATTATCAATATTTGAAGTTTTTTTTATTTAATTATTTTAAGATTTTTGTTTACTATTATTCGATTCACACTTAATGGCGGTTCGGAAGTTAGCTGCGAGTGCAGGTGCGCGCAGGTACAGTCAAGTTGACAAAAATTTTGGCTCAATTTAATTATTTTAATAACTGAAAGTTTTGTGTTTTAAGTTCTGTACATATAGTACATAAATGTCAGTTAGCAAGTATGAGGAGGGTTCAAGGAAGAAAAATACAGTTGAATTAACTCATCCTTTTTTGAAGTCGGTTAAAAATAAAACAGATTTTATAAACAATATATAAAGTTTTTATTTTCATTTTAAGTTAAGGGCTGTATTCCTTCCATAAAAACGTCTGCTTGTTTTTTTTTTGTAGAAGGAGCTTCCATGGAAACATCACTTCCTTCGTCTTCGCTGGAATCCGATTCCTCCTCAGACTCGGTATCTGATTCATCGTCGCTGACATGGATTATAAATTCGTCCGTCAATCTATCAACGACAACGTCACTTTTTTTGTACTCTTCCTCTATCTTGATCACTTTTCGGCACAATGCCCCCCAATCATTTTCCCCCATTGCGTTAACTTTTTGCTGGACCAATTCCATGACTGAATTTACGTTCCAGTTAACGTTTTTTTGCGACGTATTGTTTTATTGCTGCCCATGCCATCTCGATGGTGTTTAAAGCGGGTGGTAAGGGGGGAGGCGTAAAACTAAGTGGTTATTCTCTTTCAATATTTTATCGATGTTAAATTTTTGAAGCGTTCTTTATTCTTCGCAATTAACTTGTATAGTTGTGGCTTCAGCATTGTTTCCTCAAATTCAATATTTTTTTCACGAAGCCATGATTGCATGTCTGCTTTTCTTGAGTTTGAGGTAGGTGCAGGATCTTCTTGTTTGTTGTGATAAGAAGCATTATCTACAACAACGACTGAATTTGCTGGCAAATTTGGAACGAGTTGATTCTTGATCCATTTTTCATAATTTTCATAATTCATGTTATCATGATAGTCGCCGGTTTTTGTACCCGCCTTAAACATTAAAAGTGCGTTGGGTATAAAACCGGCTTCAGAACCCGCGTGCACTATTACAACTCTTTGACCCTTCGAAATTTTCTTTTTAACTCCCATTTGTGACCCATCTCCCCAAGCCTTTGACATGCTGTGGGAAGAATCGACATAAGACTCGTCGGTATATATAATGGGTCTGCCTTTCCGAGCGATATTATGTAATACTATGCAGATATTCAACGCGCTGTAAACGAATAATAGACTGCTTTATTAATACTTCTCTCTCATTTTGGGTGTTCTTCCATTGAAACCTTAATTGTTTCAATATTCGGCCTAAGCTGGTTACAGAACCGTTGAAATTTATGTCGTCTTTTAATTTTCTTTGTAATTGTTTAAGTGTCGCAACTCTTTTTCAGTCACGTGAAAGTTGTGCACGCACCTTTTGATGACACCTTGGCCGAAGCCGTCAATATTCGTCACTCTCTTGACTCCCTTCCTTTTTTTGCCAGGAGTACAAAAGACGGCTACCATCTCCGACTCATTTGCTGTTGCAGCTATTCTTTGTACAGTCCTTAGTGAGACGCCTGTAGCTGCTGCGGCTCGTTTTTGAAAGAGATAGAGGAATTTGGACGCCGTCTTCACTCTCCTTTTTCATAAATTACACGTTATACACCATTTTTCTGGCTTGCCTGCGTAAAACGTTGTATCGTCCGCGAGGCATATTTAAACAAAATAATAAAAGTACTTTCCCACAACCAACAACAGTCTAAAACTTAATGTGTGTAACACACAGATGAAAACAAAACAGTCAATAACAATAAAAACTTAACGGAACAAAAACAAACAAAAAAAAAACGTAACAAAACAATTAACAAACAGTAACAAATTATGGGCTCAACTGTACGTAAGCAGGAGTGTACGTAACTCAAACACTAAAAGCAAACGCGTCGCGTGAGTGCGTATGAGACAGAGGGCGCGAGGCAACGCGCGCGGGGATGTGCCCCGCCACCACGTCCCTCTACATCCCGCTGATACCCAAAAATTGTGTTCTGCGCATCGGAACGTACGATGTTCCGAGCCGCCATTAAGTTTGAACAAATGTGTACATATTTATTTTTTCACTCCATGGGATTACCGTTTTTTACTTTATTTAAAGGAAATAGGTCAATTGTATTAAATATGTCTTAAACATAGTTGTTATATGAATGTATGCAGCGCCGTCAGCATGTCGCTGTCACTTTGACAATAAATTTTTCTAGTTTTATACACACGCAGAAAGCTGGGGTAAAGCGACCGTATAATGATGTATACGCTTCATTGAAGCCCCACGGGCAGTGGGATGTAATGTTTGAATATAAAATGTGTAAACAAATGAATCAATCACTTCAGGCACGCCAATTAGAATAATAAAATAAAATGGAATATAGAATAATACATAATAGAAGAATGAAAATTTAATTTTGCTTTATCGACAAACAAAATTATAAAATTTTTTTCATCACGCCTTTAGTTAGAATAAAACTGCAATTAATAGGAATCAAAGTAAAATATCCTTATGTAAAATAAAATTCCTTGTATTTTCTTTATGGTTACATAATAAATAGTTAAATTAGATTACGATTGTCAATTTGTTTTACGTTTGTTCACTATCGGTTCATTAGAATGTAGACCGTTCTTGACGACCGCTGTCTTAGTATTATGTTTTGTTGTTATCAGGAATATGCTTCTGCCCATCGCCTGTTTTATTTTCTTCTGTCACCTTTTAAAACAACCATGGATGATATGGTTTATATAGATTCTGGTAGGTCATAACTACACTGCAGTATTATTTCTTCGACCCTTTCCCTAACCCATGAATCATATATAAACATTTCACTTGTTTAACTATTGTGTCTATTTCACGGACAGGGAACCTGTAAGTAGTATGGCTGTAGCACGAATGGGTCGTTTCGACCGGGGAAGGATCACGCTCTCACAATATTTCGTATAGCGAGTGTAGAGAATCGGGGACCGTTTTTACTGGAAACGAGGCATTCAATATTAGTCCTCAGGGGTGACAGTGCATCTGCATTTTGATTCTTAATTGAAGATAGATGTAGTCTATGAGCCACAGCATCCACTTACCATCAGGTGGACTGTGTGCTCGTTTGTCACTCTTCGTCTTTCTAAAAAAAAGCATTAAGCTATTTTAAACATACGAAATTGTAGTTGCTATCTAATTACTGCAGTTGGATTGGAGATTTATTTGTTTTTTAAAACACTTTGCAATGTTTAAGGTTTAAAATAATACAACAATATGTTACAAACGAAAAAATTTCTAATACTTATTGACTTTACGACTTGATTTATTTTTGATTTGTTTTTTTATTACATATTTGTATTGATGTGTTATTATTTCCCCGGACAGTGAAAATTTGCACACACATTTACACTGTCTGGAGATTTTCACGTCTATTCGTTTATTGGAATATGAAATTATGATCTGAAATTCTGGTCACTAAAAGACATGATCAAATACTCAAGCACTATTCAATTTTAAGATGTTGAATTTTAAGAAGTCTTGTTGTTGTATCAGAGTCACTTTGACCTAAACTGATAGAGACGCACGATAGTTAACAGCATATTAAAATTAAACAATGTTTAAGTATTTAGGCATTAGATGTCAATTTGATTGTGTCCTATTTTTTAGTCTTCTAAATTTTAAAAAATTAAAATTAAAAAAAGACTGATGCAGGCGATAAATTGTAATTAACTGTACTAACTACTAAATTGTTTACATTGAATACCGATGATTCTTTCATATAATATTATGGAACGCAGACTATTTACCCAGAGAAGAGATGTTATAAGAAATAGGCATGGACCGTGATCCAGATCAATATTGTTGATGCCATTGCATTGGCGTCACTCAGTGTGCCCTGAGTGTTTTAAATAGTAATTACTAGACTTGCAACGAATATTATATTCGGCCACACGCCGAACACCGAATATTCTCCAGGTTTCCTAGTCGTATATTAAAGCCGGAAAATAAGTACTGATTTTTATTCAGTGTCTATTCTCGGAAGCTAAAATAAATCAATATTTTTACTTTACCAATTATCTGACTACAATAAAACATTTTACTAAAGTATTCGCTATTTAAAAAAATTTAAAAAGTAGCCAACTAGGCGGAATACTGAACAGTGAACGAACATTCGTTGCAAGTCTAATAATTACATTTAGTACCCGTGGATTACTCTTATCTGCAAAACGTAGTTAAGTTTTTAAAATAAATTGTAGTCTGTAGTGTAATTGCTGTATGTATATTGATTATTTGTAAAAAAATTGTATTGTTTTTGTAGGCAGCTGATTGTTGTTTATAGATTTATAATGTTTTAAATGATGTAACATATTGATGTAAAAGTAGTCATTTGAAATGTGTTCTTTTTTCTGTCTGACCCTTGTCTGATATTTTGTAATCCGTATTCAGTAAAGAGGAAGTCTTATTACAATTACAACCTTGTTTGTCTGTATGTCTTTCAGTCCGATCGCCGCTGTCAGAGGCTTTTCTCTGAGAGCGTCCGCGTAGCTTATTTAAATTTGGTGTACATTATATTAAATAAATACATTTAACCGTATTTTGATTTTAATTTTGATTGTATTATAGTATAGTTGAAAAAAATTTAGATCTTGACGTGGAATATAAATTAAGAGCTTAAGAAACATTATTTTAAAAATTTATGATAGAAATTATATTTTATACGTATTTCCTACATAGCACATGTGAGGCTTATCACATGAAATAATGTTCTCCTTTTTTTTTGAGCCCGAAGCAAATATGGGCATCCCTCCGGAAAGCGGGGGAGGGAGGTTGGGAATGCTCATAGCATACCACGCAGCCGGCTGCGTGGATATGTGGTGACTTTTACCCACTAAACCCAACCTTTTAGGAACTGGATTAACGATCTAACTAGAGATCTCTAAGCCGCATACGAACGCGACCCTCCTTGGCAGAAAGGAGGGCGCAAGCTGTTCAACTCCGGCTCCTTCCACTTAACCGCATCCAGCGAAGAGCAACCCAAATCCTTGTAGACCGAGTTCTTTCTAATCGGCTTAACTTACTGGCGCTGCGAAGAGATGTAACATCGCTGGGCGTATTCCATCGCATCTACCACGGGTAGTGCTCAGAAGAATTCTTGAATAATTTAAGCCGACAAATTTCACTATTACACATACCATCCACACCATCTGGATGCGCTCGACCACTATGTGAACCAAAAGCTTTTTCGCGCAAATTATTTTTGAAATCAACTAATACCAACGATCTTCCTGATTTTGAACTTGAGTAACTTCAAGAAAAAGAGCCTACTTACTAATTTTTAAAGGTGCCCACTGATGATACGTCCATTGATCCAAATGGAGTGATGATCGTCCAAAATCGTTCCGTGAATGGTAAAAAAATATCCTGCTCTGGATTTCTAAACGGATTGAAATCCATGCGTCCAGTCCAAATGGACGACCATCCGTAGCCGTAGCCGTCCGTTAATGTCAATAACGTGCGCCACGCCAAATGGAAGCAGTCCGAATTGCCACGCCTGTAGAACTAGGTGAAACCAGTGAAAATATTATTCGGTTTTTTACACTTAGCATACGAAACACAGCAGATTTAAGCCGCTATTTTATGCTATTTTGTGAGATCGTGGTCTTTCTTCGTTCGAGCTGACCCATTTGTGCTACAGCCATAATATAGATTCAACGTTGATTTCTTTGAATTCTTCCTCAGTCAACGATATTGCTCCACCAAAATCTATACCATATCTAGAATGGGAGTGACAAACTAGCATGCAGTCCACCTGGTGATGGGTTCTGTGGCTCGTAGACATTTACATGTATCCTCAATTAAGAATCAAAATATAGATTCGTTGTTATCTTTGAAGACTACGATGGATTGCCCCGTTTAGGTTTAGGTTTTTTATCTTTTTAGTGAAATATACTCTGCTGCAGTCACCTGTAAAGTATTATTATCCATATTATTATTTATTTCCATTTTGTACGACTGCCAAGTTCGAAGTGATAGCGTCACTTCGAGCATCCAAACGCAAGTATCGTCAATGGTACCGTAGCAGGATGTATTTTTATTTGGAGTGCATCCATTTCGAAGTCTACTAAATGGACGTATCGTCAGTGGGAATATTAAAGTTCTAAATGCCCTGGTGATCCAGTTGTTTGTGTGCGGCGGCAGGGGGGAGAAAATCCAAATTTGCTGTAGGCGAGATGTATTTTGCAAGGCCCCTGGCGACGACTAAATATTTTCAATTAATTGTATTTGAATTTCTATTACAACTCTTCACAAGTCTACTGTTTGGCATAGGCCTCCCACAACGACTGACACGGTCTTTTTTATAGAATTAGGGAAACGAGCATGTATTCCACCTGATGGTAATTGGATGCTATGGCCCATAGACATGTACATTAAACCTCGATTAATAATCAAATTGTTAGCTTAGATGGTTAGCTCTCGCTGTAAATTTCACAGTACGCGAGCAAATCGGGTTCGATCTCTGCGGGCGCCAGTGAATTGTAACACCACTTGTATGAACGAGCTATGGCGTGAGTTGCCCCCGCGCTTCCCGCGTCAACTAACACGCGCCCGCTACCACGTGTGCCCTGCGTCTGCGTGGATACTAAAAGAAACGTGGTCTAGTGACGTATATTCATCCAAAACGGATATGAAAAAGAAGACTGCCGATATTTTAGATCATAATCAATGTGACGGACTCTTCTACGTCTTCATCATAAAATGATTCTGAAATAGATACAGATGAATAGTCTGTCAAGTGTCTCTGACAATCTATTATGAGAAGTTTTATGCATGCTTCAAGGTTGGCTGCTTAAAAATGCTTCGCATTAAATGTTCGTCTTTTTACCTGACTGCCAAGAATTGGTTATATTTTATACAACCTACCTACTTATTAAAGTACTTACCTACTATTAACGTAGAAATGAAAATTGTAATAACTCATGATTTATAAATAATAAACTTAAATTAATATTAATTTGCTCTTTAATTCATTTATTTCTTTCTTTATTATATAATAATAGACATAGGGCCTGTAAAGAACTTCGCACTCGGCACCCTTATCTTTCACTGTGCTGTGATGATGTATGTAATGATAAAAATTGAACCTAAACAAAAAATATTGCCTACCCCAATGATATCGTCAAAGGTCAATGTACTTTTTTCGCCGCGTTTATTATAGTCCGGCCAAGCACTGAGTGTCCATATTTCCGAAATATGCGACACTTTCCGCTTCTTCCATGGTGACATAAATTCTTTATGAGATTTTCATGTCGATGCACACGATTTCATACTAGTGATAATATGCAAAACGTCACAAAATAAAAACTTTAGTACAAAACGTAATAATACAACTAACAAAACAAACTTAATAAAAATGAAAACAACTACTGTATCCGATTTTAAATCTCAAACTATTTACATGCAATCGCATACCAAAGCAGCGTGAGACCTATCGCAAATCGCGTCGAAATAGGTTTATTATCTCTGAATGACTGCTTCCTTCACCCCACCCCGTACCATGAGACACGCTTAGCGCATAACGACACGTAATCTATAAAGAAATGTATGGAAGCAATAACTGTCGTTTTGTTTCGATGCTAACATAATACTTGAGGTCAATGTACTTTTTTCCGCCTGCCCTAGAAACGTACTTTAAAAGGCAAATTCTACTACAAATCTTTTGTGTTGGCGCTCGCAATTTTAAATAAAATGGTGAATTTCTCTTTCATTTTCTGGGTAAATTGATTTCATTAATTCCATTTTTCACAGACATTTAAAGTAAAAACTCTCCAGTGAAAATAAGTCTTCTTCATCTATATTATAGTTTGACAAACACTGATCACGATAACACTCGCAACGAAGACGCACTCGACTGCGGACAGTCATGTCGCGCCCGTACAGGCACCCGCGCCGCGCCCCGCACCCGCGTTTGCAGTCTGGCCAAGCACTTTATGTTTTAGTACGTCACCATCAGGTATCAGGTAGGTGAAGTCGAAGCTCTCAAACAGAAAGGCAAAAATAGCGCTGTTTCAAACTTCGATTGAGGTTGCAACTACAAGAGGCTGCTCACAAGGAGGTGTACGTAAGTACTTGGGCGTAACAATCGACCAAAAACTAACGTGGAACTCGAACCTTAGCAACGTGGTATACGTAAGTATAAGGCTAAAATTGCTCTAGGTTCGTGCAGTCTTTTGATCGGGAACAACCGGGGCTTGCGTCCTAGTATGGTCCTATGGCTGTACAGCAGTATAGTGAGGTCATCTACGCCTTCACTGTCTGGTGCAACAAGGTCAACCAAAAGACGACTGCGGACAGTCTAAATTGTCTACAAAGGACTGCCGGCTTAATGGCAACTGGAGCTATGTGATCATCACCTGGAGCGGCTCTTAATGCACTTCTATGCCTAAGGTCCTTGATATTTATCTAGACAAGGAGGCGAGGGCTAGTTTGTAAAGGATTAACGCCCAGGGCGGTCTGAGCTTGCTCTTCTACAGATTGAGATCCATTCTCGAGCTCGATGAAGCGACAGTAGCCTAGTAGTAGACAGGGCGTGGACCACCAACTCAAAAAGGTGGTGGGTTCGAATCCGCCATTCGACTACTGGCGTGAACCACTCGTAACACAAGAAATTTAAGCTTACCACGAGTGGTTAAGTGGAATGTTAGTAATGTTTATAGCATTGTTAACATTCCTTTAAAAATTTTTAAGGAAACCCCGGTCTTATGAATGATCTCAGATATCATGCGTCCACTATACACTTTTAATAAAAAGTATAAAGTGGAACTACCCTCCAGAGAAGACTGGCTGAATGGCCAGGTTATCTGTGATGTCGGTAGCCTTATATGGTATACCGATGGGTCAAAAATTGGCCTCGGTAGGCTTTGGAATTTATGGGGAACGCCCCAAGTTCAAACTCAGTATGAATTTGGGTCGATTCACCTCTGTCTTCCAGGCAGAGATTTTCGCCATACTTCAGTGTGCGGAAATCAATCTGCAAAAATACTACGTCAACCATATAATTTATAGAAACTCTGATAGTTAAGCGGCACTGCTAGCGCTGAAGGTCAATAGTGAACTCGAAGCTAGTTGGAGACTGCGTGAACCGTTTAAACGTCCTGGGGTATAACAACAGGGTCGTCCTAAGTTGGGTTTCGGGTCACACGGGTATTGTAAGCAACGAATTTGCCGACAAATTCGCACGGGAGGGCTCAAAGAGTACACAATTTGGACCTGAGCCATTTTTTGGAATCCCAAGAAGCTTTGTCCAATTGACTCTTGAAACTCTTTATCACAACAAATCACTTAAGATTTGGGCTGACACGCCAGGCTTAAAACATTCTAAAAGTCTTAAAAAGCGCATACTGTGACTATGCAACTCAAGGATGTGTCAGTTCTGTTCCATAACGGAAGAAACGCCTCTGCAGATTCTAACTGGTTGCGGACAACACACTCATCTGGGAAACTATGTACTCCGCCCAGAAGAAGTGAAATTGCTCACAGCCAAGTAACTCCTTCTATTCATTGAAGACATAGGGCTTAGCCGTGAACTATAGCCATAGCAGCGATCGTAATAGATCTTTTAGGTCGCAGTGATACTGGTCTCTTTCCCTAGACCTGCATAGCTGCTCGCACAATCGCACATAAAAAAATACACCGTTTATAAGAACAAATAAGACGATGTGCCTGTGCGTTGCTGTGTCATTTATAAAAAAAAAAACAGTAGGCATCGTAGGTATTAAAATTTGAAGCTAAAAGTTAGAAAAATGTCTTCTCTATGAACTCTTAAATATTTAAATCTGAGACTGATATATAATTTACGCTATAATTTTTTTTCATAGAAGTTTGCGATCATCAAAATTTAATTTGATCCCAAGCTACAAGAATATATTTTCATATAATATCAAATGAGCAAAAGATTTTAGTATCAATATTTACCTATCTACATTCCATATAAAAAGGTGTACTGCACTATACCTAACGGGTATCGAGCATGAGTACGGAAAGGTTAGGATTGTGACAAGGCCAAGTGCTTAAAATACCTAAAAACCAAGTTACGGATTCTCAGTTGGAATCCAAACAGAAACTGTGACAACACAAGTTTTTTGGGCTTTCTTTATAGAACGAGGGTGACAAACGAACACACAATCCGCCTGATGGTAAGTGGATGCTGTGACCCATAAACATATACGTTTATCTATAATTTTATCATCCCTGAGGACTGAGATGGAATACTTCGTTTCCAGTAAAAATGGTCTCCGGTTCTCCACAATATTAAGGTGTCATTTTACTCTGGTATTCACCGAAAACGTGTTCCTACCCCGGTCAAACAGATATATTCCTGCTACAATCATAATATAACTACAATCACACAAATAAGCCATTAAAAAGATAAAAACGAGAATGTGTCGCATGTCTCGAACACTGCCCTACAAATATCTGTCGAATGACCTCTCGTTCGAAGTTGAAAGAAGAATGAAGAAATATCATCATTATCATCATCATCATTACAGCCCTTTACAAGTTCACTGCTGAACATAGGCCTCCCCAAGGTATGCCACAAAGCACGGTCCTGAGCTACCTGCATCCATCGACTTCCTGCATGTCTTACCAGGTCGTCACTCCATCTAGTGGGGGGTCGCCCTACACTTCGCCTACCGGTACGAGGCTGCCACTCGAGAACCTTCTTTCTCCAACGGTTGTCGGTTCTTCGACCTATATGGCTGGCCAATTGCCACTTCAGCTTACTAATCCGTTGGGCTATGTCGGTCACTCTGGTTCTACTGCGGATATCCTCATGTCTAAGTTTATCACGCAGAGAAATTACGAGCATAGCCCTCTCCATAGCTTGCTGAGCGACTTCGAGTGTCCTCATACGGCCAGCAGCGAAGGTCCACGTTTAGGTTCCGTAGGTCATCACTGGCAACACGCACTGGTTGTACAACTTAGTTTTCCGGTTTTGAGGTATACCTGACGAGAAGATGTGTCGTGATTTCCCGAACGCTACCCAGCCGAGTTGAATTCCTGGCTACGGTGAAGGAACATATTCTTCAATAACTTCAAGCGTAGCGTCGCTAATGGGAACACTATAAACTACCTACTAACTACTAGATGTTATGTGGACTTTTATTGGAATTATTACTGGCTATCAACAGTTCACTGCTAAGCGTAGGCCACGAGTAAAAAATGAAATAATTTGATAAAATTAAACGAATTCTTTTTCGCATTAAAAATGACAACTAAAAGAATTTAACGGTATTTCATTTTATTTGAGATGTATACTAAGAAACGAGTATATTATCCTCCTTCGGCATCAATTACGTCACTAAGCCGTTGACGCATTGATCGCACCGTACTGTACAAAGAAACACTACTTACGTACAAACATTACTTCCTCTCACGGATTCCATGTTTATGGAACATGTCGCCCAAAATTTTTGATAGATCTTATTTCAGTACTATCCCAAAGTTGTATCATTTCCCCCATAAGTTTTCTATTGGATTTAAGTCCGGACTGTGAGCAGGAAAAGTGATTCTGTACTATGCTGCAGTTGTGGACAGAGTTACTATCTTGAATAAACACAATTTTTTCACACTCATCATCAACATCATTACAGCCCTTCACAAGTCCACCGCTGAATATAGACCTCCCCCAAGGTATGCCACAAAGCACGGTCCTGAGCCACCTGCATCCATCGACTTTCTGCATGTCTTATCAGGTCTTCACTCTATCTAGTGGGGGGTCGCCCTACACTTCGCCCACCGGTACGAGGCTGCCACTCGAGAACCTTTCTTCCCCAACGGTTGTCGGTTCTACAACTTCGAGCTTCGTGCTCCCAACAACTACCGGCATAGGTGTGACATGGACATTAAACATTATCTTTGTTTTGTCCATGTTCATCTTAAGACCTATCCGTTGGGAGGCACTATTGAGGTCATTGAGCATAGTGCTTAAGTCCTCTAGCGATTCTGCCATAAGGACTATATCGTCGGCAAATCGAAGGTGAGTGATGTACTCGCCATTGATGTTAATACCGTATCTTTTCCGGTCCAGTAGCTTGAAAACGTCTTCCAATGCAGCGGTGAAGAGTTTCGGGGAAATAACGTCACCCTGTCTTACACCTACCTCTCTGCAGTTGGATAGGTTTCGTACTCTGGTTCTAAAAAAAGACCGTGGCGCTGGGCATAATAATAACAATAACATTAGGTACATAGTTAGTTTCTATTTTCAAAACATGTAGGCGAAGAAATGGAACCATCAATTCAGTCGCTGATATTTGACTTATTTTCGAAGGAAAAAAATTATTGTGTAATAAGGTAAGTGCACCGTATACAGGAACGGTACACCGACTGATCGGCTAAGTTACGAGTAGCTGAAATTCTTATATTTCAAAAATAATAATTAGAATGTTACTAATAACAGCCACGTAACAACGCAAAAATCGATTACTGCGATGAAACCTAATATTAAATCTAAACTGCATAAAGTCACATTATAAGTCGTTCTAATGTTCCAAGTAGTTATCTAACGTAACGAAGTCACGATGATTTTTTACTGACTTTCTTGTAACTGGAACGACGGTCACGGTTACTTAAAAATAACACTTTTCCTCAAGTATAGTCGCCTCTTATGACATCCACGGGATGATATCGATATTCATACACCACCACTACACGGTAATTGATAATTTCTCAAAACATTTTATGTATCGACAACGTCTTGCAACCGTCGTTTCTCTAGCGCTCACTTGACCTTCATACAAATATAAGTTGTTGATATTTTATTTTTTATTTTTGGATAAGAACGTGGTAATGACTCTAAGTTATATTTACCTTCATTTAAATAAATATTATCATTGACCTAACCTACTATACTCTTTGGTTTGACAATACCAACAGGTCTGACCAAGTTGGTCCAAAACGCTGTCGGGGCCTCAGTTGTTAATATCCTGGAAAATACTATATTTGAAATGAAAAATTGGCAACCCTAGAAGGTATTGATGTAAGTAGCGGCTGCTTAAAACTCAATCTACGCCGCCTCACCTGTCAAACGCTCTTCACTCAGACCTTATACTAAATGTAAATTATTACGAAATTTGGTTCATAAATGAAAAAAAAACAATAATTTGATATGTTATTCAACATTTATTTTAACATTTAAAATTACATAAAAAGGAGGCATTTTGCCTTAAAAGTCTTTGATTACTTAATGTACCTACAGAATTGATTTCATTTTTAGAGCGATTAGCTGAAATTTAAAACGATACAATCATGGGGGATGCCATCGAACAAAATTTTTGAAATGAGCTTAACTTTTTTTCAGGGAAACATTGAAATTATAACTATAATCGCAAATAGCAAATACACTTAAAAGCATTTCTCTATTTGGTAGGTAATCCTGTGAATAATTTTTATTTGACCTAAAAGTCAGCCCTAAATGGCATTCTATGACAATACCTTAGACATTTATGTGATTTATCTATTTTTACGATTTGACGTGCTTATAGTTGCTTTTTGATGAACATGGGACCATTGGTCCAATGGCAAGAATATATTGATTTCAGTGACATGTTTTTGTCGACAATGGCTGCCGCATGATTGTTTTACACTCGTACATAAAGATATTGTAAAAAAAGTTAACTTTACAATCTTTAGGTACGTTTGAATAAGTAAAATTTAATTTAAAAGTAAGTAAATTACACATATAAATAGAAGGGAAATATTACAAATTTACAGCATCAAATAATAATTTAATAAAAAAAATATATCTCCTTAGACTTAAATATGAACGAATTGAATATAATTAATAATATTTATAATTTACCAGGAAGATATAGTGATGTTTACGTTCGATATGCTTACAATTTTTTATGATATACTAAGAATGATTCTTTTCCCCGCTTCTTTTTTGTTAAACTATTATAAAAAGGAAATATTGAATAAAAGGGAAATCTATGATATTGGGTAAAAAAAAAACAAATTATCTTGTTTTATTTTAAAATTAACTTACAATTAATTATGAAATATAAGAGAGGGGTAATCGATGTAAAAATAGACTAATTAATTTCATTAAAAGCTAGGTGACTAAATAAATGATCACAGCTAGTTAAAAGGTTATATGAGAGAGCCTACTTTACTACCATGAACGTAACTTCGCCAGTTATCACGCCTTATATTTCTGCCAGCTTACAATATATAATTATGCTTGAGTCGAAACAACAAGCTAAGATGTTCCTATAGCAGAATATTGTCTCCAAATACGAACTATATCTAAGGTAACATTGACAGTTTTAAATACTAGAGAAGAAAGATCTTTGCAAGACTTTCTGTGCCATTTAGATGTTCCTTAAGTCAATGTAATCAAGAAAGACTGTTCGTACATGCGAATCATTGGTCCCAACACTCCACAAAAGAGTCCCCTTGATTAATAATTTGTAAAAGAGGGTCTTGATTAACAATTTTGTGCATTTAAAGAATTTGAATTTACTGTACTCGGCGCCAGTGATGAATTTTTATTTAAGTTATAAAATAAACGGACCTCTGCAGGGAATCCTATTATTTATTAAGATACCAATTATTAATCAGAATAGATACAATTAAAATGTTAACATAAGTTTAGAAAAATGTAAAAAAATATACATTAAAATGAATTTGACATGCTTACATAATACATACATAATCTTATAATAGAAGTTGATATAAGATTTAAGTACCTTATTCAGTTACACCATTATCAGTTACACCACACGAAACAAGAAAAAGTTAGATCTGTTTAATGTATATCGGACCACAATTATTTATATTAATAAACTGATTACCCTACCAGCATGCCATGGTGACGTCGTCGGCAACATGATCAATAAGAAATTCTGTATATTGTATATATATATGCTGTGTCTAGTGATATTTTGAAAGTTATAAATATGAGAATTTATTTTAATTATATGTTCTGTATTTTTAAATTATGTAAGAACGGCCCTAGCATCATTTTATGTAATAATATGGTCATATAATGAATGTCAAGCCGTAGCTAGAACGATGGTTGGCGTTCGTATCTAAGTTTCATTACAGATTTCGCAAATGCGTCAGCGTCACCAGCATAGGGTATTCGTCGAAGTTATCTGCCATGCGTTTCAAAATGAATTCAATTTTCCGACAACGTTGCCACTGCGAGCCGGTGAGGCGCGGGCGCGGCGTCATGATGAGATTCAGTTAAAACAGCGGATGTTTTTAGTTCTTTTAATTTGTCATGCTCCTTTTTGTAACCTAGAGGACGTTACATCAAAATTAAGCTATTCTTTAATATTAATCAAATAATTTATGAGACACGATTCAAAACTCACATCGTTTTTTAAAGTTTCATATACAATATTACCACAACTTTTAAATGACAATTACATGCCTAAGTCAAACTTTAGAACAATATTTAGATTACAGACCTACTAGGTCTATGTTCTTAATACGATTTACTATTACAAAATGATTGATGAAATAAAGACTGTGTGAACTAGGCTGTTTAAAGAAATAAATTTGATGATACTTCATGCACACGTAACCTTGAAAACAGTATCTCAACGTGTAACGGAAGCTCCAATGATCGCATTATCCAGATATAGCTTTAGTTTTACATAATTTTCTTTATCTTTCGTTGTACACAACCCACCATTAAAACTTTGTGTTTCGTTTTACATATGTTAATTAATATTAAAATACAGTAGTTTATGTTAAATTCTAACTCTATAAAATGAAATATATTCTTGCAGGGACGCACTTAACCTAAATTTCCTTAGCTTACCTGTTTTCTTTGAATATATTATGTTTAAAGTGAATAATATCATAGGGGTCGGGTCGAGAGCTAGAGGTGACAGAGAGGTGCATAGGTATGGTTATTGTCTAGGCAGCTTTACGATGCGCGATCTTAATACAGCTTAAAATTACAACACCAAATATGCATGCGCAATTAAATTACATCCTAATTACTGTGTTATATACTGTAATAAAGTAGACATTGATTACAATATAATTTACATTAAAATGATTCACAAGTATATATGCGGCTCATTGGAGACTTAGAAGTTCTTACTATTGTACAATTAAATGAATATACCCATACTTAGTCTATTGTACCTATTTTAATTCAACAGTAAGAAATTAACTACTTAAGGAAATAATTTTGAACCTATGAATCCGAACATTTAAAGTGTATTTACTAACTGAATTCTCTAAGTAATCTTAAAATAACGTCAATCCTAATATACATTTAATGCTCTACCATTATAATTATTTAATTTCTGGGTGGCATTCAAGATCTTAGACGTCTTAAACGTCTTTATAAGTTTTGATACGATATATTTGTGTAACTTACCCTATATTTGATACCACCCTAATAATATTCTGTAGCTAATCGTAAGTATAATTTAAACACAATAAGAAATCCAGTAATACATAATTTTGACGTTGCAGGAGCCTTCTCGACTGCAATCTTATCTACAATTGTCAATTGACTGCTTTTTGTATCTTGCAGTCTTCTAACTATCGAATAATGATATCTACGTGAAATGAAGCAACTCAAAAATGAATTCTAATCTACAACATCATAACTACACTATCCTTTCACCCGCTCTAAAATACCAAAAATTTACAACTACAATGAAATCTAATGATATTAATGATATCTAATGATATAGACTGCAAAACCATAATGCAGCTATATATTACTGTATTAATTATTATGTTTGAAAACATATAGTCACTAATTATATAAACAACCTAATCGGAGTATTGCTTTGTTTGAGAATAGCACGTATCTTCTTCACCCTATCTGTAATAATCGTGATATATATATTTATAATAAAAATTAAAAGCGACAACGAATAACATGTAAAGCATCGTAAATCTGCACGTATACTTTGAGAGTTTCGTAGGAGATCAGCTAGATATAATCGTGAATTTGCTTAGATATCAGAAGCTTTATTTATTTACTGTCTATGCATTTGTTATGATTATTTGTGTAAAATCTTTATAGAATTTGATGTTTTGACGCAGACCGATCCCTACAGATTTTTTTACTATACACCTTCCCAGTCCCCCCGCTAGCTCATATTAACACAAGGACACACTTTATCTTTAATTTATATCTTAATTGATAATGAAAAGACAGCAAGCATCCCTTATCATCGACGAATCTTTTCACTTTGTTCTTATAGGCACTATTAGATTGTTCAAGTGCTTATGGGTTGTTTTGTAATAGTGACATAACTGTAACGCTAGGAGTGATTCATTCACGTAACACTAAGTCAAATGATATCTGCCGATGACTTCGGGGCTGTTATCAAGGGAATTTTTAATTTTTCATCTTACATTAACTTTGACACCAATTATGTGACATTTAAACACCAATGTATATTGTATAATTTATCCATACTTACTATTACACAAGAGTTATTTATCAGTTTATAGTCTAGATTAAAACACAAGTAATTCGGTATTTTTTAATACGCCACTCTCGGGCCACACGTCCGAAGGGATTGATCGCAAGCGTACGCTAAAAAGCATCACACGATAAAATGGGCCCTACGCTACGACCGACTGTCGGTCGGAAGCACATTACTAAAATATCTCTCTCATAAAATACGCTGTATACATCAATATCGACTTTCATGTGACCCGAAGTTATCCAAGTGCCTAATTGAAGAAAACAAGAAGCACAGGGGGCAAGGTTTGCCCTAGAGGCATTTAAACCTCTTAAAGTATACAACCTTAACATTTAAAACAGGTTAAAAAAATAGGAGTTAGATTTTGGTTATACTATAGACCGTAGGACGCCAGCGTATTGAGTTTAGATCACGTATAGGAAGAGCATTCCGAGTATACGTACGAGATAAAATCAACACGTTAACGACTTACAAACTAGTAGGGCACTACTTGAACAAACGAGTGAAATGCATCTCTATCACATTGTCTTAGAATGATTGCACTAAACACAGAGAAACAGCGAATCAAAGCATTCTATCGTGCGTTGAAGTAGTGTCTCTAGTGAAAGGAATGCCATACGGCGCTGATAGTGGAAGATCGTGGGAGTGCTAAGCAGAGGACGCTGGGGAGAAGCGTGAAACTTTACGCATTATCGATGTTTCTATCAACATATATTCTGTATAAAGTAAAATGTTGAGAGTACCATCAATATTTGGGATCGGGCTGACCTCTGAATAGCCATCACAATCCTTAAATTTAAGACTATCTACCTAAATTCGCAACTCACACACGCATTCAAGACTACCTAATTAAAAAAAACTATTCAGAGAATTTATCACCCGTGCTTGAAAAACATCGATATCTTTTAGATGTCTTATCCGATATGCTTGTTTCTGAATACTTGTTAAAGCTTAAGAGGGTTATGACTAGATATGAATGCATTAACAAGTAAACGGAATGTTGTGAAGAATACAATTCACAACTACTTAATATGTAATACTGTTAATAATACTGGCCGTTTAACAACTTCAAGAGTAGGCCACCACTCGAGAAAAATCAACTAAAGCTAAACTTACGACTAAATCAATGTAACTCGTGACGAGTTCGTTGATTTTGACTAGTACTGGCCAATAAGCATTATATCATAACTGTGTATAATATATCCATAGTCCATGTAAGCGAATAGGTATGCAAGGCTATATCGATTAAAAGATCAGCTTTATTAACTCAGGCGTGCAAGTATATTGAAATGCAAATGTATTATCGTTAACCTATTTCGATATAACAACGGGCTGTTGATAGTAATGCAGAGTAATAAAAATATTTTAAAGAAAAAGTAAGTTGATGTATCGATATGTAGCTCGCATCCCTACTCGCGTGTTTACTGGTACTTTTTGTTTAATGCATGGGAGGTGGTTTGTAGCCGTGGGTCATGCGCTCTAGGAAGCGATGGAGATCGTAGAATCGGGGCCGCTGTTCCGGCTCGCGGCGCCAGCATTCGTGCATGAGATCGTAGAGTTCGCGGCGGCAACGCGGCGGTGGTGCCGCTGGGACACGAGCGCCGCGTCCGCCGCGACGCCATTCGCTGGCATTCGCTACCACCTGTTGACATTAATTCTAATTATGAAAAATTTAATTCAAAAAATTATCTAATTGTATTGTGGCGGCGCTGTCGTCGCGCCGCAAGCGAAACACACCGAAGCCTAAACCACGCTATCAAAATTCCGAATCATTATATTTATTATATATTTATTTATTTTAACAATTTTTAATAATTTTAGATTAACAATATATATATACTATCACACGGAGTGTTGGTCGCTCCCCGGGCAGAACACCTCGCCCGGCGGGAGATCTCCTCTTTTCCAACTCTGCCACAGTGGTAAGCGACGACAGCGCCGCCACAGTATAATAAAAACTTTTTAATAATTATGTTTGTAATTTTGCTAATGACAAGTATTAAAAATCTTCTTCAACATGCTCATGCGTCACATTGTGAAGTTTTGGGAGTTTTTGACGTCAGCTTGCCTTCGTCGTTCCCACTAATGGTTTACAAGCACAGACACTAATCGCAAAAAGGGGGATAGAGACAAACAATGAGTAATATAATAGAGAAGTTGCATGAATTTTTTATGCCACAAATTTATGTATAAAGAATAGAATGAAGAAAAGTTCATTAAATTTTTTTAGTAGTTTTTAATAAAATACAAGTAAAATTTTTGCGTGAAAAAAAAAAACCGACATGGGTTATGACCTCATTATATCCGTTGAGGTTGTGAGCTAATTGCAATTATGCTATAATTTATTGTTTTCTATATTCGGATCACCATGTGCCATACCAAAACATAATAATATAACTTGTATTATGCAATGACAGTTTTTTCAATTTTGACAACGTAACCATTTCACCACGTGGTGGCGTTACTAAAGCTATACAATGACGTCACTGGCGTTTGAATTTACATTTTGGAAAAACTAGTTTTAATTGTAAAATTGCATGAAAACTCATTGTTAATATTTTATTAAATTTTTCTTAATGATTTTTAGTAACCTTTCCAATAATTTTTTAAAATATTCTCTATGCTCTCTACTTGCGATTTTCTATGTTGATGATAGTAATTGGTAAAAATGATACAAACAGGATTTTTTTCAATAAGTGTATAATCAATTTATTAAGTTACAAATAAAAAATCAATGATACGTTGCCGTTGTGAATGGAAGATAATTAATATTTTATATTAATTTTAAACCATTTCGAGTTAAGCTCAAAAAATTTAAGACATTTTGTTACGAGCTTGGGGTTCGTGACAATAAAAACTGCCGATTGAATGACACTTTAATTATCGAGCACCAATTACAACTTAAAATACACAATAATAAAACTCAATTCGCAGTTAAATCGCTCTGAAGTATTCGCTTGTATAGCCAATTCAATACTCACTCGGTCGCGGCCCTTCCTGGCCTTATATAGGGCCTTTTCCACTGAAACATCTAGAATATTCCAGCTCATACCGGTCCCGACCGACTAGGCGTTAGAAAGTTTTATTGAATTCTCTAGAAGGCATAGTTCTGTTACTCGATAATAAATGGCACTAGTGCCATGTACCAGGCATCAATTATGTCGGGCAATAAAATAAAAGAATTTGCAAATAATGACGCGTTACTTCGTGCTTATTATGGTGGTTATATTGTCATTTTATTGTTCAAGCTAATGCTTAACTGCGTCCAAATCTGAAACGATAATGTCGCTAAATTAAAACAAAAAACTTACTTGTTCATCATCCATTTCTTCGAAAGGCTTTGCAGCGCAGTAAGTAAGTACTTCCCATACAGTGACGCCAAATGACCAGACATCGCTAGCTGGAGAATACATTCCCTAAAAAAATTTAAATTCATGTAATTTACGGTTTTTGTCTCTTCTTATTTTAATACTAGCGGCTTCGCATAAGTGGAATTATTCCCACTTCTTCGATTTCTTGAAAAAGATCTACAATTTTTTTCGGTAAAATATTGCCTAGATCACTATACATACCTATTCATTCCGTGCTGTGAGGAAAGTGCATTGTTTGATTTCATTGTAAAAAGTGTGTTTTGTTTGATTTCATTGTGTAAAAAGTTACAGCCTATATACGTCCCACTGCTGGGCACAGGCCTCCCCTCATTTCTGAGAGGGTTTTAGGGCAAGGAAGTGTCCGCCGCGCTGCCCCAATGCGTGTTGGGGAACTTCACATGTCTTCGAAATATTTTTTTCTTATTCCTCAGACATGCAGGTTTCCTCACGATGTTTTCCTTCACCGCCGAGCACGTGGTAAATCAGCACTTAAAATTGCATTTAACAATTTCATTGGTGCCGGCGGGGATCGAACCCGGGTTACTCGCATTCGCGTTATATTTACAGCAAGCGTTAACCATCTGAGCTACCACGGCTCTTATTGTGTAAAGTGCAAATAAATACATAATAATGTCCTCCAGACCGAATTTCTGCCTCAACGGAGGCTAGCCATCGGCGCAGGATAGGATTATAGTGCCCAAGTGTATGCCCAAGCACAGGTGCACTCTCTATTCCCTCACTCTCATAATCCAATGGGACGGTAAACCGACATGACCAGAGAGAGATCAGGCGCAGGACCAACGGCTTTACGTGCTTTCCGAGGCACGGGGGTGAGACACCGCCAACTTCCTGACTCCGGGCAGCTACTGAGGATTTCTTGACAGAAAAACCCAATAATTGATTCTTTGAACCGACCCGGGATTCGAACCCAGGACCTCATGATCAGCAGTCGCACTACTACAACCACTAGACCAACGAGGCAGTCAAGTATACTATATGTATCAGTATACTATATAATATATATATATAGTATATAAAGTCAGTGTAAATAAATATATACCTATGTAATGATCTACTACCTCGGTAAATTTATTAAGTGGCAGTAGCAAGCTCTACACTAGCGACTCTGTTAACTGAATAGTATAGTTGGTGGCACTATATAATATGTTTTTAGACCGGCCTTATATTAGAGGTGTGCGATGCAAAACCGTATACTGATACAAAATCTATATATTGGTACAATATCTAAAAACCGCTTACTGGTTCGTTCCAAAACTATATACTAGAAAATCTGATATTTGCGTAACGCCGCGGTGCCCATATCGTTTCGCATCGGTCGGTGACTAGATTCGTTCGAAAACTATATATTATACAAAATCAGATATTTGCGTACCGCCGCGATACCTGCAGCATCGGTCGGTCGCTAGATTCGTTGGATAACTATATATTAAACATCAGATATTTGCGTACCGCAGCGACTAGATTCGCCGTGTGCGACAGAGCGCGAGCAATATTGGTTTTAGATTAAACGTGGTGGAAAATGAAAGTCTAAGTTTAAAATCTTATATTTGTACACTACACTAAATTATAAAAAAAAAACAATTTCACTTAATCTTAATTAACTTAACTAGTTTTTTACAACTTTTATGTAAATCCCTTGCAATATTGATGAAAATGTAAACTAAACAAAATAATATTAAACTGACGCGCTTTGTGTAAATTACTATCAACCAATATTTGAGCCAAAATCGTATACATAAAATTGACCTCAACCACTAATAAATTCAGTAATAGCGTTACATCTGGACTACCTTATACGAGTATAGTCTAAAATCTCTGCCTACGTCATAATATCTACATGTAGACAGTAGACAGAGATTTCAATGGAACGAAGTAAGAAATCGATCGTGGATGATTTTGAATCTTAGATTTTGAATGGTTTGGAATATGATAATTTTATTAATTATTTTTAATTTTATTTATTTAATAAATTTGCCAATTTATTTACTGTTTATTTTAACAGTTAAAATATTTTGACTTATTTAACCATCTTTATTTAGATACGTCCGATCGAGAAGAATAATACAGTAGTAGAAGTAGTACGGAAATTCCTTCTTATAATATTATATATTTTATTATATATTATATATTTTTCTATAATATTATGTATATATCTTTTATAGTCGCGTACAAAATAACCAATCATAACTTTACAAACTATTTTTATGACATCGTTACGTTACAAAGTTTACTAACTTTAATCTTATAGGTAGTTATGACTTAAACTTAAAGTTTAAGGCATGTTGCCTAGTAATTATAAATTTCAAATGATATTGTTTTTGTTTTTAAAAGCCTAAAATCGAGTGCATATTATATAATATATTATTATTTTGAATTTATATTTAGTTCTAACAGATCTGCCAGAATAAATGTAGTGGAAGGAGAAAGTTGCGCGTTTTATCCTCTTAAATACAATTTGTGATGTAAATAAATAATACACTGTAAATACCTTTGATTATATACCTGTATAATCAAAGGTAAATATCTACTATTTTAATTGAACCACATATTTGAATTTAGAATCTAGTGTTGCAAATAAATAAGAAAAGAGAGGGCTAACATAACACATTTTGTATATTATAAAAAAAATGTCTCGAATCAATGTAAGCGTCATCTGGGACTATGTTGAAAGAAATAATGACGTCGTTAAAAAGGCAAAATGTCGAGTATATATGGTGACAGGTCAATAATACCTGTCACCACATACTCGACATTTTGCCTTTTTATGACTTTACTTTGGTCTCTGATTTGGAAATTAAATTTATTTTTAGTGGAAGGAGAAAGTTGCGCGTTTTATCCCTTTAAATACAATTTGTGATGTAAATAAAAACTGTGATACCTACTATTTTAATTGAACTATATAAGTATTTGAATTTGGAATCTAGTGTTGTAAACAAATAAGAAAACTTGTGGAGTATATTGTGTTGTGTTATGGGCATAAACATATTGTGTATAATATTAAAATGTCTCGAAATCAATGTAAGCGTCATCTGGGACTATTTTGAAAAAATTAATGACGTCGATAAAAAGGCAAAATGTCGAGTATGTGGTGACCTGTACAAGGGATCCACGGGAAATTTAAAAACCCACTTGAAGAAGAGGCACTTGGATGCATACACTCGGGTCATTACTGCTCAGCTAGCAAAGTCAGCACCCCAAGCGGTTCCTACTGCACTGCCTGTCTCGGTGGTAGCAACATCTACCACTACAGCAGCAGCGATCTGTACCACAGGGGAACCGTCCACTTCTACCTTCACTCCCAAAACTGCAATGTCGTCGACTTCTATTGTAAGGCACCAGATACAGAAACAGTACACCATGGAGAGGTATGGTACTGCCAAAAAAAATATCAGGTGAACTCAAACGAAAAATCGACGGCGATCTTTTGAATTTATTTATATATAGTTATCAGACATTTTCGCTAGTGGAAGAAAAATCTTTTAAAAAATTTACGAGCTGGATCCCGGGATATCAGCTTCCAAGTCGAAAAACCATATCTCACACTATGATATCGAATCTCTACAATGACACAAAGGAAAAAATAAAAAATAACTAATGTCCTCAAATGTAGAAAAGATTTGCTTGACGGCTGATTTGTGGACATCAAGAATAAATGACTCGTACTTGGCAGTTTCGGGTCATTATTTAACGGAGGGCATTGTCCTGAAAACAGTTTTGCTTGATTGTTGCCATTTTGAAAATGCCCAAACTGCTGAAAACATTCAGCGTGCTTTGCAAGAATTGACGGAGCAGTGGTCAATAAAAGATAAAATTAATTTTATGGTCACGGACAATGCAGCCAATGTTCAAAATGTTCTGTGGTGAACTTGAAATGGAAACACTACGGGTGTTATGCGCATACGTTAAACTTAATCGTTCAAGATACCATGCGGTCAGCGGCTTGCGCACAATCACTTGACAAGGTAAAAAAATAGTACGGTTTTTCAAAACCAGCACCACAGCGCTGGAGAAACTTTTAAAGGCACAGACTGCCAATGTGCCGAATTGCGTGCCAAAGAGTTTTTTACAAGAAGTCCCCACACGCTGGAATTCCACGTGTAGTAATGTAAGATGTAATGTTCGTATAACTATTAGGTAATTTAAATAATGTTCACAGATTCCGAATAATTTAGTTTATTACGATCGATATACAACACACACAATTATTAAAATAAGAAGGAGAAGCGAACGATAGTAAACTGATACGGTATTATAATATTAATAGTTCAATAATAAAATTAACTTATGGGATAACAGTCTTTCACGGCTTATATTTACGGATCAAATTTGTATGTTAACAATCGAGCGACGGAGCAAGGAGGACTTGCGCTTTTACACGTATAAAGGTCTCGTTGCTAAATGGCGCGTCCCTTTCTGCCAAGGAGTGTCGTCGTTGTTGTCCTCTGCAGGGCATAGTGCCGTGAAGGTCTCGGGCCTCGGGGTATACCCCTTTACCCGGATGTTCCTCACGGCACACTACAGTGTGCCGGTCCTGGGCGCCTTGATGGTGAAGGCGTTGTTTTGGCGACTTTTGTCGCGGTCGGTTAAGTTATAATAAAGGGTGGTTATCTAAATAATTGTGTTTAACACAATTATTATGTCAAAGTTGGCCTTTCTGCGGCATTGTGGAGTTTACTCGACTCCCTAATCTATATAGGGAGGAGTTCTCTTGGATAGGGTCGCCCGTCCGGCGGCCGTGAGTGCAACGGCGCGAAGCCGTTGAGGTGTTCGTGTGGCCCGTTGTCGGCGCGGTCGAACATACCGCGCGCCAGCCGGACCACGAATTCTTGCAGGCTCTCTATCTTTAGGTTGGCCGCTATGACGTCATTTCGGACGTAGCGACCCGCACCGACTATAGTTCGTAATGACAAACTCTGCTGGGCCTGAAGTCGCCGCTTCTGATGATCGCTCAGGAGTGCATACCAGGCCGGAGCAGCGTATGTTAGCAGGGGTCTTATGTAGATTTTATAGATGGTTAACTTCGACTTTGTCGGTAACTTGGATGTCAGGACAGGGCGGAGCATTGCCCGCGCACATCGAGCTTTGCGTATAGCAGAGTCGACGTGCGCAGTCATACGCAACATCCTGTCAATCCGACATCCAAGGTAGGTCACGGCCTTCTCATATGCGATCTCCTGGCCTCCGAGGGTTAGCGGTGGTGGTAAGTTTCTATAGCGGCGAGTGAGTAGAGCGCTCGTCTTGCTAACATTGACGGCCATCATCCACTCATCCAACCATGGTGGCAGCAGGTCCAGCAGACGTTGCATCCTGGCAGCTGCGATGTGGGCTCTTCTGGACGACGTGAAGTATGCGCTGTCGTCCGCAAAAAGCACTAGTTCGACGTCGTCCTCCCAAGCGTGCAAGTGTCCTGCCAGAGTAGGAATGTCATTAGTGTACGCCGCATACAGGGCTGCAGACAGTCCAGCTGTTATGGTTTTTATTGCGGACTCGGCGTCCTCTACGCAGACGTAGAACTTCCTGCCTTCCAGGAAAGACGCCACTAGCCGCAATATAGCAGGAGGGATACTTGTTTGTTCGTCTAACTTATAGAGTAATCCTGTGTGCCACACCCGGTCGAACGCCTTCTCGATATCGAGAAAGACGCCCAACGATATGCGGCCACGGTTGTGTTCGGCCGCAAGCAGGTGCAGCACTCTGGTCAGCTGTGTTGCTGTGGAGTGACCCCTCCTGAATCCATGTTGCTCCGCCCGAAGTTGGATGCACGGGCGGAGACGTCTCAACAGTAATCTTTCGCACAGTTTAGCTATATGCGGTAGCAGCGTGATCGGCCTGTAGTTGGCAGCTCTACGCCTGTCCTTCCCGGGTTTCGGCAAGACGATGACTTTACCTTTCTTCCAGTCCTCCGGGAAGTGGGATGTCCGCAATATTCCTTTGTAGAGCCGACCTATCTCTACAAGGACTCTATTGGGCAGCTGTCGTAGTGCAGCGTTGGTAATCCCGTCGTGCCCCGGCGCCTTCCTCGGTTGCAGGCGGGTTACTGTCCTCCGCAGTTCGGCGGGGGAGATAAACCACTCTCCTGCAAGCGGTGGCGCGGGCGACGACAGGAGCTCCTGCACGCGGCTCTCTTTCCGTGTATGGGTTTCCAGGAACTCCGCACTTGCTGGGTTTCGGCATAAACTGCTCCTCGAAGTGCTCAGCTAGGATATCCGCTCTGCCCTTGGCATCGTAACGTTGAATGCCCGCGTTGTTGGTCAGCGGGCAAACAGGTGGTCGAGTTTTCGTTAACTGCCGGTTCAATGTGTAGAGCGACGCGTGCTGTTCGTCAGCCTTCCATATGCGCCGCTCCCAGGCCTCTCCTCTGTGGGCCTGTATTGCAACCGACAGTTCGTCTGACAAGGTGTTAAGTTTCCTTTTTACTCTAGGGCAGCGAGTACGCGCCCAGAGCTTTCTCAGCGCTCTTTTATGGTTGAGCTGCACGCGTAGTCCTAGCGGCAGCTCTTCTTTTCTCCCCGTGAGAGGGACGATCGTAGAGGCCGCGTTGAGGGCCTCCTGGATGCACGTGGATATTCTAGTTGCAGCGGCCTCTACGTCGTCCGCTGAGTTGATCTGTGTATGGACTGGAGGTCTCTCCTGCAGGTGTTGGTGGTAGAGCCTCCAGTCGATCTTGGTCTTGACGGCTCTGGGCGGTGAAGTCACTGCCTTAGTGCCAAGGGGTTATCAGAATCGGGAGGTGCTGTGTATTCAAGTCATACAGCACTTCTACCACTACTGGGTAGTTGACGTTCCTAGTGAGCACGATGTCTAATACATCCGGACGCTTCCTAGGGTCGCTAGGGATGTGCGTCGGTTCCTCGGGACCTAGAACGTCATAATCATGGTTTTCAGCATCTTCATAGAGTTCACGACCCGGCGGGGTGATCACTCTGGACCCCCACGCCGGGTGTTTGGCGTTCAGGTCCCCGGCGATGATGGTGGGTGCCGTACCTTCCATTACCGTCCGGATGTCTGAGGAGTGAAATGGAGTCCCTGGCGGGCGGTATGCTGCAAAGATCCTTAGTTCCTCGCCCGCCGCCTCCATTTTTATGCCGATTGAACGCATCGTCTGGAAGTCTGGCAGGTCCAGCTCCTGGTGGACGATGTCTCTCCTCACCAGGATCGCTGTCCCTCTATAAGCGACCACTTGAGGATCGACCTCGTCCCTCCTATAGATGGTGTAGTTAGGCAGCTTAAGATGCGTTGTAGGTCGTAATTTGGTTTCACCCAGCAAGATCACCTGGATGTCCTGTTGCTGGGTGACAGTGCGGAGTTCGTGGATCCTTTGACGAATCCCGTCCGGGTTCCAGTAAAGCAGACGCAGGTTACTATCCTACGTAGTGCTTTGCCAGTAGTGATGCCAGTGCCTTCATGACGGCGGTAACGGGGTCTGTCCCGGCCCTTATGTCGGCCAGGACTTGAGTACCGACTTCGATGGCTATGCCTACCAATCTGTGGATGGCATCATCCGTCTCGAAGTCGGACGCTGGTGGTCTGCGTTCTGTACTACGCTGTGAAGGCACTGGTCTCGGGGCATTGGTTGAGGTCTTCCTTTGGGTAGAGCGCGCTCTGTGTGTGGAGCGGGCTCTGCTTTCTGGTAGAGCCCTTTCTGGCGCTCTACCTGTCGTAGTTGGTGCTGGTGTTCTTGCAGCAACCTTGCGCCTGCGAGGCTATTGGTCCTGTGGTTGTAGGGGTAGAGGTAGTCACAGCCTGAGGAGGAGGCTGTTCCGTTCTCCTGCTCCTATTCCTCCACCTTTTCCTCTGGGAGGGTTGCCTCTCAGTGGCGTCATTGGCAGGAGGTCGGAGAGTCGCCCCGGTGGTTGCCCTTTGGTCTGTGGGACCCACCGTTTCTATTGGTGCTGCAGGGGGGTGGGGGGGGGGCTGGTTGCCTACCCTTCCCTCTGGTGATGGTGGCCTACCCGTCCTCCTGTATGGTGACGGCCTTTGGGCGACTCTGGGGGATCCTCTTAGGGTTCTCCGGGAGTAGCCCAGGTAGAACGATCTCCTGCTTCCTGGCAATCCTCCTCAGGACCTGGCAGTGGCGATCGTTGGCCGTATGGTTCTTAGCGCAATTTGCGCACTTTGGCTCCTCCTCTCTACCCCTTGGGCAAAGGCTGGCAATATGCTCACCAGCACAGCGAACGCATTTCACTGGCCTGAAGCAGTTTACTGAGGCATGTCCGAAAGCCTGGCAACGGTGGCATTGTGATGGTCCCGTTTTTCTTTGCCAGGCTTCGATGACTACTCCTCTCATGTAGAGGAGTTTGTCGATGTGGTAGAGTTCTTGGAGCCGCTCCAGGCTCAGATGCTCTAGCTGTGCAAAGTAGAGGCAGCCCGGTCTGCCCCTACGTGGTGGTATGGCCTTCACGTAGTTGATGGGGAAGCCCTTTACCCGAATAGCCTCCTCGATCATCTTTGTGTCGGTGCCCACTGGCAGGCCACGGATGCCCACTTTGGTGGGCTTCTCCTCTGCCGGGGTGTAGCAATACCACGACATGGTTTTGTCTTTTACGTAGAGCTAGACCATGTATTTCTGGATGGTGCGAAACTCATCCGGGCTCTGTGGTGTAAACCTGACTCCCTTCCCGAACGGACGGGCATTAGGAGGGTGGCCCAACTTCTCATTGAGGACCTTGAAATGCCTAGTCCAGTCCGGGAGGCATTCTGCAACAATCGGCGGATATCTCATCTTCTCTTTCTCCTTCTCAGTTTCCTGAGGTTGCTCCGCCGATTGCGGTCGTGGTACTGCAGGGGCCGCAGCCATGTGGGCATAGCTCGTTGACGGCCGCTGTCCATCGTCATGAGCTAACCCGGACGGGTTGTTGGTTTGAACCGGGGATGATCTTCCGGCTGAAGCAGCTAGGGTTGCATATGTAGTTGAGCCCCAGCTGTAGGACTCCTCACCTCCTTGCTCCGATTGGGCCGAGTCGTGGCTACGTTGGTCCGGAGAGATGGATGGTGGCTGTTGCGGTGGTGATGGCGACTTAGGAGGTGATTTGTGGACCTTCTTCCTAGTCGCTATTTGGGGCTCCTCATCATCCGATGACGCTGATGATGGTTCCGATGATCGTCCAACACGCTGCCTCTTCTCATAGAGGGAGGCCTCGGTTTCGGGTGGTGTATGCCTTCGTGGCGTCTTCATGGGCCGCTGTTGCTGAGAGGGCAGCGGTTCACGCCCAGTCGTACACTCAGATACGATGGGCGAGAGTGCAACCCTAGGTGCGGACTCCTTACCCGGCGACGAATGTTTCCGGGTCGGTATTTGGGAGTAGGATGAGACAACTCTCATCCTCTCCGGATTAAAAATGTCGCGGTAGGCGATAGGTCTCTCCAGTACGCCTGGCCTATCCGGTGGTTTCCTCGATTTAGGAGGAGGTTCCCCCTTATCGTTCCCTCACATGTCCCTAACCTAGCAGTCAGCGGTAATCTACTAAATGCCCTATCTATATTCCAGCCGATCGGCAGCAGAAATTGGTGCGCGACGCGGATGGTGGTGATAATATAGAGGAGACTATCCACACTATGGGCACTGCCTACCCCTTTTATAGCAAAAGGGTTGGGGGAAGTGCAAAGGTGGCACTTTAATGCGCGACTGGGCACAGAATGCACGGAACGCATAAAGTGCCAAGAATCACCTAGGGGCCGGTGACCTCGACGCCTCACGGAATCACGGGACTCAACGATCGGCGGAGTTTGTCGAACCGGCGGTTATTTGCAGCCACTGCTAACTACGAATAACGCACACCTAGGAGATCCTTAAGGAGTGTCGCGTTCGTATACGGCTTAGAGATCTCTAGTTAGACCGTTAAGTCAGTCCCTAAAGGGTGGGGTTTAGTGAGTAAAAGTCTCCACATAACCACACAGCCGGCTGCGTGGTATGCTATGAGCATTCCCCACCTCCCTCCCCCGTTTTCCGGAGAGTTGCCCATATTTGCTTCGGGCGCAAAAAAAAAACTGGTGCGTCTTCTAAACTATGCACCGCGGCTGGTCGTCCGGGGAACCGGTTCTACGAGAGTGCCTTCCCGTACGGGACTTGATAATATAAAATACTAATATAATTGATAATAAATAAGTATGCAGTGCGTAGTAAATAAAATATATATATGAATACTATAGATTGTGTATGATAAACTTAACTGTATAATGAGTTATTTATATACATATTGTTAGCGACGACAAGTGAATTTAAAACGTTTATTCTCAATTGTTTCTTATTTGTGATCTAAAACTAAGTGTTAGCAATGAAAAGTGAATTTAAACGTTTAATCTCAATTGTTTCTTATCTGCGATTTAAACTAAGTATAAAAACTAATAGCATTAATACCAAGAAAGTGAAATAATAACTTATATTAGCTTCAATTCTTATTTTAAAAACTGCGTAACGAAAGTTAGTAATAAAGTCTGTAACGAAAATATGAATCTAATTTCTTATTTAGGTCTAATTAGAATGTTAAAAACAAAATATGAGTTTGGTTACCTATTAGAACTATCTCTTATTATAATTTTAAAGAGCTGTATTAGAGATATTAACATTTAAGTGTAAATTTAATGATTTGTTTATTTCTTTTTCTTTCATAGTAATTTAATACGATAATATGTCAATTAATCTATAGAAGTTAATCTAGTAGTCTAAGTTATAGAAATAGATTTTAATTTAATAAGAAGTTGAAATATGTTCTGTATAAAGTCTTAAGCATAGTATTATCGTGATAAGCGTTGTGCATTCCTGCCGCCTGGCGGCGCTACTTGTATGTTAAGCGGAAAAAGCTTAGCTACTCCGGAGCTAAACCGTAAGAAGACCGCGCCACTATTTTTATTTTTTACTAGTATAAATTAAGAGTTGTTTTGTTGTGAATGTTTTATGGTCGAAATAATAAAGATAAGTCATATCTATTGTCAGGAATGTATAAAAATATTTAAGGTATGTTTTACCACACTTATTAAAGAAATTTGTAAATTTCCTTTAGAAAAGGTTGCTCTGCGCTCTGATTGGTCGACGGGGATCATTAGTGCCGTGTGCAAATTCATTAGTGCCGCGTGCAAATTTTCTTAATTCTGATTGGTCACAGCTGCCTATAAAAAAGGGCCGTTTTTTGTGGTAAAACATTCCTAATTCGGCAATGTAAGAATAAGGAATCAAGAAAATAAATAAGAAGAAACTCTGAAGAAGTGTTATTTATTGCTCATCTAACGCCAACTGCATGCTCTCCAGTTAACATCCCGCCAGCATAACCCGCTCCATTTACTAACATTCTCACACACGAGCATCTACACATATGTAAATGGCTACATAAAATGTGTGTGTAAATAAATAGATACACCACACACGTTCCATATGATACAACGTTTTGTGGAATTGGAACAATATTTAAGAGCCATAATAGCAGTTTTAAAACGGGATCTACCTATCATTTCTAATGAGGAATGAATATTTTTCAGTGAGCTGTGCAAAATTTTAAAGCCTTTCCATGAGGCAACTCAATCGATAAGTGCTGAAAATTATATGACAGCTGGATCAGTTATTGTTATAACTTATTGTTTAGTCACGGCGTGTGACAAATTGTTAGCCGAAGACTTTTCGGAACTTTCACAATCCTGCATTTTTAGTTTGCATAACAAGGTTTTCGAACATTGAAAGTTTCGGCACATTTTCTGTGTATACTGTTTTAGATCCACCACAGATTACCTCCTAATAATCTGTGAGATCCACGCTATAAACTAGCCGTATTCGTAGATACGCATGATGCACGAACAGCCCGCAAATCGGTATTAGATCTCTTGACTAATCTTATTGAAATTTCTAAAAAAGATAGTCGAGATACAGGGCGACAAATTTTCTCCTTGGAGTATTCTCAACGAACTGGTTGGCCAGCAATATAATATAGGTACTCCATTGTCGAAGGCTACAAAAGAACTGGATGCCTACTTAAATGACGATATACTACCGGCATTTTCAAGGGATGGAAAATTGAACTGCCCATTAAATTGGTGGCGAACGCATCGCTTCACATACCCTTACCTAACTAAGCTGCTTCGAAGTTATGGAAATATTATGGCGTCATCAGTTCCTTGCGAACGTATCTTTAGTAAAACGGGATTAATAATAAACGATCGCCGTACAAGCCTCTCGAGCTCTCGACACGGTAATATTACTCGACTAACAAAGTTAGGCAGCTTTCGTTCTTAAACGTAAATATAGATCATGAGGGGTTTAAAAATATTGATTAGAATAAATACATAAATAATAATAATAGCTCGTGAATTTATTATTAAAGTGAAGCTTCTTCCCTAGTCCTTTTCCTAAAACAAAAGTACTTAGTCTATGTTACTCCTTATGCCATCCTATCACTCCTTATAACATTAGCTATCTGCCAGTGAAAGTCCCGTCAAAATCTATTCAGCCATTTCGGAGATTAGTTGCAACAAGCAGACAGAATTTTTTTAAAAACGATTTTCGTTAAAAGTACTTTCATATTATGAATTTGTAAAAAGATGTTATTTTGACATTACAAACAGACACTTCAATTTTATTTATTTGTAGGTGTAGATTTATTGATAAATTTATAATTCGACATACGTTAAACAGGTGTACAAAGTAAGTAACATCTTTTTATTGTTTGTCTTGTATTTATTCTAATGTTAATTTCAAATAAATTAAAATAAAATTAGGATTTTCAAATATTTCTTCTGTTTTCGTGCCAGGCGATTTGCGAACTTATTAGCTCCGTATAAGCACAGAAATAGTGTGGATAGACGTGGGGTAAGATGGTCTTATGTCGCTCGCTTCGGGTGCGAACTTCGGCCCTAACGTGTTTTAATCGCTTAAAACTTTTTAGCATTTTTTTCTTGAATACTTTTTGTGCCTAATTAGTAGAACCATGTGAATATTATTTCCAAAAAAATAACCAACTTCAACTGACCTTTATGAAGAATAAGTTAGAAAAATATTATCATTAAAATTGGTTCACTGGTTTTGGGTGGTTAACATTGACATACTGGTCGAATACTTACATAACTTTCTTTTCTTGAAGTTTTATATATAATATATCTACAAAATTAGATCCGTTCAAAGAAAGGATTTTGAGAAATCCCAAGGGTATCTTTTTAAATTCATTTTCAAGCAGCCGTGGTCTCGGGAATCGGCTATTTATTAACATTTATGTACCTACCCACATAAATACGATATTTACAGCCATCGATAGTAAAGCAAATTGTACTAAATTGACTTAATCGAAACCGAGTTTAAAACCTTAATAAAGTTAAAACTACATTTAACTATTTTTTTTATAGGACAGGATGACAAACGAGCACACAGTTCACCTGATGGTAAGTGGTTGCTGTAGCCCATAAACATCTACATCTATCCTCGATTACAAATCAAAATGCAGATGCATTGTCACCCATGAGGACTAAGATGGAATGTCTCGTTTCCAGTAAAAAGGGTCTTCGGTTCTCTACACTTACCATGCGAAACAAAGCAGCATTAAGCTGCTATTTTACGCTGGTATTCTGTGAGAGCGTGGTCCTTCTGGGTTATTTAACTATTTCATTATCATAATGAATTAGATTTATATTATATGGATGAATTAATAATTATCAACATATATTTATTCATATAGCGAGTTTCTGTTCTGATCTGTTTGACTTTAAAAAAATACTGTGAAATGGTAAAGTTTTTGAAGTCAAACAGAAAAACAAACCAAAAAAGGGTGTCATAGTTTCTACAACAGTGGTGTTGAGGAGTGTTGCCCCTTAACTCCTCGCTAGCATGGTTTTGGCGCATTTGCGGCCGGGCACCGAACGGTGGTTGGGAATTAACCCAATGCCACTGTTTCCCTGTGTAGAAACGGACCCCTCCGGTGAGATGTGAACGTCTCTTATATATATGCTACAGAGACGAAAAATTTCAATAGCGTGAGTTAGAACATGGAGTTAATGGGAGAAAAATTATGAAAAATAAATCAAACAAAAATTAATTTATTTACAAGACTAATTTTAATAATTTTGGTTTAAGTTTATTAACTTTAATAATTGTGGATAAATTTTGTTTTAAATAAAAATTCTTAGTTATTCTTTGTTATTTATCTTATTTACTTTTCCTCTTATCAAGTTCAAGACGTAACTAGAATGCTATACCGTCAAAAGTTCTGAGATTTAGCAGTTTCAAATAAAAAAAAAATTCTAAAACTTTTACAGGCTCGAAACATTTTTTTAAAGTTTTCTTAAGTTTTTTTTTTTAAAAAGAATATTAACAATGCTATAAACATTACTATTATTCCCCTTAATCACTCGTGGTAAGCTTAAATTGCTTGTGTTACGAGTGGTTCACGCCAGTAGTCGTGAATGGCGGATTCGAACCCACGACCTTTTTGAGTTCGCGGTCCGCGCTCTGCCATTAGGCTACTGTCGCTTCAACAACAACATAATTTTTCTGTTAAGGTTTTTTTATTATAAAGAATTTTATTTACGGAATAGTTAAGAGCTTTGAGGTATTCCATTTTAGCCCTCAGATGTAACAATATTCCTATAGCATTTTTTGTTTGATATTAAAAAAAATACTATCTACGAATGTGAATAGACCTCAGGTGGACTGCAAGTTCATGTCATAATATCAGTATGACAAAAAGTAAACGTAGATACCCATGAATTTCATATTTCTGCTTGTGTATTTTTGTAGTCCTTAATTTAGAAAAAGCGAATGCAAAACATTCATATTTACCGATAGGTACGTAACTTAACGTCATTGATAATTTGACGACCTCGTAGTTGTGATCCCTGGGTTAGAACCCCGTGCGAAGTTGATATTTTTGTACAAAAATATAATTTTTGATTGTTTATTTCAATTTAAAAAAAAATAACATTCCTTCACATTTACTTTCCACAATCTGGTTTCCCGCAATTTTTGAATCGCATAATAAATAACGTAACTCTGCCTTTTTGTATAATTACAAACGGGTTCTTAAGGGGATCTGCGCGGTTTTGTTCAATGTAGTTGCACCTGGTCAATGAGAGATGGCGCTGCGTAACGTTCACTCTTTCGTCATCGCGCATCAACGTCGCGTTTTAAGTAAAAAAAAATATATTTATTTATAGCAAATATTATTTATCTGATAATAAAAAAAGGAATAAAAGTAAAAACAACACACTAACTTATTTTTTTTAATAGGATAAGGGTGACAAGCGAGTACACAGTCCACCTGAAGGTAAGTGGATGCTGTGGCGCATAGACATCTACATTCGATTAAGAATCAAAATGTAGATGCGTTGCACCCCTGAGGACTAAGGTGGAATGCCTCGATCCCAGTAAAACGGGTCTCCGGTTCCCTACACTTACCATATGAAACACAGCAGCATTAAGCTGCTGTATTTCGTATGGTGAGTTTGTCCCTCATGATCAATGACTGCAGTGGTGAACGTTCATTTTCGACATGGCACCGTATAAAAAAAATAATTTAGGGAACACTATGAATCAAGAATGTCTGAATTATTTCGCTGGTTGTTACTGCTTAGAGAAATTAATACGTATAGTATTATTTCTAAAGGGGACAATCAATTTTGGCCCCACTAGAAATATTAACGTCGCTTAATGGTATTACACCAAAAAAAGACATCAAATTATAATAGTAAATGGCCTATAGATTTTTCGAAAATGTAAATGGAATCAAGAAATCTGAAAAAAAATTTAGTTGTTTTGATATTTGTGTTCTGATTAGTGTAATATGGGCAAAATGCGTGTATCTAATTAGTCATTTTGCAGTTTGTATAAAAAGAAAACTATTTTTTCACAAAGCTGACAAAAGAAGATAGGTACCATTAAGAACTTTATTTATGTTTAATTTCTAAAAGTTTTAGCTAATATCATATTATAAAATACATAGTTCTAAATAACTGTGGACCAAAAAGTTATTTTGTCATTGACTTCTGGTAATTCCCAGCGACCGGCGGACGGGCATCTTTAATCTTTACGGCATTGACGTTCGTCACGCTACTATTTTTTTTGTATTTATATGCGATTTTAAGAAAATGGAAACAGCTAGATCAGCATACAATGAAAATAGAAGTGTATGTTGCAATTGTGGAGTCAGGTTTCAACGCAGTGTGCGAAGACAATTACTGGCTGAGACAGCTGCTGGTGTGCGCCAACTTTTATCTGTCGATTTCTCACGAGGTGAGTATATTATCTCATGGAAAGCTAATAACTCCACTATACAATCTATCTACTTAGATATTTAGACCTAAACTTTTATGAGAAATATATATTATTTTTGTTACTCTCGATTTTATTCCAACAATATTAGGTATACTGCGGAAACGAAAATTACATATTTTATTTTTTAATGTATTACTTAATATTTTTATTTTTATTGAATAATATGGGATATAGTACAATTTTTTAGAAATAATAAGAAAGGAAATCGATCCACAGACTCAGGGGGGGTACACTTCCATTCTTTAGGTTGGGGTTCAATAATTTGCAAAGACACTAGTGCCATCTTGTACGATATCCATAGAAACTTTCAAACATTAAATTCTAAATGGTGCGCTAGATGGCGCCTACACCAATTCTGGTTATTCTCGAACTGACAAGTAGCAACCACCCTTATATCTCTCATTTAGTAAGACAAAACGCATCAGCCAATGAAAAGTTCATTTTATATCTAGGTACTGTGAAAGCCTTTTAAGTTTAATCATCCAGGCAAAGTTGAATGCTTTCAAGTATCCTTTTCTCAAAGTTTTAAAATCTTATTTCTATTGAAATCAGTATTGCATGCTTCGATGGGAAAAGAATATTACTTTATTTATAAAGGTTTTAACTTTTAGAACTGAAAACAACAAAACTCAAACATATTTAGTTAATAACAGTGAATATTAGTAAGTTGATGGATGTAGATAGCTCAGGACAGTGCTTTGGTATTTATTCTAGCCTATGTTTACCAGTGAAATAACCAAGGTCTCTAATATTGATGATGATAATGATGAGTAACAATAACATTTTATTTCAAAATTTACAACCCGTCCATTTCATAGCATAAGGGTGACAAGCGAGCACACAGCCCACCTGATGGGTAAGTGGATGCTGTGACTCATAGGCAACCATCCTCGATTAAGAATAAAAAAGCTGATGCGTTGTCACCCGTGAGGACTAAGATGGAATTCCTCGTTTCCAGTAAAAAGGGTCTCTGGTTTTCTACATTCACCAAAAAGAAACACAACAAAAGCATTGAGCTGCAATTTTCGTTGGTATTCTGTGAGAGCGTGTTCCTTCCCCGGTCGAGCCGAACCATTCGTACTACAACCATAATATAGCTGCAGCATGGCTCTAACACGTTCACAGTCTTAAAAATCAAAACCAAAAAATTATATTTTATGTAGTTTTAGTTTGTTCGAATACTATAGGTTTTTACATAAACATCAAGTTCTTAATTATATAATTATGCTTATGCTTAGGTCTTTTTAAATATCCAGATTATCGACAAAGAGCATAAGCGCCAGTCAAACGTAAAGTTACAAATTTAATCTAACATGGAAGGGGATCAGCTTTAAGATGAAGTATAACATAATATTTTAATGCTGAAACTGACCATCAGTAAACTTTCCCAGCCCATCCAGCGTAGTGGGAAGCGACAGCCGTCCGCCCTGATGTGGTAATCGCAGGTAAACTCCTCACAGAACATTGCGTAGTCGGATATCTTAACATTCAGTTCTTCTGTCACGGTAACATTGCTGTAAAAATATAATTTATTAATTATTATTTATGAATTATGATTTTAAAGAAATAACTAATATGATTTTTTATATGATAAGGGTGATAGATATAGGATTTTTTATATGATAAACAGGCACACAGTCCACCTGATGGTAAGAAGTGGTGTTGTGGCCCATAGACATCTACGTCTATCCTCGATTACGAATCGAAATTCAGATGCTTTGTCACCTGTGAGTAATAAGATGTAATGCCTCCTTCCCAGTAAAAAGGTTCTTCGGTTCTCTAAACTCACCACACGAAACACAGCAGCCTTAAGCTGTAATTTTACGCTGTTATTGTGAGAGCGTGGTCCTTCAACAGTTGAACCGACCCATTCGTGCTACAACTATACTACTTATAAAGCTGCATGGCTCTATCCCGTAAGAGTGTGGATTTCGATAGCAACGATATATCAAATAAAGATCCATATAATCAACCGTATGTGAATAGTAAGTTAATAAACTTCTGTAGAATAATGAGTTAATAATTTAATATAAAATTGAACAAATTATCGGATATATGAAACAGTCAGACATAATGAAATAATCTAAAGTACCAAACTTTAACAGCAATTTTAATTTTGGTTTTTGATTTTGAAGAGTTGAGAGAATATTGTTGCGCGCCTAAGTTGACGTCTGGCACTAGCGCCATCTAGTGTCGGGTAACAAAGCGAGGAGAGCTTTCCAGAAAATGACATGACTAATCTTTCGACCAACAGCGCCATCTAGTATCGAATAGAAGAATTAAGCTTTCTGGAAGCCCCACGCTCGAACTTTCTGCGCCTGTTCGGTTGGCGCGCGTATTTACTTGAATATTCTGGACGTTTCGGTGAAAAACGTGTATTTAAAGGCTCTGCAAGATGCGGTCGGGGCAGTATTGAATTTGGCGAGACAAGTGAAGCTTCGGAGCGAAATAAAGTGAATCAGTGTGATTAATTATTAGTGTTCTAAGTTTTAATTGGTGTAAAGAAAATTAAAGTGTAAATTTTGGTAATTCAATCGGCAGTTTTTATTGTCACGAACCTCAAGCTCGTAACAATATGTTATATACCTATATTCTGTGAGTTTTAAAATTCCGAATGTCACCGTCACCAATTGTGAAACTCACCGTGCCGCGAGATCTCGGTGTATTAACTCGAATGATTCCAGATATTTCATGCCTGCTGCTATCTGACAGCATATGTGAATCAAACTCGAATAACTGAAAAAAAGTAACATGATTTATTAAATGTATACAAAAAATTCATAATATTAAATTTAAATTCATATGACTGCTTCTTTGATCTAGTGGCGTAAACACGATGATTGATCATGTGGTCCAGTGTTCGAATTATAGTATTTTTCCCAAATTCTACAGATTTTTCTAGTTTTTTTGAGGTTAGTGTATACAGTGACCTAGCCTATTTTGGAACATCTGCTTTATTTATATTTTCATTATATTTATATATTTTTATTATCCTACTTCTGATACTCTGCATTCTTCTGCGATCCACATTTTGAGAGTTGTCTCATTGTCACGAAGTTTAGTTTTAGTTTCTCGTGTGTGTTTTCCTTCACTGTACAAATAATATAAACAAATATTTTGCAGTTACGCACTTCAATTTCCTGTTCATTTTGAGGATCGTCGGGAGAGGTGCAGCTTCGCCGCGATCGAGTGCTGCGCATGGGGGTTCTAGCAGGCTCAAACCAAGGACTCTCGCAAGTTGAGGGTGCTTGAGGCCTGCGCCCCATGTAGCCTCGCGGGCAAACGCCGCCCTGAGAAAAGAACGCTTGTATAATGACACCTTACACGATACGTGTTTGTTTAAGAGTAAAAATATTTTACCGAATCTAAAAATAGTTATAATAGAAAAAATGAGAGTTGAGAGTCAATCTTAATAAAATTAAGTGTTGTATTATTCGTTTATAATCTTATTACACTAAACTACCATGAATAACAATTAATGAGCACAGAAGAGTGGTAGAGACTTTAGATATGTTGTTAGAATTCATTCTTACTTGATATCGTTATGGCAACCGCGCCAAAGCGTTTTTACAACTACAAGGCGGCGGCGGCGGCGGCGGCAGCCAGTGTTCGGGGATTCCTCGTCGCTCAACTCTTCGATACCGTCGGTCTCGCAAATCTGGAGCTGTGGAAAGAACATAACATTTACTAAGTGGCAGGGTTACGTCTTAGCCTAGGAAAAAGTGTGGGTTATTCTTACTTATTACTTATTTATATAGCAGTAGAAATAGGCAAAATACAATACAATAAAACGTCAAATAAAACCAGAAATAATATTTAAAATTAAAGGACTACTTCGATTTATGTGTTATCACTATTATGTAAAATTAATTACAGTCTTTAACCCTTGAAGTATAATGCACTTAGTTACCTTACTTAATTTAATAATGAGACAGCCGAATTTATATTAGTTCTCGGAGTTCACAAAGTCTTTTTTCGATTGTAGAGTGACTAATTTTGGAATAACTACTGAAGTCATGTATCAAGCAAAATGCAATTGGTTATTTACAATCTTAATAGAGTGTATTTTATTACAAATTTGGAGTGATTTTTATCAGGTTGCAGATGTGTATTCGTAAGGCTTCTGCAAATTTGTGAAGTTTTACAATATTTTATTGAAAGCCGTCGTATTATCCGGTAGTTGTAGTACATATCAGTGGTGGCAATCGCTCAGTTTGCTCAGAAATCATTTGATATACTATATTTGGAGTTGTTTTCACCCAATTCAGTAGTAGCGTGTTTACGTGGAACTATTACATCAGTCATCGCTGACGCATTTATTAGAAGCGGTTGTATGTTAAGGGGATATAGTAAGTCAGCTCAAATTTTAATTTCGTCCCCACTTGCCCGCGCGTCGTATGCTATGTACCGACATGTTTGTAATCACTAATATTGTAAGTAGAAAGGTCGTTAGACACTCATTTCATTAGGTTTATCATATTTATGCCTGTTTCTTAACGCCAAGCCAGTCGCTTCTTATTTTTATTACGGTTATTTCCCATTTTAATTTTACGTCGTCCTGTTGCGTAATGTATATTGTGATCGTAAGCGACACAACCTCCCCCTTCAAAGGCCGAAGCGAAGTGACCGGGAGGCAGGAATCACGCATCAAGAGGCCGATAGTTTAGGTAATTTCTTTTTACAGAGAAAATAATTGTATTTAAAAAAATAACATAAGCACTGCTTTATAGTTAGTTCAGTTAGTATGCAAAGTTTCATGATCTTATTTAAAGTATTTTATGAATAACAGCGGTTTATTGTTTATTTTGGAGGTAACTTTGGATTTTTTTCTATCGAGAAAATTTTACGAAATCGTGTTTTCGTCTAACATAATCCATAACATTAATCCTCAACTTTACCATATATTTATTTCAAAATTAATGCTGCAATATTTTCGGCATAACGAAGGATCTTGCTAAGCCATTTGAGATTATATTTCAACGTTGCAAAATTGATCCTTAATTATTTAAAAATAGTTTTGTCTTAAAATTAAACGTATATTATTAATACTTTATATTTCGTATAACGTAAAATAAAGTATTAATATATATATATATAATTATAGTTCGTATAACGTAAAATTAATACTTTATAGTCTTTTAGTTACTCGTTCATTAGGAGTGCTTCATGAAATTGCAAAAAAAAAAAGAAACAATCATGTCTGAGGAATAACTTCCGAGGAAAAATTAGAGTACATGATGTGAAATCTAACAAAACGCATTAGAGTAGCGCTACGGTATAATTAGCTCCATAACTGTCTTAAAACGAGAGGACGCCTGTGCCTTTGGTGGTGGTTGGCTGTATGGACGCTGGATTCCCCACGATGTTTCCCTCTCCGCCGAGCACGTGGAAATCACTATTTAAAATTGCAATCAACTATTTCATTGATATCAGTGAGGATCGAACCCGGGCTTGTCGCGTGTCGCTTGGCGCGAACTAGAACTACAGAAATCTTATAAGAAGAATAACGGTTTACAAAATTTTTCATTTTATTCTACGGCACGTGGAATCCTTTCAAGGAAATAGTTCTTAAGCACGTAAATAGTGAGGGAGGATGAAAAAATCCTGTATATTTCGCAAAAGCCTACTTTGGCCCAGTTTCTGAGTTTACCGAGCGTGCAAAATGGCTTTGCGCCTTGCGGATTTACAGACCTTGTGAAAAAGCCCACTTTACAGTGAAGGTGGGTTGAGTTGCTAACGCTTGTGTTGAGAGACGGTTCGTTATTGTAAAAGGAAATATACGACATGACACATATAACGTAATGTTTTGTGAGTTTAGTGTTTTTTGTAATCTTGTGTTGTGCTTATTTTAACTTAAAATGTAAAATTCTTGCGATAAATTCAGAAAAAGCAAAATTATCACAATATTTTTTCCTCTATGATAATTATTAATTATTTATGAGAAAGCTAGTTACTTTAAAATAGATTATGTTTATTTCCATCAAATCCTTTGATCAGCGTAGGGCGATAAAACGGCCAATTAGCTTATTATTCACGGATTAAATTTTTATAAATATAAAGATTACGTACTAAAAACTTATTAGTCAAGTTCAAAAGATAATGTTCGACGAGTATTGAATTTTCTGATTTCTCGGAATCAGCTGAACCAATTTATTGATTCGTTTTTTATTAAATAGGCTATATGTATGCGTATTAAGAAATATTTTATGCTAAAAAATAATCTCCATATAATAACTCATGAAGTCGGGAAGCTTTTATGTGGAGATTATTTTTTGTAGTTTTGAAGTCGGGTTGCACTTTTTATTAGTAGTTTAATTATTTTGTAAAGTTTCAGATTATTTAGGTGTCTGGAAGTGAGTAAAAACTGCAAAGTATTCATTCTAAGCGACTTTAAGCAACCTCATGCTATTATAGGTTTTGAGGCATATGTGAAAAATAAATGTATCGGAATCTTTTCAGCGCTGTCTAACCGTGTTAGATCCGATTGACCTTTAAGTTGAAGTAGTAGTTCTTATTCAAATACTTTGTCTTAGGTAAACAAAAATACTCGTCGCCGAGCGTAGTGTTCTCAATGCGTAGGTGTAACGCGTACGTTGACTTCCCCATAGAGACTGTGCACAAAATGCACAGCAGCAGGGGCGAGAGATATAACCTCGTCCTCCTCGTTCTCACCAATGTGCCGGAGGCGAAGGCCATCTTCCGCGAGGTACGCACTGTGTGCGGCCTGTCGCGTGTAAAGGTCGAAGCCCCACACCGGCGCGGTTACCCAGCGCAGTGCCACCGCTGCCAACTCTACGGGCACGCGGCAGCCAACTGCTCAGCCCCACCCAGGTACGTTAAGTGCCTAGAACCTCATCACTCGAAAGAGTGCCCTCGGCCCAAAAGCTCCGAATCCCCACCCGAATGTGTCCTATGCGGACAAACAGGCCACCCGGCCAATTTTAGAGGCTGCCCTAGCGCTCCTCGCACACTTCTGATCCGTAAAGCTCCACCCCAGGTCAATGACCGAACTTTCCCGGCTCTTGGAAGCCGCATGCCCCGCCAGGGCCAGCCCCTACCACAGCCCCCTCAGGGCTCATCTCAGCCCACACAGGGCATCTATCGGCCCCCTTAGGGCCCCTATCGGCCATCTCAGGGCCCTCCTCGGCCCCTTATGAGCCTTCCGCTCTCCCAGCTTGCGCCGCTCCTAATAAACCCTTGGTTCCCAAAGGCAACCAACATCCCGCAGCCCTCCGCCGCCCCACAAAAACTTAAAACTTAAAAACTATCATAACCCTTTCTTCCGAGGTCCTCGACAGTACGGGGAAAATAGACAGCGCGGTCGAAAATCTCACCTCAATTATAACATTCTCTCTTAAAGAGAATGAAAAGGTCGTGCCGGTTGCTAAAACTAGTCTTCCCCTAGATATAAGCAACCTGCTAAAAGCCAAAAAAAGCTGCCCTCCGCAGAGCTGCACGCTATCCCACTCCCGAATATAGACTCGCGGCCCACCGCCTTCAACGTAAACTCCGTTACCGCCTCCAAGATTACAGAGACCTCGAAAGGGGCAATCTCATGGAGAAAATCTCTCCTTCCCACACAACGTACTACCAGATGGCGAGAGCCCTCCGGATAGACGCTATAACGCATACTCCCCCTCTGTCTCGTCCCGACGGCTCTATTGCCCTTGAGGACGAAGAAAGGGCTGAGTGCTTCGCCGACAGCGTGACCGTTCAATGCTCTCCCAGCTCACAACCCACTGACCCCATACACATCCAACTAGTGGAGGACGAGGTCCGTCGCCGGAACTCGCCCCCCACCGCCTCTGCCTATCACTGTGTCCAAAGATGAAATTTCATATACCATCAAAGGACTTAAGCCCAAAAAAGCACCGGGTGCGGATGGCATCTCCAACCAAGCCCTCAAACACTTTCCGGAGCAGGTGATCGCCTTATTGGCTATAATCTTCAGCGCCTGCTTCGAATTTAGCTACTTTACTACCTCTTGGAAAGAGGCAACTGTCATTGACATTCCCAAGCCAGGCAAACCTCACCACCTCCCCTCCAATCACCGTCCCATCAGCCTCCTCAAGGCCATGGGCAAACTTTTCGAACGAGTCATTCTCGTGCGCATGAGGCGCCATTTGTTTGCCACAGACGGCGACGACACAACAATTCGGGTTTCGAGCCAAACACTCTTGCCCCCAGCAAGTTCACCGCATAGTGGAATATATCCTCAGCGGTATTTATCCTCGTCGGCAAAAAAACATCGCGGTCTTTTTCGACAATGCCAAGGCATTCGACAGAGTTTGGCACGAGGGCAGACCTTATCTACAAATTGAACGACTTAGGCCTACCTGACCGTATCGTTCGCCTTATAGCCTCCTATCTGAAGGATCGTACCTTTCGCTTTAGACACGAAGGCACGCTATCCTCTACTCGTCAAATCAAAGCCGGTGTCCCTCAAGGCTCTGCGCTTGCCCCCCTCCTATATATACTATTCACCAACGACATCCCTATCCCGTCGAATGGTGTCAAACTAGCCCTCTTCGCAGATGACACAGCCCTTTACTCTAAAGGCAACTCACTGCCACAGATTCGGAACAAGATCTAAAAGTCAGTAAGCGACTTAGGAGCTTGGTTCCAAAAATAGCGTATCGACGTAAACCCGGAGAAAAGCTCCGCCGTTTGCTTCGAATATAAAACAGTCCCATGGCAAACTACTGCCAAATATTTAGGCGTCACCCTTGATGCAAGGCTCACTTTCGAACCCCATATCAAGAAGGTTACTCGCACCGCACGATTTTACATGGGTAGGCTCAACAGCATGTTGGGCAGACACAGTAAAATGTCCCTCCGCAACAAGCGAACCCTATATAAGGTCTGCATACGACCTGTCATGACCTACGCGGCCCCCATTTTCGCACATGCTAAGCCCAAAGCTATAAATGAATTTCAAATAGTTCAAAATCTATTCTATCGTAGGGCCACTAACTCGCCCTATTATGTCCGTAATGCCGACCTACACCGAGACTTAGAGCTCCCAACAATCCAGCAGTTCCTTAAATCACTCTCTGAGAGATTTTTCAAAGCCTCAGAGTCCCACCCAAATCATCTCATTCGTGAGACAGCTGCCTATGCAGCCCCTATCAACACTCGCTATAGTGTGCGCAGACCGAGAAACTCTCGCTCGGACCCCCCAACAAGCTTTCGGCTGACCTAAACTGCCTCCTGGCGGCTCAGGCCGAGCCGACATAACACGTCCCTTAATCTGCCTTAGTTAGGCGCACTTCCAAGGGGCTTTTCACCGCTTGCGCCTTCCTTTCTGCCAAGGAGGGTCGCGTTCGTATACGGCTTAGAGATCTCTAGTTAGACCGTTAAGTCAGTCCCTAAAAGGCGGTGTTTAGTGGGTAAAAGTCTCAACATAACCACGCAGCCGGCTGCGTGGTATGCTATGAGCATTCACCGCCTCCCTCCCCCACTTTCCGGAGGGTTGCCCATAATTGCTTCGGGCGCAAAAAAAAAACACCTTTGTCTAGTTCATGTTCAAATTAAGATCTATCCGTCCGTCCGTGGAAGATCATTGCCCATAATGTATAATAGGTCTTCCAGCGATTTCTCAATAATAATCAAATCGTCAGCAAATCGAAAATAAGTTATGTACTAAGAAGTAATATTGATACCGTATCCTTTCCAGTCGAGTAGCTTCAAAAGCCTGAAAATGCCAGCTGCATTGGAAGACGATTTTAAGCTGACAGAAATATACCGGCTACATTTAAGTAGATTACATCTTTTCACGATATATTTTAAATTACCATGATTATTTACGATTTTTCTTGTAAGATGCCAGATGAAGCTTTCATAAACTTTCATTGAATGAATGAGATTTTTTTTAAAAATAATTTTCCTTTTTTGCAAATTTGGGGATCCGTCATCTTACAATGTAAAACCTTCTAGCGTTATATATAAAAAAAATTACGTTGTTATAAAATAGCTTATTAGATAACTTGTTTTAATACTTCGATTTTTGGCAGGGTACAAAACAAATGTTAAAGCGAACAACTCAACGAAATTGTTAAACAGTAAATAAGATTGGTGAACAAACACCAGTGTATCTCTTAAATTCTGGTAACTAATGGAATTAAAGTATTGTTTGTTCAGGTGTCCTGTACGCTTGTGAAGCAGCGCTCTCTGGTACACTACTTTGGAAGTACAGGCAATAATATTGCTAGGGGAAAATTTAGCTTTATATTTTAGCTTTCTAAGGATTTTTAATTCTACTTATCTATACATATTGATCATAAATTTCCTTTCTGTCTGAGTATATACGATTTCATCATCATCATTATCGTTACAGTCCCTCACAAGTCCACTGCTGAACATAGGCCTCCCCCAAAGAATGCTAAAAAAGAACGGCCGTCAGCCACCTGCATCCATCGACTTCCTTCATGTCTTACCAGGTCGTCACCACATCTTTTGGGAGGCCGCAACACACTTCGCCTACCGGTACGAAGCTTTCACTCGAGAATCTTGCTTCCCCATCGATTGTCGGTTCTTCGAGCTATATGACCTCACGATTACACGATTTACGCAGAAATTACTGGACATATAGGCTACGTTTTATCTGACTACGGAAAAAAGAAAGAGTATCTGTGTCTTTACTACCCTCATATGCTTTTTTCCATAATTAATTCATTAATTAAAGTTTTAAATAATAGTAATAATATAAGATATATGTCAAAAGGAAAAACAAATTAAAGAATAAATGTCCAATAGATCAAATAAATAACAAAAAATACATGCCAAATAGATTAAAATTCAAATAGATTACATGTCAAATAAATTAAGCAAAATGTCATTGTCAGATTGATTACGTATGATAAGATTAAAAGAATATATTACAATATGTCAAAATTGGATGTCAAAAATAGAAGGGCTTTATTACACAGTTGCCCTAAGCTATCAGCAAATAAGTCAGTCTCGTCATCATCTGCGAGCATGTCTCCGTTAAGCCGTACAGCACGAGAAGTGAGCGCGTGAGCGCCGTACCTGGTGCGCGCCGGCGGCCGCCACAGAAGGCGCGGCCGCCGCCGTGATTATTCCATCAGCCATAAACGGGATAACGCAGATTTATAACGTAGTCCTAGATTGAAAATGCGCCAATATTACAATTTGTACGATTCTTAAAACAGCATTATCTACTGAAAATGAAACATTATCCATATTTATCCATAAATAAGTTAATCCATATTAATAGTTTATGTTTTTATATGCTTTTATATGAATAAATAATATTAAACCTTTGGATTTTAATTATTTATATAGCGTTATTATCACTGTTAAAATGCGAAATTGAGATAGTTTTTACCATAGTAATTTTTTGACCATTTTATTTTTGATAATTTTTTGAAATTCACTAGCCGCATAATTTAAAAGGGCCTAGTATTAATAAAATTTTTTCATATATTTATATTAATACTAGGCCCAGGCTTCGCACGGGTGATTTCTGGATCTCGTCAACAGCGCTCACTAGGTACGGGGTCCAACTGTGGATCTAAAAATTCCACTTAAACACACAAAAAATCTCATCAAAATCGGTCGAGTCGTTTTTAAGTTTTAGCGAAACGAATGGACAACAAATAATTTTTATATATAAAGACAATAATTTTAGACTGAATATATCGCTATCAATCAGTTGATAATAATAAGAATGTTTCTCGTTTGAGTTGTAATCTCTCATCATAAAAAAAAATCGAAAATGTTAGAAAATGTAGGAAATACGCATAGATTTTTGATTTTTCTATTTAACCAATTGTTTCATTATAAATTATTTTGTGCATATTTATTCGAAAAGCACATCATCATTATCATAACTGCCTTTCACAAATCTATTGCTGAGCATAGGTCTCTCCCAAGGAATGCCACAAAACTCGATCCTGCTGATGCGCCTCCATCGACTTCATGCAATTTAATATCAGGTCTCTCCTCTTATTAACCCCCTTCACTTCGCTTCCTGGCACGTAGACTTTTTTTACCTATTCTGTAGTTGCTTCAACGAGCTAAATGGCCGGCCGCTTGTCACCTCGCTTTCAAATCCGATGGGTTGTTTCGGTTACTCTGATTCTACTCGCGATATTAATTCAAAATCTTTAACCTAGATATTATTATTACAAAATTTTAAGTTTTGATGCTTAATTGAGACAAATTTCACAGATTACGCGAACTTTTGATAAATACACCTTTAAATTTCAGTTCCGATAATAACCGACAGGGAAATATTTAAAATTTTCACTGCCATTAATTTCCAGTGACAAACAATGTGTTCGGGAGCTCCGTCAAAATAATTTATAAAGAGTCTTTGTCGATAAATTCATATTTTTTCGTTTATTCTCACATTCGCAATTTTCACCGTGTTATTGTTGTAAAATTTGCTGACATATGGACTATTAAGTAAGCAAATTATTTTTGAAATTCACTGTGAATTTCGACGTGAAATTTGTAAATGTATATGTAGGATAGCTAACGAATAAGTGCATACGTGTAAAGCAGTAATTCTGTAAGGGTTTTAATTTTACCGCACTGATTCGATTAGTTGAAAATTTATAGTATTAGTAATTAAGAGCCGTGGCAGCTCAGATGGTTAGCGCTCGCCGTAAATTTCATAGTACGCGAGCGTCCTGGGTTCGATCCCCGCCGGCACCAATGAAATTGTTAATTGCAATTTTAGGTGCTGTTTTACCACGTGCTCGGCGGTGAAGGAAAACATCATGAGGAAACCTTCATGTCTGAGAAATAAGAAAAAATATATTTCTAAGATATGTGAAGTTCGCCAACACGCACTAAGGCAGCGCGGCGGACACTTTCTTGCCCTAAAACCTTCTCAGAAATGAGGAGAGGTCTGCGCCCAGCAGTGGGACAGGCTGTAACTTTAATTAAGTAAATGGCTATAATTATATTTAAAACCAACCGTAGTAGCTCAGGGGCTAAATGTTCCCTATCAATTTAACAACACGCGAGCATCACGAATTTGTCGCCTGCCTGCCATTTTTAATGCTGATTTGCTAATAGCTCGACGGTGAATAAAAACATCGTGAAATTAAATGTGATGTAAAGCTTCAAACTCTATCCGAAATGAGAGGCCTGTGCCCAGCTATGGGAAGTACATAGGCTATAATTTTACAAATATATTTTATTAATCTTTAAAATCTATAAACAGATAATTAAACACTTGCTGCTAAAAATGATGAATTATAGACAAAAAAAAAAACGTGACTAACTTTTAAGAGATGCTTGAGAGAGAGGTAAAGCGAAACGAATATTACATTTTCTTGCTCCGTCCAGTAATCAATTTTTATGAGAATTTTTGTAGACCAACTTGCTCCCTTCGATGGAGAGCAGAGGATGTAAACACTTGCCCGTCGCGGGAACGTTAGAGGCGTATACTAACATGCCCCCACAAAAATTACCTCGGTGGAATTCAATTAAGTTTAATTTCATTTTACTTTACTTAGTTCAGCTACGGAATTTCATAATTAAGAGCTTAAGCATTTTACACTGTGTTGTTTAAGCAAGTTTGTGCACATAATTAACATGAGCGATCTGAGATTTATTTATCTGGCGGAATGTATGGGAAGTTATAAATGTATGAAAAAATTAAAGGAAAAAAAAGTGAATTGACCTTATCAGTCATCAGTAGCAAGGTTTAATTACGTAACCACCACGTTCTGTAGGTACTGAGAATCACTATAACTGTAAGTTTTAGGATCTTTACTTTTGCAGTCTTAACACTGTAAAAGTTTACTGCCGCATTTAAGCCCCTCTCTTTGTAGGAAGGATTTGTCATTATCGTCATTCTTTAACAAGAATAACGGATCGAATTCCATTCGTTTCCATTTCCATAATAACCATTACACCACCACCTTAATATTTAATATCTAAGTCATTATCACCCTGCGGCAGTCCACTGCTGGACGTAGGCCTCTCCAAGGCGCGCCACTTGCCAGATCATCGGCTACACGCATCCAGTTTCTACCGGCCGCCTTGTGCTGATATATATAGCCGCCTTGTGTAGAATTTGTCTACCAGAGAAACTCTGAGCATAGCTCTTTCCATTGCTCGCTGAGCCACTTTGAGCTTTCGGAACATCCGTATCGTCAGTGTACACGTTTCGGCATATAAGTGAGTACGGGCAGAACCCATAAAACCCGACGAAGCTTTCTAAATGCCGCCCAGACTAACCGAATCCTCCGATCGGCTTCCTTCTCGAAGTTATTCTTACCTAGTTGCATTATCTGCTCGAGGTAGGTATATGGGACAATTTCGAGGATTTCACCATCAGCAGTAATTGGGACTGGCATGACGTGATCGTTGAACATAACTTTTGTCTTGTTCAGATTCATGCACAGACCAACACGTTGGGAGAATTCATTTAGTTTGTTCAGCATGTCCTGAAGTTTCAGTAGCGATTCTGCCATGACGACGACATCATCAGCAAAGCGTAATTGTTAGATGTGCTCGCCGTTTACGTTAATGCCACGTCCTTCCAGACTAGCGTCTTAAAAACATCTTCCAGTGCATTTCTAAACAGTTTAAGGGATATAACATCCCCCTGTCTCATTCCGCGATGCAACTAAATTGGTTTTGTTTAACTGTCCTGTACTTGGACGGACATCGTACTGGTGTTGTAAATCTCAGCCATCGATGTACCGCCAGTCAATTTGGCACCGCTGCAAATAATCCAGAACAGCGCAAGTTTCAATGGAGTCAGAGGCTTTCTCATAGTCCATAAATGCAAGACACAGGGACTGATTATACTCTGAATATAATCTGTCTGAATGTGGTCTATAATGCAAAATCCTTCTCGAAACCCAGCCCGTTCCGCAGGTTGAAAGTCGTTGAGTCTTCGCGGGAGTCGATTTATGATGACTTTTAAAAACAACTTATAGACGTGGCTGAGAAGCGAGATTGGTCGATAATTTTTCAACATAGTCTTGTCACCTTTCCTGTGAAACAAGACTATAATGCTTCTGCTCCGCGCCTTTGGGGTTCTCCCATCTCGTAAGATGCAGTTAAGAACTCAATAGAGCTCTTTTAGCAAGGGTTGACTCCCAGCCTTTAAGAGCTCTGTTGTAATTCCATCTTCTTCAAGGGCTCTTGCATTTTTAGTAGTAAGTTGAGGGACAGCTCAATCTCTCCAAGGCAGATGTCCGGCAGCGCGTCGGTATAGTGGCGAGTCAGCGCGGCTCTGGGATCATCGCATTTAGGACCAGGTTGTGGCTTATGTGAGACAGTTTATGAGGAGGTAGTTTGCCATAATAGTGCTCGATCTCAGAGAGAACCTCAGGCTTTGATTTGAGGACTTTACCATCATTCATCTGGAGTTTTGTAATGTGACTTCTTCCAAGCTCCCGAGCAAAGATTTTGAATCCCTTATTTCGCTCTATTGCCGCTTTTATAGCAATTGCATTAGAGCGACGCAGGTCCCGCCTCACAGTTTTCCTCACAATCTTGGTTAGTGTCACCTCTTCCAATGGTGGTGCTGTAGTTAGCTCATGCCTTTTTTTCACAAGCTGCAGTGTTTCATCTAAGAACTTCGACTTTCGGCCCATATGTTGCTTGCCACAAAACCTGTTGCTCTCATCCCTTAAGATCTTGATAACGCCTCGTCAATATCCAAAATGGGTCTCAGGGCATCAAATCGGTTTTTCAGTTCTAGCTGGAAGCGTTGGGAGTTACGTTAGTTACCTTTAAAGCGTAAAATCGATATTTAGAGTGTCTCGAACAAGTCTGTGATCGCTTCCGGTATTAAATTTGTTGATCGCTGAGATATCTCTGAATATGCCTTTTGTCCATCATGATGAAGTCAATTTCATTTTTTGTAGTGTTATCGGGACTGCGCCAGGTCCACTTCCTTTGTGGCTTCTTCTCAAAAACCGAATTCATCAGGAGTAGCCCCTCTTTTTCGAGGAAGTTGACCAGCATTTGCCCCTGTGATTTCTGCTTCCAAAATCGTGGAGTCCTAAAATCGATTCGATGGCCGTATGCTTACCCACTTTGGCATTAAAATCCCCCATAACAACATTGTAGTGGCCCTTAGTGGTGTTACATAAAGCCCTAGAAATGTCTTCATAAACAGTTTCACCTTCAACATCCGAATGTGCCAAGATCGGGGTATAAACTTGTACGATCTTCAGAGAGTATCTCTTTGATAACTTAAGTACAAGGTATGCTAACAAGGTGTCTACACACTGGAGATTTCTACAATGTTGTTAGTGACGATCCTATGAGCGAGGAAACCTACTCCGCCTTGCTTGCCTTGGCTGTCTCCCTCCCGAAAGTAGAGCAGAAGGCCCGATTGCAGGGTAATTGTGTTCCCCCCTCTTTCCGGACTTCATTTGACACTACAATATGCCATCTTATACCCCCTGCCCCACCGTTGCCATGACCACGGCTAGGAATAATGGGGCTACCGGGAACTGTGGGCCGTGTTTTTGTGGTGCTACTCATTGGAGGATTTGCCCTTAATCGCCACACACATCGCACCTGTGAGGCTGCTGTCCATCACAGGCATTTTTGGTCTGACGAAAAGTGGGATGGTTATGCCGCCATCCATCGGAAGCCTTAAGTTCTTCTTTTTTATAAGGCAACCTAAGTAATAATAACAAAATACATAATAAATAATTACTTTGTTATAAGCAACCTTTAATGTTATTACCAGATACTGTTCTGGGTATTTACATGAATATACGCGTATGTATATAAAATGCTGAGATGGTTATTTTCTATGTAGGTAAAACGCCTCCGCGATACAGGCGAGAAACTTAGTGTAGGATAACGTTTCTTTTTCAGGAAAGAAACAATCTTGTTTAGTGTTGTTATTTATATCTTTTTATTATATCATTATTTAAATTTTCTATTATTCAAATTCAAATTCAAATTGTTTATTGCATGTCACATTACAAATTTAAGATGGTACAATTTTGATAGGTATACATGTGACGCCCCGCAGGGGCATAGCAACACTAGAGGGACACAACACTATTTTCGTATTATCTAATTTTTTAAACATAAATTACAAATTATCATATCATCAACATTCAATATTATTTCATATAAATTAATTTAATTTGAAAGACAATGTTTAGTAGACTAAACATTGTCTTTAAATAGATTATCACCAGTGTTAGCTATTTTTTTCTCGGAAACATTTACTTAGATTTGGCCACTTGTGCTTCATTTCTACATCAGTATTAGTTCTTTACTTCTTGAAAATATTGATTTAGCTTTGTCCACTTGTGTTTAATTTCTAGATCAGTATTAGTTATTTACTACCTACCTACTTGAAAAATTTATTAGCTTTGGCCACTTGTATTTCATTTTTATACTAATGTTATTAATTTACTTTTTGTAATCATTTACTTAGTTTTGTTGCGCTGTTTAATTTTTACACCAGTTTCTTCATTTACTTAGCTTTGTCCACTTGTGTGTCATTGTTACATCAGTGTTAGCTTTTATAGTTCTAAAAATTATTTACTTAGCTTTGGCCATTTGTGTTTCATTGTTACATCAGTGTTAGCTTTTATCCTTCTAAAAATTATTTACTTAGCTTTGTCCATTTGTGTTTCATTTTTACACGCTTTATATTAGCTTGGGCTGTGTATATAACGGACTTTTCTAATTAATTTTTTTAACCCACTTCTACGTTTGAATAGTCCAAAATCGTACAAACATATTATTACGCACTCACGTAAATACATTTATGCTCATGATAAGCGCGTGATTTTTGAGTTTTATTAATATTACTTACAACATGAGCGTTTATGGTCCTCTTGCAATCATTTAATTAGTATTGGCTACTTGTTTTCTTTATTGGTAAAAAGTTTTTTTTAAAATATTTTACACCTAAATTAATCAATATTAATAACTAAATCTCGTGAATAATGAAGTGTTTTCTTTTAACATTCTTTGGAAGAACACACTAGGACAGGTTTTCTATAAAATGTAAATGGATAGCTATACTGATGCTACAAATATAAAAGAACGACTAAATTAATGTAAAGTGAAAAATAATAAAATATTGATATTTAAATTTCCGATGAGTTACTTATTTATTCCTATTGAGTTGTTAAAAAGGTTTTGTCATTTTATGCTCCATTATTTACGAGCGAGGGGTCGATTTCAATTAAAAGGATAAAATTTGAAGGACATCCAATTAAGATCACCTCTATTGTCACAGCACGAGTTTAACGTGTGCGTAAGTTCAAAACAATGGACATGTTTCTATGGTCAGGTTACGAGATAGTTTAAACATGAACAGATACTTAAATGGGGAAACGAAGAGCATGCCTGACATACAATATATAAAAATTGTATAATTAATAGCGTTGAACATTAGCCATTTTAATATTAATTTTTTAATTACAACTTTAGTAATTTGACATAACGTTTTTAATTTAAAGTTTATTAATATTCCTGTGTTCGTTTATTAATATTTCTGCGTTTCAGCATTGCGAAAATTGTTAATCTAATATATCAGTAGTATATTAGAAAGGAAAAGTCCTAAATAAAAAAAGGAAATAGGAATCACTACTGCCCGTTTAAGAAAGCTCAAATTCACTCGGCAAACTACAGAGAGGCATTTCTCTGTGTGATGGAATTCGTAACGATGTTATCCATAGTAGAATCAGACCTATCCTAAAGGATAAGTAAACTAACGTTCAAGAATCAGCTACATCGAAGAACCAATAACCGTTCGGAAATGATGAATCTCAAGAGGCAACCTCGTAAGGTAATAGCGGTAAAAAAAAGTCTTGAGTACAGATCACACGCGGTAAAAGTGAAACCTACAGATACCTAACTAAACTTCGAAACAAAGAGACGAACACAGAGTATCAGGAGAAGGATAATTAGGTTAGATAGTAGGGTTTATATAGTATCATATTATTATAAAGTTTAAAATTATTTTACATTTTATTCTACATATAACTACTACATTACATATTAAACAGGCTCAAAATTTACAATTTCAACAAATAACACGAGTGGTAATAAATTATTATTATTATTTTTATATCGATTTATTTCATATAATATTTTAAACCAATAAAATTTCATGAATGTTACAATTTTTATTTTCAAATATGTAGAGCCTAAATTTTGGTGTTAAAAAACTTAAAACGCGCATTTATTTTTCTTTCGGTAAAGATCACTTATCTTCTACAATTAAAAAAATATCAAAATAAATAAAAATAAAACATTAAAAATATCAAATTATTAACATATTAGTTTCAAAATAGGAACTACATACAGTCTAAACAAGTCAATACTTTTTGCTCTCCACAGACAGGTTTTTTACATTTCTTGCACTCTGCCTGCGTCTTTCTTCTTAGTTTCCACGGACAGAAGGCGCAGTATTTCCTTCTCTTTGCAGCAGGTTCATCATCACCTGGTAAGTTCGTGGCAGGGGAATTCGGTAATATACTTTGTATATTTTCGCGTAATTTGCGACTCAGGAATTTCAAGCCTTTTCTCCATCCATGGCTTTGCTAAGTCTGTGCTCAATTGTTTCATAAATGCCCGTCTATTTAGGCGATTTTTCTTTTTGGAAAGCATGTTGTGGCAGTAAATGACGTAGCTGTTGACAAAAGCCATATTCATCATGCCGTAGAACAACGCCATGGGCCATCTATTTGTCTTCCTACTGCATGTCACCTGCGAGCACATTTAGTCGAACGAATCAACTCCTCTCTTTGTTTGATTGTAAAATTCAATCATATCTGGTTTTCCGGAGCTATATTTAACGACACCATCCTCATCACAGGATGACAGTAAATAAACCATCTTTGAAGGTTCGGGTTTATAAGACAGTAAAGTCAGCGGGCCATCGTAGCAAAACATAAAGGTTCCGACAGCCCGGGATCTAGTGTTTTTCAGCTCTTCCGGTATTTCCCTTTTATTCGGGCGAATTGTACCGACTAAGGTTAATTTATAAGGCTCCTGGAGTAAAGATATAGCCAGAGGTACGGATGTGAACCAGTTATCACAGGTAATATTCCTACACGATCCATGGATAGTTTTAGATAACTCCTTCATATAGTACTCTCCAAGAGGAAGTCCATTTGCTATTGTTCCTTTACCTAAATATGGAATGGCATCAAACATGTATTTTGTCGAACTATCACAGATCATAGGTATTTTCAGACCATATTTATTGGGCTTATTTGGTATATACATACGAAAGGGACACCTTCCTCTAAATCCCAATAATTGTGCGTCGACAGTTACGTGAGATCCCGGAGTATAGTTTATTCTACACTGGGTAATAAACAAATTCCTTATAATAAAGAAAATAATGTATAAACAAAACTTTCCTATGAGATGCGATAGGTACTGAAGCCTCTTTAATTCGAAACGAGGCATTACATCTTAGTCGTCAGGGTTGACAATGCAATCGAATCTAAATCGAGGATAAGATTGTGTATTTGAATTCACTTATCATCCGTATCCGTATGTGTGAACAATCAACCACGAGTCTGGCATATAAAATATCTTAAAGTAATACAAGGAATCTAATTAAAAAGGCCTTTAAAATAAATATAATATGTGAATATGTACACAGAGTCTCTACGATTATGAATCATCGGTATTTTGAATCGCAAACTTCAAAGATTTGAAGAGAGAAACAAATTTTTTTTGGGTAAATTTTCGGGAACAGTCAAAAATTGCATAAATTTTCCAGCGCACATTAGAGCTGAGCCTCTACATATTATAATGTTATGACGTTTTATATATATTAAGAAATAATAAAGTATAATAAAGTTTTCAATGATATATGAGTTACAGCACCCATAAGTAAAATAAAAGTCAGCAACGATTTAGACAGATCTAATGAAAAGAAAGACAGAACTTTCGCATTGCCGTAGTCAGATAAAAGTAAGACGTGGTGTAAGTTTTTTGTTTAAGTACTAGTCTCCTATTAGTAAAAACACCTATAAGAATATTAGATCTTAATTTAATCAAACTAATCATTGATTAAACTAAGATCAAATATTTTTAATTGAAATAATTGATTATCGGTCACTTAAATTAAGAATAAATTATTTCAATATCCATCTTTTCTTTCATCATTTGCTGAGCAACACTTTAAGCGTTTATTAAATTGACTTCGAATTTTATGAGTAAGACCGATTATGTTTTTCCATTCGGTATTATTTTTGGTAAAAACAATTGAAATTTTGGTTGAAATAAGGGGGAAACGTAGAAACTCGAGATTAATTCCTGGAACGAATCAAATATTTTCAGAATAAATAATTTAAAAAATAGAATGTTAATATTTGTTCGAGCTTTTGTTAGGTTTTATAGGCCTTATAAAATCTGTCAGATTTAAAATATTCAGAACGGCGGCTACTATTCTGATGTTTTGACGTAACTGCCACGCACCACAGAATAATTATAATAAACCCTCATGCCTGTCACTCAGTTGGGTAGACAGAGAATAGTTATTTCCATTTGGCACGATCCTGATACACCCTCTCTCGCTTATTTTCATATCCCTGCGTATGTATTATGCATACATGTTCGGCGGTCAGACTTGGCAGAATTATTTGCAGTATCAATTAAAAACAAACACAACTGAATACTATTGTGCTAAATACTATGTATGGAAAATTATGATTAAGCACAGCCCTTTAGTTGAAAATGTTGGTTGTCTATCGGCACATAAAGTTTATTATCTGGGAATCAATTTAAGTTCCTAACAAGAACTTTTGCGGCAGACGGATACTCTGACAGGTAATGATATGATAGTGATTACAAAGTTCTAGTGACTACAGTCTACGTATTAGATTTTGTTAGAGGAAATATCCAAGCAAAGTGGCTTGTGTATGTAGGTCACTCTTGTGAGCTCAAAAAAGACATGGTAACAGAGACACGTAAGTAATAAATGATTTGAAATTTGGACCTAAATTAGAGCTTCTTCTAGCTAAATAAAGTTCTAGCTAGAAGAAGATTCTACAATTCTAACACTTAAATCTTTCCATATAACTTTTTTTATTGCACATTTTTTATAAAATACGATCCAACCACAGAAATCGTAATAATTCTTATTCTTATTATTTATTTATTTATTTGATATATTACTATTTCTGTGGGCCCAACAGACAAACATAATGGGTGTCTGTATATATGAACTACATCGATGTTGTGTAGTTCTAAACATAACTAACGGGCACCAGCTTCGACTAAAAAAGAAATACATTTTGTATATTTGTTGAAAAAAAAAAAACAATTTTTTTTTAATTTTTAACTTCTTTATATATCTGCCTTATGCATTGTTTTAGTGGTCTAAACCATCTTCGCATTATTACATTCATAAAAATAATGAAACTAGTTTGGGGCAAATCGGTGGGATGGATACATAGTTATAGGTAGAAACAATTTTGTGTTTTATACATAATATATAGATAGATAAATGACATATCTTTACATGCTTTACATTTATATTTATTATGAGTAATTTTTTTTTTGATTTTTTTCCTGATATCTTTGTTGCATCAATTCAAACTTCACGTTTGGAAACAAATTGTGGGCAAATTTAAAACGTGATACTTCTAAAACTGGAATGAAATAGAAAGTAACGTATTTTATAAAGTTTGCTGCTTTAGCACCAAAATAAAAAATACCTCTTAAATGTTTAATTTTGGAATGAATGAAACTTAAACATATGTATATTTGTGGACGTATTCATAACGTTAATTAAAAAAAGATCTTCTTTGTTAACTTTTGCCTTTTCATCCGCGATTCTTTGCTATGTGTACATTCAATTTGTCGCTCCACGTTTCACACAAAAGTGCTGTTTTTCCGGTGCTAACTTTATTTCCACACAAGGTGAGAGCTGAAATTGACATAACTATTCTTAAATATGTTACGAAGTGTGTCGAAACGAGCGGACGCCAGTTTAAAATTTAAATATTTTCAATGTGTTAGAATGTCGCATTTTGTCTGTATGCATGGGGTTTAAAAGTTGTTGCATTTTTTAGAAAATATCGTTTAAGACAATCGTAAAAGAGATAGTTATGAATGAATTAAGGTGCAGGCTTTATTAAATTTTCATTTCGTTACGAATTCTTCCTTTGGCCGTAGAATTCAATAAAATAGGAGCTATAAATATAAAATAGTTAACACCTTTATTTAGTTTTAAGTTGGTTACGAAATTCTCACGTTAGATAATACTAATCTACTATTTATCAACTCTTATTTATATTTAAATTATTTTTTACATGTTGTTGCCTATAAATCACATTCAAATTGGGACAATTTCAAATAGAAGGAGAAGCCTTATTAACTCGTATTTTCAAAAACATCAATAACGTTATATTATTATTTATATATTTCAACTTAAGTTTAAAATTTGGCTACTCTTTGAAAAATAAGCCTGTATAACAAATTATATAAATTTTGTACACGGCCAGTTGATGGAATAAGGGTTGTAAAAACATGTGCGCTACATTGGACCGGTAGGGGTGACACGCTTTTAAAAGTTTAGCGTGCTCTCGACCTGATAATATCCCCGCGAGCGCTATTAAGTACAGTATTTCAAACTTTGAACAACTTAAAATATTTTTCGCTCTAATAGTTAATTACGTTGTTACATAGGTTTGCAATTTTCGACATTAATAAGTTAGTTTTAAATACCGTTAGCAGCAAAATAAACGGGTGTTTTCTGTAAAAAATATATTGTCTTAATTTCCTTCAGCAGACAGATTGATGATACAGACGAAATATTAGATATCTTGCAGCTTTGATGACGCTGCTGGTCGCCAGTTAAAGTGTTTTACACCCCGCGTTAAAGAGATGGCGGTAAACCGTCTTTTCTCAAAAGCCATAAGATTTCTCTGGCATTTTTTGTAGTCACCTCTTGCGACACCCATGAGATAAAACACACTACAATACGAACGTTTATATTTATTTTATTTTATTTACTAGGTCCACCGCCATTTGTTTAAGTCATAGATTTGCAGGGTTCTTATATAATTAGTTTAAATTTGAATGTGATAGGCACTTACTGCTAAACACCAATTGCTCTTACACTTTATAAACACTAGACAGTGCTACAACAATGTGAAATAATTTCCCTCGAAAGAACTAAAGAAAAATACAGAATATAGAAAAATACATGGTCACAATCAATAATTAATCTTACAAGATTTTACTTACACATCACCGTGAATATCAATAGATTTACTACAAGAGTTGAGTAGGTTGAACAGTCTAGGTCAGTCAGTCTATCGGATATCTTGAGAAATCGCGCAATCTACAGTCAGTAATTGTGAACAATCTACTCTCTTGCTAAAAATTTTATGTAGGAATACAAATTCTAATAGTTCTCTACGAGCTTCTAAAACATATGTTTGAGGATGAGTGGATAGTTATCATTACTCTGCTACTAAAAGCCAGTTGAACCAAGAGTTGTTTTTGGATATATTCTATTCATAAACAGTGAGCATATTAAGTGGTCCATAAAATGCTATCATATTCTGGGTTACCTCTTAGGCAACTATTCTATAAGGATATTTTTGTCGTTGTGCTTTTAAAAACTATGACGTTATGTACTTAATACAAAGCTGTTGTTGTTAATATCCATATTGTTGCAGAAGAATAGTCTTAATGTTAACGTAAATAATAATTATTTATCATAGTGTATACGTTGTAGAGTCACGCTGCAGCTATATTATATTTGAAGCACGAATGGTTTGGCTCGACCGGGGAAGGACCACGCTCTCACAGAATACCAGCATAAAATAGCAGCTTAATACTGCTGTATTTCGTATTGTGAGTGTAGAGATCCGGAGCCCTTTTTTTACCGGAAGTGAGGCATTCCATCTTCGTCCTCAGGGGTGACAACGCATCTGCGTTTTGATTCTTAACCGAGAATAAATGTAGATGTCTATGGGCCACAGCATCCACTTACCATCAGGTGGACTGTGTGCTCGTTTGTCACATTATTTTATAAAAAAAGACAACCGGAAACCATTTTTGCTGGAAACGAGACATTACATCTTAGTATTTAGGAGACAACGCATCTAAACTTTGATTCCTAATTAAGGATTGATGTAGATATCTATGGGTCACAGCATTCACTTTACATTAAGTGGACTATGTACTAGTTTGTCACCTTTATTCTGAAATAAAAAGTTATTTATGTAAAATAAACTTGTTAAAAATTTAAATGATAAATTCTAAAATGTGTATGGAAATTTCTTATTATTAAATACATACAACGGTGGCTTAAAAAAGCCTTTTAAGACAAATGCTTGCGCACAGTTTGCGATCGGTATAATGTAAATAGCATCTATTAAGTACAAGTTCAATTCCACTCGAACGCTTCCACTTCCACGTCATACACTCGATTTGAGCGTGTTCACGAGGCAGGAACGAAAGCTTAGAATACACCGTCATGCCTCGTAAAACATAAGTGTTTCTTATCTTTATTCAATCTGTTTGGAATTCAAAATGCTGGTGGAAAACAACTTTTTATGGAATATTCAATTTATAAAGCAGTTCGATCGATAGTAATCTATTAACTATAAAAGTGAGCAACGGGAAGTAAGAATGACTGAATGGGAGTAGGACGACGATTTGTTTAAGATAAGTATAAGAGAAGTTAAAAACTTTAAGGTGAACTATCATACGAAGTAAGTAGTTAATTTAAACGTATTTTAACACACACACGCCCTCTCTCTCTCTCTCTCACACACACATACACACACATCCACATCTATATAGTGCAGCATAAATAAGTTTCAAAAATTGACTACGAGATAATTTAAAAGCCGTGGAATTTAAGATTTTTATCACAGAATAAACATGATAAACATACAGTCTACCTAAATGAATGCTGTGGCCCATCTATCCTCGATTAAGAATCAAAATGTATATGCGTTGCTGAGCACTAAGATGGAATGTCTATTATCCAGTAAATAGGTATCCGGTGTAATTTCATGCTTTGAGATGTGGTCCTTCTCGGACTAGCCGACCCATTTGTAATACAACCAACATAGCTGCAGCATGGCCCTATAAACTACGCATAAAAAGAAAGAAATACGATTGCGATTGAGAAAAGATATGTGACGTCTAATTACATCATGGCCAATCCATTTTTATAAGGTTCAATTACGGCAAATCCCATATTAATTAGAAGTAAGCCGATGCACAGTCACTATTCGAATTATAAAGGACTATTTAGTCATGATCTTTTAAACGATGCGTTTTTTTGTAATATTCCTTTTTGGTTACAGTTTATTCGTATTTCATAACTAGCGATCTGTCCCGGTCACGTACGGGTGGTTTTTGGATCTCGAATTCAGCGCCACCTACCGGGAAAATATTTAAAATTTTCTCCTTTTACTATAGAGGTAATATGCATGCATTATTACATACAAACCTTCCTCCTGAATTATTTTCCGTACATTGATGAAAACCGTTTAAAAGATCTAAGCGTACTCGTACAGACGACAGGAAGAGACTAGGTTTTGAACTATGTAAAGATGTAAAAACTGAAACCCGATTTTCGTTTAAAAAATTATATGTCATCTTAACAGCCTAAACAAACGTAAGTAGTACCAGTACTAGTAGTGCTACTACTAGTAGTGGTGTAGTCTATTAAAAAAGATGAGTAATAAGGCGGTATTTAGGTCACAAGTGATCATAATCACATTTATATTTTATGATTTAAATCCGCAATTTTTCACATTGTTATACATTTCATTTCATCCCTAATCCGACCTAGATTAGGCCGCTAACATCCCACCGCTCGTGGTTGAATTCGCAAACAGAAGCACGTGCCATTGTTGTATTTTCATTAAGAAAGAACAAACAGAGAATTAGTGGAGTGTGGCAACTTGTATACACCCTGCTTGTTTCTACTTTTGATGTGGCTTGTTTGTCTGTGTATCTATGACACAGTTGCTTTATCTTTCAAAAGCAGTATTGCTTGTGGACTATAACAAAACAAAAAAAAAAACATCGCTTAGGGGAGTAAGCAATTGAATTTTTACGCACGCTTTTATTTATTTTTTATATTATTTAAATATATTTGAAGTTATAGGATGATAACATTTTATTTAAAAAGAAAGATTAAGAGTTAAAAGTGATTAATCACAATTAATATAAAATTCACTTAAAAGACAATGGTTACTTTATAGACAATAGATATTTGGGATCCTAAAGTTGATATAATGCCGAACACGTAACTCTAGGCGTATTAAATTTTAATAGAATAACAATTTGTGTAAAGTTTATAGGTATGTATGGTGAAGTCCGCATATCATCAACCCGATAGTTGCTTGACAAAAATAATTGCTTTTTGATTAATCAGTCGTACAACTATCCACTGATAGCTCAATGTACATAATATGTATTAGGAGGCGTATACGGTAGACTAAATAGTCCATCTGCGATTAGTTATACACTAGCGAGTTACAAAGAGAAACAAATCAGGTGACGAGAACAACTAAAAACAAAACTGTAGTTGTCAATCCACCTGCCGAACGTGACACCTATGGCAGATATCCCCCCCTATGATGCAATCTATGGGGCAGGACTGTACTCAACAGTAGGCTGAAAAGGTAACGGTAAAGGTAGCGCCATTAAATCGACATTCTTTCTATTCCTAATTTGGTTACAATAATGCATTATGTGAAGTAATATACAAGCAAGCTTTTACTTATATATTACTTTACAAGAAAGTTGTAAATATTAAGCGTAATTGCGCGTCGCAAGGTGGACACCTCCCGATAGACAAAACTAGTAAATTGGTTACGACTGAATCGATTTCATGCTGAGGTATGCACTTCATCCAACAAACAGTTTAATAGTCATCAAATCACAACAAGCACACAGCTAGGCTATTTTTAGTCTGATCGATTTAATTATGTTTATTACGTCTCTATACGGTAGGTATATACGATATTTCCAACAGTTGTGTCGTCTCACTGAAATATATTTATACTTTTTCTTTTTTATGCCGGCCAGAATAGTTATAAAACATTTTGATAATTAAAATTAAAACTGCCACAATAAGAGCTTTCAAATTTTAAAACAGTCACAAGAAATAGTAACAATGTCGTAATTGGATCCTTTTATATAAAAAAATTGCAAAATGGAAGATTTTTTGGATAAAATTAAAAAGAAACTTTCAGTCGACAACATTCTAGATCTCATGAAAGATGGGAAGCTGAAAGAAGAGATAAAGCAAACATTGACCGGTGAGATTTAAAATGTGCCTTTTAATATTATTATCATTTTCTATCATCGTATCTTGATATAACATTCAATACAAATGTTACTTATAACAGAAATGAAATAACTTAACAAATAAGAAATATATGTCAATGATAAGAAATGCTTTTGAGAAAAGATAAGGAGTGTTCTCAAAACAAAATTTCAACAAAATCTTCATTAACATCATTAAAGCTCTTGACAAGTCCACTGCTCAATATAGGCCTCCCTCAAAGAATACCTTAAAGAATATTTTGGTATTACTTAATTCCAAGTATAAAATTTACAAAAGTTTAAATTTTGCAGCTAAAATGAATCTTAACGAAAACCCACGATTTGGTGAAGGAAAATCTTCAGAAGATTCTAGTAATTTGGACTCTAATGATAAAATAACTATTGAAACTGTACAACCAAACGTGACACCAGAACAAAGTAAAGCCGTTGTAGGGGAGCAATCAAATGATAAGACCGAAAGTAACAAAAATAATTTTAATGTCCTGCAAAAGCCTAATATTCAATCTCGAATTGAAAATACAGAATCTATAAAAAAGTCAGAAGAAATATCATTTTACGACTAAATTAATGCAAGGTAGATCTATAAATTTTATATTTATCAATGGAATAAATATAATAAGTAGCAAATAATGTTTTATTTAATTTAAATGTATAATTTTGGTGCATAGCGGCGTATTAAAATATATCATCACTTTTATTTAGGAGGATGTAAGGGGAGACTATAGAATAGGCAAAATAATACTCAAAGCCTTAGATATATATGATATATAGGTTAATAGCTATGTTGATAGTTCGTTGAGATTACCTTTCATGTCCAGACATGTAGATTGCCGACTTCTATGACATGTAATATCTTAATATATATAAATTACGTATCACGTTAAATTTTCACACCGTGTGCAGTTTGGTCCAACTTGAGAGATAGGATAGTTTTTTTTGCCCATGAGGGACCCACAATATTTTTTGCGAATATGAAGATTTTTAATAGGACATGACAAAGGGTCGTCGAAAAGAGCAGAATAACGTCTGCCTGGCAAGCTAGTAAGTTTATAATCCATTCCATCTAAGACTAACAATAGACCTATAATAGATTTTAGACATGTCTAATCTAACTTTCATTTTTTGTTTTATTTAAAAGATACTTTTATAGGTACGTAAGATGCTACAATTGTGATTCTCATTATATAATACCTTTATATGTACCTAATATGTTACGATTTTGACTTACATTATCTAATAATTTTATATGTACCTAAGATGCTACAATTTTCATTTCCGTTATGTAAGATGGTGTTAATATCACCAACACGCCGTGCTATACTATGTCCTCCTGTAATTTATGTTTGGTGAAGCAGTGTCCGATAAGCGTTGTGATTTGAGTTCATGTAAGTAAGCTGGGCGAGAAACCGTTACCGTAACAGTCTACTAAAATCTAATGAAAATAGGCCTATCGCATATATTACCTTGGGGGGGGGGGGATATATACCATAGTTGCCACGGTTGGCAAGCGGGTTGGCAACTGCAGTTGTTATTTTTAGTCGTTATAAGGAAAACTGCCGCTCACCTGCTAGAAACAGTGTGTTAAAATTATCGCTTACAGTTTTCATATGAGAGATATAATTAACATGAATACTACAGTATAATTGTCCAGGCAGCATAAAATAACTTTATCAAAAAACTAACTATCGGGGACTATCATTGTTATATTTGCTGTATTCTTCACGACTGGCAGACGAATTTGTTAATTTGTTGTTGAATATAGGTGACAATTCAAATACCTACATTATAAAAGTTATGACGATGAGAGCCCTCTTTCCCTTTGTTGCTTACGACGAATAGACTATCGAGAATCATTACTCTTTGTTTTATTATTCTTTTTTTACCAGATCACAGAAGTCTACTGCTGGAAATGGACATTTCCCTTTGTACGGAAGAATTGCTAATCGTCTCGCTTCGATCAGACCATGATCTAGAAATTTTACATTTGAAAGTATAGCGACATCTATCGACCGCCATGAAGTCTTTTTTAGATTTTTACATAATTGTCTTTTACGATATCCACGAAACCAAAATGTGTGAATCTATTTCGCCATATTCTATTTTAAAATAACAATAATCAATTGCCCTCTCAGTCTTTGAGAGCCTTTGTGATCTAAACCAAAATTCCCTATAAATAATCGTATTATCGTTCTGATTGCTTAAGAATAGTCTAATACCTAAAATCAAATCTAGTAGATAGATAACAGTAGCATTATTAGTTTAATATTGTAACAAAAATATACTCACATTGCCGTGTAGGCCTTCGCCTAGGAAAGTGATTGGTCGCATGCGCCCCCGCGGAAAATCTAGCAGGGGCGCCACTCCGTTTGGGGGCTCAGCTTCAGGTAGTTTGATGGAGGTGAAAAGACCAGGCACAGGTCTCTCACGGCGGCAGTAGCGTTCCTCGGGGTAAGTCTGGTGTTAAAACAAGTTTAACTTTAATACACGAGTACGTTTGTGTTATATACTCGTATTTAAATGAAAAGGGTATATGTAGTAAATGTTAAAATATTTAAAAAAGAAACCTTCAAGTTTTGAAATAAGTTTTAATACACGTTTAAATCAATATATTAGCTTAAAGTATAACTAAAAAAATCTTTTAGTTCTTTCAATTTCAGCTTTTTAAACATTAATATAGGGTAAATTATGCATTTGAGTTATACTTTAATTACCGGACCTGCATACAAACCGGAAATTATATTAAGAAGTTGAAATCTTCTAGTCACATATTGTTGCTTTAATTAGTCACGTAATTGACTGATTGTTTATTGAGAGAACTATCAATATATGAGATTAAAATATATTTCGGGGTCTCGATAGCTAAAACTTTCACGACTTCATTATGAACATACTAAAATACTCCGAATATATTTGGTTCGCGCTGCTATTGATCAATTCTCGCTTCGATATTTGTCATTAATAACGGCCGATGTTATAATATTTTATGTGTTGGTAAATAGTCTCTCTTAATTGCTATTCCCCTCACAAGATTGTGCTAGTATAATTTATAACACAAAAACTTTGTCGCATAGTTCTCTGCTGAAATGCGTTAACTACAACAAATATATGTTTGTATTTAGGTAAGTGTAATATTTGGACATATAGTTATCACATATTTATTCAATTATAGTTAAATAATGTTAATTTAAAACTTATATTTATTTATTAGTTAATTCAGAGACCAGATTTTGATACTTGAATCTAAGCATTAAAAAGCTGTAGTAAACATCAACAAAACACCAGTGGCTTCGCAAACTTCTCACAATACCGACCTATAGTCATTTATCATTTCTCCAACAGCCGCACAATACCCCTAATGAGTAAAATCCAAGCATACCTTAGGCAATACCATTAATATTGCAAACCCGGCCTTTCCCCTTCATAGATGAGTAACTAACATGGGATAGTTTGAAGGTTGTTTGTAATGTTTTGCGGTTTTCATTTGATCCAACACAAGGACTATATTTTGTAATTATAACATTATTCTGTACTGGTTAAGGGATTATATGGTCAGACATAGGGTGCTCTTACTAATGTTATGAAAATATAATGAACGTGATGCCTATTTAGTAAATGCAGATTATTGCTGAAGCAATTACACACAACATATTAAAAAACTGTCATTGCGTTAAAAGATAATTTTATTGTATTAATTTAATAGGTCTTAAGATGAACACGGACAAAACAAAGACGTGTAACGTCCATGTCATACCTATGCCGAGTTGAGAGCACTAAGTTCGAAGTTGTTGATGAGTACGTTTACTTGGGACAAATAAACCCACTATATAAGTTCAATTTCGTCCGAGGGTGCAATCGACGGATTCAAATCGGCTGGGCAGCGTTCGGGAAATTACGACACATCTTCTCGTCAGGTATATCTCAAACCCTGAAAACGAAATTGTACAACCAGTGCGTGTAGCCACTGATGATACATATGTTGTAAATAGCGCATAAATTGGCTTTTGATTTTAGAAATGCTCAAAACAAGTACCTTTTTAACTAATAACACACTATTGTACCAATCATCACACGTGTGATTACTTCCAGTGTTAATTTTAGGCTATGACCTTTTAAAATTTTCTGTTGCCAAAGCAAACCCTTCATTTTATGCATTGGATTTAAATATAATTGTTAGTAGATATGGCAAGCTTATGTAACACAGTATCCCGTAAGAAAAAAGTTTCCCGAATGAGGATTTACTGTAAAAAATTATATAATACATTAAAATTACTCTTGACTGATTTAAATACCACTCAAATATTTTCAACTTCTAAAGATGGTAAGGGAAGCATGCCGTTCAAGAAGTAGGTACCTTTATAAAACTATAACACGAACACCTGGACCTTCGACCAAACAACTTCTGGCCATTCACAGTCTATGTCACTGTTCGTTTATCAAATTTACTCTGTCTCTTACCTTTTATCGATATTTTAGCAAGTCACTTGAAGCTGCGAAGATCCGTTCGTTATCAAGTAAATAAATCCGCATAAATTTTTATGAAATTTAATTTTAAACAACACTATACTTTTCTATTTATTAAAGAAGGTTATTTTTTAAAAAATATCTTCGTTAATCGCAGGTAAATACTACAGTCACTAAAGTGCATATTAAAGAATTTTATAACTGTCCAAAAATTTAAACAATTTTATTTGAGCCATAAAGAGGGCAAAACGGTAGTTATGCGATACCAATCCATTATCAAATTCAGCACCGGTGTTACACCCTGCTTGGGGGTGGGCGCGAACTGGGTGTAACGGGACATGTGACATATTCACGCGGCACTCGGGGGTACTTACAGTAGGTAGTGCTGTGGCTACATGGTGCCATATGTTACAAGTAATGGAGTGCCCGCAAAAAGATGGCGATGTAAGCTCTAAAATGTCGTATAAAACAGAGAAGCTTCTGTACATAAAACGTTCTGCAGACTGAAATAATTTTCTTTAGGTATAAGTATTTTCATAACTCGTATCAGACTAGTCAGCCGAAGTTAATACCTGATAAGTAATTATTGTCTGCCAGTTCTTATAACATTGAGGAAGATTATAGTTGGAGAAATAACAAAAAAGTTAAATAAGAATAAACACTTCATTTTTCTCCTACGATTCAAAGATGGCTTTTGAACGGTTTCGACAAAAGATTTATTTGAATACGGACAGGTCAAAGAACAATACATGAAAAAAATCAAGCTGAATTTTCATTGAATATTGGGTGTGTTTGTATTAAGTGCAATGCAATGCTTAATAGTGCAAAAGAATGCATTGCGTGAGTAAATTAACCTTCATAGTAATTGTAGTAAAACATCATATACTTAATTTCTTTTGAGTGACAGAGTAGGAGAAAAGTTCACCACCCTGCTGATATTGTGTGTTTTGCATGCGTTTCGAAATGTTTTTTTATTTCTAAGACACAAAGGTTCTCTCGTGAAGTTTTCCTCAACCGTCGAGTACGTGGTAAAAAGAACTTAAAAATGCAATTAATAGTGTGGTGCCAAAGGAATTTGGTTTGCTCATGTTCTATGAAATTTTCAGACATAGAACGAACGCATATTGTTTATTGCAGGTATATTTTTATGTAATATTTATGCAACACAACCGGCCTAGAATATTATAAAGATGTGAAATAATAAAGTAACATAGATAATTTTTTTAGAAAGTAAATCATAATTATTATCATCGCTATTATTATTCACTATTATCAACTAAAACTAGACGTGGGCCTTCTATAGTAGGCAGAATTTATAATATTGGTTTAATTGGAATTACGATCGCAAAATTCAAACTTGTGGTGCATTCGGGTGGTTTAACCGTAACCATCATTCGTTTCGTGTCGTGGTCTAAAGAATGGGAAGGCATAACCTTCCATGTTTACATTCAGTCATGCCATGTTATTCTACCGGGAATTTATCGTGTAAATTATGAATACACAGACAGATAGACCACCAAAACGTGTAAAAGTCACTTATTATACGTCAGTATCTTTAAGAAAATGTAAGAAATTATTAAATTAAGTAATCGTTTTATGTATAGATTAAAATAAGTCGCTCTCTCACATCACATGCAGTTTTATGCAATATTTATATACTGACTGGTCCGTTGCTGAAAAAACTGAATACATGTATATTCAGTTTTTTTTCTCAATGTTTCTCGGTTCTAAAGATTATAAATCTGAAATACTGCCGTTCAGCATTATTGATCTTTTGCTATATCGGCTAATCTGGTTTTGCTGCGAGTATTATCGTTGCAGTTTCTATCATGTAGATACTATTGTCTCGTTGGTCTAGTGGTTGTAGTAGTGCGGCTGCTGATTCGAATCCTGTCCTGAATTCGAATCGCGGGTCAGGCCAAAAAATTAATTATTGAGTTTTTTCGTCAAGAAACTCTCAGTAGTTGCCCGGAGTCAGGAAGTTGGCGGTGTCTCACCCCCGTGCTTCGGAAAGCACGTAAAGCCGTTGGTCCTCCGCCTGATCTCTCTTCGGTCGTGTCAGTTTACCGTCCCATCGGATTATGAGAGTGAGGGAATAGAGAGTGTACCTGTGCTTGCGCATACACTTGTGCATTATAATCCTGTCCTGCGCCGATGGCTAGCCTCCGTTGAGGCCGAAATTCGGTCTGGAGTACATTCACACACATCATATCTCGGTTACTTGCAAGTCGTTTAGAATATATTGGATGGGGTTACATTTCACCGGCAAATCTGTAGCAGGGTAGAAATAGCTGATTGAATTTTGGCAATAACCTCAATTCCTCAACAAATGCAAACGTAATATCTTAAAACTCAACCCGCATAGCTGTTACGTATAACAAAATATTTATTGAAAACTAGATTTCTCTTACGGATTTGTTCGTTTGGAAATCGGTATTCGAAATTAGACCGTAATTCTTTAGATTTTTACATTTGCATGTTAATACTGTATTTCACTTAACTGCGCATTAATATACATACGCATATATGAAAGCTTTTTGCCTTGACATGCCATTCACAGACTAATGAAAAGGAAATATTTGAAACCACACAAAATTCACAGCTCATTCAGCCAATCTGTCAGCATTTATTTATTCATAACATTTTAAAACAGAGACTATTACGTATTTGACGAAAGACCGAAAGATTGTTATATGTTTGACATTGGCAGTGTCAACGTAAACAATCAAGGTTTTTATTTTTCAGATAACAAGAATCTATGAGCGTAAGTAAATTAAAAAACTTAATAACAAAATATTAGTACCTAATAACTGAAAGTGAATTAGTGAGTCTGCATAGGTGCTCGACAAGTGGCAGTCCACTGTCGGCGATAGCCTTCAGAACATTATTGTGGCTGCCCCGAACTGGCCGTAAAAGTGGGCTTCTTTCGCAGTATGGCCGGGAAATGATCGACCCCTGCGTGTGCAAACATGCTAGAGGCACTGCAGTATCTTGGCAGCCCCAGATCAATGCTATAAATGCACCATTGTATTCTATACGCAGGGTGTTATACAACTTCTGAGTATAGTTGACCCACAGGCTGCCTGAGTAAAATGAAACTTTAAAAAATGTTCGCTCTGTCCGACAACGCCGTGCGTTCTTTTTCTATGTCAACATTATCCTTGTGGATTTTTGTGAAAATGTGACCTAGGTACTTGAATTGGCGTATCCTAACATTTGGTGACCCATAAAACTTGATCGAGGCAACATATACAGGTAGTCTATTGTTAGACTTAAAGACGAGCTATTCATTCTTCTTCTTATTGTACAATCAATCCATGAGCATCCTTCCGATGGCACTGACAGAGGAGGCCAGCAGAACCATATCACCTGCGTAGCTAATGTCATTGAAGCCAGCAACACTAAAGCGGCATTTATCCCTCATTCTGCTGAACTCATCAATCAGCGCATTGACGTATAGGTTAAAAAGCTTCGGTGTGCTTAACCTCTCTCACCCACCCCGCAATCTAAGCTATATGGTTTTGAGTACTCGTTTACTCACATAACAGTACTTATTCTATTGCCATACCAACCAATATTTGAACAGGGAGATTAACTCTGGAGGTAGTCCAGTTAATTCTAGCTTCTTCCAGAGGATGCTGTACATAACCAGATTTAGATAAATACATGAAGCAAGCATACACGGGTGTGCTCCTGTCTGTATACCTGACAACGCCCTTCAGACTCAGAATTGCACTTTCCGCGGATAACTAAGGTCTATAAATTTGAGTTCATTCCCTATTATATTATATTTTATTTTATTCTATTTTATTCCCTAATTATTTCCCTAATGCATAAGGTTGGGTAATATAAGCATAATCTTGGAGGAGGTTCAGCAGTGGCCTTGTGAAGGTTTGTAATGATGATAATGATGATGATGATGTTTGATATTGTAATATTTGCGAAGTGTATCATATACGCTTACAGAATTTACATTTAATTTACCTTATGCATTTGTAACACATGCTATTTCATAAATTTTAGATTTTAGCACATATTCTCTATATAAACTTTATTTATGCTAAATCTCACATCCCTCTGATGTTTAAAAAGGAGTACAAGGTTTTTTTCACATAATAATAAAGTGAAATCCATCTACTCGCACTGCATCTCCATAAGCATCTTCGAAATGAGAGGAGGCCTACGCCCAACTGGGGACACGTACATGTATGGGCTGTAACTTAAAGTGTCTATGTATTTGCGATTTTACTATTAGGCCTCGTTCCCACTAATACGGACCGTCTGTTTTTTCAACCCGGCTAAACAGGCGGCTAAGTCAGTGACAGTACAATTTAAATGAAACTGTTCACATTTAGATGGATCCGAAAAAAAGAACTAATCCGGGTTTTAAACGGACGTTTTTTCACTGCAAAGAGCCGTCTAAATGCTCGGACCGGATGTAGTCCGAATGAATATACATATGGCCAGTCTTTGTTGTGGTCAAATACACTTTCTGAATGTTGTGTTTTGTACTTTTATGTCCATTGAAATTCGTCCAAAGAGATCATCTACAGAGGATACAGACATTCGGAAGTAGTTAAAAACTTTGTTTCATCATATCTTAGTTCACCCATTAATGTTACAAGTGTGCTTGCTGAAAAACTTTCTCGTTGAAGAGGATGCCTCTAATGTTTTCTTTTACGTCTTCTTCTTCTTCTTCTTCTTAAATATTTACAAAACATTGGGATAATTTCGTCGTCCATCGTATATGAAGTCTAATTTCGAACTGATCGGTGTAGGTGAGAACACGCACGCTCGGGCGTCGACTTCCGTTTAATTAGACGGCCCTTCTTACTAAATTAGAATTGGAGGCTATCTTATAATATGAAATGAACCGAACGCCGCTAATATGTTGCGTGCCTGGCACGTGACAGTACGGACTCGTACGCACGAGCCACGAGCGCACGAGCACGACACTTGCTAAGTCGGGAACATCTGGCTGAGTCGAGAACGCTCACTATCGCGCTCCACAATCACCTTTGTTGACTTTCAATAAAAATTTTTTTTTGTTTACGTAAATTCTTTTTATTAACATGTTATATTACTATATCTATACATAGATACATACCTCATAAGTACATTAATTATCATATCACATCAGATCAAATTAATTTTATACATTAAATCTGAGCTGGCGCCATATGCTCAGTGTTAATTTACTAGTATTTTAGTTATTTGGAATTTGTTGTAACGTAAAGATGGAATTTTTTTGACAAATATTGATTCTTTGAGAGGAAACTAAATGAAATGATTAACAAATATGATGCATAGGTACGTATCCGCATATATTATGTTTGTAAATATTATAATTACTTATGAAACTAAATGAGACTTAGCTGTGAAACAAAAATACAGCGACAACTATGTAACAGTAGGCATTTAAGTCTCGCGCAGCGCGGGAGGAATCCTACTATTCTGTTTTTACTATGGTCTTAGTAGGAACGAGCCCTTAGAACTTTAATTAATTTTTGATGTTTTCCTGACCGGTAGATTCTATGTGAAGTCTTAATAGACATGTGATGTTTTAAGAATATTGATTAATAATAATAATAATATTTATTTCTATATCATACAAAGTCATTTTAGCTGACGCTTACAATAGGAAAACCTGTGTTGTAAACATCAGTACCCTTCCAGTGTCACAATATACAAAAATTGTACAATAATGCGGGAAATAGAGTAAATGGGGCCCTGCACTCTATTGTGAAGAGTCAAAATGTGTCGAAAAAGGCACGTATGGCAATTCACAATGCTGTGTTGGTCCCTACTTTAACGTATGGTAGTGAAAGTTGGGTGTGGCAGAAGAAGCACGAGAGTAGAATGAACGCAGTAGAAATGCGGTCGGTAAGGAGTATGTTAGGGCTGAATCTTAATGACAGGGTAAGAAATTGTGTAATAAGAGAAGAGTGTGGTTTGCAAGATGATGTTGTGACCAGAATTAAGAAAGGAATGCTTCGGTGGTTTGGTCATGTGGAAAGAATGAATGAGGAAAGAGTGACAAAGAAAATTTATGTTGCAGAAGTGAATGGCAGAGTCGGAAAGGGACGTCCTAGGCGAAAATTTATCGACCAAATTGGCGATTTATTGAAAACGGGCCAAATTAGGAGTACACTTAACCGACGAGCATGTATGCGGAGGTGTATGGATGTGAAGGAGGCGAGAGAGGTGTGTCAGGATCGTGCCAAATGGAAGTCTGTAGTCTCTGCCTACCCCTCTGGGTGACAGGCGTGAGTGTTTATGTTATGTTATGTTATGTACAATAATAATTAATAACAACTAAGCTCATGAAAGGGTAAAGTAGAAATTAAAAAAAATTTCCTTTTTTATGTAAAACAAGATATGTACCGCTGTATCTGTGTATGTGGATGGGGTGTTTAATAATATTTTGTTTACACTTATATTATTTTTATTTTTTTTATCAAATAAATTATTTACCCTGTTATAAAAAAAGATTCCAAGAAATTGATAAAAACTTTGGCCAAATGAAGTTATTAAGTGCAATGAACGAGTTATATTTTTACGTTGTTGGCGATATGACTGTTGACTGTTTTCTTCGCTAGTAACATATAGTTATATAACACATAAAACACACACACATTTATTTTAGATACAAATTACATACTGATGAAATATGAATAATATTTTTTGACCTTACCGACATAATAGAAAAAACTGAACTGGTTATTTGAATAAAAAAGCATGAGTGCAATTAGTTTAATTTAAAATTTCGTGTTTTTAAAAAAATACTAAAAAAGGGAAAAAGAGGGGAATACTTGAAAAAAGATCGTGCTGAAAGACCGGACCCGAACCAGGGTTCTACGATTTCGTGACTGGCTGATATCCCATTCGCGCTATTGTAATCATAAATGTGTTGTCAAAATTTACCTTCTTGTTCTAACGATATTGTAGCAGTTATTCATTGCTGGAAACGCGGATAAAACGACATTTTCTAAAAATGAATCCTAGCTAGATCGATTTATTGCCCCGAAACCCCCTGGACACTAAATTTTATAAAAATCGTTGGAGCCGTTTCCGAGATTCCGATTATATATATAAGAATTTGTCGATTAAAGGAATAGGATGTATAATTTAAAAAGGTTTTTAAGTAAGCCTTAGGTGAAAATCGTGAGAATACAAATACATTATTAAGATCCATTTAAAAAATAATAAATGCTTTACATGTTTATTATATACAAAATGCTGGTAGACGACCAGCAAAGTAATGCCCGTTGGGAATACGCGGAAAGTTACAATGAAATAGTTTATGATACTTCTCTAGCATCTGAATAATTTCTAGAGAGGGAGTGAATGACGAACACGGAACTTTATAGCTTTAATGTTGTAAAGAAGATAGGAGAGTAACTTGATGTATTAGGAAACTTATAACACCTTCGACATTTATATAAAGTTCTATACTTGAAGATTACGATTAAGGCTTTTACAAATTCTAGCAATTCCAAATCCCAGCTACGAGTGTATTTGTCTATATATGTATCTTTGTTTGCGGTTAACCGAATTGCTTGACCACATTCCTTTAATATGGCATTGATGAGCCGGTTACGCAGCGCAACGGCGCTCATGTTCTTAAAATTTAAATATATTATTTAAAATGTTATCATTATTCATAGTATTTCTTTACTGAAATAACGCAATTAAAATATTTAGTTAGCCAATATTTAATAAAGTAGTCATGTGGTTAAGGAAACGGACGGCAAACTTAAAAAGTCGTAAATTTGAATCTGGCTGTAGACTGATATTGGGAACCACTCGTAGATCACTAATACCTATCTACTATTAGAGTAAAAGCAGTTCACTATTTTAAAATTTATTTTTTTATATTAACAACAATATTAACTAAATAACATAAAAATAGTTTTACTGTTTTTACATAACGTTAATTTTCATGAATTGAAAATTATTTTTGTAATTGTCATACGATAATCTTTTTTCTTTATATTCCATGGGGCTTTGGCATAAGATAGTTTATATTATTATGAAAGTAAAACAAAAAAATATCATAACGATTAATTTAGTCAATAAGTGATGATATGATGAAGCAGAGTGAACTTGAAAAGTCAACAACAACGCAATTAAAAATTAGGTCCCAATAGTCTCAGCTGTTCTTCAGGAAATGCGTTGATTAAGATTGCACGTAAAAACGGTAAACAAGGCATGTAGTGGTTCATTAACGACCTTAGCAACGTCATTGTTTGCAGTCTGGGGCTTCTCTCAATCTATTATTTGTGCAAGCATAATAGGTTGAGAGGATTACAGTAAACAAGTTAAGAATAAGTACCAATATTTATAGCCAAGGAAAACTGGCGAGATTCATAATTTATTTTGTCATTTATATTACTTTGTTTAGAAGATCAAAAATATGTTCCTAGTTTGTACTAGGTCTAAAATATTCTAAAAATAACTAAAATATATAAAAATAACATAAAAAGTGTGAATCGTGAGGTAAAGTATTATTCACTTGCCAAACTTGGGTGGCAGACAACGAAAAACGGAAGAATTTGTAAAAGTCGGAGGAATATTGATGTAGGTTGCGATAAAAGACATATAGGCATTTTCAATAATAAATTGATGAAAATATATAAAAAGTAAACATTGAACCCCGTAAAGCTCAGGCTACACGTAGCTACTTCCATGCGCAAACAGTTTGTGCAAACAATTTGCGTGGTTGTGCAGTGCACATGCACCATGGTGCATTGCATAATGTCCACACTATAGCGTCTTGCATGCGCAAACAGTTTGTGCAAAGTTTTTGCAATGAACGTGTGTGGCATTCTACACGCCGGCTTAACGTACACGCTTACTTGTGAAAATTAGAATTTGTGCAAGTAAGATCGAGCATGTAACTAGGGCTTAAATGAAACGTAAATACCCAAGACCACATTGACGCAAAAAGTGGTCATTAACTTAAAAGCATAATTAGTAATATAAATTATTCTTGCTAGCGTTCCGCCTGATGAGTAGGATTGTATAATGTGGCATTAAGATGAAAAAAATTAGATGAAATCGAAAAAATCGAAAAACATTTTATTTTATACATTTATCTTTTTGTAAAAAATCTCTAAGCTTTTCGTATAAAGTATAGTCCAGAACATTTTTATAAATGTTCTGTATTTGTTCGTAAAGTTTCGTTATAATTCGTTTAGCTATTCCAGGATGGTTCAGTGTACTATATGTACGAAAAACGCATATCGAAACTCAAACTTATATTTTTGGTTGTCTCTACCGGTGAGTGTGAGTATAATCTATACAGTGTGCGAGCGAGAGGTAAATAGAGGCGACGCCATTTTCAGTCCCATTCTTTAACCGCACGAGTAGTACGATGTTTTACTTCGCAATATTCCGTTAAAGTTATTGTTACAGCTTATCGAAAGTCCACTGCTAAACAAAGGCCTCCCCCAAAAATGGGGGTTTTTGCCATAGTTGCCACGCTTGGCAGGCGCATTTTTTACCCACCCATTGACACATCGGTTTGGGTCAGATATATAGATACACAGACAGATAAAAATAACCCCCTTAGCTCAGCAGCGTAAGGAAATTATTTCGATATTACAGACATTCACTTCATTTTTACTTATATTTTTTATAGAAGAGGGGGCAAACAACCATGCGGCTTACTTGATGGTAAGTGACTACCACTTCCCGTAACAACGACAACACCATGAGAATTGCAGATGCGTTGCCGACCTTTAACAAAGGAGTAAGTTCTTTTCTTGAAGTTGTATCGGTCCGGAAAAGTCACCGGTGGTAAACAATTCCACAGAAAAGTTGTACGAGGAAGAAAACTCCAAGTAAAACGTAGAGTAGTGGACCGCTATGCATTCAGATGTTGAGGATGGTATCGGGAATTTTGACGCGATGTGCGTTCGTGAAATTTGGTGGCTGGAATTAATCCGAACAATTCCTCAGAACATTACCCAAGGTAGATACGATAGAAAACGTAAGGGAATGCAATATCCCTACGCAGTGCCAGTGAATCGAGCCGATCAGAAAGCACTCGGTCGTCGACGATTCGAATCGCTCTGCACTGGATGGGGTCGAGTCAAAGGAGCTGGCACTGGGGTGCCCCGGCCCAGAGATGAGAACAGTATGCCATGTGAGGCCGAACTTGCGCTTTGTAAAGTTGCAAGCGATGTGCCGGCATGAAATTCTGTCTCGCTCTGCTGAGTACGCCAAGCTTTTTAGAGGCCAATTTGGCCTTTTCTCTAAGTAAACACAAAACTGCACGCTATTCGATATGTCGACACCGAGGATTCTGATGCTATCTGAGGCAGCAAGGGGAGTGCCTTCAAACTGAGGAGACACGACAAAGGGGTTCTTTTTAGAGGTAAACGCGCAAAATTGTGTCTTTTGGGGATTAAATTGGACTAGTATTAGTCACCCCCAATCCGAGAATTTGTTAAGCAAAGACTTGAATTCAGACACAAGTTTGTCCCGGTACTTGGCGTCTACTACGACATTAATGCTCCGATCAGCAAGAAAGCTAGTGATCCAATCGCATAATTTCTCGGGAAGCTCATAAGAAGGGAGCTTCGAAAGAAGCGCTTTATGCCAGACCCGATCGAAGGCCTTCGCTATGTCCAAACTAACGGCCACCACCTCCCCCTTGGACTCTACTACCTCCACCCATCTATGAGTAAGGTAGACGAGAAGATCACCAGCTGATCGACCACGACCGGAAACCGTATTGGCAGCCATTGATCAGCTGGTGATTCTCAAGGTACCTCATGAGCTGGCAGTTTACAATAGACTCTATTATTTTGTAGAACAAGGAGGTGATGGCGACAGGCCTGTTGTTGGACGGGTCTGAGCGGTCACTTTTTTATGGATCGGGTCCAACGCTATCTTCTAAGAATTCGGGACTACGCGTTGGCAGTAGGAGTACCGGAAAAGACGCGTTAAAACCGGTGCCAACTCCGGGGCACACGTCTTCAGCACAATGGGAGGGACTCCATCAGGCCCACTCGACTTACTGACGTCCAGGGAGAAGAGTACCTTGCGAACGGAGCGCTGTGTAAACCGCACCTCCATCATGGAGCACTCACATCGCGGGATGGTCGGCGGTGTATTCCCCCTGTCATAAGGAGTCGAGTTGGACGCAAAGAGAGAACCTAACAGATCGCCTTTCTCTTTGCGGCATGGGCCAGTGAGTTGTCTTAAGACAGACTGTGCAGAGATAGTAGAGATGACGGACAGAAGTTTTTTTGGATAGCTTTGGCGAGAGACCAGAATGCACGGATTCCAGAAGGAAGGCGAACTAGCTTCTCGCCAATTCAGCCGATGTGCTCAGATCTTGCTTGGGAAATGACTCGAGTACCTGGAGGCGGAATTATACTTCTTTTTAAGAGCGCTGGTGTTTACATCTCGAGATATTGATACGTCAGCCCAGGCCTGGTAGCACTCCTGCTTATAGCGTAATGCTATTTTATAGGAGCTACCAAACCATGGCTGGTATCTGCCTCCGATGAGCACCACAGAGGACGGAATGAAAAGTTCCATACCCTGAAGTACCAAATCAGCGACAGAATCAGCAACAATGTTAGGATCGTCCGGCGAGAAACAAACCCACCACCAAGAGTAGGATGCAAAAAAAGACCGCATCTCATCCCAATCGGTCAACCTATAGTGACAAACACGGCGGCAGCCTGCAGAATGCAACCGCGGCGTTAATGTTACTGGCGCCACACTCCGGACTAGACAATGGTTCAACGAGCCTTATGGGGCGTAGACGGAAACCTGATATCCTTCCGGATGAGGGGTCAGCAGAAGGTCTAACAGGGAAAGTATATGATCTTCATATGTATGTGTATAGATATAGAATGGCAAGCCAATAGGAAACTAACTAATCATTAAATTTGAAACCAAGCATCATGTCATTTTGCAAGTACTTCGTTTGATTCCAAGACAACTCAAATTTGCCACTAGTCTGTAACATAAATTTGGATTCAATTAATGTATTTCCTACACCTGAGTGCTTTTAGTACAATCGGCGCCAATTACTGACCTACCTCGGCGACACTCAAAATACGGCGCAGTGCTCTAAGTTTCCCTAAACTTTAGCATTCCTTGTGTCATAAAATTACTGACTACCAATAGATTGAGTTCTCAGTTGTCCTACAAACTTCGACGTATTTAAATTTTGAAATGACTTTCTTGTGTAATGAAAATATTATAATAAAATATTTATTATAATCTAAATGGCGCTACATTAGTAGATTCCACCCTGTTAAAGCCGGGGGGCGGTTCGTTGGTTGAACTTAAAGGAAGAAACAGAAGTTTTCTTCTACGAACGTGACATTTTATTCATTTAGGGTTCCGGTTTGATAATTATTTGTTGTTTAAAAATTAATTCACAAATTTAGAATATGATTCATGCTGAGTATACATAGTACCTAGCATACATAACATATGCTACTGACTAAAGCAGAATGATGTTCTCGCAAGTTTGGTGTTTTGACGGCATTTTGGTATCACCTTGGTCATTAAATTCTGATCAGTTTATGTATGTATGCTGTCGATCAACTGCAAACTCTCGGGTATTGTTTAGGATGTAATGAAGGCAGGTGAATTTGACGGCTGAGGCGATTGAAGTTGGCTGTTGTTTTGTCCCCCGGATGCACATTGAATTAATGTTTGCATTGGATAGCCTTGCTTTTACGTCATGTTTACTTTGTAAAGGCAAAACTAAATATATAATATAACATTGGCTTAAGCAAATTAGTTAAGAATATTTATTAAGATAATGGTATTAATATTTAAAGATAAATATTTGTTCTAATATGAAATATAACGAATGTGAAAAATTAAGTTTCAAATTTGAAATAAGTACCATTTGAAGTAAATAAAAATCTTTTTTTTGTGCTTAATTTATCTATGCCGCAAATAGGTGTTATTACAAATTGTCGGATAACTATTATTTAACATTTCCTATGGCATGGCAAATTTCGAATTATTATTGACATGCATGGGTTCTAATAAAATTTAACGACCTGCTTAATGAGTTATTTATTGCTAGCTTTTCTTATCTATTATTTTATTTTAATAAAGACGCTATCGTCGTTTTTAAATGTTTGTCTCTTTATTTTGTCATTTAGCGAAAAGCGAAATAGTAACTAAAAATTAGTGTTTATATTTCGTTTGATAGTAACTATTAGCATTACTAAAATTATTTTATGTGCTGCCATACCTTTCATCAGTTTGCATTAAAACTTTGTCAACTTATTGCTTGTATTTGCGCAAAGGCTATAGGAATAGTACAATTAACTTACAGTAGGTGGCGCTCATCATTCAACTTTATCATTAATCATTAATTTATTTCTTTTGTGGCAGCAACGCGCCGTACCAGCCAGAGAATAATAAAAAATGTACCAGGGTGGTCTGAAAAGTTTCCAACCTCGACGTGAAGATGGCAGCACTCGCCAATGAAGCTAATTAATTTAGTTGTGCTAATATGAAATATAGCATAATGATGCATCTTTTGTTAGTTATGCACCAAAATTTCAGCTATTTTGGACGCGTAGTTGTTATTTGATAGTCGTTTGAGTGAGTCAATGTGAGTGTTTTTATGAAAATGGAAAAAATTGAGGTTAAAGCTGTCGTAAAATTTTTGCTTTTAAGGTAATACGCCTAAAAAAATCAAAGATAAGTTAGACTCGGTATATGGAGATTCTGTACCATCATTTAATACAGTGAAATTTTGGGCAGCTGAGTTTAAACGTGTCCGTAAGAGCTAGGGAGAAAATGAACGGTCAGGACGTCCAAAAACTGCAACTACTGATGAAAACATTGCTAAAGTTGACCAAATGGTTCCTGACGACCGCCGAATTAAAGTGAAAAAGATAGCAGAGTTTATGAAAATATCCAAAGGACGTGTTTGTCACACATTAAACCAAGATGAGAATGCTGTCAGCGCGTTGGGTGTCGCGTTTGCTCACTTTAGACTAAAAACGTGTTCGAATGAACATTCAACGCTCTGATGGCGCAGTTTAGGCAGAATTAATCCAAGTTTCGGTACTGGCTAATTATTGTAGATGAAACTTGGATACACCATTAAACGCAAAAACAAAAATACAGCCATAACTGTGGACTGTAAAGGGGGAACCAGCTCCAAAAATAGCAAAACTGTTATTTCGTCTAGGAAAGTGATGCCGACTACTGTATGGGATATTCATGGAGCTATCTTAATCGATTATCTTCAAAAAGGTAAAAGTATTACAGGAGCATACTACGCATCATAATTGACAAACAGAAGGCAGAAATTGCGGAAAAATTGCCACATTTGCAGAAAAAGAAAATCCTGTTTCACCATGACAACGCGCCGTCTCACCCCTGAGCGGTTATCATGACGAAAGTCCACGAATTAAACCGCTTGACCATCCGCCTTACTCATTACTCAGATTTAGCCACAAGCGACTTCTTTTTGTTTCCTCATCTAAAATTGTGTTTGGCAGACAAAGATTTTCGACAAATGAGGTGGCAATCACCTTCATGAACAATTATTTTACGCCATATATATATATATATATATATATATATATATATATATATATATATATATATATATATCATCATTACAAACCTTCACAAGTCCACTGATGGACGTAGGCCTCCCCCAAGCAATGCCACAAACCACGGTCCTGAGCCACCTGCATCCATCGACTTCCTGTATGTCTTATCAGGTCATCACTCCATCTAGTGGGGATCGCCCTACACTACGCCTACCGGTACGAGGCTGCCACTCGAGAACCTTTCTTCCCCATCGGTTATCGGTTCTTCGAGCTATATGGCCGGCCCATTGCCACTTCAGCTTACTAATCCGTTGGGCTATGTCGGTCACTCTGGTTTTACTGCGGATATCCTCATTTCTGAGCCTATCACAAAGAGAAACTCCGAGCATAGCCCTCTCCATAGCTCGCTGAGTGACCTTGAGCGTGCTCATACGGCCAGCAGTGGAGGACCACGTCTCAGATCCGTAAGTCATTACTGGCAACACGCACTGGTTGTACACTTTAGTTTTCAGAGATTGAGGTATACCTGACGAGAAGATGTGTCGTAATTTCCCGAACGCTGCCCAGCCGAATTGAATCCGTCGATTGACCTCTCGGTCGAAGTTGGACTTACCTAGTCGGACTATTTGTCCCAGGTAAACGTACTCGTCAACAACTTCGAGCATAGTGCTCCTAACAACTACCGGCATAGGTGTGACATGGTCATTAAACATGATCTTTGTTTTGTACATGTTCATCTTAAGACCTATCCGTTGGGAGACACTATTGAGGTCATTGAGCATAGTGTTAAGGTCCTCCAGCGATTCTGCCATAAGGACTATATCTTCGGCAAATCGAAGGTGAGTGATGTACTCGCCATTGATGTTAATACCGTATCCTTTCCAGTCCAGTAGACTTACACCTCTCTGCAGTTGGATGGGTTTCGAACTCTGGTTCTATATTCGGATAGCCATCGTAGCCTACTGTGCAAACACTTCAGCACTTCGATATACCGACAGTCAACTTGGCACCGCTGAAGGTACTGTGTAGCACCGCCCAAATTTCGACGGAATCAAAGGTTTTCTCATAGTCCACATATGCTAGGCAAAGTGGCAGATTGTACTTTTCGGTCTTCTGTACAATCTGCCGCAGGGTATGAATGTGGTCTATGCTACTGAAGCCTTTTCGGAAACCGGCTTGTTCGGGAGGCTGAAAGTCGTCGAGTCTGCGTGCGAGACGATTCGTAATGACTCTCGAAAACAGCACTTAGAGGCGGTTCAGAAGGGAAATCGGTCTGTAGTTCTTCAAGAGAGCGTTGTCGCCTTTCTTAAAGAACAAGACCACCGCACTTCTGCTCCACGCCTCCGGAGTAGTGCCACCATGGAGGACGGAATTGAAGAGCTTCTAAAGGACTTCAAGTACCGGTGTTCCACCCGCTTTCAGAAGCTCCGTTGTAATTCCATCCTCGCCTGGGGCCCTGTCGTTTTTAAGATACTGGAGAGCCATTCTAATCTCGCTCAGACTGACGCCCGGGATATCATCGGAATAGTGTCGGATAAGACTTACTCTTGGATCGTTACTCATACTTTCGTGTGGCTCCAACGATTATGTGTACAGCTGCCCATAGAACATCTCAATCTCACTCAAAATCTCAGGTGTCCCGGAAACGATGCTACCACATTCAGTCTTTAGCTTTGACAGTTGGCTCTTTCTGACAGACAGATCTTTGGAGTCCTGGTTCCGCTCGATCGCTTCTTTAATACGAGCAGTATTAAAGTTGCGTCTCGCCGCATGCATTTGTAGATCTGTCTGTTCAGTTGCCTGTATGCTTAATGATTTCCTAAATTTAAGCGAACACTACGAATTGAATAAAACTATTATTTACGGATGTTATCGCGTTTAATTCAACTTTAATTTATTTTTTACTATCTCGACGTTTCGGGTGCTTTACAGCACCCGTGGTCACGGGGGGGGCTAAGATGTTTGACGTCCCAATGTCATAGTTAGTCCGGCTACCTTCAGGTTTTGAATATTAATTTTAGGTCCGATTTACGCAAAATGAGCTTATGGTATCATGAAGTCTTGCATTGGTATGCTTGGGTTTGGGTTTAATTTTGTAAATTATAGGATGCCAAGCAGCTGGCAGTACCCATCCATCTTCTCTATTGAAATTTGGATGTTTTTTAATTTCAATAGCCTCGCGTATCATCCTTGGTAGGAATCAGTGTTCTTTTGCGAGGATTTCTGGTTTATCAAATCCTATCCTATAATGTACAAAATTAAATCCAAGCCCAAGCATACCAATGCAAGACTTCATGATACCATAAGTTCATTTTGCGTAAATCGGACCTAAAATTAATATTCAAAACCTGAAGGTAGCCGGACTAACTATGAAATTGGGACGTCAAACATCTTAGTCCCCCCCGTGACCACGGATGCGGTAAAGCACCCGAAACGTCGGGATAATAAAAAATAAATTAAAGTTGAATTAAACGCGATAAAATCCGTAAATAATAGTTTTATTCAATGCCTGTATGCTGTCAAATCTGTTGACGATTGCAGCCTCATCTCCCGTCTAACAGCCATGAGATTAAGAGTGTGATCGGAGAGTTTTTGTGTTCTTCTGCGGCGGGTCTTGCAAAAATTAGCTCCGACCGCATGGACAGTTTCCACGAGCTTGTTATTCATATCGTCCACTGCATTGCAATCTTCTAGGCACTAAAAGCGGTTACGTAACTCGAGCTAAAAGGTTTCGGGATTCTGGATTAGAGCACGAGGGGGACGGAGCGTTGACTTCATTAGACGAGACCTCTCCAACTTAACGTTTTGGGTTCAGTGTGCCTCTAACCATTGGGTGATCGCTGCCAGTTTTCACCCTTGCGATCACTGAAACATCACTGAACAGTTGACATCTGGTCGTCATAATGAAGTCAACCTCATTTTTTGTCGAACCGTCGGGGCTCGACCAGGTTCACTTCCTGTGGGGCCGCTTCTGGAAGAAAGAGTTCATCATAAAGAGTCCCTCTTTCTTCATAAAATCGGCCAGCTGCTGGCCCCTTCGGTTCCGTTGCCCTTTCCCTAACTTCAGCTTACCGTTTTCTCTTGTGCCTAGTTTTGCGTTGAAGTCGCCCATCAACACCGTGTAGTGGGTTTTGGAGGAATGCATGGCTCTGGAAATATCTTCATACATTTCCTCCACCTCTTCATCGGGATGTGCCGAGGTTGGTGCGTAAACCTGCATGACCTTCGGCGAATACCGTTTTGTGATTCTGAGTATCAGGTACGCGACCCCCGTTGATACACTCCCAATCTTTACAACGTTGTTGACAAGAGACTTGTGGACGATAAATCCGACACCTCCTTGGGACAGATGGTCGCCCTCCCGGTGATAGAACAACTTGCCGGACTCGAGGATTACCGTGTCCTCCCCTTCTCTTCGGACCTCAGAACAATCCAATAATATGCCAGTGCAACTTGTCTACCTCTTGTTCCAGCTCCAGTATCTTCTCGTCAGTCCTCAGGGTGCGTACGTTATATGTTGCCAGGTTGAGTCATCGAAGGTGGCAACCGAACCTCCACCGGATATTCTTAGCACCCCTTGCCCCGCCGTTACGTTATATATATATATATATATATATATATATATATATATATATATATATATATATATATATATATATATATATATATAACGTAACGGCCTCAGACGGACCTCAGAATAATCCAATAATATGCCAGTGCAACTTGTCTACCTCTTGTTTCAGCTCCAGTATCTTCTCGTCAGTCCTCAGGGTGCGTACGTTATATGTTGCCAGGTTGAGTCATCGAAGGTGGCAACCGAACCTCCACCGGATATTCTTAGCACCCCTTGCCCCGCCGTTACGTTATATATATATATATATACATACGTGGTGATCTGACAGGTTTCCGACCTAACAATGATATAAAACATTTTTTCTTAAAATTTATTTTCATTTTTCTAGATAGTCTCCTTGTATTAAACTACACTAAACTAAACTTAATTATAGTTTAGTTCTTTGTAAACGTGTAATTTTTAATATGTCAGATAATTATTCATCGTTATCGATTTATAAATTTTTTTTTCATATTTTTCTGAAAAAATACTTAAAAAACTACAGTTCTCCACCTCTCCGTATCTCCAAAGTCACGAATATTGATAATGATATCTTGCAGTTACTCATTGCGGTCATTGTCAACGGGTACTAGCTTTCTGCACAAGACGGAATTTTTGTTTTCGAATGTATGCGAAAACACAAGTGCTCTCTAATACTTCACTATGAGAGTCCGATAGGATCGTTATCCGATACGAGCCAAGAGATCGTACCGTTATCCGATAAGATCAGGCGCATGATCCCACGGTTTTACGTGCCTTTCGAGGCACGAGGCTGAAACACCGCCAACTTCCTGACTCCGGGATGCTAGGGAGAATTTCTTCACAACCCATGTGATCAGCGGTGGTGCTAAGGACCACTTGAACAACAAGGTAGCTTACCAAAAAGACGAGTGCGAGGTAAGTCTCACATTGACAATAAGGTATGACTGAAGGAAACTTATCTGATTTGTGTTGTTTCATTTTTATTGTTATATTTATTTACTAGCTGGGCCAAGCAGACGTTGTTCTGCCCTTTCCAACGACTTTCCTATAAAAAAAACCTTAAATTCGCAATAAAAAAATTAAGGCTTATTTATTGGGTTAAAAACCACCCTATCTCTCAACTTGGATTGAACTGCACACAGTGTGCAAATTTGATTAAAATCGGTTAAGTAGTTTAGGAGTCCATCGCGGACAAACAACGTTACACCTAATTTATATATATTAAGATTTTGATAATATTACACTGACGATATTTGATCCTTTAATTCCTCAATCGATTGACACCGAATTACTCTATCGATTGAAGTCATGAAAATACTCTTGATTTCCGGGTCTAATAAGTGACTTTTCAACATTCGATAAATGTATTTTATTCTCCTCATACGTCTATAATATATCAAATTAATTGCTGTCCGTTACCTTTGCTAAAACTAAAACACGATAAGACAGATTTTGATGATTTTTTTTGTGTGTTTGAATGGGTACCCGAATGTATAGGCGGTTCAGATTTACATTAGAACCGGTACGTGGTACTATTGTCTAGATCCAGAAATTACAGAGGTAGACAGCTAGTTTAAAATAAAATTAAACTTGTTATTGACGCTAAAATAATATATTTTACACTTATGTATTGTATCTTAGAGAGAGAAAGAGAGGGCGCTGCTCTGCCACGATAAACATCAAGTCTGTGTTTAAAGTGAAATAAAAAATAGATTTATAATATTTTAAAAAACAAAAGTGAATAAATTTGTGTGATTGGACAAAAATCTATAAGGATAAAATATAGAACAAAGTGAAAACCAAGCGAATAACAAAAAAAACATTATCTTTTCAACAGGAACAACACAACGGCTACTTTTGTATATGTCAAGTGAAGTAAGCAAATAAAAGAACTAAATGTAATAAAAATGAGTGAAAATAACTATCAATAAGCTGAACTACGAGTGAAAGTGTGAAATATTTAACAGTGGTGATTTATTTATTGCACAAAATAAAATATAACCTAAATTAGTGCGCAGAAATCAAAACATGACTAACGGAAATTGCCTGTAGAACAACTAACGCCATCTATCAAAATATTTAAAAACTACGTGCACATCGATCACGATTGTTTAGATAAGCAAATCCAACGAGCCAGAAATATTTTGCTAGTCCATCACTCCGCTAACAGAGTACGCTGTTTACAATTTAAGTAAAAAACATTACTATAAGACTGCATTACACCAAAATTTCATTTTTACCACCTTATTTTAAACATGGAAGAAATAAAAAACATGTTAGAAAACCTTCAGAAGGAAATGTTGCAACAAAAAAAAAGACATGCACGACATGAAAGAAGATATTAAGAACACAATTAACAATAATATAAATGAAAAGTTTAAAAACTTAGAAATGAAGAACGAACATCTAGAAAATAAAATAAAGGAACATTCTTTACAAATCAACAACATCGAAAGATTTATGAGACGCAAAAACTTAATTTTCTTTGGTGTGAAAGAAGGGGAAAAATCATACAACGATTTGGAAAATGCAATATTACACGTAATAAATAAATGCTTTGGTTTTAATTTTGAAAACGGGTTAGAATCGGTTAGAAGAATTGGAAAAAAGGGTGAAATAATCAGGCCTGTTGTTGGGTCGTTCAGTACAATGGGATTCAAATTGAAAATTCAACAAAATCAAAAATGCTTAAAAGATACCCCCTACTATGTTTAACAGGATTTTCCGAAAGAAGTGCTGAAAAAACATAAGGAATTACAGCCCCAGTTGAAGGTGCAAAGAGAAGCAGGTAACACAGCTTTTATAAAATATGATAAGCTCATAGTATTACCTAGAAAAAATAAAACCTCTACACAAAACCCTACCAATAAAAGATCAATATCTGAATCTCCCGAAACTACGTTAAAAACCCCTCTAACATTTTACAAAATAAAAAGCAGTCAGTTAAGAAGAGCAAAACAACAACAATGAAGGAATACATTCGACATAAACCAAAATTTATACTAAATTCTGAACGGACTACGCATGACTCTACACCCAATAATGAGCACACAAATTAGCAATTACAAAAGGCCCCTCTCAATCTCCTATCACGGCTTGTCACCGCAGGAGATAAAGACTGTAGCCCTCCAACACAACAACTACTATATATATGCACGTATAATGTAAGATCGCTGTTATCACCGCAACGAATGATATTACTTAAAAACTACCTAAATAACATAAAATATGACATTATTGGATTGGCAGAAATAAGAAGAACTGGTAGCCACATCATAGAACTCGAAGAACACATTTTCTGCTATACAGGAACAACGAAAGGTCTGCAGGGTGTTGGCTTCTTGATCAAAAAGAAATATAAATCAAATATTCAGAACTATATAGGATTATCTGAAGGAGTATGCATGCTGAATCTCCAATTCGAAACAACAAAAATATCATTAATACAGGTATATGCACCCACCCACGACGCAAGTGATGACGAAGTGACATCCTTCTACGATCAACTTCAAACTGCTCACTCACTCGCTAACGAGACACTGGTTGTAATGGGAGATTTAAACGCCGAAATTGGCCAAAGAAAACCAGGAGAAAATACAGTAATGGGACCATACTGTTATGGCATCAGAAATGACAGAGGCGATCGGATAATACAATATGCATTAGAAAATAAGCTTACTGTAATAAATACATTATTTAAGAAAAAAACAAAAAAAAACTTATGGACCTGGACAAGTCCAAATGGAACGATTAAAAATCAAATCGACTACATTCTTAGCCCTAAAAAATTCTTAAATATAGAAACATTAAACAACAACCTATTCACAAGTGACCACAAATTAGTACGTGGTACATATAACCTTGGGAAACAGAAGAAAAGTAGAGATATGTTTCGCAGTTTTCCAACCCTAATACAAGGCAAAGAAAATACAAAAGCATTCTTAAATTCATTAGATAAGGAAATACAAAAAATATCTCGATGTGAAACTGAAGATGTAGAGTCCTACTACAGTAAAATAGAAACAGCGATATTACAAAGTATAAATAACACAAGCTCAAAAAAAGAAAAAAAGGATATAATATCAGCAGAAACAAAGACTTTGATAAAAATAAGAATAGAGCTACAACGTAAAAAACCTAATAATAGAAAAGAGAGGCAGGAACTTTCTAACCTATATAAAAGTACAAACAAGAGCTTAAAAAACGATTACAATAATTATATAATGAAAATTATAGAAACAAATTTATTAAAGTCTGGAAGCCAAAAAAGGCGTTCAAACAACTTAAGACATGATGATAGCAAAACATGGATTCCAAAGCTACAATCAACAATTCCAAACAAGCATACGTTAACAAGAATTGATATAGTTAAAGCTGCCTCGGATTTCTACAAAAATCTATATAGCTACCAAAACTGTAGCAAAGAAATCGAAACAAGCTACACTCAAGTTCACACCTCAAGAACTCTACTACCAACTCGACCAGTCAAACCGTTTGAAGAGAAGGAAATAATAAGGCAAATAGACATGCTCAAAAAAGAGAAAAGTCCCGGACGTGATAATATACCCAACGAAGCTCTCAAATTAGGAAAATTCTTACTGGCTAGTTCCCTTACAAATCTTTTTAACAAAATCTTGCTAGAACAAAAAGTACCTTTGAATTGGGCAGAGTCGAGAATCATACTTCTTTACAAGAAAGGCGACCCATCGGATATGAACAACTACCGGCCTATCAGCTTACTTCATGCTGTATACAAATTATTTGCAGCCTGCTTAAATAAGAGAATAGAGACTGAGATAGAGTCACATCAACCAATAGAACAGGCAGGCTTTAGAAAGGGCTTTTGCACAATCGATCATATACATACTTTGGAACAAGTAATTGAAAAACACCAGGAATATCAACAGCCCCTATATCTAGCCTTTATCGACTACGCAAAGGCCTTCGACTCTATCTCACATAACAGCTTATGGCGAGCGCTAGAAAACCAAAATATTCCAGAAACCTTTATAAACATCCTGAAAGACATCTACAGCAAAAGCGTAAGCCGTGTAAAGCTCGATAGGCTTGGACCAAAAATTGAAATACGTAGAGGCGTGAAACAGGGGGATCCGCTATCTCCCACTATATTTATATCTGTCTTACAGTATATAATGAAAGACTTACATTGGCAACATAAAGGTGTCGGCATAAATGGAAAAAATTTGAGTAACCTTAGATTCGCCGATGATATTATACTCTTCTCGAGATCATCGAAACAACTAGAAGAGAACAGAACTATGCAAAATAAGTAACGGAATAGGACTACAACTAAACACAATAACAACTAAGGTGATGACTAACCACAGACAAACGCCTATGCGCGTTAACAATTTACAGAGCTTAGAATACGTAGAGAGCTACATATACCTAGGGAAATCCATCTCATTTCTTAATTATAGAAACAAATATGAGATTGACAGGAGAATAAACATGACATGGAGAAAGTTCTGGAGCTTAAAAGAAATATTTAAGTCTAATCTACCTGCAAAACTGAAAAAGAAAGTCATGGATGGATGTTTACTACCCTGCTTGTCATACGGATCACAAACCTGGATCTACAACAAATATGCGACAGACAGAATACAAAAGACGCAGCGTGCTATGGAAAGGAGCATCTTGAATATTAGGCTGAAGGATAAAATAAAATGTGAAAACATAAGGAGAAAAACCAATGTGATAGATGCTCTACAACATATGAGAAAGCTCAAGTGGAAGTGGGCTGGCCACGTGGCACGACTGTCAGATGGAAGGTGGACGCATTTAGCCACAATGTGGGCAGGTCCAAGTGGCAAGAGAGCTAGAGGACGTCCTAAAGAACGCTGGGTAGATGAGATCAAAAAATATGCCGGAAACGACTGGACAAAGAAAGCAAAGACAAAAACCTGGAAACTGTTGGAGGAGGCCTATACCCGCCAGGGGCCTTAACTTAGATATACAAATGTGCATTATATATTAATAATATGTACAATGTTATTATAATCCAAAATTTTATTTAGTTTTATAACTCTGTAAGTTAAGGAAATAAAAGAGGCTTTATTATTATGTGTGGGGTATCTATATAGTTTTCTCATCCGGTTGGGATGTATAAATATATAATTATAAACGAAAATGAAAAGATAAATATACATAAATATCAATAAAATAAAATAAATACGAAAATACATAAATAAATAAAAGCCCAACCAGATGGAAGCCCTCGGCAGGGGAGACCAAACGGCCAAGGATTAGGGTGAAAGGGAAAGAAACCGGCGGACGATGCGGGCAGTATCAAGGAGCACCGCCTTCTGCATTTGAGCCCGGAGCGGTCCGTCACGGAGTCCCAGTCGCCTCAGATGACCAGAGAGGCTAACTGGGATTAGCCCATTCGCAGAGACGACTACTGGAATAATTTCGGTCGGCAGACCACCCCACATGTCGGTCACCTCGTGAGCCAGGTCCAGATATTTTGATTGCTTATCTGTTTCGGCTCTCACGAGGTTCTCGTTATACGGGATGGTAATATCGACCAAAAATATCCTTGACTGTGCCTGGTCCATCAGCACAATATCAGGCTTATTCGCAAGAATAGTCCTGTCTGTGATGATGGCCCGGTCCCAGTAGAGCCTGGCGCGGTCATTTTCGAGCACGGCTTCCGGCAAGTACTTGTAATACGGCAATTTCCGATCCACGAGACCGTATTTCAGAGCGAGCTCCTGGTGTAGAATTGTGGCTACTAGGTTGTGCCTGTGCAAGTACTCAGAGTTAGAAAGCGCCGAACAACCGGAGATGACATGCCTGAGTGACTCCCGGGGATGGCGACAAGCTCGACAGACGTCGACGGTGCCATCCTTTAGGATGTATCTCCGATAGTTGTTGGCCTTAATAACCTGATCCTGTATTGCACAGACAAAACCCTCGGTTTCCCCGAAGAGGTCACCGAAACGTAGCCAGTTGAGGGAGGCGACTGTATCTACGAAGGGCTCATGTAGAGCCTTGTAGTACCTCCCGTGGAGCTCTTTCTCCTTCCATACGGTCTCCCGATCGGAAATGCTAAACACCAAAATGCTCTGGGTCCTGCCATTGCTCGTTGGCTAAGGATAGAGGGGTAAGCCCTTTATCACTAGAAATGACGTCATTATAGAATGGATCATCCAATCTCGCCAAGAAGTATTGACGGAGACTGCACACTTCGCGATTATGCATGGTGAGCGCGCTCAGAAAGCTACGCCCACCATACTTTCGCGGCAAGTACAGCCTCATTACCGACGATCTCGGATGATGCATCCTATGGGACGTCATGGTAGTGCGGACTTTTCTATCCAGGGCGTTAAGCTCAGTCTGAGTCCACCTGAGTATGCCAAAGGTATACATGAGAACAGGCATGACCCAGCAGTTATATGCGTGTGACTTATTCACACCGGACAAAAGGCTGTTAAGCACTTTGGTCAAGCGTGCATAAAACACGTCGCAAACTGACTGTTTCATACCAGCCTCATCGATACCGATGTTCTGTGACATACCCAGGTATCGGTATGTTTCAGCCTCGGAAAGGGTCCTTAAGTTGACGGGCATAGACAAGTCTATGCCCTCAGAGTTAGCAACCCTTCCCCTTTCAACATGGAGGACCGCACACTTATCCGTCCCCAGCTCCATTTCAATGGAACTGCTAAATTCACAAGTGATGTTTAGCAGTTCCATAAGATGGGAGCGACTGGAGGCGAATAACTTGAGGTCCTCCATATAGAAAAGGTGGGTCACTTTTGTCCCTCCTTTCCGTAGCTGAAATCCCCTCCCAGAGCCCTCCAGTAAGGTACTGAGAGGGTTAAGAGAGAGGCAGAACCAGATTGGACTCAGACAATCGCCCTGGAAGATACCCCTTCTTATCCTTATGTGGTTCTCCGCAGCCGTCATACGCTCGCCTAGATGACAAAGGATCGTACTCCACTGTCCCATACACTGCTCGAGGAAGTCTCTAACTGTACAGTCAATCTTGTACAGCTCGAGGACCCTCTTTAGCCATGTATGGGGCACCGAGTCGAACGCCTTTCTGTAGTCTATCCAGGCGGCAGAGAAGTTCCGACGGTTGCGTTTCACCACTTTGCCTACGACCGCGTCAATGAGGAGTGGTTCCTTAGTTCCACGACCACCGCCCCGACATCCATTTTGAGCGCGTGACATCACCCGGTTTAGCTTCAGGTGACGAGTGATTCTCGCGCTCAAAATGGATGTCAGTGTCTTATATATGGTGGGTAAACACGTGATGGGGCGGTATTTGCTCGGGTCTGTGGTATCCTGATCTTTAGGAACCAAGTGAGTGATCCCAGTAGTGAAGAGGCTATTATTATTATTATTTTTGGGGTATCTGTATAGTTTTCTCATCTGGTTGGTTTCTATAAATATATAATTATAAATTAAAATGAAAAGATAAATATACATAAATATCAATAAAATAAAATAAATACAAGAAATATACAACTAAATAAAGATCCAACCAGATGGAAGCCCTCGGCAGGGGAGACCAAACGGCCGAGGGTTAGGGGGAAAGGGAAAGAAACCGACGGACGATGCGGGCGGTATCGAGGACCACTGCCTTCTGCATTTGAGCCCGGAGCGGTCCGTCACTGAGTCCTAGTCGCCTCAGATGACCCGAGAGGCTGACTGGGATTAGCCCATTCGCAGAGACAACTACAGGAATAATTTCGGTCGGCCAACCACCCCACATGTCGGTCACCTCGTGAGCCAGGTCTAGATATTTTGTTCGCTTATCTGTTTCGGCGACGGAATGGTAATGTCGACCAAAAATATCCTTGACTGTGCCCGGTCCATCAGCACAATATCAGGCTTATTTGCAAGAATAGTCCTGTATGTGATGATGGCCCGGTCCCAGTAGAGCCTGGCGCGGTCATTTTCGAGCACGGCTTCCGGCAAGTACTTGTAATACGGCAATTTCCGGTCCACGAGACCGTATTTCAGAGCGAGCTCCTGGTGTAGAATTCTGGCTTCTAGGTTATTATTATTATTATTGTATCTTACAGATAACATTACAGGTAAACAAGTTCGTGAAGTTATTATTATGCCGATATACAAATACGAGTAATATCATTTTTTGTTATAGAAGAGGGGGCAAACGAGCATACGGTTCACCTGATGTTAAGTGACTACCGCAGGCCATGAACATCCGCAACACCAGGGGAATTGCAGGTGCGTGGTCGGCCTTTAAGAAAGGAGAAAGCTCTTTTCTTGAAGGTAACTAGGTCGTACCGGTCCGGAAAAATCGCCGGTGCTAAACAATGCCACAGAGAGGTCGTACGCGTAAAATAAACTTCTAGAGAAGCGTACAGTGGTGGACCGCCAAGCATCTAGATGGTATGGATGTTATCGGGAGGTTTGCCGCATAGTGCGTTCATGAAATTTGGCGGCTGGGATTAATCCGAACAATTCCTCAGAGCACTCCCTGTGGTAGATGCGATAGAAAATGCAAAGGGATGTAGGTAACTGAAAATGCAAAGAACCCGGTCGTCGACGATTCGAGTTGCTCTGCGCTGGATGCGGTGAAGTGGAAGGAGCTGGTGGCACTGGGGTGTCCCGGCCCAGAGATAAGAACAGTATTCCCTGCGAGGCCGAACTTGCGCTTTGTAAAGTTGCAAGCGATGTGCTGGCATGAAATACTGTCCCGTTCTGCTGAGCACGCCAAGCTTTTTAGAGGCCAATTTGGCCTTCCCTTCAGAGTGACCACGAAAATGCACACTATTTGATTTAATAAGCTAAAAACAATTATTTAAATAATGAAAGTCAAAAGTTAACCGCAAGAAAAACATAAACGTCTTATTCTTAACAGTTGGCCCTGTTATATAAAAAATGTACGAGGCGCATTTCTTCTACTCAACTACGACAAACGGGTAAACTTTTCCAGATTGACAAACAAAATTCTATAAAACATTAACTTAGCTTCCGAGTTCTTTATTTAGCCCTCGAGGTACTTGTTTTTTCGGACAATATTAAAAGTAAAGACACGACTACTTCCAGATTTCCACTAAATAATCGTTACCGTTACAGCACAGTAAAGTCCACTGCTGAACATACCCCCCCCCCCATTAATTGCATCATAAGGGGATATTTGCCATAGTTACCACGCTTGGCAAGCGGGTTGGCAACGGCAGTTATTATTTTTAGTCGTTATTAGGAAGACACTGCTGCCCATCTCCTGATTTGTATCCCTCGTTTAGCTTTTACTACACTCACTTGATGATATGCGGTAGCGGATATTCTTAATACACTAAATTGTTTCTCATTATTTGCCACTAAGTTATTTTATTCTTTTAACTGTTGGTAACGTGACGGATAAGGTTTATTCTGGTTAAGATACGTGAATATGTCGAATAAAACATAAAAGATTTATCTTACTAATATTCTAATGCTTGAACTTTAAGGATTCGCAAAACTTTCCAGACAAAATAATGATAACAGTCGGGTCACAACCCTAAAGGTAATCCTTGAGTGGGCAGCGAGCATACGTCGTTTGAGCAAACTTCTAGTGTCATTATAAAATGCGGGCCGCAGCGTGGATTCACTTTGAGAAATAGGGGGGTGGGCTTGAAAACACCTGAGCCCCTGACTGCGGAGATACCAAATGTACACCGTAGCTTAGTTTCATTTTTTAAGTTGTGAAGTCACTTGGATAAATTTATCGCAAGCTTTATAATGAGTAGAGCGGTTACGAACTTTGCATTAGAATACCGATGTTTTTGGTTTTTTTTTGTGTAATGCCTCAATTTAAAATTCTTTTTAAATACAAAGTAACGCAGCGCGTTTTAAAAATTTGAATTGTATGTTGGCTAAAAAAATACTTATATAAATTCTCATTTTTAGTAATGGAGATGATAAAGTTTAAAATTTATTGCATTTAGGTGGAAAGTTTTGTAAATAAACGTCCACTTTTAGGTTACGTCAATAAATTATACATTTTGTGACGTTGCCTAATATATTCCACTTTGCTTCACAAATGAATTCAGATACATTCTATTTTATATATTTATTATATATTTCAAAACTCTTTACGTTCATCATCGGAATCATCGGAATAGAGTACCTGAGAGATTTAATCCTATTGTTAAATCTAGATGTACAATAGTGTTCAAGAGTAATAACGTCTGGAGGACATTAATATTATTTTTAATATTAATGTCTTCCAGACCGAATTTCGGTCTAGGAGGCTAGTCTTAATTAAAACTAGCTGTCTGCGTAAGACAGGATTACAGTACTCGAGTGTATGCACGAGCACATGAACACTATATATTCCCTAACTCTTATAGACCCAGACCCAGAACGGCAATCCGACACCACGGAGAAAGATCAGGCGCAAGATCAACGGCTTTGTGTGCTTATCGAGGCAGGGAATCGAAACACTGCCAAATGTCCATATTTAAATTCTCGACAATTCAATATGAGAATACCTTGACAAAAAAAAAAAACTAATTTTGGTCCGTGATTTGAACCCGGGACACATCACGTATTGTTGTAATCGCTTTTACGACCACTAGACACGGTAATTTTATATAGGTAAAATTACCGTGCACTAGACCAACGGGACAGTAAAGTCATGCACCCGTTCCTGATTGTCAGCATTTCTTCGCGAATTATTCAAATTTTTTACAATAAAAATTGTTGGTTTATGACAGAGTAAGGCCGCATTAATATTAAAATACACATAACATATACACATAAATACTCACGCCTGTCACCCAGGGGGGTAGGCAGAGACTACAGACTTGCATTCGGCACGATCCTGACACACCTCTCTTCTCCCACATTCGCTCCTTCCACATTCATATACCTACGCATACATGCTCCTCGGTTAAGGGACCATAATTTGGACCATTTTCAATATATCGCCAATTTGATCGATAAACTTTCGCCTAGGACGTCCTTTTCCGACTCTTCGATTTACTTCTGCAACATAAATTTGCTTCGTCACTCTTTCCTCATTCATTCTTTCTACATGACCAAACCACCGAAGTATTCCTTTCTTAATCCTGGTTACAGACTCATCTTGCAAACCACACTGTAATGCAATATTAACAATCTGTAAATATTCTTATCATTTTTCATTAGCAATTGGTCAAATGTTAAAAAGCAGTTATAACGAATCAGAAGCTATTTTTATCATTTCATCATCATCATTATTATCATTACAACCTTTCACAAATCCATTGCTGAACCGGGTAAACTTGCAAGGCATTGCACTTGACCACTAGCATTTATTGACTACTTGCGTGTTTTACCAGGTTATCATTCTTTTTTCATCATTTGTTATCATTATTCATTATAGTCCTTCACAAGTCTGCTATATTACAACTTACTTAATAGTAAGAGTACCACTCGAGTACCTTTTCCCCCATAGGTTATCAGCTTATCGAGCAATATGGCCGTTCTATTGCTAACTTAGGCTTACTGCTCAATTGAGTTGTGACGTTACTTCAGTTACACTGTGAATATTCCTACTCCGTATCCCATCACGGTGAGTGGTATTTTTTTTTAGATTATCAAAAAAATATATAGTAAAAATTAAAAATCTATACAAATATTTAAAAATTATGTTTGTAGTATCAAAATAACGGCTTTTTACTAAATGATGCATGTATATACGGTTCTTACGAGTATAAAAAACAGTATTTAAAATTTTTGCCTGTCTATTCCCCTGTTTGTCTGTCTGTTTGCTCCGGCTAAGCTCCAAAACGATTGGACCAATTTTGACGGAACTTTCACTGGCAGGCAGTTGATGTTATAAGGAGTAACTTCGGTTAAATTTATTTAAAAAAAAGATTTGGGGTCCGCTCAAAAATACTAAAACCCCAAATTAAACGCGGGCGAAGTCGCAGGGAACAGCTAGTATCAAATAAGAGCTTGTGTGTTCAAACCCATAAACTGGTACTGTATTCCACTTGATGTTCACTCTCGTCATATTTTAATTTTAATCCATCCATAACCAATACCAAAAATTTACTCATTTGGATGTGCGTTGGTTTCAAATGAAGACGCTTTACTTGCGTATGCGTTTACAATCCCTCGATTTGTCTGAAATCGAAATAATATTTGTGACAAATGGCAATTATGAATTACCAATAAAAAAAAGTAAAGTTACAGCCTATATACGTCCTACTGCTGGGCACAGGCCTCCCCTCATTTCTGAAAGGGTTTTAGATCCGTGGTAGCTCAGATGGTTAACGCTCGCTGTAAATACAACATGAATTACGAGATTTAGATCAAAATACAGTCAACAATGTAGATCGTACAAAAAGAAGCGCGAAACATTTGCTTTATGGGATTATTGCCACGATCGAAAAGATATTTTCAAAGGAAAATGTTATGCGAAAGAGAACAATTCAAGAGTGAAGCTAAGTCGATATGGCGTTGTATGTATGTGTTGTATGTAGGTGTTGTATGTATGTGTTGTATGTATATCGTTGTATATGGCGATAGAGTTTGCGATAGAGTTTGATGGTTATAAATGTATAAGTAACTTGTATATAGCTAGAGAGGCTACCGTTACCGTCACCGTTACCGATACCGTTACCGATACCGTTACCGTTATAGCCTTTTCAAGTCTACCGCTGAACACAGGCCTCCTCCATATTTTGCCTCATAGGCCAATCTATGGAGGAAGGCAATCTATGGCAAACTATTTGCCATTGTTGCCGAACTTGCGACAATCCCAGTGTTTTATTTTTAGTCGTTATTGGGAAAACGCTGCTGCTGTTCTCCTGATCTGTTTTCTTATATCGCCTCTTAAGCCACCCACTGGATGTTATGAGGTAGTGGATATACTTACACCACCACTACACGGCCAAAAAGAAAACAAAATAGAAAATAAAGAGGCTAATATTTGCTGATAAGTTATATTGGCAAATATATTGGAATTGTTTCTGTGTGTTATTAATGTGGAATAAAAGCAGAATGCAGCTAGCAAGCGCTTGTAAGCAAAATGGCGATCGTAAGCGATAAGCGCTGTCAAATCGTAAGTAGCTATTTTCCTCCGGGACACGATGTTAGTTTTAACTGAAGAACCTAACCTAATTTAAATATATGTTTGTAAAGTATTCATATTAAAAACTTACCAATCATGAATATTTAATAATATATATATGTTTATTCATGTCAATATATTACTTAAAACTAATATTGCACAAAACAACTTATAAACTCTACTTCAAAACAAACAAATTAAATAAGCAAAATGGCGGATTGTGTCAGCGCTACTGAAGTAGCAATCGTGTCCTGGCCGAAAACTATTTCAGCGCTTGTAAGCGCTTGCTAGCGCTTTTTTCTGCCAAACGCACCCAATATTTTTATTCTAAATATTCATTGTCGACGGTCTATGAGGTATCCACGTGGTGGCGGTGCAATATAATCTTTTTTAAAAGCTTTCCTTAAAGCGACTATAGAAAATGCCAGAAAGACCCCATGGTTCCAATAGATGGTAGAACCATCGCGTTTACGTCAGAAGTGAAATGGTGAAGCGTCAAAGATTTGAGATGTCTGACAACGTGAGAAGCCAGCAGTGTAATTTAACGGACTGATGGAAAAGAATGAGATTTATGAAAACATCTGAATAATAAAAATTATAGAAGAGGATGTTAGTTTCTATAATTGAAGTTAAACGGTTAGTGTGTAGTAAAGCTGTAAGAATATTCACTACCCCATATCATCCCGTGGGAGTCGTAAGAGGCGACAGAGGGACATAAATCAGGATATGCGCAGAAGCATTTTCCTAATAACGATTAAAAAAATAAAAAACTGTGGTTGCCAACCCGCTGGCCAAGCGCACATACTATGGCCATTTCCCCCCTATGGGGCAATCTATGGGGTAGGCCTATATTCAGTAGTAGACTTTAAGGTACTGTAATGGTAACTGTACCTAATAATTAATCAATAGTTAAATAATCTATCATAGTATAGTGTAACGAGAATGGTTTGGCTCCGTGGCAGGACCACGCTCTCAGAGAAAATACCAGCGTAAAATAGTAACTTAATGCTGCTGTGTTTCGTATGGTGAGTGTAGAGAACCGGAAATCCTTTTACTGTAAACAAGGCATACCATCTTAGTCCTCACGGGTGACCACGCATCTGCATTTTGATTCGTAATCGAGGATAGATGTAGATGTTTATGGGCAACAACAACCCCTTACCATCACCAGGTGGACTGTGTGGACTATATCCGAAATTTAAAATAATATTATGTCTAGATTTATTATAGAGTTCTACAGACTAGATATTAATTTACCGCTGCTATTCATGCGGTGGCGAAAACGGTTTATTCAAAGTGTTCCAGCAACAGTGTCGTTGTACAAACAATAGACTTAGTACCTAGCTTGGGATGTATACTCATCTATCGTTGAAAACCTTTCACCTGTGGTGCAATTATGATCTCTTCGGCAAGGCGTTAAAGCGCAATGTTGTTAATCTCTTAAAACTATTACGTGCTCTGTCCGATGCTTGGAACCTTACAGGCGAGACATAGAACGTGGTTAACTGAGACTGACGATATTTAATTTTGATTAAAGTTGTTAAACTATAGCGTAAAGGAAGATTCCCGTAGTGTTTACATTGAAAACACACTAGTAAAATTTCTATACCATGTTATTATATATATATATATATATATATATACATAATTTGTTACGAACAAGTTATTGTTGATTTTTAGAGGGTTATGTACTCGCACCTACAGGTTGAGGCAAAAGTGATCATCCGATGTTCTTTGGCTGTAATTTTTTTTACAAATGAAAAACTTTGGTTCTGTTTGTAGATTATTTATGTTCCATTCATTAGAATTTTTCCATCAAGTCGAGGAGATGATGCATTGTGACTATGACTATACGGGCTCTTTTTATGGCATTTCCCAACACTTGCCAGAACTTCAGGTGAAAGGTTCGCGCATTCGTATCAGAATTTTTTAGGTGGTTTAGTTTTTTACGTGGTAGATACATGCTGCATTTATATTAGTAGTATAGTTGTAGTACGAATGGGTCGGCTCGAACGGGGAAGGACCACGCTCTCACAGAATACCAGCGTAAAATAGTAGGTTAATGCTGCTGTGTTTCGTATGGTGAGTGTAGAGAACCGGAGACTCTTTTACTGGAAATGAGGCATTCCATCTAAGTCCTAACGGGTGACAACGCATCTGCATTTTGATTCGTAATCGAGGATAGATGTAGATGTCTATGGGCCACAGAAACCATTTACCATCAGGTGGAATGTGTGCTCGTTTGTCACCTTACCCTATATATATATATATATATATATATATATATATATATATATATATATATATAATTCTAGATCTTTCGCAGGCTCCCTTTTTTGATCAGATCATGGCTGTTCATCATATATGTTCCGATTAATGTTAAGTCGATTGATCACTGATTAAAAGAAAATATAGGATAAAATATATAGCTTTGTTACATAAGAAAACTTTTTTAATTACATAAAGTATATTAATATATGAAGTTACTACTTTGTAAGAAATAAAATGTTATAGGAATAAAACTGGTTTCATAGCCAGGCTAAAATAAATAAACTTTCGCTATAAAATTTTCCAATATAAAGGAGAATGTATACAGAATGAAAACTAAGATATTACGTGTGCCTGTCCTGTTAAAATTCATCAAAATAAATATTGTACATAATATTATGTGTACAACAGTACGAAGTTATTTTCAATTATGTTTTAATATTGATATATTGGTTGTATTCGGCAGAAAAAAGCGCTAGGAAGCGCTTGTAAGCAAATTGGCGATCGTAAGCGGTAAGCGCTGTCAAATGGTAAATAGCTATTTTCCTCTAGGACACTAACATAGCTTTAACCGGGGAACATAACCTAATTTAAAAATATGTAAAGTATTCATACTCGTATTAAAAACTTATCAATCATGAATTTTAATAACATGTATAATATATTTATTCATGTCATTATATTACTTGAAACTAATTGCACAAAACAACTTATAAACTCTACTTCAAAACAAACAAAATAAATAAGTAAAATGGCGGATTGTGTCAGCGTTACTGATGTTAGCAAACGTGTCCTGGCCGAAAACTGTATAGTTTTGCCATTTTACTTACAAGCGCTTTCTAGCGCTATTTTCTGCCAAACACAGCCATTTACTGGTTGGTAGGAATATTTTTTCTGCCTAGGAGTTCGTGTGGGTTGTGCCTATTTATGTGTGCAAGTAACAGTGCGTTTCTGTTTGTGTTTCGGTGTAAAGATTATAGAGCGCATTACTAGTATTATTAGTATTATTTCAGCCTGTATGCCGTGAGTGCTCAGTTTTATAAAATAATCACACAGTGTACAGCTACATAGTGCTTACTAGCATGTTCCATAGTCCCTACCATGTCCATGAGACGAAATAGAGTAATAGATTTTATGAAATAAGCACAACATACAGCTACATAGTGCTTACTAGCGTTTTCCATAGTCCTTTTTAAATTAATAAGCAGAAAGTAGCTTTCTATTAAACTCAAAATTTTCCCAGTTGTTTTTATTTCATTGTGAGGAATAAAAATTAAGAGTTTTTAAAAAAAAATAGATATATATTAATTTCTTTAATTATTTAATGCTCTAGTAACAGCTATTCGTCTATACCTACTATTATATTTCTAGTCATTTCTCTAATGAATCCCGTGTCATAGGCGCAGGTGGCATATCGTGGAGAATGAATATTTATCTGAGACTGGAAATAAGAGCAGAACAATTTTATGATCACCTTCAAAAGTTTTATTTATGTTTTTCTGCAATCGACACACTGTATGAGACAATATTAATTAAATAAGTGGCTCAAATTAAATTGTTCTAGAGTTCAAATTCTTTACCATAACCTGGTTACATAGCGCATTTTATTTAATTAGACCTTAGAGCCCATGACATGCCCAGCTAAACATAGGCTAATTTATCCGTTGATTGAGCGTTTTACTAAAATACTTTTGCAATTAAAAACCAAGCTCGCAAGTCGAAAGGTTTTTATCTAAAATTTTAGAATTTCGAATGTGTTTATAAAGTGGAAATATTTGACTACACGTTACTGAAAATGTATGTTTTTTTAATCGAAAACAGTGTTATAGATTAGATTATCTGAAATTTAATTTTACTAGCTAAAAAGTAAATTATTCCAGTAATATTAAATTATTTTAGTAAACAATAAGAAATGCAGATGAGTAGGTAGGTAGGTCTAAGGTTTACATTAACAAAGGATGAAAAGAAGTTTTTGTGTCATCGACCTACTTTTTGAATTGTTAGCGGCGTTTTCAATTCGTCCGTAGTTTTAGGAGGATTTTTAAAAACGGACGAATTATTTCCTTGAATTCTATATTTGATTTCGCAATTTACATATCTACGTAATCAATTGCTTCTAAGGGCCAGTTCACATGGAGACCTGACCCGACGCGACGTTGCTTGAAGAGGCCAGTGGTTTCGCACCGTGCAGCTTGCCGCTGCGAGACACACCGCGACGTCGCGGGGGTCGCTGGCAGCGTACCGCTTTTGTACGCCGCGCTTACCGACGAAGGGCGGCTAGGCCGCGCTGTGCTTCACGGTACCTCGCTGCGTAGCTCTACGCCGTGGGGAATTTTTGAATTATCTCAATAAAATGTGTATATTTTTGTTTAGTAAATAAAGTATTATTTTATATCACTACCTTAAAAAGTGCGCGCCGCGTCGCATCTAGTCACGCCTGGGTGTGAACTGACCTTTACTCTTTTTTATTCCCTCGAAAATAATTTACGCGTTGACTTTTATTACATCATATATAAATGTTGTAAAGGTTCATATGGAAGTAAGTAAAAGTAGTGAATAATTAAACGATGAATCATTTGCCTTTAATATGATTATGAATCATGAATGTGTTTTAAGATATCACATAATGTTTTATTATTATAACAAATGAAAGAAAAAGCGACCTTATATTTCACAAGGTATAAGTCATATTTCGAATTTATTTCAGTAGTCGTAGCATTCCAGTTCAAACCCTCGCACGGACGAAGCGACACGTGCTCGATTTTTTTATATCTTTTTGAATTGCAGTCGAGGAGGGGCACAAAGTAATATGTTTCGATTACCCTCACTCCGGTTTCGTTTGAATTGAAAAATACTTCAGCATTTTTACTCCTTCATATAGTCTGTTTGGGTATATATTTTTAACTACATATTTACTATTGAAATATAAAAAAAGGTTGCAAAATCGATCTGAAATGATTTTAGCACGTAAATTATGTAATTAATTACGTAATTAATAATTAAGCTACAATATAATAATAATAAATAATTTCATATTTATTAATTAGTTACTTATTTAGAAGTTTATGTAATGGGTGCTTTATGTTTACGTATATAGACTCCGAAAGCAACGATGTTCTTAAGGACGTGAGTTAGTGAATAATTTGTCTTGCATATCTCAAGAAAAAATTAAGATATTGTCTCCTAAGCAATTTTATTCGACTTCTAAATTCTATAATGAATATTTTATTAAGATTCAATTCAAAGAAGATAAATCGATTCTGTAGTTTTATAACCTCATCAAATATATTTTCTCTCATTACCTGTATTCGATTTTCAATTGATCACCAATTTGGAGGTTTACAGGAAGGGCTAATTGATTTTATAAAATAAAGGTGCTTTTTTCAATTTGACTGCCTAATTTATTATATTAATTATTTGTTTTTGCTATAATTATTCTATGTAACTCGCCATTTGTCATAAAGTAAGAGTATCTACATGCCATATCCTTTGGGTGTCATATGAGGCGCTAGAGGGAAAATGAAATAGGTGATGGGGTGCACCATCTTCCTTTTTTATAGAATGAGGGTGACATATGAGCACACTGTCCATCTGATGTTAAGTGGAGTCTGTGGCCCATAGATATCTAAACCTATCCTCAAATAAGTTATAATATGCAGAATGCGTTGTGACCCCTGAGGAATAAGATGGAATGCCTCGTTTCCAGTAAAAAGAGTCTACAATCTACACCCACCATATGAAATACAGCAGTATTAAGCTGCTATTTTACGTTATATTGGGAGAGTGTAGTCCTTCCCCGGTCGAGCTGACACAATCCTCCTAAAACCATAATCTAGCTGCATCATGACTCTACCATGTAAACAAACATTCTGATAACCCTACTAAAATATTTGCTATGTTAGCCCCCTCATGAGTCAATTTATGGGGAAGGCCTATGTTATATATGAATTTTGTCAGTCTGAATGATGGAGACGATGATGAATATTTTAAATTAGCTCGGAATATAATTTTATTTCAATCTTAAATAGGTGGACATCTTCAAAGATACTACTCGAATAACTTAAAGCCTTTACATCTCCAGAGATAGTATTATTAATCTTATTGCAAAAAAAAATCACAAAATGAATTTCACGCCCCACAGGCAACTGAAGCTTTTCTATTAAGAGAGAGATGCAGTAAGGCGTAAATAATACAGCGTGACGGGAGAGACCGTATTCATTTCTTTGATAAATCACTTCATGTGAGCAAAGTGATTAGGAGTGGTTGATTTATTATCGTGCGTGTGTTCATTGTATCGAATTAGGTGAGGTAAGTCAAGTAGCTCGATCCGCTCCGGACCGAGCTCCCGCCCAAAGTAATTGTTGATATTCTGCTAATTGGCAGCGGCTTATCGTAACGTTTGCCAAATGTTGGCGTATTTGATGATTATCGTTCACTGACGTGGAATATTCAGTGTTTATAAATTGTTTTGATTTGCTTTCTACAACGGTTCCTTTGAATCTATACAACTATAACTATTAGAGACACATAAACGTCTGTCTGTGATATTGACATAACTGGCTTCTATTATGTCCAGGGGGTTATTTATTATCTACATGCTATTAAGACATAAATAAAAAAAATGTCTGTCTTCGGAATGGTCGAACCGATTCTGATGAAACTTTACGAATAGATAAAAGGCAATGGCAGGTTAGACCTAGGGCTACAATTTTGACAAATAGGCCTACGTTAATTTCAGCTGTGGATTTTCAATGGGTTTTAACGGAAGCGTGATAAAGAAAGAGCCGTGGTAGCTCAGATGGTTTACGCTCGCTGTAAGTATAACAGAACGCGAGTAATCCGGGTTCGATCTCCGCCGGCACCAATGAAATTGTTAATTAAATTTTAAGCGCTGATTTATTACTTTCTACGGTGAAGGAAAACATCGTGAGGAAACCTGCATGTCTGAGGAATAAGAAAAAAATTCGAAGACATGTAAAGTTCGCCAACACGCATTCGGGCAACGCGGAGGACACTTCCTTGCCCTAAAACCCTCTCAGAAATGAGGGGAGGCCTGTGCCCAGCAGTAGGACGTGTATAGGCTGTAACTTTAACTTAACTTTAACGAAAGCGTGAGGTTTTCGGAAACTACACCGCGGTTCTCACCGCCCTGGGACGCGGTAGAACGGTGTGTACGCGATGTGGAAAGGTCTGCGAACTGACTGCGTCTCATCCGTTGTTCTAACGGCGTTTGTGACACTAGGTTGCTTACTTGACAGCTCAATGGATAAAGTTCGAGTGAAAAATACTTGATATTCTTTGTTAGTTAATAGCTCCCATTATTCATTTGGTCACGGGGTGGTATATTACTTTATTATTATACACATTTATATATACATATATATATAATGTGATTATTTAAATAGAACTTTTATTTTTGCCAACATATACGTGGTAGAGCCACGCTGCAGCTCTATTATGGTTATAGCACGAATGGATTGGCCCGACCTGGAAAGGACCGCGCTCTCACAGAATACCAGCGTAAAATAGCAGCTTAATACTGCTGTGTTTCGTATGATGAGTGTTGAGCTCCGGAAACCATTTTTTACTGGAAACGAGGCATTCCATCTATAGTCCTCAGGGGTGACAACGCATCTGCGTTTTGTTTCGTTAATCGAGGATAAATGTATATGTCTATAGGCCACAACATCCACTTACAATTAGGTGAACTGTGTGCTCGTTTATCACTCTTCTTCTATAAAAGATATACTTAGTTTGTACATGTATTTTGTGGGAAGACTCTGGCTCAACCTGAGAGACAGGAAATATTAGGAGCCAGGGACTTAACATTTATTTTTTAAAAGTTATTGGTTATATAAAATATTTCTAAATATTATTACTATTATAATTTATGGTCCTTTTTAGTTTAACATGTGTACTCACATAAAAAGTATGTTGAGTACATATGTTTTATCTGAGTACACGTGTTTATTTATCTAATAACAAGTGGTAAAACTAAAAGTTTTGCACAACCCACTTCAATATAAATAAAGTGCAAACATCATCAACGTAGTCAAAGTCAATTAAGTACGTATTATTAAGGATAACACAAAAACTACTGGTTAAATATTAATCAAATTTATATGGGACCCTATGAGTAACATCAGCTTTCAAATAAAAAGAATCATCAATATCGGTTCATCTAAAAAAATGTTCTGAGGTAATACACATAAACAAAACGTGCTGCCGAATTGAGTATCTCCTACTTTTTTGAAATCGGTTAAAAAAACAAAATATATGCCTCCTGCCATTTCTAAGTAGGTTTTTTTAAATAATATTTGTTTCTATAATATTTATATCAGCGTGTCTCTATTGAAATGACGTACATATAAATGTATTCGTATATAATGTGAATATTTCAAGTCAGCCCGAGCATCTTAAAACTATCAGATTCATTTATTCTTAATTGACAATTGATTTTACAATTATGCCATAATTACATGAGGTAGGATTAATAATACAAATCTGCGGCTGCCAAACAACCCACTTACCAAGCGTGGCAACGACGGCAAATATGGTCCTCAAGAGGCAGTGGGAGCTTTGTGCTGTGTAGTAGATTTCATATGAGTTGTAATGAATAAAAAATCTTACAAAATCTTAAAAAAAATTACATTTCCAAATGGAGTGTGAATTGGTTTCCGACTTTATTGCCATGTAAAAAAGAATCCAGTAGTACTAGTTGTTGTGTGAGGCTGGGTTACAAAACCCATCACCCCATCTCGTCCCGTGGCTGTCGTAAGAGATCGCCTGACCCATATCAAAACACAGTAAGTGACATTAAAAATATTTTTATTTAAAATCTTACTAATGACTTATACGAGTAAAGTTTTTGAGTCGCCCTTGTAGTAATTATTTACAGAAATATAAAAACACTTGAGTTGAGTCCTTAAAAATAACCAGAAATTTTTACATCTTTAATACTTTAATTAGTAACAAAAATAAAAACGCACAATTAAAACCTTTCAAGGATTGCCTCAATTTATGTTTCGACGCTTTATTGTAAAACTTAGTGATAGTCCTTACCCGGTTTTAAAATGGGGCAGCCGAGGTGACTATGAAATGCAAGAACTGCTTAAAACTTCAAAACAAAGGTATGATTTCGTAATTTAGTGCGGCAGTAAATTTTTATCTATTTAAGTATATTGATAAAAATTTAAAAATTTACTTTAAAAAATGTTTGTAAAATTTTAAAAGCCGAAGTTTCTTCACTGATTGCATTGAATATTTCGAACGAAACATTGAGTAATCTACCGATAACAGTAGAACAACGTGTAAAAAAGATGAAATTTTAAGAGCCTAAATTTTTTAAAGGGTTCGAATACTTTTATAATATATAAGATATACGATTTAAATATATTATAACTATCATGATAAAAATATTGTTACTAATTATCATCATCATCATTACATCCTCCCAGAGCTCACTTATGAGTATAGGCCTCACCTATAGTCTTATAGTGAATTAGAAGTTCAATTCAGAGAATTTCAGAGTATATTTGCCATACTCATCACGCTTGGCGAGTGGATTGGCAACCGCAGTTGTTATCAGATAGATGGTGCTGCCCGTATGATACGCCACCATCATACGCCGGCGCATAATTACGTCTATGAAATAAACTAGTACACAATATTATGGTATGAAAATAATTTCTGACAGAAATAACCTTTTTATTGGAATCTACTATAATAAAGGATCGTATCTATTTAGCAATTATCATATCGGTTGCAATACGAAAGTAACTAACTACTTAACCTATGTTTTTAGGTAATTGTTAAAGAAACACATCAAGGCAGAAAATGCAGTTATATTTTAATTAGATAATAAATTTAGCTTCACAGGCGGCTTGTTAATGTCACTGTAATTAGCGGACACAAATTAAGGAGCCACAGGCAAGCACTAAATGCCCGGAAGTCAGAGCAAGCTCTACCTAATCGTTACATATATCTTTATTAAGCTATACTACACGGTTGTGGTGTGTTGGACGCTTCATTGGTAAATCAGACGATCTATATATATATACTATATATCTACTTCTGTGGTAATTATTTTGGATTAATGTAATTTAAATTGTACTCAAAAATGTCCCGACTAAATGTTTAAAAAACTAGATTAAGCAACGTTTGGTATATTATATGTGTTATGGCGTCCGTAGAGTCGTTAGAGCCGACTTAGAGAATTTCCTAAACACTGTTATATCAATTGTACAATCAGGTGGTCGGCGAGTCTTCACCTCTTTGTTGCCGATAATCGACACATTCAAACTAAATTGGCTTGTTAGTATTTCGTAATGCGTATAGCAAAGGAGTGGAATAATTTATCGGCGTATGTATTTCCGTCTGAATACAATATCCACTTCATCAAGGCAAGAGTGGATAGGTTTTTGTTACACTAAGACAGTGCAATTTACTGTCCGGGGCTTCAATAGCACTTACTACTAGGTGCAATTGTGATCGTGTGAACCGGCGTTGCTTACACTAAATCCTCTTATCTGTACTATGGTAAAGGTTCATGTTTATGGACTGATGATTGGCATAAGGAAATCCATGATCCTGTTTTACCCCATGGGTGCCGTAAGAGACAGGTAAGGCAAATAGAGGTGAAATGTCAGAGAAATTATGTTTATATATTATATATTATGTAAACCATCTTGTTTATTGAATAAAATCACTTATACGGATTTTATCGCCTTTGACGTACCAATTTCATAGTTAGCTCGGCTACCTTCAGTTTTTGAATAATTAATAGTACGCGGATGACCGAGCTTTGTTCGGTTTTTTTTTGAAATTACATTTAGATACAAATTACATACTGATGAATAATATTTTTTGATATTATTGATACGAGAAAAACGAATATAGTATAAAAAACTGAACTGGTTATTTGAATAAAAAATCATGAGTACAATGAGTGTAATTAAAATTTTCGTATTTTTAAAAAATACTTAAAAAGGGCTCGAAATAATAGATTTTCTCAAAAAAATCTTAGCTAGATCGATTTATTGCTCCCGAAACTCCATGGACAGTAAATTTTATGGAAATCGTTGGAGCCGTTTCCGAGATTCCGATTATATATATATATATATATATATATATATATATATATATATATATATATATATATACAACATGTAACGTAATTAATGCACTTTGAGAAAGTAGTTTGTTCACAATCGTTTACTGAATCGATTCCTATCATTTTTAGTATAGGTAATATTTTATCCCAAAAATAATTAAAACTACGTAAATTGCAGTCACACTAAATGTGTACAGTCAAAACAAACTGAAATGGACCGTAACTTAAGGCAATAAGACTTTTAAGAGTGCAGTTTTAATTGTATTATTACTAATTCTGTCATTCAACAAAAATAAAGAACAATGAACTTTATTTCAAGCATGTTAAAGTCTTTGCGTTCATGGATTTTTAGTGTGACCACAACATTCTTCCGGAATTAGTATAACTAATTTGATAAATAATCAGTGCATAAAAATGTTTAAACAAAAATTCAGTGTATGCATAAATAACATAATATACTAATTGGGGTGTCTGAGGGTGTGCATCCATTATGTTACACCCCTATATATATATATATATATATATATATATATATATATATATATATATATATATACAAGAATTGGTCGTTTAAAGGTATAGGATTCGAAAACTGAACGTAGCCGGGCTAACTATGAAATTAGGACGTCAAACATCTCAGTCCCCCCAGTGACAATGGGTGCTGTAAGGCACTCGAAACATAGGGAATTAAAAGTAAGTTAAAAACAAGTTAATTAAACATGATAAAATCCATATAAGTGGGTATATTCAATGTGTATTGTACGCGTAAATTTTAGAAACTATCTTGTGTTACCAGAAGTAATATAAAATAACCCACAACGGGCAGCAGCGTACATTGTGCGACACGTCCGTTACCACACGACTATGGAAACCGACGTCTGCTACTGTAATCGTAAATTCGTCCTGTCAAGCGTGACGAAGGAAAATCCTCCTCACAACGGTAGAGGTCCAGCAGTTGACTTTTAGGGGCTGATAGAGTAGACCATGTAATTTTCTTCTTTTGAAATGTCACCCATATAGTAGAATTTTCTCACAGTCTTTTGTACAGTGAAGGTAGTTTTATCATCATCATCATTACAGCTTTTCAAAAGTCGACTGCCGAACATGGACTTCCCCCAAGGAATGCCATAAAGCACGGTACTGAGCTGCCTGCAAACATCGACTTCCTGCATAGCTTACCGTTTCGTCACTCCATCTAGTGGGTTCTATGCTAGGGGTTTCTGCTGATAAACTTAGAAATGAGGATATCCGCAGTAGAACCAGAGTAACCGACATAGCCCAACGGATTAGTAAGCTGAAGTGGTAATGGGCCGGCCATATAGCTCGAAGAACTAACAACTGATGGGAAGAAAGGTCTTAAGTGGGAGCCTCGTACCGGTAGGCGAAGTGTAGAGCGGCCTCCCACTAGATGGAGTGAAGGTTGCTTAAGAGGTTCTTTGAAAATGAATCATAGTTATGGGGGCGTGGGTAATCCAAGCTCATGGACGACTGAGAGTGTCAAAATGAAAGTGACGCAATATAGAGAAAAGAGATGCTATACCGAGCACGCGCTCGGAAATACAACTAACTAAGCGCCTAACAAGCTTTTTTGGACAAAATTTTGTTATGGATTAAAAATGGTTTATGAGAACTTAGGTCTGATTATTTACTATGCCTTAATAATAATTCCATGAACTTATTCTTAATAATAATAATAATAAGCCCCCTAAACAACTGCACGTCGCGATTGACCTTTGAATCACGTGAGGGGCGGACACACGATTGAAAAATTACTGGCGTGGCTAATGTGGCTCTGGAAACCCATCATACATGGAGACTCGCTTAAAAAGAAAACGTTAAGTACCACTGCCCGAGGCGATCGACGCCATCATTGTCTTCCATATCTTTAGCATCCCCCATTAAATGTTCTCATACCGATTCATCCTAAAGTACGTTATTGCCCGCGTCCAAAGAAACCAAGAGTTCGCATAAGATGGAGTAAGGAAGTAAACATATTTATTATGAGAACCTACTACCACTTCACCCAATTAGAGACCAACAATACCACATACAGACAGCAATTGCATGAACTTATTACAAGACAATACTCAGATATATTGTGTTACAAAACAACGTATTTCTGATCAAAGAAGAACAATAGTAAGGAATAAACTTCCTAAAGGAAAAAACGATATTGAAACTCGATCAAAATCAGTGATGAGAAAAGCACATCCGAGAAATACACGACAAACTGAAAACCGTCTTAACTATATATTCAGGTATAGATCCAGCACCTCGTCCAAAACTACTCAAACTTAAATATACCCCAAAACTGTCTCACCTAGTACATTTATTTAACCGTAACATAATAAACCAATATATATCCAAAGACACACAACTTGTAGATGTACACACATTGATATATTGCACAGCGTTAGTTATTTCTGAAGAAAATAATGATAAAATAACAGCATATACAGGCAGCAAAAGACCAAGAATCATAAATAAACCATCATGGCTACAGAGACTCTAAAAAGATATAGAAAAATTGCGAGCTGACTGCGGTAGACTAAAACAATATATCAACAATAACAGATCTAGCAAAGTAGTCAAAAGGGTGGAGGCAATATTTAAGAACATGGCCATCTATACCAGATATGAAAACAATAGAAAACCCGAAGAATTCTTAGACACTTTAAAACAGAAGCTTGCGCTTAAAGTCCATAGGCTGAGGAGATCCAATAAGGCACATAAGCGCAAAAATGTACCATAACGCCATGTTTGCTACTAACAAAAAGAACTTTTACAGAAACTACAAATAGACGTAACGACCAACACCAACACAGAACTACCAATATCAGAACAATTGGAGACATTCTGGTCAAGCATATGGGAAGAGCAAGTGAAGCATAATGATAATAAAGCTGGTTGGATAAAAGATGAAGAATCTAAGTGGAGCGCACTAGAAGAAATAGAATTTATCAAGATATCTGAATCTGATATAAATAGTATTACAGCAAGACTACAAAACTGGAAATCATCTGGCATTGATAAAGTACATAATTACTGGTACAAAAAACTACACTTATTACACAAAATTATCGCTAAAAACTTAACAGACATAATATTAAGACAACAAAATTTTATTGCAACTGGAATAACTTACATGTTACCGAAGTCTCAATACTCTCTACAACCGTCCCAATACAGAGCAATTACTTGCCTACCGACAATATACAAGATTCTAACCTGAGCAATCAGCTCAAATTAATAAACACATAGAACATCACAACATAACAGCTGAAGAACAAAAAGGATGTTGAAGAAACCACATGGGGTGCAAGGAACAATTAGTAGATTCAATAGTTCACAAACATGCCGCCATATAATATAGAAACCTTCATTGTACCTACATAGATCACAAAAAAGTCTTTGATAGTATTCGTCACTTCTGGTTAATTCGAGTATTACGTATACATATTACTAGTTGGAAAACTACACCCTAATTAAATTACCACCAAAACATCGTGAGAACCCGACAGATATTTAAGAAACATATTTATCAACGTAACTCGCTGAGTCCTATATGATTCTGTCTCGCACTGAATCCCCTGACTCACCTACTGCATCAGTGCCAAGCTGGATATAGTCTCAAACATAACATCACAGAAGATATCACTGTCTCACACCTCAATAATATGGATGACATCAAATTATACTCAAAAACAGAAAAAGAAATGAAAATTAATAGACACTACGACAAAATTTAGTAAAGATATCACCATACAGTTTAGACCACATAAATGCAAAACACTACACATAATAAGAGGCAAAATAAAATTAGGCAACTACTACACAATTAACACTACTGACACAATGACAGCTCTGGACCGACAGATCTATATAAATATTTAGGATACAGACAAAGGACTAGATAATACAGCAGTTAAACACACACTATATACAAAATATAAACGGAGAGTAACCGCAGTATGCAAAACACAACTCGGTGGAAAGAATCTTACTAAAGCATTAAATACCTACGCAATCCCAATATTAACCTACTCGTTTGGAGTGATTAAATGGTCTGAAATTGACATACAGCAAATAGAAAAAACTACACGCACCACACTTACCAAATACAACAATTTACACCCTAAATCCCCAATAGAACGATAAAATGGAGGGAGAGGCCTAATAGACATTCACCACCTTTGGCAGAAACAAATTAGTAGCTTCAAAACATTCTTTCGCAATAAATCTCGCACTAGTGACATTCATAAAGCCGTAGCCCTAAATAATCTTAACTACACTCCATTTAACCTAAATGAACAAGCAGACATACAACACAATAACCACAACGCTAATAATCCACATAACAAAAGTTAGAGGACTGGAAAAAGAAAGTACTGCACGGACGCATCACATGACCTTAACAACCACATATAGGTGCAGTAGCATCAAATAAATGGCTTAAATTGGTAACCTATTCCCGGAAACCGAAGGTTTTATCATCGCTATACAAGACCAGATCATTAACACTGAAAACTACAGGAAATATGTCATCAAAGACCCCACAGTAGTCAACGATAAATGGCGCAAGAGCCGCATCCAACCAGAAACTAGTTATATAGTCTTTGGTTGATATAACAGGGGCATGCATAACTCTCACACAGAGAGAGTACACTCACAGACACAACCAAGTAGTAAATATCATTCATCATAAACTTATACCAGACACAAACACACCCTACTCAGACACTACACACAAACTCTACTACGACCGCGCCATTCTTACCGACACGACCATTCACTATAATAGACCAGACATAACACTACACGATAAAGTAAATAAAATCACTTACCTAATAGATATTGCAATGCCCAACACACACAACTTACCAAAAACAATAGGCGAGAAGAATAAGCAAATATGCAGAGCTTAAAGAAGAAGTGACCAGAACTTGGAGACAAAATAAAGTTTTTATAGTACCCATAGTCATTTCCACCACGGGTGTCATACCCAACCATCTCCACCATAGCCTCAAATTAATAGAACTTAAAGACTCAACATACATTATTCTCCAAAAAAGCCGCAATTTGAAATACCTGTCGAATTGTAAGAAAATTCATGAAACTGGAAGAAAATTAAATAGCTTCACATAACATCTCACCTACATGAATACTCACTACACGCTGCATTTACTTGGTTTCGGCCCGTATATGCAGTCAAAACTATGCAAAGAGCTAAGAAATAGAAATGCTTTCCCCACAATAATAATAATTTCTTTATGCAGAAATTTATTTAACAATATACATATATTTGCATTTGCGCCTGAACTAAGCAATAAGCTTGTATCTCAGGCAACAGTGCTCTTTCTTATGGGACAATTTAACAGAAATCTTTCTGATTAAGAAACTTACGTAAACATATGTAAAACGTTATTAATTTAAATTATGAAAACAAACCCTAAATATATTAATTAGTTTTAAGTAGTAATTCAGTTATTTAGAGATTTCAATAATTCCTGTTTCATCATAATCTAGTTTTTGAAGCCATTTAAATAGGTTTTTTTAGATTGATTCTTATTTAAAATGTATAAGTTTAGTTGCTTATTTATTTTTTTGTACATGAATGGACCAGGAAAACAAAAATATTTATGTACATAGGAATGTTTAAAGGTACACTTTAAAAATAGTGTGGTGTTATGGAGAAATGTAACTAATTAGTGCGTACTTTGAATATTTTCGATCGGGAAAATTACATGTTATCGTGTTTTTCATATAATCAGAAATCATATACCAAAAATTTGGATTGTAATCTATACAACTTAAAAATATATTTGAAATAGAAAAACCACCAAATATTCGAGGCATGACCTTAACATTCATAAATTACACGTGAGCTAATATCTTCACGGAAACTCCAAAACTAAACGCTTGCTCGAGCCGCTAACGCGTTACTGGGACGTTTAAAAATGATGACTATGGTGAATCAAAAAATTCTATATAAATTCTATAAAATATATAAAACTATTAATCAATCTATTTTTCCCTTATTGTTGGATTTTTTCTTGAATGTTTAAATGAATAATGTATGCATTTTATTCGTTCTTTAAATATCTCCGGTAAGAAAATTAATTCGCTTTGTTGGCTTGGAAACTGAGAAAGAAAGAATCAGGAAAGAATGGATATGAATGTTAGAGTCGGCAGGGAATGCCCCAGGCGATAGTTTATTAATATAATTGGTGATAGAAGATGGGCCAAATTAAGAGTATCCTTAACCGACGAACATGAACTATGTAAATTCGACGTAATTAGTAGAAATAGACCGAGTATAAAAGAGAATGAAAACTACGTATTTTATAAAGATTAAGCTAAATAAATATATCTCACATATTATGAATACCAATTAAAAAAAAATAGTGAATTTTTGCATGAAATATTTTATGGATCAAGCATGGTAGAAGTAAGTAAGTTTTTAATAATTCAATGTGTTCTTCATTTTCATATATAGAATGATATAAGACGCTGTGTTGTGTTTTTGAAGTTGAAAGTGATATATAGTTTGCTTAATATTATACAAACTTAAAAATAGAATGAATTGCAGTCGAATTTTGACCACGAGTTGACCCCCGGTGTTGCGGTTGATCATGGGCGGCGGTAGTCACTTACCATCAGGTGAGCCGCGTGCTCGTTTGCCCCCTCTCCTATGGAAAAAAATCTACACATGTGTTTTTTTATCTCACTAATTGATAATAATAGAGCAATAGACTACAAATAAAAATAAAACAATTTATTGTTGCGCATTGTACTGAATTAAAATGCTTGAAATGGGTTTAAACTTTAGTAATATAAAACTGAGAGTTGAAACTTTGTTTGGGCTCCGAAAGTTTTTCAAGCGCTTACTTCAAATTATGCAACAAGTTTATAATTTTTATTTCAGAAAGAAAGTAACTTGGCTAGCGTGGATGTAGTTTTCGTGTACTGCAGCAGGAGTATTTGTTATTTTGATTCTTACAGTTTTAATAATTGTTGAGAAAGTTGGCAGAATTACACATAAATGTTGACTTTATTCCGCAGAATTTTCGACCTTAATGTTGTTAAGTCAGTAATAATGCGATATAATTACTTAAATAAATTCAAACTTATTAATTTATCTTTGAATTTATAACCGCCTGCTAATTAAATAAATACCGTAGGAAGAATCCGATACGAACATCAATACTATAAAGTAAAGTAACTCACTTTGAGAGTTTTTAGTGCAAGTAAATGTCCGTTGCGCTGCCCCAATGCGTGTTGGCGGACTTCACATTTCTTCGAAAGATTATTTTTCAAGCATGCAAGTTTCTTCAAAATGTTTTCCTTTGCCGCAGAAAGTATCTACTACAAATGTTGTCAGTGTCAATAACGGCACCACCTACCGGGTCCAACTACATCCATCAACGAATATTATGATGATAAAATGTATGGTTTTTAGTACCTATAATTAATGTCCGATTTATTTATTATATTTAAATCTTTATGTTATTAACAATATTATTATGATAATAAAAACAATAATTTATGTAATTTTTCCTAAACATACTAATTATAATTAAAATTGCAATGCTATTAAATGTTAATATTAGTATTGCCAGGTGATGATAATTACCAAATATTTATATGCCTTTTAAAGTATTACTTGTCATATCTTTTCCACCAAGTTTGTATTTTTTTATCTATGTTTTACAAATAAATTATTTTGATTTGATTTGAAACATTAATGTATAGAAATCTACGAATCGGCTAAATACTAAGTCATAAGCTAAGTTGATTCGTCGATGGTAATCGACGCCATTTTATTTACTATGCCTAAAGAGCACAGATGTTTATCAAGCTCCTCCAATTTTCGGTGTGTGCCTTAGAATAACCCTACCAGCCTTGCGCAGCAGATACGCTAGAGTGAATAGCTAGATGTTGCTTAATGGAACAAGCAACACAGAAATTAACATAAAATGGCCGCTTTTGAGGCCACGGGTGTGTTTAAACTACTTACTGGTAGTCCAGAAAGAATAGTCCCCGTACAAAACGCACTTTGCACTTCAACAAACATTCACCAATGTGCAGTGAGACTGCCGTCCCGGGACAGCGTACCTCGCTAACCGCAGTGAGTGCACTAGGACCGTGACCAAACACAGTGTAACCAAATATAGTGTAATTTTTTTGACGGGAGTGAACTCTACCAATACTTCCGAAGTTTACAAACTACAAAGCCCAAGAGCAGAATGTTTGTCCAATAATCTAATATCTTTAACGCGACTAAAAGGCAGGTGTTGTTTTATTTTTAAATCTTGAAACTCCGAGGTAAGGAAACACCCTGACGTCGATAACGTCGTAATTGCGGCACTAATAAAGCTGTTCGTCTTAAATGCTATCAAAGTTTGAAAGGATCTTAATGAGCGGATAAAATGATTGCGGCGCTAAGAAACTTTCCAATCTACTTATAATGGAGCGCGTGGTTTATTTGCGAAATATTTGCGGCGTAATATCTTAACCATTTATTTGATCGTTTAATGTTTCCACTTTATTATTTTATCCTCGTTTCCGAGATTTTAGGGTTTCTTATCGCAAAAGTAAAAAAAAAAACGAACCCTTAAATGATTATATCACTTTGTTGTTCGTCCATCTGTCTGTTTGCCCGTTTATTTTATTTTTACGAACAGGTAGAGGAAGGAATGCTTAGTGTCCCTATGACGTGTAATATATTTAAGCTTTTAAGTCAACCCTATAAAAAATTACTATGTAATAAGCGACAGTAGACTAATGGCAGGGCGCGGTCCGCGAACTTAAAAAAGGTGGTGGGTTCGAATCCGCCATTCGACTACTGGCGTGAACTACTCATAACACAAGCAATTTAAGCTTACCATGAGAGGTAAGGGGAATATTAGTAAGGTTTATAGCATAGTTAATATTCTTGAAAAAATAGTAAATTTTGACACTTGCAATCTTAGTCAAAACTACGCAAAAGGTTTTAAGGCACCAGTTCCTCTTGAATCTTAAAGTTTGGCAAGAAGCAAGGCCTCAAAGTAAAAGCAAAGAATAAAATCAACAATTATTTGTAATGTCAAATTGGTTAACTTTGAACACCAGTAATATTTTGGCGTTTCCAAACATGAATGATATGATAACTTTATGAGTGCTTATGGGTTTTATTACTACCATCCGGTCTTCTACGGATGTCATTTATCAATAATCATGTTCATTTTGAATTAAAATATGGTTAAAAATTACTAAATATATCGACTCAAATATAACCATAGATTTCTGAATAATAAAATCTACACCGTTAGATTATTGTGGTGTTTAGATCATATTAAATAGTCCAGTGCTAAAGAAGCAAGGAGGCCTTTTTCATTCGTCTTATGTTCATCTGATCTCATACGTTTATAAATAAAAAATCTTATTTAAGTAAAATTTTAAGTTTATGTACTTAATACACTTTTCATTTTTACCAATCGTTTTCGATACTGTTATCATTTGTTTTTCGCCCGAGAGGTTAATCGACGGATTCAACTCGGCTGGGCAGAGTTCGAGAAATTACGACACGTCTTCTCGTTAGGTACACCTTAAAACCTGAAAACTAGAGTATACAACTCGTGCTTTTTGCCAGTTATTAATTTTTTTTATAGGAGAGGGGGAAAACGAGCATACGGCTCACCGGATGCTAAGTGACTACCGTCGCCCATGAACAACTGCAAAACCTGGGGAATTGCAGGTGCATTGCCGGCCTTTTAGAAAGGAGTAAGCTCCTTTCTTGAAGGTCCCTAAGTCTTATTGGTCCAGAAAAATCCCCGGTGGTAAACTTTTCCACAGAGAGATCGTACGTGGAAGAAAACTGGTAGTGAAACGTACAATGGTGAAATTTGGCAGCTGGGAATTAATCTAAACAATTCCTCAGAACACTCCCCGTGGTAGATGCGAAATAAAATGCAAAGAAAAAATAGATGCAACTTCTCTTCGCAGCGCCGGTGAATCGAGCCAATTGGAAAGCACTAGGAAGTCGGTAATTCTATTCTTTTAGCGTTAAACGCGCAAACTAATGCCTTCTGAGGATTAAACTGGACTAGATTTAGTCGCTCACAATCTGAGACTTTGTTCAGCAAAGAGTCGACTTCATACACAAGTTTTCCCGATACTCGGTGACGTTTTCCCGATAATTATTGGCATGGCCGGTATACAGAACATATCAATAAATGTTGCCTGTTTGTTAATATTGTAGCCATGGAAGGAAAAGGGGAGATCTCCCGCCGGGCAAGGTGTTCTGCCCGGGGAGCGGCCAACACTCCGTGTGATAGTTCGGAACTGTTCTATATATACTGTTTATGATTCGGAATTCTGATAGCGTGATTTAGGCTTCGGTGTGTTTCGCTTGCGGCGCGACGACAGCGCCGCTACATCACCCCCCTGCTCAGTCAGTCAGGTCGATAGTGCAGCGTCGTTGCCGACTAATGTGCAAGTGCCAGGAGATTGCCTTGTAGTCTGCGGTGAGTCGATAAGAAGGCAAGTAATCTGCGAGAGTGCCGTGAAGCAGAGACAAACAGTAAGGCTCAGAACCGTGCCGAACACTGTATAGCGCAGAGAGTAGCTTAAAGAAACAGGAAGCATTATTATTCCAGTGCTGCGATGAACCTTGTGAAGCTAGATGGCTTGCAGGATATGAAGACTGCAGACGATATATGCTCGGGAGCGAATGGGTGGGGTATTCTATAACGACGATGAAGCTTGAAGTTACCGAAGGTTGTTGGTTGCGTGTTCAAATCACGTCGGGGTCACCACTATGGCCGAGAAAGGGAAAGGGGAGATCTCCCGCTGGGCAAGGTGTTCTGCCCGGGGAGCGGCCAACGCTCCGTGTGATAGTTCGGAGCTGTTCTATATATACTGTTTATGATTCGGAATTCTGATAGCGTGATTTAGGCTTCCGTGTGTTTCACTTGCGGCGCGACGACAGCGCCGCTACAATATCATTGATATGCAGCAGAAACAGCGATATAGCACGCGGTCCTGTGGAGCACCAGCATTAATAGGCTTGTAATCGGAGCATGCACTGTCTACAACGACCTTGATGCTCCGATCTGCAGGAAAGCTGGTGATCCCACGCTTGGTGGGACGTTGATGCGTCAGCTCAGGCCCGATAGCACTCCTGCTTATATCATGATGCTATTTTACAGGAGCGACAAGACCATGGCTGAGATTTGCCTCCGATGGGCACCACAGAGGAAGAAATAGCAAAAGTATCTGCAACAACAATGGGATCGTCCGGAAAAAGCAAACCCGCCTCCAAGGGTAGGATGAAAAAAAGACCGCTTCCTACCCCAATCAGCAAACCTATAGTACCAAACATAGCGACAGCCTGTAGAATGTAACCGCGATTTCAGAGTGAGTGGCACCACACTCCGGACTAACCAATATCCGAGGAGCCAAGAGGGGCATCGACGGAGAGCTGATATCGGTCCGGATGAGAGGTCAGCGGAAGGTCCAATAGGGAAGGTGAATAATCCTCAACATCTGTAATCCGCGTAGGCGAAGTAACCAGTTGTGTCAGACCATATGCCAAGGCAAAATCATGAACAGATCTCCCCACACGATCGGTTAAACGTGAACTAATTAATTCGGCGTGGTGTGCGTTAAAATCGCCGAACACCACGATTTCTGCGGAGGGGATCTGCTGTAGCAACGAATCTGCAGCCATTTGGACGTAGTCGATGAATCATTCTGTTTTACCGCTACCTGGTATTACCGCTATAGGACCTATAGAGTCACCCGTAGATGCGTGGATGGTCGTCTCTGTCTATGCGTAGCCAAAGGATGGACAGGTCCCAACCTTCAAGACTGCCGAGGCGTCGACAACAGATGTCCTCTCAGACGAATATGCTAACTTCAGCCCGAGGCACAAAGGATTGTTCCAGTTTGTACCCCGGGTAGGAGAGATACGAAATATCGGACGAAGAGGACACCTGCGTCAGCGAGGAATACCCCAGGGGTACTGGCACCCTCCTGAGGTAGTCTCTCATTGAATTCCGCTACCATGTTAATGGGGGGGGGGGGAATTGCCTGCACTCACCAGATGATATGCGGAAATAGAGCTTCTACTTCACGCCAGTATTCAGTGAGATCGTGGTACCACCCCGACTCGAAAGCTGCCGCGTGGCATAATGTATATATTGAGAATGATGACTTATATGGAACTTTTATAACATAAAAGTAAATTTTATTTTCTGTTTTTTGAAATAAATGCATTTATTAACCTGTTAAAATGTTTTAGTACAATACAAAACTGAACATATTTCCGTGAAATCATGAAACACCTATCCTTCAATCCGATCAGTTGCTTGTTTAAGTGCGGGCTTGTTTTGTGTCGAGATCGGGGCTTCGGTTGTCATTCGATCGACATTACACGCGTCACTCCGGCGGTTCATCGCAATTTTGATCACTAATGCGGTCACCGAACCTGTGTAGCGGCGCGTTTGGACGTAATCATTAGTGCGATGTATGTGGTCGGGACACTATTGAAATCTGTTGCCTATTCGAACGGCATTGTAATTGTCCCGAAAATCATGCATAGATGGTTCACTGCGATTGTGTACATTGTAAACGTTTGCGATTCTATACAATTACCAACATTCTTGTAACTGAAAGCTTTAGGCTCTGTGCCAATAAGCGGAGTCGAATGTTCTTTTTGATATTATTACGAACTACTAGTGAAATTTTCCATTCGCAGCTTGTTGAAAGTGATTATCTCGTATGCCGAATTATAAATGAAAACATTATGGCTTACAGTGTTCAATAACAACAAAACGTTATTGTCTACATATTAAAATGTAATATTTCCTCAGAGAAACTTGCAAAACTAGCTTCGTTAGGAGTTTTGCACACTGAATGCTCGAATATTTAAACTAGATATGTAAACTTTCTTAGCGTAACAGGAAACTTCTAGCCTCCTTTGGAAGAAATGTTTAATATGATATATTTCTCTTTGGCACGCCATGGAGAAATAGCTATGTTCTTGTCATACTATTAGAATTATTGTTACAAAATGTGTAAATATTTGAGCATGAAACAGAGACGAAAGTTGGTTTATGACTTACGTCAAGGAATATATTCTCTGACCTACATCAAGGAATACTTCTTTCATTGTTGAAGTTATGAGGATAGTTAGTTAGTTATGTATTAAGTATGTGAGACGAACTTTCTTCGTATGAAAAGGCTGTAAGGGCATGTTGTTAGCTTATGAGTATATGATATGTAAAATGTATAGGTAGGGGTCATAATATGAAATATAAATAATGGTTCCCGATGGGTTTTGAGCAGCTGAAGATGATCTGTGTGTCTTCATTTTCAAATCATTTTCAAATAGTTAGTTTTATGATTCATTATGTGAATTGAGTGAAATTACTTTTACGTATTTAATTTGCTTAATTTTTATAACAGACGTCTCGGGTGCTTTCCAGCACCCATGGTCATAAGAGACTAAGGTGATTGACGCTCTGATGTCAGATTTAACAAGGAGTACCTTCATCTTTTTAATTATTTGGTCCGTTCTACGCAAAATAAACTTACTCTCTCTAGAAGCGTTGCAGTTGTATGTTTGGGTTTAGTTTTAATTTTATTGATTACAGGATCCTAAGCAGGTGGCTACCCAGCCTCTTTGATATGGAAATTGGGATGTTTTTTAATTTCAGTAGCCTTACGTATCATCCTTGGCAGGAATCGATGTTCTTTCGGGAGGATTTGTGGTCTATCAATTATGATGTAATGCCGGGTTACCGTCTAGGATTTGATCACAAACTGCAGACATCTCGTCAGCTATATGGTATATATATAAATATATAAATAAAAATATATATATATATATATAAAACAATACAAATAAAACGTATTATCACAGCTTTCAGATGTAATTGGTGCTAGATGATAATTTTTTTAATTTAATGTACATACTTCCTTTTTTACATTTAAAACAGTATATGATAATAACTATGACTTAAACATGACCCTTATGTTATTAAATAATGCTACTTTAAAATTGAAACGTTATTAATGTTTTGAATTAGGGGAGCAACGTCACTCATTACGAATTAACGATCAATTGGTGTGTTTAAAAGGTAAGGGTGTGTGGCTCCACGGTCCCTCGCGGGAAATCAAACGAGAGCGCTACAGACCTGGGAGTGCATTAGAATACAATACTTTACGAGTTGGAGGCATTTTTACTGCCTATACGCTGTCGACATATTTGACAATTTGAGCGTTATTTATTTTTCCCTTTAGATCGGTTAACGTAATAAAGTGAGAAAATTGTGCTCACATTCTAAAATGAAATGTGTGTTTTGTGTTAAATAGGCGAGTGATAAGGTTTGTTGTTAATTAAATTTTTTGTGTAGATTGATTGGTTTCTGTCGGCTATCGGAGCAATACGCGAATGGTGTTTATATGGTAGTTTTATACATGGCTTATTAAAACATACTATGTCTTACTACAAAACGTGGTTTATTGTTTATCTCGAGATTAATATTAAACAATTTAAGAGTCCTTTTAACTTAAGAATTTCCTTTACCGCGGCGTCACAGTCTTCATGATATTTAAAATTTTTGCTGTCAGCTTTCATACTACACTTCTTTATTGAAACGGATCTTAATAAAATCTGAGACTAATTTGAAACTACTTTTTGTAATAAGACGGACTGTATTTAAAGTAGTAAAAATGTAAATAAGTTTCAACCCATTTGTACTCACTGTAGTACGGTGCAGAACAAATAGGCTGTCCTCTTATTTCTTAGAGGCTTATGGAGCAATAAGTACCCACGCCGCGCTGACTAGAGCAGCGTGTAAACGATGTTCTCGATAAATATAAATATAGTACCCGGTTGAAACCGAGCTTTGCTCGGTATTTTTCGCTCGGTTTTTTTTTAATTCGTGTGTTTTGGACATTATATTTAGATACAAATTACATACTGATGAAATACGAATAATATTTTTTGATCTTAGCGACATAATAGAAAAAACTGAACTGGTTATTTGAATAAAAAATCATGAGTGCAATTAGTTTAATTAAAATTTTCGTGTTTTTAAAAAATACTAAATAAAGGGCTCGAAAAAATAGATTTTCTCAAAAAAGAAAGGAACTTGAAAAAAAAATTAAAAAAAAGTCGGTCGGTCGGTCTGGGCTCGAAGCATGGTATTACGATTTTGTGACCGCCCAATATACCAATTAAGCTATTTGTAATCATTAATAAATTGTCAAAATTTACCTTCTTATTCTAACGATATTGTAGCAGTTTTTCATTGCCTAAAAACACGGACAAAAGACATTTACTAAAAATAAATCCTAGCTAGATCGATTTATTGCCCCCGAAACTCCCTGCACACAAAATTTTATTAAAATGGTTGGAGCCGTTTCCGAGATTCCGATTATATATATATATATATATACAAGAATTGCTCGTTTAAAGGTATAGGATAGGATGTATGTATTTATAGGCGTGTATTCACTTTTATTAGTGCGAGTGAAGGTGATTAGTAATTGAGGGTGACTAGAGCAGATGTGTAGTGTAAGTAGTGTCCAATTCTATTTAGTTTCAATTCATGTTTAGTTAATTCAGTTGTTAGCCGTTGACCAGCAAGTACTCTGTTTAACTTTCTTAACCTCTAGCGAAAATGTAGATCTCAAGTTTCTTCTTTTAGTATAAACTTCTTTACTTCCGAACCCCGGTATGTTTATAGCTTCACTTATACCTAGAAATGCCACATATGAGGCTCCTTTAATTTTGCAGTTAGGCTATTTACTATTGTAAAGACATTCATTTTTTGGATACTTCTGCACAAATTTATAGTTTATGTCTTCGGTCCACTTTGCCATTTTTATAACACAAGCGAGCGTCCAACGCTAAAAGCTAAACACTAAACACTGTTGTCCAGACGTGTTTAGTGAAGGACATACTGTAAGTGAGGGGAAAGGGAGGACGCAAGAAATGTGGACAATCGCAGTCCACTCGCAAAAAAAAAGAACACGCTTCTAATCAGTGTATTACGCGGATTACTGATCACTTACACTAATCAATTGCTGTCCACACGTGTTTATTCCTAATCACTGAGCACCTACACTAATCACCTGCACTAATCACTAATTAAAGTGAATACAGGCCTTATAAGTAGTTTTCTTGACAATGTTTTCATTCTGCTCCGTGCACATGGTAAATCAGCCATTTAAATTGCAATTAAAATTTCATCGGTGCCGGCGGGGATCGATATCGGTGTAGAGTTAAATATACCGCAAGCGCTTAGTCACTGAACAAGGCTGTTTAAAGTAGTAAGTAGAGTTTTAATATGTCTTACTATTATAATCATTTACTTTTATACTGAACATAGGCCTTAAGTAAAGCATAGTCACTTCATTAAAAAAGGAACACTGTACGAGACTGCTACTTGGGAATATTTATTTGCGAGTAGTTGTTCATCGATATTTTCGCAACTATCATGCTTAAACTTCGAGTGTGGCGAGTTTGTTTTTGGTGGTGACGATTAGTGTTTCTTGTAATTACAAAACATTTTTTTTTCACTCATGCATTACTGCCCTGCACAAGTCCACTGCTGAATACATATTTCTCCCATTCGAGCCTTGCTCTTGTCTTTTCATTCTAATGACAACGAATATTACGTGATGGTACTCCACATGTCCCTAAAATATTCAAATTTTTTTAGACATGCAGATTTTTAAATTATGCTTATATTATCTGCCAAATACAAGTAAATAAGCACTTAGAATTTCAATTAATATTTTTAGTGACGCTACTACACTTAGAATTCGGATTACACATACCATGACATGGAGACGAGCTACTGCACTTGTTTTCCCGATTTTGTATAAAAACTTTTTATTTATTGGTAGATTTCTTTCAATTAAATAATTTAGATTTCATGTAGTTGAATATTAAGAAGTAAAATAAATTGTCCAATTATATTTAGGAATTAAATTTTAATTTATCAATTACGATGATGAAATGATGATGAGATGTGAAAACTTAAAAAGGTGAATGTGAATATGATATATACAAGTAACGTTTTTGTCATTGCCTATATTTGAATATGTTATTGAATGTAAATATTAAAAATAGTCCCTATTAGAATCCTTTTAGTCAGTAATTTGATAGATCTAGTAGCTTCTTACCAATATCCGTATTGTGTAGTTTTTGGACCACGTAAATTTTTTATATCCATACTAATATAAGAAATGCGATAGTGTGTTTGTTTGTTTGTTTGTCCTTCTTTCACGTCGCAACAGAGCGTCGTCATGGCAAGGTTTTTTGTATGAGGATAGTTTGGTGGCTGTAGAGTGACATAGGTTACATTTTTCCGCGGAAAGACATCTCATTCCCGTGGGAAAATAGAATATGTTGCAAAAGTTTGTTCTTCTTTCACGTCGCAATAGAGCGTCGGCATGGCATGATTTATTGTATGCGGATAGTTCAATGGCTGTAGAGTGACATAGGTTACATTTTTCCGCGGAAAAACATCTCATTCCCGTGGGAAAATAGAATACGTTGCAAAAGTTTGTCCTTCTTTCACGTCGCAATAGAGCGTCGGCATGGCATGAATTTTGGTATGGGGATAGTTCGGTGGCTGTAGAGTGACATAGGCTATATTTTTCCGCAGAAAAACATCTTATTCCCGTTCGTAAAGAAGGACAAACTTTTGCAACATATTCTATTTTCCCACGGGAATGAGATGTTTTTCCGCGGAAAAAAGTAGGCTATGTCACTCTACAGCCTCCTTCCCGTGGGAAAATAGAATATGTTGCAAAAGTTTGTCCTTCTTTCACGTCGCAACAGAGCGTCGGCATGGCATGAATTTTGGTATGGGGATAGTTCGGTGGCTGTATAGTGACATAAGCTACTTTTTTCAGCGGAAAAATATATCATACCCGTGGGAAAATCGAATATGTTGCAAAATAAATTTTCAGCTAGGTAGCGCCACCGTGATTCTACAAGACGGACGACGGTACGATGGACGAACACAGAAGGTCAGGATATCTGGATTATTAAGTCTTTTTACCAAAATTAAGATAAAAAAATATGGATCTGTATTTTTCCACGCAGGACCGGCAAGAAAGCGATAAAAACATAAAATTCACCAGCTGATTTTCTTCAAACGTTTTGGTGCATTGTAATTCACAGAATAGGCGATAACGTCGCAGAAGATATTAAGTAATCCGTTGATGCTCTGCCTACCCCGCAAGGGTTACAGGCGTGATTATAAGTATGGATCAGAAATACTATCACCACCTGTCACGCTTTCCCTTACCCTTAACTATTACTTAACTGTGGTAGAAACAGTTCTTAGTAAGCCTTATTAATAAGCCTTAGTAATATTTATTGAACGGAAATGAATACAGTTCTTATATGTGGTTATGAATGAATCGGTATTACAATAAGAAAAATGGTGCAAAATTATAAGAAAAATATTTTTTCAGAGTTCTTATTAACTAACGTATACATAGTTTAAATTGATTCTGCTAGATGTCGTTACTAGGTTTTTAAAACGCGGTAACGAAATGTTTCCTGACATGCACTTAACTCCCGCCGTTGAGCCACGCGTCAACTTATAGTGCATACGGTACCTATACGCTTAAATTGTTTCTATTTCGTAGCTTATTCGACTACCTGCTTTCGATTTCCGTTGTTTGTTATTTGCTTTGTGAATTGGTTAAGGTTGAATGGATTTATATTGGCTTTCATTTTCGAATTTGTATATTTTCTTGGATCGATTTTGTTGATTTGGTTGGTATTCCTTTATACATATTTAGACTCTGGCTTTGATTTTGGATTTTGTTTATTTAGAATCGTGAATTGGTTTTCGTTGTTTTAGGTTGTTTAACAATATTTTAAAGGAATATTAATAGTATAGATAATGTATACGTTACCTATACACTTACTTCTTTTTTCGTTGGTTATAATTATATTGACTACTGCTTTCGATTTCGGTTTTCTGCGATTTGTTTTGTGATTTGGTTTAAGTTGATTCGATTTTTTTTGGCTATCGTTTTCGGATTCGTGTTGTGTCTTGAATTAGTTTTGTTGTTTTGATTTTAAAAAATATTTAAAAGGGATATTTATTCCTTTTAGATATTTTGGATTTGCTTTTAAAAAAATATTTAAAAGGAAATTTAATTCCTTTTAGGTATTTTACGTTTTTTTATAAATAGTATTTTTGTTACTTCATAATACCAACCTTTCAAGAGTATCTTCTCAAAAACAAGCGAAAAGATTAGCTCGATCGCTAGAATCTTTAGAAGATGCTGAACTGAGAAGGCAAGAACAAGCAGAGCGTCAGGCTGCTTTTAGAGCATCTGAGACACCTTCTCAACGTCAGCAAAGGCGTCTTGAACAGACAGAGCGCCAGGCTGCTTTAAGATCTTCCGAAACACCTTCTCAAAGTCAGGAAAGGCGTCTTGAACAGGCAGAGCGTCAAGCTATTTTAAGAGCTTCTGAAACACCTTCTCAAAGTCAGCGAAGGCGTCTTGAACAGGCAGAGTGTCAAGCTACTTTAAGAGCTACTGAAACACCTGCTCAAAGTCAGCAAAGGCGTCTTGAACAGGCAGAGCGTCAAGCTACTTTAAGAGCTACTGAAACACCTGATCAAAGTCAGCAAAGGCGCCTTGAACAGGTAGAGCGTCAAGCTATTTTAAGAGCTACTGATGTTGCAACATGGCCCGGTGTAAAGTCATCAGATGCCCTTGGTCGTGTGTATACCGTCCATGTAACTAATTTTGTTCAAAAACCAAAAAACTAAGTTCGGGGTCCTACAGGATATAAAGACCTTAAAACTGTCAACGGTCAGGAATGCGCAACTTATAGAGAAGCATGTGAAGCTCTGTATCTTTTAGAAAACGATAATCACTGGGATGAAACCATGGAGGAAGCTGTGCAGTGCCAGTCACTAGCCAAAATTAGGGATCTTTATGCAACTCTCATATCATCTTGCGGGCTATCTAATGCACATGAATTGTGGGACAAATATAAAGACTACATGGCGAAAGATATTTTGCGAAGGTTACAGCAGACACACGCGAACATGACATACAATAAACACATTTATAATGAAGCACTTGGAAAAATTGAAGATAAAGTAATGGCAATGGTAGGCAAAAAATTAAGCGATTTTGGAATGATAAGCCCTCAGCGAACAACCGAAAATGAACTAAGTAATGAAATTATACGTGAAACAAACTACGATATACCAGCTTTGCAGCAGCAAGTAGCCGAATTTGTACCCCGCTTGCTTCCCGAACAAAAAAGAGTTTTTGACAAAGTATTAGGATAAATTGAATCTGGAAATGGTGCACTTTTCTTTTTAGATGTCCGTGAAGGAACTGGAAAGATATTTTTGTAAAATTTATTATTAGCGCAAGTACGGAAAGATAAAAACATTGCTGTGGCCGTAGCTTCTTCCGGTATAGCCGCCACGCTGCTAAGCGGGGGCCGCACTGCACATTCTGTTTTAAAACTCCCTCTAAATCTATCCAGGAAGAATCGCCGATCTGCAACTTTAGCAAAAATAGTGCACGAGGTATAATGCTACGACAATGCAAACTTTTAGTGTGGGACGAAAGTACAATGTCGCATAAAAAAGCTGTAGAAGCACTAAATCGAACGCTCCAGGATTTGCGCAACAATTCCGATGTAATGGGAGAAATGGTGGTTTTACTGGCTGGTGACTTTCGCCAAACTTTACCTGTCATTCAAAAGGGCACACATGCAGATGAAATTAAAGCATGCCTCAAGTCGACTATTTTATGGAACAAGGTGACAAAATTCAGTTTAACAACGAATATGAGAGTGCATTTGTATAATGATATCAATGCTGCAAACTATGCTGACACACTATTAAAAATTGGCGATGGGCGGTTGGAAACGGATGCTGAGCGCTGCGTTAAATTGACGAGAGATTTTTGTAATTTAGTACAGAGTCATTCCGAATTAATTGCGAGCGTTTATTCAGATTTAACGAACAACATGCATGAAGACAAATGGTTATGTGAAAGGGCGATTCTTGCACCAAAAAATGAGAGCGTTAACAAAATAAATTCAGATATATTAAGCGAAGTAGCAGGAGAAATAACAGAGTAATTTTGTCAGTAGACACAGTTATGGACACAGAACAGAGCACTTCATATCCCGCAGAGTTTCTAAATTCTCTAGATTTGTCAGGTGTGCCCTCACATAAGCTTCAATTAAAATTAGGTGTCCCAGTCATGCTAATGCGAAATTTAGATGCTCCTCGGTTATGTAACGGGACAAGGCTGCGTGTGACACGTCTTGGACGGAATATAATCGGTGCTACAATTTTGAGAGGCGTAGGAAATTGTGAAAATGTTATTATACCACGGATCCCTATAATTCCTACAGATCTTCCTTTTCAATTCAAAAGGTTGCAGTTCCCTATTAAGCTCAGTTTTGCAATGACAATTAATAAAGCGCAAGGGCAAACGTTACAGGTAGCGGGGGTCAACTTAGAAAAACCGTGCTTCTCTCATGGTCAGCTGTGTGTAGCATGTTCGCGTATGTCAAATGCTCAGAATCTCCACATTCTTTCCTCGAATGGAAAAACATATAACATTGTGTACAGTAGCGTCTTAAAATAGTGTTCAGTTAGTTTTTTATCCAAAATTCCCACAATCAATTAATCAGAATTCCCACAGATCTTCCCTTTCAATTCAAAATTTCCTATTTAGCTCAGTTTCTTTTCAATTTCAAATGCTGCACCTCTGACGGACTCAGTTTCCTTTCAACTCAAAAGGCTCCATCTCTGAGAGATCTTTTATTTGGCTCAGTTTCCTTTCAATTCAGAAAACTGCATCTCTGATGAATCAATTTAGCTCAGTTTCTTTTCAAAAGTCTGCATCCCTGACGGATAATTATGCTCAGTTTCCTTTAATTAAAAAATATCACATTTCCATTTGGAATAAACAGGCTATTTTCATTCTTTCCTATACGCTGCGTTTCAAAACATTTAAATAGGCTGACGAATCAATTTTGCTCAGTTTCCTTTTAATGGCTGCATCTCTGACAAATCTATAAAACTAAGTTTTCTTTCAATTCAAAAAGCAATGGATAGTTAATTTCCCAGTGACCATGCGGGCGAAGCCGCGGGTAACAGCTAGTGTTTAATATTTATTTGTTTTAAATACGCGTGCACATATTCCCAATTAGAGTATGGCATGTCAGAAACTCTATCTATTTACCATTTTGTATTTAGTTTAGTTTTGTTTCAACAAAATTAAAGCTTGGCAAATATTTTAAATATAACTCAAAACTTCATAATATATTAAGTGTTGCACAAACGATTTTTCTTTTCTCTTCATTTCATTTCAATTATAATATATAAAATAAAAACTAGGTATACACTCTTTAGTACATATTTACTTAGTAAAATGTAAAAAAGTAGTGTTTTAAAGCGAGAATTGACTAAATACAGCTTTGGGTCCAATTAGCTATACTATTTAGGGTATATCGTTGACGTTGACATGCTATTGATCGACTGTGGTAGACTGGCTGTGGTAGCTTTGGCTTATCGACGGATACTTGTCGATAAAACGTTATTCTATCATCGATTGACGTCGATTGACAATTAATCTATGTGGTTGTGGTCTCATAATCAGTATAATTAAAAATCTCTTCAGAAAATTATTCATCGTTAATTACATTTATTACGAAGAACTAATATTGTTTACATAACGAACTATATTTGTTATACATATGCCGTTATTTGGATTTTGTCGACTAAGAGGCTTTGAGTTGTTGGATGGTAATTGGCATCAGATTAGAATCGGAATTGGAATTTTGAATATATAAGCGAATGATTAATTATAGATGGCCGATAGCTTTCGTCACTTATATAATAGCTCCATTTGAATATTCGTGAATCGAAATCTAATAGATGATTACTTATCGAAATAACTGCTGCAACATGATTGCAATTAACTATACTTTACACTATATACTTGTATTGTTTGCCATAACACTTATGTAACTAGACACATAGAAAATAAGAGGAAATACTCATAGAAAATAATCCTGATTGTACCTAAATGTTGAATTGCTGTAGCTTCCTTTTATTATTCTTTCGAATAATAGATATTTCTATTTAAGGTATAATTTGCATATGCTAATGTGAAGATAAATTAATTTCTTCTAATATTAAGAACTATTTGCTGAATATCAAATTGAATTGACCCAATTAGAGTAGATTGCATTATCTTTTATTCTACACTAAAATTATTAAGAGAGATTGTGAATTTTGTGAGTGCGTGCGTATGTCAATGGTGTTCTCCGGAACTACTGCACATTCAACACATCTTTTAAATGAATATGGGCTGTATAAGAATTTCCCTTGTACCTTTGAGCCATTTTACACACGTAATAATGTATGGACAAGGATCCAAGCCGAATCAAGTTTTTTTTCTAATATTTTTTTGTGCAAGGTATAAACGTGCGGTCTGCGACGTCGCTGCTAAACGCTTATTTTTTTAATTTACAAAGTAATTAATAAAAAGAGTAAGGATATGTGCAAAAAGTAAAAGAAAATCGTACTCACATGGTGTATAATATCTGTAGCAGCGTAAAAGTTCTCGTGAGGGTCAGGTCTCTTCATCATGTATGGCCGCGGGAACTCGGTATCTTCGCAAATTTCTGTTGACACAACGTAAATTTTAGTAGAAAATTCCACATCAATAAATAATATTTATAAAAATCATTCATCACTTCAGACTGTAATGATATTGGGCTAAACTAGTTCATTGACAAGATCAATACATACAATTTTTTATTCATAGTCGACAGGGGAAGGAGAAAGAGCGTAAAGTTTTTAATGTAATTGTAATTTTTGTCCATTGGTATACCTACGATAGATTTTTCTGGATATTTGGCTACAAGTCACGGATGTTTCAAAGTGTAAAATTGCAATTAATAATTTCAGTGGTGACAGTGGCGATCAAGCTGGGATGTTTTATAAAATTTATGGCGAGTGCTTATTCTCCGATCCACCAAGGTTCTTATTTCTTATCTGTGTTATTCTAAGAGCCGCCAAGATTATAGATTATAGTGTAATTTAAAATAATCACCATCGTCATCACGGATTCCACCATAGATAGCCATGTATGGCCGATATTCGCCATGGTTTTATATATATTTAAAATAATAAAAAGAAAATTGATCAATGAATCCGTCTAAAATAGTTTAGATGATTACTAATTAAATGAGAAAATATATTTATTTCACAATTACATATTACAATATTTAGAACACAAATTTATATTAATATCCATAAGGAAATATACTTTGCAAACATTTTTAAAAATTATTATTGATATCGATTTATAATATTTTAGGACAACTATTTTCTATCGTAATCTATTAACAAAAATACTAGTCGCTACGTTATTATCCTGCGCTGAGGGCACACCATCTTTTCAATGTGGCGCCTGAACAATGGCCGCCTTCCCGGCCGGACTTCCGGCCGCTGTAACGAGCACACCCTATCTTAGAATTTTCTTTACAATGTTATCTAATGTCGGTATTCAATAATTTTAGGCGCATTTGGTAAATTTGCGTTAGAATTTCTATGGCGTATTTGCGTTTGAACTTTCTTGGAATTTTTAGTAAACTTACTTTTAAATAGGCATAATTATATACAGTGCCAGTCTAATTAACTATATATTACATACGTTTTATGGTATTTTGACTTATATGTAACAATAATAATTTTAATTATTTTCTCACGTTTACAAAATTTCGCAATATAAAAAGTAAGTAAAATAATACCATTTGGTGATGTTAATATTAATACTGAAATGGAAGTACTGAAATTAGTCCACTTAATTCAAGTCCGACCTTGCCGAATAAAACGTCAATTCTCAGTTACAAATAACTTAACTGCTACTTGGTGCAATTCGATAAACTAAAAATTAAAAATCTCCGTTCCCACTTTAGCTTAATGCCTTCCCTCGTATTCTTTAATTCAAGTTATATTTATAGGCACAATAATTTATATAATAACATTATCATGTGCTTGATAACGTGCTGGTGTTAAATGCGAACACATTATGTATTAAGAAGACAAAGTCCAAAGGTAATTTCTCTCCCAGGAAGCAGCTGCATATAACCCACAGCGGGAAATAAGCTGAGTACCTACGTTATAAAATAAGTTTCGTTGCCTACAAAATGGCGCGATTAGAGCACTCACATCATTAATTAATTTGACTAAGCCGCCGCGCTGTAGCCTGTTACTCCGACCCACCTGCGATATTAATATAATAAAATGAACTTCCCTCTTTTGTTTACGAAGATAATGCTTCCGTATTAAAAGATGAAACTGGAGAAATAATACGCACGTTCCATTTTATGATTCATCTTAATATATAATGTCATCTAATATAATATCATGTGATACCATGTAATAAGTGCACATTATTAAATAACATAAACTTTTAGATATAATATACCTATATTGCTTTATATTAACATAATTGTGAATATAATTACAATTATAATTTATTAGTGTTATCTTTTACTATATAGTTGAATATTTATTACTACAATATGTATAGGATTTTAAAAGGAAAAAAATATTTGGAGGTTTTGATTTTAAACAGTAGTAGACTATAATTATTTTATTTAGTCTCAAGTAGTTACAAGTTATACTGAACGTAGGCCTCTCCCAAGTAATTCTACACAGCACACTACACAACCTGCATCCATCGACTTTCTGCATATCTTAATAGGTCGTCACTCCAACTAATGGGATGCCTATTCTCCACGAGGATGCCAGTATAAACCTTCTTCCCCATCGGCTGTTTTCGATGAGCCGTATGGCCGACCTATTGTCATTTCAGCTTACCGTTTTTTTATAAAAAAGATAAGCTGTAAAACTCGTAACACCAACTTTCCCAAAATAAAATTACACTTGTGAAAGGTTTTTAATTAATAAATTTTACAGTCATGTTTCGAAAATAACATTTATTTATACAAATTGAGAAGGGAGTTTCGATTTCGCTTCGTTACCAACATAAGTGCTTGTAGCAATAAATCCAAAGGAAAGTAACCAACTACGTGTAAGTGCGGCGCACTAGAAAACCTAACGAGTGCAGTCGAGTGGAGAGTCAAGTGCTCGAGGCGAGCTAACTAGTGATAGTTACAACAACGTGTACTGATCCCAAAGATGTAGTGGGGGGAATAAATGAAAACGAGGATTAAATTGGTTCTCATAATTTGTTGAGTATCTAGTCGCCCTAAGCAATTACGTTGCTTACAAAATTTACCTGTTTATGTATTTATCTTAGTACAAAAATACATATACGTACGGTTTGCGGAAAATGATTATATATATTCGTTTATCTGTAACATGTGTCATTTAAAATGTGTCACAAATAAACGTAAAACTTTTACTAAATAAATGTAAAACTGTACTCGAAAATTATTAAATAAGTATACAGTATCATCGAGCGTTATGTGGCCACAAACGTGTGTGGTTCATACGCTACGCTCCAGCTATATTATGGTTGTAGTACGAATGGGTCGGCTTGACCGGGGTAGAAACATGCTCTCACAAAATACTAGTGTGAAATAGCAGCTTAAAGCTGTTGCGTTTAGTATGGTGAGTGTTGAGAACCAGAGACCCTTTTTACTAGAAATGAGGTAATCTAACTTAGTCCTCGGGGTGATAATAAATGTAAATGTCTATGGGCCTCGGCATCCACTTACCATCAGGTGGACTATGTGCTCGTTTGTCACGCATGTTCTATAAAAAACATGCCACAGTTAAATCCATGAAAATTTTATTGGCGTGTTCTAGTGTATATTTTACTATTATTCACATTGAATATATATATATATATATATATATATATATATATATATATATATATATATATATATATATATATATATATATATATATATATATATATATGTGTATTGAACGATAAATGAATTTTTTAATTGACGTAATTTCATAATTTCAAACTGTTAGCTTAATGAAACATCAAAATATCTATCTCCATCATAATATCTGTTCTCTACGGAATGCTAGTAATAAAAATATTTATTTAAGAATTATATAATTTATTGACTTTTTTTATGAAACTGAAGCTACTAACGAATTTACAGCCCATCTGATGGTAAGTAACTTCTGCAGTACACGGATATCTGCCACCATTTTAAAAAAAAAAAAAGAAACTACAGATACGTTGTCACTTCTGTGGACTAAGATGGAATGCCTCCATCCTGCCAGTGTTGCTAGCCTTACTTTATATCCTTTAGATCGGAATACACTACTGCTATTTGGTGGTGAAAATAGATAGGAGGGTAGAACTCATAGAATACCATAACACACAGTAGAATGGCTGTCAACCTTATTTTCAGCTGACACGAAAATCGGAAACGATTGTGTTGACATTTATAAGTGTAAATTAACATGTTAGTGACATGTCAGTGGTTTACACGAGCTCCGCCCACTCCCCCGTTCTATTATATATGTATTATAGTATTCTATGGTAGTACTCGTATGTGCCCAGACGGACTTGATAGAAAAAGAGACCTAGAAGAGATCGGTCAGCTAGAGGAATCCTTACTATATTTAATTATATATTTAATTCTATATTTAATTCAAACTCCTAAACAGTGTAAACCTGAATGTACAGAATTGACTTTGTGATCATCTATACATTATCCTATACCTTTAAACGAGCAATTCTTGTATATATATATATATATATATTCATACAATTTTGTGTCCAGGGTGTTTCGGGGGCAATAAATCGATCTAGCTAGGATTTATTTTTAGAAAATGTTTTTTGTCCGTGTTTTCAGGCAATGAAAAACTGCTACAATATAAGAAGGTAAATTTTGACACTGTGTTAATGATCGTAGTAGCTCAAGTGGATATAGAGCGGTCGCGAAATCGTAATGGCTTGGTTCGCGGCGTCCTGCTTTCGGTCCGACTCTTTTCCTTTTTTTTTCAAGTTCCCTTCTTTTGTGAGAAAATCTATTTTTCGAGCCCTTTTTTAGTATTTTTTAAAAATATGATAATTTTAATTAAACTAATTGCACTCATGTTTTTTATTCAAATAACCAGTTCAGTTTTTTCTATTATGTCAATGAGATCAAAAAATATTATTCATGTTTTAATTTGTATCTAAATGTAATTTAAAAAAAATCATCCAGGTGGTCAATCAATCAAAAGGTCATCAAGGTACTTACAATTAGTACAACTAATGTATGTACATAATGTCATGTTGAGATTCAAAAAAATATATTCCATTACCTTTATATCAATGCTTGTCTATTTTTCTATTTTTAGTTATGATTATAATATAATTGATTACCAGCAATAAATAATATGGTAATTATTGTTGTAATAAAGGATTGAATACACTTAAAATATTAGGAGAATTTTAATCACATGAAATTGAATCCACAATGAAAAAAATGCTCTAATGCAATTAGCGCACTTCTTTTAGATATAATGAATACGCTGCTAAAGTATGTAGCAAGGTAGCATGTAGGACAAGGGTAGGCCCCTTTGTTTGTCAGACAAACAAAAAAAAAACCTGCAGTAGTTTGTTCACTTGTAAAAGCATTGTTTACAATTAGGGTTAGGACCATGGCATTCACATTTTTTACTTAATCATGTGCACTGTATTCCACTGTTTCATGTGTTTTCCCATCAGCGTGATTGTCTGCACTGTATTGAAACAACGATTGTATAGTTTTCTACAAATCAGAAATCAGGTGCAAACTCGACCTACAACTTTTTTTTAAATTTATCTTGATTGCCAGATATTGTTGTTTTAAAAAATGTTTTGTTACGCATTTATAGAGTTTGGTAAATTAGAGAAAGCGCAAGTAATACGTTTTGTTTATTTATTTATTTATTTGGTTCAGAAACAAATGTTACACTAATACATTTGCTTAATTCTAAGACAGTGATATAAACTAAGTGCATATTCCATAATAGGTAAACACCGCATGTTTAGTGCTTACAGCATTTCCTACAAGCCTTTACATAATAGCTAAAAATATACAATGCACAATTAAAAAAATTTAATTTAATACAAAAAAAAATTAGGTACTATAAAGAAATATTAATAGTTTGATAAATTTTGTATCGAAAAACGTTAAAAGAGTCGTGGTGAATATCTACTACATTATTATAAGTATTTAAAAGTCTGCAAAGTCTAGGTATTGGGGAATTAGATTCTAGTAAAGTTCTACGAAGGAGCGGCGAAAGAGGAGTAATGTACTTACGAGGATATCTACTTGAGATACGAAAATTATATTAATTTAGTTACAAATTATGGATAGAAGATGCATTTAGTAAGTAAGATAGCTTTTGGAAAATTTTGTATGGAGTTAGAAAATATAGGATATATAGTTAAAATGTAAAATAATTTTAATTTATAAAACCACAGACATTCGAATACATATATAAAACAGACATACCGTTGTATTCGTTCTGGTCCAAGTTATCGCGTTTGTCACGGCGCCCTAGTGTTTCTTTCCATATGTTATAAGGCTCTCTGTAGTCTTCGTCGACGACTGCTGGCCTGTGTGCAGATATACTGATGAGTATGTTAACCAACTTTACCTATTTTTATATAATCATTTTATTTGTTTCTATTTTTATATATGTAAACATTTGTAAAGGTCATAAAATACTAAAATAAACTTTTGGTAAATCCAAATGTGCATGCCTTAAGCGCTCGTGTTATACGTAATTGTTTTTAAAGTATTTTAAATACTCGCAAGTTTTCAGAAATAACAATTTTATTACTTCTAATTTTCCGATAATTTTATGTCAAACGTCAATAAAAAACTGTGTGTGATGATCGTGTAAAAATGTAGAAAAAATTCTCAATCAACAATTGAAAATATTTATTACTTTTACTATGTTATTATTATTGAGATTCGATTTTTTATTATTAATAATTGTAAACACTTTTAACAGAATTATCTTAAAACGATCAGAAATCAACTTTAATATTACTTTAATTTTTAGGTATTTGTACTCGGGCGTTATCGTAAAAACTAGTATTTTTTTCGTGACTCGTTAATAGTTTTTTCTCATCAACTTTATTTCGTTTTCAAAAAGTTTTTCATCTAGTTATAACCAGTATTTTAATTTAGCTTTCATCAAAGTACACCTTCAAGTCACTCCATAAAGTCTAAGACGTATAAGTATATTTATATAAAAACCCTACGTACTTTTAGCAAAACAATATATTGTAATGAAAATTTGTGATTATAAAAAAAATAATAATATCTTAACTTGGTCAAGTATGTATCAAAATTGGTTTTAGAAATATTTTGTATTTCTACAGCGATCGCTATTTTTCATCACGAGCCGCTGTAAACTAACGATACAGTAACTAACTCACGACGGCGGCCGAGTCCGGATTGAGTCGAAGTGTATCTGTGTTTAGTAAAATATATTATTAAAAGGCTGCTCAAACACCGAAAATTATGGAATTACTCAGCCGAAAAATTAATTATAACAAAAAACAAAAAAACAAAATAAAACTGCCATTTACATTCCATGGCTTTCCACATGATAGATGACGAGATTAAAAATTAGATTGATTTGAACAATTAAAAAAAAAGTTAACGTGTTTACCCCTCCATGCGGACGTGATAAATCTACACCATAAGCCACTAAAACCACTTTTTTAATGTAAAATTAGCAATTCGTCGATTAAAAAAAGTCCAACAACCATTTATCTTTCCGACAATGTGCTTTTTATATAATTTATATGTTCAATATGGTTGTTAGATACGATTTCATGCGATAAAACGTTGAATTCTTGATTTTTAGGTGCTAGTAGAACATACCTACGCACTTTGCGCTTAAGGCATGCAAACATGTAATTTATATCAGGCTTAAAACGTAAAGATTATTTAAAATGAATCAAGTTGTATGTAAGAACATATAATACCAATTAGAATGTAATTTCATAAAAAGTCACTTTTAAATTATAGTATTAATTCGCCAATATTACATTACTTTATTAATTGTGCTAATATTAAAATCTTAATATTATTTACCGTAACATATGGATGGGTGGACAGTTTGCTAGTGCTAGAGCGAGCCGCGGAGTGCGTCGATTGTTCCTAGCGTTTGAATTTCCGTTTCTTAATGAAGGGCAAAATGGTTTCTTGAGAACATTTGGAATCCTTCTTCGAACCCGTTTCGTAAGTATAACTGCTATTGTTGCTATGAAGGCGCCACCTCCCACTAGAGCTCCACAAGCAAGGCCTACGGAGACCCTTAAAGACGAGTTTCTTTTCTTCCTCGACGATGGAGGAATATCTGTTCGATAATACTCATCCAAAAATTCAACTGAAGCGTTAACGACCGTTGGCACTGTTGACAAAGAATTCAGAAATTATGTTATGTTTACGAATACACATAAGGTTAACGAAGACTATCTACTTACTTTCCTAACTAAGGTTAGGTTAACTAAGGTAAAATATTTAAAAGAGAAAAAAATTGAGTTTAAGTAACTAAGGTAAATTTTCATAATTCCAAATCAAATTTACGACATTCAATTTAAATTTTTAAATTTTCTAGATTTAGGGTACTTCTGCTAAGTACTTTAAAATAAAACTACTGACAGAGAGGTCGTTCTTGTAACCTAGAACTCGTTTATTAAAAGTAAATTACATTTATTTTATCCCTTGATATCTATAGGAGGGTTTGCTTTGATCGCCTGAACAACAAATGATTGCAACATCAGATTATCGATACTTCTTTAGCGCGACATCTGTGGGATGTTATGCTATGTTATGTTTTAACTTTCAGTTACTATATCGTCATCCACAGATAATTTAAAGAACTAGCAAAACATTTTTAATTTTCTGTTTCAGTACCCACATTTTAGTTACACACCATAGAATATGTGTGCGAAATAAACGCAAACAGAATTCACTACTAACATTAAGACAATGAGGAGGAAATGAATAGGTGTCGAGTGCAGGGCTAATTGTCGTTGAACAATGGAATGGAAACTTGCTCAGACTTAGACGGTTTTGTATCTTCATCAGTTAGTACACAAACCGATAGCAATTTGATTCCCGACCACTTCTCGGGTTTTCTCGTAAAGTTCAGACCAATTCCTAGAAATTGGATATACTAGAACGAAGTTAGTTACTTTTATTATATAAGTATATACTCGTAGTTTTTGGGACTTATACAACTAATACAATCTATTTGTTATATATAAAATTATAAAAACTAAAACTTTCATTCTGGGAGTTTAAAATTAACAATTATATTCTAATTAATAATTGCTAACAGTAGCATGAATTACATTTATGCGTATTTTAATTATGTTATCTTTAATTAATTTGTGGCTAAAATCGACATCGTTTTCGAAAAAAAGAAGATGTGACAAACGAACGTAGTGTTCCTAATGGTAAGTGGTAACTGCAATTCATTGGACACCTTTAGCAACTTCAAACAAAGGAGAGCACTGATGCATTATCACCACTGAGGATTAAGATGGAAAGTCTCATAGCCCGTATAACTATAGAGCCATTATATACTACACACTCGATACCCGTCAAACTAAAACACAGCAAAAAAAGCGCTGCTATTTCGTGGCGCTTACACTGCTGTTTTCCGGCCATTTATATTATCATAGTATCATATTTTTGAGAAGCCATAAATGGATTCATTAACGTAAGTAGATTTATTTTAGAGTTACTTAACAAATTAAAGGTAAGTATTATATATAGCTTAATATATTATATTCAACTTACGTATACTATACCCAATATACAGATCGCCAAGGAAAGGTTAATTTAAAAATAAATAAAGGATAAAATTTATCGTAGTGCTTTTGTATAATATAAGAGAAAATCAGTTATGGCTGCACAAAGTAGTTTTACAAAAAATATAACCTGCTCTTCAGCTTTCTACGAATAAGTTAAAGCACCTAAAGCAGAAAATCCTTAATTACAATGAAAACTTGTGAAACTAGGTTTAAGCCTAAGCTGAGGTAGAAGAGGATGGCGGAGTGCCAGTTTAGTAGTAGTCAGAATAGTCAGTTGGTGCCAAGAGTCAGTTAATTCCGTACTAATTTCTAATTACTTTGTGATGATCTTCTATCTTATGTTAACAGACCTACTTGTCGAATTGAATAAAATATTTTGTCAGATCAGTCAGCGTTATTAACGTACTCTTATAAAGTATGCTTAATTAAAGCATAGAAATGAAAAGAAGACTGTACTCTTGAAGGAATTCATTTTTTATCCGATTGGGATTTGGAAAAGATTTTTTCTTTCTTGTGATTAACATTTCTTAATTGAGAGTCCTTTACACGTTTTATTTCGAACTTCTTTCAGTATGTAAATTTATTAATAATTTTATAATTTAATAAGGGACCTATAATAAAAACAAAAAATATAGGTATGCATTAACTGATTCCATTAATTTTACAGCTCATTACTTGATAAATCTACTTGAAAATCTAAAAATTAAGAGAATAATTTAAGAGACAGAAAAAATATTTTATTTGAAATCAATAAAAAAAAAAGTAAAAATATTATATTAGCGCGAATTTATGTTAACGTAAAATATTTAAAAGAGAAAAGAAATTAGTCAAGGGAAACCGTGGGTATCCGTTATTGTATCGATATACAAGAGGACATGACAACCGACTTATCGGTAACCGAGAGTTGTAGGGGCATAGCTTCAACTTAAGCTCGCTTTTGGTGATGTAGTTATCAAAGGTTCTTTTAACGTATAAATATTTGATTTTGAATTTTATTTATTTTACATAACATAGTCATAAAAATCATACACCTAGCAATTTTTGATACTTAGAGTTAGTGTATTGATAGTTCACTTCAAAACTAGATAATGTTTAGACATGATTTCTTGATGATAAAGAGCGAGCACATGGCTAATGGTTAGCCTTCAAAGTATGATTGATATAACAACCAAATAGTAAGAAAGGGACACATAATATAAAATGCGCATGACATTGTTGCTTCTTACATGTGATGATTGATCAGATTTCAGGACCCATTCACTGCGTAATGTTCTACCTACATTCTCATCACGCGCCTTAAAGCTCCTTAAATCATATTTCATGATATAGAAATATTTACGAGCTATCGTGACCGGATACTATTTAGTTAAACGATTGTTTAACGTTTTGTTTAATGAAAATGTTGCATTTTCTAGTTCCATAGATTTTTTTATAATTAGATTTAGGTTAAAATCCCCGAGGTTCTCAATTTTAAAAGACAACTTTAGATCTAAATCGTTTGGAATTTCTGTTCACCATAAAAACTAATTTAAAAAAGTTTCTTTATTATAATTGAAAGATATTACGTGAGTTAAGTTTTTTAAAAAAAATGCAAACAAATAAATAATTCTTAAAAAACAATAAAAGCTAAGGTTTGGTCTAGGGCGCATTATTGCTTAAATCCTCTACTGCTTATATTGCACAACGTAGTCATATTGCATCGGGACAAATATAAGGATTTGATATTCCTTGATTTCAATCTACTTATCCTAACACAGATAAATGTAACGTATTTTTGCTTAGTTTATATTTTCTAGAATTTTTTTTATAGGCTAGGGTAGCACACGGGCACACAGTTCACCTGATGGTGAGTGGTTATTGTGTCCATAGACATCTACATCCATCCTCGATTACGAATCAAAATGCAGATGCTTTGTCACCCGTGAGGACTAAGATGAAATGCCTCCTTTCCAGTAAAAAGGGTTTCCGGTTCTCTACACTCACCATACGAAACACAGCAGCATTAACCTACTATTTTACGCTGGTATTCTGTGAGAGCGTGGTCCATCCCCGGTCGAGCCGATCCATTCGTTCTACAACTAAACTACTAATATAACTACAGCAGCAACTAATCTACCACGTATTAAAGCATTTTCATTTACCACTTAAACTACGTAAAAAGTACTTCTGCTAAGACCAATTTGCGACACCCTACGAGATGGGTACTGAGAGGTGCAGCGACGATGTGATTGAAACCCTTATCGTCCAAACATAGTTCACTCCTCCGACTAAGCCTGTGCAGGTTGAGGAGCAGGCAACTTTTTGCTGCTATGATATGACGCACATCTGTGATAGAAGCATGATTCACGCCAAACATTAACGCATTTGGTCTGGTGGAAGTTTTACAGCTATCGCGAGGTTAAAACCCGCTTTAGGGCCCTTGGGGAGAGCCCGTCAGCCGAGATCCATGGAGGCACCTTGAGGAATTAAGGGTATGATTTCGCAGGCAACTTGATGCCTATCTGGAGACTTGAAGAAGGCCGCTCTGCGGTTGTTTCCGCCTAAGGCCCAACGGTATTATTCGATGAATCGAATTCTGTAAACGAATAATAGTACATTGATACATCGGGTGTCTCGAAGAGAAACTAGCAGTTTGGCTTCCGAGTAGGTTGTTCGACGATAGACGTCCGAGTAGACCTTGACGCGTATATAGATATTGATTGGCAAGGAGTGGGGTGTTACCGTACTGCTGTCTCTCGATAACATCAACGCTTCTAGCACCCTAACCTGAGCGTACATCAGAGAGGCATTGAGGTACCATAGTCTCACCAACTCCGCCAAAAAGTCGAGGTATCTCTCTGAGTGATACGTTTCTTGCGTTAAGCAGGCATGCAGATTATATGTCGTGCGCTTTCGTCATCGTTGAGTTTTAGGATCGCTTCTATGGAAACTGGATACGAATGAGCGTCGCGGATAGATCTCACTCATCACACCACTTTAAATTATTTGAGTTACATTGTTAATATCCTAATATGCCTATTTATTGAATTTCGACTCTTATGCAAATATTCAGTGACACAATCGAGTTTAAAATCAAACTCCGCAATGTTATAATTTGTGGAGTATAGTATTGCCTAGAATCAATATATTAAACGTAGAGCAATACAGCTCCAGTCCGCTGGTGGCCCGTGTTGATATATAATTATAGTAAGTGGGCAACTCGAGTTCGATCTCCGCTGCTATTACGTATATTTAATCGTATTGGCTGATTTTACCGAGAGATTAAAGAAAGCATCGTAAAGAATCCTGCCTATTGAAGGAATTATAAAAGAACTGGGGTAACGTGGCGGACTCATTTTATTACATAAAACACTCGCTCCGAAATTCTTTTAGTAAGTTGCTACATTACTTAAAACAAACGGTAGGTAATTTATCTCTAAAAAATCATTAAATTAAATATTTAATTTTTATGTCGTAATTTTTTATGTTATTCTCTAATTATTATTTTCTTTTAATATCTGTAGGAATTTTATCGGCCAAATTCAAGATAGCCAAATCTTGGAGCACCCTTAAGCGGTATGTATGCGTAGATGTGAAAGTAGCGAGTTAGGTGTGTCAGGAAAGTGTCAAATGGTAACTTCTTCTCGTACTTCTTCCTCGTACAACTTCACTGTGGAATTTTTTACCACGGGCGATTTTTCTGGACCAATACGACTTAGGGACCTTCAAGGGAAGAGCTTACTCCTTTTTAAAAGGCCGGCATCGCACCTGCAGTTCCCCTGGTGTTGCGGTTGTTCATAGGCGCCGGTAGTCGCTTACTACTAACAGGTGAGCCGCATGCTCGTTTGCCCCCTCTTCTATAAAAAAAATGAAAGCCCATAGTCTCTGCCTTTTCCTCTGGGTGACAGTCCTGAGAGATTATGTATTTATGTATGTATGTCAATATGTATGTTGTAGAGACACGCAGTAGTTATTTTATGGCAAAAGCATGATTGGGTCGCTCCGACTAGCGCAGAACCATACTCTTAGAGAATACCAGCGTAAAAAGCAACAAAAAGTTTCGTACGGCGAGGTACAGAAACAATAATAATTTTTACTGATAATGAAGCATTACACTTTAGTCTTTAGGGGGTATTATAATGTATTGCAACTGACAATACATCTGAATTTGATTCTCAATCGAGAATGTGTTTAAGGAATACTGCATGCAATTTTCATCAAAAAGACTATTTGCAGGGTAAAAATAGACGCATGCACTCGGAATATACATGGTATGCAAGGCATATATATATATATATATATATATATATATATATATATATATATATATATATAATATTGTTACGAGCTTAGGGTTCGTGACAATAAAAACTGCAGATTGAATTACCAAAATTAACACTTTAATTCACTTTACACTAATTAAACCCAAAAAACACTAATAATTAATCACACTGATTCACTTTATTTCGCTCCGAAGCTTCGCTTGTCTCGCCAAATCCAATACTGGCTCGATCGCATCTTGCAGCGACTTTAAATACACATTATCACCGAAACATCCAGAATATTCAAGTAAATACGCGCGTCAATCGACCAGGTGCCGAAAGTTCAAGTGTAGGGCTTCTAGAAAGCTTAGTTCTTCATTTCAATACTAGATGGCGCTGTCGGTTGAAAGATTAGTGATGTCATTTTCTAGAAAGCTCTCCTCGCTCTGTTACCCGACATAGGTGGCGCTAGTACCAGACGTCAATTTAGGCGCGCAACACTGCCCCCTCCTAAGACATGCTCGTCCCGAGCATTATCGGCCCCATAATAACGCGCCAGGCGATCCATATGGACGATCTTAGGAGTCCCTCTTGCGCCTTTCTGTATCCGGTAGGTTACATCGTTGATCCTGGTTACAATCCGGTATGGGCCGTCCCATTTAGCTTGAAGCTTAGGAGATTTCCCTTTGCCGCAGACTGGATTGTGCAACCACACTAGTGAACCTTCGTCGAACCCTTTGTTGTTCATTTTGCGGTCATACCGGGTTTTCATCTTTTCAGACATTTGCTCGCCCGATTGTCTGACGTGCTCATAAATGTCATTCATTTTGTTCCGCAAGTCATTTGCATAATCGGTTATACTGCGTGGGGCATCAGGTGGTATCCCGGTGATCAGGTCTGCAGGCAGCCGTAATTCTCTTCCAAAGTTTGCGAAAGCTGGTGTCACATGCTGTACTTTCGTGAACAGCGCTTCGATATGACAACAAAAACGGTTGTATGTGCTTGTCCCAATCTCGTTGCCGATTGTCTACAACTTTTGCTAGGTACCTCTCCAATGTCTGATTAAATCGTTCGACCATTCCATCAGATTGCGGGCGAGAAGAAGTCGTTCTTGTTTTATGAGTACCCATAACTCGGCAAGTTTCTTGGAATATTTGAGACTCAAAATTCCTTCCTTGATCGCTGTGAATCTCTAAAGGTACTCCAAAACGACAGAAGACTTCATGAACTAGTTTATCTGCAACTGTTGAAGCTTCTTGATTTGGAATGGCGAAGACTTCTGGCCACTTAGTGAAGTGATCCATCACAACCATGAAATACTTGTTACCGCTTTTATTCTCCGGAAACGTCCCCGCCACGTCAATGGCTATTCTCTCCCATTGTGCACCAACATTGTACAACTTCAATGCACCTCTACTACGAGTCTGAGGTCCCTTTACAGCCGCACAACTTGTACATTTGCGACACTAGTCCTCGACATCGTTTCGACAGTGGACAGAGTAAAACCGTTCTCGGATCTTTAGTAGAGTTCGTTTAACTCCCAGATGACCTCCTGAACAATCATTATGGTACAGCTGTAGAACATCCGGTACTTTAGCTTTAGGGACAACCATTTGTAAATGACAGCTGTCTCCCCGAACATTTTCCCATTTACGGCACAGAATTCCATCCTGAAGCAGCAAGTTGTCCCACTGGGCCATATAGCTTTTAGTGGTCGAACTCATCGCTGAGACGTCGCTCCACTTGGGCTTGGAAGCACTGGACTTCATCCATTCCAGAATCGGCTTGATGTCCGGATCTTCCTACTGTGCATGTGGTAAGCTGTCCTTCCACTCGTTGCTGAGGTGGTCTGTCCTGAGCATCCTCACGGATACCACTTCCTTATTCTCTTGCCTAGTACAATTGTTGCAATCCTCAGGACAAGGTCTTCTTAACAATGCATCTGCGTTGCCATGAGATTTCCCGCTGCGATATTCGATCTCAAAGTCGTATTCCTGCAGTAGTTAAATCCACCTCGCAACTTGTACTTCTGGATTTTTAAACTTCAGCCATTTTAGTGCAGCATGGTCAGTTCGTAAGTGAAATTTTCGCTTCAGAAGATATTTGCTAAAATGCTGCAAGCATTTTACCACAGCTAGCAATTCGCGTCTTGTGACACAATAGTTCCTTTCCGGTTTTGACAACGACTTGCTAAAGTACGCTATCACGACCTCTTGGTTACCATTCCATTGAGACATTACACCGCCAAGTCCTATATCACTTGCGTCTGTGTCAACTATAAATTCTTTGCTTGCGTCAGGGTATCCCAAAATAGGTGTTTTGCACAGACGGTCCTTGAGCTCCTGGAATGCGATATTGCAACTTTCATCCCAGTAGAAATGTCGCTTCTCCTCGGTTAGCTTGTGCAGAGGTTTGGCAATATCTGCAAAGTTCTTCACAAATCGCCGATAATAGGAGCGCAACCCCAAAAATGCTCTAACCTGCGTCTTGTCTTTTGGAAACGGCCAATCTTTGACAGCGGCGATTTTCTCCGGATCCATGCGGATACCTTCTTCCGACACTGCATACCCCAAGAAGTTGACTTGCCGTTTCAATAGTGAACATTTCTTCGGATTCAACTTAAGGTTGGCACTCTGAATCTTCATGAGCACGCGTTCCAGGTTTTGAAGGTGATCCTCAAACGTACGGCCCACGATGATGATGTCATCCAAGTGGACTAGACAGGCATCGCAAATTAGCCCGGTAAGTACAAGGTCCATCAGCCTTTCAAACGTTTCCGGCGCATTGCACAATCGCCGGCATTCAAATCGGCGGCAATCGGCATCACTTTAAATTGCCACAGACCCTTTCCCGTCGAGAACGCGATTTTCTCCTTGTCCTTAGGGTCAATTTCAACTTGCCAGTAGCCACTTTTTAGATCCAGCGTGCTAAACCACTTTACTCCTATGTATAAGCATGTCCAGCGTGTCATAAATTCTTGGCAAGGGATAGCTGTTTCTTCGTAACGTCGTTCAGACGGCGGTAGTCAACACAAAACCGCATGCTGCCATCCTTCTTCTTTACCAGAACCACGGGTGAACACCATGGACTAGATGAAGGTTCAATAATACCATCGTTCACCATTCCCTCAATCATGGTTTCTACTTCTTTTTCACGTGCTACCGGCAATCTTCTTGGTCGCTGGCGGATAGGCAATTCTTCTCCTGTGTTTATTTTGTGTTGAACTGAGCCGGTCTTCTCTATGTCAGCATCGTTTGAAGAGAATATATCGGCGTACTTGAGTAAAAACTTCTTCGCCTTGATCATTTCATTCGGGGAGAGAACGTTGCGACAGTCTTCTAAAAGTGTGGTCACTCTCGTTTGTGCACCCTTGTTGGGGGTCCCACTCGATAGATACTAGATGGCGCTGTCGGTTGAAAGATTTGTGGTCATTTTCTAGAAAGCTCTCCTCGCTCTATTACCCGACACAGATGGTGCTAGTGCCAGACGTCAACTTAGGCGCGTTACACTATGTTATATCATACCCTATTTATACATCAGCTACCAGTACCAAACGCGTATTGTTTATCGCATTATATTACACATTTAAAAAAGATAAGTACTTACTAGAATTTTTATTCATAATATTTTTATATTTATTACAACAATGTTACTTGTGGTTGTTCAATTACAAGTGGACTAGGATTTATATTGTAATACAGCAACAACAACAATGCCTTTTCTGCTTTCGTTTGGACTCCATTTTCCTCAGAATATGACGTATCTCAAACCTTCTTTATTTGATTTTGATTGATTGTATCCATTGGCTGCAGTAGTCACCATCAGGTGAACTTTTCGTTCGTTTGTCCCTTCAATTTTATAAGAAAATACAAAAACTGGTTTGGAAATTTCAATAAATATTTAAATGTCCTTAAAATAGATATTTTATCTTAATACTAGGTAGTACCCGGCGCTTTGCTGCCGATTACGAAATAATTGTGGAGATATCATTTTTGATTTAAAAGTTCTATTATTTAATTAGCTAAGCTTGTAAAATTAGCTTAACTTACAAATAAATTTGTCGGTACGATACGCACGTCCTACTGTAACTTACTACTGTAACCTACTGTAATTGCACCCTTCGCAGAATTGCAAATAATATGTTGACAAAGATTTACCGCATTCTAATGAACGGTATAGCAGCGCATAAAATACGAACAAACACAATTTTTTATAATATATTAGACTCGGATTCTGAAACCCCAAGTGGATTAAAATCAAGACCTATTTCTTTAATTGAGACAAGAATGAACTATCGAGTTATCCTATTTCCAACGATTCCTAAACTTAAAAGGGATTATAAAATATTTTGGAAACGAGTTTGTCGATAAGGTTAACAATGTGCCAACTAAGCGGGATGTTCAAAATTTGATTTCGGGCCAAGTCAGGCCAACTTATTTCACGTGTTTAACAAGCCTCGGGCTTCGTGGCCTATGTTTTTAGTTTAACTTTGTTTCTTACTTTATAAGGTGAGTGAACATACCAAATTGCTAATAACGGACATAAACTTTTTATCAAACGAGGGTTAATAAATATTTATATTAGCGTGTAAACTTTACTTAAATTGAAAAATATAAAAATGTAACGCTACAAGTTCCAACATTCCAGAACTAGGCCATAGGTCTCTTTTCATTTCTAATTCGGTTACCGAGCAGTTAGTCAGCTGCGCTGCTTCAGTGCATGTTTGTTGACTTTAAATGTAATAGAATAATTTATTCCTCCAACACACCGAGGGCATCGACTCGGGTAAATCCCCTATGTGCAACAGTAGAGTTTTAAGCGCTGAATAATAATAAGAAGAAGCGTAGGAACTGCCGCGACGGGAAATAATACCAGCTTATATAACGGACTGCGATAAAATAAAGCCACCATTAATGCTACAACTATAATATAGTTGTAGCATGAATGGGTCGGCTCGACAAACGTATAAGAGCATCTTAATGCTGCTGTGTTTCGTATGATGAGTGTAAAGAACCGGAGACCCTTTGCACTGGAAACGAGGCACTCTCAATTGAGAATAAATGTAGATGTCTATGGGCCACTGTTATCCATTTACCGTCATCGGGTGAACTGTGCTCGTTTGTCATGTTATTTTATATAATAAAATAAAAACAGTTTTATGTGCCTATGCCCCTCGAATTTCTAATACAAAGGAATATCATTAAAACAAAAATTTAAGAATAATAATCCAAAAGAGATATAAATCGAAACAGAATTTTGCTGCTTGTGTTATTCCATCGTTTATACGAATTATATTTTCTGATATACTCATAATAATTATTTCAGAAAATATAGTACCGTAAAAATGTAACATTATAATAAATTTTCTCATATCAATAAAGTAGTGAACATTTGAAGGTAGAGATTTACCGAGATGAGTGTGCAATTCAAAAAATGCAATATCACGAGAACGTGTAATTAATATGCTACCAGTATAGAAATGAAAAAACAAGAAATATGTGTTATATTTGAAATGACTCGTGCAATGGTTTAAATTTAGAGTATAAAATGATAAAAAATAAGTTTTTTAGTGTATGGACAAATGACGCTATTGTAGGTTGCATGTGGATTTTTAGATTCTATTTTGTATAGCATGTACCATAAAAATGTCCAGGCACATGTAGATCACGTATATCATTAATTTTCCCGAAATCCGATCCCCGTGCAATTGGATGAATTACAAAAACACATCGGACAATAATTCACGTTTCATTGCTCGCGTAACATGTGAACGATAGATTTGTTTGGTTTTATATCGAGTAGGATTTTTCAGTTGATATCGCGATTTTAAAGCGTGCATTTAAGGCATATATTAGTTTGGCTAATAATTATTGGTATTTTTAGAGGTCGTATAATAAATTAAAGACCATGTTTTAAGGCACTTCATATACATTTGGCCGAAAATATTTATGTTTTAAATCTATAATTACGTTGGTTATCGTCAAATCACGATCGAGAACTTTTCCTTTCCATCAGTTGTCAGTTTACGAACTATAAGGTCGACCCATTAGTTCTTCAGCTCAGTAATCCGTTGGGATGTAGGTCACACTGGTTACTTTATTACGAATTCTACCAATCAGAAAAACGGCAAGTCCCCGTGTTTTGATGGAGTTATAGTGGAGCTTCAGAAAGCGGGTGCAAAACTGGTATTTTAAGTAAGTCAGAAAACCATCCTCCATGGTGGCGTTGCTCTGAAGGTTGGGAGCCGAAGTGTAGTGGTCTTGCTCTACTTGAAATGCGACAACGCTCTTTTGAAGTACTACAAAACGATTTCACTTTGTAGCTGAGTCTACGTGCTGTGTAGAAAGCCATCACGAATCGCACATGGACCTGATGATTCCAACTTCCCGAACAAGCTTGACAGCTTCAAACTTGTTCGGGAAGTTTTCAAAACAGCTTCAGTACCAATAAATTAAATACACATCCCATACCCTCCAGCAAATTGTACAGAATAAAGAAGAGTAAAACCACTTTGTATTGCGTATGTGAAATTATTCACGTGACATGGACGTTATACATGATTTCTGTTTTATTCATGTACATCTTAAGAGCTATCCGTTGAGAGACACTACTGAGGTTATTGAACATATTGCATAGTGCACGAAAACTTTGGGTGGTGCTATAGTCTATACAGCGGTGTCAAGTTGACCGATGGTAAATAAAGAGATGAAATAATTGCTCAGTAACGCTGCGGTGACTCTCCTAGTACAGAACCAAAAGACGAAACCTTATCTAGGTTAGACAACTGCAGACCCAGTTAGATAACTGTAGACGCAGGACAAGGTGACGTTGTATTCTCAAATGTTTTCACCGCTTTATTGGAAGACGTTTTCAAGCTTAGGCCTGGAGAGGATACGGTATCAACATTAACGCCAAGATCGAGTACGTCACTCACTTTAGATTTACCGACGATAAAGTCAATATTGTAGAATCGCTGAAGTCTCTTAGCTCTCATGCTCAATGATCTCAATAGAACCCCCAATGTCTTAAGATGAGTATAAACAAGATAAAAGTCACGTGTCGATGTCATTTATTTAAGAATGAAACAATTAATTATCGATAAAATAAAATAAAAATACGGTAGTAATCAGTACAAAGTTGTCACTTTAATAAAACTATTGTAGAGACTACAAAAGATTAAGGACAGGTTCACTTATTGAAATAACCGTTATTTCAATATCAACAATTAATATAAATAATTTTAAATGATAATTTGATATAATTTATCGGGATTAATTTCCAGTTATTAAATTAAAAAAAAATACTATACGCAACGCACCCCGACATGCTTTAATAGGGAAACAATCCAGATCAAAAATCTTTAATACGAGTTCTTTGTATCGCGGCCACCGATTTATCACTTAAAAGGGATTTTCCTCTAAAACGCTGTGGATTAATTAGAGAAAGAAAAAAATTGTGATATAGCTCTGGGCTTGAGCGAGTGCTTTCTGTAGATAAGGTTCGATCAGAAGTAATGGTTCTATTAGACTGCGTCTGGGTGTCCAAAAATATGTCCGAGCTTATCCACTGCTCGTACCTGAATTCTGCATAACGGGCCAATTCCAAGATAATATAAATTGTGTGTTCAAAATATAAGATTCAAAGAATAAAACAATTTGAATGTTTTTCTCTTTCTTTATAATTGAAAACTCATTAATGTTTTTGAGGAGATTTTGGTAACCCACGAGGAATTTACAAGAAAAAAATGTCTATATTAAAGGTATTATTTTACTATGGGAAAATTTTTATAGTTTTCTCGTCTGTTTATGATATATGTATACGTCATATTATGACGGAGTAAGTAGTGTCTTAATGTGGCAAATAATCATCATCACCATTCCTTCCTTTCACAAGTCCACTGCTGAACATAGGCCTCCCCCAAGGAATGCCAAATAATGGAATCAAGAAATTATTTTCCTTATTGTTAATTCATTAATTTTGAATATTACTTGACTAAAATGGTTGATGAAACGGCAAAAAGCTTCAATATGGATTACAAGTAATTCTTACTGAAAGTATTTTTTTTTTACTTTTACTATTGATTCGGAAAAAGACTCTGTACTGAAAAGAACCAGTAAGCGAAACATTTTTGTCAAAGTAAAATTATACAATAAAACACAGGTTGTACAAACTACTTACAAAACTTATTTAAGAAACAGCTTGGAAGCGACCATTTTATTCCCAGGGGTTATTATCAACGATGTTTTCATTGATATAATAATAACCCTTTTTATACAGGTTTTGTTTAATAAAATATTTAAATTTGGTAATAGAGAGACCTTGTGTATTTTCTGGGACATTATTGTAATAGCGTATACATTTACACATGAATACTGACTGTGTGGAGTCGAGAAACTTATAATTTGAATTGAATTTTATTTAATTTTGATTTGAATTTCGATAGAATTTAATTTATTTATTTAATTCATTATTTTTGTTTTTATTTTTTGTAAAATATCAGTGCTATATATAGGCTTCTGTACATACACTTCAGCACTTCGATACACAGACAGTCAACCTGGCACCACTGAAGAGACTGTAGCACCGCCCAAATTTCGACTGAATCAAAGGCTTTCTCATAGTCCACATACGCCAGGCAAAGTGACAGTTTGTACTCTTCGGACTTCTGTACAATTTGCCGAAGGGTATGTATGTGGTCTATGGTACTAAAGCCTTTTCGGAAACCGGCTTGTCCGGGGTAGGATACGGTATTAACATCAATGGCGAGTACATCACTCACCTTCGATTTGCCGACGACATAGTCCTTATGCCAGAATCGCTGGAGGACTTAAGCACTATGCTCAATGACCTCAATAGTGCCTCCCAACGGATAGGTCTTGGGATGTACATGGACAAAACAAAGATCATATTTAATGTCCATGTCACACCTATGCCGGTAGTTGTTGGGAGCACTAAGTTCGAAGTTGTTGACGAGTACGTTTACCTGGGACAAATAGTCCGATTAGGTAAGTCCAACTTCGACCGAGAGGTCAATCGACGGATTCAACTCGGCTGGGCAGCGTTCGGGAAATTACGACACATCTTCTCGTCAGGTATACTTCATAACCTGAAAACTAAAGTGTACAACCAGTGCTTGTTACCAGTGATGACCTACGGAACCAAGACGTGGTCCTTCACTGCTGGCCGTATGAGGACGCTCAAAGTCGCTCAGCGAGCTATGGAGAGGGCTATGCTCGGGGTCTCTCTGCGTGATAAAGTTAGAAAAGAGGATATCCGCAGTAGAACCGGAGTGACTGACATAGTCCAACGGATTAGTAAGCTGAAGTGGCGATGGGCTGGCCATATAGCTCGAAGAACCGACAACCGTTGGGGAAAAAGGTTCTCGAGTGGCAGTCTCGTACCGGTAGGCGAAGTGTAGGGCGACCCACCACTAGATGGAGTGACGACCTGGTAATACATGCAGGAAGTCGATGCATGCAGGTAGCTCAGGACCGTGCTTTGTGGCATACCTTGGGGGAGGCCTATGTTCAGCAGTGGACTTGTGAAGGGCTGTAATGATGATGATGATGATATAGGCTTCTACTTCGTTCACATGTTACACCCTACTTTTCCCAGACGGTAAAAAGGTCCATTATATATATATAACTACCAAGTCTAAAATTACTATCTACTATACAATAATATTGTTGGTCGCGACCCATGTATATGAGACTTCGACGCTGATACAAAAAAGTGAACTCAGATTTGCATAGTTTGAAAGGATTATCTTAAAACAACAACTTAACTTATGGTATAGGGAAAAATTTGGGGAACATGAGAAATGATTTACGCATCGAGCTCTGCAGAAATCTAACATTCTGCATGGAGCATTCATAATTCAAGGTTATCGGCAATATGTCCTCCTATCGCCGAGAGTCATGTTGGATGCAAGAAAAGACCCTGTGTATTTACGGGCATTTACTTTGACTTAAAATATCCAGAACATACGATACGTAATGGTAAGGAGCAGGGTCGAAATGCGAGACTTCTCACATGTCTAACAGTGAATTTGTAAAGAAAAAGAAGAAGAAATATAAAGAATAACTAAGAAAAAGAAGTATTAATCCATTTTAATGAAATAAGTTTAGCCATTGTAAACAGCTAGTTTATTTTGTTACAAGCGTAAGTAAAGTCGCTGTTCCGACAGGTTCTAAAGTTCTTGCAGTTGTATTTAACTAGATTTGTGAGTGATTAGTTTGAGACATAACTTACCTGACTTAAAAGTGACTTCACTAATTAGTATCCATTCATGTTGAAACTTCAGTTTCATCATTACGTGTTTCGCGGTGCGGTTTTGCAGGTCGATATGCACAATCCGAGCGTGCTCTGATACTTTGTCTTGTTTGGGTTCGTGTGATATATAGTCTTCTTGCCAACGCTCTCCTTCCAACGAAAAGTATACTTCTGCTTCTTTAAAGAGCTGGCAAATAATAAGATTATTTTAATTCTTAAATGTATTAAAAACAAGTATAATTTTAATTTTTAAGTTTCAGTGCTAACAGTGTCTAATCTCACGTCTGTCAGTTTACCTAAGAATATTTCAAAATCTCTTAATAAAAATCTTTTATTAAAAGTATTTAACATCTTCAATCTTTGTATTAATTTCTTCGATTGCATATGTAAAAATTCGCCAATTCTAATATTTTATGAACACAAATATATGCACACAGTATAATAATTAAAAAGTTAAATTAAAATAGAAATTTCATGAAGTTATATTCAACATTTTGTAGTAACGGACACGGATGAAAATTACTTCGGTAATAAAAATTCGAGCAAATGCAACATTTAGTCGCCTGCAGCAGCGGTAACACTAGCATGTTACGATCGCTGCGCTTTCTAAAGGCAAAAATCACGTTGCGAATCCTTAAGCCAATACATTTCATTACTAAATTCAGAAATTTTTTTCACAGTGAATTAATAACACTATTTTTATAGAAGTTATTAAATGATAAGGTTATTAATACAATATAGTTGTTTACATACATTATAAGTTATCCTATCTAATGTAATAAGCTTTAAAAATTTTACCTGAACATCTTTGGTGAACATGTTATTTGTATGAATATCCACAAATTGCAAAAGCCTAGTGTCAGTAAAGTTAAATGTCAATTCAATTTCATCGTCAATCAGCATCGACTTGTTCCAGCCAACCCAGCGAGAACCTGAAATTTTGTGTGATCTTAGAAAATTCTTTAATAATGTTAATTATCTAATTTTAGAAAATTACAAATGTAGGGAAAATGTTAAACGTAAAATGATTTGTGTGGTATTTTTTACCTCTGGTATCGTTGGGATCAGGTAATTCAAAATCATTCGGGCCAGTAAGAGAATCGGTCATTTGACCCAACCCGTTCAACAGCCGTTCTCCTCGTATAACACCATCATAAGCTAGATCTTCAAATCGGGCTCCACCAGTCATTGCTTGCATATCGCCGCCCTTAGGTGCGGAGTACGCAACAATAGCCTCTGTAGAAATATAGTATTTATGAATATATACCGCCTAGCGGCGGCTATCAATCGCAATGCGCATTCACACATAAAAATCATATCAATAATCTATATTATTGCGACTATTCGCACAAGCAGAACGCAAAGCACCAGCCGTAGGACATCGCCAGCAATTAAAAACCTTATCTCTGTTGTACCTACGTTTCCAGCGGCAGCCGTAGAGTTCGACTCTCATGCACGCCGTCCTAGGGTGCGCAGCGTATGGGAAAAACCTTACTTTGGATGCAACAAACGGAGCTTCTAAAGTTGTCTTCTTAGGTGTATAGGTATTAACATTGCCGGGGATAAGCTGAAAAAATGATATAATTTAGAGCAGTTTTTCTAACAGTGGGCGATAACGCCCCCTTGCGGGCGTTGGAGACCGGCGTTGGATTAGAGGCGGCGTTGAGTGGCCCAGAAAATAATGGGAGGCATTGGCATGGTTTGGGGGGCGATGGTTGATTTGTAATTTTATTTAGATAGTTTATATTTCTAAATTTAGTAAAATTTAACTCAGTGGTTAACGCTCGCTGTAAATATAACAGAACGCGAGTAACCCGGGTTCGATCCCCGCCGACACCAATGAAATTGTAATTGCAATTTTAAGTGTTGATTTACCACGTGCTCGGCGGTGAAGGAAAACATCGTGAGGAAACCTGCATGTCTGAGGAATAAGAAAAAAAATATTTCGAAGACATGTGAAGTTCGTCAACACGCATTTGGGCAGCGCGGCGGACACTTCCTTGCCCTAAACCCTCTCAGAAATGAGGGGAGGCCGGAGCCCAGCAGTGGGACGTATATAGGCTGTAACTTTACTTTATAACTTTAATACCTACCCACGACTCAATATCGAACAATTCGTTTATATTTCTACCCTGTATGATGGTTGTTACCGGATTGCACCAATAGCGTTATTTAACAAAAACTTGTTCCTACGAAAGCTATGTTAAGTATTCTTTGATCAAAAAATACTTAACATAGATTTCGTAGGAACAAGTTTTTGTTAAATAACGCTATTGGTACAATCCAGTAACAATCAGCAAGTTTATCGATACTTGCCTTAACTTGCTCAGTACAATTGAGCGTCGAAAGAGATAAACGAGTTTGTGATTATCTTATTCCTGTCGGTGTGTGCTGTATTTAAATCCTATATAAAAGCTCGTAATAATTTTTATATTTTCATTAGTTGTTTCCGCGCAATATTTAAACAAGTATTTAAGTTCAACCCTTTATTTACATACATCCGACATAGCCATGTCGGAAGCAAAAAAGATGATTGCTTCTGACATGGCATCCGACGGCAATATAGTGCAGAATACATTAAATGTATATTCTTAGAAAATTTGACAAATCCATCTTTGCCTTTGTGCTTTCTTTGTTCAAAAACAAACGAAGTGATGAAGCCTTTAAAATCATTTGAATAAAACGCATCCACATAAGAAGGACAAAAATGTAGCCTATTTTCAAGACCTGCAAAAGAAGCATAATGCTCAGCCGAGTGTATCAAAACTTTTTTCGGTGGCTGTTAAGCAAGACGATGACGGACTTCGAGCTTCATATATTGTATGAAGCTCTTTAACACACGTGCCTCAGAATGTTATACAATGTATAATGTTATTACAAGAGTGAACGCACGTGTGACAGGAGTCACCTTTTTTGTACACTACCTATTTTGCTGAATATTTGAAATTTTAATAAAACAACCATTAATTATGAATCAATATCTTTATTTTTATCAAATAATAAGATAACAAAAACAAAATAAGTGCACTTTCTTTATAATTAAAAACAAAAACAAATCTTCTTGAGAAATAACAAATAAAAATTAACTTCGAGATCAAAACATTCTTATTCTAAAATGTTAAAATTTAGGTATTTAATATAACATTTTTATAATCTAGAAATATCAAATTAAAAAAAATATACAAAACGAATCAAATTGAGCATAGTCAGGGCAGAAACTGGTTTCATGATCAGGGCAAATGCGCCTTTTGCACTTGCTGCAAACTTTACGAGTAGTACGGTCTCGAGCCCTGCTACATAAAAAAAAAACACCGACCCCTGCCTACCCTTACAGGCATTGATTGTTCAGATGGATAGTCCTTAATATCTAAAAGCTGCCTAGCTCTTAGTTTTATCGCTTTTGGCAGAGTATGTTGCTATATTCTACGCTCTACCAGCGGCCGTATAAGTTAAAAACCAACTTCCTGCAAATTTTTCCAACGTAAACTTTTGCTTCGGGATTACTGATCTGATATATAACTAAACCATTTATGCCAGCCATATTGATGAAATTATAAAATAGTGTGACGAATTGATGAAATGGCTGAGTTATGGCCACCGGCGACTATTTCGGGTTACGTCGTACTGACGGCACATTTTATCAAACACATCCACGCCGTACTTCGTGTGGTTGTAAAATATATAAATGAAGTTATAACTACTGTGATCCATAAACTGGCAGCAGACATAATTCGAAAAATTCCTTTGAGTATTTGTTTTGTGCAAAGACGAATTGATGAAATGGCTGAGTTATTGTGCAATCATCTGAAGACCAGTAAATTTTCAATTCAGTTGGATGAGTTCACTTTACTAACTAATGAAGTACTGTTGCTGTCTTACGTGAGGTTTATTAAAGATGAAAAATATGGTAAGAACTATTATTTGCTAGAAATATAGAGACAGACACAAAAGGAGAAACCATATTTAAAAGACTGGAAAAAATTTGTGATGAAAAAGGAATTCCCTTGAAGAATATTATATCAGCTGCTACAGATGGTGCTCCTGCTATGACGGAGTGTCAAATAGGCTGCATAGCGTACTTAATAAACCAAATTTTAGATGTGCTTGCTGTAAATTGCGTTATACATCGACAACATTTAGTTGATAGAAATTTAAGTGAACGACTATTTCAATCATTGCAACATGTCATCAGAGCAGTCAACAAAATGCGAAACAACTTTTTAAATGACATATTATTTGATCGGCTTTCTGTTACGAAAGATGAAGATTTCTACCACTTGATCTTTCATACAAAAGTTCTTTGACTATTCAAAGGAAATTGTCTGATTTGATTTTACCAACTGGCTCGGTCGTAGAGTTCTTGGAAAAAAAAAGACACAAAATTGCGCGACATATATAATATTTGTATACCTGACAGACCTTTATAAATTGCTTAATGATATGAATCTCCAACTTCAATACTATGACTTGAACTTAATAAAAACAAAAAATATCGATGCTGCTTTCGTAGACAATCTGCTTTTACACAAGAAGAAGATCGGCAGACGTAAGTTCCATAAGTTGCCTAATTTACTAGTATCCTTCCATAAATGCGACTTGCTTGTCTACTGCAAACATTTGTGAAATCTCTTCAGTGATTTCATTGAAAGATTCCAGGACATATTGAAATTTGAAATACCAGACCGGGTGTTAGATTATTTTTCAAATTTCAACATAGCAGTATCCCCCCAACTTTAGAAAGAACTTATAGAACTGACAGCGAACGAGGAAATAAAAATCAAATTCAAAAATGATTTCCAAAAATGTTTACTACAAAAGCCAATTCCGCAATTGTACCTTGGATTTTTGATAGCATTCCCATCGTCTAATTTGTGTGAACGTGGATTTAGTACTGTGACAACGCTGCTTAGTAACAAAAGAAATCATTTGCATTGCGTTATCATCGCGCATTATCGTCGTTTGAACGCGGCGACTTACGACTGTTTTTGAGTAAAGTCGATCCTGATATCAACAAACTTGTTAAAAATCATCAAATTCATCCACCTCATTAGATTAGTTTGAAAACTAAAATTAATTACCTATACTGTTTCTTTTAATTTGATTAAAATATGTTCTAAATATTATAAAGTTGCGTTTTAATAGCCCTCACTGGTACTACTATAGAATGTAAGTTCAAACACTAGAACTGCCTAAGCACTCCATAACTAAATTAATTAAAGTAATGAAATTGTGGTTTTTAAGTTTTAGGAGTGTATGAAAAATTGAGGCCGTTGAAAATTAATTTATTTTCAAAGGGGACGGTAAAAGAAATATGTTTGATAATCTCTGGTTAAGAGGTTTTTTGGAGACAGAGAAACATTAAATAGAGTGCCTGTTTGCCCAAGGTCCAGACTCTGTAAGCGGCAGGAGCTCTTGGGTTAAGGGCACTTGCATTTACATTTGAGTGTGTGTATATGTTATACTTTTGCTATTAGTAGTTAATTTATAATTTATATGCAAATAATTTCTTTTCTTATTACAACATTTATATGGAATTTCAAGATGACATTAGTTAAAATTAAGAAGTTCCTAGAAGATCAGATGACGACATGATAATAACTGCAGCATAAGATTAACTTATGGGCCGGCCATATAGCTCGAAGAACCGATAACCGATGGGGAAGAAAGGTTCTCGAGCGGCAGCCTCGTACCGGTAGGCGTAGTGTAGGGCGACCCCCCACTAGATGGAGTGACGACCTGGTAAGATATGCAGGAAGTCGATGGATGCAGGTGGCTCAGGACCGTGCTTTGTGGCATTACTTGGGGGAGGCATATGTTCAGCAGTGGACTTGTGTAGGGCTGTAATGATGATGATGATGATGAAGATTAACTTCATAATTGTGATGTTCTGATCTATTTCAATGTATATAACTATACATGAAGACGATAACCCCATACCCCATAAAGGATTCCATCGAAAGGAGATGATCCTAGTTACAACATCAGCATAATATTAAAGTAACATTTTTTTCGTAAAATAAGGACTGACAAACTTACTGTCCCAATTTTTTTTAGAGCTGTTAATATATTTTTCGTATTAAATCGTTTTTTTGTATTTAATAATATATGGTTAAATATTTCCTTAGAAAAATTGAAATGTCCAAAATTCAAGTTTAAAATTATAAAATGTGCAGAGCCAGTGCAGCTATTATGACCAATCTCTGTGAAAGTGAAAATCCAATTAACAATTCTATTTCATGTGACCACTGCAAAGAAACGGCCTCGTGGACTAAACTAACTTAGGTCATTCACTCATGACTTTTAAATTAAAACCTTTCGCTTCAGAGGCGGCTACTGTCGGCGTGATTCTGACCCTCGCCAGTCTACTACCCTTAATACAGATGCACTTAATCAGTTCACTACGAACCCTGCCCTATGTTTGACTGTGTATATGTGCCCTACAGATTACTTATATAATTTGTCATACGGACTTCAGTGTTTTTTACTCTTTTTTTGTTAAAGAAATTTATGCTTTTTTATTACTTATTTATTTACATTTATATATTATGACATATTAATTTATTATGCGTAGCCTATACACTACGTGAAAGTGCGTACAAAATCAATCAGGATATCAATCTAGATACAAAAACAGTACTGGTCGTTATTCATCTTCTACCAAACTGAATTTAGTATATACAAATACGTATAAACAAAGTGATTAACTTTCTCCTTGATAATTCTTTACCATTTGTTTATTAATAACAATGAGTTAGCTTGCCTTATTGTTCTGCTGTTGATTACAAAATAATAATTAATAGTAACACTAGTTAAAATTCAAATAATAATTCAAATTATTATTATTTGATAATAATTAGTATAATAAGTATTAATATTTTATAATTTTTAATAATATTAATAATTATTATTAAAATAATAAAGAATTGGTAAAGTTATCAAGTTATTATAATTTGTAACAAATGAAGCTGTCACGTTCAATTTCTTCTTTGGCAGTTCTTCTCTTTTATAGTTGAGGGGGCTAACAAGCATATGACTCACCAGATGTTAAGTGATTACCGCCGTCCTTGAACAACTGCAACACGAGGATTGCAGATGCGTTGCCGGCACTTTAGAAAGGAGTAAGCTCTTTTCTTGAAGGTCCTTAAGTCGTATCGGTCCGGAAGATTTTAATAATTTAGCAAAAGAGTGATAAGCGCGTAGCTTTAATTCAGTCTATCCTGAACGCTAGTAAAGAATTATAACTACGAAATTGAATAATAAAAATTGTAAAAAATTGCTGACCGTGAGTATTAATTGTTGTGGCAAGGAGTAATCGTTACAGATTACATACAACGAATACTGCCTACAAAAACCTCACTAGTAAAAAATATACGCATTTGTTTATAAATAATACGTTGCAGATCTAAAGTGAATACGATTTTTTTTATTCCAAAAGTACAGAAGTATATTTCTATTAAACGATGCTTAAATACTAGTGCATAGAAATCAATGACATTTAATTGTAATTATCTATAAGGCGCTCGTATCATTCAACTACAGCGTCTGGTTTCATGCCGCAATGGGACTAATTTCAAGTAAGACGAGCGTCGTCTTTGCAAGTCGAGCTCTCAAACTCCGTAATCTATGTACTTACCTACTACGAATAGTTAGGGCGCCTCAGCGACGTGTATTTGCATCTATCCGAAATGTGATTATGAAAATTGGAACGGGAAACGTTTGTGTAATTTTCATGCTACGGTATTGGCCACGTAGTACCTGGCCTGTCGCTGGTTGTGATGTAGTGTTGTGGTTATACAAATAACATCTGGATTTAACTTTTTTTGCAAAATATATACCACTATTCTTATAAACGAAATATTTTAAGGGCATAAAAGGTAACTGAAATAAAAACAATATTGTTCAAAAATTCCAAATTTTCAATATCAACATTTTCTAAATTAGTTAACAGAAAGCACCTGCGGGTGAATTTTACTGAAAATTCGTGCAATAGTTGTAGCAATATAGTGCAATAAAAATCTAGTAAAAACAATACAGTTCTTCTGTATTTTTGGATACATGTTGGTTAAATTTTTCAAGTGAAACACAATCGAATAACTTCGTCAATTATTTTACATAGGCAATCGGTACTGTAGTGGAACACTCAGGAAGTTTCGCGAAACTAAGAAATGTATTATTGTTAAACTTTTATTTTTAAATATTTTTAAAGAACTCTCCAAAAGCATCTGTACAAAATTTCTTGTAACTGAACCAATTGACAAATCACTTTGTCCACGTTTTCTTCGACCTATTCAAATAGGTAGGTATATGTAATCTGGTAGGCCCTTTTCTGGCGATGAAAACTGTATCCTATTAGTCGATTTTTTGTTTTAGGGAATAAAAGGAAGTCACAGGGTTCAAAATCAGAGCTGTAAGGAGGGTGACCATATAATTTAAATGATGTGCTGTCCAGAAGGTACTTCGTTTAGAGCGCTAAATGCGCAGGCACGTTATCATGGTGAAGCTGTGGACCGCGGAGCTCCGTGTTAGCTCGTTTATGGTTACTGAAGTGAACATTTTATATCATTATTTAATAGTCTATGAGTATCATTTGGCTATGATGCAACTTTAAGTTCATAATTGGATGATCATAACTGAATTGATACCAGATATCCCATAAAACTAGCGATCAAAATCTCTGACCTTCTCGATCGCTTAACTTTGGTAGGCGTTGGTTTATTTTAAACCTGTTTGAGGAGTCTGCTAAAAATTAAGTACTCATGTCACATCTTTCCACGCGAGCTTGTTTCTTAGTATTGGTGAAGTTGCGCCGGACCTATCACAAAAATATCTTCCTCACGCAAAGGTGTTCATAATAAATATCGGGAATGTTTCCTGCCCCAATCTGCAATATGTCATGAATATCTTCATATGTAATTCTCCTGTTCTTTTCATTTCATTATTTTATAGGCATCAAAGGGTGAAAGATAGTTAAAAAGTTAGTCTTCTTCTTCAGGTGTCAAGTCGACTAGCGAAGGTTAGCAGTCAGCTTAGTGAACTTCACTCTATTCCTCGTGAGGAAAAAAGTTTGGCAGTTAGAACCGTGATGAAATTTGTTATACTAGTGGCACACGGTTGACGATTCGATCGGATTAAGACTACATTTGAAATAGTAAAATACCATCGCGTAACATTTTTTTTTGACGCCGATCCATTTTTATACGAAACACGCTTTTTCAATTTATCACGTAAAAAATGTGGATGCATATTTCTGCGTGGTCTTTCGTTCTAAGGCCCTTAACTTATTTCCGGTAAATAACATTTTCGTTAGCAATCGGACAGTGTTGTGATTGTACCTTGTCTGTTCCTATCGCAAACATATTACTACTTTGAATTCGCGACGTTCAGATTTTTAAGAGATGAAAACTTTCTGCGTGGCCTGTTGTTATAAGGCCTTAATTTTTTTCTGGTAAACATTTTGTGGCACACTGTTAGCATTCGGACAGTTTTATGGTTGTACCTTCTCTGTTCGTGTCGCAAACGTATTACTACTTTGAATTCGGGACGTTCTAATGAGTGAAAGATAGAATCTTTCTGCGTGACCTGTTGTTATAAGGTCCTTAACTTTTTCTGGTAAATATTATTTTGTGGCACATCGTTAGGATTCGGACGGTGTTGCGGTTGTACCTGTCTGTTCCTATCGCAAACGTATTATTGCTCCGAATTCGGGACATATCACTATTATTATACCTATCCTATACAGCTTATAACTTCTGAAAACATTGACATATCGTTATGGTCACCATAATCGTCAATCATCGTAACAAAACAATTGAACTTTTTAGCAAGGAATATCGACATCTTCATTCATTTATAAAAAAGAATTGTCTTTGCACAATAAATATTCTCTAATTACATATTCCGTACATAAAAATCAAAGTACCATAACTTTAAATATTTGTTTTTCGAATAAACGTCTATGAATCGGTTGTATTTAAAATAGATATTATTTATTAAAATTAACAAAAAATAATGCCATCGTTAGAAACAAACTACCTATTAAGAAGAATTTCGTAAAGTTATATCAAACAATTGTAATTCATTTTCGCTCGTGTGTTTAGTTATTATAAAAATTATTTAGAGACTGATCAAAGGAAAATGTGAAATACATCAAAGGTAAAGTTGTTCAACTTGCTGGCTACTAATCAAGTATCTGTAGTTCGATCGTTGATAAGCGCTTTGTTTGTCAAAAAGCTAAGCGTTCTGGCACCCTTTCAGAGGATGAACACAGTTTGCTTTTGAATTCAGATTCATGATTGAAATGTATTAGTCGCGAGTGTTAGCCATTCATCTTGCAGCATTTGCTTACCAATTGTTGGCTCGTTCAAACTTTAGAAAGAGCTTAGTGAATTTGACAGCCGGCAAGATGATATCGTACCTATTTATCTCAGTGGAAATAATGCTTTCATCTTTACAACTTAAGCATTCATGCCGAAATAACAGTAACATGGGTGAAATTAGTATTAACATTATGTAAAATGTATTTCAGCTATCCATAATGTAAGAATATCTTTGTATATGTCACAAATAATTTTAAAAGTAGCGCTAGAATTTTTGTTTAATTTTAAATCTGTTTTATTTGATTTCAACCGTAAAAAGCTGTTTAGACTTTGTATAGCGTAGTCGATACTTACTCCACTTCCATTGAAATCTTTGTATTTGGCCCAACGGTGAAGAGCGTGACGCCAATATTCCACAGAGTAGCTTTCCACGAATTCGACTCCAATCGTGTTAGCAAATCGTCCTTGAGATTCGGTGGCGGTGATTAAGTATTCGTCGTGTAGATCTATTTCAAGGTATTGACGGCTTCTGGATGTGATTAAGCCATTTGGACACCAAGCGCCACCCCGTATTTCAGTACGTACCCTGCAGACAAAATGAATTGACGATTGAAAAAAAAAACACATAAACTGATGGGATTTTTGGATAATGATCAGATCTGGTCCAGTATTTAGTTTGACAACGGATACGGTGAGTAGACTTGAGGGTCGTTTAATTTTAATATCGGTAGGTGTAATCTTATCGCAGGTGCGGCGGGAACTTCGTGCGCTTAACTCCGAATTAAGGTACCGTTTGCTTAAATACCTTTGACCCTTTGTAAAGCAAAATGATGATAAGCATTGGCACTATACATAATATATACTTGAATCTTTTATATATATACTAGTTATCTTTTGGTAGTCAAGTCTTACAAGGCTTTTGTAGGATCACAATCACCCCGAATTCATATGAAAATTTAATTTTCTGTTGCTGAATTTCTCAAACGAGCGTCGAGTTAGCGCTCTATTGTCTCGTATCGAGCTTATGCGGGCTTAAGACCCGAATGTGAAACCTCTTGTTAATTGTTGGAGTTAAGTATCTGCGTTGTGGTTGCGGATTCACAATTATTGTAACAACTTTACCATATCTGAACAGTAATTGTTGTAACGTCTACATGGACGTACAGTAAGCGCAGTGCGGTTATTGAATCTGTAATGGTCATAATATATTTTTACCGAAAGCTCTGTATTTAGAAAAGGGCTAAATTGTACAAAATTCCAAAAAACTAATTTTACCAGGAAATGATGGACATTCCAAATTCAAATTCTCACTCCATTTTATATGACCTTAGACCAAGGTCACATATCCTGTCTCGCTTAAAATAAAAAATCAAGTTAAATAAAGCTGGTGTTTGGGAGCTTATACTATATATTCTGTTATAACACGCGTGATAGAGCTCCGGTGCAACGTATTCTATGACCCACAGTATCCACTTATCATCACATGGAATATGCCTCGTTTATCAAACGTGATTTAAAATAAAAAAATTTCATTTTTTTATAAGAGAAGGGTGACAAACGAGCACACAGTCTACCTGATGGTAGGTGGTTGCTGTGGCCCATAGAACTTTAAATCTATCCTCGATTGCGAATCAAAATGAAAATGCGTTGTTACTCGTGAGGACTAAGATGGAAACTTACTTACTTTCCAATAAAAAGCGTTTCCGGTTCTCTACACTCACCATACGAAACACAACAGCGATAAGCTGCTATTTTACGCTAGTATACTGTGAGTGCGTGGTCCTTCCCCGGTCGAGCCGACCCATTCGTGCTACCAATTAGCTCAGTATGACTTTACCATGTATATCATGCATTTCAGAACCCATCATAGATTTTATAATTTATACTTTTATTTTGCCGTGGTAGCTCAGATGGTTAGCGCTCGCTGTAAATTTCACAGTACGCGAGCAAACCGGGTTCGATCCCCGCCGGCACCAATGAAATTATTAATTGCAATTTTAAATGTTGATTTACCACGTGCTCGGCGGTGAAGGAAAATATCGTGAGGAAACCTGCATGTCTGAGGAATAAGAAAAAAATATTTCGAAGACATGTGAAGTTCGCAAACACGCGTTGGGGCAGCGCGGCGGATACTTCCTCGCCCTAAAACAAATGAGAGGAGGCTTGTGCCCAGCAGTGGGACGCATATAGGCTGTAACTTTACTTTACTTTTACTTTTATTTTAGCCGTTGAAAGTCTGTGGGGTTTAGTCCTTTCATTTAACACTCGTAAATATTATTACGCCCATAACATAGAGCCTACGTGTTAGAACCACGGGGCAGCTGTGATAAAGCTGTGTGAAAGACACATTCCATCTTTTGTCATGTCATGTTCTCAACAATGCATCTGTGTTTTAAATTTAAAAAAAAATTAAATTTTAATCAATGATAGATATAGGTGTCTATAAGCCACTGCATCCACTAACCTCTAGGCGGGCTGTGTCCTCTCTAGTCACCCTTAATTGTATAGAAGTCATAGGATAAGGTTGTTCAAGACGTCACTATGTATCCGGAAGTTGGGTTATAAACGAAATATTTTATTGACTGAGCATTATTCGTTACAATCTAAAACCTACAGGAATAAGGACAAGTAAGGATAAATTTATAGGCTTACCTTGAACTGAGCGGGGATACGCTTTGGTCGTAACTGGAACTAGCGGACAGGGACTCGTTGGAAATCATCCCGTTTTCCATGCCTAGTGGTACTTCACACTTCCCGATGTCGGCTGTTGACAAACAAAACATTGTGAGACATCTGATCAAAATTATTAGCGGAAAAAGAATATGAATATAAAAACTTGTTTTCTTTTTTTACTTATTATTTTCGGGAAGACTGTACGTACAGCAGTGAAATTAAATGTAAATATACAGAGAATATATTTTTTATTATTTTTATTCATACTCTTTATTACACATACAAAACGCATACCAAACTTTAATTTTTCTAAATATATACAGGGTTATTTAGCAATCACCAGCCAAATTTTCAAAGAAGGTTCTGAATAAGTAATAAAGGCAAATTGTGAAAAAAAATTAAATAAAGATATCTAAAACATTAAGCCTCTTTTATATTGCGTGGTAATGCATTATTTTAACTGATTTTTCGGTAGGCAAAATACAATAACGGTTTATCAGTACTCAAACACACACACACACACACACACACGCGCGCGCAAACGCTCACACGCGCACACGGGCACACGCGCACACATATGTGTGTTGACAATTGACAGATACTAAAATAAAAAATAAATAAATTTATTTTTGAATGCTTCATTTAAATTTATAATGTAAATATACGTAATTTCGAATTTAAAAATTAAAATTAAAAAGAATTAGCTAGAATGCTTAAAAAGGGACTGTAATAATTATAATTTACAATTATGTAGTTATGTATATACAATATGTTATGTATATACGACATATATATATATATATATATATATATATATATATATATATATATATATATATATATATAAGGCACGTAAGAGGATCCATCACCCATTTTATCATTTCGATGGACGGAAGTCTAATCATCCCGTTTATGCTAGTTTTGTTTTTTTCCTTAGAAAATCTCTTTCAGGCCTTGATGTAGGAGGTCACATATAAAAGTGTACATAATTAGTAATAACATTTACCTTTAATTACACTATGTCGCTCCTTAAAACAAGTTTATTAATCATGAATGGTAAAATAAAGAGGCATGATTAAATATTTTACCTACAATGTCAATGTTCGACAGACAATCGTTGTCAAAGATAAAACTCAGATCGAATAAAATATCGTAACAAATTCTTCCATCAATAATACGAATAAATAAAATTTTCTGTGCAGGAATCTCGAAATACGATAAGCAAAAGGATGTAATGGAATAAGGCCGTATGTAAAATAATTTCGACAACGAAAACGAATTTGAATTATTTCCTTTGTTGGCGACGCGGTTTATTGTACTTACATTTCATTAAAGTAGGGAAAAAACTTTAGGATTGTGGCCTACCTCGTACCTTCACGCGATTATTCCTTACCGTATCACACAAATAAACCAAGCAAATATATTGTACTCTCTTTGTTAACTAAGCTCATGGCGTATCTCGTACATGCCCGCCTACCTAATTGGGAATTAAAACAAGAAGTTTAAACGTTAAGTTATCATCTGATACGTCCTTTATTTTCCAAAAATGTTTTTGAAGGCTTCTCCATAGCCAGATAAGGATATGCAGAAACACAAACACGGTAACACAACATAATATATACAAGTACATAATTGTAAATTATAATTATTACACTCCGTTGTTAATATTATACGTCTACCTTTGTTAAGCATTCTAGCGAATTTTATTTAATTTATAGAATATTACGAAATTACGAATATTTAAATTACAGAATTCCAATGAATAAATTAATAGTTTATTTTATTTTATTATCTTACTCTCAAGTAAGAAAATAACAATTCCTTTATTAAATGTCATTATTTTTAAATCTAACTACCGTTTAGAAATGAGGTTCCTCCGACCGAAGCAGAAAAGGCAAAGTTTTTTCTTCAAACCTTGTTATTTTAACCTTGTTTGGGATTAGATAAAACAGGTTTATATCTTAAAATAAGGAAAACCCGCTAACTTTGCCTAAAATGTCTTTGACATTTCCAGAGTTGAGATATCGTCAGCTGCGCGTAGTGGCTTGAGATAAACAGTTAACTTGTCTTATACTCTGATCTCGATTGTATGCATCAGTGACCTTTATTTATTGTTATCCTTGCGTTTAAAGTATTTCAATAACTCATACTCTGATTAGAAAAAATATGGATAGTTAAATACAATAAACATTTTTAGACGTAAAAATATGTAGTAAATAAAATAAAAGTAAGTATCTAAAAACATAGCAATTAAAACAAATTTCATACATCTTGATTTAAATAAAGCGTGATATTTAACTTTCCCAGTAATTTTCGAAACTCATTCTGGAAATAATACTTCTAATTAATTATAAAATACCGTGTAAGATTTAGTAAAATTGAATTAAGTTTGTATGACGTATTTAAGTTTATTTTATGTTTCCCAAAACAAAAAATCGTGATCCAAAATCATTTAATCATCATCATTACATTAATAATACAAGAAAACACAAAGTTTTGAATTTCGCCCGCGAGGAAACTATAATGTCATACAAACATACAATCATCATCATTACAACCCTTCACAAGTCCACTGCTGAACATAGGCCTCGCCCAAGTAATGTCACAAAGCACGGTCCTGAGCCACCTGCAGCCATCGACTTCCTGCATATCTTACCAGGTCATCACTCCATCTAGTGGGGGGTCACCCTACACTATGCCTAGATACCTGTGCGAGGCTGCTACTCGAGAACCTTTTTCCCCATCAGTCGTCAGTTCTTCGAGCTATTGCCGCTTCAGCTTACTAATCCGTTGGGCTATGTCAGTTACTCTCGTTCTACTGCGGATATTCTCATTTCTAAGTTTATCACGCAGAAAACCCTGAGCATAGCCCTCTCCATAGCTAGCTGAGCAACCTTGAGCATCCTCATACGGCCGGCAGTGAAGGCCCACGTCTCAGATACATGTCATCACTGGCAACACACACTGGTTGTAAAATATAGTTTTCAAGTTTTGAGGTATACCTGACGAGAAGATGTTTCTTAATTTCCCGAACGCTGCACAGCTGAGTTGAATTCGTCGATTGACCTCTCGGTGGAAATTGGACTTATCTAGTCGGACTATTTGTCCCAGGTAAACGTACTCATCAACAACTTTGCGCTTAGTGTTCCAAACAACTACCGGCATAGATGTGGCATGGACATTACACATGATCTTAGTTTTGTCCATGTTCATCTTAAGAACTTTCTGTTGGGAGACACTATTGAGGTCATTGATCATAGTGCTTATGCCCTCCAGCGATTCTGCCATAAGGACCATATCGTCGGCAAATCGAAGGTGAGTGACGTACTCGTCATTGGTGTTAATACCGTATCCTTTCCAGTCCAGTAGCTTGAAAACATCTTCTAAGTGTAGAGTTTTGGGGATATAACGTCACCCTGACTTACACCTCTCTGCAATTTGATAGGTTTCGTACTCTGGTTCTGTACTCGGACAGCCATCGTAGCCCTACTGTACAAACACTGCAGCACTTTGATATACCGACAGTCAACTTGGCATCGCTGAAGGAACTGTAGTAACACCCAAATTTCGACGGAATCAAAGGCTTTTTCATAGTCCACATACGCAAAGCAAAGTGGCAGATTGTACTCTTCGGTCTTCTGTACAACTTGCCGCAGGGTATGTACGTGGTCTATGGTACTGAATCCTTTTCGGAAACCGGCTTATTCGGGAGGCTGGAAGTCGTCGAGTCTGTGTGAACGATATTTTGTCGGCTGCACGTAATTTTGTTTTCGTTATATGATAGCTGACACAATCATTTAAATAAAACTTTTTTTACGGTTTTGTCGCGTATATTAGCTTATTTTATATTCCTGATCCGTTTCGAGCACTTTATAGCACCCACCAGAGGAAATGATTTGATATTACGCGATAAAATCTATTTAAATAGATGTGTATTGTTCTCGTAAACTAAAGAAATCATTATAACAAAATTATGTCATGAACTTGCGTAATTGCACCTATAAGCATAAATTCGCTTCACCACTAATGTTAGTGGTTAAGTTACAACAAATGAGTTCTGTGTTTGCGAGTAAACTTGTTACTGTCAATACTAAATATACGTATCAAACTTCAAAACGATACTTTACTTTATAACTTTAAGGCACCTGATGCTAAGTGATGATGCAGCAGAAGGTGCTAAAATGCACTGACTTAACGAAAGTCTACCTATTCACTCTTAATTTGAAAATACCCGCATTATAATCTAGCGGAAAAACTCGCTGTATGTAATAATTAATAATAATAATAATTTATTTATTTCTCACCACAAACGACATGGAAGATACATTAGTGTTAAATCTCTATTTTAAAAATATTTTGTCATTCATGGTTGACTGGTTCCCGTGTAGGTTCAAGGATCCGTATCACGGGTCACCAGCCCCCCCCCCGAATTTACTTGGCAACAAGTATAATATTATGAGGAGATCATGATTATCTTATCATGAGGATCTCATGTTATGATTAGAAATAATATTATATAGAAAAAAAAACCACGTATTTTTGTAGCATGAGAATTTGTGACTGTTAGCATGTCTGCGTGTATGACTGTGAATATTTATGAGATAATTTGCAGTAATTGTTCAGTATTTTTACATGACCATCTGTTGACTTCATAAATAGATAATTTTTGGTGTAATTTATTATATAAATACGGACCCAAAAAAGTAAAGAATTTCCTAGCAAAAGATGTGAAGAAAGGCACTGACTGAGCTACCAGATGATTACAGCGGCAATGTTCCTTTTGAATTATATTATTTTATGTAAAATATATATAAAGATAACTTCAAAACAGTTCAGAGGTTGTCACTGTCGTTCAAAATATACAGGGTGTTAGTGCAAACACCGTTATCCTTGAAACCAGTGGTTTGGTTTCACTTATAGAATGTAAATTAAATGAAAAATAAAAACATATTTTTAGTAAAATCTCGATTTTTCCTTAATTCCTCAATTTTTGCCTGTCCTAAGCCAGGATGAAAGTATGAAGGAAATGTTACATCACAAGTTATGTGTACCTATTGTGTTTTTATTGGAATGTTGTGTAAGTATCTAGCGCGGGCGGTGATCTTTACAGTGATTACGTCACTCGGGCGCATAGGGTGTCCATGAATTTACGGACAGTGGCGGACACAAACTTTTTAAATTTTACGAAAGAAAATAGCGTTTTTTTTAATTCATTGAATTTACTTTCTATAAGTGAAACCAAACCACTAGTTTCAAGGATAACGGTGTTAACACTAACAGCTTGTAGATATAAATGACTTAGACGGTCGGGAAGAAGGGTAAGAGGTCTAAGAACTCTGATCTCGTTAGTGTCGCAATTGTGGCAGTCCTCACCTACCTTTCCTATTATGGGCGAAACATGTGCTGCAACAATAAAACATATTGTTTGGAAACCATAGTGACTTGGTATATTGGCTACTATGTAAATATATATGTACAATCAGCCAATTAATTACAATTAGTGGTCTTATAGCTAAACAATGATCTCTTCCCGGCAAGCCTTGACAAAGGAGGTCACATATAAAAGTGTTTATAAATAGTATAAATAAGTATTTAGCATTTGAAGACGGATCTGAGACGTGGTCCTTCACTGCTGGCCGTATGAGGACGCTCAAGTTTGCTCAGCGAGCTATGGAGAGGGCTATGCTCAAAGTTTCTCTGCGTGATAGACTCAGAAATGAGGATATCCACAGTAAAACCAGAGTGACCGACATAGCCCAATGGATTAGTAAGCTGAAGTGGCAATGGGCCGGCCATATAGTTCGAAGAACCGATAACCGATGGGGAAGAAAGGTTCTCGAGTGGCAGCCTCGTACCGGTAGGCGTAGTGTAGGGCGAACCCCACTAGATGGAGTGACGACCTGGTAAGACATGCAGGAAGTCGATGGATGCAGTTGGCTCAGGACCGTGCTTTGTGGCGTTACTTGCGGGAGGCCTATGTTTAGCAGTGGACTTGGGAAGGGCTGTAATGATGAATGATGATGATGAAGTATTTAGCAAGTTCTTAACACGACAAGTACTTTGCAAGTCCTTATTAATATTTGACTAAGATTATAAAATAAAAAATAAATTTATTTTTGAATGCTTCATTTAAATTTATAATTTAAATAGACGTAATTTCGTAATATTCTATAATTTAAAAAGGATTAGCCAGAATGCTTAGCAGAAGGTTTAGAAGTATAATATTAACAAAGGACTGTAACAATATAATATAGAAAACTAGCATAAACGGGATGATTAAACTTCCGTCTATCGAAATGATAAAATGGGTGATGGATGCTCTTACACCGCTATCACATGACTTATATATATATATATATATATATATATATATATATATATATATATAGACGGAATTTTAATCATTCCGTTTATGCTAGTTTTATTGTATTGCTTAGAAAATGATTATTATAAGTAGATCATTACCAAGTTTCTATCTCTTGGTTATAGAGAAGCCTTCGGAAAATTTTTTAGAAAATAAAGGACGTTTAATCTGATTTTATTAAACTTCTTGTTTTAATTCTCAATTAGGCAGGCAGGCATGTACGACATACGCCATAGGGCTTAGTAACAATATATTTGCTTGGTATATTTGTGTGATACGGTAAGGAATAATCGCGCGAAGGTACGAGGTAGTCCACAAGCCTGAAGTATTTTCCCTTCTTTAATAAAATGTAAGTACAATAAACCGCGTCGCTAACAAAGGAAATAATTCAAATTCATTTTCGTTGTCGAAATTATTTTACATACGGCCTTATTCCATTATATCCGTTTGCTTATCGTATTTCAAGATTCCTGCACAGAAAATTTTATTTATTCGTATTATTGATGGATAAATGAGTTACGATATTTTATTCGATCTGAGTTTTCTCTTTGACAACGATTGTCTGTCGAACGTTGACATTGTAGGTAAAATATTTAATAACTCCTCTTTATTTTATCATTCATGATTAATAAACTTGTTTTAAAGAGCGACATAGTGTAATTAAAGGTAAATGTTATTACTAATTATGTACACTTTTATATGTGACCTCCTTCATCATGGCCTGGAAGAGATTTTCTAAGGAAAACAACCCCCGATTAAGAATCAAAATGCAGGTGCTTTGTCACCTCTTAGGAATGCATCATTTCATCATCATCAGTAAAAAGGGTCTCCGTTACTCCAGCATTAAACACAGCAGCATTAAACTGCTACTACCCGGTCGAGCCGACCCATTCGTGCTGCAACCACAGTATATCTGTACCGTGGCTCTACCATATGTACCATGGTAAATTTGTAAAATTTGTTGTTAATTTAGTTTGAATATTTTCTACGGAACATTAGTCGAACTCGAGTCTTGTTTAATTAAGCCTAAGACTAGATATTTACCTACTAATAAAATTCTTTTAGTGTGTAATAAGATGATTAGAGTTTAAGAAAGTTTAAAACCATACGCATTGGTCATGAGCTGTGATGCAATCAATTAAGAGGTCATAGTCATGAAATTATTTTACATTTTAATATGCCTGCACAATTTCAGATTTTCAACACGTCTGGAAGTGAGTGAAATCTGAATTACAAAATTCCATTATATTCTTCCATACATAGATACGTACAGGTCAAGTTAAATAAAGCGTGTAAAAATGGAATGATATTATGATTGGCACTCAATATCGAGTGTATCTCACGTGTTCTGGCTGGAGTGTTTGCGTAGGTAGGCCCGACGTTTGGTTGAGGTGGTTTTTATATTTACAGACATTTTTTTGCCTGCTATAGTGCCATATTATTTAGACAAAAGACAAATTGTTAGTTATTAGCATTGCTCATTGGCTAAGACTTATTGTAAATCAGTATATATTTTCTTTAAAAACGTCTCGCGATTAGTTCCTTTATCGTCATGGAAATTTTTATTCTATGACATATTATTTCGCCCAATAATATATCTTTTTTCTAGATGATTGACTGGTAATTGGACGAGAAAATATTTAAATTATGATAAATGATATTGCTGTTTAAGATAACTGAACAATAGATGTTATATTTCTAATTGATAAGAAATCTGGCAATATATGTCAATAGTACCAAAAAATTATGTTTAAATATTTAAGCACACAGGTATCGATGGACGCAGGTGCCTTAGGATCGTCATTATTTCAAATTGGAAGAATTGTTATCGATAACTGGATACAGTATCTACAAAACTTATTATTGGATTTCATTTGCTGTATATGTTAAAAGTATTTGAAAAAAAAAATCTCATATATTTCCGCATTCTTTAAAGTCGTAGCGTTCATACCGTGCGCTATCACAGATCAAATCATTATTAAACATATAGATAGTAAAATAGTAATTTTATGTGAATAATGATCATAGTGCTATAATATTGTCATTTATAAATACCATTTAAGTCCCTCTTGTAGTAAACGTAGGGTAAACAATGTACAAACAACAAACAAACACATGACACAAAACATATAAACATAATACGGAGACGGATTTGTATGTAAGCGCTAGAGGCGTCCCTACTCTCCACTAGGGATAATTAGGGTTGTCTATAATAAAGTCTATCAATAATTTTATGTTAGTTGGTATGCGTTGATCATTTTACGATTATTACTCTTTTTAAATCTTTCATCATCTACTTTCAATTAAACTGTTTCTCAATCTATATCGAGTGGATTGAGAGATTTTTTTTAGGAATGGGTCAAGGGTTGTGAAAATCTTCTTATTTTGCACACTCACCAGAGATAAAACTGCAACGATATTAGTGGCATGATTTGATATAATCATCATACCTACTTGCAATATGATCTGACTGCACCGTCATATTAAAATGTACAAAAATAGGTACCTCACAAATTAAATAATTAGCAGAAGTTGAAGAATAGATTTCTTTTTATCGCAGAGGGGGCAAACGAGCATACGGTTCATCTGATGGTAAGTGATTACCGCCACCCATGTACAACTGCAACACCAAGGGAATTGCAGATGCGTTGCTGGCCTTTTAAAAAGGTCCGGAAAAATTTCTAGTGGTAGTCGAATCCACCAAAAAATAGAAACTTAAGTTTTCTCAATGTATTGAAAGAAATGGATTATAGATTATTATTATCCGTGATCGTAATGTCGCATGTCTGGTGACGCCGTGCTGGCCTAAACGAGGACATTTCCGTAACTGGTACAACTATATCGCCGATGGTTTTGGTAAAATTACGATTAATAATGGCGAAATTATCAAAATGGCTGCCCGGTTTCATCAACCGATATTTACCAACATTGCTTCAAAACAACGCGACACCTCGTATATTATTTATGTCACAAATTATATCTACCCAGCACGATTTTCAGTTAAAAACCGTTTGTATCTCCTCCTTATTAAGAGCGTCGCTCTTATGTCGCTCTGTTCCATACCTAACTCCTACCAATTAACATGTTTTTTGCGGACAATATTCCATATAGAAAAACATTGTTAGCCCTGAAGAGGAGTGAAGCAGTGATAAAAGGCATTAAATATTGTTGAAAAGTGTCCCTAATCCATAATGGCGTAAGAGAATATATAACCCTATTTCGTCCCCTGAGTATCAAAAGAGAATAAGGGAAATTTATGCCTTCCGATAGATGACGGCATAACCATTCCGTTCCGTCAGACATAAAATACTATAGACATAAAAAATAAGGAAGGAATTGCGATCTAAAATCAGCCTGTAAATTGTAGTGATTAAGACGAATCTTTCCTTTTGTCGTTTTTGTTTTTCTAAGTTTTTGATGTTCTAAGATTTTATAAAGATGAAGAAGTTTTAAAAGCTTTTTTTAATGAACCAAGTAATATGGGTAAAACATTTGTCACTTTCCTACAAAATGTGATTAAATATGATCTAATACTTTAATCTATATAATCATGAGGTACTAAATTATACGTGGTCGAGCCATGCTGCATAGCTGTAGCACGAATGGGTCGGCTCGACCGGGAAAGTACCACGCTCTCACAGAATACCAGGGTAAAATAGTAGTGTTTCGTATGGTGAGTGTAGAGAACCGGATACCCTTTTTACTGGAAACGAGGCATTCCGTCTTAGATCTTACGGGTGACAATGCATCTGCATTTTGATTCATAATTGAGGATACATGTAGGTATCTACGGGCCACAGTAACCACTTACCATTAGGTGGACTGTGTGCTCGTTTGTCACTCTATCATATAAAAAAATATCATTTATATCATGATTTACCTTAGATTTTCATTAATCTACTGAAAATACTAATAATTATAATGTGGGTGGCTTTAGTGCAAAGTTTGCAGGCTTTGCACCATCCTCGGTTACATCATGACTGTCCACCGTGTGAAATCCATCATGTTCATGAACTGGTTTATTGGCTAAACAAATTTAATGTTGGCTGCGTTTCTAAATAAAAGTACAATAAAGTTGCTTTTTAAAGCAACGTATTAGAATTTATGAATAATATGCCACAGGCTTCCCTTAAAAGTCCTTATTTTTGCAATAGCCCTACCTAAAGCAAGCGTAGTCTTAATCATTTGAGAATCGTGAGCGATGGGCGCCTAATCCGCATATCGTGGAGACACGTTATATTTTACAAGGGAGCATATTCGGAATGAGAGAAAACAAACAATTTGTTAAATGCGACGCGACGAGCGTAGGGGCCGTGTCACGTATAGGTATACTTTTTTCATATTTTAATTAATTACATTACATTTTTCTGAAACACGAAGTATAATTATTTTAATGTAAGAAGTTTTTATTCTACATCTTTTCGTTTAAAATTCGAAGCAGTCCGCTGCTGGACGTGAATCTCTACAATATTGGGGAAGCTAAGCTGTAACTACCACGCTTAGTTGAGTATCATAGTACCGTTTGCACCTTCTCCGGGCACAGGGCTCCGTGAAAGGGTTTTAGGGAAAAAAAGTGTCCACTCCGCTGCACTAATGCATGTTGGTATTCGAAACATTTTTTTAAATTCCTCAGACATGCAGGTTTCTTTACGAGGTTTTCCTTCACCACCAAGCACATGGTAAATCAGTATCTAAAATTGCAATTAAGATTTCAGTGCATCGAACCCGGGTTGCTCGCGTACTGTAAAATTTACAGCGTGCGCTTAGTCTCAGAGTTACAGCGAACTCAGTGTTAGTAATAATTTAGTAGTGGTTTGCTGCCATTCACTATAAATTTCATATGGGTGATCTTTACTACGTACGTCATACTTGTGAATAGGTTGTAGTAGCTTGCTATGCAGAAAAAAGCTTCAAATTTTTACGATTTTTTTTTAATAAATCATAGAGCATGCCTCAGTTACCGATGAATCTGTTATTTTCTCCATTCTGTATGTAAGTACTATTTTATAGATATAAAATACCGGAGTTTCTTTCGCCGTTTCTAATTGGTCAGGGTAACATAATTTTTAAATGGTAGTAGATTTGAAAACAAAAATGAAATAACACAATCGAAGTTATATTTTTTAGACTTAAATAAAATATTATTCATTACATTGAACCCGGGTTCAATACCCTCGAATAATCTGAGAAATAAAATAATTTGATGACATTTGAAGTCCGCCCACACACTCTGTAGCAGTGGGGCGGACTAACTGCCCCATAACTCTCTCGGAAAAAAACGAAGATCTGTACCTCGGACATATTTATATGTATAAGGAACATATCTTTATATGTGACATACTCGTGTGGTTAGTGACAAACGTGCACACAGTCGTCCTGATGGAACTGAGGCCCATAGACAGGTTTACCCTTGATTAAGATTTAAAATGCAGATGCGTTGTCACACACCTGAGGACTAAGATGGAATGCCTCGTATCCAGTACTCCACACTTATCACATTAAACTTTTCTTATTGAATTCGACTACAACTGAACACAGGCCTCCACCATAGATTTTATCATAGATGGGATTTTGTCCTAGTGACAACGCTTGGGAGGCTGATTCGCAGTCGCAATTTCTTTATTATTTTCATTTAATGGCAGGAAGACTCATACGCAAGTTTCAGGTTTCAGTTGCACTCTGTCGCCTGACAAGATGATATGGGGCCGTGGATTCTCTTGATGAACCGCCACTAAACGGTATCTGAAACTGTACTACCATGTATTGGAGGATATGAGACTTTCTGTCAATTATCATAGCCACGCAAGATATTTTACGTCTGGCGTCAGTGATGCCGGTCGTAAGATATAACGACGGGCTGCAGCGTTCTAGGTGCGGGTTATCTGGCACTGCCTGCTAAACGTGAACATTAAGGATTAAAATATTTTTAACGTGGTAGAGCCATGCTGCAGTTATATTATGGTTATAGCACCAATAGTTCGGCTCGACCGGGGTAGGGTCACGCTCTCACATAATACCAGCGTAAAATAGCAGCTTAATGTTGCTGTGTTTCGTATGGTGATGTGAGACCCTTTTTACTGGAAACGAGGCATTGCGTCTCAGTCCTCAGAGATGACAATGTATTTTGATTCTTAATTGAACATAAATGATGTCTATGGGCCACAGCATCCACTTACCATCAGGTGGACTGTGACTTATTTTATAAAAAAAATCCCCCTACAACGGGCGAACCCATGTCCAGCAGTAGCATTCTACGGGCTGATGATGACGAAGGTGAGGAACTGTTTATGAAGCTAACTAATGTTCTGTACTATACCTGTAAAATAAACCTAAACTTTTGTTCCAACCCGATGCTTCTGTTGGATGATATTATCCACTCATATTTCCTGAATATTTAAAAAGGGTGCCGTAGTATTTATTTCTTTTTAAGTACAAAGCGGTAAGAGAAATTTTACAAAGCAAATCTAAACCGCAGAGGGGGATTTCTAGCCCGTATACATAGATATATACATAATTTCTCGATTTCTCTTCCTTTTGTAACTTTTGCACTTTTATAAAAATGTTACCATTACCGTTACCACCTTTTGAAAGTTCATTAGTGAACGTAAGCCTCCTCCTTAGGTTTATTTACGAGGAGGACACTTGCTATAATATTATACTCTTAGAGGCGGTTTATTAACGACAGTTTTTTATTATCAGTTGTTATTACGAAGACGGTGATGCTCATCTCCTGGTTTATTCCCTCTGTCGTTTGTGTCCAAATGTAGACGTTTCTCACCCCAGAGAATTAAGATGGAATGCCTTCATTTCGCCCTTGGTTCCCGTTACTCACCGTACAAATTTCAGTAGCAAATATGTGATTTAAGTTCCGCTTGTATTCTGTGAGAGCATACGGGTCCAAGTAGAACGAGATTATTAAAATACATGGTTATTTTTCAAAAAATGTAATGATATACCGTTACATTTAATTAATGTGCATTATAATATGCTGTCGTCTTTAGGGTCCTCCTTATGTACAATGTATTTATTATATTATCGTTTTATTTTAGCCGATACTAAATTAATGTAACTATTATCAATTAAATATGATGATTATAATTGGACCTATTTCTGTCTCTGGTTAAAAGTGCTTACACTGATGTGTTCCGGTTTGTGTGAGACATTCCATCTTAGTCCTCAGAGGTATCGCCTCCGTAGCTTGCTTCGTTTGAAGTTGGTTGCAGATGTCTATGGCTACAGTGGCTACTCACCATCACGTGATATGGTAGTGTATTACAGTTTTATAAAATAATTGTAATTGGACCTATTTCTGCCGCTAGTTAAAAGTGCTTACACTGATGTGTTCCGGTTTGTGTGAGACATTCCATCTTAGTCCTCAGAGGTATCGCCTCTGTAGCTTGCTTCGTTTGAAGTTAGTTGCAGATGTCTATGGCTACAGTGGCTACTCACCATCACGTGATGTGTGTAATGTGTGTCATTACAGTTTTATAAAATAATTGTAATTGGACCTATTTCTGCCGCTAGTTAAAAGTGCTTACACTGATGTGTTCCGGTTTGTGTGAGACATTCCATCTTAGTCCTCAGATGTATCGCCTCCGTAGCTTGCTTCGTTTGAAGTTAGTTGCAGGTGTCTATGGCTACAGTGGCTACTCACCATCACGTGATATGGTAGTGTATTACAGTTTTATAAAATAATTGTAATTGGACCTATTTCTGCCGCTAGTTAAAAGTGCTTACACTGATGTGTTCCGGTTTGTGTGAGACATTCCATCTTAGTCCTCAGATGTATCGCCTCCGTAGCTTGCTTCGTTTGAAGTTAGTTGCAGGTGTCTATGGCTACAGTGGCTACTCACCATCACGTGATATGGTAGTGTATTACAGTTTTATAAAATAATTGTAATTGGACCTATTTCTGCCGCTAGTTAAAAGTGCTTACACTGATGTGTTCCGGTTTGTGCGAGACATTCCATCTTAGTCCTCAGATGTATCGCCTCCGTAGCTTGCTTCGTTTGAAGTTGGTTGCAGATGTCTATGGCTACAGTGGCTACTCACCATCACGTGATATGGTAGTGTATTACAGTTTTATAAAATAATTGTAATTGGACCTACTTCTGCCGCTAGTTAAAAGTGCTTACACTGATGTGTTCCGGTTTGTGTGAGACATTCCATCTTAGTCCTCAGATGTATCGCCTCCGTAGCTTGCTTCGTTTGAAGTTAGTTGCAGGTGTCTATGGCTACAGTGGCTACTCACCATCACGTGATATGGTAGTGTATTACAGTTTTATAAAATAATTGTAATTGGACCTATTTCTGCCGCTAGTTAAAAGTGCTTACACTGATGTGTTCCGGTTTGTGTGAGACATTCCATCTTAGTCCTCAGATGTATCGCCTCCGTAGCTTGCTTCGTTTGAAGTTAGTTGCAGGTGTCTATGGCTACAGTGGCTACTCACCATCACGTGATATGGTAGTGTATTACAGTTTTATAAAATAATTGTAATTGGACCTATTTCTGCCGCTAGTTAAAAGTGCTTACACTGATGTGTTCCGGTTTGTGTGAGACATTCCATCTTAGTCCTCAGAGGTATCGCCTCCGTAGCTTGCTTCGTTTGAAGTTGGTTGCAGATATCTATGGCTACAGTGGCTACTCACCATCACGTGATATGGTAGTGTATTACAGTTTTATAAAATAATTGTAATTGGACCTATTTCTGCCGCTAGTTAAAAGTGCTTACACTGATGTGTTCCGGTTTGTGTGAGACATTCCATCTTAGTCCTCAGATGTATCGCCTCCGTAGCTTGCTTCGTTTGAAGTTAGTTGCAGGTGTCTATGGCTACAGTGGCTACTCACCATCACGTGATATGGTAGTGTATTACAGTTTTATAAAATAATTGTAATTGGACCTATTTCTGCCGCTAGTTAAAAGTGCTTACACTGATGTGTTCCGGTTTGTGTGAAACATTCCATCTTAGTCCTCAGAGGTATCGCCTCCGTAGCTTGCTTCGTTTGAAGTTGGTTGCAGATATCTATGGCTACAGTGGCTACTCACCATCACGTGATATGGTAGTGTATTACAGTTTTATAAAATAATTGTAATTGGACCTATTTCTGCCGCTAGTTAAAAGTGCTTACACTGATGTGTTCCGGTTTGTGTGAGACATTCCATCTTAGTCCTCAGAGGTATCGCCTCCGTAGCTTGCTTCGTTTGAAGTTGGTTGCAGATGTCTATGGCTACAGTGGCTACTCACCCTCACGTGATATGGTAGTGTATTACAGTTTTATAAAATAATTGTAATTGGACCTATTTCTGCCGCTAGTTAACAGTGCTTACACTGATGTGTTCCGGTTTGTGTGAGACATTCCATCTTAGTCCTCAGAGGTATCGCCTCCGTAGCTTGCTTAGTTTGAAGTTGGTTGCAGATGTCTATGGCTACAGTGGCTACTCACCCTCACGTGATGTGGCGGTGTAAATTTGTTTGTCATTTCAATTTTATAAAATAACTAGCTTGCCAGGCAGACGTTGTTCTGCCCTTTTCTACGACCCCTTGTGACCCATGACCTATTAAAAATCCTTAAATTCGCAAAAAAAAAAGTGGTGGGTCACTCATGGGCAAAAAAAACATTCTATCTCTCAAGTTGGACTAAACTGCACACGGTGTGCAAATTTGATTAAAATCGGTTAAGTAGTTTAGGAGTCCATCGCGGACAAATAACGTGATAAGTATATATATTAAGATTCTAATTGACTTACTTAATTGTCTTTTCAATAGTTAGGTATATCAGTAATCATGGTAGTAATCATGTTATACATGCTTATTTTCAAAGTGCCGTCAAATGTTACACTTAGTGTAAATATATAAATAATAATGTCCTCCAGACCGATTTTCGTCCACGTTGGCCTGCCTCAACGGAGGTTAGCCATCGGCGCAGGTCAGGATTATAGTGCCCAAGTGTATGCGCAAGCACAGGTGCACAGTCTATTCCCTCACTCTCATGATCCGATGGGACGATAAACCGACACGATCGGGAGAGAGATCAGGCGCAGGACCAACGGCTTACGTGCTTTCCGAGGCACGGGGGTGAGACACCGCCAAATTCCGGACTCCGGGCAGCTACTGAGAATTTCTTGACAGAAAAACTCAATAATTAATTTTTTGGCCCGACCCGGGATTCAAACCCAGGACCTCATGATCAGCAGTCGCACTACTACAACCACTAGACCAACGAGGCAGTTAAATAAATAAATAATGATATATGTACCGTTATTGCAGTTTTTTTTTAGTAAATAACCTCTAATTTTAATTAAAAATATCTGAAATTGAATGTGCAATACCGTTTTTGCCTACCGATCGAACCTTACGAATATGTGCGCGCGCAATGCTTTTAGAATTTGAACTACTGACCTCTATGTACTTAGTGATTTTAAACCAATTTTTTATTTTGACCACGCATTTAGAATTTGAATGATAGAATGTTTGACGTTTATTTAATGAATTTTTGTTTACAATTAGGCAAACTACTTATTCTGAACCTTCCCTTCATTTTTGGCCGGTTATTGTATAACCCTGTATTATCACAAGTTGTAAATATGGAGAGACGAATCTTTCCATTGTAAGGGCTGGTGATAGTAAAATTAAAGGCACGTGGCAATTATCGATATATTGATTGATAGATAATAAAATGGAAAGGTGTGTTGTAGTTGTATTACAATGTGGTACGATTTCGAATTACAAGTACTGATGCTATACCTCTGATACGGTGCACTATGCTGCTGTGTTTCGTATGGTGAGTGTAAGAACCGGAAACCCTTTTTACTTGAAACGAGGTATTCCATCTTTGTCCTCAGGTGTGACAATTAGATAAATGTTGATATCTATGGGCCACAGAATCCACTTACCATTAGGTGGGCTGTGTTCTCGTTTATAACCCTTATTCTATAAAAAACGATTGATCGAAAAGTGCAACTATTAACCCCGAAAATATCAAACTCTATCTCAATATCGTTCAATCTATTGCCCGTATGTTGTATAATCAGACGTAAACTTTGTCAGTATCTAGAACGAGAAAAGGTGTTTTCCTTGAAACTATTTAGAAAGAAAATGTAATTGCCTTGAAAATAATTATGACTCTTCAGTAGCCACCTGTTTAGTTCGTTACCGCCTAGTTTTAAAAAAATGCAAAATAGGCACCAATATGCTTAAACAAAGAACCCATTTCGTAAATATATCTCTCTTTTCCCCCGCACAGATACTAGGAAATCACATCACATCGTTCACAGCACATCAATCGCCCCTTGTAAAACATCTTGTTAATTTTCTGATTTGGAACTTGGTTGTGATAGTTATGGAAAAAATTTCTAGAGTCCTTTACTTTTTCGTATTTTAGAATTTTACGGAACCATACAGTAAACGATGAGACGATGTAACTGATGTTACCACTTCAGAATAAAAACAAACCTACATTATAACTATAACAAAACATTTAAACTTTAATTGGATTCCTATTCAAATCTCTTAAAGTAAAATGAATTCCTTTAAATTCAGTAACAGAACAGGAATTTAAATTATAGCGTATAACAAGAAGCATTGAGTTAGGCAACTCTGAAAATATTAAGCAATTTAATTTTTGGTCGTCCTTGAGATTTACTTCGAAATTGTCCGCAAAGATTTCTAAAGTAAGTTATCGAGTTGCCTATATAAATATTTAGATAAAGCCTTTATCATTGACATTTAAATTTATTTTTCGTTCTTACCAAACTTCAAGACGCTATATATCTCCAGTCTTTTGTTTAAAACATTTTTTTATTGTTATTTCTTTTCTGTTAAAATATTTGATTGTTAAATATTTTATGTACTTTTATGTATATATTTTTAAACATCTGGCCCGCCTTTCTATCAAATTGTTGTTGAACGGTATCTATCTCTATCCGTATAGGTATTATATCATCGTCGTTGGCAATATTATTGCAATAAATTTGCAAATGAGAAGAAAATAACGGCAACCTTCTATGGCACTATTAAGCGTATCACACACTACGCAGATACGATGATAAGATATCTGTATCATGTGTATAATGGAATTCAATGAACTAACACCCCCAGCGAATAATAAATTTATTTTGTCGTTAAATATTTGTAAGCACCGACATATATCGAAAGATGTTGGCAATATTATCTCCTCATGCAAATATATCTGCAGAAAACATTTACAGATATAAATACGGCATAAGATTTTACCTGCAATAAATACATGATAGTCATGCATGCATTTGAATTGATTCTGAAAAAATGCGGTTGAATTCGCCTCGGTCTCTTTTAAGCTTTTTATGACGCTCTATCCAAATTCTTCGCCTTTTAGTTAATGATAATGCAACGTGCATCAAAGTCAAAATCTGAATTCTTTTCTGACGAGCTGTCTAAATCTAGAAGCAATATACGACAACTCATTGGGTGCGTTTGGCAGAAAAAAGCGCTAGCAAGCGCTTATAAGCGCTAAAATAGTTTTCGGCCAGGACACGATTGCTACTTCAGTAGCGCTGACACAATCCGCCATTTTGCTTATTTAATTTGTTTGTTTTGAAGTAGAGTTTATAAGTTGTTTTGTGCAATATTAGTTTTAAGTAATATAATGACATGAATAAACATATACATGCTATAAAAATTCATGATTGATAAGTTTTTAATATGAATACTTTACAAGCATATATTTAAATTAGGTTAGATTCCCCCGGTTAAAACTAACATCGTGTCCTGGAGGAAAATAGCTAGTTACGATTTGACAGCGCTTACCGCTTACGATCGCCATTTTGCTTACAAGCGCTTGCAAGCGCTTTTTTCTGCCAAACGCACCCATTGTAGGTAATCTATATAAAGAGCTCCCTCCAAAAAAAAAAAAAAAAAAAACACACGTCTGCTAAGTTAAAAAGAGTTCTAGTGAACGTATCATTTCGTATATTATCGTATCTTCGTAGTATGTGATACTTTCAGATCATTAAGTTTTTATACGCAGATAAAATATTATCATATCTGTATAGTCTGCGACTCGTTTGAATCCTAATTTTTGAATTGCAAAAGAATACTGGTAATAATTTTTGTCTGCCATTATTTTATCGTTAGTTAAGTTACTCAAATTTTTTTTAAAGATAGAATATCCAGAATGCATTTTCGTTTTTTATTCAGTTTAAAGACAGCAGGATAAGCATCGAAAACATTTTATTTTACTTTTAAAATAAAATAACAGTCCGACGCAATTATTCTGTAAACTTATCTGATGAGCTATTATTTCAACTAATAATAAATATTATTTAAAAAATTCTTTACGTTGATTACAATTGCTGATATAAAATACCATAGAGCTTAAACTCATACTGTAGTAACGCTAATTTATTTCACAATAAAGTATATATTTACATATAGTGGTGCACAATGTGGTAGCAGCAAAAAGAGAACCACTCATCTTGTGTGTGGCATATAACGCAACTAGTCTTTAAGGAAAAAGACCCAGAATTTTTATCGCCTCTGTCTGAGTGTACGACTAGCTCGTTTTTATGCTCAAAGGTACACAAGACCTTTGGTTCTGTGATAGCTAATCCGCCCGCAAAGCGCAGTAACCTCTTCAATCCTCATAGAATGAAACTCAAGCCCGGTTATAGACTGCTAATTAGCTGACAAGAGGGATTAGTATACAGCCTTTAAAATTAACCAAATATAACATATCATTACTATGTGCTTTATGACAATAAAATGGCTGAAGGAAACTATATCCTCGAGGATATAATTTAAAACTCAACCGTTTGTTACTTAATATGTTCTATATATGACTGCTGCCACCTGAGAGGCATTCAAACAATAATTTAAAAGAATCTCGGCCTCAATTAAACAACTCTTTGTTAAGAACCTAACTTTTGTTTCACCTGATATATCACATTAAAACATAACCAAGCGAAAATACAAGCAACCTTATAACTCAAAATAACGATGTGAACTGCGTATAAAGAACAAAAAAAAAAAAAGAATTTATCCGCCCTGGTTACCAGCTGAATTTGTTTTAATTATAAAACATGTACTTACTTTGCACTTAGTTGTTTCGTTGTTAGACAGTTTGAGATTGTTGATTTGAATAAATAAAGATGTATGCTTAAAAAAAGTGGATGATAGGTAATTATTTGTAATTAAATTAATTATATATGAGATCGTGATGATATTGATAAAATAACGAGGCATAGAATGTGCATGTAAAGTAATGTAAAGTAAACTATGTTTTTTTAACATAATTTATCACAAATTGTTGCACTTGCAACTGTTATAAATTAAAATACGCAATGTGAAAGTGTAATTTATTTATATTTTTTTTGTATTACTCTATATATTTTTATCAATGATAGCATATTAAAATGAGTCAACATTGTAATCATTCTTAAAAATGCATTATTACTATCCCACCAGAAGGTAAGAGGTCATGGAGTCGAAGATGGTACAGCGCACTGACTTAGCTTATCAAAAGCCTATTCACTCTTGCGTGGAAGACACCACAAATTGTAGTCGCATGGAAAGACAGATGTTGGCAAATTATTTAACACCTTTGCTGTACGCATAACGAACTACAAAGCAAACCCTTCAGGTGGAATGTGTAATAACTCGACAACAAGGCGGTGGAGATTGATCTAGGGTCTGGATGTCCGATGGTGTAAGTAAGAGTGAAGAATTAAATTATACAATTCCTTCGCACACTTTTCGAAACGTGTTCTGTCGAACAAGGAAAATCTACTTTGCGCCAGTATTCGTGACTGATAAGATTTGGTTCAACTTGATTGTTAGTACCTCAAGTCACACAGATATTTTGTTTATCTTAGGAGAAAAGTAAAATGCCGCAATATGTTTAATTATATGTGTCTAAACTTTTGAAATTTGAAGTCTGAAATTCAGCTTAGCAACAAAAATAGATTCGGGAGTGATAATTATTCGGACGAATCCTAAAAATAGATAAGAGTTTTGGAATATACTAAAAATAATTCGCGCACTTTAAACTTACTACAAAGATGAAATATAATCCGTTCAGCTTATCAAAAATTATATAATTTAGTAATGAAGACAAAATTAGCAAATTAGAGCTAACTTTTCGCTACCCTGAGGGCAGACTAAAACTTGCAACCTCATTACATTAATTACCCGTTGCAAAAGCGAATAACCATTAAAAATTCATTGTTTTCAGCGTCCTAAAGAATTCGGTTGGTAAGAAGCTATATCAATATTTAATTTTGTTGAGGCAGCGCGTATAATGTTCTAATTTAAAATTCTTACAAAACTTAATATTTGAGTGGCGTTGGCCCCCTAAGGATCGTATGCCTACTCATAATACTGCTAGGCGTTTGACTATTCGCAGTGCTTCGCAGTAGAAGGCTGTACGAACACAATGTATTGTAGGGGTTACAAAAGCGTTACCAGCAGTGGAGCAGGAGATGTACGAAACAATCGCCTCGCTAAGATTTTACCGTGTGTAACGTAGTAGGTGACTAGACTTGCACGCTCAATGGAACATAAATTTTCCGTCAGTACCGCATCGGAACCGCAGTAGCTACAACGACCTCCGTACCTCGTACGTGTTGCGCTGCCAAACAAAATGTTGAACGGGCCTTCAATGAACATAACATAAGACTATCCGCTTTTTATAAATTTCCTTACGATGTTTATTGTTTTAATTCTAAAATACATATTATTGTATGCGTAGCTTACTAGCAAAACAATCATGTACTTAATTAAAGATTTAGTGTGCTATATACAAAAAAATAAGTTTATTTGAATATTTGATGTGTATTTATTTGACGTTCAAATTAAGGCAATTTAAAGGAACAAAAAGAAATATATATATCATTTGTTACATATTTTTATTATATCAATGGCAAATGATGATGTTAATCTATAAGTTAATTTTAATTATGGAAACATTTTCAAAATCTGTCAAAATTTCTTGGCACAGGAAATATTAAAGTAATACATGTATTCGTTAAACACGGAGCACCCGTCCTAAGCAACCGGTGCTCGAATCCCGATGTCACTTAAGATTACAAAGGTTAAGAGCTACTTGCTTTTAACTAACAATTTGTGCTTTTTGTCAATGTCACTTCACAAGCTAGAATATTCAAAATTATTTTATAAATGTTTAGTATATGTAACTTAAGATCTTAGTTTACTTCAGCAATTTTAAGTTTCTTGCAAAAAATGCACATAACTATAAAAATACGCACAAAATCTCTTCACTATTACTTGGCTTAATCTGTTATCTGAATGCTCCAAGTAATAAACAAATTTAAAAAAACGATCAAAAAACCCGACACAAACCATTCCCTTTTTCTTGACAAAACCCCCAACCTTTTAGAGAAGACAACGGAAAAACGACTTTATGCAGGAACCTTTTGTAAAAAGTGTGTGGAACACATTTAGGAGGGGCTAAAAAAAGAGAAAAACTTCTTACTTTCGTTTCTTTTTTTTTTTTTATTTTAGTAATTTATTTCCTGGCCAAGCCAAGGCGAGGCAGCAGCTAACAACAAAAATGAAGAAGGGCCAATTTTAATTTTTTTTTATTTGGACTGACAAAAGAAAAGAAAAAAACGAGAGGACAACACAAAAAATATTGTCGATAGTACGACACACAAACTTATGACTGATGCTTAGCCTTTGAAGCATCTTTAAAATTACTGAAGGCCAATCCCATCCCATTTCGTGCAAATTTATTACTGTAATTACCGTAATTTAACAAATACGGTTAAAATAATATGTGGCAGCAATTAAAAATTACTTAACAAGTATTAATTTTTATTATAGTTGACGATGGAAACAAATTTATTAGTATTAATTTTTTTCCATCGTCAACTATAATAATGTAAATTATAAGTATCATATTATTATATTACTTGTACGGTTTAACAAGTTATATCTCCTTAAAAATTATTCGACAAATTAACTCAAAGCTTTTATTCTCAAAAACTTTGTTGCTCAAGATTCAAATTTCGGATTATTCAAATGTGCTCATTCGAGAATTTAATGAACGTGATCGAACAAGATGGAAGATCTAACATTTTATATCAGTAACATTAAAAAAGCTGTTTGAAAATATTATTGGAATGATATTAAATTATAAAACTCTGTGGACGGCGGATTGTGATCGTCATATAAAATTGAGAAGAAATATTAATTAAATTCTTGTTAATTAAAGTCTCTTGATTCGTTCCTAATGCGATTTCTCTGTTCAACGGTAGTAAATAAAATATTTAACAGAAGGTGCATTTGTTTCGCATTTTAAATTAGTGATTTATTACAGTTCCACTTGGTAGTAAACATCAAACGGTGGTATAATTGAAGCTTATTTACTCGTGCCTTGAAGATGTCAAGATTTTAATTGTATGAAGAGACAGACATTGTCAAATTTTTACACTCTTTCGCTGTACGAGTACGCATTAGGAAAGACGAATCCTACTGTTTGGTTTCAATCCTTAGAACTTTTAAAAGCCGGTTACATGAACACTATATGGATTATATTGCTACTACTGTGTTTATGAAAGCAAGAATATATAATAATATGTAGTTCCTTTACAATTGCTTACTTAATGAAGATGTGCGAAGCGAGGAAAAGTACAGTTGCAAAAGAGCTAACGGCGGATTGAACAATATTTAGAAGGTTTTAAGTGTATATGTTTATATACCATTGGACTACAAGAGACTCTTATTTATGTAAATGAAGAACAATATGTATTTAAAAAATAATAGAATTATACTATTCGAGATCGAATTGCTACTAAGGCTAAGGATCACTTAAAAATAGATGAAAAGAATCAAGCAATAATTTTATCAATATAATATACTTAATCTTATGTTTACACATCAATACGAAAGAAAAATATAGAATATAGAATAATATTTATATTATAAGAATAATATAATATTTTCTTTATATAAAGAAGAATATAAAGATTTTTATATTAAGTACAATAGAGGGTACGTAAAGGAATCAAATATATTTAAGTCCAGAAAGCTCGTTTGTGTTTCGAAAATATTGATTTTTTTTAATATAAAAAAGGAATAGGGCGAGAATTTCATCAAACAATCCATATATGAATGTTTTAATCTCAGTCAAGAGACGAAAATATATGGATAAGATAAATAAACTCATTAATTTCGCTTGATTTGTTTTAATTAAAAATTTTATTATTTTTTACGATAATTAATACGGTTTTATAACCGTATAGATTGAAGTAATAACAGTAAAGTAACTGACGAGCTAAGTAAACACCCCACGCTTTCTGCGTTAATCGTAATAAATAACTGAACCTTTTAGTCTGAACCATTTCTTTAATGATGGAGCAAGGTTCATCTCATTAACAGGCGCATTAATTCTCAACGTTTGGCCGTTTGAATCATGGTGATTCTTATGATCATTTTACTTCTGGATGTTGGTTAACGATGAAAAATGAACTGTAAATTGGGTAACATTATTTATTTGTTTACTTGAAAGATTTTAGGAGTTAATAGGGATTAATAATGTTACCACTAAAACGAAAATAAAGTTATCTTCATCAATACTCATGTTATAAATATACTTCTTTAACATCTTCTACAACAGCGTTTCTCAATCTAATGTACACACCATATTAAGAATATACTATCTACTGTAAGTTATCTCGTATTCGATACAGTGCCGTGGTGTTTACTGTATAGTGGCGACGTAAGTGACCACATCCTAAATCATTTCGTAGGAGGCGACAGAGGGGAACTGAAATATAACACATATTGAGGATACGTAATATGTCATTACCTTGTCAGGTAATTTGTTTTAAAGAGGAACAAATGAGCAGTATTCAGTTCGTCCGAAGGTTTTCTCGAAGTCATTGCTACTCACAGCGGAAAATGTCACCGAAAATACAAACATATAGCATATAACAAGACAATTGTAAGGCTATCCACTACATCCATTACAGCCTATAAAGCGAGCGGCTTGTCAACCGAAGTTTTTAATTATTTTGAGCTGTTATCAGGAAGATGCTGCTCCTCATCACCTGTTTTAAATTCCGTCTGTCTCCTTTAACGATACCCACGAAACGATTTGGGGTACGGTACGGTAGTGTATATGTATAGTGATAGTGTATATGTATGTATATATATATATATATATATATATATATATATATATATATATATATATATATATATATTAAGCTTTGCTCGGTATTTTTCGCTCGGTTTTTTTTTAATTCGTGTGTTTTGGAAATTATATTTAGATACAAATTACATACTGATGAAATATGAATAACATTTTTTGATCTTAGCGACATAATAGAAAAAACTGAACTGGTTATTTGAATAAAAAATCATGAGTGCAATTAGTTTAATTTAAATTTTTGTGTTTCTAAAAAATACTAAAAAAAGGGCTCGAAAAAATAGATTTTCTCAAAAAAGAAAGGAACTTGAAAAAAAATTAAAAAAAAGTCGGTCGGTCGGTCTGGGCTCGAACCATGGTATTACTATTTTGTGACCGCCCAATATATCAATGAAGCTATTTGTAATCATTAATAAACTATCAAAATTTACCTTCTTATTCCAACGATATTGTAGCAGTTTTTCATTGTCTAAAAACACGGACAAAAAGACATTTTTAAAAATAAATCCTACGATCGATTTATTGCCCCCCGAAACTCCCTGCACACAAAATTTTATGAAAATCGTTGGAGCCGTTTCCGAGATTCCGATTATATATATATATATTTGTATATTCTCTCATATTGCTTTTACTAATCTTGCGTAAACGTAGCATTAGGCAAACGGAGCAATTAGCAACGTTTAAAACATTGTCGAAGGTGATCCAGCGTAACCTATATGGAAGGATTTGAGAAGAAATAACATATATAAGAGATAACACATGGGGATTTTTCGTATTATTCGTAGATATTTCTTGCATAAAAACATTGAAAATTCCCGGTTTGGGTACTGTATTTTTTCGGAGCTTCTAAACTGTACAAATTTCACTATACACAATTAAGGATTAGCTTTCATGGTTACCAACATAGTTATTAGCTTAATAGTCACTGAACAGTCTCAGATAGGTATTTTGTATTTAGACGTGAAATACTTTTAGAGAAAAGAAAACTCTGACTCACTGACAAGCTAACACCAAGATGATTCTGAAATCGTTTTGTATTGCTGAATTTGTTATGAATTTCCTAAAAACACTAGCCGCTGCAATTCGGAGCTTGTTCTATTTGGGCTATATACTGATTACTATATATGATGATTTAAAATATATCGTTCCTGAGGGATCGCAACAACCCGTAAAAGACAAAAATTTTACAAAATGTTTATTTGTTCTGGTTAATTTTAAAATTACATTTTCAATCGATGATAAAATCATTTTTGAATTTGTGATTCAAAAATATTATACACATATTTCAATTTCCTTAATACTTTTGTTTTTGAGATAAATATCCCGTAACATAATCGATCAGACTGACAATTTTGACAAACAACTTTTTCAACCATTCATTTATTTTTGAAGAAGATAAAAAGATCGCCAATATATTGTTTTTCAACTCAAAGAGCTTTAGACAGTACCCTACATGCGAAATGAGATAAAAAAGGGTCAAAAAAGAACATTTTTGACATTTTTTAATGTATGGCACGCTCCATAAAAATGGTATATTTGAATTTCTATTTCAATATTTGCTTTGAATCACTATTCGACATGATAACCACATATTACACGTCTGAAACTCATTCTATCTACAAAATACATATCTGTGACAAACGCAGATAGACTGACAAACATACGTACAGACAGTTAGACAGAAAAACAACAGCAAGAAATTAATACAGTGTCCTATCACACTTATCTAATACTTTGGCTACGGAGCCCGAGAAACAATAAAATTGTTTCTTGGTGTGAATATTGCTTGGATAACATATCTAATGCATGTATACTTTAAGAGAAATGGTTATATTTTGCTGTATATGAGAGAGTTCTACATTGAGAAGCGGAGAGACTAAGGTCGGAGAAACGTTGGATACATAATTCATTATTCAACAATACTTATACATGTATAACCGTCTAGAAATTGAGCTACATTTGTCGGAGTATTCAAAACGTTTAAATATTAAATGTTAGTAGGTGTTTTGAACAGGTGTCATCAAATAATTGTTAATAGGTTTATAACTTTATAAATAACGTTAGTTTTAGGTCTAAGTTTTTGTAAAAAATCTTACTGCATGGATGCAATGTTATTTCGGTGACATCGGTCATTTCCAACGGATATTGGCTTAGTACAGGTGAAATATACATTCACTTATTCTCATAGTCCGATGGCACGGTAATTCGAAATGACCGGAGCAGGATCAGACGCAAGACCAACGGCTTTACTTGCATTCCTGACTCCAAGCTGCTACTTCGAGACCAGGACCATATCATCAGCACTTTTAAGGCCGCTAGATTAACGAAGAAGTCCTACGTAATATAGTGCGTAATATAGTATAACCAAAAGGATATTTAAAAGATTAATTTTAAAGAGTATAATTTTTTGGTGTGTGTAACTAAAATACACGGATAATTATATTTTTGAAAATAAATCGTACGAAAGCTTGGTAAATCTGTATGCATAAATAATATACGTGTTTCTAGCTAATTTGTTAACATTTGCTTCTGTTAGCGTTTAACGAGTGAAACAATCAGGAATACCCTTATTAGTTATTCAAGGATACAGATCTACAGGAAGTTAAATATGAGTTTTGTTACGTTTAAGGCGTAGTCAAAAAGTTCAAAAAAGGTTTGGAGACCCTTAACCGTATATTAAGATACTTCAGATCAATTGAAATTTTTAGAAAACAACGATAAGGCTTGGATATTTTTGTTAGCTATTTTATAATAATTATTTAAATATGTATTGTTAATTTCACGGCAAGTAACAATTAATTTATCACTAATATCTTTTAAACAGAAGTAACAGATGTATGTATCCCTCTGTTTGACAAAGATTTCTGAGCAGGAAGAGCAAGTAATATCTTTTGCTCATAGTTTAATCTCTGAATTACGTATACTGTCAAATACTAATTAAAAGAATAGAAAGAAACTCAGGGGAGTAAATTAAATGCAACTCCTAAAAAATTACGACGTATAAAGTCAAGCAAGGATTAGCATATACTGTAGATAATGGGTATACCGATAAATTATCATAATGTAGCATTCAGTGCTTTGAATTTTTCGCAAAAAATGTATTCCTGTATAGACTGAATAACTGACAGTCCAAAAAGTTTTTCACACTACTCGGAACCGTATACAACTCACAAAAGCGAAAACAACCCCACAGCGCAACTTTATTACAATGCTTGTGAACGCAAAATGTGGTCCATAACGTCGCCTCTCCCGTTTTAGACATTAGGTAGAAATTAATGATGTGGCACGGAGCGTTGCGACTAACAGACATGTAGCCGGAGTTCATTACACCATCTTGCCGAATGCGGAGACTGAGTGCCCTGAATGATGGGCGGAGCGGAGAGCGAGCGCATAACGCTAAGCGTTGTAGGGATCATCTCATTCCAGAAAAATTGCGTTACTTAACTTGAGATTTCTTGTTACCGAATGTTTTTTTTAAAGAAATTCGTATAAAAGTATGTGTTGATTTATCATACAAATTTTGCAACAATCTTTTCAGATTTTGTTCCGCCAGAAGTACCCCAAAAATTATGATTAATTACCATAGCAATCAAGTTCAAGTTGCAAGTGCGGTCCCGGGCCACATACGTCCAGTGACTCGCAGCTTTGAAACATCGTGATTGTTTGTGTGGCATATTTTATACGAGAAAATTTAATGTACCTACACGGTGTATAAAGAGAATAAATTAAGTATAACGTATTTAATAATTCAGTTTGTTTAAATACTACAGGGACAAGTACACAAATAATATGTGTCCCGCTCATACAAACTTAGTAGAATTTATAGTTTAAGACACCCATTACTACAGGACAGAAGGAAGGAACTTTTGAAAGGGATGCGTAACTGCCATTTGCTGAATTGTAATGTTTTGTTTACGGTTTTCAAACCCGTCACTACATTGCGCTATGAGCTAAGCGGTAATTGAAACGGAGGATCGAATTCCGGTGGGATATATGAGTATGTAAATTTGATAAATAATGGAGTAGCGATGTATCTTAAGCAACGTCTAAGCATCGAGTAAAGATAATTATGAAAGTTATGTGTTGACACACTTCGAAATAATTGTTTATACGTTTGTAATATGACGTTAAATGCAGAGAAGAAAAGTTTATATTATTTTAATGTCGATAGCGGTGTATCTAAACTTTGTGGTAATATGGGCTATGACCGAATCACAAGGAACAACTATTTGCATGACCTAGAAACAATTATTCCGTGTATAGATGTTTTTCTATGTACAATTTATGCAGTTTCTTTAAACGCTGTCACGCGAGATAAACTTTTGTCAAATATTAATATCAACCGATAAATAAAAGATTTATTTTATATAACACAAGTTTGAGTATGTAATAAACACTGTTTTCTTTGTCACACAAAATTGACCAATTTTCCAAGTTAAATTCATCAGATAACAAATGGTATATTTAAAAAAATGTAGAACCGACTTCAATATAAATAAAATGAGAACATCATCAATATAGTCGAAGTCAATTACATACGCATTATTAAACATAACTCAATAACTACTGGTCAGATCTGGATGAAATTTATATAGGATCACATGAGAGGCACCAGATTTCAAATGAAAAAGAGGTATTAAAATCAGTTCACCTAGAATAAAGTTCTGAGGTAACACACATAAAAAATACAATCGAATTACAATCGAAAACCACCTTCTTTTTCTGAAGTCGGTTGAAAAGCTAAATATTTTTTAAACGTTACATCCACACTAGAAATTTCTCATCTATCGTAGGAGTAGTTTAATTACATGAATTCCACATGGAGAAACATACAGACCCGGAACAATTATCGGTAGATTCTACAAATACTTGTTCCATGCGGGATTCGAACCCGCGACCTTCAGCGCTGTAGGTCATTGGTAAGTCACTGCGCCACTGATTCGTCGAAAACACATTTTAAAAAGCTGCATTAATTATAAAAGTTTTAAAATCTACTTTAAGACAAGAACTTCCAAACTAAATCATATATTTATAGAATCGTTTCTACATAATTGACCTACGCTAGTGCGCCGTACTACTTGGGGTGTGTTAGACTTAGATGTTAATAAATTTAATACTTGAGATAAAAGAAATATTATTAAAAATTTAATTAATATTACAAAGCAATGAACATATAACTTCCTCAAGAAATGCTACAAAAACTAATACCATTAATCACATCAAGGAATGTCACACGGCCTAAATTCAGCACTAGACTTGTAAAGTGCTGTAGCAAGCGGAACAAAATTGTACTTAATAGGAATTTGCTTATGTAATTATAGTGACAAAACACTAGTGTCAGTTTATTCGATATTAAAACCAATTCTTGCTCTATTTACAAAATTCTATAACTCTTTAAATTCCAATATATGTTTCTTATATTTTTCTATAATAGATTCTTTAATTGAATATCGTTACTGATTTCGTTACAGCCTATTACAGTCCACTGCTAAACACAGGCCTCGCCCATGGCTGGGTTTCATGGATTGTCTCATAGAGGGGATATTCACCATAAAAGTAAAGTAAAGTTACAGCCTATATACGTCCCACTGCTGGGCTCGGGCCTCCCCTCATTTCTGAGAGGGTTTAGGGCAAGGAAGTGTCCGCCGCGCTGCCCAAATGCGTGTTGACGAACTTCACATGTCTTCGAAATATTTTTTTCTTATCCCTCAGACATGCAGGTTTCCTCACGATGTTTTCCTTCACCGCCGAGCACGTGGTAAATCAGCACTTAAAATTGCAATTAACAATTTCATTGGTGCCGGCGGGGATCGAACCCGGGTTACTCGCGTTTTGTTATATTTACAGCGAGCGTTAACCACTGGACCAGATTACCATAAATAGCGGGTTGGCAAACGCAGTTTTTATTTTATTTTAAGTCGTTATTAGGAATACGCTGCTGCCCAGCTCCTGATTTTTTTCCCTCTGTCACCTCTTACGGCACCCACGGGATGATATGGAGTAGTGGATATTCTTAACCGCCATTACACTGTAATCGAATATTATACAGTATTCATATTATGAGAAAATAGGACAAATGTAAACGTTAGGAGGTATTCAATTACTTATTCCATAAAAATGAGCACATACATTATTATATTGTTCATTACAATTGATCAAGTTAGTATAATTTTATATTCCTGATATTATATAGTTTTATAAAAATAAACGTGCCAAACGTATCTGCAGTACATGCACTACATGATAAGTGACTGTGAAAGCTGCAGAACGCGTTGTTACATCTGCAGAACTAACATGTAATTCCTCACAGCTCGTGAACTCTTTATACGTGGTAGAGCCACGCTGCAGCTATATTATGGTTGTAGCACGAATGGGTGAGCTCGAACGGGGACAGACCACGCTCTCACAGAATACCAGCGTCAAAATAGTAGCTTAATGCTGCTGTGTTTCCTATGGTGAGTGAAGAGATCCAGAGACTTTTTACGTGAAAAGAGGCATTCCATCTTAGTCCTCAAATGTGACAACGCGTCTGTGCTTTGATTCTTATTTGAGGATAAATATAGATGTTTATGGGCCACAGCATCCACTTATCATCACGTGGGCTGTGTGCCCGTTAGTCACCCCTATTCTATAAAAAAAACTAAGCAGTTGTTCCGCCGCCCGGTCGACATTTTCCAGCAGATAAGCCGCATAATCGTTTGCCCCCTCTGCTATAAAAAAAAACTTGATACAGGCTCTCTATAATTTTCAGACCGAAACACAGCATTGCAAGCACTGCTGTTTAATACCAAACATAGGTAAGATCTTACACCTTGTCAAAATTTGGACTGCACTCCATGTATTTCCTATTTGTAAGATAGAGTGATTCCATTAGAGTTGCGTTTATTGAAAATGAAACACTAAAAATGTCAAAAGAGTATAAAGAGCGTTTTAAATGAATTGTGGCATAAAATTAATTACTCTTTCAATCAGGTACCTACTCGAACGAAGTGACTACTGAACGAAGTATAATTTAATAAAATGATTTAAATTTTTTTTTTTGATTCCGCAGAGAGTATAACGGTGGCAACTTTGTCATTATTACAATTTCGCCTCCCCGCTGCCGGAATGAGAAAACCCTCTAGAAGATACTTTATATAGTGACCTCACGAAAACTTTGGACAGAAATATTTTGCATTTTTTAACAAAAATGCTATGAATGTTTTTATTTATTTATTTAAAAACTTAAATGGTAAAGAATTAAGGTAAAGTATGCATATAGAGCGGAGCATTCTCTACTAAAGGTGGGCCGAATATTCGTTTTATAATCGGTATTCGGCATATTCGGCAGGTTTACCGAAAATTCGGCTAAATCACCGAATATTCGTTAAAGTGGTACTCAAAGTATCCACTGTATGGTTTTGCAATGACTTTCATAATTTTACTGTTGAAAGTATATTTATTTATGGGTTAAATCTACTTGTATAACGATATGTTTCTGAGGCACTGTAGATTTATTTCCAAATATAGCAAATACAAAGCTTGATAAAATTTTGTTTGGAATCAAACAAAGAAACATTACATTACAGTCGTCAATTTCTCTTAAATTGGTCCAAATAGTAGATCAGCTACCACTCATTTTCATCACATAGTTATCAATTTTCACTAAGAATACTTTTTTCTCACCAAAATAGTAAAAACACAAGCATGTGCTGGCAATTTGTTCAGTACTAGATGATGCAATAATATGTCAGGTGTGGCAGGGAGTAAGGGGAAGGCTCTGGCGCTAATCCCGCGCGCTTTACGGTAACAAGTTTCGATATAAATTGGTTAGATACCAAGGTAATCCTGCCGAATAATGTTCGGCCGAATATTCGGTTTGGTAAAACTTTTACCGAACGTTCGGCCGAATATTCGTATTCGGTGAAATCCATATTCGGCCCATCCCTATTCTCTACCAGTCAACCCTGGGTGCCCAAAAGAATTGTTGGTTGGTGTGAAACATAATACATAAATAAAGAGTAGATAAAATTTTTAATGAGCTACTGAAATTATAATAAAAAACAGGACAGGTTATTTACTCGTAGTTATTGCTTAGAACCGTAATGGCGTTCATCATCAGCGTAAGCGTATTAGTTTAAATTTTTTAGGTATATAAACTAATTAAGTTATATTTTAAATGTTTGTCTGTATTCTGTCTGTCTATCTCAGCTAATCTTCAAAATAGCAAGGCCATGAAGACTCTAGGCTATATTTTATTAAAAAAATCAGAAGATTTTACTTGACAAAAGAAAACACCGTTTTCAAGTTTCATTTCTATTATTATAAAGTGGTGTAGGTGGGATTCGAAGGGACCACACGACTAACTTTCTAGCGGAAGGAATAAAAAAAAATATAATATGTTTTAATATTTTATAGAATTTTTCATTTGGCACAAAAAACGATGCGTTAAATGAAAGTAGTTCCATGTCAATATCACTCTTTGTTCTCGAGATACACGAGGCGAAAATTGAATCCTAACATACATACATACGTACATACATACATACATACATACATACATACATACATACATACGTACATGTGTACATGTGTATACACGGACATTCTCTTAAAAAACATACTATTCGACTCTAAAGACCTTGAAACGTGGAGATATGTTAAAATTTCCTATTTTCAAAATCGGACCCATTACAATAATTTCCCACTGGGATGTTAAAAATATAGTAAATGGTCTTTGATGTGGCCTAAATAATAAATCTTATCAAGGCAAAGCCGAGGCCAGCTAGTAAATATATAAATTAAAACTGAGTAAACTTTTTTATTTCAAGTTCTTGATAAGCTATTACTGTTTTGGATATAGGTTGGTTAAGTCCACATAATAAGTGGTGTATTATATGTTCAGTCTTTCAATAAACGACTTTAAACAACGAAATTGACGGCTCCGTGGCGCAGTGGCTTAGCAATGAGTGGCTGAGCTGGGGTAATCCCGCACGGAATAAGTATTTGTATGGCCTACAAGTAGTTGTTCCGGGTCTGGATGTTCGTCCTTGTGCAATTTATGTTTTTAAACTGCCCCCACAATACAAGAGAAAATCTTAGTGTTGGGGTAACGCATTATCAAAAAAAAAATAAAAAAAAAATAAAAAAAAAAAATAGAGCGCGATGTGGGAGGATGGAGGAGATGAGGGACCGTTTCTGGAATACCTATTTAATTTTAAGCGAAACGCTGGCGCGGCAGCTGATAGCAAAATATTTACATCAGTTATTTTTTGGTCCGTTTTAAAGTATACTAAACCTTTATTAAATAAGCGACAAATCGTCAGCGTAATACTGCTAACTTTATTTAACAAAATATTCACACTCTTTATGTAATTCTCTATGTAGTCTAAGTTGCTAGTAACATTAGCTGGTTATTTATTCAAGTAAAAGGTTGGTTAAGGTATGGTAAAAATCTTGGTCGGTGCCATATTATAATAATTTATTTTTGTTAAACTATTGCCTAGAATTAATTATATTGCTCAGAATACGCTTTAATATTATAATTGTCGTGTGGTGAAAGTATAAGAACCATGGATGTTTTACGTCTGGCATCGAAGATATTTTGTGCTAGTATTCTGTGAGAGTGTGGTCCTTCCGCGGTCGAGCTGACCAATTCATGCTACAACGATAATAGCTGCAGCGTGGCTCTACCACGTATATTATTTTCACCTTAGCTTACTTACTTATATATCCCTAACGGGGTAGCCAGAGACAATAGATCGCCAAGTGTCACGATCCTTACATACCTCTTTCGCTTCTTTCAGGTTCATTATCTTCTTCATACATGCACGTCTAGGTATCCGAGTACTCTTGACCTTCCCCTCTTCGAGTAATTTGCTCACATGGTATTCGAAAGGTAGTCTCGGTCTACCTCGACACCTTTTAATATTTACTTTCGCGCTATATATTATCTTCACCATTTGGTCTTCACTCATTCGCTCAACGTGCCCAAACCATCGGAGTACGCCCCTATCAATTTTTGTGATAAGGTCATCTTTCAATACTGCCATATTGCGAATCTCTTTGTTTCGCTTTCGGTCGGCTATGGTAACGCCGCACATTTTACGAAGAGATCGCATCTCCATTGCATTCAACTTGCTTTTATGCTTCTTCTGGTATACCTAGGTTTCGCTGCCATATAACAAAGTCGGTACCAACACTGCGTTATTTATTGTAAGGCGTGCACTCTTCACTATGCCTTGCCTTTTGACTAATGCACCATTGACTTTGTTCCCGGCCGCGACACGCCTGTCCACATCTAAATCACATCTTCCATCCCGGCTGAAAGTACTCCCCAAGTATACAATTTCATTTACCTGTTCTAGACATTCCTGATTTACCCATATTTCACATTTCGTTCTCTCTTCGTCCTTTTCAATTACCAGAACCTTAGTTTTATTAGCATTCAAACGGAGACATTTAATTTCACATTCCTCTTTCATACACGTGACTAATGCCTGCAGTTCTGCTTCTGATGGTGCAATGAGCACTGCATCATTAGCATACAGCAGACAATTTACTTTAATGTCACCCAATTTCACACCCAAACAGCTATTATTCAGCATCTGTAAACAGCTGTCGAGATCCAGTATGAACAACCTCATCTTAGCTCAGTGCTCAAAAATTTACATCATTGATTTTGGTGCTGTGTGGTGTGGTTTTTTGTAAATATTCTAAGTCAGTGCTTAACTAATATCCAACCTGATAGTAAGTGGTGATGCAGTCCAAGATAATAAAGCATGACACAACCCTGTTTTACGCCCGCTTGGACGCTAAACATGAGTGACAGGTCATGCCCTATCCGCAAACTGGCTTTACAGTCATAGTAAAGTGACTGCACAGCCCTTAACAATCGATCATCCACACCGCATTCCGGCAACAGTTCCCACATTTTCTTCCTTATAACCTTATCAAATGCTTTCTCCAGATCCAAAAAAGCACAGAAAATCCTCTGGTTAACAGCCAAAAGCTTTTCCGTGATCATGCGGAGAGAAAACATTTGATCCGTGCATCATTTTCCAGGTCTAAATCCGCATTGTGCCTCCCATAATAATCTTTCCGATTTCTCTTGCATCCTACGTGTGAAAACCTTCGAGTAAACTTTACTTGCTAAACTTGTCAAGCTAATCGCCCGATAGCACCCGCAGTCAAAATGTGAACCTTTACCTTTATATAAACGCACAACGACCGCGGATCGCCAGTCATCCGGGACACCTCCCGTCCGCCAGCACAAATTGCGCAGCAGATGAAAGCTGTCCCAGACGCGAGGCCCACCGTACTTGACCATTTCAGCAGTAACTCTGTCTAGTCCCGCAGCCTTACCACATTTCAAACTTCGAATCGCACGTTCAATCCCTTTCATGCTGATGATCTCAGTGTCATCGACTCCGTGTTTGGCGTGCCAGTTACGGCGTCACCCCCGGATCCTTCACTAAGATCATGACACGCATACATTTCTCTATAAAATTCGCTCCATCGCTGCATGACGTCCGATTTTTCTCAGAGGACGTCATTGGTTTTCGAAAGCACTTTGTTCATTCTTAAGGCTGTCACACCACTCCGGGACCTTCCAACCTCTTTCCAGAAGAGTTTGGAGTTTTCCTTAAAGTTGTGCGACAACCTTCGTCCGCTTCTATTCTACACCTTTCACATACTTCCTCAATCAATTTTTTCGCATGAACTTTCTGCAGCTTATATCTTTCTTTCATCTTCTCTCTCATATGCTTATCGTTACTAGCGGCCAAGTAGTCTAACCATGCTTTTTTCTTCTTCTTTACAGCTTCTCTCACTTCATCATTCCACCATGCATCTCTTCTTTTACTACTACCTCTTTTTGTCGTTCCACATACTTCTTCCGCTGCATTTACCATTCCATCCCTAAGGTTCTGCCATGTTTTTTCCACACGTTCTTTTCTGCCATCGATGATCAAGTTTTTCGGCTACCCTCGTGTGATATTTGTCCTTAGTATCCGCTTCCTGAAGCTTCCAGCTTCGGATGCGACAGACAGACTGTGGTTCTGTTACTGCCGTCCGGTAGCGCCAACCCGCGAACAAACCCCTAAATCTAGTAATTACTAGATAGTGATCCGTTCCCAGGTCAGCACCCCTGAACACTCGTGTATCACCTGTTTTCGCAGTCGGTCATCCACCAGGAACAAATCAATCATACTTCTCTCATACTTTCTTTCTCTAGTGTACATATGGATTTTCCTGTGATTAAACAGTGTTTATCACAAGAAGACCCTTTTCCTTGCATACAGCCAGTATAAGCTTGCCAGCATCATTAACCCTTTTATCGCCAAACTTTCCAAGCACCGACTCGTACCCTGGTCGAGCGATACCTGCCCATCCATTCACCCTACAACAGTTCTTTCGTTTCCATTAACCAAATCTAGAACTTCTCTTACATTCTCCCAAAACTCCTCCAGCTCAGCCCTGGACGACAAAGCTACCGGCGCATAAACAGCCAAAAGGAATAACTTCGTCAGTCTCAGTTTAAAGCGAACCCAGAGAAGTCTTGAGTTCACAACCTTATATTCAGTCATAAGATCGACCAACCGGGACAACAACAGCACCCCCACTCCCTGGCAGGCGTTCTCGCTTTCCGGGACTCCGGACCATATATACTTGAACGGATTATATGCATATACTTGAACGGATTATTTTCAGAGTTGTCAATTATTTATAGATTTTTGTTACATATATTATATAATGTATTGAGCAACGGTTTTGATCCCTATCGGCACTAATGAAATTATTAATTGTAGTTTTAAGTGCTGATTTAGCACGTGCTCAGCGGTGAAGAAAAACATCGTGATGAATCATGCAGGTATGAGGAATAAAAATATTATTAAGAATTAAGGAATTCCGCTACCAGACACTGGTGTAGAGTGGCGAACAACCGCTCCAAACCCCTTAGGAAAGAGACGAGATCTGTGCCTAGCAGCGGCATATAATATGTAACGTATTAAAGGCTGATTTTTTTTAACTTCCTAGAACACAAAGTTCACACATTCATACAAAATAATTATTTCACCTACATCCATCGACTGTACCAGGTTATCTAGTGAGAGGCCGGCCTATACTTTGTCCGCACACTATTACTACAATATTGTTTAGGTGACAAGTTAATAAACCTAATTTTAATTAAAATAAAATAAATTAAAGTTCTTCTCTAATTTTGCATTCGTTTCTTTCACTTTGCTCAAGGTTCTTGAAAAATTGCCTTTATTTGGGCTATTTGGTAACTGAATATTTATTCTCGCAAAACTTTTTTGCAAGTTATTAAAGTAGCCAAAGAAATTTTAAAACACTACTTTTGCAGTAAAATCATTTTACGTATTGGTGGCCTATTGGTTTTTGCTTTCTGAAAGACACACTGTAACGCTCCCCCCTCTATATAAATAAATATGTATGATATTAAATATATAATATACAATTAATTTAACCCTTTTCAATAAAATTATATATATGTGACCAGGAGTAATAAAATATGTTTTGATCTTTCTAAATGATCTTTCTAAAGGTTTAATAATAGGCCGTTTGTAATATTTTGGCGTGATCGTCTTAGTTAGGACCCTTATTTACGTTGTGTTTGTTTATTAACTTAGTTCTTTTAGGTGTCTTTTGGAAGAATGAATATTCACTAGAGCAATTGAAAGCTGTTGGTAGCGCCTTAGTAAGTGAACCCCGTTCACGAAGACAGGGCTTGAAAAAGGTTAAGAACATAAAACGTCCCTATTCCATTTGTATCAGGTTTACTTTATTAATCTATTATTATTTATCCCTTACCGCTTGGAAAAGGCTCAAAATATACTTATACAAAATACCCAATACAAGGGCTTCGCCCTCCTAAATTTATTTAAAAAAAATGTAGGGGAGGCACACGGTTCCACACACGCCGTGCGCGGTGAGCGCCAACCGTTTTGATGCACTCCCCCCGAAGGGAACGTTAATCGGGAATTGGACCGTAGTCCATAGCAAAATAACTGGCGAACCAGTAAAAGAGGCTTGGCCCCTTGTTAGTGCGTAAGCACAAGCATCGACCGAAGTCGTGCATGTCAATGCGTGTAAACGCCATTCAGCATACGAACGAATCCAGCCACACTGAATGTACGTCACACGGTTTAGGCAAATGGGCACACTAGCCGTAAACCCTCCACGAGCGCCACCACCTGCCAGACCGCCGCACCTGCAGACGTGATGTAAGTGTATGGCATCACCACCAACTGCATGATCAGCACGGCTACTAGCCGCAGAGCGTGTCATGAGTCTACCGCTCACCTCAAGGGAATGGGATCCCACGTTGTGCGGCTTTCGGCCGCAGCCTTGAGAGTCTCCTCAGATCCTCCCGCCAGCTACCACCCGCATGAGGACAACACATATGCTCCACCAACCAATACAACGGCAGATATAGCCAAAAGGCAGTTATAAGTTGTTAGTAATAACTTGCCATTAGAAAGGTTTTGTGTCACTGACGTCTGTTGAATGTTTGTCTCACCCACCAACAAGTTGCCTTCAATCATTCAAAGGTGGGAAAGTTACAGAAATATATTATTATGTTGTTATATAAAATATCGTGGAGGGCTGACAGTCTACAGCCCCGTAATGAAGAGACCCTACCTAGGCAAAGCGTCCCACCAAACAACCATCGCAGAGACGCAATGCTGCAGAACGCAACAAGCATCAATACGACTATCGTCGGGCTTACACCATCCCAAGGTCCCCCATACATCCCAACAGACATCACCACCCGCATACCTCCATCGACCAGAACCACAAGAGTGCGTCGAATCAGGCGCAGCACACCAGCAGATCCATCACAAGACGCAATACCGCAAGTAGCAGTAAGCATCAATGCAACTATCATACGAGTGGCGCCCCCCTCACAACACACCCACATGATCCCTATCGACTTTGGTAACAAAATTTGTATTATTGTTAACTAAAAAATATCACCAACCTATCATAGTAGCACGCTACTAAGACGCCAATGAACAAAACTCCACGTATCATTGCGCTAATGCACTAAGACATGAAGTTGAGTATGCCTGTTACACTTAAAAGTGCTACCAAACACACTCATCATCCAAATCCAAAAGATAGACTACGCATCGCTATGCGATACGACACCGCCCTCAAACGGTATGAGTGTGCGATTGAAATAATACTAATTTTTACGGAATTTATCGCGTATATTTAACTTTTTTACCCGACGTTTCGAGAGCTTTACAGCACCCATGGTCACGGGAAGGACTGAGATGTTCAACGTCCAGCTGTCATAGTTAACCGCGGTTACCATAGATTAAAATTTAACTTTTGTTCCGATCTACACAGTATGAACTTATGGTATCATGGAGTCTTGCAGTTGTATGCTTGGGTTGGGATTTAATTTAATTTATTATAGGATCCCAAGCAGATGGTAGCACCCAGCCATCTTCTCTATTGAAATTAGGATGTTTTTTGATTTCAATAGCCTCGCGAATCATCCTTGGAAGGAATCGGTGTTCTTTAGCGAGGATTTGTGGTCTATCAAATCTGATGTAGTGACGGGGGCGATCCTGTACATGTTCACAGACTGCAGACTTCCCGGAGCGTCGATTCTTCACATATTAATTAAAAAGTTAAATATACGCGATAAATTCCGTAAAAACTAGTATTATTTCAATGTGTAGTGTTCGCGTAAATATAAGAAATCATTATGAGTGTGCGATGTCCACTGGAAAGCCGTATTGCTACAACAAACCCGCTTACCACCGGCACTAACATGTTGTTAACTAAAAACTGCACCAACGTATCATAGTAGCACGCTACTAAGACGCCAGTGGACAAAACTCCACGTGTAATAACGCTAATGCACTAAGACATGAAGTTGAGTATGCCGGTTACACTTAAAAGTGCTACCAAACACACTCATCCCAATCTGAAAGATAGACGATGCATCGCTATGCGCTACGACGCCGCCCACAAACGGTATGGGTGTGCGATGTCCACGGGAAAGCCGTATTGCTACAACAAATCCGCTTACCACCGGCACTAAGATGATATGTCTAGGACACATCGGTTAGTGAGTCCAAGTTTACCTCGGACCAATTGCTCGTGAAGCAGGATACACGCCATCATAATATTCCTTTTCAAGTCCCTAATAAGGACTAGTTATTTTGCTACAGCACTAAGAGCAGTCGGTCACCCGACCACTCCATATAATGCTTATTCATCAAGGAGACCTTCTATAATATTGCTTTTGTATCATAGACCTCACTTTCATAAGTCATTAATATATAGGACTTCAATCCACCACCCTACTATTGTAATGCAAATTCATCATAGAGACCTTCTATAGTATTGCTTTTGTATCATTGAGTTTATTATCATAAGTCCCTAATATAGGACTAGTCATTGTGCTACAGTACTTCAAGCAGTCGTGCTCCAGACCACCCCATATATATGTACAACTGCAGGTATGTATCTCCGGCAGCTCCTCCATACCAGATATCTATACATGAACATCTTCCATAACTTAGGAAAATTTTCTTTTGTACATGAACTCCTTCCACAACTTAAACATTTTGATGCCCCTTTATATCGAATTTAATTATTAGTAATAATATATTATTAGTAATAATATTGTATAATAATTTAATTATTAGTAATAATATTGGGCCGTCACAACACGTTCTAACCGTTTCTAAAGAAATGTATTAGATATTATTATTTTTGGTATGACTGGGCCTTGGTAAAGGAACAGATATTCCTTCCACCGAAATTAAGAAATTAGCTATATCATGAACTGTAGAAGAATAAAAAATAGAATTCCAATGCTTAGATATACTAATTCTATATTATAAAAGTTAGTCGTCTTTGATTGTGTAACCACTATAACTTATTACAGATATAAATATATATTTTTTGTTTCATATTAATAATACGCACCCCCATGTTGGCAATAACGTTGCACTACGGTTGTCCATAAAACGCAACCGGCTCAGTCGGTTCGTTCATTTAATTTTACTGTCTTAAATCAGCTCTTGGCTAAGGCTTGTTAGAGTTTTAATTGAATTGAAGGCTATTAATTTGTTACCGAAATAACGTCTGCGGCCATTGCTAGCAGTAAGTTATTGTTCCCAGTTAATTTTCTGCAACGCTCTCCGAAACTTTACAGTTCGCCGGCACAAATGTGTATTAATATTGATTGTTGCTGAGCTCTAGAAGTTCACGAAACTATAACAGTGGGAATAGGCGTGTATGGAGTTATTAGATTGCACAAGTTTCTATTACGCGTATGTTGTGTTAATGCCTCCTTTTGATATATTCGTTTTTTTATTTAATTAAAATAAAAAATCGTATTAAATATTTTTGAAGTTATTTACACTTTATTACGTGATAGATCTACGCCGCAGCTATATTATAGTTGCAGTACGAATGGGTCGGCTCGACCGGAGCAGAACCACGCTCTCACAGATATCAGCGTAAACTAGCATAATGCTGTTGTGTTTCGTATGGTGAGTGTAGATAACCCACTTTACTGGAATCAAGGCATTCCATCTTAGTCCTCAGGGGTGACAACGCATTTGCATTTTGATTTTTAATTGAGTATAAATGTGGATGTCTGTGGGCCACATTATCCACTTACCATCGGGTGGACTATGTGCTCGTTTGTCACCCAATGCTTTAAAAAAAAGTTTGAATATTATTATGGTTATAGTAAATATTGCCTGGTGTTGCGTTTGTTCATGGGGGTGGTAGTCACTTACCATTAGGTGAGCCGCATGCTTGTTTGCCCCCCCCCATTCTATGAAAAATTAGCATGTAGGTATAATATTTATTGATAGTAATAACACATTGCATAGTGTTAACACTGGAACAAGTAAATGAGATTACTAGATTAAATAGTAGACTATTTTATTGATGCGGAAAAATCATTGCAAAAATTGTCGATAGCAAATTTAGCAGCTTTGTAATATGTAGGCCTTTAATTATTATAGCAGTCCCACTTACTGTAGAAAAGTACAGTAGTAGTACATTGAGACATCTGTGCGAGTTTTAATGGTAAAATTTCATAGGTGATAGAGCTACGCACTAGCTATATTCACTTATTCACAAACTCGGGGTTTCCATTTACCATCAGATTGACTGCGTTCATTTGTCACGTTTATTCTTTAAAAAATTATCTCTCGACTTTCGGTCTAATCTAGTCCTTATTTCAACTAACAGGAGTAAGTTTTACGACATTACGCTGACCGATATAAAGTCGCTACTAACGCAGTTTTGCTTTTTATTACAATGGTTGAATGTCCTTCGAATTTGAGTCCAATTATAACCTAAAGCCAACAAAAAAAAATCATCTCAGTCTCTCAGACAAAACTTAAATGAACAAACATAACTTAGACCACGCTGTATATTTTCGAAAACTAATGTGTTTTCGCAGAAACAAAAGTAGTTTTAACAAAAAGGGATATATACTCTGTAAACATGAGGAATAAACACAAGCTAGTGACACCAGTTACTCAACTTCACAGAACCAGTAATTCATTCATGAGGCACGTTACGCATTGAACATAAAGTCCTAGAAAATATACAAGGAAAATATATCTCTATTACAAAATGACAATGGCGAAATAATATGTAATAGAATTATTAAGCGTCTACTTAATTCACCATTACAGATATCAATAAAATTAACTTTGTCTAATCTAATCAAGCTTATGGCCTATCGATGTCTGGAAAAAATCATCTTACCTAAATTAAAACTAAATTGAGTAGTTGTTGTAGCAAATTGTTGATAGAATTATTAAGCGTCTAATATGTCACCATTACAGATATCAATAAAATAATTTACTATGTGTTATCTAGTCAAGCTTATGGCCTATAGGGTCTGGAAAAAATCATCATATACAATTATTCAAAACTTATAGCCTTTGCGTTATAGCATGGTGCGGGTGACAGCTCACTATAATTGACTCGTAGACAGAGAATGCAATCGCATTCTTTGTCTATGAATTGACTAGTTGTTGTAGTTGTTATTACGATTGGTCAGTTGAGACAGGCAAAGGTCTTATACCATACAGCCGAGTTTGACGTGCATTTTATTCAGAAAATATTTTTATGTAGATAGGATAAGGTAATTATTAAATATATACTAATGCGTTCTTTAAGGAAAATCTTTAATTCCTGACTTCTTGCAGTAGTATAACCGAAGAAAAAAATGTTCAGGATTTTAAACTCTTTATTTTTACATATTCTGCATTTGTATACGCAAAAAAAGTCACATAAAATTTGTTTGGGAGTGCGCCATTGTCCTTTATTTTTTTATTTTAGACAGTCTTTATAGAAAGGGTTTTTCTAATATAAAAAAACTAAGCCAGTATGTATTTATTATCCAACTAATGGCGTTTTGTAAATAATTATTGTTGAATAAAAATAAGGAACGTAATTACTTTACAGTAATCAATCAATTAACACGAAAAATTAAGATAACCCTTCGTGCAGCCACGTGAAAAATGTAAACAGACGAAAATTGAGTTTAAGTAAAGGACCGGGACTATAGATAGTCCCGGTCCTTTACTAATGTAACGTTAGAACGTTAAGCTCCTTTGATTAAATTAAAAAGAGCTTTCTAGAAAGAGAGGTTTTCGCTGTCAGCAAAATGGAGAAACATTTAAAATTTTCCATTTTAATATTCGTCAACAATAATATGATTAAAGCGTATACGACACATACATTGCGTTATGCTCCGTGTGCAAGAACAGTAAAAAGGGTAAAAAAACCTCCTCATAGGTGTGTTAGAGTGAGCGCGACTACCTTCATCCTGCGGGTACAATTTGTCACTGTCTCCGCCAATTTCCTCTTGTAACTAGTTTTTTCTTTGCACCGCGTAAATTTAATTTTAGCTCTTTGTTGAATCGGTTTGAAGCTGTAGGCGAATGGTGTAGACTAATTTTTTAACTACATTCTCTATTATACGATTTCTCTGCAGTAATTTCATAGATCAGTAATTTTGCTTCATTGTGCGATGAATGTACGATTGCGAAAATTTTCATACTAAGTATGAAAAATAATTTATCTATTATGTGTCTATAACTTGTTTATGGTTTATATATATATATATATATATATATATATATACACCGGCACAATTAGCAGAACAGAAAAAAAAGTGAGACTATGAGATAATAACGCATATATTTGACGAAAATGTAATTAGACACAAAATAACAAATTGATTAACATCTTTTAACAACTACTTTGAAAAGTCTTCGTTATTTTTTATTTAAAAATAAAGTAATTTGAAATAAGTGAAATTTTTAGATGATTATGAACCATCACAAAAAATAAAAAAAGTAAGCATTAAATGATTTAACAATAAAATTAAAGCAAAATTAATAACGAGTGTTTCCCCTCTTGCTCTAATTACGGTTTCCATTCGTCTGGGCATGCTACAGATTATGTTATCGATGATTTCTTGTGGCAACCGCTCCCACTCCTCAAGTAATGCGTTTCCAAGTTATTCAGATTGTTGGGGGGTGGCATTCTGGATTTAACCCTTCTTTTTAGTAAGTCCCAGACATGCTCTATCGGATTCATATCGGGGGGAATTTGCTGGCCACTGCATCACCGGTATACCTACGTGGCTCAGATATGCCTGTACCGATTGTGCACTATGAGCACGAGCATTATCTTGCATTAGAATAAAGTCGTCACCAATAAATGGGGCAAATGGTACAACATGTTCTTCTAAAATGTCTCTGATGTATCGATCTGCTGTCATGGTCCCTCCTGTGACTATCACTAACTCCGTGCGAGCTCCCAAACTCCCCTCCCTCCCTCCCCAAACCATAATCGAGCCGCCACCATAAGACACTGTGTGATCAAAATTAGACTGTATGTGGCGTTCTCCTTTGCGTCTCCATATTCGCTGTCTCCCATCGATCTGTTTTAAAAGAACTCTGCACTCATCAGTAAAGAGAACCTGCAGCCATTCGTTCAAATCCCAATGACGATGTTCTCGCGCATAGCTTAATCGGTTTGGGCGGTGACGTCTCTCAGGTTTTGGGCCTTTGGCTGGTATATACGACCCTAAACCAACTTCTTCAAATCTCCTCCGAACTGTACGCTCACTTACTCGTACTCCTCGAACGTCTTCCAGTTCATTTCGAGCTTGTACAGCCGTTAATCGCGTATTCCTACGAACTCCAAGTTGTAAAAAACTGTCATCTCGCCTCGATGTACATCTTTTTCTACCTTGACACCTCCTCCTCACAAGAGAATTAGACGATCTGTACCGCTGGATGCTGCTATGAATCGTTGATACTGGTCGACGAAGCCTTGAGGCAATCGATCTGTAGGTATGGCCATTTCTTCTCATTTCATCAGCCCTAATGATTTCCAGTGATGTTAAGTCAGGCATAATAAAGAGCTTTTAATAAACAAAATTGCCTATAGAATAACAAATTTATAAAAAACCATTAAGTGCAATTTTTCAAAAAAAAAAATTACAATTACGTAGTTATTATCGAACAAGTTGACAAAACGTATTGTTCGGGAAAATAAAACAAATGAATGAAAAAAGTGTATGTCATCTAATTTTCTATTTTCAAATTTGACAATAAATTAAAAGAATACATAACTGGCCAGTTCCTCAAGTAAAAGATTTTAAAATCCTGCTTTTTTTTGTGTTCCGATAATTTTGCCGGTATATATATATATATATATATATATATATATATATATATATATATATATATATTGCTTAGAAAGGCAGGCAAAAGTCTGATATTTTAAATAATTTAAAGTAAAGAGAACATTTTTTTTAAAATTAAGTATAGGAAGAAAATGTTACCTTTTACAGCTAAAACTAATAAAAACTGGGGTGTTGTCGTTGTATACTTTAATGGCAATAACATTACAATTTATTTTGGCAATGTAAACCATTTTCAGGCGTATTCATCCAACAGTTTTATTTGAATAGTTTTACTTACATAGGAGAAACTCCACAGTGTACGTGAAAAGCATTGCTTGTATGTGAACCATATTGCGATTAAGTGGCGTTTTGCCAAAACCGAGTGAAGGTAATACATAAAATTTTCAACTTTTTAAGTTTTCTTCGACTAGCGACCGAAAGTTTACAACTTTTGGTTGTTGAACGTGGTTTCAATGTTTGTACGTGCTTTCGTGCAAAATTTGGATACAGTAAACTCTGTTCACAAAAATATATTAATTATTAAATAAATAAATATATTTGATAGCTACAAAGCACATATTTTGTTTACAGTTTTTGATATATAAATATAATTAAGTTGTAATATTTGAAGTTTACAATTTCTATTGCTGTTAAGATTATTTCCGTAATTACCATTAAGCGCATACGACTTCTTGCTTGAATATAAAATTTTTAATATATATATATATATATATATATATATATATATATATATATATATATATATATATATATATATATATATATATATATATTCAAGCATATATTTGTTTGGCTTGCTTCCGCAGCAAAGTGCAGGTCTAATTTATTATTTAATAATAACATCGCCAGTGAGTTTGCTAGTATGAAGCTAAACTCTAACATTTTTAAATAAGCTAATGTATATTATGACAAAGGTACAATGGGCCATTTTTGTGGTTGAAACATTGTCGTTATCAGCGTCGAAAGTTATCAACTGCACAGATGACAAAGTACTGACAGTTTCCGGTCTAATGTTGATGGTTCATTTGTTCCAACCAATACATGCATGTAACCAAATTTGCAAAATGTTTAGACCCGGTTTCGATTTTCCTCACGAAAGTGGCTGTTACGCACATCATATAATTTGTGGTAAGAAGGAAACTGAATTGAACACGAGACACTTTTTATAAAGTTAACCAATGTACCCAAAATTTGTTAGACAAATAAAGGTGTTTTTTTAAATATTGTTAATTAATATATAATTAGGCATCGAATGTTATAAAATATATTACATAAAATAAATCTAACTAAGAGGTAACAAACAATATTAAAAACTGTAATAAAGAAAACTAAAATGAAAAATTTTAATTATCATACAGTCCTGTTTCCCGTGGTATCATGCCAAGAACGGTGGCTATTTCCTAACTGAATGGCTATACGTAGCCTTTGAGCGAGAAAAGAATCAGTTCTATTATCACCAGCATCGGCAACAAGTCGCGGAAAGAATTCCTGTAAGAACTTCCCTGCACATGATCCACGATGACTAAGGACCGATAGTATCTACAGCAAATGGCACAAATATGAAGTCATTTTTCAGAAACACATATTTGCGCCAATTACTTAATTCAGCTGCCTCTGATGCCACCCGGCTCTAAACGAGGTAGCCTTGACACGAGAGACCGCCAAAGTGTCTACGCAAGTAGCATCCCACATTAGGGTTTTACCTGTAGCCATGTTTGCTTTGCTTCCGCAGCAAAGTACAGGTCTAATTTATTATTTAATATTATGTTACACAAGTCACTGCCACTATGCATGGAAGCAAGTAAATCAGACAATGCAACGCTGGAAAGATTTCTTACACCAAATTTTATAGGTAAAGTAGCTTGAGTCCAGGCCTTTGTATTGAAAGTTAAATTTAGAATTTTTTCCATAGCTATTTTAAAATATTATCGATATCTCTTAAAATATCCCAACATTTCCAGAATGAACTCGAGCGAAGTAAGTTTATAAGATTAGGTATTTGAAGACAATACTTTAAAATAGTAAGAGCAATGAGGGGTTTTAAGATTTACAATTTATCAACGTGGTTTAAAAAATTATGAAACGTTTTTAAAACAGGTTTAATAGTACTGAATAACAACGCCAGGCACCTAGCAGTTTTTTATTCCTTGAGAAATGTGATTGAAACTTTGAATTAAAACATCTGCTAGAACTAAATAAATTTATTGAAATAAATATATCACTTTATTTCTATTAGGTCCAAAGCCAATATTTTAAAAATTTTGAAAAATATGAGTAAGACCACTGAGCATCATCTGCTCTACCTCCCAGTGTACCGTCGTCCAGGTACCAGACATCCAGCTTGGATTTCAAATTTGAAATAATGGATTGAATTCCCAAACTGAAAATAGCTTGACCTAGTGAGTTCCCAGCTTAATACCGACAACATAATCCATAATTTCGTAAAACAAGTTTGAATTTTGACTGTAATATTGCCAAACGTAATGATAAATGTCGGGAGTCCTGTTAGCTACTTCTGTCAGCAGGGTCACCCTATCCTTAGGTGAACCCTCACTAAAAATGTACGAACTGAATGTACCACTATATTACAGCTATCTTTAGTGCATACGCCTAGTTAAGTAGGCTGAAATTTGGTCCTAAGATATTATGTGCCTGCAAGTTAATTTTGATGTTATGCGTCGAAATGTGGAATCAACAGCAATAGGACGGATACCGTTATCCTTGTTTTTGAAGGCCCATCATGAAGGCAACTTGCCCCATATAAGTAGGGAATGAGATTATGATTTATTTTACCAAAAAGTATAAAATTATAACGGGTTTTCACCAATGAAATTGCCATGCTGCAGTATTGGTATTTAAAATCAAAATAATTTTTGTTTGGCTAAGATTTATAATTTAAAATTTATTTTATTTCAAAACCTTGCAGTTCTTTTTTCAAAACAAGTTATTGGTTCATTGATAATTTGATCACCTTATTAATACTGATTGACATTTGGCAATTTTTTAAATTAATTATAATTAATTAATAACTTACTTTTACACCAAATTTCCTACGCGTAGAACTTTCACAAAAAACAACTCAAGTTATTAACGATATCTTTATTTATAGGCCAAAATGACTCATATTAATAATATAATTGTGGCCGTAGAAGGAAAAGGGGAGATCTCCCGCCGGGAAAGGTGTTCTGCTCGGTGAGCGGCCAACGCTCCGTGTGATAGTTTTTTTGCGCCTGAAGCAAGTATGGGCAACCCTCCGGAAAGCGGGGGAGGGAGGTGGGGATTGCTCGTAGCATACCACGCAGCCGGCTGCGTGGTTATGTGGAGACTATTACCCACTAAACCCCACCTTTTAGGGACTGGCTAAACGGTCTAACAAGAGATCTCTAAGCCGTATACGGACGCGACACTCTTTGGCAGAAAGGAGGGCCCAGTGTGATAGTTCGGAGCTGTCCTATATATACTGTTTATGATTCGGAACTTTGATAGCGCGATTTAGGCTTCGGTGTGTTTCACGTGTGGCGCGACGACAGCGCCGCCACATAATAATAAATTTTATATTGAAGTTTTATATTGAAACTAACGGAGGGAGCGCGGAATTAAAACCGGAAACGGCAAAACAACACTTGCCGAGCCAGCCAGTAATTATATAATATATATATATATATATATATATATATATATATATATATATATATATATATATGTACTATACGTAGTATACTGTATTTTACAGTTAGCTTCTTAGGTGGCGCAACAAAAAACGGCCAGTCATGGGCAAAAGTATGTGAACTCAATCGCAAACGCTCATCAATCTCATGTGTTGTGCTTCCTCACAAAGACGCAAGACGAGCTATAATGACGTAAAAATTGAATGTTAGGAGTAGACATGATTATTAATTCATTTCCTTTTTATTTCGTCATTTTTCCTTCAGTGGTAAATTAGGAATATTTTAAACTGACGGCAATAAATAAATAAAAGCTGCGAGACAGGTTTCAGGTTTACTACTATGGTTGAAAGGGTGTCAATGGATTTAGCAGCTCTCCTTCGAAATTATTCGGATTTCTTTATATGTTCTATATATGAAATACAAATAACACAAATACTACGCTTCAAGCACTTTAATAAAACAATAACCACTAAAGCGAAATTTACAATCAGTATATGGTAAAACAGTTTCCAATACATTTTTATTAAAATTTAATGTTACTAGGGTTCACTAAAAGTGGTAAAATTGTAGAGAAAAAATGAAAAATCGCTTTTTATGGCGGCCCATCTATCTAATAAACCTAATATTGGTTCAATGCGCGCTCAAGAGGCGTGAAATGAGCCCCACTCCGCGCCGCCCTACGGGGGGCAAGAGCACCAGTCCAGCTTGACCTACGCTACTTTATGCTAGCCCGCGAAATTAACGTACACAGTTATCGGAGCACGTATCAATGGTCTTTTTGAACTGGTTTTTTAACATAGCACCCCTCACGTGAGATGCAATTAAGAACTGATAAGGTGGTCTCTTTAATTTAAGATTTTAATAGAAAAGTTTACATTGTTTAACACTTGATTTCTATATCTAAGTGTTTTTTAATTTAATATTAATATGTAGGGTTTTTATTTGTATCCAGTAAAAAGTGCTCTTTACACTCACCGAACCAAATACAGTAAGCATGTAGCTGCTATATTTTGGTGGTATTGTGTGAGAGCGTGGCCCTTCTTCAGTCAAGCTGACTCATTCATGCTGCAACCACTGTATAGCAGCGTGTCTCTACATACTATTATATATATATATATATATATATATATATATATAAAAAAAAAAATATAAAATTACGTGTCACGTTGTTTGTCCGCGAATGACTTCTAAACCGATTTTAATCAAATTTGCACACCGTGTTCAGTTTGGTCCAACTTGAGAGATAGGATAGTTTTTTTGGCCAATGTACATATATATATATATATACATATATATATATATATATATATATATATATATATATATATATATATATACATAATATATATATACGCATTCTTATAAACTTATAGAATTAAAAGAGTATCGTTTAAACTCTCGGACGTGTTGCATTCCGAGCCAACTTGACACATTCCGCTCTCCCGTAGAGTTACTTCTCAAATAACGAACGTACGTTGCTTGGCGACAAACAATTTGAATGTCCTCACGTTGTGAAGAGACATTCCTTTAGCAGCCCCTTGGAAAACTATGCGCTTAACGGATAAGGCTCGAACGGTGGTACGGGTGACACCGTCATCAAATCGCCTCCCCAGCAAGTTACGCTTGACATTTCCTTGGAAATATAATGTTTGAGAGTCTCGTAGTACTGTTGTCTTATGAGGTTATTATGCAGGGAATCGGGCGTCAAGCCGTTTGCTTAAATAGTTGGCGGGATTGCATTTGTTTCGTTGGTTGTAGATTATAAATATATGTCATATTGCATTGCTAAGGTCAAAGACAATACATTTTTACTATCTACATATTAGCTCATTTTAATATCATTTTATTGTAGGTATGTTCTTAAGCCATTGGAACCTATTATTATGTAATAAACATTTGACTTGAATATTATTATCTATTGCAAATTTATATATTACCTACTCTTACTAACATATATTTAAGACTTTTCTTTGTATTTTTAACTATGGTAAGTTTTGTTGACGGTTTTGTTAATATATAATTATGTCGGGTCTGTTGTATGCTACGGTGACATCGGTTCATATAATTTTTTATGTGGGGTATCTATATAGTTTTCTCATCTATCATCTATATATTTATAGAACTCAACCAGTTCTATAAATATATAATTATAAATTAAAATGAAAAGATAAATATACATAAATATCAATAAAATAAAATAAATACAAAAATACATAAATAAATAAAAACCCAACCAGATGAAAGCCCTCGGCAGGGAGACCAAACGACCGAGGGTTAGGAGGAAAGGGAAAGAAACGGGCGGACGATGCGGGTGGTATCGAGGAGCACCGCCTTCTGCATTTGAGCCCGGAGCGGTCCGTCACGGAGTCCCAGTCGCCTCAGATGACCTGAGAGGCTGACTGGGATTAGCCCATTCGCAGAGACGACTATAGGAATAATTTCGGCCGGCTTACCACCCCACATGTCGGTCACCTCGTGAGCCAGGTCCAGATATTTTGTTCGTTTATCTGTTTCGGCTTTCACGAGGTTCTCGTCATACGGAATGGTAATATCGACCAAAAATATCCTTGACTGTGCCCGGTCCATCAGCACAATATCAGGCTTATTCGCAAGAATAGTCCTGTCTGTGATGATGGCCCGGTCCCAGTAGAGCCTGGTGCGATCATTTTCGAGCACGGCTTCCAGCAATTACTTGTAATACGGCAATGTCCGATCCACGGGACCGTATTTCAGAGCGAGCTCCTGGTGTAGAATTCTGGCTACTAGGTTGTGCCTGTGCAAGTACTCAGATTTAGAAAGCGCCAAACAACCGGAGATGACATGCCTAAGTGCCGGGATGGCGACAAGCTCGACAGACGTCGACAGTGCCATCCTTTAGGATGTATCTCCGATAGTTGTTGGTCTTAATGACCTGATCCTGTATTGCACAGACAAAACCCTCGGTTTCCCCGATGAGGTCACCGAAACGTAGCCAGTTGAGGGAGGTGGCTGTATCTACGTGGGGCTCATGTAGAGCCCTGTAGTACCTCCCGTGGAGCTCCTTCTCCTTCCATACGGTCTCCGGGTCGGAAATGCTCTGTACTGCCGGGTCCTGCCATTGGCTAAGGATAGAGGGGTAAGTCCTTTATCACTAGAAATGACGTCATTATAGAATGGATCATCCGATCTCGCCAAGAAGTAATGACGGAGGCTGCACACTTCGCGATTATGCATGCTGAGCGCGCTCAGGAAGCCACGCCCACCATGCTTTCGCGGCAAGTACAGCCTTATTTAATCATTACATCTCTCTTGCTTATTTTTTGAGATACTGTAAATATAGCCTTACTGTTACAGAATATTAAACGTATTATTATTAAATTATTATTACGCTTACAATATTATTATAAATACTTATAAATTAATATATTAACTTTAGTCATAAATTTATTAGTAAATTCTAGTATTAGAATTAAATTGAATGAATATTATTCTATTATTCTATCATCCTTGTTGGTTGAAATAAACGACAACGCTCTCTTGAAGAACTACAGACCGATTTCCCTTCTGAGCCGCGTCTACGTGCTGTTTTCGAGAGTCATTACGAATCGTCTCGCACGCAGACTCGACGACTTCCAGCCTCCCGAACAAGCCGGTTTCCGAAAAGGCTTCAGTACCATAGACCACATACATACCCTGCGGCAGATTGTACAAAAGACCGAAGAGTACAATCTGCCACTTTGCCTGGCGTATGTGGACTATGAGAAAGCCTTTGATTCCGTCGAAATTTGGGCGGTGCTACAGTCCCTTCAGCGGTGTCAAGTTGACTGTCGGTATATCGAAGTGCTGAAGTGTTTGTACAGTAGGGCTACGATGGCTATCCGAGTACAGAACCAGAGTTCGAATCCTCACTGCAGAGAGGTGTAAGACAGGGTGACGTTATATCCCCGAAACTCTTCACCGCTGCGTTGGAAGACGTTTTCAAGCTACTGGACTGGAAAGGATACGGTATTAACATCAATGGCGAGTACATCACTCACCTTCGATTTGCCGATGATATAGTCCTTATGGCAGAATCCCTGGAGGACCTTAGCACTATGCTCAATGACCTCAATGGTATCTCCCAACGGATAGGTCTTAAGATGAACATGGACAAAAAAAGATCATGTTTAATGTCCATGTCACACCTATACCGGTAGTTTTTGGGAGCACTATGCTCGAAGTTGTTGTTGAACGTACTCGACGTTTACCTGGGACAAATAGTCCGACTAGGTAAGTCTAACTTCGACCGAGAGGTCAATCGACGGATTCAACTCGGCTGGGCAGCGTTCGGGAAATTACGACACATCTTCTCGTCAGGTATACCTCAATCTCTGAAAACTAAAGTGTACAACCAGTGCGTGTTGCCAGTGATGACTTACGGATCAGAGACGTGGTCCTTCACTGCTAGCCGTATGAGGACGCTCAAGGTCGCTCAGCGAGCTATGGAGAGGGCTATGCTCGGAGTTTCTCTGCGTGATAGACTCAGAAATGAAGATATCCGCAGTAAAACCAGAGTGACCGAGATAGCCCAACGGATTAGTAAGCTGAAGGCCATATAGCTCGAAGAACCGATAACCGATGGGGAAGAAAGGTTCTCGAGTGGCAGCCTCGTACCGGTAGGTGTAGTGTAGGGCGACCCCCCACTAGATGGAGTGACGACCTGGTAAGACATGCAGAAAGTCGATGGATGCAGGTGGCTCAGGACCGTGCTTTGTGGTATTGCTTGGGGGAGGCCTATGTTCAGCAGTGGACTTATGAAGGGCTGTAATGATGATGATGATGATGATGTATATATAGGTGCCTATGGATTTACTTTTACACTCGAGAGTGCCCGGGTTGGATCCAGGAATAATTCAGTATTATATATTTAGATATATTTAGATTCGCCAACCATCTCCACCTTTCATAACCAAGATAACAAAATAATAAAACGTTAGAACAAAGCCAATACTTTTACTCTATTCCAAATATTTTTCAGAGTATTGAGTGACTTCAAGCCTTCCAGTAAAATGATATCAAGCGTATCACAAGACCCGCATTTATTTTTAATGTTTTTTTAACATTATGAGGTTGTGGAATAAATAGTCAGCGGTCAAAACATACAGAAGATTCTGGACAGTTTTGTTTTGTGGTGCAAAAATAATACATTGGTACTTGATTTTCGAAAATATAAAAAATACAAACACATGAACTTATCCTGGCATTATTTTTTTTATCTTCATATATAAAATTCCGGTGTGTGTGTGTTCGTTATTTTTCTGCTGTTTTGATGTTTTTGTAATGGAATACTTATGAGGTCACTAGAATGGGTCTTAGATATAGTAGAACCCGTAGGTGGCGCTGTGGTCGAGATGTAGAAATCACCCGAGCAAAACCGGACCAGAACGTCAGTATATGTAATAAACTTTAGTACGTCTGTTAGTGACCGTGTAACTTCTGAACTACATGATCGCTGGATTTAATCAATTATATTAAAGTTACACCTTCATTAATCAACAAAGTTTATACTCTATTAAAAATAACAAACAATATATTTTTTAAATATTTAAATCAGCCGTTAAATACAGTGCCTATTTAAAAATCAGATTTAAAAGTGCAGTTCCTACGAGCAGTTTATTTCAGTGTTAAATGAATTAAAGCCGGCTCGTCGATTTGATTGTGAAAATAATGAAAACAGTATAGTAAAAAGCAGTAAGCTATTTGTAGTTAAGCGCTTTAGCTTCTAAATGTGAATAAATGTATAATGATAAGTTTGATTATTATTTATATTGACAATACTACGTATAAAAATAACATTGTTCAATGTAGTGACAAAATTGACGACAAAAGCGTGTGATTTTCATTAACACTCAGTGTATAACTGACTAATTAGATTGTTCGCGGGAGAAAAAGCTGTGTTGAGTCTAATCAGTAAATGAGTCGGACAGGTAAGAGTTAACGAGCGTTTAATTATCGCGCTATAATTAATGTCTGAGACGGTCTGGCCCAAGAACGGATTTTTTGCTGCCTTAGGGTCAGTTCGCACAGAGGCGCGACGCAATGAGAATGCTTGACGAGGCCATAAAAAAGAGGTGGTTTTGCACCGTGCAGGCGGTGCTCCACTTTCTTTCCAGGTAGGTCGCGTTCTATACGGCTTAGATCTCTCGCCAGATCATTAACCTAATTTTAAAAGGTGGTGTTGAGTGGGTAAATGTCTCCACATAACCACGAAGCCGTCTGCGGGGTATGCTATGAGCATTCACCACCTCCCTCCCCCGTTTACCGGAGGGTAGCCTTTATTTGCTTCGGGCGCAAAAAAAGCGTCGCGCAGCTCGTCGCCGCAAAGGCGAATGATCCTGATGTCGCTGGCAGCGCACCGCTTTTACACGCTGCGCTTTCCGACGAAGCATCGCTACGTCCAGATGAGCCGCGATACGAGGTATCTCGAGGCGTAACACGTCGCATCCCAGTTAGCTCAATAAAATGTGTATCTTTTTGTGCAGTAAATGAAGTTATATTTTGTATTACTACCTTATAAAATGCTCGCCAAGTCGCTTCGCGTCTCGTCTCGGTATGAGCTGAACTCTATTAGCTTGCTTTGTAATACGAATTAGAAAAGGAATATATTTTACATAGGATTTGTATAATGTACTATTTTGGTAGAAGAATAAATAAACAGCAATATAAATAGTTTAGCGAAGATTTTTTTCATATATACAAAGTATATTCTTGCTAATTATAACTGAATATCATAAATAGTTTAGCGAAAATTTTTTTCATATATACAAAGTATATTCTTGCTAATTATAACTGAATATCATAAGGATTGCGGTTAGGTTTCAAAGTGTAAAAATAATATTTTGGGTTCAATACTCTATTATCAATCCTCTAATCTGTTTCTGTCGCTTAGCAATTAGGTCTCGGTTCGAAGTTGTTGAAGAAGGCAGCGTAGAAGCATTTTTTTTGAAAGAGGGGACAAACGAGCATGTGGCTCACCTGATATTAAGTGAATACCGCCGCCCATGATCAACCGCAACACCAGGGGAATTGCAGGTGCGTTGCCGGTCCTTTAGAAAGGAGTAAGCTCTTTTCTTGAAGGTCCCCAGGTCGTATCGGTCCGGAAAAGTCACCGGTGGTAAACTATTCTACAGAGAGGTCGTACGCGGAAGAAAACTCCTTTTGAAACGTACAGTGGTGGACCGCCAAGCATCCAGATGGTGTGGATGGTGTCGGGACGTTTGCCGCGTAGTGCGTTCACAAAAATTGGTGGCTGGGAACAATTCCTCAGAGCACTCCCCATGGTATATGCGAAATAAAATGCAAAGAGATGCAACATCTCTTCGCAGCGCCAGTGAATCGAGCCGATCGGAAAGCACCCGGTCGTCGACGATTCGAGCCGCTCTGCGCTGGATGCGGTCAAGTGGAAGGAGCTGGTACTGGGGATTATACATTTTCGCTACGAGGCTAATATTGAGCTATATATGTGTACGCGGTAGAGCCATACCGTTATATCCTATCAAAGTCCACTATACAACAAACATCTCTCACATAGATTGCCTCATACGGAGGATATGTTGCCATAATTGCCACTCTTGACAGGCGGCTTGGCAAACACATTTTTTTATTTTCAGTCGTTATTACGTACTTTATTAGTTAATATGGGGTAGTGGATATTTTTACACCGCCAATGCATGGACTGAACCTGAATTATGGTTGTACCATGAATCGGCTACCGGGGACCGAGGACCACGCTCTCCCTTAATACCAACGTAAAAAAGCAGCGTAACGCTGCTGTGTTGCGTATAGTAAGTGTATAGGTCCGGAGATCAGGCCCGAGATGAAAATCTTGTTTGCACTAAAATGGATCTTCGGATCCAGTAAAAAAGATCAGGGAGCTGAAATCACTTTAGTCTTCAGGGATCTATTAACTAATCAAAGATGGATGTATATGTCTATGGTCCACAGCAACTAATTATCAGCAAGTGGGTTTTTAATAAAATTATTAATTATTTTGCAACCTTCCGCTAACTAAATACAATGATGTGTCTTACCTGAATTGAAGAGCACCTTCCGCCATCCCTCAATTGCGTCCACTAACTCCGTCACCACTGGTCCCAGTACCACTACTCCCAACACCACTAATCCCGATATCACTACTCCAACACCACTATTCCAGGTAAGACACACCATCGACGATAATACGACACGTGTTTCGCCTCTACACGAGGCATCCTCAGGTGATGTATACTCTACGACGGCTGACCGCTAGCGCTAAGAATAGTGGTGTTGGAAGTAGTGGTGCCGGGAGTAGTGGTGCTGGGACTAGTGGTGACGGAGTTAGTGCACGCAATTGAGGGAGGGCGGGAGGTGCTCTTCAATCCAGGTGAGACACATCATTGTATTTAGTTAGCGGAAGGTTGCAAAATATTTAATATTTTTATTATAATGGATTTACGCAAAGTAACGCCTGATTCTATCAGGTGGGCTTTTATATTTTTGTCGACTTTATTCTATAAAAATACTATCAAATGGTGCTGTCACCTGGAATTTTAATTTTAAACTGATACATTTTTAAAGAAGTTCTTATTATAATAATAAAAAAGAACCACTTACTATGATCGTATGTGCGTGGGTCTATAGTGGTAGTTGGTAAGGATGTGGTAGGTTCATACTCGTCTTCGTCATCAGGCTCTACGGTAGTCGTCGTTGTAGTGGTGGTAGTGGTGGTGCGTCGTCGATTACGTTGGCGGCGCTCCTTATTTCTTGGCATCGGTGCTGTAGGCCGTATCGGCAAATTCATTTTGCGGCCGGGCATCCGAACCATTACTGTGGTGCCGCCGCCAGTGCCGGGCTCGGCAAAGACGAGCGCCACCAGTGATACGACTAACAGTCGCATCACTAGTGGCGCTATACGCCACATCGTGCCTGTAAAGACAAAAACCATGTTATTAAGAGTAAACGAAATCAAAAATATGTTCTCCAGACCGAATTTCAGTTACAGAAGCTAGGTAAATAGCAATTTACGCAGGACAGGATTATAGTCAGACGTTCGTGCGTGCGCAACCTTTAGCCTCTCATTCTCGAAGTCAGATGGTATGGCAATGCGAGACAATAGAAGAGAAATCTGTCTCAGGATCAACGAATTTAAGTTCTTTCCGCAGCACAGCAGTAAAACACCGCCAACTTTCTGACTCTTGGCTGCTACGGAAAATTTCTTGACTGAAAACCCAATAACTGATGTTGGCCCAACCCGGGATTCGAACAGCAATCACGTTTACTATAACCAGTCCAACGAGGCAGGATTATTATGTATGTTATGTGTGCTATTGTACTGTGATAATAGCATACTGTGTTTTTATGCTAGAATATTGAGCCGTTAGAATAAGAGCTAAGCGCTCTCCGTAACTTTACAGTACGCGAGCAACCTGGTTTTGTATCCCACAAACCCAGGCTTGATGAATTGTTAATTGCAATTTTAAATATTGATTAATCATGTGCATAGTGAGGAATCCTGAAGTTTGAAAAAAATAATAATTTTGAAGCTATATAATATCTAATAACACCTACTGGAAAAGCGTAGCGGACTATTTTAAAGGACAATAATATTATTTATCAATAGCTTTGCTTACTAGTGTTAAATGAGCCATTATTTTGTCCCCATGTATAGATTTAATAGAGACAATGTTCTCCATAAAGAATTTCTCTGACGTTGGGCGGTCTCAACGGAGACTAGCCGTTTGTGCAGTGCAGGATTGTAGTACAAATGTGTGTACGCGCGTAATTACATGTGGACTGTTTATTCCCTTACTTTCATAGTCCAAAGGTACGGAAATTTGACATGACCGGAGGGAGATTGGGCGACAAATTAACGTTTTTACGTCCTTTCGAAGGTACGGGGTGAAATATCGCCAATTTCCGCACTTCTGTCCGCTACTAAAATCCAATTAACTGATCACTGTCCAGACCTGGGATTCGAATCCGGGAACCATGTTCAGCAGTCGCGATCAAGATCACTAGACCAACAAGGCAAACAACTGAAGTAATAGGGATTTAAAACGAATAGTAGTCAATTTAGTGACTTGCAGCTACTTGTAATACATTCCTTATAGAACTATACCCGGACATTTTTTCCAAAGTAGATGTTATGTTATATAAAATTGAGCCTTTCAACTGAGAAATAGTTCAACAGACACAATAACATATTGGTAAACGTTACAGAAATTTACAATCAATATAACTACCACTATAAAATGTATGTAATGAAATCATTTCATAGCCTTGATTAAGGTCGCATAGCTCGGAGAATCGCAAACATTGAGTGCCAACCTTTTTACACCATTACCGGTGTAAACACTTAAAGCGTTCATCAAACGAGTGGAATAATTTAATAGCGTCTGTCTTTGCATCTGTTTAAGAAATGGGGTGTTGCCTTCGAGGCAAAAGTGAATAAGCTTCTTCGTCTTCATGTGGATAGTATAAAATTGGTAAAGAAATGAATGAAGATCTGGTGAGTTATGCAAGAAGTCTATACATGCATGTGTTACGGGATGAGTAGATAGATAAAGCATTTATTTGTTCCCCCAACCACACACGTAAATTCAGTGACTAAACTGGTTACAAAGTAGCGTAAAAGAAAATAATGATTTCTTAAATTTACGCGAACACTACACATTGAATAAAACTATTATTTACGGATTTTTTCGCGTTTAATTACTTTAATTTATTTTTATTATTATCCCGACGTTTCGGGTGCTTTACAGCGCCCATGGTCACGGAGGAGACTGAGATGTTTGACGTCCCAATGTCATAGTTAGTCCGGCTACCTTCAGTTTTTTAATATTAATTTTTGGTCCGATTTACGCAAAACGAGCTTATAGTATCATGAAGTCTTGCAGTGGTATGCCTGGGTTTGGGTTTAATTTTGTTAATTATAGGATCCCAAGCAGATGGTAGCACCCAACCATCTTCTCTATTGAAATTTGGATGTTTTTTAATTTCAATAGCCTCGCGTATCATCCTTGGTAGGAATCGGTGTTCTTTTGCGAGAATTTGTGGTTTATCAAACCTAATGTAATGGTGGGGACGATCTTGAACATGTTCGCAGACTGCAGACTTTAAATCGGACCAAAAATTAATATTAAAAAACTGAAGGTAGCCGGACTAACTATGACATTGGGACGTCAAACATCTCAGTCCCCTCCGTGACCATGGGCGCTGTAAAGCACCCGAAACGTCGGGATAATAATAAAAATAAATTAAAGTAATTAAACGCGAAAAAATCCGTAAATAATAGTTTTATTCAAAAGAAAATAAGTTACAAAATCTTAAGATCTAAATGTACATGTATGCTGTAGTTTAACAAATAGGTCCTACCTAAGCGATTTATATTGCTCAGGGAGCAAACACTGATTTTCAGCTATTTACCTACGAGATGAAATATCATGCCTGGAATGCCATTAAAAGTTTTTCAGTATAATCCTGTAGTGAACTTGAGAACCCTAGTGAAGATTGAGATAATAGCATTTTTGCCATATTTAATACTCTACTTGGGTTAAAAACTCTGCAGGCATATTTTAATGATACTATGTTAGAAGATACATAACTATGTATTCGATAAAAGCATTTTTGTGTTGCGAATAAAGTTTGAAAGTATTATCTTAACTTTCAAAGTATACGAGATCTCTATTATTGTAGAAACGATAGACAGGGGACAGAACGACATCGGTACTATTGTGAACAAAAAATAGTTTTTAGGAATTTTACTACACATGTACATTTCTTCGACAAGATTAGACATACTGGCCTTTTGATTAACTTCTTCTGTGATAGTAGATAAAAAAGTATGATATTCTTATTTTAAACATTACAAAATTATTTAGTTTAGCTTGACAACACATTTTGACTCAACAATCTCCGTACCTTGCGATCTTATCAATATCAAAATACAGTATCAATTAAAATAAAACTGAGAAACCAAACTTTTTATATTATAACCATTATATTTTTAAGCGCAAGTACTAGAGCTATGCATTGATAAGTTATTTAACAAAGCTAGTTCAAAATTGTTTTGTTATTCAGGTGGTTTCCAAGACACGGCGGTGGCAGCGTGGAGTTTTCACAGCAAGCTCTCCTGCTTTTAACGTCGAAACAACGTGCAAAAACACAAGATAAATTACCTTGGTATATTGTCGAATCTTAACTCTCAAAAGCTGTGGAGAGTATTATTTATAAATTGATGTAAACGGGTGGATACTTTTAGGGTAACATTTTAAATATATATATTATGTGGTGTTACATTTTAAATATGTATATATATATATATATATATATATATATATATATATATATATATATATGGTGTTGCTTTTATGCGTTACATTTGTCGTGACATATTATGTCTTATTTGGTGTACGAAATAGATAAAATCGGTTGGTTGATTAAAGACATTAGTTACAAATGTGTATATTACTTGACCCTAATTATTAACTACAATAAAACAATAAAAATAAAACAAAAAATGTTCTCAAACAACGGCTCCGATTTTTTTGATCAAGTACATCTATGCCTATAAATTTCAAGCCTTTTGTCTCTACGCGCTGAATTTAACTTTACCAAATAAAAGTAGCACGAACTAAAGATAATTTGAACAACTTGAACAAGTCATTTGCCGAATTTATATATTATACGAGGCAATTTATATATATATATATATATATATATATATATATATATATATATATATATATATTATAGGAGCTAAAGGCTATGTTTATTAGTGAACTTTTGATGTGCTACAATGAATTAAAAAAATTAATTTATTTATATTAATTTGACGTAATAGAATAAAACGTCACTCAAACTTGGCGAATTATGTAGTTGAATTCTCTAGAGTAGTGGTCTGAAAGCCTTCCCAGTTCCCGACCCAGTCAGATAATGTTCCCAATCCCGTCTTCGTTTTATTTCACATCTTGCAAGAATTACAATAGAATGACGGAGAGAAAACGTTTGGACGCGCAGGGAAATCATTTCATATAAGAGAGAATGAAGTGGAAATATTTCAGATTAAAAAATATTTGTTAGGGGCTATAGTTTTGTCCAATCAAACTTTTTTATAATGGTTCAAACAGTTTTCTAATGATTCGAGATATGTTGTGCTATTTAATTAAACTGCTGTTTTTATAAGTTATTTATTTATTTATTAGGTTTTCCATAAAAAAATACAAGTTCCAACATAATTTAAATTAAGTGCATAACTACTTATAGGGGAACACATCATGCGTTTAATAACAATAAGTTATTTATATGTAAAAGAAAAATCATAAAACCTTTTTTGTTATTTTTTAACAAAATACGGAAAATATTTTTTGTTATAAAGTCCATGATCTGCTTACGAAAATGTTTTAAAGAAACTAAATTAAGATTTACCGATGAGCTAGCTGCATTCATTGTAAAGTTTACTCCATCTAAGAACAGGAGAGAAATGAACAAGTTTAGTCCTACGCATTGGTATGTTCATAGGCCGAACAGGCTTTCTCGGAAGCCCAGAAAGTATTCTGAAGGATAAGGAACTTAGCAAAGGAGAACAGTGTATCTTATTATAGAAAAGCTTGTATACGAACATTAAATCAGAAGTGTCACTTCTTGCTTCAAGCGGCAGTAACTTAAAAACGAGAAGCCTACTTTTGTACGATTTAAGCGACCGAGCTTCACCTACAGAGAAAGCTACGTGTCAGAAACCTTTTCTGAACCCTTTCCAACCGTAACGTATGTGTTGCGAAATGGGGCCTCCAAACAACACTGCAGTATTCCGTAATGCTACGCACGAAACTATTATAAAGAATCATCTTGGTCTTAACGGTCTTGAAAATCTTTGCATTGCGTATAATGAAACCGAGCGTTCCGGAAGATTTTTTTATAATATGGTTGAAATGTGTGATTAATGTAACCTTGTTATCTAGCAGCACGTCGAAATCAAGAACATTGTCAACTTCTCGTAATTTGACACCATTGATATGACATAAATTACAAATTTTAGTGATTAGTGATTGAAAGTAAAATTTAGTGATATTGGGATAAGAGCGAGACATAATGTTTTGTTTTATATATAACTAGCGATCTGCCACTGCTTCGCACGGGCGATATCTGGATTCTACAATAGCGTAGGTAGGTGCAACAGGTAGGCCGATTCCAACTATGTCTATAACCTTGGCGGAAGTGCAAGCAATATGTTAACAAAGTTTAAGCGTCATCTGATAAACGGTATGGCAGTGCATTAAATATGCGCAAACAAATATTAATTTCTATATTAGATAACAAAAGAACGAAATCATAAGGATACTTTTGTATGGACTCATAATCCGGTGTTCTACGTGATATTAAAAACGCTTATAATAATTAAAAGTAAATTACACTTTTGATATCAAATACAATCTATATATTTAAATCCTTTAAATTGTCTATACCTAATTTTGAAATAAACGTTATCGCGGACGAAAGCAAGCGCACTTCTGAAACTAATTTCGCAAGGACGTTATATTGATAAATTTAATTATATTTTTAATATTAATATTAAAACTTCTTGTGGTATAAAATGGATGACTACGTTCGAAATATCGCCCAACTTGTGCACAAATGCAAAATAATTGCTAAGCAGTTTTAACTTTTCGTGATACTTGCACCAACAAACTGTCACTTTGTCTGCTCCAAGTATTCGACTCTCTATCTCAAAAAGCTATTTGATACTATACCTAAATAAAACATTTGCTATAAATTAGCATCGAACATTATGTAAACATTGGATGATTTTCTTAACATTCATTGAAATTTTTGTATCGTATCATATTATTATTTTTAATTTTAAAAATTTTCTATTTCTAATATTATATTTAGTTATACCTAATTTGCCGTTAATCAGGGAATAGTTTTGGTCGTAAACTTCGCATTCGAGACTAATAATATTACAAAAATTTATTTTATGGCAAAATTATACATAACAACTATTATATTAATTACTATTATAAAGTAGCTGGTACTCGGGGCGTTGCAGCCGCAAAAGTAATAATGAAGAAATAATTGTGGAAATATCATTTTCGATTTAGAATAGTTATTTTGTTTAATTAGGAATAATAATACATTCCTTGAAGTTGAATGATATAAAACTTTCTAATACGTTTGTCGGTACGATACGAGCGCCACCGACTTAAGTTAATTGTACTATGCTCATAACCCTCGCGCTAGTGCAAATAATAAGTTGACATAAAATACAAAACAAACATAATTTTTTATATTAATAAATAATAAATATAAATCATAAGTAGTTAGATTAAGTACCTAAATTACATTAATTATAAATAATTACTTTCAGTAGCTATCTACTCGGGTTTGAAACTTTGTTAACTATAACTAGAGAATGAAATAATAAATAAAAGGGAGTGTGACTTCAAACATCAAAGAGAAATAAACGATGGTAAAGGCAATTAGACAGATAATATAATACAACAATTAAATTAGCGTCGTTCGGCAGAGACGCTGTAAGAATTAATTACAGACAGGGTCGACAACGCTCACTGTGGAGCCTCAACACACGGCCATCTAAAATTGGATCAATTTTCCATTTGTTTCGCGTATACAATGACAAAACGAGAATATATTGTTTAGGTACAATATAGCAAATTAAACGTATCGATTACATTTACAATAATTATATTTTGAATGGTGTAAGGTTGAATGTGAGGTTTAATTAATATGATCGTTTAGATATTCATACAGTTGTGATATAATATTCCTTATATACTCGTATTATTACAAGTATCCATATTATTATCACACCTTTTTACATACGCATAATATGCAATAAGTATCGTAACAGAAACATATTATTGTTTTTCGAAATTGAAACACAAAAGGAATGTCTAATGTTCCCGGAAATTGGTGGAAAATTGTTCCGAACTAGCATTGAAATAAAATAACTTTAATTCTTTGACATCTCATTCAGTCATTTTACAAGCTTTCATTTAACTTGCAATGTTTGTTTGTTGGGGTCAAATCTTGCTATTGAGTTTGAAATCAGTTATTCTCAACTAATTGAGCTGAAATTTTGTACACATATCTAATTTGGATGACAATGCATGGTTAGCTAAGTGCCGTCTTACTAAATACAATATGGTGGACAGTTCAAGATGTCAGTCTAGTTATTTTCTATGGACTCCCCTGATATGGGTATCAAATGAAAGGGTTTGTTGAGAAGATTACGAAAATAAAATGACACCACTCTAAATCCAGTATTGTGCACAACCAAAGATAGCAGACTATGTTTTTGTTATGCACCCTCATGATATGGATAACAAGTGAGTGGGTTTGTTGAGAAGAATTCAAAAATAAAATGACGTCACTCTAAATCCAATATGGTGGACTCCCAAAGATGGCGGACTATGTTTTTTTATTTCCCTCCAGTGATATGGATATCAAATGAGTAGGTTTGCTGAGAAAAATACAAATAAAACGACATCCGCGTTCAGATCTTCGAGGAGACTACTACCCGACTAAACGGTAGGACTTAGTGGGGTCGCGTTTTAACTAATATCGGCCTACACCCTGAGCTAATTCTAGCGGTGTCGAAAAAATTCAAACTTTACGTTAGGGATAGTTTGATGGTGCTCAAACAAATGTTGTAGGGACCAACAGAATCAACTGTTGGCGATAAAAAATATCAGGGTGGTGGATCTAAGATGGCGATCAAAAATCAACAAGCATCATATTAAATTAACAGACTTAGAAACATCTTCAGCAAAAACAAAAAAAAATTATAGTATTAATTTTTTTTAAAAACAAGTTTTTATTGAAATGCTCTGAAAAGAAGAAAATAAACTTTAAATTAAATCAAACCCAACACTATATTATATCACATAGTTTATAGGATCAAAACAAAATGCTAGATTTACCTGTGTACCTACATAAACAAGAATATAATATGTAACTTTGTAGAAGGTAATTCTAAGAAAAAAATATTTTTTTTATAAAACAGATGAACCTCGCGACAAGCTTTTATATTACATAAATTGTGTAATAAAATAAATTGATAAGTTTGATTTAATTAAAGTTTATTTTCTTCTTATTAGGGTGGTATTTGAAATACAAATAAAAGCTAAAAAATAAATAAATAAAAGCTTGTTTTTAAAAATGTTTTTATTACTATTTATTTTTTAAGCCTTCAATCTCTTAGCGGTCGAATTCGACCGCGGTGCTATTCCGTCAAAATTCAAGCGGTCGGATTCGACCGCGCAGACCCACGGTACTTTAAACCATTAAAACTTATATTTAGAGTCTACTGTTATGCGAAGAAGTTTGGCAGTATAGAATCAATATAAAATTTTCAATCCTCTAGTGTATTAAAACAGTTATCCTATGGATATTTATTTATAATCTACGTTCATTACGTACGCCATTTTCGCGTGAATGTTATTGTGTTGATTTTTGGATTTTTCTAGTATTTTATTAGTATTTAAGTATAGTGTTTTATTATAAAATTGTAGTGAAAGTTTTGTGTGAATATAATTTATCTTTTTACGTAAATAATTTCGAGTTATATATATTGAAATAATGGTGATTTTTACGCTGCCGATATTCGCTTGGTATGTTTTTTTCTTGTCATCAAAGTACAATATTTTTTTTGTAATGAAGTAAAACCTAACTTTTATTTAAAAAAAATTGTATAAATTTTATAATGCCAAACTTCTTCATAGAAAAGTAGTCTTTAAATATAAGTTTTAATGGTTTTAAGTGCTGCGGGTGGGTGCGGTCGTATGCGACCGCTCGGGATTTGCCGGGCGCATACGATGGCATGGGATTATTATGGGAAACCCTTCAGGTTAATATGTATGTGTTGTAAAATACTATTTACTTACCTAGAAGGTTACAAATGCGTTGTGACCACATAGGAATAACATGGAACATCATAGCTTGTGATTGTACTGGTTAGCTATAATTTTCAGACGGAGAACAAACGAGCACACGGTCCACATGATGGTAAGTGGCCCATAGATATCTAAATATATCCTCAATTGAGAATCAAAATGAAGATGCGCTGTCACCCCTGAGGACTAAGGTGGAATGTGTCGTTTCTAGTTAAAAGGGTCTCCGGCTATTTGGTTTTGTTTTTCTGTGTGTACATATTGTTTTAAATTTAAGGCTACTTAAAACTTACTTAAAAAGTAAAACTGTTTCAAAAACAAAAAATAATTAAATAATTACGACATAATAGTTTCATAAGTCGATGTTAAGACAGTGTGTCGATAAAGTAAAGCCCTAATTTCTAAAATCTATTTCACTATTTTTATTTCTTTAAGAATTTGTTTTACTCATAGAATACTATAACACATACATAATAGAACGGGGGAGTGGGCGGAGCCCGTGTCTGTCAACACGAGATGTGTTTTGACGTTAAAATCGTTTCCAAATTTCCCATGCAAATTATTTATAAAATGCCAAATAGCACACTATTTACAAATATATATGTATTAAAATTTAAAAGATATTTAATGATGATCTTGAACATCAATCAAAAGTCTAAAATGTTTAAATTTACTCAGTCTTTCAACACAGCGAATTGGGTTTGTAGTAGTGATAGTACGACATAATTGCTTATATGTGTGCTCCCGGCGACGCCGGCCCTCATACAAAATAAGGTTGACAGCCATTCTATTGTGTTTTATGGTATTCTATGGTTTTACTTTAACATAGATATTTATTTACCCCTTTTGAGTGGATGACGAAATATAACAAACAAGTTTAGGGCAACAACTAGAATGAAGTCTAAACAGTTATATTAAAAACTTCCAGCCCAATTTTATTTAGATGGGTATACATTTTTTTTCTTAATATTTATATGATATTCCTCGCCTATTTAATAAAAGAAGAATCAAACCATTTGCGGGATCATGGTGAATACACATTAAAAAAACATATGTGTCAAATTCTGTTCTAACCTTCTTATTTTTGGAACTCAGTTGAAAATGTTAAGGAAATAACAGGTAATAAAAACGGTATACAAATTAAGAGCAGCACTTTAAAGTGGAACGAAGGGAAACTTTGATCAAAATTCACTATAAAACTTCGTTTTGCCTGAAATCAGACTGCGAAACTCAACGTTCTCAGGTCACAACTAATTAAAACCGGGCAACGTTTTGCAAAGTTCTTCCAAAATTTTAAGACGATATAAGGAAAATGAGAAAAGAAATATTTTTACTTATGAATAAAATTAAAAATATTACAATATGTATCAAACAATTTTTACTCAAGAATACATACGTACATTATTATAAATAAGCTATGGTTAGTTAAATGTTACTTTCGTCTAAGAAGGATTTAGAGTCACATAGTGGCGATGCAAGTGAATCCACAACTCCATATAATCAAGTAAGTTTCACAAGAGGCGACAGCATCTTCTTGATAACGACTAAAATTATAATACTGTGATTGCCAACTCAATGTATATATGCCAAATATAAATATGTGTCTACTAAAAAAGGACCGCATGGACTTACACTTTGACAGAGGGGAACGGATGCGTATGGCTAATTCCCTTCGATCCACCAGTGGTCCGAGTTGCTCTACGTTTAAATGCCGTACGATGCAAGTCAATAGAAGATATGCAGAAATTGCTCGCGGAATGTTCCAAAACCCATCACGAAAGAAAAGTACTAGTTGCCAAAACTGTCATTAAAATATTTAACATAGGTGTATATCAAGGGATTTTCTCTGAAACACCGTCAAATTCCTCTCGAATAGTGTATCATTTAGTTAGTACCTATTTTGTATATGTAATTTAATAAATTGTATTGTGTCGTATAGTTATGAGGTACAATGGGTCTGACATGTTAAAATAACGTAAGTTACTAAACTAAAAAAAACTCAAAAGAAAATTTCTTCACGATGGACGGCTATATGCAATGCCAAAAAAAACCTTATGGATTATGAAATGTTGAGTGGCAAATTAGTGCCGGCAAGCGGAGAGTAGGGAAGAACCTCATTTAATGCTGTAAAACCTAGTTAGGCATGCATGAAGTCGATGGATGCAAGTGACACAGTTGTGTCACCATGTTTTTTAGCATTTTTGGATATGTTTAGGTGTGAATTTATGAAGGGCTGTAAGGATTAAGATGGTAAAAAAAATGTTGAATTTATCACATTCAAAATTACCAGTCGATATATTTATACATAATATTTCCAAAAGGCGAAATTGTAGCAAATCTTTATTTTTTCAGTCATACATCCGTTAAAGATAGTCAAAGTCCACTGCTGAACGTCTTCTTCTGAAATTGTCTCCAAGGTTGTGCCCTCGCAGACGCAACGCTGGGGTTGAATTGACAATCGCAGTTTTTATTAGTTTCAGTCGTTATCAAGAAGATGCTGTGGCTTATTTCCTGTTTTAAGTTCCCTCTGTCGCCTCTTGCGACACATACAGGATTATATGGGGTTGTGGATTCCAATTTTTGGTAAATGTTGTGTGGGGAGATACTATACCGACTGATGATTTTTAGTATGATAATTTATAGTGAAGAGACACGCTTGTGTTTCGGGGAAGTTGAATTTCACAAGTTTGGCATCGCCTCATTGTGAGACTGCCTGTAGTGTGAAATTCACACGCTCAACCATCGCTTCTCTTTCAGACTGAATTAGATCCCGACTGGCCTTAACACTTTTTTTATATAGAATAAGGGTGCTAAACGAGCACACAGCCCATCTGATGGTAAGTGGATGCTGTGGTCCATAGACGTCTACATTTATCCTCGATTAAGTATCAAAACGCAGTAGCGTTGTCACCCCTGAAGACTAAGAAGGAATGCCTCGTAACCAGTAAAAAAGAGTCGCCGGATCTCTACTGTCACTATACGAAACACAGCAGTATTAAGCTGCTATTTTACGCTAGTATTCTGTGAGAGTGTGGTCCTTCCTCCGTCGAGCTGACCCTTTCGGGTCTCCGGATCTCTACACTCACCATACGCAACACAGCAGTATTAAGCTGCTATTTTACGTTGATATTCTGTGTGAGCGTGGTTCTTCCCCGGTCGATCAAACCCATTCGTGCTACAACTATAATATAGCTGCAGCGTGGCTCTACCACTTTGTTGGTATCCCTCCCCAATTATGCTATTATCTGCATATTCATTAATACCGGGAACAAAAGATCATTAATATACAGTAGGAAAATAGTTGTGGAGAAAACGGACTCCTGAGGAACACCAGCGTAAATTAGTAGAGTAACCATCTTTTATACCGAATGTTAAATAGCCAGACTGGTGACGAGAGGCAGCTTTTAAGGAAGACAGTTCAATTGTCAATCCACATGCTAAGCGTGGTGATTATGGTAAAAACTTCCTCGTTTGGTAAAGGCCATACCCAGCTGTTATAGATAGAAAAAGGAAGGAGTCTATTATTAAGTTGATAAAAACACGCCGGGTCAGGAAATCAACTGTTTCTCACAGACATATCCGGACCTTTTAATTCACTTTCCGATTCTAAAGGAGATGTTCCCGAAATGTATGGAGCTTGGGCTAGAACTATGTAAATATCGTTTTATAATATATTAATCGTTTTTATTGTTAGTTTTCTTTAATTTAACTTCGTTTCAATGTACATTCAAATTAACTTTAACGAGAGCAACACAATTACTCGATACAAAGTAGTATCGATACTTTGAGTCGATACTTTCATCGGTATAGATACTTTTTATTCGATACTTGGCATCGAGTAGATATCGATACTTTTAATAGGGAACCCGATAAGTATAAAAATTACTCTGTGAGTAGAAGTGAGAGTGAGTGATGAGCAAATATCGTCACAGATAAACAGGTATTTTAAAATAGCAGACTGTAACTGTGACTAACAAAATGAAAGAACAGTTCCTGTTCCACGTACAGTCACAAGTTTTCTATATTCTTACATACGACAGTTACCTTTCTAAGAATAAAATAAAAATGTTATTGTGTAATGATACCCTGTTACTCGTCACAAGCTTTTTCCTTTTCTCGCATAGGTTCAAAACCTTAGTTAGAAAGAGAAGTACCTAAGGAAGTATCCTAAGATAGCAACCTGTCACTGTGACTAACTGAAAGACAGCTCAGCTCAGAGAATTAATTACCTACCAAGATTGTAGTAACAGATTGCTATTTAATAACAGGTTTTAGGAGCTGTTATTTATTTATATATGGAACAGGTAGAACAGATATTTTTACCTGTTACTTATTTATACTTTTGTTGGTCATTTCTTAAAACTCTCAAAATCGTCAAACGTCATGTCAAACAACTGTCTCTGGCTGCCTTTAAAATAGGGTTATCATAACAAAAAACTTTCAAATAATCATTTTTGTACGCCTATACCCTTTTTCAAATTATTTTTGTTAATATATTTATGACATATCTCAATTTTTTCCCTATTTATCCATATAGTGTATATAGTACATAGTGGTAGCCCAAAATCAAACATCTCCTTTGTAATCTTTTTTTTAAAGTACTTTCCAGTATCTTATTGACCTGACAATTGGCATAATTATGTAATGTTTACAAAATTGCAATAATATGGAGTTGATTTCATGATAGATGAAGGTTGAACTAGTCCTAGGAATGCATATAGAAGCTTAGTTTTTGGGAGATTTTATAAAAATTTATTTTCAAGTTAAGAATAGATTAGTATTATATACGCTTTTATTTGAAAGTAATTGAAAACTTTACGGAAAATATGGATTGCGCCTCTGTAATAAAATACCGATACATTGTTTAAGAAAAACAGTAAAAGTTTCCGTAGAGTATATTGTTTCAGTTACCAAATTATTTATTATTAGAAATATTGAGGTTGTTCAAACAAATATTTGAACCAATCATTCAAGATATCCACACTGTTTTCAATTCATGTTCTCGTATCGCATGTGTAATTCTATCCATGCTCCTAAAAATAAATACAGAAATATACATTTAGTGAGTTGACATTTACGGACTCATAAAATGTCCTATCCTATATGTTTTAGTACTTTATTATAATACCTTAAAAGGATCCTATAATACAAAATCGATGTCATGTAAGGAGGCCAATTAAGTGAAGGTAAGCGGAAATTCTTCATTAAGTCAGAGTTTCAGTGCAAAATATTATAAAATCTTCACGTTTTTAATTTTCCAATGCGTAGTACGTATGACCTTAAATGATAATTTTGATGATGTTAATATTCATCAACGTTACGAACTGACTATTGCATAAGATTAGGATGTATCGTGCATTTCAGCATTTTGTAACCGAATTCATATCAAGGGGGCAATTTCCAATTCGTCTGTAGGTTTTTTTGCATGTATTTTACGCGATATTTTCAGCACTATGAATAAAACTTTAACAATTCTTTTTTATTCTAAGTATACTTATGGATTGCTGCCATATTAATTAAAAAATCTTAGTTTCTATTTAGACGACATTCGAGATTGTAATATTTATGCCACACAAACAGATTAGATATTAGACCTTAAATAAAACTGAATCAAACTTAATACTATTACAAAAATTAAAAAAAAACACACATAATTTGAAGTCGGGTTTTAATACAACATCTGCATTTTGATTCTTCCACAGCAGCCATTTACCATCAGCTGATGTGCTCGTTTATCATGCTATACTAAAAAAAGTAAGTCCGATTTTTAAATTTGCTATAATCGTTTTGTTAATCTATTAGTAAATATAGTGTCAAACGCGTCGCACCTTAATCGCTTTTTTGGTCCCAGATATTGTCTGCCTGCAAAAGTGAACAGTTGAACGTATGCCTCTCTCAACGATTGTGTTAGAGTGGTTTAATTTATAACAATAAAGGAAATTATTTCATATTACACAATTCATAGATAAATAAATTAAGTCATTAAAATGACTAAAACATTTAATCTTTTTTGTAGTTTTTCCTATATTAATTTAAAGTTTTCCTTGTTCGTAACAATGTCTCGAGTATTAAACTTAACTTCTGGAAACTTGAATGACCATGTTTTAATCAAATTGAAAACAAAGGCATTTGATCACACTTTCATTACTGTTTTATTTGTTAGAGTAAATCTCATTTTATTGTTTAATGAATTTTTATTATTACATGAAAGTGATCTTTGTGTATTTTGACACACACACACACACACACACACACACACACACACATAATATATATATATATATATATATATATATATATATATATATATATATATATATATATATCACGTTGACCGCCAAACCCAAAAACTATGTGTTTTCAATTTTTGAACCTGCCTTTTTTGTCTTAATTTTCATTTTTATACTAATCTTATAGTAAAATCATGTTAAATTATTTTGGTTTTCCATGATATTCCATGATTTTTCATGTGTGTAAAAAGAAACACGGGGCCCCGGATAAAGTTTTTACTTAAAAATTTCTTTAGAGGCCGTGTGTATACTTTTGGAAACACGCAAACCAGCGATGGAATTGTCGTTATGAAGTGCAGGGATAAGAGGATTTCAGTGTTCAATGTTTTTTTGAAACATTCAAACTGAAAACCGTTTCCAAAAACACAGGAAAATCTAGCAGCGACTTGAGTGATAAGACGGCGTCGTACAACTCAGCGTTGAGGCGTTGTACAAAATAGTACAGAAAATTATTTTTTGAAGTATTGTAGGGTATCAGCATCGTGAATGCTCACTTTTTGTACTCTGAAAATACTCGCAGAAAGGCTCTCAAAAACACAGAATTTAGGGAGGCAGTTATCAGAGGAATGCCTCACAAATACTCACGTCAAGAAGACAAAAGCCCACTAACACCACGACCAACATCAAACAAGCGACACAGACAGGTTTTCAATATCAAGAAAAACCCTCCGAAAAAGATGAAAGGACGTTGTGTCGAAGGCTATAAGATGTATGGAAGGCAAGGAAAACTTGTCGAAGTAAAACGCAAATTTTCCAAACAAACGAAGAGAATTTGCTCTATTTGCCAAGTTTTGCAATGTACAGGTCACTGACAAGCTCCACTAACGTAGTCAGAGTAGGATTCTCTGTCTACGTCTACTGACTACTTTTTCGTAAAATAACTACTAATTATACCAGCCTGTTATATTCTATCTATCTATCTAATGTTGATTTTGTGTGTTTCTAAAAGAAATGAGAATAATACAAATTAATGTAATTTTTAAAAATAGGTGTTTTTTATTTTTGTCATAATTTTTTACCTAAAAGACATATAAAAAACCCACTCGGACCGAAACCTTTGTGGAGGCCAGAAGTAAAAGATTCCGTAGTAAAATGTATGCAAACGTGTTTCCTAAAGGAAAAACTGGCCTCGAACTAAAGGATCGACCGTGTATCCAAAAGGAAACACGCGGCCTCAGAAGGTAGCATTTTGTGTGTCCAAAAAGAAACACATGGCGTTCAACGTTAATATATATATATATATATAATATGTAACGTAATTAACGCACACCCTCAGATACCCCAATTAGTATATTATGTTATAATCACAATACATACACTGAATTTTTAGTTAAACATTTTTATGCACTGATTATTTATCAAATTAGTTATACTAATTCTGGAAGAATGTTGTGGTCACAGTACAAATCCACGAACGCAAAGACTTTTACATGCTTGAAATAAAGTTCATTTTTTTATTTTTATTGAATAACAGAATTAGTAATAATACAAATAAAATTGCACTCTTAAAAGTCTTATTGCCTTAGGTTACGGTCCAATTCAGTTTGTTTTGACTGTACAGATTTAGTGTGACTGTAATTTACGTAGTTTTAATTATTTTTGGGATAAAAAATTACCTGTATTAAAAATGATAGGAATCGATTCAGTAAACGATTCTGAACAAACTACTTTCTCAAAGTGCGTTAATTATGTTACATGTTGATATATATATATATATAATATATATATATATATATATATATATATATATATATATATATATATATATATATATATATATATATATATATATATATTAAGACAGACATTTTTCATCAGCAATTTGTATATTAATAATAATACACAAATGTTTGTCGCAAAAACTATTTTGTAATAGAAAATAGGTTCAAACATTATACGTAGATTTTAAAATTATTATCGCATTCAAAATAAGACAGAAACTAACAAGGCTTTATGAAAGTGCAGTCACTCTGATATCCTGAGTCTGCTCAATAATGGTCTATGTTACAGGAAATCGCTTTCCCGCTATAGAAAGTCGTTTAATATAAGATTAGATTTTCCTTTGTTATACGAAAGACTTGAGTTGGTTTCCATGCTATAAAAGAGAGCTTTTATCTGATTATAATTTTATTTAACATTTATTATAATTAAGAATGAAAGATGTTTATATAAAAATCAACAAAAATAAATTAAAATTTATATTTTGTGTTTTACTCATTGTTTAATTTTACCTCATTTTTCATTGTACATAAAAGTTCTTAAATCGTGAATGCAGAGTATTAGTGGCATAACGTAATATATTATAGTTTAAGTATTATATAATCCACTTTCACCAAAAATCTTTATAGCGGTATTGGAACACATCATCAAAGGCTGAAAATGGACAAACAAGGGTATAAATATAAAAGGGAATTACCTTAGTCATCTTAGATTTGCAGGTGATCTAGTAATATTTTCCGAGTCAGCAAAACAAATAGAGTCGATGGTAAATGAGCTAAACAACGCCAGTCAAAATGTAGGACTGGAACTAAACGCTATTAAAACCAAAGTAATGACGAATAGAGTTCAAATACCTATGATTGTGAACAACATTCCATTAGAATATGTTGATGAATATGTGTATCTCGGTATATTAATATCATTCAAAAGAACGAGACACGTTGACGAAATCTAAAGAAGAATAATATCAAATTGGGGTAAATTCTGGACTCACAAGGAGATTCTAAAATCGACTCTACCTATAAATCTCAAAATGAAGATAATAGATGTGAGTATACAAGATACTGCCCTGCCTTACTTATGTATGTCAAACATGGATATTTAACAAACACAACAATGAAAAGATCGCAAAATGTCAAAGACGAATGGAAAGGACAATTCTTACCATAAAATCGAAATACAGAGTAAGGAACTCGGAATTAAGGAACAAAACAGAAGTAGTGGACGTTCTTCATCACGGTCAAAGGTTGAAATGGCGATGGGCAGGACATTTAGCACGCATTTTAGACCAAAGGTGGACTAAATCGGTAACAGAGTGGCAAGGACCAGCTGGAACACGTGCAAAAGGCAGGCCAAAAGAAAGATGGGTCGACGAGGTGATGGCTACAGCTGGGAAAAACTGGATGAACAAGGCACAGGACAGACAAGTATGGGCAGCTCTGGAGGAGGCCTTTACCCGAAGAGGGGTCCTCAAATAACAGGTATAATAAGTTAAATTATAAATATACTTAAAATAATAAATAAGTACTAAAAATAATTACGAATCTATTTAAGTAAAAATAATAAGATCTATATTGTAAGAAAATATTATTTAAAGAAAATAATAATAATATAAATTTGTGAAACTAAAATGTCAAAATTGTTTTATATAAAAATTATCTATATAAAAGCAAATTTAATGCAAAATAAAATTTCCAATTCATATACTTAAAGTTATTAAATTGATTTTGTAACAAATTTAATCAGTGTAGTGAAATTTCCAATTAAATATAATTCTTATATTATAGTAATGCATGTATGTATTTAAAGTTAGTAAATTGACTTTGTAACAAATTTATACAGTGTAATGAAATTTCCAATTAAATATAATTCTTATATTATAGTAATGCATGTACTTAAAGTTATTAAATTGATTTTGTAACAAATTTATTCAGTGTAAATGAAATTTCCAATTAAATGTGATTCTTATATTATAGTAATGCATGCACTTATATTATTAGATTGATTTTGTAACAAATTTATTCGGTGTAAAAGAATTTTCTAATTGAATGTAACTCTAATATTATAACAAATGCATGTACTTAACATAATATAACATAACATAAACACTCACGCCTGTCACCCAGAGGGGTAGGCAGAGATTACGGACTTCCATTTGACACGATCCTGAGATACCTCTTTCGCCTCCTTTACATCCATATATCTACGCATACATGCTCGTCGGTTAAGAGTACTTCTACCGTGGCCCATTTTCAAAATATCGCCAATTTCGTCGATAAACTTTTTTCTAGGGCGTCCCCCGACTCTGCCGTTCACATCTGCCATATAAATTTGCTTTGTCACTCTTTCCTCATTAATTCTTTCTACGTGACCAAACCACCGAAGCATTCCTTTCTTAATCCTGGTCACAACATCATCTTGCATACCAAATTTATCTCTTATCACGCAATTTCTCACCCTGTCATTCAGATTCAACCCTAGCATACTCCTTAAAGACCGCATTTCTACAGCATTTATTCTACTTTCGTGCTTCTTCTGTCACACCCAGCTTTCACTACCATACATTAAAGTAGGGATTAACACAGTATTATGAATTACCATACGTGCCTTTTTGGTACATTCTGGTTCTTAAACAATAGAGTGTAGTGCCCCATTCACTCTATTCCCTGCATTTACTCGTCGTTCTATATCCTTATCATATTTACCATCCCTGCTAAATACACATCGCAAATACACAAACTCATCCACTTGCTCAATTAACTCTCCTTCTACATATTCTTATTTAACATACCGTTTTGCTTTCCTCTCTTTCAAAAACCATCACTTTCGTCTTACTTGAGTTCACTTTAATTCCCCTTTCTTTTAATTCCCAGTTCATTAATGTAACCATCATTTGCAACTCAGCCGCCGATGACGCAAATATGACTTGATCATCGGCATACAAAAGGCATTTGACGGTTAACTCGTCCATTCTTAACCCACATTCTTCATCTTTCAAAGTTTGCAAACAACTGTCCATAAATAGGTTGAACAGCCAAGGGGAAGCCACACAGCCCTGTCTGACACCTTTTCGGATGCCAAACCTGTCCGAGTAGACCCCATTGATCCTGACACAAGCACTAGAATCCCTATAAAGAGACCTCAATGCTTGTATCAAACCAGCGCTCAACCCATATGAGTTCAGTGTTTGCCATAACACATTCCTGTCTACTCTGTCATAAGGCCTTTCCAAGTCCATGAACGCACAAAAAACTTTCTAGTTTTTAGCCAAAAACTTCTCCGCAATCATGCGCACGGAAAAGACTTGATCTGTATACCCCATTCCCTTTTGAAAACCCGCTTGCACATCCCAAATTTTTCCATCAGTTTATTTCATAACTCTTTCAATTAACACCTTAGCATACAGTTTACCCACAATACTAAGCAAGATGATACCACGGTAGTTTTTGCAGTCCTGCTGTGACCCTTTTCCTTTATATATTGGTACTATAACTGCTTTACACCAGTCATCCGGTACCCGTTTTAATTTCCAACACAAATTAATCAAGGTGTACAGCAGGCCTGCCACCACTCCCTCTCCAGCCCTTAGCATCTCGAGTGATACTTTATCATATCCAGCTGCCTTACCTGCTTTCATGCTTTTCATTGCTTTCATTATTTCATCTACACATATCTCCATACCCCTTTCCACTTCTTTCGGAATTTCTTGTTCATTTAATTCAGACGACTCTTCACTCATAAACACGCTTTCAAAGTATTCCTTCCATCTGTTTAAATTCGAAACTTCATCATTCAGAATACATCCATTCTCGTCTCTTACAGCATTAATTATAGGCTGTTTTGTATTTCCCCTGGCAGTTCTTACGAGTTTCCAGAACATTTTTATATTAGCCTGGAAATTATCAGATATCCTTCTATCATTCTTATCCGTCCTTTCTTTCTTTTTCCTTTCAACTACTTCTTTTACTCTCTTATTTAGACGTCTAAATTCTGCCTTTTTTCTTTCAATCTCATCATTCATACCACCAGAATTACCAGCTTTAGTTGCTAGTAAATCTAACCATGCTTTCTTCTTTGATTCAACTTCCACCCGTACCTCATCATCCCACCACAACGTATTCCTTTTCCTTTCCTTTGTTCTCTTACTTACACCACATAACCCTTTCTTAATATTATCCCACACAGTATTCAAGTCTAAATCATTCATATACAACTCATTCAAACACCTAATATTTTCTCTCAGTCTGCATTTATATTTCTCTTTCACATCTTCATCTTGTAACTTCTCTATTCTTATACGCTGTAACGCAGTGGTAAACACAGATGTCCGATGCCGCCAACGCTTGAAGAGACCATTAATTCGACATAAGACCAAGTAATGATCCATCCCTACGTTGGACCCCCGGTAAACCCTTGTATCTACGACTGCGCTCCTCATTCTTTCATCCACAATTACGAAATCTATCATGCTTCTATCATCACCTCTTTCCCATGTATACATGTGAATCTTCTTATGACGAAAAAAGTATTCGTCACAAAGAGATTCTTTTCCACACATACGGTGAGGAGGTCTTCACCATTCTCATTTATACTTTCATCACCAAAAGGTTCCCAATATCCTTTCATAACCATGCATGTACTTAAAGCTATTAAAAATGAATTTCTAACAAATTTATTTATTATTATTGTAAATATATTATTGTAAATATTATTATTGTAAATAATGAGGAATAAAAGGCTATTTTATTTTATTTATTATATAATATATTATAGTCAAGCATTTGCATTTATCGTGAATCCGGTAAGCAAGCAGAAACTCAATTCAAGTTTTCTACAAACTCATATATGTAGTGCACTTGTATAAGATAAAAAAATATAGATACAAAATATGGCGCCGAGTCGCGATGTCCATGTTTTGCGCTGTTACGTCGAGAAGTTAAAAATCTAACATAACTTTTATGGAAACATGCTGAAGACGTTCGGTATTCAGTAATTTTCCAGTGCCCGCCGTGCCAGGATACTCCTTTACCAATTTATTACGTCGCCGTGTATTTGAATAACTTTACCATAAAAATAGGCGTTCTGCGGCCAGAAACTTTGGCAATAAAATGCAAATGGTGACGTCGGTGACGTTTTTAGATTACGAAGACGTTTTTCGATTACTTTTGTGGAACTAGCATAGAATGGAACTAGTATAAACTTGTATCAGTGACAGGAAATAGTGAATTTTTAAAGGAAACGTGAAGAAATTTCAAAGGGAATTCCAATAGTAATTTGCAATACTTTATAGAATTCCATTTTTTTTAATATTGAAACTTGTTCTGTGTAATCTATAACAGCGGTAATAATAATAGATTGTAAATATTATATGTGTATGGTACGTTTTATTCAGAATCTTGGCTCAGCTCGAGCAGTAGAGATAATAATATATCTCTACTGCTCTATATTACAATATTATTAAACTTAATCAAACAACAAACTGAAACAGTTTTGAGCAAATATGTTTACAGATTTGTTGTTACTCCTGAGACAATAATGTGAAGGTTAACACACTAATAATAATAGATTTACAACTATGATCCTCCAACTTTACGAAATTTCAGACGCAAGTTAGCAAATTAAATTGTAGTGGAGTTTCAAAGACGTCGTGAAATATCTTGAGAATTTCTAATTTTATTGTAATTAGATTGAAAATAAGTTTCGATATAGCCTGCTTTCGTTTAAAATCCTTTAATTGTCTTTAATTAGAAGCAATTATACTTATCAACTTTTAATAATGAAAGTAGGCGTTGTTGTCTTTTGTTCATTTGTGTAATATAGGAAAGGTGCGCTAAGAGGCACATTGGTGACTTATATTCATTAAAAACCAATCTAACCCTACAAAAGAAACACAGGTGCAAAGTAGCCTGCATTTCAGATTTCTTCATTCCATTTTAATTTATTTGCGTGACAAGATAACCCTCGTGGATAGCTCCAGAGCAACTAACGGCCGCTCGGGAGCGCTCCACTCGCGTCTCGCCGCGCAACGCACACATAAAACTGAATCGTCTAGGCGCCTTTGATGACTGACTATTAGTAGTAGCACGGTATTAGTAATAAATACTAGCACTACGTACGGAAGTTGCACTCCTTTGATATTGACTGCTTGCTGACATTTAATAGCCTACATAATTATTATTAATTAGATAAATCGCGCGCGCAAGCTAAATAAAAATTTTTCCCTGCGCGCGAGTGTCCATATTACTTTGCATCTTTCCCCTTCCTAAGTGACGGTGGGCTTTCCGTGGTTACCAAGGAATGTCAATAAAGAGTGAAAAAATATATTTCAAAATGTTAATTAAGTTATTTATGTGAAGTACCTATTCTGATTATGATCGACTGACCATATTTTCGCACCTATGTGAGCTCTGCGATACCTAACGCAACGCAACTTGCACTGTCATTGTTTGGGAAAGATTTGCACTCACCATGCATAATGCATAGCCTTCGTCATTACCTCATGGCGAGATCGGATGATACATTTTATAATGACGTTATTTCTTGTAATAAAGGGCTTACCTTCTATCCTTAGCCAACGAGCAATGGCAGGACCCAGCAGTACATAGCATTTCCGATCGGGAGACCGTATGGAAGGAGAAGGAGTTCCACGGTAGGTACTACAGGCCCCCAAATGAGCCCTTCGTAGATACAGTCACCTCCCTCAAAGGGCTACGTTTCGGTGACCTCTTAGGGGAAACCGAGGGTTTTGTCTGTGCAATACAGGATCAAGCTACAAAGACCAACAACTATCGGAGATACATCCTAAAAGATGGCACTATCGACGTCAGTCGAGCTTAACGCCATCTCAGTGAGTCACTTAGGCATGCCATCTCCGGTTGTTCGGCGCTTTCTAACTCTGAGTACTTGCACAGGCACAACCTATTAGCCAGAGTTCTACACCAGAAGCTCGCTCTGAAATACGGTCAAGTGGATCGGAAACTGCCTTATTATAGGCACTTGCCGGAAGCCGTGCTCGAAAATGACCACGCCAGGCTCTACTGGGATCAGAATAAGCCTATTGTGCTGATGGACCGGGCACACTCAATGATATTTTTGGTCGACATTACCATTCCATATGACGAAAAACTAGTGAAAATCAATTCAAATAAGAAAATGAAATATCTGGGCCTGGCTCACGACGTAACCGACATATGGGGTGGTCTACGGACCGAAATTATTCCTGTAGTAGTCTTTGCGAATGGGCTAATCCCGGTCAGCCTCTCGGGTCATCTGAGGCGACTGGAACTCCGTGACGGACCGTTTCGGGCTCAAAAGCAGAAACTGTTGCTCCTCGATACCGCTTGCATTGTCCGCCGGTTTCTTTCCCTTTCCCCCTACCGAAGGCTGCCATCTGGCTGGGGTTTTATTTATTTATGTATTTTTTGTATTTTATTTTATTGATATTTATGTACATTTATCATTTCATTTTCATTTACAATTATAAATTTATAGAACCCAACCAGATGAGAAAACTATATAGATACCTCAAAAATATTAATTAGTTAGAATAGGCCGCCTGCAAGTTGGTAAAAATGCATTAAAAGATTCCGTTACATAGATAGATAGACGGATACACTGTTAAAACTGTTAAAAAGAAAACTTTTGGTTAACGAAATCTCAACGTTATTTTATGTTGAAAGATTTTTTTTAGAAGAGAAATTTCGATGCGCATTTTTTACTTAAGATTCTCTGTGTTAATTATTTTACATAAAAACGAAGACAAGACGGACTTTATTCATAAATAATTAGTATTACGGCGAGACTACAACCAACTACTCGTACTACTTAAATAAGCAACGATTTAGAGACGGTCCATTAGCGGTTCATGGTACTACAACTAAACATTACTAAAGCAGATGATGCATTATTATAAATTATTCCAGCTGCTGTTACTTAAAGTGAATTTAGTTAATGTGCATTATAAAACGCTGTCGCCATTAGGGTCCTTCTTATGTACAATGTATTTATTATATTATCGTTTTATTTTAGCCGATACTAAATCATTGTAACTATTATTAATTCAATATGATGATTATAATTGGACCTATTTCTGCCGCTAGTTAAAAGTGCTTACACTGATGTGTTCCGTTTTGTGTGAGACATTCCATCTTAGTCCTCAGATGTATCGCCTCCGTAGCTTGCTTAGTTTGAAGTTAGTTAGAGTAGAACTCGTACTTGTCTCTTTAATAGTTAGGCATATCATAGTCACACATGGTTATTATAATAATCTTAATATATATAAATTACGTGTCACGTTGTTTGTCCGCGATGGACTCCGAAACTACTAAACTGATTTTAATCAAATTTGCACACCGTGTGCAGTTTGGTCGAATTTAAGAGATAGGATAGTTTTTTGTCCATAAGTGACCCAAATTTTTTTTTGTGAATTTAAGGAATTTTATAGAACATGACAAAGGGTCGTCGAAAAGGGCAGAACAACGTCAGCCTGGCAAGCTAGTATAATATATATAATAACCAGTCAAATTTGTAGAAAAGATTCAGAATAAATTATACAGGCAAATGATGAAGAAAAATTAATTAAAAAATCTCAAACATTCTATCCTTTTTTATCTTTTAAAGTCTAAATGGGTGGTATTGCATTATTTTAACTGATTTTACTGCGCATGCACAGGTCGATCGGTAGGCAAAATGTTGTTGCCTATAAATCACATTCAATTTGGGATAATATCAAATAAAATTAGAAGCATTATTTACTCCTATTTTTACAAACTTCAATAATGGTATATATCGTTATTTATATCTTTGAACTTATGTTTAAAATTTGGCTACTCTTTAAAAATAATCATGTAATCATCAGCACGTACACAGTCCAATATTGTTCGCTTCGCAGAATCATGAATCCAATTGTTTTCTGTTATTGACTGTTGTATAGCGCAAAAAGAATGTTCTTGATAAGTGCGTTTCTATGTTCGCTTGTAACTCCTAAGCTTTTGAACAAGCAGAATTTTGATAAATGTTAATTCAATCGATTGCACAGGAAGCAACGACTATATTACGGTCACCATAAAATTAAGTCAAAGTGACATAAATATACGAGTATGATAAGTCCTTTTATAAATAAGTGTTTAATTTTATAATAATCGTAGTGAAGTGGTATAGTTTAGCGCTCTATTAACTTCGCTACCTTTTTTATGGAATCAAGGATGACAAAATGGGCACCATCTCATAGTGGATGCTGCGACCCATAGACACCTTTACATTTTTCCTAATGAAAATGACATACGTCGTTTCACGTAAAAGATATCTCTGGTTACTCATCATACAAAACACACAAACATTATGCTACTATTTCTTGCTTTTGAACTTTGTGAGCGTGGGACCAATCGACCAACTCGTGTGGCTCTACTACGTACACAATGATGTTGTTGAACGTGCCTTTGATATTAACGTATAAAAATGAAATTATTGTAAGTTTACATAATTTGCAGTCAAGTACCAGTAGCGCAATGAAGGTAATCTGGCTGGGTTAGTTGTTAAGAAGTTAGTTGTTGTTTGCAGGAAACAAAGTTTATATTGCCTGTTGTCTTGTATTTCTAATTGCATTCTACAAAATATTTGATACCTCTCTATTCACCTACCGAGGGCTTAATAATCAGAGTACTATACTATAGAGTTTTAGATTCTTCGTCATATGGTATCGGGGCTTGAATCTTTACACCCAGACGCGTTATTATTACTATTAAAAATCTTCAAATGAATTATTGATTCTTAAAATATGCAATTTTACTGTTCGACTTTTTAGAGATAGGAATAGATTTGAAACAATCATGGCTCAAGTCTTTGCAGAAATGGTTTATTTGGCAACATCTTAGAAAGGCGTTTATATATCGGTGGTATTCAAAGGTAAAATAGGAAGAAGAGTCCTAATAATATTATTTAAAAAAACTACAGCGATAAGGTTCTCATTTAATTTAGAAAAATAACTCTCAGTTTTAACACGATTGACAAGGGAGGACGTTATCGTTGTTTAATACAATATTTCCGTGGTTATTTAAAATGACTAGCTCTTTTTTTATTTACCGATAAAGGGAATTTTTATAGTGATCCCGTAAATATTCCATCCACAATCGATAATAAGGTTTACGCGTTTGTTGTTAAATCAAGGATTACGACATGGAATACCATATAGACTATCTTTTGCCCCAGTGTTTATCCAATACCTCCTCGGTGTATCTTAACTGAGTGAATTTAGCGTAAGCATAATTACGGAAGAAAAGCTTACTGCTTTATAAAAAGTAAGTATTCAATACTTTATCAGCGTAAGCACAAATACTAGAAAAAAAGAAAATCAGAATATGAAAAACAAAGGAACTGAAGAACATATCATTGTCAAATCCACCCTCTCTGATCGGCAACCATAATCGGTTACCCTCTGTAGTGTGGGACACGTTTAAGATAGGTTTTAGTTAAGGGTCAGTTCACACCGAGACGTGACGTGACGCGACGCGGCACGTACTTTTTAAGATCGTGATACAAAATATAACCATGTTTACTATACAAAAAGGTACACATTTTATTGAGATAATTCAAAAACGCCTCGCCGTGTAGAAAGCTGCGAGGCGCAGCCTGAGGCCGTCGTGGCAACTTGTCTTATCACGCTGTGCATCGACGCGGTGTCTTGCCACCGAATTGACGATGCGCCTCGTGTCGTCGTGATGCGTCTCGCGGAGGCGCGCTACGCGGTGCGAAAACACTGGCTTCTTCAAGCATCGTCACCTCGCGTCGTGTCTCTGTGTGATCTGACCCTAAGTAAGTTACGTATACGTTACCTACCCTTGTGTTTTTTCCATGATCTTTTCCTGACTTATTTAAGCCATCGTTACTTTTTTGGTTATATAAGAAAAATGTTATTATTAACGTAGATGATTAAGGATATTCGGAGCACTGATAAGTTAAACTCTGCTTGTGGTCATAGCACTTTGATTTGGTACATTTTCGTTTATAATTCTTAATGATGGCTCTAAAAAAGGATAGTTTGAGGGTGCAACTAATATTTATAGTGGCCTACAAGGAAACGGAAACCATTTGTATTATGAAATAAACATTTTATGTACAACTATTTTACATTAAACGAATGTGTTGGTGTTGCCAATAGAGAGTAAAATCATTGGGAAATGTTGATATTAATAAAATCAATTGATTGAATTGATTAGGCAGAAAAAAATTTCGTTTATTTATTTGTTTTAACAGTGTAGTGGTGGTGTAAAAACATCTACCCCAAATCGTGGCGTAGGTGTCGTAAGAGGCACAAGACAAAGGAAAACTGAAACAGAGGGTGGGCAGCACTATCTTTCTGATAAAAAGTGTCAATCTAAGGGGGAAGCCTACGTTTAGCAGTGGATATTTGAGGGAAACATTGGAAGATTTTTATAGACATTATAAATTATCATGATACTTTACCACATGTTCATTTCTAAGATATCTTATATTATCTATATATCTACTAGCTTGCCAGGCAGACGTTGTTCTGCCCTTTTCGACGACCCTTTGTCATGTCCTATTAAAAATCCTTAAATTCGTAAAAAAAAATTGTGTGTCACTCATGGGCAAAAAAACTATCCTATCTCTCAAGTTGGACCAAACTGCACACGGTGTGCAGATTTGATTAAAATCGGGTAAGTAGTTTAGGAGTCCATCGCGGACAAACAACGTGACACGTAATTTATATATATTAAGATTACTTTGAATAGGTAGATATAAACATGAAAGTAAAGAGCACAAAAAGAAATTAATTTGCACGAGCCAAATAATTTATGAATTACCTTTAATCTTAAAATACCTTATTTATTACTTGGACAAAATTAAAGCCTAAAGGCAATAGAATATTTTACGTAGTGGAATTACGGTCGTGAAATTTAGGTAATATTATAGTTTCAAAGTAAAATTTATTTAATAGCGGGCTTAAACTCAGTTTGTGATATCAAATTCAAAATGTCTCATTGCTAATTTTGGTGGTGAAAATAGCTTTAACAATAAGGTTTTGAAATGTGTCCATTCAGTTATTTCTCTGATAATTTATCAAATAGAAAAAACAAAATGAAAAAGGAATAAGTATATATTATAGTTATGAATAAGACATCATCCGCATAAATTGCAATTGTTCGTCAATATATTACGTACAGACACAGTTCCTGATTTTGAAAGATAAGTATACACAATTCGTCAACTTATATGAACTGAATGAGGCCTATTTCCTATATACCCATATAACCTAACTTGAACAAGTAATTTGTTAATTAGATAGGGGGAATATGAATTTGTATTATCGTCAAGTCGGGCATTTTTACCAATAGACGTTAACTTTGCTATCAGGGGTGTACAGGTAGGTAGTAAAACTACGATTAACACGGACAACGTAACGTTTTTCCAGATATGCAATTTTTAGGATCAAAATTTAATAACTAATTAACAGCCTTGTTTTCAATATGGTTACATGAGAGTTAATTTTGACATTTTTTGTTTGATATACTGAATGTGAGTATCTATATTTTTGTTAGTAGGTTTAATAAGGCTTAACGTTAAACGTTACAAAAAAACGTGTTTTTTTTTAAATACCTTAATAAATTTCTTTATAAAGAAGTTTTACTGCAAAAATTAAGTAAAGTACGTAATCAAGCATTTTTGCACAACCCTGACACATATTTTCAAGTTTTTATGAACATTGCCACTAGTGGCAACTAGCAATTACCTTGTTACACACAAATAGTGGCGCAAATCATAGCTCTAGGTATAGTCTATTATATTATGTAGAAAATTTACGTTCATCCTTAAATTTAAATTCTATTATTTTCATTCACAAATCCCCGATAGCAAAGTGTCACAAAGTAGGGTTAACTTTGCAGTTTTCTATTTTATCTATTTAATGTTAGTATTTTTAAATCACTAATAAATACCAAATCTATAAAGAATATAGTCTCACATTCGAAATTAAGGCCCAGTTTAAGGGTACCATTTATGTAGGAAAATTGTTCCTAAACTTTTGTCTTCAAAAAATGGCAATGTTGCAAGGTTCAAGTTATGTAACAATAAAATTATATTGTATTATTTTTTATTTATTTTTTGTCGGTGGCAAGTGTAGGGTAGTACATAATATACCTTTCATTGACACCTTTCCTACATTAAAGTTTTTATTAAAGTACTCTTAAACTACCTAGTTTTGTATCAATTTTTAGCTGTAATTCTATAGCCGTCAAGTTGTCTATTTCGCTCAACACAGTACAATGTTAGCTAGCTTATCTTCAGATATCTTAAAGATATCTAGCTCTCAGTAAGATTTCCATCAAGATGCATATTTAATTTTAAAGGCCCTGAAGCAACGAAGTAAGAATTAAGTATAAACGATGCAAATTATTCGGCCCGTTTTCAAAAGAAGGCTCTGGCTGTTATGAATGTTCCATAATGACAGCTGATTGGTGATCTCATAGAGGTTATACACCTATGAAGAATAATATACAGTTTATATTGCTTTGAGTATTATAGAAAAAATCTGTTTTTATTGTGTTAAAATGTCAAAAATTATGGTAACTAAGCAGCATTTGTTAGGGGTTATACTTTTCCGTTTTAATTGGAAGAAAATAGCATCTTAAGCGCATATAATCCTTGTGGAAGTTTACGGTGACAATGCTCCAATTGATAAATCATATTACATTATTTAATAATTAATTTTTAAAGTTTAATATACATTATCGAAACGACACTTCAAAAGTTAATTAATTCCATTACTCTACTTAAGTCACTCCAAGAAGGCGCCAGCCGGCATGCATTTCTTGAAAGATTTGTACACATTCATCACGCTGATAGAAGTGGTGAGCGCAGAGCTGATGCTTCTTATTGGCAGAATTCGGCGGGTTTGAATGGATATTTTTAGATCATTCGACTTGATAGACCCCCGTTCGTTAAGTTGGAGTGCAGATGTGGTTGCAATGTACAAGAATATTTGTCCATTTAATTATAAAACTTTATAAGTCTTACGTATAAGCTAAATGAACGAACTAATATGTAAAGTACGGAATTTGGCAGAAAATATCGAATTTCGCGATAACTGTGGCGTTGCGGCCTAGGGGCTTCTTTCATGGGAAAGACTGCTCCATAACAATAGTTTAAGCTATTTCTTATATTATCTGAGACTGTCAATAAACCATATTTAACCTGACCATATTTGCAATAAATATGACTGTAGGTATAAATTAAATCTTGTAGTTATATTTAATATTATTTTAACCGTGACTCGTCTATAGCGGCGTATAAATAAGATCTATTCTACCAACTTTGCATTAAAAGTACGCTAAATATTGGTTGATGAAACAACTTTGCTACATCCAGCAATATTAAATTTTTCCCAACTACTTGCGTCACAAACAATTTCAAATTTGGGGTTATCCCGTTTATCCACCCTAGGGTGAATACTCGGGAACACGTATCCGTCTATCTGTAGGTGTATCTAGGCTGTGTGCAGTCATTTATAGAAACGTCACGTTTTTGAAATGCTTGCAATAATGCCCATTTCATTGCTAAAACATCTGTGAACAAATAAATTTAAAAAACTATTGCAAATGTACATTAGAAATGACTAATTTATACAGAATATCAAATTATGTCTACTCAATAATAAAATTAGAGTTGGTAATTTCTATAGATCTATCCTCGACTACGAATCAAAATGCAGGTACGTTATCACCGGTGAGGACTAAGATGTAATGCATCGTTTCCAGTAAAATGGGTCTCTGGTTCTCTACACGCACTATACAAAACACAGCAGTGTGGAACCGCTATTTTACGCTGGTATTCTGTGAGAGCGTGGATATTCTCCGGCCGAGCCGACCAAATCGTAACTATTCTATTAATATAGCTATAGTATGACTCTACCACGTAAAAAGGTTTTTAATTATTTGTAAGACTAGTTGAATTCCTACGGCTATGCGCAAGCTTTCTCCATTAACTTACACAAACATATAACCATTAAGGTAAAGCGTACAACCAGTGAGTAGATTCCTTAGTCGAAACAGCAAAATTATGTATAATTCACACCAAATTTTAATGGAAGTAAATCCAGTAGGATTTGCGTGAATCCTGTGACTTCAAGTCAGAGATACATAAATTCTAAAAATCATTATTTTTATTCAGCATCCTTTACTTAGCCCCAAGATTTTTTCATTTTTTTTTGATTGATTTTTTCGGAAAATATTTGAATTTCAAACACAACTTCTGTACAGATTTATTGTTATACTCCGTTTAAATTAAATTTTGTTTATTACTATGTACTTCAATACTTTAAAAAACACACACACGTTAGTCTAGATTAAACACTACCTGGCTTAAATATGTAATAAATTAGTTGCTATTACCGGTGCACATGGAACTCAGGGTTGTCTATAAAGTGTTTGTGTCATGATAAGATTAAAAAAGGATTAAGAAAGGCTTGAAAATTATGAGGATTTTAATAAAAGAATCTAAAAAACTTGGTGGTCCTGGTAGGTAAAAAGTATTATTATATATATTGTCATTAGTTTAAGTATATTTAATGTTTTACACTCATGTAGTATTCGGACTGAGAGCGATTTTATTCTCGCCCAGAATGTATTCCAGAATATTACCGGTATGTTGCGGATGAGACTTACTTATGGACTGTAACATCTTACCACTTCAAATTTAATTCGAAACAAGCAACCAGCCCTGGCTTTGCCTGGATAGCATTTGATAATGAAGCGTTATTTAGATTTATGATAATAAAAGACCTTTTATTTCATAAATTTATTTTCCAAAAAATACCCTAAAATTAAAACCTAGTAATGCCCTCTGTCTGTTTGAAAAGTTTTCATCACCATCGGTCCAGCCTTCCCGAATATTAGCTCAGACAGACAGATGAACAGAATGTAAAAAATTGGTTATCTATGTCTTTATAATATGCTAATCACCCGTGAGAATAGAAACCAGTTGTTTTAATTTACAAATTGACACATGAATTTTATTTATATGTATGGATGACGCTGCCTCTTTTAGTCTTCAGTTTTGGCAGTTGGCTGTTTTCGACTGGTATACCTCTAGGCCAAGTCTTTAGAGCTTTCATTCCACTCGACTGCCACTTCAATACGTACTGTATCGAAATTGTGTTAGCCTAGTCGCATACACTGAAATTGGAAATTTGCCTATTTAGTTTCTTCTAACCTGACATATAAGTTGAAAATGACAGTTTCATTTCCTGTCAAGAATCCAATAGATAGAATTAGATAGATAGAGAATAGAGAACATTTTCAAGAGCTGTTGCATTTTTATGCGAAGTGTCTTACAAAACTTAGGTCATAATATCGTATTAAACGTTTTCACTGATGTCGTGCATTTTTATTATATTACTATCTACCTTTTTTGCCGTAAATTATCACCGTATTTGTCTGGCTTTTCCACACATTTTGATTCTTATTGGGTATTTTAGAGAATCTAAAGTATATTTTTGGCGTATATTAATAAAGCAAACTCAGCCGTTATATACTATACTACATCAAAGACGTTTGATGTTTTTATTTCAGGATTATAAAAACGCTACACAATATCTCGTAGTATCTGTAAGGTGCTTAGGATGTTATTTTGGGAATATTTTTTGTCACCGTAAAACGTTGCGCAGTATAGAAATAAAGTGGGCGTCTTCAAAGCAAAATGAATAGGCTTTTGTTACGCTAAGGCAGTCCGATTTACCATATAGGGGCTGACACAAAACTGCGATGCGACGCGATGTGAATTCGCAACGCAGAAATTTGCGACACGAATTGCTGCGATGCGATTTACGTCTATATGTATGTCTAAATGTATATGTCGATATACGTCATGCTCACACGCTGTCTCAGAGTGAACTAAAAATGGCGTCAACAGGTGAGACGTAACATCGCAGGAATGCGCGATGCGAATCAATACGCAAGTTCTTGCAATGCGTCGAGGAAGCTCGCAGATTTTTACATCGCAGTTTTGTGTACAAGCTCATAGGGCTACATCACGACTTACCACCAGGTGGGATTGTGCTCAAGCACCGGCTTATAATAAAAGTTAAAAAAAAAACGCAATTTCGGACTCTCGATTCCAAATTCATTAACATCGATATTGTACTGTTTCTTATAATTTTAAATTGTCTAAAACACCCATCTAAAATTTGTCACCTATTCTTGGGGTATATTGATTATATTATTTTTTAACTTTAATGACAATTCATTTTTATGTCATTGAATCTTATCTTCTTATTCGTCGTGTAATGGTGACGTAAGAGAAACCGATAAAGTCATAGCCTGGGTGCTGTAAGAGGCGACAGAGGGAAAGAAAATAGAAAAAGGCCATCTTCACATAGAATGGCACATTTTTTTATATGATAGGGTGACCAACGAGCACACAGCGCACCTGATGGTAAGTGGTTGCAGCGGCCCATAGACATCTAGATCTATCCTCGATTACAAATCGAAATGCAGATGCGTTGTCACCCGTGAGGACTAAGATGGAATGCCTCGTTTCCAGTAAAAAGGGTCTCCGGTTCACAGCGGAAACACAGCAGCATTTAGCTACTACTTCACGCTGGTATTCTGCGCGAGCGTGGTCCTTCTCCGGTCAAGCTGATCCATTCGGGCTACAACTATACTACTATATAACTGCAGCATGGCTCTACCACGTAAAAACATGGAGATATCTTCTCAAAATAGTAACAAAAGTTCGTTCGCGAACTCGCCCGCTAAGCGTCAAAACTATGTAATATATTATGCAGCAGTGGAACGTCCACATAAGTCTTCCCCATAGGATAGAATAGGATAATATTGATTAAATTAATTCCATGTCTTCGTCGTCTACTTAAATAAATCTATTTAAATTATTAAAGAACTTAAAAATTGGCCATCATAATAAATTAAAATTATAGCATGTCGCATCATCGTTAAAGTCTTTAAAGTGTAGTTACAAATTTTGACCTAATGTTATTTGATTTTTATTTAATATTTGCTATGTTTTCCTTATTAATGTACTATCTAGAATGCAAGATAATGTGTAGGTATTATTTGTAAGTAAAGTTTTTTATAATTATCTTATGTTTAAAGTATTAACTGATTAATAAGTCACTAAAAACTAAATAGAATACGAGATAACTGGGAATATATTTTTATATCTACTGAAAAATCTCTATACCAAAATTGGTGGAATGAAATATTGAAGAATGATGTCTTTATCGTAACAATTATATTTGAGTGTTTAGGGATCGTCCATTAGACACTGAGTTTAATTCTAATGCACTGCGTTGTAATAAATTATTAAATCAGTTTCACTGAAAGTGCATTTCTAGAACTAGATTATCTTATGGATATTTGCTTGATAAATGTAAATGTGAATGTAAACTTAAGTTTAAATATGTAAATAATAATATCAAGTTATTGCATTTTTTGAAAATACGAGTAAATAAGGCTTCTACTTTTATTTTAAATTACGCCAAATTGTATGTTGTTTATGGGTAACAACGTTTTTGTCTACCGATCGACTCTTACGAACGTGTGCTTGCGCAGTAAAATCAGTTAAAATAATCCATTACCACGCATTTTGAATATAAGAGATAACATGGGCAGTTAGAGATTTTTTTATTAAATTTCCTTTACTATTTGCCTGTATTCTTTTTCTAAACCTTCTTTGCAAATTTGGCCGCTTATTACAAAATAACCCTGTATATGGGACACCATATACGCTAAATAATACTCTTTCAAGAAAAGAGTTTACTCTTTTTAAAAGGCTGGCAACATATCCGCAACTCACCTGGTGTTGCAGTCGTTCATGGGCGGAGGGTATCACTTACCATCAGGTGAGCCGTATGCTCGTTTTCCCCACTTATATAAAAATTGTTGATAGTATTTAGCTTTTTTATACTCTAATGTTTGTAATAAATGTGCATGTCACTGTACAACCTAGCAAATATTTGCTGTGAAGACTATGAGAGATGCTAGTAAGATATTAGGGAGAATTTGACCAATTGAATGCCGATTACAGGAACAAATCTTTTGCTCTTGGAACCTATTTCCCGCCATTAGACTGACATAGTTGATTCATAAGGTGTGACTTATACACTATGTTCATTTCGATATACTGGCGGAATACATTTAATATAGGTCTAGGTTTATTTTACCATACTAGGAAGAAAAACAATTGACCGTCACAGGACGCCCGACGGATCAGAAATATCATAGTTGATGGTAGAATTTATAATTAATGAAAACAAGGCAAGAGTGTTATGCCATTTGCCGTCACGGCATACGATTCGCTTTTTTACTGTGAAGGTGCGCCAATAGATGTCTCTCATCAAAACGAATGGATTTAACTATTTTATATCTAACTACTTTGGATATAAAACGAAGATGATAAATAAGTAACTTTAAAATTCAACAATTCGACGTAAAATTTGAATTACCAAATAACGATAAATACCTATAATATGATTAGCGGGTCCCGTTACGTTATAAACTTCCCGACCACAATAGCCTTTCGTATTAACGGTAATAGTACAAAGTTCAATTAGTACATAAGGTATTAACTTGTTAATCAGCTACTTAAAATATGTTTACAATAGGATTTAAATAGAGATTTATTTTATACAAGCGACCGCCCTGGATTCGTTTGGTGGTATGTATCAATGATATTTATATTATAGTTTAGATTTGAGATAATTAACAACGACCATTTGCTTTATCGATTTTTCGATTTCACTAAAAAATCCATTATATATTCTAGATCATTCCTGGCAATGTGCTCTATCTGTTTGAAACGTTTCATCACAATTGGTTCAGCTATATATATTTTATAAGTTTTTGTTTTTATGTAAAGTATGTTTGGATTCAATAAATATCATTATTATTATAGTTCCATTAACGCTTTTTTTAGGGTTTTAAGATGAGGCATCGGCTGATCGCAAGATCGCGCTCTTTTTTTTTTTAAATTGTGAGGTGGCGACATACTATCGCTGTCGTATCCAAAATTACGGCTTTTTGCATTTTGTTCCTCACCCTCACTGAGATACCCAGCTTAGCTAAATTGTCAGAAATGGATTTACGAACAACTCCCGTGGTATAGAGAATCAGCGGGACGCTAAGTACCTGCTGCTGCCGCCTTAACTGTCGGATTTCTTCAGCCAACCGCTGGTACTTAATAAACTTTTCAGTGCTGTAGTTATATATTATTATTATTATTCCGAAGAATAACCCAGATACACAGAAAGACAGGTGGACAAAAATTTCAAAAATGGATATTCTTTTCTAAATGACCTTAAAAATGCCTGAGACGACAATTTAATTTTTATTTATATGTATGTACGTGAACTGTTTATGATGAACTTTTTCTGTAAAAAAGAAACAGGCTTAGCCCAAATAGCTCCTATAATAATCAGCAAGTCACATCTTCCAATATTCCTGTAATATTCTAGATGACAGTCTGAGCAATAATAAAACTGTTTTATGTCCGAATACTGAAAACTATGCCCGAAGTAACTTCGCTCTTAAGAATCTTCAATGGAAATACACAGTGGGATCGGATTATTTAATAGTCCTATGGATCAGGCGGGTAAAGTGTTCATGGGCTTTACAAATAGGTCAAAGAACTTACAACTCCTGGAGGAGAAAGATTTTTTAAGTAATAACTTCGTACAGGCAAGCAGCTGTGCGGCCACATTGGATATAGAAATGACGTGGTGAGCGATGTAAAATGTCAATGGATGCAGGTGGCTTAATATCATACTTTGACACAAGGAAGTTGAGTCTAAAGGTCAAATTGATTAAACGAAAGAAGTTAAAATTAAAACTAGCAAAGTTTTATCGTAACCTGATCAGACAGACAGATCACCTATCGTGTCCAAATGCGAATATAAAACATATAGCGAACCACCCATACACACACAAAAATTCATCAAAATCGGTTGTATTATTTCAAAGTATAAAAGCGTTGTAGAGCGATGGAAAGTATTTTAAAAATTAAATGTCCATTTTTTAAGCTCTTACGATAAATTAGCCCTCCCCTTTGGGATCAGATAAATTTTGATGAATTACTAATAATTACTTTCATAACGTTATGAAAGTATTTGTAGTTACCATTTAATTACTTTAAAATTAAAATGATAAATTACATTTTGATTTAATATCGTTATCTAAAACCTATACGATATATTAGCAATTTGTATATATAATAGTTTCTTCGTCTAATCAACAGATTGTGAAAGTCCACTATTGTTAAAGGGCAAGCCACGTTGTAAGGAGGAATAGTTTCGAGTGTAAAAAGTAAAAATATTGGTTCCATGTTTCACGATGCAATTGATACGTCTCTGCCAACGCAGTAGCAGTTTATTGATGCCCTCTTGAAGAAATCAGCTAGACGGGAGGTGACAAATTCTTCAAAGGCATTATGTACTACCTTTAAGGTAATTCTGAAAAAAGTAGATGTCTGTAGGTGCAAGGTCTGGTGAGTACGGCGAATGACGAAGAGATTCCAACTCCAGCACTTGTAACTTGGAGACCGCCTGTTGTGCAGTATCAGGTCGTGCAGGAGCAGTGAGGACGTGCGATTGACTACATACTGAAATACTGCATACTGAAAATTTATTTTTAATCTTTTTAGGGATATAATTAATTTTCTCGTTATTAATCCTGTCGATTAATGATTATTGAATAATTTTAACTTGACAAGAAATAGCTTAACAACACATATTCCTTTGTAATTTACTAAATTTACGTGAGTTACAGTTCGTCTGGTGAAGCTCAAAATATAAAGTAATATAAGCTACTTAAGGGTCATTCAGGCAAATTTTCTGTGAAGTGTCTTCAATGTAAACATAAATTTCGAAGTAATTTACTTTGATTAAAGTTGAGCTAATGAGCTTAGAAACACTTGAATAAAACTGCTTATTCAAAATATTACAAACCGAGAGTATGGTATTAGACTTTGGAATAATTATAAATTAAGAGCTTTATAATCTTCAAAGTAAGAAAGTAAAATACACTTTTCTGTCATTTTTCAGATGTTTTTCTGTCCGCTAAAATGAGTGAATCTGACGAAGAAATTCGATACATTCTGAAGTTTTATTACAAAAAAAAAGGGGAAAACGCGACTCAAGCAGCGAAGTGATGTCCATGGACCTAATTCAGTGTAAGTAAGAGTAGCAGAAAGTTAGTTCAAGTATTTTAGACCCAATTGAAAAAGTCTGGCTATACAAAAAAGCTCAATATTTGGGTACCACGCGAGCTCACAGAGAGAAACCTCATGAATCGTGTACTCATTTGAGATTCCCTATTGAAATGTAATGAAACCGAACCATTTTTGAAAAGATTGATTACTGGTGATAAAAACTGGATCACCTACGACGGAACCTACGAACAACGTGCAAAACATATCATGTTCAAAGGGTAGTCAAGCTCCACAGGCTGTAGCGAGACTCGGATTAAAACGCAATAGGGTGATGCTGTGTGTATGGTGGGATTGAAAGGAAATCGTTAATTATGAGTTTTTACCGTCGGACAAACCCACTGATTCAGGTCTCCACTGCCAACAAAAAATTGCGTAAAACGGCCGGAATTGATTCCACAATATATTCCTGACCTTGCACCCTTCAGAATTCTTGAGGTAGTGTTAGGTAAACATCAAGATAGATTTCTAGAGCAACGGGATTATATCATTTCCTACAAGATAGCAACAAGTTGTCGAACAAAATTGTACATAAATATAATAATTAAACGTAAAAGTAATTGTCTATATTACTATTAAGATCACAATTTATTTTATTTATTTATTTCACGATCTGCTATAATATTTTTGAGATACCTGACTGACGACCACCTATTCAGCTGGTAGCCACTGGGGCATTGAGTTATACAAAACTATAAATCAACGCACTGGGGTCTTTATTTTGTTATTCGTATTTGAAATATTGCGTATTATACTGATACATCCGGGCCCTAGTACCAAATATATATCATACAAAATAGAGCGTGTACAGTGGACCCCCGGTAATCCGGCCTCGTCTAACCTGGCACCCCCTGTAATCCGACATGGTCTAATATTTGTTATTGAATATTTTTTGACAATCTTCCCTAATGCATGATTGAACAAGTTATAACTTGTACGCACCACCACTATTGTGCTCGACGCATAGTTGTTTTGATTCTGACAAAAAAAATGATTCTGAAAATGGTTTAAAGATCACATTTTGTCTCAAAAAGAGTTATTTTTCTTGATAACGCTCCTAAATTGATGCTACTTAAATTAATTGATTTATAATTTTTGATAATTTTAGTATGTATATTTGTTTCTACACAATTATTTCCTAATGTAAAGTTATTGCATATTTATTGTCAGTTCTATAGCATTAACGACGTTAATTTTATATTAAAACGTTAGCTTTCTATTGTGTTGTTTAATTTACCAAATTTGACATACATGTTGAAGTATGATTTGTACTTCAGAGTACAAATTATACTTCATTATGTTATATGTATTACATATAGATAGGTACTCGGATCTGTAATTTGTCGGATTACAAGATACTCTTTTGTAAAAAAATCCTGACTATAGGGGATTAGGAAGTACTCTATAATCCGACAAATTAGATAATCTGACACTGCCTTGCAAAATGTTTGTCGGATTACCGGGGATCCACTGTATTTAAGTATACTTAAACCTAAAACGTAGCGATTAACTCTTTGTCCAAGCCTATATACCCAAGCTTGAAGTAATGTTATCTTATTAAAAATTTTCACGACACAATTCGGCGCAATCTTTTATTACGTTTATAAATAAATTTTGTGTCATTTTGTAGTTTAATTTTTATAGTTTTTACGACTCGGTACCACATTGGTGAAACGTAAACGCGCCGCTACGGCGTCGTTGGATGGAAACCCGCAGGGAATAAATGTTATGGCCTACAACTTATTGTATCGGGTATGGATGTAGTCCATCTAAAATTTATGTACCTGTATGTAAATCGCCTCTACGTCATATAGGAAAACCAAGAATTAAAAAAGTTTGTGTAAGTGTTCGATCAATATTTATATTGAGGCGACAATTTATAGTATTATATTATGTAAACAGATAAATAAGAATTCATTTCGTTTGCCATACGAAATAATAATTTAAACTAAATGAAGATAGAACTTTGTAATAATTATTTACTATAAAAGTCCATGTGGGATTTTATATCATGATCGTGGTTATGATAAACCTTTCGCGCATTAGTTTCTTCACTCATTTTATTTCATTAATTGGAAATAAAAATGGGTCCTTTGAAAATTACTTTCTGTCTTAATTTAAAAAAAAAGTATTTTTAAAATCTGTATAATATGGACTAAGTATATCACTTTACTTAATTAAAGGAATCGGAGGAAAACTAATTCACTCACAGACCTGGAGTTTGTGAGTGAGTTTGTGTACCTCGGATCGTTACATTTGGACAAAAGAGGACGTGAACATGACATATGAAGACGAATTCAATTAGCCAAAGCTGCATAGAGCCTTTTACAAATTGAAATACTCAACTTGTAAACAGCAGACTATTTTATCTTTGTTTAAAAATGAATTTCAAAAGTAAGTATGTACCCACTAGCAACATGACTGACGCCATCGTCTTGTATATTATAAGACTTAATGAACTACCTACAGAACTCAAAGTCAAATATTTTTGTTTGAAATAAGCTATCACAAACACTTTTTAGAGTCGATTGCTACGCCATAGTGCCAATATACTTCCTTACTGCGAGGAGACTTTGTAAGAAGAAGCGACAAGACGCAAGTTGACTATTTTTCTCACAACAAATGCAATTTATCATTACAAAATGTATACATAATGAGTAAATGAAGGTCTAAGGAAGCTCATTATGTCCACGGTTTCTTATCTTGTAAATAGTCATCTAATGTCAAATCAATTCTTCATAAGAGTGCTTTTGTTGAGGTTTGGATTTATGCAAAGACAAATCAGTAATATTACGGGGAATCTTGCCTGCTCAAAAATGATACGCTAGTTTTATGGAGTTTGTACTTTGAAACAGCAAGCTTAGATTTATTGCACCTGTTAAATTTATGGGAATCACAATGATATAACATCATGCGACCTTCGTTAGATGATAGGTAACAGCTTTTAAGTACTTAGTAAGCTAAATTTGCTAGCTGTTTTAGATATATGAGGTAGGTATTTAGCTACGCAGCCTATATTCTTTGTTATGTGATATGTATTGCAATATTTATAGGAAAATAATTAAGGACAACGCAACATTTCGTTTCAATTATAAAAAAATATTTTGTTGGAAGTATTTGAAACGTTGAATTGTAATGTCATATATTTATTTACCTATTTCATAATCAATTTTTCATTAAATACCTATATTTACAATAAATTAATTTTAAACAATTACTAAGAACTCTATTCAATATCAAAAATGACATTTCGTACCTACATGTCAGGCAGACAACTAACCAAGTTTTAATTTTGTGTATTGTATGTAGGTGTCATTACACACGATCTAATAAGATGTATTCACAGTTTAAGATATAAGTAGTTACATTATGCGCAAATGAATATATGAGTAACTACCTATTCTCCGCGAATTTCCCCGCGTGTCATTTACTACGATTGGGTTTCATGGGTTTAAATTTTTTTGCGTGCAATACTTTTTTAAACTAAGAGTAGCCAAAGTTACTCCTTAAAACATCAGCTGAAAGTTCCATCAAAATCAATTATATACTTATACTTTTATATACATTTAGTAAAAATCCGTTATTTTGAAATTTTAAATAGACACTTCAATTTTATTTATTTGTATAGATTACAAGTTTAGGTGGAATAATAATCAAGAAATTTTTAAAACACAACTTTAGAAAAGTGGTTAAAGCCCTACTCCCTAGCGGAATCTAGCGGTGTTGCTTTGTGCTTAGCAATGTGTGAACTTAGGTTTTTATGATGGAGAATAATATTTTGGCCAATTTAAAAAAGAAAGCCTTGTTATTTAGTTAAAAATGGCGGTGTTTCATCAGAAATTATGACTTTCTGATATATAATCATTAAAAGTAGTGTTTTATTCCAGAGATACTTGTAGTAGATAAAGCCGTGTGATATAAACAGAGAAGTAAGATATTACGTAACTTCGTTGATCCGCATTGTACACACGCGGAGATTATGGAGAGCCATTTGCTATGATCCAGACGAATAACTCACTTTGCTCGCGGTCATAAATATCTACCACTAAGCGTTAGATCTTGACACTTGATTTTGGGACTTTCAAAACACATCTTCACAACATATGACTTATAGAATAACAAAGCATATATTATATATCTGAATGTTTACATATAATGTGTAATGCGTATGTAATTTATTTTTTAGTTTTTACTTGTTATTAGGAAGATGCTGCTGCCACTATCCTGGTTTGTTGCCCTCTGTCGCATCTTACGGCACCCACAGGGGTATCGGGGTATCGGGGTATCGGGGTATCGGGTAGTGGATATTCTTAAACCGCCTCTACACGGGCGGTTGGTGCCAACCCTTCTAATAGATTAATATATTTTTATTTTTTTATTTTTATTATTCACAAAATCCACAGCTTGTAACAATCTATTTACACACAAATCTTATAAAATAGGTCTTGAAGCCAATTACGGATTTACAATATACGTATTTAGCTTAAAAGAACGTCACAGAGTATTCACCACCTTACTTAAAAATAGATGTATGAAAAATAAACATATTTAAAGGTAAACAAAGCGCACGAAATTTATTTAAATGCAGAATATTGTGTATGTTTGCACACGTATGTGAAAGTGAGTCAAAAGTGTGCGTGTGTGTGTGTGTGTGTGTGTGTGTGTGTGTGTGTGTGTGTGTGTGTGTGTGTGTGTGTGTGTGTGTCTGTGTGTGGGCGTGTGTGTGTGTGATCGATACAATTTTTAATGAAATAACGATATTTTAACATAAATAAATATACGTTATAAATATAGACATGATGTATGTAAATTATAGCGTATATATATGTATCCAATTAATACCTGCTACAAAAACTTTCTTGTATTTATAATGTTATTGCTATTTGCTATTTAAATTTATAGATTAGTTTATAATTTGACATATTTTTGCAAATCACCTTGGCAACTTCACGTTTGAATGAAGGTTTACTAGAGTGAAACATATCAATTGTATTAAATGTTTTATTATAAATTCTGTGAAGCCTATTGACAATCGAATTTTGAGCATGGTTAGTTCTTTTAAGGGCAGTAGCAAAAAGTGTCGTATGTCTAGTTCGTTTATTTGGAACACAAAAACTTAAAATTTGTAACGCTAATTCACAACAGTCTATGTAGTTATTACATATGCCGTGTAAGAAGGACATATCCATTAAGGTTCGTCTACTTTGAAGAGGCATGAAATTATAGCAGAGACTAGATTCGCTATCATCTGAAAAGTGACGAGAAAAAACGAAAATGTAGGTGCTTTAAAAATTTTAACTGAATATTCTCTAGCTTTTGAATATACGTCACATATTGAGGATTCCATATTATACTATTATACTCCAGAATACTTCTGACATATGCAAAGTATAGTACTCGTAAACATCCAATGTCTGAAAAGGGCTTACTGACTCGTAAAACAAAACCTAAATTTTTGTATGCTTTCGCGACTATTGTATCGATATGTTCGGAAAATGTTAATTTTGAATCCATTTTTACCCCTAGATCAAGCACACTATTAACCTCCGATAAAGTAAAATTATTTATTTTATAATTGTATTTAATTGGATTAATTTTTCTAGTGAATGATACAAAACAACATTTCTTTAAATTAATACCAATACGATTTTCAATATAATAAGAGTTTAATCTATCTAGATCGGCTTGAAGGTTACTGCAATCAGTAATCCCATTAATTTTCATAAAGATTTTTGTATCATCAGCATACATTAAAAATTTTGCATGCTTAAAGCATCTACGAACATCATATAAGTACGTGGCATATAACAAAGGTCCCAGGATGGAACCCTGCGGTACGCCAGATGGTACCTCCAAAAAGTCGGAGCGTGAACTACCTACCACTACAGCTTGAGAACGATTGCGCAGATATGACTCGAACCATCTCAACAAATTACCGTGGATACCCAGTTCAGATAGTTTACGCAGAAGGATACTGTGGTCAACACGGTCAAATGCCTTCTCGAAATCCGTATATATTACATCTACTTGTGACCCACCATCCATACTATTCGATACATAGTCTACAAAGACTCCAAGGTTTGTAGCAGTTGACCGGCCTTTTATAAATCCATGTTGTTCAGAGGGAATCGAAGTGGCAATTATTGGATATATATGAGCATGGACTACTCTTTCACAAAGTTTACTGAGTACGTTCAGGATCGAAATGGGACGGTAGTTCTCAATTGTTGATTTAAGACCTTTTTTATGAATTGGTACAATATGGGCTGTTTTCCAAATGCGAGGAAAGTAGCCTTCCTGAAAACATCGATTAAAAATATGTGAGATAGGAAGAGATAGAGCATCTGCACACTTGGTGAAGAATATTGTTGGAATATTGTCGCTACCCGCACCTTTCGATATGTCGAGATTATTTTAGCTTTAAAATATACTCTTTATTAATTTTAATGTCATGTATATTAGCAATTTGCAATGGACTATTATGCGTATCTTGTAAATATAGATCAGACGGTTTATTAAAATTTCTCTCAAAAAAACTTATTAAAAGCGGAACAAAACTGTTAATGATAACTGAATTATTGTACGTCATCTGTTGAGGATAATTACAAATATTCGTTCTCTTAGATTTTACATAGGACCAGAAGTATTTGGGGTTATTTTTAATTTTTTGTTGTGAAGATTTTATATAGGAATTATAACAGTCTGACTGCATTTCTTTTTGTCTACTTCTTAAGTCTGAAAATTGAGCATAGTCGTTTGGGTTTTTGTATTTTTTCCAGTGTTTGTGAACTTTAAACTTTTCTTTAATTAAATTTATTAACGGCCTGCTATACCAGATGGGATAAGTGTGCACACCAGAGTGGTAAACCCGAGGAACATATGTTTCTATGCAGTTATTTATAATTGCATAAAAACCAGCTATTATAGTCTCAATATTTGTGTTAGTGTCTAATATAAACGACCAATCCTGTTGATTTAACATTCTATTAATGATATTAAAGTCAGCACGCTCATAAATATACTTTGATCGCGATTGTGTCTTCAAGGGAGGTATGAGTATATCTGACGCAGTGATAATGATGGTGACAGTCTTCTTTAACAAGGTGGAAGTTGGATCTACTAACAGTGACGGACGAGTCTGAAAAAATTAGGTCTAGTATTTTATTACTATTATTTAAGATGGTATTATATTGCATAAGACCTATGAAAGCCGTATGGTCAATGAGCTGTGATGCAGAATTCTGGACTTCAGCAGAGCCTTTCCTGAGTATGACAGGTCCATCTTGTGTCCAGTCTATACACGGTAGGTTAAAATCGCCTACAAGTATAAACTGATCATTGGGATGATCATTACGTATTTGTGAAATAAGATTTACAAACAGTCTGGTTCTCTCTGAGAGTGATGAGTTAGGGGGGTATGTAAACCACTGCTATGTGGAGGTCGTGCTCTAATCTCACAGCACTAGAAGGAACCGTCACCCAAACGCACTCAAGGTTATCACAATGCCATTCGGATCTCATACGGGCCTGCAAGTATGGTGCACACAATAACATGACCCCACCTCCCAACGACCCACGGTCACGACGAAACACATTATATTTATCATTACACAATTCTGAATCCAGGATTCCGTCATAAAGCCAAGTTTCGGTTATCATAACCACATCATAATCAAGCAATAATAAATTATTATAAAATTCATTAGTCTTAGTCCTCAAACCCCGTACGTTCTGATAGTACAGTTTTAATTCTTTCAGTGTAGTATCCATTGAAAAAACAGTTGACTATGCCAGTACTTATAATAGTTATAGTGAACAATTACATAATCAAGGTACCTAAAAATGTAGCAAGATATAGGCGTAAGATATGAATAAATATAGTTAATAATAGTTTTTAATAAGAATAAGTAATAAATGATTAATAAATGTGTAAATTTTACTTGTAAATATGTTATTATTAATCGATAATAAATAACATTATATCTTTTAAAGGATAATCTGTATTGATATTTGAGAATGTAATAAGTATACGTGTATAAGTAAAGCGTTAGATGAATGCAGGTATATGTGATTTTGGTAATATTTATTAATGTATGTGAGAATAATGTATGATACGTGTGTGAGGTTTTGATAGTGTACAGTGTATCTAGTTGTTTTAGCTGATAAAAAAGCATAGAATTTGTAACAAGTGCATACCTATTCACAAGTAATTTACGAAAACGCTTCAAAGTACACAGAATAAACAGGTAAGTAGATTTTAAATAATTTTTACAATATCTGCCGAAGAAGATATGGAGATTGGAGGTGAAGCCTCGTTTTTTCGAACGAAAATACGGCAATTTTTTGTCCAAATGAATTTGTAATTTAGTTCCTTTACCTTTTGTTTGCACTGTGATATAGATTATTACTAGTCTGTAAATAACAATATATTAATTTTTAATAATAAGAGTAGATTATTTCTGATGCAAGCTGGGTTCGCCGTTCTATTGCAAAAGGAATAAGGCTTCAAGTTGCTGGAAAATACTTTTATAACTCAGAATATTGTAGGTTTCCTTAGCAGTCGCTTTTAAAACTGTATTTAGAAATTTCCTTTTGCTAAGATTGTATTAGAATTGAACTCATTTTACCAAACTTTTGGTAAATGTACCTACTTCAAAGGTGAAACGGTTTTCGCAACCCTAGATAATCCTCTCCGTGTATGCCAATCTATCGTAGTTGAACGGTACGACGCAATTAAATCAGCCGGATAATATGTGGATATCTACAAAAGCCACGTAATTATCCTATTAGACATTGTTTCAATTAACTACAATTAATGCATACATTTGATGATTATTTAATTATTATTTGATGATTATTAATTTATTAATTAGGATTATTAAATATGATATTTAATAACCCTAATTAATAAATTCTTGTTACTGATTAAAACGCTAATCAATTTGTTTGAGTCTTGTACTCGTACAAAAAACGCTGAATAGTAGTAAGTAATAATTTAAACTTTGCCGCCCTATAAAACCAAAACTAGGAGGAGGATAGAGACAAAACCACAAAGTCGTATACTATGACTAATATATTTAAAAAAAAAAAACAGGCTTGGGCAATAATTAGGAACACTTCAAAAAGTCAACTTAAAAAAGGCTTACTAAACTACACAATACTAAATTTGGCTAAAGTATTTAACTGTATGCTCAAATGTCAAAAGGGCGTCGAAAAAGCAGCGCCCTTTTGACTCTTTATTATTTGATTGATTGATGAAGAGCTATCGTATCACACAGCCATATATTCAAACAAGGCTGTAGTTTTTAAGTTAAAAGAAATCATATAGCCATATTAATTGGACCTCACGAACTATACTTTAAAACAGAACAAAGATTTTGAAAGGCAATTTTTAACTTACAGTGCCGTCTAAGGAATACTTTCACTATGCCTGTAAAATTAAAGAGAGTCACACATTTACTTGAATAAAATAAAATAAGTTTGTTCATCCGTTGTTGTTTTTTAATCATATATGCACTCGGAGTGATATTGAATAATGGGAGCATACAATACGTAACCGATATGATGAATCTGTCTAAGTTCTAATTCTAAATCTATTCCAAATAATGCAGTTTTATTTTTATTTTCAAGCATTTCCTAATTGTTACAAAGCGACACATCGAAATACTACCCAATGTTATTCTTAAAAGCTGTAATTATAAGATTAGTTATTGTTTTGTTTTAGCCTGTAACAATTTAGGTACCGTAATACGGCGGCTACTCGTTCAGTATTTCATCAGTTCAGTACGTCAGTCTGTTAAGAATGACCGCGCAATTATCGTCTAACCCATGACGAACTGATGGTCAGGATTGATAAAATTCAGTATTTTGAGATATTTTTCTTAATTCCATTGGGAATGATGAAATACTGATGCAAAACTGATTGTGTAACCGCCAACTATGACCATTTCCTGTGTGGTGGCGAGAGAGATTCCGTTGCTCTATTTAATTTCGTGGGTAATGTAAAAGGCAACTGTGGGAAAGGCCAGAGAGAATTCGTAGCCTACCACTATACTAGATACCATAAAATTTTGCAAGTGACCCAGAATAACGAAGGAAATCAGCATCAACGAGGTGAGATATTTAGTATTTGCCACTAACAGTCTGAAGTTAGCTTGAGCTTGAACTAAGTCTTAATTTTAATGAAATTAAAAGAGTAAACGACCAAAATATATGTAAGTGGTCCAATAGATCAGGTCCGTTAAGAAAGTATGTCTCAATGCAGATTCAACTTCACTTAATATTTAATTAATTATTTCATAAAATGTAAAGATTAAAAAAGTTGACACAAGCGTGAGTTATGAATTTTGGTTTTTATATAATAAAATGATTATTTTGTCTACATAATACTTCCTCGTATTATAATATCACAGTTTGTTTACCAAGCTATTGTATAATTATTCAATGTTTCATATAACCCTATTAACTAGTCAGATTGAGGTCTGTCTAATTTATGTGTCCGTGAGCATCCCTACGACATTCCACGCACTAATTATTACTATTTGTATGCAGTAGTGTAAGATTACATTTTCTGAAATACAGACTTAATTAACATTGTAATTCTAGATAATAAAATAACTAATAAGTAACCTGAATTATCATGAAGTTTTGTACTATGCCTTTTAACCTTCGCGCAAGTCTAAGTAATATGTTGAAAAAGTTTTATTGTATTCTGACGAACAGTATGGCTATACATAAAATACGAACAAACAAACATTAATTTTTATATATTAGATTTGACTGTTCATATCTAAAGACAAGAAGACTGGCTATTTCCTCGCCTTAAGGATAATTATAGCCATTCAAGGACGAAACAAAGATAGTTTTCGGTGCAGGAAGTACTTCTTGATTATTTCAGTTTTCAGTTTCTTTTCCTGAAACAGCTATTGTAAATTATTCGAGACTTAAATCGCGATCTTGATCCAACGAACTATAGTATTTTCTGATTTGATATTAAATTCTGTACTATTAAAACTTTGTCAATGTGTTAATAAAATAAAATGTTAGAGGTTATATTAAATTTAGTATTAAATCGCATAAAATGTTATAATTTCTCCCTTGGTACAAATGGTAATGGAATTCAAAGTTATTACAAAGTTGAGTAGCTGACGAAACCTATTTTACTTGTTGAAGATGCAATTAGAGAAGTTTTAATTCTGATCTGTTAATCGTAGGTGAATACTTGAAGGCGGTACAGTAAGCGCTTCATCGACTACATGAGCTTATAATATTTTAATAATTTATTTTAAACATGAGTCTGTCCATAACGATAATTTTTACTTTAAAAATATAGCAGTTGTAATTAAAGAACTTGATGTTCATTGTTCAATGTTCTTTCTTATTATCGGCTGCTCATCTTTGGCTCAAGAACTATTCATCCTGCGTATTTTTTGCGAACTAAGCATCTTTAGAACCACTCTTAACGGTCTCAAGATAAGGCTTTTCAATCATATTAACATATCTGCGTACATGGTATAAAAATTTAATTGACACTGATAAAAAAATATCATAAAATCCACCTTTAAAAATAAAAATTTAAACCACAATTACAAGAAGGCAACTGATTTAATTACTATTGTTCCAAAAATTCCTTTTAAAATGAATTGTAATTTGTCATTAAAAAGTTTCTCTTTTTTCATTAATCATGGTTTCAAATTTATTTCACACAGAAACTTCCTAACTTGGAATAAAAAATGGCACTTAAATTGGTTCCTAATTTACTGAGCGTAATTTATAATCGTCGTGAATATTTTAATATTATGGTCAATGTAAGAATCAACATATTCTTAGTTGAAATTCGACAAATTTTTTTAACTTGCAAGCATAAGGCTTAGCTTTAAATGTTAATTTAGATTAATATAAATTATCGATGAATTGTTGTATTATAGAATAAAGTATCGGATTAAGAAGGAATTTTAGCTATGCCTTTTACAAAAAAATCAAATCTGTCTCGAAACTCAAGGGTTTCTAAGATGCGCAGGTTAGTTAGTAGTAGCAGTAGGTTCTCTCGAACCCACGCAGAGCGTGAACAACGGCCAATTACGACTAGAATTTAAACGAGTCCGCACTACTGCTTCTCGATCTCAGGAAAGTATGGAACAACGAGAAATGCTTTTAGCTATCGATCGGGATCGTCATTCTTTGCCTCGCGCATCCGAAACAGTTATACAGAGGGATCAGAGGTTGAGTTTTCAGAATATCCACTCCGAAACTGCTCGATCACTTGAGAGCAGTCAGGAGCGTGAGATACGACTTGCGCGTGACCGAGAACGTGGGCAAAGCCAAGGGTACAGCTATAGTTTATAAAGAATTTTTTTAAGTGATTTGCAATATTATTGTTAATTCAGTGTACCCTTGGGATCCGGTGCATTCCGCACCGGATCGGTGAAATATACGAGATGAAAAGTTTTTTGTTGTATAGGTGTTAAGTCTAGGTAACATATAGGCTATAATTTATTTTGGAAAATGGAACACCTGATGCAGAACCGCAACAGACCAGCTAAAGTATAAGAGATATAAAAATGGTGTCATAGCAAAAATAATTCCACGTTAAGAGTTTTTTCTGCTGTGAGAATAAATTTGAAGATCTTGAACACCTGTTGTGGAACTTCAAAGCCATGCATTAATACCATGCGTGATAGAGCCACAGCGAAGTAGTATTTTGGCTGTATTACGAATAGATCGGTTTGACGAAGACGTGGGAGGACCACTTTTTCTTAGGTACCATGGATAAAAGTAGCATAATGTTACTGTTTAATGTAGAAAGCGACAAGAACCGATAAGTGGTTACAAGAAAAGATAGATAAAGAAGTATACTAGTAAAAGCATTTACTTGTCATCAGTTGATGGATCATAACCATCGTTAATTATAGTTATGAGATAGAATTTCTTCGGCAGTCGAAAAATTTTCTTAAACTTACAAATTCAATAACCATTATACGAATATTTATATGTCATTTTTATAAGGATTATCTATAATATTGAATGAGGATTTGTCAATTTTAGAACCGACTTATCCGGCGCGAGGTAACCTAATTTTATGGTACACTGACGGAATGGCGTCGCACCGACGTGTTGTGACGCTTCGCTAAGCGATTAGATTTGATGGGAAATAGAAAATTTGATGTTACGCCAACCAACATCTGGGCGAGGTGATCATTCAATAACACGCATCACATCGAAGGGACAGAGTTATGAAATAATATTGTTTTAGATTGCCACGTGCGGGTCGCTTTGAATCGTTAATTTCGCGTTATTTATTATCGTTCATCATCATCAAAAGTTCACTGCTGAACATAGACTCCTCCCAAGGAATGTTACAAAGACTAATCCTGAACCACTTACATTCACAGAATTCCTTCATCTCTAACCACGTCATCATTCCATCTAGTAGGGGGCTGCCACCTCATTTAGAGTACGAGTATCTTAGCACGCATATATTATATATATATATATATATATATATATATATATATATATATATATATATATATATATATATATATAATATACAAATGCATGCGGCGAGACTTACGCAACTTTAATACCGCTCGTATTAAAGAAGCGATCGAGCGGAACCAGGGCTCCAAAGTCTTTGCCAGAGATCTGTCTGCCAGAAAGAGCCAACTGTCAAAGCTGAAGACTGAGTGTGGCAGCATCGTTTCCGAGACACCTTTATGAGATTTTGAGTGAGATTGAGAGGTTCTATGGGCAGCTGTACACATCATCGTTGGAGCCACACGCAAGTGTGAGTAACGATCCAAGAGCAAGTCTTACCAGACACTATTCCGATGATATCCCGGACGTCAGTCTGAGCGAGATTAGAATGGCTCTCCAGCACCTTAAAAACGGCAGGGCCCCAGGCGAGGAATGGAATTACAGCGGAGCTTCTGAAAGCGGGTGGAACACCGGTACTTGAAGTCCTTCAGAAGCTCTTCAATTCCGTCCTCCACGGTGGCACTACTCCGGAGGCGTGGAGCAGAAGTGCGGTGGTCTTGTTCTTTAAGAAAGGCGACAACGCTCTCTTGAAGAACTACAGACCGATTTCCCTTCTAAGCCGCGTCTACGTGCTGTTTTTGAGAGTCATTACGAATCGTCTCGCAGGCAGACTCGACGACATCCAGCCTCCCGAACAAGCCGGTTTCCGAAAAGGCTTCAGTACCATAGCCCACATACATACCCTGCGGCAGATTGTACAGAAGACCGAGGAGTACAATCTGCCAGGCTTGGCCTGGCGTATGTTGGACTATGAGAAAGCCTTTGATTCCGTCGAAATTTGGGAGGTACTACAGTCCCTTCAGCGCTGCCAAGTTGACTGTCGGTATATCGAAGTGCTGAAGTGTTTGTACAGTAGGGCTACGATGGCTATCCGAGTACAGAACCAGAGTTCAGAAGCGTATCCAACTGCAGAGAGGTGTAAGACAGGGTGACGTTATATCCCCGAAACTCTTCACCGCTGCGTTGGAAGACGTTTTCAAGCTACTGGACTGGAAAGGATACGGTATTAACATCAATGGCGAGTACATCACTCACCTTCGATTTGCCGACGATATAGTCCTTATGGCAGAATCGCTGGAGGACCTTAGCACTATGCTCAATGACCTCAATGGTGTCTCCCAACGGATAGGTCTTAAGATGAACATGGACAAAACAAAGATCATGTTTAATGTCCATGTCACACCTATGCCGGTAGTTGTTGGGAGCACTATGCTCGAAGTTGTTGAAGAGTACGTTTACCTGGGACAAATAGTCCGACTAGGTAAGTCCAACTTCGACCAAGAGGTCAATCGACGGATTCAACTCGGCTGGGCAGCGTTCGGGGAAATTACGACACATCTTCACGTCAGGTATACCTCAATCTCTGAAAACTAAAGTGTACAACCAGTGCGTGTTGCCAGTGATGAATTACGGATCAGAGACGTGGTCCTTCACCACGGGCCGTATGAGGACGCTCAAGGTTGCTCAGCGAGCTATGGAGAGGGCTATGCTCGGATTTTCTCTGCGTGATAGACTCAGAAATGAGGATATCCGCAGTAGAACCAGAGTGACCGACATAGCCGAACGGATTAGTAAGCTGAAGTGGCAATGGGCCGGCCATATAGCTCGAAGAACCGATAACCGATGGGGAAGAAAGGTTCTCGAGTGGCAGCCTCGTACCGGTAGGCGTAGTGTAAGGCGACCCCCCACTAGATGGAGTGACGACCTGGTAAGACATGCAGGAAGTCGATGGATGCAGGTGGCTCAGGACCGCGCTTTGTGGCGTTGCTTGGGGGAGGCCTATGGTCAGCAGTGGACTTGTGAAGGGCTGTAATGATGATGATAGATATATTTATATATATATTATTTTACCTTGATACTAAATAACAAAACCTATAAAAACTTTGGTTCATAATAAAAATAACTTAAATTGAAAATGAGTTATTATCTACCTGAAATCTTACCGAATTGATAGAACTAAAGCTGATTAAGTAAAGGCGCTATTTAAAAACTGTTTTCAATTATAGGACGGTGAGTTTTCATTTCGCTTCTGTAAACGGAATTTCTACTTTTTTGCCTCTCCGGCCACGATCCCATTAAATTATTTACGTAAAGAGATCTATTTCAAGATATTAAAATATTTGCAGTTGAAAGATATTCTGATATACATATAATATTTGCCGCTTTTACTATAATGATAGTAAACGATTGGTCGGAAAATCCCGACTTTGACAGGAGAGAGATCATATTTATTGCTAGATTTTTATGGGCTGCTGATGAGAAAGGTTAAATTCAAGCGGAATAACGTATAGTGTAAGAATATCCACAACCCCATGTCATCCCGTTGCCGTCGTATGAGGCGACAGACGGAACCAAAACAGGTAGTGGGCAACAGCTGCCTCCTCATAACATCTCAAATAAAAAAAACCAGGGGCTGTCAAACCGCCTACCAAGCGTGGCAAATATGGCAAACTCCTCCCATATGCAATCTATGGGGGAGACCTATTTTCAGCTGTGAACTTTTATAAGCCGATATGAATGATTGATTAAAGAACGCAATGTAGAGCGTTTGTTATAAATTTGACGAATAATGGTAGAAGTCGATAAATGCACGTGGTCCTCCGCCACCTGCGATATATCAAAACACTTTCATATGGTATTTTACTTATCTGTCTCCGTTTCTCAACACTCACTATACGAAACACAGAAGCATTAAGCTGCTATTCTGTAAGAGCGTGGTCCTTCCCCGGTCGAGCCAACACATTTTTGTTACAACTATAATATAGCTGCAGCGAGGCTCTACCACGTTTAGTACTAATATACGAACTATGTGTTATTATTTAGTTAGTATTTATACGAAGTGTACAATAGAGCGTTTAGAGAACAGCTAAAACAGAAAAAATATTTATGTGACATTGTAAGTCGATGCTTACGAATAGTGTTAACCACGGCGAGATTGTTTCCACTGAATAGACACATGTCGAACGCCGGCACCGAGAAACTAAATGTTCAATTTGTCGAATGTTTTTGTAATGCTGCTCCAGAATCTATGAGTACATTATTGTGCACACTTCGACGTTGTAAACGGTAAAACTGTAACTTTTATGTAACGTTAAAGTAATTTATTATCATTGATTATATCCAAATTAAGTATCGATTATCTCTATACTTGTCACTTTCTATTTTCGTTTTGTGAAAAGAGAGACACAGTGACTTTAAGAGTTCCTTAAATTAACTTCAACTTTATGCGTAATTATGAGCCTTGTGTGATAATTGCCAATATGACAGAATAACTGGAAGACCTTAGCACTACGCTCAATTAACCCAATAGTATCTTCCTAAATATAAGTTTTAAGGCCCGGTTTACATTTTGAGAAGTGACAATCGTGAGTGGCATGTGCAAATGACAAATGACAAGGGCTTAATGCGTGTGAACGGGCTGTGACAAGTGATAAGTGTGAATAAAATACGCACTAAGCACTTGTCATTTTGTCAGTTGCACTTGCCACTTGCACTTGTCACTTCTAAAAATGTAAACCGGGCCTTTAACTAAGAAAGTGTGTTTAACTAAGAAAAGTTGGCCGCCTTGCTACTCAAGTCCAACTAACTATCACTTCAATCGAGAGGTACATTGATAGATCCAACACAAGGAGTGACGACCTGGTAAGCAACGGAGGAAGTCGATAGATGCAGGTGGCTCAGGACCGTGCTTTGCGGCGTTCCTTGGCTTATGTTTTGCTGTGGACTTGTGGTTGGTTGTAATGATGATGACAATTTTTTGATGAGGAGGCAAACTGGCTTACGGCTCACCTGATGATTAGTGACTACCTAATATGATGGTAATAATCGAAAGACCTTTTAGGTAATTTCTTGTTTGTTATTATTTAAAAAAATAATTAAATGCTTATTAACAATAAAAATTAAGCAATTCAAATCTGATTAGAGAGGACTTCAAATTGAAACTATTTTAGAAGAAAGTTACTAATACGTAACTTAAAAATTATTAATAAATTTTAAGAAGTTGTTTGTGAATACCCACTCGACATTTTTAATTTATTTAGCTACTCATTATTTGAGAAAGCACATTGATAGCTGTATTATTAGGTGTACTATTATGTACACATCATGTCTAATAAATTATTATGTCATTACTAATTTTCATAATGGTTAGACTTAAAAAAGTAAAAGTATTAGATTTTCAAATTTCAACTCCAATATCGGGCGAACTCTTGTTTACACCTACAATGTGCTAATACATATCTGAAAGCCTCGATAAAATTTTTGTATTGACCCAGGTATCTTTAGCAAGCGTGAGTGCGGTTGCTCAAATAGCTTTCGTCGCCAAGTGTTGTTGGTTTGTCCTTCTTTTACCCTGTAACGGGGCAACGGTTCGACAAGATTTGTTTCTATATGGTCATAGATTATGTGAGTTTTATCCCAAAAAAATGCATAGTTTCTGTAGGATAGATCTACAGAGCAATACTGCAATAATCTTTTTCTGTGAAAACAATTAAAACGAATTTTAATGAGATTTAATTCGAAGATATCTTAGTTCTTGGAGCAACACGGTATATTTTTATCTCTGATAAATTGAATGAGTTACAGCGCTAAGGGCCGCGGGATCGAATCCCGCACGGAACAAATATTTGTATGGCCTATAATTAATTGTTCCGGGTCTGGATTTGAGTCCTTGTGAAATTTATGTTTGTAAACTGCCCCCACGACACAGGAGAAAATCCTAGTGTGGAGGTAACGTTTTTTAAGTAAAAAAAATGTAGGACACCGCTGCAGCCTATCAAATTCCACTGCTGATCATAGGCCTCCCCAATATATTACCTCATAGGAGGGATATTGGCCAAAGTTTCAACGCTTGGCAAGCGGGTTGGCAATCGCAGTTTTTTATTTTAGTCGTTATTAGGATGCTGCTGCCCATGTCCTGATTTGTTTCCCTCTTTCGCCTCTTACGACACCCACGGGATGATATGGGGGAGTGGATATTCTTACGCCACTACACGGACGGACGGTGTATCATGTTTTTAGTATTTATTTATTTATTTACAACAGGAAAAATTAGAGCTTTTAATTAATACTATATGGTATATAATATACCTCACAAAGTAAGCCCATTAGAAGTTTTCACAAATGAATAATCGGTTTGGGTAAATACATGAAATTTTTAATAATAATTTTTAATAATAAATAAATATTAATAAATAATTAGTATTTATTAATATTAGTTTCTATAATTCTCTCAAGCTAAAATACCAATTAAAGTACATTCATTCCGATAAAATACAGTTTCTGTGGGTTTTAAATTTAGCCTTTAAATTTAGTTAAATTCAAATTCCGTGTTTGGGCTTTTTTATCTTTTCTTAATCGCCTAGTGGTGCCGTGCGTGTTTGTGTGACATCCATTTTTACGTAGTAGAGTCATGCTGTAGCTATATTACTGGTATAAGTAGTACGAATGGATCGGCTACACCGGGAAAGAATCACGCTCTCACAGAATATTAACGTCAAACAGCAGCTAGACGATGTTATGTTCCGTGTGGTGAGTGTGGTGACTCTTTTACTGGAAAAGAGGCATTCTGTCTTGGTCCTCACAGGTGACAATGCATCTGCATTTTGATTCGTAATCGAGGATAGATGTAGATGTCTATGGGCCACAGCACTTACCATCAGGTGGAGTGTGTGCTCTTTTGTCATTCTTATGCTATAAACAATCCATGGGTGAGGAGTGTGTTCAGCTGTGTACTTGTAATGGACTGTAATGATGATAGTGATGATTATGAGTTCTTTAGAGGTACGAGTAAGAAGAGCTGTGGTAGCTCAGATGGTTAACGCTCGCTGTAAATATAAGAGAACGCGAGTAACCCGGGTTCAATCCCCGCCGGCACCAAGGAAATTGTTAATTGCAATTTTAAGTGCTGATTTACCACGTGCTCGGCGGTGAAGGAAAACACATAAACACTCACGCCTGTCACCCAGAGGGGTAGGCAGAGACTACAGACTTCCATTTGGCACGATCCTGACACACCTCTCTCGCCTCCTTCACATCCATATACCTACGCATACATGCTCGTCGATTAAGGGTACTCCTAATTTGGCCCGTTTTTAATAAATCGCTAATTTGGTCGATAAATTTTCGCCTAGGACGTCCATTTCCGACTCTGCCATTCACTTCTGCAACATAAATTTTCTATGTCACTCTTTCCTCATTCATTCTTTCCACATGACCAAACCACTGAAGCATTCCATACTTAGTCCTGGTCACAACATTGTCTTGCAAACCACACTCTTCTCTTATTATAATGTCATAAATGTCAAGTGATATGTAAGGAAGTTCAGCAAAAACAACCGGGGCTTAGAAATCCACGTCATTTAAATAGCGCCTCTTCGCAGTAGCTGCAAGGTTGCTCAGTGATGAACGTATGAAGAAACGTTAAAGTGCAACATAAGCAAAATTAGCGGCTATAGTGTTTTTATAGAGCACAATGCACGCGTCATGCAAGTGGTAGAGGTCTTAAACCGCAGCTTGAAGTAGCAATATGACTATGAAGCAATATGATTATCTCCAGGTCGTTATTACTGTAAATATGTAATCATGACACTGTCAATTATAGTAAAATACAAATCGATGGATAAAATGACCGAATGTCTCTAGGCGGCGTCACTGTGATATAGGTTAGAAAAAGTAAATCAGATGAGTATACTAAAGTAAAGTAAAGTTACGGCCTATATACGTCTCACTGCTGGGCACAGGCCACTCATTTCTGAGAGCGTTTTAGGGCAAGAAAAAATCCGCCGCGCTGACCCAATCCGGGTTGGCGAACTTCACATATCTTCGATATACTTTATTTCTTATTTCTCAGACATGCAGGTTTCCTTACGATGCTACTTTCACCGCTGAGCACCTGGTAAATCAGCAATTAAAATTGAAATCAACAGTTTCATTGGTGCTGGCGGAGATTGAACGCGGGTTGCTCGCGTACAGCGAAATTTACTACAAACGCTAACCATCTGAGCTACCATGGTTGTAGTTATACGTCAGACGAGGCGCAAGACCAATAGATTAACGTGCTTGCCGAGGAATGGAGGAAAAGACCACCAATTTCCTGGCTCCGGGCTGTTACTGATATTTCCAATCACATTTCAGTAACAGCCCGGAGCCAGGTTATATGCGCCTATAAATAATATGTCACAAACCATTTGAACTCCACGCAAGAGAAATTTCAAAGCATTCAGTGTCGGGTTGGTGATAAATATATTACGCGGTCCCGGGTGAAAGCTAAAAGGAGAACCTGGACTGTGATCTTTCGAAATGATGTCGTTTTCCGACCATCACGCGGGCAAAGATGCGGGTAAAATCTAGTATGAAAAGAAAAACATGTAATTTATCAAAGCAAAGTAATGCATTTGATACTAAAGGCTGTGAAAGTTATCACAAAACTTTTTGCTGTTAAGGTACACGACTCCGCACTTTGGAGCTAGGTATCTGCATGTAAACTGAAAACAGCAGTAATGCCAGAACTTTCTATGTATTCCTTACGTATATTTGAATTAAACTTTCTCATGGTAAGATTAGCTATACAATATTAAAGTCCTAAAATATATACATTTCATATTATGTAATGTTAGTTTGTTTAAACATATTAACAGTTTCCATTTGTTAACTATTTTGCATACTTCTGATAGTTAAAAGAAACCTCTTGTTGAAAACAATAGTTAAAAATGTTTTTAATGATGTGGAATAATATTGCGAGAAATTTCTATATAGAAGAATAGAACATATTAATGTCTGAGTTCTTTACTATTCTGTAAACGGGTCCAGAATAATAGGGCGTATTTACATGAAATTAGCAAAACCTATTTTAGTTTTAAACAGCATGACATTGTTATGATATATGATTACATATTTACTGTATTATTTTCAAGATTACACACACTGATTACTCGTTAGTTAATTAATGTTTAGAATTTCGTATAGCCGCAGTCTAAGTAACATATTATAGAATGGGGACTTGCTCTAAATTTATTTCACGCGAGCGAACGGAGATGGGAACCTGGAGTCACACTGAAATTATTATTTGTAATTTAAAGTATTAATTTACTTTTATACACAGTAAAAGCAAGTCTGAAAATTTAAAATTAGCTTTTTTTTTCTTTTCTTGAGAATAATACATACAGAAGCCTTTTCGTAGTGTATTGCTGTTCGATGAACACTCTATAATTTGATAAATAACTTTAAGTTTTAAATAAAGTTTAATAAAGAGTAGACGAGTAGTTGTGAGTCGCATGCTTACGGTGAGACTTTCGTTGTGGAAGCGCGGGAGCCGGCCGGTCACCTTGGGCGACCGGCTCTGATATTCCCCTTTTCGGAATTCTCGAAAATTCCACGCAGACCCCGCAATTCTTAGCTGTACTTCACAGATGTACGTTAATATAATCTATGACCTTTTTGAGTCGCATTACAGTTAAATTTGGGCAGAATTTGGGCCTCTCATCATCACCATCTACATTTGCTACAGTTTGGAAATAAGCCGCTAACAAGGCGTGCCTAGCCCTTAAAGGGTTTGCTTTTAATCACCACGCTGAGCAAACGGATTGACAATCGCAGATGATCACCGTCACACATGAACATTTGCAACAGCAACGGAATTAAATTATTTTTCTTATATTTTTAAATTGCAAGACGATCAAAACTAGATTTTGTGTTTTGCTGCGAAGCTAATTATTTTTAGTTTAGAAAACAATTTTAAAGCATTTCATTTACAATATTTATTTATATGTAAGTATATGATTTTAAAATGTATTAATCTTGGAAATTTATTGAGCTGTGACGATTCTAAAGAGAATTATTCTGGTAATCCTGATTAGGATACTAAAATAAAGTTATTAAATAATTGTATACGAGTGCAAATTTTCAAGTTAATCAGCCATCTATAAGTTGGTGAAAAGTTCATTTAAAGTTTCCGTTATATAAATAGATATACGCGAAGCTAATAAAAGCGTCTTAAAATATCTTACATTTGGTTATTTTTATTACGAGTATATTTTATGATGTCAAAGGTAAGTGAACTGAACGATTCCACTTGAAGTTTGGATCGCAACTTATTGAATTATATCTTGGCAGGACGTGACTCGACGCAGCCCGTGAGCGGGCCATCGAGTCCTCGATGTTTGCTCGATTCTGGCACGTGTGCGGCTGACTTTAATCGATTCTTGAATGATTCTTGTCGTGCGCTACCAAGCGCGACCGTGCGTGTAGTCGTTTAGATTTATGACTTTTATTTAAATTTAATACATTTATCTTGCCAAATATTTAAATTACCATGGTTTTGAGTGGCTACATTATTATATCATCTGTTCAAAAATTCAACACCCAAGTGACGCTGTCAGATGGAAACAGTGATAAAGGGAAAAAATGAATAATCAAAAAATTTAATTTCGCGATGGCTCTCGGCCTATTCAGAGATGAGACACAAATGTAAAAGGGTTTCTTTTTAGACACCTCGGCTCTAAAAAATTGAGGTAATGGAACGTGAATAACAATTCGGCCCTCAGGGGGCATGAATCGGTAGGTGGCCGGGAAGGGGGGGGGGTATAGATTGATGGTACCCGTTTGTAGCATCTGTCGTTTAAGTGAACATCGATTATACTCTACACCTCGCTGTTTCTTTGTTTGGCGAGCTACGTTTGACTCGACTCATCACTCTCGTCGACTGGGGATTAATTTCGTAATATAAACAAAAGGTGGGCTGATATTTTCTCTAAAGGGACAAATGGCTTGGTATCAAAAAATAAATCACTTACGATAAAAAAACAATCTGCTTATAATGTATCTTCTTCTTATTTCTTCATCAGGGCCTGCCATAGTCGTCACGCTTGGGAGGTAGATTGTGGCGTTGCCGTGACAACGTACCAGACGTCTTGCACCTTTGCCACGGCTGCCGTCGCCGGTCAGAGTATTTACGTTAAGCGTTAACCAGATAATAAAGCTGCTATCTATCGAAACCTAGAAGTTTCCGTTTCCGATCGTCGCCTCTTACAACATTTAATAAAGTGATGGATTTCTTAAAGATAATTTAATATCAAAAAGTGTGTAAATCCCGGTCAGTCTCTTGGCTCATCTAAGATGACTGGGACTCCGTGACGGACCGCTCCGGGCTCAAATGCAGAAGGCAGTGCTCCTCGATACCGCTTGCATTGTCCGACGATTTCTTTCTATTTCCCCCTAACCCGCGGCCGTTTCGTCTCCCCAAGAAGGCTTTCCGGTTGGGCTTTTATCTATCTATGTATTTTTTACGTTGTTATATTTATTATATACTTACGAATATTTATCATTTACTTATATGTATTTATTCAGCCCAACCAAATGAAAATACCTCATAAATATCTATAAAATAACAATAATAGCCATTTTACTCCCAATTTTAATACAAAACCCAATATTCGTTAAATTACTTACTGGTGTAAGTCACTTACTGTTATTACTTAATAATAATACTTTATTTCACCAATAAATTTTAATAAATAAATGTGAAATCATTTGCCCCCAATATACTCCTTTTGTACAATATTATGGTTCTTCGAGCCATTTTTATTACAAATATCATTTCAATGTCAGTTCAAATAAAATAAATAACTTCAAAATTTATCTATTTAATTTATTATAATTTTTTTTTATAGAAGAAGGGGCAAACGAGCATGCGGCTCACCTGATGTTAAGTGACTACCGCCGCCCATGATCAACCGCAACACCAGGAGAATTGTGGGTGCGTTGCCGGCCCTTTAGAAAGAAGGAAGCTCTTTTCTTGAAGGTCCCCAGGTCGTATCGGTCCGGAAAAATCGCCGGTGGTAAACTATTCCACAGAGAGGTTGTACGTGGAAGAAAACTCCTTGTGAAACGTACAGTGGTGGACCGCCAAGCATCCAGATGGTGTGGATGGTATCGGACGTTTGTAAACAATTCCTCAGAGCACTCCCCGTGATAGATGCGATAAAATACGCAAAGAGATGCAACATCTCTTCGCAGCGCCAGTGAATCGAGCCGGTCGGAAAGCACTCGGTCGTCGACGATTCGAGCCGCTCTGCGCTGGATGCGGTCAAGTGGAAGAAGCTGGTACTGGGGAGCCCCAGCCCAGAGATGGGAACAGTATTCCATGTGCGGCCGAACCTGCGCCTTGTAAAGTTGCAGGCGGTGTGCCAGCATGAAATACTGTCCCGCTCTGCTGAGCACGCCAAGCTTTTTAGAGGCCAATTTGGCCTTCCCTTCCAAGTGACCACGAAACTGCACGTCACTCGATATGTCGACGCCGAGGATTCCGATACTGGCTGAGGCAACAAGGGGAGTGCCTTGAAACTGAGAAAAGGAACGCAAACTTGTGTCTTCTGGGGGTTAAACTGGACTAGATTTAGTCGCCCCCAATCCAAGACTCTGTCCAGCAGAGACTCGACTTCAGACACAAGTTTGTCCCGGCACTCGGAGACGTTTTCCCGAGAAATGTTGGCTCGGCCGGTGTAAAGAGCATCACCAGTGCTGTCATCTGCATAGCAATGAATGTTACGGGTATGCAACATGTCATTGATATGCAGAAGAAACAGCGTTGGCACCAGCATTAATAGGCTTGCAATCGGAGCTTGCACCGTCTACAACGACCTTGATGCTCCGATCTGCAAGAAAGCTGGTGATCCAATCGCACAATTTCTCTGGAAGCCCATAGGAAGGGAGCTTCGAAAGAAGCGCTTTGTGCCAAACCCGATCGAAGGCCTTCGCAATTCCAAACGGCCAATGCCTCCCCCTTGAACTCTACTGCCTCCGCCCATCTGTGAGTTAGGTAGACCAGAAGATCACCAGCTGACCGACCACGGCGAAAACCGTATTGGCGGTCACTAATCAGCTGGTGATCTTCAAGGTACCTCATGAGCTGGCAGTTTACAATGGACTCCATTGTTTTGGAGAACAAGGAGGTGATGGCGATTGGCCGGTAGTTGGACGGGTCAGAGCGGTCGCCTTTTTTAGGGATCGGGTGGACGAAAGCCGTCTTCCATGATTTTGGGACTACGCCTAGGGAGTAGGAGTACCGGAAAAGACGCGTTAAAACCGGTGCCAACTCTGGAGCACACGTCCTCAGCACAATTGGGGGGATTCCGTCAGGCCCACTCGACTTGTGGATGTCCAGGGAGAGGAGTGCTTTGCGAACCGAGCGCTGTGTGAAGTGCACTGCCGGCATGGAGCACTCACACCGCGGGATGGTCGGCGGAGTACTCCCCCCCGTCATCGAGAGTCGAGTTAGACGCAAAGAAAGAGCCTAGAAGATCGGCTTTCTCCTTTGCGGTATGGGCCAGTGAGTCGTCCTCCCTGTGCAGAGATGGAAGAGATGGCTGACAGAAATTACCCTGGACAGCCTTGGCGAGAGACCAGAATCCAGAAGGAAGGCGAACTAGTTTCTCGCCAATTCTGCCTACGTGCTCTGACTTTGCCTTGGCAATGACTCTTTTGAAGGACCTAGAGGCGGAATTATACTTCTTTTTTAGAGCGCTGGTGTTTACATCCCGGGACGCTGATGCATCAGCCCAGGCCTTGGTAGCACTCCTGCTTATAGCATGATGCTATTTTACAGGAGCGACCAAACCATGGCTGAGACTTGCCTCCAATGGGCACCACAGAGGAAGGAATAAAAAGTTCCATACCCTGAAGTACCACATCAGCGACAGAATCGGCAACAACGTTGAGATCATCCGGCGAGAAGCAAACCCACCCCCAAGGGTAGGATGCAAAGAAAGACCGCATCCCATCCCAATCGGCTGACCTATAGTGCCAAACACGGCGGCAGCCTGCAGAATGCAACCGCGATTTCAGCGTGAGTGGCACCACACTCCGGACCAGACAATGGTCCGAGGAGCCTCAAGGGGCGTCGACGGAAATCTGATATCCGTCTGGGTGAGAGGTCAGCAGAAGGTCCAACAGGGAAGGTGCATGATCCTCCACATCTGGAATCCGCGTAGGCGAAGTAACCAGTTGTGTTAGACCATATGCTTATTTATTCAAATAACGTTTGAATAAATAAGCATTTTATATTTAGTTATTTGTCATTTCTTTAGCTATAATTTCGCATAAGATATAAAAAATTAAATAAAAGGAAGTTAATAATAATCAATTGAATTTGGCTACAAAATAAAAATTGTCATATTTTATTATAATATTAACTATTATTAACAATGGGATACATATTTCCAGCTGAAGGCCTACTTCGTTCTTTTCCATGAGGTTCTATCTGCCGCTAGACTGATCTACGTTGCTCCTGCCACGGCAGGTAGCAGGAGGAACGTGAACGTGAAGGTGGCAGATACAACATACATCAAATTAATATAAAGTGGGCTGGGTGCACGTTTGTCAAACTTACTGGTACAAAAACAATACAATTTCCTGCATTTAAAATCTTATGGAGAACTTTAAAATTATTTAGTACTGTGGCAAAATATTAAATATTTTAATAATAGCAAATTAAACGCCTTCGACGAAATTTTCCTGCTGTTTTATGTTTGTTTATTTAGCTTTTTTATTTGAGCAAAACACAAGGATCAAATAATCTTAAATATTAAAGCGGTAGATACCTACATAGTTTTAAAACTTGGTAGAAGTTCGAAAGACGTACATACCATATAAAACTTGGCAATATTACTTCCAAGCGAAAGTTATAATTCTTTGTATGTGATATGACGTTAATATTTTGCGAAATTTCTTTTAAGGAATACAAACTCCTTTTCATTGCGAGTGTTTTTTTTTAACCAGATTTAATATTTTTATAAATGCTTATGCTTGTATATAGAAATATAAAAAGGTTGAATTGAATTGCGATAAGATTCACATAGATTTTGATAGGTGTTTTACAAGGTATATTACCGACTACATTGACTGACGGGTCACAGGTAGAGTTTTAAGGCCACAATTATTTTAAATTATATATAAAAGATGGTGGTATATTTATCTCGTGTTTATAATTAAAAAATACTAACGTATTTGATATTTGGAATAAATAACCAAGATTGAAAGCAACTCCGTCTGCCAAACTTGTCAATTATAGCAAATCAGATCAAAACATGGAATGGGTGAGACCCGTGTCTAGCTATATACTATTTAGGATCGGATGATGTAGATGCTGCAATATAAAATGATATAGTAAAGATAAATAAAAATAATTAATGAGATTCTATTTTAGTCACAGTTATTTCTAATTATATGTCTGTTAAACTGGTCAAATATTTTGTGTTCCAAGACGTCTGAAAAGTATTAAAGTTTGAAATATTTAAAGAGGATATTTCAAAACTCGCACCCTAGTTACCCAGGGGATTAAGCAGAGACTAGGAGCAACACAACTCTTTCGAGTTTTTCATATCCATATATCTACGCATACATGCAGGCTGATTAAGGGTAATCTTTACTCGGCACATCTTGAATATATCGCGAGTTCGGTCAATGAATTTCCGTCTACGCATGCCTTGCGGACTCAGCCACTCACTTCTGCAGCATTTTATTTTCTAACTCTTGCTTTATTCATTTTTGCACGCATTTAAACCACCGAAGCATTCTTTTCTTAATGCTGGTCACAAAATCTTACAGGCCACACTTTTTTGTTAACAAAAAATTTTGTTCATGTTTTCAATCACCGTTAATTTTGTTTAAAAGTTTTGTATAATTACTTAAATATAGTTGCACTTATAGGAAGTATACGAATTAATATTGATATTTAATGTCAAAACGTTATTTTGTTAGGTCTAAACATATTATGAACGTGCCGTTTATTTTTAATTGCTACAGTCATAATTCTATATAATTGAAATAATAAAAGTTTTATATTATAACTGTATATAAATCTAGCCTTGTTGTTTTTGGTGTTGGGTGTAAGAACATCTATTACATATGAAAATCCAAGGAAGTTATCACGGCTTTCGACAGCTGGCGGCTTAAGGTGTTGGAATATCGTAAAAACTTTCCTATCTGATGAATACTGGCGCGATACGGGGAGCTGGTATGAGGCAAGAATATCTCGTAAAAGCGAAACTAAATTTGATTTATAATATATTGTTAATAAAAAAATCGTTTTTGATTTGGAATGAGAAATTTTAAGGAAATTATAATTATTAATTAGGAGAATAACCTGTTTTTATAGGTAAGTTAAGCGAAATATTCAGAGCTTTTTATGGAGCATGCTCAGACCAACAAGGAAAGCTTTTCAAGCGATGCTAAACCATGCTAAACTTCTTGACACGCAATTTTTTAACCTTTATCAGCCCGTGAAAGTTTAAAATTGGACTCACACATATCCTCCCTAAATGTATTGTCAATGTATCATGTATTTAGTTGCATACGATTTAAGATACATATATGTTACGTGAGTGCAAGTTTTTACAATGAGATGAGCATGGTATTGGCTTAGTTTTTGCATCACATAAAATGTACGCTACGCTCCATCTTTCTTTCTTTGTTGGTCTGAGGTAGCGAAGTATTTCTTACAAAGTTTTGAGTTCCATCAATAGTTGCCAAAATGTTTGAAAACAGTTTTAAATGTACTTCAGTTTAATCAGTTACCGTTTTATAGACAAAATTGCTTTAAAACCCCTTATGTCTTAGTGTCGCGTTGGCAAAGGTGCGAGACATCTGCAGGGTTAGCCAAGATGACATTCTACGATAGTAACGCCATAGAAAACTAAAAATGAATTAAATCAACGCTTACTCGCTTTACTGGCACCTCATGATATATCATTCCTTAAAAAGTATTTCATAAGCAGACTATTTGAACTTCTTCATTAGTTAAATGTTCATGGAAACTTCATGAAAGAATGACTTACAATAAGTTTATACCGCTTATACACCCTCTTACACACTCATGCTTCTAACATATTAAAGAGATACATTTTATTACACATTGTAACATTTTTAATTTAATATAAGACACATTTTGGTATGATTAAGTTTAACATTTATTAGTTTTAGACTTATTAGATATACTGGCTGATTTTTTTAACGTCTGGAAAAAAATAGGGCGTAACAGGTGAATAGAATACAAAGCCTTGGCAGTGATATTTTACATTTTTTTACATTAACATATTATGAAATTGATCTATCAATAAATACGGGTGCGTATTATTTTAATTTCGATAGTTTTTGATTATATAATGATTTATTTATTTAGTTCACAATTTTTGTTTTTATTTTTTATTACCGAAAGTTTATTTCAAATTAGTGGTTATTGATAGTCCAATTTCATAATATGTTAAGGAAAAGCAAAAAAAAAACTTGTAAAATGTCAATGCCATAGGCTTCTATTCCGTACATCTGTTACGTCCTATTTTTTCCAGACAGTAAAAAATCATCCAGTATGCGTATGTTTATCTGTTTACATATTTTAAATAAGAAAGTGCGCTATGATCGCAAATACAGATATATTATGTTTATCTTGTTCAAACCCAGACGTATCATCATTTATTTTAAGCGTAATATAATTGAGTAGTTATTTATGTAATATGTGATAGTAAAGCAAACAAAGTAAAAATAAAGTATTATTATTTTTATAGTTATTTATAGCGTTCATCATACAACGTCATTTTGGCTGACCCCGATGGTGCTGTATTCACTAATCCACCTGTTAAACGTATTTGAACTTTGATTTGGAATGGTGAAAAATAAGTTACTGCTAAAGTATAAATAAATGAATCCAGACTCGATACATACAGATACGTTGAATGATTATTTTACGGGTTGGTGAAATTTTTCTTATAAAATTTTTAATGTGACGAGTGAATTACGTCATAAGTTCTTATAGACTACAAAATTTCTTATTCTATTTTAATTTTAAACAATAGAAACCTGTTAAACTTGAAAGAAAAACCAGCAGATATTGACACACCGCTAATATTAGGTGTTAAAAATTCAAATTGTATTAGGTATTTATTTATTTTATATTTGATAATTATCTTAAAATAGCTATAGAAAAAATTCTAAATTTAACTTTAAATATAGTATCCTGGACTCAAGCTCGGTACTTTCCCTGCTTTCGTGCATAGTATTGGTGATTTATGTAACATAATTTTCAATAATAAAGTAGACCTGTGCTTTGCTGCGGAGGCAAGGCAGACATGGCAAACGTCAAGCTTCCGGCGAAAATATTCCTATGGAAGTGGAAGTTAGCTTACAAAAACAGTTAGATATTCCGTTGGTATTATGTGGTACTGGTAACACGTTTAACTATCAAGTAATCTCGGCACATTACTTGGTAGGGAAATCTTATGCATCGCCGTAGGAAACCGACTATTAGCGGCAATGTGTCAACCTCATTAGTGCCCCTGTGGTTCCAGCGTTGACGAGTTTGGGCTACAAGGACTGTCATGTAAGAAAAGTGCTGGTAGGTTTTTCATTCAGTCTAGGTTCCTTGAACAATATCATGCAAAGAGCTCTTGTCTTTATAATTGTTTCCTCGGTTTTAGATCTTTGTAGAATATTAATTTAGAGACGATGGCAAGGCACCTGACCTTATGACGGTCCCTTTGGGGGAGAGGTAAGGCCCTAGTGTGGGATGCAACTTGCGTAGACACGTTACGTTTAGACTGTCGTAAGAGATGAGTCCGTGTGGGTCTTACGTCCACGTAAGATAAAGGAATTATATGCGCGACTCGTCGTTACTGCTAGTATTAAGGGGGCTGGTTATGTTCTCGCTAAAATACTAAGTATAGCCATTCAGCGAGGATACACAGCCAGCGTTTTTGGCAGGATACCACTACGAATAGGACTGTACGATACTTTTAGTTTTTATTTATTATAATTTGTTAATATTGTATTATATATTTCAAAAAGATTTCATTGCGTTTAATTTACTAATTTCACATTATAATGGTGTTACTGAAATCCAGTGGGGTTTGTCAACGTTCATCGTCCAGAAACCGAAATTACGTGTATTTACATAGATATTTAAAATATTTGAGCAGATTTATAAAATCGGCGAGGATAGATAAGTTTTATACTAAGAATCACAATTGCGTATAGGAAGACGTATGAGATAGTCGTTAATTATTAATTATGGTGTCTATTACCTAATTATGCAAAATAAACAATTCTTCGCTGCGAATTCGTTTCTAAGAAAACTCTGTTATTGATTTCGGACTAAAAAGTTATGGCTCAATAATTTAGCACATTGGAGCCGCTGTGTTAAATTAGGTTAATCTGGAATTTCGCTTCGCTACAAGGAATGTACAACGAATGCTTGTAAAATATATTGTTCTCGATAGTATGAAATTGTAGTGTTTATAATATATAACAATAAGGCAACCTTTTAAGACAATTTGTATTCTTTATTTTAGTACATTAGATTATAATATTGACGTTGTCGAGTGATGAGACGGTCTACCTGCTTTCTATACTGCAAGTTCCGGGTTCGCAGTTAGGAGCACAATTATTGACAAACAATTATTTGTTTGGTATTCGAATCCTAATTGGTCGTGAATCCTAAACAATCACTGACCATTCCAACCATGTTCGTGCTTAACCTCGAGTATGGAGAGAACCACTTTATATATAATTAGTTTTCGAAAATATTCGGAAGTTGGAGCCTTTTTGCCTCCTCCAGAAAAATTGGGGTATAGAGAGTGCTGATATTTTTTTGTTTGGACTGCGGTTAGATAACTCATCTGTGAAACGTAAAATTCTCATAGGTGAACATCGTTACGAAAGTAACGTCGGATGTTTGTGATCTGAATGTTTATGATCTTTTCCCCCCTCCCTCCTTTTTATAGCGCCAATGAAGCTGTTAAGCTAAAATACTGAAAGCGCTAACATTACAGAAACTAGATGTTCGAAGAATAATATAACAAAGAAAGAACATAATTAAAATTACAAGTGATTCTTTTCCTTCAAAGAAGCCACGAATAAAGAAATGCGGCCCTTTTTTTATTTGATATTAAAATCAGCACCTAATTTGTTGCTAGTTATTCTTTCTCTTTAATATTCTTAACGTAATATTTTATAAACCTTGAATATAGTGCTTAATAGGGTACAAAAATCATAAGTTATTTTTTGAAAATAAATGACTTATAAAGAATAACATATGACACTGTCGTTATTTATTTTGACTCTTATTAATAATATAATTGTTATGTAATCATTTTACATAGATCATTTCTTCCCAACGCTCTTAAAAATTAATAAATAAATTGTTATTGAGGTCTTTATTAATTAGAGATTTGAATAATGTTGTTTGAATTACGAAGAAATAGATGCCTGCCCTAAACATGAATCAATATAATCCATCTGCGTGAAAATTTCATGCCGTGAATGTCTTAAGAGGCAACTTATATTGACACTTATATATGGCTGAATACTCACAAGACTCCACAGTATAAACAATGAAATAAGGTGGATTCAAAGGTTGACCTTTGCCTTTTTGATCGGGTTTTACAAAACTTTCAGCTTTTGTCTTGTTAAAACTATGTATTTGAACGGAAATCTTCTTGGAGTAACGATATAAATATATATGGAAATCTTTCAGACCACAAAAACAGATATAGTCTACTAAGAGGCCATAAAATATCACTGACTGCAGTTTGTTCATATTACAAATAGGCAAAAATATTTTTATTAAGCGCCCCCGGAAGGTGCCTCTCTTAAAATAAATTAATTCTTATGGCTTACGAGGTAAAATCGTAATTTTAGTGAAAGGAAGACATTCAAAAATATACCATCCAAAGAAAAGGAAACAACTACTAACAATTTCTTTCTTTCTGCACTCTATGTTGGCGTCGTCCGGCCTGATCGATTGAACTTGATAAACTCTTACCAGTCAATAATGCAACATTCATGGATGTGTAAAGGCAATAATGGATATACGCTAAAATACTCATGAGCAAACAAGCAAACGTAATTATTACTAAAGTTTCACAGATTAACGTGAAAAAGTAAAACCCGAGGTACTGAGGCCGAAAGGGAAATAAGGACTAATGACTGTTTTATTATTCCATTACTCGGGAATGTACCGCAATTTATATTCTACTAAAATAAACATGAAATTATAATTCAGAACACCGGAATACACCTAATATACCCCGACTAGTATTAATATTGTATTGTTATTTTCTTAGTTTGGTCACGGATACAACTTTCTGATACAGTCGGAACTTACAACTGAGGGGGATTTGTTATAGAAACAAGCTAATATACTAATCTTGTATGTTTCAAACATATATACAAACTAGACTTTGGGGTTTGGTAATATAAATAATAAACAAATTTAAACTTTAGTTAGGTAATGCTTGCAAACTTTATAATCATTTAACTTCAGAAGGTAAAACATTACTTAACCATATTTCATTAGAAAGAGAAACAGAAAAAGTGACGTTTTTATTCAATATAGATTATAAATAATATTTAAAGAAAGTCACTCTAAGTTCTCAATTCTATTAGAAAGATCAATCACATCACCAGTACCTAATATAAAAGTATCAATCGTTGCAAATCACCAGACATCATTGTTAAACAATGACTTTACTTGTTTGTTGAACGACATGAAGTGAATTTAGATCTTCTATCTATCTCCTCTTCTTCTTACATATAAAAATCAGTAACTGACCGCTAATCTCTAATTTTTTGTGTAAACTCAATTGGACCCGGCAGGTGGCGCTGTTGTCGATATTCAAATATCACCATTTTATATAAAACAGAATAAATGTTTTTACCTAATTACATTATAGACTTTGAAACCATCCAACCGATTTTGATGAATTTTTGTGTGCTTGAATGGGTCCCTAGATGGATAATATTCTCAATTGGACCCGAAAGGTGGCGCTGTTATCGAGAACCAGAAATTACCCGTGCTAGGCCTTTAGCGTCATATAATATTTGTGTTTGTTGAGCGGTGAAAGCATATATCCCTTGTAATTGAATGTAGTTACTGTATGTTAGAATTAAATCAACGGTAGTCTCATATTATGTTAATTATTTTTTTATTAATTTATGTCTCATTCAAGATTACTAACCGTATAAACCGTGCAGTGGTGGTTTAAGAATATCCACTATCCCATATCGTCCTTTGAGTATCGTAAGAGGCACCAAGGGCAAAAACATGAGGTAAGGGCGGCAGGAAGACATCCCGATAAATAAATAAATCTTAATTTCGGACTTTTCTTCATTGTTATATATCGATATTTGATAAGAGGAGAACTTAAAACTATGTTAGTATAATTTGGAAATTGTAATCAATAAAAATGCTTATCAAATGACCCGCTATCATTTCCACACGGCAGTCAGTGCTGCGATAACATTAAGAAAATAAAAAGTTCCGTTTGCTAATTTGACTGCCAAGCGTGACGATTATGCCAAAATTATCCCTATGAGACAACCTATGAGGTAGTTCAATGATCATATTAAAAATTTTGATAGGCTGTTATAATGATTTTGATGACAAATCAACTGCTAAACTCCCTGTGTGTGTCCGCTATACGCACGTAAAGCCTTAGGTCCTGCACCTGGTCTCTCTCCGGTCGGGTTGAATTACCGTCGATCAGACTATGAGATTGATCGAATAGAGAGTGCACCTGTGCTCGCGCATTTACTTGCGCACTATAATCCTGTTGGAACTGGTTGTCATGACCAAACTTCGTTGTGGAGAACATTATTATCCGCTATAGATTTTCACATTGTTCAGTCCTCATCCACAGCCATCTAGGGTTTTTTTTATATATGATTAAAGGCCTCTTCATTGCTAATTCAGTATAATAATACATTGAGCCAGCTAGGTTATCATTCATCTACTGCAAATACACACGTTAAGAATTTTATCACGCAGAGAAACTCTAAGCTCCATTGCTGAGTTAGTTTAAGCGAAGTGCCAGCAGTAAAGTCAATGCTATTCTATAGGTTACACCTGACAACAAGCGTTGAGTAACACATCCTATTACCTGTAACAAAACAATCTTTATTATTTTCAAATACAACTAATTACATAATTTATTACTTTTGGAGGTTTTTCCGTTAAAATTACTCTGTTGTAAATATTATAAAACTGTAGTCAAGCAAAAGGACTTTGATAAACGGCCCTTAATTTTTATTCAGCAGTTATATTTCTTCTGCGTATAATTACGCATTTCATATTTATTATTGTAAACGACCTGCTCTGTCAGGCAATATTGCATGGTCTTAGCGATTTAGGCATGTTACGTTTCGCTGTAGTAGTATTTAACAGTCGTAACTAAATGATCGTGTTAAGCGATTGTTAATAATAGCGCTGATGAAATTTTTAATTTATGCGATCATAGTTTACCATTACTGTATTATTACAATATTTCCATTTCAATTAATTGTGTTTAAATCTAATGCATTGATGAAGGCCGAATAAATTTAAGTGGAGAAAATATTAATAAATATGAAAATAAAACAATCATGGTAGAGCCATGCTGCAGTTATATTGGTAGTATAGGTGTAGCACGAATGGGTCGGCTCGACTGGGGAAGGACCACGCTCTCACAGAATACCAGCGTAAAATAGTAGCGTAATGCTGCTGTGTTTTGTATGGTGAGTGTAAAGAATCGAAGACCCTTTTTACTGGAAACGAGGCATTCCGTCTTCGTCCTCACTGGTGACAACGCATCTGCATTTTGCTTCGTAATCGAGGATAGATGTAGATGTCTATGGACCACAGCAATCACTTACCATCAGGGTGACTGTGTGCTCGTTTGTCACCCTATTATAATATAAAAGTATATCAGACATCCCGATATATGTTTAAGGTTTTGAGTAAGAAAGAAAGGACGAATTTTTTTTAATAATATTTTGTAAAAAATAATTATATCGCTATTTGAACATTGTTAGATATATTATTTAAAACAGTCCTCATTACATCACCGGTATATTAAAGGCTTTACGCACCTAAATTCCATGTCGATCGGCAACTTGAATTATTTTGCTAAATTAAGTAAAAGCTTTAACATTATGTATATTATGGAAATATAATATTGGGGCTCTGTTTGTAAATTTATTTCTTTATAAGAAATACAAACGAACTGAAAACTTTTTTGTATCATCACCATAAAGGTAAGTATATTTGTTGAACTGAAAACTCTTTTGTATCACCATAAAGGTAAGTATATTTGTTTAAGTATTTTATTAGAAAAATGCTTTTCGTGAGAAACTGGTGAGAATTCACTTACAGCATGGAGCTCTGTCGACTTGACTTGATTACGAGTATCGTAGTATGATTTTATACAAATATAAAAAAGTTTTAAATAATTTTTTTTTGTAAAACTCGACCTAAGAATAGGAAGTTTCGATGATATGGAGAAGACAAGCTGCCAAATAAAATAAAATTTTGAACAGTCGATAACTTATTCGTGAAAATTGACGCATTATATATATGCACAGGGTCTCAATGTTTGTCTTTGTGTTATTTATTGACGTAAAACGCCTCCATGATATAGGATACATATATACATATCCTAGTATCAATGTTTATAAAAAGAAGCAAAAAACTAGTGCGCGAGACCTGGGTATTGGATCGGCAGCAATGCAATCTATAATTTTGGAGAGTTAAGTAAATCTTATCTGATGACTACTTTTCTTCACTTATTAATCCGTCTGCCCGAATCCATATACTAATACATGAAGGTAAATCTTGGTAGGTACCCCTTAAGAACGGCGCTAAAGTTTATACGAAGAGGGAATTCTTATAAACTTTAGTGCCCTTGTAGGTACCACATCAAGATTGCCCTTCATGTATTAACACTAGAAGCGCCGCCGTACCATTTTTGTCCCACCCGCAAGTTTGACTCTAACTTTTTATTTATTTTTATTTAGGCCGAAAAAATTTTTTGACGTTTGTTTATTGTATGTAGTAAATTTTTATATTTTTATAGTGTGTGTGTGCATGATAATTATATATACATACATATATACATATATATGTATATATTTGTATATATATATATATATATATATATATATATATATATATATATATATATATATATATTACATTAAACTGAATATACACATTAACTGAATGAGCTATTATTGCAGAAATAATCTGTAGAGCATTGTGGGGTTTATGTCAAAACAAAATTTTTTTTGTATATAAGATATTTGCGTTTTGTATATAAATGGGCAGTTAAAACATATATATGCTGAGAGTCGAAAGTGAAATACAGTTTGCTAATACGTTGAATTACAATCGAATTTTGGCCACTGGACGACCACTAGTAAATAAGATTTTATTAAAAATAAAAAAATGCGTTTAACAATTTCATTGGTGCCGGCGAGGATCGAATATGACATGCTCGTGCACTGTAAAATTAACACGAGTGCTTAGCCATTGAGCTACCACGGCTGTGCTTATAAATTAAAATACGTACCTAGTACAAATATTTTGTAGTTTGTGTATGTCATTACGCTCATTCTTAAACGGCTAATATGACGAAAACATAAATTATAAGGATTCCATTAGTAATCGTAATTTGTTGTTACGTGAAATGCTTCAGTTTAAAAGTTACTGATGACAACTTACATATATATTAAATAAAAAAAAGCTTTTCAGGAAAACCGCAACACATGCATGGATGTTTCAGTGCAAAATATAAAAATCTTTTCCGATCCCCGGACAAAATCATAAAGATATTTTTGCACATGTTGCGACCCCAGAACGTGTGGAGGCGACCGCCAGCGGACGCAAGCCCAACGCCAGTAAATAAGGATCACAAGATTATTGGGAACGGGATATTCACTCGGGCGAAGAACGAGGATTTACAACGGGCGGCGAAAATGTGAAATATTATAACACATTGTTTATTATTTCTTCGCTATGACTTTGAATGTTTAGTTTGGAAAAATAATTGTGCGAACATATTATTTGTATAAATCATATTTATTGATAAAGAACTGTATGCGAAGGTGTTATAAAAGAGTTATTAAAGAAACCGATGGAAAAATTTGGTTACTTTAGATTTAGTCTTTTCCATGCGTATGATTACGGAGAAGTTTTTGGCCAAAAACCAGCACATTTCTGTGCGTTCATTAACTTGGAAAAGGCTTATGACAGTGTGGACAGGACTTTGTTATGGCAAACACTGAACACATTTAGCTTGAGCGCCGGTTTGATATAGGCATTAAAGTCTTTTTATAGGGACTCCAGTGCTTATGTTATGATCAACGGGGTCTACTCAGACTGGTTCGGCATCCAGAAAAGTGTCAGACAAGACTGTGTAGCTTCCCCGTGGCTGTTCAACCTATTTATAGACAGTCGTTTGCAAACTTTGAAAGGTGAAGAATGTGGGTTAAGAATGGGCGAGTTATACTTCAGATGCTTTTTGTACGCTGATGATCAAGTCATATTTGCGTCGTCGGCAGCCGAGTTGCAAATGATAGCTACATTAACAACTGGTCATTAAAAGAAAGGGGAATGAAAGTGAACGCAAGTAAGACGAAAGTGATGGTTTTCAAAAGAGAAGAAAGTAAAACGTTATGAGAAATATGAATAGAAGGGAAGTTGATTAAGCAAGTGGATGAGTTTGTGTATTTTGGATGTGTACTTAGCAGGGACTGTAGATATGATAAGGATATAGACCGACGAGTGAATGCAGTAGAGTGAATGGGGCTCTACACTCTATTATGAAGAATCAGATTGTGTCGAAAATGCACGTATGGTAATTAATATGGTAGTGAAGGTTGGGTGTGGCAGAAGAAGTACGAAAGTAGAATAAATGCTGTAGAAATGCAGTCTTTAAGGAGTATGCTAGGGTTGAATTTGAATGACAGAGCGGAAAGTGCGTGATAAGAGAAAAATGTAGTGTGCAAGATGATGTTGTGACCAGGATTAGGAAGGAATGCTTCGGTGGTTTGGTCATGTAGAGAGAATGAACGAGGGAAGAGTGACATAGCAAATTAGTATGTCAAGATCGTACCAAATAGAAGTACGTACTCTGTGCCTATCCCTCTGGGTGACAGGCGTGAGTGTTTATGTCTTAATAAAGAACGTTATGCTGAGAAGCTGACAATAGGATATGGATAGAATGGATACGTTTTTGATCGTAAGTAATTGATACGATACGCCTGATCATGATAATACCACAAGATGACCAATTGTGAATCCGGCCTAACAATATGTTTTAATTTTAAATTTATTAACTTTTGCACATGCACCTCCGAGATACAGTATATTATAATAGTTCAAAACACTGATTAAAATTCAATTATTCTATCATCACATTAGTCATATTATAAGCCTATCACAAGACTCGGCTAAACATTGGCTTCGCCACAAGATTGCTACAAATCTCGTTCCTAAGCAACTTACTTACTTTACTTCATTCAGTTTTGGGTTAACTATTACTCCAGTTGCCATTGGTTATCAGTTTTACGAAATACATGGCTGTCCCATCGCTACTTTAGCTTAAAAGTAAATGTAAAGTTACAGCCTATATAAGTCCCACTGCGGGGCACAGGCCTCCTCTCATTTCTGAGAGGGTATTAGGGCAAGGAAGTGTCCGCCACGCTGTCCCAATGCGTGTTGGTGAACTTCACATATCTTCGATTTTTTTTATTATTTCTCAGACATGCAGGGTTTCTCACGATGTTTTCCTTTACCGCCGAGCACGTAGTAAATCAGCGCTTAAAATTGCAATTAACAATTTAATTGGTGCCGGCGGAGATCGAACCCGGTTTGCTCGCGTACTGTGAAATTTACAGCGAGCGCTAACCATCTGAACTACCACGGCTCATAGCTTACTAAGCATATCATATTATACGTAGAATCCAATAACTTAAAAAATCAAAACGGAAAAAATGAATTTAATTCGTGTTTGTGGGATGAGACAAAAATTAGTTTCTCCGTGTATTTGCAGATACTGTTTACCTGCGGTTACATGTTTCCTCTCGCTACGCGACAAAATTGCGGCCTCCAACAGAAGGGAAATAGGCTTTATGAGATTACGCAAAATGTAATCATGGCATGTTTTTCCGATTATCTATACAAATGATAAATATTTAAAGAGAATTAAGATAACGTCGACCGAACAATATTACTGATGACTATTATTACATCACCACCTAATAGTAAGATAAAATAAACAAACTTGTCTCCCACTCGATGGTAAGTACTCGTAAATGCTGTGGTCACGTCTGTCAACTTGATGAATTGATGTTATTCTGTGAGAGCATGATACTTCCCCGGTTGAGTCAATCCTCTCGTTCTGCTGCCGTAATAGCTTTACTTTACGTTCTGCTGCTATAATAGCTTTACTTTGTTAGGGTTACCCGTTAACCAATTTACATTAAATAAATATTCTTCGCTACTCTTAAATGGAAGTCTGACTGATGATTGATTTTATTTTTAAAGCACTTTCAATTACAGTGGATCAGAAGAATTTTCTTTAAACTAAGCAAATCTTGGTAACTGTCCCTGTTCGAAATAAGAAAAAGTAATAGTTAGCTGATTTTAATTAAACTCTCGAAGATTTTTCCCGCGATAGTAATATTTCGAATTTACATTTACGGTGAATTTTTTCGTTGGCAACGAAACTGGGAAGTTGGTAGAGACTGGTTTCAAATTAATTAAACTTAGGCGCGGTGTTGTTCTCCCTATCTATTGGGAGTTCGTCATTACGTAAGTTACTTAGGGATTGAGTTAAGTACTTTGAGGCCGAATCTATTGTTCGACACCGACTTAAGGTGTTCGTAATTTCGTGTCACAGGAGTTTCAGTTTGATTGAATTTAAACAGCTAAAGGCCGAGGGCACCCGATGACTTTTGTCTACTTGAATACATTTTTGGCTGTGTCATCTATAAAAGACTTATGTTTTATGTAAATTACAGCGATAAAATACTGAACAAATCCCAAGTGGGTAAATAATACCAAATGTGCCATGTGGTGCTGGCGTAAGATAATCTCCAGATTGCTTCGTGGATATCATAAGAGACGACTATGGGTATTGCCAGAAAAAATTTATCGGCTCCTACCGGTCCTATCGGTATGGTCATCTCGTATAAAGTTCTTGTACTGTGTACATGCACATAACGATAGTGTGCGTGTCTGTCGGCGCGATCAGTTGCGAGCGTGCCGTCGCTAACCATATCTGTTTTTGGACTCACGCACACTTTGGCACGTATACAGTTACGTGTATACCAAAATTATAACCGCTTGACTTCGTGAAATGCAGAACTATACACCAAATGAAAAATATCTACGAGTAGACCAGCGACTTACAGCAGCGTCGAACTGTTCTGAGATCGTACAATCAGCTGGTCAAGAGCCAAGATGAAGGCAAATTAGTCTCTACAAGGAGAAAGTCCTATGTCTACCGGTAGACTTTCACGAGCTGATTAAAAAGAAGAAGAAGAAATTCAAATACGTAAATTTTAGCTTTGGCCTACCTTACTATTAAGTTGGTAATTATGGGCCCAAAATGTTTAATATGTTTGCTAAAACAAAAGTATTACAACCCATTTTAATAAAATTAGGTACTCACTGTACAATTAATCATCAATAAGTCAATACCATCATTTTATTCTCAAGATATGACTAAAAGAATTCATTACTTATTAACAGTTATAAATTAAAAAAATTAAAGTAAGAAATTTTGAAGTCACTTTTAAGTCACAAAATTCATTTAATAACAGGTTTTTTTATACCTAAAAGACTTGAGGCTATCCTCATTTAATGATGAAATCCTAAACTTTGATTGTTAAAAAATTAAAAGGGAAAAGCAAGAGGAAAACCCCGATCTCCGGTTCTTAAATAGGTTTTTTTACTTCTTTAGTCAAATTGTTCATGTTAAGAAACGTTTTTACTCGCAATATTATTTTGACGATGGCAGCACGTTCACTGTGCATGCACTTTGAATAGGACATTTGCAGATACTTTCAATAACTGCGTACACCATATGTGATGTACCTCCTTCAAATAGGTTTAAAGGCTTGTAAATTTAAACACATGTAAGATTTTATCGTGAAATATTTTAATCATCATAAAATAGAACGTTAGCGGGTACTTTTATATTATGGTTTCAAGTGTATTTGTTATGAGTTTTTAGTAGTTTATTTAAACAGTATCTTGCATGCTCAGTAAATGTTGCATTATAATTTCATCAATTTTTAGCACATACATCTTTTGAAAGATCTTTGTAATTTTTTTGCATTTATAACAGATACTGACGTCATATCGATTGTTGCTAAATTTATATGTGCGTGCCATAGTTGTGATCATAGAATACTATAATACACATTAGAATGACTGTCAATATTATTTTGTACGAGGAGAGGCGTCACCGGGAGCACACATACAAGCAATTACGCCTATTATCACTACTACAAACCCGATTCGCTGTTTTGACAGACAGATTTTAATACACATTTATTTGTAAATAGCGTGCAATTTGGCATTTTGTAAATAATTTGCATGCAAAATTTGGAAACGATTGTAACGTCAAAACACATCTCTCTGTTGACATTTATACGTGTGAATTGACGTGTTAGTGACATTTTAGTGGCTACACGAGCTCCGTCAACTCCCACGTTCTATTATGTATGTAATTATAGTATTCTATGGTTGTGATACTATGTAACGGGCTCAAAAGTGCGTGCCACAAATGTGTGGAACAAGGAAAAAGTCGATGGTTTATTATAAAAAAGGTATACATAAAATTAATAATGTAATACCATGTTAATATGTTTTCTATTATAACATATTTGCGCTAAATTTGAATGCTTGTAAAAGGTGGATTTCCAACAACTCTAATGAACGCGTTAACGTTTATAGTACTAAAACAATCTGTTGGACTCTAATTGGAATCATTAGTTCAAATTTAACTTATTGAGTTATTACGTTCTATGCAATGCATGAAAATACCTCAAACTATTTCTGGTTATGTAAACTTTGCAAACTCTCATTGGATGGCGGACGCTATCCGATTTATTACCATAGCGAAATTTACAAGCTACATTTATTTTATAATCTGTTCCTTCATTATATTCATAGTTATAAATTATAATCAATTTATTAGTGACTTTAAAAATAATGGTTTTAACATTACACGCTTTTATTAGCTTGACCTTTATGTATGTATGTAACGGAATCTTTTAACTTCATTTTCACCTACTAAGAGTCTGATTAATTTGAAAATTTGCACAGTGGTCAAGGGCTGATGTCAATATAATAATCTAATAATTTTATGTTAAAGCCCTGACTAGGATCATCAGGATAAATAAATATATTTAGATTTGTGAGTAGGTTAAGCGTATTCCACTCGTATTTTCTACTTTTTAGTTCGATTGCTATTAAAGCGTGTTTTTTAGTTTTTTAAACTATATTTTTTTATTACATGTTTTCGATGTGAAATCATAAGACATCAAATGTTTTATAATTACAGTTTTAATACAAAGTTTATTTTTTATTTTTCGTAAAATATAGCCTAGACCCTAGATCACTCATGGCATTAGGTTCTATCTCTTTATGAAATTTCATCACCATCGGTTTAGTTATTCCCAAGATTAGCCCAAATAGTCAGACAGATAGACAAAACTGTTTTACGAATGAAAGACAACGCTTGCAAGCCGTATTTGCCTAAAATAACAGCATAATACTGATCTGTTTGATATGGAAACAGGACAAGACGGGATACCTTACCATCTTAGGTGTCAGAGTTGAAAACACATTTACTATTCTCCAAACGGAATCGTGTTTTGTATTCTTGAAAAGTTTATTTTCAGCAGATTTATGTTGGGTTGTTTATTGATAATAATTTTAACATTTATATTTGGTTTAATATTGCAATACTGTTTAATGTTAGGGAAAATAGGGAGCTTCAACTAAGTTTAAAAATAAAATATTTTCTTGGAATATTTATTACGATGTAGGAATATCATTAATTTATCATTATGGTTTACTAAAAATTCGCTAAACATACTTGCAATAACTACCACGATTGTAAAACGGCTTGGCAATTGTAGTTTTTTAATATTTTTAATGAAGATACTGCTACACTTCGTAGTAGTAGTATATTCTCTAGGGTAGTGTATTCTCTGACGCCGCCATTACTAGGCTAGTAAATTGTAGGATTTAATATTATATCGAATATATTGCCCTGTCTTGTTTATATTTGTATGGTTTTTTTAGTATATGTAACGTGATTTTATCGTCAAATTTGAATCGAATTTAATGGTAGTTTTTATTAAGATCATTAAATTTTAGCCTGTTTTCAAAACTATAGTTATTTCTTATACAGGAATTTTCACCGAACTTCGACTTCGTCAAAATATTTTATGCTGAACTACAATATGCTTTTCACACGACAGCTAAGGTGATATTATATTTATAAATTAGCAATCCCGGGCGAATAAATCCGGGTAGTATTTATTACGATTGGATTTTTATTTTTCTAAAATCAAAGTAGCCTAAGTTACTTCTTATAACATTGCTGAAATCCCGTCAAAAGCGGTCTAGACATTTCGGAGATTAACACAACTAAAATGTAGTGTATTGAAGAACGCAAGCCACGACTTTAGATTGTTTAGTTATTTTATTAATTTTAGTCATTTGGATTCGGATTTTTTTTAAGTAAATTATTGCTGTGTTTTTATTTTAATTTGAAATCTTTTTTTCCGCACTTACATATATTATTTATTATACATGTCTTAATAGATTATTTTAAAGTCAGTAATTTTAAAAGTCAAATCAATTGCTAAACAGTAGCTGTAAACGTAGTAAAAAACCAAGTTTATTACCCATTAAAAAAAGCTGAGCAATGAATAAGGTAATGGTCCAGTTTTATTATTCCTTGAATGTTTAATTTCTGTTAAAACACTTATCACGAATTATTTGATTCTCAAAAACGAAATTATATTCAGAAAGCTTTAGCTGATAACATTTGATATCGTCTTACAAATGCTAACATAACTATGAATGGACTTCGTTTATATTATTATAAGATGGTAAGTCGCCTTCTCTGTCTGTTCGTCTGCTTAATGTAATTACCCACCCTTTTACTTACTTTTTGGTTCCGATTCAATGTTCTTCTGAGCATTGCATCTAATGCTTATCTAGTTTTGAGGCTTTTCATGTATTAGTTTTCGACAAAATATCCTTTGGGTTTCTTCGAAGTTTTCAGTTTCAGTTCAGTCACTTACTTAAGTGAAATGTTAACTCGTTGGCAAATCAATTGTTATAAATGAGAGGCCAGATGTCTTTGCGCGAACTCTGCAAATGCCGCAAATATCTACTGGCAATAAAGAATAACGTTTACAAGAGTGCAATGAAAAAAAAATCATAAAATATATTAATTTATCACATTGACTTCTTATATTTACGCGACCACATAACAATTTAAAATTGCCGACCTTTCGGGTGCTTTGCAGTCTCTCGTGACCACGAAACGTCGAAGATTAAAAATAATTAGAATTAAACGCGATAAAATCAGTAAAAGTAGTTTATGGTAGTAGTACATAAATTACATAATGTTTCAGACACGCAAATATAGGCTGATAATTTTGTTGTTCTCATTTTACTGTATTCTTTCCGAAATGTATCATTGGAATTCACCGACCACAGTTCATATGCTGCGGCTTGAGATTTCCTCGAACCTGAACTTTGAGAGGCTCATTTAGTACAAAGCTGCTGCAAGGAAGTTAGATGTCCTTGCCTTTGCAAGACAGTTTCGACAATACTTTACGCCGCGAAGGGGTGTTGAGAGTCTTTTGGTGACACCAATGTGGTTAGAACTAATCTTAACAGTCTAATCTCTAATTCTAATCTAATATTAACAGTTAGGTCTACACTAGCTACACTCAGTTTTTTGAAAGACACATTATGGAAAGTGTGCACAGGAGTTGCATGACGTTCAGTGGATGTCCACCCTTTGCTTTCGATATAACACGCATTTGAAACAAGTCTTTTGCTCCGTCGTTAATAACGCGTACAGCAAAGAGGTGGAATAATTTGCCACCATGTGTCTTTCCATCCGATAACTATATGGGTGTCTTCATGGCAAGAATGAATTAGATTTTGTTGAAGTCTGCTTGAGTTAGTAAAGTTACCATATTCGGCTGTATCATCACTTACAATCCGCACAGTCTAAGTAGCTAACAGCATTGACTTATATATTACTAGCGTAAGGACCGGGCCGACCGAACAACTAAAACGGACCAGTGCGCTGGCCCTAAATTACAGTTTAGGACCAATGCGAATCGGTCGACAGTGGTGCGCGCGCAGGACTGATTTGTCTATCACAAATATGTCTAGTTGCGTGGTAAAAGAATACAAAAATTACGATACAAAGATTTAAAAAAAAAACATGGGATATCGTATCATCGGTAAATAACCTTATATTAATTTTGTTACAATTAAATTATTATATAAACGCATTTTCAAAGTTTTATTTTACAGTTAGTTTAGTTACGTTACCAAGATTAGGCCAGGGTTAGATTCAGACCCTCAAAAATATTGTACATGGAAAATAAAATTATACTATTTTATAAAATTTTATCACGTTTGACGTTTCATGTTTCTTTTTTCACATGTGCAGGGATTTTGGCGTCACGCGTCTAGTTTATCTATACGTTTCGTTTTTTGACGGTTTAATTTTTATTTCTGTTTAATTTTTGTCTAAAGAACTTAGTGTAAGTTAAATTTTGTATATTGGTACCTAATATATTTTTATATTCAATGAGGGTAAAACGAAAAGAGTACAAAAGAAACCATATCTGCTTAATTGAATCTGAAAATCTGATTCATAAAATATTTTGAAATTCTGCTTTCAAACCGATTACTTCTGGAGCATAGAGTATTCATCGTGGTAGCCCCTCATTATAGTTGTATCAAGGATGCAACATAAATGCATCGATCGAGCATCGATTGACCAGAAAGGGAGGTAATTCTAATTTGATTAAAAACGCGGTACTCATGTACAATACAGAAATTCTAGATATCGTAGGTTTAATATTATAATGTAAAAGGACCCAATAATACAATTCGACTTTTAGGTAAAATTATGGTATTTTTGCTTAGTATTATTACGATACACGTATTACAAACTATGAAATAATGGTACAATTAGGATAATTATACTACGAAATCCGACCCTGCTTACTCATGTTTTGATACGACGTTTGTATTATGACAGATGCGCTACTTTTTCTTGTATGAAAAAGTTATGAGTAAAATATTTAGATGGGCCTATCCTTCTTTTTGAAATCATTGGCTAACAGTTGTAAAACGCTACGTGTATGATAGGGGTTGCCACAAAATGAGGATTAAAATAATTTCAAAGATTATAATACTCATTATAATTTATTAACATTATGTACATTTTACAATTTATAAGTTAAACATTTATTGCACAAGATCATTTTTATTGCTACAAGAAAAACTACATTTACAAGCATTTCACTGCCAAATATTTTCGTGACCTTTCTTTTTATAGATGTTTTTAGTTTTCCATTGTTAAATTTAATTATGCAGTGTCGCATTCGGATAAACAGCTTTGTCAAAAAAATGATTGGAAGCATAAGCATGACCATTATTTGAATTCAACTTTGCTTAGTAACTCATATAACTATAAGAGTAATTTAACATTATAGATATTATATTTTTCTAAAACGAAACTTAAATTTAGTTAATTAAGTAAGTATTGTAACACGCACGCACCAATCGCATGTATTTATACATACAGCCGACTTGATGAAGTAGACTGACACATGGTCACGCTGTCCCCTGAACCACAATGCACCCTTCGTTGCTCTGCACAAGTACATTCGTTTCCCAACTGTTTTTTTATGAATAAGGCTAAGACAGACGAGCACACAATTCACCTGATGGTAAGTGGATGATGAGGTCCATGGACATCTACAGACCGATTTGTCGACTGATAAGATGATTGCTACGCCAACTGTTGGAGAAAAAAAGCTCTTTTGAGCATTTTGTTAAGTCTTCTCCCGCGGAATTAAAGGTTGTTATGTTATGATTGGTTGTTATGTTATGTAAAAATTAATTAAAATAATAGAAGTAAAAGATTTAACAAAATATTTATTAAAATAACCATATATATTGAAAATTAGAATAACTGTGTTTTAATAATTATTTGGTATATCCTATTTTTACAAAATTTTAACTTATACGTGCACATTATAAGGAGAGCGAAAGTAAATTCGCAAAATTCCTTTTAAGACGAGAGAAATTTGCGAGATCTCATTTTATACATCGGCCAGTAAAACTCCTAACTCACACGAGAAAAAGCTAATATTTTTCCACGAAAGCCTCAAAAACGTTTATTACATTTAATTTACACCAACTTGCAAAGAAGGTATTATATTATAGTATTAATAAGTTTGCTCAACTCATTTTTTCATGAACAAACGTTGTTTATTCAGAAAAGAAACATTTTACTGATTTCACTTGGAGAAATATTTTCTTTTGAATAGATCAGAGTGTTGGGAATAGAAGATCAAATAAAGTTTAAAAGTGTACGTATACTATTTTTTACATACCTTGATCGAGTTGAATGTATCTTAAAACGTATCATGACTAAACTTTTGACGTTTAAAAACAACAGAGCTAGAAATTTGACGCATGGAATATTTAAACTACGATACCTAATAGCAACTAGACTGATATAAATTTACTGGACTAATTGTGAAATATTTATTAAGTACCTATTACCTATTTATTGATTAATTGTTGACATTTTGTTATGTTAGACATATTATTCATAAATATTATTATCCCATTATTTTATATTTGTGCGATTTGCATGCCATTTATAATGGCTGATTAAGCGGATGTTTAATTAATTTGACCATATTCAGTGTACCTTACCCAAACGCAAATAAATATTTCGTTTCATTAATTTCAAAATGCGTACTAAATTAATAAGTCATTGAATCAGGAGGCATGGTGGCACTTTCGTCCCTGAAAGTAGTGTCGAAATAAGAACTTTCGATCAAGGTACGATTAAAAGAAACTAACTATAACTGAATGTTACAATTTTCTTCCTAACTTAACGTTAATAATTTTCTAAATTCAAATTTATTCCATGAAAGTCTTTTGACAAAAAATCCTGTCTTGAAAATATATATATCTTTATACATGAAAGTATATACAGAATATTACGTATTTTTAGATAAAATTTCTGATAAGGCACGGGAATCAAAGACTTGACGAGCGCACATAGCCGCGTGTTATCTTGTCTCTTACTGAAGTAAAACTATCTACATAGCAGGAAAAAGTTAATTATAATTCTAGCTATACTATCCACGTATACTTACTTCACTATATTTAGGTGATATTCATGACATTTTTAGAGTGTTATAATATTGACAATCAATTAATTTTTACAAACTGAGCCGTACACAGGAATAAAAGCTCTTTTTAAGTTTCACAGTACCTACGCGAGCAATAAGAGTTTGATCTCCGGTCTAATTTTATTAAAGACTGATTTACCATACTGTGTTCGGCGGCAAAGGAAAACATCGTTAAAGATTTATCAAAAGTACCAATTAGGACATGTTGAAGGACAGCGCTGCGGATATTTAGTTTAAACGAATTTTGGTATTTTCAAAATAATTGTTCTGTTCGGACAAGCGATATATATCTAAATCACCTCAAGATTGCAATATTACTTAGGTACGTGATAATACCTTGTATGCGAGCCTGCAAGCCTGCCTCGTTGTTCTAATGGTCGTAAGCGCTACTGACGATCATGAGATCCCAGGTTCGCATCCTGATCGGGCGTAAATCAGTTAATGGCTTTTACTGTCAAAAAATTCTTAAAAAAAGCTCGGAGTCAGGAAAGCACAAAATGGTCCTGAGACTGATTTTTCTCCACTTGTGTTGGATCGATGTCCCATCAGACTACGAGAGTGAGGGTATATAGGGTGCGCACCTGTGCTTGTGCACACCCTTGCAAACTATAATCCTGCCCTGCGTAGATGGCTAGTGTCCGATGAGGCTGGCCTAAATGACTAATATTCAGTTTTAAGGACATTATTAGTAGCATAGCCTAAGTTTATACTTATAACAAAATGTTAATTATGAACATTTTTTAAATATATAACAAAATATTATAATAATTTACTATCGTGTCGATGTGAGGTGTAGTGTAAACCTCACTGTTCAGCAGAGGATAATCTAATTAAATACATAGCGGATACCAGCAACACTAGCACTTCCTACATTACACGTGTTTGCATTGTTTGTTTCGAAATGGTTCAATCTGTATGATGTTCAACAAAAAGTCCTCTTCAAAGTTTTGTTTTGTCACTTATTTGTAGTCAATGCCATCTGAAGGACACTCACAATTATTGTATTTGATTGGAAGTCAGATTTTATTTTCCTTGAGTGTCATCAAATCGAGAGGTGAGAGGCACTCCCACACTTTAGAAATATTTTTATCATTATATTTTATTCTCTCGATTATTTTGTATTTACACGAGCGTTCTTGGCATATTTATTCGATAAGTATTATTAACTTATTTTATTATGTACGTACTTATATACATTAAAGAGGGCGATATATATATATATATATATATATATATATATATATATCGTATTGATGACAAAAGTATTAATTACAGAGATTGTAATCTTTCATGAGAGCAGTTTATATAAAAATCTTAAAGTTTCACCTGCTAGTATGTAAAGCTGAGTTGTGCAACGTATTTAATATTTCTGCTTTTTGTTAGGGTATTTACCTGCTATACAATTAATTTTAAAGAGTTGTGTTCCACTATAAAGAGTCCTGAAAAATGTACAGCTACATGAAAAACGAGATTCACTTAATATTTTTGATCATTGTTTTGTTATTCCCTTGCTTATTTGGTGCACTTGATGTGATAGGTGAGAGTAACTATTAGTAAGTTAATGTTATTATTACAAAAATACTTCCATTTAATAACATATACAATTTTATAACATTCCATCAAAATTACTATTTAAATTATCCACCAATTTTAGGTTTTAGCTGTTAGTCAGTTGTTTATTATTATAAACACACTTAAAATTTGTGAGAATTTCAATACATATTGAGAAAGTGGTTTAAAGCCAATTATTAAATTTTCTTCTATTACTAAATTATTAAATTTTCTATCATGGGTAGATAAGCGATTTTGATTCATTTGTCTTGTGCTTCACGATTTTTATTACAAATGTACAGCTTCGGTTTGGGCCGAAAGAGATGAAATTAAAGTACTCCGATAACTTCAAATGGTGCGGCGTATTTATTTGGAATGTTTAGCATTCTAACGTGAAATATTGCAATATTTTCGATATATTTTGGGTAGAAGAGGCTCTTAATCGGAGAAGGACCACGCTCTCACATAATACCAGCGTAAATAGCAACTCAATGCTGCTGTGTTTCGTATGGTGAGTGTAGAGAACCGGAGACCCGTTTTACTGGGTACGAGACATTCTATCTTAATCTTCAGGGGTGCATCTGCATTTTGCTTTTTAATCGAAGATAGATATAGATGTGTATAAGACACAGTATCCATTTACCATCAGGTGGGCTTTGTGCTTGCTTGTTTCCCTTAGTTCTATAAAAAACATATATAAAGCTCCTAGAAGATAAATGAGGCTTTATGAATTTTTGCGGGCTTACTATAAATTCCCTTAACAGAAATATAAAACAAGTAAATATATGTAGAACCAGGAACATAATTAAAAAATTTGTCGAAAGTAAGCGTTTATAGGGAAATGGGTTTTTCGGAATTGTTGTTGCTTGATACGACAGCGATCGCACTGAGCTCGCTGGACCGGAATCCTTTAAACACAGTTAAAAAGCCACAAAGGTACGCAATAACGTAATGTTACCACACGGTAAACCGAAAACAATTTATTTCTGCGAAACTCCCACTCCCCACCCTTTTTACCCCCGAGAAATGGCGGTATAATAGTCGATCCGTAAAAAGCAATTCTTCTCGTTACGTTTGCCTTTTTTACCGTACATTTAATGTGAACCGGTTTAATGGCCTAACATTTAGCATCTTTGAATGTATTGAATCTTTAGTACCTAACTAACTGATGCATCCATATGTGAAAATAACAATGAAAACAGAAAGATAGAGTTGCATTGCGAGAAGAACAATCTACCGCGCATATTTATATTTTTCTTAAAAATTAAAGAACAATCTACATATTTATATTACTATAGGTAAATGTTTTCTAAAATAATATAAGGATATAAAAAATAATATTTGATAAAAAAAACAAGTTTCATCATGTTCCGTGATGATATACCAAGTTAGGTTGAAAGCAGATTAGGTCCCTGGCATCGCATTAATATTGCAATCGGTACGGCTTAGGCTTTTTGAATAAGTCTCGTAACCATCATCTCGTTTGTCAATTAGTATGGAACAACGCGTGCAGTCAGCGTTCCGTGAAAAACTTACCTAAACCTTTTACCAACCTACGAATAGCACAAATTTTATTTTTTAAATGCAAATGTGAACAAATGTTTTAGATTCTATTACACTGTCATAATACATAAACACTTAAACACTATTTTGAATAATTCTAGATACTTCATGCTTTATTATTTAAAATTTACGCGCGTATATATTAAAATTATTTAATAAAAACTAAATGCTTATTAATTACGCATAGTTATTAATTTTCTCATCATCATTAAATTACGTTCCATTTCGACCAGTATTATTACAAATATAAGTATTATTACAAAAATAATTAAATATAAGTATTATTGCAAAAGTAAGTACCTATTTAACTTATTTGGTTTATTTTTATTATATTTTGATAATTTTTTTTTACTAAATAAAATATGAAACATGTATTGGATGACGACAGAACAAAACCGAACCCAAAAACAAAACTAAAAAAAAAAAATCGTTTTTACCTCCATCGCATTCTGAAGATTCAGGGTTTCAAACTGATGAGGATTTTGAAGCCTAGCAGCCTAGTATTCCCACAATGTGATTCGTCTTCATATCGCAGTGTTTATTTTTTCGGATCACACGACTTGCTGACAAATTTATGTAACAATTGGAAACATTATGATACGTCTGGTAAGTGCAATATTGGCTGTATATGCCACTAGATTGAGGGATAATTCTAACAAAATAGTAAAATCAAATGGTCATCTTTTTTACTTAAAAAAATTCCTTTCCTTTCACAAGGAAAAATAATTAGGTTTTGGTCTTCTTTACTATGTTGAAGCATTTATGTCAAGCACTTACGTTATTGTTCTATTTTGTGAAGTATTCTGAAGCTGATTAATTGGTTTATTTTTTGAAGACTTTATTATTCAAGACTGAAACGTCTGATAATCAACAACTGTAAAATAATTTGTACGTAAATTTTTTTTGTATCCAATAAATGCTTTATATATTTTATTTTATATAACAAATGGCATACATGTATAGAACTAGATCGAGCAACGACATGTTAAGTCATGCAGTAAGTTGATAAATTCAGATGGCTTCGAACCATGTCTTGTGATATTGCCCGGTGGAGGCCCATGTTCAGCAGTGGACTTGTAAAGAGCTATAACGAAAAAAATGAACGAATGAATTTTTCATAGGCTATGAAATATGACATAATATTATTTTTTATAGTTTCTAAAGATTTTTCTTCTATTCCTGTCATAACCCAGAACTAAGATTTAAACCTAAAAATCTATTCAGTAAATATATTCTTTAATTACATTTCGGACCATCGATTTAGGTACATAATAAATGTGTATGATGTTACTAACGATATCGTTAAATTAATTAAATCTTAACAAAACCTTTATCAGTGATCAGGAAAAGTGAGAATTATTATGAAGAAAGCAGTGTAAATATAATGAAATTTTTGCAAGATGCGTGCTACGCTCCCCTTTTTGCTTGTTACTTGGAAGAATGAGCACACAAAGAAAACTCAAACGAGACTAGAAAAATGGCTAAAATAAAATGCAAAATTGCGATGTATGTTGTGCGTTTTATCAAAAGCGAATATGCTCTTCACTTCAAATTATATTGTGCTCGTCAATTTATTGACCGACGAATAATACATTCGAAAGTGCGTGAATTTGAGAAAACTATAAAATAACTGATTTTTGTTAATTCACTATCGCCATCTATGAACTATTGCAACACCAGGGAATCACAGGTACATTATCGCACCTTTAAAAAGGTAGTCACTATTCTTGAAGTAAGTTGTATTCGTGGCAAAAATCGCTGGTGATAAGTGATTCTACAAACAAGTCGTACGACCCAGGAAAAAAACTTCTGGTAAACCGCACAGTGCCAACCGCCAAGAAACGGTAACTCCGTAGAGAAAAGGAGTGCTGGTAATGGAATTCATCTTTCCCAACTTTCCTTAGCCAAAATGTGGACGACCGGGAAGCCATAAACCAGTTTCTGGGTACAAAGTTTTCCTATCTCTATGATCTTTATATAGCGGCTCTCTCTCTATCTCCGTAATATGGCGAGATCGATATGCATTTGTGTACTAAGGCCGTGCCTGAAGAGAATAATAGGGGAAGTTGTTATCCTATTCCGACAGCTTACCTTAAACTCACCAGCTGCAGGCATTGATGGTCAGAATCCTTCGTTTCTGGCGGCAGAAGTTTTCCTTCTGTCTTCTTATTTTTGATCAGCTTATAACAGTCCGGTTGTGGACAAGAACCGTCCCCGAGTAAAAAGTATTTGCCATAATCTTAATATTTGGGATGCGGATTGACAATAACTTCACTAGACATCTCGCACGAATGCTACTGCTCTCCATAGTCGGTTACCGTGGAATTTTACATATGGCATATACGAAATATTCATTTCTTTTTCTATTCCAAGACTTCAAGAGCCGCAAAATCGGATTCATCATCACGTAGTATGCCCGAGGCGCAAGTAAATATTCGAGTGATTAGGTTCATTATTTTCAAGATAAAATTGGCTTAGCGAAGAAAGAAACTTTTTTTTTAAACGTAATAAACGTTCAAATGAAATAAATTTTGTAAAAAAAAGAAACTTATAAAATGATCAACAATCAAACAAAAATGCTTTCTATTAGTTGTCAAATGTATAAAAAAATGCAAAAACCACATTTATATCGTTGTAGCTAATTTTTTTTGTTTTCTTAATATAGCTTTCCCAATATCAGGGCACCTGCCTTACGCGCTGTGGGTTTCTGGATTCAAATTTCATGTGTGGTATAAACATCTAGTAACTAGTGGGTTACTCCACGACACCCACGTGGTCATTGGGTGATGGATTCTCTTACAATACAATTTCATGTCAAAAGTTCATAATAAATTAACGAATAAAACACTGACTAATTGATAGTGGCTACTATATATAGCCTATTATTACCTGAAACAAACTTTAAACGAAAAAGGTTACAGATGCGTTGTCACCTTTGAAGACTGAGGTGGAATGCATCATAACCTGTATATATATACTCGATCTTTATACCCTTCAGATCGACACGTAGTTTGTCTCATCCACCAACAAGTTGCCTTCAACCATTCAAAGGTAGGAAAGTTACATAAAGTCTACAGCCCCGCAATGAGGGGACCTGACTTGGGCAAAACTACTTAGTTGTGAGTCAAACCAAGGCGGCGAGAACGCTATTGAGAATAACGATCCGCCAAACCACCATCGCAGAGACGCAATGCTGCAAAACGCAACACGCATCAATACGACTATCGTCGGGCTAACACCATAGCAAAGTCTCCCATACAATCCCAGCAGAAATAGATATGAATGTGGTACCTTCATACTATTAAAAACCTCTCTTTACAAAGCACTAGACTTTCGTAGAAGTCAGCATCAGATGAATTGCATGAAAATTTGCCTACTATTCATAAAACAATGCTTTGCTAGTCAGGTATAAGTGTGGTATCTCCCTAGGCAAACACTTAGCCACACAACGCGTTCTACCACCGACGTTTACATCAGATGATATTTATGCAATAAGTAGATTTTCACTATTTTATGTCACTTGTCAGTCCTCTTATAAAGATAATATTCATACTTATTAAAAATCCATTTCAGAAATTATTCATATTTTACAATAAAAAATAGCTAATGAAAATACAGTTTGAGAGTCGGCACGCTCGTGGCTAGTTTCTACCACTAACTGTAAATGGGCGCTCTAACTTATTATTTCACAATGGGGCTTATATTACTTAAATCACGATGTAAAGGTAGTTTCAAAAGTTTCATAGTTCTCTTATTTTAAGCTCTGAATTTATATTAGGTTATATTTTTATTTAGATACGTGGTAGTTAACAATTTTAATTGTTAATGGAGTTTTCGCTGTGATAGTAGCGTTTGGAGAATCCTATATTCAATGAGCGTGATTAGCAAAGTTTTTTTCTACCTACTCTCATCTGGATATGTTATGTTCATTCTTAATGATGCAGCTAAGCAGCAGTGTAATTAGTCAGTGTAATGTATTCGGGTTGGTATATAGAGCAAATAGTTCAGAAGCTTCAGTTCTTAGTCCGCGCTTGTGATGACGTATCTGTTATTAGTTTTTAGCTTGCATTACTTTCAGAGGCCACTTACCAGCAGTTGTTCCGTTAGCTCGTTTATATAACCTCCTTTACCTTTACCGCCATAATTGATCAATGGCGGCTAGCTTTATTTTTACTTCAATACAAATGTATCGATTCAACCAGAGTTGGACAACGTTCTGACATATAAAAATAAGTCATCACCATCATCTCATCAACCTATCAAAGTCCACTGCTGAACATAGGCCTTCCCCATACTTGCATCATAAGGGGAATATTTGCCATATTTTCCACGTTAGGTAGGCTGGTTGGCGACCGCGGTTTTTTATTACTTTGAGTAGTAATCGGGTAGATGCACGTGCCCATCCCTAGTTTCGGTTTGCGTCTTTCGCCTCTTACAAGTCGTAAATTACGACACACTTGGGGTGATGTTATGAGGTAATGGGTTAACTTGCGGTACCATTACATGGCTAAATAAACATATGTCTCTCAATCGCGGAAAATAGATAGGGATAAGATCCGGAGAACTCTTTTAATGATAACATGGCATTAGCTCATCTAAAACCTCATAGCGGCAACAAATCTGAATTTTTAATTGTATTATTTTTATTTGTGATACATGTAGGTGACCATAAAGTATAGCACCCACCTACACATTTCCTCATGCATACTCTCATACTCCAGTGTACTTTTTGCTCGTTGGTTACCTTTACTTGTTTGAAAGGGTGTTCAAACGTCATTGATGTATGATTGAGTAGTAACCCGCGAATTTTCCAGCCCAGTATAAAGAATCAATTTATTTTTCAGTAAAGTGAAATAAGGAGAGCGTCTTAGAAATCGTACAGTGAGCTGTATAATTGTTTCATGGTTTTGTCTCATTAGCAGACGCTGAAGGACATAGTCGTGAGCTGAATTTGAAACGCGGCAGTAGTCTCCCTGCGGATTTTCACGAAACTCACTCTGGTGAGAATTTTAGAAAAAAAAAATACAGTAACAGCTAGATACTATGCACGATTTATTCTTAAGTAAAAACTGTATATATATATATATATATATATATATATATATATATATATATATTTATTTTTTTTTGATTCGTAAATCAGTAAATTCATTCTTGGAGCATGACGCATGCGCTACTATAATGAAATTTCAGAAAATATACAAAACTTGTCTACTTCAAAAAATATTATACTAAGATTGTTTAGCAAGAGTTATTATAATATTTAAGAATTCATAATTGACAATTACCCCTTGGAATGAGATGGTCATTACCAAGCCATTTCTAATGTGATTTTTATATTTAATTGTATAACGTACTATGTAAATGAATGTAAACTATTCATATTTAAAAATATGTAATGCTGGATTTCTTGCTGGTTCTTCAAAGGACTGAGGTATATTATGAACCGGTGGCAAATTAAATATAAGAATGACCTTCAATGAGTCTTTTTTTTCTTCTTCCTACCGTGCCTTTTATTTGAGGCCGGCTTTCCTCGTTATGCGCTAAGATATTTTATCAGATCGTATCATTTTATCTTAGTAAAACAATCTTCGTTTGGAGTTAATCGTAAGTGCTTAAATCTTTAAGAATTAGTTATTATTAAAAATGGATTGTAACCTTATTTTTTTATTGAATCTATTACTTCAGTTACTATTCTTATTCATCAAACTCAAAACAATATATTACTTTGATCATAATTATAACCCTGTATAGTGGGAAGAATCTTATTTTGAAGTTAATTTAGAATTTGTGCAGTGGCTGGCCGTCAATGGAGACACATATTATGTTAGGCGTATATTGTTCACTAAAACTGCATCTCAGAAACTCGGTCTTGCTCCGGTTGATGCGGGGGCCGTTGTTGTCGAGAGTCTGTCTCCATTGCTCGAGTGTGCCATGTAATTGAATCGCACCTTTATCGACGGGCACAATATCGTCCACATACAGTATGCACCATGGTAGGGGCGGGGGTGTGGAGGGTGTGTACTGAATGTCTTTAGTTAGGATAGTCAATAGATAGATTAAATGGGAATGGGCTTAGTGCCGACCCCTGATGCACTCCGACCTTTACTAGAAACGGTTTGCTAAGTTCTGCCAAGCTTCCCACCTGTGTGCTTACGTCTTAATACATATCATGTTCCAGGTGAATATACGAGGAATTCTGTCGAGAGCCTTTTTTTCAGGGCTATGAATACTAGGTGGAGATCTTCATTGTTTATTTGATGTTTTGCCATGTGAATCCTTATCACTTGGATTACATCAATGACCTACAATAAGTATCATTAATAAAATATATTGAAAAAATAAAATTAAAAAACGTTTTCATCTTAGGAATTAATTTAAAACTCTGCTTGTAATAAAACTTAAAGATATTATATAAAGATTTGTTTTTACGACGTTAACGGAAATTTAACACAGCAATTAATCTGGCATTTCAAAGGGTCCTTAATTAAGCAATTAAATCACGTCTTCACCGAATCTTATTTAAAATGAGAGCTAGTAAATGGTTATGTAAAGAATTAGAATTAGCATTTTGTTAGTTGAATTTTTGACTTCATCTATTGCAGATATTTCACGGTATTCTTCGAAAGTAATACCAGTTTATTTCCTCATGATCATTTTAAAATAGATATTTATTTTTTTTCAAACTGGTATTTGGTTTCATTCTCTTCGCCTACTACGCAAATTCTTGTACCAAAATATAAAACAATTCTGTCTAAAGTATGAAACCTTGAACAGCCTTACGATTTGATACATTTTTAACGAAATAACGCAAATATTTGAGATCAGTCCCCGTATGCGGTGACAAAATTATCCTTTGGTAAAGTCTTCGTAAAGTATGTACAGTCACGTCCCGCGTATTTTTCGTATAAGCAATATGATGCTAAACAATGATTCCTTTTTGTTGACAACATTTTGATAGTATAATTTCATGAGGAAGTATCATTATTATCATCCTTACAGCCAATTACAAGTCAATTGCCTATCACAGACCACCCACAACATGTTCGCCCTCCACCAATAATGAACCTCCCCCAAAGAATGACACAGAGAACTTTTCTGTGTCACATGCATCCAGGTGACATCCAGATGTCTCACCAGATCGTCACTCTATCTAACAGATGACCGCTCTACGATTCACTTACAGGTACGAGGCCACTTGAAAACCTTTATTCCCCATCGATTTTCGGTTCTTTGAGCTTTATGGCTGGCACATTGCCATTAAAGCGTACTGCCATTCTCCTATACAAAATGTAACAAAAATCCTGTGGTTCCCGTTAACTGCGTTATTAGAATCAGTATCAAAGCGGATAGAAATAAGTTTTTGCAAAAAAAAAAAAACACATTAAAAATTAATTTTAATGAAAAAAAAATTAATTTGCAAATCGTATGTGGTTTTAATATCTCTGCATTGGCCGAGGAGTAAGAGGATTGTCAAAGACCATGCAGTATCGATACTCGTGTGAGTTAGAGATAATAAAACCACATACAATTTGCAAATTCATTTTTTTAATCAAAATTAAATTTTTTTAAATGTGTTTTTTTGAAAAAAAAAATCTATATGCTTGGGTACTGATTCCGATAACACACTTAACGGGAACCACAGGGTTTTTGTTACATATTGTATAATACGTTTTCCTACTTCGGTTACTCTGGTTCTATCCTCATTATGTAGTCTATCACGTAGATAAACAAAAATTCATCAACGCTGAAATCGCGAAGTATAAACTAATGTAATTAAGTGTCCTCCCTCTACACTTTACTGCAGCCCACTAAAAGCATGCCGTATATTTCATAGAATGTGAAAACCTTGCGTTCTCCAATAAAATTGTTGATTGCAATTTTAGGTGCCGCTTTACTGCGTATTTTGCAGTTAAACCTGCATGTCTGGGAAGCATAATATTTCTAGATGTGTAGTATTCCAACACAGCGCAGAGAACTAACCTAACTGCTGTATAGCCCTTTTAAAATGTAAAGCGTGGGGCATGCATAGGCTGTGATTCCACCTTTTCTCTACAAACCATTAACCACCCTACACTGTGGTGCCGAAATGAAACAACATCGTCGTCATCGAAGACGACATCGTAATGCCATTTGAAAGAATTCAAAAGTATAGTACGGAATAAAAATTAGTTTAAAATACAGAATCATTTTATTTTTCTCTATACAAGTACGAGCTCACAAAAATTGAGGTTCGCTCAATAAAATAGTTCATTTAATACTTACTTTTTCGAAAAATTTATTAGTCTTGCATACCTTGCCAAGGAAACAGTCAATATTTATCACAAAACGCTATTACTCTCTACCGAGAGACATCTATACGGATTAAACATTAATTAATTATCAATGAAAGATTACATATTGAATCTCGTTTCATGGCGATAATAGTAATGTCGACAAAAATAATTTAAAATACGACTAAAGACTAAAATCGACTAAAAAAAAATGCATACATTTTATACGCTGGAGTAAATAATAATATAATAAAACCAACATTGCCTAGCATCTATTCAATACCAGAAAGGTCTGAAAGGTTTCCGAACCCAACGTAAATATTCGTCAATAAAAGCTAGAGAATTTAGTTGTGCATCTTTTGACAGTTACGCACCAAAAGAATCATGTCCAATCTTGACCTGAAAATTATCTAACGCGTCCAGTGATGTAAAATATCTTATAAAATTGCCTTTATTTTCCTTATTTCATGTCGCATAATTGAATTTTAAAATAAAGCCAGGAAAAAAGTAATATTACTGTTTATCATTCTCAATAGACTTTTGGAGACGGAACGAGTTTTAAAATGGCTTAAAGGCCCAGAAGCCATGTCAAAATATATTTAAAAAAAAACGTGTTTTACCATTTCGTTTCACAGATAATGAAAATCTTATTAATTCGTCATGTGGTTTATGAATGTTCAAAATAACAAACTGTTGTTTTTACTTATCTTATTATTTTATGATTAGATATTATTTTTTTCTGGTTTTTATACTATGGGGGGTGAGTTATTTTTCTTTCCACGCCATAGTATATCATAGTGTACACAGTTTTGTGTGTTGATAGGTTATAACCTAAAAACTTATTTACTTTACAGCATTTTTCCCCGGCCTTTAAATGAAAAGGTGTAAGTTATTACGTTATTATAAACAGTATTTAATTTTATGCAAAAGTAGTTTATGCAACAACGTAGACGCGACCAGTAAAACGAATCAAGTGACAGGTCAATCAATGTATGGAAAGTAGGCATACTTCTTTCAGTCACTTTTGGACGCGTTTTAGTGAGTAGATTCTGAAGGAACACACATATAAAACATATAGTCGAATTGAATACCTCTTCATTTTTGAAGTCGGTAGAAAATGGAAAAAATTGAGTATCGAGCTGGATACACCATTATATGCCCGAAGCAAAAATACAGTCAAAACAGTGAACTGCAAAGGGGTTAACCGGCTCCAAAAAAGCATAAACTGTTTTTTCGGCTGGGAAAGTGATGGCAACTGTTTTTTGGGATAGTCATAGAATTATCTAAATCGATTACCTTCAAAATAGAAAAGCCATTACAGAAGCATATTACGCATCATTAATTGACAAAGTGAAGGCAGAAATTGCGAAAAAACTTCCCCTTTTCAGTAAAAGAAAACCCTGTTTTACCATGACGACGCGCCGTCTCTCACCTTAGTGGCTGCCATAGCGAAAATCCATGAATTGCGGTTTGAGCTGATTCATATCCGCCTTTATCACCAGATCTAAGCGACTTCCTTTTGTTTCTTCACAAAATGCTCAGACAGATTTTCATTAAATGAAGAGACAATCACCTTCGTGAACAATTATTTTGTCGAGAAAAACGCCGAGTAGTATTTGAACGGGTTAGAGAGATGGGAGCATCTCTGGGTGAAGTGCACACAAGAAAAAGTGTTGTATCATTGTTAGGTCGAATACTTTTTACACCACCCACATGTTTTCAAATGAGCTCAATTGGGATTGGCATTTTGATCCAAAATAAATCTCTTTTAATTCTGATAAAATTCACAAACCAACGATATCATTCCGTGTCATGCCATCGTAATACTCGTACAAACCGATGCCTTTGTTGAGCCGGAAAAGATTTCTGTGGACATTTTTAAAGAAAAATACTTTCGTGATCCACTGCAATAAATCCTAACCTATGACACGCAAGTCTAATAAAAGCAAGGAATATGATATTGTAAAATGAACACAAAAGCGCGCTATGCCCTCGTTTACAATATGTTAGGTATCTATCGCCTGAAAAAGTAGAATAAAATATATAAGTACTCATTATACAAGGTTTACATATCGTGCATATAAGGCAATAAGCTGACAAACAAACTATCAATTCACCTGAAAGTAGTGGCTACTACGACACATGAGTACCCGTAATCTATTTCAAATAAATTTTTTTTAAATATTTTTTTTGTATTTTAAAGTAATAGCTACTAGGAGTATAAGATAAACATGAATAAAACAAAGATACATTACAAATACGACAAATTGTCCGACTAGGTGAGGTCCAGTGGTCAATTGACGGAGCCAACTCCGTTGGGCAGCGTTCGAGAGCTTACGAGACATAGTCATTTAGTTCTCAAAATCCGAAAACAAGAGTTTACAACTGGTGCTCGTTGCCAGCGTTGACATATGGATCTAAAACTTGGTTCTTTATTTCTGGCTGTACAAGGAACCTCAAGGTCAAGAATTTGTCATAATGGCTGCTGATGTACTAGACGTTTTGTACCTTTGACGCTGCTTTTCGTCGCGTCGCTAGTCTGGATAATTTATATCCCTATTTATCAGTCCGGATACTTTAATTTTTGGTGGAATAAGGGTGATAGACCAGCAAAACGTCCACCTGATGATTAGTGGATGCTGCAGCCCATAGAAATCTACATTTATCCTCAATAAAGAATAAAATTTTGATTCGTTGTCACCCCTGAGGAGTAGATGAAATGCCTCGTTTCCAGTGAAAGGGGACTCTGGTTTTCTACTCTCTTCATACGAAACACAGCAGCATAACTATTTTACGCTAGTATTCAGTGATTAACTTACATCCGATTTGGTAATCATCTAAAGTTACCTCTTATGGCACAAACGGGACGCAATGGGACGATGGACTCCCTAACGCGATCATAGCACGGTAGATTTTATTTAAAAGTATTGTACCTAATATTTTAAAACGTATCATGAAAGTCGGATTGGCTTGTTCAGAAAGTAGGAAAAAGTAGTTTCATTTATTTTCCTCTTAGCGATAAGGATGGCGTTCTCATTGTGCCACGACTCCCGTCACCTGACAGATTTCGCGACGTAACGTAACCTAATGACGTGACGTCATTAAACATTCGTGAGTGGGGATATAATATTTATTATTAAAAGGAATTATTTCGAAAATGAAAAAACAATGTTAGATATTGTATTTCCGAAAATATGCAGTTTTTAGATTTTTTCGAAGATCATTCGTAATATGTAATTTTTATTACCCTCTTATAATTTTGATATAACAAAGATTATCACGATTAATTTTACTTATTTTTAGTTACTGACGTTTCGTCTACTTAGCAGCACTCAGGATCACGGGGGGACCGAGATTGAGATTCTAACACCTGTGTGTTTGACTACAGAGCGCGCCCAAGAAAAAAAACTGCATAAATACAAACTTACATATATTCATACACTTATATAAGTACACTTATATATATTTATCCAGTGCATTACCCTTCGTCTGGGACAATCGGATAAAAAGTAGAGCAATCTGTTTGAACCATAAAACGTGTTTGTACATAGAACATAAAACGTTTGAACAAATAACGTATTAGTTTGAAATGTCGTTGACATAAACGATATTTTATTATAAACAGGATGTTGTAGAAAACTTTATGTAGTTGTAAAATTGTCCATGATTACAGTATATCCTAAGATTTTCATTCTAGAGTTTTCATCTTGTATGACTTCGAATTATTTTCTAACAATGGTAGGGGTGTTATATATGGGATTATAATCACCGCATTGAATCGTATATAATGAGGAACAGCATTCGCTCGTAAAATGGTGCTGGTTTTGACGAAATTAGTACTAATGGACTCTCTAGCCACGGCATCGCGTGACCGTCGCTCCAGTCCGGCTGATATGGGAAGAGACAGGTGAAATATTTTTATTGCCGCATCTAGTGGTTAATAGTAACCATTATGTGGTTCATTGTTTAGTTTATACGTGTCGGCACGTACTTATGCGGGTGTTTTTATTATCTTTTTAATGCAATGTGGTGGTTTTATTATCTTTTTATCATAATTATAGTTTTAGTATTTCGTTTTTCTTTGCCATATATAGACCGTATCATACATTCCTGTGGTTATCTAATGTATAAAAGTTAATATTCGTTTGTATGTATTTTATGCGCTGCCTTACCGTTTATCACATTACAGTAAAACTTTGTTTACATATTGCTTGCACGTCCGCGATGGTTATAGGTATAGTTGAACCCGGTAGGTGGTGCTATTGCGAAGCCGGGGCAGATCGCTACTTACTTATAATTATAACTACATACTTTTGGCTTATCTTTTTAGTTTATTTATTTAGAACCCTTTGTTCATTGCGATTCAATCAAGCTTAAACAAGAGAGGAATACACTGGAATACAGTTACACTGGATGACTTTATTTACCGTCTGGAAAAAATAGGGTGGAACATGTGAAAGGACAAGAAGCCCTATGGCACTGAAATTCGATAAAAATTAAAACATAAATTTTGAATTAAATAAATAAATAATTAAAACCTATCGAAATTCAAATCATATCTACCTTAACCTTTGACCCTGCGAAGAGATTAGGTCAAAGATTCCTACCACATTGATTGTTTATTGCCGTTCATAAAGTAGGGTGGCTATGAGTTTTTTTATTATTGATTATGATTTGAATTTCGATAGTTTTTAATTATATTTATTTCTTTAATTCAATTATTTTTTGTATAATTTCAAAGCCATAGGTTTCTACTCCTTTCACACGTTATACCCTATTTTTTCCAGACGGTAAAAAAGCTCATCCAGTATAGTCGCAAGAAAGTGCTATGCTTGGATTTTATTATTAATTTAATTAGCGGCCGATTCATGCAAGATTTTTTTTATAAATTTATACAAAATAAACAAACAGTTATTTAAGCTTTGTCATAAATACCATTAAACATTTACTATCATTTGATCAATTTCATTTTGTAATAAAATATTAATTTACTTTTGGGTTCAGAATATACACCACAGTAAATAGCGTGTGGGGCGCCGTAAGAGAATACATCACCAATTTGCTATGGTGATATTCCAAAAAGAGACCATGGCTTCCGATAGATGGTTGTACCACCATCTCGTTTACCAAGCGTAACTAATCCAGACCAGCAGCTAAAAGCAGTGTCAAATGTGTGAAGACCAGTGTTAACGTTACCGCTACATCCAATTAAAGTCCACTGCTGAACGTAAGCTTCACTCGTAGATTCCCTCATAGGCGATATATTTGCCGTAGTTGCCAAGCTTTCTTAATTGTTATCAGGAAGATGCTGCGGCCCATCTCCTGATTTGTTTCCCTCTGTCGCCTCTTACGACACCCACTAAATGATATATAAGGTAGAGGATATTCTTATGGCACCACTACACGGCAAGTGTGTATACGTGTACTTGGGTATATTAGCGTACTTTGCGGAATAATCATCTGAAATTTAAAACCTTAATATAATATAATATGCTACAATTTGCCGTGTAGTGCTGTACCTGAAATATATTATGGTTATCGATAGATAAAACTATACGTTTACGTTAGGCATACGATATACGACGACAGGCAGCAGAGCCTTAGGTGCGAGACATCTGGTACCGCGATATGCTTTCCACCTGTGAATGTGATGATTAAGGTTTATTCCCATAATGGGCGATGCTCATATCCGACAACGGACTTCTACGAGCTATTGACGATAAAGAATAAATACTTTAGCCTTCAAATTTGAGGAAATAACAGCTTTTCGTTTTTGTTTGTGTTTTTTGCAGCGCCTCTCATATATACTAACAGCTTCATTTCCGACATGTAGAACTTTATTTATTAAATTAGTACCAATCTGTGATTGAGTAATATGTCTACAGATAATCATAAAATTCGTTACGAACCCCATTAACTTCATGATATAGCCACTTGCTCATTTTGTATTACCGCAGGTGTGACTATGTATAGGTAAGGAAGGCGTGAAGAGAAAAAGTTGTTTTTAATCAAACCTCCCACCAAGCCGCGTTTATGTTATTGGATTTGTTAGGGAGGAAGTCCAATTTGACGTCATTTATTCGAGGAAAGTTTTTTTTAATTATTTTAGATTAAAAGAAATATTTTTCACAAGGTAAATTTAATATCATACTGGTGGTAAATGGAGAGAAAAGGCAGGTATAACTTTTTTTGGAGCAATGAGTTGTTGACGTATTATCTAAATATTTCAGTTCATAGAATTTATTATGATGACTTTGTTGTTATGTTGCGACACTGTGAGATAATCTAACAGCTTGTTACATAATTGTCGTTAAAAACGGTGAAGTATAAAGTGATATGCCAAACGATCTCCCTGCTTTCGATAGATGATGGCATAACTCTCTTTGAATAAAAATAATTTTATGGATTTCATTGAGTTTAGTTTAATTTATATTTGCTTATTTTTTTGCTGACGTTTTGCATGCTTCACAGCACTTATTGCCAAGTAGGATGATTCAAAGTTTCCAGAACGGCGACAAAGTGCAGCGTCAAAAGTACGAGATGTCTGTTAAAGCAATCTCCAATCCTTCTTCCTGCTACATGTGATGGCCAGTTTCGAACACGGCGACATCTTCCGGTCAATTGAGCACGCTGCCAACTACGCCAAGTATTGTAGTGCCATAACTGTACGTGCTAACACGGACGGACAAATTCGATTTTTGTTTACACATCACACTTACGCAATGCCTGGCTCTGTACTATACGTCTATTACGAAACTAGTATAAAATACAAGTCTTTCAAAAGGATAAGGGGAATTACGTTAAAAATAACTTACTTTTTAGTAGCTCTTTATATTAAGAAGAATAGCGTGTGCAAATAACTCTTACTATGGACGTCCACGTCCCCAGGCTACTGGCATCATTTTGGTAAAACGGACATTTAAAAATATCTATTGATCATTGATTTTGTATTATCTTCTTATAAATTTTAGTTATAAATAAAATTATTTCTTATGTTTACGCGAACACTTCATATTTAAATAAAACTAGTTTTTATGGATTATAACGCGTATATTAACTTATTTTTATATTCCCGAAGTTTCGAGCTCTTTACAGCACCCATGTTCACGGAGGGGACGGAGGGGTTTTCGACGTCCCAGTATCATAGTTAACCACGGCTACCGCCGGATTTAAATTATTAATGTTTGTTCTGATCTACGCAGTATGAACTAATGATATATTGAAGTACAGACTTCCACTGGAAGTCTTTTATGTGTTCACAGACTGCAGACTTCCGGTCTCAGTCTGTGAACACGTATAAGATCGCCCCCGTCACTACATCAGATTTGATATACCACAAATCCTCGCTAAAGAACACCGATTTCTACCAAGAATGATTTGCGAGGCTATTGAAATCAAAAAAACACCCTAATTTTAATAGAGAAGATGGCTGGGTGCTACTATCTACTGCTTGGGATCCTATAATTATTAAAATTCAATCTAATACCCCAATAAAACATAAAACTGCAAGACTTTAATATACTATAAGTTCATACTGCGTAGATCGGAACAAAAATTAATAATTTTAATCTCGAATTAGCCGAGGTTAAATATGACATTGGTACGTCTTACACCTTAGTCCCCTCCGTGACCATGGGTGCTGTAAAATGCGTGAAACGTCGGGAATATAAAATAAGTTAATATACGCGATATAATCCGTGAAAACTAGTTTTATTGAATTAAATAAAATTGTATCATGGCTTAAAAAAGAGTAGTCTTGATCTTCTCTGAGAAGGTCTTGTTTTTGTGGACTAGTGTCGATTCTGACGTTCAAAAGAGTTTACATCAAATCTAAATTGAATAAAAACTTCATTATTATAACGGTTTCTTGGCTTATCATTGGGTTGCGGCGTGAAAGGCCGCGGTTTCGAATCCTGCATGGTAAAAGTATTTGTATTGCCTGGAAACTATTATTCCAAACCTGGATGTTTATCTTTGTACAATTTATGTCTGTTAACTGCCTACAAATTGCAGAAAAGAATTCTCAATATTTTTCAAAGTAATAAGCTTCGAAAATTGTCTTTGACTTTGGTATCACGGCATTTCTCAGTTTTCTGTAATTACTGATTACTCTGTTCATGTAGGTTTTTTATCATGTTCAGATAAGCAAATAAGACTGACGTACGAGTATAATGAATTTTGCAAACGTTCTTGGCTTAGGAGCATGAAGTTAACAGATTACATGTATACTTAATTCACTTCTGGCGTATAACACACGCCTCGTTTTCATTTCCGCTTCGTATAAATCCTTTATAACATTTCAATGTATGGAAATAAAGTTGTCAACAAATATTTTGATAAAGATTTTCTTATGTTTTTTTCACGGCAACGTAAGCTTTATTAGTTTTACATAGAAAAAGCTAAAAGAGTATTTATGTGATTCGTTTAATAAGACTGTAACACCAGAATTTTAGCCAGCGTTTCTTCATTTTTTATGAAAATGGGGCAAACGAGCACGTTGTTCACCAGATAGTAAATAACCAATGCTGCCACGATGGGTTACTACACTAGATGGAATGCATGTGCTTTGACAGCCTTTTACTACTTACTTGTGGTAAGACTCTTTCCCTGCCTAGACGGTCTGGGAAGGTACCACCTCAACAGTACCTGCACTGCTATGCTGCTGTAGAGTATAGGAAGTTAGTATATTTACAGGATGTGAGGCATTCTATCATAATCCTCTGAGAGGACAACCCATCTGCCCATAGCTTTCTTTGAAATTGTTTGGAGATGGTGCTGCAATTTACTTACCATCAGTTGGACTGTAAGATTGTGTGTCAGTTTGTCTTTTTTTTTAAATGGAGGAACAAGAAAACTGTTTCGTTATAGGTGTCTAAGTGATATCGGTCTGCAAAATCGCTGAAAATAGTTAATGCCAGTTTGTGGGCGGCGAAAATTCCCACTAAAACGTAGGGTTCCCGAGCATCTGGATGATGTAGATATAATTTAAAATTGTCAAAGAGTTGTCTCCCATAGCTTAAGGAATCGACAACCGATAGGGAAGAATAGTTCCCGAGTGGCAGCCTCGTGTCGGTAGATGAAGTGTCAAACTGGTAGATATGCAGGAAGTGGTTGAATGCAGGTGGCTCAGGGCCGCGCTTTGTGGTAAAATTTGAGGTAGGCCTATGTTCAGCATTGGACTTGTGAATGGATGTATTGGTGATGATGATGATGTGCCCCTATATAATAATAAGCTATTGTTATTTAAAACTGTTATATTTCCTTATCTTTATATATAAAAATTACGTGTCACGTTGTTTGTCGTAATCTAATGATTTTTTATATGACAGAGGGTCGTCGGATAGGGCAGACGTCTGCCTGGTCAGCTAGTTTTCATATAATTATCAATTGGTTTGAATTTTATAACAAAGTGCTAATATTTTATGATTTTAATTTATATATTTTTTATTTTCACAAAATTGCTTGTATTCTTCACTAAATTTCTGATAAGTAAATAAAAAATACAAAGAAATGAGAAAAACACTAAGCAGTGCCTTAAATAAGCAAAATGGTAGCATAAAAGGGTTTTGTAGTTTTCATAAGAGCTAGACAATATACTATATCGAACAAGAAGCAACTTGTTATTGCTTTGTACGGTTTTGGCTTCGCTTGTTTTGAACTATATGGTACGTAAAATAAACGCTTAATATTGCTGTATGAGTGAATATAGGACGCTATTAACATTTTGGCAAGGAACGATTTGAGAAATGGTAACGATAATGGTGCGATAAAAATATTGATGGTTTTACATATGATGTAATATAATTATTGCACTAACTACTACAAATTTATGGCAAATAACCACGTTCTTTTCGAATCCGAGTTTTTTAATAGCACTTACGCTGCACAGAAAGTACCCTATATTAACGACCTGTACAACCAAGACAAGTGGCAACTGTGTAATTGTGGTGGGAATCGTTTTTACGTCTGAACTTCGTGTTGACGTATAATATTAGACGATGTATATTTCATCTAAATATTTTACTTTAGGTTAATAAACGGGTCAACCGATTTTTGTATTCGTTCTACACGGTCGGGTGGTTGACTCAACTTGTCAGTTCTCTACGGCATTAAAAGCGTAAAGAATTAGCTAAATATGGCTCCGTGTCTTTTGAAACAACAAAAGATCGGTTTGGCAATAACTTTTTTATGCCTGAGTGATGAAGAAAAACAAAGAAAAAAAGAAAGTGGATGAAACTGTGGATAAAAGAGCGAATTACTTTAAACCATCTCAATATTTTAAGGATTATTTATTAATTTATTTAATGAATTACTTGAAATTGTGCGCCATTACAACGTGTGGTAACGTGCGCCCGCAATCATGGTTAATATACCCGGTGACGACTGCCAAGCGCGCACTGAGGCGCTCTCGTCGGCCGACAGCTTTCCACACGGTCGGAGTCAACCACGGACTTGACGTGTCGTGAGGGATGCGTTTGCGACCAAGGCCGTCGGACATCAACCAAAATATTGGTCAGACAACCGATGTCTACACTGTCCATTTTTACATCAACACAACCAAAGCCATAACGGCTGGTGGTTGGTCCTGGCCGTGTAGAATGCCTTTTAACGTCATCATAATAAAAGAACGATAATACAGTCGCGGAGTTATTACCACCGAATACAATCCCCATTAGAGGTATAAAATCACATTGCAAGTACTCCCGCGTACAGACTTGATGCTCGGCCGTGTGGGGCCAGTAAGAGAATCCTTTACTCCAAATCATCCCGTAGGTATCGCACCAGATGACAGAGGGAAACTAAAACAAAAAATGAGTGGCAGATTCAATTTGCTAAAACAAAAAAATCTATGGTTGGTAAGCGATGCAATAGTGGTTGATTATGACATATGGGCAATCCTATGCTCAGCAGTCGACTGCCGATTGGCTGTAATGATGATGATGATAATTGCAGTTATTGTTTTGATCTATTCCACTCTGGAAACAAACTCAGTCTGCTATTTGAAAGTTTTAATGGAAGCGAATTCATTACAAATTACGTCATAGTTAGCATTCGAATTTTGATGACGAAAACGTCGTGATTTTTTTAACGAAAATAGAGAGGGCTGAAAAGTTTTTTTTTATATATATGACTGACAATAGTATCTACACAGTCCTCCTGGTGGAAAGTGGAAGTGGAAGTGCTACATAGAAATCTAAATTTATCTTCGATAAGAATCAAATTTTTTTTATTGATTCATTGTCAACCCTAAGGATGAAACTAAAATGCCTCCTCGGATGAGCATACCCATTAGTGCTGCAACCAAATTATAGCTGCAACGCGGCTCTACCATGTTATAAAAAAGGGACTTAAAAATCACTAAAAGACTAAGGCAAACTCGTTTCAAAGCTTAACGTGATTTTTTGTCCCGTTCTAAGTAAAAGTTTACATTGATTTCTCTGAAACGGAGCTAAAGATTTGGTTATTTTGATAATGTTTTACTTTCCATGTTTTGCTAGACAGGTTTCATTAGTGAGATAATAAAAATATTACACAGTTTATAGAAGTATATTAAGCGACAAATGAGCACACAGTTCACCTGATAAGTGGGTTCACCTAAACATCTATCATCGAATGAGCATCAAATGAAGATGCGTGGCGATACTGTGAAGGGCTACATATGATGGAATACCCTGTTGCCAGTACAAAGGGTTTTACTAAAGTGTTACATAAGGACGTGCACACACATACTGTGACACTGTTATAATTGTTGCCTGCGCAGGTAATGTTTGATCATAGAATACTAATACATACATAATAGAATGGGGGAGTGGGTGGAGCCCGCGTAGCCACTAAAATGTCACTAACAGGTCAATTCACACGTATAAATGTCAAAACGAGATGTGTTTTGACGTTACAATCATTTCCAAATTTCGTATGCAAATTATTTAGAAAATGCCAAATTGCACCCTATTTACAAATCAATATGTATCAAAATTTAAACGATATTTTTAATGATGATCTTGAACATTAATCAAAAGTCTAAAATGTATAAATTTATTCATTCTGTCAACACAGCGAAACGGGTTTGGCGACGCCAAACATAAAATAAAGTTTTAAAAATTGATAAAAAAATCAAGTTAAAAATTGACAGCCATTCTATTGTGTATTATAGTATTCTATGTGTTCGATAACGTCATCACCATGGTCAATATCGGTCAAGAGAACGTAACTTACGTATGGTATGAAATTAGCTTTCAAAAAATGGTTTTTTACTAAAAAGTCAAATTTAATAAAAACCAGTGAGTTGGAGTAAATTATATTTTTATTTGTTTGCAGTGCAAATGGGCTTAAATCGTCGGCACGAATGTTGTATTTAATGTCACACGTTCATATTAACGACATACCCGAGGCATGATCGTAAGAGCCAGTAAAATCATCATACTTAATCTATTGCTTAAATTACGCCTATTTGCCTAAATAAAGGGAAAATGTACTATCAAACAACAATTTAATTCACTGTATTTTATTTTGAAATATTATACAATTGCTGTCTATACTGCAGATGGAATATTATTTTTGTCATTATTATCATTAACACTACACTACAACAATACAATTGTTGTTTTTGTGCTGATTTGCGTAGCTACGATTACTTAGTCTCAATATTGAGTTTGTATAACTTTGGCAATACTACAAATCCGTTTTATAAGCAATGGTGCTACGAGAGTGGCACTGAAAGTTCTTAGAATATCAAAAACTGAAAAACTAGCAAGTTATTAGTTTTATTATATCTTTTAAAAATAGTGTCCATTTACATTAATACATCGCTGCATCCGATGGAACCACTGAGAAAATCACTTTGCGCACTCGTTCTTAGGGGACTCTTCGACGGCATTTTGAAACGCAGCCACTGCTTTCTCGGCGTCCATAAAAAGTTTTCTTCGAAGTTTTTATTTTATTTTCGGAAATAAATAAAAATCGCAAGGTGCAAGGTTGTAGCTATAGGGCGGATGATCCAGTAATTCTACGTTTGACGTCGCCAAGTATTCGATTGTTTGCTTGGCGTTGTGAGACGAGACGTTGTCTTGGTGAAGGAGGATCCTACTACGAGGTCGTTTCTCCCAAACTTTTTCAACCCTAAAGATAATATATTCAAGGTAAGTGGCAAACGATTGTTAGTGTACCACTATGCTGTAGTTATTTTTCGGTCCTTTAAAACAATTGTTGTGTGATGACCTGTCCTTCCGAAGAACGAGAACACTGTCTTTTTTTCCACGCTTCGACTTCTCTTCACTTTAGTTGGCAACTCTTCGGAAGGAAACAGTCAGACTGTCTCTTAGTTTCAGTATCATAACAATAAACCCAGCTTTCGTCAACCGTAAGTATATCGAATACAGCATTTAAATCTTTGAACCATTTCATGACACTAATCAATACGACGGAGTTTTTGAGCCCCTGTCAAATTATGAGTCAGGAAGCTTTGTGCGGTGGGCACAAAATTTCCTCTCGCGTTCAATTCATGCTAACGTGACGCAGAAATTTTTCAATTTGCCGCCAAATCGCAAGCAAAAGACAAATTAATAGAATAAGTACACAGCACTATTGGCAAAGAGTTCTATTTTCAAAATCGAACTTCAACTTTTATTATTTATTATATCATTTACAAGTGGCCAGTTCTAAAAACTTTCAGTGTCACCCTCGTAAGTAGGTATCACCTTTTCAGCCGAAGTAGAATTTTAAAAAAGGCTTATTTCTGAATAATAACTAAAGATGGTTGATTATTTGATATCACTGATTGCGTAGTTACATTTTAAAAGAAAAAACAGACCAATTATCTTCTCCACAGCTGCACGTTGCGACGGTTGAAGCTAGTTTTCCCGGTTTATTTTAAAAGCCTGTAAATAACTGTTTTATGATTTGTTACACGCATAATATAAGCTTGACATATATGCATGTATGTATGTACAAATGTTAAGGAGTTTTTAAAGTTTTCATCTACCTTCAGAAGCCTTAAATAGTCTGAAAATCTGCAGGCTTATGATTGGATCCAATGACAATACAATAATTTCACGAATACCATCTAGTAATCTCACTTGAATCATCTCAGCTAATGAACAAAACGTATTATTTGGGTTTCCTAACTCTACCATATTATTATTTTAGTTCGTTTAAGAATTTTAAAGTTTTTTTTTTATATTGTACTATCGATTTCTTTTCGTTTCCCTAATTATTCAATTTTATTTTTACGATGTTAATTGACAAACACTATATTATATGATATAACTTTTCTTGAGGTTTATTTAAAACAGTAACATCGTTGAAACTTCGTAATTATTAAACGTACGAAATAAACTGAGGAGGCGGCGACGCGACGGGCTAAAGCGGGTCTACACGTGATAACGTTGGCAAAAAATGATTAATGTATATTTACCCTTGTCCTGAAACATCACGTCGTCCTTTTTCTCAGTTTTTAATATAATTACCGTTGGCTTTAGTATAATCAATAGTAGCCCCAAAGACGAGCATGCATTATTTCTGTTACAGCGATAAATTTTAACGTTTATTTCAGTATTTTTCATTTCAATATTTATTTCAGTATTTTTTTTTAAATTAAAATTTAAACTATTTTTTTACGACTTGCCCTTAGTTAAGCTAATTCGGTACATTCTACTCAGTAATTGATTTATACGTGGTACGGGTAATAACAAAAGAAATTATAAATTTAAGTTTGCGTGGGCCTTCTCGATAGTAGTCATAATTGTTGTGTAAATAATTTCATCATCATCGTCATCATTACAGCCCTTTACAAGTCCACTGCTGAACATAGGCCTCTCCCAAGTAATGCCACAAAGCACGGTCCTGAGCCACCTGCATCCATCGACTTCCTGCATATCTTACCAGGTCGTCACTCCATCTAGTGGGGGGTCGCCCTACACTACACCTACCGGTACGAGGCTGCCACACGAGAACCTTTCTTCCCCATCGGTTATCGGTTCTTCGAGCTATATGGCCGGCCCATTGCCACTTCAGCTTACTAATCCGTTGGGCTATGTCGGTCACTCTGGTTTTACTGCGGATATCCTCAAAAATAATTAATAAATAATTTACACATAAACTATTTACACAAACTTTGGATTGTTCCAAAAAGCACATTAGCCTCACCTTAACTTCGCGTCGTGTATATATTTTTTGCCTTAACGTACTGTCCCTGATATTACTTGATGGCTGCTTTCGTATTTTGACAAAGTTAACAGAATATCATAGTTTAATTTCGAACTCTACAAGATCTGTTCCGTTTTAATTAGTTAAGTTTAGTAAGTTAGTTGAAAGCAACCGCCCACACTAAACACACATTGCCACGAACGAATTGAAGATGATTAGGTGTATTATAAGTTACAACCTTCATCGGTTGTATCTAGTTGTAGCCGGCTAAGCCCCTAAAACTCGATAAAATAATTGAAAGTTCTTGTTCGGCTATCGGATCATTAGTCAGTTATATATTAACTACCCACTTGGAGGTTGAAGTAAAGTTAATTGATTTTTAGTGCTAATTTACAATGTGCTCGATATTGAAGGAAAAATCAGGAATGAAAGCAAATTTCTTATCTCCTAAAAAGAGGTAAGAGAGGAGACCTGTGCCTGGTACCTGACCTGGTGTCTCAGCAGTGAGACATATTATTATGTTGATTTACTTCATTCGTATATTGGACAAAAAATTTGTAATTGACGTTTACTTTTGTATACAAATTTGTATAATAATAAGAAATGAGGTATTTCCATTTACTGACTAAAAAAATATTACGAGTACGGTTTTTATTATAAATATTTTTTAATTAATAGATATTTCCTAAAACGCTTAATTTATTTTAGCTTAGGTTTTATTGTGGAAAAAGGTGAAAAGCTTTTAAAGAGATTTCATTACAGTAACAAGAAACAATATGTGTAAAAACAAAAATAAACGTAAACACGATTTGTCTCGTTTTGTTTAATGTTAACTATACCTACTTTACGTCATTTTAATTTTATATTTTAGCGGTCTTAATTTTGTAGCTAGTATGTAAAGATTTGGCTATGGAGCACACCCTTTTAAACATTTTAGAATAATATTTGACATATTCTCTAAAAATTAACGGGATGATAATTCATGGTAAAGTTAAGATGATATTAATTTTACCATGAATTATCATGGTAAAGTTAATATAATCTTCGTCTGCTCTTATGAATTACTACTGTCGCCCATTCATTAAATGCCTTGCGACTGTTACTGGAAAATGTTTTGGAAGTATATGTTTTATTAAATTCATTGCTTAAAAGGGTAACATACTCCATATAAATAGTCTAAATTGTTCTATAAAACTTCTAAATCTCTCCAGACGTTTTGCTAAAACCTGCAATACGTGTAGCTTCAAAGAAGAAATTAGCAAGATTGAATGATTTGAACACTGAGTAAAATTTAGTACTGATGGAAAAAGCTTCCAGGAGATTGATATTAAAGTCTCCACATACTACAAAAGATTTATACTGTTTATTAAGCTTAACTAAAACTTCTTCCATAATCTTTTCAAAGGTATTACCTCGAACATGGGGGTCTGTAAGCAGTGGCAACAATATGGTGCTCAAGCTCAACACATGCCATTTCTACAATTCGCTCAACAGAGAGGCGTACAATATCTTTATGTTCTTTACTTGGTATGGATTTATTAGCTAATATTAAGGAGTCACCACGTAATTTAGTATATCTATTGAAGAAGAACTGACCACCTGATGATTACTGAAATTAAATATTGAGCTGTAATTTTTATTCTTTAGAAATAATTCAATTTCTAGTTATTAGATACCTATCATACCGTGTATATTTTGAATCACCTGGTTAATACAGTTTTTATTATTGCTATTTTGTGAAACTAAACAGTTAGGTATTGGTGTGTTATATTCTAAGGTATTTAGATTAAATAGAGGTATTTAAATATTTCCTAGATATTATCTCTATTGTCTTATTATCTAGTTTTAATTACTTCGAACTGATTCCAAATCAATTGTTAAATTATTTTGCTGCTCAAAAGAAGCAGATGTCAAGGTAGCCAAAATTTTGGCTGGGTTAAAATTTTATATTTAATTTTCTTTAATTTATAGTAAATTTTATTTTATAATATGACAGCGTATTTGCTGCCAGTCTTAAACCATACTTTGATAGGCAATACCTATCTCTTGTATAAAACTTCTTAGTTTAATTATTAATATGAAATGAAAATTATCATTATAATTATTATTACATATCGAATTACGCATTATAAAATTTAAATTATATTAACCATAAGTACATTTAAGTTATTAAGATATTTTTATAATTGATTCTTAATCATACTGCCCATTCTCCCAACTAAAATTGCTATTAGGGCTAAATTTACTAGTTAAAATTTTATTTATAATATTACTGAATTATGCTCCAGGTTTGCACTAATTACATATATGTTGCCCTTTTAAACAGTTATTTAATGATATTCCCAAGTTTTTGACTATGTCATAATTATACACAATAACATTACTTTTTCATTATATGAATAACTTTTTAAATTTATCTGCCTTGTTATGGTACTGTCATAGAATATAAGTGAAGAAAATGAAGTATTACTGCTTGTCACATTATCAACACAAAAGGTATAAGTACGAATACGTAAATATTATTATATTAATGTGCTTTGTGTATGCTTAAATATAAAAAAAACAAATATTGTTCCGATCAAAGGGACCGACAGTCTCGCAATCGGATTTATCGACAGATACAGAATACCGTCACAAGAATGTTCACTTCAATACACAAAAGTGTTACACGAGTTGCGGTTTAAAAGCAGGGTCTATGACCTTTGATGGCTGATTTGTAGTGAAATTCCAACAAAAAACTGTTACCTATATATAACGTTATCTAATAAAATATGCCTTATACTTATACTTCAGAAGCGTGGCTTATCTGTTGAGCTCATAATAATGTCCTCCAGACCGAATTTCGGCCACGGCGGCCAGCCTCAACGGAGACTAGCCATCGGCGCAGGACAGGACTATAGTGCCCAAGTGTATGCGCAAGCACAAGTGCACTCTCTATTCCCTCAGTCTCATAATCCGATGGGACGGTAAGCCGACACGACCGGAGAGAGATCAGGCGCAGGACCAACGGCTTTACGTGCTTTCCGAGGCACGACGATGAGACACCGCCAACTTCCTGACTCCAACTATTGAGAATTTCTTGACGGAAAAACTCAATAATTAATTTTTGGCCCAACCCGGGATTCGAACCCAGGACCTCATGATCCGCAGTCGCACTACTACAACCACTAGACCAACGAGGCAACGAGCTCATACAAGACAGCTGGGCGTAAGTTTCCTTTTAAAAGAGTAAAGTTCGAGTATGCAATATATATCTGATATTACTTAAATTAAGGGTTCAAAAGTGTTTTTGATACTTCTAAGTGCACCGCACTGTAAATATTTTATAGCATTAGCGTTACATCGCAAAGGGTTAGGTGAGAGAAAGTTCCTCGTGCAGGTTACATTTCACAGTAAAATAAAAAAATTCGTTGTATAAAACAGTAAACGCATTTAGTAAATAAAACACATAGTCATATACACATACACACACACGCACACATATTCACACATATACACACAAATTTTACAAATTAAATATTATAGGTAATTTAGAGCATACTTGGTAGATAATAATCTCTGGGAATGAAATGGTTAATGGCAACTCAAATGATATTTATAACTAATTACAATTGCCAAGCAAATTTTTAAACCAAAAGACTTTGATTTGACAATGAATAGAATATGTATGTATGTATATGTTTATGAAACACGCTCACTGAAAGTCACTTTTTCCTTTACCACTGATTCGGAAAAAATACTTTTATTCTGGTATGAACACCAGCAAGAACCTGGCAGCACATTCTTCAAAGTAACGTCACAATAAATTGTAACACAAGTAAGTTGTGTTATTAAACATTATTAGCATCTGAATGTTATTTGACCGTTTGATTCCCTTGTTTTCCTTGGTAACCCTTGACTGCTGGCACCCAATATATCTAATAAAGCTGAGAGGCACACATTCGTACCCATACCCTCGCAAATGCTTGCATATTAATACATTAATTTAGGATCCGACTACGAAATGCAGGTTATATTTAAAATAATTGTCTTCAGGTGAATTTAGTAAAACGACTTTCCAAATTTCCCGTCCTAACAACTAAGTCTATTTCGTAATATGTGCAGTACAATGGACATTTTATGTTCCACGTAAAGAGCGCAATTGTAAAATACGTTCACGTATGAAGTCCGATGCATTTTTGAAAATAGAGTACACGAAGCAACTGTCCCCGGCCGACTCCTGGCTAATAGATTTTCAAATGCCTTTGATGTTAAGCTAGCAGTAGATTTTGGTTAGAAATTTCTTTCAAAATTTTTAACTTATTTATTATGATGAAGATTTCTAATAATACTACAGTAAGTAATAAAAAATAACGTAGGCGGAGTATTGCTTTATTAAGATCATTTAATATAGCCTACTATAATATTAATATATTTTATTATCGCCAGTTGAAAAAAAAAAAAAACAAATTTGATAAAGCAAAATGTTTTCTTAACATAATATTTAGCTATATGTTAAATAAAGCTGCCTTTTATTTTATATTCAAAGTTCTTATTTATTTCAAAAACATAATATTATTTTGGGATCATTACAAGATGGATGTGCTATCGAATGTAACCTTTATTATTATGGATCTTCTTTTTTCTGTAACTACAAGGTAAAGGAATAGAGATGAAAATTATTTCTTAAAATAATCGAGATTCTTGTACTGACAAAAAACTATAAAAGGATTTTTACGTCGGAGAAAAAATTATACACGACGGTGTGTCTGTTTTAAATATTCAATCGAAGCTAGTTCTTTACAGTGCTCATTACCATAATGCGTATTTATTTATTCTGTGAGGTTAGAGATACTAATGCACAAACATATTTTGTACAATAAGTTATTAATAGTATGAAACATAACAGAACCAAATTAAAATGCTGCTGCGTTTTTATGTATGTAAATATAAAGAGACCTGGTGGTTCAGAGGTTCGCTGTAAATTTCACAGTACGCGAACAACCCGGGTTTGATCCCCGCCGGCACCAATGTAATTTGTTAGTTGCAATTTTAAGTCCTGATTTGCCACGTGCTCGGCGATGAAGGAAAACATCGTGAGAAAACCTATATGTCTCAGAAAAAAGAAAAATATTTCGAAGACATGTAAAGTTGGCCAACGCGCGTCGGTACGTCTCGGCGGACATTTCTTTGCCCTAAAACACTCTCGGAAATTAGAGGAGGCCTGGGCCCAGCAGTGGAACGTGAGTATATAGGCTGTTACTTTACTTTACTTTTATTGAAAATATAAATAAAATAGTTCAATAGATTTACATAAATATTCTGTCTGGTTATTTACTTCATGGATAACTTTTATCAAAGGATTAAAAAATCGCACTTTAATTCTCCGCGCAGGCTTCGCAAGGATGGTTTATGGATCTCAACAACAGGCCATATATCAGGTCCAGGCCAAATAAACCTAAGAAGCTAAGAACCATCCAGGTGACCGCATAGGTACACTATAAATATTCATCTAAATCGGTCAAGCCCTTCAATACTGTTGTAAGAGGCGAAGAGAGAAGAGAGAGAGAAAGAGAAGAAAACCAAATAATAACTAGAAGGTAAAACAACCGCAGTTGCTGACCCTCATGTTAATCGTGGCAAATATGGCAAAAGTCCCACCTCTAAGGTAATAAGGGGTGGGTGGTAGGACTGTAATATAACAGAACTATAATCAGAACTGGACTTCTAATAGGTTGTAATGAAAAAAATAATGAATGAACATTTTATGAATATTTAGTAAAACTTTTTTTTCAGTCCCAAAACGAAGATTGTTAATTTTTATCAGAATCTCATACAGTGAAGCAAGCTGTAATTGAATTGCTCCGTTCCTAATAAGTTTCATGACAAATCTTAATTCTATAAAATATGCATCGCGCATTGCTAGCGTGCTCTGTTAACACTATTTGATAGGGTGGCTGGTGATACGTGCGACAACTAACAAATACCCGAAGATATATAGGATTAGTAACATATCCTTTGTAAACAGCCAATCAATGTGTTGACGCTTATACTCGTATCGAGTGTTTACAAGTTCCTCATTGGTACGCTAACAGATGCTTACTGAGATAGCTTTGTCGTGACGGCTGAGTGTACATTGAACACATAACCTAAACTAGCTTAAGCGTGTGACGAGTGTTGTGACGCCACGCCACCGTAAACACAGCTGAGTCGATTCTGAGATTGACCTTTAACCATTTGCAATATGAGTTATGTATTTATGGGGCCCATGATCATAACTTTTAATAATGAATTGGAAATAAATAATTCATTAAACGTATTCATTGACATTAGTGCATTATAGTTTTCTTCCGTTCCTTCTTCTTCAATCGTAAATATGTTTGGAATAGACGTGAATTCAATTTTGTAACTATGGATACTACATAGCTAAAATAGATAATTTAGTAATAAATAATATCCAGCAAATTTTTGGCACAAGACTGCAACATTAATGAAATTAGTACATTATAATATTCCTTCGTCCCTTCTTGCCTCATCGTAAATAGTTTGTCCGACGAGGACTGCCTGTATAAATTATCAAATAATAATCCATATTTTTTATATACAAATTTTATCATTATATCTAAATTTAAATTATTACGAAATATTTTTAATAAAAAATTAATTAAATTTTGAAATTTAATTAAAATTAATTATAAAAAATTATAATTTGTACTACTGATATGATGACATGTGTGACACTATATATGACAGAATAATTTATTAACTAATTTTAGGGGAAGCTCTTATTTTATAATCATCAGCCCGTGAAGGTTAATTGTTAGATTTGAGCCCCTCCCGTGTCACTTTAGATTTGGCTCAATCTAGGATATGGATCGCAGTAACCTTCGATCAGCAGTAACACATATCTCGGTACTTTTGACGCTGGCCCAGTCACCCGTCTGAGTTATATTCTATAAAAGTATTTTTACGCATTTCATCGCGTTTTATTAACTTATTAAATGTTAAGATTTCTTATATTTATTAAAATACTTGATATGTAATAACAAATTTACGAATTTTTTCGCGTTTCATTTTAAGTTTTATAATTTTCTACGTGTCGCGGTTGAGGTGTTTGACGTGCAGATGTCATAGTTAACGAATGACATCCAAAAGGCCACCTTCAAATTTTTATTGCATATATTTGTTTCAATGTGCACAGAACGAGCATACAGTAGCTTGAAGTCTTACAGTATTATGCTTGGGTTTGGATGGGATCTCAAGCAGCTGGTAGCTCCTAGACATGTTCTCTACTGAAATTAGGATGATTTTTTATTTCAATAGCCTCGCGAATCATTCTTGGTAGAAATTGACGTTTTTTGCGAGGATTTTCGGTTTACTAAATGCGATAAAATGCTTGGAACGAACTTAAACATATCGACATACTGCAGATTTCGCGTATTATTGGTACTTCTAATCGGCGATTTGTTCTTTTACACAGGTTTTATGGATCGTTTTGTTTATCTTATGCAAGAGAGAACACATTCAGAATCAAGCTTGTATAATCCTGCATCTTGTAGTCTTATACGTTTACGAGGGACTAAAGAGTTTCACGTCGTTAACGAACGTGATTAACTGTAACATTGGGACGTCAAACACCTCAGTCCCTCTATGCTATTGTTTTATTCGTATTTTAGTGTAGGGAGGCCATGCGGTGTAAAATAGTCACTTTTATGTTTTATAAAATGTTTCATTCTAGAAATGATAAAACGTTTAGAAGCTTAGAAAACGTGTGTTAAAAATTAAATTCTATTTCAACTAACTGCAAACTAAACATAATATCATAATTTAACGAAAATAGACTTTCACAAAAATGAATCTAGTTAAGTAGAGAGTAATTTCGTACAGATTAGGTACAATAGTCGCACTCATCCTTAATATGCATTGAGAGCACAAAAACTCAACACGATCAAGTAAATAAATTATAAAAATACATTAATAAAACGCGATTAAATTCATGAAAATATTTCAATCAATGTGTAGTGTTCGCCTAAACATTAATCGCAGAAATCATGGTCAGTTATATGTTCAGTAAGTGACTTTTCAAGCAAAACAAACAATGAATTAAAGCACCAATGAGACTCTTGAAATGAATTATTCTGTTTTACTGTAGCCTCACAGTAAACTTTAGTAGTAATGCGCGTCGTTAATTAATAAAAACAATATCATTAATGGTAACTGTAGTATTATTAGTATCCAGAAATACACAATTTTATTCTTAGCTGCATTTCGTTACTTATTGTAAGTAACCCACTTTAGGATACGAGTAAGTAATGATGTAGCCGAAGATGATAAACCAATTATAATATATAAATCAATGGATTTACCTCACTGGCTTAGCACAAAAAAAACCTTCTTTTTGTGGACACATTTTTAAAGAAATAACCTTTCGACCAAATTAATTGCTCACAGTCATGACGATTGATTGTAAGTCGTACAAATGCTTTGTCCGCACGGATTCGGACCTAAGATGCCTAAGTTTCCGCCACCTACATTGTATTAGATACTTTTTTTTATAGAAGAGGGGGCAAACGAGCATGCAGCTCACCTGATGTTAAGTGACTACCGCCGCCCATGATCAACCGCAACACCAGGGGAATTGCAGGTGCGTTGCCGGCCCTTTAGAAAGGAGTAAGCTCTTTTCTTGAAGGTCCCCAGGTCGTACCATCGCCGGTGGTAAACTATTCCACAGAGAGGTACGCAGAAGAAAACTACTTTTGAAACGTACAGTGGTGGACCGCCAAGCATCCAGATGGTGTGGATGGTATCGGGACGTTTACCGCGTAGTGCGTTCACGAAATTTGACGGCTGGGATTAATCTGAACAATTCTTCAGAGCACTCCCCATGGTATATGCGAAAGAAAATGCAAAGAGATGCAACATCTCTTCGCAGCGCCAGTGAATCGAGCCGATCGGAAAGCCCTCGGTCGTCGACGATTCGAGCCGCTCTGCGCTGGATGCGGTCAAGTGGAAGGAGCTTGTACTGGGAAGCCACAGCCCAGAGATGGGAACAGTATTCCATGTGCGGCCGAACCTGCGCCTTGTAAAGTTGCAGGCGGTGTGCCGGCAGAACTAACAATACTTAAACGAACCACTTAAATTTTATTTCTAAGCATGCATTTCAAATTAAGTTGATTTCAAATACATCCGCTACAGTGCTATCTGAAGTTATAAATCAATTTTCACTACCTTAGAGAATCTTCCAACTGCAATTCCACAGAGTAATCGAGTTGGCTACGCCCTCTTGCGCGTTGCTTGTGACATGACAAAAATTATGTTATCGAGATGAACGAATATAGTTGCAAACTAGTTTTAAAGAGTTAGTATTACAGAGGTTTGACCGCCAAACCCGAGATAAGGGAACGGCCCAAGATTAATAAACGTTAAGGATATTGCTATGAGTGCATCAAAAAAATTTAAAAAAAAGTTCGACATGGATACGGTTCGATTTGCCTATATACGTTCTTATCTCACTTCTGTAAAAAACACGAAACTCAGAAATAGTTCAGTGTTTCTTACAGAATACTAGCTTACAGAATAAGACAGTTAATATTAGAGCATTTTCTAATATTAGAAAGTTTTTGTGTCTAATATTATAGAATTCTCTTCCCATATCCTTTGGGTATCGCAAGATTCGACAGAATGAATGAAACAGATGAGGGAAACTGTAGATCTTTGTTCAACAGTGAACCTTTTTTGCTTATATATGTCGTCTACAGTCAGAAGTTGAAATTAACCTTTATACGCCCATAGTATTAATTTTTTTACTTTGATTTTCAATCTGTATCAACAAATGTATGTAATTTTTAGATTATTATTTAATAACATATTTTTTTTACTTTTTTATTTAATTAATTATGATGTATCAAGCAAACACTGTGAATCGTGTTAATTTTTGACGGTTTTTTAAAAGTGTCATGGACAAATTTTAAAAGCCTTTTTTACCATCTAGTCATAGCGACTAATTGGTTGAATACTTTTGGAATCAAGTTAGCTTTTATTATACTACAGCAATTAACGAAATTCATCTTTAAATTACTATTTGTTTCGTTAGAAGTCGCAAGCGATTATTAGTTCAAAATATAAACAATATTATTTCCTCCACTTCAGATTTTATTCAAAAAAAGTTCCCGTTTGAAGTTCAATGGATTCATAATTGCAGTTATTGGTTTATTAATCTTTTCTCTCTTGAACGTCAGTTAAGTTAAACTTCAAGGGGTATTCGTAGTGATCTAAGTGAAGCAAATAATATATTTGCCAGTTTTTTCAATCTATTCAAAGCCTTTTGACGTGTTAAATAAAATTTTCGTCGCAAGGAAAGATAAAGTGTAATTTTCAAGTTGTAGTATTAACGCTAACGCTCTTTGTAAAGTAAACACTTATCCGACACGCACGTTTGATCACGCTTTGTTACCTATTTGTTTTATTTACATTCAGTCTTTATTGTGTTTCATTTACTCGTATACGATCTACTATCACAATGGTTTTGACTGAAGCTTAGGAATTCTAAACACTTTAACGCAGTCATAACTCTAAAACGTTTAAAATTACGGTCGATCATTGAAATGTTCCAACATTTTGAGAAAGTAAATCCAGCATTATTTTTTTAAATGATGATATCGAAAATATCAGCTAGGGTTAACATAAGTACAAAATATGTTATTTACTTTATTTACTTTAAAAATTATTAATAAGAACTAGGACAGCAGAAAATGGTAAACCTACCGATTGTATATTTTTAAGGTAATTGCGAATTATTTTTTTGCAATATTGAATGGCCTTGTGGAATGTTTATGTAAGCTCTTATAAGATTTTGCTGTTAAGATACAATTATGAAGTAACCTTTCCATTACGTGATGAAAATGTCAATAAATATAAAATATATTTGTACAGAATACACACTTATAAATTAATATTAATGTAATCATAACTCTATTATTAAAATTTATAAAAAAATACACATAACAGCAAGCGCGTAATAGTAATTAGGATTAACTTGTACCGCATATATTTACGACCAAGGAAAATGTACTATAAATAAAGTAAATGTATGAAATTATGCGGCAAAAGTCTAAATATTGAAATATGAATAATTGTGCCCTCTAAATATATTTTATTTATTTTTTTAATTCACAAACAAGCAGTAATGATTTCTTAAATTTACGCGAACACCACTATAGTGAAATAAACGCGATAAAATCCGTAAACTTAGTTTTATTCAATGTGTAGTGTTCGCGTAAATTTAAGAAATCATTATGTGAACCAGTACGGACTGGTAATAGCAAATAAAATTCGCCGATTAGAAGATCTTAAAACCAAGCGCGCTAGATATCTAACATCTTTAAATTTCTTGAAGAGATGCAGAGACCATAATCTCATTCCTACGTGTGTCAAAATATCTACAAAAAAGGACATTCGAGGAAGCGCAAAGATCTTAAATCAGGCAAGTAAAAAGTTGTTATAGTGAAATAAACGCGATAAAATCCGTAAATTTAGTTTTATTCAACACAAACAAGCAGGTTTCTTCATATATTTTCCTTCACCACAGAGTAAGTGTAAATCAACATTTAATAATTAAAATTAAACGTTTCGTTAGAGTCAACTGCTCGCGTACTTTGAGTTTTTCTGCGTGCGTTTAGCCTTTGAGTTATCACAGCTTATAGTTGATTTGTCATTATAAAATCATAATAGCAAATTCTGTTTCGAGTATGTTATTTTTAATATATAAAAATTTTGTTTGTTTGTTTGCATCTTATGCTATGCCACACCTTTCATCAGATTGCGCTAAAACTTTGTCAACTTACTGCTTGTATCTGCGCGAAGGTTATAGCCATAGCATAATTAACTTACAGTGGGTGGTGAGCGTATCCTACCGATAAATTTATTTGAAAGTCATATATCATTCAATTTAAATTAATGCATTATCATTCCTAACTCAAAAAAGAGGTCTAGGTGCGACCCGGAAGGTCCACGCGACTAACTTCCCAGTGGAAAGAATAAAAAAATATCATATGTTTTAATATTTTATAAAATTTTTCATTCGGCACAAAAAACGACTTGACCAATTTTGCTCAAAATTGAATGAGGTCTAAGTTACATAATTATGCGTTAAATGAAACTGGTTCCATGTCAATATCCACTCTTTGTTTTCGAGATACACGAGGCGAAAATTGAATCCGAACACATACATACATTCATACATATATACGTACATGTGCACATGCGATATCCTCTTGAAAACTATACTATTCGACTTTAAAGCAACGCGCCCGACATCAGCTGGTTAGCAATAAAATTAACGTATCAAAAAGAGGGTGCTAATTATTTAACACGTTCAGCTTAATCAAAATATATATTGACTGGTCAATACTAACGAATTTTTCATTAATTTCCACCCATTCGACATGCTAAACGACCGAATAACTCCGCTTATTTTTCAAATAAAGTGTCACAACTGCCATCAAAGGAAACCTGATTGTCTATTTTCTTGTACAAAATAAGCGAATTCCCCGTTCCATTAAAGCATTTCGCACGCAAAAGGCCCCTGAGCTAAGTTTAATAATTAAAATGTGCAGAGAACAATGATACCCAATGTTTATTGACGGGCAATGCTGTGAACCCTTTGCGATTTCAATTTGCAAAGGTCTCGGCTGACTTCTGTTACGCATCCCCTCCAGGGACGTAAAGATTTAATGTTACCGAGAGAAATAAGGATTGAACTGTAGTTTAAATTATAATAATCGCTAGAACCTCAAGCAATTAGTTATTATATTATATTAATTCAAGCCTGCGTAATAAATTATTGTTTTAATTTTAAAATAATATAAACTCAACAATATTATGATTGATTGACATTATTTATAGCAAAACCTCCATTTCAAAAACAAGCACTTTATCAAACAAGTGGTAAAATTAAAAAAAAATGTATAATTGACTTCTATACGACCGAATCAATGTATTCGAAGTCAATTAAATACGCAATATTTAAGGATAGCCCAAAAACTTCGGATCAGATATTGATCAAATTTATTTGGGAGCACACGAGAAGTGGTTTTGAAATAAAAAAAGAATCGTCAAAATAGATTTACCTAGAAAAAAGTTCTGAGATAACACACATATATTGTCGAATTGAATATCTCCTCCTTTTTGAATTCTGTAAAAAACTGGAATTATTGATGATAATAAATGTTATTTATGTACTTATAGTGCGTGCTATAAGAGCCGTGGTAGCTCAGGTGGTTAACGCTTGCTGTAAATATAACAGAACGCGAGTAACATGGGTTCGATCTCCGCCGGCACCAATGAAATTGTTAATTGCAATTTTAAGTGCTGATTTACCACGTGCTCGGCGGTGAAGGAAAACATCGTGAGGAAACCTGCATGTTTGAGGAATAAGAAAAAAATATTTCAAGGACATGTGAAGTTCGTCAACACGCATTGGGGCTGCGCGGTGGAAACTTCCTTGCCCTAAAACCCAAAACTAAAACTAAAACCTAAAACAGAAATGAGTAATGTAACCTTAATTTTACTTTATGTACATGTAGTTACTAAGCTACTGAGAGTACTTTCTTTATAGTGTGAATCAGGTTAAATTTAGGATGCGAAATATGAGAAGTAGCGGCAATCAAAATACATCAAGACTCAAAAATAAATAATTTATGTTCAAAGTACTAGTAGCATTTCCTTTAAAAGCATAGCTCCGTGACCGTGAATTAGAATGTAACGAACTTTTTGTATTGAGAATTATTCGACTGCCTCGTTGGTCTAGTGGTTGTAGTAGTGCGACTGCTGTTCATGAGGTCCTGGGTTCGAATCCCGAGTCGGGCCAAAAAATTAATTATTGAGTTTTTCCGTCAAGAAATTCTCAGCAGTTGCCCGGAGTCAGGAAGTTGGCCGTGTCTCAGCTCTGTGCCTCGGAAAGCACGTAAAGCCGTTGGTCCTGTGCCTGATCTCTCTCCGGTCGTGTCGGTTTACCGTCCCATTGGATTATAAGATTAGTGAGGGAATAGAGAGTGCACTTGTGCTTGCGCATACGGTTGGGCACTATAATCCTGTCTTGCGCGCATGGCTAGCCTCAGTTGAGGCAGGCCGCCGTTGCCGAAATTCGGTCTGGAGGACATTATTATTGAGAATTATTAATAAGCAGATGAAAAATGATATGAAACTGTCATCTATTTGGTAAGCCAATCGCTATTTCTGGATCTTTACCGAGTCTAAATGTGAATCTAAACCATTTACCCTATAATAAATCTACACTACACCCAAAATTTCTTACCTGAAAATTAATCAAGACATACTACCGTCAATAATAGCATCATACATATTTCACTTTTAGCATCATCAGAAGTATAGACTTCGAAATGGTAGCCCGCTAATTGAAATCTTAAGTATAATGGTGTTTGGTGGTAGGAGCGATAGCTGAAAGTTAAAAAGAGGGATATACTCTTCGAACAAGATAATACTCACCATATTATTTTTATGCGCGGGTTTTTGCTCATCAAATTTCTCATATTTTATTAAATGAATTTACGCATAATAACGCATGATTCTCTAATCTGTAGGTAAGTAAAGTAAATTTACAACCGATATTGTACGTCTGGAGTCTGGACAGAGGGATCTTTTAATTTTTAAGAAAGATTTAGAGCAAGGAAAACGACCACTGTGCTGTCTGTGTAATAATAGTAGTCTGCATTTATAGGAATAAAACTAAATTAAAAAAAATCAAAGTTATTTGTAGTATTTTCATTTAATTCGAATAAAACCACAAAGTTGGTTTTGTAATACCGAATAGCACGTTCCTGTAATACAATTTCATCAAAAATTACTGCTAGGAGTTAGAACTATACACGTGCAATAGTCGTAAATGTGTCTGACCCCTTCGCAGCCTCTCCACTGCGACCTAACTCGAGGGACGCTAGGAGACTTCTAGAATATTTAAGATTAATTTCGATTTTGTTGTTACTAGATAAAACAATATTTTTTTAATATTTCAAGTAACCTTATCAGGTTTATTTTAAGGCTTTTAAAATAAACCTGAACCGTAAGTAGTCTTATTTTAAGACTTGTAAGTAATATTATTTCATTATTACGTGGATAATAAGGTAACACTCAAGTTGTACAAGCTATGGTAGCGTTCAGGGGCTAAGAAGCGCTTAAGTGCAATTTTAAGTGCTGATTTACACACTTAAATTGCTTGGTGGTGAAGGAAAATCTCACGATGACCAAAAATATTTCGAGGACATGTGAAGACGCACTGAAACAGCGATGCGAGATAATTGTTCGATAATCTTTTCATAAATGAGGCAGCCTGTTTCCAGAGTTGGGCCGTGTAAAAGATCTATCTTTACTATTATCTGTACAAGTGAATACGTGCAAATTTTTTGCGTAGGTAGTTTAAGTACCGTAATTAATATTGTGTCAATGAAAATGATTTTAAACGTAATGCGAACAACATTTGCCAAAGCAGTATAAAATCAACGGTATACCTCAGAATTTCCGTTCTTTTAACAAGGTTATAACGGTAATCGAGCTCATTGTACAAGTTGTAGGTATTATTCAGTAGACATTGCGGACGGGGAATAAAAAAGCTACGAACCGGTAATTAACACTGGGAGAGCCAGTCGACTAAGCCCAACCGTTGTCGCACGAAACGAAATAAAACAAGCGGTCAACCTGGCATTGTTCGGTGGGGGTGAAGCGACCCGGTAGGTATCGTGGAACTTCGCGGACAACATTGCAATACAAACGTGCCTGTGGAATACACAAAGCTTGCCATAAATAACATAAGTTAGCCTTACGCTTCTTGTTCTGGATATATATGTATATAAGTAAATAAAAACTTAATATATATAAATAAAAGTCATATACAGAAATGAATAGACCCAATGTCTTTGATCTCTCTAGGTCTCATTTGAATTTCATAAAGGCGCCGTATTAAAACAATCGCTGTATCTACAGATCTAAAGAATTTGTAAAAGGAAATAAAAGGTGCACTTTTCTATCTCCATAAGATTCCCTCGAGATAAGATAAAACGCTGACTTTATTTGAGTGTGACGATAAATATAAGAGCGCGAATTGTTTACATTTGCGTCTCTCTTGATACTTTATCTGGGATTAAAACTATGTATTTTCAATATATTAACTCAAAGTTTGTTTATTTTGTTTTATTAATACACCATGAGTTTTTTAAAGGATGAAGGACGGATTTTGTTATAATAGAAGAATATTTTCTAACAAATCAGCGTATGTTATTCGAATGTTCTATGCAGTAACAATCATAGAAGTTATACATCGTTCGCTTATTGTTCTCTCACACAGGAAGTTCATCAAACTTTATTTAACGCCCTTAACTGAGTTAACAATATCAGTTATTCTAAACTTAGTTCGATACAGAAAGTTTTAATTAGAACGTGCATTGATGCTACGAACTATACCACAAATTTTATAATTCTGTTAGTATGCTTAATAAGGAAGACACGACTTACGTGAAAATTATATTACAAAATGTTGAATTATTATACGTAATTAGCAACATGAGTTATAAATAATCGAAAAACACTTGGAATAGATGCTCATAATCAGTTTATATCTAGATACAATTCATTATAAGTCTACATTCTAATTATTTTCTCACTTTTCATGTTTCCTGTTTTATATAGATCAAAAGGGTATATATACATTATGGTACTGAAAGATGTATTTTATGTGTTAAAGAAATAAGATAAAAATTATTGCTTCATCACAAAAGCCACGAAATTACATACATCATGATCCTGAACACACGAGGATAAAAGAGTAATGAATATTACTTTCTCAGTCATAAAACCTTAGCCTTTTTAATTCATCATCTTTTACTATCACAGCAACTCTTCACAAATCCACTGCTGTACGTAGGCCTCCCCCAAGGAATGCCACAAAGCACGGTCCTAAGCCACCTGTATTTTTTTAGAATAAGAATGACAAACGAGTACACAATCCAACTGATGGTAAGTTGACGCTGTAGCCTATAGAGCTGATTAAAAATCAAAATGCAGATGCGTTGTCACCCCCAAGAAATAAGATAGAATGCCTCTTTTCCAGTAAAAAGGGTCTACGCCATTAAACACTCATCATACGAAACAGAGATGCATCAAGCTTATATAGCTTATAAGCTATTTTACGCTAGTATTCTACGAGAGCGTGGTCCTGCCCCGATCGCGCTGACCTATTCGCGCTATGTACCACCATAATATAGCTGCAGCGTGGCTCTACCAGCTTCCACGTAAGCCTGCATTTCTTTCCAGGTCGCCACTCCATCAGGTGGTGTCGCCCCACACTTCGCCTACCGATAAGAGGCTGCCACTCGAGAACTTTTCTTCATGATCGGCTGTCGGTTCTCCGCTTTATCATCACAACAGCCACGAAATTACATACATCATGATCCTGAACTCACGAGGAGAGCAATGAATATTACTTTCTCAGTCATAAAACCATACCATTTTTAATTCATCATCATTTATTATCATAGCAAATCTTAACATATGGCCAGCAAAATGTCACTTCAGCTTCCTAATCTGCCTCTACTAAGGACACTCTCATTTCTAAGTTTATCATGCATAGGAACCCTTTAAATTACATTACTTAAGTGACATCTTCGTCATCAGCTTGTGGCAGTCCAATGTGGAACATAGGCCCCTCCCGGGCGCAGCACTTAATCCGACCTTCGGCTTAATTGTAAATAACATGCATTATATAATTTAAGTTGAATTGCGAGAATAAGAATAATACGCTGCTAAAATAAATCACTTTTCGGATTCCATTTACCGTTACATGTAAATAGATATTTGATTTATTTGAAACTTATTAAAATTATTACATGACTCCTACTCCCACCTCTGACTTGATAAAGCGACGATCTGCAAGATAGCAGCTGGAAAAGTGTGAAACCGAAAACCAGGCTAAGTAGTGGGCATTAGATGATGCCTATGCCCCACTTAGGACTCACGTAGGAAGTTGACGATGATGAAACTTTTCAAGGTGTATAAAAATCCGTTGAATTTGTTTGGTCAATTTAAAAATGCACCTTATCCTATAACTTAAATTTAAAAGCCTTCAATAAAGTTTTATTCGAGTGAGATTCAGGTTTCCCCAATAACCGTTAGTTGTTCTTATTGACGGCAAGTGACAGTAGATTATATACGAAAGCAGTCTGACGGTGGGTTTATTTATTTACTTCGAGTCAAAAATTGCGTCAAGATTCCCAAAATACACGGTCAGGGAAAAAGTCTTTTCATATTTTATATACAAATTCAAAACATTTTTTTTTCAAGGTATAATTGTACTTAATTATAATATTTGTGCCATTTTGTTCGATCACTTGCTGCCATCTTGTAGGTAATGACATAATCCCGTTGCTGTAGAAATTAATTAAAAAATTTATTAAAAAATGCGACAAGTAGTTTTGATAGTCCTCTCTTGATGTTAATCTAACACTACCAATGGAATTCTGAAGAGATCAAAGCAGGTGAAAATCTGAGGATGCAAGGTCAAGACTATATGGCGGATGCATTAACACTTTCCTTCCAACCTCTGCATTTTTGCTGAGAGACGGCCAAAGATGTGTGTGGTCTGGTGTTATCATGATGAAAGACCACTTCTTTTCTGAACAATTCCGGTCGTTTTACTCAATTTCTTGCTTAAGTCTCATTATTTGTTGTCAGTACGGATCTAAATCGACGGTTTTTCCCGGCGATGAAATCTGATAATAATCGATGCCCTTCCAATCCAATTTTTATCACCTATTAATCTTTTCAAAGATCATTCTGTTTCATTACGTTTTAATAGAGAATCGCAAATGAGTACACGATTTATTAGATTTCTTTCAGTGAGCTCGTATGGTACCCAAATATCGAGTTTTATTGCATAGCCAGACTTTTTCAAATGGATCAAAACTGTTTTGCGTTCAATCCTCAATTCCTCGACTATGCCGTAACTAATATGCCGATCTTGCTCCACTTTTACAAAAATAGCATCGACTTTATCCGTATGAGGGCGACCACATCGAGCTGCTACTTTGATGTCAAAGTTCCCGCACTGAAAACTTACGATCCAACTTTATGTTACTCTTACTAACACTGCTTTAGATCCATAAACGTCATAAATTTATTTCGCCGTTTGAGTTGCATTTTTCCCTTTTTCGCAATAAAACTTCAGAATGTATCGAATTTTTTCGTTAATAAAAACAATAGAAAATGTCGGGAGTGTATTTTTTACTTTTTATTTGCCTTTTTCTTAATGTCACAAACAGTACAACCAAAAAGATTTTTCTGCAATATTATACAAACAAAATACGAAGGAACGTTTTCCCCGACCTATTATACCCGCTTTCCTGCGTATTTCCTTCAACCCTGTATGATATACTCTTCTATCGAATAACTATATGTAGGGAAAATTGAAAGTACGTTTTGTTTCCGTTAGTAATTATCCAAGACTTGTGATGAGATGTGAAAGTATAAAAGACTGTTTGTGCGATGTAATATCAATTCAGAACAAATACGTCGCATTGAAAAGAAGGTATTCAACACGGCTTTTTCTGTCAATAAAACATCACGGATATCTTGCGAACAATAGAATACTCCCGTGGAAATAATTTAAGCCGTCTATCATATTATTTTGCCTTTTTTGCTTTCCTCGCCCTGTGTAAAAATATGAAAGAGTATTATGGTAATAAACGATTTTCTGTTCTTTTAAAAATGTGTCCGTAATAAAGTGGAAGCATAATTTACTTTCGCGCTGGTTAAACATGCAGTCTTATATTATTTGCGAACGTTAACATTGAATTTTGGCTCTTTTGCTATGGATTTTCTGTAACGGTTAAATTTATTTTATGATCTAGTTATTCCTTTAAAGGATTTAAAATTTAATTAATGAAATAAAGAAAATAAATAAAAAAGAATTCTTTGCATGATAAAATCCGTAACGAGATATCCGCAGAAGAATAAACATAGCTCGAAGCATCAATCGATTGGTAAGTAAAGTTCTCAAGTGGCAGGCTTGTACTAAGAAGAGCAGTTTTTGGCCCCTTCACGGATGGAGTAACAACCTGACGTAATATACAGGAAGTGAATGTATGCAGGTGGCTCAGGAGCGTGCGTTGTGGCATTTTATAGGGAAGGGACCAATCCAGCGAAGGACTTGTCATAGGATATACTACTAGTGATGAAAAGAAAAAAGTTTAAATAATTATTGCAAATATTTATTTTAATGTTCCTTGAAGCAGTCATTGTTTCTAAAAATGACGATTGAGCTTAACATATTACATAGTCTAATCATACTTGCTAGTGGATTGGCGGCTTGGTAGTGCGGAGGTTTTACGCTTCCTTCAAATTTTATAGTAGGAGAGCAACTCGGGTTCGATCCCCAGATTTCACTGGAAGTTTTAATTGATGTTGTATGCAATAATTGAGGGAAGACTTGTGGGTTGCTTTCCTAGGCTCACTATGAGACTTCCTACTTTATTTAACTCTCTACTTACAAGTGAATTTTGAAATGTATTTATACATTATTTCCCGTTCTAACTAAATTATCAGATTAGTGATTAATATAGTCTTCTGAATCTTAAATTACCTTTTCCCTAAATTCCATTGAAATAAATATTTTATGCTAGTTATTGAAATCATTAGCTCGTGAGCTAATAAAATACTTTAATAATCCACGGGAAAAAGCGATTACATTAAAACTTCATACCATGTCAGTTCTTTTCTATTTAGACTAAGATGGAATATCCCATTCCCGTTAACAAGGATCTTTTCACATCGCTAATCCTATGGAACATAGCAGTATAATGCTGCTATTTCTCGTTGGTGTTCTGTAAGAGCATACTTTTTGCCGATCAAGACGACCAATTTATTTTTATATGATAGGGTGACAAACGAGCACACAGTCCACCTGATGGTAAGTGGTTGCTGCGGCCCATAGACATCTACGTCTATCCTCGATTACAGATCGAAATGTAGATGCGTTGTCATCCGTGAGGACTAAGATGGAATGCATCATTTCCAGTAAAAAGGGTCTCCGGTTCTCTACACTAACCATACAAAACACAGCAGCATTAAGCTACTATTTGACGCTGGTATTCTGTGAGAGCGTGGTCCTTCCCCGGTCGAGCCGACCCATTCGTGCTACAACTATACTACTAATATAACTGCATCATGACTCTACCACTTTAAAAATTAGTGCTGTAGATATAACATAATGAAGTAAAACGTTAGGAGAAATTCTTCATGTATAAGAAATGTAAAAAGGGAACGTAGTTTCACTTCAAAATACATCGGATTAGCGCAGTGGACTGTTATCTGTTGCAAAATACTGTCAGTATTTGGTCACGCGTGACTCTTTATAACCTGTGGAGTTTTTTATTGAACCCGCAGTAACTGAACATAGGCATTAATGTTGAACGTTTACTTTGGTACTGCTTCATATTGAAAATATTAACGTTTATAATTTAAGTTATTTATCTAATTGTTTAAAAGTTGATAATTTAATTTAACTTTAAATATCTGTTACGAGTGACCAATTGGGTATCATATATTTTAGGTTAAGTAGAAAGGTCCGTAGTGATGTTAAAAGTGAACCGGTAAAATGTACAGGTGAAACTCATGTACAGTTAACATAAATCGTATTTACAGTTATAAAACAGTCTCGAAGATATTGGCTATTCATTGCGACGCAAAATAATTATCAGTTATTCGAAAGGAGATGAGTTGAAAGGCAAATAAACACCTATATTTTGAAAAACACAAACAAGAAGTTATAATTACAGTGAAAAATTATACATTTAATGCCTTTTTAACTCTTAATTAACAATGCCGTGTAAATAAACTACAAACACGCAATTCTACCAATCAATCAATTATCGAAATTGACTAATGGTCCATATTTATAAAGTTTACGTATCATTGCATAATATTTGTAATAAAGCAAAATTATGCAATGCAAACGTGTCAACCGATAATTAAACAGTACATTAAGCAGAAACAAATAATGAGAAACATTCAGTGGTTTAATATTTTCATATTCCAAATTGCTTTGTCCAACGGGTAAAATGTTTTCGAACATTAAATAATTGATGGACAACAGTAATGGCTTAATTTTTTTCATATTATACTCTGTTCATTAGTTAGTAGAGGATACAAATATCTAGCAAGCTCTATGTTTTAAACATCGCGTGCCGTTATATTTATAAGGCCGACTTTACTAGCAAATGTGAACAGCAAATTGGCAAAACTCTATGAAAAGTAAGACTAAGATATTTTTCAAATAATGTCTGGTATTGTTATAATAGTATAGTGGTGCTAACATATCTGTAGATTTTTTATTTGAAGTTGGTTCGGTGTTCGTGGACTGCAAGTTCGTAGTTTCAACTCATATTGAAGTATTAGTTAGACGTTTTCTTTTATAGGATAAGGACAAACGAGCACACAGTCCACCTGATGGTAAGTGGTTGCTGCGGCCCATAGACATCTATATCTATCCTCGATTACAAATCAAAATATAGATGCGTTGTCACCCGTGAGGACTAAGATGGAATGACTTGTTTCCAGTAAAAACGGTCTCCGGTTCTCTACACTCACCATACGAAACACAGCAGCATTAAGCTACTATTTGACGCTGGTATTCTGTGAGAGCGTGGTTCTTCCCCGGTCGAGCCGACTCATTCGTCCTACAACTATACTACTAATATAACTGCAGCATGGCTCTACCACGTTAAAATTTGTAGTTGCATTAAGTTATTTTTCATTTATATTTTGTTTCCTGAATAAATAATAAATTAAAAATGTAATTAATCTTAAATGTACCTACTGTTTTCATAAAAAATTGTGATAAGCGAGCACACAGTCGATACGACGGTAAATGAATGTAGTGGCTGATAATACAAACAGATTCACCATAATACAAACAAATATCATCAAAATACAGAGAAGTTAGGCCCCCTAAGGACTAACGTTGAATGTCTCGTTATAAGTAAGAGAGACGTTACCTAAGAGAGCGTGATCATACCGTTGGAGCCAAACCATTCGTGCCGCTGCCATATATGATAGCAACGTGGTTCTACCATGTTTAAAAGATTTATATAAAAAGGACATCGTAACATTTAACTGTAATGCTCGAAATAAATTTTATTCAGGAACATGCTACTACTCACCTGCCGTTTTATTTCCCTCCGTCGTCTTTTGCGTTACATCGGGATGACATGGGATAGTGGTTTCCTTATATCGTCTCTACGTGGCAATTGTGAAGGAAATACGTGCCTTTAGAAAGGTCAAATCAAGTAAAGTAACGACCTATATTTTTGTTTCACTGCTGAACACAGATTATTGTACTATTTCTTAGAGGGGTGTGTCACCTAACAGTGAGAATCCGTTACTGCACCCCAAGGCATGTTTGTGGAGTTCACATGTTCTCTGAATATTTTTTTAATTTCTTGGACATGCTTATTTCATCCATCTTTCCTTCACTACTCAGCATGTATACTTAATTAAAATTGCAATGAATAATGATGTCGGTAGGGATGCAATATCCGGGGTAATATACGCTCGGGTAATTGGTTTTAAGACGATAGTTTTAACCCTATGCCTCTCACTAACAGCTCTTTATAATCCTAATTAGATATGTATTTTGAAACGATTCTGAGACTTTATAATAGACATATGAACAGCAGTTTTAAATTTTAGAAATATGTAGTGAGATATAGTCGGGATTTTGAATTAGCCGTTTGATTATTGTCATAAACTACTCCTATCAAAATCATTTTAAGCTAACTTGGGTTGGTTATTGGTTAACCGAAGTATAAATAAGGTTAGCGTTGCTAGTCTTCTTTTTTGTACCCAAACACGGTTTTAAACATTTTTTTATTTTTATTTTCAATAGCGAGTAACAATATGAAGTTTAAATATTTTAATCTTTTTATTTTAGTATTTTAAAGTATTCATAATACATTTCAAGTCGGCTTATTTTACTTAATTAAGAAACGATTACCTTTTTTATTATTTTAATAGTTTATTTACTTAATATTATCTATGTGCGGTGAAAATCTTAAAGGAATTGATTCCTTCAAAAGCCATTAAGCAAGGAAACGCAGCTATCGCTCTCGGTACTATACCGCGGGCAAGAAGACCGTATGAAAACATTAATTTTAGTTATTTTATTACGGTAATAAATATTGTTTATGTTTTTGTAATGCAAATAAATGTGGAAAATAATCCGTTGTGTTCTTAGTAATTATTATTGACTTTAAAAACTAATGATTTTGTATTTTTTTTTAAAAAAAATCTTAACCCAAGTTCGTTGTGTTTATACAAATAAAACGCAGTTAAAATGAAAATACCCAGCTAAATTTATGTAGACGAACTTCAATAATGGCGAGCAGGGGGTGCGAAGAAACATAGTTGTTAGACGGGGGATGAAACTGCAGTCTTCAGTAAATATGACAGTATACAAGTCAACTCAACAGACAGGTCGCTAAATGCATGCGGCGGGACTTACGCAACTTCAATACAGCTCCTATTGAAGAGGCTATCGAGCGGAACTAAGGCTCCAAAGTCTTTGCCAGTGATCTGTCTGCCAGAAAGAGCCAACTGTCCAAACTGAAGACAGAATGTGTTAGCATCGTTTCCGAGAAATTTGAGTGCCACAGAGTTTTATTATACATTTAAACCGAAGGCAAGTCTTATCAAACAATATAGCAATGATATCCCGGATGCTAGTCTGAGATTAGAACGGTTCTCGAGCTCCTTAAAACGGCAAGGCCCCGAGCGAGGATGGAGTTACAACGGAGCTTCTGAAAACGGGTGAAAAATCGGTACTGGAAGTACTTCAGAATTCCTCCATGGTGGTACTATTTCGGAGGCGTGAAGAAGAGGTGTCTTGTCATGGTGGTCTTGTGCTTAAAGAAAGGCGCTCTTGAAGAACTACAGGCCGATTTTCCTTCTGAGCCACGTGTACGTGCTGTTTTCGAGAGTCTTTACGAATCGTTACGCACGCAAAAGTTGACGACTTCTTCTATTGTCCCGAACGAGCCGGTTTCCGAAAAAACTTTACTACCATAGACTACATATAATCTGCAAATCTTCGGCAAATTATATATAGGACCAAAATGTATAAACCACCACACCACGCGCTTCGCGTATGTAGATTATTAGAAAGCCTTTAATTACGTCGAAATATTGGCGGTGCTTCAGTCCCTTCAGCGGTGCCAAGTTGACTGTCGGTATATCGAAGTGCTCAAGTGTTTGTACAGAAGGGCTACGATGGCCATCTGAGTGCAGAAACAGAGTACGAAACCCACCCAACTGTAGAGAGGTGTAAGACAGGGTGACGCTACATCTGTATTGGAGGGCGTTTTCAAGCTACTGGACTGGAATGGATACGGTACTACATCAATGGCGGGAACATCACTCACCTTAGATTTGTTTACGATATGGTCCTTATGGCAGAATCGCCGGATGCTCAATGACCTCAATAGTATCTCCCAAAGGATAGGTATTAAAATGAAAATGGACAAAACAAAGGGCATGTGTAACGTCCATATCACGCCTATGTCAATAGTTGTACACACAACACTACGCTCGAAGTTGTTTGACAAAATACTTACCTATGACAAATAGTCCGACTACCTAAGTTCAAATTAGACCGAGAAATCACTCGACGGATCCAACTCAGCTGGTCAGCGGGCAGCTTTCAAGAAATTACGACACATCATCTCGTCAGGTATAACCAAAGACCTGAAAACAACATTATAAAAGTAGTGCGAGTTCCCAGTGATAACTTAAGGATATGAGATGTGGTTCTTCACTGCTGGCCGTATGAGGAAGCTCAAGGTCGCTCAGCGAGCTATTGAGATTGCTATGCTCAGCGTTTTTCAGGCTTATGGACTTAACATGAGGATATCTTCAGTAGACCCAGAGTAACTGACTTAACCCAACGGATTAGTAAGCTGAAGTGACAATGGGCCAGCCATATGGCTCGGAGAACCGACAACCGATGGAGAAGAAAGATTCTCGAGTATTCTCGTACCAGTAGGCGAAGTATCGGACGGCACCCCACTTGACGGGAGGACGACTTGGTAGGACATACAAGAAGTCGATGGATGCAGGGGGCTTGGGACCGTGCTTTGTGGCATTCCTTGGGGGAAACCTATGTTCAGCAGTGAACTTTTGAAGGGCTGATAATGATAATGAAATGTATGTTTATTTATTTATTGTGCCATAACTGTAAGATGTAAAGTAGGAGGAAAGTGTTTATTTATTAAATTGAAAAACATTTGTCAGATAAGAATTTATAAACCGAACTTAACATTAATTAAAAAAAAAACAGGTATTTCCACGTTTATACAAAAAAGCAATGTAACGTTGCCTAATATAAAGTATATTCAGGAGTAAAAAGAATGAAGTTAAACAATTAAAAGCAAGCTAAATCAAGTAAGTGCAAGAAAATATTTTCAAGCGTATGAGACAAACACATTAATAAATTTTGTGAGTATAAGAGCTAGGCAAAATTTAAATCGAGCACCATTGAATTTGGTAATTTTAAGGTTCATATTCGCCCGAATAACTAAGATTCGAATGCGAGTCCCTGTCGAACCTTTGTCATTTTAATCATACTTCCGATCTTTCAAAGTTATGTTATTGAAATATGTTCAATTTCCTACGTTCTGTAGGACTTCGTAATTTTCTGAGTTTGCCGTATTTTGTACGTACGATTGTATAATATTCCACAAAGTTCTTACGAAAGGTGATTTAATTTATTAAGGTGTGACTTTATTTATTTCACATTTAAAGAGCGCGTGTTATATATTTTCAGTACGTTTACTTTGTGCTTTATAAATTTAATATACATGAGATGTTAAAAAGTTTATAAGTTTCGTCAGATTCCTTGCTTTACCTAATCCTCGGATCATAGCAACCTGGTTTATTACAAGAAAATTTAAAGTTAAACTGCGTAATTAAATTTATTGATACTGATAAACTTTTTCTGAATTACTTCCTAAAACTAATTAAACCATAAAGTTTGGTTACTAAGCAACAAGAAGCAAACAGCGTTAACGTCGATCGATCTCGTTAGTTAAAACCAGTTAAAATAAACGATAGGTTTCGTGTCTTACGAACATGTTAGTTGGTCTCATTTATAATTTAAAACGTGATTCAACTGAACGTAATTTCATTACCTTAATGGAGAACAAATGGATATTAATTTGTAATTGTCTAAATAATATGATATTGTAATGGAGTTACGCACTTAGTACAGAATTTTTCAGCGTAATCTACTGTATATCCTGTTAAGAGTAAAAAGGGTTTCTCCATACAAAATGCAGCAGTACTATGTTATTATTTTACTGTGCTATTCTGTGCGAGCGTGGTCCTTCTCCGATCAAGGCGACTCATTTGTGTTGAAGAGTGGCGCTACCACTCAAGTATATTAAGCATGCAATAAATATATTTTATATAAACCAACCAATTATTATAAACCATTGTTTGACTACTACTCTAACTGATGGTAAGTGGTGATACTGCAACCGAAGGTGACAAATCGCACTGACTTAGCTTAACAAAACCATATACACCTTTGCCTTAAAGAAAACATTTTAACCGGATGGAAAGTGAGGTTATTCCACCCAGCAGAGGCAAAATTGCGCCCCAATTAAACAAGTTACCCTTAATTTATGAACTGAGAGGATCCATCGCGAGAATTACCTCAAACACATATTCTTATTTTATTTTATTCAACATGTAACAAAAACCCTGTGCTTTTCGTTAAGTGCGTAATCACAACCAGCATTCAAACGTTTAAAAATACCTTTATTTCAGAAAATTCTGTGACAAATTATTAATTAGTAATGCGTCCAGGAATGGAGCGCCTAACTAACGACGTATAAATCCATTTGGTTTGAATACGTTTGAGTATCGACAACAAACGGGGTGAGAACCGCCGAACATCTTGTTGTCCCCTGATAGTGAAACCTGCGCACATGTTCCTTCAATTCTATGCAAACTTTTATGTAAAATTAATAATTTTGTAAAAATTTTAAATTTTTGTAAAACAAAATCATTAAGGCAAAATCATTCATGTTAAATTTTTCCCAGAATATATTTAGTTTTTATATTTATGCTGTATAATAAAGATAAAGGCTTAAATATAAAACTTAGTGATTATAGTCTCTTTGACTATTGCCTTATTATAATATAATCTATTTAATATAATGCGTAAGTACAAGCTCCGAATGATTTCTTTTATATAAATTAGATTCAATTAGCATTCTAGAAGTAAAGTCAGACGTCTATTTCAGAAGTTACAAAGTGAATATTTTTAGACGTAATAACAACTACATAATTGCGTGTTGGAAATAATTTTGTGTTTTGACGTACCTAAAAAGTTTTCGACCACAAAGTGAAGATGGCAGTAGTCGTCAATAAAAACTTGTGAATGTAGCTGTGCATCTTTTGTCAGATATTCACTAAAATTTTAGCCAATTTGGACGCGTGGTTGTTATTTGACAGTTGTATAAGACGATGTGAGCGTTTTTGTTAAAATGGAAAAAAATGAGTATCGAGCTGACATTAAATTTTTGTTTTTGAAAGGTGATACGGTTATGCAAAGATAAGCTGGACACTATGTATGGGGACACCGCACCATCATTTACCACAGTGAAATTTATTGTAGCTGAATTTAAACTTGGCCGTGAGAGCTTGGGAGATGATGAACGTTCGGCACCCCCAAAAAACTGCAACTTCTATCGACAACATCTCAGAAGTTCACCAAATGGTGCAACACAACCACCGAAACAAAGTGAAAAAGATAGCAGACGCTATGAAAATGTTCAAAGAACGTGTTTGTCTGTTGGTGCAATTTAGGCGCAATTAATCTGAGTTTGGGCACCGATTAATTACTAATGAAACTTGGATACACCATTATACGTCCGAAACAAAAATACAGTCAAAACAGTTTACTGCAAGAAGTGAACCGGCTAAAAAGAAAGCAAAAATTGTTTTTTCGGCTGGGAAAGTGATGGTGAATATTTTTGGGATAGTCATAGAGTTATCTTCAAAAAGAAAAAGCCATTACAGGATAATTCTACGCATCATTATTTGACAAACTGAAGGCACAAATTGCGTAAAAACGGCCACATTTGCAGAAAAAGAAAATCCTGTTTCACCATGACAACGCGCCGTCTCACACCTCAGCGGTTGCCATGCCAAATCCACGAATTACAGTTTGAACCGCTTGACATCCACCTTACTCACCAGATCTAGTCCCAAGCGACTTATTTTTGTTTCCACATCTAAAAATTGCCCTCGGAGGACAGAGATTTTCGTCAAATGACGAGAGAATCACCTTCTGAATAATTATTTTGGAGACAAAAACGTCGAATAGTATTTGGACGGGTTAGAGAGATGGGAGCATCACTGGTAGAAGTGTATAGAGTTAAAAGGAGACTATGTAAAAAAATAAAAATAAATTGTAAGAAAAAATGTCTCGTTGCTTTATTAGGATGGATACTTTTCAGACCACCCACGTACGTGACCGATAAATATAAGAAATGAGTTCAAGTCAAAATCAGAAATAGCTTTTTTATAAAAGTAAAATTATTAGCAATTTCACATAACTGTATCACTACAAAACCTAGAACTATTTTACCAACAATTCAAAATTCTAGTTACACTGGCATTACTATAAATAAAATGAAAGGAGGTATGTGCCAAATAGCGGGATGTGTATATTATTATTATTATGGGGTATTCATAGCCCTCTCCCAAGGACTATGAGTGTCCTCATACGGCCAGCAGTGAAAGATGACTATCATAGACTAAATAGATTTTAGTTTTCAAAGATAACAATGCTTTTTTTTAACGTAGGGACAACAGATATTCTTTTTCGATCAGGTATGCAGTATGCTCGTTTGCCACAATACGTGGTTAAATGACAGAAATGTACATAATTTTAATTTCTATTAATATTAAAAAAAACGGGATTAACATGGTGAAAACAGGAAAGAAAATTAAAAGTTTGAGAATACTCTAGAATACCGAAGAGCAAAATGCAGCTCTATTCACTCATAACAAAAAGTGTCGGATGAATGGAATAAAATTGTCTGTAATTCAGACAGACTCCGATTTTCGCTCTCTCCCGCTAACGTCATGTCATGTCAAAACGTCATCTTGCGGAACGTAAGATGTGAGCCGTTATGATATACCTAAATAGCTGGTCCCGTCGCGTTGCTACCGCAGAAGAAACAATTTAGGGAATATCATTTCAAATTTGGAATAGTTATATTGTTTAACTAGGAATGCTAAATGATAAAACATTAATTGAAATTGAATTAATTTCAAATAAATTTGTCGGTATGATGCGCGCGCTACATTGAAACTGTCAGTGATGCGAAAAAAATCTGTTGATCAGATCGCTACCAAATTTTACAAGATCACCTGCTAGGCCAATTTGAATATTTTCTGAACATTTCATCAAAATCGTTCCAGCCGTTTCATAGTCTACAGAGTATATACATACACACATCGACTTTTCTATGCATAGATGATATAATATATAATGTGCTTTATAGATTCTGTGGATCAAAACCACTGTGATCCGATTCAGTAGTTTGTGTGATTTTAGTGTAATGAGTTCTCAGCTAAGGACTTTTCAATTTGATAAATGGCATCTTCAGTGAATGAGACTTAGTGTTTACAACGAGTAATTGAATGCAGTTGCAGTGCATTACAGTTGTCGAAGTTTTAGTTAGTAAGATCAAAATAAAAAAATCACTACACTACTTATGCGCAAAATATAAAGGATGGATAAATTTGAAATTTATATTTGAAATTTGAGTTGTTAACAGGTAAATTTTGTGTTTGAGTTTTCCTGCTTTTTCTTAGAAAAGGGTGGATTTTTTAATGATTATTTTGTATTATTCCCTAATTTTCATTACGGTTAATTCAGTTACTCGCGAATATTATGCAACTATGCTAATCACTGCGAACACTATTAGCGGCCAACAAGTGATTATAGTAAACGATTATGGTATGAAATGTTCGTGGTTGATAATAGTTTTATGATCCAATGTAACTATTTTAGTTTCGTGCTGAATTTTACAATTAATTTATATTTTACTGCAAATTTCACGCATTGGTAGCATTTAAAAGAATGGCATAAAACTAATGACATATTATTATAATATTCGCAAGGTTTTGAAGTTCTATTAAAAAATTTTCTTCCAAAAGCCTATATCATTTTAATAATACTTCATAATTAATTATTAACTTCTATAACGCGTCAATTAATTTCATTGTACACAAATAGCCGACGTATTTGGGAAAAATTAAAAAAATATGACTAAATTAGCATTTATTGTGCATTTGTTTTACAATGTATTCTTTTCTGTCTAGGATTTTTATCCAACTTCGCTTTTTACTCTAAATCTTAAAGAAGATGTATTATCAAAAATGAAATCTGGGAGCATAATAGAAATTCGTGACAATAATATTATCTTTGCAAGAAATTTTAATACGACAATATTGTAAATTTTTAATTATTCTGTAGTCTTTTGTACAAAATTATTAAAAAAAAAGATATAAATGATAATATATTTTACTGTTAAATGTCAATATCATTAAAAGTTCCGTGGAAAATCCTAGTTTACCTGTCACCCACTTTTAGACGTCTGAATAACCTGAAATTTTGCGGGCTTACTAAGGAACGATGATAATAGAAAGAAATTATAACTATAACCTAGTATAATGATTTCTTAAATTTACGCGAACCCAATTTAAATTTACACATTAAATATAACTCTATTTACGGATTTTATCGTTACCTTATTTTTAATTCCCGACGTTTCGGGTGCTTTACAGCACCCATGGTTACGGCGGGAATAAGATCATAGTTAGCCCGGCTACCTTCAGTTTTTAATATTAAAATTTTGGTCCAATCTACGCAGAACGAGCTTACAGTATCTTGAAGACTTGCAGTGGTATGCTTGGGTTTGAGTTTAATTTTGTTAATTATAGAATCTCCAGCAGATGGCAGCACCCATCCATCTTCTCTATTGAAATTAGGATGTTGCTTAATTTCAATAGTCTCGCGTACGGTCGTTGGTAGGAATCGGTGCTTTTTTGTGTGGAAAGGTGGACTCTGTGCTCGTTTGACACTTTTATACTATTAAAAATTACAAATATGCCGCTTATGAGACATTTTAAAGCGAGGAAGCCTATATTCAGCAGTATACTTTTATATACTGTAAAAGATGGTAATGGAATCAAATGATAATTTATTTGACAGTGATTATCAGAGTGAATTAATAACATCTAAAGCTCAAATTTTGATTAAGGTGTATAAAATTTGAGACTGCTGACTGACTCTCTGGCTGACTGAGAATGAGAGTAATTAAGATAATTTAACTAGAAATAAATTTTTCTTAATACTATGCTAAAACAGAATTACACTTTCATATCATTTTTAAAGTTGTAAACTGAACAAATTATATTTATTTATAATGTAACTAAGATAACATTTATGATGATCATAGTTGTACCTTAGTAAAACTTTACTGAATTATAACTTAAGTTGTTCTGTGACGTTTCTTATTCCATCCAATCATACATCACAGCCTATAAAAGTCCAGGCTGAATATAGGCCTTCCGCAAAATTGCCTCATAGATGAGATCTTGCTATAGTTGCCACGCTTGGCAAGCAGGTTAGAAACCGCATTTTTTTATAATTTTGGATTGTTACCAGGGAGACTCTGCTGGCCATCTCCTAGTCCCTCCGTTATCTCTTACGACACCCACCGAACGTCATTCGGTAGTGGATAACCACACGCCTCGACTACACGTGAATAATATTATTGCATACACCTATTCAACTCATTGATTCAAGTGGATTTGTTGGTCAGCACAGCGGTACCTAATGTCACGCGATTTCAGTGATGTGTGTCACGTCTTTAGTCTCGTGACTTTTCCAACATGTCAGATTTAATACTCAGGTCATGCTTTTTTGTCAGGACGTACTGATGATAAACATAAAACGTCAGAGAGGAAAAACTTTTATAATGAACTACACGGCGCAAATATTTTATATTTTGTAATATGCAAAAGAAATATATTTCAATAACAAGTTAAAGACCATTTATCCATCTTAAAAATATTTTCCAGTAATAAATTCAGAAGCGGTATTTCTTGAGAAATTTCTTCACTACAACTTCAATATTTACCGAAAAGTCGTTGCAGATTCAATCTGGCTGCAAATCTATTTAAATATGCCTTCAATTTTCTTTCTGAATAAACACGGAATTTAGTTCCGATGCGTTAAATTTACTACTTCAGTGACATTTAGTCATCTTATTAACAGTATAGACGTTTGAATTTTCTATGTAATGCACATGCCATAACTCTGACTAGTCTGTTTGGGCAACACTAAGCAACAGTGCCTCTATTGTTGTGTCTGAGTAGTAACTAGTAAGAGAGCTAGGTGTTATAACAGTTAGGGCATGATTTTCTGGTTCCAAATACTAACAACATTCTTCTTAGTTTGCTGCTTTGATTACACGTGTTCTATATCTGTAAGTTAATTTAATAATAATAATAAATTATTCATGTATAATCATGTAATCATATGTTATTATTATTTATTTATTTTTATATGTATATATGTATATTTATTATTTCCTTTTAACATATTTATTCAGACCAACCAGATGAGAATACTCTATGAATACCCCATAATGATGATAATTTCCCACAAATCTTTTAACAAGTAAATGGAGCCTTGGCTTCTAAACGAGTTGTAATACCTGTATCTTAGAAACCAGTGTCTTCCCCTATTAGTGGTACAATTACAATAGTGTGTGTGTGTGTGTGTGTGTGTGTGTGTGTGTGTGTGTGTGTGTGTGTGTGTGTGTGTGTGTGTGTGTGCGTGTACGTGCGTGCGTGTGCGTGCGTGCGTGCGTGCGTGCGTGCGTGCTGTGTTTATATTAGTCTAAGTCTCTTTTTAGGTAATGGTTAATTGTTACCTATTGTGAATTAGATTGCGCATAGTACGATTGTTTCGTCGAGTGATCAAAATCAGTAAGTCTTAAACTATTTATTGCACAGCAAGTGTATTTGTGATTTTATTCTCAAAATGCGTCAATATGAACAGCAAAAATACTGTGGGCAACCATTATAGTGAAGGGACAATTTGCCCGGTCCTACTATCAAATCTGATGTGATGATAGAGACGATCTTGAACATGTTCACAGACTGCAGAATTCCATTACATCAGATTTGATAAACCACAAATCCTCGCAAAAGAACGTACTACCCAGGATGATACCGTTGAATTTGAAAACATCCTAATTTTAATAGAGAAAATGGAAGGATGCTGCCATCTGCTTGGCAGCCTATAATTTATAAAATTAAATTCAAACTAAATATACGACTGCAAGACTTCAAGATACTGTAAGCTCGTTCCGCATAGACAGTACAAAATAATATTATTCACAAACTGAAGGCAGTCGGGCTAACTATGACATTGGGATGTAAATCATCTCAGTCCTCCCCCCCCCCCCGAGCCCATAGGTGCTGAAAAGCACCCGGGACGTTAGGAATTAAAAATAAATTAATTATATACTTGTATATTATGCATTTTACGACGAGAGCTTAGTGCATGAGATACCGTGGCTCCAAAGTTTAATGGAATTTCTCATTAAAAATATTCAATTGTAAATACGTCATTTTTTATATTTTCTCGAAACTCTGTCTGAATTCCTCCCGGAAATTGTCTAGCGAGCGACACAATATCTCCTTTGGATTATTGTCAGTTCAGTACATCATTTCCGCTTTACGAAAACAAGCCATAATTATTCGGAAATTGTTAAATGTAATAGGGAGAGGGTTGCTTAACATGATTACCTGCATAATCTTAAAGAGATGCCTTATAAGACTATTTTATTATTCCTTCGATTGTTGCTTGCCTTGCGATTAGCCAAGGACGGTGCGAGGGATTCATATATTATAGGAGCAATATTTGTTTTTATCATTATTATAATGGTAAAAATCATAGCTGTTAGTGTAATAGATTTTTGAATGTCACAGAGTGTATTAGTAATCAGAATAATCGATCTAAATACGCACTATTTAGATAAACCTGACGGTGATGGAAAGAAAGTGATGATATCTTATTACTGTAAAGAAAATGTAAGAAAGCAGTTAGTGAAGAGATGATGGCCAAAAGAGAATAATAGAAGGGTAAGATATGCAATCCCGACTAACTCCCGAATAACTTGGTATGGGGCAGGAAGAAGACGAAAGGCGTACTTTTGAATAATGCACAGTTGACGTATTATTTGAAAGTCCTACAAATAATTCCAACTGAGAAAATGTAATAGTTGATGAAAATTTTGATCAATATAATGTCTCCTCGCTGTGGCAGAAGAACACGTTTCCAAGGAAATACCTAGAAGCTAATGTTAATGACGTCAATCAAAATCATTTATTACTATTATTGTTATATATTGCGAAACTCTTTAAAAAAAAACATAAAATGCAAAATTATAAACAATGTAACCAATTAATTTTTCCATCTATTAAATTCGGACAAGTTTGCAGACAAACTATTAGGAAACAAGCCAAAACGCCGGTAATTTTAATTGCCACGTAGCATCGAACTTTGCAATTTGTTAGACTTATCGGAATCACATTCATTACAACGAACGTAAACGAACCTTTTAACTTTAGACTGATTGAAACGGGATTCTTATTAATGGAAAGAATATGTCGTTTAGCTTTGTGACCGGAATGCCACTCAGAATTATAAAAAACGAATTTGATCCTTTCAATTTTATTAATAATATGAAATTCATCTGTGTTATTACTCGTATTATATGAATGAGTAAAACTGGGTTGTTTTAAATTTGTTATGAAGTCACTTCGTAAATCATCACCACGATTGCAAGCTTTAAGCGATTATAACTAACGTGTCAATTTTATCAGTATAAGCATAAGCATGCATATGCCATTAGCCGTGCCGTGGTAGCTCAGTTAGTAACGCCGGCTGTAAATTTCACAGCACGCCAGCAACCCGGTTTCGATTCTCACTAGCACCAACGGAATTGTTAATTGTATTTTTAAGTGGTGATTTTTGCCCTAAAACCCTCTCAAAAATGAGATGAAGCTTGTGCATAGAATTGGGACGTACAGAAGCATAATAATATTTTATATATAAGATTTTATGGTGGTGTCTTGTTATGATCTGTGTATTTATTTGGTCTGTGAGGGAAGAGAGAGTGCACCTGTGCTTGCGCATACACTTGGGCTGCCTTAGTCCTGCGCCGATGGCTAGCCTCCGCTGAGGCAGGCCGCCGTGGCTGAAATTAGGTCTGGATGACATTATTATTGTTATTTATTTTTTAATTTTATTTATTACTAGCTTTTTACCCGCGGCTTCGCTCGCGTGGGCTTGAATTTAGAAACATTGATAATACTATTTCGTACTAAAATTAGCAATACTGAATCACTTGTAGAGAGACGTCGGTATGTGTCTAAATTGGCAATATTATAGGCTACAGAAACACGTAAATTAGTTTATCAGAATCACATAAATATCATACGTCAAGCTTTTTAACCGAGTACGTTTTCCGATGTGTCATTATGAAGGGAAAATTGTCCTGGAATCAGAAATGTGTTATTTACATAATAATCATTATTAAAGTTGATACGGTTTTGATAAACTAAGGTTTTATTTCAGGATCTTTAATAATATTGGTCCCATTGAATATTGATTACCATCACATACCAGTATTTTTTTACGTTCGAGTAGATTTCAAAATTTCATAAATATAGTTCTATTCACGGAGAACGTGTGAGAAGAACTAAATTCATGAACAGGAGTAGAAATCTACATAAGATGGGAAGCAGCGTCTTCCTGATCATAGCATAAACTAATAAAAATTGCAGTTGACAACTCGCATGCCAAGCGTGGCAACTATGGCAAATATCCAACTTTATGGCAGTTTTTGGAGGAAATCCAATTGATGAACGGGAGTAGAAATAATATATTAGCCATGTAGAGGCGGCGAAATAGAAACCACTACCCCATTTCGTCCCGTGGGTATCTTAAGAGACGACAGAAGAAATTGTAACAGGAGATGGGCAGCATCTTCTTGATAACAACGCAAAGTAATAAAGAGCTGCGGTTGCCAACCCGTTTGCCAAGCGTGAATACTACCGCAAATACCTGGTCTATTTGGCATAGGCAATGAGGGACGCCTATGATCAGCTATCTTAATATATGACAAACTATTTTAAAAATCTCAAAGTAAAAAGGGTCTATCTACGGTATCACGAACTATTCCATCAATTATGAATATAAATCTCATAGTGCATTTAATTTTCATTTATACTTATATCGGACTTGATACAAAAAGAATTTGGTGAAATATTGCTATGCCGATAGGTAGACACATAAAATATTCAACTATACTTTTTATTTATATAACATGAGCATATTATATAGCACATTACTTTTGAAAGAAAAGGAAGGAAACTTTTTCAAAAAAAATTGCGAAATGGTTTTTTGCATATTGTTTCTATAGCCTAAAAGAATATTTAGAATGGAAAAATTAGTATTGTCTACGTTATATACGAGGGCGGCACTGAAAATTTCGGGAATCAAGGAAGTGACACAACATTACTATGTAAAATGTATTTATTGCTTTTCGAAGTATTCTACGCGAAATTTGACACATTTTTCCATACGATAGAACCAATCATTTAAGCAACCATTCCATTCGGAAGTTGGGGTCTCCAAAATGGCCGTTTTGTAGGCGTCCACAGCATCTTCAGGTGACGAAAATCTCTGTCCACGCAATTTATTCTTTATTTTAGGGAAAGTACAGAAATCATTAGGGCTTAGATCGGGGCTGTACGGCCAATGGTCTAATAATTCTATATTTTCTTGCTCTAAAAACTCTTTTGTTCTGTGTGCGGTGTGAGAACTCGCATCGTCGTGATGGAGGATGATGCGGCGGTTGCAGTTCTCTTTACGGAGTGCAGAAACGACCTGTGGTAAGCAAATGCTAGCATACCATTCTGCATTAACCGTTCTTTGTCCCTCAAGAGGATTAGTCGTAACATGGCCGGTTTTGGAGACAAACGTGGCCACCATTTTTTTTTGCAACACTCCGTGAACGAACAATTTTCTTAGCTTTAACTCATTTTCGAACACCCAAACTCGTGACTGGTTTTTTGTTTCTGGTTTGTATGCGTATATCCGGGATTCTTCACCTCATATGATGTTGTATACTGCATTTGAAGATCCTACGTGGAATCTTTCGAGAGTTTTGACACACCCAGTAACGCGAGCCGCTTTTTGCTCTTCACACAGCGAATGCGGTATCCATCGGGAAAACAACTTTTTTACACCTAATTGTTCATGCAAGATTATTTGTATTTAACTCATGCTAATGTCTAAAGTTGCCTGAATTTCGCGGTATATCATGAGATTGACACGTCCACGTTGAAATTCAGCAAATTAATAAATTGTGGTTTTGGGTGGGGCTTCATCACCAAATGCAGAAATCATCCGGTCAACACACTGTTTTTGTGTTAAACCACTTCGAAAGTCATAACAAATCATGATTTGTCATCAGTCGTTTCTGAACTCCGTAAAGAGAACTGCAACTGCTGCATCATCCTCCATCACGACAATGCGAGTTCTCACACCGCACACAGAACAACAGAGTTTTTAGAGCAAGAAAATATAGAATTATTAGACCATTGGCCGTACAGCCCCGATCTAAGCCCTAATGATTTCTGTACTTTCCCTAAAATAAAGAATAAATTGCGTGGACAGAGATTTTCATCACCTGAAGATGCTGTGGACGCCTACAAAACGGCCATTTTGGAGACCCCAACTTCCGAATGGAATGGTTGCTTAAATGATTGGTTCTATCGTATGGAAAAATGTGTCAAATTTCGCGTAGAATACTTCGAAAAGCAATAAATACATTTTACATAGTAATGTTGTGTCACTTCCTTGATTCCCGAAATTTTCAGTGCCGCCCTCGTATATAACGTAGACAATACTAATTTTTCCATTCTAAATATTCTTTTAGGCTATAGAAACAATATGCAAAAAACCATTTCGCAATTTTTTTTGAAAAAGTTTCCTTCCTTTTCTTTCAAAAGTAATGTGCTATATAATATGCTCATGTTATATAAATAAAAAGTATAGTTGAATATTTTATGTGTCTACCTATCGGCATAGCAATATTTCACCAAATTCTTTTTGTATCAAGTCCGATATAAGTATAAATGAAAATTAAATGCACTACGAGATTTATATTCATAATTGATGGAATAGTTCGTGATACCCCAGATAGACCCTTTTTACTTTGAGATTTTTAAAATAGTTTGTCATATATTAAGATAGCTGATCATAGGCTTCCCTCATTGCCTATGCCAAATAGACCAGGTATTTGCGGTAGTATTCACGCTTGGCAAACGGGTTGGCAATCGCAGCTCTTTATTACTTTGCGTTGTTATCGAGAAGATGCTGCCCATCTCCTGTTACAATTTCTTCTGTCGTCTCTTAAGAAACCCACGGGACGAAATTGGGTCGTGGTTTTTTTTTCACTGCCTCTACATGGCTAATATATTATTTCTACTCCCGTTCATCAATTAGATTTCCTCCACAAAAGTGCCATAAAGTTGGATATTTGCCATAGTTGCCACGCTTGCCATGCGAGTTGCCAACTTCAATTTTTATTATTTTATGCTATGATCAGGAAGACGCTGCTTCCCATCTTATGTAGATTTCTACTCCTGTTCATGAATTTAGTTCTTCTCACACGTTCTCCGTGAATAGAACTATATTTATGAAATTTTGAAATCTACTCGAACGTAAAAAAATACTGGTATGTGATGGTAATCAATATTCAATGGGACCAATATTATTAAAGATCCTGAAATAAAACCTTAGTTTATCAAAACCGTATCAACTTTAATAATGATTATTATGTAAATAACACATTTCTGATTCCAGGACAATTTTCCCTTCATAATGACACATCGGAAAACGTACTCGGTTAAAAAGCTTGACGTATGATATTTATGTGATTCTGATAAACTAATTTACGTGTTTCTGTAGCCTATAATATTGCCAATTTAGACACATACCGACGTCTCTCTCAATATTTTGCTTCATTAGTTTAACTCTGGCAAGAAACGCTGATAAGATGGACTTTGTTTTAATCAAATTTAAACTGTCGCGTAGTAATTGCAAATTAACCATATTAAATTTTGTAAACAAATCTGTTAAATAGGCGATGTCTGTTTTCCTTTTCATTAAATTTTATTTTAAAATTTTAATTTAGTATCCAGAAATTCTAAAGTGCAAAAAATCTTGTCAAACATTAGCCTTTCAACAGCCAGCGTACTTCAGTGTGAAGGAGTAATTGATGAAAGTGTTCGTCATTTTCTTCACACAACTGCGCAAATAACCGCGTATTCAACGAGTTGCTTCGGATTCGGTTTACTGCATCAATGACTTAATGAAGTGCTTCATGCAATCTAACACTCAAATTTTTTGCAACTAAATGTTGTCGATGGATGACGCAATGTATTGCTAACACCCCCGACACATTTTGTTTTAAATAGCTTATCCACGATAACGTCCAACCATGGCAGGTGCTCCATCTGTAGCTACTGATATTATATTTGATAAAGGAATTGTTTTTCAATGAAGTAATCCTTCAAAACATGAAATATTGATTCACCTTTAGTGTCGGTTATCAAAGTTCTTGCGAAGAGCAGTTCTTCGTAGATTTCTTGATTCATAATAAAACGAACATATGCCAATAATAATGCTGCATTATCACGTAAAGTTGACTCGTCCAGTTGTATAGAGAAATGGGTCGTTTGCAAATAATTACATAAGAATCTTTCAATATCAGAACTCATTTCATCAATACGTATATTACAATAAGGGAATTCTTTTAATGATATCAGATGCAGGTTTGTGTAAAACAGTTTTTAAAACCTATTCAACGGCTGGCAAAATGAACTACTCCGATAGTATGCAGTTTTCCGGATTTTGCTATAAGTAACGATATATTGTAAGACGCCCGCAAACCATCATCATTTCTTTGTGACGTCGAAACGAACATTCTGTCCAGTGTTGGTCTCTTCTGAAGTTTATCTTTGAGTGTTTGAAAGTATTTCAAATCTTTCTCTGTTTTATCAGGGTGGCATCTTCTCAGATGATCTTGCAGTTTAGATGGTTTCATAGCGCCATTGCCCAAAACTTTGTTGCATAAAAGGCACATAGGCAATTGTTTGTCCGGCAATGATGGAATGAAGCCAAATTTCAAATAATCGACACTGTACTGTCTACATTTCTTTTGAGATTCGGACATGGCATCAGTCATCTGTGGGCAAAATTAAATTATTTAAATAAGACAGAAAATCCAGCAGCTGTATATTAAAATATTTTTTGATTTTTCCGAAAACATTCCATAATTCGAACATCTTTTTGCAACAATTAGCTCGAATTACGGAGATTGCACTGTTATACCGTAAATGTACCGATTGTTAAAACTTTCAAAAAAGAAACTATTGAGGAGTACTCGTGTAATTTTGCATGATTAAATATTAAACTAATAATAACTATAGTCGTGATTGGCGTAATTTATCTAACTTTGCTAACTACGAGTACAAAACTAAAATTTAATAAAAAATAATGTACTTACTTTTCTCCAGCACTCTCAAACAAAATAACACTGACTCACTATAATTTGTGTGATATACTATCTGTTTATATTTTTTAAATATTTTCTTAGCACTTTCCTTTTCAAGATTCAGGAAACGAATAAACGTATTTGTCCCACATTGGTATTTATAGAGTGACGAATTGAACAAGTCAGTGCAAGGTTGCGAAGCTCTGAGACTGCGACTCTCAGGTTTTTACAAGTTCAAAATGTATTGCGACCACAAAGCGAATACCAACATCCTACAACTTACACAATTTTATAAAGATATATAATAAATTTTTTACTTCATAGGTACTTTTATAAATAATGTATATGTTTTTATATTATAAGATATTATGATGTAAGTAAATAGGTAATATCAGTGTATGTATTGAGATCCACTATCGTGGACCCCCATTTCTATTTCATGGACCCCCAAATTTTTTTCGCTGACGTAGATCCCTTGCAGGTTGTCATAGACCCCTAGGGGTCGATATAGACCACTTTGGAAGTCAATGTTCTAACTTCTGCCTTGTAATGATATTATACATATTATGCAATATACTATTGGAATGCCTTTGGAGCTAGCGCGGTGCCGTTGTGTGCACAGTGCAAAAAAGTAGCATGGCTTGCGGACCAGTGATAACAAAATTTTGAAGATATATCTGCAAGAGTTTTGCGTCAGGAGTGCTTCGTCTCAAAGTTCTAGTTATTTCAGATGCAACAAAAGCAAGGTACAACCACGACTAACCCATTCCTAGGATTGGATACAGGAATAATTTCAATCAACTGCCTACCCCACATGTTATTTACCTAGTGAGTTGTGAGCCAGATTTAGATATAAAGCCTTTTTACTTGGTTCAGCTATAAAAAGATTCTCAGCATATTAAATCTTAATACCGTACTTGTTATTATTATAGTAAATTCCAGCATTGAAAATTCCTCGTTGGTCTAGCAGTTGTATTGACGCGAGTACTGATCATGAGGTCCTGGGTTCGAATCCCGGGTCGGGCGAAAAAAATAATTATTGGGTTTTTCCGTCAAGAAATTCTTAATAGCTGCCCGGAGTCAGAAAATTGGCGGTTTATCACCCCCGTGCTTCGGAAGGCACGTAATGCTGTGGTCCTGCGCCTGATCTCTCTCCGGTCGTGTCGGTTTTCGTCCCATTGGAATATGAGAGTGATGGAGTAGAGAGCGTATCTGTGCTTGCGCATACATTTGGGCACTATAATCCTGTCCCGCGCTGATGGCTAGTCTCCTTCTCCTTCAGATTTTTAAATAACTTTATAAATTTCATTATTTTAACATATAAATTATTTAATCATATTTTATATTATTTAACATATTGGTAAGTGAAGACAAATTGTTTATGTTTGTAATCTAGTGCTTACTGTTAAAAGAATTACTATTAAACATGACAGTGAGAAAGCTTTTAAAGACTTACCAAGGTTAAGACTGGGGTAAACTGTTTTTGCAAGTCTTTTGGTTCGAGGATATAAAAAACGATCCTCAAAGAGCCGATCACAAATGCGGTAGTTATTGTAAATTTCACAATCGGTTTTATCTTCTCATCAAATTAACAGCACAGTATATAAACGCACGAGAAATCGGAATAATATATAATAGACATTATAATATCAATTTAAGCTTTACTATTAGTAGGTAGCGACCATTATTGCGTATGCGCTATGCGTAGCACATGGATTGTTTCCTTTGCATAGACTTAATATATAAGTGTGCCCTCTAGTTCGATAAAAGTAAGTCTAGTTTACGTGTCCTTGCTAAAGATGGCAGCACAAAAAGATATCAATTTGTTCTCAAAATAATGTTCTAAGTTGCATGCCCATGGCGGAGGGTGTTTAAGTATTATAAAAAATGTTATATCGAATATTCCCAATATTATGAGAACTTCACAGCACCCATGGGAGGGTAACGTTAATATACGCAATAAAATCCGTAAAAACTAGTCTTATTCAAATCACTACTAGCTTGTTTTAAGACAAATACAAAATGAACAAGTAACAATATATGCGTCTTTAGGAACACAGCATGTATCTTAAATTAAACGAAATCAGACTGACATTTCTCCTAGGTGTTAACAATCGTACAACAATTAAATGTTAAAATTAACTCTGGAACACGAGACACTGTCCACAATTATAATTTTTATTTCATTTTCAAACACATGTTTACATACAGGAACAAATATCATTACAATTAAAGAAAGTAACAATAAGTCTGATACAAATAAGAGTTTTTACAACATGCAATAATAAAAATTAAAACTATGTGTAGCTTAATAATGTAGAATCTACAAAAGAAAAATTTAAAAGTCAAGTTTATAATATGAGCTGCCTGCCTGAACTAGGTTGATTACTCGTATTTAGAATGTCATTTACACTATGGGTTTAATAATGTATGGAATTAGATAATTTAAAGAATTAAACTGTATTATATAATAAATAAAATAACTAAAAAAACTATTATCTGTTACCCACAATTAATACAAAACTATTTTAGAATTTGTAACAACTTCTCTGTGTCTTCGTAATTTAATTTATTCAGAAATTCCCTTACAATTATATTACATTTCTTATAAATTACACTTTAATATATATATTTAGTGATTTGTTGAGCTTGTTATATAGAAATGGCCCTAAAAATATGTTAAATCTGTTTACAAATGCGTGTTTGGTTTTATGGTTTACACAAACTAAGTCCGTTCTTCTGCTGTCTATGGAATTTTAAGTTAAATGGAAGTTCGGTATGCTGTTTTAATATGATGTTCATAAAAACAACTGACGGACAGTTGGCATCTACCTACAAGAAGGTGGAGTAGAAAATGTAATTGACTCGAGAAAATTCAATTTGATTGTTGATTTTCTCTTGAATTTTCTCGAGTCAATTACATTTTCTACTAAACAAGTTTGACAAAAACTTGTGACAAGACCGAGAATCATTTTTTAAATAAATAAATGGTATTCTATTTTTAAAACCAAGAAGTTTTCAATAAAAAAGATTTTAATATGATGAGAACAGTGGAAATATTCCATTCCCGATACTTTTAGTGCAGCCTAGGTAGATATTTAACTGAAGACTCTGTCAACTATAAGAATTGCTTGTTTAAAGGTATTATTATATAGATGAAGACTTTGTATTTGTATTTGCAACAATAGCATCTAGCAGTAGCAATGTCGTGTTTAGTTGTTAATATCGCCAAACAATCTATTTTCATTGACTTGGTCAAGATTTGTCATCTTATAGTCAACAAACACTGTTAAATTTTATGAAATACCGTCACGTTTCACTTTCAATAATCGACTAATTTATGATATTATAAATTCTAAGATATTATCAATATAACATACAATATATATAAAAATCTTTTTATTGAAACTATAAGGATAATAAGAGTTTTGTATTAATTGCAATTTTTATCAGTTTATTTATAGATAAAAAAACTAAACACTAAAAATTTTTATTGATTAAAAATTTTACTTAGAAACATCGTTAAATTTATGATTTTCGATAGATGTCACTATTATCTTTTTTAGAAGTCATTTGTTAGTATAAAATTTATTACTATCTACTAAAATTAAATAACAAAAACTAAAAAATGTACATTAGAATATTCAAATAAAAATAACTGCTATATAATTTAATTTGTTAGTAGAGAAAAAATGGCACTGTTTTGAAAAAGTGAATGCAACAATAATATTGTAGTTTGTCGGCGTAGTTCAATTCATTACACAACTGTTAAAACTTATGTTGGGCTTTATTTATAAATATTTTATATTATATTTATTAGAAATTAACATCTAAAGGACGGAAATCACTTAACCCTCCTTTTTGAAGTTCTGTAATCGGATAAAAAGTATCCTATAAGCAGCCCCGGGTCCCTATCCACCTACACACAAAATTTCATGGAAATCTATTCAGTAGTTTTTGCGTGAATCTTTCATACACAGACAGATATACAGACAAACTGACAGACAGACAGACAGACAGATAGACAAAATTCTAAAAACCACTATTATGGCTTCAACACCCTTCGTTTAGTTCCCTGGACTTGTTTTTTTCTAGAAAATATTAGAATTACAGACACGACCTTTCTAGAGATTTATTATATGTAAATAGAGATTGTTACATGGTTTGTTTAAATGGATACATTAATCCTTTGTTAGGAAATCCTTATAAGTAAATATATATATATTTGTGATATCATGTCCCGTTCTCCCGTAGTAATTTTTTTAATTCGTAAGTATTCAAAAATAGTTTAAAAAATCCAAAAGTGCACACGTCATGAGAGCTTCATTTAAATTCAAATTTTAATTTGAAGAAAAAAATAAATTGTATTACATTTTTAAATATAGCGAACCATAAAATTAAGAACACACAATTACTTTAACATGACGTATCTAGTGCAAAACACTACCAAATAACGCTTCGCGTTATTAGGCGTATAATATACTTTATCCAACTGTTCACCTTCTTGTAGGTAGATGCCAACTGTCCGTCAGTTGTTTTTATGAACATCATATTAAAACAGCATACCGAACTTCCATTTAACTTAAAATTCCATAGACAGCAGAAGAACGGACTTAGTTTGTGTAAACCATAAAACCAAACACGCATTTGTAAACAGATTTAACATATTTTTAGGGCCATTTCTATATAACAAGCTCAACAAATCACTAAATATATATATTAAAGTGTAATTTATAAGAAATGTAATATAATTGTAAGGGAATTTCTGAATAAATTAAATTACGAAGACACAGAGAAGTTGTTACAAATTCTAAAATAGTTTTGTATTAATTGTGGGTAACAGATAATAGTTTTTTTAGTTATTTTATTTATTATATAATACAGTTTAATTCTTTAAATTATCTAATTCCATACATTATTAAACCCATAGTGTAAATGACATTCTAAATACGAGTAATCAACCTAGTTCAGGCAGGCAGCTCATATTATAAACTTGACTTTTAAATTTTTCTTTTGTAGATTCTACATTATTAAGCTACACATAGTTTTAATTTTTATTATTGCATGTCGTAAAAACTCTTATTTGTATCAGACTTATTGTTACTTTCTTTAATTGTAATGATATTTGTTCCTGTATGTAAACATGTGTTTGAAAATGAAATAAAAATTATAATTGTGGACAGTGTCTCGTGTTCCAGAGTTAATTTTAACATTTAATTGTTGTACGATTGTTAACACCTAGGAGAAATGTCAGTCTGATTTCGTTTAATTTAAGATACATGCTGTGTTCCTAAAGACGCATATATTGTTACTTGTTCATTTTGTATTTGTCTTAAAACAAGCTAGTAGTGATTTGAATAAGACTAGTTTTTACGGATTTTATTGCGTATATTAACGTTACCCTCCCATGGGTGCTGTGAAGTTCTCATAATATTGGGAATATTCGATATAACATTTTTTATAATACTTAAACACCCTCCGCCATGGGCATGCAACTTAGAACATTATTTTGAGAACAAATTGATATCTTTTTGTGCTGCCATCTTTAGCAAGGACACGTAAACTAGACTTACTTTTATCGAACTAGAGGGCACACTTATATATTAAGTCTATGCAAAGGAAACAATCCATGTGCTACGCATAGCGCATACGCAATAATGGTCGCTACTCACTAATAGTAAAGCTTAAATTGATATTATAATGTCTATTATATATTATTCCGATTTCTCGTGCGTTTATATACTGTGCTGTTAATTTGATGAGAAGATAAAACCGATTGTGAAATTTACAATAACTACCGCATTTGTGATCGGCTCTTTGAGGATCGTTTTTTATATCCTCGAACCAAAAGACTTGCAAAAACAGTTTACCCCAGTCTTAACCTTGGTAAGTCTTTAAAAGCTTTCTCACTGTCATGTTTAATAGTAATTCTTTTAACAGTAAGCACTAGATTACAAACATAAACAATTTGTCTTCACTTACCAATATGTTAAATAATATAAAATATGATTAAATAATTTATATGTTAAAATAATGAAATTTATAAAGTTATTTAAAAATCTGAAGGAGAAGGAGACTAGCCATCAGCGCGGGACAGGATTATAGTGCCCAAATGTATGCGCAAGCACAGGTACGCTCTCTACTCCATCACTCTCATATTCCAATGGGACGAAAACCGACACGACCGGAGAGAGATCAGGCGCAGGACCACAGCATTACGTGCCTTCCGAAGCACGGGGGTGATAAACCGCCAATTTTCGGACTCCGGGCAGCTATTAAGAATTTCTTGACGGAAAAACCCAATAATTATTTTTTTTCGCCCGACCCGGGATTCGAACCCAGGACCTCATGATCAGTACTCGCGTCAATACAACTGCTAGACCAACGAGGAATTTTCAATGCTGGAATTTACTATAATAATAACAAGTACGGTATTAAGATTTAATATGCTGAGAATCTTTTTATAGCTGAACCAAGTAAAAAGGCTTTATATCTAAATCTGGCTCACAACTCACTAGGTAAATAACACGTGGGGTAGGCAGTTGATCGAAATTATTCCTGTATCCAATCCTAGGAATGGGTTAGTCGTGGTTGTACCTTGCTTTTGTTGCATCTGAAATAACTAGAACTTTGAGACGAAGCACTCCTGACGCAAAACTCTTGCAGATATATCTTCAAAATTTTGTTATCACTGGTCCGCAAGCCATGCTACTTTTTTGCACTGTGCACACAACGGCACCGCGCTAGCTCCAAAGGCATTCCAATAGTATATTGCATAATATGTATAATATCATTACAAGGCAGAAGTTAGAACAGTGACTTCCAAAGTGGTCTATATCGACCCCTAGGGGTCTATGACAACCTGCAAGGGATCTACGTCAGCGAAAAAAAATTTGGGGGTCCATGAAATAGAAATGGGGGTCCACGATAGTGGATCTCAATACATACACTGATATTACCTATTTACTTACATCATAATATCTTATAATATCAAAACATATACATTATTTATAAAAGTACATATGAAGTAAAAAATGTATTATATATCTTTATAAAATTGTGTAAGTTGTAGGATGTTGGTATTCGCTTTGTGGTCGCAATACATTTTGAACTTGTAAAAACCTGAGAGTCGCAGTCTCAGAGCTTCGCAACCTTGCACTGACTTGTTCAATTCGTCACTCTATAAATACCAATGTGGGACAAATACGTTTATTCGTTTCCTGAATCTTGAAAAGGAAAGTGCTAAGAAAATATTTAAAAAATATAAACAGATAGTATATCACACAAATTATAGTGAGTCAGTGTTATTTTGTTTGAGAGTGCTGGAGAAAAGTAAGTACATTATTTTTTATTAAATTTTAGTTTTGTACTCGTAGTTAGCAAAGATAGATAAAATACGCCAATCACGACTATAGTTATTAGTAGTTTAATATTTAATCATGCAAAATTACACGAGTACTCCTCAATAGTTTCTTTTTGAAAGTTTTAACAATCGGTACATTTACGGTATAACAGTGCAATCTCCGTAATTCGAGCTAATTGTTGCAAGAAGATGTTCGAATTATGGAATGTTTTCGGAAAAATCAAAAAAATATTTTTAATATACAGCTGCTGGATTTTCTGTCTTATTTAAATAATTTAATTTTGCCCACAGATGACTGATGCCATGTCCGAATCTCAAAAGAAATGTAGACAGTACAGTGTCGATTATTTGAAATTTGGCTTCATTCCATCATTGCCGGACAAACAATTGCCTATGTGCCTTTTATGCAACAAAGTTTTGGGCAATGGCGCTATGAAACCATCTAAACTGCAAGATCATCTGAGAAGATGCCACCCTGATAAAACAGAGAAAGATTTGAAATACTTTCAAACACTCAAAGATAAACTTCAGAAGAGACCAACACTGGACAGAATGTTCGTTTCGACGTCACAAAGAAATGATGATGGTTTGCGGGCGTCTTACAATATATCGTTACTTATAGCAAAATCCGGAAAACTGCATACTATCGGAGTAGTTCATTTTGCCAGCCGTTGAATAGGTTTTAAAAACTGTTTTACACAAACCTGCATCTGATATCATTAAAAGAATTCCCTTAAGCAACAATACTGTTGAAAGACGTATTGATGAAATGAGTTCTGATATTGAAAGCTTCTTATGTAATTATTTGCAAACGACCCATTTCTCTATACAACTGGACGAGTCAACTTTACGTGATAATGCAGCATTATTATTGGCATATGTTCGTTTTATTATGAATCAAGAAATCTACGAAGAACTGCTCTTCGCAAGAACTTTGATAACCGACACTAAAGGTGAATCAATATTTCATGTTTTGAAGGATTACTTCATTGAAAAAGCAATTCCTTTATCAAATATAATATCAGTAGCTACAGATGGAGCACCTGCCATGGTTGGACGTTATCGTGGATAAGCTATTTAAAACAAAATGTGTCGGGGGTGTTAGCAATACATTGCGTCATCCATCGACAACATTTACAAAAAGAACATTTACAGTTGCAAAAAATTTGAGTGTTAGATTGCATGAAGCACTTCATTAAGTCATTGATGCAGTAAACCGAATCCGAAGCAACTCGTTGAATACGCGGTTATTTGCGCAGTTGTGTGAAGAAAATGACGAACACTTTCATCAATTACTCCTTCACACTGAAGTACGCTGGCTGTTGAAAGGCTAATGTTTGACAAGATTTTTTGCACTTTAGAATTTCTGGATACTAAATTAAAATTTTAAAATAAAATTTAATGAAAAGGAAAACAGACATCGCCTATTTAACAGATTTGTTTACAAAATTTAATATGGTTAATTTGCAATTACTACGCGACAGTTTAAATTTGATTAAAACAAAGTCCATCTTATCAGCGTTTCTTGCCAGAGTTAAACTAATGAAGCAAAATATTGGACGGGGCGAATTTTCTCAGTTCCCCAATTTGTCACAGACAAGCTGCCAGGAAGACGACGTTTCAACTTACGTTCAACATTTAAATGCCCTCTATTCAGATTTTGAATCTAGATTTGAGGATATTTTGACTATGGTAATAACACCGTGGATAATTAATCCATACGGTGACATAGAAGAACGAATGTCATAATACAAGAGGAACTGACTGAACTAAGTACAAACGAAGAACTTAAGGTTCAGTTTAAAAACGGATATCAGCAATTCTGGCTGCAAAACTACATACCTGTTACTTATCCCGTATTATGGAATATAGCGAGGAAGTTTTTAATTTTCTTTTCATCGTCATACCTAGTAGAAAGGGGGTTTCAGCGCTGTTACCAATCTCCTAACGAAAAAAAGAAACAGACTGGACATTATTAGCCGAGGAGATTTAAGATTAACCCTTACAAAATTGACGCCAAATGTTGATAATTTATTATTAAAGCATCAGGTTCATCCTTCTCACTAAAAATATTGAATTATTGCTATGTTATTTTATTTATAGTTTATTTTATGTTTATTTAATGCTACGTATATTTTACATAACAGATACAAAATTTTATTTTGAGTAGATTTAATTTAAATTCAATTAATAAATGTATAAATTAACATGTGTTTTTACTTTAAGTTTTTAACACTAAACTTCACTACAGTTAGAAATTTACAGGAAATCAATATCAGGTATTAGGGGTCTACCCAACACGGAAAAACATGGCAAGGGGTCTACGACACAAAAAAGTTTGGGGAACTCTGAGGTAGAATTAAAATTCTTTAAAAAAGAGATTCCAATACAATCAGGTCTATGCTGTCATTATTTCATCTTTACTCTCGTACTTTGGCCGATTAGCCGATTAGCCGATCAATCGGTTAAGAAATGGCCGATTAAACAGCCGATAAATCGGCCCAGCCGATCCATATCCGATGATAAATTCAAATGGTGGAACAAAAATTCTGCCAGATATTCAGAAATGTCCCGTTTAGCCAAAGTTGTCCTTTACTGCCCCGCCAGCTCTGTGTATAGTGAGACACTTTTTTCAGAGGCATAGCATTTCTAGGTCATATTCCCATATCTAGTATCTACGAAACAAAAAGAAATCGACTTCAACCAGAAAAGGCTGAGGTTTTGGCCTTTTTGCGTCACAACTTGCCACTGGTTAAAAATAACAAATAAATTAAATATTTTCTAAAAAGCCTTCAACACTTTTTCAAATTGAGTATTTCTTTTTAACAAATTATTAGATGATTATAGATTCTTTATTTAATAACATTACAGGAAAGAAACAATTTATTGTAATTTTAAGTACAGAAAAATAACAATTTGATTTAATTTTTATTACAAAAAAATAACAATTTAGTTTTAAGTATGTACAGAACGTATGTTCTATTTGTCTTTTAAAAATCTATATGCGTGTAGCTTAACAAACTTTATTCATTCAATTATTAAGTTTTTTTGTTATGCAAAGGGAGAGACTTAAATTTTTTTTAAAGTTTATTAAGAAAAATATTATTAATATTTTATTTTGTTGTGTCACTACTCTGCATTACGATTAGAAAAAGTTAAAAAGTAGAATTAAAGTAGTAAGTACTTAGGTTTTTGTTTAGTTTTAAATAGCTTAGATTCTTTTTTTACCTCCGATTTTTTTACCGAAGTTCATATGTCTGATTCTATGACTGATTTTTCAATAAAAGTTATGTGTGAACCTACTTATTTTATTATTTATTTGATTTACCTACATATAAATCTGTTGTGAGTTTGCGCATGGGAGAGAAACTATACTTTTCTTAAATTTAAAGCTTTACTCATATCAATATAGCCGCAGTTACCACGCAGAAAATAACCTTTGCTGAAAATAATAGAAGAAACAGCCGATATTTGTAATCGCCGACTAATCGGTGATTACAAATAGGCCGATTAATCGGCTTCACCGATTAGTCGGCAGCTAATCGGCCCAATTCTACTTTTTATCGCATATTTACTTGTATTTCCTCTTGTGTCAGACATTTTATTGCTTCTTATTATTTAAAAAGTGCTCATAACATTTTATTTCTTTGCAGAAAATAAGTTGCTGCCACAAGAATGTGAAGATACGGCAGATATACTTCTCCTGTTTGATAAATTGTTTGATTCTTCTAATGGAGATTCCTATAAGAAAACATAAAAGATCTATAAAAATTTGGTAAAACCAAATTCATTGTTTAAGTTAGTAGTTAAGTTTTATTTTATCATTATTGATTTTAATATGTCTGCCTTTTAATATTTTATTGCACCATCTTTATGCAATCTTTGAGGGTCTGTACTATGTACAATTAATTTGATCAACAAGTTAATGATAAGGGTCCTTACTTTTTATGTTTGTGTCATATTGGAAATTTTAATTTGATATTTATTAAAAATTTAATGACTTGAAATATCCCATTTAGGGGGAATAATTGGTAAAATGTTTTTAATTATTTTTGATATAATCTCCTCAACACATTATGAAGTTTTTAAAACGTTTTTCTTGAAACCATAACTAAATTTGATGTATTTGCTTAGTGTGGGGTTATCTTAAAGATCATCATTACAATTATTACATCAATTACATACCTATATTAATTTTTGTAATTGCTTGTATGTGTGGTCGTAATTACGTCGACGGAAGTGACATTCTATTGTATATTAAAGTATTCTATGGTATGTTATAATACATATATAAAATGCTCATTTTGTAAAAAAATATATTGATATACACATGTAAACAATGGTATAGTGGGCATAAGAAAGTCACTTTTGTAAATTATTTGTATTTAAAAAAAAAGTATAGTTATTACATACATTTAAAAAAATAGTTATGTTACCAAAACATAATAACGTTATCAAGTACATATTTTAAAGATTAATAATGCTGCTCCAAAATGTATCTTTTAATATTAAGTAAAGGATGCAACAATTAATTGATACTAATTCTTGAAATTATGGAAGAGGAGCAAACTTTGGAGAGGATTCAATTATCAGTGTGCTCTTAAATGGGAAGTAGTTGAGTCTTGTGGATACCACTGTTTTTCTTGGTGTTCACCTATTGGAGTCATGCGACTGACATTGAAGCCATATTTGTTTTATAAAAGAGAGACGTACGTTCAATTTATATCTTAAATTGTAAAGAATCCCTTAGAGAAAATTTTTAAGAAATAAATATATTAACTTTGGCATAGCAATATATTTATGAAAATGTAATAATATAATAATAATAATAATTCTTTATTGACATTTTCATAGTTCACATACTTTTTACAAATATATACAATACATTATGAGGACCAATTTAAAATGGGTAGAAACCTGCTTCTCCTAGCTAGGTTTACTTAGTAACCTGTATTTAGGAGAACAGTCCCATCTCCCCTGTTGATTAGGAATACATAGTTGTATTGTTTAAATTAATTTAATTTTTGTATAAAGAAATTATAAAATTTTAGAGATATAATAAGTGATATCTCTCTCTCTCTCTGTGTGTGTGTGTGTGTGTGTGTGTGTGTGTGTGTGTGTGTGTGTGTGTGTGTGTGTGTGTGTGAGTGCATGTACATGTATTAAAAAAATTATACAATAAACATATAACAATTTAACGTAATTTTATAACAATGTTAACAAGTATTGCTCTGTATCCATCATATGACTTATTTAGCAGGAAAGAGCGGACAGAAGTTTTACAATTAAATGTTGACATTTCGTAAATCTCTAATTTTATTTATTTTGTTGTAAAGTAAAGGACGTAGGTAATAAAAATATCTTTTTATAAATGAAAAATTGACTAGCGGAAGTGTGCATACCTTGTCTTTACGCCATTTAGAAATTTCAATGAAAGGAGTCTTACTATGCTGAAGTAAGACTGTGTGCAGTATAAAAAATCTATAACTAGTTGATAGCTTAATATAATCTCCTTTATCATCTAACCAAAACATTTTCATGGTCATATTTTCACTCTTAACATCCTCAGTCTTCAAAACATTTGCATTGTAATGTAGTGAGGAGAACAGTAGCATCTCATCAAGCATTAAGAAGCACAAGCACTCTGCCACGCTCAAGCGTTGTTCTTTCATTTGCTTAAATATAATTGAGTTTATGCCTGGTTTAATATTTATTTAAGGACATTTTTAATGTCCGTTTTGAGTAAAAAGTGAACAATTTACTTAAGAATATATATCTTTTAAGGCTTTTTTTTATCGAAGTGGCCAAACATTTTGTCTTCGAAATTCTACCATCTTCCACGATATTCATATTATACTGTACTAACTGCATAGTCAGGAATATGTGGGTGTGCATAGTCAAAGATATCAGTTTTATTGAAATATTATTTCTTAGTATTATTTTTGTTGCTTTATGTGATTATATGGTACCTTCCACAATTTATTAGATGGATTGTAATTTCGCAAATGGTTTGTGAGGTTGTATTATGTATGAGTATGTTATAATACATTATATAAAATGCTGATTTAAAAAAAATATATATATTGATTTACACATGTACAATGGTATAGTGGGCATAAGAAAGTCACTTTTGTAAATTATTTGTATTTTTAAAAGTATAGTTATTACACACATTTAAAAAAAAGTTATGTTACCAAAATATGATAACGTTATCAAGTACATATTTTAAAGATTAATAATGCTGCTACAAAATGTATCTTTTTATATTAAGTTAAAGATGTACCACTATTAACAATTAATTGATACTAATTCTTGAAATTATGTAAAAGGAGCAAACCTTTGGAGAGGTTCAATTATCAATGTGCTCTTAAATGGGAAGTAGTTGAGTCTTGTGGATACCACAGTTTTTCTTGGTATTACTGCTAGTCACGCGACTGACATTGAAGCCATATTTGTTTTATAAAAGAGAGCCGTACGTTCAATGTATACCTTAAATTGTAAAGAGTCGCGTAGAGAAAAATTTAAAAAATTAAATATATTAACTTTGGCATAGCAATAATGTATGTATTATTGTACATACATTATTATATATATATACAATAATGTATATAATGTATGCACATAAAAACATAAATAGCTTTCATAAGAATAAAGATGTTTATACTTTAAACACTAGGAACAAACATAAGCTTGTAACACCAGTTACTAGACTCTACTGAGTCAGTAGAGCTTTTATGGGGCAACATATACGCTTTTAAAACAAAATTTCGGAAAATGTACAAAATTTGTCAATAAATAAGTTGAAATGTTTTATTTAAGGAAAAATGTACAAAAAGTGTTATTATAATATCAAAAAATACATCAATAATAACCCCTGGGATTAATGTGATCGCCACCATGCTTGTACTATTAAAATTTATTTAAAAAAGTGTATAAATAAAATTATTGTAAAGTGAAATATGTTTTAAAAAACGTCCCGCTGGGTTTCTTGTTGGTTCTTCCCAGGACAGAGGTATCTGTAGTAAATAAAACATGACTTTCAATAAGTATTATGTAATAATCTATATTTAATAATAATAATTCTATTGTATTGTATTCTCTGTGACATATTATATTTACTAACTTTTAACTAACTTAAGTTAAAAAGAATGTGTTTAAAGAAATCAATTGATATTGTGCAAATATTGTTAAATTTAACACATCTAATGTTAATAATTTAAGCAAAGAATTTTTGAACGATAAACATTTTAAAAATATCCATATAGACTAGCTTAAACAGAAATATAAAGAACCATTAATTACGATGCGGCACTTGTGCAATGTAATTAATGGTTCTAAAAATATAAAAATGTAAAGTGCAAATAAAGGGCGGGCCCAAAGCACTCTTAATTTTACGCCATCTGATGGATGGTCACGGAACTTAACGTAAATAAAATTTGAGTTGCTCATCTATCTCTAGTTACTCTAGTACATAGTCAGTAATATATGCCCTCCGCTTATTAGGATTAGGAGGGCTCCAAAAATCAACTGTCTGGTCGATTTCAAAGGAGACAGTTCACATTAACCAAATTATACAAGGTGTAGCATTTGTGAAGACTTTCTTATAGCGCGTTTTTGAAAACTAGTAGCGACATCTATTAAAAACCTTAGGAGCTAATAGCACTATTCATTACCTTTACGGCCTGAAGCTGGTGAAGATTAAATAGCAGTTATTCCTTGAAGAAGATGTATTTCTATTTGTACTAGGTATAAATATTTTAATAGATACATAATAATTGATATTACAATATCAGGTTAAAGGGCGCCTTATATAGGTATCTGGAAATCCGAAAGCTGTCTGAATATACGACAAACTGTTTTATAGGTCTCATTAAAAGTAAAAAAGTAAAGTAGCAGCTTGTATACATACGTATCACGACTGTGCACAGAAGCCCTAATTACCGATAGTGTTTTGTGAACAGAAAAGAGCCAACTCCAATGTGTGTTAGCAGTTTTCATATGTAGTAACGAGGTATTCCATTTTAGTCCTCAGGTGTAACAACGCATCTGCATTTTGATTCTTAATTGAATATAAATATAGATATCTATTGGTCCATAGCATCTACTTACCATTAGGTGGACTCACTCGTTTATCATATTTATTCTATAAAATAAAATTACATTCCAATACTAATCCGTGTATGATATCATCTCCCCATCTCGTCACGTCTTTATTTTGTGTCACGTGGATTTAATAAATGACTTAGGGAAGGGCCCTGAAGATATGGTTGCTTTTTGTAGAAGGTAGTATCTCTCATTTATATTAGATATAAGACCGCGGGAGGGCGGCAGCGGCCTACTGCCTCTATTCCTCTATATTCCTTAAATATCTTCTACAATAGCCTATTGTTTGAGTCGTTGTAGCTCAAGGGATAAGCGCTCTGTAAATTTCACAGTACGAGATAACCCTGGTGCGATCCCCGTCAGCATCAATGAAACTGTTAATTGTAATTTTAAGTATTGATTTACCACGTATTTGGCATGTCTGATAGAGTAAGTGATGGTCTGAAACACAGGTACTCAACCTAGTTCGGGCAGGTAACTACTATTATAAACTTGAGATTTCAACTTTTCTTTTGTAGATTCTACATTATTGGGCTACACATAGTTTTAATTTTTAATATTGCATGTTATTTTTATTAGACTTCATCATCATCATCATTACAGCCCTTCACAAGTCCACTGCTGAACATAGGCCTCCCCCAAGTAATGCCACAAAGCACGGTCCTGAGCCACCTGCATCCATCGACTTCCTGCATGTCTTACCAGGTCGTTACTCCATCTAGTGGGGAGTCGCCCTACACTACGCCTACCGGTACGAGGCTGCCACTCGAGAACCTTTCTTCCCCATCGGTTATCGGTTCTTCGAGCTATATGGCCGGCCCATTGCCACTTCAGCTTACTAATCCATTGGGCTATGTCGGTCACTCTGGTTTTACTGCGGATATCCTTATTTCTGAGTCTATCACGTTTCTTTTATTAGACTTATTGTTACTTTATTTAATTGTAATCATGTTTGTTCCTGTATGTAAACATGTGTAATTGGAAATGAAACAGAAATTATTCATTCAATAAGCTGATTGCTTATATACTGATGACTAGCAAATTTAGATTTTACAATATCTGTTTCTACCCTTATGTTTACTTATCATTTCGTCTAAATATTTTCCGCACAATTAGAACAAATCTATTAAGATACCGTTTTGTAAAATTCGATGACTAGCTTATGAGTTACATATTAATTATACATGCACACATAAGTGTCAGCCAAATATTTTTTTAATCTCATATTAAATTAATCCCAGTAATATATACAAGTTCTCTTAATCACCGTTTTGCAGACGCCGTTTTCAGTTACATTAAAAATATTTTACTGTATTAAAAAGCTTCAGAAATTATACGTCCATTAAAGACCGCCGCTGGCAATACGTGTATAACGTCAACCGTATAATAGAATTTGTTGAAAATCGGTCATCGACTATACGATAAAGTATTTTATAGCGAGGAAAATGTTTAATGTCGGATGAATTTAGCTGTTTGGGTACATTTTACTTTTCGGTCAATATATTTAAGAAATTCTATATTTTAAATTATTAATCGGTCAACTATCAGATGTTTTAAGTTTTAATAACATTTTGGAGTAAGTTATTTATAAGTGGCTGTGTACCTTAGAAATAATACTTTTTAATATTCGTAATCCTATTACTATTTTTGATAACGGATGTTCATTACTGCAACTTAAGATTAAGCTTAAATAGCTCGTAGTTAATATTGTAAATGAATGGCTGACTCGAACCCACGATACATATTGCTTGAAATAACGATCTGTAAATGCAAGTATGTTAATAATTTCTCTGACTCGACCCCACGATACATATTGCTTGAAATAACGATTTGCAAATGCAAGTATGGTAATAATTTCTCTGACTCGAACCCACGATACATATTGCTTGAAATAACGATTTGCAAATGCAAGTATGTTAATAATTTCTGAGTAGTGATTAGACGCAGATATCTATTTCGTGGTAATTACAATGATACGGAAATTGAAATTAATTTCTCGGGTTAAACACAATTTTGAGGACAAAATTTCAGTGGAACGACATTGTGTGAAATATGGCTGGATAGCAATATGCACATGCAATTGCATGAATTGCGGTTATTTCCGGATCGCGAACGAGGCAAAAGGGAAATAATGAATAGTAGTTATTTTTGTCATGAATAGTATGTATGATGTAATAAAAACTGTACGAACTTAACATACATTATTATAAAATACCTACCTTTGTCAATACCTGTATTCGCAATTAATGAATGGATTTATTACTATACGTCGAAGGACTGGCTCGTTAACTTTTAATTAAAGGTCTTTTATGAACAATTGTTCTTGTCAAATCACTATAAACATCCCTCTGAAAATTTTGCATTTAACCATTTTCACTGTAGTGTATTAGTAGATATATCAAATTAGTTTTATACAGAAAAAAAAACGTGGAATTAATGGATGTTCATATAACTCCTTGTTTAGAACAAAACGTATTTATTGTATGATTAAAACTTCATCCCGCCCGAAGTAATATTCAGGTTTAGAGACATGTTTAAAAGTTTGGTGAATGGCCGCTAGCTAAAACTCGTCCTTTCGCTTGATTGAAAAATTTTTGTAGCAAATTTTGGTGGCAAATTGTACAACTGTTTTAGTTATTACGTGTTTATTATCAGCGTAGTATTAGATGGTGGTTGTACAGACTACAGTCGTCGTTACCCTACAGCCTATTAAATCTGATATTGAATCTAAAAATGCCTTATAGGGTCCTCCATATTATAATTATCACGCATGGTAAGTTATTTATTTTTAATAGGCCCATAGTCACCTCTACCTACATTCGATGGAGAATCAAAATGTAGATGCAGCACAAAGATGGAATGTTCTGTGAAATGAAAGTTAGCAGCTATATTGAAGTGAAACTTCTTTACGCACGCTTGTTTTGAGAGTAAGCTGGCGAACGCATGACAAAAGCGTTGCGAAAAGTGTGATCGAGCGAGACGAACGTTAGTTGAGTGGGGGATATAAGCAAGAGAGAGCGGTGCACGCGCACATATCTTCTTCTTTCTCTCATAGCCTATTTTTCGTAATTTTATTTAGTTTTGAACAATTTTATGAATTAATATTTTATTTAATATATTGAATATTCTACGTTTAAAGTGAATATAATTATAAATTCATTTTAAGGATCATGTTTTGTGAATTTTCGGGTGAATAATAACAAATTATGGAGGGTAGTCGATAATAAATTTAAATATTTGTAGAAAATTGATATTATGTATATGTATATACACGTATAAATTATACACATATAAACTATATATATATATATATATATATATATATATATATATATATATATATAGATATAGCTAAAGAAGTTTTACTTCAGTCGTGTGGTCATAAGCACACTCGTTTCTTTTTTATTCAATTATACTCTTGTATTCTGTGCGAGCATGGTTTTTCTCCTGTTAAGCCGATCCATTAGTACTAGCCATTACGCACCTACAGTGTTGCGCGGCGTTATTACTTTAATTGCAGCGTAGAGCGTGGTTGATAAATAGTATCTCAAGTAGTTGATAATTTTTTATAGGATAGGGTGACAAACGAGCATACAGCCCACCTGATGGTAAGTGGTTACTACGGTCCATAGACATCTACATCTATCTTTGATTACGAATCAAAATGCAGATGCGTTGTCTAAACACTAAGACTAAGATAGGCTGCCTCGTTTGAAGTAAAAAGAGTCTCCGGTTCTCAACACTCACCATACGAAACACAGCAACGTTAAGCTGCTATTTTACGCTCGTATTTTAAGAGAGCGTAGTCCTATCCCGTCCTAGCCGACCCATTTGGGCTACAATTATACCAGTAATATAGCTGCAGCATGGCTCTACCACATATAAAATGTTAATACCGATATTGTTACTTGTCTATTTTGAGATTTGGTGATAGCAAAATGAGATAAGGACGTTTTCATACAATCTTAGGCCCAGGTGTTAACAAGCCAAAAGTTGGACCACTTGAAGGAATAAATATAAATGTACCTGAATATCTAGCAAGATTTTCAATCTAGGAACTGAGTTATGGATGATTAAATAAAAGTTGAGTAGATTATGTTTTATCTACACCGTAACAGCTGATTATTAATTATTAGGTAATGTAAATATTTACTTAAATTGTAGTATGGTAGTCATGTAAATACTAAGTATTAATATATAAAATATTTACACTTGACATGTTAAAGGTGATAGAAGGTTCAAAGAAATATATAAACAGGTTTGGCTATCTAACGTATGGGATTGGAACTGTAGATTATTTTGAGGTTGGAGATTTGATGACCTTTCCGAAGTTAGTTTTATGTTTGACATTTATGGGTCGCTTTTCGCGTAAACTAATTTGTGTAATATTAAAAACCTATTTCCAAAGTGGTGAACTCAAACTGTAAGAAATTTAAGAAAAAACAATGACACAAATGATGTGCCAAAAAAGCAGTTTGTGGATCAATTTGTGAAGTGAGTTCGTGAAGCTGGATCGTTGTTCGATAAAACAACCCGTGTACGTACTCGTCCAGTACGCTCAACCGAAAACATAGCTGCTGTTGCTCAGAGTGTGTGTTAGCAGCCATCAACATTAACTCGTCATCGTTTTCAAGAATTACACATTTTACGCACTTCTTTTAGAAGAATTTTGCGTAAAGAGGTCGGTATGAATGCGTACAAAGTTTAATGAGTGCAAGAGCTGAAGGCGCATGACCATCCGATGTATTTTCGTTTTGCTCAATGCGCCGAAGACCGCTTGATCGATTTTTACCGAAAAATCATCTTTTCATATGAAACTCGATTCCACCTTGGATGACACGTGAATAATCAAAATAGTCGTATCTGAGGTTCACAAAATTTACAAGTCATTTTGGAGAAACCAGTGCATCCACAAAGGGTGACTGTCTGATTTTGGTCTAACGGCGTTATAGGGTCATTTTTCTTCGTAAACAAGCAAGGAAACGCCGTTACAATGAACGGCGATCGCTACTGCGCCATGCTTAGTGATTTTTTGTTTCCCAAAATTGAAGAGAATGAGATAGACGACATTTGGTTTCAAAAGGATGGCGCAACGTGCCACACAGCTAACGTAAATACTTCTCTTGGACTTTTTTATTGGGAGCCGTTAAAGAAAAAGCGCTGAAAATTTGGACTGATCGAATGGGGCATTGTAAGGCTAGCCGTAGCAGTAATTTGAATGATGTTATCGTCCACTCCAAAAAGTAAAAATTCAATCTTTCTAATAAACTCATAGTTTTTATAAAATATTCGTTATTATTTTTATGGCCGATTCAAATTATAATTCTTAAATGGCCCACCCCTTATTTATAAAGTCGACAACACAATACGTTTGAACCCAAAATGGAGGTTGACGCATATTTACTTCGCGTGTAGTGGGAAGCTCAAATAAATTATCTCTTATTTTATATACTGTCATTATTATTGCTGTACACCTTCCTTGTAATCCCAGTAGTAAGTGAATAGTCAACCAAGCTTACATCACTTACCTTCGAGAACAGTTAGACAAGCAGTTTTATTCTCACAAATGTCACCCTTATCTTCAAAGCAAGTGATTCTGAGTTTTTAATATGAAAATGAGGTAGCTAGGAATCGAATAAGACACCTCCGACATTGATAAGTGCTTTTTTCAGCACGTATTAATACGTCTCAAGTACTAGGATCTACCTAATTCAAGCGGATAGGAATGAGTTTAGTCGGTTATTTAAAAGAAAAACACATTTTTTTAGATATTTTAATTGTGTTCAATTATTATCACAATATCAAGGTAGGTGTGGCTATATATGTATGCTGCCGGGCCTAAAATAGGTGCCAGATAATTGACATAATATGGGTCTTTATTATAGATGCCTGTTGCTATGCCACAATCAACACAACGGTCCATGATGTTAATATCCAATCTATAGGCTTGTGCCATATTTCAAAATAACAAGGCCGAATCATTCGTGTAGGCAAGATCACGGTGTAGAATAACGAAGCAAGGATCTAAAAAGCAAGACCCTGGTAAAATCACGAAAGAAAAGCTGTGTTTACCTAGGAAACGGAATGGTGAAAGAAGTGATTAATTAAAATCGAAAATCTTAACTGAGTGAGAAACAAATAAAGTGAACAGTAGGCATGTCGATCTCAGATCCACTTTATCTAAGATAATGTATGTTGTTTTCGAATAAATCATCTTTATTTAAGATTTGTGATAATATTTGAATTGATTAAACGCATCTACACTTAATAATATCTACAAAGTTAACTTAATAATCAAATAATTAAATAGGTTAAATATTTTCCTTCCTTTAGATATTAATTTTATATTATGATTTTGTCTGTTCATGCATATGCAGGATGACTGGTATTTTCTCAAATTAATAGCATATTTATAAATAAAGTTTCAAATTAGTTTTAACCTTTGTTTAATAATTTGAAACTACGCCGACGATCTACATTTTATTTTTCAAAAAGCGTCATCTATTATCAAATATAAAAAGTACAGTTTGCCCTCGGTAACTAATTAAATAATATAAAATATAATTAAATAAATTCACACTGTACATTTACATGTTAAAATAATAAGATAAATAAAATTATTTAAACATCTTAACGTTTTTTTTTTACTTTTTCGTTATATCATTTTAAAAGTGTAATAACTTAAATAGATAATAGTGACGTTTATCAAAAATATGAAAATCTATATGGTTTTTAGTTTAATTACTAATGTAATGTAAATTGATTTAAATTTATCTGCCTGCAATTATTGCAAAATTCTCCTTATCGTTTTGGTTCGATTAAAGAGATTTTTTTATATGTAGTGGCCAAATCGTAGACTGATCATAGTAATAAAGTTCGTGAAATAGTAGTAGTAATTGAACACTGTTTGTTGACCACGTTATAATAAAGTTGTCCGAATCCGTATGAGAGTCCGTATGACGATATTAAACTCAAATAACTAAATAATATTGCTATTTCATAATATTATGGTCATATTGTCAAATAGTTTTTCACCGCTAGCGGCGCTAATAGCATATTTTTAACACAGAGTTTTTAGCAGAATCAACGTTACCTTATACCTTATTTATGTAATAAATTAATGTCCGCGGCTTTCCAGTCGCACCCCAACCTTCTATCGCTGATATATCTAGATAGCATAGTTTTGGCTTTCATTATTTCGTCTAATACGTAACAGCGCCATCTACTCATTGCTAAATAAACTAATGATGTCACTGATAAAATTAAATAATAAAGGCTACTTAAACTCATTCGTATAGAATCAAAACTTTAAATACACAGACCCGTGGCCATCATCGTGATGATTAACTGTCAATTACCACGTTTGGCAGAATGACTAACGATACTGTTATATTTTATATCATTTATAGAAAACTGTTCTTATGAGCGAAGCTCTTTAGTTGAATATATTGGCGTAATAGTGTTCTGTGATATTTTTTTGGCTATCTATCGGCATAGCTTTAATTTCACCAACTTCATTTGTTATCAAGTTATTTGCCGTATATGATTGAAAATTAAATGCAATGTTTAACTATATTTGATGCAATGGTTCAAGGCATCGTTGGATATCTAATTACTATGTAGATATGGTCAATAATCGTGAAAAAGCTTTGTTTCAGTTTTTATGCTACGTTACGTATGTTTTTTATATTTAAATAAATACCGTAATAATGAAAAAACAACTTAAAATTTTTGTCTGTTTTTTCCGGCTAATCTTCGAAATGACTGAACGGATTTTTACGACTTTTTAGCTCACATATCGCTGATATTATAAGGACTAACTTAAGCTACTTTTATTTTAGAACAAAGAATTGGGATTCCGCGAAAAAAAATTAAAACCCATAAAATCCGATCGTAATAAATTCCGTCGCGGGAAACAGCTAGCATAATACAAAAATTACTAGTTATTTACTGCTTTTGATCGTTGTAGAACAGTATATATTATATATAAATAAATTTTAACTTTATACAATTTGTATGAATAAAATAGTTCAATTGTCTCACTATTTTATCCGATTATGTTATATCTTATTTTATGGATAACTTTAGTCTGAGGGTAAAAAAATCAGCTTTTACTCTGCTAGCTCAGATGGTTAGCGCTCGCTGTAAATTTCACAGTAGCGAGCAACTCGGGTTTGATCCCCGTCGGCACCAATGAAATTGTTAATTGCAACATTAAATGCTGATTTACAACGTGTTCGGTGGTGAAATAAAACATCGTGAGGAAACCTGCATATCTGAGAAATAAGCAAAAAAATATTTCGGCGTTCATGTGGAATTCGCTAACACGCATTGGAGCAGCGCAGCGGACATTTCTTTGCCCTAAAACCCTCTCAGAAATGAGAGGAGGCCTGTGCCCAGCAGTACAGCTATATATGCTGTAATTTTTTCATTCATTCATATATATATATATATATATATATATATATATATAAAATATAATAAGAGTCGAAATGATTAATATAAGAATTTCTATTGGTTTACAATAATAAGAATTTAATAAAAAAGTATCTCTATATGTTCACAATGGACATTCTTATATCAAACATTTGATGGAAAATAATTGAATTAGATATAATAATTGAATATGCCAATATATTTCATTTTACAATATGATGAGCAGTATTACAATGACATGACCCTTACTCCTAAAATATGGCAGAAAATAAAAGTAAACATTTAATCTGAGTTACAATGTATTTCTTCGGTATAATATTTCAAGTAAAAGAAGACTGTGTAACTATATTTCTGGCAAAGCTTACACACAATTACCAGAGTTTATAAAATACGAAAAAAAAACACGGGCGTATAAAGTAGGACAGAGGACTTAAGACCTCTGAAAAACGAGGCAACATTATTTATTCGTGGGGCCTCTTTCAGTTTTAATTCGAATTTATGTTTGTACATTTAAGAAAGAGGCTTATGCCATCCCGGTGACATGGACATCCTTTTGTATCCTTTTGTATGATTACCTTGATATTCCAAATTACACTCTCATTAGTAGGGGAAGGGACTCGACATTTACGCATATTTTATTTACAATTTTAATATTCACATGCATATACGCGAGTTTTCAGTAATTACGTTTTGATGACGATTACATTGGTATTTGGATGTTTTTTTTTTACTCAAGCACGCACGACAAATTTGCATGAAAATTAGCGTACAGATAAGCCCCAGTCTGAATTAACAATCATGAAATTTTATCAATAAATGTCTCCGGTATCGGAACACACGGGAGCGCCGCTAGTAAACAGTAAGTTGAAGCAAACACAAAAACATGAACTTTTAATACTCAAAAGTACTAAGTAAGGATCTTGTCTCATGTTTCACATTTTTTCTATATATATATTTATAGGTGGGTATATTTCTATAAAATTAGATATTGGACATATTATATACCTAATGTAACTCGTAGTGATGATATAATGAACAATAACACTTCACAAAGCTTCGTGTAAACTTGTTAACCTTTAAGCTGCTCTGCTGAAAAATTAGCAATCCTGTAATTAGCGTGTTTGTCTTCTAGATCAGATTTATTTCTTTACCATCAGGCCTCTCCAATTGTTTCATATTACTGGCATATTAAACAGGTTTAATAATTGACTGCCTTGTTCGTCTAGTGTTCGTAAACAAGATTTCTGATTATAAAGATCTCGGGTTTGATCCTTTGTCAGTTGTTGGGTTTTCTGCACAAAAATTTTTAGTAGCAGCTCGGAGTCAGCAAGTTGACGGTGTCTCACCCCTGTGTCTCGGAAAACGCGTAAAGCTGTTGGTCCTGCGCCTGATCTCTCTCTAATCGTGCAGGATAACCGTTCCACCGGTATATAGTCAGATTTATAGAGAGTGCACGTTTGTTTGCGCTTACACTGCGGAGATAGCTAGTCTTCATTAACACTGGCCAACTACGGGCTAGTATTGTCCTAAGACTATTGTGTTTTTGGGCAACTGCCCCCGTCTCTGATCGAGTACTAAATCGGCAGCGTAGTAAATTTTTTTACTCTGACATATCCACGCGATCGTCTATATATAAAATTGAAAATAATCGTAAATTAAAACCTTTTAGCGTTGAATTAATATTAATAAATACCAATAAATTATGATTGTGATCATTTTTTAAACGAATTGTTCATAAGAATGTCACTTTTTTAATAGACAAGGATAGCTTACAGTGTAGTGTCGGTGTAAGAATATCCACCAGCGTGGCGTAAAAGGCTACAGAGAGGATCAAAACAAAGGATGAGCAGCAGTGTCTTCATAATTACAACTCAAAATAAAGTAAACTATGGTTGCCAACCCGCCTACAGGGAAATCTATGTGGAGGACTACTCGAATGTTCAAAAGTGGACTTTTGGTAGATTGTAATGGTAACTGAAACTATAAACGTAGCTTGAAAAATGCTCTGTCACTAATTATGTAAGTGTGTACACGTCTTATACGTGACTGTTATATATGCGAGCTCTCAGCTTCCTATAAAAGCCCGAATTGTATCGATCGAAGATTGAGACTGCTTAATACACATACACTCGCGTGAATAGAGGGCCTTTCATAGAGTAATTTTTAATGTACGCTTCGGGCGAGTTGAAAGTTTCACGTAACATTGAATAAATCTTGATAACTTGCGTTCGACGTAGACTATTTTGTGGTAACACTTGTTTAGTCACCGATTTTTTTCTTACTATGTTACATTATAACTTGACCGTAGCTACAATTATTTACCTTTAGTCCTTTTTCGAATATTATGTCTTAGATTTTGGTTTGTTACCAGCTATTGTTGTCAAAATCGATGGAGGAAGAATCAGACTTCCACAAAGAAGCAGTGGCAAGGCAATAAATGATTAGTTCATCTCTTTTTAAGTATTGTTGGTACCATTTATTCGTCATTCATTGCAACCTTTTAAAACGCGTCTGCTGAATATGTGTCTATATCACAGATTGCCTTATGGAGTGGATTTTGCCACATTTGCCATGCTTGGCGGGAAGTGTAGCAACCACAGCCTTTTATTCATCAGAAAGATGCTGCTGCTGACTACCTGTGGGTGGATAGGTTTCATAATGTAGCTTTAAACTCGGATATTCTTCGTATTCCCACTATTTAAACATTGAATGTATGTCTAATAGATGGTGTAATAATTCATTATTTCATTCATGACAACCCAATGGTGACCACAGCACGATATCAATGAAGCGATCTATGGGGGATCTATCCCCTTCCGTAGATCGACTTACAAAAGCGGTATTAGCCATAGTTGTCATACTAGACAGTTTTTGATAATATCGGGAAAATTTTGCTGCACATCATCAGTTTCATTTCCCTCCGTCTCTGGGGTAGTATGCCAAGCGCAGCAACTGTGGAAATAATCCAGGTTGTGAAGAGATGTATGTGTAGTCCTATGCAGTAGGCGGTGGACTGTTATAGACGGAAATGAATCAATGACTAGTCTGAATCAATATAGTCGCCAAATAGTGATTGCGTAAGTGAATCCATAACCTAATATCATTAAGCAGGTGTCGCATTATTCATTATTGGACATACTCGTAATTTTTAAAACAGATCATTTACTGCCCATTTTTAAATTTAAAAAAGTAAAAGCTACAGCCTATATGTGTCCCACTGCTAGACACAGACCTCATCTTATTTCTGAGAGGGTTTCAGGGCAAGGAAATACACGCCGCGCTACCCCCATGCGTGTTGGTGATCTTCGCATGTCTTCGATTTTTTTTTGTTAAATCTCATACATGCTTGTTTCCTTACTGCTGAGCACGTGGTGAATCAACATTGAAAGTGGCAATTAACAATTTCATTGTTGTCGGCGGGGATCGAACCCGGGTTGCTCGCGAACTGTGAAATTCATTGCGAGCACGGGCTTTCGGAGTTGATGTCATTGAATTCCAAATTATATTCTAGAAGGTTCTACAAGAATTTATATTTTAAAAACTATTTTTAAATATACTTCTTAAAGAGAATGAATAATTAATATCATTATGGAACACGTAGTGAGTACAACCGAAAATAAAGTGCGTTGTGAACTTGGTGGTTATAACTGCACTTTGTGCTTAGGGGACTATTATTGTATCATTAGAAGTTGAATACTATCTCTTGGCAATGTTGGGATAAAATATAAAAATATATTATTTTATCTGAATTGCGGTAACCTTACCTCGGGCGTTTTTCCCAATTTAATTTTAATTTTTCTTATTTTAATTAAAATTAATTTGTAATGCTATTAAGCAATCGAACAAATTAATGCACTCTTAAGTTAGAATTTGATCATTAGGAAGCTTAAATGTACGAATGTGTAAGAATCGCTTTTAGTATTCACAATGACGCAAATAAATTCTCAACAACTTTAGCGCTCCCCTGCTACAATAATTTCGTGTTTTATAATGTAAAACTGAAAATAACTGGTTGTCCGTGAAGTCAGTTTACGGACGATAGTTTAACGTGACAACATCGTAACAAAACATTGATGAAATGATTGCGTACTTTGTGGAAGAGAGATAGATGCAGCGCAAGCCGATCGTGCCTTTCGCTTGCCCGTGCAGCGTTCTCGCTCCGATCGTAACGTTACAATGCGCGTAACGTTACAATGAGTCTTCTTTTTCGTCTTCACGTCAGAAACTTTTCAAAGATCTTGTTTTGCCGACATTACTTTTTTAAGACCTTTGTCAACCACTTATCAATCCACAGGTTAGAGTAATTACATACATACGTATGCAAGTAATTACTCTGAGATCCACACAGATAATAATAACATGCACTCAAACAGACAACCTATAACGCCTAATTTCCCCTGGCAATCTGAAGGTGCAATTTTTCCTCGCTAAGAAAAGCAATTTAGTTTGCATTATCGCTCATATTGGGTGCACGATATTTTAAGATGCATATTATTATAATGCGGGACTCCAACTCCTTTATCGTGCCTGCACGTTTTCCAAATCGATGCACAATAAACCTAGTTCACTTAACCCAAGCACAGACCTTACAAATCGAATTTATAATATAAAGCAATATGAAAGTTAAATTTGGCTCATAAATATATTATAGGTATAATAGTATTTAATAGAAAGAGCCGCATAGCAAGAGCCGCAAAGACTAACAGCACCAACATCATCGAAACCAGACGAGTATTAGATATAGAATAGTAGACAAGTTATTGTGAAAAATTTACGGTATCACACAGAAAATTATAGTTAAATTAAGAAATGCGTAAGGTTCCTCTCTCTCTCTCTCTCTCTCTCTCTCTCTCTCTTTATTAGTATTTACAGGTATTTATATAATATTTTATATAATTAATAGGCAATTTAAGTAAGCAATAATTAATGACTTTAACTCCACCTAAGTAAGGCCGGTTATGTTTAAACATTTATATAATTATTATAATGTAGTTCTACTAGTCCAATTTGAACACGAACACTTTATTTTATAGAATTAAAGGTGACAAATGAGCATACAGTCCACCTGTTGGTAAATGGATGCTGTTGACCAAAGATACCCATATCTATCACCGATAGAGTATCAAAATACCCTTACCATTTATATAAAATACCTCGTAAACAATAAGAACGACCTCCGGTTCCCTCACTCACCATACGAAACATCACAACAAAAGCGAGGTACTTTAAAACTCTATAAAGTCTAACCACAGGTCGAAATTACGTAAAAATGGATTTACACAAAATATATTTTATTAATTTGTCTAATTAGCCGCTATTAATAACATACTTTTGAGAAAATTTCGTTTTTATATTTGCAAGTCCGCTTGATATTTGACGCAAAGGATTGTTAATTCTCAGGTCCCGTCAGTAAATATAGATTTATTTACTAAATTATTTTATATAATTAAATAAATTAAAAAATAAATTTATTTAAAATTATTAGACATATTTTTATAATTGGGAAAATATAACAGCACTATATTACTTTCAGTGTGGTGCACGACATCCAATGAAATTTAGGCTATTATTGTTACTCCGGAAATACTTATAAGTGACTTCCGGCAGGCTTCCTTCCTTACCAGAGATTTATGTAAGTTTCATTCCTACTTCACGTCGTCATTAACACAATTTTCATTACAGCAATATAATTTACATTAAAGAATGAATTTCTCTAGTTTACTTATATATATAATATTACAAAATGGTTAAAGATATGGACGTAGTGCTAATTACTACTCCGTGCGCTAAAGTATCCAGGTAAAAAACACACACACGTCATTATTACGAATCCAGTAGACTATATAGATTATATAGGTCTGAAGGTCTGAAAGGTAATGTTATATAGGTCTATAAGGTCTGAAGGTGGGGGCTGGTGATCTGTATTACAGGGAATCCTAGTACGGACACCAGTCTCTCACAAATGAATTGTAACATATTAATATTAAGTTGTATTTTTATATTTATTACTAAATTTGTGAGAGGAAATAATAAACTTATTATATTATATATAACTCTGGTCTGGCGTTATGTTTTTTTTCCATTATGTAACGTACGTACGTTTACAAAATAGAATGACACCTACAAAACGAAGCCATTTACGACTTACAGTAGAGTTAGTACAATCGCACTGCCGGTACTAAAGAAGGTCTTGCAATGAGAGGACGCCAAAGTATCTACATACAATACCCAGAAGGTTTCTAACTCCTTAAGGACCAAATTCACACTTACGTTTTTTTTTCTAAACCCTTTAGGACATTTAGTATTTAATTATATTAAATTTGAAAAAGATGCAGTATTTTACAAAAATTAAATTATTTATCTTTGAGAAAAAAAAAAATATATATATATATATATATATATATATATTATGTTATTTAAGGGCTTAACGATATTACAAGGATGTGGGACCGGGAAAAGTGCTCCTAATTATTGCCAAAACTAGTTTGCTATTATTTCCTTAATATACTAAGTTGTAGTATACGACTTTAGGTTTTAGTCTCTGTGCTCCTCCTAGTTTTGGTTTTATAGGGCAGCACAGCTCAAGCTTTTTTACCCTCTCGTACTTGCATCGTGTTATACATCCCAACACGTACACCTAACCAGTACTACTGTTGCATGCTAGTTTTCTATTTATTGTTTTTATGTTATTTTTTGCAAATGACCGTGCATATCTTGATCATATAAAATAAGTAGTTGACGCCCCGTGTTGGAATGGAGAAGTCATATTATGTACCAAAAATAAGAGGTTGAGTATGTGTAGCCTCATTAAGAAATATTTTTCCACTTCTGAATGCTTTTCAGCACGCTCTTCAAGTCTAACATTTTTATTTCATGAATGTGAATATATATTTTTTATCTCTATGACGAGAAAAGAACGTCTGTGCAGCTTTTATACAGCGTTGTTTTGCAATACCCCGCCGAATTTGCAGAGAAAGTTCAGAATAAGTAATATAAGCAAATGGTAAAGGAAATTTTATTAAATAAAATCTCAAACATTCTGTCCTTTCCATCTTTTAAATTGAAAATGCGTGGTAATGTATTATTTCAACTGATTTTACTGCGCACGCATACATTGATAAAGATCGATCAGGAGGCAAAAACGTTGTTGCCCATATAGAACATTCTATTCGGGATAATTTCAAAGCATAAGCCTTATTTAACTGTATTTTTAAAAACTGTAATAACAGCATATCATTATTTATAGATGTGAACTTAAGTTTAAAATTTGGCGACTCTTTAAAAATAGCCCTGTATCTATTACTTCTGAAGGTTCAGATTTTAAAGGGGAAAGCATAAGAAAGGTTCTTCATTACAGTTCTTTAGGGTGACAACTTCTTTATTCCAAGTATGTCAAAGTGGATTATACGTAGGTATTATATATAATATTATACATACAAAGATTTACTATATTTAACTTGTGCATGCGTAAGATCTCATGTTAAAGTTACAGCCTACGAGTATATACGTCTCACTTCTGGCCACAGACCTCCTTTCATTTCGTAGAGAGATTTAGGACAATGAAGTGTCCGCCACGCTGCCCCAATGCGTGTTGGCTAACTTCACATATCTTCGAATATTTCTTTTATTTCTCATACATGCTAGTTTTCCTCACGACGTTTTCCTTCACCGCCAAAAACGTGGTAAATCAGCACCTAAAATTGCAGTTAACAATTTCATTGGTTGCCGACGGGGATCCAACTTGGGTTGCTCGCGTAATGTGACTCTTTACAGCGAGCGCTAACCATCTGAGTAAAGCTGATTTTTATTTTCCATAAAAGTAGGTATTCAAATTTTAATATTTGCCCGCAGACCCCAAATGTTAATATAAATATTATGATAAGGTGGGCGGGACGAGAATGGCGCGTGCGAATGCATATTTTTCTCAGAGTCGTTCAATTAAAAGAGCAATTTGGATATAAAAAGGATCATCAACCGCTGAAAAACGCAATCAAAATATACACGATAAAATTTCCCTTGCTTTATCATCTATTGTGTTTTTTTTTTGTTGATAAAACATACATTAAAAAAACACGAATTGTATCAGTTCTTTTAATATTACTATATTTTCGAATACGATTTCATATAATGTTCAAAAGTATTTTTATGTACAAACATAACAATACATTTATGTAAATACAACAGCAGAGCTGTTCAAATTTTATTTTCTTGTAATGAATTAGGTCTCATCATACTTGTTTTCCATTGAGTGCGTAGACGCAACTAGATATAAAAGAATTTTTAACTAGATTTAAAAATTCTTTTTAGCTTAAATAGTTAAAAATGTTGAACATCGCAATGGAAATTCGAAAAGCATTAGGACATTGCCTGAAGGGAACTTGTGTAATTCCTTAAATCCGTTAATGGACGTTTCGATATGTCGTCTAAAAGGTATAACCGCTCGCTATAGGATTAAGAGAGTACCACAAATAATTAATAAATCAGAGTAGTGGTGCACGAAAAACCCCACTAATTGCAGATTTATGATGCATTCCACGCATTTACCTAATACCAGATTAAATTAATTATGGAAAATTTTAATGATCATATTAAAGTCTCATACGTGGTAGAGCCACTATGCAGCTATATTATGGTTATAGCACGAATGGGTCGGCTCGACTGGGATTTTTTTTAATAATTAAATGTTTATTTCTCCTCACAAATACCGACCATACATAATAAAAACTTATATATATTTAAATACAGGTATGTTCACACTCATAGCCCAGAATCTGTGAAGAGCTGGTGTTTGAGATAGGCAATAAAATGCCTGTATTACAAATCACCATCAAGGATTGGACCACGCTCTCACAGAATACCAGCGTAAAATAGCAACTAAATGCTGCTGTGTTTCGTATGGTGAGTGAAGAGAACCGGAGACTCTTTGTACTTGAAACGAGGCATTCCATTTTAGTCTTTAGGGGTGACAACGCATCTACATTATGATTCTTAATCGGGATAAATGTAGATGTCTAGCATTTTCTAGTCTCTCATCACTCTTATTCTATAAATAATACGAAATATACGGCAAGCGCTTAGTCCCTGGGCTACGACAAGATTTTTACTGTGCATATATTTTTATATACCCACGTAATCAGTCCAAAATTTTAAAACAGGCGAATGTTACTTTCAGTCAGCTGCTGATTTTACTACGCTTTTTTGATTATAAACGCAAACAACGTTCTTTATAAAAGCATAAAACACCTAAGAAAAGTTTAGACTGCTTCTTTGTTATAAATTTCAACGTTGAATGCATAAAATTCCGGCTGCAAGCTTCAAGAGGCTATTATTCCCGTTAGTAAAGTATTGATTTTATTTAATTATTCTTGAAAATATAACACGAGCAGCCTAAATAGACTTTCGAATGGACTCAAAAACTACTAGTCAGATCTTGATTAAATTTATATGGACAACACGAGAAGCAACAGCTTTCAGACAAAAAATCATCAAAATAGGTTCACCCAGAGAAAAGTTAAAAGACGTACAGTCAATTGAATACCTTCTCCTTTTTGAAATTAGTAATTAAATGAGAACATCGTCAATGTATTCGAAATCAATTAAATACGTATTTTTAAAGATAACTCAAAAACTGTAGTTTAGGTCTTAATCAAATTTATATGGAACCATACAAAAAGCACCAGCTCTCAAATATAAAAAGAATCATCAAAATCGATTCAACATATAAAAAACATACAGTTGAATTGAATAGCTTCTCCTTTTTGAAGTCGGTTAAAATATATCTGAGTGGCAACTCTCTCTCATACTGATGTTTATTTTAACGTTAATCAGAATTATAAGAATTGTCAAGAATAAAATCTTATTAATTTAAAAGAATTATTTACATGCATATTGTATGAAAATTGACGCAGGCGATTCCTATCGCTCTATGCGCACCAGAATCAACCAAGCGATATACTATGTAAGCGTCCGAGGAATGTCAACAACGTGATTATGAAAGCCAACCATATCTCAAATCGTTCGATGGCATGATAAGGGATGGAGTTACTAATGGGATGGGTTAACTAAAGGAGAGGATTAAATAACTGAACTCTTGCGCAAATTTTCCGGCAAGTAACTTGTAGAACTGACTGATTCGCAAGTATGTGCTTTTGTACACCACACTGTGCAACTGATATTCAATGAATGAAATACAGGCCTAGGCCGAATAAATCATCTTTGTGTGAAGAAGAGTTTTTATTTCTTTCTATTCGCGCATCACATAAAATTTTTAGTTTTTCCATATTTGCTTCTATACTAGGTACACAAATAAATTTAAAATAAATTTAGACAAACAACAATACAACTATAGCGAATTGCCCCTTTATGAGGTAATCTTTGTGGGCAGCACTGGACTTTCGATAGGCTAGCTATTAATTCTTATGAATAAATGTAACAACGAAATCATTTTTTTATAAGATTATGGTGACAAACGAGCACACAGTCCACCTGATGATAAGTGGTTACTGAGGCCCATAGACATCTACATCCATCCTCGATTACGAATCAAAATGTAGATGCGTTGTCACCTGTGAGGACTAAGATGGAATGCCTCATTTCCAGTAAAAAGGGTCCTCCGGTTCTCTACACTCACCATACAAACACAGCAGCATTAAGCTGCTATTTTGTGCTGGTATTCTATGAGAGCGTGGTCCTTCCCCGGTCGAGCCGACCCATTCGTGCTACAACTATACCAGTAATACAGCTACAGCATGGCTCTACCACGTATAGCCTATATCATAAATGAAACAGAAATGTACCCAAATAAATGGAGACATTTGATCACAAAATTAAATATAAATTGCTAAATATTATTTTATTCAAATAATAAAAATACGTATCGATATGTGATTTCAAAGCCCTTTGAATCAAAAAGCTTATCACAAGTCACTGACGTTGGTCAAAAGGTGCACACATATACACTCGCACGCACGAATAAATAATTGCAGACTAAACGAATTTGAACAAAATAATTTGCGTACATTCCTATTTTGGACATCAGTCCCCGCATAACATGTATGGCGGTAACTGTAGCAAATACCGACATACATGTTATGTGATTTACAGAAGCAATATATAGAGGAGGTCTTTGTTCAGCAGTAGATTCCTGAATTTAGAAAGAAGGGTGAAATTAATGAAAAAATATTTTAAGCTAGCAGTTGACTACAATCGCAAGAGATGAAAAGTGGTAACAGCCCGAGGTGGTAAATTGATACCGTCTAAGGCTACATTTATTAATTGTTAAATTGATAAACCGTGTAGGGGCGGTGTAAGAACAGGCGACAGGGGGAAACTGAAAAGGTGCATGAGCAGCTTTCTGATAAAAACTCTAAATTATAAAAAGAACTGCAGTTGCCAACCTGCTTGCCAAGCGTAGAAGCTATAGCAAAATCTTGTTTTAGAGGAAATATTTGGGGGTGGCATATTTTTTTTTTTTTTTTTTTTGCGCCCGAAGCAAATATGGGCAACCCTCCGGAAAGCGGGGGGAGGGAGGTGGTGAATGCTCATAGCATACCACGCAGCCGGCTGCGTGCTTTGAAAAATCTCTCAGAGAGCGATTTGAGGAACTGCTGGATTGTTGGGAGCTCTAAGTCTCGATGGAGGTCGGCATTACGGACATAATAGGGCGAGTTAGTGGCCCTACGACAGAATAGATTTTGAACTATTTGAAGTTCATTGATGACTTTGGGTTTAGCATGTGCAAAAATGGGGGCCGCGTAGGTCATGACAGGTCGTATGCAGACCTTATATAGGGTTCGCTTGTTGCGGAGGGACATTTTACTGTGTCTGCCCAACATGCTGTTGAGCCTACCCATGTAAAAACGTGCGGTGCGAGTAACCTTCTTGATATGGGGCTCGAAAGTGAGCCTTGCATCAAGGGTGACGCCTAGGTATTTGGCTTTAGTTTGCCATGGGACAGGGGTTCCTAACATCCTGATTGGCGGAGTGGTGGTGAGACGGCGTCGTTTATATTCGAAGCAAACGGCGGAGCTTTTCTCCGGGTTTACGTCGATACGCCATTTTTGGAACCAAGCTCCTAGGTCGCTTACTGACTTTTGGATCTTGTTCCGAATCTGTGGTAATGAGTTGCCTTTGGAGTAAAGGGCTGTGTCATCTGCAAAGAGGGCTAGTTTGACACCATTCGACGGGATAGGGATGTCGTTGGTGAATAGTATGTATAGGAGGGGAGCAAGCACAGAGCCTTGAGGGACACCGGCTTTTATTTGACGGGTAGAGGATAGCGTGCCTTCGTGTCTAAAACGAAAGGTACGATCCTTTAGATAGGAGGCTACAAGGCGAACGAGACGATCTGGGAGGCCTAAGTCGTACAGTTTGTAGATAAGGCCCTCGTGCCAGACCCTGTCGAATGCCTTGGCAATGTCAAAGAAGACCGCGATGGTTTTTTGACGGCGAGGGTAAAAACCGCTGAGGATGTATTCCACTATGCGGTGAACTTGTTGGGGGCACGAGTGTTTGGCTCGAAACCCGAATTGTTGTGGGATGACAAGAGGGTCGCCGTCTGTGGGAAACAAATGGCGTCTCAAGCGCACGAGAATGACTCGTTCGAAAAGTTTGCCCATGGCCTTGAGGAGGCTGATGGGACGGTGATTGGAGGGGAGGTGGAGAGGTTTGCCTGGCTTGGGAATGCCAATGACAGTTGCCTCTTTCCAAGAGGTGGGAAAATAACTGAATTCGAAGCAGGCGTTAAAGATAATGGCCAGTAAGGCGATTACCTGCTCCGGGAAGTGTTTGAGGGCTTGGTTGGAGATGCCATCCGCACCCGGTGCTTTTTTGGGCTTAAGTCCTTTGATGGTAGATGAAATCTCATCTTTGGACACAGTGATAGGGTCAGAGGCGGTAGGGGGCGAGTTCCTGCGTCGGACCTCGTCCTCCACTTGTTGAATGTGTAAGGGGTCAGTGGGTTGTGAGCTAGGAGAGCATTGAGCGGCAACGCTGTCCGCGAAGCACTCAGCCTTTTCTTCGTCTTCGAAGGCAATGGAGCCGTCGGGACGAGACAGAGGGGGAGTATGGGTTATAGCGTCTATCCGGAGGGCTCTCGCCATCCGGTAGTACGCTGTGTGAGAGGGAGAGATTTTCTCCATGAGATTGCCCTTTTCGTGGTCTCTGTAGTCTTGGAGGCGGTAACGCAGTTTGCGTTGAAGGCGGTGGGCCGCGAGTCTATATTCGGGAGTGGGATAGCGTGCAGCTCTACGGAGGGCAGCTTTTTTGGCTTTTAACAGGTTGCTAATATCTAGGGGAAGACTAGTTTTAGCAACCGGGACAACTTTTTCATTCTCTTTAAGAGAGGATGTTATAAGTGAGGTGAGATTTTCGACCGCTGTGTCTATTTTCCCCGCACTGTCGAGGGCGTCAGAGGAAAGGGTTATGGGAGGGTCCGGAGAGTCTATAGCCGAGGCTAGAGACTTTTTGAAGCCCTTCCAGTTGGTGTAGGTTTTGGAAGTGGGAGTTGGAGATGGCTGATGGCCAAGAAGGAGGGATACAGGACGGTGGTCGGATCCTAGATCGTCGAGAGGCTCGATTGCTCTAAGGTTAAGGGAAACTCCTTTAACTAGAGCAAAATCTAGCACGTCAGGAGCGTAGGTAACAATGTCGGGATAGTGTGTGGCAGTGAGGGGGGCTATAGACAGTCAGGTCGAGAGACTGAGTGAGGGGGGGTGGCATATGTTCGGCCGTGGACTTTTATACCCTAATAGGTGGTAAGATGAAATTGGTAAATTCAAAAAATTACAGTTGTACTTCGTAGATGTCCATCGTATGCAGTACCGTGGTGTAGAAACTTTAACATTAGTAAAATATAGAAAGTATGTTGATTCCTTTAGTCATCTTAGAGAATAATAAGAAAAATATCATTTCACCACTTTTCGGCTCAAACAGAAGTGGCCTAGATATATACGCATCGCCATGATACAATTAGAAGCACTTGAAATACTTTTATCTTCCTAACCTTTACCAGTAGCACTGTCATTATTTTTCACAAAAAATTCAAGCATTAATCAAGAACTGTATCATGTTATTTAATACTCTAGGAAATATCATCATCATTACAGTCCTTCACAAGTCCACTGCTGAACATAGGCCTCCCCCAAGTAATGCCACAAAGCACGGTCCTGAGCCACCTGCATCCATCGACTTCCTGCATGTCTTACCAGATCGTTATTCCATCTAGTGAGGGGTCGCCCTACACTACGCCTACCGGTACGATACTGCCACTTGAGAACCTTTCTTCCCCATCGGTTATCGGTTCTTCGAGCTATATGGCCGGCCCATTGCCACTCCAGCTTACTAATTCGTTGGGCTATGTCGGTCACTCTGGTTTTACTGCGGATATCCTCATTTCTGAGTCTATCAGGCAGTGAAACTCCGAGCATAGCCCTTGCTCGCTGAGCGACCTTTGGGGATATAACATCACCCTGTCTTACACCTCTCTGCAGTTGGATAGGTTTCGAACTCTGGTTCTGTACTCGGATAGCCATCGTAGCCCTATTGTACAAACACTTCAGCACTTCAATATACCGACAGTCAAATAGGCACCGCTGAAGAGACTGTAGCACCGCCCAAATTTCGACGGAATCAAAGGCTTTCTCATAGTCCACATACGCCAGGCAAAGTGGCAGATTGTACTCTTCGGACTTCTGTACAATTTGCCGAAGGGGATGTATGTGGTCTATGGTACTGAAGCCTTTTCAGAAACCGGCTTGTTCGGGAGGCTGGAAGTCGTCGAGTCTGCGTGCGAGACGATTCGTAATGACTCTCGAAAACAGCACGTAGACGCGGCTCAGAAGGGAAATCGGTCTGTAGTTCTTCAAGAGAGCGTTGTCGCCTTTCTTAAAGAACAAGACTACCGCGCTTCTGCTCCACGCCTCCGGAGTAGTGCCACCATGGAGGACGGAATTGAAGAGCTTCTGAAGGACTTCAAGTACCGGTGTTCCACCCGCTTTCAGAGCTCCGCTGTAATTCTATCCTCGCCCGGGGCCTTGCCGTTTTTAAGGTGGTGGAGAGCCATTCTAATCTCGCTCAGACTGACGTCCGGGATATCATCGGAATAGTGTCGGATAAGACTTGCTCTTGGATCGTTACTCACACTTGCGTGTGGCTCCAACGATGATGTGTACAGCTGCCCATAGAACCTCTCAATCTCACTCAGAATCTCAGGTGTCCCGGAAACGATGTTGCCACACTCAGTCTTCAGCCTTGACAGTTGGCTCCTTCTGGCAGACAGATCTCTGGCAAAGACTTTGGAGCCCTGCTTCCGCTCGATCGCTTCTTTAATACGAGCAGTATTAAAGTTGCGTAAGTCTCGCTGCATGCATTTGGAGATCTGTCTGTTCAGTTGCCTGTATGCTGTCAAATCTGTTGACGATTGCAGCCTCATCTCCCGTCTAACAGCCATGAGATTAAGAGTGTGATCGGAGAGTTTTTGTGTTCTTCTGCAGCGGGTCTTGCAGAACTTAGCTCCGACCGCATGGACAGTTTCCACGAGCTTGTCATTCATATCGTCCACTGCATTACAATCCTCTAGGCACTGAAAGCGGTTTTGTAACTCGAGCTGAAAAGTTTCGGGATTCTGGATTAGAGCACGAGGGGGACGGAGCGTTGACTTCATTAGACGAGACCTCTCCAACTTAACATTTAGGTTCAGTGTGCCTCTAACCATTCGGAGATCGCTGCCAGTTTTCACCCTTGCGATCACTGAGACATCACTGAACAGTTGGCGTCTGGTCGTCATAATGAAGTCAATCTCATTTTTTGTCGAACCGTCGGGGCTCGACCAGGTCCACTTCCTGTGGGGCCGCTTCTGGAAGAAATAGTTCATCATAAAGAGTCCCTCTTTCTCTATAAAGTCGGCCAGCTGCTGGCCCCTTCGGTGCCGTTGCCCTACTCCAAATTTCCCCACCTTCATCTCACCGCTTTCTCTTGTGCCTAGTTTTGCGTTGAAGTCTCCCATCAACACCGTGTAGTGGATTTTGGAGGAATGCATGGCTCTGGAAATATCCTCATACATTTCCTCCACCTCCTCATCGGGATGTGCCGAGGTTGGTGCGTAAACCTGTATGACCTTCAGCGAATACCGTTTGGTGATTCTGAGTATCAGGTACGCGACCCTCGTCGACACACTCCCAATCTTTACAACGTTGTTGACGAGAGACTTGTGGACGATAAATCCGACACCTCCTTGGGACAGATGGTCGCCCTCCCGGTGTTAGAACAAGTTGCCGGACTCGAGGATTGCCATATCCTCCCCCTCTCTTCGGACCTCGGATAATCCAATAATATGCCAGCGCAACTTGTCTACCTCTTCTTCCAGCTCCAGTATCTTCTCGTCAGTCCTCAGAGTGCGTGCGTTATATGTTACCAGGTCGAGTCGTCGTAGGTGGCAACCGAACCTCCACCGGCTATTCTTAGCACCCCCTGTACGGCCGGTACCATGGTCGCCACCGTAGCCAGGAATAGCGGGGCCGCTCGGGACTGGGGGCCGTTTTTTTGCGTCGTTATTCATTCTAGCGGGTTGGCAACCGCAGTTTTTTATTATAACACAGTTGTTATCAGAAAGATACTGCTGCCCATCTCCTGCCTGTCTCCCTCTGTCGCCTCTTACGACACCCACGGGAAGATATGGGGTAGTAGATATTCTCAACCGCCACTACACGGCATTTATGTTTACCTTTTATTATTAATTTTTATTATAAAACAAACATCAAGCAATCATAGAAACTGTAACAGTGTAAACCCTCTGTTATCATATCAGCAGCGCACCGGACAAATAAAATGAAATATGTATACGGAGAAGAAGCCTCGTCTTTTACATAGGGTATTTTCAAATTTAAAAATGTAAATAAAGCTATTAAAAAACAACGAAATTCGAATAATTTCCATAAAATGACGATGAACAAATGTAGCATGTTATTGATCAATTTTTTTTTTCTGTGTACCATATGCGTTGATTCATAAACCATTCGCCCAATAACGACAAAACTTTTGTAACTATAGATGTTTGCACGTCCGCGAAGCTCTCTAAGAAAAAAATATTTGTATAAAAAATATGTTTGTTCTTTTGCTTTGCGTTCGTATGCCGCGTATTGAAACGCATGCGGGATACATCAAGTTGTTTAATAAGTTTCAATAATTCTTTACTTAGGCGTAATCTGAATAGATAGTAATCTGAATTAAGATCATTGTTTTGAAAATTTATGCAATTTAACGTCATCATCATCATCATTCATCATTACAGTCCTTCACAAGTCCACTGCTGAACATAGGCCTCCTCCGAGGAATGCCACAAACCACGGTCCTGAGCCACCTGCATCCATCGACTTCCTGCATGTCTTACCAGGTCGTCACTCCAGCTAGTGGGGGACGCCCTACACTTCGCCTGCCGATACAAGACTGCCACTCGAGTACCTATTTCCCATCGGTTATCGGTTCTTCGAGCTATATGGCTGGCCCATTACCACTTCAGCTTGCTAATCAGTTGGCATATGTCGGCTACTATGGTTCTACTGAGGATAACCTCATTCCTAAGTTTATCACGCAGAGAAACCCCGAGCATAGCCCTTGCTCGCTGAGCGACCTTGAGCGTCCTCATACGGCCGGCAGGACCACGTCTAAGATCCATAGGTCACCACTGGCAACACGCACTGGTTCCAGTGTGATTTAACGTAAGCTTCTTTAAATCCTTAGTGACCATCAAAGCTGAGACAAAGTGAACTCTGGCTGTGATTTTAGTGACCTGATAACTATCTCGACAAACATTTAAGTATAACTTAGTTAATTATTTTACAACTTTGAGTATTAAAACAATATTTGTGCTCCAATATGTTGTGAGTACTTAAAGTTTTACAAATATAAATTTAATCAAGAGATGTGAAAAATTTTGCGGTAATATGCAGTATTATATTTAATTCCAGACAAGTAGACACAAAATTAAGGATAAGATTTCTAGCCTACTCTTGTTTTTTTTTCGGTTTAGCAACTAGCAGCAATTAATGAAAGGAATTACAAATACCGTTTTAGACTTGGAAAGTTCAATGAAAAACACAAACAACACGTTCATGTCGGCTATTAAAAGTGTGAAAAGCGAGAGAAAAGCCAAATAAATAACTTAAAAATCGCAGCGTTCATAGCATTAACTTGGATTTTGCCTTTTTCTGATCGTGACACTTAATTTATAGTGTATTTTTTACAGTTTATAATCTATTTATAATATATTGTACGTATAATTGTTATACATTTTTCAATATATCTGAATATTCGATACATTGTAGTACACGATAGGGATGAGTGATTAGAACTCCATTATTCATCCCACATGTGTCCGATCGATGCAAAATGTCTGAAATGTATTTTTTAAATGCAAAATAAATTTATGCTATCACATTGTCTTCTGATTTCAGTATAAATATATTACATAAAGTCTATCTTATATTTTAAAGAATTAAATAATGATACAGCACAGTGTCAGCTTAATATAAAACAAGAGATCATTTAAACCAACTAAATTGCACAAAACGAAAGCGAATCATGATTGCTTTCTTAATTATTTACTCACATTTGTCAAGTTATCTCCGCCTTTTTAATTCCAAAGTTGTTTTTTTACTTTCTAATTGTGTTTAAAAACCCTGTGCTCATTTTTTAATTATCAAGATAAATAAATTAAAATCAAGAATTATAAATAGAACTAGGTAGTAATTACACATCTTAATTTCTAGAAAAGGCTTGAAGTTATTTCATAGAGAATTCACAAAAAATACGGATTCTCGAAAGACAATTTTTTTTATAAATATATAAATCGCCGAGGAATTTTAATGTAAATATAAATTTTATCATCAAAACATTTAATTGATAAATCAATGTATTTATATAATTAAGGAAAGTGTTGTGTGTTTGTGTGTGACGCCTAGACATCTCACGTAAATCCCAACCCTATCTCATGAAGTTGATTTTTTTGGATCTACAGGGGTAAGTTATGAAGATATAGATGTCGAAATTGATCCCTTGTTCGAAACGAACTTATTTAACAAAAAAATTAAAATTCCGGGTTTGATCTATTTATAACCGATTATTAGAATTTCACTTCATGAAAAATTAATGAAATGTGTGGTTTCAGTAAAGAGTAGTGATAGTGTGGTTCATTGAATGGAACAGTGAGTAAAAAGTATCGTGTATATTTTCAACAGTGTAAACAAAATATATTGAATAGTTCATAGTGCAGTACAGTGTGCGTATGGCGAAATAGTGACAGAACAGTTTATAGCGAAACAGTGAACAATTAATAGCATGGACAGTGAATACGGCATAGTAAAATAGAGAGATTACAATTACTGACAAGTCATAGTGAATTGTTTAGGTTAGAACCAGCGAAGGAAACCAAAAATTTGTTTAATCGACTCTTCAAATAATATGAAGAAAAATGTAAGCAAGTGCTGTGATAAAATAAATTGATTAAGTATCAAATAAAGTTATTCAAAATTTTATTAAAAACTGAGAATATTGTGATTTAAGATTAATAAGGTTAATCTGGCTGACTTCATCCGAGAACACTAAATATGCACAGAGATGCTAATTTAATCATTCCTATAAAATGAAATTCACAATTTCATTATAAAGCTTGAACATTAATTAACGATTTTAGCATTTATTCTGTTCACCAAAAGTACCAATATTCATGCAAAGAAATAAAATTAAACCTCTTCTTTAAATGTTTACTAATTTAATGTTAAAAGTTAAAGTTATAGTACAGCGTGTAAATCCCACAATGGTACACAAGCGTCTCAATTCTGAGATTAATGGAGCGATTGGTCCGTCGCGCTACATTAATATATTATAGGTATTTTGATGCAAATGGATAATAATGATGAACTAGAAGAACTGTTTATTGCGAAATTAATTTTAAAATATAATTCTAGTTTATTGGTTGATTTTGAGAAATGTAAAACTAGGCTAAACATTTTTAAATATTAATTGACAAATGACTGGAAAGTTCATTTATTCCGACAAATAAATAAGCTGCAGATACATTATCAAGCTAGGTTTTCCCAGAAAAGTGGATACGTCAAATAGGGCCCGTAATATGACGGACGTAATAAGACGGTCTCCTTAACGGTGATGAAACGTGGAATTTTACAGGTCGCAGACGGTCGTATTTTAACAAAACGACTTTTACAAACAGAAACGTGTAATTTACGACGGAAAATTGACGACCTTGACTTTGAGTTACTATTTTAATAGAAATAGTATATAACAGAAAGATTCGTCAGACAAAATAATATATGTAATAAAAGATAGTATGTAATTTATACATAGCTTGTTCTATCGAAGGTGCTATTACAGTTTATTAAAGTCTGTATGAAAATTTTCTATTTTTAACTATATCTTTAAAAAACATGTTTTGTTTAATTATCAAGGTAAATAAATTGAATCTCGTTCTATCGAAGGTGTATAATTGCAATTTATTAAAATCTGTATAATAGAAGCTATTTTTAATTTTTTAATTATGTCTTTAAGAACTATGTTTTTTTTTTAAATTATCAAGGTAAATAAATTGAATCTCGTGGTATTAAAGGTTCATTTGCAATTATCAAAATCTATATGGAGGCAATTTTGAATTTTTTAAATATGTCTTTAAAAACAGGTGTTTTTTTTTAAATTATCAAGGTCAATAAGTTGAATCTCGTGGTATGAAAGGTGCATTTGCAATGATCAAAATTTATATGGAAGCAATTTCGAACTTTCTAAATATGTCTTTAAAAAACACGTGTTTTTTTTTGTTGAATCTCGTTGCTTCGAAGGTGCATTCGCAATTTATTAAAATATGTATGGAAGTTACTTTTAATTTTTTTATTATGTCTTTAGAAACCATGTTTTTTTTAATTATCAAGGTCAAAAAATTAAATCTCGTTGTATTGAAGGAGCATTAGTAATTTGTTAAAATCTGTATAAAATTTTACTAATTCTTGGTTTTAGGCAGAATGTAAACAAAGACGATAATATGTATAATATATGAAATATATTAAAATTAATATTTTTTGTTTGTTCGTATTTAATGCGCTGCTATACCGTTCATCAGATTGCGCGTAAACTTTGTCAACATATTATTATATATTACTATATATTAGGCGTAGTACAATTAACTTAGCGAGCGTATCCTACCGATAAATTTATTTGAAAGTCATTTAACATTCAACTTAAATTAATGCACCAGTGCAGGTTATGGTGCTTTTGTAGAATCCAGATATCAATGGTGTGGAGCTCAGTCAGACCGCTAGTCTAATATATAATAAATAATAAATAAATACTTTTATTTCTCCAAAATTTTAAATATGGATGTCTTTGAATCGCCCCAGAGAGTAATTTCCATACTCGTATTGGGGATACTTCGCTCTTCAACCCATTGTACAATTTTATAAGATTTAAAAATATTTATTTACATTTAAAAATATTTACAAAATTAATAAGGTAAAAGTTTATAACATAAAAGGAAGTTCAGCTAAATAAACTTTACATACATAACTTATGAGTGTGTATGTATGTGTGTTTAAGAAATTAGTTAATATCCTTTTACAGATATATAACTTTTCAGGGTATATATTTAGTTCTCGATTTAGGTTATTATATAAGTAAGCGGACCGTGATGTCAGTTGACGGCAAGCAAAGGCCGTACGTACTGCGCGAGATGGTGCTTCTTTTTCCATACGTCTTTTATTGTAATTAGCTTTACTGGGGTCGATAGGTAGTTTTTGGTGAAGGTAAAGAAGAAGTTTCAAAATATATGATTTCCTAACGATTCCACAGATTTTATAAAGTTCATGCGTTGAATATCTATACGGTTTAAAGTACATCACCTTCAAGAGTGATCTTTGACTTCTCTCTAAGTGAAGAAATTTAGTTTTAATCGCACACAGGAATACGATATGAGAGTACGGACTGTGCAAGTGCAACAAAAAATTTTGTTTAATAAAGTACTGGACATAACATATCTTAGATTTTGAAAGATCCAGATAAGTTAACGAATTCTGCCAATAATCGTTTCAAGTTAATTTTTTATTTTTATTTTTTATATAATAATTGATTTAATGCAGCTAACTTTTTCTATACTTGGGTTATTCTATACAACTACTATAATTGGGAATCACACAGGTAAGAAGTACCTTGAGCCGAAACTTAGTATCTAGTTGAATTCTCTGATCGCGAGAAAAGCATACGTATTTAGTTTTTATGGCGTTTAAAGTTAGTAGGTTAGTGTTCAACCAGTTGGCAATAACTGCTAAGCCCTTTTCAGCGATATTTTGTACTATTTCCCAAAAACACCCAGAGAAAACAACCACAGTGTCATCCGCATATGAGAAGATCTGTCCTCCACAATTATCTACAACACATACACATAAAAAATAATGTTTGTTTGTTCGTATTTTATGCGCTACGTTCATCAGATTGGGGTAAAGTTTTGTAAACTTATTGCTTGCGATTGCGCGAAGATTTAAAGACCGATTTACACTTCGACAAGTACAGTAGCGAGTTAACTTGCGAACCTGGCGAGTTAAGTTTGAACCTCGTTTGAACGGCAATAAGCGAGTTAAGTAGCAAGTTAACGATTAAGTTGAACGGGATAGCCGGCCGAGCTATTTTTCAGCGAGTTAAGTGCGAAGTGCTGCCCTCCCGCGCGTCTCCCGCCACCCGCAACTAAACTCGCCGTTCGTGGAAACGAGCGTTGACAGGACGTAACGTTTACGCGCCAAAACGAACAATTGTACTTTTATAATGAAACTCGCCACAAAGTTTGTACCATACTGTTTATTGAATATTTATAGGTTTTATATTGAGTTTTAATAATAAAATGGACGGAAGATATTACGTATAAATTCGTACAGGAGTATTTAGAACACGAATGTTTATATAGTAGTAGAAGTTCAAATTGTAAAATTGAACCTGCTCGCGATGCTGCACTCATGAAAATTCTTTAACAACAAACATTAATACTTCTCTGACTGGATCATATAATTCTTGACGTAATCCTAGAACCATCTTAAATGAAAACCGAAAAAATTCTGTAGTCTTGAAACGTCATACTCCAACGAACTCTATGAACTAATGTCCTTAACTAAACTCGCCACGAAGACATTGTTTGAACGCTACTGCCCAATTAACCGTTTACTGTCAACTGCCCTGTAACTAGACTCGCTACTGTACTTGTCGAAGTGTAAATCGGCCTTTAGGCATAGTACAATTAACTTAGAGCAGGTGGCACGCGTATCGTACCGACAGTTTTATTTGAAAGTCATATTATATTAGGTCGACCTATAAAATCGCCATTTTTTATCAAATAATTTTACGTAATTTTAAGCTATTGCATAGCTTCTATCGCGGGCCTTGAGCGCGGGGACCGAATCCAGAAATTCCGTAACGAAAAAATCCTCACGCTCCCCACTCCGACGGGCACGGAGGTGTGGCGTTGAAAGCCGTGCATCGTCTAACGTCGTTTCAGTTCGGCAGACTTCGGCACTCGGTAGACTTCGGCACGGTGTTTGTGTGCGTGTACACTAGCTGCTAACTCAATGATAAAAATTCCTGAATAACCTACATGTATTGTAAGATATTAAAAATATTTTAAACAATATTAACTTCTCATTTATTCAATAAGAGAAAAAAAATGTTTTCTAATCGGTCACCACGCTCAAAAAGTGTAACTTGATTTAATATCAAAGACTTAATTGCATAAATAAAATAAATAAAAAATTATAATTGCATAAGTTGATAAAAAATGCTATGCAATAGCTTTACCGCGGCAGTCACCGAGTGCCACACGTATTTTTTTCTATAAGTATTTTTATTTCTATTAATCAAAGTAATCACCTACGTAATCGATGCATCTTTGCCAACGCAGTGGCAGAATATTGATGCTTGAAGAAATCAGCTTGGTGGAAGTAACTTAAACTTTTTAACTTTAACTAATGCATAAAGGCAACATAATGTTGCGCGCCTAAATTGACGTCATGTACCCGGCACTAGCGCTAATAATATAAATATCTTCAAAACCATGTATGCGTAATACTGAAACCGACCTATCAGAAAGTAAATACTAAATTGCTAATGTATGTATGGCCACACATAGCACTCTCTCATAGGAGTATTATTCTATATAAATATCTAGTATAATATAATGTTTTATGGAGGGAATATTCTCCATACCAGCGACGCTCGACAGTCGGCTTGGCGACCGCAGTTATTTATGATTTTGAGTTGATATCAGAAAGATGCTGCTGTCCATCTCCTGTTTATTCCTTCTTTTATCTCTTACGACACCCACGGGATATGCGGTAGTGGATTTACTAACTCCACCAATACACGAACGATATAATAAAATAATACTGAAATGTCCCAATTAAATAGGTATAAATGTTAAGCTATTTCTGATGTGTCAAAAATAATTCATATTATTTTGTTTAATTACGTTCAGTTGGCAAACACTACCTGCTAACTAAATAAAAGCACGCGATTCCCTAAACACTATAAATACGAGTGCAAGTAAGACCAATCCGCCATGTTCTGATAAAAATATTTGGAGGATTTTTTTATAGAAGAGGGGGCAAACGTGCATGCGACTCACTTGATGGTGACTATCGCCGCCCATGAACAACCACAACACCAGGAGAATTGCAGGTGCGTTGTCGGCCTTTTAGTAAGGAGTAAGCCCTTTTCTTGAAGGTCTCTAAGTGGTATCGGTCCGGAAAAGTCGCCGGTGGTAAACAATTCCACAGAGAAGTTGTACAAGGAAGAAAACTCCTAGTAAAAGGCACAGTGGTGGACCGTCGAGCATCCATCTTTGTAATTTGATTTTTCGTCCAGGTTTTTGTAATTTGTAAAATTATAAATTTATTAATTTATTGTTGCAACTTTAATCAATTTTTGATTTATTTTCAACCAAAATATGACTTAAACTTCAAAATGAATTCCCAGTAAAAGATAAATGATAATGAGCTTGAGTGAAATGATAGTGAGCCACTCACCGAGACTGAAATAAAAAGGTATATCCGACACTTTTAAACGGAGCCTCACCTTTAAAAGTTGCCTCCACAATCCCTCACGTTTGAAGTCGCGATGCACCACTTTTATCTTACACTCAAAATGCACCGCCATTATTCGAATAGTTCCCGACTGTGGAAAATTCTTGCTCTTTAAATTTTTTCCGAGCCATTGCAAAATGCAATTTCGACTCGGATTTTGGCGCCATGATGAACTTGCAGATAGACCTTTCACATACCTATCGTACTTTCTCTTCAGGAATTTGCAATGAATATCCATTCACTTTAAATATATTAAACCTTAACCTTCTTAATTGTATAATTGTAGCACGCTGAGAGCCATGCTACTGCAATATTGTGATTGTAGCACGAACGGGTCGTCTCCAAAGGGGATGAACCATGCTCTCATAAAACACAAGCATGAAATAGCATTACTATAACATTAATATAACTAAAGTTGAGTGTAGAGAACTTTTACTGCAAATGAGGCATTCCAGCTTAGTCCTCAGTGGAGACAACGCATAGCTGCATTTTAATTTTCAAGCGAGGATATATGTAGAATCTACCTAATGTATATGTCCATCCGCCACAGCATCCATTTACCATTAGGTGGACTGTGTGCTTGTTTGCGCCAAAATCACCTCGTTGTGCTACGTGTATATTACTAGAGGTTGATCACAGAGTTGGCCCGTGAAAGATTGTGGTGTCAAGATAGCATAAAATTATTAATGCCGCGGTTGATTATCTACCGTTCAAGCTATACGGAAAAGACTGCGTCTAGAATTAGTGTTTGGTTTGATATCAATTTCGTTTCTTTTTCATCTTTCACCAGGTTTTTCTCCTATATTGTGGGGGCATTCCACATACATCTACACGCGATATTTCACCCCTGTGCCTGAGAAAGCACGCAAAACCAATGATCCTGCGCCTGATCTCTTTCCGATCGTCTCGGATTACCGCCCTATTGGACTATGAGATTGAGGGAATATAGAGCTAGTTGCGTACACACTTGGACAATATAGTCTTGTCCTGAGCAGATGGCTAATCATGTTGAGACTGGCCGCCGTGACCGAAATTCGGTCTGGAGGACATTTTTAGACCGCCGCTCGAGAACCTTTTTACTACATTGGTTGTCGGTACTACGTGCAATATGGCCGGCCGTTTGTCTCTTCTGCTTACTCATTCGTGGAGCTATAACGTTTAATCTTGTCGGTAAATGCCTCAACATATTTTATTTTCTCTCTCATATAGTTTTTAGCATTGAAATTGCCTAAGACTTCGTATTAAGCAAGTCAATACTAAATAAAACAGTGAATTGTGCAATTCAAATGCGGGCTGTATGAATTTAAATCCATCTGAATTTAAATGAAGCGGCAGTGGAATACTAAAGTGAAATATTGATTTAGATTAACTCGCAGCGGTTATATGCCGTGATATTTTTTATTTTGTCTGAACGGTTCTCAACTTTAATTAAACGCGGAAGTGTCAAATGCATATTGCTTCGGATAAGTGTTCTTTGTAAAAACTTCTTTCAAGGAATAAGAACTTTTTTTACCTGGAGGTTTTATTTTAAGGCGTAATAAAATAATATTAAGTTCATATTCCTTTTAATATCGATTTTTTAAAAGATACTCAATAAATCAATACCATTGGCAGTTTACAATATTAGTGGCTTACTGTAATAAATTCTGATTGTTTTTTTTTCATGCAGAAAATTTAAGTACGGTTATAATAAAAAAATATCGCATAAAAACATAAACGTATCGTATTTTAATACGCCTTAAAATCCTTTAAAATATATTGCGTAAATGTAATAAATTTCTTTGTACAAAGACATCCTACTTTATAATGTCTAGTGTCCTTTACATTTCTCTTTTTAAGACCCAATTCCATTTAAATATTATTTTGTGATTAGATGTGGTCTCGAAGTATAAAAGTGTTTTATAGGTCAGCTGAAAGGATGTAGCTGGAATCGCTAACATATTCGTGCTCACGCTCCCACGTTATCTCCTACTCCCAGCCCAGGCCATGCTTACCGTTTGGATTGTGTATTTCTGAGGATAATCTTTATAAATACCCTCCTATGTATAAATAATATAAAATGTTACAAATGTTAGCATTACTTCCCATACCATTAGGCCGACCTCAGCTAATGAGGAAAGGGTTTAATGTCTTAGTCATTTTTGCCCTATTATACGAGTACAGAGTAGGAACATTTACGTTGGTTAAATAAAACATAAATTTATTTTTATACTATATTTATTTTTGGTAATTTTATATTTTTGGGGTCTCTTCGTTTTTTGGCTCTAGAAAATCGAAAAATCATCCGATTTATATGATTTTTTTAAATCTTCGTTTTTATGGCGAATTAATAAAAAAAATATGTAAAATATCTCATCTGAAGAGTTCATACAGTTTTATGACTTTAAATGTGATCATAAACGCACTTCTTTGAATATATTCATTCGTATCTTTTTTACAAAGCATTAAACGAAGTTTAGGTATTTTTTTGTTATTCTACACAAAAAACGAACATTTAAAAAACACATTGGAAATGATTGTTTATAATTTTTTTATGTCACTTAGTTAAAACGCTAAGTTTTTATATGGTTTTCTAACTTTAAATTTTATCATAAAGACTCTAGAAAATCGAAGTAATTATAAAAGTTAATATTTTGGTGTTAATGAGTGTAAGATCGAACGAAGCGAGCTCGGGACGTAGGGTATCCCGACTCGGACAGGTTTGTGGCTACGTTGAGTGGCGTGGTTGGCCTCCCCCAACTCTCTCCCGTAGCGCAGTCGAGGGAAGCCCGGTCGACGGAACGGACGGCTCCTACTTCTGAGTGGTTCATAAAACAATAATCACGAAGGAGATGGCGGGGCCTATTCGCTCTCTTTGCTCGCTCACTCGACCCCGCCATCTCCTTCTAACCTAACCTGTCCGAGGGAACCTACCTAAGTCCCGAGCTCGATCTTAAACTCAATAAAACACTAAAATAAAATATTAATAAGCAAACATTTTTCAAGGTTTTTTCTTAAATGTTTGTTTTTGTGTGTAGATTACGAAAAAATATATAACAACGCACATTTCCATGAACATTTAAAGCCCTAAAATCAATATAAGTTTAATTTTTTTATTCCTGTAACTTTTTTCGTGAATCCGCCGTAAAACGAAAATTTAAAAAAAATCATCGAAATCGGTTGATTTTTCGATTTTCTATAGCCAAAAAACGAGGGAATCGCGATTGTATAGAATTACCGTATTTTTAAGCTAATTTTTTTTTAGAAAAATCGTCTATATTTGATTATTGAAATAAGACGAAAAGATAAATTCAGAGTGGAGATCATACATCAAAGTATACATACATTTTAGAACATTGTTTAAGATGTGTTTTTTTAATCATATGGAAAAATAAACAAAGTTGTCGGTGAAGCATTTATTAATATACATGCAAAAATATTATTCAGTGATATAAAACACAGAAATGGTAAAAAAAAATCTAAAACTTCTCCTAATTTATAATATAATCAAATAGTATACAATACACAAAACATATTTACTATAAAATTATCTATTATCAGAAATAAATTGAAGATTTGGTTTGAAAGCAAATGTCTAAAAGAATAGACGTTGAATAATTATCAACAAAATTTAAAAATTTAATCAAATTTTTCTTTCAAATAACACAAACGTATTCAGAGATGGGGCCTATTTTATTTTTAAACATGTGGTCACATTGTTCATTGAATCTTTTGTGCATATAAAGGACTTTTGTTGGTATTCGGGAAAGTAATTTCCCACCAGCCATTAACGTCAGCCTTAATCGCTGCAACATATTTTTTGCTGTAGTCAGGAACAGGTATAAAATGTTGGTTACACACATGTTTAAGAGTAATAACCTCAAATTAGGAGTTTATATAAAGGATCATTATGTAAAGTAGGACCTAAAATAGCTCCGCGAACATAAAACGCTATCAGCTCAGCCCTTACACTGAAAGGGTCTCTGATTTTCATTGTGATTTAACGCAACAAAGTATCGCTATTAAATTAATGTTGGTTTGTGTAAGTTGATTTATGATTCTATTGTACAATTTCTTCCTTTATTTTAAAAATTTTAATTTAACCAGCGAGCCTGTAATTAAACTGTTTATCTTACCTTTCAAGCCACTGCTGCATAGTGGTAGACATAGATAAGAGGTACCAACTCAGGTCGAAGGAAAGAAGAAAAAATAGCCTTATCACATATTTATTTTCGAAGTTAAAATAATAATTGATATAAGTAATAATTGACATAAAATATATTGAAAAAAAAAAACATGTGTGATGGACGAGGTTACATTATTTCAAGAATTATAGCAGATGATTATAAACTATACAATATCACAAATTGCTTCACAGCATATTGTGCCAAGCACTTGCCAATTTTAAAATTTAAACATAATGCTTTTATCTACGATTAAAACTTTTATTTTTAATTTAGATTTAAAGGAATGACGCGCAAGATTTGTTTTGCATACAAAAACATGCAAAATCCCCTCTATAGTTGCGAAATAAATAGCCAAAAGGTAAACAAATTGAATCCAATATACAACTAAATGGCTAAGTGCCCCCTCTGTTTTAGTTAGATTGAATAATTTATACTGTAGCAAACGCTAATAATACCTGCCAGTTTAAGAAGCAAGTAGATGCGAGACTGGAAGAGTGAAATTGATTACCGCACGAAAATAACAAACTTTCGATCGGGAAATTTTAAAATTTATTATCCTCCCATAAATCTTTTCTCAAAAGAATGGATATCAGGTTATTTTACGTTGATTTTCCTTTAACAGGATTGTGGGAAAATGTAATTCTGGTACTTGTAATTTTTTTCCTATAATAACAATAAAATAAGTTCTTAATACACTTAGTTCAATGGAAGTTTTACACTTAAGAGCATTAAAACGCATAATTGTCTTTTAAGTGTTCTATATAGAAACACCAAATTCGTTTTTAATTTACTTTAAGTTAATAGATAATTATTATGTATTAACAATATATTGTGTGGGTATGATTTCATTGAGTCAAGTCGTTCAGAACTAATTCCTACACTCACAATACACACAACAACGACTGTGTATATAGCAGTTTAAGTATATACCACTCAATTTCCTTTCCCCTGTGTAACCAAAGCACGTAGCTTATTTGAATTTTTTACTATGTTGAATCCGAAACGTAAATATTGAAAAAATTGTACAAGCTCCGGACGTTTAAAAACATAAAAACCGACGTCGACATAAATTATTAGCATGCAGAAAAATGGTGTCTCGGCATAGCGAGAGATATGACCAATATAACGGGGATGATGTACGCTGGATGGGAGTTGCGCGGTCAATATTGATACGCTTTTATGACCCATTTACCTTTTCGGTTGGCGTTACGCGGGTTCGGCACCGGCGGAATTCCGTCAGCGCCCGTTTAAAATTCACAACGTTTTAAAAGTTTTTGTCTTCCTTTTGCTACACGCCGTAAACCTGTACAGTATACATGATGTTCAAGGGATTAAAATAGTTCCTAAAGTAAAAGTATATAAAATTAATTCTCTGCCTCACACCGCGCTTGTGGGTATTTTATGAATTTTACTTCTCCATTATTTGAAAGTTTTTATCTGTACGGTCGATCCATTGTTATCATCTACGTTAACGATTACTCTACTATTATTCTAGTTATACTATATTCTTATAACATATTGTCATAAACGTGGTCCTTATGACGTTCCGTAAAATTAACATTGACAACACACACTGTGTGTAAACTTTTGTTTTTAAATTTTCAGGATAAGAAAATGTGTCGTTATTTCCGGAACGCTACCCAGCTGAGTAGGACTTGCCAACCGACACCATGGTTTTCGTTTTCTAGAGTCAGGTATTGATTTTTTGTAAATATACATTTTGAATTTTTCGTATAATCAGAGAGCCAGGTACGACAAGTTTTGTTCAGTAAAATTACATTTTGAAGTAATGCAAATGTTTCTTATTAACTCCTAAACTAAGTAGTAGGATTCGAATTAAATGTGTGTTGAGTTGATTTTGATGGAAATATTTGTGTAATTTATTTTAAAAAAATACTCGAAATTCTGTATTATGTAGTACCAATATTCTGGTATTGATACCTTTCGAGTATAGATAAATGCCGTGGCAGTACAAATATCACTTAATACCGATATCCGAGCCCGATTGGTATTCAATTGACGTTGTATTGAATACGAGGACTTTGGGAAATAAGCGTCTTTGGGTTAGCGCCTATCTCAAATATACCTCAAACTAAAACGCAACAGTGATTGCACTGCTATAACCTATAATAGATGCAAGAGGATTGTATATTCTTAGAAGGGGGTCTATATGGGAAAAGTAATAATCTCTTGTTAAAACCAGAACATGTATTTTTGTGATTTTGATGTTTTACTTAACTGATGAACAACGATTAGTAAAATGAAACTAAAACGAATTGCAGGTAAAGCGGCTGCTACCGTGCTCACGAGTGTGCTTTTATATATACGCCCTGTTCTATAGTGACCACGGCGTATTAAAATATTGTGAAATATTGTGTTATTTTAAATAACATTTATACCTATTCTAAACAACTGATATAAATAAATTCAACAATTTACGCAACTTAAATTTACTGAAACTTCTTTAGCACATATTCGACATGCCTGCGTAATGTCCCGCGGCAATGCTATAAAATCAAAGTAATACATTTTCCATTCTGCAGAGACGCCTGCAATAAATTCTATCGTCGATTATGTTCACCGTCGACCGCTCTAATGACAATCGTTAATTTTAACCGCGTCCTATAAACGGATTTAGATTCAAAATGTAGTATAACCTTACGAGTTATGTATTTCCTGTTTCAATAACGATAAAAAATATAAATGAATGTTAACATTTTAGTCTAAATATTCTATTTATGATGCTCTTGAAGTATATTTTTATAATCAATCCTCTATTTTACGAGTAACACTTTCACTGACCGATTTTGAGAAACAATAGTAAGACAATGAACTATATGTAGTACGCGGTACATCGAAAGGGCTATGTTGATTTAGAATATATACCTTAATATATTAAAATACTAAAAATTAAATCTAACAGAAATGAGAGCCGACCTGTGCCCAGCAGGGGGATATTTAAAAGTTATAAATTTAAATAAATAGAAATTTACCTGCAATACATTTTATTTCCTTGTTGCTTCTTAAATACAAGAAATACGATAAGAAACACAGTAAGCAATATTTAAAAAAGCTGAAGTGCCAGCGGGCTACTGATATATGTCGTGAAGTGTTTAAACCGGTGAGTAGACTTGTCATGGGATATCGTTTTGGAACGCCCCCTGGCTAAATGAAGCGAAAATTTGCGCAGGGCGGCTGGCATATCTAGCCCAGTCCAGTTGACTGACCCAGGCTGTTGATGGTGGTATGGAAAGAAATTCGAATACGAAAAATGTTTTCATTATGTTACGTTTATAAATGTTTGTTTATTTTTTTGGAATTTTTGTTGAAACATGTTAATACTACGTTAAAAGTAAGAAATTATAATAAACATTATTAATTAAAATACTATAACAAAAGTTGTCCTTAACTTATTTCTTGATTTAGGGTTTTATAAAAACAATTACACTACTTTACATTAAATTTCTTTGTACATAGAGCTAAGTTGCAGCTATATTATGGTTGTAACATGAATGGGTCGGCTCGACCGGGGAAGGACCACGCTCTCACAGAATACCAGCGTAAAATTGCAGCTCAATACTGCTGTGTTTCCTATGGTGAGTGTGGAGATATGGAGACCCTTTTTTACTGGAAACGGAGCATTCCATCTTAGTCCTCAGGGGTGACAACGCATCTGCGTTTTGATTCCTTACCAAGGATAAATGTAGATGTCTATGGAACACAGCATCCACCTACCATCAGGTGATTTGTGTGTTCTTTTATCACCCTTTTTCTATAAAAAAAAACACTATTTTATTCCCACACATTTGCTTTAAATTCTTTCAGTCCAGCCTTTTTATCTTTTTTGTTCTAGACATACTCTATCAAAAATGATATACATGTTAATTTTTTTCACATACATATCGATTCGATGAAGGTTTTTATCCTATTATGTAAACGGTGATTTTGAGCCAACTGAACAACATTTCTGTTCAATTGTTACTTTTTTCAGGTGTTTTTTAGATTTTTCCTCGAAACGAAATTTTAAATTTTTGTTATAAATTTTAAACTTTAAGATACATTCAGTCGGATTTGGTATTTTATTATAGATGTATATCATTTTTGATAAAATATATTTTATATTTTGATTAACAGCATTTATTTGGCGTGGGTAGCGAAGTAAAACTATATCAGTTCTGATTGAATGCACCCGTTTAACATAATATTTAATCTGAAATGTTACTGATGAGTAAATATTTCAGAGGTATATATCATATTTATGCTGTTATCAATAGTCATTACGAATCACTGAACACACGAACAAGCTGGTTTTCAAAAAGGATGTAGACCACATACACAAATAAATTGTAAATAAGAGTAGGTACAATCAGCCATTTTGTTTTGAATTTCATTCGAAAATGTCGAAATTTGGGCCGACCTTGAATCTCTTCAGCGGTGGCAGAGTAAAATCATTATCATCATCAATCATTAGTTAAATATTATATATATATATATATATATATATCCAACTGCAGTGGGAGTAAGGGAGTGTAACAAGAATATTTACCTGAGACAAATGTATTTTTAAACAGATTTTGGCATTTATTGTTATCAATTTACACTCTTGAATTGGATAATATTTAACAGCGTATTAAATAGAAATAATTAGACATTTATGTAGAAATTGATGAGAATAAAATAATATAATTTAATGTCCCCAGGTCTGCAGGACCAACGGCTTTACGTGCTTTCTGAGAAGAGGGGGTAAAATATCCAGTCGGATAGAGAGCCTATGGTTGAGCATATGAATCTCACTGCAGGCAGCCTCCGAATAGGGCGATGCTAAATTCATGAGATTCAACGCCTCTAAAGCGTGTATTTTAACAGCTAAAGGAGTCCGCTCCTACTTTCCGAAATGTATCTTTGGAGTACACTGACCGTCTTCAATTGTTAGGGGTTGAGATTTCTCGGAAACTTAACTATGGGCGGTTTCTTGAATCCAGGATTAAAGCAGTCGCAAGAATACTGGGTGTTCTTTCAGGGGTGTGGCAGTACTTCACGCCAAGGCAACTTCTTACCTTTATAAAGCGCAAGTCCAGCGTCGGCCCCTCTTTTCCCAAAAAGTCCTCTAACACAATAAGCCCAGCCCCTCCCTTCTTCAAAAAAAAAAAATCGTGCATGGAGTATTGCTACCATGTACGGACTGGTGCTTCAAAATGCCATCTAGCATCGTTGAAAGCAGTGAAGAGACGTACCTTCTATCTTGTCAGCCTTGAACACAGGCACAGGGAATCCTGCTTTTTGACATTCTGTAGAAAGCATTTCGAGGAGTGTGTTGCAATGCATACAGCAAAGAAGTGAAATAATTTACCGGTGTCTGTCTTTCGTAAACACCGGTAAATTTTTCCACGATAACAATATTTAAAGGAGAAAAGGATTTATGCTGGTAGTCATAAGATTGCTTCTTGCTTACTTTAATAGTCCGAGCGTTATCTATTTTTGTACCCACACATTTTATTACTTGCAGTATTACTTGAATAGGAATAAAGTGCCACCTACTTGAAACCGATTTTGTGATATTCTTTTTAGCACTAAACCAATATATTGATAGTAATATTGAAATTGTTCATAACTCGACTACAGCGCCACCTATATAATATTAACAGAGCTATAAACCTTTGCTTTGCCAAAACAAATACACTTTGTTAACAGGAAATCACTCGGTTAAGTCATTCAGAAGTTACACGATTACTAAAAGACGCAACAGCAATTACAATATTATACATAACAATATTAGAAATGTAAGCTAATTTAAAAATTTATATTACTAAAAATCTAATTTAACTTCAAGTGAATGATTAACCAAGTTTTAAGATACTATTTATGTATTGTCTATTTTATATCGAAAGGATATTCTTGGCAATACAACACACTGTGTTAACTTTACTGCACAGTACCGTCAGTGACACAACTTAAAGGATAGTTCTTCATTGTATATTTAAAGCTTCAGGGTTACACCAGACTTTTATCAATAAAATATTACGCTTTGGACGAGTGGAAATATAAAATAATAGAAAACATAACTGTTAACCCCTTATCCAGGACTATGATTGATCAAACGTCAATTTGGTCGAATGGGGCTATTCTACTAAGCACAAGTCCTTAGTGAAGGTGTCGACTCATAAAATAAATTGAAATGCGCCGTCGATCAGGATTCGCGGCAGGACGCGGCGGTTGCTCACGGCTCCGATCATAAATCAAGTCGACGCTTTTATGTATTAAAAAAAAGAAACGAGCGGAAAAGTCGTTTATTTGTTTCCAAACTATTTTCGAGTGGTTTCAAAGTTTCGATACTTTAAATAAAAATCTTGCAGCGGTATTGATATTTTTTTAGTTGATTGGCAGAAAAACCCGGCAAAAGTTTTCTGTTCTTCCCCTTTAATTAGTTTAAAAAACATTTTGAACTGCGGTATTATTTCTAAGAAAGAATTCAAACAATTCCGAATTTTATGTCACCATTCAAAAAGGTCGCAGACAGTTTTCTTTTAACTCAACGTTAATTGATACTTTAAGCTACTCATATTACAAATTAATAACAGTTATTAGGTCTTACCCTACTATATTGTCAGTTTCCTTTGATATTATTACTAGGCCGATTCTGTCGAGTATTTAGATATCTAATCTACACAGCTGGAGCGAGAAGACTGATGCACCGAGTGTGTTCCTGGTGGGGCTACGAAAGTATGCATAAACTTTCACCTGACCCTGTTGATATGCGGGAAAGTTGAGGTCAATGTAAGTCCGACATAACCATCGCCTCTGGGATGCGGGTATGCGGAGGCATTTCTCCAAAAGAAGTCTGAAGAATACAGTAAATATAAAGAGATTACATTAATCGAAGCAAGTTCCTTTGTGAAGTGTTTGGACGAGTATTGTAGTACAAAAGTCCGCAATTTAACGTGTCTTAATCAAGATTCTTTTATCATTTAGTTCAAAAGCTATTGCTGATTTCAACTTGTTTTGAGATGTATTCCACTATACCTTTTATCGACTTTCTTCGATTCCTTGTTGCGGCTTTTTGAGAGATCGACATTTGTAAAACAACTAAAGAAAAAAAAAACTGTGGGCTTATTGCAGTATTTGGTATATCGTTGATATTTCTTGTCGTTTGTGAAGGCAACTGACAGCAAAATTAAGAAACAACTGGTTTTCAAAGGCAACGTCATTGCTTTAAAACAACATTATTTTGAATTATAAATTTCAAGTAAAACGCAAGATATTCGATTTACCACTACTAGATAGCATAGAATTAAAATATTGTAATATCATTTGTATATTTAGTGAATATTGTATGTAGTAAATATCATAAGGAGGATGATTATTGTTGCTTGCTGCCTTAGACGTGTTTTTCAATAAGTTTTACAATGACTAATTTTCAGTTTCTTTTTAATTTTGCAAAAGCAATCTTTTATTCTAATATTTATTACTACGCAGAAATAATATTAGTTTTTATATTTGACGGCTCCGTGGCGCACTGGTTTAGCAATGAGTGGCTGCGCTGGGGACCGCGGTTTCGAATTCCGTACGGAAAAAGTATTTGTATGGCCTACATACCTATAATTGTTTCGGGTCTGGATGTTAGTCCTTATGCAATTTACGTTTGTAAACTGCCTCCACGTTGCAGGAGAAAATCTTAGTGTGGGGAAAACGTTATATAAAAAAATATCTACACAAAAATTAATGTTAAATTTTTTGCATAGTTTTATGCATTTATTCCGATTCTCTGTAAATACTTATTTTCGTCCAAGCATTGTTAATATTACGGAAAAGCTATATTGTAAATGGATAAATGATAATAATATAGATTTTTTAAATTATTTTTAAATCAAAATGAATTTATAATTATAACATTTGTAATGTTTTTAATTATTATACAAATAAATTTAAATTCAAGTATGAAATAGAAAATATCTCAATATTATATTACTTAGGTACATATAAAAAAATTATGTATAAAAACAATAGTTATAGTAAAAGTTTCACTAGGATTTATAAAATTAATTAACAAAACGTGAAAATTAAATTTGTGGTGTTGCAACCAGACCAAATTGCTATGTGGTAAAATATTTGTGCAACATTAATAAATACCGCGTTTAATGATGCCTAATTTTTTCAATATACGCTTCTGTTCTGCAGTATTGGGCATTATTATAGAAAATGTCGATTTAAAAAAAACGCTTATTATTAAATGGCCTGTAATAACTGAATTATATTAACATAAAAATGATATAAGTAATCATATGCAATAGCAATCAATGTGGAAAAGTAAATGAAAGGGATTTCGACGAACATCAACTAAACTAAACTCGAATAGATTTAGGGCCGTTTTCAATCAGCTGAATGCAATATCGAACTATTTAATTTTTACGTTTTATTCGTCTTCTTAATATGTATAAATTACGTGTCACGTTGTTTGTCCGCGATGGACTCCTAAACTATTTAACCGATTTTAATCAAATTTGCACACCGTGTGCAGTTTGGTCCAACTTGAGAGATAGGATAGTTTTTTGCCAACAATTTATTTTTTGCGAATTTAAGGAATTTTTATAGGACATGACAAATTGTCGTCAAAAAGGGCAGAACAACGTCTGCCTGGCAAGCTAGTATATTATATTATTAAAATACTTTGAAAATCAAAAATTAAAACCTGACTGTTTATACAGGCTCACCCAAACCAAAATATTAAAACGAAGCTGCCGGAGCAGCTTATTAATGTAGACTGTAGAATGGACGCAGAGTGAAACTGTTTACTATGTTGGCGCTCTATATGCAAACAGAATGGCTTCGTTCCGACTGTATTCCAGACAGATAACCGAGACGTGTTTAATTATTAGTCAGGTAAATTGATTTGTTTCTTAGTCCCTTTAAACATTGGTAAGATACATAGTATAAAAAGATTAAGATGTATTTGAAAAAGAAATAGAAACTTTTTATTCAAACAGAAACAGAAACTTTTTTATTCAATGTAGATTATAAACAATACTTATTGAAAGTCAATTTTTTCATTGACCACTTTTTTTAGACTTTATTCATTAGATTTCAATAAATATATTTATTGAAAGTCATTGTTACGTTTAATTTACCACTGATTCGGAAAATACCTCTGTCCTGGGAAAGCCAGCAAGAAAACCTGCGTGTCGTTTTTTTAATTTTCTTACTTGTCTTTACTTGAAGAATAAGTAAACCCTTTCCTCAATTAGTTATTGAGTTGTTCTGTCAAGAAATTTTCAGTCACAGCTCTGAGTGTAGTGGTCGGTATTTCAATTCCGTGCCTCTGAAAGTGTAAAGCCGTTGGTCCTGCGTCTTATCTCTGTCTGTTGGCTTCCGATAATTGTCCCATCGGTCTATAAAAATAAGAAAATAAAAAGTGCACTTGTGCTTGTGCATAAACTCGGGTATTATAATCCTGTCCTGCGTAGGTGCTAATATCCGTTCAGATAGGCCGTCGTGACCGTAAGTTTGGTCTGGACATTATTAAAACGTAATAAAGCGTGATTACTCTTATGTTTAAAAATTTGAATATAAAGTTTATCGTAATAATATTTCATTCTTGAATCAACATAGAAAGCCTTAATTTAACCATGAGCATGCAGTCCACGTATCTGTGTTAAAGTATGACTTGGGAGCATGTGTTATGAAATACATATTACAAGATTTAGAAGTTTATTGCTTTCACTTAACAACTTCAGCCTTAATCGAATGATCACGTACTATTTCACTGAATACTAGCGTAAAATACCAGCTTCATACAGCTGTGTTTTGTATGGTGAGTGTAAAAATCCGGAGACCCATTTTTACTGGAAACAAGGCATTCCATCGTAGTCCTCAGGGGTGACAAGGCATCTACGTTTTGATTCTTAATCGAGGATAAATGTAGATGTCTATGGGCTACAGTATCCACTTACCATCAGGTGAACTGTGTGCTCGTTTGTCACCCTTATTCTATAAAAAAATATACTATCTGATGGTAAGAGTTGATGCAGCTGAAAATGGTAAAGCGCACTGACTTAGTTTAACCAAAGCCCATTCACTCTTGCCTTGAAGACATCCACATTTAACTGGATGGAAAGAGAGATACTGACAGATTATTTCACCCCTTTGCTGTGCGTATTATAAACGATGAAGCAAACCGAAGAGTTTTGCTTCGAATGCGTGATATGTCGACAACAAATAGGTCAACACCAGCCGAGCGTCTGGTGGTCCGATGACTGAATAGAGAGAGAGAGAGAGAGAGAGAGAGAGAGATGAGAGAAATTAAGTCGTAGAATTCCTACGAACACTTTCCGAAATGTGTTCGGTAAAAAGCCGAAAGTAACTAGGCGTGAGATTAGTTCTGACCTATTGATGTCACCGACAAGCCTCTTAACACGCCTTTCCATTGAGTTCAAAGTCGCTCGGTGGCATTTTGCAGTACCAGCCCCTATATGGCAGCAATATTCCATGCAAAATAAAAAAAATTATTTATTTGTATAAGCAGTCCTATAATAACACCCCTATATTATAATATTGTTTTTCAAGCAGTAGGCTATCTATAGAAGAGTGTTTCTAGGACAACGTCGAGTCTGCGCCTCTTGATAAAACATCTAGGCATATTTATTTAATTATGTTTTTTTTAATAAAATTAGTTGCGAACGGGTTAACATTTCACATAATAGTAAATGGTGCTTACTACCCGTGGACGCCTACAACCAAGGTAAAAAAAAGGTACCACAGCTACTTTGCCAACAGAAGAAATATCTAACGTGCTTTAATTATACTGCCTTAAATATTCTGCTTAGCAGCGGAAATAAGAAATAAAGAGGCCAGTGCCGTGTCAATATTAATCCAGAGAGTTTGCTAGGCTTAAACTACACCTATGTAGTATTTTACGAGCTTGAGGTTCGTGACAATAAAAATTGCCGATAAAATTACCTAAATTAACACTTTAATTTACTTTGCACAATTAAAGTTAAAACACTAATAATTTAAACACACTAATTCACTTAATTCCACTCCGAAGCTTCGCTTGTGTCGCCGAGTTCACTCTGCCACGATCGCATCTTGCAGCGCCTATATATTTAAATTAGCAAAGAAATATCCAGAATGTTCAAGTAAACACGGGCAAGGTACCGAGCGTTCGAGTTTCGACTAGGCGCTGTCGGTTGAGTAATTTGTGATGTCATTTTCTCAATGCTTCCCTCGATCTCGTTCCTGACACTAGATGGCGCTAGTGTATCGTTGACTGGAGCGCGTAACACTGCCCCCCTCCTAAGACATGCTCGTCCCGAGCATTATCGGCCCCATAATAACGCGCCAAGCGATTCATATGGACGATCTTAGGAGTCCCTCTTGCGCCTTTCTGTAACGGCTCCGCAATGTCAAGGGCTGTCCTATCCCGTGGTGCACCAACATTGTACAATTTCGGTGCTCCTCTACTACGTGTCCGAGGTCCCCGCTCGGCCGCACAACTTGTACATGTACGACACCAATCCTCGACATCGTCACGATAATGGACCCAGTAAAACTGTTCTCGGACCTTCAGTAGAGTTCGTTTAACTCCCAGATGGACTATTGAACGACCATTATGGCACAACTGTAGAACATTCGGCACTTTAGCTTTAGGGACAATCATTTGCAAACGACAGCTGTCTCTTCGACCATTGTCCCATTTACGGCACAGGACTCCATCCTGAATCAGCAAGCTGTCCCATTGGGCCCAATAGCTTTTCGTGGTTGAACTCATCGCTGAGACGTCCCTCCACTTAGGCTTGGTAGCACGGGCCTTCATCCATCCCAGAATCGGCTTGATGTCCGGATCTTCCTGCTGTGCATGTCGTAGGTTGTCCTTCCACCCGTTGCTGAGGTGGTCTGTCCTGAGCATCCTCACGGATACCACCTCCTTACTCTCTTGCCTACTACAATGGTTGCAATCTTCAGGACAAGGTCTTCTTGACAATTCATCTGCGTTGCCGTGAGATTTCCCGCTGCAGTGTCTGATAGTAAAGTCGTATTCCTGCTGCTGCTGGGCGGTGCTGTTAGCCGCACTTCCTTTCTGAGACCGTTCACCTTCCCTTCGTAGGGTGTGCTCAGGGTAGCTGGACCGAAGATGGCCCCTTTCCCCCACAGCCATAGCACCTAGGGCTGTATCTTTTATTGTGGTCGCGAACCGTAACTGCCGTAACCTCCCTAGCGTGAGGTGAACGATGATCCTGTCGCCGCCAGGCAGTATCGTTAGCTGCACTACCCTCTCGAGATCGATCAACTCTCCTTTCCACGGTTCGCTTAGCCTTTTTCCCCACAGCCATAGCACCTAGGGCTGTATCCTTTGTTGCGGTCGCGAACTATAGCTGCCGCAACCTCCCTGACGCGATGGGAACGATGATCCTGCCGCACGGCTTCCACTTCCAGTGCATGGGCCAAGGCGTTCTTAAGCGTCTCGTGGTGCCCGAGCCTCACAGCAGCTCTGACTTCCAGGTCACGGATGCCGTCGATAAATGTCTGCACCAGGTTCCCTTTAATGAGCGCAGGTACAGACCGGTAAGCTTTTCGCACCAGCTTCTCCACCTCTAGAGCCCACTGCTGCAGGTTTTCGTTGATGCGCTGCACACGATCTTTAAGCTGCGCACGAAAGACGTGTTCCAGGTGAGCGTCGCCATATCTCGCCTCCAATGCCTCAAGGAGTTGCTCATAAGTCACTTTCTTACCGAGAGCTTCCAACACAGTTAAGGCTTGGTCGCGCAGGCCTAGGGTGAGTGCAGTCATGGCTTGGCTTTTATTCCAGCCGTTCGCCTCCATGACGGCCTCGAACTGGATTTTGTAGGACGACCAGGAAGAGGTCCCGTCGAACGGCGGCACTTTGAATCCACGTAGCGAAGGTGTTATAGCTACTACGGGAGCTGTTGTTCCATCCCCAAGTTTGAGGTCGTCCAGCGTTTTCTTCACGTCAGCCATTACGTTGTCAACCCGATTGTTTACTTGGTCGATTCGGGTTTCGGCCTCCGACAGGCGGTTGTCATGTTGAGCAACCTTATCCTTCACCTCCCGTATCTCTTTTCCGAAGATAGCGTGCAGGTCCTTCATGAGAAGCATCTGCTCTTCCTTATCGCGTTGAAGTTGATCTTCTAAACGACGGGCCTGTTCCTCCTGTCGGCGGACCTGTTCCTCCTGCCGGCGGGCCTGTTCTTCCTGTCCGCCCCTCAGCTGCTCTTCCAATCGGCGGGCCTGTTCCTCCTGTCCGCTCTGCAGCTGCTCTTGCAACTGACGGACCTGTTCCTCCTGTCGGCGAGCCTGTTCTTCCTGCTGCTCTTTCAACAGACGGGCCTGTTCCTCTCGTCCGCGCTGCAGCTGCTCCTGTAGCATCGCCATCAGAGCACCTAAGTCAGGTGCTGCAGGTGTAGGAGCTACTGCCGGGCCCGCAACCTCCGTGGCTGGCCGTTGGCCCTCCGACGTCTGCGGCGTTGCACCACCAAATCTCCTCTGGTCCGTCTCCTGCTGGCGTTGACTTCGGGTACGGACACCCTCCGTTTCCTCCTTAGGTAAAATCGGCATGATTTTATCCCACTTCTGACACCAATTGTTACGAGCTTGAGGTTCGTGACAATAAAAATTGCCGATAAAATTACCTAAATTAACACTTTAATTTACTTTGCACAATTAAAGTTAAAACACTAATAATTTAAACACACTAATTCACTTAATTCCACTCCGAAGCTTCGCTTGTGTCGCCGAGTTCACTCTGCCACGATCGCATCTTGCAGCGCCTATATATTTAAATTAGCAAAGAAATATCCAGAATGTTCAAGTAAACACGGGCAAGGTACCGAGCGTTCGAGTTTCGACTAGGCGCTGTCGGTTGAGTAATTTGTGATGTCATTTTCTCAATGCTCCCCTCGATCTCGTTCCTGACACTAGATGGCGCTAGTGTATCGTTGACTGGAGCGCGTAACAGTATTTTACCAAGTATGTACCTTCATTTCAGATGTAGAATAATTCTACAGAGTAAATTAAACAGTGTGAAATTTTTCAAAAAAAAATTCTCAAGGATAGACAAGAATATGTGTGTCAAGTTGCAAAACGCACGATCTGGAGAAATATTTTCATAACAACTCTTTGACTTAGTTAATGGTGAATTCCGTTTTAGACGTTGTGACTGGCTGCGTCTTAGACATAGAAGAATGCGTTACCTTTCCTGAAAACCTTTTTTAATTTACTGAATCAAAAATCGAACTTAAACGTTGCTCAAAATTACAGATATCATATTTGGTTGAGCGAACGTGCTATATTGGCAGCCAAAAACATGGATCTTGTAAATAAATTAAATTTCATAATCAAAATGAAATTGCCGTTGAATTGAGGGTATACAAATTAGTCTATTCTGTTATAAACCAAGATAATGTCATGAAATATCCACCCGAAGTTTTGAGCTCTGTGGATTTTCCGGAGTTGCCGCCACACAATCTTCTATTAAAGGTCGGAATTAGAGACAATAATGTTGCGAAATATCATCCAACGTTGTGTTTGTAACCGCACACGGCTAGCGATGAAAAAGTTACTGAACCACGTGATCGAAGCAATTATTCTACGTGGAAAATATAAAAGAGAAAACGTTTTGATACCACGTATCCCCTCATAATCCCGACCGACACCATCGATTGCAGTGTCCAGTGCAGCTTCCTTTCGCTACGACCATTAATAAATCCCAGAGACAGTCATTGACTGTTTGCGGCATTGATCTTGAAAACCCATGTTTCTCGCATGGCCAATTGTATGTTGCCTATCCCCATGTAGGAAAACCATCATCTTTGTTTGTTTACGCGCTATGTAATCGAACAAAAATATTATGTACTATAAAGCATTACAATGAAAATTTCATAAAACACAATATTACTAAAGTAATTCAGTTTACGAAATAAAAAATTGAATTTTGCAAGTAGTTGTTGTTTATGATATTATGACATTAAAAATAAATGGAAAAGTAATAAGTAATTACTCAGAAATACGTTTATGTTTAATTTTTTGTTTCAATTACACATTTGTGACTGTATGGTACCAACCACAAAATTATCTGTTCTCGTGACCATTACAAAAAACTAAAGATGTTATTACGACACGCACACTTCTTAAGCGATGCCTTTACTAGAACTTGACCAGAAAAGATAGGTTTGTTGCAGTACCATAGTCCAATGGCTTTTGTCGGTTCAGCTAGTAATAATTAATAAATATATAAGATTGGCGAAAGATTTACACTTTAACAACTAAAAAAATTAGTTAGTTTGCCAATAGTAGGCCTGCTAAACATGGCAACTATGGCACATGTCACCTCTATGAGGTAATTTGTTGGGAGGCCTGTTTTTATTAGTGGACTTTTGATACTTTGTATCGGTAACGGTATACAAAATTAGAATGGACGACACTCTCAGAGAATACCATCGCAAATACTGCTGTGTTTTATGGTGTTCTTCTAGAAGTAGCAACTCTTTTCACCAAACCATTTTTTCTTAGTACTTAGAAATAAGAACGTGTCTACATTTTAATTTTTAATTGCAGGTGTCTGCAGGCTACAGAATCCACTTATCATTAGGTGGTCATACTCATTTGTGACCCTATAAAAACCAATCCTATAGCAACTTTTGAACGCCGTCATTACAAACGAGCACATTGTTCCAAAATCCTACAACTTCGCTATTTGACTGCGGGGGGTAATGTGTTTATCAGCCTACATGTTGTATGTACTTCCCGCGCAGTTAAAGAATGGGATTGAAAATGGAGCGCCTCTATTCACCTCACAAAACTACAAAAAAATACGTTGCGATATGCGTTTTTCGTACGTTCTATAACTTCAGTCAAACATTTGTTACTGAAATTAATAATAACTAAATGCCATGAACCAAAACAAATCAATCTAGTTTTGCTTCTTTGTGAGCTACGACGTGTTCTGAGTTTTATTCATAATGTAATGATATATAAATATATTTTTGCCATTGAGACATAACTAACCATTTCTTAAAATTTCGTTTGCCGGTTTGTCCGAGCTAATCTTCGGAATTGTTGAACCGATTGCAATAAAACTTCTCGAACAAATATAGTATAATATCAGGAGTGAACTAAACTTAATTATAAAAATTTGGAGGTTTACGCCACATTATTAGAAACCACCCAGGCAAAGCCAGAGCGGGTCGCTAGGTATAAATTTAATTTTAAATTAATGTACCTACTTGCGTGTACAGTTTTTTTTGCAAATACTTTTTCATTAATAGAAAATTTCCAATTAACCGAATAATATGACGTTATAACGATATTATTAGCGGGTTTTTGCTATTGGTACTGTACATGTTATGTTTACCTCTAATATTATTACCTGCAATTCCCGTGGTATTGCGGTTGATCATGGGCGGCGGTAGTCACTTAACATCAGGTGAGCCGCATGCTCGTTTGCCCCCTCTTCTATAAAAAAAAAATGTTGACGGTACGGGCTCGATGAGCCGCCATATTTAATCCCATTCTTTATCCGTACGGGCTATATGTTTGCTACGTTCTTGGCGCTCTAGAGACCAAAAGCTTAGACCGATTTTGATAATTCTTACGTCAATCGATTAGCCTTGATCCTGTAAGTGTAAAAAAAACAAACAAGAGAAAAATTAAAGTCGACGAACTATGTCAAGGGGTCATTGATTAGGTGTTTAACAATCATATTTAGGTTTCTTTAGGTTCATTTAATTGGTGTTTAACAATCATATTTAGGCATATTTAGGCTAATTTTTCGTTTTGAATAAACATTTAGGATCTACTACGATTCAAAAATGGTAAGCAACCATTCTTGCATTTATCAAAACTTTAAAAAACGTAGTGATGAAGTTCTTATATAATCATAATTATAATGGGTGTTATAATTAATTTTTACTAAGTCGGGTTTTTTAAGTAAGTTAGCTTGTTTATATACGTATTATCAATTTGCCGTCTTTATTTTATTTACCTCATCTCTCTGTTAATCTTCGTCCCGTTTAAATAATGGCAAAAACATGTGACCTACTTGCACTAAGTGCACGCTATTATAATGCGCCTTATGACTTTGAATTTATTTCATTGAGTTTAAATTTTGAACGAATCCATTATAATTAAAAGCCTATAATATGAAATAGCGAAAACAGACATAGATTGGTAAAGAATCGCGATGCATAAATTCGAGTGCGAGCTAGAGCATCGGGTTCCACTTTTGCGTTTAACGATCCGCCTGATCATCGTGGTGGTACAGTTTTTCCAACAGCGATTATAATGCTGTTAGTCTCCTGGCTTTTACAGGTTTATCTGACTATTGAGTAAATCAAAGGCTTCTAATAAGAGTCTAAGCGTAGACTTCAAAAACTGTATGTATATGTGTGTAAAAGTACTTGTGCTTGTGGCACACACAGTTGGTGCTTGCTCATACGTACGTGCTACAAGTGTGCGCGTATTTATGTGTGCTAAAGTGTACGTTTTTGGGTATGCGGATGTAGGTGCGTTTGGGAGCACCTACTGAAATCACGTTCACAGTTCCTGCATTCTAAGCTGCCTCTAAGCTTCTCATATATAGAGTATACTAAAACTTTTGAGCGCCAGTCCGCTCATAAAAGTTATAATTTAGATTGCTAGTTTTTATACACATAAAAAACTCATATTATGTTGATTTCAGTGCACCTAAAAACTTCATTAAGCCAATGTTTTTATCAATGTCTTGGACCGTTTTTAATAACAAGGTATAAAATTTATTTAATGTAAAAATACAAGTAAATATGAATGTTCCTAAACAAAATATTATTAAGTAGCTACAAATTATTGATTGTGTTTTCTAATATATAGTCAAACGTATCCATTGATATTCTCCCGTATCCAAAAAAAAAAAACTTTTGTGTGAAGTTCTCCTTCATTTTCTCTGGGTAAATTGATTGTGGATCAACTAACATTAACATTTATACATTACAATCATTTGGCTTCTAAGATTTTTTTTTCAATTTAATCTATATTACAAAAATTATAATAATGAACTTAACTAAAATAATAATTAAAATTATAATATTTACGATTAATACTAATTATATACAATATAAAAAAAGAAACTATAATATAGAAAAACTAAAACTAAAAATTTAAATAGTCAAAAAGACCTGCTCCCCGTGGTATAGTGCCAAGAACGCTGGCTGCGTTTCCTCGCTGAATAGCTATACTTAGCCTATGAGCGAGGAAAGAACCAGCCTTCTTATCACCAGCAGCGACGACCAGTCGTGGATACAGTTCCTTTAGAAACTTCACCGCACGTGGACCCCACGGACCGATTATTGCTTATAAATTTATAAGGTCGCAACGGAATCTATGCTGAAACCCATAAGTTAATATTTTATCTCCTTCTTCCTGTTTTCTTCCTCTTTTTATTTTCACTTCCGCAGTCGATTCAAACGGAACACAGACAGACAGACAGACAGACAGGCACACACACACACACACACACACGCGCGGCGCGCACGCACACACACACACACACACACACACACACGTACGTACGTATATACGCACACACACTCGCACGCACGCACTCACTCTGTTACGCATGCACACACGCAGCACGTACGTACGTACACACACACGTAACACGTGCACATGCACGCACGCACGCATATACGTGCGTGCGCACTTACGCACATACACAGGCACACAGACACACACACCTGCACACACGAAAGCACGCACTCACGTGCAAGCATGCACGCCCACACCCACATACACACGTATACACAAATACACACAAATACACACACACACACACACACACACACACACACACGTGCGCACGTGCGCTCAATCACGTACGCATGCACGCACGCATACATATGCGCTTGTGCACTCACGTACGCACAAGGGTAAGAAATCAAGCCCGCATACATGAAAGCTCGCACTCACGCGCAAGCACGCACGCCCGCATGTACACACACACACACACACACACACAGACACAGACACAAACACACATACGCACAAGCGCGCATGCATGCACGCATGCACTTACACACCCACACTCTCACGTACAAACGCATATACTAACACACACACACACACACACACACACATGCGTGTGCGCGCATGCTCGATCACGTACGCATGCATGCACACCCGCACGTAAACACACTCACACATATGCACGCACGCACTCACTTACACACGCAAGCTCGCATACACGAAAGTACGCATTCACACACCACACACACACACACACACACACACACACACACACACACACACACACACACACACACACATATATATATATACACAAGCACACATGCACGTACACACCCACACACACACACACACACACACACACACACACACACACACACACACACACACACACACACACACACACACACACAGACACAAACACACACACACATCACACACACACACACACACACACAGACACAAACACACCCACACTCTCAAGTACAAACGCATTTACTAACACACACACACAAATGCGTGCGCGCGCATGCTCGATCACGTACGCATGCATGCACACACGCACGTAAACACACTCACACATATGCACGCACGCACTCACTTACACACGCAAGCTCGCATACACGAAAGCACGCATTCACGCGCAAGTACGCACGCCCGAACGTACACACACCACACACGCACACATACACATACACACACATACACAAGCACGAAACACGTACACACCCACACACTCACGAAAAGACGCATACACGAACACACACATACACACACACACACACATACGCTCGCGAGCGCGCATGCTCAATCACGTGTGCATGCACGCACTCACGCACGCAAACACACTCACACGTACGCACGCACGTTCGGTTGCACGCACGCATTCACATACGCGCGTTCGCACCCACGTACGCACACAGGCAGGTACGTGTGCCCGCTTACATGAAAGCGCGCACTCACGCGCAAGCACGTACGCCCACAAGTACGCACACAAACACATACATACACACACATGCGTGCGCACGCGTGATCAATCACGTACGCATGCACGCACGCACACACGCACTGTCAAGCCCATGCACATGCACCCCTACACACATTAGAAGACACGCACATATGCACGCACGCACGCGCAAGCACGCACGCCCGCACGTACACACACAACACACACGCACACACGCACAAGCGCGCACGCATGCACGCATGCACTACACACCCACGCCTCACACACGCGTATACTACACACACACACACACACACACACACACATGCGGTGCACCTGCTCGATCACGTACGGCATGCACGCACGCATACATAAACACACTCACAGATATGCACGCACGCACTCACGTACGCACGCAAGCTCGCATACACGAAAGTACGCATTCACACACCACACACACACACACACACACACACACACACACACACACACACACACACACACACATAATATATATACACAAGCACACATGCACGTACACACCCCACACACACACACACACACACACACACACACACACACACACACACACACACACACACAGACACAAACACACACACACTCTCACGTACAAACGCATATACTAACACACACACACAAATGCGTGCGCGCACATGCTCGATCACGTACGCATGCATGCACACACGCACGTAAACACACTCACACATATGCACGCACGCACGCACTTACACACGCAAGCTCGCATACACGAAAGCACGCATTCACGCGCAAGTACGCACGCCCGAACGTACACACACCACACACGCACACATACACATACACACACATACACACACACAAGCACGAATCACGTACACACCCACACACTCACGAACAGACGCATACACGAACACACACATACACACACACACATATACACTCGCGAGCGCGCATGCTCAATCACGTCCGCATGCACGCACTCACGCACGCAAACACACTCACACGTACGCACGCACGTTCGCTTGCACGCACGCATTCACATACGCGCGTTCGCACCCACGTACGCACACAGGCAGGTACGTGTGCCCGCTTACATGAAAGCGCGCACTCACGCGCAAGCACGTACGCCCACACGTACGCACACAAACACATACATACACACACATGCGTGCGCACGCGTGCTCAATCACGTACGCATGCACGCACGCACACACGCACTGTCATGCACATGCACCCCTACACACATTAGAAGACACGCACATATGTACGCACGCACGCGCAAGCACGCACGCCCGCACGAACACAGACACACACACACACACACACACATACACACACAAGCACGCATGCACGTACACACCCGCACACTCACGTACAAACGCATACACAAACACACACATACACACACACGCGTGCGCGCGCATACTCAATCAAGTACGCATGCACGCACACACGCACGCAAACACACCCATACATACGCACGCGCGTGCGCATGTACGTACGCACTCACATACGCGCGTGCGCACTCACGCACGCACACAGGCACGTACGCGCGCCCACATACATGGAAGCACGCACTCACGCGCAAGCACGTACGCCCGCACGCCCACACGCACTCACGTACGCACGCACCCACGCGCTCACGCACCAACGCGCGCGTTCACATACACACACACACACACACACACACACACACACACACAAAGCGGTACCTTGTTTTCTTTTGAAACGTGAGCTTAATTTGTATTATTGTGTAATTTTGGTATAATTATAGTGACACTGGAACAGTACTGACGTTTACAGCTCAGGTTTTCCTATTGTAAGCGTCAGCTAAATTACTTCTGTGTAGAATAATCAAATAACAAATTTATTTGATTGCTGGCCTAATAAAACATAACGCCTGGCCTGCCTAAAGCCTGTAATTGATAATTGACATAAATATAGAATATAAACTATAGCAACAGAATGGAGATCGTGCCGCCGGTGAATAACGTAGTGGTGCATTCGGCATTAAAAAAAAGAAACAAAATTCAAAATGAAGACAGAAAAATGTTAAGGATTTATATGTTCAACCGTATATTTAGCTGTTTCTAATGTATTATTTTATACTATATACGACATTTACTTAAGTTCATAATTTACGAAATTTCTTATTTGTCGAAGGTGAGGTGAAAAAATGAAACAAACCTTTGATTTCAAAGTTAATTTCTTAAGAAAATATTGTTCGACCAACGGCAGCCTCAGCGAGTCCTTTACGACATTTCTACGCAACAGATTTGACCGTCCTGTGAAAATATTTTTGCCAGTATTCAAGCGTGAAAAAGCCGAAACGATATACAACATACCTAAGCTAAAAAGCAATCAATAATCGTAGAAAATATTATTAGAGACTATTTTTTATACAACTTTTTTTCATAGCCTTAAACTTGCAAGTATTAATTTGAACAAAGCTTCCATAACTAAAGAAAGATTATTTATAATTTGCCTTACCTTAACTTCTCGTACATTTTAAAACAGGCTCTTTATTCTTAATATTTCTTTTGGGAATTGATCATCAATATAAAGTTTTTAGTTAAGTAATTTAATAATAGTAAATAAAAGGGCGTAAAAATAGGCGTTGAAATAAATTTTTACCATATTTTTTGAAAACATTTGGTTTGGTAAATATAATGATAATTTTATTAGATATGATTTTACAATTGTGAAGTAAAGATATAAATTTTTACTTTTTTAAGTAAAACTTAATTAATACATTTTGATAATATTCATACTTATTAGTTACTCAATAAATATAAAATATATTTAATAATTTTAGCAGTAATATATGATTTTGATATATAACAATATCATTGTTTTCTCTTTTGGAAAAATATCACGCACTCGAGTCGTCGGGAAAGCGACGCGCGGCGATTTTAAAAATTTGCCGTAACGCGATAAATAAATGAAGACTTACCTTTTAAAATCAGCACCGGTCACAAATTTTACACAAAAAGTTCTTGTCACTAAAAGTCACCATCACCAACAATTTTCTAGTAACAGCACAAGTCCCAAGAATGGAAGTCCACAATTAAGAAAGTAACATGCACATTGCTACGACACTGATTGGTGATGGTACTATGCCCCTAAAAGTTCCGAAGACCTCCGCGGTGGGCTTCTAGCGAAGATGTGAGACCCGAACGCAGCTACCGGTCCATTTATGAGAGTTGGGGTGGAAACGCGCACGCGTCCAGCACCCTGTTGCTTCATAGAGATGTTTGTATTTGTAATCATCGATATCGAAAAAGAGCGAAATCCGAAAATTCTTGTGCTATTTACTCATGTCCAAAGTTCAGACTTCAATAGTATTAAGATATGCCGTGTATCATTTTTGCGCCACTTCATAAACTTGTCCGTTTTTATTAATTACATAGTTTTGACAAGCTAATCTATAAAAATGCAGAATTATGTTTTATTGAAGATTTGAAGAACATATTTAAAAAATATATATAATATGCATTAAACTAAAATGTTGAATAAGGAACAAAACCTTAAAATTGAACGTTTTCAAACATTAATAAATAGTCGTTAAATTAAAGAGATGAATTCCAAAAAATCAATTCTTTATAGAACATGAATAAAATTTATATTTTTCCCTCACAATTCAAAAAACATCGATATATTATAACGGAACATCACTAACTTACCCTCCCTCACACCCATGCAACCTGTAACACCCTAACCACCCCATCGTTTAAACACTGACTTCAAAAAAACTTATGTTTAAGTTTGATACCGTTACAAGTTTTGCCACAGTGACGATATAGGGGAAAGCCTTTATTTTTCCTGTAAGTGATATATCTTTTGCACACTGAGATGGAGATTGTTAAAAGTGAATTTTTAACTACATTTAGCTAAAATACTAATAGTTAAATATTCTTAATTATGGAGGAATAGCTAATTATGTGATTATAAAAGCTATATTATACAAGCCCAACTGATCAGTAATGTAGGGACATGGAGCCAGCCAAATAATTTGAAGAACCAACAGCCGATGGGAAAAAATGTTCTCGATTAGCAGTCTCGTACCTGTAAGTAAAATTTAGGGCTGAGGGATGGATACAGATGGCTTAGAACTGTGTTATGTGTGGTAATCCCTGAGGGTAGTCTATATTACGTAGTGGACTTATGAATGACTTGTGATCATACAAGGTAATGTAGTAAAATAACAAAAAGGCGTCACATAAATCGACAATTTTTTTAGGGCCATTAATTCGAGGTGAAAAGGAAGTGTAACAGCTTCCTCTATAAATATATTATATTTTTTAATAAAGCAAATATTGAAATGATATAAGATTTTAAAGTTTAAGAATTTTATAAATTTTAAATTATAAAAATTTGTTTTTTGTTGTATTACAGAAATTCAATTTAGTACCAAATAAAGTTATAATTTTTAATTTAATTGGCCATAGCGAATAGTAAATACTAATAAAACGAAAATTGAGTCATTTAACCACATTTTGTCTTTTTTTTAATAAAAATAAGCTTTTTTGTAATAATGACTAGCCACATATTATAAAGCTACTGTAAAATCTGGCAACTTTGTTATTTTTGGAAGGACTTAAAGAGGATCAATTCCCCAACAAAAAAGGTATTCTCTGGCTGGGCGTAACTATAAAATGTGACATAATATTCTTCATAGATTTGGTACTTATTAGTGATTAAAAAATATTAACACGAAATCAAAATATTTAAAAATAGAAAATGGCAAAGTTAACCTTAACTGGTGGTAACTTTGCCATCATGGATTTTAATGAAATTAATAGGATTTGACTTCAAGAATAGAGGTAAGTTTGCCACATAATATAACTAACACCCAGAGTTAGAGATTTTCTTCTTTAATTTTGTTGCAAGTACAAAGTTTACGCTAGTGGCAAAGTTATGTCGCCATTATTTTTCATAAAAGCTTGAATACATGTGTCAGGGTTGTCAAAAATCCTTGATCGTATTCAAGGATTACGATTACTTTACTTAATATTTGAAGTAAAACTTCTTAATCGACGTAGTGAATAAATTTAGTTAGGTATTAAAAAATGTCGCGTTTTTTTTAACACAATACATATAATTTACAGTAGTGGAGATAAAGGTTTCTTAAAATTAAATAATAAAGTACATTATAATAAGTTATCTACTAAAGTTAAAAATAATTTAATAAACAATTGTTTTGCAAACACCCCTTCAGCACATTACAAAAGGCCTGTTACAAATTTAACTAGAACGAAAGTAAGTAGGAACATAAAAAATACGAGACCAATTATTTCAGAATATCACGTATAGATCTATTGAAGACATTTGGATTTGAACCTAGATTATTAACATTTTGATAGTTCTGGGATATATCCTCCTCCTTTCATTTATATATCTACTAAGCCCCATCGTCGGTACACTTTCCTAAATACTTTCACTTTGCAACTTTATAAAAATAATACGTCCTATTACAATCCTATGTGAATCCGATGTGTCGCATATATACTTATTGATTAATAATAGTAAAAATATAGACATTTTCAATAACAAAGTAAACAATTTCAAAAAATCCATATTAGATATACTTTGTAAATAAGACATTTAAGGATTACAATTTAAATTTAAATATATATATATATAAATTTAAGTTTTCAAAATTTTCCACAACATAATTTCATAAGTATAGTATGTTTATAAGTAAGGTTATAAATATTTATGCTGTAAAATCGTTAATGTTACTTAATATCATGTTGTGTGCACATATTTCGGAATACCATCCAGATTGTAACTTTGTATTTATTATTTTCAATTGTTCATGTTTTGGTGTTATTCCGTTTTGTGTACTTAAATAAATAAATAAATACCATTGTAGAGGCGACACATCCTAACCACTGGGTTGTAATATGATGTGCGGTACACTTGGAGTGAAAACAGTTTAGACTTGCGGTCACGGGCTCTGTAGTGAGTATGTTAATCGATGCAAGCAGGGACGGAGAATCAATCGTAGAGTGTAATATTTTATGTATTTACTTATATTATAAGCCCGAACCTTTTACGTCTCGTTTTCAGGGTAACCATGTTGCAGCAGCTGTAGCTGCAGCCTATCTGTGTAGGAGGTCACATTGCGATAGTAACCATGACGAAAAGAGAGAGATATCAGGAATATTTTTGAACGCTCTCAATGCGGTCAATATGTACGGCGTAAAACGGAGACCAGATAGATGACTGCACCATATACCAGAACACTCCGGACTAGTGAATTCTACAGATATACTTGGTGCTTAGTGTTTCGCAGGACAAAACCCAGCATTTTATTTTAAACTACTTGTGTAGAATATAATAAAAAAACTATTTTACATCGCATATGTGTACAAAATTACTTACATTTATTATGTTTATTTTAATATTGTAAGAAAAACTTCTTCGACATAAATCTAAAATACATCACAAAAATACTCGCTCAAATAAAAATTAAATTGGTGCAATAATAAGCTTAAATGAATTATAGTATAGATCAAAAGTAAAAGTGACAATCATTTTAAAATGTATTTGTTTTTCTATTAGACATCATTACCACTTTATTACGATCAGGGTAAAGAATTGTGTTACAACCTAAATATTGTCTTATCATATATATTCATGAAAAATTATACTACATACACCCAAAGAGGGGTGCGAATTATTTTCAACGCACTAAATTGAAAATATGAAAAATACTAATTAGCAATAATATTTTTAATACCCGACCGCAAAAATAATACAACACGTCTTGCAAAATCAGTCTAATAGGCTGCTAGGGTGAAACATCTATATAAACATACATATAACGTCAAGTACAGAACCCTTTCTTTGCATCACCGTAATCAGGTAAAAGCATAGGGTGAAAGTGACAACCTTTGGTTATAAGCACAACATGGCAAAGTGACCGTCACATCGTGGCATCACTAGTACAGTAACTTTGCCAAGTCAGTTTTATTGATAAATGTTAAGACCACCATGTTTAAAATAAAATATTACATTTCCTAACTATTAATATTACGTTATTACAAAAACACATAAACACATACATTACATTCAGTAATTCAAACAAAATCAACAAAAGTTTTGCAACACTGAACAAGGAGGCTACATTGTAGGCCTAAATCCGTTTTAATATAAAATGACAAATTTAATTCTGATGTTGCCATATCGAAAATAATTCTATCAATCAGTTATTAAAGTTTTTATCCCAAAAAGACATACTTATCTTAAAAAACGTTACATTGTTTGTGTTAATCTCTATTTTGTACTTGTACATCTTTGATGGCAAAGTTAACTTCCGCTGGTAAAGTTGTCGGATTTGTACTCGAAATGTGTACTAAAATGAAAATATTCATATATAAATAAAATTAATTAAATCGTTGTGTCATATGTTCTGTAACGGTAGTAAATTTTTGGTAAACTAAGTCAATGCGATGCCACTTACCAATGCCAATTACATCAGGTAGGACTCAGACACCGGCTTGTAATAGCTATAAAATAAAAATATTTTTATTTGATGACTAGTTTTTGACCACAGGATTGCGTGCGTGGTGGTCGGAAAAGGATATCTTTGCGAAAAACCACATTTATTTAGTAAATTATCTTTAGCCTGCGACTTTCTTCGTGTAGAATTTGCAAGTAACATTTTAACTGATATAAATTAAGACTGAATAGCATCATTTCAAGGATTCCCCCTACTATTCCTTTCGCGTGGTTATCGAATTACTTATGATATGACTCTTACCATAGAACAAAAGTGAAAAGTGAAGGGATAAAATAGTTGTATAAGTTTTAGTGCAATACACATGCAACAAAAATCTTGTGGTTTCCGTTAATTGATTTATCAGAATCAGTTTACAAACAAAAAATGTCGTATTATTGCCTCTGGATTTGCCGGGAGTAAATTGATTGTCAGAGACCCCGCTTTATCGATGCGTGTGTCAGTTAGATGCAATAAAAGTCCATTCGATTAACAAACAAAAAATTATTTAAATTAAATTAAAAAAATGGTCGAGTTTTCCATAGTAAATTTATTTCTATGGGTTTGAATACTAATTCTAATAACGAACTTAACGGGAACCACAAGGTTTTTGTTACATGTTATATATGTATATTTACATGTTTATTATTGAAAATACATTAATTAACAATTTTGTAAACATAATGAAAAAACCAGTAAAAAATTCATTAAAATTATTAACGAATATTAATTTTATCACTCCGTGTCAATGTTTTCCCTCCCAGTATTCACTTAAAATTATACGTCACATTTAGAGCTTTTTCCTCTCTTAAGTTTAATAACCGTTATTTTAGAGACGGTAAAAAATATAAGACATTATATATATTTTTATAGCATCGGGTGACACACACACACACACACACACACACACACACACACACACACACACACACACACACACAATCTACGTGCTAAGTGGATGCCGTGGCCCATAGACATCCACATTTATCCTCAATTAAGAATCAAAATTCAAATGCGTTGTCACCCCTGAGGACTAAGATGGAATGCCTCGACTCTAGTAATAAAGGTCTTCGGTTTTCTACACTTACCATACGAAGCACAGCAGCATTATGTTATGTTACGCTGGTATTCCGTGAGAGCGTGGTTCTACCTCGGTCGAGCCGAAATATTAGTGCTACAACTACAATATAGCTGCAGCATGGCTCTACCACGTTAAAAATACTAAAGTGAAACAGTAGTAAATTAAATAAATAATAAAAAGGTACTTTGTATATGCTGTATTTTTATTATTTGTCAAAAGTCCTGTGTAACCACGAAATATCGTCTTTGACGTAGAAAGAGGAAAAGATGCAAAGGCGTACATTGTCCTTGTGCATGTCCTAGCTATACGTGTCCGTATAGCTAGGACACAGGGACAAAGCTGAATTGAAAATGAGCAGGCTATACAGCTCGAAGCAGCGATAATCAATGGGAAAGAAAGGTTCTCGTATTAAGCCACATTTTTCGCAAATCCTAACATAACCTGTGATTTAATGAATTTTCTTGTGTAGAAAATACATTAAATCACAGGTGATGTTAGTAAGTAGAGTAGTGTAGTTGTAGTGAGTAAATAGTGTTCTCTTAACGATAAATACTAAGAATACTATTGTACATCCAGTATTTCCGTCTTCCCTTGCATGGACTTTAGGTTACAAACATCCATCCTTATTATTTCCATGCTAAAATTTATAAGATGGAACTTTTACGGAAACATCTCAATATCTGTCTGTATGTCATAACTTTTATGCGTAGATGATTGAATTATAGTTACTAAACATGAGATTAACGGGTTTAATAACAATATGATCCTGATTTGGGAAGTATAATAGGAATCTTATGATTGTGTGTAGTTTCATATAAAAGCTATTTGTAGAATCACTCCAAAATCATAAAAACAGCGTTATTTTCTGTTTATTTTTATATTACATTTCTCCGAAAGTGTCTGCTATGTACCTATCTAAAAGAATACAGGGTTATTTTTCAAAGAGTATCCAAATTTTACATTTATTACATATTTACATTTATGTTTAAATATATTAACAATGATATACCGTTATTGTAGTTTTTGAAAATACGAGTAAATATGACATCTACTTTTATTTGAAATTATCATAAATTGAATGGGATTTCTGGGCAACATATACGCGTACGCGCTTATCTCTGTGTGCGATTCAATTCACAATGTTTTTGACGATCGAGCGTTCCTTAAGCTGAACGCACATTTGTCAGCACCGTACGAAACATACGTGCCGTACGCGCCGTATTTTAGAATTCGTTATATGAAATCATATTAAACCTCGCACATTGCAGCCACATCGCATGCGCCGTTCTTTTATAAAATACAGTAGGTATCCGAATATTGCAGGAGGTATGCTGATGACGTCTTATAATGCTCCATGTTTGGCGCGTGCTGATACCAAGTGTTGTCTAATATTGCCAACTTAGTGGATTTTTCACTAAAACTCGTGATTTCGACTTTCGTTTCGATATGTATTTTTATTTCATTTCAGGAATATTTACTTTTACTGTGTAGGCAACAATGAGTTTTCAGACAAGACTTTTGTAAAAATATCTTTTATATTTTATTCGTTTCCTTTACACATTTATAATGAGTCAAGGTATCCGAATTTGGGATTTTTCAAGCTTTTAAAAATTCATAACTCCGAAAATATTAACCTTGTCGAGAAAAGTCTTGGGATTTCTTTTATTCATATTTCATCCATGAATATAAAACAAATTTGTGCCAGTCAAAAATGACCTTGATATTTAATTTTAATTAAATACCCTAACTATACCTGATTACTTAATTATCAATATAAATACTTACCTCAAACATCCAACAAGTCTTCCCTCTGATAAAATTGGCCTTCTAAATCTTGAATTTTCCATAGAGAGATATGGTTTTAGTACATGTAGGAATTCTTGAAATTTCTTGTAATAATATTAAAATGCAAATGCCCAAAACTCGTTCATCATCATCTAATAAGTCTTTAAATAAAGTATAATATTCTACATACGACTGCCTTTTTTTAAAATTAATATTGTGAATCCGGAATATTCCTTTTATTTTAATTTAAATTTCTATTACAACATTTGTTTCTATAGCGATCTGAGAGATTCTGAGTGAACAATGTCACTTTACTGTCTCACATCAGTTGTTGGAAAAGACTGGCAATACAAAAGCCTTGCGTACGGCGCTTACGTGCCACTGTGCGATGCCATTAGTAAATGGTATATAGTTATTTGTGAGTAAATGCGACGCGTATGGCGCGTGTGCGCGTACGGTGCCGATATATGTGCATTTACCCTTACGAATATATGCGTGCGTAGTAAAATAGTATGCGATAGATATTTACGAATGACAAGCAGTTAAAATAAAGAATGCATTACCACGCATTCTAAATTTAAAAATCAAAAAGGACAGAATGTTTTTTTTTAATTTATTTAACTTCGCCATCCGCTTATGTTACTTATTCTGAACCATCTCTGTAAATTGCAAAATAATATATTGCAAAATTACCCTGTATAATTATACTGTGGTGATATTAAATCGCATCACAACAGCGTAAACAGATTGAGCCTGAATATCTCTATTGAAGTCCGAACGACTACATGTTGTGCAGTGTTATTTGTAATATATACCAAATAACACGCAAACTTTAATTGCTAACTTTAAATCCAACAAATTTTAATCTAAAACTGTTTTGAATCTTAATACTTTACAAAATAATCAATGTTAATTACTTTTTTGGAAATTATGCATTTTAACTTCTCTACACATTTACATACTCGCGCAGCGATTCATTTTTGCTCATATGTCTAATAACGTCTTGAGCGGTAAGACTTTAGTTACTGTTCACCAATAGCGCTATATTTATCCACGCTAGTGCCGCTTATTATTAAAATAATTGCAATGTCTGTCTTTCTAGCGCGGTTTAGTAACGCCTCGTTATTTTTTAAGGCATTTAGTCTTTTCTCATCGCTACACACTATCGCTCCAGTCTATCACAAGTCTTTTGTTGGAAATACCTTCCTCATAAGTTGCCAAAAGGTACGGTTCTGAGCCAAGTGCATTAATTGGCAGTGTCGTCCAATTCTGTATTTCCAATTATGCATTACGAGACTACCATACGAGAACCTTTCTTCCCCATTGATGGTCGCTTCTTTGAGCTGTATGGCCTGCTCATTTTAAATTCAGTTCATAGATTTTTAATACTTCAGCTTATCCCTGGGCGTTGTCGAATACTCCTTACATATACTTCACCGCATATACTCAGACTACTTGCACATATATTAGTCATTTACAATATTAAACTCTAGTAAATGATATTTGAAACATGTGTGGAAAGGAAGTTGAGCAAGCGGTGTACAAAATAGTTCACATGTTGTATCTGTTAAAGCGGATATTGGTTTCGGAACGGGAGCGACTGCCATCGTTACGTTGCAATGTTTTAGTTTAAGGCAAATACACATGCTGTGCGGACGATACGGGTGGCATATCTTGACTCTACCACTAAAACTGTACTTGTAATTTTAAATAAAAATATATATGTATTTTTCATTCATTTCTAAAATGCAACTTGAATAACAATTAAAAACCTAACACTATTTCTGTCCTATGAAAGAGGCCAATTACGATTGTCATATACTTAGAACACGAGGCTTTTTTAAGTATAACTATTCCTTAAAAACGTGTAAGGTTTCATTCATATATTAATATAAAAAGAAATAAAATTGTTACTAATAAAAAAATAAAAATGATTAATTATTTCATATTTGGTGTGATGACATAATGTGTGCATTTATCATTTATTTTATATATATTACCCTTCAGGTATGATGGATAATGTGATGACGATGATGAGTTTTAAAGCGAATGTACATATTTTTACATTCGCTTTAAAACTATACGTGGTAGAGCCATGCTGCAGGTATATTAATAGTATAGTTGCAGCACGAATGGGTCAGTTCGACCGGGGAAGGACTACGCTCTCACAGAATATCAGCGTCAAACAGTAGCTTAATGCTGCTGTGTTTCGTATGGTGAGTGTAGAGAACCGGAGACCCTTTTTACTGGAAACGAGGCATTCCATCTTAGTCCTCACGGGTGACAACGCATCTGCATTTTGATTCGTAATCGAGGATAGATGTAGATGTCTATGGGCCACAGCAACCACTTACCATCAGGTGGACTGTGTGCTCGTTTGTAACCCTAGCCTATAAATTATTTTTAAGGAATTGAGCTCGTAATTTTTGATTCTTAAATATTTTCTTACAAGTTAAGCCGACTTTCCATCATTACCGACTGATTCAACAATGAAACACCATACCGCAAACTTGACCGTTTTCAAGATATTTGACATTTAAGTTTTTTGAATAAAAATTGCCATTTTTTGTTTATTGTAATTTTTTTGTAATTTGTGCAACTTGTTTTACTTTTTTTATAATTTTGTGTAGTAGATAAGTTGCTTTATAATTTTTAATACCAATATTTTAGGTAAATAAATAATCTGGGTCGTAGTAGACGATTGATAGTTGAAAAAAGAAATAAATTTGCACCAAGTATTTTTTTCTTTGAGAAATATTTAAAAAAAATCTATGGCAGGTATGTTGTAGATGCACTTAAAATATCTACATTTCTTCAGCTATCCAACAACAACAAGGTTAGGCTAATCTAAGGTTTATCAAAATTCCTAGAAAAAATTACTATGAAAGGCACACAGGTGATAGTAAAAAATAACGGTTCTGAATGTTCAACAAGCCATTTCGGTGGTTTTGTGTTTAGTTTATTGGTCTACTTACGTGATTCGTATGTGGTAGATGCGATACTCAGTGCTTTCTATTTCCTACTCGGCTTGGCTTGTATTTCTGGCCTGTTTTTCTTGCGATTCGTGACTGTGCTCGCTAAATGGACTTTGATTTGTGCTTGTTATATATTTAACCGTTGAAGATGACGACCTTACGAAAAATCTATTTTTTGAATACTGCAATTGTGTATCCGCACGAGCTCATGATGAATACATAGCACGTTATCCTAGCCACCGAGTGCCAGATGTTAGTGTATTTGACATCGAAGACTTAGAGAGACTGGGTCTGTTTCGAGGCAACGAACAAACCTGGGTATATCATGTGTCATGATGAGGACAAAGGGCAAGACATTGACATAGTTCGACGTTTAAGATTCAATGCAACTACTTTTACTAACATTTTCGCCCGAGAACTTGGACTCTCGCATTGTAATGTGTGATTCACCATCCACACCGCAGACCTATACGTATACTACACGCCAATACAAGTTCATCGGTGCCGGCGAGGATCAAACTTGGGTTGCTCGTGTACTGTGAAATTTACAGCGAGTGTTTAGAGCCTGAGTTGCCAAGGCCCTATACCACAATAACTTTAGGAAACCTGTCTGAGAAATAAGAAATAAAAATATTTCAAAGACATAATATGAAGTTCGTCAACATGCATTGGGGTATCGCGGCAGACATTTCCTTGCCCTAAAACACTCTCAAAAAAGAGACTTGTGCGCAGTAGTGGGTCGTATAATGGCTGTAACATTAATGTGTGCCGTGTAGTGGCGGTGTAAGATTATCCACTACCCAATGTTATCCCCTGATTACCGTGTGCGGCGACAGAGGAAAACAAATCAGAAGATGGGCAGCAGCGTCTTCCTGATAATGACTAAAAGTAAAAAATGACTAAAAGCAAAAAAGAGACTTGTGCGCAGTAGTGGGTCGTATAATGGCTGTAACATTAATGTGTGCCGTGTAGTGGCGGTGTAAGATTATTCACTATCCAATGTTATCCCCTGATTACCGTGTGCGGCGACAGAGGAAAACAAATCAGAAGATGGGCAGCAGCGTCTTCCTGATAATAAGAAACTAAAAGTAAAAAATGACTAAAAGCAAAAAAGAGACTTGTGCGCAGTAGTGGGTCGTATAATGGCTGTAACATTAATGTGTGCCGTGTAGTGGCGGTGTAAGATTATCCACTACCCAATGTTATCCCCTGATTACCGTATGCGGCGACAGAGGAAAACAAATCAGAAGATGGGCAGCAGCGTCTTCCTGATAATGACTAAAAGTAAAGAATACGCTTGCCAACTTGGCAACTATGGTAAATACCCCCCATCCCCACCCCATTATGTAATCTATAGCGAGGACTATGTTCAGCAGTAAACTTTAACAGGCTGCAACGGTAAGGGCGTATAAATGTTTCTATACACATATTAAAGATATATTATTACTAAATATTTATTTTTATAACAATGAACAATAAACAAACCTATGAATTTTAGCAACGTAGTTTATTACATTAAACGTATTTGGCAGCGGTATGCATTTGCAGTTTGCACTCGAAAGTGCCTGGGTTCGATTCCAGGAATATAAAGTCAAATTATCTTTTTTGTCTTTTATATATTTAGATAAATTTATTAAATACTTTTATTAATAAAAAATTGTAATTTAATAATTTTTAAACATATAAATTTTAGATACGTAGTTTATTACGGTAGTGTCTTTGAGTATTGAACTCGAAAGTGCCCGGTCCAGGAGTGTGAAGTCAAATTTTCTTTTTTGTTTTTTATAATTTAGATAAATTTATTAAACACTTTTATAAATAAACAAAAAAGTTTGAAATGTAATTAAAAATACAAAAGAAAGAAAGTTGAAAATATCAACACGGATGTTATTTCTAATGCATAAGTACATAAAAGCTATAATAATAAAAAAGCGGTCTAGGTGCGACCCGAAAGGTCCACACGACTAACTTCCCAGTGGAAAGAATAAAAAATATCATATGTTTTAATATTTTATACAATTTTTCATTCGGCACAAAAAACTCGACCCTACCGATTTTGTTCAAAATTTAATGAGGTCTACGTTGCATAATTATGCGTTAAATGAAACTGGTCCCATGTCAATATCACTCTTTGTTCTCGAGATACACGAGAGAAAATTGAATCAGATAATACATACATACATAAGTACGTGTGCACACACGTGCATTAGATTCTAAAGACCTTAAAACGTGGAGATACGTTAAAATTTCCAATATGAAAAATCGAATCCATTACAATAACTTCCCACTGTAAGTTAAAACTAAAAATTCTGCCTTATAACATAAGGAAATAACAGAATCATCTAAAAATTGCGATGTGACTTATCACAAGGAAGAATTTAGTTTTATTGATTTTGTTTGTGATAAATAGTAATTATGTATGTATGATGGTTAGTTCTTTTACTTATAGCTTAACAATTTTTCAAAGTCAAATACAAAAAAAAATATAAAGGAAATGCAAAATTACCTATCTTGTGAACCATAGAACTAGATTATTTATAATTGATATGTATGCGCAAGCACAGTAGCACTCTCTATTTCCTCACTATCATAGTCCGATGTGACGGTAAACCGACGCGACCGGAGAGAGATCAGACAGGACCAACAGTTTTTCGCGTATTCCGAGAAACAGTGGTGAGACACTGGAAAATTCCTGACTGCGGGGAGATGAGAATTTCTTGACGGAAAAACTCAATAACTGATTTTTTGACCCGACCTGGGATTCGAACCCGGGACCTTATAATCAGCAGTCGCGTTTACAATTAGTAGACCAACGAATGAGGCGATCAAAAAATATTGGTACGTTAAACTACATTTAAATATTTAAAAGCGCTGCCTCTATATTAAATATAATATATTTCCCTGTGCTGTGTATAGGTCTTCTTTCATTTTCGAATGCACCCTCTAGCGCGTTGGCGGACTTCACGTCTTCGAACTTTTTAATTTTTTTTAAAATATTTCCTTCATCCGGCACGATAAATGGTAGTACTTAGATTATATTAATTACAATTATGAGTTTTATTGGTGCTGGTGGGGATAAAAACTGGGTTGCTTCGGTACTGTGCAATTTACAGCGAGCGCGTAGTCCTTGCGACAGATCTTTATATATTATTTGTTTGTTTGTAATCGAGTTTTCGAAAACGTCTTTAACGTTTTCTATGTAATTTATAATATAAGGCTTTATAAGGGAAAAAATCGATCTAGCTAGGTCTCATTTATGGGAAAATTAGTTTTCTCAGTGTAACAAATTTGACACGAAATATAATTGGTAATTAATAGCTGATTGGCTAAGAACCTTCAATGTAACAAATTTGACACGAAATATAATTGGTAATTAATAGTTGAATGGCTAAGAACCTTCAATGTAACAAATTTGAAACGAAATATAATTGGTAATTAATAATTGAATGGCTAAGAATCTTCAATGTAACAAATTTGACACGAAATATAATTGGTAATTAATAGTTGAATGGCTAAGAACCTTCAATGTAACAAATTTGACACGAAATATAATTGGTAATTAATAGTTGAATGGCTAAGAACCTTCAATGTAACAAATTCGACACGAAATATAATTGGTAATTAATAGTTGAATGGCTAAGAACCTTCAATGTAACAAATTTGACACGAAATATAATTGGCAATTAATAGTTGAATGGCTAAGAACCTTCAATGTAACAAATTTGACACGAAATATAATTGGTAATTAATAGCTGAATGGCTAAGAACCTTCAATGTAACAAATTTGACACGAAATATAATTGGTAATTAATAGTTGAATGGCTAAGAACCTTCAATGTAACAAATTTGACACGAAATATAATTGGTAATTAATAGCTGAATGGCTAAGAACCTTCAATGTAACAAATTTGACACAAAATATAATTGGTAATTAATAGTTGAATGGCTAAGAACCTTCAATGTAACAAATTTGACACGAAATATAATTGGTAATTAATAGTTGAATGGCTAAGAACCTTCAATGTAACAAATTTGACACGAAATATAATTGGTAATTAATAGTTGAATGGCTAAGAACCTTCAATGTAACAAATTTGACACCAAATATAATTGGTAATTAATAGTTGAATGGCTAAGAACCTTCAATGTAACAAATTTGACACGAAATATAATTGGTAATTAATAGTTGAATGGATAAGAACCTTCAATGTAACAAATTTGACACGAAATATAATTGGTAATTAATAGTTGAATGGCTAAGAACCTTCAATGTAACAAATTTGACACGAAATATAATTGGTAATTAATAGTTGAATGGCTAAGAACCTTCAATGTAACAAATTTGACACGAAATATAATTGGTAATTAATAGCTGAATGGCTAAGAACCTTCAATGTAACAAATTTGACACGAAATATAATTGGTAATTAATAGTTGAATGGCTAAGAACCTTCAATGTAACAAATTTGACACGAAATATAATTGGTAATTAATAGCTGAAAGGCTAAGAACCTTCAATGTAACAAATTTGACACGAAATATAATTGGTAATTAATAGTTGAATGGCTAAGAACCTTCAATGTAACAAATTTGACACGAAATATAATTGGTAATTAATAGTTGAATGGCTAAGAACCTTCAATGTAACAAATTTGACACGAAATATAATTGGTAATTAATAGTTGAATGGCTAAGAACCTTCAATGTAACAAATTTGACACGAAATATAATTGGTAATTAATAGCTGAATGGCTAAGAACCTTCAATGTAACAAATTTGACACGAAATATAATTGGTAATTAATAGCTGAATGGCTAAGAACCTTCAATGTAACAAATTTGACACGAAATATAATTGGTAATTAATAGCTGAATGGCTAAGAACCTTCAACGTAACAAATTTGACACGAAATATAATTGGTAATTAATAGTTGAATGGCTAAGAACCTTCAATGTAACAAATTTGATACGAAATATAATTGGTAATTAATAGCTGAATGGCTAAGAACCTTCAATGTAACAAATTTGACACGAAATATAATTGGTAATTAATAGCTGAATGGCTAAGAACCTTCAATGTAACAAATTTGACACGAAATATAGTTGGTAATTAATAGTTGAATGGCTAAGAACCTTCAATGTAACAAATTTGACACGAAATATAATTGGTAATTAATAGCTGATTGGCTAAGAACCTTCAATGATGTCAGATTTTTATTTTTTATTCCTTGTTGCAGTTGTTTTGGTATTCTACACATCTAGGTGATAAATATGTAAGTAATTACAGATTAAAAAATATGTAAATTTTCTTGGCGCTATACGTACTGAGTACATTTTCTATTCGAAAAATCTTTGATTATTACTATCTGCGAACAGGTAGTCAAATTTATTTGGTAATTCAGCAATTGAGCCCTACTATTGACATAATATTATTATGTTTTTTTAATTGAGCAAAATAAATCTACGAAATACTGCCCTTCACGAAAAAATTGTTATCATAAAATAATTAATTTTAAATGTATCAATAGAATTTCATATAAAATATATACTATTGTAACAAAATACATTAAAAGTATACATATATTTAAATCAATTTTTAAATATTGAAATATGAAATAATTTCGCCATGATATTAAACAGAAGTCAAAATGCTCTATAATTATATAATTACATAGTTAATATTTGAGAATAAATTACAATTTTTCACTTGAATGGTTCTAAAGATTGTAAAAATGTATTTCACTGACACGCTTCTTTGACCTTTAGACCCAAGAGCTTGGTACAATGTTGTGACGTACTAGGGGTTGGATTCTTGTCCGAATTCCTTTCACGATAACTTCGGCGTACTTCTGCACGATTTCTCACTGATTACCACCTACCAAATAAATTCCTAAGCGAAAAAAGGAAAAACGGGTCATTTATGCAATATCTATTGGTATTCCGTTATGTTACAGATATTTACTTCCAGTATCTGTATAAGAAGTTTGTTTATGTCAATTTTTTATAAATTATCTGTTAAACATCTTTTTTTATTCATATTCATAATGTTAGTCTTTTTTATCCATATTCATAAGTGTTATGTCTTTTTTACCCATATTCATAAATCAATCATTTTGTGATACAATGTTGTTGAAAAGTTTTAGTTATTTTAAAGTTAAAAATAAAGTAATCCTTTAAAATTTATTGAAATTAATATTTTATCTTAGTCCGCATAAGGGAGTATGGCTATGCTGTTTTCCTTCTTTTACAGGTGTCCATCAACTTCAGTAGCCACATACCATCTGGTGAACGGTAAGTTCGTTTTTCACCCTATTTTATTTAAAAAAAACTTGCGTGTATCGACTTCAGCAGGGCCCCCAGCGTTGTAACTGAATTAATTAACTTTGGTCAAACTTGGCGTAGCTTAGCTAGGTAAAACAATCGTCAACAACTTCTGGCAAACAATTACTGGCATAGGTCTTGACCTAGTTTATCTCAAGAACTACCCATTGCGAGACACTAACAAAATCATGAAGCATAGTGCTAAGGTTCTCCAGCTAAATAATTATACTGTCGGCTAATCGCAGATGATTTACGTATAGACCATTCGTGCTGATACCGTATCTTTCGAGTCCAGTAACGTGAAAACGTCTTCCAATGTAGAGGTAGCGAGCTATGATATTATAAAAACACATTGTTTTACACTTCTCAACAGTCGAATTAGTTTCGTAGTCTACTTCTGTACTCGGATAGCCATCGTAGTATACCAACCGTACCATAGATATACTTATCTGAAATCACTTATGGAGACAAAAACAGTCAATCTAACTTCACCTAATAACGGAGTTCTTTAGTTTAAAATAAGCGCTACCGGAGGGTTCAAATCGCTCTTTCAGTATTTATTCTACCAAATAACACCTAATAGAAATGAGTTACTAACAAAAATAACGTAATAAAAGTCCCAACTAAGATGATCATGACATAATAATAAATAAACTGTCTGTAACTAACATTTAGAAAGATCTTTTGCATAGATCAATATTCATTAAAATGGTCACCTAACTTATATTCTTATAATATATTTTGTACAGCAGCAGAAAGCTGTTAAATAGGGTCGGAAACGTTTCAGTAACAAAACATAATAATTAAGCCGCTTTATTCTACAAAGTAATTTTTTTACTGTTAATGAAATTTAGAGATCGTCTTATCAGAATACAGTACATTATTTTGACTGTGTAAGTCAATATTAAAATAAATTAAACCTAACATTTTAGACGTACATAAAACTTGTGTAAAAAGTGGAGTAACCTAGGTCACGTTTACCGCTGAATAGAACCCATTTGTCGTATCTTTTTTTTTATAGAAGAGGGGGCAAACGAGCATGCGGCTCCCCTGATGTTAAGTGACTACCGCCGCCCATAATCAACCGCAACACCAGGGGAATTGCAGGTGTGTTGCCGGCCTTTTAGAAAGGAGTATGCTCTTTTCTTGAAGGGTCCCAGGTCGTATCGGTCCGGAAAAATCGCCGGTGGTAAACTATTCCACAGAGAGGTCGTACGCGGAAGAAAACTCCTTCTGAAACGTACAGTGGTGGACCGCCAAGCATCCAGATGGTGTGGATGGTATCGGGACGTTTGCCGCGTAGTGCGTTCACGAAATTTGGCGGCTGGTATTAATTCGAACAAGCGCTGCTGAGCTGAGAGGAATTCCTCAGAGCACTCTGCATGGTATATGCGAAAGAAAATGCAAAGAGATGCAACATCTCTTCGCACCGCCAGTGAATCGAGCCAATCGGAAAGCTCTCGGTCGTCGACGATTCGAGCCGCTCTGCGCTGGATGCATTCAAGTGGAAGGAGCTGGTACTAAGGAGCCACAGCCCAGAGACAGGAACAGTATTCCATGTTCGGCCGAACCTGCGGCTTGTAAAGTTAGAGGCGATGTGCCGGTATGAAATACTTTCCCGCTCTGCTGAGCACGACAAGCTTTTTAGAGGACAATTTGGCCTTCTCTTCTACTTATTCTACCGATACTGGCTGAAACAACAAGGGGAGTCCCCTTGTTGTCTCAGCCAGTATCGGTATCCTCGGCGTCGACATATCGAGTGACGTGCAGTTTCGTGGTCACTTGGAAGAGAAGGCCAAATTGGCCTCTAAAAAGCTTGGCGTTACAGTTGTTCATGGGTGGCGGTAATCACTTAACATCAGGTGAACTGTATGCTCGTTTGCCACCTCTCCTACAAAAAAAAAATGTTGGACACTCATGCTCTTCCTGCGGAGAAGGTTTTGGAACAAGGAACAGTACGCCGCGCAAAGGATTTTTAATATTAGTAAACAGGTTTTTATAAATGTTTATTATTCTTTTTTTACGTAGTAGAAACATGTTGCAGCTATAGCTTATGATTGTAGCGCGAATAGGTTGGCTCGACCAGGGTAGGACAAAGTACTTGAAGAATACCAGCGTAAAATAGAAGCTCCTGTGTCTCGTATGGTAGAGTGTAGAAAACTGGAGACCTTTTTTCTAAAAACGAGGCATTCCATCTTAGTCCCCATGGGTGGCGACGCATATGAGGTTAGATTCTTAATCGGGAATAAATGTAGGGTCTATGGGCCACAGCATACACTTACCGTCAGGACTCTGTGCTCGTTTGTGACCCTTATTCTATAAAAATAGCTCGCTCACATTTTTTCAATCAGTCCGCGGTAAATCGGTAGGTCAAACTTGAAATGGCATTCAAAATTTTTGGGATATTGAACTTGGTTTGATTTTTCATTATGAAATAGAAGTGAGTGCTTCTTTCCTGTTACCGGTATCTGGTAAATCAACACTCGGTGTATTGTACGTATAGTAACAGAAATCCATATTATTATGCCATATTAGAATTGTAATTCTGATTACCATTGAAATTACCATTGTTATTTCGTTGATGTAAGTCGTGTACTTAGGGAACGGAACTACTATATACTAGGAGAAATATCGAAAACCTTGTTGTTTTTTAGGCGGCACAAATATAAAATATCTGACGAAATACACAAACCAGTGACAGGTAACAACGTCAAAATTAAGAGAGGTGCTTTAGCGAAATTGTCTGTAATAAGTGTTTATTATTAGCGTACACCATCTTATAATACGAAAAAGGCTCATAAAAACAGAAGACTGACTTACAAAACAGAAGAGGAATTATTAAGAGAAAATCAAACCAAAAGATTAAACTTGTTTTCTTATAGGTTGCCTTCGGCTGGGATGCCAAACCTAAGACCTTTTGACCCTTTGAATGCTCTAAATATTAAGCAAGCAAGCAAGAAGACAAGCGAGTAAGATTACACCCATATAAGATACTATTACTCAGCTTTTTACTTGCGTTTTAATGACTTTGCGTGAAGTTACTACATAGATTTTGTATAGATTTATATTTACGTACTATTAATGGGTGGCTAATTACCACTTGCGCTAGACGCTTATAATTCGTTAAGTGCCTAACCTAATGCAATATGCACCATTTTGTATTCAACAAACGTTTCTTAATTTCCTCTAAGAAAATACATTGCCAAGTTAAATCGAATTAAAAAGCGAGAGGTCAAGAGATGTACCTCCCACAATTTTCTATTATTACGCTAGCAAAAATATTGCATTAAATTACAATTACATTTCATTGAAATCGGTTCAATGATTTTGAAGGTTAACCGAGACAGAGAGGTAGATAGACAGAGGTAGACACACAGACAAACGGACCGAGAAACAATAATTAAAAAAAATTATTAATATCATAATAGTATGCAATTAACCACCGAGCTAAACACATATGTATACCTCTACCCGCAACACTTTCTTTTTCAAAGACATGCAAGTCTTTCGGCAGAATGTATTATCCAAGCGGCCATAGCCAAAGTGATGAACCGGCCAGGATAAGATCGGCTATGGCCGTTATAGGACCGGGGCCGATTATACCGATCCTTTTTGGTACGTTATGGTACGTAAAAACTTAACTAATCAACACGCTCAGCTTTGGAAAAATCTAGCGGACTGTAGGTAACCTAGGGAGTACCTACCAAAACTAAACAGTTAGTCGTATAACCAAGTTCTTAATGAGATTGAACAAGCCACAGATCAGGATAGCAACAAGTGCTATTACAGGACACGGCTCCTTTAACAAACATTTATTTACTATAGGTGTTACAGATCGTCCGCTGTGCAGGACATGCATGGGGGAGGAGGAAACGGCGGCCCACGTGCTGCTGGCATGTCTGGAAGTCGCTGCTAAACATCTCGGTACGTCTCGATCGCTCCCCGAAGTTGCTCGAAACATCAAAGAACTGTTGAACTTATTCTGAGAGAGGTCATACTCACACGCAAAATACGCGTCTAGACGTGGAGTTGCGGAAAACAGCCCGTCGTAAACTAAACTAAACTGAACCCCCCGAGCTCAACAAAAGCCTGTCATTTCGATATTAGAAACATTCAATTTAGTTTTGATGATGATGTTAAAAAAATGAAGACCTGTTCCTTTTTTACGTCAAAAGGGTCTTATCACTTTATCCTTTAACACTCATCGTTTTGAAATAAAATAATATTGAAGTATAAAATGTTAAAAACCTATTCCGCATCTCAGTCTAAAAGTCTTTTTATCTCTCATAGTTAATGCTAAGTTTATGTTTTGATTTTCAAAAAAAGAACTTTATGTTTTCGAATAAAATACATACAGCCTAGATCCTTCCTGTTATCGTTCTCTAACTATTCGTAAAGTTTCATCACAATATCTTAAGCTATTATATATACTGGATGACTGTTTTTACCGTCTGGAAAGAATAATACACCTTATTTAGGTGTACAGGTACAGGTGAACAAAATTTAATTTTTTTATTTTACATTAAAATACTACGAAATTGATCTATCACTACTCGGAAAAATAATATACGAATTCCGATTATCCACCCCACTTAAAGTGGATAGATGAACACGAGTGAGTAATTTTTAGGGTGGATAAAGAGCGATTAGTTTGTATTCTCAATTAAGTAAATATGAAAAGACGTCGGATATACCTTGTTCCGGTGTAAAAATCCTTATTCCAAGGTATTTGGTTTTTCCGAGTGTGCAAAAAGGTAGGAATAAAAGGCAAATCTTCCAGAAGTATGATCTTTGCATTATGTGGGGTAGGTATGTGTGTGAAAATTTCTGAGAATATATGAATTGGTTGTGTTATTAGCACCCATTCTCATAATCAATATAAGCATTTCATTATTATGAAATAAAATCCTATCCTATATACCTAGCTAATCATTTTTATTAATTTTAAAACTCGTATCATTACAATAGCAGTATCACAAACAATATCTGGCTCTTCTTTAATTAATATATAATGTAAAATGATATAATGTAGCTTATGAATTATTATCCATAAATGTTAACGACTACTTACCATGAACTAACTTTCACAAAATTATTGTGAAAGTTATTATAAAGAAAATATGAACCTACCCGTTATTGAAACTAATGGAAAATGCATAAAATTGTGAACGTTATGTATTTTGCGTATGTATATGCTATGAAATAAGGTGCTCTTAGAACCTTATTCTGATCTACTATACATCAGAATAGCGTTTCATAAATAATTCCAAAAAATCTCACTAACTAATTCCGAATATTAAAAAATGCATAATTTTCTCATGATTTGTATATAAATATATGGTTAATTACAAAATTATATTAAATATTATAAAATACTTGCTAAAACTAACATCGAATTGTGTATGAACTTAAATTTTCCTTCTAGCTATCCCATACAATACATACATAACAATATACCTAAAAAGATCACTTTTGATATGCTGTAATTAGTGAATGATCTGCAAAAGTATACATCAATAATAGATTTTAGTTTTCTTTTAAATTGTCAAACTCAAAGCGAGAAGGGCTTGACCCTGAAAATTAAAAAAAATAAATCATATCTGAAATCATTTCTTCGCGGTATACATCGCAATAATGAACCGGCTGTAATATTATAGTTGGCATCTTATGTCGTGGTATTTTTAAGACGTATTTTCACCTTGATTTATTCAGAAAAACATATAAAAGTTTAGTGTTTTCGATTAAAAATTTAATACATTAATTAGTTGAACTCGATGAATTAAACATACGCAAAAATAACCAAAAAATCACTATTTGAAAAAACTATACTTAAGTGCACAAGTTCCAAAGTGTATGAAGCGTGGATTCTAACCAATTATTTTAAAATGTACATATACTACCCCGATATTTGATGATAGATCTAGCAGTGCAAGAGCTTGTAAATCGCTCGTAAACACAGTTTTTCTAAATACCTCGGAATATGGTGCCAATTTTAGAACCCTCGTAATTAAATGCCTTTACCTTATATCACAAAAGAACAAATTTAGTTTTGAATTTTATTACGGAAATATCTCGTATATTTATTTATTCAAAGAATTTTTGTTTTCATCGTGACCTATACAAATTTTCATTTCTACAATTACTGTTGTTGTGTTGCTTACTATATATATTTTTTAAGGCTGTCAATATATTACAGATACTTTTTGTTTGGTACCAATAATATCTACAAATAATATAGTTCACTTTATTTTTATGAATTCACGTTTTTTTAAAATGTTTCATACTTTATTTTTTATTTTTTCCTTCGCTAATTTATTTCGTTTATACCGGAAGTACTCAAACTCTCTTCACATCACTCGGAAACAAAACACGTAAATGATACACAAACAAATATAATGGGAACAATGAAATCCAATGAGATTAAAATTAAAATATTTCATGAGTTTTAGAAATTTGAAAAAGAAAAGGCGTAGGTTATAATCAAGTTTGATTTTTTCTGCGTTTAAATTTTGTGTATTTTAAAACCTCATAACGTATGTATTTATTTATTTATTTATGTATTTAAAAACTTACATGTAACACCTTAAGCTAAAGGGTACATAGGGCGGATTTATTCCATGTGGCATTCTCTGCCAGTCAACCCTGGGTGCCAAGGACAATTGTTGGCAGGTGCGACCATTATACATAAATAAGTGCATATACATTAATGGCCCGGCCACACTAAGGAGAAATGCCGTTAATTATCGCGTTGATGGACGTTGAATGTAGGTGTGGCCACGAATTAACGCGATAATTTAACAACGGCATTAACAATGCCGTTTCCCGTTTGCCGATAACTCGAGTGGCGGTACATCAAAGGATTAACGCGCGAATTATCGCGTTGAAGCGGCCACACTACGTTTGTCTAATTGTGCACGGTGAGTGCCACGGGGTTGCACGTATGGCTGCGATGGAGTGGAGTAATGAAAAAGCTTTTCGAGATTGAATTAAAAAAAATTACTTCAAAAGTACTTTAATTTACGGTATGAAACTAAGAAAAATACGCAGGAGAAAAAAAATAATTTTTGCAGGTCAAAATTCATAGTGTACAGTGGTACGAAACCCTGGGTACGTGTATCTAATTCGCACTTGACCAGTATTTATGATTGGCTTATTAGTTATTATTTCATTAAAATATATTTACGTTTGTCTTATTATTTAGCTTAAACCATTGGACGTCTTTCTAGTGCAATTTGGGTGCGGGAAAACAAAATAAAACATAAATAGATTTACTGTGTCGTTTCCTGTGCAATTTGTAGCATCCACCGTCTTCTTTTTCTTTGTATTCTTTTTTTCTTTGTTTATTATTTTATTTTAAAGGATAGGGTGACAAACAAGCACGCAGTCACCTGATGTATGTGGATGCTGTAGCCCATTGACATCTACATCTATCCTCGATTACGAATCAAAATGCAGATGCGTTGTCACCCGTGAGGACTAGGATGGAATGCCTCGTTTCCAGTAAAAAGGGTCTCCGGTTCTCTACACTCACCATATGAAACACAGCAGAATTAAGCTATTATTTTACGCTGGTATTCTGTAAAGAGCGTGGTCCTTCCCCGGTCGAAACATTTAACACAGTTCAACGGCAAATTTAACGCCGTTCAACGGCAAATTTAATGCCGTTCAACGGGAAACGACGTTGATCGTTCAAGTGTAGCCACTCATTTTATCGCGTTAAATTTCAGGCAATAATTGTTGCGTTTATGGGCATTGACGTTGCTCGTTAGTGTAGCCGCAGCATGAATATACATATATACAAAGTACATACATACACAATACATTTAAATATACACACATATAGTATAAATATACGTACAATAATACATACATACATATATATATATTATATATACATGCTTATAAACTTCGTAAATAAATATCCAAATGAATAATATATAATGAAATAAATATTTGAAGTAAAAAAAGAAGAAAAGAAAGACAAGAATTAAGGAAAAATAATGTCAATTAGTAGTAGCCTTCAGGTAATGTTCTCGGAGAAGAACTTTGAAAACTTATTTGTGGCATTCTTAATATCGTTGGGGAGGGTGTTCCAAAGTTGTATAGCTTGTATCGTAAAAGACGACCTAAAAAAATTTGACTTATTCTGTCGTAACCTTAACCTCAGACGGTTTGACTGTCGGGATGTTCGACCGTCGATCTGATGAAAAAAATGAAAATTATCCTTAAGAAGGCGACCTTGGATCGTTTAAAATTGAATAAAGTACAAGTAAAATTCTAGAGCATCGCCTTTGACGTTTTGGTAGCCATTTAAGCTTTGAACGATAGGATGATATGTGGTCATACTTACGTAAACCAAAAATAAACCTTATGGAATTATTAAGAAGGCGCTCTAACTTGTTTAGAAGATTTTCTGACAGATCTCGGTAACATACATCGACATAGTCGATAATAGATAGAATGTGGGAATGAACCAGCGTAAGCTTGGTTTGTAAAGGTAGGAAATTTTTAAGACGATAAAGGGAACGCAAGGTAGCAACAACTTTACGGCTAACTTCAGAGATCTGCAATTTCCAGGTTATAGTTCTATCCATGTACAGCCCAAGATTTTTTATGGAATCACATTATGGAATCAAAGTTCCATTATAAATTACAGGAGAAAGATTTCCATAATCAACCTTAGCCAATAATTCTGTAATAATTCTCTAATGTAACACTCATTCTCACCAACTTAAAACACTAGTATTACTTTTATAATTCAACTCTACATTCAAAAATACAATTTATTGTTTAAATATTACATTTCATGCCACAGACGCGGTGCTACTGCTACTTAATTTTTAAATTTTCTTACGAACTCTTTAACCTGGCAAATAGGCTTAGCACCCAGTAATAATGCGATATTTGTACTTTTTTTTTCATATTTTAGAAAGGTATTATATAGTATAGCATATTAAAGCGGATATGTATTTGCAAAGCTCGAAAGCAACGATGGCCAACGAGTGCATGCGAGATTGTTGAGTGCTAGGCGCAGCTTCCTTATTCTATTCGTAGCGTTTGCGCGTTGATGATCTCGTGAAATTTATTTGAAATTTTTAATTGTTACAGACAATGTTATCTTTTAATGTGGCATTATTTGAATTTAAGATAATCAACATTGATTTGACGAATTTCCCGATATTCAAAAAAAAAAACTTTAAGTTTTTCGAATATAACACACACAGCCTTACACACAGATCCTTCCTGGCATCGTTCTCTAACTGTTCGTAAAGTTCCATCGCAATTGGTCCAGTGATTACAAATATTAGCCTGGACAGACAGATAGACAAAACTTTTAAAAATTGTTATTTATATCTTTATATAATAATCGCATGAGCTTATTAGAGGCTGGTTTTTCAATATTACAGACAAAAAATGTTATTTTATTTATATATAAATACAACGCACGTCTAACACAACGAAATCGTTACTAGGCAATTTTCATTTTTTATTTCATGAGTACCTTTTTTATTACATAAGAATGTAATATTACCTCCCTACAAGTTTTGACGCTAAATTACAAAATACCCCAAGAAATATGGAAATAATGATTACTACAAAAGTATGTCTTTTTGATTGCCAATAATAACGTGGTAAATATACTCGTGTAAATATTGATTTCGATATCAAACAATACACATTTTGTATTATAACCTAAATTATTTATAATTATCCTCAAAACATTGCTTTATATAGCGTACTCTTTTTGCGAGATACATTTTCTAAATGAATAAATACCACTTATTGTATAAACCCGTATTTATGCCTGCTCTGGTTGCGTAAATTATATCATTTATTTCAGTATATATACATATATATCAAATCAGAGAAAGCTTGTGGGCGGCAGTGAGATGTATACAGGCAAAGGATAACTAGGTTTTGAACGAATACCTCACCAACCTCTTTGCTTTGAGTACGTGCAGTCGTATGGTTGGGAACAACTGGGTCTTACGTCCAAGTATGATCCTATGGCTGTAAAGCAAGCAGCATAGTGAGGCCGATTCTCACCTACGCTTCCACTGTCTGGTGCAACAAGGCCAACCAAAAGATGACTGCAAATAGACTAAATAGTCTACAAAGGACTGCCTGCTTAATGGCAACTGGAGCCATGCGATCATCGCCTAGACAGAATTTTAATGCACTTCTAGAACTAATGCCACTTGATCTTTATTAAGACAAGCGAGCGAGGGTTTGCTCCCTTGTCTTAATAAAGATGATGTATAGGATTAACGCCCGGGTGGTCTGGGATTGCCTGCAGATTGAGATCCATGTTCGACTCGATTAAGGAAAAACCGGTCTTATGCATGATCTCAGATATTGTGCGTCCACTATACTCTTATGATGAAAAGTATCCAGAAAAAACTGGCTGAATTGTCAGGTTATCTATGAGGTCGGTAGCCTTATATGCTATACCGATGGGTTATAAATGGGCCTCGACGTCGACTTTGGTATGTATGGGGAACGCCCCAAATTCAAACTTAAAATAAATTTGAGAAAATTCACCTCTATCTTTCAGGCCGATTTCCATATAACGATGTGCAGAAATCAACCGGTAAACACAATATTTCAACAGTATTATCTATATAAACTCTGATTATCAAGCAGCACTACTAGCGCAGAGGTTAAACTTACCTCGAAGCTAGTTGGAGACTGCGTGAACCGTTTAAATACCCTGGGGTATAGCAACAGGGTAGTTCTGAGATGGGTTCCAGGTCATGCGGGTATTGTAGGCAGTGAACTTGCCAACAAGCTCGCAAGGGAGGCCTCAAAAAGAGTACACTTTGTGGAATCTTAAAAAAGCCTGGCCCGATTGAACCTGAAACTTTTTACCATAATAAATCACTTAAGATCTGGTCTGATACATCAGACTTAAAACATTCTAAAATCTTTATTCGGGTTTATGATTGTAAATTCGCTTCAGAAGCCCTGGACTTAAGTAAGAATAAACTACCTATTCAATTCAAAGAATGAACTGCAAGAGGCCTGACTGGACACTATTGTGCAAAAAGCACATGCCCATCCTGTTACTAAGTAACTCAAGGATGTGCTGATTTTGTTCCTTAACGGAAGAAACGCCTCCGAACACCCTAACTGATTGTGGACTAGTTAGGTAGTTAGTCAGTTAATTAGTTTGTAGCAAGTGACGCCAGTGTGGACATAGTGAAGGCCTTCGATTGGGTTTAGCATAAAGCGTTTTTTAAGAAGCTTCTATCTTATGGGTTTTACGAAAAATTGTGTAATTGGATCACCAGTCTTTTAGCTGATCGGAGCATCAAGGTGGTAGTAGACGGTGCTACAAGCCTATTAGTGCTGGTGTTTCACAGGGATGTGTGTTATTATCAACGCTGTGCCTTCTGCATATCCATGATATGTTGCAAACCAGTAGCACTACACTAATGGAAAAGTATAGGTGAAGCGTTTTATACTGGCCGTGCTAATATTTCATGGGATCACGGCATCGAGTATCGGATCAAATTTGTATCTTGATAGAGGACGACTAAATCTAGTCCGGTTTAACCCTCAGAAGAAACAGGTTTGCGCGTTTACTGCAAAAAAGCCCCTTTATTGTATCTCTTCAAATTCAGGGCAATCCCTTGCTGCCTCAGCTAAAATCGGAACCCTCGGCGTCGAGATATCACATGTGCAGTTTTGTGTTCATTTGGAAGGGAAGGCTAAATTGGCCTCTAAAAAGCTTTGCGTATCCGGCAGATTGGGATAGTATTCCACGCCGGTACACCGCTTTCAACTTTACAAGACGATAGCTCGGCCTCACATGAAATACTGTGCTTATCTCTGGGCCGTGGCAACCCAGAACTAGGAGTTTTCTTCCTCACACAACCGCTTTGTGAAACTGTTTACCACCGGCAATATTTTTAGACTGACACGACTTAGGGACTTTCAAGAAAATAGTTTACTCCTTTCTAAAAGGCCGGAAACGCACTCGCAATTTCCCTGGTGTTGCAGTTTTTCATGGGCGGCGGTATTCACTTAACATCGGGTGAGCTGAATGCTCGATTGCTCCCCATAATAAAAAAAACTCTTAATGCGCTAACGTAACACTCATCTGGGAGACTATGTACTTCGCCCAGAAGAAGTGAAATTGCTCACAGCTAAATAACTTCTTACACCTCTCTGCAGTTGGATAGGTTTCGTACTCTGGTTCTGTACTCGGATAGCCATCGTAGCCCTACTGTACAAACACTTCAGCACTTCAATATAATACTGTACAGTCAACTAGGCACCGCTGAAGAGACTGTAGCACCGCCCAAATTCCGCTCTCTCTCATGTTATATCCCCGAAACTCTTCACCGCTGCGTTGGAAGACGTTTTCAAGCTACTGGACTGCAAAGGATACGGTATTAACATCAATGGCGAGTACATCACTCACCTTCGATTTGCCGACGATATAGTCCTTATGGCAGAATCGCTGGAGGACCTTAGCACTATGCTCAATGACCTCAATGGTGTCTCCCAACGGATAGGTCTTAAGATGAACATGGACAAAATAAAGATCATGTTTAATGTCCATGTCACACCTATGCCGGTAGTTGTTGGGAGCACTATGCTCGAAGTTGTTGACGAGTACGTTTACCTGGGACAAATAGTCCGACTAGGTAAGTCCAACTTCGACCGAGAGGTCAATCGACAGATTCAACTCGGCTGGGCAGCGTTCGGTAAATTACGACACATCTTCTCATCAGGTATACCTCAATCTCTGAAAACTAAAGTGTACAACCAGTGCGTGTTGCCAGTGATGACTTACGGATCTGAGACGTGGTCCTTCACCGCTGGCCGTATGAGGACGCTCAAGGTCGCTCAGCCAGCTATGGAGAGGCCTATGCTCGGAGTTTCACTACGTGATAGACTCAAAAATGAGGATATCCGCAGTGAAACCAGAGTGACCGACATAGCCCAACGGATTAGTAAGCTGAAGTGGCAATGGGCCGACCATATAGCTCGAAGAACCGATAACCGATGTGGAAGAAAGGTTATCGAGTGGCAGCCTCGTACCGGTAGGCGTAGTGTAGGGCGACCCCCCACTAGATGGAGTGACGACCTGGTAAGACATGCAGGAAGTCGATGGATGCAGGTGGCTCAGGACCGTGCTTTGTGGCATTACTTGGGGCAGGCCTATGTTCAGCAGTGGACTTGTGAAGGGCTGTAATGATGATGATAAACCATTTCATTGAAGACATAGATAGGGATTAGCAGTGAACTATAGCTATAGCAGCGATCACAATAGATTTTATAAGTCACACATACTGGTCACAGTCACAGATACTGGTCTTTCTAAACCTGAATAGCAGCTTGCGCAATTATTAATCAAGGAAGTCGTATTCCTTCATAATAAGGAAATACGATTATCTGTTTATTTGAGGAAGCCAACACTGTAACTATAGTGAACACATGTGGGTGTACCGATTGAACAGTCCTGGTGACCTTGAACTATATTTACCGTTACAGTCTTCTAAACTCCACTGCTGAATATAAAGCTTCCCGATAGATTGCCTCATAGGGAATTCTAGGAGATATTTGCCATAGCTGTCACGCTTGGTAAGCAGATTGTCGACCGCAGCTTGTTCTTTTTAGTCATTACTAGAAAGACGCTGCTTTTTGTCGTCATACTAAAAGATGCTGCTTTTTATTTTTAGTATTTACTAGAAAGACGCTGCTTTTTATTTTTAGTCATTACTAGAAAGACGCTGCTTTTTCTTTTCAGGCATTACTAGAAAGACGCTGCTTTTTATTTTTAGTCATTACTAGAAAGACGCTGCTATTTATTTTTAGTCATTACTAGAAAGACGCTGCTTTTAATATTTAGTCGTTACTAGAAAGACGCTGTGCCCATCTCATGATTTGTTTCCCTCTGTAGGCTCTTACGATACCACAGGATGATCTGGGCTAGTGAATATTCTTACACCGCCACTACACGGTCTGAACGAATAATTTTTATAATTCTGTAATTTCTAACTACATTTACTTGCTATCTTTCGGAATATATGGACATTACAATTTGTAAATGCTATAGTTTTTGAACAAGATAAAGAACTTTAGAAACGATGTCCACACTTAGTCCATAACTGAATCCTAAATTCTTAATCTGATTTCTAGGATTTACAGTTAGTGAGAATTTTGAACTCTACTACAACTTAGTGGGCAAGGAATAAAGATAAAATATGTCCTATTACATTATCTTGAATCTTTATGATTTTAATAGTAATTTGAGTAGTAATTTATCTACTTTATTACTATATACAATTCATAGTAAATAAAGTACCAGAAAAGTATAGAATTTGACTAATTTTAATAGCCCTTTATGCATGTGAGCTACGCTGCAGATTTTATGATAATGCCTTCCACTCTGGGTTTTAAATAATATAACCTAGTAGGTAAGTTATGTTACAACATTTTTTAACAAACAATATTTAAAATATTTGCGAGCAAAAATAGAAATAAAACATGCAAGATAATCATAGGGTATACTTGGTGTATGATATAATTATAGTGAATGTATTATGTACGCGTTCGTGCGTGCGTGTGCGCGTGCCCCTGCGTATTTGCGCGTGCGCGCGCGCTTTTGTGTGTGTGTGTGTGTGTGTGTGTGTGTGTGTGTGTTGTGTGTGTGTGTGTTTGTATGTATATATGTATATACGTGTGTGTTAGGAGATGTATATAATTAAGGCGTATTATTAAGGTTTTTGACCAGAATAATATTTTTGTGTTGTCAAAATATACCTAAATACACCGGGATTGGTTATAATCCTGGTTGTTGTGTGAATTTAATATTCTGTTAGGTTAAAGGGTATTGGTGGAGCCACGTGTTTAAGGCTGCCGAAGTCTAGTTCCCCGGTCGAACCTTAAACCTATTACGCGAGATATTAATCTAAGTGGACTGTATCTACTAATTGATTCTACACTTATATATGCGGTACAATGCACTCGCTCTTCCCTAAAAAACGAACTATTATTTGCCAAATCGATGAAAGGAATCCTGCTTGATTAGGAAAACACAAAATTGGAGCGGGTTAAAACAATTATATCAAGCAGGTTATAATATTGGATATTGACTCACCGGGATGTTTCTTCTATGCGGTCGAGCACTATAACTGCGACTTCTGGAACCTCCTCTGGACAGACACTCTGGGGCCCCAGAGATACGTCGGGAGAGAATCGGTGTGGTTTCAACGGCGAGCGCGGCGGGAAGAGGCTGCGCGTCGGTCGCGCGTGTCTTATATATCCTCGGTTCCGATGATTACGTGACATTCTAGAATCATCTTCTTTCCCCTCCCACCCCACCACCCCGATGTGTCGATAGGAGGGTATGAATGATATCGTTTTGGAATGGGATAACCGATTTGGCAGCCTACCGTCAAATTAAATAAATACGAATGGTTTTCCGCGCAACCATCTCCCCCGCCCTTGAAGGATTTCCTTCAAAAAATAACTAAAACAACTAGAGCTAAGATCAACTAACAAAATAACTAACTAAAGCTAAGATTACCTAAATTCGACTACAATTTTTAATCTAGAAAGCTAATTTAAATTATGGAAGAGGCAAGGGGCACAAACGGACATCAGGACGCAGGTAAAACCCAACCGTGGTCTTAACGCGAGCTATCCTAATTACTCCGTCGGAACCGGGAAAGACCTCTTCGACAATTCCTAACGGCCAGTGGAGAGGCGGCGCATTATCCTTAGTGAGCACAACTACAGTTCCTACAGCTAAAGGCTCAGTCGCTGTGTTCCATTTTTGCCGAGACTGCAAAGTATGCAAGTATTCCATCCTCCATCGTTTCCAAAACGATTGCACTAACCGGTCTAATAATTTGTAGCGTGCGGAAATGCTAAGTCTGTTCTCATCCATATCTGCGGCGGGCAAATACTTTAAAGGCGTTAAATTCAAAAAATGTGCTGGAGTTAGAGCCAGCGGTTCCGAGGGGTCACTAGACAACGTCCGACAAAGTGGGCGGCTATTCATTACGCATTCAATTTGAGCGAGCACCGTACGTAGCTCTTCGAAGGACAAAATTTGATCTCCTATTACTCGGTATAAGTGACTCTTTAGACTCTTAATATTAGTCTCCCAATTGCCTCCAAAATGACTCGCGGCTGGGACTTTCAGAGACCACTCAATGCGGTTCTCGGCTAGAATGTGAGCGAACTCCGAATTATAATACTTGCTAGCTAAGAGCTCATGTAGTTCCGATAGAATACGTTTTGCACCGACGTAGTTCGTACCGTTATCCGAATATAATTTACTTACAGGGCCTCTGCGGGATAGAAATCTTTTAAATGCACCCATAAAGCCTGCTGTGCTTAGATCACCAACGAGTTCTATATGCACCGCTCGAGTAGTTAGACATACGAAAATGCAGACGTAAGCCTTTGTGGATCTTATACCACGCCCGCGAGTGAGCGTGACCTTAAACGGACCAGCGAAATCCGACCCGGTGTGCGTGAAGGGCTTTACCGATTGTATTACTCTACAAGATCTAAGTTCCGCCATTTCCGGAAATGACGGCTTGGGGCGTGCCCGAAAGCATGCTATACATCTGTGCACCCGATTGCGTATTAAACTACGTGCAGAAAGAATCCAATAATTCTGACGCAAAATCGACATCAACAAGTCGGGGCCAGCGTGCGAGTTCAATTTATGATGGTAATCGACTAATAAGTTCATGATATGGTCTTTACGCGGTAAAACTATAGGGTGCCGTTGGTCGAAACTCAACTGCGAGTTGGACAAGCGTCCACCTACCCTTACAATCCCATCCTGTAAAAATGGCTTAAGGCGTTGAAAGGCGCGACTACAAGCTCTATTCGATTGTAATCTTGTAATTTCTTCAGAGAAGTGCGCACGTTGAAGTTCACGTAATACTAGCGACTCTGCATAGTTGTAATCGGACGCTAAGACATACGAACGTCGCGGTAAAAGCTTCGCGAATCGACAAACGTAAATTACGCTACGCAATAATTTCGACCAAGAGGACAAGCGGTTCGCCAAAGCAATGATTGGAGAAACCTCGCTCGAAACGTTCGCCACTAGAGCGTGTCTCTTCTCTTCCGGCGGTTGTGACACTGACGAAGGTTCGAAATCGGTTATCGGCCATTATGAGGGATCCAAGTGAACCCAAGAAGGTCCATGGAACCAAAGCGGGTGGTCCATTATTTGCATCGGGGTGAGTCCCCGGGTTAAACAATCGGCAGGGTTTTCCGTACCGGACAGGTGATAAAAGTTCCGCGTTTCTAACTCGTCTTGGATCTTGGCCACTCGGTTCGCGACAAACGTATCCCAACGGTGGGGTGAAGAATGAACCCAGCATAAGGCGACGGTGGAGTCGGAAAAGGCAAATATCCTTTCTATGTGAACTCTATCCCTACATGCGCTGATAACTGCGGTAATAAGCTTGGTGAGTACTAATATTGCGCAAAGCTCTAAGCGCGCCAGAGAGACAACCTTACGGGGGGAGACTCTCGACTTAGAACTAATGAGGCTAATCGAATTTCTACCATTATTCTGAACGTGGAAATATACAACGCCCCCGTAAGCCTTCTCGCTGGCGTCTGCAAACCCAACGACCGTTATGACGCTATTTCTATCGACGTTTATATGACGCGGTATTCTAATTTCTCTTAGTAAAGGAAGTTCCTCTCTAAAGCGCTGCCACAAACGAACAATGCTGTCAGGCGGCGAATCATCCCAATCGCATTCAAATAACCAAAGTTGTTTAATCAAAAGCTTAGCGTATAATACCACCGGAGCTACGAAACCCATGACGTCCCATAATCTAGCAACGCATGACAGTATTGTGCGCCTTGTGCATTTCTTTACGGGCGGATTTACCTTAAGGCTAAACACGTCGGACTCTGGTGACCAACACAGACCGAGCACCTTGTGTGTATCGGAATCGTCGAATTCCTTTATCGCCGAAAGACGGTGTGATAGTGGGATTGTATCTAAAACCGGACGCGAATTACTAGTCCACTTCACAAGATCGAATTGACCCGATTTCATGAGCTTTATAACCTCGGCGGTGGTTAGGGTAGCTTCCTCCACGCTATCGACCGAGTATACAAAATCATCCATATATAAACCGCTCTCAATTGCCCTCTTAGCTTTAGGGTAAGAGGGACCTTCATCGTGGGCGAGCTGTTTCACCGTGCGTTACGCATGAAATGGGCTCGACTTTAAACCAAAACAAACGCGGTTAAATTCAAATACCATTAGAGGATCCTTTGGGTTGAAACGATATAAAATGCGTTAGAATCTACGGTCGCATTCACGGACCCCTATGCAAAGAAACATTTGGCGAATATCGGCGGATAGTGTTATACTAAACAAACGAAAATTGGCTATTATATCAAATAAACTGCCCTGTAAATTTTGCCCACTATAGAGGATATCGTTAAGCGACAGGTGAGTGCTAGTTTTAGCACTAGCGTCGAGCACTACACGTAACTTAGATGTAAGTTTGTCCTCCCTAATGACCCCGTGGTGTGGTATGAAGTACGACGGTGTGTCTTCGTAGTTATCTAATTTCGAAGCCACAAGTGATATGTAACCTTCTCTTATATATTCGTTAATGACGCCGTCGTAAGCTTCCTTTAACTGGGGTGAAGCGAGCATCCAACGCTCCAAGCTGTAGAAACGTTTTTCCGCCATTTGACGCGAATCGCCGAGAGATAAAACATCTCCCTTAAAGGGTAGCGTTACACTATATCTACCGTCGCGATCACGAACGGTCGTGCGGACGTAAATTTCCTCGCATAACCTGTCATCTGAGCTAGCTATGGGTGGGACGTTCACCTCCTCCATCTCCCAAAATTTGCGGACTAACGACTCGAGCGGTTCGACAGCCATACCACAATAAGAGGTTGCCGAAATACTATCTATGATGGGGGCGGAGCCAACGATAACATAGCCCAATACGGTTTCCAGTGCGCAAGGCGCGGTATGCGAGGAGTTGCCCCTGACCTTATTGTTTAACAAAAGATGAGGGAAAAGCGATGCTCCAATGAGCATTTCTATGTTTCCAGGAACGGCGTAAGTGTCGTCTGCTAGAATCAAATTTTTAAACTCAATCATTGCCGAGGTGTCAACCGAAACGGTTGGCAACCGTTCAGTGACCCTATCTACTACTAGTGCATTTATATCAAAGTTAACATTACGATCTATCCGAGAATAAAATTTTAAATTAATATATCCCTGGGTAGCTTTACTAGTACCTCCGATGCCTTTAACTACAGGACATGAAAGTGACCTATTTATTACTAAGCCTAAGCGCTGACAACATTGTCGTGTTATAAAGCTATTTTGGGCTCCGCTGTCCAGCAGTGCACGGACGCTTTGTTCGTTCCCACGCGAATCCCTAACCAAAATACGCGCCGTACCCTGTAACACGGTTGAAGGAGGTTGTGCTCCCATATTTGCCAATGAGCACAGAGCGACATCACCAGGTCGACCGCTAGAATCGTTAACCTTAGTAGGGGTGAATTCCTTATCCGCTTTACTTGACGCCGCTATGTTGCTATTTTCAAAATGTAATAGCGTGTGATGTTTCCTGGCGCACTTGCTACATATGGAACTCGAATTGCATTTTGCAACTAAATGCTTATCGCTTAAGCAGTTCAAACATAGGTTGTTTGTCTTTACTAATTTATAACGTTCGCTTGGTGAATATTTACGAAAAGTCGCACAATTATATAAATTACCGTGTTTATCTTTTTACATACGATACAAGTATGCTGAAGTGATGTTGACGTAGCGGTTACGTACGTTAAAGACCCTGCTATTTTAGATGGTTGAGTCTGTCTACGGTCGACGCACCTTTTAATCTCCTGTTTAACGTTCGGAGAGCGCTGCATCACCTTTATTTGATCTCGCACGAACGATGCTAATGAATGAAAGGAAGGCATCTCCGAGCTACGATGCTCCATTTCAAACGCACGCACGGTGTCGGGGTCTAATTTCTTTAGTGCAATATGGAGAAACACCACGTCCATAAGGTCATTAAATTTTAAATTCTTAAGTGCAGCCACCGATGCCACAAATTTATCTAGAAACTGCTCTAAGCCGTTGATGTTCGCGGATGATATAGATTTAAGATCGAATATCTGGTTCAAATATTCGGAAGCTAACATTTAGTTTTAAGCGTTTCGAATATTAATAAGTAATTGTTTGCTGTAGGTGTAAAACCCGAGCAGATCGGCTGTGCCCTGCCACTAAGTTTACTAATTAAGTAATATAATTTTTCAGCGTCCGATAACGATGGGTTATTGTGTATATTGTTTTGAAAACTACTGAAGAAGAAGGGCCACGTCTTAATATCACCATTGAATACCGGAATATCTATTGGCGGCAACCTAATTGAGTCACGAGGACGTACCTGTAATTCCGGCTTTGCTTCGCTTTGAGATTGTAGGAGTTTTGCCATTCTTTTCACGCGACACAACATATCTTCGAATGCCAGCAGCGGTTGGTAGTTCACTATGTATTTCGGGTCGATTTGTAATTCCAAATGATTAATTTGGTCTAATATTCTTTCGTAATCCGTCCGCAAAGAATCCACCGTTTCAATTTCATTCAGAAAAGTTTCCCGCACCGCTTCTACATTAATGTTCTTTATATGATCGCTAATGTTTTGTATACGTGAAAAAAGTACGTCCCTCTTGGCATAAAGCGTTTTAATTTTAAATTCACTTCCACTAACTGCCATTTTAAATTATTATAGTGAAGTTATATTAATCACAATTAATCTCACACGCATAAACGATGGACGATGGACACTCGGTATGCCGTATTACGTAATTAAATCGAACACCTGTTACAGTCGAGGCGACGCGTTGCTTGCTAACTCAATGTTTTTATCAAGATTGTCGGGTAAGCGTACCAAACGGTTGCTATCACACCGTTTCAATTTTAAGCGACTAATAAGCTTTAAATTTAAACCAATTACAAACACTATTTAAATGAATAATTCTGTTTGCGAGTACCTAACCAAAATTTAAATTCAAACGAACACTATTTAAGACTATTCCATAAACTAGAGTGCATTATCTAAATAATTAATCTAATAATTCGACCAGAAAATGGTTGGATGACCACTAAACACCAGTGCAAATCCTGCCGAAGTGACCATAAAATGGTGGAGCCACGTGTTTAAGGCTGCCGAAGTCTAGTTCCCCGGTCGAACCTTAAACCTATTACGCGAGATATTAATCTAAGTGGACTGTATCTACTAATTAATTCTACACTTATATATGCGGTACAATGCACTTGCTCTTCCCTAAAAAACGAACTATTATTTGCCAAATCGATGAAAGGAATCCTGCTTGATTAGTAAAACACAAAATTGGAGCGGGTTAAAACAATTATATCAAGCAGGTTATAATATTGGATATTGACTCACCGGGATGTTTCTTCTATGCGGTCGAGCACTATAACTGCGACTTCTGGAACCTCCTCTGGACAGACACTCTGGGGCCCCAGAGATACGTCGGGAGAGAATCGGTGTGGTTTCAACGGCGAGCGCGGCGGGAAGAGGCTGCGCGTCGGTCGCGCGTGTCTTATATATCCTCGGTTCCGATGATTACGTGACATTCTAGAATCATCTTCTTTCCCCTCCCACCCCACCACCCCGATGTGTCGATAGGAGGGTATGAATGATATCGTTTTGGAATGGGATAACCGATTTGGCAGCCTACCGTCAAATTAAATAAATACGAATGGTTTTCCGCGCAACCAGGTATTATTATTTATTTAGAGCTCTATTTGCGATTTTATACAGATGGGAACTTATAACAAAGTAATGCCGTTTTGAAAAAGTGGTTCAATGTTGAGATTTTGTACGGACATTTCCTTTTATTGCGCTTTTGAGATGGAACGCTGGGCAGTCCTAGATACTTACGAACCATTGTGTACATGATATAAAGTCAGCAGTGCAGGTGGTGGCATATATGGATTTCCTCGATGAGGAAATAACCAAACTCTCACTGAACACCAGCGTAAAGTTGATTTAATACTGCTGTGTTTCGTATGTTGGGTGTAGAGAACCGGAGATCATTTTCACTGGAAGCTAGGAGTTCCATCTTAGTCCTCTGCGGTGACAATACATCTGTATTTTGATTCTTAATTGAGGAAAAAGGTAGATGTCTATGGACCACAGCATCCACTTACTATCAGGTGCAATGTGTGCTCCATTGTCACCCTTACTTTATGAAAAATATTGTAAGGTTATCATTATTGTAACTAAATTTCTAACTTAAGTATATGGGGGCGGGAGTTGATCAACTTCTAATTCATATAATTTACATTAAAACCTATTTCCATCCCCTTGTACGGCGAGTAATCGGGCGAATGGATATGGAGGAGAGCGCAAATCTTGATGATGCCCAGGGTAAGTCAGAGAAGTTCTACCTTCACGTGGTTGACGCCTGTTACTTTGGTCTGGTACAATAGGAAACATAGAACAGAAACACTCTGACGATCCTTCCTTGCCTTCAAATCCTTTCTGTCCCATCTTACTCCAATCCAAGGTGTCAGGTATACCGTGCCGATCTACTGAAACTCCATGGTGTTCTACATTCGCATATTGGCAGCGCCAACAGCGCCAAGGCCAACCGCCCAATGGCAGCCTCTCCTCTACTACTGCTCCCTCTTCTCCATCTCAGGTAAGACGCACCGGGAACACATGGCGCGCCTTCCTCCGTGACCTGTAACTATACCTGCGCAACGGACTCTGTCCCTCCCGTCTGGAATGCATAGACCGTGGGGCAAGGAAAATACGAGCACTGAAAAGCTGCGGAAGTTAGGGAGAGCGGAGCTTAACAATACCGACACTCCTCCCTCCGTGGCCCTAATACCACCGCATTAAAGCTGCAGATCCACCAGAGTCGTGGTGAGAGTGGCGCACCACCATACTAACAATTTTCTTCTCCCACGAGCCTTGACTATACATCGATGTTTAAAATATCACTAAGCAATACAATTATGTGCCGATACTGTTCGAGAAAGGAAGAAACACCTCTGCACATCCAAATTAATTACAGATCCAAACATAACACCCATATAGGAAGAGAGAAGAAGTTAAATTGCCCACAATTAAGCAACTCCATTAGAAGTGTACTATAGCGATCACAAGAGATATTACTTGTCACAGTGGTACCGGTTTTATTAGACCTGCATAGCTACACTCACAAAAAATGGCGATAGTAAACATTTCCACAGATATTTTTTTTATAGAAGAGGGGGCAAACGAGCATGCGGCTCACCTGATGTTAAGTGACTACCGCCGCCCATGATCAACCACAACACCAGGGGAATTGCAGATGCGTTGCCGGCCCTTTAGAAAGGAGTAAGCTCTTTTCTTGAAGGTTCCCAGGTCGTATCGGTCCGGAAAAATCGCCGGTGGTAAACTATTCCACAGAGAGGTTGTACGCGGAAAAAAACTTCTTTTGAAACGTACAGTGGTGGACCGCCAAGCATCCAGATGGTGTGGATGGTATCGGGACGCTTGCCGCGTAGTGCGTTCACGAAATTTGGCGATGCAACATCTCTTCGCAACGCCAGTGAATCGAGCCGATCGGAACGCATTCAGGCGTCGACGATTCGAGCCGCTCTGCGCTGGATGCGGTCAAGTGGAAAGAGATGGTACTGCTCCAGCCCAGAGATGGGAACATCGTGAGGATTCCCGCATGTCTGAGAAATAAGACAAAAAATTATTTTCGTGGACATGTAAAGTTCAACAACACGCATTTGGGCAGCGCGGCGGACACTTTTTTTGCTCTAAAACCGTCTTAAAATGAAGGGAGGCCTGTGGTCAGCAGTGGGGTGTAGGCCATAGGGTCGCACCCACCCACAGCACTTTAACCCATAAAAACCTATATATAGAGACTACTTTTCTCCGAAGAAGTTTAGAATTACATAATTAATATGAAATACTCTATCCTTTAGTGCAATAAAAAATCTGTTATCCTGTGAGTATTTATTTATAATCTACGTTCATTACGTACACCATTTTCGCGCAAATGTTATTGTCTTGTTTTTTAGATTTTTCTAGTGTTTTATTATAAAATTGTAATGAAAGTTTTTGTGTGAATTTATCTTTTTACGTAAATAATTTCGAGTAATATATATTGAAATAATTGTGATTTTCACGATGCCGACATTCGCTTGGTATGTTTCTTTTTTTGTTATCAAAATACAATAAAATCTTTTTGTCATGAAGTAAAACTAGACTTTTGTTTAAACCAAAAGATAGAAAATTTTGTATAGATTTTATAATGCTAAACTTCTTCATAGAAAAGTAGTCTCTAAATATAGGTTTTAATGGTTTTAAGTGCTGGTGGGTGGATACGGTCGCATGCGACCGATCGGGATTTGCCGGGAGCATATGACTGCATGGAATTTTTATGGCGCTTGAAGGGTTAACTACAAGAATAACCATTATTAAAATTTTTGTATGTCTGTTTTCCTGTCTATATGTTTGCCTATCTGTTACGAGTAGTCTATCCGGTTGTCTGTCTCTTCGAAGTAGCTGAACCGATTGTAATGAAACTTGACTAGAAGATAAAGATAGGATTGATGAAGCCCATATATTATCCGAAAAACACAACTTTTATTGTAAAAATGGAAAATTTATAAAATTGGTCTTTGAGAATTCTCTTAAATCTAAATAGATCCAAGCGTCACGAAACCAGAGCATCTACAAAAAATGGCACAAACATGTAGTTGTCTCTCATATACTCATGAATCCGCTGCCTACTCAGTTCAGTTACCTTTGATACCACCCCGGCTCTAAACGAAGTACCCATGAGAGGAGAGGTTTTGGCAAAATGTCTGCGGAAGTAACATCCCACACTGAGGCTTTACCTCTCTCCCAAGGGACCAAAGGCATACTGTCGGGATAAAACTGTAATTGTAACCAGTTTAGTTTACAGTTTAAATTTTTTGTTTGGAAATAGTCATGACGCTGTAATTATATGAAATAACTTAACAAAGATGATTTTTAATTATAGTTAAGTAAGTTAAGTAGTAGTTTTATCTTCATTGATATACGGTAAACATTTTATCTTGAATAATGTTCATCCTTATTATTAGGTTGTTGCATGTCTTTGTCAAGTCTTTGCCCTACTTTCAGTTTCGTGTAACTCCCAAATACTTTTTGAAAGTGTGATAATCTAGAAGACGGTGTACATGCAATTGTTTTGATCAATTTCATATGACACACAATCTCGTAGACGAACCTTGGTCCGCTTGTCTCTCAGTATAAGATAACGGCAGATTAATACACCTTGTGGAAGACAATTCTTATCTAAATACCCGACAGAAATAAAATATGTTAGTTGTCGATCACATCACTAAAGCTTAAAGTTACAGCCTATGTACGTGCCACTGCTGGGCACAGGCCTCCCCTCATTTCTGAGAGGGTTTTAAGGCATGGAAGTGTCCGCCGCGCTGCCCCAATGCGTGTTGGCGAACTTCACATGTCTTCGAAATATTTTTTTCCTTATTCCTCGGAGTTTCACTTTTCTTCACGCCGAGCACGTGGTAAATCACACTAAAATTGCAATTAACAATCATTGGTGCCGGCTCCGCGTTCTGTTATATTTACAGCGAGTGTTAACCATCTGAGCTACCACGGCTCATTTGTGCTTCGCATTTCACACTAAATCTTATCATCAAAGAATTTATATTTTCAAATACATAAATCAGTCACTAGAATTATAATTGCTTATTATTTAATATCTCTATTAAAAAAAATAAAAGTAATGAAATTTAAACTTTGAAAAGTAGCGTTCACTTTTTTCAAAGACATGTTACAACTAAATATAATTTGATTTAACGTTATGATGATATGCAACCTAAAATTTGAAAATTAATTTTTGTAATTTCGTATTTTATGCGCTGCCGTACCGTTTCATCAGATTGCGGTAAAACTTTATCAACATATTGTTTGCACTTCGTGGCGCTTTTGTATAATCTAGATTTCCTTCCGAAGCCGGAGCTGATAATATAAAATAACTATTTTAACCCCTCAATACTATAAGACACAAAACTGTATTGAGGCAGAGCATAGTATAAGCACTAAACTGTATGATTTACAATATTTGCCATTATATATGTTTATTGGCGAATATTGTAATAATCCCTGCTGTAGATGAAGCTTTTTTCCGGCATCGAGAAGTAACTTTAAAGAAAAGATTAGAAAGAAAGAAGAATTTTGTCAGATTGAGCAGAGCTAAAGAAGTCCATACTACAAATGAAAAAATCTACCAATATACAAACCGCCCTCAGTACCTATTATTATACTACTCGTGGCTCTCTGCTACCTGGTTATCATATAGGGTAATAGCACCACAGAAATAGTAATAATAAGACAATAATTTCTGTGAATAGCACAGACGTTTCTGATCTTTTAAGTTTTAACGCCACGAAAAAAACTTATCCGAATTATATTTAACATTCAAAATACTAGCTGCAAATCACACTTCGTCAAACATAAAATATACCTTACCGTGCATAGACATTTTGGAATTCTCAAAATTTTATATTTAATATAAAAATACCCAGAATTTTATATAAAACGAGCAGTAAGCAGTACCAGATACCAATTACGCTATAAAGAAAAACTGACTCGACAAATATCTCGCTTTAAACTACATTCATCATGTCCCTTCGTCATGTCTATTAAAATTTTTGACAAACTCCCAGACTTGACAAAATATAGGAAAACAAACTATTTTTATAAATAAACTAAAGACATTTTTAATTTGTAAACACTACTACACACTAAATGAATACGTAAACGATAAATTTTAAATGCCTACCTAGTATTTCAATTCAAAAATACCTACAGTTGCAATATTGCATAGTGTATTTATCATTATTGTTTCATTATAATGGCCCTCCTCTCTCTTGATTGCCGTGCCCTGCAGGGCCCATAATGATCTCATAGTTTTAATTTAAATTTAAAATGTTCTCAACGCCTTAACATTATGAATGCAATAAATAATATGAATATGAATATGAATACAAAATCTACTTCAATTAGTGCTCACTAGCGAGAATTAGAGGCCTTTGCTCAGAGTTTCTGATAAATAAGATTCGTCAGGAGGAAATCCACTAATTAGCCATAGTTTCCGATATAGCCTTGAAGGCTTGCATAAACTGAATATAGGGGAGAGAAATGATAACCGTCAAAGTATATGTGCCATAGAGTATAACATACGCTTAAAAAACGTTATGTCGGAATCCCGTTACTATTTAAACGATTTTGTCGAAGTGCCTGGTAACTATATGCTTAAAACCGAGATGGAGCTAAGCGGCGTACTTTGGATGAAGAGAGTGGGCTGTTTTATGATGATGATGGTGACATGAACGGGCGGATAAATAGCGAAGAAAAATTAACATGCAATACGAAGCAAATTAAACGAGCTCCAATATTGTGTTTATGTTTATTCGCTTATAATAATAACAAGAATTAGAACAGTCGCAATAGTTCGCCGATTACACGTAAACAATATTGGCAGCAGGATTAAATTCAAGCACCGAACGCTGTAGGAGCCCGGTAGCACTCGATGTCGGGTCGTAATATATGGTTATTATTAGGAACACAAACACGTGCGGTCCCTTCTCTCACTACTATGAGGGTTTGCAATAAGTGAGTACAAACGTGCAACAACGTCGCCCATAATAAATATTATTGATTCACACCGCTGACCGATACTTTAATCCGTTGTGTAATTCCATCTCTAATGCAAACATATTGCTTTCAGCTAGGGGAATAAAAAATTTAGGCTCGGTGCATACAGATGCAAATTAGAATTACTTTTATTTTGTTACGTTTGTATCGTGTACGTTATGGCTTAAAAGTCTATTATAAATTTAGAAAATACAGACTATACAAGTAACAAGTTCACTGCCGAAGATAGGTCTCTCACAAGGAATGCTATAAAAGACAGATTATGTCCAGTCATTGCACCAGTGCTATAGTACCTCTGGTGGAAAGGATTTGTTGTGGGGATTTCTCTGCAACTGCGTTACTTTTTTGATGATATCATGTAAATTAAAATAAGATATTTATTTAAAAAAATAAAGCGTAGTTTAAAGATATTGATATAAAATAATCAACACAGAAACATTTACATATTATTACAACGAAACAAAGATCGAAGTTGAAGCGAAGCCAACCATACCAATAACACAACCAGTAATGTGAAGGCATGGCTGACGGTAGTCACTTACAATCAGGTGATCCGCATGCTCCTTTGCTCTCTTTTCTATAAATGAAAGTAACTTCAAAGCTGTCAAACGACTAGCACTGCGATTGTAAGTCCGGCTGCCAAGTGTGACGGGTCAATATTTCTTATAATAGAAGGAATATTGTGTGTTCGAAGTTTCACTGATATATTTTCAGAACGGAACCATATTTCGCTACAGGATCAGTAATCACTTTCTAACTGAATATCTTTTCCAAATTAGTCAGTTGGGCTCCTTATCTGACAAGAATTCTATCTGGTATAGTACATCAAGTGCTGTTTTTCTGTTTGTTCTGCCTGCTGTGATGCTTCGTATCTCAGTTCTTAGGGCTGACATAAATCTGTGAAATTTTTTGCTTGGTCCGTAATTTTGTTGCAAGTGTCCACAGACTGCAGTAGCAACTTTCCAGTCATACAGGTAAACTGTTAACTCAATAGCATGTTAGGTATATAACCTAATATAGCGCAAATAGTTTTGAAACATTATACAATTTGTCAAACGATTTACGAATGAGTTGGCTTGACTGGCAAAAGACCACGTTCTCACAGAAAACCAGCGTCAAAAAGCAGCCTAATGTTGCTGTGTTTCGTATGGTTGGGTGTAGAGAATCAGAGAACATTTTTACTGGAAAATAGGCATATCACCTTAATTCTCCGGCATAACAATGAATCTGATCTGCATTCACACCACAGCATTCACTTACAATCAGATGAATTGTGTGATCGTTTATTACCCTCATGGTATAAAATAAATAAAAACAAACAAATGATATAAAAGAATGATTGAACTAAGAACTATATAGGTATTTTCTGTAAGAAAAACATTTTAATATTCCTGTTTGCAGTTAGTATTTTTTCTAAAGTGTATACGGGCCCGTATTTGCTCAATCATTGATGTGCCACCCTACGCAGTGGAATTGCAATATTTTAATGTTTTATTTTGCAATAAAAGTAGGGAATGCAGCTGTGGTGCATTAGTTATGCTAGTGATATCTGGGTAGTTCCTTTTTTTAGAAACAAATTGTGTTGATTGTTCTTTTTAGTCACGTGTAATTTTTATAGTGTTTTGTAAATACTTAAGAGTAGTTACCCTATACTTAATATTTTATCATACTTGTAATTTATTTGTCGTCGCATCTGAAAAAATAAATCAGTTTCAATTATCAATTGAGGTTTTAAAAAGTTATTAGACACTTTAATTAATTAATGACGTTAAAAAGGTGTTATATTAAATCGTTTTACCTTTTGGCGGTAGCTAAATATAACAATTCACCATATTTCCTCCCGTACGTGCCGTAAGAGGCAAGTATTGGAAGTTATCTAAAGGGTTTCCTACAGATGGTGGCATACGAGTACAGGAGCATTTGCGCCATCTTTTATTACAAAATTACCATCTTATTTACACCAGATGCAAAATAGCCTGGACCATGAGCAGCGTTAAAGGTAAGAGACGTCGACGTACGGCGTACGACGATCGTCATCACACCTGCAAAGCGCTTAAGGGGATATAGGAGCTCAAATTCTAATTTCGCCCCCACTTCCCCACGCATCGTATGCTATGTAGCGACATGTTTGTAATCACTAATACTGTAAGTAGATAGGTCGTTAGATACTTATTTCATTAGGTTTATCATATTTATGCCTGTTTATTTACGCCAATCCAGTCGCTCATATTTATGCCTGTTTATTTACGCTAACCCAGTCGCTTCTTATTTTTATTACAGTTATTTTCCATTTTAATTTTACGTCGTCCTGTTGCGTAATGTGTATTCTGATCGTAAGTAACACAGCTTCCCCGTTCAAAAGCCGAAGCGAGACTAACCGGGCGGCAGGAAACAAGCTTCAAGACGGCGATAGTTTAGGTAATTTCTTTTTACGGTGAAAATAATGGTAATTTAAAAAAAATAAACATAAGCCCTGCTTTATAGTTCAGTTAGTATGCAAAGTTTCATGATTTAATTTAAATTATTTTGTGAATACCAGCGGTTTATTGTTCGGTTTGGAGGTGAGTTTGGATTATTTTGCCATCGAGAAAATTTTACGGAATCGTGTTTTCATCTAACATAATACTTAACATTAATCCTCAACTTTACCATATATTTATTTCAGAATTAATGCTGCAGTAGTTTCGGCATAACGGAGGTTCTTGCTAAGCCATTTGAGGTAGTATTTTTAATATTTCTCCTTAAGATTAAGGCGAATCAGAGAGGCTCAATCCCAACAGTGGACTTTCGCGGGTTTATGAAGGCAAATAGTTTAAACAATTATTTATAGTATTATGTGTGATGTGTGAGTTTCTTATATGTTATGAATAACAAATTCACTTATCTAACATATTTCTTACTTTTGTATCGCAGTCAGGGAAGTTAAACGCTATCATATTTTATCAAATATTAGATTTATCACCTCTCATTTATCATGTTTATCAATAAGCCCTTTGCTTTATCGATCGACTGCGTCCCAAAATGGAAGGTAACTTTTCACTGAGTGTTATTATTTGATGCGGTAGTGTACGGCTTTGTGAGACCGGTGTAGGGCGGGATTCTGGGGGACTGACGGAGTGTGCGCACAGTGGATAATATGGCGTATTTGATTATATTATGTTTTTTGTTCATTAATTGATATTTCATTTGATTTTATTTTATTATTTTATCTTCAGACAAATCAACCTAACCATGTTCACTATTTAAAATGTTACTTAATATTACTTTAATTTAAAATTATTATTAAAATTGGATTATATGTATTTACGGTTTTAAAGCCCAAGGTAACAGATAAGGGAGGAAATGAAGTTTATTTTCTTTTCTTTTTTTAATTTATCAACATCAACCTTAGTGCGATTTCCTCGTTTTCATTACATCTAGTCTGGAAAATATGTCTTTGTGTTATTTTTCTTTAAGTTATTAAGCAATATTTAATGTTGATCACTTTTACACAATCAACAAGTAACTTGGTGCGATCGACAAATCTGGTGCAACCGTGTGTATGGACAGTGCAACACAGCATCAGACTTATAAGTTGGGACATAACTATTCAAAGGTTTATATTTGAGTTTTGTCTTTCGATACCTATATAGTTGATACTTCTGCAGTGCAACGTCCCGTCCTTTATTAGTAGTATCAATATCATGATGAGATACTTTATATAAAATTGCGATCATTTATTTATTACTGCAATTTACTAACGTAAAGATGTTAATACAAGGCGGACTCTTTTCGTTTCCTTGTTATATTATATTGATCCATGAAGAAACGGTCTAATGAAGATGTTTATTATTTTATATGTGCCTGCCATTGGTGCATTACACTATAGTAAAATTGGCTATCTTCTAAGAAATGTACCGAAAGCCGTTAATATGTGTGCATGACTGGCACGTGACAGAACGGACTAGTGTTGCCAGGTGTCCCGATTTGCGTGGGACGTCCCGATTTTCAAGGGTCTGGTGACACGTCCCGATTCACCCTTGATCGTGACGCCAAATGTTCCGATTTTCACTAACCTTAGTCTATACTTCAATCCATAATTTTGACAGCAAAAATGATTACATCTGTTAGCTATTACTACATTAAAATATTTTTACTACATTTTCTCACCAGTAAAAAAAACAAAGGTTTTTTTTCTCGGCTGCTGAGAAAATATCGTAGAATTATATTAAAACGAGTGATTTGAAAAATTCAGAGACTGCAACAAATAAATAGTTCAAAAATGTTTTGATCTGCCTAAAACGAAAAAACATAGATGAAGAAAATGCAGTTTTTATAACGATGTTTCGATGAAAAGTTATTCGTTCATGAGATCAGACCCGAATAATAATTATAAAGCACAAAAAGCCTACAATAAACTTGTATTTTGTAGCCATTGCAGCTGTCCCGATGTGAAAACCAAATTCCCGATTATTTTTATCTTCCGTCCCGAAATTTTACTTGCTAGACCTGGCAACACTAGTACGGACTCGTAAGCACGAGCCGCAGCACGCACACAACGACACTTGCTAAATCGGGAAGATCGGATCGCCCACCGCTGCGCTCCGCAATCACCTTTGTTTGAGATTTATTTCAGCAGCCTTTTTTCATTTTATTTTCTCTGTTTGTAAAACAAATTAATATATGCGCTTATTTAAGTAAATTAGCTTTTTATTAGTAGGTTATATTATTATATCTGTACATAGATACATACCTCATAAGGTCATAAGTATATTAATTATCATATCACATCGGATGAAATTAATTTTAAACATTAAATCTGAACTTACACCATGTGCTAAGTGTTTACTCGTATTTTAATAACTTAACATTTGTTGTAATGCAAAGCTGGAATTTTTTTGACAAACATTAATTATTTGAGAGGAAACTAAAGAAATGATTAACAAATATGATGCATAGGTACGTATCCGTATGTATTATGTTTGTAAATATTATAAGTACTTATAAAACTAAATGAGACTTAGCTGTTAAACAAATAGACCGCGACAACCCCGCAACAGTAGGCATTTAAGTCTCGCACGGGGAGGGGGGCATCCTACTATTCTATTTTTACTATGATTATACCTAAGCGTTATGTTATGTTGTTTATAACAACAAAGAAAATGAATAGCTTAATTATTTCCTAAAGCAACATTTTTTTTATTGTTTAACTTCTTTCTAAGATGTGACCGTTAACTATTTGGCAAATAAAATATTTCACAGCACACAACACTATGGTCACACACCTAAGGCACCCCAACTTAAAACACCTGATCTACGTTACCTTCTAAGTTATGTTAGCCTTTAAGGGAGTAACTATTTATTTATAAAGAAAAGGGAATAGTTCACTCAAAGGTAGGTTTACGATTCTTATAGTTGCATTTTTATCTAGCAAAGAAATGAACAATCTCGCCATCAATGTTGCCAACCAAAATATAAACATTTATATGTACGTATGTAATTACTCTAAGTTATATATATATATATATATATATATATATATATATATATATATATATATATATATATATATATATATATATATATATATATATATATATATAAAACCTGTCAGCCAGAGGATTTGCATTTGTCATGATCCTTTCTTCTAATTCTTTGACATCCATATATCTAAGCATGTACCATGCTCGTCTATTAACGGTACACTTAATTTGGACCATATTACTTTTTCCCAATCTGATTTATAAAAATCTGTCTAGGGCGTCTCTTGTCGACTCTTTTTGCAGCATAAATTTGCTTTTTCACCATTTACTCGTTCATTATTTATACGTGTCCCAAGTCACAACTTCTTGTATACCACACTTTTCTTTTATCATAAACTGGTTTTAAAACAGGTTTTTTTATCAGTGTTGTTAGCAGATCCTGACAACACTAATGAAAATCCCGAGTAGAAAAGATAGTAGTAGAGGCTGACGACTTAACATAGTACAGTTACGGTAATTTTATTACCGTGGTACAGTGCCGTGGGTGGGGGGGGGTATGTCTTAAAAGCCATTCATATATATTTACGCCATACCTAACAATTTTCCTGAGAGGAAAGGAGGCAGAGACGCAGTGTCACCGCAATATTTGTCATGCCGCACGTCATGGTCATTGTTCCTCGTTTTGTCGGTTTTTTGGGAGCGATTCAAAGTATTGGCAATACGAGCGGAGTTCGAATCGAACGCTCTTTACGGAAGCATCGTTCTATTGCGATGAATAGATATCATTCACCATCACCATTAGCTACACTAAACATGCATATAGCGCACATACTGCCACAGTTTCAACAACCACTGTGTAGCAGTGCAGAGCGTCTCGATTAATTGCGCGAGTAGAGTAGTGAGTGGACAGAGAGGGCAACATCGCGGCTGGGCGAGGAGTAGAGGGATGAGCAGTGCGGGGAGCTTAGTATGGCGGAGCCAATACGCATGTGCACTTTTCTTTCAGTTTCTGCTTTGCAAGACAATTATTAAGGACACATGAAGCATAAAACGGGCGTGGATTTTAACATTAGCTTTAGCCATGGTGGTTGCTTTATCGCAAGCTAGCGACGCTGCCAATGTTTTTAAGCACACTCTCCCATCTTGTATTATAAATCGACTGAAAAAAATTAATTGAAATTATAAAGAGATATTTATCGTGTAATATTTTTACCCATAGTACGTTCGCGTATAACTTAAATTAAAATACCTGCAAATCTATAACAGTGGTCTTGGGCCAAACAACTCAATAACCAAAAATCAAAGTTGAACTCAGCTTTGTTGCTAGTAAAAAATAAAACCATTTCAGTTTCTAGTTATCACACTACCCAATAAATCCGCATGGGATTTTGTTCAGTAACAATCAATATTTGCAAGCATATCCTTTTCTCGCAGACGAGGTTCCAATATTTGTTTGTGGGAATAACTGGGAAAGGAAACATGGTAAATAGCAGCACATAAATGTGTGAGCAGAGTAAACATTATTCAGAATACAAATAATAAAGTGGACACTGAAATACTGGTAAGTCTTTTACTTATCGATTTAATGTATGATAACTATTACATATAATTTCAGGTTATAAAACAATATATTTTTCACATACAAACTTTAAGAGTCGCAGAGTCCACTTCACCTGAGGATGCCTCGTTAAGAGGTGAAACAAGTGTCGTTGGTGATGGGGATGGTGCACGCAATTGAGAGAGGTTTTCTTAAAACTAGTAAAGATACATAATATTAATTTATTATGCCGATCTTAGCTATATAATTGTTAACATCTTAGTTTGATTTTTTATTTTCTTAGAAATTCAGGTTTCCCCACTACATCTTCCTTCACTGTCAAGCACATGATAAATCAGCACTTAAAATTACAATTTAAACTTTTCAACATTTCTTTTGAAATTTGGAATCAGTTGCCGGCTAGGTTCTAACTTGGGTTTTTCGCGAACTGCTAAATTGCTGCTACTGCTAAATTTCGAATCTTATTACATTGAATTTATTTATAATCACTGTAACAAATATCAATTAAGGTTAAGCTAAACCAAAATGCAGTAGAGTAAACGCTGCGGTTTTATTTGACGTGTCGTTTTAACGGTTGACACCAAGCATCGCCCACATGGGAAATCAACAACGTGTACTCTGCTCCGGCACTGCCAACGAAAAACACGTGTACAGCATAGTTGTCAAAACTCTCTGCTAGTAATTTCCATTGAAGTTTATTCATTACCTATCTTTATTATCTAGCCATTCCAAATATCTTGTACTCCAACGCGATTCCGATATTTATTTAATTGATTAGATGTAAACGATGACACTGTTAATGACACTAACTTGGTAAAGAGACTCAACTGTAAATATCAGACTAAATTAAAAACTTTAATATACCCACGACTGGGCACAGGTCTATGGTTGAAATAACGAAAGAGTGGCCTTTAGTAAGAGTTTATAATCTTCAAATGACCACAGTATATTTTTAAGTTCTTACACATGCACAACAACTATAAATAACAATAACAAATATATATAAATAAAATTGAAGTGTCTGTGCCATTGACACCATACATACAAAAGATAACCATTTTTAAATTTTGTCTGTCTGTCGAAATGGCATCAATGCACTTGGAATTAATATGTTCTTACGTACTAGAACAGCTTTTTTCAAGCAAAAATGTTCGTTATTTATCTTTGCGCATTCGCAGTATGTGTGTGTGTACTATGCGTGGGTGTGGTGCATGCGCGTTTGGTTTTTTATCATAAAATCAGTGGCGAAGCTTCCATTAAAGCCGAAAAGCCGGGCTTGCCTTATTAAACCTGAATCAATCAATAATACCAACTAATAAAATAACTCGTAAAATGTTTCAAGCTATTTCAAATTTCCCGCGCACTCCACTGTTCGACACATGTCGACCGATGACCTCGTATTGCCTTAGCGATACTGCTGCTGTCATAAAAAATGAGTTTTAATAGAGCTAATGGTTGTCTCCCTCGTTCGCGTGGGCTTTTTACGGGGCTTTCGAGAAGACGATCGCTCTCTTTCTAACCTATGGCAAAATATTCTATAGTGAAATATAACTACGATTGTATATATAGCAATTAGTATATAGTATATTTAAAGCCAGGCTTTTGGGAATAAATTTGCGTTGCGTTTGCAAGTTCATTTCACGTTTCAATGTTTATTTACTCTGTGTGCTTATCTTAAGCGATTTAATATTACGAGTTCAAAATTTATGCTTTTTTAAAGATTTTTAAGGAAAATGGAGAATAATAGTGTTCCTTGTGATGAATTGAAGTGTGTTAAAGTGATAATTGGAGAGCAAATCTTTAAACTTTGTTGATATAATACACAAGGTTAAGAGTGTATTTGAGTAAAACAGTTATTGGTACAATTAAAACGTTCACCAACATTTTACGTGGACGTAATTAAATCATTCCATAAGAAAGCGAGACGATTCCACTTATCTTATCTTATCTCTTATCCATTAGAATGTAAATATTATTTTTTAATTTTGTACATAGTTTGTTTGTACTTTATTCGTGTTTTACGTTTGTTCATGTATTGTATTGGATGTAATTTTTTTTTCTTTCGCTTAAACAAACCCAAACGGCTTTCTTCAAAGCCACCGAAGCTATGCAATTGCTGCTATGTAATACAATCTATCTAGCAGTGGTATGCCTTCTGTGTGCTTTGTTAAACACGTCCTCCAAAGCGTGGAGACAGATCAAGATTGGTGTATTTTTATAAAACTGCTAAAAACAACAATCTATATTTTTATCAATTTATATCTTGGGATTGCCCTAGCTTGAAGCTCTAGCTTCGCCACTGCATAAAATAAGTAGTCGGGAGAATGTTGTGTAAATACCTAATTAAAAATACAATCTGTTATTACATAATAATTTTTTACATACATACAATATAATATACATACATACAATACAATTACATAAAAAAAGTAAATTATATCGAGTACAATTTTTATATATTACATGATATTATATCACAATTATATTTTAAAGAGATTTTTATCTGAATATTTTAAAAGGTAACTATGCCAATTAAAAAAGCATACTAAATGTAAGCTTAACAAAACTATCATCATTAGAGCCCTTAACAAGTCCACTGCTGAACATAGGCCTCCCCTGAGGAATGCCACAAAGCACGGTCCTGAGCCACCTGCATCCATAGACTTCCTGCATGTCTTACCAGGTCGTCACTCCATCTAGTGGGGGTGGGGGGCCGCCCTACTCTACGTCTACCGGTACGAAACAGCCACTCGAGAACCTGTTTTCCCCATCGGTTGTCGGTTCTTCGAGCTATATGGCCAGCCCATTGACACTTCAGCTTAATAATCCGTTGGGCTATGTCGGTCACTCTGTTCTACTGCGGATATCCTCATTTCTAAGTTTACCACGCAGAGAAACCCCGATCATAGCCCTCTCCATAGCTCGCTGAGTGACCTTGAGCGTCCTCATTCGGCTAGCAGTGAAGGACCACGTCTCAGATCCGTAAGTCATCACTAGCAACACGCACTGATCGTTCAATCTAGTTTTCAGGTTTTGAGGTAGGTATACCTGATGAGAAGATGTGTCGTAATTTCCCAAACACTGCCCAACCGAATTGAATCCGTCGATTGACCTCTCAGTCGAAATTGGACCTACCTAGTCGGACTACTTGTCCCAGGTAAACGTACATACTCGTCAACAACTTCGAGCTTAGTGCTCCCAACAACTACCGGCATAGGTGTGACATGGACATTAAACATGATCTTTGTTTTTTCCATGTTCATCTTAAGACCTATCCGTTGGGAGACACTATAGAGGTAATTGAGCATAGTGCATAAGTCCCCCAGCGATTCTGCTATAAGGACTATATCTTCGATAAATCGAAGGTGAGGGTTGTACTCGCCATTGATATTAATACCGTATCCTTCCTAGTCCAGTAGCTTGAAAATGCCTTCCAACTAATTAATGTTACATTTAAATTACAAATAGATTTTATACATTAGAATAGAAGTCGTTCATAAATGCTGGGCATGCGAGAGTTAAAAATGGACAAATTTACGCCAATTGACTTGGATGTTGAAACCTAAAATTATAATAAAATAATAATGAGCAAATGTAAATACAATAAATTTAGCCTAATTATGACTACAAAAAATGTGCATAATATAATCGTTATATACATAAGTACCCATAGAAATGTCGCGTCTGAGAAAATTAATTTCATAATCTATATTCCAAGACACGAGATGAATTCTTAGGGATAATTTGTTTTATTATTAATCTGTAATACTTTTTCATTAATTAAGTTCATAATTCACCGATGAAAAGTTGTTCTTTCGTATTTGCTAACATTTCTGGAATTATTTGTGCAATATAAAAAACACAGCATGGCGTATTTTTATCAAGAGATTTTTTTTATATAATCAACCAACACGTGTTAACTCAATAGTTCCTAGCGAGTGACTGTGTAAGTGCGGCGATAACGCCGCAATTGAATGGGACAGCACAACTAAATACAGTGTCGAGTCTAGTACGTAGTACATAATAGCTCAATATCAATGCAACTTCGTGATCAAATAAAGAGCTGTGCCAGAAGTAGTCTAGGCTATATTTTGTCCAAAAAACATAGAGATTTTTTGAGATATCGAAAAATCGTTAAAATAAATTGGCCTTGATTATTACCTTACATTTAAATAAGGTCACATTTATATATTCCACCCAGGCGATGTCGCGGGTAACTAATTATACTATAATATTAAATGCAAGCAATTGTAGGGCCCTAAGCTAGCACAGCTTTTTACAGATTTTTAAATGTATTCGGGGAGTACATTAATTCGGCAGAATTAACTACCTAATTCCATTTCGTCTACTTAACTTTGTTTTTTTCGATGGTCTTTCTATACGACTGTGACTTTTGGTTAATTGAACATTATGAAAATTGAAAAACGATCGTGACTAAGCACGCTAATATATGAAAGAGACAAATATTAACAAATGAGCGCTTAATATTGCAGTAGCTATGCGTTTGGCTGCAGTTTTATGGGCTGCTAGTTCGACCCAGGCACGGAACAAGTATTTCCATTTTTTTATATACTAGAGGGGCAAACGAACACACGGTATTGGTCCGGAAATATCGCCGGTGGTAAACTATTCCACAGAGAAGTAGTACGCGGAAGAAAACTCCTGGTGAAACGTACAGTGGTGAACCGCCAAGCAACCGGACGATGTGGATGGTATCGGGAGGTTTAGTATTAGCGTAGTGTGTTTGATGAAATTTGGGCCAATTTATGTATGAACACTACATTGCAAAATAACTAAATAAAATATTTATATATGACAAGATCATCATCATCATTATTACAGCCTTTTACAAATTCATTGCTGAATGAAGGCCTCCCCCAAGGCATGCCACAAAGCACGGTCGTGACTTCCTGCATGTCTTACCAGGACGTCACTCTATCTACTGAGGGGTAGCCCTACAATTTGCCTACCGGTACAAGACTACCACTTGCTAACCTTTTTTCCTCATTGGTCGTCGGTTCCTCGAGCTAAATGGCCGGCCCATTGCCACTTCAGTTTAGTAATCCGTTGGGTATTGTGGATCACTCTCGTTCTACTGCGGATATCTTCATTTCTAAGATAAGGTTATCTTATTTGTTAATAATATATTATTTGCATGATGAATTTACAAGGCTAATATAACATTACCACATTCAAGAAAGGATTATACAAAAACCAAGTTCATCTGTTCAAAATAAAAATAAAAAGATTTTATGATATTTTCTAAATGCATTTTATATGATTATTTTGTAAAATAAATTAACATTGTGAAAATATATTTTTACTGTTTCAATACGAAAGCAGAAAGATCTTATAACTTATTTCACTAAAACTACTTTTTGCATGGGATCGTGTTCATATTTCAGATTCTTGCTTCGAAAAAATCTCAGTTTTATTTAATATTGCTTCAAGATATCAAAAATGTGTTTATAAACCAATTCAGGTGCTTCTTCGCCCCATACAAAATCGAAGTGACTGAATTCTTTAGACGTCTTTTGCACTATGTGATGGACGACAGGGTTTGGAATGTAAGACAAAAACTTAATAATGTCAGGTACCGTAGATAACCAGTCATCGTGTGAACTGAAAAGTGCGACTGGTAATTTAATTTCTCTTAAGTGATATTTCGGTGGAGACGCAATTCCGTATTTTTTTATATTCATTGTCGAGCCACCATCAAACATTTCAAATCTACCACTGCTTATCAACTGACCAAAATGCATTATTGTTTTAGTAGAACCTCCAGCTGGCACATGTGCTAAAATATTTTTCATACGTGTACTGTCGGATATCACCTTACCACCGTCTGATAGTAGAAGTAAAGGGTTCTCACACAATTTTATATCACCTTTGCAAAATTTCCTCGTTAAAGCTTTTATGAATTTTTCTGATGGGATAAATTGATTTTCACCTAAAATCTTCAATGTTGCATTATAGTCCAAACTTTGTAGTTCCGATATTATGCGAAAGGGGCCTTTAGCTTGTTGCATAAATACAAGTGGTGCCAGTAATATTACTAAATTTAGAATAGTATTATACTGGGGCGATGTCGATAGAAGAACTGTTAAAGCAGCAGCACCCATTGAATGAGCTACAAAATATATTTGAGATTTTACCAATGTGTTTTCTTTCACGTAATCTATTATAGATGATAAATCATATAATCCAATTTCATGCCAAGAAAAATCCCAATATTCCGATGAGTATACACTTTTAGTAACATGAGTTTTTGAATATTTGTTTCCTCTAGCATTAGCTAACCATACATCATAACCAGCATCGTTCAACAAATAAGCAAGCGAATGGTTGGGGCCCAGTAAAATCCAATCCACAGAGCTACCCAAGAGTCCATGATGTAGAATTATTGTTCTATTTTTATTTCGTCTTTTCGTCTCCACTCGTCCTGGTATTCTATGAAGAGTTAACGTGTATCCATCGGGTGTTACAACATTATGTGCTTCAGCTATGTAACCGTGAAGATTTGTCACGTCAGACAATAATGAATTACTAAACGTCCCAATATGTTCTGAACGACGAACCGGATTTTTTGGCATTAAAGTTGTTGTTGTCGTTGTCGAAGTTGTTGTAGACGTTGTTGTTGAAGTTGTTATTGGAATTGATGAAGTACCCGATATTTCATTTTTTGATCCTATATTACCTATAGGCAGTTGTTGCATGACAGTTCCAACCGAGTCCTTAAAAAATGTTGTAAATATTTTTTTTATCTCTTGCCTTTTTGCTTCGATTTTACATGTAGATGATGAAAAAAAGGATCTTATGTCATCTCTCAGTTTTATCACAGAATTTAATGCACCACCACAAAACTTTAAAAGTATACTTTCAAATGCGTTCAATTCAACTGGAATAGGATTAATGGTAATTATAATAAAAATATAAAGAAAGAAGACGTTCGTTACAGCTATCGACATTGTTTCGTTTGAAATATTATATACATTTTTATTTCAGATTCTTTTTTGGCGCAAAGGGCCTCGTCTTATTTTAATAATAACTTATTAAGACAATGGAGTAGTTTTGAAATAATAAAGACTTATAAAATCCAAACATTATGAGCGACTGCTTTTACTCATACCCTTTGTCAAATTGTATATTTTATAAATACTAAGTATGAATATTTTGTGGTGCTTTTTTATCGCTCAAATTCTAAGAATAGCCATTCAGCTAGGCAAGGCGGCCAGCGCTATTGACACTACACCGCGGGGAGTAGTGCTATTTAAGATATGAGGATTGTGACGGAAATAAACTAGTTTTACTTGGGTTTTATTGTCGTATTCAATATGTATAACACACACTTAACACGTAAAGTTCAAAGTCTATGGTATAAATATTTATAATGAATATAAGAAAACATTAGGAGGACTATATGATGATTCTAGATTTTGATTTTAGTTTTTTTTTTTTGTAGTAATAATAAGTTTTGTTGTAATATTGTGTAATATATGTATAAGAGGCGACAGAGGAAACAAACAAAAGACGCTGCAACCCAGCTCCTACAGAAGTACGATAATAGCTATAAAATAATAAAGACTGTGATTGCCAATCCGCCGGTCTAGCATAGAAAAAATCATCACTTTATTTCTACTTCTCCTTTGGATCCCACAGTTTGTTATACAACAATAGCTTCCATTCAATCCATGGTTCTCCTCCTATTCTTTCTTTTCACTTCTTACCTATGACTGAGAATGAGATTCATAAATCAGTATTTGCTATTAAATCCAAGGCTGTAGGTTGCGATGAGGTTCGTGAGGTTATGGTATCCATGATCCTTGAGTGCAAAAGGTACTGCAATCACACATATTATAAAATATTCCCTAGACTCAAGCCAATATCTTTTTCGACTATTTTCAATATTATCATACCCATTTAAAGTTCTGGAAGCCTGTGTGCATCAGCAAATCTCTATGGCCATAACCAAACCCATCCTGTTGAATAAATATCAGTCAGGCTTTTACTCAGGTCACAGTACTGTTGCGCGCCTAAGTTGACGTCATGTACCCGGCACTAGCGCCATCTAGTGTCGGGGACGAGAGAAGGGGGAACTTTCCAGAAAATGACATCAATAATCTTTTAACCGACAGCGCCATCTAGTATCGAAACGAAGAACTAAGCTTCTAGAAGCCGACACTCGAACTTTCGTTGCCTTATAGTTAAATTAGTTCGTTCGTCTCGTTAAATTTATAGGTGCTGCAAGATGCGATCGGGGAAGTATTGAATTTGGCGAGACAAGCGAAGTTTCGGAGCGGAATAAAGTAAATCAGTGTGATTAATTATTAATGTTTTAAGTTTAATTAGTGTAAAGTGAATTATAGAGTTAATTTTGGTGATTCTATCGGCAATTTTTAATTGTCACGAACGTCAAGCTCGTAACAATTGGTGTCAGAAGTGGGATAAAATTATGCCGATTTTACCTAAGGAGGAAACGGAGGGTGTCCGTACCCGCAGTCAACGCCAGCATGAGATGGACCAGAGACGATTTGGTGGTGCAAAGCCGCAGACGTCGAAGGGCCAGCCGCCGGCAACGGAGGCCGGTCCGTCAGTAGCTCCTGCATCTGCAGCACCTGACTTAGGTACTCTGATGGTGATGCTGCAGGAGCAGGCCCGCCGACAGGAGGAACAGGCCCATCAGTTGAAAGAGCAGCAGGAAGAACAGGCCCGTCGCTTAGAAGAGCAGCTCAAACGCGATAGGGAAGAGCAGATGCTTTTCATGAAGGACCTTCACGCTACCTTCGGGAAAGAGATAAGGGAGGTGAAGGATAAGGTTGCTCGACATGATAGCCGCCTGTCGGAAGCTGAGACCCAAATCAACCAAGTTAAGAAAACCCGGTATGACCGCAAAATGAACAATAAGGGGTTCGACGAAGGTTCACCAGTGTGGTTGCACAATCCAGTCCGCAGCAAAGGGAAATCTCCTAAGCTTCAAGCTAAATGGGACGGCCCGTACCGGATTGTAACCAGGATCAACGATGTAACCTACCGGATACAGAAAGGCGCAAGAGGGACTCCTAAGATCGTCCATGTGGATCGCTTGGCGCGTTATTATGGGGCCGATAATGCTCGGGACGAGCATTACTTAGGAGGGGGCAGTGTGGCGCGCCTAAGTTGACGTCATGTACCCGGCACTAGCGCTATCTAGTGTCGGGGACGAGAGAAGGGGGAACTTTCCAGAAAATGACATCAATAATCTTTTAACTGACAGCGCCATCTAGTATCGAAACGAAGAACTAAGCTTCTAGAAGCCGACACTCGAACTTTCGTTGCCTTGTCGATTGATTCGCGTATTTACTTGATATTTTATTTAATATTCTGGATGTTTCGGTGATAATGTGTATTTATAGGCGCTGCAAGATGCGATCGGGGAAGTATTGAATTTGGCGAGACAAGCGAAGTTTCGGAGCGGAATAAAGTGAATCAGTGTGATTAATTATTAGTGTTTTAAGTTTAATTAGTGTAAAGTGAATTAAAGAGTTAATTTTGGTAATTCTTTCGGCAATTTTTAATTGTCACGAACCTCAAGCTCGTAACAGTACTATCACTGCCTCGATAAAAGTCACCGACGACATTATAATGTAAATGAATGAGCAGAAGCTTACAGTGGTAGTGCTTGTTGATTTTCCAAATGCTTTTTTGCACAGTTGACCAAGATATCTTTATAAACTTCCTAACTAATTTTACATTTTCAATATCAGCTTTGGAATGATTTTCATCGTATCTTCGCGGCCGTCAGCAATCAGTACGATTAGGACAAAAGTTCTCAACATGGACTGACATTGCACAGGCGTGCCGCATGGCGCAATACTTTTTCCTATAATTTTTTATGCATAAATGAGATGGCCCAAATTTGTATGAAGCGTAGGCCTAGTTTTGTACAGGTAGGGATATAAATTAAAATAGTATATTACACCACTTTTGGTCACTCAAATCCATGAATTTGACATTATTTCTGTGGTATTGATATACTACAAGTGTCCGATATCACGAAATCATGACGCCCATAAAACAAAAGCCGAGTCAGAACAAGTAATAACAGTCCCAAAGTCCATATAAAAAAAAACAAATCGCCAAAAAAATCCAAAATAAACACAATACATTCACGTTCACAACTACACAAACAAGCTTGGAATAGAAAATATAATATATCACACTACCGACATTAAAAACAAAAATAAAATATTTTAATTTTAAATGTTGTTTTTTATTAATTCCCAATGATCAATTTAAAAAATGTTCCCATATTACAAATTTTATTACTTAGTCAAATTTTCTCCTTTTCTACATTAATGGCAATAAGTCGCTATTTAAGGAAGGTACATTTATCAATTATAAAGTCTACATGAAACCGACATTATTGTAAAATTATTGGTCACCCATACATTCATACATTTTTTTCATACTCAAGAGGTTTGAACTTAGCTTAAATAATATTTTTTGCATGTTTTTCAGAAATAAATTAATTAGCGATTTTTTTAAATAAAAACTGCAAAAGCTATTCATACTGTTTACTTTTTATCTATCAGCACAGTTAGTGTATAATAATAAAACAACAAAAACCCAATAGAAATCATTCATTCTTGGTCACAGTGTTCAAGAAAATAAAATAAGATAGAAAAAAATCGACTTTTCTTTAAAAAAATATATATACTTACTTACTTACTTATCTTCACGCACAATCCCTAACGGGGTAGCCAGAGAGAACAGATCGCCAAGTGTCACGATCCTTACATACCTCTTTCGCTTCCTTCAGGTTCATTAACTTCTTCATACGTGCACGTCTAGGTATCCGAGTACTCTTGACCCTCCCCTCTTCGAGCAATTTGCTCACATGGTCTTCGAAAGTTAGTCTCGATCTACCTCGACACCTTTTAATATTTACTTTCGCTCTATATATTTTCTTCACCATTCGGTCTTCACTCATTTGTTCAACGTGCCCAAACCATTGGAGTACGCCCCTATCAATTTTTGTGATAAGGTCATCTTTCAATCCTGCCATATTGCGAATCTCTTCGTTTCGCTTTCGGTCGGCTAAGGTAACGCCACACATTTTACGAAGAGATCGCATCTCCACTGCATTCAACTTGCTTTTATGCTTCTTCTGGCATACCCAGGTTTCGCTGCCATATAACAAAGTCGGTACCAACACTGCATTATATATTGCAAGGCGTGCACTCTTCACCACGCCTTGCCTTTTTACTAATGCATTCAGGGCACCATTGACTTTGTTTCCGGCAGCGACACGCCTATCCACATCTAAATCACATCTTCCATCCCGGCTGAAAGCACTCCCCAAGTATACAATTTCATTTACCTGTTCTAGACATTCCTGATTTACCCATATTTCACATTTCGTTCTCTCTTCATCCTTTTCAAATACCAGAACCTTAGTTTTATTAGCATTCAAACGGAGACCTTTAATTTCACATTCCTCTTTCATACACGTGACTAATGCCTGCAGTTCTGATGGTGCAATAAGCACTGCATCATCAGCATACAGCAGACAATTAACTTTTATGTCACCCAATTTCACACCCAAACAGCTATTTTTCAGCTTCTGTAAACAGCTGTCGAGATACAGTATGAACAGCCAGGAAGACATGACACAACCCTGTTTTACGCCCGCTTGGACACTAAACATGGGTGACAGGTCATGCCCTACCCGCACACAGGCTTTACAGTCATAGTAAAGTGACTGCACAGCCCTTAACAATCGATCATCCACACAATATCCCGGCAACAGTTCCCACATTTTCTTCCTTATAACCTTATCAAATGCTTTCTCCAGATCCACAAAAGCACAGAAAATCTTCTGGTTAACACTCAGTAGCTTCTCCGTGATCATGCGGAGAGAAAACATTTGATCCGTGCATCCTCTTCCAGGTCTAAATCCGCATTGTGCCTCCCATAAGAATCTTTCCGATTTCTCTTGCATCCTACGTGTCAAAACCTTCGAGTAAACTTTACTTGCTAAACTGGTCAAGCTGATCGCCCGATAGCACCCGCAATCAAAATGTGAACCTTTACCTTTATATAAAGGCACAATGACCGCGGATCGCCAATCTGGGACATCTCCCGTCCGCCAGCACAAATTGCACAGCAGATGGAAGCTGTCCCAGAGGCGAGGCCCACCGTACTTGACCATTTCAGCAGTAACTCTGTTTAGTCCCGCAGCCTTACCACATTTCAAACTTCGAATCGCACGTTCAATCTCTTTCATGCTGATGACCTCAGTGTCATCGAGGTCCGTGTCTGGCGTGCCAGTCACGGCGTCACCCCCGGATCCTTCACTAAGATCATGACACGCATACATTTCTCTATAAAATTCACTACATCGCTGCATGACGTCCGATTTTTCTGAGAGGACGTCATTGGTTCTCGAAAGCACTTTGTTCATTCTTAAGGCTGTCGCACCACTCCGGGACCTTCCAACCTCTTTCCAGAAGAGTTTGGAGTTTTCCCTAAAGTTGTGCGACAACCTCTCGTCCGCTTCTATTCTACACCTTTCACGTACTTCCTCAATCAATGTTTTCGCATGAACTTTCTGCAGCTTATATCTTTCTTTCATCTTCTCTCTCATATGCTCATCGTTACTATAGGCCAAGTAGTCCAACCATGCTTTTTTCTTCTTTTTTACAGCTTCTCTCACTTCATCATTCCACCATGCATCTCTTTTTTTTACTACTACCTCTTTTTGTCGTACCACATACTTCTTCCGCTGCACTTACCATTCCATCCCTAAGGTTCTGCCATGTTCTCTCCACACATTCTTTCCTGCCATCGATGGTGTCAAGCTTTTCGGCTACCCTCGTGTGATATTTGTCCCTAGTATCCGCTTCCTGAAGCTTCCAGCTTCGGATGCGACAGACCGACTGTGGTTCTATTACTGCCGTCCGGTAGCGCCAACCCGCGAACAAACCCCTAAATCTAGTAATTACTAGATAATGATCCGTTCCCAGGTCAGCACCCCTGAACACTCGTGTGTCCATCACCTGTTTTCGGAGTCGGTCATCCACCAGGAACAAATCAATCATACTTCTCTCATTCTTTCTTTCTCTAGTGTACATATGGATTTTCCTGTGATTAAACATAGTGTTTGTCACAAGAAGACCCTTTTCCTTGCATACAGCCAGTATAAGCTTGCCAGCATCATTAACCCTTTTATCGCCAAACTTTCCTATCACCGACTCGTATCCTGGTCGAGCGATACCTACCCATCCATTGAAATCACCACATACAACAGTTCTTTCGTTTCCCTTAACCAAATCTAGAACTTCTCTTACATTCTCCCAAAACTCCTCCAGCTCAGCCCTGGACGACGAAGCTACCGGCGCATAAACAGCCAAAAGGAATAACTTCGTCAGTCCCATTTTGAAGCGAACCCAGAGAAGTCTTGAGTTCACAATCCTTGTATTCAGTCATAAGATCGACCAATCGGGACGACAACAGCACTCCCTGGCAGGCGTTCTCGCTTTCCGGGACTCCGGACCATATAGCTAACATCCCGCCAGGGAGCTCTTCAGTACCACTGCCTTTCCGTTTGGTCTCCGACATACACACGACATCTAATTCTCTTTCTTTAATTATTTCGATCAACTCATTCGTCTTATCTCTCATGCCCCCTCTAACATTCAACTCTGCACTCCGTCCTCCACCTTCCGCCGTGTCGGGCTGTGCGTGACGGGTGGCGGTTCCCATCGCCGCTTTGCGCGCTGCATTCCACTCCAACGGGGACGAGCTGATGTGCATCGCCTTGGGGGGACGCCCTAACCCTCGTTTGCATGGGTGCGCAGCTGTGTAGAATTGCAGCCCTGAAAAGTGCTGGCAGGGGTCGCGACGAGCACGCTTCTACAATGACCCAATGAAAAATATATGTTTCCTATTTTTTTCAAAACGGCCATAAGTTGTACTATAAGACATTTCAAGGTTATCCATTCATTACCGGACACCCGATATATAAGTACGCTGGACTGGCTATACACCGTGACATGCTGAAGCGATTTGATTGACATGCAGAAGTGCACGTCCACGGAACTAATAATAGGGATAAGACAGTGTACTAAATTATATCGATAAAAATTCTATACCCTACCTATACCTAAATAAATAGAATGGACTCTATGGATAGATGGACTCTACCCGTAACGTCCTTTCTATTTATGTATCATATTAATATAATGCGATTATCATTCATCATCATTAAAACTCTTCACAAGTCTACTGCTGAACATAGGCCTCCCCAAGGAATGCCACAAAGCACGGTCCTGAGCTACCTGCATCCATCTACTTTCTGCATGTCTTATGAGTTTTTGACTCCATCTAGTGGGGGAACGTCCTATACTTCACCTACCGGTACGAGGAACTTTTTCCCCATCGGTTTTCGGTTCTTCGAGCTATATGGCCGGTCAATTGCCACTTCAGCTTACTAATCCATAGGGCGATATCGGTCACTCTGGTTCCGCTGCAGATATCCTCATTCCTAAGTTTGAACCCCGGAGCATAGCCCCCTTCATAGCTCGCTGAGTGACTTCGAGCTTCCTCATACAGTCAGCAGTGAAAGACCTCGCCTCAAATCCATATTTCATCACTGGCAACACGCACTGGTTGTACAATCTAGTTTTGAGGTATTCCTGACGAGATGATGTGTTGTAATCTCCCGAACGCTGCCCAGCCGAGTTGAATCCGTCGATTGACCTGTCGGTCAAAGATGAACTTACCTAGTCGGACTATTTGTTCCAAGTAAAAATACTCGTCAACAACTTCAGCTAAGTGCTCCCAAAAACCACCGGCATAGGTGTGACATGGACATTACACGTGACTTTTGTTTTGTTCATGTTCATCTTAAGACCTATCCGTTGGGAGACACGATTGAGGTCATTGAACATAGTGCGTAGGTCCTCCAACGATTCTTCATTAAGGACTATATTGTTGGCAAAACGAAGGTGAGTGACGTAAGCGCCATTGATATTAATACCGTATCCTTTCTAGTCCAGGAGCTTGAAAATGCCTTCCAACTAATTAATGTTACAATTAACGTCTTCCAATGCAGCGGTAAAGTATTTCGGGGATATTACGACACCCTGTCTTACACATCACTACAGTTGTATTAGTTTTGTACTCTGGTTCTGTACTCGGATAGCCATCGTAGCCCTTAGACCATTCAACTAAAAATTATTAAGATTAAACTAACTACGCAAAATAAAAATAAGAACATAATTTCTAAAATAATTTATTGTCAACCGTTCATTTAGTTCTAGTATTATAAAAAATAAATCAGCTGCTATAATAATGCCTATTCTAATCAACTACAGGCATGTCTATATAAAAATTATAATAAAAAATAAATATATAAAAAATTATGTTTGTTCCTACTTTCTATGATGCTATACCGTTCATCAGATTGTAGTCAAACTTAGTCAACTTATTGGTTGCACTTGTGCGAAGGCACAAATACGCATGGTACAATTAACTGACACTAGGTGGCGTGAGTATTATACCGACAATTTATTTGAAAGTTATATATCATTCTAATTCAATGATTGTATTATCATTCCTGATTATACAATATAACTGTTCCCCTTTTTAAACGATATTTCCACAATTATTTCTTCTGCGGCAGCAATGCACCGGGTACGAGCTAGCAGGATAATATAAAAAATATAAACTTTGAATTACATCGTTATCAGTTATTTACATCATTTTCGAAATTGAAATTACAATATTAAAAAAAATAACTGATATTATCATAAAGTCCTACTTTCTGTGGTATCGTCCCTAGAATGCTGGCTACGTGTCCTCATTGAATGGCTATACTTATCCTTCAAGCGAGGAAACAACAAACTAAACAACTTCATAACCAGCAGCGATGATTAGTCGCAGATAGAGTTTTTTAGGAACTACACCGCACGTGCACCCTACGGACCAATAGTCTCTACAGCAAATGGCACAAATACGAGTATATATACTTATCTTCCAGATACCCTGGGCTATTTACTTGGTTCAGTTGCCTCTAATGCCACCACTGCTTTAGAAGAGGTACCCATGAGATAGGAAAGGTTCGCTAGTATCCAACTCTAAACTTTATCTCTCTCTCTCTCTCTCTCTCTCTATCTATCTCTCTCTCTCTCTCTCTCTCTCTCTCTCTCTCTCTCTCTCTCTCTCTCTCTCTCTCTCTCAAGCAACCAAACCCATACCGGGTCTCCTGGTATCGTCTCTAAATATTCTACAAAGATCTTAAACCGAGGAAACATTTATAGAGATACGAGCTGGCCTACGGACTCCCCGAGCCCGATATGTGAATGGAGCCAGGAAAAAACGAGCACTTGGAAGCATCAAGTGGTGCAGCCTCACCAAAGTCGCGAAAGTTAGTAGAGTGGCGCATCGCTAATCGCCATACCAACACTCCTCTTCCCTTACGACTCCACCTCGACTACAGCGGTCCAGGGAGAGGAATCTCCTCTAGCCGCAGCCCTCTAACATACATACAACGTGGCTCGACATCATCGGGCGATCTTTCGACACTTGGCTATGGCCCTTGAGTTTGGTGGAAAATGAGGAAAGAAGAAATAAAAAAACATTCGAAATAATAATCTAATACTTTTATACTTACTGGTACTGGTACCAGAAAATATTGTCGGTATACTGCACATTTTCAAAGTGGTGCAGTTCTCATGTCTAATAAAACAGTCGTCTGTAAAATGTTTGCAACAAATATGATCATATTGTTTCGGACGCCAATTCACAATATTTATGCTTTTAAGCCATAACTTTAGTCTAGGTTCAGTTGGAAACCTGTTAATTAATAAACATTTGATAATCATCCGTTGTTGGCGACTTTTTTTGTTAACACGTATGAGTAGGAAAGAACATCGATAAGTATTATAGACAAGGAACTCGACAACCCTATTGAATTTTTTTGTATATCAAAACTCAGTAATATACACCCAAACATGTTGGTATATATGATATTAAGATTAGTAACAAATTTTTAAGTACTTATATTATCAAATAGTCTTAATTTTTTTAATATTTGCTGCAAATTCACTTGTGAAATGTTATACACTTCCCTTTTGGTAACGAGTTTTACAGATTACTAACTTACACTCTCATTATTAATAAAAATAATTCTTATTATGTAACTAATATTATACACAATCAAACAACAAAATACTTTCGTTTTTTAGTTTAAAAGTTCAAAATACAGACTTATGAAATAGGACAATATAAATAAGACAACAGACTCTGGCATATTACGTCAATTTTATTTTTCAAGACATCCTTTAGCGGCGCTCAAATTGGCACAGTCATTTTGCCATTCCAGCGTATATGTATATTATATAGAGGTCAGTGTCTTACTGTCATAATTATAAGCTCCACATAAAATAAATATTTTACTCGTATTCCTATTATGCATAAAACTTATACTCTATATTTTATTAATTAAAATAAAATTGCCTTCTATTTTTAATTACTTATTACTTTTTAAATAACTTAAGAACATCATTAGTAAGTTAATTGAATTTTCAAGGTGAACTGTACTTTACTTAATACTGAATATTTAAAATTAATTAAGTTTTGCTTTTTAAAATATTATTAATCCTTAGATATTTTAAAACGACATAGGGCTTATTTTCCAATCGTCAGATTAAAATTATGTATCCATCAAATAAATTATAAACTGTTATAAAATGTTATAAATATTTAATTGGTTTATTTATGTTGTATTTATTCTAAGGACAACTTTTAACTGAGCATGCTCCTTTATTTTAATGTTCATAAATAATAAATTGTCGGACCAGGATGAACTCCGTGCCCATATAGACGGAGAAATAACAGAAGAAGCAGGAGATTAGAATGAACGCAGTAGAAATACGGTCGTTAAGCAGTATGTTAGAGCTGAATCTGGATGATAGGGTAAGAAATTGTGTAATAAGAGAAGAGTGTGGTTTGCAAGATGATGTTGTGACCAGGATAAAGAAAGGAATGCTACGGTGGTTTGGTCATGTGGAAAGAATGAATGAGGAAAGAGTGACAAAGAAAATTTATGTTGCAGAAGTGAATGGCAGAGTTGGAAAGGGACGTCCTAGGCGAAAATTCGCCCAAATTGGCGATTTATTGAAAACTTAGGCAAAATTAGGAGTACCCTTAACCGACGAGCATGTATGCGTAGGTGTATGGATGTGAAGGAGGCGAGAGAGGTGTGTCAGGATCGTGCCAAATGGAAGTCTGTAGTCTCTGCCTACCCCTCTGGCTGACAGGCGTGAGTGTTTATGTATGTATGTATGTATAAATAACAAAGTATATTTTTAAGTTAAGTTCGTCTCTATCGGTTTTTATGTGCTTCTTCCAGGTAATTCTCCTGTCAAGATGCATACCGAGATATCGTACCGATTGGTTTGTGGAAACACACTGTTCCCTCAGCGTCACTGGAGGTCAGTTCTCGTTCCACAAGGTGATGGTGATATGTAAAGACTTGGACACTTCTATATCGTAAAACGTCGATGTTTATCCATCATCACGTACTTGGAAAATACGGTCGGATAAGTCGAACCGCATGAATAGGTAGAAGCCGTGAGTTAATGTTGTTTTGATCTTACAGAGTAGTCGCTTAAATCAGACTTTGTCTAATTCCTGCTAGATGTCCAGGAGGACTCAACAGTAATTATTGGATTCGAAGGATTTCTGTATTTGTTCGCACACTTTGTGCACTTTTTCTATTGTAGTGTTGTTATCTACACCCAAACTGATTTTTAGATATAGCTTGTTTTTCTACTAGGATGGGCGTTATTCTTGCAGCAGGTTTCTTTCGAATACTTTTGAGAGTGTTACGTGGAAGTTTATCGGTCTGTAGGATATTACTTCTTCTCCTGGCTTTCCAGTCTTGTGGATCGTTATTATAAGTAAAATTTTCCACAGCATGGTGTAGTATTGAACTCTATGGATACCATTAAACAGGGTTGTAAGATAGACTAGAGCCTTTTCCAGGAGCTGCACTAACACTTCTTTCGGTATCAGTTTGTAACCAGGATCTTTATTATTTGGTAAGTTTCGACAGTGTTTATGACTTCGTTTATCGTTACAGCTTTTGGTGGGAGATACAGTTGGCAGTCTTGGCTAAAATTTAAATTTTTTTTCAGCTTCAGCATTCAGGCTTGGATTTAAATTGAACACCTCTGACAGGTGTTTCGCAAAGTTTTCAGCTTTTTCTTTTCCATTTCGTACCCATCTGGTATTAGTTGGTATAGGTAACTTAGCCGCTTGGGGTTTGTTGAGCGAGTTGGTTATTTTCCAAAGCGAGTAATTGGTCGAAAATGTGGGGCTGACAATACTCAACACGCTTAGCTCTGAAAAAAAACCTAGACTGTAGACAAACTAGGGAAACCTTGTCTGAACCTTGCGTTTAATCAAGGTTATAATGAGACTGAATAAGCGACAGATCAGTATAGTAACTAGTACTATCACAGGACATGGCTCTTTTAACAAACATTTATATACCATAGGTGTTACAGATAGTCCCCTGTGCAGGGCATGTATTGGGAAGGAAGAAACGGCCGCCCACGTGTTGTTGACATGTCAGAAGGTCGCTGCATACAGGGTTAAACATATCGGCGTGCCGGAATCACTCCCTGAAGTTGCTCACAGCATAAAAGGACTGTTGAAATTCTTCGGGGAGATTTCATGGCTCGAAAAATTACATTATGCCTGCCCACATGCAAAATACGCGCCTATATATGTGGAGTTACCGAAAACACCCCGTCCTTATTTATCTATTTATCTACTAAACCACTCCAACTGCGTTTTTTTTTTAAGTTATATGCTCAACAAGATTTGTTAAAATCCTTGAAGTATCCAAATTATTTGAAAACAGTCTGCCAAATATCCTTAAACCAAACGCTATCGTCTGGAGTCACTCCTTAGAAAGTGCTTTTAAAAGATAGGTTTATTTTATCCTGGAATCTTAATCCGCCTGAATTATGCAAAGAATAAACTTGCAATTAAAATAGGTACTCTAAAAACCTTTGAATTGTGAGCATCATACCGATAGAATGTGAATTGGTGGAATTTTTTTGATTCCGTGAGATCAATTTAAACGACTTCAGTTTCTCATAAAACATTTTTCATGACTATAAAGCACAAGTTCAAATATTCAATGTAATCAAATACTTTGTAATTAAATATGTACCTACTACATAAAAAATATGTACTATACAAAAAAATATTCCAGGAAACTCCAGCGTTAGGTGTTTACACAAGGACATCTAATGTTGGCTAAATTAGATGTCATATTCACATATATAGTACCTAAGTATGATTGTTAAACTAAATTTATGTATGTGTGTTTAATGAAAAAAAGAATGAAAAAAATGAAAAAGCTCAAATTTGTTTGCATCAAAGTTCTTCATTTTTGAATAGGGCATGTTATTAGGCATATTACACTTATATACTTATAAATACAGCTAAATATTTATGTAATATTGACGAAGATGTTTGAGCATGTTTCATCTTTGAAATTATCTCATAATATTGACGAAGATGTTTGAGCATGTTTCATCAAGTACAAAATTAACTTAAGTCTCTGAAATAGGTGAGACTAAGTAAAACTTTCCTCATCAGATGTTATTAGCTATAAAAAGAAAGGTTTTTCGGCTTCACCTAGGAACGCAAACCAGTTATTTGTTGACTGATGTAATAGTTTATAATAATATGAAATAATTTAGCGTTTAAATTTATTTATTTGTAAAACAATACAATATAGTTCCATAAAACCAATTATGATTTCGATCTAAACTAAATCCTTTATATTCACTTAATTAAAAAAATAAAAAAATACATATTATTTTTATATATTTAAACTACATTTAACTTGATCACGCTCAAACTTAATCCATTTTGAAGATAATCAATAACTTTTCTGAATACCAAAACATCAGCACCTGGTCCCCACACGAATTCTGTATGACTTAAATTATTATTCCTTACGACATGATGATCAATAGGATTCGAAAGACCGAAATATAGCCTTTTAACATCTGGTACAGTAGCCAACCAATCGTCGCTAGAACTTATTAAGGCTATTGGTAAACTTATTCTATTTAAAGGAAACTCGGCGACGACGTCGCCAAACTTATGAAATTTCCCATTTTTAGCAATTTGAGCATAATGTAGAATAGTGTAAGTTGAACCACCAGCTGGAACATGATTCAGTACTCTATTCTTCAGGCCTTCATCCCAAAATTGTTCTTGAAGTATCCCGCCAGTAAGATATAGTAGTGGATTTTTACAAAATATTTGAGGACCAGTGCAATGTCGAAATGCCAACCAATCTGGTGTTTCCTTTGAAGGCATAAATTCTCCGTCACCCACAACTTGCAAAAGCAATGGTGGTGGTCGAGAAGCAACTGGGCTAAACATTCTTAGTGGCCCCTGGCTATTTACCATAAATGCAAGTGGTGCCAGCAAAATTCCAATACTGAGGTAGGAATTAAAAATGGGTTCCGTTGATAACAAGACAAGAAGAGCGGTAGCTCCCATAGAATGTCCTACGTAACTTATAGGGTCGCTAGTATTTTTAACTAATCTAATATAATGAATAATTGCTGGTAGATCATACTGTCCCATTTCTTGCCAAGAGAACCTCCAAAAATCTGATGAATTGGTATCTTTCGAAACATGTCCACGTGAATAAATGTTACCTCTTGCATTTGCCATCCACACGTCGTAGCCAAGGTTAGAGAGAAGATATGGTAAAGATTTTTTTGGTCCAAGTAAAATCCAATCAGCAGAACTGCCGAGTAGTCCATGATGTAACAGTACTGTTTTGTTTCCAAGCTCCGAAACACTTTGAACATGTGGTGTCATTACTCGATGTAAAGTTAAAAAATACCCATCTTCAGTTAAGACAATATGCGATTCCACTCGCCTCCCATGTAAAGTAATAAGTTGTGGTGTTGACATGTAAGACGTTGGATCAGATTTCATTTTGAAGTGACGCGACGGAATTATTTCACTAATTGTAGTATGTTCTTTAGTTGTTAATTTGACGGGTTTGTGAGTACTAGCGCTTCTTTCACTTTTATAATATTTTTTTGGCGGTCTTGTTGCTTTTACAATTTTCACATGACTTTGAAAGAATTTGGATACTCGATCACTGATATTTCTAAATGTATAAATTATTGTATCGACAAAGTCACTCATTTTCTCTGTGACATAATGAAATATATTATTAGCAGCGACACTTTTATTCTTAAAAATTAAAATTATTGATAATATTAATATATACTTCATGGTAGCTCTTTTGCGTGTTCATCGGCACTGCTAAATCGAAACTAGTATAAATCTATTTAGCTTTATTAAATTGTAATGTCACTCATAGTTACGTTGTGTACATTTCATTACAGAACAATGGTAAAACATCAATTGTCAGTACCTATCTGATATGACGTTGTATTTGTCTGTAATTGCATTGTGTCGAAAGTGAAATGTTTCATAACACTATGTACGTTATCGAAACTTAAAATAATATTTAACTCGGGTATAACTTTGTCATTCGTTGTATCCCTTTAATTTTAAATCTAAAAATATCTTAACTGTTAACATTGGCTTATATGAATACGAAAATGAAATTTATAAGATGTGATTGATTAAGATGATCTAATTACAAAAGTGTTTGATTTTTTAAATAAACATAGAATATGGTTTTATGATGTTCTTATATCTTAACATTTGTCAACTTGTGAACCCTTATAGAAATTTATCTATCCTGTAAAATATACGGTTGTCAGATCACAAAACTATACGTCTAGATCTTTGAAGTTGCAAACTGTCGTTGATATGGGTAATTTACGTCTGACTAAAACGAGATTGGTATATCCCTATCTAAAGCAAGCTATAAGATTTTCTGTCATAGATTCACTCGATTTTTCCGTAGACTCTTACGACACCCACGTGACGATTTTTTTAGGTTATTGCTATTGTATATTTTCATAATTTACCAACGGCTATTGAAAACCCCTCTTTTTCGAGGTTTTTAGTGATTATAACAGTTAACAGTCAACAGTTATTCGTTTTCAGCCTCGTACCTGTAAGCAATGTGTAGATATGGTTCTACATACAGTTAGCGAAAAGTTGTTTGAGTTATATGGCATTATACGGGGAAGGTGTAAGTACAGCAGTGGACTTGTTGAGGTATAAACCCTATAGACTAATGGACATACGAGGCATGCACATTTAAAGGGTTAATAAACAGCTTACATACAGACTTCCCATGTTTTCGAAATATTGTTAATTTTCTAAGGTTTTTTGACGATGTTTCTCTTTACCGGCCAGTACGTGGTAAATAAACACTTAAAATTTTTAAAGAACAATTGCAGTGAAGCGTGCAAGCATCAAGTTCGACCCTTTTAATATATTGATATTCTATACTTGAACATTTTGAATGGTATCATTTCGGCACTTTCAGAATGTAATTCTTGGCATGTATTATTTCACAAATAGACTTAGTCACAGTAAAATTAGTTCTTAAATTTTTTAACCTCTCAACCCCCTACCGGTCTCATGAGACCGCGGCCATATTCCATCAAATTCCTAGCGGTCTCATGAGGTCGCACCAACCCACAGCACTTTAACCCATAAAAACTTATATAGGGACTACTTTTATATGAAGAAGTTTGGCATTATATAATCAATATAAAATATTCTATCCTCTAGTACAATAAAAAAACTGTTATCCTATGAATATTTACTTATAATCTACGGTTATTTCGTACGCCATTTTCGCGTGAATGTTATTGTGTTGATTTTTGGATTTTTCTAATGTTTTATTAGTGTTTTAGTATACATAGTGTTTTAGTATAAAATTGTAATGAAAGTTTTTGTGTAAATATAATTTATCTGCTTGTATATATATCTGCTAATATATATTGAAATAAATGTGGTTTTCACGCTGCCGACATTCGCTTAGTATGTTTTTTTTTTTTGGTATGAAAATACAATAAAATCTTTTTGTAATGAAGTAAAACCTGACTTTTGTTTAAAACACAAGATAAAGAATTGTGTATAGATTTTTTAATGCTAAGCTTTTTCATAGAAAAGTAGTCTCTAAATGTAAGTTTTAATGGTTTTAAGTGCTGTGGGTGGGTGCGGCTGCATGCGACCGCTCGGGATATGCCGGGCACATGCGATGCATGGGATTTTATGGCGCTTGAAGGGTTAAAACCAATGCTCCCTGCTAGTATGGACTTTCATTAGGCACATTGCAAGCACGTATTAGTATTATCTCGTATATATCTAACACATCACACTTTTTGCTGTGCAAATCCATTGACTTTGTAGTATTCGTTTCATTATCTTTATTATTTAACTTAATTCTTTGTGAAAATGAAATTCAGTCATGTTAAACGAATCAGAGAAAAGATAAAATTAATATGTAATTAGTTTTAATTTCTTAATAAGAATACAGTGAAATAGCTTTATAAATGTTTACAGTAAATTAAATTTACCGACACTCTTAAAAAAGTTTCTTACGGGATGTACCCTCCCACTTCGGGTGAAGTTTCTTTCTTAACGACGTAAACAATTTAAATCTAATGCAATATGCAAACCGCGCCGGCGACTTCAGTTCCCTCGCGCACCCCACCTCACACTCTACCTGCGCCCTTATGAAAAATTCACCCTAATTCTGAGCTTTGATTCTCTAGAAAAGGTTTCTTATTTCAATATAGTACATATATCATAACGTTAATGAACGAAATGAATTTAAAAAAATCATATCATATCTATTTTAATTTTTTTACATAACAAACAAATATACTAAATAAAAGTAAAAGTAAAAAGTAGTAAAAAATATATCCCACCGGCTTAAATTTCTCCTAATATGTTATAATTATCTAACTACTCTTTTATTAAAATAAAGGACTGACATCATATGAAATGCGTATCGAATATTTAAAACAGATTTTGTAAAAAGTTTTGTAAGGTATACCGGACAGATTGTATTCATTATGATACTGCTTATTCAAATCAAAAACGGTGCCTTAAAAATTTATTTTTATAATTAAAAACATTTAATGAAAAACATACCCCCGGATTCATCGTTCAAAAATATTTTTAAGAAAAGATTGAGTTGTATTAACAATATTATTTTAAGGGTTACGGTAACTATACATTATTGTACAAAATATTATATATTATACAAAGTTATACATTAAATCGTAGTTATTAAAAATGGTTGCATCGGTATATAAAATTTTGTGTCAATGGCATTAAAAATCTAGGTGCAATTTATAAGTATATCAGTTTAGTTTCTTAAAAGTAAATTAATCATAAATAACATAAACATTGTTCATGGCAAAATATAAGCGGTAGACCAGCCAAAACAGGTATGCAATAGTTTACTAAATTCTTACATAGGTATATAATAAAATAATGTATTTAAGTGTAGAAATCAAAGTTGTGTTACATGCTCATATGTAATAAACCAGATCTAGCTACCGACGGTGAGCTCATGGAAAATGCAGTACCGCACCTTTCCCCTCCTAATTCATTCTCCCCCGTTTATACCTCCATTTATAAATGATTCCAGCTCAATTTCGCCAGTTCTCATTCGAATATATATTTTTGACTTGTGGACGTCGGACTACACTCCAGACTTTTTTTTTACAAACTGTCTATAATACGAGTGTATGCAGTTACTCTAAGATAATTAAACAGTGACTGGAATTATATACTTCATCCCTCATCCATTTAATAATATTTTATTCACGGACACTATCATGTTTTACTTTTAGTAACTAATAAATTAAATAATACATTCAAGTAACCTTTATACGTATGTTAAATTATAATATTTAATTATAAAATGCTTATAAAATTATAAAATGCACGATATCAAAGCAATAGGTGTTGTTCAAAACAAAGATTATGTTCAATATCCATGTCACACCTATGCCGGTAGTTGTGGGCAGCGCTATGCTCGAAGTTGTTGACGAGTACGTTTACCTGGGACAAATAGTCCGACTAGGTAAGTCCAACTTCGATCGAGAGGTCAATCGACGGATTCAACTCGGCTGGGCAGCGTTCAGGAAATTACGACACATCTTCTCGTCAGGTATACCTCAATCTCTGAAAACTAAAGTGTACAACCAGTGCGTGTTGCCAGTGATGACTTACGGATCAGAGACGTGGTCCTTCACTGCTGGCCGTATGAGGACGCTCAAGGTTGCTCAGCGAGCTATGGAGAGGGCTATGCTCGGAGTTTCTCTGCAAGATAGACTCAGAAATGAGGATATCCGCAGTAAAACCAGAGTGACCGACATAGCCCAACGGATTAGTAGTGGCAATGGGCCGGCCATATAGCTCGAAGAACCGATAACCGATGGGGAAGTGGGTTCTCGAGTGGCAGCTTCATACCGGTAGGCGTAATGTAGAAAGTTCGAGTTTGGGGCTTCCAGAAAGCTTAGTTCTTCAATTCGATAACAGATGGCGCTGTCGGTTGTAAGATTAGTGATGTTGCTTTCTGGAAAGCTCTCTCTTCGCTCTGTTACCCGGCACTAGATGGCGCTAGTGCCACATGTCAACTTAGCCGCGCAACACTGCCCCCTCCTAAGACAATGCTCGTCCCGAGCATTATCGGCCCCATAATAACGCGCCAGGCGATCCACATGGACGATCTTAGGAGTCCCTCTTGCGCCTTTCTGTATCCGGTAGGTTACATCGTTGATCCTGGTTGCAATCCGGTACGGGCCGTCCCATTTAGCTTGAAGCTTAGGAGATTTCCCTTTGCTGCGGACTGAATTGTGCAACCACACTAGTGAACCTACGTCGAAGCCTTTATTGTTCATTTTGCGGTCGTACCGGGTTTTCATCTTCTCAGACATTTGCTGGCCCCATTGTCTGACGTGCTCATAAATGTCATTCATTTTGTTCCGCAAGTAATTTGCATAATCGGTTATACTGCGTGGGGTATCAGGTGGTATCGCGGTGATCAGGTCTGCAGGCAGCCGTAATTCTCTTCCAAAGTTTGCGAAAGCTGGGATCACTATTGTACTTTCGTGAACAGCGCTTCGATATGACAACAAAAACGGTTGTATGTGCTTGTCCCAATCTCGTTGCCGATTGTCTACAACTTCTGCTGGGTACCTCTCCAATGTCTGATTAAATCGTTCTACCATTCCATCAGACTGCGGGTGATAAGAAGTCGTTCTTGTTTTGTGAGTACCCATAACTCGGCAAGTTTCCTGGAATATTTGAGACTCAAAATTCGTTCCTTGATCGCTGTGAATCTCTAAAGGTACACCAAAACGACAGAAGACTTCATGAACTAGCTTATCCGCAACTGTTGAAGCTTCTTGATTTGGAATGGAGAAGACTTCTGCCCACTTAGTGAAGTAATCCATCACAACCATGAAATACTTGTTACCGCTTTCACTCTCCGGAAACGGTCCCGCCACGTCAATGGCTATTCTCTCCCATGGTGCACCAACATTGTACAACTTCAATCCACCTCTACTACGAGTCTGAGGTCCCTTGACAGCCGCACAACTTGTACATTTGCGACACCAGTCCTCGACATCGTTTCGACAGTGGACACAGTAAAACCGTTCTCGGATTCGTTCGTTTTAACTCCCAGATGGCCTCCTGAACAATCATTATGGTACAGCTGTAGAACATCCGGTACTTTAGCTTCAGGGACAACCATTTGCAAATGACAGCTGTCTCCCCGCACATTTTCCCATTTACGACACAGAACTCCATCCTGAAGCAGCAAGCAAGCTGTCCCACTGGGCCCAATAGCTTTTAGTGGTCGAACTCATCGCTGAGTCGTCACTCCACTTGGGCTTAGGAGTACTGGCCTTTATCCATTCCAGAATCGGCTTGATGTCCGGATCTTCCTGCTGTGCATGTAGTAAGCTGTCCTTCCACTCGTTGCTGAGGTGGTCTGCCCTGAGCATCCTAACGGATACCACTTCCTTACTCTCTTGCCTAGTACAATGTTTGCAATCTTCAGGACAAGGTCTTCTTCACAATGCATCTGCATTGCCATGAGATTTCCCACTGCGATATCTGATAGTAAAGTCGTATCCCGGCTGCTGCTGGGTGGTGATGTTAGCCGCACTTCCCTTCTGAGATCGTTCACCTTCCCTTTCTAGGGTTCACTTAGGGCAGCTGGATCGAAGATGGCCCCTTTCCCCACAGCCATAGCACCTAGGGCTGTATCCTTTATTGTGGTCGCGAACTGCTGCAACCTCCCTAGCGTGAGGGGAATGATGTTGCTGCCACCGCCAGGCGGTGCCGTTAGCTGCAGTACCCTCTCGAGATCGATCAACTTCCCTTTCTTCAGTTCGCTTAGGGCAGCTGGATCATAGATTACCCTTTTCCCGACAGCCATAGCACCTAGGGCTGAATCCTTTGTTGCGGTCGCGAACTGTAGCTGCTGCGATCTCCCTGACGCGATGGGAACGATGATCCTGCCGCACGGCTTCTACCTCCAGTGCATGGGCCAAGGCGTCCTTAAGCGTCTCGTGGTGCCCGAGCCTCACAGCAGCTCTGACTTGCAGGTCGCGGATGCCGTCGATGAATGTCTGCACCAGGTTCCCTTCAATGAGCGCAGGTACAGACTGGTATGCTTTTCGAACCATCTTCTCCACCTCTAGAGCCAACTGCTGCAGGTTTTCGTTGCTGCGTTGCACGCGATCTCTAAGCTGCGTTTGAAAGACGTGTTCCAGGTGAGCGTCGCCATATCTAGGCTCCAATGCCTCAAGGAGCTGCTCGTAAGTCACTTCTTTACCGAGAGCTTCTAGAACATTTAAGGCCCGGTCGCGCAAGCCTAGTGTGAGAGCAGTCATGGCCTGACTTTTATTCCAGCCGTTTGCCTTCATAACAGCCTCGAACTGGATTTTGTAGGCCGCCCAGGAAGAAGTCCCGTCGAACGGCGGCACTTTGAATCCACGTACTGTAGGTGTTGTAGCTACCACGAGAGGTGTAGTTTCATCCCCCAGTTTGAGATCGTCCAACGTTTTCTTCACATCAGCCACCACGTTGTCTACCCGATTGTTCACTTGGTCGATTTGGGTTTTAGCTTTCTTGATTTGGGTTTCAGCCTTCGCGATTTGGGTTTCAGCTTCTGACAGGCGGTTGTCATGCTGAGCAACCCTTTCCTTAACCTCCTTTATCTCCTTCCCGAAGGTAGCGTGAAGATCCTTCATGAGGAGCATTTGCTCTTCCAACCGACGGGCCTGTTACTCTTGTCCGCCCCGCAGCTGATCTTCCAAACGACGAACCTGTTCTTCTTGTCCGCCCCGCAGCTGCTCTTCCAAACGACGGACCTGTTCCTCCTGTCGGCGAGCCTGTTCCTCCTGCTGCTCTTTCAACAGACGGGCCTGTTACTCTCGTCCGCGCTGCAGCTGCTCCTGTAGCATCGCCATCAGAGCACCTAAGTCAGGTGCTGCAGATGTAGGAGCTACTGACGGGCCCGCAGCCTCCGTGGCTGGCAGTTGTCCCTCCGACGTCTGCGGCGTTGCACCACCAAATCTCCTCTGGTCCGTCTCATGCTGGCGTTGACTGCGGGTACGGACACCCTCCGTTTCCTCTTTAGGTAAAATCGGTATGATTTTATCCCACTTCTGACACCAGTTGTTACGGACTTGAGGTTCGTGACAATAAAAATTGCCGATAGGATTACCTAAATTAACACTTTAATTTTCTTTACACAAATTAAAATTTAAAACACCAATAATTAAGCACACTAATTCACTTTATTCCGCTCCGAAGCTTCGCTTGTCTCGCCAAATTCAATACTTCCCCGATCGCGTATTGCAGCGCCTTTATATAGGGCTCTTCCACGAAAACATCCAGAATATTTCAGAATATTCGAGTAAATACGCGCGCCAACCGACCAAGCGCAGAAAGTTTGAGTTTGGGGCTTCCATAAAGCTTAGTTTTTCAATTCGATACTAGATGGTGCTGTCGGTTGTAAGATTAGTGATGTCACTTTCTGGAAAGCTCTCTCTTCGCTATGTTACCCGGCACTAGAAGGCGCTAGTGCCAGATGTCAACTTAGCCGCGCAACACTACTATAAAATAAAACTATGCGTGCATGAACATATAATACTTCGAGCTTAGATTGGTTATATAGCACCTATCGCATCTAATGATATTACAAATACTTCAATCAGTGATTGCATTTTATAAATATCGAAAAACATCAGTTGAAAAGATAATTATAGTAATGGAATTATTAAAGGAGAATAAGAATTTAATAGGGTAATGTAATATTTCTCTATTTTATAATTATATATTTATTTTTTAAATTTGTAATCGCTTTATAATAATCATATTCAAATGAAAAGTAGCAGATTATGATTTTTACTTAAGAATCTTATAATTTAACATATTTAAAATATTGATTTTATATATTTACGCGAACACTAGACATTGAATAAAACTACTTTTACGGATTTACTTTTAAGATTAAATTTATTTCTAAGGTACTCCGGGTTAACTCTGACATCAGTACGTCAATTAACTCAATTCGCCGTGACCGTGGGTGCTGGGAAGCACTCAAATTGTCGGATATTAAAATTAAATAAATTAAAACACAATAATATCCGTCAAGGTAGTTATTCAATATTTAATATATTCAAGAGCTTAAAGCACAATAAAATGAAAAGCTTTAAAAAATCCACACCACATGATACATTATTATTAATTATTATTTGTTAAATTATTTGTAATGTAATATGAATTCAAGAGATTTTAACTTCAATTTACTCGCCGTAAAGTTAAACTCACTTTCATGGATATTAACGTTATTATTCTAATGTACTTTGAACAACGCCAATATAACATCACGAATCATGCTTGCTCGGCGGGTTACAACAGGGAAATTAATTAAAATTTTAATTATGAGCATCGATATACAGGCAAGTCAAGGCATTGTAGCTCTAATTGACGACAAAAATAAAGGTGTGTGGCAATAATAATAAAGTAAAAAAAGAGTTTTCCGAACAAACTTAGAAAAAGGTCTCCTAGGAGTGACCGTTTTAATTAAAAAGGCTCTTTAGGGAGTTTAGTTTTAATTAGAGCGCAGCGAACTTTTTGGGGCCGCATCGGCGTCATGATAAATTATGCGCTTTAGCATTATAATATGGTTACTTATTTGTGATATCTATTTAAAGTGAATTCTTTATTAATAATTTCTTTACATATTTATTAACTTTATTACATATTTCTTACTTTCTTATACTCTTTATTAGTAACTTCTTCATCATCATCATCATCATAATTACAGCCCTTTACAAGTCCACTGCTGAACATAGGCCTCCCCCAAGGTATTCCACAAAGCACGGTCCTGAGCCACCCGCATCCATCGACTTCCTGCATGTCTTACAAGGTCGTCACTCCATCTAGTGGGGGGTCGCCCTACACTTCGTCTACCGGTACGAGGCTGCCACTCGAGAACCTTTTTTCCCCAACGGTTGTCGGTTCTTCGAGCTATATGGCCGATCCATTGCCACTTCAGCTTACTAATCCGTTGGGCTATGTCTGTCACTCTGGTTCTACTGCGTATATCCTCATTTTTAAGTTTATCACGCAAAGAAACTCCGAGCATAGCCCTCTCCATAGCTCGCTGAGCGACTTTGAGCGTCCTCATACGGCCAGCAGTGAAGGACCACGTCTCAGTTCCATATGTCATCACTGGCAACACGCACTGGTTGTACAACTTAGTTTTCAGGTTTTGAGGTGTACCTGACGAGAAGATGTGTCGTAATTTCCCGAACGCTGCCCAGCCGAGTTGAACCCGTCGATTGACCTCTCGGTCGAAGATGGACTTACCTAGCCGGACTATTTGTCCCAGGTAAACGTACTCGTCAACAACTTCGAGTTTAGTGCTCCTAACAACTACCGGCATAGGTGTGACATGGACATAAAAGCATAGTGCTTAAGTCCTCCAGCGATTCTGCCATAAGGACTATATCGTCGGCAAATCGAAGGTGAGTGATGTACTCGCCATTGATATTAGTACCGTATCCTTTCCAGTCCAGTAGCTTGAAAACTTCTTCCAATGCAGTGGTGAAGAGTTTCGGGGAAATAACGTCACCCTGTCTTACACCTCTCTGCAGTTGGATAGGTTTCATACTCTGGTTCTGTACTCGGATGGCCATAGTAGCCCAACTTACAAACACTTCAGCACTTCGATATACCAACAATCAACTTGGCACCGCTGAAGAGACTGTAGCACCGCCCAAATTTCGACGGAATCAAAGGCTTTCTTATAGTCCACATACGCCAGGCAAAGTGGCAGATTGTACTCTTCGGACTTCTGTACAATTTTCCGAAGGTTATGTATGTGGTTTATGGTACTGAAGCCTTTTCGGAAACCGGCTTGTTCGGGAGGCTGGAAGTCATCGAGTCTGCTTGCGAGACGATTCGTAATGACTGTCGAAAACAGCACGTAGACGCGGCTCAGACGGGATATCGGTCTGTAGTTCTTCAAGGGAACGTTGTCGCCTTTATTAAAGAACAAGACCACCGCACTTCTGCTCCACGCCTCCGGAGTAGTGCCACCATAGAGGGCGGAAATGAAGAACTTCTGAAAGACTTCAAGTACCGGTGTTCCACCCGCTTTCAGAAGCTCCGCTGTAATTCCATCCTCGCCTGGGGCCCTGCCGTTTTTAAGGTGCTGGAGAGCCATTCTAATCTCGCTCAGACTGACGTCCAGGATATCATCGGAATAGTGTCGGATAAGATTTGCTCTTGGATCGTTACTCACACTTGCGTGTGACTCCAACGATGATGTGTACAGCTGCCGATAGAACCTCTCAATCTCACTCAAAATCTCAGGTGTCCCGGAAACGATGCTGCCACATTCAGTCTTCAGCTTTGACAGTTGGCTCTTTCTGGCAGACAGATCTCTGGCAAACACTTTGGAGCCCTGGTTCCGCTCGATCGCTTCTTCAATACAAGCAGTATTAAAATTGCGTAAGTCTAGCCGCATGCATTTGGAGACTGTGCGTATGTGGACTATGAGAAAGCCTTTGATTCCGTCAAAATTTGGGCGGTGCTACAGTCCCTTCAGCGGTGCCAAGTTAACTGTCGGTATATCGAAGTGCTGAAGTGTTTGTACAGTAGGGCTACGATGGCTATCCAAGTACAGAGCCAGAGTTTGAAACCTATCCAACTACAGAGAGGTGTAAGACAGGGTGACGTTATATCTCCGAAACTCTTCACCACTGTGTTGGAAGACGTTTTCAAGCTACTGGACTGGAAAGGATACGGTATTAACATCAATGGCGAGTACATCACTCACCTTCGATTTGCCGACGATATAGTCCTGATGGCAGAATCGCTGGAGGACCTTAGCACTATGCTCAATGACCTCAATGGTGTCTCCCAACGGATAGGTCTTAAAATGAACATGGACAAAACAAAGATCATTTTCAATGTCCATGTCACACCTATGCCTGTAGTTGTTGGGAGCACTATGCATGAATTTGTTGACGAGTACGTTTACCTGGGACAAGTTCGACTAGGTAAGTCCAACTTCGACCGAGAGGTCAATCGACGGATTCAACTCGGCTGGGCAGCATTCGGGAAATTACGACACATCTTCTCGTCAGGTATACCTCAATCTCTGAAAACTAAAGTGTACAACCAGTGCATGTTTCCAGTGATGACTTACGGATCAGAGACGTGGTCCTTATGAGGACGCTCAAAGTCGCTCAGCGAGCTATGGAGAGGGCTATGCTCGAAGTTTCTCTGCGTGATAGACTCAAAAATGAGGATATCCGCAGTAAAACCAGAGTGACTGACATAGCCCAACGGATTAGTAGTGGTAATGGGCCGGCCATATAGCTCGAAGAACCGATAACCGATGGGGAAGAAAGGTTCTCGAGTGGCAGCGTTATACCGGTAGGCGAAGTGTAGGGCGACCCCCACTAGATGGAGTGACGACCTAGTAAGACATGCAGGAAGTCGATGGATGTAGGTGGCTCAGGACCGTGCTTTGTGGCATTACTTGGGGGAAGCCTATGTTCAGCAGTGGACTTGTGAAGGGCTGTATTGATGAAGATTAAATTATACCTTATGTTCCTTTCCAATTATAATTTTGTGATGTCTTTGATTTCATTTCCCTCTTAACCAGTGCAACAATATACGTACATTGAATAAAAAATTACGTATTATACATTATTTATAATTCGCAAATTTTTCTTTAGCCGATTTAAATAAATCATTTTTCATCGTTAATCTCTAAGAGTCTGTATATCTATAAACTCATTAGAAGAAAAGTACCAATCACCAAAAACAAAATCGGCTAAATATCATGGTTTTGAGATGACTGTTAGACTTACGAGTACCACTCGAAGTAACAAAAAAAGACTTGAGGTAATTTTCCGGGCCGAGATGACTGATGATGAAAGAGATTCTTTGCACCCCGTGCCCTGCCGTTACCAAGGTCACCATAGTAGCCAGAAATAGGGGGCGGTCTTTATCTCCTTGCTCTTTGTTGCCATAGTTTCCACACCTGGCATGCGGGTTGGCAACCGCAGTTTTTTTATTGTAATATTGCTGTTGTCGCCTCTACACGCCAATAGATGTTTTTTTGAAATAAAACAAAGATACCGTTAAATCTCATCAAATATCCACTGCTGAACGTATCGTCCCTAAGAGAATGATTTAGACATTTGCTAGGGGACGATGTAGGGCAGAGGATATTCTTATAACACCCCAACACGGCCTTTTAAAAAAAGAAAAATGCAATGTTAATAAATATATAATTAGAAAATTGAAAACATCAAAAAAACTTGAACAAAAATGCATTCATCGGGTAACAGGTGAGTAATTTTAAAAAGTAAACATTGTGTTTTTGCTATTATTAACTATAGTATTATTTGAACCATACGTTAATTAAATATTTCACCTTTTACGCTTCGCTTTATTCTCGGACAGGCGGAATAATGCCTACAAATCGACATCAAAAGCCCTTACTGTTTGGGTTAGTTAGTTTCGTCGACAAGTTGAATTAAATTTCAATTTGTTTAGTGTTTCATGCATAAAATATAATCATACATAATAAATGTTAGTTAGAGTGTATATTTAATTAAAATAACAATTGTATAATCACTATAAAATATTTAGGTATAAGGAGTAGATGTTACAATTGGTTTTAAATAAGAAAACTCCTAATAATTTAGCATCGCTTGGTAAAACTTAACCTTGGTTGTTTGTTTACTCATTATTGAGAGGTTAATAATTTTTACCTTTAAACTTGAATAGTCTGAAAAATAAATTTTGATTCTTCCAGTTTATTAAATAGGAAAAACATCATAGTATATGGACACGTTATTCTTTGTATAGCTAAAAATTAGTTAATTTCATCGTTTTTAATGTCATAATAGTAATTCCGTTATAATAATTTTAACTTGAAAGTAGATTCCGCAGTTTTCTTTGAAATAACTTTTGACTCTCGTCTACAATGGAGACATTATATTAAAGCCTTGTTAAGTAATGACAAACAACAATTAAGAGACAAGAGAGTAAGAAAGTGCTCACAGTAGGTAAGAAAGTGCTCACAGCCTAGGCGGACTAGATGTTAAATGTTAATAGGAATATGATTAATGAGTAGCATTACAGAAAAGAACATCTAAGAAAAAGTCTTGAGGAGAGTGCTTTGTATTTATTCTTGTTCCTATTCTATAATATTTTTATATCCTTGCTTGCGAAGGCGCAGGTAAAATATAGTGTGTAATCGGGTATGTAACTTGCTTTAAGCCATATTAATTTGAACACTACGTTCACGTAAATTTACGAAATCAATATTAAATACAACTATTTATATAGATTTTATCGCGTTTGATTAGCTTATTTTTATCTTATTTTTAATTCTTGGCGTTTTTAATGTATTAAAATCCATGGGTGGGGGGAGGGGGCGACTTCCCTCGTGACCATGAGTACGTATAAATAATTTTATTCAATTGCTCTAAGAGAATAAAACATTGTACTACCGTTCCGGTCGTAATCACATATCAATATAACGTGATAGAAGTAATGACCTAATAACACTAAAATAGATTAAGTACCAAAGCCAACAGCAATAACCTTATCTCGATATGATACAGGGCTGGTCATCGTGATTACGATACTGAGTAGTCACCTGCGCCGTACTTTATGCTGCTTGGACGAGTGGTGATTTTCAGTTATATGCTCTCATTTCTTCATATATTCTTTTATTTTATCCTTATTCCTAACATCAATGTGGCAATATATATATATATATATATATATACTAGCTTGCCAGGCAGACGTTGTCCTACCCTTTTCGACGACTTTTTGTCATGTCCTACTAAAAATCCTTAAATTCGTATCACTCAAGTTGGGCCAAACTGCACATGGTGTTTAAATTTGATTAAAATCGGTTAAGTAATTTAGGAGTACATCGCAAACAAACAACGTGACACGTAATTTATATATATATATATATATATATATATATATATATATACATAAATTATTACTACAATACTATAACGTTGACCACGTCTATCACATGCTTTTTAATAATACTTAAAAAATCTTGTGATAGACGTAGTTAACGACTTCAGGACATGATACTTTTAATTTACTTATAAATTTTAGGTAAGGGAGTCATGGAAGCTCGGTCTCGCTATTAATAAAACTCGGTATTATTACAAATTTGTAAATGAGTATTCTGATCGAGGAAAAATAGCTTGGGTGGGATTAAGTCACCCTGCTTCACCCAGAATTTCAGCCTGTAAATGTCCGATAGCAAACCCGAAACATAACATAATTTGTTCGATTTAATACTCGTACGAATATCTGAATGTTTCGATAATTCTAACAGTACCATTACCATTACAGCCTATAAAAGTCCACAGCTGAACAAAGCCCTCCCCCATAGAGTGCCTCACAGGGTGGGATTTTGCCATACTTTACAAGTCTGGTGAGTGGGATGTCAACCGCTGCTTGTTTATTGTTTTGAGTTGTTATTAGGAAAATGCTACTGCCCATCACCTATTTCAACTTTCATCTGTCGCCACTTACGTAACACACAGGACGATATGGGTTAGGGGACATTCTTACACTGCCACTACCCGGCAAATTCTAATAGCAAGTAATTTTCAAAAAATCTGGTTTAATATGACGCAACGCGGCTTTGAACAAATTCAAAAAGCACGCAAATTCTGGCGTTGTAGTGCCCAACAGTTCCTAACCTTTAGTGGTGCCAAGTTTACTATGAGTATATTGAAGTGCTGAAGTGTTTGTATAGCCTGCGATATATATATTTATAAAAAGGGATATTAGGGATATTAGGGATAGGGAGGATTGTGATAGTATTCGTAGTTTTACTTGTAACATTTTGTAGATACAATATTGAAATAAAAACCTAGTGAAAAATAGAATCAAAAAAATTACGAAGTTTGAGAACCCATTATTGTAAAAAATAAAAATATAAAAAAGTACTTGAACATATTGTTCACAATCAATTGTCTTCTTACCTTAATTCTAACAATATTTTAAGTACTCGTATATTTCAATCTGGATTCCGGCCCGGTCATAGTACAACAACTGCTCTTCTTCAGGTAACTGATGATACCCATAGATCAAAAACAATTAACCGTACTCGTTTTATTAGATTTCAGCAGTGCCTTTAATTCTGTTGACTTTGATATCCTCTTAAAAAATCTCCAGTCTATTAATGTTTCACCTTCGGCCATTCTCTGGTTTGATTCCTATCTTCGGGGTCGCTCACAGTGTATCCGTTCCAATGACACTTATTCCAACTGGTGTAATCTTATAACGGGTGTACCCCAGGGTGGCGTCTTGTCTCCTTTACTCTTCACCGTTTTTATCAATTCTATAATAAAAATAATATCCTCCAACTTCCATCTTTATTCAGACGATTTGCAGCTTTACCGTCACTTTGTGGCATCTGAAGCTAAATTGGCGATAGAAGCACTGAATGATGACTTGAAGAGAATTAGTCGTTGGTCCAGATCACATGGTATAACTATTAATCCAAGTAAGTCTCAAGCAATAATAGTAAGTAGCAGATATACTAGTAGCTTAATTGATATATGCACCCTGGCACATGTGATTATCAATGGCACTTCAATTACTTATACTGAATCTGTGAAGAACTTGGGCTTAATTATTGACAATAGGTTGTCATGGGGTCTTCACATAACGGACTTAGGTAGAAAAGTTTATTATGCTTTCCACTCATTAAAACCTCTTCAAAAATTTTTTACCCTTATCAACGAGAATCTATCTTGTTCAAACCCTTATTTTGCCTATCTTAGATTACGCTGATGTCTGCTTTTTGGATGCCACAGAGGAGCAATTAAACAAACTTGAGCGATTACAAAACCTTTGCATTCGGTATATTTTCGGACTCAAGAAGTTTGACCACGTCTCTAAATATAGAAAGCAACTCAAGTGGCTCCCAATCCGATTTCGAAGGAACACTCGTATCCTTTGTTTCCTTTTTAACATCCTACATAGCCCAAATTTCCCTACATACCTACGAAATCGATTTACCTTTCTTAAATCCCCAGATACAGTTTGTAGATCTCACCTTAAAACTCTCTTAAAATTTCCATCCTTTAATACTCATTCATATTCCCGTTCATTCTCCGTACAAGCAGTAAGACTGTGGAATTCGCTTCCTACTCACATTCGAGAAATCAAAACAGTGACATTGTTCAAAAAACGAGTGAAAGAACATTATTTATCGCTGTGTTCTGTGTAAGTCTCAAATCTCTGATATTTAATATACTGTTACAAATATATGCATGTACATATATGTATGTATGTGTGTGTATATATATGTTTATATATTTAATTATGACTTTATATTATATTAAGTATTTCTGTATGTATTGATGTTTGTTTAAATATGAATATATTCATGTATTTGTATGTATATATATATATATATATATATATATATATATATATATATATATATATATATATATATATATATATATATATATATAAGTATTTGACCTGACGTATGTATTTATTTTATACCCATATGTGTTGTATAATAACAAATTGCACACCTTATAATCATTTATTAATCATGTGTTTGAAACTGGCCTCCTGGAAAAAATTTCATTGTGAGATAAGTAGAGCCTTTGTACAAACTTTTTATCATGATGTGTTCTCTCCCTAACTTGTGTGTACATAAATTGTGAAATAATAATAATGTTACGCGCTCAAGTCGACGGCACTAGCGCCATCTAGTCTCGAACCGAAGAACTAAACTTCTTGAAGTTTAAAACTCGAACTCTCGGTACCTCTCGATACTCGTTGCGCGTGTTTACTTGAACATTCTGGATATTTCTTTGCTAATTTATATAAATAGGCGCTGCAAGATGCGATCGAGGCAGTATTGGATTTGGCGAGACAAGCGAAGCTTCGGAGCGGAATAAAGTGAATTAGTGTGCTTAATTATTAGTGTTTTAAGTTTTAATTTGTGTAAAGGAAATTAAAGTGTTAATTTAGGTAATTTTATCGGCGATTTTTATTGTCACGAACCTCAAGCTCGTAACAATTGGTGTCAGAAGTGGGATAAAATCATGCCGATTTTACCTAAGGAGGAAACGGAGGGTGTCCGTACCCGAAGTCAACGCCAGCAGGAGACGGACCAACGAAGATTTGGTGGTGCAACGCCGCAGACGTCGGAGGGCCAGCCACCGGCTGCAGGCCCGTCGGTAGCTCCTACATCTGCAGCACCTGATTTAGGTGCTCTGATGTTGATGCTGCAGGAGCAGGCTCGCCGACAGGAGGAGCAGGCCCGTCAGTTGAAAGAGCAGCTGCAGAGCGGACAAGAGAAACAGGCCCGCCGACAGGAGGAACAGATGCTCCTCATGAAGGACCTTTAAGCTACCTTTGCGAAAGAGATAAGGGAGGTGAAGGATAGGGTTGCTCAACATGACAACCGCCTGTTGGAAGCTGAAACCCGAATCGAAGAACATGAAACCCGAATCAACTATGTGAACAATCGGGTTGACAACGTGATGGCTGACGTGAAGAAAACGCTGAACGACCTCAAACTTGGGGATGGAACTACAGCTCCCATAGTAGCTACAGCACCTTCGCTACGTGGATTCAAAGTGCCGCCGTTCGACGGAACTTCTTCCTGGTCCGCCTATAAAATCCAGTTCGAGGCCGTCATGGAGGCAAACGGCTGGAATAAAAGCCAGGCCATGACTGCACTTACCTTAGGCCTGCGCGACCAAGCCTTAACCTTGTTGGAAGCTCTCGGTAAGAAAGTGACCTACGAGCAGCTCCTTGAGGCATTGGAGGCGAGATATGGTGACGCTCACCTGGAACACGTCTTTCGCGCGCAGCTTAAAGATCGTGTGCAACGCAGCAACGAAAACCTGCAGCAGAGGGCCCTTGAGGTGGAGAAGATGGTTCGAAAAGCATACCAGTCTGTACCTGCGCTCATTGAAGGGAACCTGGTGCAGACATTCATCGACGGCATCCGCGACCTGGAAGTCAGAGCTGCTGTGAGGCTCGGGCACCACGAGACGCTTAAGGACGCCTTGGTCCACGCACTGGAGGTAGAAGCCGTGCGGCAGGATCATCGTTCCCATCGCGTCAGGGAGGTTGCAGCAGCTACAGTTCGCGACCGCAACAAAGGATACAGCCCTAGGTGCTATTGCTGTGGGGAAAGGGGCCATCTTCGATCCAGCTGCCCTAAGCGAACCCTAGAAAGGGAAGGTGAACGATCTCAAAAGGGAAGTGCGGCTAACATCACCGCCCAGCAGCAGCCGGGATACGACTTTACTATCAGACATAGCAGCGGGAAATCTCATGGCAACGCAGATGCATTGTCAAGAAGACCTTGTCCTGAAGATTGGAAACATTGTACTAGGCAGGAGAGTAAGGAAGTGGTATCCGTGAGGATGCTCATGGCAGACCACCTCAGCAACGAGTGGAAGGACAACTTTCAACGTGCACAGCAGGAAGATCCGGACATCAAGCCAATTCTGGAATGGATGAAGGCCAGTGCTCCCAAACCCAAGTGGAGCGACGTCTCAGCGATGAGTTCGACCACTAAAAGCTATTGGGCCCAGTGGGACAGCTTGCTGCTTAAGGATGGAGTTCTGTGTCGTAAATGGGAAAATGTTCGGGGAGACAGCTGTCATTTGCAAATGGTTGTCCCTAAAGCTAATGTACCGGATGTTCTACAGCTGTACCATAATGATTGTTCAGGAGGCCATCTGGGAGTTAAACGAACCCTACTGAAGATCCGCGAACGGTCTTACTGGGTCCACTGTCGAAACGATGTCGAGGACTGGTGTCCTCGTCATCGTTTTGACTGTGGTGCCGCAAATGTACAAGTTGTGTGGCTGTAAAAGGACCTCAGACTCGTAGTAGAGGTGCATTGAAGTTGTACAATGTTGGTGCACCATGGGAAAGAATAGCCATTGACGTGGCGGGGCCGTTTCCGGAGAGTGAAAGCGGTAACAAGTATTTCATGGTTGTGATGGATTACTTCACTAAGTGGCCAGAAGTCTTCGCCATTCCAAATCAAGAAGCTTCAACAGTTGCAGATAAACTAGTTCATGAAGTCTTCTGTCGTTTTGGAGTACCTTTAGAGATTCACAGCGATCAAGGAAGGAATTTTGAGTCTCAAATATTCCAGGAAACTTGCCGAGTTATGGGTACTCACAAAACAAGAACGACTCCTTATCACCCGCAATCTGATGGAATGGTAGAACGATTTAATCAGACATTGGAGAGGTACCTAGAAAAAGTTGTAGACAATCGGCAACGAGATTGGGACAAGCACATACAACCGTTTTTGTTGTCATATCGACGCGCTGTTCACGAAAGTACAGCAGTGACACCAGCTTTCGCAAACTTTGGAAGAGAATTACGGCTGCCTGCAGACCTGATCACCGGGATACCACCTGATGCTCCACGCAGTATAACCGATTATGCAAATGACTTGCGGAACAAAATGAATGACGTTTATGAGCACGTCAGACAATCGGGCCAGCAAATGTCTGAAAAGATGAAAACCCGGTACGACCGCAAAATGAACAACAAAGGGTTCGACGAAGGTTCACTTGTGTGGTTGCACAATCCAGTCCGCAGCAAAGGGAAATCTCCTAAGCTTCAAGCTAAATGGGACGGCCCGTACCGGATTGTGACCAGGATCAACGATATAACCTACCGGATACAGAAAGGCGCAAGAGGGACTCCTAAGATCGTCCATGTGGATCGCCTAGCGCGTTATTATGGGGCCGATAATGCTCGGGGCGAGCATGTCTTAGGAGGGGGCAGTGTTACGCGCTCAAGTCGACGGCACTAGCGCCATCTAGTCTCGAACCGAAGAACTAAACTTCTTGAAGTTTAAAAATCGAACTCTCGGTACCTTGCGCGTGTTTACTTGAACATTCTGGATATTTCTTTGCTAATTTATATAAATAGGCGCTGCAAGATGCGATCGAGGCAGTATTGGATTTGGCGAGACAAGCGAAGCTTCGGAGCGGAATAAAGTGAATTAGTGTGCTTAATTATTAGTGTTTTAAGTTTTAATTTGTGTAAAGGAAATTAAAGTGTTAATTTAGGTAATTTTATCGGCGATTTTTATTGTCACGAACCTCAAGCTCGTAACAATAATAATAATAACCCTCGGCCGTTTGGTCTCCTCTGCCGAGGGCTTCCATCTGGTTGGATCTTTATTTATTTGTGTATTTTTTTGTATTTATTTTATTTTATTGATATTTATGTATATTTATCTTTTCATTTTAATTTATAATTATATATTTATAGAAACCAACCCGATGAGAAAACTATACAGATACCCCTATAATAATAATAAATTTCTTTGCAACCTTCCGCTAAATAAATATAATGATGTGTCTTGCATGGATTAAAGAGCACCTCCCGCCCTCCCTCAATTGCATGCACTAACACCGTCACCACTAGTCCCAGCACCACTACTCCCAACACCACTATTCCAGGTAAGACACACCATCAATGATAATACGACACGTGTTTCGCCTCTACACGAGGCATCTTCAGGTAATATAGACTCTACGGCGGCTGACCGGCGGAAGGCGGGAGGTGCTCTTCAATCCAGGTAAGACACATCATTGTATTTATTTAGCGGAAGGTTTCAAAGAAATTTATATTTTTATTTTTTATTATAATGGATTTCCGCAAAGTAACGCCTGATTCTATCAATTAACCCATTATTGGCCATCATTCAATAGCAACAAACAGAGCAAAGATTATTTTGTAACTTAATTTTATTTATTATGCTGACGCTTAAGTGAGGTATGGCATCATTTATTTGTACGGTAAACTACAGTGATAATACACAACTAAGACCTCAGCAGTGTGATGCCTCTGCTGCAAATTCGTTCTGAATTTTTATTATGTAATTGCAGCCAATGACTCGATCGGCTTCTATTGATTTTTATTCTATAAGAGCTATAATCAGTATAACGCAAGTGAAAGCGTTCAAAAGAGTGGCGTCGAATATGCGGACGTCTAATGCACGGGGTCGGTACTTTGAATACACTTTTAACTACAGTGAATATAAGATCTTTACCTATAAAATTGCCGATTTTTTATAAAATAAGATAACGTAATTTTTTTATTTCCATTAATCAAAACCTCTTTGCCAACTCAGTGGGAGTTTATTAATGCCCTTCTTGGAAAAATCAGCTGGATGGGAGGCAACAAATTATTAAAAAAGTATTTTGTACTGCCTCTTGGGTATTGAATATTTTCCCGCCGCCAAAAACTTGTCCAAATTCTGGAAAAAGTAGAAGTCTGTAGACGACAAGTCTGACGAGTATGGCGGATGACGGAGAGCTTCCAACCCCAGCTCTTGTAATTTTGGATCGTCTGTTGTGCATTATGAGGTCGCACTTGTCGTGCAGGAGCAGTGGTGACGGGCGATTGACCAAAGCTGGTTAGTGACAGTGTGTGACAGTTCTTCACAGTATACACCTGCAGTAATGCTCATCCCGTTTGGTAAGTAGTTGTGATGAATCACACCGACGCTAGACCACCAATCATTTTTCTATGGTAATTTTTCATTAAGGGCATTATTTAGTTGCAGAACCAGGATCCAACCAACTTTTTGAGCGCTTGCAATTGTCAAACAGAATTCATATTTTGTCGCAGGTTACAATGCTATTCAAAATTCCTTCAGTATCATCAGCTTCCACGATCGCCTTCAATTCATCATTGTCAATCAAAGTTTTCAGACGACGACGGGGTTCGTTTTTCAGGTCGAAATTTCAAGAACGGAAACGGGCAAACCAATAATAGGTGGTGTGTTCGTTTGTAGAACACGCTCTGTGGGTGTAATTGATGTTTGCGTGCTGCTGTGCGGCGTTGCTGCCACGCACCGGCACTCATATTCCATAATTACTCGAATTTTTAACGTATCTATCACGACTAAAAAGATTCAAATACGATGAAACAACGCTAATCAATAAACAAGTGACTTATTTTTAAAAAGAAATCTGGGGGCACGGCAGTGCCCCCGCCAAGTCGAGCAAAAAAGCGGCACGGCCGTACCATACTTTTCTCGAAGCAATTCACGCCATTGTCGACACCCTATAACTTCGTAATGGATTAAACTATAAGCTTAAATTTTCAGTAACCAAGTAGACATTGTATAAACATTGTATATTTCAAATTTCATTAAATTTGAACTAGTAGTTTAAGAAGTATAACTAGTCAAAGTTTCTTAATTTTGTCACTCACTGACTGACAGATCATCAAAACTCTAAGGCACTTGTAGCAGACATAGAAGCTTCAAATTTAGAATACAATTAGTGTTTAGTGTATAAATCAAGGAAAAACTAAAATATTTTTTAGTTTCGCTCCAGTTTTCTAGATACACAAACTGCATAAATAACTTTGTTATCCCATATAATAAATAAATAGAATTACAAAGTTAAATTTGCAGTGAATAAATCAGTGTACTTGTATATGTATTAGGTGTAGATAAGTACGTTGTAGAGCTGTGGTAGCTCAGATTGTTAACGCTCGCTGTAAATTTTACAGTATACGAGCAAACCGGGTTCGATCCCCGCCGGCACCAATGAAATTGTTAATTGCAATTTTAAGTGCTGATTTACCACGTGCTCAGCGTTGAAGGAAAACGTGAGGAGACCTGCATGTCTGAGAGATAAGAAAAAAATTTCGAAGACATGTGAAGTTCGCCAACACGCATTGGGGCAGCGTGGCGGATACTTCCTTGCCCTAATACTCTCTCAGAAATGAAAGGAGGCCTGTGCCCAGCAGTGGGACGTATATAGGCTGTTTAATTTACTTTTTTTACTTTAGGTACGTTATTGGTATTCAAGAAGTAGAAGGTACCAGAAAGGAAAAAAGTAGGACTACTAATCTTATCTACAAAAAGAAATGAGATGTCATCAAAAATATAACTTGCAAAAAACCAAGTCTCGCAACTCAGTTCTTCAACCTAAAAAGTAGTGAGATCCATGTAATACCAAGTCGGTTAATTTATTCAGTCCTTACTTAAGGGTCCTTATGTTTTAAGTTATTACGTAATTAGCTAACCTAACAAGATTTTAAAGTGACCATATCGTATATTAAAAATCTTGTGAACATGTTTTAAATATATAGATTGACTTGGCCGTCGCACTAAGCAATCCAATTTAATATACTCGTAATATGTGAGATATACCTTTTGTTTTCTTGCGATGGTTAAGTCAATCTATTTATTTGAAGCATAAAAATTTTTTAACATTGATATGGTTGGTTAACGTGGTCTCATGCTTATGTCATGGCTATTATTAGCAATAAAACAGCATTAAGCATGAAAATGTATGGTACATTACATGTGGAGATAATATATGGAGGCTTGCAATTAGCAATACTTATCAACGTTTTGTAACATGACGACGATATTAGTCTGTAAGCCTTCCATGTAGTTTAAAGTGATTGAGTTAGATGTAGATTAATAATACAAACCAACAACAGAAATACTTATCACAATTATTGTAACACCGCTTCTCGTACTTAACGTAAAAATAAACACGTAAATTAAAAAAATAACAGTTGGTCATCCACCACCGTACGTTTTTAAAATAACTTCTTGCCTCTTATAGTTCGGTCGTTCAGAGAATGCGTTCCTGACACCTATCAGTTAGTCACGACTAGTGATGGGCACAACATAACACTGAGTTCGTTACCGTTCCTCCAAAATGAACCGCCGCGTTATTTTTAAGATTATTATTCGTTTTAAATTGGCGGAATCATTTAATCATTTAAAATTTATATTTTAGTAATTTAAGTGGAAACCAAAAAAAGGTAATATTAATATAATAAAATTGTTTTATTTATTCTTTGTTACAAAGTTACAATCTGTATTTCTATGCAATAAAGTACATTGAATTGAATGTGCGTACAGAATATTAATCAGACTCCGATTAGCTTGGTGTCTTCATCATTATCTTCGCCTTCATGTATAATTATATTATTATCAATAACAGAATCAATCCTGATATCTCGGTCAAAATGTTCCACAATCAGGTTTTTAGTCTTCTCAACAACCTTTGCCCAGTCATCTCTTGTGACTTCCCCGCAGGCTTCTTTTAATAGGGTTATCATCTTTTTCGTGCTAAATGGCGGGGAAGTATTGTGGCGGGCGGCGTAACCTTTTATTTGAGCCCAGATTAGCTCAATCGCGTTATATTGGCAATGATACGGTGGAATTCTTAGAACGCGATGACCGTACTTCAGAGCCAGTTCATCGATTGGTACTTACGACGTCGACGCTTGTGTATCATCCGTCCAAGAACGGGAAACCGTGTGATTGGCGTTTAGCCATGTCTCGTCAATGAACACGACATTATCCCAGTTATCAATATTTTTTGCTTCTCTCAAAAAACTTATCCGTTTTATAATTATGTCGTATCGTTCTAATAAATTTTTTCCTTTGTATGTTTTTTTATACGAAAAACCTTCTTTCGCGCGTTCGGTTTGGTCATAGTTTTGTTTTTATATTTAATTAATAAAAGTTATCTTATAGTCCAATTATTTTCAAATTCTCAAAAAGAAAAACAAAACGTATTATTTTATAAAGTATAACTGTATAAGTTCACCGTTATTGCCTGTTATTGTTAGCACAGCACTACAAATATAAAGCGCTGACATAACCTTGTAATAACGCAGTAAAGATTTAGAAAAATATTGTTTACCAAGTTATTTGACACTCCGTTTGGCACAAAATTATAACATTCATTGATTATTGATATAATAATGTTGTTTTAATGCTCATCAATTGTTAAAACGGTAAACAACCAGCAAAAATATTTTTATCGTAACTGCAACGCCATTACAAAGTTACGTCATCAGTTCAATCGCGACGTGTCAGGAACGCATTCTCTGAACGGCCGAACTATAGGATCCTGTGAGAGCCTCCCAAAAAAGAGCATACTCCTTTATAAAAGACCGGTAATGCACCTGCAGTTCCTCTGGTTTTTACGATTAGGTGAGCCAAATGTCCGTTTATCCCCTGCCTAGCGTGTCCATATGGACACAAAAATATGGATAAATTCACAAGCAAAATATAACTCTACTTTCATTAATTTTGAATATTTAATGAGAAAAAAAAATAATTGTTATAGCGTAACACTTATTTTTATAGTTGTAATAATCTTTCATTTATGAATGAAAATTATCTACTCATTGACTAGAACCGATTAAGTGTGTAAAATAATATCTAAAGGGAACAGAGTCTTAGGTACGGCTAATAAATATTTTTCTATAATTATTAATACTATTTACAATTTAATATAGGGAACAGCGTCAAAGGTACAACAATTTTTTGTTTTTCTATAATTAATAATAGTATTTACGCGCGTATTTAGCGAGGAAACGATATCACGGGCAGCAGGACTTCATGACAATTTAAATTATTAGTATTAGCTTTTCTATATTATAGTTTTTTATATTGTGTGTAATAAATATTAATTGTAGATACTTATATTAATAATAGAAAAATAATAATTAGTCGTACATATTTAATTGTTCACCTAACCTCCATGATTCACACAATGCCGCCAAATGTCAGTTCTATTCAGTTAAATGGCACTGTCAATGTATAGCTAAGGAAAACGCAACTAAAGAATAAAATTGTTTTCAAAATATTGGTTTTATTTATATTATTTTTGTGTCAAATTACTAAGCTGTAATTGATTTACGCTTAAAAATAGTAAAAACCGTATAACATTGCCTAGATTTCATTTAGCATAATATATATGCCACTGCAGTTACCGTGTCCATATGGACACGCTAAACACTAAGCATACCATTTCAAAAATCTTCGATTTTCAAGCAATTTCAGGGCAACGGCTCCCTAAATGAAATTCTAGATATCCTTTGCCAAGATGAAGAAGGAGCTGGTGAACTTCCGATACCAGAATCAATTCTTATCGCCCCACCTGATCCAGCTATTTTGATTGACGCGAATTCATGTAACGAAGATAGTGATGGAAGAGTTGAGAATTTGAATGCTCGACAGTTAACAGCTGATGCGGTGGTAATGTTTGACCAATGATACTTAACTCACAGAGAACCTCTTCGTTTCACGACTTTGTGGCAGAAGAGCGAAAATATAAATCGATGGAACTTAAGACCCAATTTTGGGTTCGTTTCCAAATATTGTAACTGACAATGCTGGTCAATCTGCCGTCGATTGGTTTGAGCTTTTTATTGATGACGACATTATCGACATGTTTATTCTGGAATCAAATCTCTATGCTTTATGGAAAAACTCTCCCCCCCCCCTAGCCCCACCACCACCGCATCAACGGTGCGGCCCGTTTGAGTAGCGGAGGATAGGGCGAGTGCCGCATCGCCATACCAACACTCCTCATCCTCCACGACTCCATCTCGGCTGCAGCAGTAGGGTGAGAGGACACCCCTCTTGCCGCAGTCCACCAGCACACATCCGAAGTGGGCTCGCTAAGCCCACTCGGCGTGGCCACCTTGGGCCGACCCTTCATCTCGGGCCAGCCATGTGAGTTCCTCTTAGTGCACCGCGGGTGACCAAGCCATGGCTACTTGTTTAACTTCTTATCTATTTGGTAAAATAAAATTTTTACTAAGTTGATAAGAACCTATCATTAAATAATATTAAATATCTAAACTTAAAAAAAATAATTAGGGGCATTACTGCGTTAAACGATAACACTCATCTTCGACTTAACGTGAGTAAGTTATTGATGATTGTTTTACATTATTGTAATGAGTTTTTTAAAATTATAATTGTTATTTTAAAATTCGCGTTGAAAAAAGATAGTCTGGATAGTCACAATATTAATTTGAATAGTTAGCTACATTTAACATGCAACTGACGAAAACAATACAAAGATCCAGATGAACTTGCACTGTTGTTTCGTAGTTAAGAATCTCATGTCTCCAAACTTTGATTAAAACACGAGCGGGAAGATAATTTTTGATTTAAGCTTGCGAAGTAAATTTAGGAAATGTTTTGATAAATATCAATCAAGCAAAATATTTTTTAAAACCTTACCTCTACACTAGGATTATCTCCTGTGTCATGGGGGCAGTTTATATACATAAATCACTAGGATAAACATCTGATTATTATTATGGGATGGAATGGAATGCGGATGTATTGTCACTTTTGAGGGCTGAGATGGAATACCTTGTTTCCAGTAAAAAGGATGCTCCGGTTCTCTACACTCACCATACGAAACAAAGCAACATTAAACTGCTTTTTTATGCTAGTACTCTTTGAAGTGTGGCAGGTACTTCCCAGTTTGAGCCAACCTATTCTTGCTACAGCCATAACATAGCTGCACCAATTTTTTTGGAGTAACTACAACAAAACACACAGATGTAATAGATGTGTCGTTATAGCATTATTACGTACTTAATAATGTTCATTACTGAGCAATCAATATCGACCAGCAATTTGGACAAGAAATAAATGAATATGCTGAAAGCATTGGCATAGATAGCATATATCTAATACTATCTAGCTAGTTATATATATAATTGATAAAAATGGAACGTTATAATAATACTGACTCACAAGTACGTTTCGAAACGTCGTGGCAATATTTTTATGGCTGTAGCGTTCGCTGCGTGTACCTAACCATTTAACGGTACAATGCGTGACAGAAATTCGTTGCAGCCTTATTACGGCTGCAGCGAGATACTCAATCTTGCTGCACAATACGACCAATATTAGGGTCCAATACGACCCTCATATCGGTCGTATTGTGTGAAATAGTAAAATGATATCGCCGTCTGTGCGAAGATTTTTGCTTTCGGTCGAAAAATCAGAAAATCAACCGTAGCAACCGAAATAAGATATCGATTATTATTAAAATATACATTAATTCAGAGAGAAGTGTATCAAAGGTATTTACTTAGATAGAGACTATTATACGTGTATATTGTGTAGTTTCTACCACAAAAAAAAAACATCCTTTTAAGTTCTCGTTTCCTACTTACTTCCTTACTTCGGTGCCGTTACATGACCGTCGTAATAAAGCGGTGAAAGATGTCACTATAACGTCGTTTATGATATACTTCATATACATAACATTAGGCAATTAACGTAATAAGATGTAATGTAAACGATGTATGTAGATAGACTATACTTTCAGTGAATTGTACATGTTTTATATAAAATTTCCTTACACGCTACAAATTTTGTTATAACTGGGTTTGCCTGTATTGTGCTTATATTCCTTACTTTTCATATTGTAAACAGCTTCATGATTACGCAAAAATTTATTCAAATTTCGTAGTCCTTGCTGCTCCAGTTGGAGTTGGAACTTATTTCGTTTACCGTAATCGGTCACCACAATAAAAAAAACGTTTGTAAACTATCCGACACCGTCAAGACGGCCGTCACGCTAGTAACGGTTATGTAGGTAACCACGCCATTTTGTTTAATGTTCAAGACCAATTAATTAAAAGGGCATTATTCATAATGCCCGTGCAAATATGAATAATGCCCAATATAAGTAGCCAGTGTGATAAAAACTATTGAGATTTAAAGTTTTCCATTTGAAATTTAAGCAGTATTATTTATATACCCAATTTGAATTGCCATTGTTCATATAACATAATATATATATATATATATATATATATATATATATATAACGTTATAGTGTATTAATTCATCGCTTTATTACGTCCGTCAAGTATCAGCACCGCAATCCTAGGAAACCGGAGCTTTAGTCTATACATTATTCAAAAACAATTATTTATAACACATTTAGATACTAACACAATAGATTAGGTTGATTTTGGGGAAAATTTCTTATATTTTCTCTAATAACTATGGCCATTAATGTGAACAGCATCTCATAGGATATAATAAATAAAAAACCATTCCTTAATCGTATAATTGCCGTGTGCTCTAAGAACTCTTTTGTTCTGTGTGTGGTGTGAGAACTCGCAATGTCGTGATGGAGGATGATGCGGCGGTTGCAGTTCTCTACACGGAGTTCAGAAACGACCTGTGGCAAACAAATGCTAGCATATCATTCTGCATTAACCGTTCCTTGTCCCTCAAGAGAAATAGTCGTAACATGGCCGGTTTTGGAGACAAACGTGGCCATCATTTTTTTTTTGCAACACTCCGTGAACGAACAATTTTTGTTGGCTTTAACTCATTTTCGAACACCCAAACTCGTGACTGGTTTTTTGTTTCGGGTTCGTACGCATATATCCAGGATTCCTCACCTGATACGATGTTGTATACAGCATTTGAGGAACCTGCGTGGAATCTTTCGAGAGTTCTGACGCACCAAGTAACGCGAGCTGCTTTTTGCTCTTCACAGAGCGAATGCGGTATCTATCGGGAAAACAACTTTTTTACACCTAATTTTTCATGCAAGATTATTTGTATTTGACTCATGCCAATGTCTAAAGTTGCCTGAATTTCGCGGTATGTCACATGTCGATCTTCCTCAATCAGCTTACGCACAGCATCAACGTTTTCTTGGGTGACTGCAGTTTTTGGACGACCTTGACGGGGATCATCACTGAGATTGACACGTCCATGTTAAAATTCAGCAAACCAGCGATAAATTGTGGTTTTAGATGGGGCTTCATCACCAAATGCAGAAATCATCCGGTCAACACACTGTTTTTGTGTTAAACCACTTCGAAAGTCATAATAACTCATCCCTCTTGAATTTTCTCGAGTCAATTCCATTTTCTCAACGACTAAACAAGTTTGACAAAACCTTGTGACAAGACCGAGAATCTTTTTAAAAAGAAATAAATGGTATTCTATTTATAAAACCAAGGAGTTTTCAATTAAAAAGATTTTAATATGACAGGAACAGTGGAAATATTCCATTCCCGATACTTTTAGTGCAGCCTATGTATTTGCCCAATATTCGGATATATTGGACATATCAGGAGATTTATGTTGACGTTCATAAACAATATAGGCAAGTTTCTTTGCTGTGTACAATATAAATAATTACTCTTACCCATCACTGACGTGTACCTGTACACTTATCCTTTCGTTTTCTAAACTATTCCATCCTTCTGCAGGACAAAGATCTCTTCTATTCCGCTTCATGTATCTCAGTCCCTAGGATGCTTCATCTCATTCTTTTCAAAGGCGATGAAATCTTCTCCCTAGCATTGTCTTGGTCTCCCTCGTTAATATCTGGCATTGTCAGGAGTCTGTTTTATATTTATCCTATTAAGTAGTAGTAGAAGTATATCATCATCATCATCATCATCATCATTACAGCCCTTCACAAGTCCACTGCTGAACATATGCCTCCCCCAAGTAATGCCACAAAGCACGGTCCTGAGCCACCTGCATCCATCGACTTCCTGCATGTCTTACCAGGTCGTCACTCCATCTAGTGGGGGGTCGCCCTACACTACGCCTACCGTACGAGGCTGCCACTCGAGAACCTTTCTTCCCCATCGGTTATCGGTTCTTCGAGCTATATGGCCGGCCCATTGCCACTTCAGGTTAGTAATCCGTTGGGCTATGTCGGTCACTCTGGTTTTACTGCGGATATCCTCATTTCTGAGTCTATCACGCAGAGAAACTCCGAGCATAGCCTTCTCCATAGCTCGCTGAGCGACCTTGAGCGTCCTCATACGGCCAGCAATGAAGGACCACGTCTCTGATCCGTAAGTCATCACTGGCAACACGCACTGGTTGTACACTTTAGTTTTCAGAGATTGAGGTATACCTGACGAGAAGATGTGTCGTAATTTCCCGAACGCTGCCCAGCCGAACTGAATCCGTCGATTGACCTCTCGGTCGAAGTTGGACTTACCTAGTCGGACTATTTGTCCCAGGTAAACGTACTCGTCAACAACTTCGAGCATAGTGCTCCCCACAACTACCGGCATATGTGTGACATGGACATTGAACATAATATTTGTTTTGTCCATGTTCATCTTAAGACCTATCCGTTGGAAGACACCATTGAGGTCACTGAGCATAGTGCTAAGGTCCTCCAGCGATTCTGCCATAAGGACTATATCGTCGGCAAATCGAAGGTGAGTGATGTAGAAGTATATGTCCTTAATATTTTCAATGACTTTTAATAAAAAAAATACAAAAATATTCAAACTTTTTATAAGGAGAGTTTTTTTATAGGAGAGGGCGCAAACGATCATACGGCTCACCTGATGGTAAGTGATTACCGCCACCCATGAGCAACTGCAACACCAGGGGAATTGCAGATGCGTTGCCGGCCTTTTAAAAAGGAGTAGGCTCTTTTCTTGAAGGTCTCTAAGCCGTATCGGTCCGAAAAAATCTCTGGTGGTAGTCGATTCCACAAGGAAGTTGTGTGAGGAAGAAAACTTCTTTTAAATCATACGGTGGTGGACCGCCAGTCATCCACATGGTATGGATGATATCGTAAATTTTGTCGCGATGTGCGAAGGTTAAATTGTGTGGCTGGAATTAGTCCGAACAATTCCTCAGACACTATTAATGTACTCGTATTACGAAAAATTAAGTTACAGCGACGTTAGAAACCTCACTGAAGTATAAATGATTATTATTTACTTAACTTTTACGGAGGCTGAAAATAAAAACTCTATATTCAAAAAATCTTTATGTTAATAATCAATAGAAAAGCATAAAAGATTTTTTTAATTCACACCGAAATGTCCAACGTGCAGTTTTTTAAGCCTTACATGGGGTGAATATTTAAACTAAAAAGGGGGTTGTTAAGGCGCGGGGCGATACTCGTATAATTGAATCGACACGATGAACCAAATCAGTAACTGAAATAATTATAACATTATAGGGTCTAATATTTTTGAGTGGGTATTATTAAATATTTATTATTCAAAATACACACATAGGATTTTTTAGGAAATCAAAATATTCAAACTTACTTCCAACACCTTAATTAAACAAATACGATTACCATCATGATCATCAACATTTTAGCTATATGTATGTATTTTTCTCGTATTTTTATTCGTATTTTTATGTATTTATTTTACTTTATTGATATTTATGTATATTTATCATTCTCATTCACAATTATATATTTATAGAACCCAACCAGATGAGAAAACTATATAGATACCCCAATAATAATAATAATAATTTCGTTATTTTCCTTTTTTGCTTTGAATGATATAATACTATCAAACTAACGCACAACAGCCCGATTTTATTGAGAAAACTTAGCGATCGGAGCGCCTCACTTATTTTGTCCATATTTCTGCTACACTATTTTCTACAGCGATCGTTTTCCTGTTCTTTAACCTCCATGGACTAAACTGTTAATACTGGATACCTTGTAAACAAAATTGCTGTTTTATTGAATATATTAGGTGTGAATGTGCTTAGCAATAATTTTAATTAGCAGGAAATTAATTAGATAACTTAATGTTTTGTAAGTAATTGAAAATTAATTGCTTTGTGAGATTTTAATCTCTTATTTCGTGGCATAACATTGGATCATTTCTAAGTAGATGTGGTCTACAACTGTGTAAAAGCTTTTCAGTTCTTATAAATTTTATTTAAAAAAATACGACGTTAGATTTTATGGCAAGTTAGTTGGTGAATGAGACATATAAAACAGTTTGTCATTTTAGATAAGATAATCTCTTAAGATTTTTAGAACATGTCGCTACTAGTTTTTAAAAACGCGCTATTTGAACGTCTTCACAAATGCTATAACTTGTATGTTTTGGTAAAAAGGAATTGAAAGAATAGTAATGTAATCTAAATTCGATTTATTTTTGAAGCCCTCCGATTTAGCGGTGGGTCTTAATTTGCTATAAGTAATGGTACATCGGATGTTCTCGATTAGACATACGTCGTACTTGCTAAATTGAGTTACCAGTAAGCATGGGCGTTTTCAGGTTTTTCCTGCAACGGTTACATATCCGATATTGACTTTTCATATCGTTATTGAAAACCGTTTTCAGATATCTATATTAAGTAGTAATGGTTTGCTACATTATATTGATACTTAATGCGCAAACGACAACCGAAACATAACCGCAAACTCTTAAATAGGTGCAAAACATTTATTTTTTATTGAAAATTACTTAAAATATTAAAAGTTTTTATCTACTAATGATTATTTATGTTGGCGATTATTCTTCGTGCTTAACTAGGCTTAAGATTAGCAAAAAACTTTCTTGAGTTAGAACTTAAGTTCACATTAGTAGATTTATAGGATAACGTTTATTGATAATATTTATAAACAGCAAAGTAATTACATGAAATTGACTTTTTTATCAAAGTGAGACCATATTTCACTAACCTTATGCAAAATTTTGAATTTCTTTTTACAAAAATGATTAAGAGAGAGTCTAAATCAACTTAAACTACACTATATTATCTGCACTATATATATTATATCCTATATTATTATAAACTATATTATTATATACATATATATATATATATATATATATATATATATATATATATATATATATAATACTATATTATTGTCATTGTGCACATAAAAATATCTGAATTAAAACTAATGTACAAAATGCACAAAAATATTAAATTATTAATTATATATTATTAATGCAAAAATAAATGCACGAACGCAACGTCAAAAACTAAAAAAAAATATTAATAAAAAGAACGACACGGCATACGCCACCAAGAGCGCGTAATTGTTACGTTTTGTTAAAAATACGTGTGGCACTCGGTGACTGCCGCGGTAAAGCTATTGTATAGCATTTTTTATCAACTTATGCAATTATAATTATTTATTTATTTTATTTATGCAGTTAAGTCTTTGATATTAAATCAAGTTACACTTTTTGAGCGTGGTGACCGATAAGAAAACAATTTTTTTTCTCTTATTGAATAAATGAGAAGTTAATATTGTTTAAAATATTTTAAATATCTTACAATACATGTAGGTTATTCAGGAATTTTTATCATTGAGTTAGCAGCTAGTGTACACGCATACGTCTAGTCGCACGCACACAAACACCGTGCCGAAGTTGCCGAGTGCCGAAGTCTGCCGAACTGAAACGAAGTTAGACGATGCACGGCTTTCAACGCCACACCTCCGTGCCCGTCGGAGTGGGGAGCGTGAGGTTTTTTTTCGTTACGGAATTTCTGGATTCATTCCCCGCGCTCAAGGCCCGCGATAGAAGCTATGCAATAGCTTAAAAATTCAAAACTTTCCATCCAAAATATAATATGGTCATACAAATCTAAGCCTTGTGTCTAATGACCTAAAGATCGTTTAAAATTTGATAACTTTTAGAACTTAACAAACTTTTAAATTTAGGCAATTTTAATCATTTAACATTCGACCTTATTGTTTTATTCACAAATTATATTTTGCTATGTGCACCGTTGTGTGATAACTACCAAAACATCGCAACGATATCCGTGTTCGCCCCATCTCTTTCTATACATATTTGAACTATCGTTGCAAAAACGAAAAGCGACGAATATCAACGGAGACCATCGGTTAGATGGGCCGTTTTCCGATTTGGGATATCGTTCTACAGTTTGCGTTATGCGTTTGGGTTTCGTTTTCCTACGTTGCGCGTTGGTTAGGTAGTTGGTTTTGGTTGTATACGTGATAACGGTTATGTATTTAGGTTTACCAATATGATATGGTATTTTGGTAACATAGCGTTATTAGTTATGTTTTGATATATTGGTACCTTCAAACACAAGCGCCAAAAACCAGGACTCGCGATACTTTGAAGTATTTGTTGTCTGCATCAATAATTGATCCGTAAGATCATATAAATAAGAAATGCAATCGCATATCCTAAAATAGTATGTATAAGCCCTGTTGGAAGAGAAATAACTGCACAGAAAATTGATTCATATTAATATACAAATAACGAGCACAGTCGCGTTTACAAAAAAACTTCCAAACCTTTAAAAGTTCCAATTTTCAAGCCTTGTTGGAAAAAAAAATATTTGCATAGAACATTGATCCGTAAAGTAATATAAATAAAAAGAAGAATCTCGTTTAAAAAAATACTTCCAAACCTTTAAAGTAAATATACTTTAATAGAACATTGATCCGTAACAGAATATAAATAAGGAGCAGAATCACGTCGAGTGTCGTCAGAACGAGAATATTCAAATACTTTGAAGTGTTGCAAGTATTTTGGGTCTGCACTTGGTCGGCGTAATTGCAAGTAAATACCTGGTATAAAAACCTGGTTGCGTAAATACGCACCTTCCCTATTCCCGATATTTTGACTCTTTTGATCTTGATTTTGAGCACTTAACAACACCCATGATCAAGGACGGGAACGTTAATATACGCAACAAAATCCGTTAAAACCAGTTTTATTTAAATCATTACTAGCTTGGTTTAACAAACATACAAAATGAAAAAAAAACATAATATATATGCGTCTTTAGGAACACATCATGTCGTCATCCTAGATGTGACTCGTGATGCAAACTAGTCTACTTTTCATGAGAAATAATTTTTTTTTTTGGTTAATTGATTGTTAAAAGTTCATCACTATTGCTATTTACACTTCAAAGGATGGACAAAAGGAGGAAGGTTTATGTTATTTATAATTAAAAATACTATAATTTACTTTTGTGGCTAGTAGATTGTAGTTACGTGGTAACATTTATTCGATTCATAATTTTTTGTGTAAGTTACGTGATCTCACCATTTACATAACAATTGAATGTATTAAAATTCAAACACTAATTACTGAAAAACATTTACTAAATCTTTTACATCATATTTAAAAAAAGATTTAGCCCTTAAAATTTGTATTTTAAGGTAGAGTATGGGGTACTTTAAACTCAAACAAATTGACATTCTTAAAAACTTAACACGATAAAATGAGATCAAAATTAATTTGTTTCTTATAAAATATTTTTTCAAGTTATCAGTTCGTACTTTAGTTAAAGTCATAATATATTTTATAAAAACTAACACTAAGGAACTTCTATTTGTAATTAGTTTTAACACTAACTAAAACTTCCAGTCTTGAAAATAATAACTTCCGTCTTCCTTGTGACGTAAAATTATTTATTTATTTTATTTAATTCTGTAGGCAAAACCGTACATTTCAGAGAATTAAATGATATCCGAATAAGTATATCAAAAATAATCAATATTTTTTAATTATTCTTATAATAAAAAAATCTTATAAAAATTTTGGCATGATATTTGATTGTAATGGATGTGATGGAATATATACAGAAAGTACTTGTGCTTTTTATATGATAGGTTGACAAACGAGCACACAGTCCACCTGATGGTAAGTGGTTGCAGTGGCCCATAGACATTTACGTCTATCCTCGATTACAAATCGAAATGCAGATGCGTTGTCACCCGTGAGGACTGAGATGGAATGCCTCGTTTTCAGTAAAAAGGGTCTCCGGTTCTCTACACTCACTATACGAAACACAGCAGCATTAAGCTACTATTTGACGCTGGTATTCTGTGAGAGCGTGGTCCTTCCCCGGTGAAGCCGGCCCATTCGTGCTACAACTATACTACCAATATAACTACAGCATGGCTCTGCCACGTATAAAATAATTTAGACACGTTTTAAAATTTCGAAAGCCGGAAGCTATGCTTTTTAGGAAGATATCTGGCTGTGCGCGTAAACTTACGTTTTTAGATGGATAATTTTCAAAAAAATAATTTTATCGAAGTACGAGTGGTTTCATTCAATTCGCAAGATTTTTAAGATATTAATTTCCTATTTTTCTTTTCCTTATTCCAGGTTTCCGGGTTTTGCCACGTCCTTTTTTTATGTACACATTACAAACAATTTCGGGGATTATGTAGAGAGGACCTTTCAAATCGCAATAAGATTTTAACTTGCATTTTTCTTATGTACCTATTTCCGGTTCAAAATGTGTTAATCAATTTATAAAGCTTTTGCTGACATCCGATTTTTAAGCACCCGATCAAACTAAAATAGTCAGATGACACTAAACCGTGTATCTTCAAGTTATAATATGAAAAATTAAATGGAGCTGATCTGATAATGGACTCCAATGTTGGCCCTAGCAATACATAGAAAAGCTAGATTTTAAATAGATTTCTTATTTATGTTTTTTATTTTATTTTGACAGGACAGGATATATTTTTTAAATAATAGCAGTAATTTTAAAGGAACTGTAAAACATACGCAGAGCATTTATATGTTGCTAGAAGGTTGTTAATTCTTCCATTATTTATTATTATTTTGCATGGCTACTTGTATTTCCGTAACTTGTTATTTTGTGTGTTTTCTTATTTTCAGTTATGTTTTATAAGTAATTTATATGTAAGTACATCACTCAAGTAATAAATTAATATCACAAACAAGCTTTCTCTCGCGCCTTCACCCGCGTGGAGGACTAAAATTGTCATCATTTTCAAAAACCACAGCCAATGTGTTATTTTAATACCTAAGACAGTATAAATTTACCATTACCATTACTATTACAGCCTTTAAAAGTCCACTGCTGAACATAGGCTTCCCTATAGATTGTCACGTAGGGGGGATTTTGTCATAGTCGACACGCTTGGCGAGCGGGTGGTCAACCGTAGTTTTTTATTAGTTTTGAGTTCTGATCAGGAAGATGCTGCTGCCCATCGGCTGTTCCAGTTTCCATCTGTCGCCTCTTACGATACCCACGGGACGATATGTGGTGACGGATATTCTTACACCGTCACAACACAGCGCAAATTTATAACTACAGAATTACGCTCCAGATCTGTCCTACAGGAAACGTGAATTTTACCGGGATAAAAAGTAGCCTATATAATTCTTCGGGTCATGAAATATAATTTTGCAAAAATTATGTTTATCCGTTGCCCCATTGCTGCGTGGAAGAAGGGCAAACGAACAAACACGCTTTCTCATTTATAATATTATAGTATAGTAAGGAATTATAAGCTTGGCGTGCTCAGCAGAACGGGACAGTATTTCATGCCGGCACACCGCGTGCAACTTTACAAGGCGCAGGTTTGGCCGCACATGGAATGCTGTTCCCATCTCTGGGCTAGAGCTCCTCAGTGCCAGCTTCTTCCACTTGACCGCACCCAGCGCAGAGCGGCTCGAATCGTCGACGACCGAGTGCATACCGATCGGCTCGATTCACTGGCGTTGCGAAGAGATGTTGCATCTCTTTGCGTATTTTATCGCATCAATCACGTGGAGTGCTCTGAGGAATTGTTCCGATTAATCCCAGCCGCCAAATTTCGTGAACGCACTACGCGGCAAACGTCCCGATACCATCTGGATACTTGGCGGTCCACCACTGTACATTTCAGAAGGAGTTTTCTTTCGCGTACGATCTCTCTGTGGAATAGTTTACCACCGGCGATTTTTTCGGACCGATACAGACCCAGAACTCCTTTCAGGGCCGGCAACGCACCTGCAAGTCCCCTGGGGTTGCGGTTGATCATGGGCGGCGGTAGTCGCTTAACATTAGGTGAGATGCACGCTCGTTTGCCCCCTCTTCTATAAAAAAAAGGATAGAACCCAACCGTGTAGAGTCCGGTGTAAGGATACCCACTACACCCCATAACATTCTGTGGGTGTTGTTATAGGGAAATTGAAACGGGAAATAGTTTTTAAGGCAGCAGTATTTTTCTTATAATTAAAATTATAAGAACTGCCCAGTATGGCCACTGTGGCAACTATGGCAAAATACTCCAACGAGACAATCTAGTTGGTGGCCTATGTTCATCGTTGAACTTTTATAGTCTGCAATGGACTGATAGTAGGGATTGAAAGTGTTCAGTTTTTTTCAAAAGTGTTCAGTTTTTTTTTATTATTTCAAATTCTTGTGTGGAAACTAGACAGTGACGGTGGTTTAGTTTTCAATAACGACTATTTCGTGACGTACTCACGAATCTTTTGCTCCACAACTATTAAGATAAGTGATCTAAAATACCTTTACTCCAAAAGTACGAAATTATTTCAGAACGTAAAAGTGGCCTGCATCGAGTTTTTTCAGCAGCAATTGTTTCAAAGTAATATTCAAAAATAGCATTTCTAGATACGTCTTTTAATAAAACAGTGTAATGTCTCACCGAGTTTCTTTGTCTTATATCAAACGCCTCGGAACTTATACGGACCAAGTTTGCAATTGCACTCAAAACTTATGGCAGCGGGGATAAATTTCTGTATTCATACTGCGTTGCTTAATTTCTCGTCCGATATTGTTCTTGCCATTGATCGTTGTGTGTATTTTTTTAATTATTTGTTACATTTATTATACTAAAAATAGAGAAATATTAACCGCCGTAACTTGATGCCTAAACGCTCGCCAGAATATGCAATACATGCATTCTTTTCACACCAGAATTAATAAAATAGTTATTGCCAATTATTCATTATGGGCTCGGCGGTGACCGAAAAATTCGTCAAACGCCGTTTGTACCGAGTTCGGACGAATATTTTAAAAAAATATAAAAGCCGACTTCAAATAACTATAGAATAAAATAATTTCACGTTCTGGTGTCAATGCTATTTCATAATGTACAGAAGGATTAAAATCCTAAAAAAAAATACAATATTGAAATTTATAAAAATAAAATATTTTTAGCATCTTGAGTGTTATAATTGAATACCACGGTGCGTTCATGAAATTTGGCGGCTGAGATTAATCCGAACAATTCCTCAGATCACTCCCCGTGATAGATGCGATAAAATACGCAAAGAGATGCAACATCTCTTCGAAGCGCCATATAGATCTATGGGTGAGATCTATGTCAATCTATGGAAGAGGCCTATGTTCAGCAGTGGATTTTTATAATCTGTAATGGTAACGGTAACGGTAACGGTATCACCAGTGCTTGGATTGGATTCTGTGTTCACATGGTACTTCCCCGGTCCAGGTCGATCGAATTTAATGAATATAAGTTTATGAATAATAAAGTATTCGTGAATGATAGCCTGCAAAATGTTTTTTTTTAAATGTAAGTGACAAACGAGTACCACATTCTGTTAAGAGGTAATTATTTGGAACGGACTGCTATGCTGAAAATTATTTTAAATATACTTTCTGTGACGTCATATACTTATTTGTCGCAGTGAAAACTACTCTCTTATCGTATTATTCACACAGTAAACAATTTTAATTTAAGTTATTTAAATTTTACTATGTAGAACAAAACATTGTAGTAATCATAGAACCATTATAGTATTCTATGGTGGTGATCGTAGGCTATTAATGACAAATAAATTTAATGAGTGATTACCTATATTTGTTAAGAGTCGAAAGCCGTCTGTATAATCATGATACATTGTGTTGCTCAAAATAAATTTAAGCACATTACTCATATAAAGATGTGTTTTGTGATATATATATATATATATATATATATATATATATATATATATATATTAGCATGCAGAATTCTCAATATGCCAATTCTCAATTAAGTTAGTTTTCAACTTAGAGTAATTACATCACAATAATACATAGATCCATAGACTTATTATCCCACTGCGTACATAGATCTCAATCGGTTGCTGTCAATTTCTGAGTGTCGACACGACAGCGAATTTTTTTCTCTTCTTTATTGTATCATATTAGGTCTTTACCGTTTTTCTATGAAATTTATATTATTTATACTTCTATTAATCAAATTAATTACCCATGCAATTTTTGCAACTTTGCTACGCAGTGGCAGCATATTGATGCCCTCCTTGAAGAAATCACAAATTCTTCAAAGGAATTTTGTGCTGCCTCTCGCCTATTGCATTCTTTTCCTCCCAAAAGTTATCTAACTTCTAGAAAAAGTAAAAATCTGTAGGCTTATGGTCTGGTGAATACGGCTGATAACGGAGATCTTCCAACCTCAGCTACAATAGCTTGTAGACCGTCCGTTGTGCAGTATAAGGCTGCGAGTTGTCGTGCAAAAGCAGCGGGGACAAGCGACTGGCCAAAAGCTGGTGAAAGTGCGAGCTTCTCCATCATTTTCAGTTCCTCACAGTACACATCTGCAGTAATGCTCATCCAGTTTGGTAAGAAGCTGTTATGAATCACATCGGCGCTAGACCACCAAACAGTGACCATCACTTTTCTGGGGGTAAGTTTTCGTTTAGGGCATTATTTAGGTGTTGAACCAGAATCCAACCAACTTTCTGAGCACTTGCGATTGTGAAACAGAATCTATTTTTCGTCGCAGGTAAAAGTTCGGCTCGAATTTTGTTAAGTTTGTGTCCCTGTTGAGCAGTACAAGGCACGTCTCAAGGTGTACTTCGCGAAGGCGATCATTGAGTTCGTGGATATTTACTTTGCCAATTTGACGGAAATGAAACGTTAGATTGAATATCATCAGCTTCCACAATCGCCTTTAACTTTTACTATACGTCTTTGTGGACTAAAGTTTTCAGACGGCCACGGGATTTATTTTTCAGGTAAAAATTTTAAGAACGGAAGCGGGCAAACCAATAACAGGTGGTGCGTTCGTTTGCAGAATTCGCTACATAAACGTTGTTAATGTTGCGTGTCGCTTGTGCCGGAGTTGAGACCACGAGGGTACTCATTTTCCATAATTACTCGAATGAAAAGATGACGCTAATCAATAAACAAATGAGTAATTTTTTTTGAAAAAAAGAATTTGATGTTTTTAAAATATAATTAACTTTCAATTAGAATTCTTAGCTAAACCATTGAAGTAACAAACAATATTTTGATTTGATATGGTCAGTACTGTAGAACGACAATTTCATTGGTAAATTATTAATTAATTTTAATAAATTTAAGGACCTATTATTTAAGAACACTGGCATAATAATAGTACAGTTATTTATAATTCCAGTTTCCTGGAATGTTTTCGGGGAGTTTTGAAAATTGCTGATTTTATAGATTTTGATGTGCTCTTTTCAAATTTCTACTTTTCCACCTCGAATCATTGCTCCTTGAGACGCCATATAGGAAAAATTGCGCTTAAAAACAGTTTTTTGACAATATCTCTTTTCCGACTCATTTTATGATAAAAACATTTATAAATAGTAATTTAAACTAGAGAAAATTTAATAAAATTTATGCTGTAACCGTTTTATGTTAATAGTTTTAGCGTATGAGCGCCAAAAAATCTACTTCAACATTTTTGGCCAAAAAAACTCTTCTGCATCACCATAATAAGTAATTGACGCATCTTTTATCATTGTATCCCCAGTAGGCCTAATGTAATGCACTATTTTTTTAAATTTTCATTCATACAAAGTCAAGGCACAAAAGTTTTATCGCTATTTCCGTAACAATTGAAGCAATTGAAGTATAGAGGACGATGCTATGCATACGTTCACTCTTTTCCTTATCCTGACTGATTACTTCGTTCCTAGGGCTGGATGGACACAATAAGCTACCAAACATCCAATAAAAATTGTTAGGTTCTGGTAGCGTTTTTCTCTTTCCTTTTTGCGAATTGCAATGTAGCATTCCATCCAACCAGGCAGATTTTGCCCGTCAACAATAAATATCTCCTATCGATATCGAATAAAACACGAAATATCGAATTTCCTTTTTAATTAGAATACTGCGAATAAACATTTTAATCTACTTCAAATCCACATCACATTGCAAATAATTTATGAGAAGCTTAAATTAAATGTTGATCTTATTCTTACATAAATGCACCCCTGCAGTAGTGGCAAGGTTAATTTGTAAAACTAATCCTCTCGGAATATATTTAACCAATAAAAATTCCAACTACTGCTCCCCCTCGTTTTCTACACCCCATAGCATTCACCGGGGAACTTAAATAAAATTCATATTATTTTTATGTTTATGTATATTTTTATTATAATTAAAATTAAAATATTTTTTGTTCTACTGTATACATAGTTCGGTTGTACAACATGTCTTAAATTATGTTTACAGAATATTTACAACTTCATTTCATTTTTATACATTACGGATTTATTACTATATTTAATTAAGGTTGCTGACAGCCACTTGATGCTCTAAGCTGAAGACTAGGAAAGTCTGCGTACTATCTCATATAAATATTGGAATGTTAACAATAGTACATTGCAACAATAGTAACATTGTAGCCGAAACAGAAACAGAAACTTTTTTATTCAATGTAGATTATTAACAATACGTATTGAAAGTCAATTTTTTCATTTAACGCTGGTTTGCAAAAAAACCTCTGTCTTGGGAAGAACCAGCAAGAAACCCAGCGGGACTCTTTTTTTTTCGAATAATAGCTTACAATCATGTTTACAATTAACAACACAAGACAAATTAGAAATAGCTTGGTAGAGATCACCCTTCGCAGGGGCTATTAACCATAAATTCCTTAATATTATAATAACCCTAGTAGTGTTATGCTACTTACATATCATTTTACACTATTTTAAATTTATTTTTCCATTCTGTTTTTGATTTTCTGCATTCACCTCAAAACTGGATATTTTGCATCACCTTTATTTCCATAGGATTCTGTAACGTTTTTTTAAACCATAAGAACACAATAACAAATCATTTTCACTTCGTATTTTCACGCTATCAGCACTTTTTAAATCGGTGTCGATGGAGCCTACCATTTTCGATCTTTTATTTAGTTCTCCGTAACTCTGCAATTTCGGGCTTCGTGCGCGCTGTTGCGCTACCTTTTTTCCTATATCAATAATATCTCATTTTTCACTTAAATCGCCGTTTCTCTATTTCGAGCCTGAAACCAAATTTGACATGTTTTGACATCATTGTTTATCTGGTTGTCATGGCAATTTTTATTCAAATTCATTACCGGTCTGATGTTTTTACTTCAAAAACTTCCACAAAAATACTCTTTTCTTCTTGGCCATTTACAAAAATTTGAGGGTTACAGGATCCTATGAAAATAAAGGTGATGCAAAATATCCAGTTTTGAGGTGAATGCAGAAAATCAAAAACAGAATGGAAAAATAAATTTAAAATAGTGTAAAATGATATGTAAGTAGCATAACACTACACCCTTTTTATACAAACTTAGATGTATGAATATCAAAATACTAAAACCGAGTATATATAGTAATAATATATAGAGTATCAGAGTATATTATAGAATATATATATTAATAATAATACCGTGGTATGAATATCAAAACAAATTATTAAAAATCTAAATTCATTGCAATAAATGTGAGTTTGTAGCCTGTCTATAATGTTTACATATCAACTATTCAATAAAATAAATAGTACATGAATGAAATGATAAGACAAAAAAGCATAAAAATGTGATGTGGAGGACGCCCAAAACCCCTACAATAATATTGTAGTTTTATTAAAAAGCCGGAGCGAGCGTCCCCAGCAATACCTTAGCGGTTGTTTGGTACAATAATACGAACATGTGGGGTGGTTAGACAAGCCATGTTGCTTATAAAAATATATTTCGATTTATTTCATTGTTTTCTTTTATGCTGAAGTACTGAATGATGTCTGTTATCCTCAATAATGTAATTTAGATCTCTATATATAAAAAACAAGCGATCCGCCCTCAGCTTTACACGGATGATTCCTGGATCTTGACAACAGCGCCACCTACCGGATTCAATTATAAATCTATACCACGCAGGGCCCCATTCAACCGCACAAAAAAATCGTCAAAATCGGTCCAGCCTATAAGGAGTTCAGGGACAAACACACGTACAAAACAATTATCTCTACATATGAATGTATAATACATATAAACCTTCCACTTGAATCATTCTGTCTATTGATAAAAACCGTATCAAAATTCGTTGCATGTTTCAAAAGATCTAAGCGTGCAGACGACGGGAAGCGATATTGTTGTATATTAAGTATATTATAGAGATCCATTGCTGACCATTATCAAAGACGACTACCCATTGTGATGATTTTTTATGTGATTAAATGGGTCCCAATACGGCATAGATTCACATTTGGGCCCGGTAGAAAAAAATAAGAAGAATAATAATTTCATTTATTTAAGCTACCTTTTAACAACCGTTGGGGAAAAAAGGTTCTCGAGTGGCAGCCTTGTACCGGTACGCGAAGTGTAGGACCCCCTCCCCCCTGGATTGAGTGATGCAACATGCAGGAAGTCGATGGATGTAGGTGGCTCAGGATCGTGCTTTGTGGCACACCTTGTGGGAGGCCTATGTTCAGCAGTGGATTTGTGAAGGGTTTTATGATGATAAATGATAATGTGCATTATACTAATATAGGTAAGGTAGGTGGTGCTTCTTTTGAGATCCAGAAATCAACCGTGCGAAGCCGAGGCGGTTCGTTAGTCTTCAATAAAATATCAATACTTTAATATTTTAGCTTTGAGACATAATTTTTTCGATGCTTATTCTATACATATTTTATTTCTTCTACGTGGAACATTTGGGGAAATCTGTTAAAAGTAGCAGATACAGGAAAGCTGTATTAATTATCTTCACGGAATAAAATGTTCTTGTGAACACAAAATTTATTGTGAACAATAAAAATAATAGGTCCAAATTTAGTTAACGCTTGAGGTTTTATAAACGAAAAATAAAATAACATTTCAAAAAATT